>VSMA01000008.1:0-2978509 GCA_009194965.1 Coniochaeta sp. 2T2.1 | reverse complement strand
CTGTTCCAGGAAAGCGTTTCGCGATCTCGGTCTGGCCATCTGTCTCCGGGTGGTATGCAGTCGATAGCAGGGCTTTGATTCCTAGGCGGCGGATCAGGTGCCTCCAGAACGCGGACACGAATTGGGCTCCACGGTCGGAAACAATTGTCTTGGGGAGGCCATGTATCTTCCAGACATGCTTGGTGTACAGGCGGGCGACTTCCTCGGCATCACAGGTTCCTTTGCAAGCTATGAAGTGCTTCATCTTCGTCAGACGGTCTACTACGACGAGGATCGCGTCGTACCCATCGCTTTCGGGTAGGTGTGTGATGAAGTCCATGGAGATATCCTGCCAGGCTCGGTCGGGAATCGGTAAAGGTTTGAGTACCCCCTGGCGTGCTTCTCTGGAGACGGTGCTTCGCTTGCAGGTGTGGCAGTTTCTGACCCATCGCTCGATATAGGATAGCATACCCGGCCAGTAGTATTCTCTCGAAATGGCCTCGTAAGTTCTCGCTCGGCCCATGTGTCCGGTGACCGGGCTCTCGTGGTACGAGCGTACAAGCTCAGCGAGCAGTTCTTGATGTTCAGGGACGTACAGCCGGTCTCGATAGTACAGGTATCCGTGTCTGTTCTCGCACTCGGCTAGGGTGATACGCGGGTGGCGGGCGTGGTTCTCCTCTAGGGCCTTCAGTATGGACCGTAGTGTTTCGTCGGACTCGTACCCTTGTTCGAACAGTGCTTTCACCGGTGGGGGCAGTAACGGAGCAGTTCTCTCTCGTGAGCGGACGGGGCGGACTGGCTCAGGGTCTGGTTCCGTGGCTGCGGTCTCTGGTCTCCTTGTGCTTGAGCGTGTCGTAGCTCTTAGCTGTACTGGTTCCTCTGTGAATCTGACTCGTCTCTTGCTGGGCGGGGTGGGTTCCTCGAAGTTGTGGCTCTTCAGTACTACCTGGCTCTGGTGTAGCAGGCGCTCATCTCCCTCCTTCGGGAGGTCCTCTGACCTCCTGGTCAGAGCGTCAGGCTTCGCTCCTTGTTTGCCGGGACGGTAAGTAATCTTGAAGTTGAACCTGGAGAGGAATTCGGACCAGCGGGCTTGTCTGCGGTTCAGGAGTTTCGTCGTCGTGAAGTATTCTAGGTTCCGGTGGTCTGTAATGACCTTGATCGGGGAGCTCGTTCCCTCCAGTTCCGGGCGCCATTCCTCGAAACAGCGAATAATTGCCAGGAGTTCCTTATCGTAGATCTCGTAGTTACACTCCGTTACCGAGTGCTTCTTTGAGAAGAAAGCAACAGGCCGTAAAATGCCGTCATCGCCGTACTGCGATAGCACACCGGCCGACACGAAATCGGAAGCGTCGGTTTCCAAGATGATCTCTCTTTCCCAATCGAACGGGGCCAGGACGGGCGCGGTCGTGAAAGCAGTCTTCAGTCGGTTGAATGCCTCTTCGCAGTTCTTATCCCAGTTGAACTTCACCCCCTTCTTAGTGAGGTTGACTAGCGGGGCGATGATCTTCGAGAACCCTTGGATGAAGCGTCGGTAGAAGTTCCCGAAGCCGATAAAGGCTTGTACATCGGTCAGGCAGGCGGGCGTTTTCCAGTTGACGATCGTCTCGATCTTCTTCGGGTCCATCTGGATTCCTTCTCGGCCCACGATCACTCCGAGGAAGGTGGTCTTGTCCTGGAAGAACTCGCACTTCTGGATCTTGGCGTACAAGCCGGCTTCTCGCAGGGCCGCGAGGACCTTCCTTACATGAGCGATGTGCTCCTTTCTCGTGCGACTGTAAATCAGGATATCATCTAGGTAGGCTGTGCAGAAAACGTCTAGGTACTCTCGCAGGGTGTCGTTAATAAACCTCTGGAAGGTTGCTGGCGCTGCGGTCAGGCCGAACGGCATAACGAGTGACTCGAACAGGCCGAACCGGGTACGGAAAGCCGTCAGGTATTCTTGTCCTTCCTTGATACGGATGTTGTTGAACGCAGAGATAATGTCGATCTTCGTGTAGTACATCATCCCTTTCAAGTTGCTGAGGGATTCCTTCGTTAGCGGCAGGGGGTAGCGGTCCTTGACGGAGATGTTGTTCAGCGCACGGTAGTCCACACAGAAGCGGAGTCCTCCTCCTGGTTTCTTGACGAAGAGTACTGGCGAGGCAGCAGGAGACGAGCTGGGTCGGATGAAGCCTTTCTTTAGGTTATCCTCAAGCCATTCCTTAAGGGCCCTCAGCTCGTCGCGGGACATCGGGTACAGAGGTCCAAAGGGCGGTGTCGCTCCCTCAATAAGCTTGATCTCGTGGTCGTACCGACGGTGTGGCGGTAGCTTGTCTGCTTCCTTCGGGGAAAAGACGTCACGGAAGTCTCGAAGCTCTAGTGGCAGTAGTTCTTCCAGGTCCGGTGCGTCGTGTTGGCTAAGCTGTTGTTCTATGTCCTCTATGGTGACAGAAAACATCTGGTAGTTCCTTCGGGCGTACGCTGAGCAGGCTCGCATTGAAACTTCTGCGATATCCATGTGTTCTAGTCCGGTGGGGCGGGGCGGTAGGTAGGTCGGGCGGTCTCTTTTCGGCACGTCGTGCAATGCTCTGATCTTGGACGGGCGGGCGGGGGTGTTGCAGTTCTTCTGGCAGTACTGGCTGTCAAAGGTGAAGGTATGGCTGGCGAACCCGACCCTCGGGTCGTGTTCCTTTAGCCATGGCATTCCTAGTATGACGGGGTAATACGCTAGCTGCGTGACGTATAGTCTGATCTCTTTCTCGAAGTGGTCCTCAATCCTCAGGCTGGTGATAACATAGTGGGTGACCTTCCCACTCTCGGATTCTCGGCCGTCAAAGACCTCCAGGGCGAACGGTCTCTTCAGTTTCTTTAGCGGGAGCTCGTGGCTCTCGGCCCAGCTCTGGTCAACAAATCCCTTTCCTTCGGCGCCAGAGTCGGCTAAGGCGTAGGTAGGCAGTTTCCGGTCTCCTAATTCCAGGGTGGCGGGTAATATCATTAGGTGGGATCTCATGTCCTCTTCTTCGCGGACCGAGAGACCCTTGACGGCGGCAGCAGAGATCTTCAGCGTTCTTAGTGCGCGGTTCGGTTGGTGTCGTGTTGTGCGCTCTATAGGAGCCTGTGTGCGACTTAACGCAGGCTCGCTCCGTTTACCGAGACCTCAATGCTCGGCTGCGGGCTGCGGGATCTGGACGAGGACAAGCTGGCGGGGGAACCGGAACGGGCCACTCTGGCTTGTAGGCGGGAGCGAGTATCGGGGTGGGGGCAATCGGCAACGCGGTGGCTCTGAGAACCGCAACGGAAGCATTCTCCTCTCTCTCGTCGGCCTCCAGGGACGAACCGTGACCCTCGCTGCGCGCTGAGGTCCATAGGCTCGCCGCGTTCGGCCCTCGTCTCCGGTCCCTTCGCGGGCGGGGAGATGGTCTGCGGCCGGTTGGTGCTCGGGGCCGGGGCGGTGTAAGATCTTCCAAGGGTCGGCACGGGTTGGTTAAAGCGTTGACGGCGGTTTTCTAGATTCTGTAGGAAGGCAGCGTACTGGTGATATTCCCGACTGGGCGGTTCGTGGTGAAGCAGCATGCTACGCAGTTCTCGGGAGATGGCTTGTTCTAGGAGCGTCGGTAGGGCTTCTTCTGACATCTGTCCCTCGAGGGCGAGGCGCTGGAATTCGGCGAAGAACGTGCTGAAGTCCTTGTTTGATTGGCGCAGGCGGAAGAGGTCGTTTCGGGCATTGTTGACGAGGTTCGGGTCTCCAAAGGCGCGGTCCAGCTGGTCCAGGATCTTGTCGTAGTCGGAAAGCTGACAGACGCCTTCCTTGATGTGCGGGAGAATCTGGGCATAGGCAGGGCCCTTCAGTCGGTTGGTAACATAGGCCATACGGCTCTGGGGTGTGGGGAAGCGGTCGCGGTTAGCCTTCATCTTCTCGTGTATCTGGGAGACGAAGCGGCGTAGGTCCTTGCGTTCTCCTTCGAACTTGTCGGGGTCAGGGAGTCTCTCGGACAGGCGCTGGGAGCCATTGGATTGTGTGTCGACGGGGGTGTTGGTTCCGGGGGTAGTGACGAGTGCCGGTACGGTGACGGTAGCGGTCTGCGACTTAGCTCGGTGTTCGGCGAGGACTCGTCCCGCTTTGGCTTCGATAAGAAGATCCCGGAGCTTATCCAGTTCCTTCTCCTGATAGTTGGCGACTGCGTTGGAGCTCGTCAGCTCCTTCTGTAAGCGCTGGGTTTCCTCTTCTAGTTCCAAGATCCTCTGGCCTTGCTGTTCGATCTTGGCGTAGACTTCCTGGTCGTCGGTCTCCTTCCGGGCGATATAGTCGTAAGCCAGGCGGAAATACTCGTACCATTGGGAAATATGCCCCATTACGTGGGCGGCAAAGGACTCGTCGTCTTCCGGCAGGAACGGTGGTAGCGGGCGGTTCGCCATTGCAGCAGTAGTATGGCGGTAGGGGTAGGAGCTACGTAATGTCACGGGACTGTCAGGCTGAGAGCGGAGTAAGGCTAAACAGATGGTATTTGCTACGGACAGACTCAATCCCGTGGTTGCGGGCAGGCTGATGATAAGACGTAGCTCGAAGAGCTACAAAATATAATGGACAGAATCAATATAAAGATATTTCTTTGTCGCGGGCCCGCACTAGGCCTACCACGTGACAGGGTCACGTGGCTCAATTACCTGGGGCCTCAGCGCCGTGACACGTATCCAGTCTAAGCCTATCTCGTTATCGGTCTATCTATTGGTGGTAGGCTTTATAACCTAATCTTGTAGGAAGCTGCTCTTTGTGTACTAACTCGTAAGGTAATATTACCCCTTTACTACGATAAAAGGTGAGATACACCACCCCAACGTATTAACTCCTTAGATTATGGTAGCCTATTCCCGATTGCTAGGCTAGACTATCTTTGCCTTGCCACGTCTTTCGGTACGTGTAACTACCATCGACGTAGTGATTATACCAATTATGAAGCCGGTCTCGTCGAAGTTGTATAGATCCGCGTCCTAGATACCGTATTTAGCCCTTATGTTTTACACAAGCTGGAACCACGCGCCAATTTTCTTAGGATCTTCGTAGAGGGCTCTCTAGTAGTCGTAGGCGCGATTGAAACGCGTCTGGAGGTCTGGGTGTCGCTTAACGAAGTTCGAAGGCCAGCGTGGACCGACGCGTGTCGCGTCGCGCTCTGCAAGTAAGATATTAGCTATGTCTCCTACGTCTGCAAGCCGGGGCGGGAATCCTCGCGAATCCAGGTCCAATATGTTCTGAAGAACAGCATTCTCTTCCAGTTCCGTTAGTTTTGTAGAATTGGCGCGGGTATCTTGTCGGGCGCGTCGGTGTCACGGGACTGTCAGGCTGAGAGCGGAGTAAGGCTAAACAGATGGTATTTGCTACGGACAGACTCAATCCCGTGGTTGCGGGCAGGCTGATGATAAGACGTAGCTCGAAGAGCTACAAAATATAATGGACAGAATCAATATAAAGATATTTCTTTGTCGCGGGCCCGCACTAGGCCTACCACGTGACAGGGTCACGTGGCTCAATTACCTGGGGCCTCAGCGCCGTGACAGTACTCCCCTCCTCTAGGGCGGAGCTCCGACGACGCAGTTACGGTCTGGGCTTGTTCGGGTACCGGCGGTGAAAGTTGCGGACGATCTCCTGTGCGTTCTCCAGGTGCTCGGCGGGTGCTTCGGTGGGATCGTCGTATCCAACCCACTTGACAGTATACTTTAACCGAGGGCCGCCCCGGCCTCTCCTCTCCCAGCGGGAGTCCAGGATGTCCTCGACCTCGAATTCTTCGATGCCGTCCACCTCCACTGGGGGAGGAGGAGCATGGCACTGACCAGGCAAGGGATCGGTGGCAGCGGGTCGGAGCAGGCTGACATGAAAGACAGGGTGTATCCTCATAGACGCAGGCAGCTCCAGACGGTAGGCATACGGGCTGACGACTTCGGCGATCCTGAACGGTCCGAGTAGTTTCCAGTCGAGCTTCTTCTGCGGTCGGGCAGTCTTAATATTGCGGGCGTCTAGCCACACTTCCTGGCCTTCTTGGTAACGGCGGGCAGGTCTCCTTTTCCGGTTGGCGTACTCCTCTTGGCGGGCTTGGGCGAGACAGATCTCGGATTGCAGGTACTCGTGGATCGTTTTCATCTTGAGGACCAACTCCTCAGAGTCGCGAGCGGCGCGCTGTGGTCCAGGCTGTACAGGTTCGAATCCTAGGCGGGGGTGGAAGCCGTAATTGGCGAAGAACGGTGTCGTGCCGGTGCTCTCGTTGATGGCGTTATTCAGGGCGAACTCGGCAAGGGGTAGCCATCTCGACCAGTCGTCTTGGAGGTAAGAGACCTGACCACGCAGGTACTGTTCCAGGAAAGCGTTCGCGATCTCGGTCTGGCCATCTGTCTCCGGGTGGTATGCAGTCGATAGCAGGGCTTTGATTCCTAGGCGGCGGATCAGGTGCCTCCAGAACGCGGACACGAATTGGGCTCCACGGTCGGAAACAATTGTCTTGGGGAGGCCATGTATCTTCCAGACATGCTTGGTGTACAGGCGGGCGACTTCCTCGGCATCACAGGTTCCTTTGCAAGCTATGAAGTGCTTCATCTTCGTCAGACGGTCTACTACGACGAGGATCGCGTCGTACCCATCGCTTTCGGGTAGGTGTGTGATGAAGTCCATGGAGATATCCTGCCAGGCTCGGTCGGGAATCGGTAAAGGTTTGAGTACCCCCTGGCGTGCTTCTCTGGAGACGGTGCTTCGCTTGCAGGTGTGGCAGTTTCTGACCCATCGCTCGATATAGGATAGCATACCCGGCCAGTAGTATTCTCTCGAAATGGCCTCGTAAGTTCTCGCTCGGCCCATGTGTCCGGTGACCGGGCTCTCGTGGTACGAGCGTACAAGCTCAGCGAGCAGTTCTTGATGTTCAGGGACGTACAGCCGGTCTCGATAGTACAGGTATCCGTGTCTGTTCTCGCACTCGGCTAGGGTGATACGCGGGTGGCGGGCGTGGTTCTCCTCTAGGGCCTTCAGTATGGACCGTAGTGTTTCGTCGGACTCGTACCCTTGTTCGAACAGTGCTTTCACCGGTGGGGGCAGTAACGGAGCAGTTCTCTCTCGTGAGCGGACGGGGCGGACTGGCTCAGGGTCTGGTTCCGTGGCTGCGGTCTCTGGTCTCCTTGTGCTTGAGCGTGTCGTAGCTCTTAGCTGTACTGGTTCCTCTGTGAATCTGACTCGTCTCTTGCTGGGCGGGGTGGGTTCCTCGAAGTTGTGGCTCTTCAGTACTACCTGGCTCTGGTGTAGCAGGCGCTCATCTCCCTCCTTCGGGAGGTCCTCTGACCTCCTGGTCAGAGCGTCAGGCTTCGCTCCTTGTTTGCCGGGACGGTAAGTAATCTTGAAGTTGAACCTGGAGAGGAATTCGGACCAGCGGGCTTGTCTGCGGTTCAGGAGTTTCGTCGTCGTGAAGTATTCTAGGTTCCGGTGGTCTGTAATGACCTTGATCGGGGAGCTCGTTCCCTCCAGTTCCGGGCGCCATTCCTCGAAACAGCGAATAATTGCCAGGAGTTCCTTATCGTAGATCTCGTAGTTACACTCCGTTACCGAGTGCTTCTTTGAGAAGAAAGCAACAGGCCGTAAAATGCCGTCATCGCCGTACTGCGATAGCACACCGGCCGACACGAAATCGGAAGCGTCGGTTTCCAAGATGATCTCTCTTTCCCAATCGAACGGGGCCAGGACGGGCGCGGTCGTGAAAGCAGTCTTCAGTCGGTTGAATGCCTCTTCGCAGTTCTTATCCCAGTTGAACTTCACCCCCTTCTTAGTGAGGTTGACTAGCGGGGCGATGATCTTCGAGAACCCTTGGATGAAGCGTCGGTAGAAGTTCCCGAAGCCGATAAAGGCTTGTACATCGGTCAGGCAGGCGGGCGTTTTCCAGTTGACGATCGTCTCGATCTTCTTCGGGTCCATCTGGATTCCTTCTCGGCCCACGATCACTCCGAGGAAGGTGGTCTTGTCCTGGAAGAACTCGCACTTCTGGATCTTGGCGTACAAGCCGGCTTCTCGCAGGGCCGCGAGGACCTTCCTTACATGAGCGATGTGCTCCTTTCTCGTGCGACTGTAAATCAGGATATCATCTAGGTAGGCTGTGCAGAAAACGTCTAGGTACTCTCGCAGGGTGTCGTTAATAAACCTCTGGAAGGTTGCTGGCGCTGCGGTCAGGCCGAACGGCATAACGAGTGACTCGAACAGGCCGAACCGGGTACGGAAAGCCGTCAGGTATTCTTGTCCTTCCTTGATACGGATGTTGTTGAACGCAGAGATAATGTCGATCTTCGTGTAGTACATCATCCCTTTCAAGTTGCTGAGGGATTCCTTCGTTAGCGGCAGGGGGTAGCGGTCCTTGACGGAGATGTTGTTCAGCGCACGGTAGTCCACACAGAAGCGGAGTCCTCCTCCTGGTTTCTTGACGAAGAGTACTGGCGAGGCAGCAGGAGACGAGCTGGGTCGGATGAAGCCTTTCTTTAGGTTATCCTCAAGCCATTCCTTAAGGGCCCTCAGCTCGTCGCGGGACATCGGGTACAGAGGTCCAAAGGGCGGTGTCGCTCCCTCAATAAGCTTGATCTCGTGGTCGTACCGACGGTGTGGCGGTAGCTTGTCTGCTTCCTTCGGGGAAAAGACGTCACGGAAGTCTCGAAGCTCTAGTGGCAGTAGTTCTTCCAGGTCCGGTACGTCGTGTTGGCTAAGCTGTTGTTCTATATCCTCTATAGTAACAGAAAACATCTGGTAGTTCCTTCGGGCGTACGCTGAACAGGCTCGCATTGAAACTTCTGCGATATCCATGTGTTCTAGTCCGGTGGGGCGGGGCGGTAGGTAGGTCGGGCGGTCTCTTTTCGGCACGTCGTGCAATGCTCTGATCTTGGACGGGCGGGCGGGGGTGTTGCAGTTCTTCTGGCAGTACTGGCTGTCAAAGGTGAAGGTATGGCTGGCGAACCCGACCCTCGGGTCGTGTTCCTTTAGCCATGGCATTCCTAGTATGACGGGGTAATACGCTAGCTGCGTGACGTATAGTCTGATCTCTTTCTCGAAGTGGTCCTCAATCCTCAGGCTGGTGATAACATAGTGGGTGACCTTCCCACTCTCGGATTCTCGGCCGTCAAAGACCTCCAGGGCGAACGGTCTCTTCAGTTTCTTTAGCGGGAGCTCGTGGCTCTCGGCCCAGCTCTGGTCAACAAATCCCTTTCCTTCGGCGCCAGAGTCGGCTAAGGCGTAGGTAGGCAGTTTCCGGTCTCCTAATTCCAGGGTGGCGGGTAATATCATTAGGTGGGATCTCATGTCCTCTTCTTCGCGGACCGAGAGACCCTTGACGGCGGCAGCAGAGATCTTCAGCGTTCTTAGTGCGCGGTTCGGTTGGTGTCGTGTTGTGCGCTCTATAGGAGCCTGTGTGCGACTTAACGCAGGCTCGCTCCGTTTACCGAGACCTCAATGCTCGGCTGCGGGCTGCGGGATCTGGACGAGGACAAGCTGGCGGGGGAACCGGAACGGGCCACTCTGGCTTGTAGGCGGGAGCGAGTATCGGGGTGGGGGCAATCGGCAACGCGGTGGCTCTGAGAACCGCATCATCAGCGCCTCCGGCGCTCCATCACCTTCTCGTCCAGGCCTATCATCTACACCCATCATCCACATCTCACCATCTCACACCTTTCTCGTCATATAGAGCCAGGATTTACGGAATGACTCATCTTTCCTTTTTGACTGCCGGCATTGTTGAACTGAATCATCCAGGGCTATCTCACGTTCAACAGGTTTGTCCGACATTCATCACCGGACCAGATGTCCAATACTCTCCCGCCAACTGCCTCATTCAACGTCTCCTACCGACTATTTCGTCCTTCACCTTGATGATATAAAGTCAGAAAAATGCCTCGAATCAAACAGATTTCTTTATTTTACTTGGAAGGCTTTGGAAGGCTGTGCCCTTGATCTCGTCATGTTACAGTCATGATGAATGTTGGTCAGAAGCACTCGTAATCATCATTAAATCCGGGTTGCCCGCCAGACTCGGCATCTAATTTTGCATGTTCCCTAGCATCGCCGCCTTCTCCTTGACCATCACGCCTATATTTCAGCGTATCGCTTCGAAGGGACGATGCATTGCTGGATGCTCTGTCTTGACTTTCGATGATGAGGACCAGACAGTATGACGAGAATAAGGGAATGAATAGAACTTCTTCTCCAAGCCCTTGAATAATCGTTGGACCCTCGCCCTCACGTGCCCTCGGGCTCTATCCGGTGAATGTGACGCCGTCCCCACCTTTCGCCGGTAGACGTCCATGTAGGTACTTTTGGGGGGTGAGTGAATCAGTCGTGACGTGAGAGATACTTCCGCCAGGATTCAAATCCCTAAGCAACGGTACACCTATTCTCCGAATCCAATAATAAATTCTGCAGGCCGTCAACAAGTCATTGTGTTCCACTTGAGTGTACTATTAACTCATCCCAACGGAACAATAGCACGCGTTCCCGCAAATAGAGTCACCCTCCTCTGACAATAAGACTGCTCAAACCGAAAACCCCATCAATCGTGATCTTCCGACCAACCCGGCTCCTCCCTTGCTTTCCATCACCTCCTCTCCTCCTAAGCCCTTCACCTCGAAAATCTTCGCAGAAGACAGAGGCTCACATCTTCCCATCACCACCGCCGGCCACCAACTTCCGCGTTCAAACCGCGCCGCGCCGCTCTCGTCACCTCGGTACGAATTCAAACAGCAACAGTCAGCCCATCTCATTAAATATCTTACATCAACTGTGGCGGCTGTACGGTCCATGACAGGGACAGGAGCTAATGTCATTGCGCTACTCTAGGAACACACTTTCCAAAGTAGTATCTGAACCGAACTTCAGCATGTCGAGCATTCGCCCCTCTTCCGCAGTGAAGCTCGCAGGATTCTACTTCGGACCTGGTCCCGTCTTCTCCCATGATCAAGAGACCGCACACCGGATCCGGGCCGGGCTTCTCGGAGAGGACACGTCGAGCCTCTCTGCTCTCGGCGCGAAGGAGAGAGCCGCCGCCTCTGTCCAGGCGCTCTTCGAATGCGCCATGAACTATCGGGATTTCTATCGCAATGTCCGCGGAGGCGAGATCTTCTGTGTAGTCATCGCCAACCAGACCGCACTCCACGATGTGCTCATAAGCGACGACGTGAAGCTTGTCGTCCAGATGATGGCCAGGGCTAGGGCCAACTATCAAGGCAACGACTCCCCCACCCCTCTGAACCAGCTCGTCGACAGCCTCATCGAGATGAAGCAGGAAGTCGCTGCCATGCCACTGACGCAAGCACCCCAAGGCCTCGCTTTATCGACTCGACCCTCAGAAGCCGGAGCCGCCGCTAGAGAAGCCGGCCGCGTCTCTGCAGGTCTGGCCTCCAACATGGTGGGCATGAACATCGCACAACCCGCGTGGCCGCCCGAGCATTTCACCCCGACAGACCTTGTCTTCCCGGCCGACAACAATGTCACCGAGCTCCTCAGCGGCGTAGACACGGACAACACGCAGCCCAGGCAGCAACTTCCCCCCGTCGACTCCCGCAGCCTGCCAATCCTGCTCCGCATCCACCTCTGCCACCTCGCCCTGACCCGCCGCACCGCTCGGAAGGACTGGGTCCTCTTCCTCACGCCCGTCGGATTCCTCCGCTACACCGACCGCCGGCGCTGGTTCCTCGTCGGCGGGCAGCAGACCAAGGTCTTCACGACCGTGCCGCGCTTCCTCGCCTACGCCGACGAGGCCATGCGGCGGTGCGTGTATAACGCCGTGGGACTGTTCTGCCACTGGATTCCGCAGAGCCAGCATGTCGACAGGGTGGAGGACCTCGTCCGCGACGACCCGGCCGATGTCTGGACCGACAGGGAGATGATGCGGCGGTATGCGGCCGTCATGATCCTGCGACGCATCGCCACACCGCTGGGCATGCGCATCCATGTCGTTTGGTATGACCCGTGGTTCAGGGACGGCATCATCAGGCAGCAGTTCGGCCATGGCGAGCAGGCCATCACGGACTACCGCGTGGAGGTGAATGAGATGCTGAATCAGTGGGCTGCGGAGAACCGCATTGAGATCGAGAGCAAGTATTATAGAGGGCCTGTCTCGAGTGAGGCTGGCGTGGCTGGGGACTCGGTCCGCCAGTGTTTCAACTTCATTGAGACAGTAACCTCTGGGAAGTGGTTCGAGCTTCCTGAGCCGGAGGATGAGCAGGCACTCCTGAACATGGGATTCGTACCGGTCTGTTAAGGGACCCCGGTGGAAGAGTGGGTTCAGGAATGTTGGGGGAAAGCTGGGCAAAGTCCGCGAAGCTCGTTCTGCAGTTCCGAGAGCTGGGTATCAACAATCGCTGGTAGTCGGACTCCAGATTGGCAGGTTGAAAGACTCAAGACGTAGTAAAGGGAGATGGCGGTGGTCCGGCAGCATGAGCGTAGCAGGCTTATTGAGAGCGAAGCGAATACGAAGCGAATGCGAAGAGAGATACGCAGAGGGAATAGTGCCGGATAGACATGCTTGAGGACTCCTCGAGCGACGAAAAGCGGTGAAGGGTTGGACCTCAAGGAGCTGTATGTCAGACGGTAGCATAGCACAAATCTCCTCTGCGAATGAAACCCATTTCTCCTCTGATGAACATCGCTTGACGCATGACAAAGGCAGTGTCAGTTTCTTTTCTCTATGATGCTATCGCCATGATAGCGAACAGGCGATGTGTCGTTGGTTGCCAGTCGTTGAATTAAAGTTATTTAGTGCATATTAGGGGTCTCGCCCCCACAGTTCCCTCGCGCCATCACCACTCCTGCCGCTGCCACTCAACATGCACCTTTGCATCTATTTGATGATGTGTCGCTTTTGGTATGTCCATTCCTCCTCTGATATGTGACACGTCATGGCTCGTCGTCAGGTGGAGTGTGTCGACATGTCTTATAAAGTGTTGCACGAGTGAGGCGGTGTGCATGATTTGCTCTTCTTATTGGGCGAGGTTCGTTGGGCGGTTTCACTGAATGAGGCTGCTGCAAGGCATCATAGTCACTCTCTTCCTGCGCGCCAGCTGGTCATATCATCTTGCTTTTCGGATCACACAACTTCAAGAGTACCTCACGCAATTGGAGAACGGGGAAATCCTATTTTCTCCTACCTTATCTACAACATCTTCTCTTACTCTTAGACTCTTCCACATCTGATGGAAGCCCTCGGCGCCGGCGCCAGCGTGGTCGCCCTCGTCACGTTCGGCCTCCAGAGCGCCAAAGTCATCCACCAAGTCCTCTCCTCAATCACAGACGGGAGGAAGAATGTCGAGCAAGCCGCGAGAGATGTCGCGGCTCTGCAGACCACCCTCGAAAGACTTGCTAGATGCCGCATCATAACCGAGCGGCCCGACGAGGCTCTGGCGGCCAGGACGAAAGCGTGCGCAGAAGAATTGGCGGACTTTGCTGAGAAGCTGAAGAAGCTGGCTGTTGGTAACGGACCGGGTTTGGAGAGGCGCTGGAGGAAGGTCAAGGTTTTCCTGAACGAGAAAGAACTTGCCAGAATGAGTGCTACAGTTGTCGGACATACTACCGGGTTGAACCTGTGTCTCAAGGTTCTGGAAAGGTACGTTTGTCCTTAACGTCCGGAACATGGGCTATATACTGATACGCGACTTTAGCGACATCCTTTTCGAGGTGAAGGATGGGCTTGGGGTTGTCCGCCAAGATCTCTCGGCGAACGAGACGATCAGGCAGAGCCAAATAACGATAATCGCACAGCAATCCACCATAATCGCACAGCAGACTGCCGTGGCCGAGACCGTGCGGGATACGATGACGCAGGTCACCGCGGGCACTCGCAGTCTACACCATGAGACCCGTAGTATGCACCACGCCGTTAGCGCGTCTTTGAACGGGTCGGCGACCCAGCAAGATCAAATGATACAGATGCTAAACCAGCTGGTTGAGCAGGTGTCCGCCTTGTCTGTCCGACAGGACTCTGGAAGGACAACCGTTGAGGAAGTAGATGACCACGTCGACAACAAACCCGACGAGGGTGTCCATCCAAACGAGGACTTGCTCGGTTGCGTCACCTCTCTCCTGGAGGCGATTCGAGACAAGGCGGGCATCTTCGGTCTTGAGGAAGCTGATGATATCACCGATGCCTTGGTCTTCTTTCTTCAGACCCTCGCAGGTGACCCAGCACGACTCGGGACTTTAGCGGCATCCGGCTCGTCATATTCGAGCCCGCCTCGGGGTTGGTCGGACCGTGAGCTAGCGGACCTGCGCAGAAACCTCAGGACCGTACAAGGAATCATCATGTCTACGCGATCAATATCCGTCAATGAATCAGGTGAGTAGCAAGTCATTCATTGAGGCCCGGCCGCTAACATCGACCCTAGGTGGGGAAACGCGCAGGGGAGGGGATATTATTCAGTCTCGTTATGCAATGAGAACCCTTGACCTTGCCTTTGGGACTCTGACCTTCGGAGCCGGCGAGATCTCCTGGCAGCCGAGGAAGGCAGCGCAGTCTCAGACCGGGGTCATGTCCACACTCGCGCCCTTCGACGAGCAGCAAGGAATTTCAAGAGAGACAAAGACACAGATCACTTTCATCCCTAAACGGAACTCGACACGACACGTTTTCCAGGCCGTGCTGCACCAATACCACGATGACGGAGGTAGTTACAACGCCATACCGAGGCTCTGGGTAAATAGCATCCGGCCGTCGGACTCCCCCCTATTTAAGATTGTGGAGGAAGGCCGGTTGGACGACTTCCGGGAAATGTTGATGACGGGGAAGGCCTCGCTGAGAGACCACGACGAAGCAGGCGCCCCGTTACTCTTTGTGGGTTTAACACGCACAATCCCAAGCTTGGAAAGTTAAGCTAGCTATCTACATAAAGTACGCCACACAACAGCCAGACATGTGTCGTTTCCTGCTCCAGCACGGCGCAGACGTCGACCATGTCACTCAGGACCCGAATTTCGGCACAAGACGCGGTTCGCCGATTCTGTACGTCGGTACGGCACTGGCGGGTATGCCCGTCCATCCACGGCGACTGGTGCTTCAAGGCCGGACTATGCAGCACGCTATCGAGTGCCTGAAGCTGCTCTTGGAGAACGGCTGTGACCCCATGGCCCCAATGAGGAAAGTGAAGAGCGGAGTTTTCCCGACCTCCTACGTGCGGGAGGTGTTCACAACCGGATCTCTGGTGAGATATATTGTCCCGCAAATGTCGCATGGATGGATGGAACTTGGAACATCAAGCGACGTTATGAACTGACATACAAGCGCAGGAATGCATAAGAGCTCTGCTGGACCATTCTCCCAGTCTCATAAACGTGAGGGTGTCAAACTATATCGACGGCTGCTCACCCTTCGATCCCGGTATGACACCGCTGCTATTGCGTTGCTCGGGCGACTACCCGGCGACGACCGAGAGTCTCGCGCTGCTCCTGGACAGGGGCGCCGATATACGGGCCCGCGACGGAGTCGGGAGGACGTGCCTGCACCTGCCGCTGCTCAGCGAGGACTTGCACCCCGTACGTTACCGCAAGTGCTCAAGTCCGGACGACGTGAGGAAGGCTCTACGGTTGCTCATCCGACGCGGGGCCGATGTTTACGCCGTTGATTCCGATGGGTGTAGCGCCTCGCGGGCCATTTGTGGGCATGCGGGATTGGCAAGCGTACTCGTGAAGGAGTAAGTTACGTAGGTAAATGCTAATAAGATAGAGATTATTTGAAGGTAGCCCACATCGTATAAAAGGCGTGTTTCCATAACTTGGCTTCTTTATTTTACTCTACTCTATAATACCAGCGGTACCTTCATGTTCGATTTGCCGCAAGACATAAAGTCATCCGAGGAACACGTGGATAATCAGTCTCTAGTGTAAGGTGGCGCCTCGTCAGATGAAAGGGATTGTGTACTCGGAGACCACTGACAAACGCCTCCGGGACATCATACAAACTTGCCTGACACCGGCCATAGAATCCCTTCTTTCCCACCAAGACCCTTCCCACCCTCACAGGGCCCCCATCAAGCCAAGCCCCAACCCCGAGGGCATAAACGACAGCGTCAACGCATCCTCCACAGCCTGCGGCCTACACCTTACCCCGGAGCCAGCCTCCTCATCCCTCGGCTTCGCGACAGCAACGACCCTCGTCCACTCCTCCCCCTCCCGGCCCTCATTCAACACCTCCTCGACCCTAGCGCACCAACCCACCGCCAGCTCCTCCTCAACACTCCTCTTCTCCTCCACGGACACCTTAGCAGGCGTCATCCACACCAAGAAAGAGCACTCGACCTCCACCGTCCTCAGCTCAGGCATCTTTCCCAACCCCTCATCAATCCACCTCCTCCCCCCCCTCCAATCATCCCTAGACTTAACCTTTACCTCCTCCGTCTCGACATCCCGTTCAAACCACGGAGTGGGAAAGATCCCACTCGTCAAATTCAACCTCACCGTCCTCACACCCGGTAACTGCGCCAGCACGCAATCCAGCCGGTGGCTGTACGCCGGCCGGTGGCCCCTCTCGTTGACGGGGTCGTCGTACAGCTCGTGCAGGCCCATGGCGAAGCGTACGTGGCGGATCGCCTTGCGCTGCCAGGGCTTGAGGCTGCGGAGGACAGCGTCGCAGTGGCTCGTGGCCGAGGTCATCCACTCCGTGAAGACGAACTCGTTGGTTGTGAAGGGCTGACGGCGGGCCTCGTGGTAGATCTGCCTGCAGGTCTGCAAGAGGGCGGAGGGGATGTAGCCCAGCGGGCGGGAGGAGGGGAGGGGTTTGTAGGTGGAGGATTTGCCTGGGATGGCGATGGGTGCGGTTACGTGCTTTGGCCTTTCGCGTGCTGGGTAGCCGGGCAGCTCGCGCTCCAGTTGGGGGTTGTTGTCTAGGACGTCGCGGTAAATTTGTTCTCTTATTTCGAGCGGGAGGTGGAGGAAGGAGGTGCACACTCTGTCTACGTAGGGCGGATCGAGGCAAAGGTTGCTCCTCATGATGGCGGTATTGACTATTGCACGAAACAACAACTTGACTCCAAGTCTTGCAGCACAAGCACAAAAGGAAAGACCACGACCTCACCAGCAGGGCATCAGGTGCTTTAAACTCATCGCCGAAGGCTGAGCTGAGTGAGATCAGATGCCCAGAGCTTCTAGCTTTGCCCAAGCCCAATTCCGTCCCCTGCATGGTACCCTCCAAGCCTGTGCTGACGGGTAGTAGTGTAGTATTCCAACCAATCGAACATCCAACAGGCAGCCATATCTCCAACCAGCTATTGGTGCACTCGCACAATCCCTACGGCCTTGGGGAAAGCTTGTTCGAGGTTGAATCAAGCAGTGAGCTGAAAAAGAGCGCCAAGACCTGCACCCCCCGGACAAAGCCACCGTACCAAAGATGCCGCTGCGTATAAGGTCAGCACTAGACTCCCCTTTCGTCGGTATCACCGTTGAAGCTGCTTGATGCCGTCAACAACTGGAAATATTTCGCATCTTCAGAAGCCTTATTTGAGACTGAAAAATCATACACAAAATGTAGACAAAATAGGTGCCATACCACAATTTCATGGCAAGCAGACATCCACATGATACTAGCGGTAAAGCCCGGCCTTACCACCTTCTCCAAGTCAGATCAAAGGATGCGCTTCACCGCCCGAACCTAATCTCACCTTGTGCTGCAGCTTACGAGGGGGATCAGCTCCCCTACCAAAATAATCTTAACACCCGGGGCTTGGTCGTGTTGAAACAGGGAGGTGTCCGGCCATTTTGTTGCAACTCAAGTCAAGAAAAGTTATCATATATCCGGCTTCCTTCGTGCTCAGAAGTCCGACTGCCAACTTGTCGATAACTCCGTTAAAGTTTCGTTTAGTAGAGGGCAGAAATGTAGTGTCACCGCGGCGATTGACGAGAGAAAATGGAACTTGATATCGGCGAAAATGGCCGAGATATCGGCGAAAAGAGACAGAGCAAAGTGTTGCGAGGTGGAACGTGATTATGCCAACGCATTCGCATTCGCTGTCTCGTTTCTTGTTCGACAATGTGTATGTGAAGTACTGCCTCTAGCTGTGCTTCATATCGTGCTGCAAGATCAGTTGAACTCGCCGGGCGCGGAAACACCCTCGCCAGGAGGACAGAGAACGATAACGTGATACGATTGCACAGTCCCTTCCTGCGGCGCCGTTACCTGTAAGTCAAGACTCTTGGCATGCGATTTGGTATGCACCGCAACCACCCAGAAGACGCTGCCTAACACCCAGAATACCACACGACGCCCATCCCGTGTCGGCTCAACGCCTCAAAGGCAACCCCTTCATGCCAGCCGCAGCCGCAACACCACCAGCAGCCGCCCTCAAGTTATTCGGCACCCCCGGATCCGCCCTGACCCCAAACCAAAGCGCATGTTCCGGCTCAGCCGCGGGGCCCTTCTTCTCCTCCACCTTTGTCTTCTCCGGCACCTTCTTCTGCTTCGGCACCTCCACCCCTCCGGGACCAAGCATAACCACATCCTCGTCCTCGCCCTCATCCTTCCCTCTCCCTTGCGTGGCCCCCTCTCCCCCTTCCCCGTCCTCCTCCTCTTCATCACTCTCCTCATCCTCCTCCTCCAAATCCCTCCTCAGCCCGGTCCTCACATTCTCCACCCCTAGCTCCCTCTCCTCGGCAGTATACACATCCTGACTCTCCTCCTCCACAAACCCCCTCACCCTCCTCATCAGCGCGTCCCGAACATCCCCCCACAGGTCCGCCAGCGCGTCTCTGTCCCCGCCATCTACATCCTCGTCCTCCTCTGGTCTGTACCCTTCCTCATCCTCATCTTCCTCATCCTCCTCCTCCTCTTCTTCCCCCCCACCCACCTTCCCGCCCCTACCCTTCCCACCACCACCACCACCCAACCCCCCCTCCACCCCCGCCCTTACAGCAATCTCCTTCGCCCCCTCAACCCACCCCTCAACATCAGGCTCAAGTCTCTTCCTCAAAAAAGTCTGCAATATCATCTCGTGCTCCCTCCCCGGAAAATTCGTGGACGGGTGCACGGCCAGACGAGAGAAGAGGTCTTGTTTATCGCTGAGTAAAAGTTGGAGGGAGTGGAGGTTGTGCTGCGCTATGCGGGCCGACGCTTGCAAGCTAGAAGGGGAAGGTAAAGGGTTGGACCGCGCGACGTTGTCTTGCAGGGACTTGAGGTTCGCTGTTAGGGTCGCGAGGCGCTGGCGGAGGGACTCGAGGGAGCGAAATTCGTCGGGCGTTAGGTCTAGGGTGGACATTTTGGTGTTTTGGGGCGGGAGATGTTTGTGGAAGGTTGGAGATAGGAGGTGCGTTGTCGAGGGTGAGGTTTCTAGAGGTGTTGCATGCACCGAGGTTGTAGACGAAAGGCGGCGCGTAAACTTGCAGTTGTTTGGTGACTTTGGAAATGGTTGATGTTGCGATCTCGAACCCGACGCTTTGTAGATTGACAAAGAGCTCCAAGTTCGTCGTGGGGCAAAATGCGAAAGCGGACCTTTCTCAACCGGGCAGATCCCTGTCACTTTTGGGAGCTTGGGCCAGTGGTGAGCAACCCTAACCCTCGCCCCTTCCACCTGCTTTCACCACCTCCAAGCTCTACGCATCAACTCGTACCATGTGAATGCCTGTCTCAATCAAATTAGGCTGCTATGTACAGCATTGACCGGAAGGACTCAAGGCTAATCCGCCGACCCTCTGACTGGAACCCAGAATCACCAATTAACTTAGCAGCTCTAACTTCACGATGCTCCTGTCGCCTCGGTGGGTCTAATCTCACAAGCTACGCATTTCTCGAGAAGACTTGCAGATGGTGTGTAAAATCATCGCATTTTCTATCATTCTAGCTATCATTTGGTATCCGCTAACTCCATGATCTGCCAGCATAAGTGGAAATGTTGAAAATTCCAATGCAATAAAGATGAACGCCTCGCTTGCCCGAGTTGAGAATTGAAAATGGTCATAATGCAGCGTCTCCCATCCTTCCCTTTTCAAGCTCCAAAATCACCGCCGTCTGCCCCGCACCATCGTTCGAAATCCGCCTCCGCAGCTTCACTTTTGATTGTCCACTTACGCCGTCCTCATTTTCCTATCTCCCCAAACGAGGTATCATGGTCGCGTGAGACAATCTACTGCCCATGCGACCCAGCCTGGTCAACACCACCCGCCACCCAACCCCCCGTCTCCCGTCCCCAGGTATCAACAGCAGGGTACCTCGCCCTCCTCTCCAGGTCGTCCAGCGGGATGTGGGAGCGGATGTACTTCTCCCGTCCGTCGTCCAGGGGGTTGTAGTCCCAGCTCGTGAAGTGGCCCTGCCTCAGCGCGGCCCAGACGAACTTCCTCTGCCGCTGGCTCTGCAGGACTTCCTTCGTGATGGCGTCGAAGTCCCATCTCTCTGCCGCCTCGGCCTCGAAGGCGGCGAAGATGCGCTGGGCTTCTTCCTCTTCGGGTCTGAGGGGTGCGGAGAGGGTGGCTTTCTTGGTGAGGATCTTGGCGTAGTCGTTCAGCTCTAGCGGGTCGAGGGCGAGGTTGAAGAGTATAGAGCCGTCTGAGGGGCAGGTGATGTACTTCCAGTCGCCGCGGCGGATCATCATCAGCGGGGAGATGGTTCCTTCGCCGGTGTACTCGCCGATGACGGTGTCGTGGCCTTCACGACCTTCGAGGTGCGGGAGGAGGGAAAGACCGTCCATGGGGAGGGAAGGATGTGGTTTGGTGTTGACGAAGTCGCACATTGTGGGGAGGATGTCGAGGGTCGAGACGTTTTGGGATACGCGGCGGGGCGTGAAGAGCTTTGGGTAGGAGATGAGGAGGGGGACGCGGGCGGAGCCCTCGAAGAAGTTCATCTTGTACCTGGGAGTCGTTAGTGAGGGCAAAAAGGGGAAGGGAGATGGGAAAGAGGAGGCGCACCAGAGACCGCGCTCGCCTAGCATGTCGCCGTGGTCGCCAGAGAAGACAATGATCGTGTTGTCGTCCAGCTTGCACCGCCTGAGTGTCTCGAGCAGCCTGCCGATGCAGTCGTCGACATAGCTGACGGCGCCATAGTACGCACGCCGAGCCCGCTTGATCTGGTCCTCGTCGAAGTCGACGTCCCACAGGTCGCACACCTTGAGCAGGCGCTTGCTGTGGGGGTCTTGCTGGTCCTTGGGGATGGTGACTTGCGGCAGATCGATGTCGACGCCCTCGTACAGATCCCAGTACTTCTCCTCGATGGTGTACGGGTCGTGGGGGTGCGTTAGCGATACCTGTTGGTTGGGTGCAAGATAAGGTTAGTCTTCCCGGGAGCTAAGGTAGGTGTGATGCAGATCAATTGCGCATAGGGCTTGCGGGTTGTCTTGGCCGCCTTGCAGCTACGATTACGTAGTGGGATGGGGGTTATCTGCAACTTCACATGCAAGCATAGAACTTACAGTTAAGGCGAACGGCCTAGCATCGGGTCCCTCGCGGACATGGTCATACATGAATTGCGTCGACCGGTACATGACTTCCTCGTCGTAGTCAAGCTGGTTGCTCCTGACACACGGGCCGGCTTGGAGAATAGAGCTGGCGTTGTGGTACCACTCGAGACGGGTATCCGGTTGGTCCCAGTTGACGACCCAGCCAAAGTCGCCGGGGTAAATGTCACTGGTCAGGCGCGTCTCGTAACCGTGCAGCTGGTCCCCGACGAAGTGCATCTTGCCCGCCAGGACGGTCTGGTAACCCTCGCGGCGCAGGTAGTGGGCGTAGGTAGGTATGTCGCTCCCGATCTGGCTGGCATTGTCGAAGGCCTTGATCTTCATGGGCAGCTGGCCTGTGATCATGCTCATGCGCGACGGGGCGCACAGCGGAGAGGGGGTGTAGGCCGAGTCGAACTGGACCGACTTGGCGGCTAGTTTGTCAAGGTTAGGCGTGAGGATCTGGGATTTCTCGTTGTACATTTTCAGCAGGGGTGCTGCGAGCTGGTCTGCCATGATGTAGAGGATGTTGGGCTTCTGTGAAGGGTTGGGGGCACCGTTACTAGCGCCGACAGGGGCGGCGGTTGCCCTGCTGTTCATGCCGGGGAACACGCCCGGCAGGGGAGAAGATGGCATCGAGTTGAGGTCTGGGGGTGCCATCCCGACAGTCAAGATGGTAGTTGTGGCGGGTTGATTGCAAGTCTGTCTGTCTGCCTGTCTGCCTGTCTGTCGTCTACGAGGAGACACGCCAGCAACAAGAGCAAAGTAATAAGGCAACCGGAGTCTAGATAGGTAGAACCAGAGTATGTGAGAGTCTGAGAGAGAAGCACAGAGAGATAGACGTCCTTTCAGGCGCGCAACAAGACGTTCTGAGGTCAGAGTAGCAGGCCAAGTGAAAGAGAGAGGAGAGAGGTGAATGTCGAAACGGAAAGCTGGATCCCTCTGCTATTGATTATGATCCCCCCTCGCCGGATCTCCCGTGTTCCAGACTTGCCAGTCGCAAATGTATGGGGAAATCTACCGAGGACAGTCAGAATTGCATCGTTTCAGCAGGCGGAACCAAAGAAGAATACCCACAGAGATGTCACCGAGGAATCCGAATCAAGCGATTCCAGAGGACAGAGAGCACGCAATCGATGGTGCACGGTGAGCAACCAACGTAATCCTCGCTGATGGCGCAATCAACGGAGTAAATGGGATAATAAGCGGGAAGAAGGTGAAAGTAGGGAGGGAATCGTCGATTTATCACGAGCTTTTATGTCGCGTGCGATTGCGCAATCGGACACACCAATTGTTAGCGGGAAGGAAGTGAGTGAGCATTATTATTTTCTTATCGCAGCAAACGGGAAATTAGAAGGGTCCCTTGTCTTGGAATGGCGGTCACGATATGCATGGCTCCTTCCTTTCAGAGGTCTAGACTGCAGGACAGTGTGCAAGAGCCTCCGAGCTATAATAGTCGGCCTGTTTGCTCTGCATCCAACATCGTGACTTACCTTACTCTTCGAGTACCAGCCCGAGTTATGGTTCAAGTTACTTTAGTCCTGCGCCATCTCGACGATCATCGCGCATTTTGGTTCCTGCAGATCCCAGCACAACGGTCACGGCATAACAACGTCAACGTGGGGTCTCAATGGGGTAAACATGGAGATCATGTGGGATGGAGAATTGCTGGGGATGTGGAGTCCGATAAACGCTGCGGAGCTATCTTCCGTAATGTTGACACATGTGACCCATATTCAACGACAAGAGGGAGAAGTGTTCATCAGTGTGGCCCGTAGTGATTGTAAATCAGATTCGGCGGGTTGTCTGTGGTCGAATGACAGGAAGTGCCGGGCACTATCATCATTAGCTAGCCCAGCTATTGCCCATACCGACACCCATATCAACCCACTGTTAGGAGGACAAACAGCCTAAGGCGACCACCAACTCCCCCACGAATCCCCAAAACCCAAAGAACCCCTTCTGACAGCATCGTTCGGCACCTAGCCCCTCCGACGCGTAGTCGGCCCCTTGCTCTTGTTGGGCGTCGCAGAAGCGAAAGCCGTCGGCGCGGTAGGAGCCAGCGCGGGCTGACCCTTGACCAGCGGCGTGGCCTCGACCTGGTGCGTCAGCTTCTCCTTCTGCTTGCCTGCGGCTTTGGCGGACGAGGGCGCGTTCCAGTAGTACACCATCTGCGCGGCCAGCACGGCGTTGAGGGCGAAGCCGGCGACGAAGCCGTAGAGGATGAGCTTGTCGTCCACCTCCTGGAGGGTGGTGAAGATGCGAGAGAGGGAGCCGGCGAGGTAGTTGAAGACCTGTTGCACGTATACGTCAGAGAAGTTCACATTAAACATCAAAGCAAGGGGAGGAAGATGTAGACTCACGGTAAAAGCGCTCAACTGCCCCGTCCCACCCTGCGACCAAATGGCCGCGATCTGCGGCACCTTGCTCGCCACGCCCAACACACCCGCGCCGCCCTGCAGGTACCGCAGCGTCTCCATGCTCACGAGCCTGTCGCTAAACAGACTCACCACACTAGCAGCCAGCACCGCCACAAATACGGCCGCCGCGCTCGCCCGTCCGGCGTAGTTCAGCACCAGGACCGTAATAATGACATTCTGCCCCAGGATCAACGCCGTCTCCCCGAACGTGCTGAAGGGGAACCCGTTGCGGACGTTGTACGCGAGCGAGATGAGGTAGCTGCTCGTCTCGAGGAGGTAGGACAGGAACGAGACCCCGGAGGCGGACTTGCTGCGCACGAGCTTGACGATCTGGGGCACCTTGACGATGGAGCTGGCGGCGATGATGCCGATGCCCAGGCCCTTGCTGACGGCGAGCTTGAGGCAGTCCGTGTCGGCGAGGTCGACGTCGAGGAGGAGGGACTTGTAGCAGGCGTCGGTGATGAGGGCGCCGCCGAGGTCGTGGACCTGGATGGGAAGGGAGTGGGTTATGGGTTGGATGAGGGAGCGGACGGTGTCCATTTTCGCGGGTTGGGGTGGTGGTGGTTGATTCGTGGGATTTTGTTGATTTGGATCGTAGATAGCTATGGTTATAGCTATTAGGAGTATAGAACGTTAGCAGGTCAGACAGAAAATTGTGTCAGAGATAAAGCACACCTATCGACCCTGCAGGTGAATGAAGCTTGGAGGCACAAGAAGCTTTGATGCTGCAGTGAAGGGATGAAGTCAGCTGGAGAGATTGGTGTGTGGGTAAATTTTGACGCGACAAGCTTCTTTGTGACGTACCACTTGCGATCCCACTAAATCCCAGAGGCTCCACACTGCGATTGTTTGGATAAGTGACTTCAGGTCTCAATGGTACATTCCACTCTACGGATATCGTCAACCATACCGAGTAAACAATAACAACGACAGACATCGGAGTACAAGTGGCTGAGGTAACATAAACTGCAATTCGTCCCTGTTGAGCAAGTGGCATTGGGAAAACAGCCCCTTGCTTAGTAAAATACATGGATCCAATCTCGAATCCTGTCCGACCCTGTCGCAAACCGAACTCAGGCGCCAAGGAAAACCGTGAACCATCCCCCCCAATCACTATGTACGCTCTTCAGCAAAGCACCGCCGTAACGTCGCAGAACATTTCCCCTCCGGCCCCTCCCGAGAACGGCCAAACCCTTCCTATTTTCGCCTTCCCATCGTAGCCATCCGAACCCAGGGAATAGACACACCAATCCCGCTGTCATCCCTCAAGCATTGACCAACTCTCACGTTGAGAGCAGGGCGCAAGAGAGTCAATGCCACCAACATCACCCGGAAGTACATCTGTGGCATACACTGATGCCATCTCTTATCAATTGACCCTCCTGACCGGCCTGCTGCGAATCGCCTGACGGACAGCAGGAGCACCGCGCTTCTTAGCAGGGGAAGCAGCCTGGGCCGCAGGAGCGGCGGCGGCAGCAGTCTTCTTGGGACGACCCGCCAGACGACCGCGCTTCTTCGCTGGAGACGTTGGCGCGGCAGCCTTGGCCGCCTTAGGGGCCGGAGTAGCCTTGGGAGCCTTAGCAGCCTTGGGTGCAGCCGTGCCATTAGCAGGTTGCGGCTTACGCATTTGCTTAACCTGCTTCGCGTCGAATGCCTTGATCAGTCCGGCAGCGTGGGTGAGGTTGGTCTTGGGCTCCCAGGTTGCTTCGTCCAGGGGGTAGCCCTTCCACTTAACGCGGTACATGTGCTCGAAGGTGTCCGCGTCAATGACCGACTCCAGGATCTCCTCGACTTCGTACTCCCCCTTAGGGATCACTTCGCTGTTAGAAGAGTCGTCCTTCTTGGAGGCGCCCTTGGGTCCACCGCGCTTGGGAACAGTAGCCTTCGGCGCAGACTATGATAGTATAGTCAGTAGTAGTTCACATAAACGTGCTTTATATGGGGTCGGAAAGACAAAACTTACTCCGGATCCCTTGGGACGGCCAACCTTAGCCTTCTTCGCGCCTTTAGCGGCAAGGCGGGCGCTGGCAGTAGCAGCGGCACCGCGAGCTGGCCGGCCGCGCGGACGCTTAACTGGCGTAGCTTCGTCTTCCGACTCATCCTCGGCCTTGCGCTTACGTGAAGAAGTCGCTTTGGACGCGGTACCATTGGTTTTGGCTGTGCTTGGGGTCTTGCCGGGTGTAGCCGACGGCCTGCCACGCTTCTTGGCGGAGGCAACGGCGGCTGGGAGTTCCTCCGGAGCGGGGAGCTCGTCGTCAGCGAGGTCTCCCTCAGGGATGTCCATGTCTGCGACTGGGGCAGCAGGAGAATTAGCGACCTCGAGAACCTCTGGGGTAGGCTGCTCGTCTGGGGTGATGATATGCTGCGGCAGTGCCAGGCCAGAATTGAGCTGGTGCAAGAGCTGCTCACCCACGTCCGGTTCGTCGAAAGATACGATGCTCTGGCCCACGCCAGCGCCCGGGTTCAAGATGTCCGACTCGACTTGGAAAGGCGCAGGATCATTACCCCTATATTCGGAGTTAATTGATGGTCTGTGGCGCGAGGGCAATGACAAAATAGCCGAGGATGGGGCGGGAGGAAGACGGCGTCTCATATATGACAACGCTTGTGATGGAGATATGATGTTTTGCAACGCGCTAAATGTGAAGAACTATTTGAAAAAACTTACTCGTCCCCTCCGTTGAGATTCAGAAACTCGTCGTGCTCATGCTCGTGCTCGGGGAAGAGTGGGGGAGGCATGATGTGTGGTTGGTGCGGTCGACGATTGACGTCAGACTAAGTGGTGCGATAGTTGCGTGAGGATGGGCCACAGGTAAACTGGACCTCAAGCTCCGAGTGGAAGCTGAGCTGGGATGATGGACGACGATGAGATGGGGTTGACAGTCGCGGTCCGCAATGGGCTTAAATACTCCGGCGCAAGAGACGCGTGATGGGGTATCTAGAAATCAAGAGCCGCGTCGAAAAAAAAGCGCAGAAATTCAGGGAAGTGCTCGAACCGTCAAGTAAGCTGTCAGAGAAGTGGAAAGGTGAAGAATTGACTTGGGGAAGTCATTTTATAGTGAATCAACGCGCCTTTCGAGATCGAAAAGAAGCGCGGCGTTGAAGAGTGAGGTTGAAAGGTGACGGGTGTAAACAGAAAGTGGAGGTCTCTTGATGCGCCCAGTATGCGCGTAATAAGTGGGGCAAACTTATACAGTGTGCGGTTAGCCAATCGCACACTGTGCTATACTGCCCTCGGGTAGGTACGTAGAGGTGCAGTATTTCGGATTTCAAACAGATATATATGTCTAAGCAACGACTTTCTCCAGAATGTGATATTGTGCCAAACTTCACTTCGCCAGATATGTACCGTAGACGGCTTTTCGTAGAGGCGTGGTCACACATCAAAACCCAGCGCATACGGCCTGTCGTAGGAGCTGGCGCTAAATGTTGCAGGGATAATAGCTTGTGAAATCATCAAGCCTCCTCAAGTCGGGATTATTCCCTTAGTAGCCTGAATTAGGTATATTGTCCTCTCCCCTCTCGATAGTTGTTGTCAGATCATGGTAAGGTTCATGGTCGGTTACTGCACATGCCACGTAGAATTTAGTTAAGCCTTGCTCTTTCCTCGCGGATCGTCTCCCACGTCTAAGGCCATGGCGGAAATAAACACGATGGAAAGACAATTCAGGCAAACCGGCTACTTCAGGTTGTTACTACGAGTTGCCAGCAACAAGTAGAACAGCCAGCACCCATCCACAGCACATCAGCCCTTTTCAGTCGGAGTCAACCTCCTCAACCTCGTCGTCCTTGAGCTTCCGAACACCCCCCTCGCGATACATCCTCTCAACCGGATTCTCCACGTTCATCACACCCGTCCTCTTGAGCCTAGTTATCATCTGTTAGTGACGTCGTCGTTACCCAATCTGGAGATCAGACATACCTCTCAAAGAGCACAAACAACCTCTCCGCCTCCCTCTCCTTCTCCTCATCCGTCATCTCCGGCATATCAGCGTACTTCTCCGTATCGATGAACTGTCCCGTAACAGGATTGACCGGCCTCCCATCCTCACCCGCGTCGGACGCTGCTGGTGGCACGGGGATGTTGTTCTGAAACAGGAAACCCGAGGCGTATCCGTATCCGACGTTTTGGACGAACTTGTTGGCGTCTTTGTCTGAGAGGTCGAACAGGAGGTGGGAGATGGCGTCCCGGAATTTAGGAGTAAGTGGGTTGGTTGAGTTGCCGAGGAGCCGGGAGGTGAGGCTGTTGCCCCGGCCGAGGACTTGTTTCCTGTCTTCCTCTGTGGGTAGAAGTTTGGACCGGATGGAGGCGCGGATTTCTGCTGGGGCGTGCTCGTGGACTGTCATTATGGCGCTGATGAGGGGCGTGACGTTTGTCTCGAGATCATCATCGCTGTAGGCGATGAGAGACATGTCGAGAAGGTTTACCATGCGATCGGCGACTACTTGCGGTTCGGCTTCGGGGTAGAGGCTTGAGTTGACATCCTTGTCGTCAAATTTGAGGTTTATCAGGGCATTGACGAGTTGTCCGAATGGAGGAGCCAGCGGAGCATTTGAGGGGAGCAGGTCGTGCTTGGTGAGGATGGTGATGATGTAGGGTATTGCCGGTACAAATGCGCTCACACGGTCTGGCGTGAAGTGCGTGATGTTGAAAAGCAACTTGAGAGTCTCGACCAAGGCCATATCTTCCACAGGGTCTGCTCTTGCTTTTGAGCCTCTCGATGATATGCGCTCTGCATGCCGGGCAAGATTTTCGATGATACTGCCTGCCAGGCGATGTTGGTCTACCAGGTCGACGAGGTTGATGGTCGTGTTGTATGTTGTGAGGAAGATGAGTCTCGAGATGAGAAACTCGTCGTCTCGGTTGTCGTTCTTCAGGTGGTTGCAGGCCTGTACTTCATAGCCTAGGTCGACAAACATCTGCCTTGTCTCCGGCCGGAGAAACAAGGCGTTGCAGAGGACTCGGAGAGCGTTCCGGGATGTGGTACTGGAGGGGTTGTTGAAGGCATGCTTCGTGAGTGTCTCTACCCCCTGCCATCGATTGTCAGCGACATGGCCAATGGTCACCGAATCCGGACACATACTTCTTTCGTAAATATAGGGTCAGCGTTGTTCGGATCCCGTCCATATACTTTGAGCTCCTCTAGTAGGGCATCCCGTTCTGGTAGGTGTCAGTTGACTCTTTATTCACGGTAAAGGGGGTAAAGATGTATGACATTACGTTGAGGGGAAAGGCTTCTTGACTCCAGGTCCTCAGTCAACTTATTCATGAGACTTTTGACCGCCTGCAACTTGGCTGCCATATCCGCTTAGCTCATGCATCGGTGACGTCTCTGGAACGAATCTTACCAGACCCCGTCAAGGTCCCTTGCGCGAGGTTCGACATGATATGATCGGTGAAGTGCGAGGTCTCATCCAAGGTACATCCAAGAATGCTGTGGCACAGGCATGTGTGGAGGCACACTTTATTTAGGGAAGTGGCATCGGTGCTATGTCTCTCTTGGACCGGCCCGCTAAATCTGGGGGAAGGAGATGGGACCCCTGGCCTAAAATCCTGACAGCCCACATCGGCCCATCAGTCAGGCAGCGCCAAGTGGGACAGGCGGGAGGAGTCACTGGCGGGGAATCTCTTTACGCGTGCACGCGTTTTTGCGTGACCGCGTTCTTAAGGGAATTCGGTTTCCCAGCCATCGCTAGCTCGCTAATTTTACGCGGGCTTGAACCTGAACCATTCACTGCATTTGTCCTCGTGTGGCTTCACCAGACTCCGAACATTCAGCGTCAATCCTCGACATACGACAACTCAAACCCTCCAACTATACTATCATTCATTCACTGGAACATCAGATCACGAACCGGACCATAGATCCCGGTCATCCAGTGTCATCTAAACCGCCCAGATCGGACGAACAGATCCATCCCAACATCGCGCCCCTGCATGTACTCGACCGGCACATAGCGACGTGTGGTCAAGGTGCGGAGCTCTCCCGGCTCTGTTGCGATGGCATCGCCGGCCGTAATGTCGACAGTCTTGCAAACACTTCCACCTCGACCACCAACGCCTCCGCGGGAGCCAATCCAGGACCTCGAACTCCGAACGGGGCAACTCAACATCTCGACGAGCCTCCAACCACCTGCATCAAGCCTGCATACCCCGCCGAGCGTACATTCACCAGCTTCCGGTGATTCAACATCGAGGAGGAAGAGAGTTGGCTTCTCAGCACAGGCCGAGTATCAAGAACCCCCCGTATACCCAGAGGGCGAGACAAAGCGAGTGCCCACCCCGATATCTCTCCCCGGAAGTGCATCCAAGCCGGTCAAGTCAATCTTGAAAGCCACCCCGCTTGGACCCAACCCTCTACGAACGAGCACAACATCCCTCGAACTGTCGGACTCGAATGTGAAACTTGGAGTCATGTTGGACTCGACCATCCAGCAGCTCGCCGGAGCTGACCGCGACTCGAGACTCGATGCATACATGATGCTAGTGCGGGCATTGAAAGCGTCCAACAATCTCCCCGACCGGGTGGCCCTTCAAGAAAAGATGAGCCTCTTTCAGCAGTTTATGCTGCGGGACATCACGGCGAAGAGCACAACTACCCCTATTGACTCGCCACTCGTCAACCAGGCTCTCGGCCTACTCATTGCCTTCCTCCACTTCCCCGCCATTGCCTCGACACTTACCAGCGACTTTTCCATATCGATCGTCGACCATTGCATAAGATCATTCGAGGATCCCAATGTGCCGAAAGAGGTGGTCAGGCACTTGATGCAAGTCATTGCCGTTCAGAACTTCTCCACCTTGAAGGTCATGACTTCCGACCGCGTAGGGAGGCTAGTGGCAGCAGTACGCAAGATCGAAGATCATCTGAAGGGTAAGAGCATCATAATGTCACGGGTCCTCATATACACGAAGCTTGTTAAACAGGTCCGGCACCTGATGGCTGTCCACTCCGACTGGCTGCTCGACTTGTTTACCGACATGCTTAGTGAGCTCAAGGAGATAAGATCCTCAGCCATCAACCTCGGTCTCGAAGCCGGCTTCACAATCGGAAAGGAGAAGAACATCTCACGCAAGGTCATGGAGCTCTTCAACCAGACACACGACGAGAAGCGATACATCGAGTTCTACCAGGAGAGGCTCCGCACAATGGCAAAGGGAAAGGCTGAGTCTGCCGCCGTACCCCAGATCTGGAGCGTTATCGTCCTCTTCCTCAGATGTCCAATGGACAAGTGGGATGGGTTCTCGTCATGGCTCAAGATTATCCAGGGCTGCTTCAACGGCGCCGATATGAGGACGAAGATCGAAGCCAATGTTGCCTGGTCTCGCCTAGGGTACGTCATGCTGATAGACGACCGGTCATTTTCTAAGGCCGTCCCTATCCTCACGCAACCGTTCCTCGCCCAACTGAAGCGGAAGGCGGTCCCTGGAAAGCACGTCGACGACTTCAGGGACGCCGTCGTGGGCGGCGTCCGCCATCTCCTATACTACACATTCAAGCCCAACGCCAATTTGCAACTCCTCGATGGGCAATGGGACGTCTGTGTCAAGCCTCTACTCAAACAAATGCTTGACCGACCAGCGGCATTCACCTACGATGGGACATTCCACGCCACTGTCATTCTGTCAGGTCTTTTTGACTGCGTCACACCGCGCGTATGGAATCCGGAGCGAGCAATGGACAAGCAGCTGATCCAAGCTGACGAACTACCGGCCATTGATTCCAAGTGGCTGAGACGCAATGCCGCCAGGGTCTTCGAGCTGGTCGAGCCTATCCTCCTGCAGAACATTGCGAGCGTTCGGGATGTTAACAGCCCTACGTACAGACTCTGGCGGAATCTTGTAACAGCGGTCGCTTCTGCCGCATCAAAAGAGATCAAGGTCTCCCTCGACACCGCGGTCTTCGTAGCGCATGCGTTCAATACTCTACAGAAGCTCTGGAAGAAAGGGCCCCAAGAGGGCACTGAGACCGGTGCTGTCTTCTTGAAGGCTGTACAGACCTACCTCAGCGTCATGATCGAGTCCCTCGGTCTGCTCCCCTTCACTGAGAAGCTCTTGGCTGTGGACAAGGAGTTCAACTTTGTCCCGATGGCCACTCCCAGTCACCGTCCCGGAAAGAACCCGGGCTTGATCAAGTCACCCCTTAAACACATGTTCTCTATACTCTGCGCCCTGCCGCACGGCATTCAGGACGACGATAGCTTTGCCACCTTCTTCTCGGCGGTTTTCTCCCCCTTCTTGGCTGCAAAGAGCGATAAAGGACGCATGGACCTCGCCCAGGAGCTGATATCCACTGTTCCGATGGAAGCCATGATCCCCTACGGACCTTGGAAGTTCACCGCCGACGTTGTTGCTGCATGGCTGGAAGCCGGCCACAGTAGTCTTATGTCCACTAGCTCAAGCGGAGATACCCCTGTGGGCCACGAGTATCGGGATGTGGTTCGAATCCTGGAACGAGGCTTGCGGTCCGCGCCAAATCTGCCGTGGAGTCATTGGCAGAGTTTCTTCCATGCTCTCGTCAATCGTGTCCGCGAAGAGACTGGAGAAGCAGGAGTTGCGATTGCGGTCATTGAACCCCTAGCTAAGATCGTTTCGGATCGCTGCATGGCTGGAGGTGTGCCGATTGTGTCTCCCACCTTGGCGAAGTGCATAACGGAGCTTCTATCAGTTGCAAACCAACCCCGCGACCGTCAGGCCGTGGATGCTGCGAGGCGCCGTCTGTGGGGTGCCGGATCACGTTCCGCGACTTTCGACACATTTGACCACCTCTACAAGTCGGTCAACCTGTTTCTCAATGTCTACTACATCAAGGGAGTCGATAATGACGGCCGAATCTCAGCTTTGTTGAAGGGAGTCGGGAACTTTTTGGAGCGTTGCAATCCTCAACTTCTGACCAGGACGCTTATCATTCTTCAGGATGGCCTAACTCCTTGGATTGGAGACAAGTTGGCTGAGACTCACCGCAAACCAGCTGATGTCGACGATACCATTAAATCAGTCTGGCAGCAGGTTTGCAGCATCCTTCGTGGGTACGGGGGCTTGCAGCGACTACCTCTGGATGACTTGGAACCCCTGCTCTGCGCAGCCTTCAAGAGCAAGCATCGGCAGGTGGTCAACTCGGCGCTGTCCCTGTGGAACAGCGTGTTCGAACAGGTCGAAGAGGTGGAGTACCCCGCCAAGCTCAGAAAGGTGCTTCTGTCTGTTCGACCATTTGTGGACATTGTCCTTCCAGGCCTGGATGTCTCTAGCATCGAGTCCACCGGCCCGGAGCCGATGTTCGTCGACACCCAGGAGGATGAGCTTGAACTTCCGAAGCTCCAACGCCCGAGATCTAGTGGCAGAGGCACTCCTCAGCCTTCCAGGTCCAGCAACTTGAGATCTTCCTCTGTCGGCCTGTCTGTGCCTTCTAAGCGTCGCCAGGAACTGACCCCGGAGGTGAGGCCATCAAAGGCTCAGCGCCGCAGTGCCACACCGAAGCTCATGCACGAGGACTCCCAGATACAATTCGCCGCTATTGAGTCTTCTCCTTTGCCTTCCGCGGAGCCAGAATCGCAGGTTCTCACCGAACGCCAGCGTGAGGTCCGTGAGAGACAGCAGGAAGTCGCCAACCTGTTCCCCGAAATCCGCTCCAGCCCAGCCCGCAAGCTCCGACAATCATCCCGGCAGTCATCTCGAAACTCCTCTCGCGCAACGTCGCCGCAGAAACTCCCAACGCTGCGGGCGGCAACCCCCGAACCCAGGATCTCGGTGGAGGAGTTCATCGCATCCACTCCCACCCCACGCCGTGGCCAGGTGGTGGCTCTGCCCGACAGCGATATCGCCGAGCCGCCATCCTCGCCGCCGGAGCCGAGGCGCAACCCCTTGGCAAAGGAGATTCAGTCGAGGTCCGCTACCAACAGTCTTATGGACGAGTGGCAGTTTTCGTCCTCGCCTGTGTCTGGTTCGCCGGTGCTTGACAACCATGAGCACGCCATTGTCGAGTCCAGCCAGATGATGGAGGTGGATGAGTTCCAGCTCGACGATGAAGATGGTGATTCGCAAGCTGATAGCCACGATAAACCTGAGCCTGAGCTGGGCGAATCGGTGGTTATGGAGAGCATGGTTGAGGACAGTGTTCTGATCGACCATGATGACGAGCCGGCTGCAGGAGTTGATAGCTCGGCGCTGGACCTCACTGCATCAGAGCTTGGTCTTCCGGAGCCTGCCGCGGAAGCTGCCGTGGCGGAAGTTCCTGCAGCCAAGCTCGCCACAGTGGAAGCGACTTCAGATGTTTCGCCTGCGAACCCCGCCGCAAAAGTGCCAGAAGCTTCCCCAGAAGCTGCTCCTGAATCTGTTGTTGAAGTTGAGTCTGAACCTTTGCCTGAAGCAACCACTTATGCTGCCGAGGCTGCTCCCAAGGCGGCCTCTGAAGTTGTTGAGGACCCTGCTGCAGCTCAACCTAGCAAGTCAGAGACCACTAGCCTTGCAGAGGATCCCTCAACACCTAAGCATCACCGCCACATCGACGCTCAAGTAGAGTCCGATTCACAAGTCAGCGCCGCAGTGGAGCCAGCCAAGACGCCCACCATCGCCAACTCCCGACGCTCAAGCAGGAAGAAGTCTCAGAAGACCTCTAAGCCGGTGGTCAAGCGGACCAGCTCCAGAAGGAAGACCGCTTCTCAGCAATCCATGGCCTCCCAACCAGCCGACGAATCCTTCAACGGCAGCGAGATCGACAACAGCAGCCTCGTCAGGCTCGTGGTGCAACTTGACTCGGCGAAGGTCAACCCGGCGGATTACGAGTACCGCCAGCAGACTGAGACACCCGAGCTCAAGCGAATCCGCGAGCTGACGGCCACGCCGCAGCGCAACCGCACTCAAGAGCCCGCTAATGCAGCGCAAGACTGCATCGTTGTGTCCTCGCCCGTCGGAAAAGGCGACGTCATGGTCTCGGCGCCTCTCACAGACGACGTCGACGACGAAATGGTCGACCAGCAACAACACACTGCCGAACCGGAAGTTATACCGAGTTCGCAAGCCTCGGCCTCCAGCCAAGGCCGCAAGAAGCGCAAGCGGGGCGGCTTCAGGGGTTCCCAGGCGGCCGCGAAGAGGAGGAAGTCGCAGCAGCGCGCCAAGTCCGAGTCGCAGGAGCTGGGTGCACCTGCTGTCGTGGATCTTACGGAGGACCAGAGCCAGGATATCCAGTCTTACGAAGACTACTCTCAGAGCACGCAGAAGACGGAGGACCGTCACCGCGAGGAAGTCGACCTATCCGCGCTTGCTGTCGAGAATGATTCTGACGTCGAGCACGAGGTGCAGTCACAGATCATCGAGGAGACGGAGCGGCACCTCTCTCACTCCGAGGTCGAGGTTGAACTACCTGTCGTCGACAAACGTGTGGTGGACGAGGTGGCTGATAGTCAGCCCCAGGTGCAGGAATCTACGGAGATGCATACCGCCGTCGAGCGGATGGACGAGGACAGCATGGAAGTTGAAGCGACTGCCAACTCAGCCGGCAAGTCAGCCGAGGTACCGGCGCCAGCTCAAGCAGCACAAGAGCGCGAGGAGAGCCCCTTCCAAAAGATATTAGGCTTCTTCAAGGGCGGGCTGGACGCCCTGCGCGGCGCGGCGCTGTCGAGGAACGAGGTGTACCAGCTCGAAGACGTGTTTAGAGATGTGAGAAGGGAATTGATCGATGCTGAGGATCGGGGGAGGACACAGCGTCCTTAGTGAGGATTAGCGTTGCATCCTTGACGAGGACTGGCACAGCATTATGTTTTGGTTTTTTGGCGATCAGATTGCATTTCAAGTCTAAGTACCTAAGCATTGGGCATGGCGTTTGGTGGGTAGGACAGGGGCATTTCTTCTTCTTGGACTGTTTGGATGGGTATTATTTATGTGTAAGGCGGGCTCATTATTAAGGTATTTCATGAGGGTCAGGACGGTTCAGGGTCTGTTGTTAGTAACCCTGGGTTGAAGCTTCAAAATGTGAATGAAGTATAGTATATAGTATAATCAGCTGACAAGTTGGTCAATGATCTCTTGTACACCCACAACTGGTGATACCGGTGGTCATGAAGCTTGTGGATATGTCAAGCTTCTTGACCGCTCCCAAGATTCCAACGTTGTGAGCTACACTAGCTGCAGTTCACCATGTTTCAGGTCCTGCGGAGTATCGGCAGTGTTTCTTCTGTGATGGTTCCATTTATAACTTTCTGTCTCGGACTGGATTGGGTGAGCCGGACGGGATGAAGTGCTATGATGTCTCCTGGTGTCTTACTTAGCCATCTGGTTGCTTACCCCGCCCCCTCCTTTTGTGACGATAATTGGCGAGATCAACCGTCTTGCTGCTTCGAGCTCCTGCCTCCTGGACCCTTACATTAGTTCACTTTAACCTCCAGTTTGCACTTCTGCTGTTTCTTCCTTGAATATCTTTGTTTCCTTTCAAAACAAATCACCCTTCAGTCCCAGCTTGCACCGCTCAGCAATCCCTTTTTTGACCTCCTTGCTCCCCTCACATCTATCCCCAACTCCACCAGTGACATCACAATGGTGGACCGCCCCAACAAACCCTCGGCGCTCTCCTCGACGCCCGGGCTCCCGCCCCAGGCGCAGGTGAACATAACCCACGGCTCCCAAAAGGTCACCGCCGTCCTGCCGACGGGGGAGTCGGTCGATATTTTGCTGTACGGCGCGACGGTGATCAGCTGGAAGGACAAGAGCGGGGAGGAGAAGCTCTGGCTTTCCGAGGCCTCGAAGCTGGACGGCAGTAAGGCTGTGAGGGGAGGGATTCCGCTTGTTTTTCCGGTACGTTTGTTTTCTTCCATTCCCTCTCCAACCGAATACTGTCTTCTGGTTATGGTAGAGATATGGAGTGGGGGATATGGTGTTAACGAGGATGTGCGAACAGGTCTTCGGTCCCCCTCCCCCCCAACACGCCACTAGCAACCTCCCGCAGCACGGCTTCGCCCGCACCAGCAGGTGGGAGTTCCTCGGCAAGTCGACGTCCGAGTCCGAGTCCAGCGAGGGCGGCGCCGACCTGTCCGTCAAGCTGGACTTTGGCCTGAGCTCGGCCTCCCTCGAGACGGAGACGAAGAAGCTGTGGGACTACGCCTTCAACCTGATCTACAGCGTCACGCTCTCGCGCGAGAGCTTGACGACGAGCCTGGTGGTGACGAACGACGATAGCCGGAGCTTTGAGCTGCAGGTGTTGCTGCATACTTATTTTAGGGTTGGGGTTAGTACTACTTCCTGCTATCAACAGGGTTGGGCAAGGGAGATGTGTGTGCTAATGCAAAGACAGGATATCACAAAAACCACCGTAACAGGGCTAGAGGGCGCGCAATACATAGACAAAGTCCACAACAAGTCCCTCAAGACGGAGTCCGCCACCTCCCTGTCCATCGCGGGCGAGACGGACAGGGTGTACACCCCCGTCGGCGGGCCCTCGGCGCCCGTCAAGATCGTCGAGGGCGGGAAGACGAAGTTCACGGTGGCGCGGGATAACCTGCAGGACGTGGTGGTCTGGAATCCGTGGTCCGAGAAGGCCGGGGGGATGGGCGATTTTGCACCTAAGGATGGGTACAAGAACATGCTCTGCGTCGAGGCGGGTAGTGTCAGGGAGTGGCAGACGTTGGAGCCTGGTGATGCTTTTGAGGGGGCGCAGACTTTGACTTTGGCGTGAAGGTGGGATGGGGGAAGGGGGAGGAGGGGTGGTAGTGGTAGACTTTGAGCAAGCGAGCTGTTTTAGAGAGGGGGGGAGTTTCTGAATCTGGAGAAGAAGGGTGAGGTCGAGGGGCGTGATGCTCGTGGGCTTATTCTCTTGGAAGATATCAAGGTGTGATGAGCAGCAAGCCATCGTCTTGAAGTTATGCAATATCGAGTTCTCCTTATGGACACTGACGACTGACGTCTGAATAGACCATTGACATAGGCTGCCGTGGTAGAGACTTGATTTCAATTCCAGCGTGTCTCCCTTCTCGTAAAAATGGATCATAAATGCCATTGGCCATAACGTGACTGCGTACCAACTTTTTGAAGCTCCCATATGCAATAGCCCCTCCCGTTCATCCTCCTCCGCTCAACAAGGCTCACCTTCCCCCTTCAACCTCTCACACCTGTAATGGTCAGCCACCAAGAAAGCCAGCTCGAGCGCCTGCTTCTCATTCAGCCTCGGATCGCAGAAACTCGTGTAATTCGTCGACAAGTCATCCTCATCTAGGTTCTCACTGCCTCCCAAGCACTCCGTGACCGCGTCGCCCGTCAGCTCCAGGTGCACACCGCCCAGGTAACTCCCCTGCTCCTTGTGGATCCTGAGCGTCTGCCGCAGCTCCTCGAAGATGTCCTTGAACTCGCGCGTCTTGATCCCGGTAGCCGTGGACTTGGTGTTGCCGTGCATGGGGTCGCACTGCCACACCACGCAGCGCCGGTACTCGCTGTCCTCGACGGCGCGGATGTGCTGCGGGAGGAGCTGGGACACCTTGTCGGCGCCGTAGCGGGTGATGAGGGTGATCTTCCCTTCCTCGCGCGAAGGGTTGAGGGTGCGGAGCAGGGCGAGCAGGTCGGAGGTGGGCGTGCTGGGGCCGACTTTGACGCCGATGGGGTTGGCGATGCCGCGGAAGAACTCGACGTGGGCGTGGTCGATCTGGCGCGTGCGGTCGCCTATCCAGAGGAAGTGGGCCGAGGTGTCGTAGTACTCCTTTCTTGGGGTGGGACGGGGTTGGCCGGGGGCGGGGATGGAGTGGGAGAGGGGGTCGTCGAGGAGACGGGTGAGGGACTCTTCGTACTCGAGGAGGAGGCCCTCGTGGCTGGTGAAGAGGTCGACCGTGTCGAGCTTGTCGTTCTTGGCGGCCCCGATGGTGTGCATGAAGCGCAGCATGTCGGTCAGGAACTTGACTGCTTCCGAGTACTTGGCTTTCAGGGCAGGGTCGCGGACGTGGCCTAGACCCCAGTCTAGGGGCCGGTGGAGGTCGGCTATGCCTGAGGCTATGGCGGCGCGGATGTAGTTCAGTGTTGCAGAGGAGTGATGGTACGCTCTGGGTTGTGTTAGAGATGTGAGCTGCCAGGGAGTGAGAAGGGGTTGCTCACTTGACGAGACGCTGAGGGTCGAGTTCTCTTTCATCCAGCTGATAGCCGTTGAGAATATCGCCCCTGAACGAGTTCACCTGCTTGCCGTCCACCGTCTCCATGGGACTGGATCTTGGCTTGGCATACTGTCCTGCCATCCTGCCGATTCTGACTATGCGCTTGTCGGCGCCCCAGATGAGAACCAGACTCATCTGTAACAGGAGCTTGATCTTTGACTCGATGGCACCTTGTTCACAGTAGTCGAACAGCTCAGCGCAATCACCTCCCTGTAGAAGGAAGGCCTCGCCCCTGGCAACGTCGCGGAGATGTTCCTTCAACCGGACGATTTCTCTCGGATGGACGATGGGAGGGAGCCGCTTGAGCTCAGCAAGAGATTTGGTGACGGCAGCCTTGTCTGGGTAGTCTGGGGCTTGCTTGATAGGCTTACTCCTCCAGGTCTCCGGGGCCCATTCTGGTGCTAAAGAGCCGTTTGAGGCTCCGTTTGTGTCAGCCATGTCTCTCACGCAGTGTGAGATAAAGTTGGGAGCCCCGATGAGTAAGTTTGACTGGGTTGTTTGCAGAGTGAATGTCCCAGCAAGACAGAACCTATACAGTTCTGAGACAGCAAGAAGGACGTGTGATCCTGTTGTACACGTGGAAGAGGACTGAGATGAATAGAAGTGGTTCGTATAAGTCGAGTCAGTTGAAGGTGTGCGAGTCAAAACATGATTGATATTCAAGCCACACTTCAATATTTCTTTCTTCACTCGCATTGACCAATCAGTTCCTTGGGTTCCTCGCCCGGTCGCACAAGCCACATCTCCGAAAAGACGCTAAGGCGCTAGCGGAAGCTTTCCGTCGACCCCGCAATTGGGGAGCTTCGTTTCGTGCTTCAACCACACTTCCATCCACGTCATCCCCCTTTTGTTTACTTCGTGCCGCCTCGTTGTCAGTCACCCTTAATCTCAACGCAACAATGGCTGAAGAGAGACAACCCGCCTCAATCGTCGAGGGCGCTGATGTCGAGGACGAGAACCCCGTCGCCAAGTCGGCCGAGGACCGCAAGGCGCAGGCCGCCCTCTCCAAGCTCGATGCCAAGGACGACGACGATTCCACGGCCAAAGAGGTCGATCAGGATGCCGTCAACCGCGCCATGACCAACATTGGCGGTGATAGCAAGACTGAGGAGAAAAAGGAGGTCAAGAAGGTCAAGGTTGATGCTGCTGACGTGGCTCTGTTGGTGAGTGCAAAGAGGAATATTGGGTTGCTGTTCATAGCTGACATAGTGATCGCAGGTCGACCAATTGGACCTGACCAAGCCCAAGGCCACCGAGCTTCTCAAGGCCCACGATGGCGATGCAGTCAAGGCACTCCGGGCCTACGTCTCCGTGAACTAGGACTTCAACCCAAAAGGGCTTGGCCTCGACTGTTACCAACCCGCACACAGCCTCGCAGTTGACGAAATGCAGCTCGAGGACCTCTCCCACCATGTAATCGACGACATGCCGGCGTCCGTCGAACATGATATCAACGTACTGGGCAAGATATGTCTCGCGTACTCGCGTTGCCATTCCCGGATCAATCACACCTGAGCCAACAGTTGGTCTCGCAGTATTATCATCATTGACAGGACTGTCGAAGTCCGGAGCCTCCCATCTAATCAACCATGCATGATATATCCCCCATTGACGCACTTTGGCTCCCACAAATCGGTATCGTCGTCCATTCACAATGGACCCCGCGGCGGCATCTCGAAGTCTGGCTTTCCGGGACCGGTACCATTTGGTAGTCGGCCATGAAGCGGAGGGCCATTGTAACCAGGAGGAGGAGGAGGTTCTGTACCATTACCATATGCAAGTGGAGGTACTCGTCCAGACCTAGATGCTAGCAGTGGCCATATGGGAATATAGCATCTCTCGTCCCAAGCACAGACTCTCTTGCATCCGGTGAACTCGCTCTCCCACCCCAGCCATGCTCTGAGGAGCGACAGTTCGTCTTGCCATGTCGTCACCCGCTGTATGAGGCCTGCCAGAGTTCCTTCCTGCTCTCTCGTCTTGCCCTTGCCAAACCGCTCTGCCCACGTCTCCTCAGCTCCGAATTCACTACTGAGCATAACCGAGCAGATAGCGCCCTGGACCTCCTCAACTGCATGCCTCTGCTCCATCTCCTCCGGAAGAAGCGACACGCCCTCTTCCGGCACCAGGAGCCTGGTATAGCGATACCTGCACCGCGAATACGTCTCATTGTGTAGCTCACACCCAACAGTCCAGTTAGACTCGGTCGTCCTGTTAGGATAGTCCAAATATACCACCGCAAACAAATGCATCTCAGCCCTAAACTCGCACAACCATCCCCTCACTTCTGTCCCCCTGGGCCCATCAAAACCTCGCTCTCTCCATCAAAATACAGCAACCTCACCTCCCTCCGTGTCTGGTACGTCACGAGGTGCGAGCTGCGCGTAGACCCCATGATGCCGTGCGCCATCTCGAGGTGCGAAGGCGAGCCACTCCGGGCTTGGAGGTTGGGTAAAGGCGTCGTCCAGCCGGCCGTGGTAAGAGGCGTGTGTAGGCGGGGACGGTGAGGGGGGCAAGGGCGTGCCCGGCGGGGAAGAAGGTGTTGCAACGGCCACTGGGAGAGGAGGGCGGATGTACTGTGCTGGATGTGTGGGGAGGGGGGTTGAAGATTGGGGAGGAGGCTGGGGAGGAGGAGGAGGTGGGGTGGGAAGAGAGGTTGTTATTGTTGTTGGTGGATGACATTGGCAGCGAGGAGGAGGAGATTAGCGCGAGCAGAGTCATTATCAGTGCTGAAGTGAGACGCGTGTTCGGTTCCTGTACGGTTCCCACTCCCACATTTCGTATCGCCAGCAAAGGTAATACGACACGATGGCCTCATGCAGCCAGTATACCAGCCAGTTGTTTAGACTAAACCACGCACAGAACTAACAACAGACAACCAAACTCCAAAGCAAAATCCTAACCATACTCCAAACCATAGTGTCCAGCTCCAAACGAGTGTAGAAGTAGGACCATCCCAACCGAAGGTACACACTCCCAGTCCCGAAATCAATCCATCCTTATGTACGTAATAACAATCTCTCCTTTCCGTGAATAATATGCACAACGCCTGACATCTCCCCATTCTCTTTGTCTCTCTCTGTCATCCGATCTCTCCATCACTTTCTTCCATCTACTGCCAAGCCCTAGCAAGCGGACTCCCAACCTTGGGCGCAAACTGCAAGCTCTTCCTACGCGCAGCCATAAGCCTCATGAGCACCCCCTCGTCCTTCTCCCTCTTCAGCACCCCCTCGCCCAACTCGTGGTAGACACTGCTGCTCTTGGGCGGGCACGTGCGCGTCATCATCTCCATCCTCCTATCCTCGTCCGCATCCCCGTTCTCGCTGTCGGTAATATCCATGCCCGTAGGCGTCGCCTCGAGCGCCACGGCGGCGGCGTACCGCGCCACCTGCTCCGGGGCGGGCGTCTTGGGTACGGGCGTGAGGAACGAGTTGTTGTCCTCGTCCCAGTCGGAGGTAGCGGCAGCTTCGTCCTGATCCTCCGGGGAGAGGTGGAGTTGCTCGGGCGGCGTGCGCATCCAGAGGCTGCTGTCGCGGCGGCGGGAGGAAGAGGGTTGAAGGGGCGTGGCGGGGAGGGATTGGCACTCCCGCGCGGAGGAGGCGGGCTTGGAGGACGGCGTCTTGATGACGACCTGCCCGTCCATGTTGGCTAGGGCCTTGGGCTCCATCGACTTGCGACGGCGGGCGCCGCCGCGGGGCACGAGGGTAGTGTCGATGTAGTAGGGTGCTTCGTCGAGCCAGGTGTTTTCGCGCTCGCAGCTGAAGGGTTGTTAATATTGTGGGTTAAAGGAGACAATGGAGGGGAGGGGGACTTACTCCAGCACCCAGGAGACGCCGACGCACTGCACCACGCCGTTGCTCTCGCGAACCTTCTCCAACGTCCGCTTACCACCATCCTTGTAGACCACGTGCGTGATGCCAACCTTCGATTGTTGCGCACCGTCCTGAGGCGGGCTGCCAGTGTTCCAAGACCACGTCTTGACGCAGCGTGCGCCCATCTGAGCGAGCAGTTCAACAAATATGCCGCTCGCGTCCGCGCCCTCGCTGGTGTGCACGTCGACGAAGACCACCGCTCCCCTTAGCAGAGCAGGGTTGAGATCCCGCCTAGGCGTGCGGGCAGGCGTACCGGCAGTGGACCACTCGGACTTAGCCGACGTAGTGGGAGGAGCAGACTCGCGCCTCTCCTCTGCCTCGACGTTCTCGATCTGAGTGCTCTGTTTGGTAGGACTGTACGAAATGACAGTAGCATTCCGCTGCAAGGCCTGGTTCGGCCTCTGCACCGGCAGACGAGAGATGCTATGTCCCCGACGCTTGACCTTGGGGCGCGGGGTAGAGTCATCGGCCGGCTTGAGTGGGACCTTGGAGACGGTGTGGAACTCACGGAGGCCGGTGACGTTGCGCTGGGGGGTGACGGGGGGTACCATGAGGGTGGGATCGATGGGGATGGCGTTCTCATCGCCGTACTCCTGGGAAGCTTCCGAGAGAGCGTCGTCGTGCTGAAGAAGGTCCTCGACCTGAGCAGGTTCCATGAGGGACATCTCGTGGGCCTCGGCGGCCAGGGAGATGTCCTCTTGGGTGATGGGGATGTCTTCGAATTCTGGGGTGAGGACGCCGTCGTCTTCCTCGGTCTGCATGGGCTCGGGGGCGTGCTCCTCGACCTGTTGGACTTCAACGTCGTGTTCCTCAGTTGAATACTCCTCGACGTGGTGGTCATCGGTCTGCTCGTTGAGGGCAATCTCAGCCTCTGGAGCCGCCTGACCGGACATGGCCTCTTCAAAGAAGTTGTTGTGCATAGGCGAGGCAGCAAAAGCAACTGACTTGGCCTTAGCGGTCTGGTTATCATTGAGGCTCAGAACGTCAGGCGACTCGGGCCTACCCATGCCCATCTTCAGCGGGCTGGACTTGACCGGGCTGGATCCGGCATTCCAGGCACCAAGCTTGCCGACAAGCGGCGTGAAGCCGAACTTGTTATCATCGGTCCTCGCACGCTTTGCGGTGCTCCGTTCGCCAAAGTTGGCTGGCCGAACAGTCATGTTGGTTGAACGAGACGTAGGCGGGCAAGGCGTGGCCGGCAGTCCGACGGTATGGCGAGAAGGCGTGGCGAGCTCGTCCTCTTCCTCGGATTCGGTGTCCTGGTCGTGGTAGTGCGGGTCGAGGTCTTTCTCGCGGAGACCGAAAGCGCCCTGCTGCTGTTGCTGCTGAGGGGGAGAGGCGGGCGGTGTGGTCGTCGCCTCCCGCTTTGACTGAGGCATGACGTCCCCTATCTCCTGCTCGGGCTCATCGACGTGCATAGCGTCGTCTGATTGCTCTCCGAAATGTTGAACGTCTTCGGCTGAAACGTGTTCCTCGATGTGGTCCCTCTCGTGCTGATCCTCAAGATTCTCCTCGACCTGCTCGTCTTCCGTCTCTGACTCCTGATCAAGAGCCGGATGAGCGTGACGAGGAAGGACGGCGGACATCCTACCAGGGAAGAGCAACCTATTCGGCTCGCTCTCCTCCTCCTGTACATCCTCGGGAATTTCGACTTCACCACAGTGCCTCTGTTCTTCGTCCCGAGCGGCATCCTCCGCCGCCAAGGGGGTGGCAAGAAGAGTAGGCTTTGGCGCAGGCGTGTGTCCGAACACAGTCTCGTCCTCTTGCTGCTCCGGTTGTTTCCTGGGCGAGCTGAAGCCCATAAAAGAGCCCTTGCCCGGCGTCGCCAATCCACGCTTCGGCGGGCTAAACAGAGACGACTTGAATGGCGACGGGGCGCCGAGCTGCAGGCTGCCTGCGGGACGCAGGTCGAGACCCTTTATTGCTGACTGAGGTCGCCTAGCGGGTGACTGCAACAGGCTGGTCTTGAAAGCGGACTGAGGCTGCTGTGTCTCACCAGTCGTTGAGTCGAACAGACGGGTAGGCGGCCTGACAGCCGACTGAGCCAGACTAGGCACGCCATCAACCCTCTTAGCAGGCGTCTTCAGACTATCCTTCCACGGACTAGGCGGGGGCCGCCTGCAGGGGCTGCCCAGGGTGATGGTGGGCATCTGCTGCACGTCCTCGTTCTCCGCCTCATTCTCATCCGATGTCTGCGTCTTGGGCGCAGCAGTTAGCGGCATCTGTAACTTAATGCCGCCGCGTACCCTGGCGCCGGACAGCGCCTTGACCCTGGGCTTCATGGGCGTCTTCTCGTCAGCGGCGAGCTCGTCTTCGGATTCGGGTACGTTGTTGTCGTTGAGGTGGTTCTTCGCCCTGTTGTGCATCGCCATCTGAGTAATCTTCTTAGGGCTCAATGGCGTGGGCTTGTTATCGTACTGTGATTTTTGCCCGGAGGTCTTGGTTGCAGCTGCGCCTGCGCGAGTACTGGTCCTTGCTGCTGTGGTAGAGGAAGATGCTGCGGCCCTGCGGACTGGTTTGGCGCGGAGGCCGGTGGCAGTGGGCTCTGCTGCCGCTGCAGCTGCTTTGCCGCGGGTGGCCTTGGTGGGTGCAGGCTCGATGTTCTCCTTTTCGGGTTCCTCGAACTTGACGCTCTTCTTGACGGTGGCAGACTTGGCTGCTGTTGACTTGGTGGGAGCGGTAGCTGTGCCGCGGGTGCGAGTTGTTGGCTTCTTGGCCGGCTCTGCGGGAGCTTCGGGCTCTGGCTGTGTGGTCTTCTTCGTCCGAGTGGTACGGGTCGCCGGCTTTGCTGGCTGGGCCTCTTCCTTGGATGGCTCGACGGTCTTCTTGGGCCTGCCACGGGTACGAGTAGCGGGCGCTTCAGGCTCTGGCTTCTGTCCTGGCTCAGCAAACTTCTTGGGACGGCCGCGGGTGCGACTCTTTGGAGCTGGCTCCGGCTGAGCGAGCTCGTCGGCTTCGTCATCTTCGTCCTCGGCCTCGTCTGCGCGAGTCTTGCGCTTGGTCGAGGCTGTTGCTGTGGTGCGGGTGGCCCTGGCCTTTGCAGAAGCGGTGACGATTTTGGTTGTCTTTGTCGCAGTGCTGCCCTCGCCAACCTTTGCAGCCCTGGCGCGGGTCATGCGTTTTGGAGGCGATGCTTGCGGATCCATGGTTGTGGTAGATATGTCGCTGTTGTTGTTATGTGTCAGTTAGTAAAGTGTTGTCGAGAAAGCTGGAGGAATCATGGAAGACTCCTCATGAATAGAGTTGTTGTGTGTTGCAGTAGTAAGCAAAGAATAAACAGTAAACCGAAGCTGCTGTTGGCACAATTGTCGGTAGTTGTTGACATCAGAATCCAAGGGTAGGAACAGGGTGGTGGATTTTGTTTATCGACGCGCCGTTGCTGGGTCAACTTAAAGTGGATTCCGCCAATCATCACAGGGTCCGTCGATTCACATCCCGTCACTCTAAATTCTGGGGGTGCCACCCTCGACCGATGACGATCCGCTGGTCCGTGCTTGTTTATATCCGAACCTACTGCGTACGAGGAGATCTGCTCACTGCCAAGATGCCCAAAGACGACGATGGGGCAGCAGAACATTGATGCCGTGATCATCCTTCCACCATGTTCACGAATGCTCGCATCGGTGGGCCACGGATGTCAAGTTCACGGTATTGATACTGTCATATCATACCTCTGTCTAGGCGAACCTCAGTCCTCTGGAGGAATAGGTTCAACATAAGCAAAACCACCATGCTGATGCCAACGTAGCTGTCCTCCTCCGCGCTCCCGTCCTCCTCCCAATGCCTGTCATAGCTTGCGACCGAGGCACTTTACGGCGTTGCTGTCCCAGTTATCGATATGCGTAGGGTTATAAGCCGGTTTAGGATCCGGGTTGGTCTGCGTGGTGTCGACCTATGTTCGGCCTTGATAGGCTACTCCGCTCTTGACGTCGACACTTCAGGGGTCGTGCCATTGAAACTTCTGTGTTGACAGCCGATTCCACTGAGCGCGAGCTCATAGCATCTTTCAAAGTCGGTACTGTCCAGATATTCAAATCAGTATCTGCCGTAGAAGATATCAGATACAACTTGCCTTCTTCAGATCCGCCTCCTCATTAACATGCTACTCACTGCGCCTTAGGGTGTGACATCGACTCCTAGACCAGAATGGCATTTCCGTCACACTCTCGAGCATGAGCCGCAGGTGCTAACTTTTGACGACGTCTCGGCTCTCCCTTCACCGGCCGGAACCTGGGGAAAAAGGAGAGTTCAGAACCGGAGGGCCCATTGCAGCATCTTGGATACCAACCAGCACTCTTCGTCCGGGGCTTGTTCAGGATCGAATCCACGAGGCCACCCAGTTCCACTGTGCGTGAGTGGTCAAGGGTATACGACAGGTACTCAACGACTGATACCTCTCCCATATCGTCGGGCTCGACATCATGGGCGGCGTGCTTGTCGTATCTTCTCAGGTCTGACTTCTTGAGCATCGGATTAGCTCCACGCTGGAGAAGAAGCTTGAGCACTCGAAACAGCCGTTCTTGCTTCCACGCCGGCCAATCGCGCCAATTCCATTCAAAGCGTTCCACGAACGCAGTGAATGGCGTCCGTTCCCCGATGGTTCCAAGCCTTTGGTTTGGATCGGCCTTGTAATCCAACAGTAGTCCCACAATCCGTTCGTCGGGTTCGGACGCCATCATCCTGGCATATCCATCCCAGAAGAGCAACCTAAATTTGGGCGGAAAGAATTTCTTCATGTACTGAGCTTGCAACGCCTGGTGGAGCAGTCCATAGGTGCTCCCCTTCACTCTGCCCGGGTCCCTCTCGAGTTTGCTCTTCACGTAATAGTAGAGGTTGAGTTTGGCCGCCGCCTCTAACATATCGTCGGAGTCCTCTTGGCAGTCCTGCTTGTTCGGTATAGAGTCGTTCGCGTCCAACACACTACTGAAATGGGCCGCGAGCAGGAAGGCAGCTTCACAGGCCCGCTCAAACCCGTCCATGAGTGACAGTTGCGCCACCGAATCATCCTGGGGCGTGTTACGTTTCTGTATGGCTTGCGCGTAGATCACAGCCTGTGCTGGGCATCCAACGACCGAGGGATGGGTTTCCCAGGTTCGACGAGTTCAAGGCGTTCAAAGCGTCCGATGAGGCGTAGTGTCGCTTTCCCCAGGAATAGCAATTCGTCAAAGTCCTGCGGCGCACGTTGACGCAGGTTCTCTTGGTACTCGTCTTTCAAAAAGTCACGGACCGTCTTGTGGAGGAAGTCAACCTCATACCTGCGGACAGCTGTTGAAAATAGACTTCGGCTGATCTTCAACAAGTCTCGCACCGGTTCTGAAGTCTGGGCTGCCACAGTCCATGCAGCGACTCCATCTCCTCGACTGTCGCAGGACTTGAACCTGTGATCATGGAAGGCGTTGGAGCCTTAATAAGGCGTCTCCAGTCTGAGAGTTGCGGAAGCATGAGTAAAGACATCGGCTCTACCACTGCCAGTGCGAAAAGGAGGATCTGCGCTGATTCTGTCTGGTGGACCTTGTCTATGCGGTTCAGCATGCTTCTGAAATAGTCCTCCAGCTCCTGTGGATATGAGTCAAGCCTGACCATGAGCTACTCATAGGTCTCACTATCTCGCATGTCCCGGATGAGGTCGCGAGTCACCAACGACACCCATAACCAGTCTCCTTCGGCTCGTTTCGAAATCATGGGTGCCAGATCCATATATCTCGAATCAACTTGCGCGGCGTCTCGAAAGTGTTGGTTCTCTTCGAGCATTCCGCGGATGTACTTGTTCATGTCGTCCTTGGTAAAGTCCTGGACCTTCAGATTCTGGTTCGATTGCCCCCATTCAGCCGAGAAACCAGTCCATGGACGGCTGGAAACGCAGATTTTGACATGTTTGGATGCGGCGAGTTCTTTCACCAACTGGATGATGTCCTCCACGGCGCCTTTGTACTCGTCGAAGCCGTCGATGAAGAAGCAGAACTTCGTGTCTAGGTCGGTTTCCTCACTCAGTCTCCTGAAAGCAGCCCTGAGTCCGTCCCTGTCCCATGGAGTGGTGGCCGAGTATCCCGGGCAGAGCAAGTCGGCAAGAGAAGGCGAGGCGGCTAAGACCTGAAACAGAAGTGACTGCAGCAAGCCCTGTTGGGATTTCTGCATCTCATTGCCGGAGCTCCAGAAGAAATGGGCAGCGATACACAGTCTGAGTGGCGCCGCCCACGTTTCCAGTTCGATGCTGGTCTGTTGGTCGTCTGACACGTACTTCATCAATGTCGACTTCCCACTCCCGGCCTGAGGGAAGCGAATATCATCAGTTCAATGGCTATGCGGGAGCAATTAGGACTAACTTACCAAGCCGCTGACCCAGAACACCCCTTTACCTTCCTGCAACCACTTCTTAAACTTGGTTTCCTCATTGTCAAAGACCCATTGTAGCGTCTCTCGGTGAGCCTTTGGTATATCGTCATGGCGCCTGTGGATGGCTGAAAATGATAACGAACGAAGGACGGCTTCCTGTCTTTCGATCATCTGAATTCCGCCATACATTCTCCGCAGTGCCGTCGTGGTGTCTCTGAGGGCAGCCATGTGCGCTGCCGTCATCTCCTTCTGTTGCTTGGAATTCTCCTTGCCCGTACCCCCCAACGTCTCGCTTTTCATTGATCTTGCTAACCTGCCCATGTCTTCAACATCATGGTTCAGATCGCCCTTTCGCTTTTCTAGTTGTTCTTCCGGCAACGGGGCTTCGAGACCTTCCATCAAGTGCCGCAAATCGTCAATCTTGCCTGCCAAGGACGAGTAGTTCTCCCTGCCCTGTGTCAGATATATTCGTCGACCTCTCTTGTATCTACAGGACCATGGGAACTTACTCCTGCGTTTCAATTTGCCACCAGCGACTCAACCTCGCCTCGAGCTCAAAAAGTCTGGCCTTCAAGCTATTGATCTCGTCTTTGGTCCACCAGTGTCTCCCCGCAACCGCAAAAGCCTCGATCTTCCGGGCGAATCCTTTCCGCTTCGTTTGCAGCCTCGAGAGCTTCTTGATCAGCGTCTCGGCGACATCGTCACACTCCTTCCCAATATCATACAGACGGAGGCTGTTTTTATCGTCGTGGGAATAGACCACTTTCGCAAATTCTTTGCAACTCTGCTGAATATTCTCAGCCGGAAGTCGGAGCTGGTTAACTTCTTTCGATGTTCCTCCAACTGAAGAGGAAATCTCCCTAGCGGACGATAGCAGCTCATGGCTGAAAGCTACGAGCTGCACGACATTGGAGGCAATACCTAGAGCGCTGAGAGGATCCATCTCTGTAGCAGCGGACGACACTATGACATGTCGCGGACAAGCAGAAAAGAATAAGTAGGAAGAGAAGCAAAGAAACAGCCAGTCCACACACGATGTTGATCGTCGTGCTCCCTCACGGAGCCTCGTCGGTGGCAATCCAGCGTCACACTTCGAGCTCCAGCTACACCACCTTATGCAGGCTCGACACTCGTTCACCAATCAGACACTTCCGAACATACAGCAAGCCGACATTGTTCAAGCCAACGGCCCGTTGCACTGCAGGTTCGAGTGTGGTATTGTGCTTGTCTACGAACCAATACTTTGTGCAAAGAGCGCTCTATCTACAACAGGCTTGTTCATTTTCTTCGCCTTACTTGGGCGTGCGGCCCCGAATAGCAGGCGTGGAAGGCGCAGCAGCCGGAACGGTAAAATCAATGCACGACTCATAAGTCTGCCCCTGTCCAAGCCAATACCACTGAATAACCTACATCTTAACGTCAGTACCAACTTCACACTAACACCTCGCACAGACAACAACAAGAAGAGGAAAACCTACACAAGCACCAGCAGTAGTACACTTCCCCCCCAGCTCCGGGACAGTAACGCTAAACTTCGTCTGGTCCTTAGGCGGATTCGCGGTGGCGGCGTAGTTATCCTTCCACACCAGCAGCGGGCTGCCGACGACGGTGTTGCTCGCCGTGTCGACGACGCTGACGTTGGCGTACCCCTTGTGCGGGATGCGGATCCAGACCTCCATGTCGACGACGTCGCCCGGCTTGTAAGCCTGCACGCGCGCCGCGTTGTCGGCGAACTGGTACCCCTTGCACAGGAAGAGGTTGCACTTCTTGGCGTCGTAGCCGTCCTTCAGCCCGCCCGGGTTGGCGCGCAGCAGGGCCTCCGGGTACGAGGTGTTGTCGATTTGGTAGAAGTTCTGCATCGTCTTGCCGCAGGCGGCGCCGGTCGCGTCGCCGGGCTGGCGGGCGGCGGGCTTCTGGACGAGCCCGTGGGAGGAGACCAGGGCGGCGAGCCCGGGGAGGGAGGCGAGGGAGAGCTTCATGTTGGGCGGTGGCGACAACTGGGGAACGAAGGTCGGGGAGGGGTTGAGGATCGGTACGCCATCTTCTTCCCTTGGAACCAGGATTTGCCCTTAAATATGTTACCTTACCTGACGGAAGACACGGCAATAGGGGATCTGTAGACATGCCTATGTCCACAGTATTTGAGAGTCTGCCATAGTGCAGTTTTGCCTAATAAGGGGTCTTTGACGCGGAGTTGCGCGTGCGCACCAATGTCATGGCGGCGTCCCGAAGCGGTTATATTAATCAATATCACACATGTTACAGCCCTCGGCAGAGACTATCTGGACCCTTTCGATGGACGTCCCTGACGATGTGCCCGGCCGGTAGAGTCAGGTACGGCGATATAGGGGCGCGTATTCGCCTCCACGGATCGACCTTGCTGCCGGTTTGCGAGTGAGGACTCGGAGGTGGATTTCACACCATCATCAATACAATGTTTAACACCTCCTGGCCCCGCGCAGACCGGCAGGCCAGTATGATGCATTGTTTTACAGTTGCTGAGTTGTTAACATCGAAGTCAGCATGAAGACGAGATGCAATGGAGAGGGTTAGGGTTCAAGTGCTGATGAAAGTGGATCCTGTTCGATTTTGCGCTAGTCCATAGATGAACTAGTCTATAGATAAGCCCCGCGATAAGCGCAGCTCCACTGAAAATTCAATGCTCTCCGGAAAAGAAGTGCAGGCATCTCGAACCTCTCGCGCATCCAAACCCAAGAAATCACGACAGACCCGGTGACAGAGCCGCCATACATCCTCCATAATGGCTCCCACCAAGAAGAACCTCAAGGCGACCAGGAAATTCGAGTCGAAGCACCTCAAGGGTATCCTGGAGAAGAGGAAGTCAGTGCAGAAGATCAAGCAACGACAACAGATCAAGGCGAAGAAGCAAACGAAACGATCCAGAGACGACGAATTCATCAAAGGACCCAAAGACGAGCAAGATGGCGCTGCTGCCACGAAGCCCAACGGCAGGGAGAAGCCCCTCAAGGCCATCGATATGAGCGTCGACGACTTCTTCGGCGGCGGTTTCGAGATCCTCGAGGGCAAGCAGCCAGAAACGAAGAAGGCAAACGGCAAACTGGGAAAGAGGAAGAGGGATCCCGCTGCTGCGAAAGAGGACGCTTCCGACGACGAGATCGACTCCGATGTCCCAGTGGCTGACGAGCCGGTTGAGGACAGCGAGTCTGGCTCCGACGCCGGAGAGGACGACGAAGATGCCGGCATGAGCAAGGCTGCTATGGATGCGCTGGCCAAGGACGACCCGGAGTTTTATAAGTTCTTGCAGGAGAACGACCCAGAAGCGCTCGAGTTCGACGAACATGCTGATCTTGCTGAAGTCGACGATCTCAGCGAGGGCGACGAGGAGGAGCAACCCAAGAAGAAGAGGAAGAAGGCAAAGGGCAAGGAGGAGGACGAGTTCAACACAGACAACGAGCTCACAAGAGAGATGGTGGCGAGATGGAAGAAGTCAATGGATGAGACACACTCCCTCCGGGCGACACGACAGGTCGTATTGGCCTTCCGGTCGGCCGCACATCTCAACGAGGACGAGGAGGGGAGGAAGGCGAAATACACCATTTCCAGCCCCGAAGTCTTCCACGATATCCTTATGGCGGCACTCAAGAAGGTCCCTGAAGTCCTGCAACACCACGTCCCTGTCAAGGAGTCCGCATCCGGTAGGGTCTATGTCTCTACCGACACCAAAAAGTTCAAGACCCTCTCCATCCTCATGAGGAGTTACACCGGCTCCATCCTCCACCTCCTCGGAACCCTCTCAGACGACGCCACCCTTAAGCTCACACTCTCCGCTCTCCAACCCCTCCTTCCATATCTCCTCTCCTTCAAGAAGCTGCTTAAAGCTCTTGCCAAGAGGGTAGTCGCCTTCTGGTGTCAGTTAGCCAGCAGCGATACGACCCGCATCACAGCCTTCCTCGTCCTTCGCCGGCTAATGGTAATCGGCGACAAGGGCACCCGCGAGTCCGTCCTCAAGGCCGGCTACCAGGGCCTGATCTCCGGCAGCCGCCTGACGAGCATCAACACGATCCGTGGCATCAACCTGATGAAGAACTCGGCTGCTGAGCTGTGGGGTATCGACCAGGGCATCGGCTACACGACCGCCTTCAGCATGATCCGCCAGTTAGCCATCCACCTGCGGAACAGCATCGTCAACAACAAGAATGAGGCCTACAAGGCCGTCTACAATTGGCAGTACGTGCACTCGCTCGACTTCTGGTCGTGCGTGTTGGCGGAGCACTGCAGCCCGCTCAAGGAGGCCGAGGCTGGCAAGGAGAGCCAGCTGAAGCTGCTCATCTATCCCCTTGTTCAAGTCACTCTCGGCGCCCTGCGTCTGATCCCGACGGCGCTCTACTTCCCCCTCCGCTTCCAGCTTATCCGCTCGCTCCTACGTCTCAGCCGTGCGACCGGCACCTACATTCCTCTCGCCTCGGCGCTGCTTGAGGTTCTCAACTCGGCTGAAATGAAAAAAAGCCCCAAGCAGTCGACCCTGAAACCCCTCGACTTTGCGGTGCAGTACAAGGCGCCCAAGATCTACCTCCGCACGCGCGTCTACCAAGACGGCGTGGGCGAACAGGTCGTTGAGTTGCTGTCCGAGTACTTCGCGCTGTGGTCGACCAACATTGCCTTCCCCGAGTTCGCGCTACCGGTCGTGATTATGCTGAAGCGCTGGGTCAAGGAGGCGCGCAAGGTCGGTGGCACGGGGAACCGGAATAACAAGCTCGTCTCCGCCGTGGTGTTGCTGGTGCAGAAGATCGAGGCCAACGCCAAGTTCATCGAGGGCAAGAGGGCGAATGTCGACTTTGCGCCGAACAACAGGACGCAAGTGGATGCCTTCCTTAAGGACTTTGAGTGGGAGAAGACGCCGATTGGCGCGTTCGTTGTTGGACAACGGAAGCAGAGGGCCGAGAAGGCCAAGATGATGGAGGAGGCGAGGAAGGACGATGAGGCTAAGAGGAAGGAGGAGGAGCAGGAGAAGCTAAATGGGGATGATGATGGTAGTGAGGGTGGTGGGTTTGAAGAGGAGGAAGAAGAGGATGAAGATGAGGAGGAGGGCGAGGAGGAAGATGAAGTAGAAGACGAGGAGGAGAGCGAGTGATCTTAGATATCCGCTGTTCATCTTTATTCTGCGACGGAGCGATCATATAGGTATCGCATATTTACTGTTCCTCATTCCCATCCTGTTTCAAGGAATTACCGGTCCATCGGCCAGTCCAGGTGCACCACTACCGGAATACCCGATGTCCTGAGTCCAAACTCGATACGCGAAGAAGATCATATCAATCCCAAGAGGCACCAACACCCACATAGCCAGCACACTCCCAATCCTTGGAGGGCAGTACATCTCCCCCTCAAGCTTGAGATAACTCGCAAAGAAGATCCAGTTGCCGATATTGATGATAAAACTGCCCAACACCAAGAAGTAGTAAAACGTCCTGAACCCTCTTCTCTCTGTCGTAAGCGGTGCCTCCCAACTACTCCTCTTCCTCTCCCACATCTCCCACGCCCCATCGATCCTCCCCTTCTTCACCCTCCTCTTGTGCCGTATCGTCATCACAACCGTAGCGATAATCTCAATCACCCCCACCAGCGGCAGTATAGCAATGAAAGCAGCCAGCACAGCCATCCACGCCGACCAGATACACGCCGCACCGCAGCACATCGCGCAACACGCCCCATCATCATCCTCTTTCTTCCTCTTCCTCCTCCCACCATCACCCTGCCCATCATCCAAATGCACCGCCGCAATACCCAGCGCAACAAGAAACGCCCCGATAAACAGCACGAAATCCGGGACGAACGTCATGACGCTCCCCGCCGCCAGCGTCTTGAGCTGCGGTCTATACGGCGCGGCGGGATTAGCGGGCGCCTCCCTTGCCAACTTCCAGTACTTGCTCGCCACATAACTGCCCGCGAAGAAAGACAGGACGCCGTCGACGGTCAGCTCGGCCAGCCCCTGCTGGGACCAGGGCTCGAAGATGCCCAGGAGACCGAAGAAGGGCGCGTTGCGCGGGCGGACGAGGTAGAAGGAGAGCTCCTCGAGAAAGGTGGAGGAGGTCGCGAGGTCGTATTGGGAGAGGATGAGGACGGTGAGGTAGGCGACTAGGACCTCGCGGCCGACGGATTGGAGGAGGCGGGTTGCTTTGAGGGTGTAGATTTTCTCGAGGGTGAAGGGGCGCGGCCAGGGGTTTGATAAGGGGGATTCGTGGGGTTGGAGGTAGTGGTAGCCGCCGCCCGCGGCGCTGCGTTGGGTATCGGGGGGGAAGGCTGCTGCTGCAGGGTGTGTTGGTTGGTTGGCATGATAATAAGGATGCGAGGGGTGGTGGTCTTGCTGGTAGACCATGTACTGGGCATATACCGGTGGCTTCTGGGGGTAGTCGGTTGATTCGCTTTGCTGGAGCTCGTAGGCGGTTTGCTGTTGTTCAGGGGGGATGTATGCAGGTTGTGGCTGTTGTTCTTGGACGTCACTGCGGTTCTTCCGGAAAGAGCGTGTTCTTTGGCTGACTGCTTGTCGAGTGCGGTGGTAGCCGAGGACTCGGAACAATGTTTGCAGCAACTGGAGGAGGAGACCTAGGCCCAGGACTGCGAGGATCTGGTTGGCATCCGGACAGCTGCTTGCGCCGGCGTAGGACTGGATCTGGTGTAGCCAGTCGACCTTGACGGCGTTGTCGGCCACGCAAGAGGCGACCTCGCTTGCGTTCTTCTGCAGCGTGCAACGGACATATTGCTCGGCGCTGTCGTAAAGTGATGAGCAGTTGACTATGACGCCGGACTTGCGAGACTGCTTACGCTGCGCTCTGGCACTTGAGATATGCGTCCTTGACGTCTCCTGGCCCGTTGTATGTGTTGGAACAGGTGTTGTCGAAGGCTCTCAGATCGAAAGAGCATGTTCTATCTAGGATCTGAGCCGATCGACGGTTAACTCGCATCCACGCATCATGTCGATACAAGGAAGGGTCTCCAGCTCACCGGGAAAAAGTCCGGGTAGCTACAGTTTACGTCCTTCTCGATCTGGGGCGGACTATGGCTCCCAGTCAAGTCTTCCGATGAAGGGGTCGTCACGTAGTTGTCGCCGTACCAGGCATGTTTCCAGCTGGCCTGCCGTGAGCCTTCCTCGTTGAGCTGTTGCGGAATAACAAGTACATACTAGATTTCCAAGCATCTTGCAGCATTACTGGCGGCCTCGAGTCGAACTTTGATGGGGACCGAGCTGGTGGGACATGTCTCCAGTGCTTCGATGTAAGGCTTGCACTCTGTTGTCGCGTTCTAGGCCCGGATTAGCAATCCGCACTCGACCTCTAATGTTGTCGGATGTTGCACTTACACTGAAGAAACTCTCGGTCGTGTAGTTGCAGGCTGTAGACACAGTTGAGCTGCCTGTAAGACGGGGCAATATTCCGCCCGGTACATATGTGGGCACCTCCAGCAATGCGCTCCTCTCGTCGTAGCTCTCCATGTTGTGCAAATCTGTGCATATCATTAGCAGTGATCCCATGGCCGACGTAATGTGGGTAAGGAGTCTATACTTATACATCCTTCTCACCTTAAGCGCTCCAAGTCTGCCATACTGACGAGGCTCCAGATACTATCTGGAGTGGTGTGTAACTCAAAGAGTCCGTTCCAAGCTTCCGTCCAGCTGAGCTCTTGGCGAAGAATTTGGGCCATCATGGTTGGACGCCCCCCAGACATCTGTAACGCTTTCATGCAGTGACGTTAATGAGAGGGTTGTTCGAGGCTTCTTGGCGATGGTAGATACCGACACGGAGACAGTACCCGACTGCTTTGCTAGTCGATGCGATGATGCTGAAAATAGACGCGGACTTGCCATCCCTTACCCGCACAGCACAGAAGTCCACATAACGCTTGTTACGACACCACACCGCTTCTCAAGTCTGTAAATCTCCACAGCAGCATACCTAAACCTGGAACCATGTCGCTTCCTAAGATTCCAACTCAAAAGCTGGATTGCAATACAGCCCGTATGTTGAGACCGTCCCCCTGATCCCTTCCCGCAAAATATACAGAGACTTCCAGGTTGTCTCCCAACGCCCTGTCCGCATGCTTCAGACGCCGAGACTGCCAGTCTCCAGGCCCTCGTCGCTCGCCATATCATGCGTCCCACGAACCTGATCTTCCACGTACGACCATAGATGTCTGAGAACTCGGGATCCCGTCCGCTCTCCCATAGAAAAACAGACAATCGCCAGACTAGTACTCGGGTGGGTGACCACCGGGGAATCCCTGGTGTTGTACGTTTTTGCAGTTTTCCGCCTTGCAGCTTTTGCCCCTATCCAGTTGGGATGCTGGTGTCGACGACTGTTAAGCTTGTGTGATGTTATGGGCATACGGAGTATATCTGCATCATGGAGGAGGGCTGAGGCCTTCAGTCTTGACAGTCCACTTGGATTTCAATCTGACCCTTTTTTTGGTCGCCTCTGTACTGTAACTGAGACGACAGCAGAGAGAAGTAAGTCATGGAGAAGATATTCAGTTGTCGTGTCCAAGCTAACGTGGTTGACAGGAACCGACCGATCCGTGCGAACTGGCCATGTTGGAGGTTCTCCCAAAGTCGATGCCGTCGTGCTCGTCTGATATATCCCATCCTGTCTTGCTCTTCTGTGATCAACACTTGTTGATCACCATCACCAGACATGCAGCTAAGGTACATCCTCTTACTCTCGTAGAGCACGTAGGGCTTTCCCATGCCCGAATCAGACATAAGAGATACCTCGGTATCACGCCATATCTCAATTGGAGCCTTGCTTGATCTGTCTAGCATCCTTGATGATGCTGTGAAAGGCGTTGATTCCATTCCATTTTGCGGCAATTCTTTGTGTTTCGTGGCATTGCCGTCATCTGTTCCTCAACAAGATAGGACCTGCGAGGCAGTTAGAACTGCAATTCAACTCATGATGACCCCGTAACAAGGGGTCGAATGCTGACGGATGAAGGAGCAGTGAGCGTATCACTCAGAAGTCTTTCAGATGCTGGTCAGAGGATGTATTTGATACCACCGTTCTTTTTCTTGGAGCCCAGACACGATATCAGTCGCCGGAGGGTCCTTGTCGTTCCTTGGTAAACTGCTTAAGTTAAGGTAGGTATGTATGTTGTCTTCGTTGGCCAGAATCGGTTGCGGTGATGGTGTTGGAACAGAGTACTGACCCCCTATATTTAGAAGTTAGCGCAGTCATTTCATGACGTCGTTTTTGCAGGGGTTGAAGCCTCGGAACGTATCTCCTGCCTCTTGTAGACATCTCCTTACACGCGTATTCTATATCGAAAACCAGGAAGAATCATCGCTTCATCCTTTTTTGCAATGCGAAAAGCAAAGCGAGAAACACAAATACGCGTAAGTCCATCGACCATCCGAGGCATCCGAACGAAACCCTCATAATGCCCCAAAGAAGGAATTTCCGCTGCCAAGCCACTGATTGACGCCATCAACCCATAGCCAATGCAAGCCAAGCGGCGGGCATCAATGCAGGCACCGAACAGGTTCTCAGGGCTGATTTGGGGGGTGGTTGGTGCATGGCGGCTGTGGTGCTGTTGTCACACCACGCGACAGCCATCAAAAGCTGTGTCAATGGCTGTCGATCCTCTCTTTTCTCCTTTTGCACTGCCTGTTCCTCGAGGATTCGACAATACGTAAATTCAGCTTGACAAACAGAACAATCTCCAAATAAGGTATAGGAATACGCGGACAACGGACACCTAAACGACCCCGACCCCACTGCCCTACCAAGCAGGGCCACGGAATGCCGAGAGCTGAGGACGGGCAACCAACCTGTCGATTTCATGTGATTGCGTCACGAATCGAGGCTTAAAGACCCGCGTATCCGCTGGATTCTGAAATCTGCCTCAAGACTTTAAGGGTCCGATCTGCCTTGACAGCTTTTATTATTTGGACCTGTTTTGTTCCATTGCGACGACTTTGTTTTGTTGCGGCGCTTCTTGTACAAATTGTTTGATTCACACTTGATCTTCTTCACGAGCGTGGATTCATCGCGAGAGCTTAATCATTGAACTTCACGCGATTATTCATAGCTTCTGAGCTCCAACAAGACTCCCTTACCTTAAATCTGAAGCTAATCGCATTCAGAGTTCAGCAATGACAGCTGCACTCTAAAACTCAATATCATCTTTTACCCAAAGCTTCACTCCGCAAACATGCATATCCAAACCCTACCCTTAACGCTCTCCCTCCTCCTCACCACCGTCCTCGCCACAACCGGCGACCCCGACCTCCCACACAACGCCCCGGCCCAGCTCCTCTCCGACCTCACGGCTCTCGCCCACCGCGCCCTCCCCGACAACCCCTCGGGCAACTACTCACCCGCGATAATACCCTGCCCGCCGGCCAACAATCGTCCCACCATCCGCCGCGCGACAGGGCTGTCGGAGAACGAGACGACATGGCTCGCGGCCCGGAGAAAGTTGACGGTCGATCCAATGGTGGACTTGCTGGGCAGGTTGAACATCCGCGACTTCGACGTTGAAACCTTCATCCGGAATGCCGCGAGCGGAAATGTCAGCAACCTGCCGAATATCGGTATTGCTGTCAGTGGCGGGGGTTACAGGGCGCTTATGAACGGCGCCGGCTTTTTGAAGGCAGCAGATAGTCGGATAGAAGGAACGACGGGGGCGGGCGGGATTGGGGGCCTGCTGCAGTCGGCCACCTACCTCGCCGGCCTTTCGGGGGGCGGCTGGTTGGTGGGCAGCTTGTTCGCGAACAACTTCAGCACCGTGTCCACCCTCCAGGCCGGAAGCGAGGGGAGCAGCGTGTGGAAGTTCGACAGGTCGATCTTCGCGGGTCCGAGGGATAGCGGGCTCAGCATCGTCAACACGGCAGAGTACTGGGTCGACGTCGCGGATCAGGTCAGCGACAAGAAGGACGCGGGCTTTGAGACGAGTATCACCGATTATTGGGGCAGGGCACTGAGTTATCAGCTCGTGAATGCCACCGATGGCGGGCCGGCATATACTTTTTCGAGCATTGCAGACACGCCGGATTTCCAGCAGGCGAACACGCCGTTTCCGATACTGGTTGCTGATGGGAGGGCGCCGGGGGAGGTGATCATCTCGCTGAACGCGACGAACTTTGAGTTCAATCCGTATGAGATGGGGAGCTGGGACCCGACCATCCACGGGTTTGCACCGACGAAATACCTGGCGTCCAACTTCAGCAACGGCGTGGTGCCTGACTCGGGGAGCTGCGTGGCCGGTTTCGACCAGATAGGCTACGTAATGGGGACCTCGTCCACCTTGTTCAACCAGTTCCTCCTCCAGAACCTGACGGAGCTCAACGTCCCCACCTTCGTCATCAACGCCATCACCGACGTCCTCCAGTCCGTGGGCAGCAACAACAACGACATAGCGCAGTACGTCCCCAACCCCTTCCTGGGGTGGAACAACGCCTCGAACCCGGGCGCCGAGTCGCTCGAGCTCAGCCTCGTCGACGGCGGGGAGGACCTGCAGAACATCCCGCTCAACCCGCTCATCCAGCCCATCCGCGCCGTCGACGTCATTTTTGCGATAGACAGCAGCGCCGACACGGAGGTGTACTGGCCCAACGGCACGGCGTTGCGGGCCACCTACGACCGGCAGTTCGTGGACATCGCCAACGGCACCGCCTTCCCCGCCGTGCCGGACGCGAACACCTTCATCAACAAGGGGCTGAACAGCCGCCCCACCTTCTTCGGCTGCGACGCGGGCAACTTCAGCGAGGCTGTCACCGTCCCGCCGCTGGTGGTGTATATCCCCAACGCGCCGTACACGGCGTTCAGCAACGTGTCGACATTTGACCCCAGTTATTCGTTGGAGCAGCGGGATCAGATCATCGAAAATGCGTACAATGGCGCTACGCAGGGGAACGGGAGTATCGACGAGCAGTGGCCGACGTGTCTTGGGTGTGCGATCCTGAGTAGGAGTTTATGGAAGACGAACACGGCTGTCCCGCAGGTGTGTCAGGATTGCTTCAGTCGGTATTGCTGGGATGGGAGCTTGGATGACGTGAATAATGGGCCGTATTACCCTGGACTGAAGATCAGGAACGAGACTGCAGATTCGCAGAATGCGGCGGGAGTGGTTAGACCGTCTGGGCTGGGGATGGTGTTTACGTTGGCAGCGACGGTCGTGCTGGGAGGGCTGCTGAGTGCCATCTAGGATGTGGCGACTGGGTATTTGACGACAAGGTCGTGGCTCGAGTTCGAGTGGCTGGCTTGGGTCGTGTTGATTTTGATGCGTCTAAAGCATGCTATGTGCAGGTTGGCGAGCACAGGCGTTTGGATCTGGTGCAATGGTTAGAAGAATCGTCCGCAACCGTGATGGGAGGTTCATGTCATGATTGGGAACGGATATCATCCACATGGAAGGATACAGGACGAAAAGAAATAAGGTGCAACGAAGCCTATGGCACCACCTCGCAGGTAGGAAATGGAAGGGAGATCAGAATGGTCTATTGCATAAGTCCGGGAGCTATTTGTATCGCTGTTGCTCCATCCAAGCATAATCCCGAGACCCGTCCAAATGCTTCCGGAAGTTGTCAACCACACTGCCGTAGAGCTGGTATCATACACTCTCCCCAAAAGCATCGCCCGATTTTCTTCGACTGGAGAAATAGTGCGAAAGGAAACTCGTTTCGTAAAAAAAAATCATCAGTGCCGGTATCGACTTCGTTGAGCTGAGAGAGGACCACCCCTGTGAAAGTGAAACCTTCGCTTCCGAACCGTTGATGCCAATTTGTCCATTTGATGCGTCTATAACCGACACTCTCGTCCGTCTAAAACGGGCTGTGGAGACCTCAACCCGAGGTCTTCAAAAAGCGTGTAAATCCGAAAGGATGATTGTATGATGAACAAGCTACGCTTGTCATCGGAACGTATTGTTGTTGAGGTAAGGACCATCCACCTTCAGGTCCTTGACCTCGTCTGGCATCATGCGAAGCCATTCTGTCCACTTGTCCATGTTGACATCGTCGTCTGCCAGCCGGAATGTGAGGCTGAGCTGGGTGCCTGAGCCGGTGCCGTTCTGCGCAGCATCGTAATTCGAGGCGAAGGCAGAGACGACCTTCGGCAAAGGGGCCAGGGATATCGATGGCAGCCGCGCGTCGCCGCTGATCTGCAGGTGCAGTGGCGAGGGGAAGCTTGTTATGGCCTCCTTCTCCAGGTGCCGCTCCTGGATAATCTTGGGGTAGGACGACGACAGCAGCTTCGCATGTAACTCGGCTGCCGAGACATGCTCAAAGCTCTTCTGGTTGAGCCGGTTGTATAGCCAGTCGGAAAGTGCACGAGTGAACTTGTTCCGACCGATGTTCTTGCTGACATCCTCACCGTTCGAGGCGGCAAGGAGCTCGAATACGCCTTGCTTGCGCTGGAGCGTCGAGGAGGGGTAGTATGCGGCGTCCATGAGGAGGAGGACGTCCGAGCTGGCTTCTTCGAGAATCTGCTGGATGCCACTCCATCTAGCAGAGGGAACAGATACAGCCTCCGGGTTTCTGGTGCTATTGATAAGTCAGTTCACAAATAAACGAGGGCGAGAGTCAAAGGACACTAACCTTGCCAGCAGCATCTCCCGGTCCGCGTCGAGATAGCTGTGGCCATTGTAGTAGACGATTTTGAGGTCGTCGCGTTGGTCACGATGCTCTACAAAACTTGTGATGGTGGATGACAGCCATTTCCAGGGACTCTTGACGTTCTCGGACGGCGAGGGAATCGCCTTTATCTCCACTGCAAAGTTGTAGTGGCCACTCAGAACCTTCGCAAGCTGATTCACCGCGTCGAGAACATCCTTCACATCGTCATCCTCTTCCCAGTAGAGCAGAAGCGCTTGGACGGTCTTGTATCGGCCTCGATTCGGATCGGCTAGGATCCTCGATGCAAGGTTCTGCATCTCACTCTTCGGACTATCCAGACCAGCCATGGGCGTGTAGGGTGTCACCTTATCAAGCCGTGGTCCAGATGGGAGCGGAGTGCGAATGCGCGACTCACTCAGCGTAGCACGGCCTGGCTGCTGGTTTGAGGGCGAATCGATGTCCATGAGCTGAGGGTCATGATAGACCGAGGTCGCAGCGTTGAGCAATGACGCAGACGGGCTTTGTCTACGCCCTGATGGTGATAGGGGGGCAAGTTGCTGCATGGTAGGACTGCGATGTCTGAACTTGCGGTAGAGATCATCCCAAGTCAAGCCATGATGCGATGGCTCACACTGAGACAGGGTTAGCCACCAATCTCTTCAACAAGGGGGAAACCATGTACTCACAGCAACTCGTCGCCGCCGGCAGTCAGCGCATGCCTTGATCTTCCTTATGAGTGCAGCCTTCTCACGCTGTTCCGCCGATAGAGGACCGGTACGCCGCCTGCTAGGCCTGCGTTGCTGTTGGTTTGCATTTTCAGCATCCGAGACAGGGAAGACAGCATGGCCATTATTGTAATTGTGGTTGGGCGACTCGATACTGAGAGCGGTAGCAGCAGTAGCAGCAGTGTCATTGGAAGTAACGGTTGCCAGGGTTGAATTAGTTGCGGTGGATGAGATGGTGTCCTTCCTCACCGGCGGTGAAGCCGATCCAGGAGGTCCATTGTGGCGATCAACCTCGCCAGAGGAGGACAGCGATTCAGGACTGGTAGGCGCCGGATTGGAGCCATTCCGCGACTCCTCGTGGGTAGGCGGAGCCTCAGACAGGCTGGGTGCCGGGTGCATGCTTTGCTTTTTCAGTCTTTGAGTGAGCTCTAGTATTGCAGCAATCCCATGTTCGATGGTTCATGAAGCCGAGGGCAGTTGTCGTTCACGCCCCTCAGTCGAGTCCGGCGGAAAATAAAGCAGACTGGAAGCCCCGAAAGACGGCCAGAATCACACTCCGGATTGGATGCAAAAGCCCCCGCAGTGAATCACAATGGTGCAAACTAAAGAGAACCAAATGCAAGAACCAAGACGTCAAAATGGCCAGGAATCACCGAAAAATGGGGTCGAGTTTTGTCGAGTCCTGGGACTATTTTTTTGGTCGGTGAAGGAAGGTGAGAGAGAGGTCAGGAGTAAGAGGGGCGGGATGACGGGAATTTGTCGTGTCGCGTCAATTGCCTCGAGGGAAGGAGCTGGCTGCGCTTGTGGCACGAGGGGGAAATTTTAGCCTTCCCGCTGCAATTGACCCGCAGTGTGCAGCGCACCGAAATGCCGAGGACGGAGAATGGAAGTGGACGCCGAACAGTCTGGCTCTTTGTTTGTCGTGCGAGAATTCGGAGGTGTGGACAAGCGGTGGTGAATGTTTAAGGTGAGCTAAAGTCTCAGGACAAGGTGGACCCAGCGTCTTTTTTAATCGCCAGACGCCGGGGACCGGAAGACGCTGAATCAAATTTCCCCCCTGCGACCAGACGAACCTCGGCGGCGGCAGGCGTGAAGGACAAAAAAAAAGAAAATCGCTAGCGTCGTACAAGGGGGAACTTTTTAATTCATCCCAAGGGGAAAAGCACCAGACCACAGGTGGGCTTGTTCCACCCTGGTAGATGCGGGAAAGGCCGTTGCCTTATTCCGGAGTGCTGGCCCGAGATCGATCCTGGTCGCTTAGATGCTGTTCACGGACTCGAAAGTGGTCTGAGCCTATGGCCGCTGTCAAGGATTGTAGCTGGCACGGTCTTATAACGATATGAGATATAGGTATAGGGTAGGTGAGTAAGGGTGAAGTGGTGTAGTGACTCGGGCAGTGAACTGATGAACTACGTAGTAAAGAGGAGAACGGTGGCTGTTTAAAGGAGAAGAGAGAAACATGGATATGGAGAGTTCTTGATTTGGGACGGCTAATTTGAAGATGCGGCTAGCATAATTCTACCACGCGGGATGGGGGATGGGTGGCTTAACAGGATCGCCCTACGCAATGTCGGGCATAGACGATAGGTTGGACGAGTGGCGCGTGTTGATTTGGGATGACAAGCAGAGCTGATCTGATATTCGGGATCATCTTCTTAAGAAAGAGAAATACCTAAGGTACCTTAATAACTGCACCTTGGTCGAAGATCAGATCGAGAAATTCTGATCAGTCGACAGTGCCTTCCTTCATCATTCTTACCTCGAAAGCTCAGTCAAGCAGGTCAAGCAGGGGGGAATTACGTCTCCAGCTTCCATGTAACCTGCACAAACAAAGCACAATCGCTCCTTCCGCAATCCACGAATATCTTCACCTTTAACATGTTATTCGCACTGTCCAACTTTGGGCTGGAATTGAAACAGCACTGAGCAGCCGTCTCCCCGCGTTGTTGATCCACCACTCGACATCATCTCTCACCCCCAACTTCATCCCGTGCAATGTCCCCCATGGCTGCAACGTCCACGCGATGCCAACCACACACAGCACTTTGACTTGCCGTTCCGCACTGCTAGCAATGACACCTCACCAATGTGGCCTCCATTACAGCAATGTCGGCTGTCATTGCTCCAATCCGGGCCCCCAAGCCGCTGCTTTCTTTCCCTCCTCTCCCGCATTTCAAGCATTTGCTGACCACTTGGGCCGAAACATGCCCAAACGACACCGGAACGAGCCAATAGTGCCGCTCACCGGGTTCATGCCGCTAGCCTCACCGTCCGCTGGCGATCCGATAGGTCGTGCTGGGGATTTCCGGACATCTACTGGCCTGAGGTCGACCCTCTCCAGCGATCTCCTTAACTTCGCATCTTGGACTCGCTCTGGCGAAGCGTCGTGGGGTAATATCACACTTGGCCTGCACTCGTCCTGTTGCACTTCCACCAGCCACTCCTCGACGAGGGGTCTGACAGGACTGCTGTGCATCCGGTGAAGTGACACATCATCCTGGGAGCCTCATCCGAGATGCGCAAAAGTGCTATGCATGTGCACACGTGCTCGAAAGACGGGATGCCTCACCCTTCCTGAACACTGCACACCTCCACCTTCACCTTATCTTCAGAAGGCTGGAAGACAATCAACAAGGTGGGAGTCACGCCGTGCCAATCCAGAGGCGACATAGCCATGATCGTCCCGGAGTTCGACCATCATTCTCGAAGCGCATCCGATTCTTGAAGGTCATACCCGCAAGCCATGATGCACATGCTCCAGCCTGAAGTCCGGCTGGTACAGACTCGATCACGACACCAACCCCTCAACATGCCGGCAACATACGTATCTCCTTTGAATCGATACAATGTTGCTATCGCCTCGCTTCAGGTACAGCTCCACTATGTCTATTGGTTGCAACCCACACCACGACCTTCACCGGCTCAAGACAACACCGCAAAACAGTGGCCATCAAGGTCAGCCTCGCCACGCTGGAACCACTATCCGTTGTTACGTCCGGCGCCTCTTTGGAGTTCCGTAACTTGTCTACGCTTCAGGCCGAAGGCGCTGTCCGCAAGATGTGTCTGGACTTCTGGCGTGGCGAATACGATCCAGTCCGGCTGGCTTTCTACACTGCGTCATATCGCTACACCGGTCCTGTTCCTGCCAAGGAGACAATGCCACCGAGATCCGGCCATAGGCTGTCACTGAGGAGAAGCTGTTCGAGCCACCTCGACATGGTGCTCACACTCGGTAGGAGTGCTCACGTTGGGCCTCAACGCGGTCAAGCACGGCATTAACTCGCTTCGCAAGGTCGACCAGCCTTTTCACCGAGCCTAGTGGCTGCGGCATGCATGTCCACTTGTCAGTCCCCTATTCCGCTGCAGGTCAATTATCGCTCTTTTCCCGTCCTATCACAGGTCATGTCGTGTTCCGCAGCACCGCATCCGCTGCATTAGATCTTGGCGGATGGAACCTCTCCTTGAGAGGTGTACCACGTAGACGCCCTTCCCGACGAGTCCAGGCAGCTTACATCTGCAAATATATGCAATCAATACGCCGAGGTGGAGGACGTGTGAATATCTACGTCAAGTGGCGGCTGAGACACTGTCTGCCAACTTGCCGATTCATGCCAGGTCTAAAGCAGATCACCAGCCATCCACGGGTTATGCAGAGACTCTTTAACGAGGCGAATTTCCGATGGTGCAGGTCCTGTGAACTTTGCCCAACGGGCCCGACCTCACTGCAGCCAGATGAAGCCAGATGCGCAGAATATGCACCTAACTTACCACATCTAGGTATCGCGCGGCTCATGGGGTTGACTCAACCGCAGGTATCGCCGAGTTGTCCTTCGACCCCCGCCCATCCTTTTCGCTTCTCGGGCAATTCTCTTTCCTCGGCAACCTCAACATCATCCAGGAGTTTACTCCCGTGTCTCCTTGCTGAGGGATTTCTCGCCAGACTCTTCTCGCCGCATCTTCGACTGACTTCAGGCCAGATACCTGCGGTGGATCAACCGAGCGGCCAAGGTCACAGGAACCGTCTGACTTATCCCACTGCGAGCACTCCGTCACGCAAAAGCCACCAGAAGCATAGATGCTGCAACGCATCTCTCCACTTGCCTGTCCGAGAATGGTTCCTGCTGCGGCGCCTCGCAATCAATGTGCACAGACCGAGATTCAGTGCCACCTCTCATCCAGATCTTCAACCCATACCTAGTTCTCAAAGTCGAACAAAACTGACTGTTAGCCCAGATGTACCTCCAAGAGATAGAATACAGTCCGCCTTCGCTGTCCAGTATAGTTTGATATCGACCTCCGTCAGGGAAGCACAACCTTCGCCAGAAGCAAGGTCACTTGTTCCGATTCTTCGATGGTTTCCGCCACGGACATTGTGCCAGCGGACAATACCAGCTCCTGCACTACTTCAGCCGTCGAGCTTAACGTTTCTACCGATCAAGAGAACCCCATATCGAAAGCTCACTTGTTGCAGTCGTCACTTTTGACGTAGGTATCGACCGGGACTACACACCACCATATCAACATATGCCAGCAGCAACGAAAACAAGCTCCGTTAAGTCGAGACATCATGGATATTCGGCCAGAAGCATGTGCAGACCACACCTCGTTGTTGGAGGTTCATGTCGGACGTAAGAAGCAAACCCGTTACTAACGCCTACTCCGAAGAGTTCGTCTTATACAAACAGCCGGCCCCCTCAAGCTGTCAGGAAGCAACAAGCAGAGAGATGATGACACTAACCGCTATCAGGCCTTGCATGCGTAAGGGCAATCACTCATGTTACGGGACGAGAGTAGACGGATCAAGGCTAAGTTTAGTCTGAGACAAGTCTCACTCCAGGCGCCGGGCGGCAGTTTCAAGTCTCGATATGGCCAACTTCTGTCACACATCGTCCATCACATACACACAAACATTCTGCGCCGGGTTATGACAGCAATAAAACCTTCAGGGCTAGGACACGACAACAACACTGGTCGTAAAGAGTCCTCGAAGATTATATCATTGCACACTGGACAAGATGCATAAAATCAGTAAATACCCCAAAACAAAGCAACCATCATTAACCTCTACATCCGTTTCCTCTACATCCCTTCCCTCCACATCCCTTCCCTCCATCCCCCCATTCCCAGCGAAATCTACAAAGGCTTAGGCGCAAACCCAAGCTGCTCATTCCCCCCATGAAAAACAACAAACTGGCTCTTCAAAAAGATATCCCCATAAATCGCGAACGGCAGGCCCGTGGCGGCCTGTATGCCACCATAGCAACTACTCGCCGTAGCGAAGTCATCCGTATCCACGGGCGCAAAGTTGATCAGACTGCCCGGCACGACGGCCTTGTACTCCCCTATTTGAACCGTGAAATCGGGTAACTTCGTGTTGCAGGCGTACACGTACCCGCCCACGGAACCGTTGTTCACCGCTCCGGGAACTTGGGCGTAGTAGGCCCTCGCGATGGCGGCGGGGAGGAGGAGGAGGGTCGTGCCTGTGTCGGCTATGGCTTGGTGCGGGGCGGCTACGGGGGTGGCGGAGGGGGAGGAGCCAACGGTGTAGGAGGTTGCGGTGAACTGCCAGAAGCCTTGGGTCGTGTTTACGGGGATGAAGGTTAGGGAGCCGGAGAACTCTGTTGGATCTATGAAGCCGAAGTTGTAGTTGCCCGCTAGATGGGGAGGGGGTGGATTAGTATACCTTGTACAAGGGGACGGAGGGAGGGGGGGAAAGACATACGCTCGCCAGCCTTGAGGTTGGCAGAGAACAGCGGCATCGCCAGGTCGGCCATGGCGTTGTCGAAGAAGGTTTTCTGCTTGGTGGGAGAGACTTGGTTGATGCTGCTGAACCCCAGCCCAAGCAAACCGTCCGAGTTGCCGTCGCCGGTAAAGGAGGAGGATACCTGCGTAGCGACCTCGACGGCCTGCTGGGCGACGGTGATGCCGCCCACCTCTACGACGTCCATGTATACCACGCCCGAGGAGCCGCTCCCGTCGCCGTAGCGGATGCTCCACTTCGCGCCATCCAAGAGCTTCGCGGTCGTGCTGGCCTCGATGTTGTAGATGGTCTGGTTGGTCACTTGCGTCTTGGGCGTCTGGCTGCTGAAGACCCAGAGGTCAGAGGAGCCGGTGTCGAAGTCCAGGTTGAGGGTTTGGGGCGGTGTGCCTATTTGCACTGGAGTGAGGTATTCGGTGTCGAATAGCTCCGGGACGGCAGCCGCCTCTCCTATCTGGGTGTTAGTGTCAATCTCTGTGAGTTGGATGGTGGTCGACATTACCTTGCCCAGCATTGGCGGTCCCATTGCCGTCAGAACCCCCGCCAGCCCTGTCGGGAACATCGACGCCAAGCTCCTTGAGTATCTCCAAGACGACCTCGAGCAGGCCGTCGGGAAAGCCCACACCATACTTCTGGTACGCTTTGGCGAGCGCCCTGGGTCCCTGTCCGCGAGAGCGGAAGTGGGCGTTCGGCGCCTCGTGGAGCTTGAACGTCGACCCGCCAAGGACGGATATCTCTAACGCGGCCAAGGAGTTCGTCTTGACCCTCGGAGCTGCTGCCACCAGGCCGGCTGATGAAAGAATGGAAGCCGCTACGGCGGCGGTGGTCAACGAGAGCTTCATGTTGGGAAAAGGGGGGCAAGCAGAATGAGCAGCTTCTGGAGGGATGAGAGCCAGGAGCAGCACGAAGAGAAAGGAGTGAGCGACGAGAAAAGGAACGACAGAAACTAGTGTATGAACAACGACCAGCCAAGACACAGAGAACTGAAGGAGAGGAGAGGAATGGAGAGGAGCAGCGAGGATAAAGAGCCAAGAGATGGACGTTGGACCATACCTCTACGAAGTATGGTCAACTGACTGTCCATCTTATGCATTACGACCATTAGAGTAGATTGTTTCACAGTGACAGATCCGCGATCCTCACCCACAGAGCCTATCATGGCCCGGTCATGGGTATATAAGGGACACAGCCAAGCGTTGTGTTTTGAGTCCCCGTTGATGAGGCATTGAGAGCTTCCAAGAGAAAGAGGCGACACCAAGCCGGCACTTGCGAGGCCAAGCACGGGGGATCAGGGGATTGGACGAAAGCTTGTCTGCGTGCCCTTGCGTGCTTTGGGAGGTTTGGGTTGCAGTGTATCTGAGCCCTTCGTTAGCAGGGAGTCGAGACATGCAGGCCGGTCGATCATTAATGGGCGGTTTAATATGCTGCGAGTTTGCGGCGAACCTCTCCGTTGTCGAGGATGGTAGCAGTCCGCGGATCTCGAAACCGAAGTGTTGGATGACAAACAACAAAAGGATGGAAATAACCAGGCCGCGGATGGGGAGCCGGCGGTAACAAAGTCCGTTTCTGGTGACTGTTGGACGGCCACATGGCTGATACAGATTGCGGGGGCCAAACTCGGCCAGCGCATCACCAATCGTTGCGGCGCCTGTCGGAGGAGCTGCATGAGATGGAAACCAGCCCTACCAGAGGTCGGTGATGGCGACAGCACTCGAAGCACGGCGTCCTACGATGAGTGCGCAAATGACGGTCAAGGTGAACGGATCGCAAAGAAGAGAAGTTGAACAGCCACACGCCAGAGCAAGCCTCGAGCCAAGAGATGGTGATTCACGCTTGGCTCTTCGAATAGACATACGAACCACGGGCTCCTTGCTATGTGCTGTGCACCAAGTGCGCGGGTAGGGATATCGTCGTCGATCAGGGGACCGAGCTGAACATAGCTTCATGCGCCGCGGGCGTCTTAACGAGTGCGACAGGGCTTCGAGACAACGAGAAGGATGATGAGCAACAGAGAGTCAGTAAGAGCTTCAGGCCCAGCTTACCAGGGAGATTTACGAAGTAGAACTGTGGGTCCCGGACTGCCCAAGGCGTCTATCGCCCCTTCCCAATTCACTGCCACGGGAGGCCATCGTGCTTTCTCTTTTTTCTTCTGCGAGCAGCCGCCTTGCCATATACAAAGGCAAATAGCAACCTGGCTTCTCAACAAAACAAGATGGCCCCGTGGCGTAATAGTAGCGCATCTGATTCCAGGAATGGAATTTCCAGAAGGTTATCCGTGCAAGTCGGGTCGGGGTCAGTTTCTTTTTGCCTTTGGAGTTCTTTTTTTGCTGCTTTGATGTTGTTGCGGTTGGGCTGCGATGACAGTCGGAGAGTTTTTGGAGTTTTGCCAAGCTGCTGTAGGGTAAGTTGGGGTCGCCAACACACTAAAGATCTGCTTTACTATAGGGTAGCTCAGCGGCCGGCCGAGGCGGTGGCGCTGACGAAGCTGAGGGGCAAACTCAAAATGACAGGCAGCTTTCGGGCAACGTCAGGCCAAGCCAAAAGCGACTGCCATTCACCACACCTCAAAGGGGAGTCAGAGACAGCTTTGTGAAAGTGAGATGCTTACGATGTGTCCCTTGTTCTTCTAGATGTTTCCTTGACTCTGTTCCGTTTGTTTATCAAGCAGGTCGTGGGCATTCACATCCTTTACTTCGCTTCATTCAATCTTCCCTTTCGCCCTTTGACGCCTGATATGTTCCCGCAACCTCTCCGTTGGCTCAGGCAAACAAGATAAAACCTTCCAGCTGTGTCTCAGATACCCACCACAGCACATCATCACAATTTGTACTGCAGTCGACAACATGGGCGAACACGACCCTCTCGTACTCTCCTTTTCCCATCTGAAGGACTTCCCGCGCGAGAAGGATGCCCTGCACACCATCAAGAAGATTGCTTCCCTAGTGAAGCCCATCATGAGGGCGCGAGGATGGACAGTCAAGGAGCTGGCCGAGTTCTATCCGGATCAGCAAAACTTACTAGGTATATATCCCCCGTTCCCCAAGTTTCAGTACGATTTACTAACTATTTCACAGGTCTGAACGTCAACAGGGGCCAGAAGATCCTCCTCCGGCTGCGCTACCCCGGCGACCGCAAACAATTCCTACCAATAGAACAGGTCACGGACACCATGCTCCACGAGCTGTCCCACATCGTCCACGGTCCCCACGACGCCAAGTTCAACGCCCTATGGGATCAGCTGCGCGACGAGCACGAAGGCCTGGTCCGCAAGGGCTACACGGGCGAGGGCTTCCTCTCGGAAGGACACCGGCTGGGCGGTAGAGGGCAGGTCCCTATGCAGGAAGCCCGCCGCCTGGCGCGTGCCGCCGCCGAGAAGCGAAAAGTCCTGTCGGCTGGTTCGGGGCAGAGGCTCGGAGGCGCCGGTCCGCGACCCGGCGAGGATATCCGGAGGGTCATTGTCGGAGCCATCGAGCGGCGGAACAGGACGTTGCAGGGGTGCGGAAACGAGAAGGTCAACGAGAAGGAGATTATCGAGATCTCGGACACGGCTTCGCGCAACGGCTTTAGGACGAAGGCCGAGGAGGACGCTGCCAACGACGCGGCTATCGCGCAGGCGCTTTGGGAGCTTGTCCAGGAGGACGAGAAGGCCAAGTACGGCAGCTCGTACATCCCGCCTAGTCAGCAGAACCCTGAGGGTAACGGGGGCGGTGCCGTGATGGCGGGACGGGCCAGTGGGAGCCGGAGGAATCCAGCTTCGAACAACCCCTATTCAAAGGGGACGCCTGGCAGGTCTACACCATTATCAAGAACGCCACCGCCTGTTCCGCTCGCTACAAAGCCGACGCCGCAACCAGCCTCTTCTACACCGGCGGACGAGTGGGAGTGCAACATTTGTACCTTGCGCAATCCGGCCACGTTCTTGTGCTGCGATGCTTGTGGCACGCAGAGGAGCGAGGAGCAGACGAAGCAAATGCAGAAGTCTTCAGCGAAGCGGCCAAGAGCAGCCGTCGACTTGACCAAGAGCCCGGAGGCGAAGCGAACTGGCTCAAGTGGAAGCAGAGGAACGACACAGCAGCCTGCGGCAGCTCCAGCGAAGCTCAAGCCGGCAACATGGCAGTGCTCCTTCTGCGGCCAGCACATGGAGCGGCAGTGGTGGACTTGCGCGGCGTGCGGCAGGATGAAGGACAGCTCGTAGTGAGCTCACTTTTTGCAGGTCATCACGGAATGATGATATGATGATGATATACGATACCCGAATAGTTATTATTCTATTCAATTACAATTGAAGAGCAAGTGCAACCTGAAATACCCACTTGACCCCCCAAGTCTTGTCATGGCTGCTTGGGAAGCTGTCGTGACTGCGTTCATGTGATTTTCAGGGTCCAACGGAGGCTGAAAGAAGAGTGGGTGCGCCAAGGTAACGGCCTGCATCATCGTCATACGATAAATGAACATTACAAGGTTGCTACATTTCGGACTACTGGGAGCACACGCGGCATTAAAACACGTAACGGAAAAGGCTTCCATGGCTTCCAAGGGAGAGTTGCGAATGCGGTGTTCAGTCTGGTGGTGTTGTGGCAAAGAGAAAGCTACGTCATTGTTGGCTTAGTAATATGACGTATGGTGCTTCGGGTCGAACATTTTCGTCTGTACGGCATGGGATTTGACTTCTCGATCGCCGGACAAAACTGGTGGCGTGACACATCGGACGGGACCACAACAGCTTTCGCAGACAGATTTGCCCGGTGTTTTCTCCGTCTCATCGTGCAAATGGCGATGTAATCTGAGCAGCTGGACTTGGGATAAAACACATTGGCCATGATGGAGAAGATATTCTCTCTTCAGGGTCCTTTTGGCTCGCGTCTCTGAGCAGAAGAAGGGGTCTCGACAGGGGATCGGCAAACAACAAATCCCATTGAACCCTGAAATCCCGCATCGCTGGCACCCCAGAAGATTTGGCAACTGCCCTGGCACACTTCTCGGGGCTCCACCAACAATGTGCGGACAGCTCGTCTCCCGGAAGTGGTATCGTGTGTCAATCAATACCTTGGATATGACGACTCGTTCTAGTCTGGAGTCTCATGCAGGACACAGGACCCTTTGAACTCGCCAGAAACAAGGGGTCCAGTTACACGACACGGTAGTCCGCCTGAGAGCCGGAGTTACACAGAGGCAGGGCATTTGCGTCATCTTACACACAGTTGTGGACAGCTTTGAACCTCCTGTCAAGGAGGGGAGGGGCCCATTAAGGTTTTTTAATCCTCCGTTTCTCGTTTAGTTTTCAATCAATGGCTCCAGTGATGCAGTTGGGGGTGACTATGTATGCCTGAAAAAGGCTACGGTTGGCTTACCAAAGGGCCTCTGAAGATTCCTGTTTATGACGACACAGGCTGGTTGAAGCTGTGGCCAACTGAGGAGACCAACCAAGCCACCCAACCCCTGGCACCACACTTGACCCTTTCCATCCTTCATGTACCTTTCCACTGCCATCTTGCTCCCCTTCGTCCCACGCACACGCACACAAATCTGTTGTCTTAGGATGATCTAGAACTTCGGGCTCATCTCCGCTTGTTCACAAGACAACTTCAGGGTATCGATGTCGAATTCACAGTTTTTTGTTTATTTTCTCCTTCAGCTTGCATAGCTGTTTTATATCAGTCTGTTATCAATATTGGGACCCTTTTGTCGAGTGTCATCGTCAGGGTCCTTGGTTGAGACCGACCGTGCCATCGAGGAAGCTTGGCAAGCGGTAATGATCGGTCTGGCCATGACTGACTGCCAATCGACCCTATACAATACTTCCTTCTCCTTTGTCGACGCCCTCATCTACGAGCTGAGTCTGTCAGGGAACTCTACTTCATCATTTTTTGGATATTACGAGTATCGAAGCCCCTGGTATACCTTGTCTATGCTGTCGATGCCTCCGGAGTATGCTCCCCCATGACATATCCGCCACCATGAAAGACCACGTTGTCAAGAAGCGAGAAGAGAGCCAGGAGATAGAACGTGCCGGGTTGACGAATATGGCGAGACACACAAGGCCGCCGCCGTCGAAACAGACCGAGCTAGGCCATCGCGTCGACTCGCGATGGACCTCGCCGGACAGTCACCATGAGGACGAAGCTGCGACAGACCCCGAACCGAAGACGCTCACAATAACATCCGATACACCATCACACTCCGCCGCTCAACTTGGCCCGTATGACGGCCGACCTAGTATAACGACCGAAGGCTCGAGTGCGTCCCAAGGTTCTACACGGACTGTGACGCCGCACACAATACCCGGCCACCTCGCCCTATCCGCCCTGCAGTACCTCCCTATACCACTGTTGGTCTTGAGTAGCTTGAAGAGAGTTGTCCTCGCCAACGAGTCGATGGGCAGAATGCTTGGCATGATCCAGGAGTCAAGCGAAGAGAACACACCCTCGATACCGGACCTGCTACGGGGTCACACAGTGTCGGAGCTTGGCATTGAGCTGGCCCAGGATCGTGAACAATCTGTGTCCATGAACATGGAGCAGTATTTGGACTCACTAATACCGACCACCACCGCCGAAGAAACGGGCCCCAAAACCGATGAACTCGACCCACGGCCCCCTCATCACGACAGTGGCTGTGATCTGGCTGAAGATGTCGGCTCAGCGACAGCCCAACAGGATACGCAACAGTCGGAACAACCAGCTACCGTCGATGTGATTATCTCGAGCGAAAAGGCGAGCAAATCTCTGCCGGAAGGGAAGCCACAGTCCAAGACGGCAGCGTCGCAGCAACGTGCGAAAATGACTGCGACACCTTTCGAGATGGAGAGCAACAATAAGTGCCTTACGCTCACTTTTACCGACATCGAACCCGCTTCTTCGCCGTCAGCACGACCGTCACCGAAGACGCCAACAACGGAAGCACCGGCCCCCGTCGAAGCGAAACCCGGGGCGCAGCCTACTGGTAGGAGTATAGAGCAGATGCTTACGCGCATGAAAGAGGAGGACGACGCACGGTTCAGGATCATGTGCGACGCGATGCCCCAGCTTGTCTGGACGACTAACGCACATGGCGACCTCGAGTTCTACAACAAGCGGTGGTATGAGTATACGGGAATGACAGAGGACGCCTCCATGGGCCAGGGCTGGATGAAGGCTGTCCACGACGAGGATGTCCCCGAGGCGAACAGACTGTTCCAAGAATCAGTCAAGACGGGCGAGCCGTTCGTGACTGAGTACCGGTGCCGCAGCAAGGAGGGCGAGTGGAAGTGGTTCATCGTCCGCGCACTGCCATTCAAGTCGAAGGAGACTGGCAAGATCGAGAAGTGGTTCGGTACATGTACCGACGCGAACGAGAGTATCGAGGCTCGGCGGGAGGTCGAGCGGACGTGGCAGCAGTTGTTGACCGTGATATCGCACGCCCAAGTTACGGTTTTCCAGGTCGACACACAGAGGAGGGTCACGATGCTAGAAGGTGCCATGGTTGAAGAGGCTTTAGGTGGGCACGAGTTCAGCCCACGTTGGTATGGCGGCCGCGACATGTACGAGGTCCTCGGGACCGTGTCGAAAGCCAGAGACGAACGAAAACAGCGATTCCTCGGACCCATCGAGACGATACTTGCCGGTTACCCGACCGAAATCTTGCAAGAAGACCAGTTAGGTAAGTTCTTTCACTCGGACCGACAACACGCATGACGCAATCCGGAAACTGATGTCGAAGCAGAGGGGCGCTTTTACCGGACGCGGTTCCTGCCCATCGGCCCGAAGGACGAGGACGGCCAAGTGCGCGGCACGAACATCGAGGGCGTGATTGGCGTGATTCGGGACGTAACGGAGCTGAAGTCCAAGGAAGCAGACATATCGCGACAGGCGCAAGAGAAGCAACAACTGATGGCCAGTGAAGCCGCGGCCAAGGAGGCCAGCAAGTTGAAGAGCCAGTTCCTCGCCAACATGTCGCACGAGATCAGGACGCCAATCACGGGTGTCATCGGCATGGCTGAACTGCTGCTCGACCTGGACCTCGGCGAGGAGCAGCGGGAGTACACCGAGAATATCTACCGCTCTGCCAACGCCTTGCTGACTGTCATTAACGACATTCTCGACTTCTCGAAGGTGGAATCCGGCCGCTTGGATATCGAGGAAGTCCAGTTCTCGCTGTCGGTCATCGTGGGGGACGTTAACAAGATGCTGAGCTTCGCGGCGCAGCGCAAGAACCTGGACTTTTCTTCTGATATATCAGATGATATAGTCAACGATCTTGTCGTCATGGGTGATCCTGGTCGGGTCAGGCAGATCATTACGAACCTGCTGACGAACAGCATCAAGTTCACCAACCAGGGGCATGTCAAGTTCTCTGTTCTCAAGGAGTCCGAGACGAAAGACACGATCGAGATCAAGTTCGTGATTGAGGACACGGGTATCGGTATCGAGGAGGAAGTCAGGAAGAAACTCTTCGTGCCCTTTAGCCAGGGAGATGCATCGACGGCTAGGAAATTCGGCGGTACCGGTCTTGGCTTGACCATCTGCAAGAGTCTGCTCGACCTGATGAAGGGGCGCATCACGCTCGAGTCAACTGTCGGCAGCGGCACCACGGCGACGTTCTGGATACCGTTCAAGAAGCCGGGTGGCTCGGACACGGACCTCGTCGGGATCGACCCTCTGTCCGACCGTCTGCAGTCCGACATGTCCGTATCAGCCAATAGCTCCGAGCCAGATGGCCTGCTCGGCAACATCCCTCCCGAGCTGGCCAGCAGCGGTCTCCTCGACGGTCTAAAGCCATCGAGGAGCCACAGGCGGACATCGAGCAACGTCACACCCTCCGTCTCGGCCGGTGAGCTCGACCAAGCCGAACGCTCCAACATCCACATCCTCGTGGTGGAAGACAATGCCATCAACCAGCAAATAGCCACCAAAACCATCATGAAGCTCGGCTTCAACGTCTCCGCCGCCTGGAACGGGAAAGAAGCGCTTGACTACCTCAACGCCGCGCAGGAAGGCAAGGTCCGCAAACCCGACATCATCCTCATGGACGTGCAGATGCCCGTTATAGATGGGTACAAATGCACGCACCTCCTCCGCCACCACCTCCCCTACAAGACCTACGTGCAGGACGTGCCCATCGTCGCCATGACCGCCTCCGCCATCCAGGGCGACAGGGAGAAATGCCGCAAGGCGGGGATGGACGACTACCTCGCCAAGCCCGTGCGAGGGAAGATCCTGGAGAAGATGCTCGTCCGCTGGACGTCGCGCAAGCGACCCGACATATCAACTTCGAAGCAGTCCTCCCACGGCTCCGAGGTATCAGAAGTAGACTGCTCCAACGCGGGCGAGCACTGCGATAGCGCCGACATCCCCTGCGTGGAACACGACGACGACGACTTCCTCGACCTCCGCCAAACGCCGCTCGACGACCTCCGCCAACACCCCCTGGACGCTGTCCTCCCCTTATCGACCGTCATCGGCAATCCCCAATTCCTCAGCCCCAACGACCCCCGGCCCAACCCCCCCTCAACCCTATCTAAACCCCCTCTCACCCGTTCTGACACGGAAGAAACCCAGCTCGTCCGCCAAAAGGCCGTGCGGAACGACAGCGTCCAAACGGCCAAACGCGCGACCTCCAACGAAACGGACGGCGAACTAGCGGCGCAGAGCAGGCACGTCAAGTTCTTCGACGCCGCCGGGGCCGGGCCGGAGCAGCTACCTCCCCAACACGGCCGGTCTCCCGAACCGGCGCCGGAGGATAGGGGCGGGGAGGCGTTGACGGAGGCGAATATAGAACGGCATTTGAGGGAGGAGGAGGATAAGCTTTGGCTCGGACACGGGCAGGATGTGAGTTTGGACGCGTCGGTTGATGAGAGTGGGGTTGAGAGTAGTAGTACTTCTTAGGACATGGTAGGAAAGGATGGTTGTTGTTGTTGTTTTGATATTGGGCTGATATTGGGCGCATAGCCGGTTGGCACCTGCTTTTTGATGGGCATTTACACTCGGTCTTTACTGGGCACAGCGATTGGCGTTATAGATGAGGTGGCGATGGTTATTTAGGAGAAGTGTGCTATACCATGATGGACGGGAGGATGTCAGGAGTATATACCCAGAGAGTACATATCAGCGGTTATTAGACGGCAGATCTCGACTGGAGATATGAGTTCGGTAAGGGTATTACATGTAGTTCAGATTGGTAATCCCAGAGCAATACTGTCCCCAGAAGAGCCCTCATCTAGACTAACGTGCACACGTGTACCATCGACATGGCCCGAAGCGGAGGTCACGTGTACCGGTCCGGATGGCGGAGAATCGGAGTCCTTGCTGGGACCCACTCCGGAGGTCCCCATGCCGGACACTTCTTTTTTTTGCTGTCTCACATGGAAAGGAGCGAGGCTTTCCTTGAACCTGAAGCACTTCCAGGTTATGTGTTAAATCCTTCGAGGTGGCAGGCATCTGTTTAAGCACTTCGATGTCAATGCATTAGATAAAAAGCCGCACACAGCACGCAAGCTTTCGCCAACGGAAAGCGGCTGCCTAGCTTCAATCTTGGCAAGGATTCACCCCAGTTTGAGATGGAGTTGGACGAGCTTAGCTTGACGATCAAATACTAAAGACACCAGACTCCATAACTCATAACTAGGGAAATGTGTGAGATTGACCTCCTCTCTTCCATTCATATCCATCATTCCCTTGCCACAAACGCGAGAAGGTGACAACACCATGGCGCCCCTAACCGCCGACCCGCGCGACATCGTCGTCGTCCTCAACCCGGCCCGCCGCAAGGCGCTCTACACGCTCATAGGCGAGATAACGAGCTACATGCAATCGCACCTCAAGCTTCCTGAACCAGTACTACCGTCCCGGCCACAGGAGGATGCCTTCTACCAACCCTCCCGCCAACCTCCAAACGCCTCACTCATCACAGACAACCCCGCGTCCCAACCACCATCACCGGAACTCATCCGTCTCCGCGCAGCAGCCCTCTCCCACTTCCGCGCCTGGCGCAAGAGCATCCTCCTCAAGCTAGAGGACCTCCTCAAGTCGCCGGACGACAACGCCATCCTCGACGCCCGGCGGAAGCGGGCCGAGCGGGTGGCCCACACGCCCTCGCCGGGGGAAAGCCTCATCGACTTCGGCGCCTCTTTCTCCGCAGGCGGCGATGTTGCAAGCGAAGAAGCCGCCCGCAAAGCGGCTGTGGCAAAGCTACAAGCGATGTACCACCCCATCCCGACCCGCCTAACCACCATCCCCCTGCAAGACAGGAAGGAGGTCCTCAGCGCCGTGCTGCTGGTCCTGCTCTCGACTGGGAACTACTCCGCCGACTCGCGCGTGCTGGCCGTCTACCTCGCCTCCGCGCTGGAGGTACCGCTCGAGGTGCTGATCTGCGAGGAGACGGAGATAGCTGTTTCTCTCGTCGAGTCGTCTACCCAAACCAGCATGACGGCCGACGCCGAGGCGCAGAAGAGGAAGGAGCAGAATGCCAGCAGCAGGTTTTGGAAAGTCGGGCTAGCGAGCGTCGCCGGCGCGGCCGTGATCGGTGTCACGGGCGGGTTGGCGGCGCCAGTTGTCGCGGGCGCCATAGGCGGGCTGATGGGCACCGTGGGGCTGGGCGGCGTGGCTAGTTTTCTGGGAATCTTCTGGATGAACGGCGCGCTGGTGGGGACGCTGTTCGGGGCCTTTGGGGGACGGATGACGGGGGAGATGGTCGATCAGTATGCGCGGGAGGTGGAGGATTTCAGGTTTATCCCACTTCGGGAAGAGTGGGGGAGGGAGCTGGCGAGGAATGATGGGGAGGAGGAGGGGGGTGATAAGAAGGGGAGGAGGTTGAAGGTTGTGATTGGGGTGAATGGGTGGTTGACTAGTAGAGAAGATGTGACGAAGCCGTGGAGGAGTTTAGGGCAGGAGAGCGAAGTGTTTGCGTTGCGGTACGAGATGGATTGTTTGCTTGAACTGGGGAATAGCATGAAGGGCATGGTGAGCAGTTATGCGTGGAGTATGGTGAGGAGTGAGATATTGAAGAGGACGGTGCTGGCTACGCTTTGGTCGGCGCTGTGGCCTGCTTATATGCTGAGTATGGCGTCGAGCTTGGACAATCCGTTTAGTCTGGCGAAGAACAGGTCGGAGCGGGCGGGGAAGATATTGGCGGATGCGCTTATCAATAGGGTGCAGGGAGAGAGGCCGGTAACGCTCGTTGGGTACTCGCTTGGTGCGAGGGTCATCTACTCTTGTCTCCGGACACTGGCGGAAAGGCGGGCGTTTGGGCTCGTCGAGAACGTGGTCTTTATTGGTGCTCCGATACCGTCGAACAGGGAACACTGGCTGATGATGCGCAGCGTCGTGTCGGGAAAGATGTTCAACGTGTACTCCGAGAACGACTACATCTTGGCATTTCTCTACCGAGCGACGAGTATGCAGCTCGGTATTGCCGGGTTGCAGAGGATACAGGACATCGAGGGCGTCGAGAACCTGGACTTGACGGAGGAGGTTCAGGGACATCTGCGATATGCTGGCCTGATAGGGAACATCCTCGTGCGGTGCGGCTTCCCGGACGTCAAAGGCACAGATGGGACCATCACGAAGGACGACGACGAGATCATTGTGCAAGACGCTGATCTTGGGAGGGAGGGAATGTTGATCCAGTTGGACGACTTGCATATCCCCGAGGACAGGAAGCCTCAACGGACGGAGAGCGAGACACCTCCACCAAAGCTGCCGCCAAGGGAAGGGGCTCCGCAGACATATTCGCCAGTACCGAGGAATCCGGAACAGAGGAAGCAACGGACAAATATCACGAGGAAGCCGTCAGAAACTCTCGAGGCGGCATTCGATCCCCTGGGGGAACCGCCCAAGCCTGCCTCTCATCCCCGAGGAGGATCGCAAGGTCAAGTCGACTGGGTACCGCCGGATATGTCCAAGTTCATCATGGACGAGGACCCGAACATCAAATACAGCGGCACGGTACGTGACTTCCAGGGTGCTCCGAGCGTAGTAGCCCAGGGGGAGCGGGCTCAGCCAAGTCGGGTTCCCCGAAGTCCGCCACCTTACATGCCGTCGGTGTCGGTGTCCGGGATAGCAACGCCGGACAGCTCCTCGGTCGCGAGCTATGACAGGCATCAGGAGGAGGACGAGAGCGAGGAGGAGGACAACTACGTTGGTATCAGCATGGTGGATAACGTTGGTGATTTCGCGTATGTAGAGCCGATACCGTTGGAGGACTAGACTTTCTGAGGCATACCAATAGAACATAATTATCTGAAATATAAGGTACCTTAAGTACATCTCGCTCTGCGTTGTCCATGCCAGTACGAATATCCACTTCAAATCAACCTAGAGGAAAATAATGTACCCAAACTCACTGCACAAGTGCGACTGTCATGCGGCGTCCTGTCATTTGGATCCAGAACCCCCGTTGGACCCCTGAAGATGTGGTGCGGAGTAGCCTATCAGGGCCTAACGCAGGTACAATTATCGCTGTAACCTGTAAGTCAAGACAGGGCGTGGGGTTATCTCCAACTCACCGCTGACAACTTCTTCTTGCTCGGCTTTCCTCGGGAAACCACAAGTCAAATGTCAAATTCACCTTCCTGCTGGAAGCTCATATTGAGAAGCAGTTCACTGAGGTCCCTCGCCGAGTTACTTCTCATAAACAGGCGTTGATTGGTTCATTCGTTCGTGAGTTAGTACCTTATTGCGGTGAGCCTGACTATCAATCTCCATCTCCAAGAGAATGGATCCACTGACATCATCCCAGGAAAGATCAACAAAGCGTCGACCAGGGACACAGAAAAGGTCTGAGTTTCCTTTTGAGGCAACTCCTCAAGATCAAACAGGACCAATCTGTCATAAGCATTTCGCGACCATCTCTACTTGCCAGACTGCCAGTTCACTCCTCTCATCTCACCTCTCACCTCTCACCTCCACCAACGACCCCATCACCACCACCACCATGCTAGGCTGGTACCAAGCCCGCCTCGCGGCGCGGCCGCTCCTCACCCAGTCCATCACGACCTCGATCCTCTTCGCGGTAGGCGACATAACCGCCCAGCAACTAGTCGAGAAGAGAGGGTTCGAGAAGCACGACCTCGCGAGGACGGGACGGATGGCTCTCTACGGCGGCGGTATGTTCATCCTCCTCCCTGCCCTCCTCCCCATCTTCCCTGCCTCCCGCTTTCCCTTCACCATCCGCCCTTCATAGCATCTTCTCTTCCATATATGTCTAATACCACTCTCGCAGCCGTCTTCGGCCCAGCAGCAACAACGTGGTTCCGCCTCCTCCAGCGACACGTCAACCTCTCCACGCCCAACAGGACAATCCTCGCCCGCGTGGCCCTGGACCAGGGCGTGTTCGCCCCGACCTTCATCTGCATTTTCTTGTCTTCGATGGCCACGCTCGAAGGGGGTTCCCCCAGGGAGAAGCTGGAGAAGAGCTACGTGCCCGCGCTGACGACGAATTACATGATCTGGCCGTTCGTGCAGCTCGTCAACTTCAGGTTCGTGCCGCTGCACCACAGGGTGCTGTTCGTCAATCTGATTAGTATTGGGTGGAATTGCTATTTGAGTTATTTGAATAGTCATTGAGAAAGGGATGCATTTGGGAGTGGCATTGCGGGGAGTAAATGGGGAGCTTGAGGGTGAGATGGCGGGTTCATTTGGAGCCGGGCGTCACGGCATGCATTTTGAGGCGAAGACAGAGCATTCTACTTTTACGGTGCTGAGCATGAATAGACGCTGTACAGACAGCATAATGACAATTCGGGAGCCTCAGTTGAGGCAATGCATTATTTCACTACCTGTAACTTCCATTTTCATGCCCATGTAACCATCCCTCGACACGCCTTTCCGTAACGTAACGCCAATGCCTATCCCGGCCCTTCCAAACGTACAATACAGCGCCCACCACCACTGCTCAAACTGTCATCTTACAGTCTTACTCTGCCTCGACCTCAATAATTGCAGGTGCCCTAATCTCCTTGTCCTTCAGGCCTTCAAGCCCCTCACCGCCCTATTACTTTGTTAGCAGTCATTCACTTTTCAATTGCTGTCTGGTGGATGTACTCACATAGCTCATCAAGGGGCTGACCTCAATCCCGGCCTCAGAATCCTCGCTCGTCACCAGCGCCCCCGCGGCCTGCACCCACTTCTTCCCCTGCGCCATGATATCCCTCCGGCTGGTATCGGGGTCGTCCTCGCCCGTGCCCCGCGCGTTTTTGAGCGGGCTGAACTCGTCCTCCCGCCTGACCTCCATGCACGCGAACTTGCACAGCTCCAGCTGGGGGAAGACGTCGAACACGAACTGCTCGAGCTTGACGCCGTTCGGCTTCTCGGGCTTGACCGTCTCGCCGCTCTTCAGGTCAGCGTAGGGGATCTTCTTGCGCGCGACGTGGTGCTCCAGGCTCCGCACCCAGATGGGGATCGTCTCGAGGAACCGGAAGGAGTAGTAGTGGTTCACGATGTTGGCGGCGCGGAACTTGAGCTTGCCCGGCGCCTCCTCGGCCTCGGCTGTCGCAGCGTCGATCTCGCTGTACTCCACCACGCCGGGGCGGCCGTTCTTGAGGAGGATGAGCCCGACGGGCTCGGTGGCGCTGCGCTTGCGCACGGCCTTGGTGGCAATGTCGACGTTCTTGTCGGCCGCGAAGCCGATGAAGACCGGGTCGGCGACCTTGACGAGGCAGTTGTCGACGCAGTAGGCGTGGATGTGCTGCACGCCGCGCCTGCGCATGTCCTCGATCACGCCGGCGGAGATGAGGGCGTTGTAGATGCCGCCGTTGCCGTCGGGCGCGACGGCCACCTTGGCCTTGGTCTCGAGGAGGATCTTGCCGTCGTTCGAGATGCAGGGCAGCACGCCCTGTTCGAAGATGAAGACGTTCTCCTTGCGCAGACCGAAGTAGTTGTGCTCCTGGAAGAACTTCTCGGTGGGACCCCGCGTCGGGCCGGATGTCATGACGTACCACGGCACGGAGACGGATGAGGCCTCGACGTCGGCCTTCTTGGCGGCCAGCTGCTCGACCTTGCGGATGCGCTCGGCCTGGATCTGAAAGAGGGATTTTTGGCTGGGGAGCCCGATGTCGTAGCAGCCCTTCGGCGCGGAGGAGCCGAGGCGCGTGCCCTGCCCGCCGGCCATGAGGACCACGGCTGCCTTGTTCTGTGCGATCAGGTCGAGGCCGGCGTTGTACCATCTTGTCAGGTCGGACTCGGCGGAGTCGGTTATGCTTGCGCTGGCGGAAGCGGGGAGCGGTTCGAGGGCGGTGGAGGGGCCATTGCGGCTGGTAGGTTTGGGAGGGTCGAGGGCCTTGTCGGCGAGCTCGGTGATGTAGGACGGGTCGAAGCCAGAGAGTTGGTTGTAGAGGGAGGCTTTCTCGGAGTCGGAGAGGGAGTCGTAGAAGGTGAAGACGTGGCCCTGGCCAGCCTTGTTGTAGCTTTCCCTGAGGGAGGTGAGAAGCTCTTCTGTGGGCGGTTGAGGAGTCTGCTTGTTGCTGCCACCGAAGTGGAAGAATTCCTTGACCTGCTCCATGACGATGACGACGGGACGGTTTGTCGACGATGACGATGTGGGGTCTGGACTGGAGTAGTTGACCGGGTTCCTGCAGTTTGTCAAGGGTAGAGTTGAAGCTTATATCAGCAGAGGAGAAGTCAATTGGAATAGCGAGCGCAATCCAGAAGGAGAAGCGGAGGAGACAATATAAATTAAAGTATAACGACTGCAACTGAATCGGGGAATGACGAAAGCTAAGAGAGACAGACCCCTTAAAGTGCTACGTACGTGTGCGCGGCAGTGTTATATTGTTTTTCACCATCCAGCTATGTTCGCTGCCCCGCCAACTCCGCCACCTTTCCCAGTCCAGCTTGTTTGCTCGGAATACGAGTGTTGATTCGTCAACTATCAAGGCGTTGTGGACATCTGGTAACGTGTGGCATTCAGCACGCTCGAGATATGGTGAAAATGGTCAGAAATAGGCCTGGATGCCGGGACGATCCCTCTCGTACGAGCGTTTGCGGATGTTTCACTACAGAAACGGGGTACAACGGGCGGCAAAAATACGATTGTTCTCTCTTTTGGATACGAATTTTGTGAGAAATCTGGGAGACGGATGAGCCTTGCCCAAGCTTTTCCCCCTTTTTAAGCCGGTTGCGGGTTGCTGCAGGAGCACCGGTACGTACCTCTTGCTAGCTCCGTTGCCAGAAAGTCAAGCCACCACTAGCCACAAGTGTTTCATCAAGCTGTGGCTGTGCCGGCTTCCTGTGGCTGGGGCCCGTTCTTCTGGAAAGAGATTGACCCCACACCGACACACGGCCTGATACCCGCTGGCGGGGCCGCCAGTCAGGCACCACCGGGGCGAAGCAACAGGACATTACGTCTCATTCAGCAACACCAACAAATCTTGCCCAACCTTTCTCGCCTTCCGCATTTCTGGACATTGAACACATATACACGAGGAGGCACCTTTTCCAACCTGTCCAGCATCATATACGACCTGCTACTCCTCTTTTCCTTCTGTATTCCTATTCCTAGCGGGCGCGAATCATGGTAAGCCAAAGTCGACAAGTGCCTCAATGCGCCCAGCCCCCTCTCTAACAAGTGTCGTCCGTAGGGTATAACGCGTCGCGCAAAAGATAAGGCCGCGAGGGTCGAAGCCTCCGCCGGAGGGGCTGCCCAGGGCGGCGGCAAGGCGAAGCCGAAGAAGGCCACCTTCGAGACCACAAAGAAGAAGGAGATAGGAGTGTCCGACCTCACACTCCTCAGTAAAGTCTCCAACGAGGCCATCAACGAGAACCTCAAGAAGCGATTCGAGGGCGCAGAGATCTACACATATATTGGCCATGTGCTGGTGTCCGTCAATCCCTTCCGGGACCTCGGCATCTACACCGACGAGGTGCTCCGGAGTTACCAAGGGAAGAACAGGCTGGAGATGCCCCCGCACGTCTTCGCCATCGCCGAGGCGTCCTACTACAACATGAAAGCCTACAAGGACAACCAGTGCGTCATTATTTCCGGCGAGTCCGGAGCTGGCAAGACGGAGGCCGCGAAGCGGATCATGCAGTACATCGCCGATGTGTCCGGCGGTGACTCGGGCGATATCAAGCAGATCAAGGACATGGTGCTGGCCACGAATCCTCTGCTCGAGTCCTTTGGAAACGCCAAGACGCTGCGGAACAACAACTCGTCGCGCTTCGGCAAGTACCTCCAGATACACTTCAACACCCAGGGCGAGCCGGTAGGGGCGGACATCACAAACTACCTACTCGAGAAGACGAGGGTTACGGGCCAGATTGTGAACGAGCGCAACTTCCACATCTTTTACCAGTTCACGAAGGGAGCGTCGCAAAATTACCGACAGAACTTCGGCGTGCAGACTCCGGAGACGTACCTCTACACAAGCCGGTCCAAGTGCCTGAGCGTCGACGGGATCGACGATTTGGCGGATTTCGAGGACACGCTCAATGCTATGAAGGTTATTGGTCTATCACAAGCGGAGCAGGACAACATCTTCCGTATACTAGCTGCTGTTCTGTGGGCAGGAAACATCGTGTTCCGGGAAGGAGATGACGGATACGCTGCCGTGGCCGACCAGTCGGTTGTGGAATTCTTGGCCTATTTGCTGGAAGTCAGCCCGAAACAGCTAATTGACGGCATCACAATCCGTATCCTTACGCCAAGGAACGGAGAGGTCATTGAATCTCCGGCGAACGTAGCACAGGCTACGGCGACCCGGGATGCGCTTGCCAAGGCGCTCTACAATAATCTCTTCGACTGGATCGTTGAGCGGGTAAACCAGTCCCTGAAGGCGCGGCAACCGACATCGAACACGATCGGTATCCTCGATATCTACGGTTTCGAGATATTTGAGAAGAACAGCTTCGAGCAGCTCTGCATCAACTACGTGAACGAGAAGTTGCAGCAGATCTTCATCCAGCTGACGCTCAAGGCCGAACAAGAGGAGTACGCAAGGGAGCAGATCAAGTGGACACCTATCAAGTACTTCGACAACAAGGTGGTGTGTGATTTGATTGAGCAGGTCAGACCGCCAGGCATCTTCTCTGCCATGAAGGACGCCACGAAGACCGCGCACGCCGATCCTGCCGCCTGCGACCGCACGTTTATGCAGAGCATTAACGGCATGTCTAACGCACACCTAACGCCGCGCCAAGGCAGCTTCATCATCAAGCATTACGCCGGTGACGTGAGCTACACCGTGGACGGTATCACGGACAAGAACAAGGATCAGCTCCTGAAGGGTCTTTTGACCTTGTTCTCCGTCAGTCAAAACCGCTTCGTACACACGCTGTTCCCCGCAGAAGTCGATCTGGACAACAGGAAGCAACCGCCATCTGCCGGTGATAGAATCAAGGCATCCGCGAACGCTCTGGTTGAGACGCTGATGAAGTGCCAACCGTCCTACATCCGTACCATCAAGCCGAACGAGAACAAGTCGCCCACTGAGTACAACGTACCCAACGTACTCCATCAGATCAAATACCTGGGTCTCCAGGAGAACGTGCGCATCCGTCGTGCAGGATTCGCGTACCGTCAGTCGTTCGAGAAGTTCGTGGATCGCTTCTTCCTCCTTTCTCCGGCGACCTCATATGCCGGCGAGTATACTTGGACGGGCTCGTACGAGGCTGCTGTCAAGCAGATCCTCAAGGACACCAGCATCCCCCAGGAAGAGTGGCAGATGGGTGTCAGCAAGGCGTTCATCAAGTCTCCAGAAACCCTGTTCGCTCTGGAACACATGAGAGACAGGTACTGGCACAACATGGCGACCCGTATCCAGCGCATGTGGCGCGCCTACCTCGCCTATCGTGCCGAATCTGCCACGCGTATCCAGCGCTTCTGGAGGAAGAAGCGGGTCGGCGCCGAATACATTCAGCTTCGGGACCAGGGCCACAGGATACTGGGAGGCCGCAAGGAAAGAAGGAGAATGAGTATCCTCGGATCACGGCGGTTCTTGGGCGATTATCTTGGTATCAACGCTAGCACTGGGCCAGGAGCGCAGATCCGCAACTCTGTCGGCATCGGTAGCAACGAGAAGGCGATGTTCTCTTGCCGTGGCGAGATACTGGAAGCCAAGTTCGGTCGGTCCAGCAAAGCCAGCCCGCGTATCATCGTGGTCACCAACAGCAAGTTCTACATCATTGCCCAGATGCTGCAACAGAATCGAGTCCAGATCGTCGTGGAACGGTCGTTCCCCTTGGGCCACGTTAAATTCATTGGCGCATCCACGGCCCGGGATGACTGGTTCTCGCTCGGCGTCGGGTCGCAGCAAGAAGCGGATCCCCTGCTCAACTGCGTGCTCAAGACGGAGATGTTCACTCAGATGCAGCGGGTCATGCCAGGCGGCTTCAATCTCAAGATCGCCGATTCGATCGAGTACGCCAAGAAGCCCGGCAAGATGCAGCTGGTGAAGGTGCTGAAGGACTCGCCTACTCCGGTGGACTTCTACAAGAGCCACACTATCCACACACAGCCGGGAGAGCCACCAAATTCCGTCTCGCGGCCGACGCCGAAAGGCAAGCCAGTGCCGCCACGGCCCATCACTCGAGGCAAGCTCATCAGACCTGGCGGTCCAGGTGGCCGACCAGCTCGGAACACCCAGGCCCGCGCCCAGCCCCGTCCTGGAGCGGCAGCGTCGGGTGGTCGTGCCGTGCCTCAACCACCGGCCGCAGTGCAGTCTTCAGCTCGTCCTGTGCCGCAGCCTATGGCAGCTACTGCCGCTGCATCAAGCTACACCGTTCCCTCGCATACCCGGCCGCAGCAGCACTCTGCAGTGCAAGCGAACACTGCGGCGGCACGAGCTCCTCCTCCACCTCCTCCTGCCGCACCACCAGCCAAGCCCAAGATCATGGCCAAGGTGCTGTACGACTTTCAAGGGCAGAAAGAGAACGAAATGTCCATCAAGGTCGGACAACTCATCGAAATCATCCAAAAAGAAAACAACGGTACGTAAACCTCTCCCTGTCTCTCTCGTCTTCTCCCTTACTAACTCCCACTCAGGCTGGTGGCTAGCCCGCTCCGGACCAGGCCAAGCCTGGGTCCCCGCCGCCTACGTAGAAGAACAAGCACCGCCGCCCGTCGTCGCGCCGCGACCTCCTCCACCACCGCCTGCAGCACCAGCAAACGGCGCTCGCGCGAAACCCACCCCGCCGCAACCGCCCATGAAGCGGCCCGCAGCCGGACGGAAACCCGTCGCTCTGCAGCCGAGAGACTCGGGCATGAGCCTGAACGGGAACGGCGGGAGCGACAGCAGCAGGAGTAACACGCCCACGCCGAGCATGGCGGGCGGACTGGCAGAGGCGCTGCTGGCGAGGAAGAATGCCATGGCTAATAAGCAGCACGAGGAAGACGATTGGTAGACTGAGCAGTGATTGTGCTTGTGAGTCCTTGGAGTGGCGGAGACTGGAGTAGGGGGCATGTTGATGGGGGAATAGAGGAGGGTGTTGGTAACAGATGTGCGTGTTGTCTTGGCGACAGCGACGATTTTATGAATCGCTTCTGGTAGCGTGACGTTCCCATGCTGTTCGACTTGGGAGGCGGCTTCTTGTAGACTGACGATGCGATACGAGCTGCTACGATTTCATAAAGTCCTTAGATGTTCTTTTTGTGATATGTATGTAGGGTATCTCGTATTCGTGAAGAAATCGCCGTCGCTATGTCCATATTTGCTTTTTGATATCATGCTGTTTACCCACCATCCGTACCGACAACCTTCCTTCTCCTCAACAGCTCGCCCAGCGGCACATCCTCATCAATATCAACCACCCCATCTTCATCCTCCACATCCTCATCGACCCCATAGTCCCGCAACCTGTCCCCATCCGAATTCGTCCACCCGGGCTCCCCATCCATTCCCTCCTCCCAGTCCTCGACTCCCTCGTACTCAACATCATAAAGCTCGTCATCCTCCTCCAACTCCGCCACAATGCCGCTCCTGTACCTCTCCTCGTCCCTCAGGCCTCTCCTCCTCCAATCCTCCCTCTGCCTAGCCTCAAAAGCCCGCTTCGCCTCCTCGGGCGTCTCGTAGTCCTCCCCAAATCCCATTCCCATTCCCTTTTCCTCAGCTTGTTGTCTCCCCGGCCACCCTACGCCGGCAGCGCGTCTGCTATCCTTCCCCGGATCGGCGGGAGGCCACATCCCCCTCCGCGGGTTAAACCCGTTCTCCTCCCACTCCCACCCGGTGCCCTTCCCCTCCGGGTCTACCGTCGGCCCGGCCGAAAAGGGCCAGAACCAGGCCAGCACGTTCCTCGTCCCCATCGCCTGGGACATGTTGGCGAAGAACCCCAGGTCGTAGGGAAATTCGACCTCCTGCACCCTCGTCTCCGAGCTGCTGTTGTAATTCCTGTTGTGCACCACCGCCTCGTGGCGCTCCATCTCCCAGCTCTCGATCATGGTCGTGTTGAACACCCACCCCTTGATCGTCGTCACCAGCATGATGCCGAGGGCGAGGGAGGTGCCCCCGCACAGCAGGGCGAGCATGGTCAGGCTCACCAGCGCGGGGAGCGTCGGGCCCAGGTAACTGGGCAGGTGGCGGTCCGCCCACAACACCCGCGCTCGGAGGAAGATCAGGTGGGCGAGATACCACAAGCTTATGTTGGTGTACACCAGGAACCGGAGGAAGTAAGGAAACGTCTGCAGCGAGACGCAGTTGTTCGTCCACGGGCAGTGGTGGTCCATCTTGGGTATGCAGCGGCCGCAGTGCCGGCAGTGGTGGGCGCGGGGCGGTTTGGGCGCGTTGCACTTGCGGCACCATTTTCGGTTCGGTAAGGGGGGGCTGTCGTGGTACGTCGAGGCCGTGGAGCGCGGCGGAGGGGCGTATACGCCCGGGGATACGCGGATGGAGAGGTAGTAGGTGTACCAGACCAGGGCGAGGAGGGTGTTGAAGGTTATGGTTTGGGAGGTGGAGAGGGGACCCGCGCCGAGGGAGGGCTGGGTGTTGAAGAGGTATTGGGTGTAGTAGCCCTGGAAGGCTATTAGGAAGACGACAGCGGGGATGGCGAGGAGTTGGAGGCCCCGGATTGAGGGGCCGGTTTTGGGGGAGGTCATTGTTGGTGGTGATCCATGGGTTGGGTTTCGGGAGTTGGGAGGTAAAGACGGACGGGAAGTTGGTGTGGGATGGTTTCGCGGAGAGAGACTGACTGTCGCGTTGGAGCGCGAAGCTGTCGTCTTGGAAGCTAGCTGTTGTGGTGATGTTGAAGGTTGAATGTTGGGAAGTCAAAGTTGCGGCAGGCACGGAATGTACTCCGTATCAAGGGGTCTCTGACGGTCTAGGCCTCTGTTAGGAGCTACTTTCTTTCGCCGCCAAACCAGGGTCAAATTGCAAGTACCGCTTATTGCCGTCACAGCCATGACGGACGCGTGGGCTAGCGGCTTGGCGGTCGGGGACTTTCACCCTGAATTCGGATGACAGAGTTACACTTCACTCTCACATCCCTTAAGTTGATCCCATGCCAAAGATGGGTTGACTGCTGTATAACAGATTGAAGTTTAAATCATACACTCGTTTGCATATACTCTTTCGAGCGGAGTATAGATGGCATGGCTACCAGCGGGGGTTCACAGCTGGCCGCTCTTTGGTATGTTATGTCTCGTCTCCCTTCTCAATGCAGTGGATTCATCGAAGACTAACAAATCATCATAGTGCCGTCTGTTCTTTCTTATGGCTGTCCTCTTCAGTTCAGCATCATCCATTAATTGGTAAGTCTTCACTGTTATATCATCTTCGGACTTGTTACTAACTGAATGATACAGACCGCCCGCGTCTTTCTTCTGCTCTCGTGCTTCTAATATCCGGCATCGTCTCGTACCTCGCCAGCTTCGCCTCACTATTGCTCCCGGGGGCAAACGGGCGGTTTGACGGCGAATTGCCAACAGCCAAGGACAAGAGTCCCCAAACGAACTTGCCTAAGCGGCCACGTCGTTACTTTCTTCCGGTTGTTGTCGCAGCAGTCGTGTTCAGACTGGAACTATTCCGGATCGCCAGCGATGACTTACAATGTTCTGCCCCGGGAGTCGAGTTGTTTCTCCCTTTCCTCCTCACCATCTACGAGGTCCTCCCTGGACGGCGGCCACGCACGGAAAGGAGGAAAGGCGATGACGAGATATTCTCTCAAGATACCTTCGAGGACTTCGAGGACTTTGCTGAGACGTCAGCGACCCTATCCTTACTGAGCGGGTTGTTGCTATCTTTTGGTGCATACCGGGCTGTGACAGGGAACTACCACTCGACGTACTTCTGTTCGGTATTTGACAGTGCGACGCGGGTCTTCTGGGCTCAACTGGGCGGGTTGCTTCTCGATGCTGTCATCATCGTTCTGCTATGGCGCATACTTGCATGGGCGAAGACGACCAAGCATCGGTTAAGGACACTCAGCGGAATCCTTCTGGCGTCTTCCCTCGCTCTGGGAACCATGGTCTGGTTACTTCAGCAATTCGAGACTCATGAAGGACTCGGCTCCCTCTATGTCTTCGACGTCATATTCGACGCCTCCGTCTTCTCGCTCTTCATCATTTCATCGACATTCGTTGTCTGCGAAGGGACCCCATCCGCTCTAGCCGGGACGATGGTCCTGATATCTGGCCTGCTCTCGGTTAGCCACAACATCGCTCTTGTTGGGACATGGGAAAACGTCCGCAGAGGGCAGAGTCAACTTGCTCTCTTCATCCTCTGCGTCGGCTTTGCAGTCTTTTCATATACCACCGGCTCGCGATCGATACTCTTCATACGGCGGATTGTCGTGCTCGTTCTCCTCGGCTTGTTCTTCGTCAGCTTCACCCTTTTCATCATTTTCAGAGGCAGCCTTCTGGATGATCATCCACTCGACAAGCTCACGTATAACAACCGCATTGAAGCCGATCGCTGGCTGATCAAGGCCTCAGTGAGCAAGTCTCTGAAGATTGCCGTGCAAGAGTACCAGGAGCGCAACCACCGGAGAGATCCTCCGCCCAAGTTCGACATCTGGTACAAATATGCGACGGATAGAGCCTCACCTATCTTGGATCATTTTGAACAAATCGGGCATGACATCCTCCCCTTCTGGGGTCTGTCGCCGGAGAAGTTGCGCGAAGGAGTCGCACTTGCCGCTCAACAACCGGACATAGCCTTGGTTAAAGTCAAGGATGGTGTTGCATCCCATACCCACTTCATCGATTCACCGTACCGCCATGTCCTGGACGAGTTGCTTGATAGGATGAAGACCTTCACGGAGCATCTACCAGACATACAGATCCCCGTCAATCTGAACGAAAGACCTAGGGTACTCGCTCCCTGGGACGATGTTCAAAGGTATACTCAGGCCGGCCTGGGTCACGGCCTGCGGAAGCTCCTCTCACGACGCGCAGTGGAACCGACCCCGGCCACTGAACTACGGAATAGACCTGACAGTCTCCCAAAGGATCACACGTCAGCTCATTCCCTCCAGCAGATGACGGCCCTGACATGTCCTCCTGCCACAGAGGGCAGATCAGGCGTCCACTGGAACATCCGCGACTTCTGCGCAACATGCGCCCGACCGCAGTCCGAAGGCGGATTTCTCAAAGACTGGGAGATATCCCACGACATGTGCCACCAACCAGACCTGGCCCGTCTCCACGGCTTCCACATCACACCCCCTCAACACCAACCTCTCCAACAGCTCGTTCCCATCCTCAGCCGCGCCAAAACAAGCAGTTACAACGACATCCTCATCCCCCTCCGCCGGCGGTACGACGTTCCGGAAGACGAGCCGGACTCCGACTTCCAGATGAAGTACGACCAGCTCTTCTGGCGCGGCAAAGTCGACGGCAGCACCATCACCCATGACCTCCTCCACGGCGGGCACCAAGAGCGCCTCGTCCACCTCGTCAACAACTCCACCTCCTCCGCCGAGGCGAGCATCCTGCTTCCCACCCCCAACGTACAAGAGCAGCACAAAGGCAAAGACCGCGAAGACAAGAAAGACCGGTACCGCTACGAACTCGCTCCCGTGTCCGACCTGACCTCCGCCCTGAAGATCAACGTGGGCATCGCGTCCTACGCCAACTGCAAAGACGACTCCCTCTCTGCAGCCTGCAGGCAGGCCCTCCGCGAGTTCGGCACGCCGAAGCCGGAAGACCCGCCGATCCTGAAGAACCGGTACGTCCTGCTCACGGACAGCGACGACGGCCCGCCCGTCATGCTCCGGTCGGCGCTGCGGTCGACGAGCGTGCCGTTCGTGGCGTCCGTGTTCAGGGAGTGGTACACCGAGCGGCTCATGCCGTGGGTGCACTTCGTGCCCGTCGACGTGCGGTATCAGGGCCTGTTCAGCACGTTTGCGTACTTCACCGGCCTGAAGGAGAAGGGTACCGTCAACGGCAGAGATCCGAAGCTGGAGCCGAGGATTGAAGAGGCTAGGTGGATTGCCGAGGAGGGTGCGGCGTGGGCTGGCAAGGCGATCAGGAGGGAGGACGAGGAGGTGTACTTGTTCCGGGTGCTGTTGGAGTACGCGAGATTGCTGGATGATAAGCGGGATGAGATTGGGTTTGTGTTGACGTAGTCTGCCATATTTGTTCGTTAGAAGTGTACCGGATTTACATAGACCATACAATTTCCCTCCACGATTCCATGACTATCACATCACAGTGACTCCGCCAACAAAGCATGTTCCTTCCACCCCATCCTCCGAACCTGGATCTTCATGCTCTCCAGCACCCTCCGCTTAATCCCCTTCTCATCCTCAATATCCTGTCCCACAAACGCCCCGTGCGTAGCCTTAAAGTCATACCGCTTCAACACCTCCCACATGCCCGCAATCTCTTCCGGACCCAGCGGTATCCAGTTCGGCACGCTCCACATGAAACTAAACGTGTTCAAGCCCGCGGGCTTCTGCCTTTCTTTTCCGGCGGCATCAACCTCCCACCTCCCCACGCCCGAAGGGGTGGTGAGCAGCGTGTCGGCCACCAACAGCCGCCCGTCGAACAGCGCTACCAGGCTGCCGGGGAAGTGCCCGCCCAGCTGCAAGATTTTCACTCCCTCGATATCAAACTCGTCTTTATCCGCGTCAAGCAACACGTCCGTCTCCCTAGTAACGGCCTTGAAACTCTGATCCCTGGCGGCGGTGTAGACAGGACACCCGCCGAAGGCCCTCGACCACTCCGCGTGGGTCGAGTAGTAGTGCGGGTGGCTTATCACAATACCCGCCAGGCCGCCGAGGTTGTTAATCCGCGCCACGGTAGCGACGTCCAGAAACGTGAGACAGTCCCAGAGGATGTTTTTTCCGGAAGAGGTGCGGATGAGGATGGCGCGCTGGCCGATGGCGAGTTTGGGGTGCGTGTGGATGGAGATGAGGCGGGGGTCTTGGGGGTAGGGGGTGAAGACGTTGTGGTAGTTGTTGGGGGAAGACAAGGAGGAGAGGGTTGTGAAGGATTGCCCGCAGGGGGGAACGTACTGACGGGCGTCGTCACAGATGAGACATGTGGCACGGGAGGTCACAATGGTCTCTGGGTACTGGGTGCCGCAGGTGTTGCAGATTAGGTTGGAGGCTGTTGGGCTTTTGAGGGGGTCGTAGGTGGTTGAAGCCATTTTGATGGTGGCGAGACGTGTGTCACAGTGGGAGAGAGAGAGAATCGCACCTGTAGGTGTAGGCGTTTAGGAGCTGTTATGTGTCTATCGTGTGATTTTGACCTGTAAAAGCTGCGGCGTGGATTTCGTGGAGGTAACGAAAGGTTTCGTGTCTGAATGTAGGTGGCATCATTGATGCCGACCAGAGGTGGGGGTTGAGGGATGAGCATGCTGACGTAAAAGTGACAGGACAGGTTGCGGAACAAGCTTGAACCCTAACCCTGCCTTGTGCGTCGCTTCTTCCCGTCTCTTATGTTTCTCCTTGTGCTTGCCCAGCCCCCTTCCGGCATAGCGAACGACAGACCGCGAGGTAAGCTCGCTACAGCATGAGATTACGTGCGGGCTGTTACTTCAATGCGCCGACTTCAATGACCGATGCAGTTCTTGCCTGTGTTTCGCAGAGGGGCGGTAAGTCCGCCGGCCCTACCAGACTTGGTCAAAAGTGTAGATCGGTGACTGGGAGCGATTGTCGAGTATTTTACATGGGTTGGCATGGTTCGGTACGGTCAGCGCGTTGGTGAAGAGCGAGCCGTTAAAGACGATTCCGAAGAAGTCAGTGTATCCTTCATCCCTCCGGAAATAACCTTCCTCGAACTGCATTCCGAAGAAGCGGTCGAGGATAAACGTAAAGAGCTGGAACTGCGGCGGAGGCGTTGCAGATCCGTCGATGTGGTTGATCCTACCCGACAACACGTGGATGAATTGGAGAGTCTCAAAAACGTCGGCTTCTCTCCGTAGCCTTAAAGAGTCCTCAGCAGGGTATCTGGCTGGCGTGGCGATTAAACGTTCAGTAGGCCATCTGTCAGTATGGCTGACATGAAGTGTCTCCAGCTGATAAACACCCATGATGACGGCGAAGACGGTCCGCGCCTCATCAGGCTCAATAATGGCCGTGGCCTCTCGGCCGTCGCCGTAATAGCGGATGTACTCTCCAACTCTGCCGTGGCGCTCATTCCCCTCAAGATTCGTGATGGCCGCGGACAAGATCTCGTAGGCAACAAGCATAAGTATGACTTCGCGGAGCATGGCGATCTCCTGCTCCGGAGAGCCGCCACAAAACCCACCCAAATCGAGCTCGCGATGGGGAGAAGATCTTATCCGAGGTCGCGGGTTAGTTTCCGCCCATCGGAGGTCGTCTGCTGCAATATTCGATTTCATTGACTGAACAAGCCAAGCTGCCAAGCGGCGGAAGATGTCGTCCTGGCGTTTTCCTATGGTAGCGTTGGCAGGTTGGTCGAAGGCCGGGAATATCTACAGGTACTCGACAACGTCATCCTCCCGCTCGTCGTTATGCCAGTCGTCGGCGCGCATTTGAGTTGGCATATCTGGTGGGAACATTGGCTCGGAGCCATCTGGAGCTGTTCGCATCTGGGGATAAAGGACACCCTCGTATGCGAAGGGCTCCAGGTAGCTTCCGGCAAGAACAGGACCGGCAAGCAGAACGCGATAAACGGCACGGTGGAAGTACACCCGGCAGCTCAGCGCCCACTCGTCCGGCCTGGGCACGTCAGGGCCCCTCACATCCCAGTGATAGATCCGGTTGAGAGCTAAGCCTCGTAAATAGTAGCGTTCTACAAAGTTGGCCAGATATTGCATGTCCATGCCGGCGGCCATATCAGCTGCTGTCGGTGGGCGAACAGCCGGACTCAGGTCCGCGACGTTGATATCCTTCGGCGGAAGTCTGCGACTCAGGATCGCAGCCTTGACGATCTCTGTAGCACGAGCCTAGCACACACAATCAGAATGGCAGGTTCAAATGGGGAGTATGGACCGGAACTTACTGCTACCAGAGCTTCATCAAAGGCGGGAATGCATCTGAACCCGACAGAGCGGATGATTGACGACTCGCTCGATTTCCAGACGGAGTTGGTCAGCTTGCAGGTCGAGGCCAACGACGCGACCTGGATGAGATCATCGCAGTTCTCAAAGACCATGATGAGGATCTCGAACGGGAGTTTGAGAAGATGACAGGTAGCCATGTTGTGTAGCGAGTATCATACGGCTATGCCTGAATGCTGGAATGAAAGCCGGTGGCAGAGTGACTGCGTAGATATTCCCAGTAGCCAACGTGGAGAGTGTAATTAGACAGGTTGGCTTGCCTGTTTGGTTGTTTGGCGGAGGACATGCTGGAGGTTCGAAGGCAGTTGATCCCTGTTTTATCGACGTCGTGCGTGGCGGGTCTCTGTTGCATGCTGCATGCTGGAACTCGTGTACCTTGATAAGGTACGTTAAGCTCTGCCGCTGCGTATGCAGGAAAGGCATAGCTCGGCGCAACGGAGTCAGTTGTAGTGATGATTCTCATGGTATCGGATTGTGAGATGTTTGTTGGCTGTTCGCCCTGAGCGCACTGTGCATTGTAAATTGACCAATGATGCACTTCATGCAGATAGCCTGCATATACTTAGGGTTAGGGTTAATTACCATTTCCATGTCATGTCGCTCCATCTCCCAGCTTCAACTAAGGTATTTTTCGCGTTTGACAGTCAGGACCAATACTTCCTTCGTATTTTGACAGAATAGGCTACAAAATATCAAATCTAAGAAGCTGACCCGGGGCATTCTGTACATATCTTATTCATGATCACTTGCAGATGCTCCAGGCAAACTTGGCAGCAAACACCTTCTAACGGTTCCCTCCATTGCGTCCCTCACAATTCGTCTGACGACATGCTTCACCCAACAACATACCAAACTGCCATTGCTACTTATTTATTAGCGATTCGGCTCCTTTTTCGACTGAGAAGCATCACCAGATCTCTATTGTACAGTGACTCACCGCTCCAGCTCCAATCAAGACATCGTATCAACCAGTCATCGCCGAGTCACACCTCCAGGCAACAACTGCATTTTCTCAAGCCCTCACCAACTACCACCGCATCTCGACAGTTACGCACCGACCAACGTCAACGCCCTATAAATACCTTCCTTTCCCCCTCCTGCTCAACACTCTTCTTCCTTTCGTTCCTCGGGGGTTTCGCGGCCCCCGAGCTTTTCTTTCCAACCAGCTTGGATGAACTGTAGTATCTGTTCTTGTCTCGCTTGATCGGCGAACAGGCGTCTACGGACTGCCATTTATCACGATCTAAGATCAATTTTTGTCTCTCATGGGGATTTCTGGTTTCGGGCATGACCTAGGCTAGACTTCCCCGCGCATGTCTCTGGTCTTACACTGCCTCCGGATGACGTGCACTTTTTCTTGGGTGTTGCTTTCGCTGCTATCTCTGCTGGACGGGGATGTAGCGAAGGGGTTGTGGGAGGAACTGAAAGGGGGGGATATGGTGTTGAGTTGTCGCGGTGGGGGTTATGACGGCTGTCAAGGTGGAAGAGGTTTTTCAGCTGATGTGCACTCTGGCAAAAGGGAGTCACATGCTTGTATAGGCATGGCTGGATATCAAGTCGCTTCTGGCTTCACACACTGTTGCTCATATTCAATGTAAGTGGCCGCTGTGCTCTCAGATCTGCCACTGACTCGCGGACCAGATCCTTGATATCCGTCCCTAGCTATGCATCTAGCCAGATACGAAGCAAAAAGGGACAAAAAGAAAAGCTCATCAGCTTCCCGTCGACATCCTTCAATGCCCGCTACCAGAATTGAACTGGCGACCTCATCATACCCGGTGATCCAGGAATTACTAGTGATGCGCTCTACCACTGAGCTAAGCGGGCCGATGAAGACTTTTGCGGGCTAGATGTCATTTTACGCGGCGGGCGAGTCATGGTGAGATTTTACGAATTCCATCGTCTTGACTCTGTTGTGGAAAGATGCGAGTCGCGAGTCTCCTGCTTCCGGGGCGGGATTGAGGCGGTGGAGCACTGGAACAATCTGAAGATCGGTCGGTAAGCTTACAAACTCTCACTTGCTTGCGTACGAGCGCGTTTCCTGTAAGTTCCCCGTATGAAACCCAGGCAACTACGTGATTCTTTCGTGGAGGGTAAGCTCTCTTCGTCTTGTCTTACTAGAGGACTTGATGCGTTTCGATGTGGTGATCTTCTGAGGCGGAACGGGGATACTGCCATAAGTGGGTACAAGGCACCTTCCCTCAACAAATCAGCTCGGCCCGCTTGGCTCAGTGGTAGAGCGTATCACTAGTAATGATAAGGTCATCAGTTCGATTCTGATAGTGGGCATGATCATTTCCTTTTGCCATTCACGAATGTGATATCCCCCTTTCATTTTGCATCTTTAGGCTGCGTCTGCCTTTTCCCTACTATTTAATGGACCCATCGTTTTGCATTGCGGTCCCATGCTTGAAGGCAGTGAACTGTTCTCGTGGAAGGCAATGCGCTTTCACGGCCGTCCGCTTCGACGGCATGTTGACGGCTAGGAGGAGCATTCCTGGCGAGGAAATGAAGTGTAGAAGAAGCATGGGACTGACCAGAGGCTCTGCCAGGAAATCAAGTGGCTCTCAAGTGGCTCGCTGGCTTGTAGACAGATCCCCAAGTTATCCGTGATAATGAGCTCTGAGCCTTCACGTCTCCTCGATCATGACGTCGTTCAAGGCCGCGACTTAGTCTCCCTCACATCAGTTGGTTCTGCTTGCCACAAGTTACTCCTTTTCGGAGGGCTTGCCTCAGGCTTCAATCTCACCGAATTAGACTGGTGAAGGAAAACGACAACCATATGGAGTCCGGTCTCGACCTGCCAGCGCAAGGCGTACGACGCCATGGCAGAAACAACCCCAGCCACCCTCACCCGCGACAGTAGGGTAGGATGAATATCCCCTCGACCATCTTCGGCCCTCTCGCTAGCCCTGCTCCCTCCAGCCCCCTCGGACTCACAGGGCGGCTTCTTCACCCAGTCTGACACGCTACATCCCCTTCTTCACCTCTATGCTGCGCCCTAGAAGTCCTGGTCTTTTCTGCACGACACATCCTCACTCTCCCACTCAGAAGGCTGGCTATTCAGAAAAGCCTATTTTCGACCTAGCCACCTCCCGATGCCGAGATAGGCTCGGTTTGGTGGGAAGGATCTGAACGCCACAGGTCGAGGAGCCCGAGGCGCTCGGGTGGTGCTTGCGAATGGGCTTGTTTTGTTTTGGATATCAGGTCGAGATTGATACAGATGTTGCTGGTATCCTTGAACGCAAGATGTGCGCGGGTATCGAGGTGGTACCGGGTGATTCGCTTGTTGCGAGCGCTTGACTTCGCCGATGGTGGTGATGGAAGGGTTCCTTGTTGCTTGTGTGTGAGACCAAGGGTTATGCTGAGCACCAGATCAGGTTGTACTTTTGCGGCTCTGTTCCCTCTGGATGCTACTGGGACAGCGGTAGTTTTCGGGCGGACTCCCGGTTTCTGGTCCCGAAGGTGAAGGTTGCTTCCGCTCCCTCCAGCAGCAGCACCAAGATCTCGACAGTCCCCGACGCAAGAAGGGCTGTTTTGGGTACTCAGCACGCTTGCTGAGGGGCCCCGGAAGGGGTGTCATGGGCTCTGGAGATACTCGTACGCCGAAATGGTTTCCCACATCTTCACCCGCCTGGTGGAACATACCTCCGGTCCAAGGTTCGATTTATCGCAGGGCAAAACCACCACGGGTTTTAGGCCGTACATCTTTAATCATTCCGGAAAGCTGTCGGTGGCCTGTATGCTACTTTGGGATGGTTCTGGTGGGCGTTCTTCAAAGGCAAATGGGCATGCCAAGGAGGAGGTTGAATCCCCTTCACTTGGGCGGGATCTCGGGGGAACAAGGCCTGGATTGGTTTTGGCCGAGGTAGACGAAGTCGTCGAAGAAGAGTTTACTCGACCTACCGCAGATGGATCGCTGCTCGTGAAGGAAGGTAACCCAATGGCATAAGAAGCCTCGACAGCGGCTGCGGGTGAGTGGTCTCAGCTTCGTTCTCGGCTCTCATCATAATGCACAAACGGTGAATGAGGGCGTACCGCCCTACTCGCACTCTTCAGCATGTATCTTGCATCACCAATCCTGGTCTCCATGTCTAAAATAATAAGGAGTCTTCTCCTTCCCATGTCGTCAAAGTCAAACATCGCAGGCCGAGCAAATTCGATCTTCAATCTCAGATGGTGTGCAGCCAGGACAGGGGATGCGCAAAAAGCGGCACGACGAAGAGCGTCGTATACCATGGGTCAAGCTGCAGCTGTTGCAATGACGGGCCACGCAGAGCCCATCCGCGGCAGGCCTAGAGTCTGGAGACACTCTCATCTCTCCTTGGCCATTCCTCCGTCGCGAGCTGTGCACTCCGTGGTTGGCACTACCCTAGGACCAGACACGTTCGAGACGCTTCGAACCCTTGCATCCTACGCGTCTACGAACGCACTGCAACGCTTCATAGGCAGGTTAGGAGGGACCCTTTCAACCGCTTTCAAGCATCCAGATCGTAGCCGCACTGCCGCCTTAATCTCATACTGTGTACGATCAACAGGAGGAGGCATCGCATCCACAGCCACTGCACCAGCACCGGGAATCGGATTGCACTCCCGCCCGCCGTAGCGCTTTCGCTCGCGGAGATTGGGCCCGGCTCTCTGGGTCTCTCGTGCGTTCAAGCTTTTTTGATGATGTGCTTTCCCTTTTTCACCGGCTCCCACATGGAAAAAAGCGGACGAATATCTCACAACCAACAGACACAACCGAAATTGTTCCTGGGTGGTGTTTTCCATTCTTTATTGTTTTTATGCCTGAACGTTTTTGATACCAGGGGCGTGTGAACAGGGGTAGGGGGTGTGCTCTATTTCGTTGTCCCTGCTCCGTCCGCTCCTACCTACCCTGCCTGCCGCCTTGGGATCCGTGGCCAGTTTGCTTGTCTGCTTGCCGTTGAACTTGGCACGCAGGAAAGGATCGTGTCCGAAATGGCAAGCACTTGGCTTACTTAGCGAACGGCACCACCCTTCTTGGTACTACTCGATTTGCTTAATACCGAGCCGACTTGGCGAACGGATGGGCTGGGCGTTTCGAAACAATTGAAGATATCAACGACACATGTTGAAAACGGACATTGAGAGAGACAATCGCGAGACACACTTGCGAGGAAAGATGTCACTGTGTCAGAACTCAGAACTCAACCTTTCGACGCCCGGCTAAATTACCAGAACTCTGGGAATCCTTCGAGTCCAGTCCAGTCCGAGCAACAACACGGGAAGGACGTTGAGATCGTCTGTGGGCTCCTCCTGCAGTATTCGTTTGCTAATTCGGCCTCTCGATGTTGCAGGTCCGATGAATGGGCACCGAGTAAAGAGGCCAATGACAGCCCGTACAGCGAACACGGCCCGTAATGACCGCTGCGGCTGCAATGCACACATGTAGCCATGTTGCGGAGCACTCGGATGCGACAGCATGTTCTTTCTCAGGGTCGGTCCCCAGCTGGCAGCTCAGGGTGCAACTTCCTCTTGTATCAGACCGCATCAGCTTTGATGCTTCTTGGTCACCACCACGGGTGATCCGACTTGACTACCAAGTACGCTCCCTTTTCCTTCAAAGTTCTGACAAGTCCGTGCTGACGAAGGGAAGCTGAAGACGACCCTCTCTTACCTCCGGAGGAATGTTGTTCTCTTCCACTCCTCGTCATGGACTGCGCAATGTGAAAAGCTCATGCCAGTGTTGATTTGGGGGTTAATTGGGCCGGATAAATGGAAGTTGCCTAATAAACGAGAAATCCACGCCAATGAATGAGCCGCTGGCTGGTGTGGTGTGTCTGGTGTGCCGTGAACCAATCCCTGTCAGGGGTCCTGGGATGCCAGCAGTAGTAAGCTTCTCGCTCGCGTGGCAGCCCTGGAGAAAACAGAGTGCGACGACACGATCATCGATTCTTTCACAAAGCCTGCCGCTCCTGCGATTGGTTTAGCCTCCGACGCGGTTTCGCGGCTGGGTAATAATGAAGCTTTTGCTAGCTTCGTTGTCTGTCGTCTGTCTGAAGAGGGCCGGAGATATGTTGAGCGGCAGGAGGCGATATGAAGGAATGAAGGCACTTGTCTCAAACCCTCAATCACCGGCGGTAGAAGAGAAGAAGAACTAGAGAAAACTGCCGTTCTGTTGCACTGCACAGGTCCAACGCAGCTGGCGAGAGTTCTGTGATTACGTGCTCAATCTCCGACCTGGAACTGAAAGTGTCAAATCTGACGTGGACAACCAGGCACAAAGTTGAAGATGTCCCTGTCAGAACGTTTGAGGTACTGTCTCAGCCCGTTCCGGTGGGTTGCGGCAACGTGACCTCGGGGGATATCAAACGAAACTCCTGTCGGTCCGAGCAGGAACCTGCTGCTGGGATCGGACACAGCTCAGGAGGCTCAAATGTAGTCTGGTCCCAGCTGAGGACAGAACTGATCTGATCTCGCAGGGCAAAACCAGGTCGTGGGAATCAGCTAGATGTTCTAGAAGGAAGACAAAACATCTGAGAGCTGAGATGAGAGCATGTCGAAATGGTGGTGTGAAAATGAGGTGGTACGATGGTGCTCATGTTACATATCGCTGTATCGAATATCGGACTTTAACGCCAGACTTCATCAAGCGAAATGCGGTCGGCCGAGTGCAAGTAGCTTGTTTCCCGCTGTTGCCGAACTGACTAGAACCCAAAACTCAATTGTCCTTGTCATACGTCGCTGCAGACGCGAAGCGGGAGGGAGCGTGCGCGAACTGTAAAAAGGAAAAACGTGCGTAACAAGGTTTGGCAAGGTGAAGAATCCGGCTGGTCGGCGGCTCGCCGTGGCTGACGACAGAATGTTAAAGCCCTCTGGCCGCGTTCGGGAGCCGCGGTCAGGTGAATGGCGCATCCATTGCGCCGGATCGGATGATCAGTGCTAGAAACAGCTGTCCGTCGGTCACCTGGTGGTGCTGCTCCCGCCGATTGATCGTGGGGAGACTTTTTGGGGCAATGAGGTGTGGTGGATTGGAGATCGAGGCCAATCCCGTTGATGGACGGCGTATAAGCGAGCGGCCTTGAGGCGCACATCTCAGCGCTAGCAAAAAAGTGTTGACAACAACTTTTGCGACTCAATGATGTCAGACAGATATGTACCTATTTCAGTGGTGTTTGGGCATCCTGTCATTTCGTGTTAAGCCCAGACAGTTGACAGCAATTAGTGACGGCAAGCGTCAACACTTGATGTGCGCCGAGACGCCTTAAAATCCGCGACTTCAGGGTCTCGATGGCAGTGCCGTCTTGGAGTTTCTTGTCCGGCGTCATCCTCCTGTGATATGCAGTGGTGCCAGAACTTCCAAGGTTGTCAGTGGCCGGGTCAATGGAGTGGCGCTTGGCCGAATGCGGGGAAGCTTCGCTCAGGGCAGTTCGGGGTGTTGCCCAGGCGGCAATCAGCTGTGCCATGTGGTTTTTGGACGGCTTCCTCGTTCTTTTCTGCTTGGGCTGCTTGGCAATTGCTGGGCAATGATCGATCATGACGTGACAAAAGGCTGGGCGCTGCAACCTTCTTCTGTGCCGGCTGCCGACGTCACCGGAAATTTTTGGTGAGAAAAAAAAGAGGTGGAAATAGCGTTTCGAAAAGGGCGAGAAGAAGAAGAGTCAATTACGCTGACTGACTGTTCAACCCCAAGTCAGCTCTGAGTAAGTCGGAGGTCGCGCCTGCCTTCGTTCCGGCTGTACAAGTTGGAGAAGGTGCGATGTACACAAGTAAGGTAGGTGAGGTATCGATAAATGCATACTGTGGTAAGAGGAGAGGACTGGATAAATGGCAGGTGCTGATCGATTCCTCTTTGAGATTAGAGATTATCATCTGGCATCGGCTCAACCAAACTCGGAGGATACAACCTCCATGATCGATCAACCTGTCACCGTCACTTTGGCTCATTCAGTGGAGTGAATGGAGACTTGTCACTCCAGAAATGGTGAGGGGACCGCAGACAATTGTGCCGAACATCGAGACAACCAGCAACGGAGACGTGTGCCGTTGAACAATCACGACTTCACGAGTTGATGTAGTATGCCGTGTCCTGCGGCTAACTTGGAAGAAAAGGAGATTCAGCATGACGGATATTATCGTGCATATCCCTCGACATTCTCGAACAATGAGAGCCCCCTTGCCGGTTGCCAACAGGGGAGACTAACACAGTACATACACCCGGTTGCGAATTCGTGTTGACCGCAATAGTATTATTTCGATATTCCCTGCCAATACTACCCCGTAAGAAAGACAAGTGGTCAGGACAAGGGACGGAACACCGGGATGCGGAGGATTAGGATGCACATCTCACAAACGGGGTGCGCAACCGTTGTCCATTTTCGACCCTATGCCCCGATCTCATCGCAGTTGTTCCGCTCCTCTTTTTTCACAGACGCTGCACTTCCGCTCCACGTTCCAGTGGGAACCCTTCGTCCGGGAGACCAGAGACAGACTGCGATTGCCCTGACTCGAGCACGCAGCGCCTCACTGTCTGTCTGGACTGCTTCAGGCCCTGAGCTTCTTTGTCAGACACCTCTAATTCCCCCAGAGAGCCACAGAAGGGTTTTTGTAAAGTCCGAGAGTCTTGACAGCTTCTGGAGCACCGCCTGGATGGACACGGCTGGGGAAATAATGTGGATTGGTGGACTGGATGGTGGACTGGATGGATGACTGGAGTCACTGGTGGACAGCGAGGAGGAGTTTCTACATGTGTACCTCTAGTCGGCCAGGTCAGTCAGCTTCCCGGATCCTTAGAATCCCGTAATCCTCAACCCGCAATACATGTATTCGCCGCGAGCATCTCAACGTCGGCAACATCGTTCCTATTGTCGCTGGCTGGCATTCACGACTTTGCTGGGCATCAGCTGTCTCTCACTGGATATCCGAGGAAACCGGGCCTGTGGAAGCCAAGGCGGTGGTGGCTGTAAGCAACGGCTTTCCGCTAGGCCGCTGAACTTGGAGCACTGTCTCTAGCTGTGATCGCTGATACCGGGAGTTTGCGCTACTGTGGTATAGTCTAGAAGTCTAGTACTACAGGGCAATAACAGCGTCTAGATCTATTGTTCGAGAGCATCAATAGAGGAGTCCTCCGGCCAACACTGCAAAGCAGTTGTACTGTCTGAACATGAATAGGAGTGACTTGACTCGAGTAGAGACTCGCATAGAAGGATAATGATCAATAATCGAGGCAAAGAGAGGTATCTCCGTTTGTGCGTGAGAGATACGTACTGTACCTCGGTACCTTGATGGTTGATGGAGAATGTTCCACAACTACACCCACACCACCTTTCTTGCCTACCCCAGTCGGCGGAGATGCCACTCCAGTCACCCCAGACGGACGATCCCTGCCTTTCCCTGCTCGTAACTTGTCATTGACCTGCTCATCGACAGTCCATGGTAAGTCATCTCATTTGAGGAAATCTCCTCGCCCTTCATTATTGTCATATTGAGAGAGGGATCTCCCATACTCCGCTTGCCCACTGCCAACTGGCCCGTTCCACCTATATCAATCCATCTGTCCCCTCCCATCTCCGCACAAGCTTGCACCTTCTTTCCTTCTTTTCTCCAGGTTCACCTCAAGTCATTTACATAAGGATTTCAAGGGTCCTGTTCCCCAGTAATCATCGATACACCAGAAACAGAGGGATATCAAAAAGCAGCAATAACCCGGACTGCTCAACCTCGACATAATTTCGACTCTACACATCTCATAATGGCCACAACCGACACAACAACGGCCCATACCGGCCTCGAGAAGGACACCATGGGCCAAACCACGGGTCATCACAACGGCAACAACGTTCCCATGGCGCGAGCCTACGACTACGGCGGCAACCCGCTCGCCCACATCCACACCAATGCCGGTGCTACTGAGGGCCGTCTTCCCGCCTTCGGTGGTGAGTTTCAGCCCGGTCTCTACCGTCCCATTGAGGGCCGCAAGTTCGCCAACCCTGCTCCTCTCGGCCTCAGCGCCTTCGCTCTCACCACCTTTGTCCTCTCCGCCGTCAACCTCCAGACTCGTGGTGTGACCGCCCCCAACATCGCCGTTCCCCTCGCTCTCGGCTATGGTGGTCTCGTCCAGCTCCTGGCTGGTATGTGGTAAGTGAAACCCACCCATCGTTAGGATGAGATCTCATACTGATCTCATCTCCAGGGAAATGGCCGTCGGCAACACCTTCGGTGCCACTGCTCTCTCCTCCTACGGCGGCTTCTGGATCGCCTACGGCATCCTCCTCACCCCCAACTGGAACATCCTGGGCAAGGGCGGCCCATACGACCCCACGACTCTCGAGGCGGCCGGCCACGACCCCCATATGGCCAACAGCGCGGTCGGCTTCTTCCTGACGGGCTGGTTCATCTTCACCACCATCCTCCTGCTCTGCACCCTGCGCTCGACCGTCATGTTCTTCCTCCTCTTCTTCACCCTCGACCTGGCCTTCCTCATGCTCGCCTGCGGCGAGTACGCCCTCAACAACGGCGCCACCAACTCCGCCACGCAGCTCACCAAGGCAGGCGGCGGCTTCGGTATGCTCGCAGCCTTTTTGGCGTGGTACAATGCGTTTGCCGGTATTGCCGATAGCAGGTCAGTCAAACCCCCCTACCCTCGCATCATTGTCAAATTTTTTTTCTACACAGCGTAACCTGTTCTTTGGTTTTTCCGTTTTGGCGACAAAAGGCATGAAATCACACCGATGGAAGCCGTCGAGGCCGGTCCCTCGTGGGGCAGGTTTTCGATTTGCCAAGCCGCCGCTAAGATGTTCGCTGGTGGAAGCCACCTGCGTCGGCGGACGGGCTACCGAATCGCCCCATCCCCGTCTCCATCTCCGTCCCCATCTGTTATTACCACGGGCACTCTTCGTATCCACTTCTGTCGAGCCTTTTTACCACGAGCTTTTCCACGAACATCACCCGCTACATCGTCATCACCGCACCCCGAATTATTGAGCGAATGCTGACATTTTATCCTCCCAAAAACAGCAACTCCTTCTTCCTCATCCCGGTCTTCCACTTCCCCTGGTCTGAGAAGGGTCGCGAGGCTCGCAAGGCGGACCACAACGACTAAATGCATAACTCCGTTTCTTACCAGAAAAGTTTGAGTTTAGCTGGTCGAGTGAGTTCGTTGTGGCGCCGGGTTTAGCGTGCGCGCGTTCATGCAGTGCTTTATGGGGTCGGTCATATCGTCGGTGGTCATGACCGCCGATTGAAAGTCGAAACCGACTTGTCTTACGTTGAAAGCGAAGGCGTGTTTTTTTTTTATTGAGCCAAGAAAAAGGTGATAATTCTTGATACCTGGTATACTCACTACCCTGCGTTGTATGTTGCGTCGAGCTTGACTATGGGGTTGGATGGATCGAAATGATAAGAGAAGGGATTTCAGCTGAATACAGCATCAATACTGCTGTGAAGATCCTCATGTACGACTTATAATATTTGTACTTACTTTAAGTCGAATGGGTGAAGCGCAGCTGTCCTTGCGATACCCCCGTTGGCGTGCACTTTTACCTCTTCCTCACTTCTTTGATGGTTATTCATCCTCGCGATGGATTCACATCTCTGCCGTTCCCGCATGTGCATCGCGGAGCCTCTCGTGCCACAGAGTCCCAGTCCTGACGGTTCTTGCCCGTTCGCCTCATCACGCGCACGTGGTCGACAGGGACGGTTCTCGATCCCGTCTGACCTTGTTCACAAAGTCTGTTTTGACTTCTCACCGGTGTCTCCCTGATGACTGACTCGCTCCTCGCGGCCCCAGAACAACAGCTGCCGGGACCGGTCGAGGCTCTTCTCTCTTATCAATCTCTCCTGTAGACCTCCACAGAACTCTAGATCCAAGCAGGGCAAGACAATTTTCTTATCTAAGACAACGGAAACATGGGGACGCCTTGTAAAAATCTCGGAGACATCCCACAGTAAACAACCAGCGCCAAGAGATATCGAAGGCATGGAGCCAAGCATTTCGGGACCCATCAAACTTTATTGGCACGCACGTAAAAAAGAGATGTCTAGTTATAAAACTTGTTCTACAAGGGCGACGATTCAGGGAGGAGGAAAGTAAACCTTAGCTTGGTGTTTTGGATTAGAGCTTCTTCCAGTAGCGATGTTGGCTGTTACCGGCAAAGATTCATAAACCGGAAATCTCCCGTCAGGGCTGACAGATTGCCGCTAAGATAGCCAAGAGCTACCCTATACACCTTCCTACAACGTCAATACGCCGTCCACCCAACTAAACTTCTCAACCTCCCCATCCTGAGGGTATATCTCTCGCAGTAAGGAGACACACCTGTCTGGCACATCAGCAATGAATACTGCGTCTCGTCTTACGTCCAAAAATTCAACACCAACAGCTCTCCTGAAGTTCAACTTACTACCTCTGCCGAATACTTGGCGCACGCACTACTGTGTACGGTAGGATCATCGTTCCACCGCTACGCAGAAATCACCTGATGGGACGCTTATGGCAATTGGCAAGACATGCGATATCGAATGCTTGGCGTCTCGTTGATGCCAGGAAGCATACATCCGGCAGATCTCAATTGTATTTACATCGAGCTCAAGTGAGCTCACAATTGGCTTTTTTTTTTACTTCTTCTTACCTTTATTCATCACAAGCTAACCACCAATACACACAACCACACTTGACAACCCGTGAATCCTTGATGCGCCTCCTCATCCGCATCCTAACCCTCATCACAACCCTCGTCCTCATCCCCCTCATCTGCCACTTCATCATCTCCCCACATTTCCACCTCACCCTCTTATCCAACCCTAACTTCACTACCACCACCACCACCACAACAACAACAATGTCCCACCAAACCCCAAAACCAATAATCATAGTCGGCGCCGGCCTAGCCGGGCTCTCCGCCTCCCTCTCCGCCTTCTCCGTCTCCCCCCTCGTCTCGATCCACGTCCTCGAGCGCGCCCCCCGTGCCGGAGGCAACAGCATCAAAGCCTCCTCCGGCATCAGCGCCGCGGGGACCCGCTTCCAGCAGCACCACTCCCACCACCCCAAGACAACCCAAGACAGCGTCGAGAGGTTCTACAACGACACCGTCCGCTCCGCCGGCGCCAGGCTGCTGTCTAGCAAAAACCGGGAGAGGAGGGAGGGGCTGATGGGGGTGTTGACCCGCGAAAGCGCGGGGGCGGTGGAGTGGTTGAGCGACGAGCTGGGGGTGGATATGGGGACTGTTGCCAGACTGGGCGGGCACAGTGCCGCAAGGACGCATAGGGGTGGGGGCAAGACGCCGCCTGGTGCGGCTATTATGGGGGCCTTAACGGCGAAGTTGAAGGGGGAATTTGGAGAGGAGAAGGAGGGGAGGAGGTTCGTGTTGGATACGGGCGTGGAGGTTACGCGCCTCCTCACACAACCTGGCGAAAAGGGCGGCAAGCGGGTGACAGGCGTCGAGTTCGTCAGGACGGACACACCCCAAAAGAAGGAAACGTTGTTGGGACCCGTGGTGTTTGCCTCCGGCGGGTTCGCGGGGGATACGAAAGGGTTGTTGGCGAGGTACAGACCTGATCTCGCCGGCCTGCCTAGCACCAACGATGCGAGACCGGGCGCGCACGATGTCCTTGCCGAGGCCGGGGCGGAGCTGGTGGATATGGATAGCGTGCAGATCCATCCTACGGGGTTTGTCGACCCGGCTAATCCGGGAGCGATGGTTAAGTTTCTGGCGGCGGAGATGTTAAGGGGGGAGGGCGGAATATTGTTGAGCGAGGGGAGGAGGTTTGTGAATGAGCTTGATACGAGGGAGAAGATATCGGGGAAGATTATGGGAGAACTGCCTCAGGCGAAAGGAGAGGAGGAGGGAGGATTGAAGCAGTGGGATGTACAGCTCCTGCTCGACCCGGGCGCGGCGGAGGCGGCTGGGGGTCACGTTGGCTTTTATCTGTGGAAGGGGTTGATGAGGAAGGTCAAGGTCAAGGAGCTGCATGAGACGACGAGGCAGACGTTGGAGGAGTACGTCAAGGTTGTGAGGGGAGAAAAGGAGGATGAGTTTGGACGGACGAGCTTTGGACACTGGAAACTCGGGGTTGATGGGGAGGTTGACCCTGAGGCCGAGGTGTGCGTTGCGCGGGTCACACCCATTACGCATTTCACGATGGGTGGTGCGCTCATCAATGAGGAGGGCCAGGTGTTGACATCGGTTCCTGGCGAGGCGGAGAAGCCTATTGACGGGCTGTGGGCTGCTGGAGAGATCACGGGCGGTATCCATGGCGATAACCGGCTTGGAGGCTCGTCGTTGCTCGAGTGCGTGGTCTTTGGCCGGATTGCTGGTCAGCAGGCAGCAAAGGCAGCTCTGACAGAGAAAAGTGGCGAGTGAACGAGTGTCGTTTGGGTATATCTAGATGGTATAACAACCACTTCCTATATGTGTACATCGTCTGTAATGCTCCCTCTTCTAACAATCAACGCCCTCTGACATGCTGCTAACAGGAGACCATCAATAACCTCCGGACATATGATAAGTTGGGGTATAAATAAGACAAGACGCCTTGACTCCGTTCCCTCCCAGTCCCATAACCTCGGCAAACCCCGACGCCAACATCAACAAAGACATCCTCGAACACAACTGCTCTTGCTGGTCATGCAATGAAAGGCATTGCTCCGCGGTATCTGCCGAGAAGACCTTTGTGCCGGAGTTTGGGTCCCGGTGTCGGTGTGCCGTGTGCGTAGCCACTGAGTTTGCCAATCTCGGTCGGGCTCTGAGCAGCCACAGCCTTATCGGACGCTGTGCCAGGTAGAATTGTCGAACCCAGGAAGACTCTGTCTGCTGGGGGTGTGGGCGTGACAAGGTACTCCCCAGATATTGCAGCTGTCATGGCCGATTTGACCTCCGGGACGGCTCCTGCACTGTAGCCGCTCGACGTACTCCCCAAAGAGTTGAAACCCGTTGTCGAAGACCCAACTGGTGATGGTCCTGCAGTGAGGAACGTAAGAACACTCTCCTCTAGAGGTGGCCAGATCTCCACGGCGGTTGTAACCTGTACGACGGTCACCGCGATGCCACCAGCGAACACAGAGACATCTGAATGGCCCGGCAGTGGTTGGGGCAGCGTGAATTGGTGATCAGGGCCGTTAACTTGCGAAACTTGTCCATGGGGGCTGTAAAGGCTCAAGGCCCAAGGTCCTCCGCAGACGCCAGTACCACCACCATCGCAGGTCATGTTGCAGTGGGTGTCACCAATGAGCATCGAGTCCACCAAAGCATTGCCGCAGAAACACTGGAAGCCATCCTCAGTTCCTGCGATGCTGAAATTGTTGTCTCTGCAGGTCCTCATGCACTTCTCGTTTGTCATGCCGCCTGCGACCGGATCGGTAATGGAGTAGTTCTTCAAGGACCGGTTTGGATCGTCCCTATAGCAACCAGCATATGCCCAACCGCCGGCCGGTGGGATGAACGAGGGCGAGCTGGTCAAGAAAGTCGTCATGCTAGCGGCCGATCCAGTCACCTGCTGGGGAGATGGTGTAGTTCCTCCTATCGAAGCTGCCGAGGCCTGTGACAAGGGGCACATAGTGACGGTGCTTGGCGGGGGGACGCAGAACCAACCTTGAGAGCAAGCAGCGCATGGCCACCCATAACCGCAGGGCGCCGGCTGGGGAGGTGTTTGAGGGGGAGGGCAGAACCAACCATCTGGACAATCGTCGCAGCTGTATCCTTGCCCTGGGCATGGGCCTTGCGCAGCAGAGACAGGAGAGGCGCTCCCGATTGCACCGGATGAGCTTCCCGATATAGATGCTGGGCCGCCGGTGACGAACGGACTTCCTGATGGACCACCCAGCGAGCCTCCAGGTGAAGATAGACCAGTAGTAGCAGGTGACGGGCCTCCAGAAGCTGGTAGAGGCGCACCGGATACAGTTGGGCCTCCGGACATGGGGCTGGGACCGCTGGTAACAGGTGAATTACCTGGAGCACCGACTGATGGGCGGCCCAACGGACACCCTGGCGAAGAAGGACCAGAAGCTGGAGATGTACTTCCGGATGCTGGCAGTGGGCCGTCGGAACCAGCTGGACCCCCCGGAGCAGCTGAACCTGTCGCTGGGCATTGACTTAGCGCCGGGCACACTGGACAGTTGCAGGTTTGATCAGGGTTGTCAAGTGAGAGGCTTGGCCTGTAGATACTGTCCGTCGTATTTCCCGTCCAGGGCAAGAGAGCACTCACGAGTTGGATCCAGGACATGCTGTGATCAGGCTTGTCTGGACCGACGTTGTCGTGACCGAATATGTGAGCGTCGAGACCACATAGACGGTGGAGACCATGTTCGATGTTGCCTGCGGTGCAGCTGAGGCGCCTTGAGTTGGAGCAGAGCCTGGCAAAGGCGTTGCCAAACTTCCTGGATCGTCACTTGAAGGCGAAACGCCAGCCGGAGCCGAGCCTGCGGTGCTACCACTTGGCGAAGAGCTTGCGGGAGATGCCGGGTTAGGCAGCATGCTACCATCAGCAGACGACCATGATGGAATGGCATTAGGGCTACCCGTACTCGCGGGTGTCGGCAATGTATTTGAAGAACCACCGCTTGTCGGAGATGCTGAACCTGGAGCGGATGCTGAATTGCCCGAGGGAGCAGCACCGGGAGCAGAACCAGATATGACTCCGGGCGTGAAGCCGGGGACAACTCCTGGAGAAAACGGGTCGCCGGGAGTAGACGGAGTTGCAACACCCGGTGCAAAGCTGGACAGGACAGCCGATGTCGAAGACGTGATAGAGGCAGCACCCGGAGTGGCCCCTGAACCGGCAGCAGAAGGAGATGCCGTTGGACTTGAGCCAGGCGCAGAGCCGGGAGCGGCCCCAGACTCACCGACAGACGGAGAGATTGTCGGACCAGCGCCGGGGCCAGGGGTAGAACCAAAAGCAGAGGCAGAACCAGGGGTAGAGCCAGTTCCAGAAGGGGCTCCGGGAGCTTGCGCAGAGGCGGCTGTAGAGCTGGCACCAGGAGTGGAGCCAGGACCAGAAGTAGGGCTGAAAGAAAGCACAGAACCAGTTCCAGATGGGGATCCTGGAGCCTGCGCAGACGCGTCTGTGGGACCAGCATCAGGAGTAGAGCCGGTACTAAAGGGTGATCCAGTTCTGGAAGGTGCTCCGGGAGCCTGTGCGGAGACACCTGTGGAACTGGCAGCAGGAGGAGAGCCAGTACCAGGAGTAAGGCTAGAACTAAGTGCAGGAGCACTTCCAGAAGGGGATCCAGACGCCGGTGCCGACGCATCTGTGGGGCCAGCACCAGGACCAGAGCCATCACCAGAAGGTGATCCTGGAATTTGTGCAGAAGTGGGTGTAGGACCAACAACAGGCGCAGAGTCAGTACCAGGAGTAGAGACAGGTCCAGATGTAGAGCCAGTTTCAGAAGGCGAACCAGGAGCTTGTGCAGACGCATCAGTCGGGCCACCAGCGGATGAGGTACCAGGGGCTTGCGCTGATCCGGCAGCCGTAGGAGCAACGGAAGTAGTTGGTATCGGCAGACCACTGGGCGTATACGTGTCGCTGTCAGGTACCACTGGAGTTAATGGAGAGCCGGCATCAGGACTCGGATCCGAAAGGAGAGATGCAAGAGTCGAGGCATCCCGGGGAGGACTAGCTGGAGAAGGGGCGGTCACTTGTGGACAGCCTCCTGATTGTGCAAGGACTGAACCACCTCAAGGATTAGAGCAGAAGGTCGGGGTCCAGCAAGGTGAGTTGGGGTCGCTCGGGCCAGATCCAGTGATTGATGTCAAGCCAGCAGTTGACTGTGGCGCAGAAGCCGATGCACCACCAGTTGGTGGCACAGTGGGTGTGACCAAAGCCGCGGCAGTGGTGGAGCCAGCTGCGGGCGCTGAGAGACTGCTAGGGACAGGGATCGTTCCTGGGGCGGATCCTGTTGCGAACGAGGATCCTGATGGAGTAGCCCCGCCGGTGGATGCAGAGCTAGGAGCCGATGCTGAACCCGGAGGAGACGGAGAGGTCGCAGGCGAAGGCACACCGCCGGTCGGAGACGGTAGGACAGATGCCGACCCGGTCAAAGCAGAACCACTCGATGCTGTTCCAGGGCCGGAAGCTAGGGATGAGGCACTGCCTGATACGGAGCTGGTTCCAGGAACAGAGCTTGGCGAAGCCAAAGATCCTCCAGGAGACATGGACGCACTCGCAGATGCGGTGTTCTGACCTGATGCCGGGTTGGGCGCTGAGGCGGAAGATGCTAAAGGAGCAGATGTTCCAGGAGCGGCAGACAAAAATGGTGTCACTGTGAGGGCCGTGACGCTGGCGGTTGGACTGACGCCAGAACCCGGGACAGAACCGCTTTCAGAGGGCGGTCCAAGCGAGGGAGCTGAGGCACTGAACGGCAAGGGAGCTCCGGAGGATCCTGAGCCGGCTGTTGGCGTGGAAGCCGTCACAGTAACGATAGTCGGTGAATGAGTCGTAGATGTCGGACCAGCAGCAGTAGTGGAAAACATGCCGGGTGTAGAGCCACTATTAGAAGTCGGGACAGTCCCGGGAGTGCCACTGAGAGGACTAGTACCGCTGCCAGCGGCAGCAGAAGCAATAGGAGCCGATCCGGTGCCAGTGGAAGACCTCCAAGAAGGAGAAGATGCGGCTCCCGGAGCAGAGCCACCAGCCGAAAGAGAACCGGATGCAGGAGCAGCTGTCGGAACGGTAACTGTGACGATTGATGTGCTGGGAGACTCACTTCCAGATGTTCCAGTCACGGTCACAACCGATGCTGCAGCAGCAGAAGCAGACGCGGCAGCAGATCCAGCAGCGGAGAGAGATATCGTGGCAGTTGTCGATTCGCTGGTCACAGTGACGATGGAATTGCCAGCTGCGTGACTGCTGCTAGACGTCCCAGTGACAGTTACCGCCGAGGGTGCCAAGTTCGTTGTCGATGCTGCTCCGGGGGAACCAGTCACTGTCACCACCGAGGGTGCCAAATTTGTTAAGGATGATGTTCCGAAAGGGCTTGTTACTGTAACAATTGACGGTGCCGAATTTGTTGTCAATGCTGGTCCGAGGGAGCCAGTCACTGTCACCACCGAGGGCACCAACTGCGTCGTCGATGGCGTCGTAGGGGAGCTGGTCACAGTCACCACTGACTGGGGCAGACTTGCGGCCGACGATGTAGGAGGCAGAACAGAAGGAGCCGTGGGAAAAGAAGCCGCTGGAGATCCGGTGAGAGGGCAAGGCTCAAGCACAGTCGACGTGCCTCCGTTGACGACAGTCTGCCCAGCACAAAGTTGGCCAGACGGCAGGGCCGATGTGGCTGAAGCCGCAGCCGGCGAAGCTGTCAGGACGGGTGACAAGGATAGATCAGATGTGCAGGTTGTTTCAGTTGCCGAAGGGGGTTGGGTTGCAGGACCAGGTGAGTTTGAGCTTGATCCTGGAGTTGGTTGCTTGAGTGTCACTACTGTGAAGGATCCTGATGAGATTGATGCCGATGATGTGGGTGCAGTTGAGGCGGGTTCTGGCGTCGGTGTGAAGACGACAACAGTCACAGATTGCGGTGCTGTCGAAGTAGAGGCCAATGTCGATACTGGACTGACAGATGTTGCAGGAACTGTACTGGTAACCACATCGGAGACAACAGAGCCCACCATGATGGTAGCTTCATTCAGGAGCGAGCTGACTTCTGACGGTGGCATTGCGCTTGCGAGTGACGCAACGACCCCTGAAGTCAGTTGACCGATGAGAGCCGAGTTACCAGAGCCCACGAGCCCCGTCAGAATCTGGCCAAGCGCCCCCAAGGGGTCTCCGGTTGGAAATGCTGCAGAAGTGAGTCCAGGAAGCAGATCTGTTGGTACCGACAGAGCCAAGGTCGTTCCTGGAAGCGCGAGGCTTACCACAGGAATTGTTGCCCTAACCTTGGAGATGACTGATATGACCTGAAAGCTCGTGACAGATGACAGTACTGTTGTCAGACTCTCGACTGGTGGCAGCGAGGTTGGGATTGGCACGGGAGCGATTGTTGGCAAGCCGCTGGTAGCTCCACCGATGATGGAGAGCAATGTTCCTACCGGGTTCAAGCCCGAGTTGCTTGTGCTGGTTAGTTGAGTCGATGTAGTGGTTGTTGAAGCTTGTGACGGTTGCAGGATAGTGCTCAAGACGGATGTGATGATGCTGTGAACGGGGTTGAACGGGTTGCCGCCTTGAGAGCTGGACTGACTCTGAGTAACTGTGGCCGCAGATGTCGAATGGGACTGGACGGATGTGGTACTGGGACCACCTGTCACCGTGACAATGGTGATTGACGGAGCAGGTTCTGTTGGATTGGTCGTTGGCGGCACAATGAAGGAAGACAGCACACTAGGCAGGCCTGGAAGGCTGAGGCTGAACAGCTCGGCCGCATTGCTGGCGTCAGGACGATCATATCCGTTTCTCGGCCCGTCTGTGAGTCGCTCCAGAGCATCATCTGGTCGAGGGCAGATGCTGAAGGCTTGTGTGGCGTGGAGGAAGTGGAGGAGTGGGAGAAGACGAGCCATTGGTGACGGCATCTTAAAGCGTGAAGATGTTGTTGACCCTACCATGAGGATTAACGGTATTGCTCCAAAAAAAGCAAGAGGTTTGTTTGGTGATGACTTGAGTCCAAAAAGCCGGGTCCAAAATTGAGGAGCAAAAAGGGGTTGATGTGTGATGATGGAGGCAGAATGAAGATGGAAGAGAAGAGCAGCAGGGAGAAGATGGAGAGAGGAGAGTTTATATCTGGGAGATTCCATGTCGTTCGCCTGGCATCAGAAGACGAGCTCGCTTGCATGCGACGGCAGCAGCGTTCGACATGTCAGGAAGGAGTGATGCGTGTGAGCAAGAGCGCTCGCTGCATTGTGATCTGGTGGCCGACTTCGAGGGCCCCTTCCTCAACTCACCCCGCAGGGGAAGTAGCTGGGCATTTCAAGTCTGTGAAAGCGTGTCATGCCATATCCAGACACGAGAGTGACACCGATACGTCGTCGCAGTTCCCTTCATGCTGATAGTCCGAACCGATGGCCGATCTGAACCTGTTCGGTCGCAACGCACCCGATTGAAAGGCCAAGAGTCCGTCCAGCACACCTGCCGTGCGTCAGCCATGCGTCAGCCATGTTATCGTTTGTCAAATTCCACACTCACATTCAGATTCCGAGGGCAGTCGGTGAACGGCGCCATATTTGTTGGCCGGACTTCGAGAAAGCACACTGCGAGCACACTCTTTAAGGAGCACAGGGAGACCATGTAAAAGAGACACCGGGAAAAGCCAGGTAGAAAGCTCAGGGGTTGTCATTGAAGATTCATCTTGATTCAGGCCAGTATCTGTGCTTTTGATAGGCCTCAATCTATGCCATTGCCGGAGCCCATGCAAGTTAAAAAGAACCACAGACGCCCCAGCAAAACCCTCGCGTTTGCCGGTTAAGCAAATACTCCTCCACTCTTCCTCCTCGGCCAACCAACAGGAACCACTTCCGCTTAGTTGGCGTACCTCTTACCGTCCCTGAGGGTGTCGGCGAACTCCTCCAGCGGGCTGCGGACGAGCTTGGTCTCCTTCCACAGGTCGGGGGTCAGGAAGCCGTAGGTGTTGGAGACGGCAGCGAAGGTAGCCTTGAGGGTGTTCTCGAGGGTCTTGGTGGAGCCGGCAGACGATGTGTAGGCATCATCGACACCGGCAAGCTGGAGTAGACGCTTGACAGCGGGCGAAGCGACGATGGAGGTACCGCGGGGGGCGGGGATAAGCTGCACATCGAGAGTTAGTAACACTTCCACTTCCACTTCCATTTGCCTCAATGAGTGTACTTACGCGGACGGTGACGGAACCGCACTTTCCGCTCTCCTTGGTGGGCAGGGTGTGGGGGACACCAAGGTTGGTGCCCCAGTATCCGCGACGGACGGGGATAACGCTGAGCTTGGCGATAATGATGGCAGCGCGGATGGCGGTCGCGACTTCCTTGGAGGTCTTGATTCCGAGACCGACGTGGCCCTCAGAGTCACCGATGAGGACGATGGCCTTGAAGCGGGTACGCTGACCGGCACGGGTCTGCTTCTGAACGGGCTTGATCTGTGTTTTTGTTGAGTGAGGTTAGCATCTACTCATCCAAGCTGCCGTCCCTTATTTCCCGTCGATTGTGGTGTATGGATGTCCGCCCGTACCTTCATGACCTCGTCCTTGAGCTTGGGCAGGAAGAAGTCGACGATCTGGTACTCCTTGATGGGGAGGGAGTGGAGGTAGATCTCCTCCATGCTCTTGATCTTGCCGGCCTTTACGAGACGGCCGAGCTTGGTGACGGGCTGCCACTCCTTCTCGTCGCTCTTACCACCGCCGCGACGTCCACCACGGCGGCCACCGCGACCACGGCCACGATCACCACCACGGTCGCCACGGGATCCGAAACCACCGCCACGGTCGCCGCGAGGAGCAGCACTGCCTCGATCAGCCATATTTTCGAATTGGGTTCGGAATCGACGGGGGGTAGTTGTCGAATTGGTGGTGTTGTTGTTGTCGTGTCTGGTTCGAGATCCCAACTGGCGGCTGTCGTCGACTCTGGATTGGGAATTGAATTTCTCAAAGCTGCCCTCAACTTTTCGCGGGGTGGATTCGACAGGAATTGTGTGGTCTGGGGTTCCACATTTATCGCCTTAGGGTTCTTCCGGCAAAGTCGCACCTGGCCTGTGCTTGAGATGGACCGTGCAGCTTCGGACTTTTGCTCACCGAGGTAAGATCACGTGCTCCATCTAGTTGGTCCATTTTCCGCAACCTGCAATGCTCCATCCTTTTTGCAACATCTTGTTGTGACATCAACATGAAGCTGTCTGGTTTCCAATTCTGTGCTCGTGTCAGATGGTACACTGTAAGGGCGCCTTCTTCAGTTCTGCCTGTGCTCCATTCCCTTCCAGTTAGAACTCACATCCTTCTCGTCTTGTCACCGTCTGCTCCGAGAGCACTTCCCCTCTTCCCTCACAGCCACCTTCCCATTTGACAGGTGGAGTTGTAGAAAGCATGTCAGCGTCCCCGGCTCTCGCGATGCGGGGTTGGCGAAGAGGAAGTTGCACTCACTGTCAGAGATCGACACTCTCGTCGGAATAAGCTCTTTCTCTCAACAGCGGCGTCGGAGTCGGTCCTTTCTTCTTCATCGTGAGAGGTGCGCATTGGCAGGTCAGGTACGAAGTAACGAAGCTATGTCCAAAAACGGCACTTGCAGACCGAAAAGCAGGAACAAACTGCTTACAACCCCGACCTTTCGCGGGGTTGAAGGAGCAATCACTGGATATTCCATTACATCATGTCGTCTGGGATACGACAGTATCACGATGCAGGCAGTCATTCATATACCGAGCAAGTGCTCGTCGCCTTTCTCTACTCGTCCTCAGTCTCACATCCGTCTTCACTCGTTTTGGATATCGCCAAAGTATTAGCCATGGCGAGATTCTCATACTTCTCGGCTCTGCTCCTCTGGGCAACCAGCATTGTCACAGTACGATGCCAGTCGTTCGACCCCAACAAAGCCGGCCCTCAGAGCTGGGATCCCTCCCAGGTCGGCACCGACAAGACCACGAACCAGACGTACCGGAATCCAATCTTCACCCAGAACGTCGGTGACCCTTGGATGACCCGCTACACGCACGACGGCGAGGACTGGTATCTCTTCACCTACACCACCAACGACAACATCACCCTCAGACGCTCCAAGTCGCTCACTGACAATTGGGACAATGTTGAAACCCGTACGGTATTCAAGCCCGATCCGGACAGCGGCGAGCCGTGGGCCACCGACCTCTGGGCTCCCGAGATCCACCAGCTCAACGGCTCGTGGTACATCATCTTCACAGCGACCCCAGACCGCGACAACCCGCCTCCGATGCAGGACGCCATGTGCCCCATCAACTGCCCGGCTATCAGCCATCGCATGTTTGTGCTTGCCGGCGACGGGCCTGACCCTTGGACGACCAACTTCACCATGAAAGGCATGCTCAACACCTTCGACCAGTTCGCAATTGACGGGACTTTATTCCAATACGGGGGCGAGCTGTACCACATCTACTCATGCTGGGAACAGCAGTACTCGGCCTGGCCGGCCAACCTCTGCATCACCCACATGTCCAACCCCTGGACGGTGGATTCCAACCTCACAGACAGACGCATCATCTCCGTGCCCAACGAGCCCTGGGAGCGCGTACCCTACGGCCGCGCCGACACACGGCTAGCCACCAACGAGGGTCCTCAGCAGCTGACCAACCCCAAAACCAATCAGACCTTCATCATCTACTCCGCTGCCCGCGTCAACACGCCCTTCTACTGCCTTGGCCAGCTCGAGCTCGTGGGTAACGACCCAATGGAGTACCAATCCTGGAGGAAGAACAGAGATGGATGCGTATTCCACCAGAACACGCAAACGGGTGTCTACGCCACTGGCCACGCCAGCTTCACGACCAGCCTCGACGGAAGCGAAGACTACGTCGTCTATCATGCAATGACGACGCCGGATCCGCCGGCTGACATCTACCGCACCATCCGGACGCAGAAGATCGACTGGGACCAGAACAGCGGTAGCCCCAAGTTTCCACTCGCAGAAAACGGACCGTTCCCAGTACCGGCAGGCCAGAACGGAGCGAAGCAGTCAGCGGCGAGGGATCTGCCTGGGTCCGTATCCAACGGTTTGGCGTTTTAGCGAAGCGCTCTAGCGATTGACCAATGGCCCACCTGTGGCTTGAAAGATGTTTCGACTTCACGCCCACCGGAGGGAGTTTGCACGAGGAATGATACATCATTCACGGCTTTCATGGACGCCTCGCAGGGTCAATGTCCCACGCCATCTGGCGAGCAAAGGGCCCGCATGTCTGAGCAGCCGCTCGTCGCAGAAGAGGCTGCCCCTTGTGGGGACGAAGTTGCGCTGCGGCATACGCCAGATGAAGAATAGGCATCATTCTGGTTGTTCATGGCCAGGGATACCATTGCCTTGACGTCCATGACGTTCTGCCTCGGCCTGAGCCTGCGGGCATGGTGTGCGGTCTTGATTCTTCAGATAGCCATTATGGTCGTCGTACCTAGGTCCTATTGGTTTTGAGAAATGGCAAGAGTCTTCTGGGGGCTATGGTGTTTTCGCCTGGTTACAAGGGTTGCGCTTTATTTGTGTCTCGGTGTGGACTTTTGTGGCTTATGGTCGCCTTTTTTGGACTTCATAACAGCGATATGCTGTGGTAGAGGCAGTGATGGGGCAGTTGAATACGCTTTGATTAGTAGGTTTAGGTCAGTAGAGGACTGAATATTCAAAGCGTGTAATTCTCGTTCTACGTTTCTGCCAACCAGGACCGATCTTTGCGCGACATTGGCTTGCGTGTCCCAATGGCTTCGCCTCTTGCACCTCAGCTCCGGCCAGAGTTATCCGGAATCAACAAGCGGATCAAGGACGGATGTTCTTCCGTGTCCTACTCCCTTCGAGGCCCGTTCACCGGCGCGGAGCCGAGGAACGACAGCCACGGTGTGGAAGCGGAATGGTGTTGCTGGTGAACCGGATTGTCATGCCAAGACGCTTACGTCGCCGCTCGCTCGGATCGAATCCGACGAAGCGACCGGCCTGCGCGGCTTCAGAACAGCCGGAAAAGATTGGTGATGGAGCAGTGCCCATGGTACGCAAAGGCGTACGGGAGCGACTATATAATTGTGGGCAGACTGTCATCTGCTGAGATGGGGACTCATCGTTATCCGGAGCAGCTTCCCCTGATCCTGTTTCACTCACAGCTAAACGTACGCAACATTTGCAAGTTCAACCTTAACGCAACATGAGATACCTTCCAGCAATATCACTCATCCTTGCCGCCATCCCTAGGGCCGTCACCACCGCTTGCCCACCCGGGAAGTGGACCGTAGGACAAACGGTTCTCACCACAAGCGGTCCCGTCGACGGACATGCTGCTTCTGTCGCTTCAGAGGTATCTGAATACCTAGGCATCCCCTATGCCCTGCCACCTGTGGGCAGACTTCGCTTCCAGCCTCCTGTTCAGTATAACGGGACCAGCCGTATAGACGGCCAGAACTTTGTACGCCGGTTTTCCCCTTGATCATCTCAATGGCGCGTGGCTAACAGTTCCAGGGACCGGGATGCATGACCTCCAACATCAGCGCCTACGACGCCGACTTCCCTCAGGAGCTGATCGACAAATACGGCATCACCGATGTCGGGCTAAAGCTTCTGGCATCTATCACTAACCCCGGCATCAGAGTTAGTGAAGACTGCCTTACGCTGAATATCTGGACTAAACCGCAGACCGGTGAGAGGAAAAAGGCAGTCATGGTGTACATCCACGGCGGGTCTTTCGTCTCTGGAAGCTCAGCCGTGCCGGCGTACAATGGTCAGTTCTTCGCTGACCAAGAGGATGTCCTTCTTGTAACCATTAAGTCCGTGTTTCCCCCTCCCTGACTCATTTTCAGGGGCGGCATGACTGACCAACGCAGTTACCGCCTCACCTTCTTCGGCTTCCCAGGGAACCCCCTCGGCGCGCAGAACCTCGGGCTCCTCGACCAACGCATGGCAGTCGAATGGGTCCAGGACAACATCGCCTCCTTCGGCGGTGACCCCTCCCGCATCACGCTCTTCGGAGAGTCGGCTGGCGGTGCCTCGGTCGACGACTACTCCTACGCCTGGCCAGACCACCCGATCGTGCACGGCCTGATCTCCATGTCCGGTACGACAAGGGGTATCGGTGTCCGCGACAGAGACCTCGCCAACCAGTTCTGGTTCAACGCCTCCCAAGTCCTGGGTTGCGGCAACGCCTCCACCCCCGCACAGAAAGTCTACGACTGCATGATGCACGCCCCCGCCGAGGCTATCGTCCGCAGTCTGATCAACACCATTAACAGCCCAATTAGCATGCCGTACAGCCCGACCATCGACAACATCACCGTCTTCGATCCCGCCACCAGCAACCGGTCCGCCGCCGGAGTCCCGCTGCTGATAGGCAACACGGACAACGAGGTCGGCCTCTTCCGCGTCTTTGTCGCGCAGCCGGACTCGGACGGGTTCTGGCGGGGGCAGAACCTGATGACGTTCAACTGTCCCGTCGCCGCGCGCGCTCTGGACTCGGTAGCGGATGGGAACCCGACGTGGAGGTATAGGTGGCATGGGGTATTTCCTAACACGGTGCTGTCGACTCGTCCGGCTAGTGGTGCGTACCATGACTCGGAAGTTGCGGTGCTCTTTGGGAATGTCGACCAGAGTTTGGTGGCGAACACGGCTGAGGAGGAGGCCATCGGACGGTATATGCGCGGGGCGTGGGCCGCGTTTGCGAAGGATCCTGTGAGGGGGTTGTTGAAGTATCGTGGTGGGTGGCCGCGGTATGTACCTGAAAAGAAGACGCTCGTGAGGATCGGGTATGAGAACCGGACTGGGGCGAATTTGGCTGTTGGGAGGATGTATGATGAGGGATGCTGAACGTGTCCGTTCTGTCCCTGACCCGTATCAAGGATGGTCCTTTAGCCCCAACGAGCAGCTTGCAGTCGTCCTGGCGTCTTCGGTAGGGCCTTGTCTCGCGTTAATCCCTCGAGAATGTTTAGGAAGCGGCGGTAAATGGATTTCAGCCAGCTCGATCTCCGTATCCTCCGCAGAGTGGGCGAGGTATTCTCCAGCGTGTATCCTGAGCGCACAATAGCCCTTGACGAATGATGCCAGTGTCTCCGCAGAACCTCGGTGTTTTCTGCACAACGCCCGATATAAGCCCTCAAGTGCTTCCCATTCCAGCACTTCGTCCGCTGGCAACCGCATCTGACATATCACCTCACAATGGCGTCGAACCGCAGTCGTTCCCCCATCAGCTACTCTCACGCGACTGGCGGCCAGAAGTGCTATCACCCTCCGTCTCCGATCTTCAAACACCAGCACACCTCCAACAGGGCCAATCTCCTCCCCGTCGTCAGGCAGGTCAAAGAAGACCCCATAACTGTTGAAAGCGGCGCCGGCCGCAGCATAACCCCCAGTGAGCTTCCACCCGTCCCGCCCCTCCCCCCACTGCATCAACCAGAACCCACGCCGGTGCTCCGAACCCCCGAACCCACCAGGATAATAGAACCTAACATGCTGCACATCCCTCACAACACTGACATCCCTGGGCTTAATCAGCAGCCTCCCGTCCATAGCCAGCCCCGAGATCCGCACCGGCCCCGGCGGGAACCACGTCCTCGTGAACCGGCTCCTGTGTTCGTGGTGCCTCACGAGCGGGACGGCAACCACCTCCCCCGACCGGTGGTCATCGTGGATCACGGCAAACACCAAATCCCCCTCCACATGCCTTATCAACTTCAACCGTATCGTCAGCCCGACATTCGTCATGACAAAGGGCCTCACATCTACCCCCGGCCCCTTCTCGTATTCACCCGGCCCCCCCCCTTCTCCCCTCGGCCTCATGACCCCGTAACCCCCACTCGCATAAAAACAAATCGGATCCGGCGCCAGCAGAGTACACCTCAACGGATCCGCCCACAGCGTATTACTCATCAGTCCCTCAAGCCTATTCTCCGGGAAACCCCTTTTCCCCTTCCACCCCCCTCTAACCTCCCTCCTCATCCATTCCGCCACCTCACCGCTCCGATTCCTCCTATCCCCCCTCATGATCGGCGCACTCAACTCCCCGACCCACGTCCAAGCAAAGATCGAATGATCCTCACTAATCCTAATAATCTCCTCCTGCAACCTCACGAAAGCCCGCGCCCCTTCCCCGTAGATGAGCGGCATGTGCACGTCAAACACTCCCAGCAAACAATACGCCACGTCCTCCGGCCGCGTGGTGGTCCGATCCGACACCCAGGACATGCGCTCGGCCACGCTCGCGCTGGTGATGTGTTTGGTGCGGAGGAGGTAAGTGGCGTGTATACCCGTTATTTCTTGGATGAGGGGGACGAGGAGTTGTTTGGTGGAGATTTCCGACCAGTCGGAGGAGAAGAAGGTGAGAAATTTGGGCGCGAGGAGTTCTTGCAGCGTCCAGCCGCGCTTGAACCACCTGCTGCGCCGGAAGGGGGAGGAGGAAATGACGTGGGGTGGTGCGCCGGAAGGGGAGAGAGGAGGCACGTCCGACAGGTAGGCGTAGCAGACCGTGCTGTTGCGGTACCACGCGTACATGCTGTTGATGGCCTCGGACAGCTCGGCGCTGGAGGTCTTGTCGATGCAGCAGGTGTCGACCCAGAGGTAGGATAGGCCGTCCGACTGGCCGCGCAGGGAGGCGTGGAGGATCTTGTAGAAGCCCAGGGGGGTGTGCGGCTGGTTGGGGGAGGAGGTACTAGGCCATGTGTTGGCGTGGCCTAGTGGAGCGGTTCTCAGTGGTGTGGAGGAAGCATCTCCCGGCGATGGGGTCAACCTGGGGTATCCTCGAGAGAGACTGGAGTAGAGATTGAGGATGTTGCGGTGCTTGTGGGCCTCACGCAAGTCCTGGAGAGTGACTTCTTCCTTGCCCCATGTGTGCGATAGGATGGCATAGCTTGGGACTAGACCGGGAAACTCTTCTAGCTCAAGCGTTGTGGTGTTGATGAGTCTCATTGTGCTTCAGTGTCGGTTTCGAGCACTACACGAGATGGTTAAGACGCCCAAGTTGAGTCAATTGCAAGCCATCGAGACGGTCCAGCCAACATTAAGGCAGATTACAGGACGTAGAACGAGCGAAGAAGAGGGCATCCCAAATAGAAATAAATATAAAGATGCCTAGCAAGGATCAGAACATGAAGCATTCAGGGAAGCGGGGAAGACGGCAGAGATCCGAACCTTGACCGGGCTCCAAGGTGTGACGACGCAGCTTCATGCGTTATCTTCCAATCACGGTTGCCTGTTGTTATAGACCATATAGGTTTGCACCGACATCGATATTGCAATGAATAGTGATCTCCAGAACTCCAGGTCCCATTCTATACCCAACTCGAACCAAAACTCCTCGCTACAACAATTGACATCGAGTCAACTCACCCAATCGAGCCCCCACTCATCCTGCGACTAGTCATACTCCTCCTAATCCTATAATCCTCATCCTCATCCCGATGCAACTGCTCGCCCGGTAACCTGACCGCCCGGTCCAAAGCCACCGGGAGACCACGATGCCGTCCCCTCAACATAACCAGACACAGCACAAGTTTGCTAGGCGTATGCCAGCCGCCCGCAAAACTGTACGCCTCGCTCGGCAGGCCGACCGATATCCCCACGCATCCGTATGCCGAGACCACCTCAAAGATGACGTTGAAGACGCTGTACACCACCGGATCCGAATTGAAGTGGCTCGTCTCGATGGTTGTTATGACTAGAACGGCAACTACGAGCCACCAGATGTCGTGCGCTAGCTGGCCGTGAATTTGCTGGCTTATAAAACTGATTCGCGACTCTGCCCCTCCGGACTTCTGGCCATCACGGCTTGGTGGTGGCGGCACGCCGACGCCGTGCCATCGCGTGAGTTGTCGCCTTACGGCACGGCCCAGCTCGGCGGCGGGGATAGACGATAGCCGGCGGGTGAGAGGTCGTGGCGGAGGACGGGGTGAGATGGGCGGAATGTCGCCAGGTTCATCGGGCAGGACGTCGGATTGGGTTGCGCGCAGACGAAGGTCTAGGTCTGGATCCGGAGTGGGGGCTTCAACGTCGGAGTCGGATGAGGAGTCGGAGGGTGCGACATCTGAGTATATGCCCAGCGAACGCTCTTCGTACACGTTGGAGTTCCGCATCGTGATCACTACCGGGTAAACCGAGATGTACATCATTATCACATAAAGAACTTGGAGTCCAATGTACACGGAGGATATTGGTACGACGTAGAAACCGCCCGAGCGGACAGCTGGTACGTATCAGTATGAGGTTGGAAGTTTGTTTCGCGAGAGAAAGCTCACCTAAAGCCTGAAACAGGCCGTCAAGTACCCGTGCACCTTTGGGGATGTCCTCAATCACCGGGTTCCCAATATTGAGCAGCTCAAACGCCGCCCAATCGACGGAGTTGAGTGCTACCAGCATGAATAGCAGCCACCACGTAGGGCGAGCCGGAAAGAGATTCGTATACACTCGTCGGGGATACTTCAAAATGAACTGGAACGTGGCCTTGAGTTCATAGTAGTCATTCTCCTTGGTCGTCCACTGGAGCATCTTTAGCGCGCCAGCCATGATCATCCGCAAGAAGATGGGATAGGCAGTGTTGCCGGCCAAGATCATTAGGCCCATGGTGATCAAGACAAAGTACGCCTCTTCAAAGGGTATCATGTTGGCATCCAGGAGCGACATGCCGCTGTTGTTGAAGGCCGAGACGCCGTTGAAGATGCCCAGCCACCACGGCTTCATGCCGTTTTGTAAGGCTGGCCCCGGTAGGTTGTTGTTGATCCACGCTCCCAGCGCGAGGCAGCCTAACAACTGCCAGAGGAAGAAGTATGATGGCACAATGATGGCCAGAATCTTCAGCGCCCTGTACTCGCAGCCGCCGAGATGGTCCCGCTCCTCGGCCGTCAGGTCATGGAACTGGGCGTTCCGGCCGGCGTGACGGTGTGCGAGGAAGTGGCGCATGTCGAAGTGCGAGTCTTTCTCTTCCAGTCGATGTCCATCCTGGCCGTCTGCTGCGGTCGCATAGTGACGCCGAGAGGGCTGGTTCTGGTGATCCGACACGTGGGAGGTGGCCGTGGTGATGCCATGAGAGGTTGCGGCGGCGGCGGCGGCGTTCGGTCGTGGACTCTCGACGAAGGCGATATGGCCGGGCTGACTGCCCGTGCTGGCATCGGGGATTACTTCAATATCATCTTTGATCCCAGGTGTGTTTTGTAACTCTACACCGTCGTGTCCAGCGGCTGGCGATGAATTAGCGCGCCAAGCGGCCGGCCGGGGACCGAGCCGTTCTCGAACGTCAAGCACCGGGCTTGGCGGGAGTGGAGCAGCGCGACTCCCGGTGCCTGGTAGAGGCAGATCTGCGTTGCCCGCCGTTGTGCTGCGGACTCTTCGAAAGGTAGAGAATCGCTGCATCAGAGGGAGACCGAAAGACAAGGAGCTCCCCGGGCGGTGGAATCTGTTGGAGAGGGCGATGTCCTTGAACCGTTGCTCAAAAACATGCTTCCTGGCCAAGACCGTCGCAATCGAGACCCAGATGGTGCTGCCGAACATGATCAGCAGGAAAAGTATGACCTGCTGCCATGTTGTCATGGTGGAGAGGTTGACCGTGTTCAGGCCAGCCTCAGTCATGGCCGACACGACGAGGAAGAGGCTGTCGACATAGCTGATAGACCGCGCCGGGTGCGACGAGCCCCAGAAAATGACCGAGGCGATCAGAGGGACGACGGTGAAGTAGGCGTAATGTAAGGTGATGAAGTTCAAGGGCGGTAAAACGGATCGGAGCTTTGTCAGGCGCTCGGCCGCTCGAGGATGGTTGTCGACAAAGTCATGCCAGCGTGTCATAGCAGCACGCGACTGCTAACTGACCGAGGCTGGGATGAGAGGCTTAACGTATGTAACAGACTGAGCTTGGCCGTTTACGAGAGATACATCTCGTCTCAAGTGTCGTAGTGCCTGGATCTTGAGGATAGATAAGGGACTCTGATCCGGCTTCTGGCGTATGCACAGCACGAAAACCCGTGTCTGTAGGTGGGCTCATGCGACGAAGAAGGAGTGTCGTCAAAGTTAGGTAAAGGAGAACTAATTTCAAACTTCTGATGACGGGCTGCGTTCCGCGCCAGGGAAGTGCCCTGCGCCCCAACCGGAGGCGGAGGCGCTCTGTATATACTATACTGCACAGTACGCGTCTAGGTACGTAGGTATATACAGAGTCGCGGTGAATGCGGATTTCATACAAAAAGAAGCGTGAGGAGGCCTCGGTTGATTGCGAAGGACTGAAATAATGGATCTGCAGTTGAAGGGCACAAATGTCGACCGCGGTCGTCACTACCTAGGGAGGCACGTCTGCCAGCTGCGTGTTGATGTGGGCTGTGAGATGAAACTGGCCTGCCGGCCCGTCGAAGTTCCGCAGGTGCCTAGTTGACCTGACGGACCGCTGCGGCTGGCAGACGCATTATGTCAAGCAGACTACCAAGAAAGTTCCCGATTGCAAAGTGGGCCCGGCCTTATCGCGATTTTCTGCCCGCCACCGCCCAAATATTTTGGGACCCAGCCAGCTCAACATCGCCGCCGGCCAAACCTCGAATCCGATCATACCATGCCTCCAACCCTACCATGATCTAGCTCTCTCCCTTAAACTATCCTCAACAACTCGTCCTCTCCCGGACGAAACCCAAAATAATGAACGCCTCCGCCCTCCTCAAATCCCAAGGCTGGCGCGGCAAAGGCCATTCCCTCCACCCAACCGACAACTCGATCGGCCTCGCGAACCCGCTCCTCCTCTCGCGCAACACGGACGGCAAAGGGCTAGGCGCCAACAAGACGTTCACGGACCAATGGTGGCTGGCGGCCTTTGACGAGAAGCTCAAGGGACTCGACGTCCAGAAGGGCGGGGTTGTTACACAGACTATCAAGGAAGGGGCGCTAAATACTGCTGGCGGTGGGGGGATAGGGGGGCGGTATTCCGGACTATATGCGAGTTTTGTGAGGGGCGGGTTGATGGAGGGCACGCTGGAGGATTTGGAGAGGGACAGGCAGAGGGAACGGGAGGGGGAGACGGCCACGCCGCAGAGTGAGGACCGGGAGAGCGTGGCGGGGCTGAGGAAGGGGTTGGTGAAGAGGAAGGAGAGTAAGGATGAGAGGAGGAGGAGGAGAGAGGAGAAGGTGTTGAGGAAGAATGCTAGGGAGGAGAGGGCGAAGACTAAGGAGGAGAAGAGGAGGAGGAAGGAGACGAAGGCGGCGCAAGCAACGATACCCAAAGACAAGGAGACAAAGGTTGAGCGAAAGGCGAGGAGAGAAGAGCGGAGGGCTAGGAAGGAGGCGAGGAGGAAACGGAGGGAGGAGAAGGAGGCGAGGAAAGCGGTCAAGGGGTGAGGGCCACATAGTTGAAGACGATCAATATTTTGGGGGAGACCGGTTGACTCCATGGCTCGGCTATTTGAATACCTGTGAGCCGCATATCGCCTTGGTCAGATGCGGAAAGCCTCTCGCTCTATCTGTAGAGCCAAGCTATGCTGACCACGCCTCTTGGCCTCGCTGACTGGGGGCCATGATGCGGCTTCCTGTCCCTCATGGACCGCGAGTCGCTCCGGTGAAGGAGTACGGCACAATGGTGCCGGTGGTCCTTGGTCTGGAGAATAGACTCAATAGACACAGCATCCTCATGGCAGCTTCGGGATCTTGCCCGGCTTGCCCGACAGCAGCCACGGCCGCCTATCCCAGAAGTCATCCTTGATAATATCAAGATGCTCCACCACCACCCGTGCCTTCATGCGCTTCCTCTTGTCGTTCTCCATCTGTGTCTTTGACTGCTGAAGTGGCTCTGCCGCCTTCTCAACATCCTCGGCCACGTTATGTGTGCTTGGCTCGACGAGTTCGTACTGCGATCATGGTCAGTGGTCGCTCGAGGCAAGGGGGAGGAGCACGTACGTCTCTGAAGATCACGCTGCCCTTCTTGTATATCTCGGGCTCGTTGTTGTAGTTGATGCCGAACCGCTTGAAGAGGATCTCGTTCTTGTCTGCCGCAAGGGTTCCCTGGTTTGGTGTCAGTCTGGCAGGTCTATGACCGAGCGTCTAAGGCGGTGTGATCTCACTGCTAGCTCCTTCTCGGCCTCCTTGTTGTCCATGCCTCCTTTTTGTATGAGGGCCCAGTTGGTCGTGTTGTAGAGGTTGTTGATATGGCCTGGCTTGTCAGCGAGGTCGGAGTAAAGGAGGCGGTTATACGTACAGTCGGCTTGTCTCCAACTCATGTAGTCTCTAAGATTCTGCAGGCTAGGGTAGAGGACCGCTCGGCCATCAAAGCTTGGTAGTGGCGCTGCCAAGGGTGTGTCTGGGAAGTAGGTTGACCAAGAGTAGATGTAGTATGCCGTAAAGGTTGAGACGATGGTAGAGACAATTTTGCTGTGCGTTGTTAAATACATGAAGATCAGTAGGGGGGCGAGATATGTTGACATACCTGGCTCTTCGCTCGAAGAGTGTGCTTGACTTGTGGAAGACGAAGCTATAGGATGATGTGAACAGTGCGCCCAACACAGGTCGATTAGACGGCGGTGCACCAACCTGTACTCGTCACTGATGCCATATGCGATAGTGATGTCTGGCAGCTCAGTCACAACCGCCTTGGCCGCAGCGTTCATGACATCCAGCGCTCTCCTATCGTTTGGCTTTCTGAAGTTGTACTTGTTGGAGAACCTGGTCGCTGTTAGTCTCCAATGCTGAATGAAAAGCACCGAGAGACTCACTTCGTAAACCCACGCCCATCTATCCTGACCACAATCCATGTGTTTGGGAGCAGTATGTCGGGCTGCTCGAACTGCTTCACATACTCAAACCTGTTCAACATGGCGTCAGCGATGTGGGATGTAGACGAAATATTGATAGTACAACTTACTTCGAGTTGGCCATCTTCAAGTAATATTACCGTAGGTGTAGGTACCTGAATCCGGGGTCGGCTTATAAAAGGGAGCGAAGCTGTGGTTCTCAGTTTTCCAAGTCTCCCAGTGAGATGGTGTATGTGGATGGAGTTGAACTCCGCGGTTGAGCTACCCTATAAGAAACGAAGAGGAAACTGATGGAGTTTGCAAGCCGTCACTTCCCCACTGAGCTGCCGCTGGGATGAGCCTTGGCAGCGAGCTTTCAGCGGGGTGGTGTCCCCTAACTTTCAGCCTTGCAGCTGTCTTTTGAGCTTCGAGATTCATCACATGCATATCTGAACAAAGACGCGTTTTACTATCTCCCTCCAGACGGGGTTCTTCCCAAAAGTCACCGATGCCTCGATCATAACCAACAACTATGAATCTCCAGCTATCGGACGATTACCTGCTGCAGCAGGACTACCCAGAACAAATCACCAACACTATCCGATCCGGCCACTCGACATGCGTGCGCTTCAACCGGAAGGGCGATTACCTCGCCTCAGGGCGCGTCGACGGCACCGTGGTGATATGGGACCTTGAGACCATGGGCGTGGCGCGCAAACTGAGGGGCCATTCTAAGAACATATCCTCGCTGAGCTGGTCACGGTGCGGCCGCTACCTCCTCTCCGCCTGTCAGGGCTGGAGGGCCATCCTGTGGGATCTCAAGGACGGCAAGCGGCACCGCGAGGTGCGGTTTCGCGCTCCAGTGTATGGGGCTGAGTTGCACCCATATAACCAGTAGGTTCCTCCCAAGGGCACTCGCCGTATTTCGTCCGCTAACGCTGCTTCTAGCAACCTGTTCACCGTCGCCCTATTCGAAGAGCAACCTCTGCTCGTTGATGTCACAGATAGCGTCGCCGTTCGATACGTTCTGCCCTCCGTCCCGAAGCGACTCAACGTCGAAGCCGATGCAGCCACGAGGGAAAAGCAAGCGAAGGAGGATGCGAGGCACACCACTACCGCGATTGTCTGGACATCCAGCGGGGATCACATCCTTGCCGGCACCAACAAAGGCCGACTAAACATCATCGATGCCCAAACCAGAGAGATTATCTATTACGAAAAGATCTGCGGCGGCATCGTGACAACACTACGGCTTACGGAAAACGGGAAGGACCTGCTCGTCAACGCGCAGGACAGGATTATCAGGACATTTCACATCCCAAACCTGTCAGCGGCAGACCTCGATCCCGACACGATAGCGATACCACTGGAGCACAAGTTCCAGGACGTAGTGAACAGGTTATCCTGGAACCACGTCGCGTTTAGTGCCACCGGCGACTACGTTGCAGCATCGACGTACAACAACCACGAACTCTACATATGGGAACGGGGACACGGAAGTTTGGTTCGGATGCTAGAGGGCCCAAAGGAGGAGCAGGGCGTCATCGAGTGGCACCCGCACAGGGCACTTCTAGCCGCATGCGGCCTCGAGACGGGGAGGATCAACATCTGGTCGGTAACCAGTCCGCAGCGATGGTCCGCGCTCGCACCCGACTTCAGCGAGGTGGAGGAGAACGTAGAGTATGTCGAGCAGGAGGATGAGTTCGACATCCACCCCCAGGAGGAGATACAGAAGCGCAGGCTGGACCAGGAGGACGAGGATATCGACGTGCTTAATATCCAGAACGCGACGGAGGCGGAGGAGGAGAGCGAGTTCAGGATGCCTATACTGTTTAATTTGGGGGAATCGGATAGCGAGGAGGAGTTTGTCAATGTTGGTCTCGGAACGCTCCGTAGGAAGAGCCCCGGTGACCAGGATGATGGCGACGACGTGGCGGCGGAGGAACGGACGGCGAGCACCAAGAAGCCTGCTGGTGGGACCAGGGCAGCGAGGGGAAAGAAGAAGTGATGGATGTCCGTTTGTGAATTGGTGCGGTACGATTTAGAGGAGAGACGGCCGGAAACGGTAGATAGTAGGAACAATGATACCCCAGAAGCACACGATTACAACATCGCTGGAGCCAAGGCCAACGAGTGTGAGGCTCAACAAAGAATTGTGGCAGTCAGGCGGGAGTGAAGCGTGTTCGATGCTGCATGTTTCATTCGTAAAAAGACAGAAGGGTGTGTGGAAGTCTTAAAAGGAGTGACCAAGCAAACGATAATAAAATTAAGCTTCAACTTGAGTCACCGGCCAGGGGTGTCTGCTTCCACTTCAGCCTCGAGGTCGAAACGAAGGTACTTGGCTGGTACTTCATAGTTGGCTGCAGAGTACATACTAACCAAAGTACCACTGTGAGTGAAAGTGTCAAGGGTGCCGACCGGGGTAAGATGAAGTGGGGCTTCTCCGGAAAATGTGGCACCAGCCTCCGCGCCCTTTCAGAACTTTTCAGCACCGGGCCACATTCGCCTTCAGCCTCCAACCTCCATCACCAAACAACCACCGACTCCATCATCGAAAAGCGCGTCACAACCCCCGCGCGCGTATCTATCCCGAGTGCGCCCATTTCGAATCCGTTACTTGATTACGGATTCCCGCGACACTGGAGTTCAAGAACGATTAAAGCAGCAGGCGAAGTTGGGGAGGAGAGAGAGGGAACAAGCGATCAGTTGGCTTGCTCCACTGGGGCGTCGGAGCCTGGATTGAAGGCGAGGGGGAACCATCCGGCAGTTTTCCATCAATAGCAACAGTAGAAGCATCGGATTTCGACAGCATCTTCTATTGTCTTTGCGACTTTAAATATTTTTGCGACGACTTTCCGACAAGCGACTTTCGAAGGAGTCCGATCCGCGCGATAAAACACGGTCGCGGGACCTGACATCACCAACTCCTCACCTCCAAAACCTCGCGTCCTTCCTCCACCTTTCTCATCTGCGACAAACGTCGAGTTCATACCGAAACCTACATCATGGCGAATCTATACTTCCCGCACTCCGGTGCGCCTCTCAAGATCATTCAGGAGATCCAGTTCGGCATCCTCTCTCCCGATGAGATCAAGAATATGAGCGTCGCCCACATCAAGTACCCCGAGACGATGGACGAAACCCGCACAAAACCTCGCGAAGAGGGCCTCAACGATCCCAGGCTCGGATCGGTTGATCGTCAGTTCAAGTGCAAAACATGCACAGAGAACATGTCGGAGTGTCCCGGCCATTTCGGTCACATCGAGCTGGCCAGGCCTGTCTTCCACCCCGGTTTCATCAAGAAAGTGAAGAAGATCCTCGAGATCGTCTGCCACAGCTGCAGCAAGGTGCTTGCGGACAGGGTTAGTGTGCACTGCCTTGGTTGCTTTGCATGGTTCTCTTGATGCTAACTCTGAACTCGCTCTAGTCCGATGAGGAATTCCTCGCTGCTGTCAATACTAGAGACCCCAAAGTGCGGTTCAACCGCGTCTGGGCTGTGTGTAAGAAGCAGAAGGTGTGCCACATTGAGAAGGAAGTCAAGAAGGGCGACGAAGACGAGCTCGGTGCGCCTTCTGACAAGAAGCCGGTCATCAAGCATGGTGGCTGTGGAAATGAGCAGCCCACCGTCCGCCAGGCCGCCCTGCAGCTGTTCACTACCAAGAACACCAAGACAGAGGATGACACCATCATCAAGGACAAGACGATTTTGACGCCAGACACTGCTCGCCAGATTCTCATGCGGATTACCGATTCCGACCTCCGCGATATGGGTCTCAACGTCGACTACGCTAAACCAGACTGGCTCATCATCACTGTGCTTCCCGTGCCCCCTCCTCCCGTCCGGCCGAGTATATCCATGGACGGTAGCGGTACCGGCATGCGCAACGAGGACGATCTGACATACAAGCTTGGCGACATTCTCCGGGCGAACTCCAACGTGCGGAGGGCCATCTCCGAGGGCTCGCCTCAACACATCATCACGGATTTCGAGAATCTCCTGCAGTACCATGTTGCTACATACATGGACAACGACATTGCGGGGCAGCCGCAGGCTCTGCAAAAGAGCGGTCGCCCTGTCAAGGCCATCCGGGCACGTCTAAAGGGCAAGGAGGGTCGGCTGCGTGGAAACTTGATGGGAAAGCGTGTGGATTTCTCTGCGCGTACCGTCATCACTGGTGATGCCAACATCTCTCTCGACCAAGTCGGTGTGCCTCGCAGTATCGCGCGTACCCTGACGTATCCCGAGACGGTCACTCCCTACAACATCAGCCGACTCACACAGCTCGTTCAAAATGGTCCGAACGAGCACCCCGGTGCCAAATATGTGATCCGAGCCGACGGAACACGTATCGATTTGCGGCATCATCGACGTGCGGGTGCGATCCAGCTGGAATATGGATGGAAGGTCGAGCGCCATCTTATCGACGATGACTATATCATCTTCAACCGTCAGCCCTCGCTGCACAAGGAATCCATGATGGGTCACAGGGTCAAGGTGATGCCTTACTCTACCTTCCGGCTCAATCTGTCGGTCACGTCACCCTACAACGCCGATTTCGACGGTGACGAGATGAACCTTCACGTTCCTCAGACCGAAGAGACCCGGGCTGAAGTCAGGGAGTTGTGCATGGTGCCCATCAATATCGTCTCGCCACAGCGCAACGCCCCCTTGATGGGTATTGTGCAAGATACCCTTGCCGGCGTGTACAAGATGTGCAGGCGGGACGTCTTCCTCACGAAGGAGCAGGTGATGAACATCATGTTGTTCGTGCCTGAGTGGGACGGTATCATTCCTATCCCGGCTATCCACAAGCCCAGGCCGAGGTGGACTGGCAAGCAGATTGTGAGCTTGATCATCCCCAAGATCGTCAGCCTCTCGGCTGGCTCTGATCATGCCAAACCGGAGAAGTTCTACCCACCAACGGACGATGGATGTCTGATTCAGAACGGCGAGCTCATGTACGGTCTCCTCACGAAGAAGATTGTTGGTGCCGCTAGCGGCGGTATCATCCATATCTGCTACAACGAGATGGGGCCACAGGGAGCAATGGACTTCCTGAACGGGTGCCAGCGCGTCATCAACTACTGGTTCCTCCACAACGGTTTCAGCATCGGCATCGGTGATACGATACCTGATGCCCATACTATCTCCCTAGTTCAGGATGACATCAACAAGCAGAAGGCGATAGTCGAGGATCTGACGAGGCAAGCGACTAACAATCTGCTTGAACCGTCTCCCGGCATGAACGTCCGAGAAACCTTCGAGAGCAAGGTCTCGATGGCTCTCAACCAAGCTCGTGATGACGCTGGTAAAACAACGGAGAAGAGTTTGAAGGATCTCAACAACGCTGTGACCATGGCACGTTCTGGATCCAAGGGTTCGAGCATCAATATCTCGCAGATGAGCGCTCTTGTCGGCCAACAGATTGTTGAGGGAAAGCGTATTCCTTTCGGATTCAAGTACCGCACTCTGCCCCATTTCACGAAGGACGACTACTCTCCCGAGGCTCGTGGATTCGTCGAAAACTCGTATCTGCGTGGTCTGACGCCAAGCGAGTTCTTCTTCCACGCCATGGCTGGTCGTGAGGGTTTGATTGACACCGCTGTCAAGACCGCCGAGACGGGTTACATCCAACGTCGCCTGGTGAAGGCTCTCGAGGATGTGAGTGCGAGATACGATGGTACCGTGCGGAACTCACTCGGTGATATCATCCAGTTCGTCTACGGTGAAGACGGACTGGACGGCATTCACATTGAGGGACAGCCTACCGATCATATCCAGGTTTCTGACAAGAAATTCGAGGAGAGGTATCGTCTAGATGTGATGGACGAGGGCCAGTCTCAAGGCGCTCTACAGGCTCTGGAGTATGGCAAGGATATCGCCAGTGACCCGGCGCAGCAGGAGCTTCTCGACCTGGAGTACGAACAGCTTCTCGCCGATCGAAAGTTGCTCCGCGAGGTGTGCTCGGACAAGGTGCTCAGTGACGGGAAGATGAACCTTCCCCTCAACATTCATCGCATCATTTCGAGTGCACGAAACCTCTTCAATATCGACGACCTTGCTCGGAGCGACCTGACACCGAAGGATGTGATCCCAGCTGTTAGGGCTGCCCTCGACCGTCTTCATGTCATTCGGGGCGAGGACGACTTCTCCAAGGAAGCCGATTACAATGCCACGATCCTGTTCAAGTCGCAGCTTCGGGCTCGTCTGTCATTCAAGCGTTTGGTCGTCGAGATGAAGATCAACCGGCTGGCGTTTGAGCACATCCTAGGTGAGCTGGACAGCAGGTGGCAGAGGTCCATGGTCTCTCCTGGCGAAATGGTGGGAGTCCTCGCTGCTCAGTCAATCGGAGAGCCGGCAACGCAGATGACTCTGAACACATTCCATTTCGCTGGTGTGTCCTCCAAGAACGTCACGCTCGGTGTTCCCCGTCTGAAGGAGATTCTCAATGTCGCCAAGGACATCAAAACCCCCGGTATGATGGTGTACTTGGACGGCGACGTGAACGCCACCCAGGAGCAAGCGAAGGTTCTTCGATCTCTGGTCGAGCATACCAGCCTCCGTTCGGTTACGGCCCTAACGGAGATTCACTATGATCCCGAGATTCAAACGACCAACATCCAAGAAGATGTCGACGTCGTCGAATCGTACTTCCTGATTCCTGACGAAAATCACGATCCGGAGGAGAACCAGTCTCGATGGCTGCTGCGCATTGTGCTGGATCGTCAGAAGATGCTCGACAAGGATCTTCGTGTCGAGGACGTGGCCGCCCGGATCAAGGAGCTCTACCGGGAGAACCTCGCTGTCGTCTTCAGCGACAACAATGCCGACAACCTGGTCATCCGCATTCGTGTCATCAAGACGCCCGATGCTGCCGAAAAGGAGAAGGACGAACAGGGCAACAAACTGGTGGAGGATGATGTCATGCTCAAGCGTCTCCAGTTCCATCTCCTTGATGGCTGCACACTCCGCGGAGTCGAGGGTATCGAGAGGGCCTTCTTGACCAAGGGCAGCAGGCTCAAGACGCGACCTGACGGACAGCTCGTCTTCGGATCCCGGGAGCCGGACACCGAGGAGTGGTACCTGGATACCCAGGGTACCGCGCTGCGCGAGGTGTTGGCGGTCGAGGGTGTGAATAGCATCCGCTCGACCACCAACGACCTGTGGCAGGTGGTGGATGTGTTTGGCATCGAAGCCGCTCGTGCCTGTCTGATGAAGGAGCTGTCTCAGGTGTTGTCTTTCGACGGCTCCTATGTCAACCATCGTCATCTTGCGCTTCTCGTCGACATCATGACATATCGTGGAAGTATTGCCGCCGTTACCCGTCATGGTATCAACAGGGCGGATACCGGCGCGCTTATGCGCTGTTCCTTCGAGGAGACGGTTGAGATCTTGCTCGAGGCTGCCGCGATTGGAGAACTTGACGACTGCCGCGGTATCTCGGAGAACGTCATGCTCGGACAAATGGCTCCAATGGGTACCGGTCACTTCGACGTGCTGCTCGATCCTAACATGCTCGAGACCGTCATGTCTGACAACTCACGCATGGGACTCATGCCCGGCATGACCATCAAGGGCAACTTGGAAGGCGCCGCGACTCCTTACGACACAGGTTCGCCCATGGCAGACAGCGGCTACATGTCGCCGACGCTTGGCAACTTCTCGCCCATTGTCGGTGCTGGGTCGGATACGCCTGCCGGGTTTGCTACTGACTACTCTGGCCGCTTCGGCATGAGCACCGTCAACCCTTACGGATCTACGAGCCCTCGTGCGACGAGCCCCTTCAGCAGTGGTACATCGCCCACATCGCCGTTCGGTGGCTATGGCGGATATGCACCCACGTCGCCCGCAGCAGGCAGCTACTCCCCCACCTCGCCTCTGCTCGATGCCGGCGCTCGCTTCGCTAGCTCACCTCAGTTCTCGATGGGTTCGCCGTCATTCTCCCCTACATCACCGATGATGCAGCGACAAGGCGCCACCAGCCCGCAGTACAGCCCGTCGTCTCCCAACTTCTCGCCCGGCACACCGGCCTACTCTCCGGCATCGCCCGCCTTCGGCCCCAGCGGTGTCGGCGGCAGCAACACGCCCGGTTCGCCCATGTACTCGCCCGTCAGCCCAGCGGGTGCCTACAGCCCTACGTCCCCGGCAGCATCGCCCGTCTGGACACCTGCTTCGCCGTCGCGGGCGCCTGGTGCATACTCGCCTGCGTCGCCTGCGTTCAATGGTCGGTCGCCCATGCAGGCTACGCCGACCAGCCCGCAGTATTCCCCTTCGTCGCCGCAGTTCTCGCCACACACTCCGGCGGAGAATGGTGGTGATCAGTAGTAAGTTGCCTTCCTTCGCATGCTCGATATTCGACATCGGTGCTAACCTTCTCTTAAGCTCACCCGGTTCTCCTGTCAATGATTGATAGGCTGCACTGCACGACGAACAGTCTTCTGCGACGCTTCTTCATTTTCACCCTCGGCACCGAAACTGCTGGACGTATACGGTGTCTTTTCCTCCTTTTCCCTTACCTTGAGGTTGTCGTTAGATAAAACAAGATTGATCAACGCATCACAGCGGAGCAGCGCAGAAAGAGAAGGAAAGAAAAATTTGGTCCTTTTCCCCATTGATTGGCATTTTCATTTTTTGCGCGCGCGGTTTTTACAAAGGGAGTTGAGCGTTGTCGTTGATGCGAAGAGAAGGAGGGAATCAAGGGAAGGAAGGGATGGCATTTGGCATTGTAATGATTTTTTTATCTGAGAAGAAGAAGGGTGGAGGAGGGTTGTATATTAGCTGATAAACACAGGCATGCTGGTGTGGTGGACTGGAAGCGAGGGAGGAAGTCCAGACACAGAGACTGGCCTGGACGGGAGCAGACAGATGGACTAGAGAGAGACGATGCGTTTCTGCGTCCATATTTTCCCCTGGTTGATATTCAGGGTAGAAATAAATGTTGAAAATCAAATCTCTGTGGTCCTTGTGATACCCTTGCTGGGATACCCTTGCTGCTCGGTTGAAGTGCTGGTAGTATTCCATGGTAATGCCAATATGTGATGGCTGTCGTTTAGTCGGGCGCTTCTGTTGTCGATGATGTTGGATGTCCCCCCCAACCCATCTGACACATCTCTGTACGGAAGCATCTCACGATCAAACATAACTGCGTTGCGCAAATGATGCAATATCGTCCCTCGGAGCTCAGCTCTCTTCTGCCGCGCCTCCATGCTCTGCCTTGGAAACTCAGATGGACAGCACCTTTCACTGCCGTCGCCAAGACGGTACACACAACTCAGCCAAGGACGAGTACAGGGCGTACATATTCGGATGGTGTGGGTGTTTCTGAAACAGCGGGCGGTGTGAGACTCGGAGCTTACGGACCATCTATGTGTGTCTACTATTGCGTCTTGTGCGGGCGAGGACGCTGTGGTTGACTGGTTGGGCTGTACTCAATCTATCTGTGGATGAGGACGAAGTGAGGAATAATGAGAAGAACCTACCCTTGAAATGTGGTTGGGAGGTGAACGTCCTCGGCGGTTACGGACGGCAGGTTTTGGCGAGGGATATTTCGGATAGATCCGGCAGTCACATGTGTGATAAGATGTGCATATCACAGGCATGGCACAGAGAGAGAGAGAGAGAAGTTGGTGGGCTTGAGGTGATGATGGTGCAGAGGGATCAATCTCGAAGGATGCCTTGGGGTTACGTAGCTAGGTAGTAGCTGCAGCTCGGTGATAGAGTTCTAACTCGTTCCGCTTGCCCGCCAGACGCGTGTATGATATGATATGATATGTGCTTATGGGAACAGCAGATAGATCTCAGCTGCAGGCAGGTAGGACAGGAAGGAAGAGATCTACACGACAGTGTCACAGCAGCTGTTGTAAAACATAAGATGTGGTGCTTTTCATCAATCAAAGCTGTCAAAACACGCCGAATCATAAACTCGTTCAGTCATATGCAGTTATCACCCAATCCCATTCCCCATCCGCCCGAAGAAAGTCCTGTCCTGTCCTGACTGTGCTACCCTCCTTCCTGTGGTGCTTGCTTGTGTGTAAGCCAAACGCTGGAAGAACCTCCCTGCATTCTCCTGCATCACACCGCCTTCATCAAGTTGAACGGCAGCTTTGCGGGATCATCATCAAAGTTCAAAAGAAGAAGAAACATTTTTTTGACCTTGCTTCCCTGGCCTTCCTTATCTCGCGAGATAAAAAGCAAAAGTTCCCCTCCAGTCCGGATGTTGTCTGATGTGAGACGAGACCGTTGACCCACCCAGCAATCCAAAGCGCCTAGAAACTCTATCCGTCGTGGGAAAATCCGTTGGGGTGTTGAACCCAAATACAAAGGGCGTAATCGTAAAAAAGGATTGTCTTAAACAACAAGAAGAAATGAAAAACGGCTTGCTTGGTGATGAAAGAGGGTGGTGAACAACTACTCGTCCACAGCAACATCATGCCAGTCCCCCTTGCCGTCGAGGTGGGCGCCCTGGTGGACGGGGTCGAGCTTGAGGTAGCGCAGCCCGGACTTGGAGCCGTCGCTGCTGAGGGACTCGGTGCGTGCCTTGGGGGCCTCGGCGACGGGTGTGGTGGAGGGGACTTGTTGGAGAGCTGTGGTTGTGAGGGGAAGCGAGGCGTCCGAGGTTGTGGAAGTTGTAGAGGTGGATGAAGTTGCCCGTGGCTTTTGGCTAAGGGGGTAGCCGGTGGAGGTTGTGGGCGCGAGGGAGAGGAAGCCCGCTGGCATGGGGATGTGGCTGGATTTCGAGGACATCTTGGTAGTTGATTGAGGAGAGATTTTGGTGGTTTTTGGTTTGGTGGTGTTGTGTGGGATATCGAATTCCGGTTGACTTGTTGGTTGGGGTAGATAGAAAGACGAAGGGAGGTAGCTGATGGACGAGTGCAGCTAGACAGACAGAGCTCCTTATAAGTTGGAGAAACGGAACAGGTGACCAGGAAGAAATGAATAGAGAGATGAGGAAAAGAGAAAGAGAGCTAGAAAAAGGGAACGACGCTTGCGGACCTCCTTGGAAGGTTTATATGCTTTGGCTTTGGGACTACTTTTGGCTGCTGACACCGGGCTCTGCGGGAGCATTTCCCATCCTTAAGCACACGCCACTTGGCCGGCATAAGTTTGCTAATCAGCACTTCGGATTGCGAAGAGACGAAGGCCCAGGCTTACCGCTTGCTTCCTTGTGGGTTTCACACCGCCCCGAATGATCAAGGACCAAGGCAGGGGGTACATGGGATAAGTTTGCCTGCTTGATTGGAGTCTGGCTGCTTGAAACCTTCATGAGGAAGTGCGACCAGCCGAGGCTTCCACGTGGGGTTTCAATTGGCCCTCGCAGGACATGAAGGATATGCCTTTGTTATCCGCTCGCTTCTGTGTGTTGCGCAGTAAGCGAGCGAAGCATGCCGACCAACCTCGAAAACCTAGAAACGAAGCTTTTCGCATCCCTCATCTTATCTTTGTCTGGTGGGATGATGTCGGGCAGAGAACATTCGCGATAAACAAGTGTGTTTGATATCGGGAGCCAAAAGTGTGGAGAAAGACTCGGCTGCGGCTCCGTCTCACGCTTTCGGCAGCACCCCTGACAGCCCGTTTCCCTCGGCGTCGGAGCAGCTGTGGCACTGATTGGTCCCGGACGAAGGCTTCGCGAGGATAATTCGGGTCCTGGAAGCCATCGACACGGGAGTGCCCAGAGGATTTGCGTAAGGAATATGTAACTGATGCACCCCAAGATCGAAACTGCCCTATGCTAGACGCTGCTAGACGCTGGTGGATTGTGGGGTAAGTCGGGTAACGCCTTCCAGGCTCATGATGCTATTTGCACTTCGTGACATTGCAGACGCTGCTGTTTTGGTTGCTTTCGGTGGTCTCAGCTGACCTGACCGATGAAGCAGCCCATTGTCGCATTCAATCGAATCATTTGAGCAGCGTTGGCTTTTGCATTCCACCCGAGTCTAGCCGCGGGTGGTGTTCACGTGATGGAGGTCACCGGTTGTCTTAGGATAAACCAACGCTAAGACTAGACATTGACACCTAGACTATAGCACTCATCATGTAAGCCAGCAACAAGACTAACGGACTCATTAGCCTCCAAGCTCCAGTTGCTCTCGTCAAATCACCTGGAGCGACTTCCTGTGTTCTCTTCCCAAATCCGTTGACTGCGCCCCTGCAGGCAAGTGTTTAATGGTTGGAGGTTTTAGACCAGGATTGAACAAGTAAGAAGAGGGACTCAGGCATGCAGTGATTTCCCTTGAAATAAAGAGGCCAACTTGCTCGAGGAGACAGCTTTGGCTCACACGATGAAGGAAAGTTCGAGCGAAGGGGGTGACGAGAAGAGGAGAGGTTCTCCTACCTGAAACTCGGTGAGTGCTCCCTCCACCGTCTCAAAATAGAACCGCAGTCTTGATCGTCAGCGTGAGCCAACAACGATGCGTAACAAACATGGGGTGCTTAAAGCCTGCAGAGCACTGACACCACACGCACGGCAGGTCAGATAGCTACCCATCGGACTCCGAATATCCTCCTATGGGCTTGAGCCGTTACTGAAAGGAGTTGTGTGCTGATCACGGCGCTCGATGTGAGCAAGGCCGTGGACAACCTCTCCGCCAGTGCTCGGTGATGACAGGTGACGACGGGAGAACACCGAGTCCGACGTGTGGTCGATGGCGTCGAATGGCAGCATTTGATAGCTAGTGGGTGGTCGCGGGATGGTGGCATACTCGCCCTCATCCATCCCCTACTGCCGGCCGGCTCGTCTGGATGCGTGGTCCGTTGCCTGTCTGCATAAATAGGGGGTCAGGAGCTCGAGCTTAGGCCTATCTCGGTGCTCCACGTGTGGTTGGCTGCCATGGCTGCCCTTAATAAGTGACACCTCTTCGGCAGCAGTCACGTGGCCACTGAGGGCTCGGAGGGTTTCCGGAGCGGGACGGCGACCACCTGAAGTATCGACAAGTACCCTGTACTCCATGCAGCCTCTGACACCATGACCCGCTCATGTGGCTGGCCTGCTGGAGGGGGGAGATCGTCGAAAAGCAGCCTTTCGTACGAAGGTGATCTCAGTCCCTCGGTGTGACAGACTGGAGGGGGGCAGGTGTTGCCATGGTGTCATGGAGTATGGCACCATTCCCGGTATTCGAGCTACAGGCGGCGGGCTTGTCTGGCTGTCACTCTTCGGGCGCCGGGATGCTTCCCGACGGGCCTCAGGAAGTCAGAGACGAGGGGTGAGGGCATTCAGGCAGATGGTGAAGAACTCATCCGGCAGAGGACCAGAGAACTACCCTGACGAGAGGACTTTCTGTCAGAGGCACCTGTTCCTATCCTTGAGGGTGAGATGACAGTTGGTGACGGGTTTCTGGACTGCAGCCATGTGTCTCAGCAAGGGAAAATATTGACGACACGGGGACGGAGCGGGCCTTTACTCACCATGGCACACGCAGCCATAGTTGGTTATCATTTGCCACGGCCGTGTCATGCCGATTAGGCAGCTCAACCACCCAGGTTGTGCAGGAGCCCGGTTATCTTGGCCCCCTACAGCACGCGTTCGAGGAGGAGGTGGTTCCCAAGGGGGTTTAGGTGAGTGACGGTCCAAGGTTAGGTGGCCCGAGTCGATGACTGGAGCCGACTGGGCAACATCCGACTTCCCATGACCGTTTCCTTTTGCATACCTAGTGCGGGATATCGACGAGTTTGCTCTTCGGGTACGATGCTGCAGTTTTTCATAGTCTTGCGTGTATAGGCAGGGTAACAGTCCTGCAATTCCTCGCTACGGCGCTTCGCGGTCTCTCGTGATTGGCGCACGCAGCGCCCGGCTGTCTCCCAAGCAGAACCGTCACAGAGGCGTTCTGACGCGCATCTCGAGAAAAAACCGACCATTACTGACTCGGCCTAGAAAACAACAAATGTTGGTTCGAATTGAAGCGTTTCTCTCGTTCAACACGCGACGGTAGCGGTCAGCAATTTCCCAAAGCGGTGCGGGTGAAGCGCCGCTACCGCATGATGCCGCCGTTGGCGCCTGCGAAGTGCTACAGCAGGTTGATGATGTTGTATTGTCGGAGCAAACAAAGTTTCGCTCGCGCTTCCAAGTGATTAAGGTTGATGGTTGAGCCGTCGTCGATATGGGGCCATGAAGCCTGTGCAGAGTGGGCGCGATGTCATTCGCAACCGGACGGGACATCGCCGTCTGGATGGACAATGCTTGCAGCAACAGTCTCCGCACTGTCGAGAACCAGAACAAGTGACTGTTGCCTTGCAGAAGCTCATATATGAGCCTAATCGCTTCCGAGTATGTGCGTCCTGGACCGAGATGCCGGGACGATCTTTGCTGCGATGCCCCTGAATTACCGTTGCAGTAACAGCGAGACGGCTTCGACAGAATAGAACTGCATAACAGGCTAAAGAAAGGCATCACTTGGTTGACTGTATCGATGGGAAATCATGGTTGAGACGACTGCCATCCGGCTTCGTTGTTCGTTGGTAGAAGGAACAGAGCCGTCCATGTTCGGCCGGCTAAAGCAGGCAAACGGGTCGCATGTACGGGAGATCGAAACATATCGTCCCGAGCCGGCCGGAGTTGAGATGTGAGCCCGTGGACCGTGGACGAGGGGCGGAGACAAGGCTGTTGTGTGGGTGGGTGACAGGGTGTTGCCTTTTCGCTGCAACTGCAACGCCTTGCCGGCCGCCATGTTGGCCGCATTGAGGCTTGTGTCACTACCACCGACGGCGGCTGACTAGGCAGGACCGCGACTAAAATGCACCCTTAACCGCAAGTCGGCGCGGTGCGAGCAGAGGGTACAATGCATGGCCCGGCTCATTGCCATTGACTCAACACTGAAGAGGCTCAGATAGCTTGCCCGTGACAAACATCACGGCTCCGGAAGACGGCGTGTTTTCGGGCCAGATGGCGGCTGGTCTGTTCGGCTTGATGTCATTTTGGAGGCTGAGCAAGGCTCAGCCAAATGTCATCTGTCGGATTGACCCTCAATCTGGTTACTCGGATGAGACCGTTGGTGCGACAGAGCTGGTGATTAGGTAGGTAGGTAGACGATGTCTGAGTTGTAAAGCTTGCCATTCTCAGGAAACTTTGACGAGGAGAAACAGGACCAGGAACAGGACCAGGAACAGGACCAGGAACAGGCGAACTACTAGCGCGGTTAGGTGGATCTCGCATGTACCAAGCTGGTGCTGATGATCCAATGCTGCACAGCACTTTCAACACTTCCCCGGCGGTAGTTGGGAGGAAGGAACGAATGACCTCGTTCGTGCCTGCCATGCCTGCCGTGCCTGCCATCGACCGTCCATCAATTGCATTTTGCATCAACTTGCAATTTGGCAAGAACGATGGACGAAGATAGCGGTGCCTGGAGCAATGCAGTTTGACAGCTCGATCCTGCAAGGGACCCCTGGCCCAAGCAAAAAAAACCTTAAACTCCTTCAGGTTAGGGCGACTCCTTCCCCAATTGCAAGCTGAGCAAGACCTCATCACGGACCATCATTTCGTCAGGGGGTTCCGATTCCAACTTGATCTCTTTGTCTCAACTTCCACGCGTCCTTGAGTCTAGACCAAGACAAGAACTCTCCGAACAAAGACATCAAAGCCGGCCTAAGTCTATTCTGTCGTCAATTGGGAGAGCCTGGCCTTTATCACTCGAGAAGGATATCAGAATCCGGACAGAGACTAAGACGCTTTTCCGTTTCTGAGTTGTCGCTACGCGTCTCCGGTTGTGGTTGTGGTGCAAAAGTTGTCTGTTGGTCGATCACAACCAACAACCCATCCCCAGCGGTGGATACGACTGTACCTGTCGCGTGCTGCAGCTGCCAGGCCAGGGCCATGGTCGCAGAAGAATCGACGATGCAGATATCACTACGTAGTGCTGCAGCCACCCACGTTGAACATGGACCACGGCGGCTATCTGGTTGGAGAGAGTGGAAAGACGTTGCATCTTTGCAGCTTCATCCATTGACTTGGCAGTCCGTGGGCCTGGAGACTGTCGTATCAAGCAACCAGGATGATAGGACAAAGAGGGCCATCTGGCGTCCAACAGCCGTCGGTGTTGAGCACTAGACCTCTCTTGGTCTTGAGTGGCATATCTGGACGAGACTGTCAAAGAGAAACCGAGTCATCAACAAGGTCAGCGGATGCCGATGGATGCCATCACAAAGAAAGGTCATCCTGCTAGCTCGATTGACTCTTGCAACTTGCAAGGATACACCTCTTTTCCACGGCGGACTACCAACGTCCATTTCTCGTTCCCCCTCTCCTTCTGAAAGGACCTGTCAGGGGTAGGCCTTCTACCACTGATGTGCTAAGATCGGGTCTCGGCCTCTCATGGCACCGCATCGTTGATGCCCTCCCACCACACTAGCCGGCAATGACATGGAGCATCCCGATCTAAAACTCAATGGCTCACATCGGTAGGGGCCCATGTCCCACATCAGCCTTCCCGCAAGGGGGTTGCTGGGGGCTCTTCTGTTGGCGCACGCTTTTGTGTGACACTATGATCTTAAGCGGCCGCTTTTCAACATCGCAACAGACTTCCAGAGGGTCACTCACTCCATTTCCCGTTACTCACGCGCAGAGCCGGTCCGGTTGTTGGTTTCGCTTCTTGCCAGTTCCATATTAACGCGCTACGGGTCTGCCTGCCTGCCTACGGCATCTCATCGATCTCTAGGCGGCGTTTCCCGGAAACGCACAGCCCTCTCACAAGACAATCCATTGCTCATTGTATTCTCTGCCAACTGCTGAGCAAAGATCGTCAACCGGGAAGGGTGAAAGGGTGGTGTTGAAGATAGCCGCACTAACGGTTGGGCGACCCTCTCCAGCGACCCTCTCGACCACTGGACCAATCAGCCGTCCCCCATTGTACTTTCTCCTGCTTGCGTATCTCGGCTCGCTTTTCTCTCTCTCCAGTCTATCCTCCTGGTTTGTCAAAGGTCGGTACATGAACATCTCTCGCGTTGGATGCTGTACTATGTATCACTATAACTGGACACAACCGGAAGTACTTCCAGGTTACTCCATTTGACGGCACCACAAGGCGTACACCATCTTCTACACTACAGCGCGGTGATCCATTATCCGGCATGCAATAGCAAAGGTACATACCTGCCCTATCTGGCTCGGTAGATACATCTCGTGGCGCTTGACTCCTCGACGGGCAGCACTGCTCCACCTCCAACGGTCGGTCATGGACAATCTCTCTCCCCCTTCAACCCCCAACCTACAAACCTCTTGTGTCGTTCACGATTTGATGATCAGGAATTGCAGGAGTTGGTACATCCCGCCGTGCATATGTCTGTGTGCACGCGGTACTTGGTCCAGAATAGACCCAACAGCCCCTTAACGAATGATCGACCTTACCCAATAGGGCCACCATTCTGACGGCTGTAGCCTTGGACAACCAACATAGAAAGACGTGGTTTGTCTGATCCGAACTTTTCACCCACACACGGCAATCTCTTGAACCAACAACTCTTGTTGTAGAGAGTCATCTGAATGCTTCACCGAGGAACACCCGCTCTGGCTCCCCGTTCGGCACATGGTACAAACAGCAAAGTAGACAAGACATACGAAGGACGCGGACAAGTCACACTGCCGTTGATGAAATTCCAGCATGCACCACTTTGCCTTCCCTACGAGCCTCTCCGCCTAACCATTCGCTTAGTCGTCGATGTCGACAAACTGAGCACTCAAGAAAAGATATAAAGTCACTGGCTCCGGCTCGTCCTGAACTTTCTCGACTTCTTATCCACCACCACTACTCACTCGCAGCTCTCTCTTCCTCTTCGACCTTCGCAACTCCTGCAAAACCAGATGTGGCTTTCGTCAGATCCCACTACCACAACTACAACTATCAACAACCAAGTCAACCGTCAGCACCCTCGCGCAACCATCGTCAACATGTGCACCGAGTACTATGACCGGTACCTTCGCTGCGGCTGCGTTGATGCCCACGGATTGGTAGAGTGCGCCTCAAGGAAGCGGACCGGCCCTTGCCCACGTGGAGTCACCCAAGTCTACAACGATATCCACGGCTACTGTCCTGCACACCAACAGTACGTTGCGCTATCCAGGCTTCTAAGAAACATCTGCTGACTTGGCTTACACTAGATAGTCGAGGCGATCCGAAGCTGTGAAGAGAATCCCAAGCACACAGCTTCACTCTTCTGCTCGACGACTTCGACTGGTTTACTCTCAACAGCACGATTACGGAAATACGCAAGATCTTGCACGGAGGCCTCAAGGATCAACACTACTTCAACAATGCTTTCTGTCGGCTGAGCCAGATGGAGGGATGATGTACTTGGGGATGTGTTGAGGAGAGGTTATGGCAGGGTTCAAGGGGGAGGTGTGAACCGACGATAGACTTCTTGCGTTGCTGCTTTTCCTTAACAGCCCCGGTTACGTTGTGTTTTTCTCTTTCACTGTATCGTATTGACTTTCTTTACTGTCGAGCATAAAGCTCGCTCACTCATTTCAGAGTTTGCGTCTGATCAATGCAAATTCTTTAAGCCTTTACAATCACTCAATATCTATAGGAGCAGCCTCGGGATGGGATGACGATGAACCACTCCTCGCAATGACAAGACGAGACAATCCACTTAACAACCTCCCTCGGCATACTCCAAACATTCTCTCACCTCTCTGCAGTTCTACCTCTTTTTGGCGTGATTCATAGGATCGTTGGCCTCTCTTTGCGGCCTCTATGGACCTCGACCAGGACCGTCACTCGGGGTCCTCAGCCCCCAGCAAACTTGGTCGCGGAAAAGCGGCCAGCAGCCAGCAACTCAGCAACTTCCAGCATGGAAGAGTCATTGTTCATCAGCGCATCTACAACTTCACTCGCCAGGCGCTAGAGAAAAGGAGAGCCCTCCGAGAACCAACAGCCCAGGAGTCCTGTCCAAACTGGGTAAGTGGTAAGCCGAACCGTATGATCAAGCTTCGAAACGTAGTGATTCGTCCATGATAACTTGAAGTTGGTGTCCATCTGCCGTACGAAGGAATCCTTCTGTAGCACAAACGTCAAGTTACACAGCAAAGAGACCCGATGCCAACCACCCTTGTCAGCCCCTGTCAAACCAACCTAATTCGACAGCCACGAGGTCACACCTGCCAGAAGAGAGTGTAGCAAAGACGACCCCACAAACATCGGGCCTATCCGCATTGACAATGGCCAAGCAGCGCTCAGCTTTCCTCTCTCAAGAAGCAATGCTTAAAAATCACAACCTGAAGGAACAATCAACTCTTGACGTATCAGACGGCGAGATGGTTCTCTTGCGAACGGCTTCGCGACCGGGGAACAAGCTCCGCTTCCCCGCTTTTACCCGCATCTAAACTTTTTGTCGCACTCAATTGCAAACAAGCTCTTCCGTGTCGAACTTCAACTTTACACAAAACTATCTGACACCTTCAGCTCTTTTCGTTGTCTTGGACTTCCGGATGTTGTCCGGCTCGGCCGCCCGTTCCCCTGTCGTTGCGCGCTCCTTCGACGTCCAGCTCACTCTAATCAGCCTCCAAGCCTCGTTTGCGGTTCGGATCATAGCACGTACATGAGAATAGCATCATGTGATTATCCGCCCCAAATCACCAATTCGGCTTCCACCTTGTGTGGGGCCCGCACCGGGCTCCTCCGCTAGCCACCAAGCGACCGTTTGATAGACCAGTCTCCTTTCCTTGGTCATGTTTGCTTGCTTCAGCCCTTCGACAAGCCCCTTTCGGCCCCCAGGGCAGATCATTTGGGGCTGAACTTCGGCTTGGGCCAACAACTGTTGGCCTCCTCAAAGTCCGACGACAAATGCGCGCTTCAAGCATCAGCAACGCCAAAGCCCAGCGGTACACACATGTCGCGAACTAACATCGAGGAGACAGCATTAGCTGCTAGCAATCATGCCGGCCAACGTCCACTTCAATTGCCGATACGGCAACACACCGCCTGACTCGCTTCCGGACTCCTCAGCCGCAGTCCGCAGCCGTTGAGGAGCACATGGACATTCTGACGACGATGCCAACCATGCAATGCCTTCTCCCATCCACCTTGCGACGGCAAGCATGCCGGCCTGTACCACCGGAGGAAAGACTACCACTTTAGGGACGGAAAAGCGAAGCCGAGGACCCATCTTGAAGCGCTTCACAAGGAATATGCATGAACCTGTGTAACGGCGTTCTCACGTTTTGACAGAACATGCCACATCGCACAACTACGAAGCACAGACTCAACAAAGCTCGTATGCACGTAACCTTGTGCTCTCTGTACGCTCTACTATGCGTGGTAGACACGAGGCGGATGATAGGGCCCTCTTCATGATATCGGCAACGCCCAACAAGTTCGTCTCAAAGACTCAAACTTCATCTACGATGTTGGCCCTGGTCGATCCGCTGCTGCTTGCGTCCAACATCGATCACACGAATCACCGATTGGCATATGCATTTCCTTCCTCTGTGTCAACGGGCGTTAACCGACATTACGCACGGAATGGACAGCAGCCAACTGTTTGCTGAGAACGACAGCTCAGAAACATCGCATCTGCCGAACACTCTCCAACGACAGTGTCTGATACAGGAAGGGAGCTCCGTCCGTGTCACGACACACAGGACGTGACAGCCAAAACAAGGTTGTAAGATGGCGCTGCTGAGCATGTGTACCTTCGTTTCTGCCGTGCCAGTGGCTTGCCATGGAGAGATGAGCCAGGGATGCCAGTGGTCATTGCACATGACGTTTGCCGCGTGTAGGCCGAGAAACAACAACCGGAGAGGTGAAAGTACAGGCTCATCTATCACCACCCCGGTCTATGAGTTCACTAACGACCTCTCATCGGCGCAAAACGTGCGTGAGATTCCCTCATTGGAGAGCGTCGCGTGTCTTGGCTGCATCATATGCTCCGCCAGAGACAAGTCGCCGTGGCCTCCCTCAACTCGGACATCAGATATGAGCAATCACCGGCGTCCCGGCCATATCCAGCCCATTGCCCTCCACGCCCTGCTTGCCTTGCAAGTGCGAGTTCGCAGGGCTGAGGTATCAGCGGAATGGACCTTACCGCATCCACTCAGAAGCCGCATCGTTCATTGGAACCGTCAAGATGTACCGCGCTCCCTCCTGATACAAGCGCTATGGCATGGTATTATTCGTAATCTTCGTGAGAGCCGTTGATATCTCCCACTTGGCCAGAAACTCTCTTCTGTGGTCCGCCGTTGCCTTTGGACCTACGTCCCATCCAAGACCTGCAATTGGCCATCACACCGTTCATGAAGCAATATCAGCTTGGTGTATAACTGAAGTACAGCGTCACTCTCGTCGGTGCTGTCGTTGTTGTCTACCAACAGCAGATCTCGAAGCTCGGCTCTGAATGGTCAGCGCCGGCTGCACCGCGCCTGTTACAAGCTGCGCCAACCCTCGCACTTGGCCAAATCGGGGAAAGCTTATTCTCAATGGCCCCGCTTTTCTCAACGTCGCGTCCGGACTTCAAGGACGACAAGGATTCAATATCAACCTCTCGACATCGCAAGACTCATTCGCTTCTGGCGAATGTGCCATGATGGCTTCAGTCAATGTACCGGTTACCTCCCATCCAACCCTCAATTGTCACAAAGTTCCCTCCCTGCGTCCAGCTAAATTTAACCCTCTCTCGGCCTTTCCAGCGCACGGGACTGGGGCCCGGCCGATCCATATGCGGCCGGATCACCGCCCGGTTCCGGCCACAAAACCGGCCGCTTGAGGGTCCCCATGTCCCCAATTTTCCCACCTTCTACACAGCACAAACTTGACTACATACCACCGGGACCGCCGCAGCGGCCGGGCGGGACCTGCCACTAACTGACTCTCCCTCCCTCCCTCCCTCCCTCACAAACGGCTAACCATCTGGTCGTCGTCGGCGATAACCTTCTGCCATCGACCAAATCAGCCTTGCCATCCGCCTCGTCGACCGCATTCATCTATCTCGATGAAGCCTAACCCGACCTCCTCATGACTCGGAGAGGAGGTCGCCAACGGACGGACATGGGACTGTTGGCGAGGGAAAGACAGAAGCTGCGGCTGACTGCCGGTGAGAGAGGGATTTCCACCAACAGAAGGGGTATCCGGCGCTTAGCCATTTCTCTCCTCTGACCGGACTGGTGCGGGTAGACCTCCTAACCCCTGACCTCCCTTTCCACCTTCGTGATATCATCACCCTGCAGAAAAGGAGTCATATGCGATGAAGCTAACTGGATCTAGGCTAATATACGACCCGTCAAACCTCTCAGCCGCTCTGTGCGTATGGCGACCACTCGGAGCTAGCTGTGTCCTCGTTCAACCAGGGCCGGTGATGGGAGTCAGACCACGGAGATGGCCTTGAGCTGTGATCGTCGCCAACGACCACCTTAGGGGGATGCCGCGCAAAGAGAGCGACATTACCGAGTGGCCAATGGGGAGGGGCTCCCGCCTGATTCTGAGTGTCAGGGACACTACTCTCCGGCTCAAGATGGCGCACAGACAGGCCGCATGGATGGTGGGAGGTGAGGTGAGGTGACATGTCACCGTTGCGGGCGGGTGGAATATGAATCATCTCCCCTTACAGGAGGAGAGGATGGATCATTTGAGATGAAGTGGAAGAGAGGTTCATATTGGGCAATTAAACGAGGTTCACCAATGAATGGCTTTATTTCGGGTGACTGGATTACTCAGGGGCAGTAAGGGAGGAAGGAGATATGATCACCAACGTCCATCCAGGTCCGAAGTAGAAGGGATGAATGGGCAGGACCAATATCCATTCCCTTGGACCTGGAGACAACTTGGAGTCATGATCTACTGGTAGGAGGATGGGATGTACATGATACAGGGAGGTACATACATGCAATCTCATCATCGTCAGTGGACTCCCAGTGAACGAACGGCGACCGACCAGGAAAGGAGATGATGATACGCCAGAACCCATCATGGTGACAACAACTACAACTTTACTACCTCTCGTAGTTCAATAGGAGCCCTCTTAAGCAAGCCCTCTTCAGCGAGCTCCCTTAAGCAATGAGGAACTGTGGCGGCAAGTCTTGACCAAGACGGAACAGGGGCGGCCACACCGCAGCAGAGCCCCCATATCGCGTGATGACTAACAACAGGTCAAAGGCTCAACAGAAATTGTGTAGCAGTGCACCATCTGAAGTACATCAAGGAAACCGAGCGAATAAACAGAAGAGACAGACACTCTGCCTCCATGGGCGGGGTTATTGCCTGGCGTAAAATGTAGTGGGTGAGTATGTTCCCCCGTCGATGATACTGCAGTCTTCCCGGTCGAATGGGCATCGGATATCCTTCAATCTCTCTGTGAGTGCCATGTAGACTCAACCGATGAAGACATGTCATCCTATTGTAGGAGGAGGGACATACCACCGGCGTTCAAATCCAGCTGATACACTAAACCCGGTCAAGGCGAGCGTCTTCACGATGATGGCGACAGGAGGTACAGTGCGTCTTGTCGTCTGGACATCCTCCCCGTGGCACACATTGCTTCTTCCTCGGAGCAACCCCGTTGTACCTCCCACGTGATATCGAGATGTTAGTCTCCCGTGCTGCTGCGATTTCCGGGTTGCCCAGGGTGAAAGGTATTGGTTCTCAAAACGCGTGCTGCTGAGGGGAAGAAATGTCTGGCAGGTATGAGGTTATGTCGGCTTGTCCAGGTCGGTCGAAGTTGGGGGTGGTCGTGGTGAGATGGTGAGCTTGGGAGAAAGCGTGGATTTATATCAGTTGAAATCAACCCAGATCCGATCGAGTCTCAACGAGAGTGAACAGAGGCCGGACTCAATTTCCAGCAAAAGCCCGCTCAAGTAGTATTACGGAGTAAGGTGTGTAGTTGCCTTTGAGGAAGGAGCGGCGTGTTGAGGGAAGGGACGGCATTCAGAAGGAAGGGGCGACAGCCTGAAAGTAAACGGTCCACAGAACCGGCACTGGCTTTCGAGATGTCCGACGATTACACGATTAGGTGACAAGACGAGAGTCAACCGCAGGTGGAAGGGACGGAATGGACGAAGAGTGGACGGCGACCCCATCCAGATTTGCTGGACGTCGAGCATGGCAGGTGGGTGTGCCATGGCTCATGGCTCATATCACATTTAAAAAAGAAAAAAGTCAGAAAATCACAATGAAAATATAGTGAGAAAAGTATCCATTCTATGCGACTACCCCCCACTCCAACCTACACTTCCATCGTCATACTGAAAAAGGAAACCGAGAGACAAAAAGACAATTTTGGTTCGTTGCCTCTAACTTTTGACATCCCGATAGGTGAGAGAAAACGATGAAGTGACGCCTTTCATAAGATCCCGAAACGTGGTTGTCCCAATCACAACTAAGAGTAAAAAGAAACCCCGCCCAGATGCATTAACCGCTCTGCTCGAGGGGAGAGGGACGAGACACGGAACCAAATCTACTACCCCTAGCCCAGCCTAGACCCCTGATAGTTTACCTGGAGGACATGGCCTTGGTCACCAGCCTCTTGAGGCCGAGCTCCTTCTTCTTCAGGTCCTCGGCGGTGGAGTCCTCGATCTCGAGCTGGCCCATGGCCTCGCTGAGCGACTGCTCGATCTTGTCCTTCTGGCCGCGCTTGAGCTTGAGGCTCAGTGTTGGGTCGGAGATGATCTCCTCCACGCGGGAGATGTATGACTCGAGCTGCTGCTTAGCCTCGAACTTCTTGGTGAAAGCCTCGTCGGTGGTCTTGAACTTCTCGGCTTCTGTAATTGTTATTAGTCATCGGGTACTTCATTACAGTGTCATCTTGAGTGGGCAAACGTACCAGAGATCATGTTCTCGATCTCAGTTGCGGAGAGCTTGCCAACGGAGTTGGAGATTGTGATGTTGGCGCTACGGCCGGAGGTCTTCTCAGTGGCGGTGACCTTGAGGATACCGTTGACGTCGACCTCGAAGACGACCTCGAGGACGGGCTCACCGGCCCTCATGGGAGGGATAGGGGCAAGAGTGAACTCGCCGAGGGAGGTGTTGTCATCGCAGTTGGCTGTAGTAGCACGTTAGTTTTAAAGCTCAAGACAAACAGGAATCGGGAAATACCCACTTCTCTCGCCTTGGAAGACGGGGAACTGAACTGTCTGCTGGTTGTCGGCGACAGTGGTGAAGGTGCGCTTCTTCAAGCAAGGGACGGTCTGGCCGCGGGGGACGACGGGGGCGAAGATGTTACCCTCCATGGCGACACCGAGGGAGAGAGGGCAGACATCGAGGAGCAGGAGATCAGCGGTGTCGGCGGAGGTGGCCTTTCCGGAGAGGATACCAGCCTGGACGGCGGCACCGTAGGCAACGGCCTCGTCGGGGTTGATGCTCTTCTCGAGCTTCTTGCCGTCGAAGAACTCGCTGAGGAGCTTCTGGACCTTGGGGATACGGGTGGAGCCACCGACGAGGACGATCTCGTCAACGGCGCTCTTGTCCATCTGGGCGTCCTTCAGGACCTGGGCAACGGGCTCGAGGGTACCGGCGAAAGCCTTGGCGTTCAGGTCCTCGAAACGAGCACGGGTGATCGACATGTTAAAGTCATGGCCGTCGAAGAGGGAGTCGATCTCAATGGTGGTCTGGGCACCGCTGGAGAGGGTACGCTTGGCACGCTCGCAAGCAGTCCGGAGACGACGGAGCGCACGGGGATCGTTTGAGGGGCTATAAGGGAAATGTCAGCTTTCATCTTAAGAGCATAATAAGAGTTACTTATACGCACTCAGCCTTGGATTTTTTAATGAACTCCTTCTTGCAGTAGTCGAGGAGGTTGGTGTCGAAGTCCTGGCCACCAAGATGGGTGTCACCGGCAGTAGCCTTGACGGTGAAGACACCGCCCTGGATGTTGAGGAGGGACACATCGAAGGTACCACCACCAAGATCGTAGATAAGGACGTTACGCTCCTTGTTGGACTTGTTGGAGCCAAGACCGTAGGCAATGGCGGCAGCGGTGGGCTCGTTGATGATACGGAGGACGTTGAGGCCAGCAATGGCACCAGCATCCTTGGTGGACTGACGCTGGTTGTCGTTGAAGTAGGCGGGGACTGTGATGACGGCCTTCTCAACCTTCTTACCGAGCTTCACCTCAGCAATCTCCTTCATCTGTTGGTAATAGTTAGCATATGTGCGTCTAGGTAGCTTGGGGAATCAGGCAGACTTGCCTTGGTGAGGACCATGGCGGAGATCTCCTGGGCGGAGAACCTGTGCTTGCCGCCAATGTAGTCGACCTCGATCTTGGGGGTACCCTCCTCGTCGACGACCTTGAAGGGCCACGACTCCATATCCTTCTTGACGGTAGGGTCATCGAACCGGCGACCGATGAGACGCCTAGAGGGAGAGGTATGTTAGCGGCGTGTTCCTCCTTGAATGTAAAAGACACAGACTGATGCCGTGACTTGATGAAGGATAGACCTACTTGACATCGAAGACGGTGTTGATGGGGTTCATGGCAGCCTGGTTCTTAGCGGCCTCACCGATCAGACGCTCCTCCTCGGTGAAGGAAACGAAAGAGGGGGTCGTGAAGCTACCCTGCTCGTTGGCAATGATCTCGACATTGTTACCCTCGTACGTGGCAACGCAAGAGTAGGTAGTGCCTGAAGTTCCGTCAGCACCGGTTACGGAAAGACTTTTGCGCCCAGTTTGGACCCCGAGCCCGAAATTTTCGGGACTCCGGGCCATTGCGCACGAGAGCTGAGGCTGCGGAAGGGACATACCAAGATCGATGCCGATGGCACCGTCGTAAACCTCGTCAGCCATATTGAATTGATGTGATGGGGTTTTATTGGGTAGGATAAGGGAAGGAGAGGAATTTCGAAGATCGAGGAGACAAGGAGGAGGAATGGCCGCACAAAAGATGAGAAGGGTGCAGGTGCTCTTGCGTGGGGCAGAAGCAGGTTATAAATTTTTAGGATTTTTCAGAAGACGGTGAATACTTTTTCATTCTCGCCTTTGCCCGCCCACATTTTCCTTCCCCACCCTTGGCTTGATTCAGGAAGGCGGGCCTGGGCGGCACAAAATTTCTTATCGCTTATCGTGTAGCCGCAGTTGAAGTAAGCGCAACAGGCACGTGATACCGCTATCTGAGACGGGAAGGAGCCATCCTTGACGGAATTTTGCTGGGAAATCCAACCGCCACCAAAGGCCAGAAACGACCCTTGATTTTGCGACAAGAATCTCCGAATCTCCTTTGATCGACCTCGTTTTAAGTTTTGCGCCCCGACTCGTTGAGAACCCACCTCTACGGCTATTCCGACCCTTCGTCAAAGAACCGCTTTCTGGAGACTCTGCCTGGCGCATAGTCATCCATAATTTCTGCCCCAGAAACAAAGAAGAGACCCATCCTTCCATTTTTGGAACTTCCTCAGACTCAGGCACCGCGTCTTCCTCTCGACTTCCTTGCCTCACCAACCCACAACTCCTTCCTTACCGACCAGCTCTGCACGGTCCAGACTGTTCTTCACTTACGTCACCTCATCAAAATTCCGACTCGATCTTCTCCAACCTCTCCATCCGACCAACCCCGCCCAACTCTCGGTCTCTACTATCCTTGACTTAAACCTCGGAGATCGATCGCCCGACTCTCCACCACAACCCAAGATACCTCTAGCCCAGTCTCTAGTACCACACACATCCCACACCAAGCACAACATGTCGGAACAAGTCGACCTCACCACCATCCCCGTGTCGCCGGCCGGCGGCAACGAGACCTCAGCCAACATCGACGACTCGGCCGACGTCAAGACTGTCTTCCACGACAAGGACAACTTCAATGTCAAGCATCCTCTCGCAAACCGGTGGACCCTTTGGTTCACCAAGCCCGCCAGCGGCAAGGTTCGTTGGACTACACAGCCATTCTAGGCGGGAAGCCACTGCTGACAGTCTCATAGGGCGACAACTGGAACGACCTGCTGAAGGAAGTCATCACCTTCGAGTCCGTGGAGGAGTTCTGGGGCGTATACGTGAGTTTATAACCCGCCGTCTTTGTTCCTTTTGCGGACCAGCTGCTAACACCTCCCGCCCAGAACAACATCGCTCCCGTCTCCGCCCTGGCCCTCAAGTCCGACTACCACCTCTTCAAGGAGGGCGTCCGCCCGGAATGGGAGGACCCCCAGAACAAGCACGGCGGCAAGTGGTCTTACAGCTTCAAGGACAAGCGGAGCGTCGATATTGACGAGCTCTGGCTCCACGTGATGCTGGCCGCCATCGGCGAGACCCTGGAGGAGGAGGAGGACGGCGAGGTCATGGGCGTCGTCGTCAACGTGCGCAAGGCCTTCTTCCGCATCGGTGTCTGGACGCGCACGACGGGCAAGCACATCCCCGGCCGCGGCGACGGCGACGTTGCCGGTGGAAAGGGCCGATCCGTTGATAAGGGACGCGAGATCCTGCTTTCCATCGGCCGCCGCTTTAAGGAGGTCCTCAAGCTGCCACCCTCGGAGGCGGTCGAGTTCTCGGGCCACACCGACGCCGCCCACAGCGGCAGCACACGCGCCAAGGCCAAGTTCACGGTCTAGGAACGCCTGGTTGGTGGCTTACCCTCGTACTTTGGAGGCTTTTCTGCTGGTTCTCGATCGCCCAGCCGCGTATGACTACTTTCTCATCCTCTTATATGACGCTAGACTCGGTGTTTTTGCAGGAAAGAAAGAGTGGACGAGGGTGTTTTGTTATTGCTGTGTATGGATGGTTGGTCTCTGCGGAGGAAAAGAACTGCATTCTATTTTTTCGCGAAGGTCTTCGGAAGTCTTTGGCACGGATATGTCGTGATAGCTGCTCGTCTTTTAGAGCAGCTGGCTGACTGGTCTGCGAGGCGTTCGTTGTTTTCTGGTGCATATCACTTAGCCTTAGATTCTTAACTCGAGCTAAGTTCTGCATCATTGAGAGGTGACATATCACTGCAGTGGCACTCCAGAGTCTGATTCACGATCACTTGTGACAACCATCTATCAACTCACCCGTTGAAACATGGGGCTACGGGCCGCCTGTTATCAAAGCAAGACATCATACACTTGATAAATAACAGGTCTAACAAGCCTCAAGACTGATCGAAGAGGGCGAATATGTCATTGCCTATTCAACAGTCCATCCAGTAAACGACACCATAACGCCCAGATACCAATCACAGCTGACATACACCTGCTACCCTACCCTCTAAGGTCCATCATAGGCACATCATCGTCCTCGCCCTCAACAGAGTCCGCCACTTCTGCCCCCTCCTCCATAGCAGAGTCCTCCACCGCCGGTTGACCCCTAAAATACTCCGGCGGAGGCGTCCAGCTCTTCGGGACCATCTTGGGATCGACCTCCGGCAACGATGTCTCGACCCAACCACCGTCAAGCGGACTGGGAGACCGCCTCGGGCCGGTCAGAGAGGCAAGCGTCTCCTTCCAGGTCTTCGGTTTCTGCCTCTCCGCATCTGGGTCGACTGCTCGATTGGTCAGCCTCTGCCGTCCCAAGACACACATCTCAAGTAATGAAAGGGGAACAACTTACCACCCTCAATCATCTCCCTCATCTCCCTCTCAACCTTCCTCCTCTGCAACCTCGTGTCGCCAAGAAGATACTCCGCCGGGCCCCTAATGCTCTCGACCCTCTCTTCCTCGTACGGCCTGAGCTTCTCGCGGAAGTAGTACTCCCTCGGCACGGGGTCTTCCGTCACCGGATCAGACACCATGTCCCGATCCACATCCTCATCCCGCCTTATCCTGCTCCTAGTCTTCTCGCTCTGCAGCTCGAGCGGCCAGCGGTCGAGACTAAAGAACCGCCTCTTCTTCCCCCTCGCCTCCTCGGCCGCCCAGTCCCAGTTGAAGTCCCTCACCCAGACGGTCTGCTTGCTCCCATCGGCTTTGGTGTAGATCGCTTGCCTACCGCGACCGAGGAGGGACTGGTTCTCGTGCGACTCGAGTAGGATCCGGTGGCGGATGAGTTCCATCGCTGCCTCCTCTTTGGCCTCGGCCTCGTTTTCGGGGGTTCGCATCTCGTCAGGTACCTTCCCCAGCACGGTAGGCAGCCACCCCGCCCACCACTCCGGGTCGAACCCCTCCACGAACCCGGCGAGCGTGAGGGGGGGTTTATCCCTCTGCCCCTTCCACTCCTCGTCCGTCTTGTCCCTGATTGTCTTGTACGCCTCGCGGTAGGTGTACAGCGCCTTCTGGACCTGCAAGGTGGGTAGCGGATGGGCTTTGTGCCACCCGTGCTTGCGCTGGAGGATGCGATGCAGGGTGAGACCCAGACGCTTCCCGAGCTGGCGGAAGAAGCGGCTGCGGATGAGGGCTTCTTCCCTCGCGATGTCAGGGTCGGAGTCCGGCTCCGGGAGGGAGAGGAAGGAGGTTATGTCGGTGGGAAACGTCGCTTGTAGCAAGGGGTTGGCCCCGTCGGTGGTGTAGTCTATCGTGCCGGCAACGCGGTCGAGGGGTTCGATGGGGCGGATGGAGCGGGCTATGTGGCCGTGGGCTGTTGGGTCTGGGGTGTACCTGTGGAGGTTGGGTGGGTTAGTATGGTTTGTCAGACAGAGGTATGGGTGGGTTTGGGGAAATGGATTACATACCTGCAAATGCCTTGCTTAACGGCTCGTTCGAGGAAATACATAGCCTGAGGAGGCGAGAAAGCGACTTTCCCCCTGTCGCCGCCGCAACCGCGATTGATGACCGCCAGCAGCTCCTCGACGGACACCCACTTCTCCGTGTCGGGAAAAAGACCGGCCTCCGACCGGTCGTCGATCGCCTTCTGCAGCCGCGCGGCGAAGATGCCGTACAGCTTCGGCTGCTGTTTTCCCTTCGCCGCAGCGGCCGCGGCGAGCATCTCCTCGCTAACCGAGTTGCCGGCGAGGAAGCGCAGCCACCTGATCCCGTCGGGCGTGATGAACTTCTCCCACCGCCCGGCCTCCAGCAGCTCGATGACCGCAGGTCGCAGGGCGAGGCGCTGGATCTCGTCGAGCAGCGGCTTCGGGTGTCTCGCCGTCGGGACCCTCGGCGCGCGCACGATGGCCCTGAACACCTCCTCGCACTCCTTCAACAAGTCCTGGTCCTTCTGCACGTCCGGGTCGACGCCCCTCCACACGAACGGACCGCCGTTGATGACGCCCATGGGAAGCGTGACCCACCCCCTGGCCTCAGAATGCTGCTCCTCGACGAGTCGCCTCACGTTCAGCGCCAGGTCGGCCAGCACCTTCTTCTGCTCCCTCCACCAGACCGTGTACGGCATCGTCTCGAGCTTGTTCTTTGGCACGGGTCTCCTGCTCAGCTTGGGCAGGTCCCACTGGTGGTTCCTGTCGACGTCGGCGCGCACCTCGTCCAGCACCTTTCCCTCCACGGCGGGTACGACACGGTTGTACCGTGACCCGGCGAGGGTCTGCTCGCTGTTCGTGAAGTGCCGCAGCGCCTGTTGCAGCGCCGCCCGTCGCGCCCCGCGCTCGACGGCCTGTCTCTCCACCGAACCGGGGGGTCCGATTTCCCCGCCCACTTGACGGAGAGGCAGCTTGTCGTCGGTTGGAAGGATGAGCTGGCCCTGCTTAGTCTTGTACCTGGCTAGGGGTCCGTTCTTGGCGGTGAGGGTGTCGTACGCCGCGTTCTCGAGGCGGTAGAGGTAGGACTTGTCCGGGTCGTCGTGGTCCTCCCAGGTCCAGAAGGCGTTCTCTGCTTCTCTCAACTGGTTCAAAAAGGCAGCGGCCTCTCCGGTGGGAGTTTTCTGGCGGCGGTCCATGGGCACGAACTGGGTGTGTACCCGGTGGGCTGGGGCGACGAGGAGGCGGCGAGGTCCGTCGTCTGGCTCTTGTTGCTCACCAATCTGAATGGCCCTGGCGCCGGGGATGACGGGTCTCTTCCCTCTAGTAGGCTTGGGCACTTCGTCGACACTCTTGATCCCCTTCCCGGGCGGGACGACACCGAACATGACGCCCTGGAAGTGCCTGTGGCCAGTAATCTTCCTCTGCACATCGAAGAACATGTTCCGCACCGCCTGGTTCGCACGGTTCATCAGCTCCCTCCCCTCACCGTGCTCCAACCAGGCGACAAAGTCCTGCGCCTCCTGAAGCTTCGTCTCGAACTCCAAAAGCCGGTCGGGATCCTCCTCTCTCAGGAAGTTGAGTATATGCTCCAACCTCACCGCAAGAGGCGGTTGGGGCGTGCCCTCGTAGTCCATCTCCCGGATCCACTCCCACGACTCTCTGTCGACGGCAGTGGCGCCGCGGAGCAGCTCGTCGTCGTCGACCATCTCGACTGGCGGGAGAGGGACGGTGTAGTCTGGCTTGATGTCGGGACTGAGAGGCGGGAAGGGAGGAGGCGAGGGCGCGTACTTGTATTTCTTGGGGATGATAACCTGGCCCCGGGCTGCTGCAAATGGGTTGTTGTTGCTTTGTCCGACGTTCTCAGAGGACTGTTCGGGAGGCGGCGAGGTGCGGGGAGTGGTGTCTTTTATCTCGTTGTCGTGGTTGTCTTGTCTCTCAGGCAGCTGTCCCACTGGCGGCAATACGATAGTATGCACCTCATCCTCTGCAGCGTGGACATCTTCATGCGCTTCCTCTCCCTCTTCCTTATCCTGCCGGAGACGTCCAGAGTTTTTCTCAAGCGTAATCTCTTCCAACCTCTCCTCGTCCACCTCCATCTGCTGCTCAAACAGTTCAATAATCTCTCTCCCCATCTGCGCCTCTCTCAATTTCTCCTTCTCTTTCTCTTGCATCTCCCTCTCCGTTTCTTTCGTCTTCGGCTCATCCAACATCACAACAGGACCCTCCAGATCCCTCCACAACGTCGGATCCCTCGGGGCCTCCCTAATCGAGATACCCTGAAACACATACTTCTCACGAACCTTCCCGTCACCCAACTCACCGGCATCCCCCTCACCCAACGGCTTAGCGGAGGGCAGACCCTCCTCCACATTTGCGTCTGCTGCGGCCTCGACGGCGCCACCGCTGGGCTGGGCTCGCGGCTCGCGGAGACGGGGGCGTTTAGATCCAGTTTCGGCGCGGGACATGCCAGTGCCAGGAGTCAGTATCATCCGCACGGGGACATTACTTGGCCCAGCCGCGTCAGGCACGGGGTTCTCAAAGCCCTCTCGTTTGCGCTTAGATACCCCACCAGCAAGCCACCCAGCAGCACGCCTCGAACTTCCAGGTGTTCTAGTTGTCTCGGGATCGGTATCGCTCACCTCCTCGTCCTCATCCACAACACTCTCAGAAACCGGCTCTTCATCAGGCCAAATCCTAGCAAAAGCCTTCGGATACCGCCTCAACTCCCGCTTAACCTCGCTGCCGTCCGGCATGCACGCCCTGAGCGACTCGGCCGGCGTGTGGAAGAAGACTTCGTTCTGCGCGGCTACGAGGTCATCACCGGCCTGCCCGGGACGGTAGGGGACCTGGATGCCGGCGTTGGTGAGGAGGGAGCGGAGGTTGGGGTTGATGGTCGGCGAGTTGACGTGGGTGAGGAGGAAGGTGAGGAAGGCGTCTGGAGGGGTGTTAGTGATTGCAAGGGGGGAGGACGAAGGGCGGTACGAAGGTTGTATTTGGGGGGAGGGACAAAGGGTACTTACCGTCGAGGATACGGTCCGCAGCTGAGGGGGATGCTGCTGGACGGTGATGCCGAGCGTGATAGGCGCGGCGACTGAGCATTGTTTGGGGTTGTTGCGACGAAGAATCACGTAGGAGAAGAGTGTTGATGGCGGGGTTATCGGGGCGTTGTGAGAGAGTGAGAGAGTAGGAGGTCAGAGACCAAGATCAAGAGAGCAAGAGGGAAGGAGAGTCTGATGATGCGAAGTTCTGTCTAAGGGTCATGTACGTATGTGAAAGCTATACTGAGCTCTTTGTTCCCATCTTCGCCGTACCGGAAGATGCAAACAGCTGCGCATAAGAGAAAGCCATGGTCTGTCTGCCGGCTCAGCTTGCGGAAACCATCCTGCTTCTCTTCCGTTTTCCATTGCAAGGTTGCCAGCTACTCCCTCGTCGCCGGTGCCATTCGTCGCAGCGCACAAGACGATTGCCCATTTCCACCGCTATCAAAGGAAGACAATCCCGCTTCCGTCGCCGCCCGTATTGACGCTCTTCGCTCGGGGACAAAGACCGTCGTGAGCAAACTCGAAGCTGGCATAAGTGTGGTGTAACGCTCGTGAACAAAGGGGATGGGCGCCAAAGCCACCATCAAACTCTGACATCCCATGCCGCCGGATCGAGTCATTCCAGGGACAAAGACCTTTAGTAGAAGGTAGGAATTCCTCTTGAGGTGGGACGTCGTAGGAAATCTCTGGCATGGCGGGCACCTTATTGATTTTTGACAAGGGCAGGAGGGAGAAGATGTCGTCCCTCTGAAGAAAACAGAAAGGGGGTGGTCGTCTGTGTCATGAGAATTGTGGGGCAAGGGACAACTCCAAGATGGGGTCGAAAGTGAAGGGCGAAGGGACAAGGGATCTGGATGGAGACGACCGCGTTCAGCATTCAAGAACCAGCACGACGAAAGTCGAGGAAGGAAGATTGATAATGGAGGAAGCACAGCACAAGTAACATCACAAATTGCAAGGTTGGAGATGTAGGCACAAGTAAGTTGCGAGAGAGTTCTTTCTCATTTTTTGTCTGTTTAAACAGCTCCGCTAAAGTAGGCAAAGCTGCGATGGGGACTTGAGGACCCTGGACCAGAAGTCAACAACATCAACTGCAGTGATGTTGTTGCCTCTGATGCAAATGGACCGCCTAATGCAATCCATGCTCGAAGTAAAACGCTCGCTCAATAAAAACCAGCGCTTCGTCTCTCAGTCCTGTCCTCATCCATCCTCGAGGCTCGACGATGAGTAGCCGCTCCCAAACCGTGCCCGGCTGAGATACAGCTTCCGTCCATCGCCTGATGTGTGTCGAAAGAATTATCGTTTCGGGGGTGGGTGTAAAACGGGGTGGTGGTGGTGCTTGTCTTGACAAACACCCGGTCCGGTCGAAGATGATGTGTGTTGTGGTGCAGTGTAGAGGGTTTTCGTCCGTCGAACCAAAGCGAGGACCCGTCTTGTTGTTAATAGAAAAAAATGTGTCCCTTCCATCAATCGCCCCTTTTTGCTGTGTCCCTTTCTCGTTCCATCGGATATATCCTCCAGGAAAAGTTACCAATCTTTTTGATGTCCTGACCCGTTTCGGCATTTTTCAAGCCCACATCCTCCTCGTCGATCGATCTCTATCCTCCATCCAGCCCTTCGAAATGAACTTCGTATCGTGGTTCACCGCCCTTCCATCCGTGGGGGGCAAGGTATCGGCACCAGCCTTGGTATGTCGGGATATCCATTCTCTTTTGGTGTTGTAATCCTCCTCCTATTCAGACGACACAGTTAAGTGCCCCCTGTCTCCCGGGGTGGTGGTATGGCTCGCAAAATAAAAATAAAAGAAACAAGGGAATTTTGGCTTCTAATTGAAGCGGAGAGGTAAGGAAATTCGATCGCAAGAGTGAAAAAAAGCAAACGCTAAATGCCATGATAACGCTAGATGTAGTGGTTCCCCTGTGCAAAAAACATGCCCAGATGCAAAAACAGTCTCTGTTTGTCTTCCAATGATACACGTCAATGCTTCCTTCGGTAGAGGGGGTAGAGAAGCATGATGATGTCGAGACGATCCTGAAGATGGAGGATGTCAAGGCCTGGTAACGACTGTCTTTGTCGAAACTGTAGAGGCGCGTAGGTGTGGTGTTGGAGCCGCAGTGACAGGCATCCGATCAACACCATGGGACTTCATACCGCCCCGACATGTCGATCCCTTGGTGAGGGTGGACCGGCCTGGGTTGGTATGAGGCGTGTTGTTGTTGCGCTGGTGGCGTGGGTGTGACTGGGCACCGAGGAGGGAACTGGTAGCCTTCCACCTTGCCTTGGTTGAAGTAGGTGCCGTCCGGGGTGATGGGCGGCGTCATATAACCGTCGGCAACGCCGGGCACGGCACCGAGACCCTTTTGAGGAGTGCTGTAGATGTTCTGGCTCTTGTTGGCGACGGCGGCCTCGCAGGGCGGCGACGGCGGGGCGTTGAGCCGGGCCACGGCGGCCTGCTGTGCGAGGAAGTCGGCGAGCTTGCCAGATACCCGGGAGAGCTGGGGCGCGGCGTACTTGCGGGAGAGGGTGACGGAGGGCTGGTGAAGGTGTTGTGACAGGGTGATCAGGGTCACGTTCTCGACGTGGTCCCACTCGCCGTCGTTGACTTCGGGCTTGTTAAGGATGGCTCTTGCGAGGGCGAGGGAGGACCGGGCCATGATAGAGGGCTTGGTGGAGACAAAGTCCCGGTGGTAGAGGGCGATCTCGCAGATGTAGGCTGCCATGTGCTCGACTTCTAGAGAGTCCCGCTCGTCGGCGACGATGAGCTGTGTGAAGAAGTCGACTGTGGGGTGGCCGATGTTCCAGTCGAGGGTGTTGAGGACGTGCATCTCCATCTGGGTGAACATGCCGGCGTCGTACAGGCCGCAGCACATGTTGTTGAGCTCGTTGATCTGGGGCACCCGGTCCTTCTTGTCGCCATACTTGGCGGCGATGAGCAGAGCGGCACATCCCACGAGCTGGTAGTGCTGCTTGTACACCACCCTCTTAGAGCAGTACCGGTCCAGGAGGTTGACGGTCAGGAAGAGGGTCTCGGGCAGTAGAGAGAAGGCGGCGTGAGCCTCGATCAGGAAGTCGATCAGGTATGGCCTCATAAACCACTGAATCTCGCGTTGCATGTCGATGAGGTTAGCATCTGCCAGAGTCTCGTCCTGCAAGGTGGGTTAGTCGACTGTTTGATTTATCGAGTCATGCAGGTTGATCAGTGAATCGTACCTCCATGTGTCGCACGTGCTGCATGATGTCCTCGAGGTACTCGTCACAGGCAAGCCGCGAGAGCTCGTTGGCGATCATCTCTTGCTTGTTGCGGGCGAGCATCTTGGCGGCGTCCCGGAGGTTCATGACCCTTGAAGGAAAGGTATCCTCCGACTCGACAAAGAACGAACCATCTGAAGAGGGTGCTGAGTAGGCCATGTTGAATTCGTTGTCGGGGTGATGGTGGTAGATATGAGGATGGAGAATATGCCGAATAAAAGTCGGGTGAGATTCGGGAATCCGTTGGATGAAAAGAACCTTGGAAGGAGTGTGGTGGTGGTTAAGTTGATTAAGTTGATTGTTTGCCGTTGAGAGAAGAAGGAATGATCTCTCAGTAACGGTGGACAACCTGGTTGAATATTACCGTAAGATTAAAAGAGTGTGTTGAAATGTAAAAAGTAGTTCGGTCTCGTTGTTGGAGATGGAAAAAAGAGTGACAGTGGCTGGAAATATTAAGGCCTTGAGACGTAGCAGAAATGAGAGAGTCGTTGCTGGTGAGAGGGAGGTGGTCGGCGGATGAAGTGGGTTTAAAGGAGTCGACTGTAGAGTTCTAGACAAGGAGTATTAGCCTTCCTGTTCCCTTCACTGTGTCGATTCGAATCCCTTTGCTGTGTCCTGTGTCAAAACCAGGTGGTCTGGCTGGGATGTTCTTCGCCCTGTGCTGCTGACTACTGTGCTATGCGTTCTTCAACGCCAGACCGGGGGACCCTGAGTCTGAGACAAGCAGTAGTAGTTGAGTCCTGACTTGTCGTTTATGTCAGGTTCGCGGGTTTGGAGATATGTAGATCTGCCACGCGACTCCGCATTTTGATGGAGTTGTGGCGCCAAAGAACCCAAAAAGGTCCAGAAGTCCCCAGAGTTTATTCCCCCTTGGGAAACCCATCTGCCATCTGAATCTCTTGAAGAATTGACCCTAGAGAGCTAAAGATGGCGTTTCTGACGGAATCTGAATCTAGCGTCCCTGTCTAAACCCCTCGAAGGGACGAACAATGGGAGACATTCGCGGGATGAAAGGGCTTGGGGTGGCTGAAGATATGACGGGTATGACGTTTTCTCCACAACTGGGCTCGAACTGGAGCACAAGTCCAGCTACCTCCACCTGGCTTGGCAAAGCAGAAAAAGAGGGAGGAAGAAGGAAGGGACCGCGCCGGACACACTGAGGAATGAATGGAAATATAGACCTACCGCCACGGTTAAAACCTCTAGAGATTAGAATTCCTGAGGTCGGCACAGAGCCAGAGCAGTGGGAGCGACGAGCTAACGTGTCCCAAAGTCTCAAGTCGCGACTCTTTTCTGGCAGAACTGGCAGAAGACTGAGGTCGAAGAGGGCGTTGATCGTGGAAGAATGCCGGGGGATTAAAGAGGAATCCTCGTGGCATGTAATCTGTAAGGGGGGAGCAACGACGGCAATTTTAGCATTCACTCTCTCTCATCAACTCGTCTCTCCTTTTCCATTTCCGCTTGAATCACGAACACGAACGTTCAGACGGGAAACGACGTCCGTTGTCGACGCCGACGGGTTTCGGGTGTAACATACTCTTGCACTTTCAAACCGCCCAAAGACGACCTGAGGGGGGAAGAGAGAAGGGGGGAGGAGAGGCCAAGGAATGGCTTTCTATGATCGATTCGAGATCATGTATGGGGTCTCTCTATGGAGTGATTTCCTCCCTCTTTCAGTTGTAGAAAAAACGACCGAGATCGGGCAGGAATATCGCAAGATGGATTCCTCCCAGGCGTACTGAATTTGCCAACTGCTTCTTCTGACACAGAAGTAGCCCGGTGTTTGTCGATGCCGAGGGGGACCGTCTTCGAAGTTTCAAGGGGTATCGAAGTTCGAAAGGAGGTCGGTCGGTCGGACAAGGGGCGACACACAAAGGGAGTGGATGGGGGGAAGAGACGGGTCGAACGGGTCGGGATCGTTGCAGAAATGCAGAAGAACTCCGCGTCGTCGAGCAACCGTCGAGTGTGGAATGCCAGCGAAAGGGGTGGCGTCGTGATTTCGCGTCGAGTCGTTGGAGCGGCCAGCCAGGGGAACCCCAAATTCTTGGTGAGACCCTTTTTTTAATTCTGGATACAAAGAGAGATGGTTCCTGAGATCCAAATACCCTGAGACTCCTCTATCTAAGGATTAACAAGAATGCTTAGATAGATTATATCTCCTCTTTCTTTTCTAGTTTGCCGTTTCTTCAACCAGCTGCCGGAGCCCCGTATCCTCTTTATAAATTGTCGCGTGTGGTTAGGGGGGCCGGGGGGGTGGTCGGTCGTCTCCTTCCCTCCTTTCCTCTTTAGCAAAAGAAAAGGGATAATTACACAGAAGTGTTGGAAGGAATCGTTCGGGAGAGGGAATGAATGGCCGCGGAGTGAGAGGACAAGAGGAGAGGGGGAGGAGTAGAGAGAGTAGAGAGAGTAGAGAGAGTAGAGAGAGTAGAGGGAGTAGAGGGAAAAAGGGGAGGAGGAGGTTAGATATCTCACCCAGGTTGGAGGAGGATGGATGAGAGGGAAAAGGATTGGGCAGAGAAGCACGGATTGGCTTTAAAACGGGCCATCTAAGACGAGGCCCCCGGTCACTGTAGCTGTTGCTGGCCTTCGCTGCTTCAATGGAGTGCTCTCCTCACACAGCCGGGGGACTGGGGGTGGCAGCCACGACCCATCCAGTGGGCTTGTCCACCAAACAGGGAAGCGTACCGTGGCCCAGTCGTTCGACTCGGCGTCCCTTGTTCGGTGGAGTGAGATGTGCCAGGATGGAAGGCGTGTGGGTGTGTCGTGCAGGGACCGGGGAGGTAAGCAAGGTCTACTGCAGTAAAAGTACCTGCCGCAAAAACAGGTACTCAGCACAACGCTAAATTTCAGACCTGAACCGCTGGCGCTCACTGGTCCAGTGCTCTCTCTAATCTCAGGAGAACAGCGTGTCGTGTGTGGTGTGTGTGTGGTGTTGTTGCAGCTTATTGTTTGCCGTGCACAAGGCAAAGACACGACTTTGCTCTCTTTGCAGTAGAAGTTCATGATTATGGCTACACAAGACCGCTCATCAATCAGTGCTGCTGGCCCTCGTCCGACGAGACCCATCAACAACGGGCAACGTGGGCGTCGACCAATTCATTTAACTGTCGGACGCCTTCACTGCACAAGAAATTGTACGTTGTTATTCCATGCCATGGCATAGTTATACCCAGCCGTATAATAGCTGGATGGCATTATCGATGGCCAGAGTCCAACCATTGGATGCGGCCTCCACACATCCACATCCACACATCAGCCAGGAACCAGGACAGCCTCTAACCTCGAACGGGACGCCAATGATTAGCGAGAAGCAGCAAAAGCAGCGTGCGGTTTGAGCGAGGATGAGCGTTCGTTGTCCACTTCTTTCCACCGTGCCAAACTGCCAATCGTGCTTCTCGGCTGAGGGAATTGGCAAAAGATTCAGTCAGGTTGAGGCCGGTCGGCTGTGTGAGAGAAAGAGACCGGCAACAAGGATCCAACAGGGCTGCTAAGCATCGCATTTCCACCGACCACTCAGAGGCCGAGGTTGAGAGGCCGAGACGCAGCAGGAAGAAACGCCAAATGCAGCGCGGAAACTCTGAACCTCGAAATCCTCGTCTGGTTGTGTTTCTGGCAAAATGTCATCCAACACGGTACCATACAACTTGAAGAGACCAAAGCGCAACTGTTCCCTGTAGCTGGGGATGTCCTCAATCCAACGACGGTTTTCGTTTGAATGGATTGAGACATTGGATGTCGGCCTCACGGCTGCTGTCACTCTGTCTGGAGTTGATCGATGAATTGATGCAAGTAGCTGAGTCGTGAGCTTTCCCCTGGGCCTTGGCCCTTTCGAAACAGCGATGTCCTTGACAGCTACCAGCACAGTGCCTCAACACCAACTGCTCGGGTCGAAACGGCATCCTTTTTGGAGCATGATGGGGCCTCAGGTGGCCTATCCCGACAAACATTCGGACGCCATCGACGTCTTCTAATTTCTTTCCATGCAGACGCTGGACCCCTTCCATGTCGTATTGCTGCCCTTTCGACGCCCAATTTTCTTTTCCGGCGGACGAACACCTGCGTGCTGCAATCAATTAAAACCCCAGCCTCGTGTTGGAGACGAGGGTGACGGTGCCAGATGAGGGTCTGCGGAAGAAGCCAAAGGAAGTTTTCTTCTGTAGGAGCCCCGCTCGTCGCTTGTCACGATGCTCAAACATGCCGAGATGGGGCTGTTTGTTGACGGTCTATGGCAAGGTCGTTGATGCCGGGCACGAGATGCTGTATTTGTTGTCTGGATACACGCATCGCCTCCGTCGCGGGCCTCCTATTGTGAGGCCCCGATGCGTGTGTGCAAGATATGCATATGTGCAATACCTTACTGCATGTGCCGGTTTTGCATCAATGAAATTGATACATGTCGGTGGCCGGCCGAGGCTTGGTCGGCCCAGATAGTCCTGTAGATCATCGCTTGACGTGCCCGGCCTTGCCCCGTCCGGGTCGTTGTCGTTTGATATTCGATGATGCACCAAGCAACTCATCCCTTTCCAGCGTGCCGGTAGACTTCGCCGGTGCCCAACAGTGAGACACCAGCGGTGTAGATTGCTCGATGGAGCGCTGGGTGGTGGAGTCAAGTAGCCCGCAAGTGCTGACATTAGCGGACCTCAGCTATTGTGAAGGCCACTGAGGCTAGCTGCATGTGCTTCGCCGCGCAGAAGAGTGTCTCAGGACACTCTTATATTCTTCGCGACCGATAGACATGAGCATTGCTTCTTTCTCTCAATGAAAGCCTTGGAAGAGCTCCCGAAGAGGATGCCCAAAACTGTATAGCGTCCATCTCGAAAAACGATCTGGATTGGGATCTGGGAAATCTCGATTCAATAGGATCCATGGATGATACTAGGACCGATCTGGTAAAATGGCATTTCGCGACTACGACGTCAACCACCGCGTCTCAATGTCCACTTACAGCGTAGCACCTCCTCCACCCTGGCGTCAGAAGGGAAATTGCCAAATTGGCGGGCGGCGGGACGGCGACGAGCAAACACATGCCAGGTGTTCCATGTGCCGAGCCGGCGTTGATCGGAGATAGGCATTGAGCATCACCAAGAAGATAGGAAAACGCGATGAAAAGGTCAAAATTGATATAAAGACATTCGAACAGCTATGATAACCTAGCTGGATAGAACATTCGAATGCAAAGGCTCCTTCCTCAACGTCAGCTCGAAGCCTCAAATCGAAGCATCCAAAATTGGAGAGGCTGCAGCGTGGGGTACGGAGGTACTTCGGTACGTACCACATACTTTATCAGCCGCTAATGCGAACCCCGCCGAAGCTAGCTTGGATCCCGCTGTCGGGTCCTTCCTCAACTTCAAATGAAAGTTATGAACGGCTGCACAGCTGGAATGAATTTGAGCTTCACTGTAGCAACAACTGCAAATTTCCATCTCGCCTTTGATTTTTGGACTCTCTCTCCCAGCCATGGTGATGCCTGTGTCGAAGCTGAGCACTTAGTCAGCCAAAGACTCCAGTTTGCTACGGCTATCCCGTTCCGAGGCAGCAGGCCAACCCCCCGCAGCGAATGACGAACGAGTCGTTCGCTCAGCCCATCACGGACTCATGTCTATCATTTTTCCATTGTTCGATCAGCACTGCACGATTTAAGGAGTCGCCGACCAGCTGGGCCCAGCAACAAGCGGAGGGTCAATCCCAATTCTCCCAGTCGCTAGCTGTAGGCGAGAGGGAGTTTCGCTTGAGAGCCACTTCCTTGGATTTGCTTCTCAAGGAAGCCCCGGCGCCTCACGCCAATGCAAATCTCACGCAAGCCCGGCAGCCAATCGCAACGCCACGACGCGTTGATGCACGCTCTTTAAAAAGACCAATTAATCATGCGTGTCATGACATGCAACGCCAACTGCAGCAACAGCAAAAATCCACACGACTACTGCACCGTCAGGGGCACGGGCAAGCAAGGCAAGCAAAGCAAGAAAAGTGGTTACTCTTGACCTTGAATTTGCTTTCCATTGAGTCAGACTTAGGACTTGTTGCTCTCCGCCGCCAGATCTCCATTAGGTCAAGCACAATACCCAAAGCAGACAGACTATCGGAGCCATCTGAGTCGGTCTCAATGACGACGTCGGCGGCCATCTCCCAGCCCTCGGACTCCACTGCTGCCGGCGATATGCGCTGGCTCTCAAGATGTTTCCAGGGCCAGCCGAACTTCCGCTACGACGTGATCTTGCACTTTGCCTCTTTCGGGGAGCGGGATCTGACAAGCACGTCGATGGCGTCCTCTACTAGCGCGCCGCCGCCCGATGAGCCCTGTGGCATATGCTAGTTTCACAGCCACAGCAGCGCTATCAGTCTCTCACAAAGCAATTGTGCTCTGCTGCATCTGGCAATGATCACGCACTATGGGTTGCACTTCGCCGCATCGGCTTCAGACTACTCACCGTCTCGGAGGCGAGAGAGAGAGACAAGGCTAGCCGCGCCGGTGTTGGTTACGGTTACGTCCTTTAGACACTCAGCGGCCGCTCGCCAAAGAAAACACCAGCTGGCTGGCTATGTTGATATTGACCGCCTGTAAGCCTGCATGCTGTGGGACATATCCAATATCTGTTGATATGCTTTGACGTGTCCAGGGCGTGTCACCACAGTCGTCAGAGAGAAGCAGGCCTTCCTGTCTGGTTATGTCGCGATACCAATCATACGGGACGGAGCGCCAATCCATTATCAACCTCGCAAGCCACTTCGCTTCCATCATCAAACATGGAGAGGCCAAGGACCAAGGCCCAGTGCTGCAATGGCCATTTAGCGGCCCTGCAAGCAGGCAACCTTGCCATTGTTGCCGTTGCCAACCATTGTTGGCAGCACCGACATCCTGCAAGTTTTAAAACTTTCCATTCTTGGCGTTGGTTTGACCGAATGGGTGTCGCCGTCATGAAGTTTTCTGAACCGAGACTTCACCTCTTATTACCGCCCTGTACCTCAGCAACGTCAGATATGAACCCGGTTGCTAGGTGTCAGGATCTCCGGTTCGTCAAGCGCAGAGAAACATTCCGAGCATCAACCTGCCACCTCGTTTCCAGGCTCAGACACATAGCCTGTTTCTTCTTTTGCCCTATTTGTTGAAGCTCTCGTGGATCTATATCACGAACGGAATATTCACGATCCTCACCACGTCCGAACCGAAACATCGCAACACTTCGCACCACAGCACCATAGCCTTGCCGTCCACCCACCACCAATTGAGGTGATAGGCCCGGCAAAGCTACCTGCATAAACCCTATCCTCAACACCCTCTCGCTCAGCACTCGCGGATGGTGCTGGGCGTATCCCATGCAGCAAACCAGGTCAACACCTCGTTTCAAGTGTCTCGCCTGCAGCTGCAGAATCCTCCCGAGGCTGGCTGAACATCAACAGAGGACATATCTCCGTTCCAATATCAACTCCGAGTCTTCGTATCTTCGCACCGCTTCGAACAGCTCACCCTTCCTTTTACTTTGGCCGTCGAGGCTGGCGGTCTTTGATATCCAGACCGCGGGATGCCCTTCGTCCAGTCAGAACCCCTCATCGCACAGATTGAGCTTATAGCTTCGCGGCCAATCACACCTCCAGGACAGGCTCTGCTTGAAACTCGGAATTGCCCTGCAGGCCTGCCAGCACACCAAGGAGGGTAGGTATCTGCGGGATGCAAATTCCCCATGATACGACTGTCAGACACCCATTCGGACGGCTCGTTAAATGCGTGGCTGGGGACACCACCTGGCTAATCGCGCAATCGAGGACACACGACGGGCAGCAGCTAATCAGGTCAAGAGCTTCAGAACATGTTTACTGTACGGCAAGCTCGGCCTCGACCGCCATCTCGAAAGCAAGATTTATCGCGGTAGCTAATGGCAGCTTGCGTACGGTAACGGAGGTTTATCTCCACGGAATGCAGCTCAACCTTGGAAGTTGCACCTCGAGCATCGGCCGTGCTAACCGCGCGCGGGTTAGGCGAAAGAAAAGCAACGTATTCGGTTTTGTTTGGCGAACTATCTTCCCAAATGAGGATGATGTTCTCCATCGTACTATGCAGATGATCAGCGATCTTGCTTCAGTGTTTGGAGATGTACAAGGTTGAGGTGCATAAAACCCCCCCTGTGAGGTAGGTGGCTGGGGATGGATACGGTAGCTTCCATCAGCTCCTCATCCTCTCCAACTTCAACACCGAAGCCTGGATGCAGGATAGCTTTCAAGCTTGCCTCTGCTTGGAGGATGCCCGATGCACGACACGCAAGGCCTTTGGTAGTACCGGTAGGGCTCGTGACTGTGTTCATGCATGTCATTCAAGCTTACGAGTCGATCATGAAGCTCCCTGCTGCGGGTGAGCAGAAGCTGCCTGGCTGCGGATGAACGATCCACAGCTACCCCTCGTCAGCGAACATTATACGCGCTAAGACGTGCGGTTTCGCGTCGAAGCTATGGTAGGTATCATCTTGCGAGGCGAGGTTTGGAACCAGCAATCAGGTTGTCTGTCATGGAGGTTAGCAACAGTTAATTGTGCATGACTCGAAGCAAATGGACGAGCCCACTCAGGCAGAAGAACCTTCCATCAACCCTTCCAGAAGCTTTCCCTTTCCGAATCCTCTCCAGCTGAAAATGGCAAGGCTGGGGGAATTGTAGCGGGGTAGAGGGCGCCACAATAAGGCTGTTCCCAAAGGGGTCATAGCTCCCGCTCACCAGCCGCACCGCCTTGTCTCCCGCCTTGCTTGGCTCGTGCGTCTCCCGGCCGTTGATCCACTGCTCTGGTGGAGCTGGCAGAAAGATCGAGATTGCATCACCAGCTGTCAAGTTCACAACATGCAACATCTAACTCCCTGATTGAATTGAGGAAGACCGTTTGCCGAGTGCAAATTCAATCGCTGCTCTTCCAATATTACCTCTTTCTCAGGGCCCGTGTGCTGATATTTTGCCCGGTTTCAGAGACATGAAGGTCTCGAACAACGATTTGCCAACGGCTGCAATCAGCTCAAGTGGATCACCAGTTCGAGTCGCTTCTTGACCGAGAGCTCATCAAGCTCAAGCTCAGCTCTTTGACCTCGCGGCACAGCTTCCACGCGTCTCGGAGAGTAACATCGGAACTTTTCTCGTGCCCTAGGTTGCCTCATTCAGCCCTCAAACGAGGTCGTAAGGCCACGTTCCATTTCCCCAGACTGACCGGCCGTCGATATGGCCGCATGTCCGGACCGGCTCTGCAGGCCTCTGGCTGGGACCGTTAAAAGTCAACAACAGTCCGAGCGCCGCGTGAGCCTACAGAGTGTTCTTTTGTTGACATTCTGAGCCGCTGTTACATTGTAACACGAGAAAGACGGGATAAAGGGGCCCAAAGCGCTGAACCACAATCTCGAAGCCGTGGAAAATACGGGCTGGAAATTCATAAGGCAGCCGGCCAATCATTCGCAGATTTGACAGCGTATTACCCCAGCATTTTCCCCGCGAGCAATGAATATCACCATTGCATCTCCCGGGCGGCACAAGCATCGCCTCTCGAACCAGAGGACCCTTCTTTATGTTTTGTTTCGCCTTGACATCTTCCTCTGTCAGCCCGCAGATCGAATGATGCATCTCGCCACTGCGATCATACCCAAGCTGATGGCGCTCTACCGGCTTTGTTTCACGATGATGGAAGCTACTTCGTACGCGGAAGTCGATGCGAACTCATGTCCGAGTGAGCTGTGACTGTCACACCGTTACATTGCATTGCATGCGTGCCGCCGGCTCCGCACGGATCCAGGAACGCAAGGACGCAACAGCCCCCCGGCGTTCCCCGGGCACCGACAGCTTTGCTTCCGAAGAACTGCTCCCGCAGACAGAGAGAGCCTTCCATTACCGTGTTTGGAAATGTCTGGAACAAGACGGTGGTGAGCAGAGCTGACCGCGGTCAAGAGCATCTCCATCCGATAGCTTTCCTCCTCCACAATTGCTACTTTTTCTGCTCTGCTCTGCTCATTCTAAGCTCAGCACATCGTACCATCCCCCTCACGCAGCCATAAGCCCCGAGCGGATTACAAGCGGCACAGCTACCGAGCTAGCATCCTCGGCGCGGGTGAGCTTCAGGTTTATTCTTGCTCACTCTAAAACCCACACGGATCCTCGGTGGATCTCGTCACATCTCACGAAGATCCGATTTGGCGAGGCAAGAAACATCGGTCGCCCAATAAACAAGCGCTCGGACAATGGGGTCGCCTTCATCGAAAATCACGAGACGAATTGGCCAATCACATTTCATGGAACGTCCAAAACTTTAATGGTTTCGGGCAGAGGAGCACGCGAACCATCGCGTCTGGCGTCAGCAGCCGCATCATGACGCGTTTGTGCATCGCGCGAGATGTGACGGGTGCTAGTGGTTCGCCATCCCCTGCCGAACTTTAACCCACAGCCTTGATTCCAGGCTTGGCTGCTGCTTGGTAACAGAAGGCTGGGGTGGTATCGCGGGGCGGCGAGGTCGACGAGGACTGGCTGAGGTTACCGACGTAGTGGTATTGTTGATGGAAACAAGACCGCACGAGGGGGCCTGGCGCATCTGCAGCTTAACCTACAACCTGTTTATTTTCATGCTTGGAGAGCCTTCGAAACAACGCTAACATATACAGACTGATCAAGTGCCCCGGCCTCGCCGCTACCTTGCGCTCGGGACCGGTGTGAGAAAGCGGGGGATCGAGAGGCTGTGCTCCTTGATGATTGCTTCCTCGGCGCGCCGTCTTGGGACAAATGTGTCGACGGGAAGATCTAGCTGTCAGGGACCCAGAACCCGGACCCTTCGGCAGCTCAGGGACTGTGAGGGTCGCATGGCTGACCACCGTTGACCAGATATCACGCCACGCCTTGTTGGTGTCAGTAAAGAAAAAGACTTGCAATTAACTTTCAGGAACCTGTCTCGTGAGCTTGTCCCGGCGCGGCGGCGGTGCATCTCTACTTCAGCTTTCCGCGGAGCACAATACCTCAATTTGGCACCATGCCAACGGCGCCTTTAGCTCTCAAGCACCCCTCAATCACGCCTTCGAAGGATTGAGAGCTGGGACCTTCGTATCCCCCTCAAGACTCGGCATCTAACACGGAGTGCTGACCAGGTTAGTAAGGTACTCCCGGAATGCGCCCCGATGAGGATTAAGCATCTGACGAGATATAAGGCCTACAAAGCTGTAAGGCTGGATTGTGAGAGCCAATCCCTCCGCAATCTGAGCTCATCTTGGCTCCTGGCTCCCCCGACTGCGAGGGTCCTAGCTTCCTCACCGGCAGCTTCACGATTAGAGGTTCCTGTGAGGGGTTTCGTAAAAGACAGATAGGGATGGTGGCTGTTCGCTTTCTGTTCCTTCGGTGCTGAGAGGATGCGATGCGATGGTGAGCTTCCGAGCTTTGGGAGCTTCACGTGTCACTGAACACAAGCCCCTCACAACTTCGGTCGTGATGAAAATGTTCGGCTTGCCGTTGAGCATTCAGAAACCCCAGCTACTACCTGTCAATTTGGGAATACCATCATACCTGCACCACCGAACATCCAAATTTAGCCCTCTATCAGGTAGGGCAGGCAGGGTTCAGCTTCATTGAAGCTTAAGATTGTCAACCCCACCACTTTACGCGTCGCCAAACCACCAAAAAGCCGCGGCTCAAGCATCCGCGCAAGCCACAAATCTGCGAGGCTATTTCAGGGAATCAAATCACGGATATAGTCCACCCTCCTTCCAAGTTTACCATATCTTGGTGCAGTTACCAAGCGCTAAAATGCCAAACCATCGAAGTTTATCTTTCCCCTGCAGCCCCTGGAGCCGGTACCTGAGCTTTCATTTCCGGTGCAAGCTTTACCACAGTGAGAATTCTCCGACTGGATGGAGAGATGCCTCCGGCGGCGGGGGGGGACTCGTTTTGTTTCCTGGTTTATCAACAGTAAGTCTACAGTGTGTAAACGATAAAAGACTTGCCGACGGTTTGAAAGCTTCCCCTCTGGGCCTGCCCCTTTCATAGTGCTTGTCATGGTCTGGGTTCAACCCTGCCGTGAGAAGCCGCGTTCCTGGAATTTTGGAGTCAACTTGTGGTTTTGGGTGAGGAATGAGGGGAGATGGATGTTTCTAATGTTGAAGATTGCCTCCTCCCAAGAACGGGAACTACTGGGTATCTTCATCCCGTTTCTCCTGGTCCCTGAGGCCCGTTACCTTCCCCTCCTGGCTATCCGTCAAACGGTAACTATCGCATCCAGGAACAAGAGTCCAATTCGCCTTCCCTCCTTCCCCCTCGAACCGAACCCCCATGGGGGCGTCAGGCTTATCATCCATCACTAACATCAAGGTCCACCCATGCAACTGGCAGCAGATTTGATCGCTGTAATCTACGCCACAGGGCATCCAATCCAAGCCCCAGAAGCGCATCTCAAGATCGCCAGCCAATGGCCGTGAGAGAGCAGTTTCTCGTCTCCGTTCTTGCATCAGGGAATGATGATGCTCTTGACAGTGGCTTGGGGAAGTGTTTCCTTTTTCAGAGCGCCGTAAGGGTAAACGGGCCAGCACGCCATCTGAATGATAGGTCTCGTGGGATAGCATGGCTAGAATATTGATTGATTGATGCACATGGAATGGACAGCTGGGAGCCTCCAGAAAGTTGATTTGTCGAAAGAGTACCATCGTCGGTGCTTTCAGCTCCGACATGAAGCCTCATCTCTCGTGCATGCTCCAGCCGCTGTGTCCCTGATTTCGAGCATCAAAAACCAAGGCATCGATGGGAAGACTACTGCATCTCTGCGTAAACACTTTGTCTTCCAAGCCTCGTATGGATGGCAACTGCGAGCAAGTGATAGACAGCACGCTCCTGTGACGGCAACACGATCCTGTGGGTTAGAAGATCCTTGAATGACACTCGCCGTTCGCCGTTCATGTCCAGTCCAGTCTCAGCAGCTACGCGTCTTTTGCCTCAACCCCCTTTCCATCGCACAACCTCAGTTCACTTACTAGACATACATCACATGTGGAATCCAGGGTCCAAACATCCCAGCGCCCTCATGCGCCCTCCCGCTCTGCTTGTCTTATCTGTTTATACTGCTGGTTTCGAGAAGCGACAGACCCAGTCACACTGCATGGCCGTCGTGGTTCTTGCGGCTGAGATTTGTTGTGACGGCTCACGCTGCGCCCTCAAGCAGAAAAGTGATAGCTCATCGGATCTCCGTAAGTGTGGCTGCCGAAACGGACGTACGGACTCGCGGGTCGGAATGAACCAAGAGGGAGTTCATGCGGACCGCCGAGTTGTATGTCGTCGGCCGGCCGAGTGGCGGGTTGATGGAAGAGGGACGGGGGTCGGTGTCACATTTCACATGGCCTGAAAACACGGAGAGATTGATGATGATTATGTTCATTAATGACCGATGCTAGGCCTAATGAATACATGCAACAAGCCCGGGCTCTGAGACCGTCTCCTATCCAGGAGTTCTTCCCTTTTCCAGCGCCTCCCGATCTCCCAAAACGCCGATGCTAATGCTGCTCCCCGAAGAACCGAAGCATAGCCAGAAACTCGTACAAGAAACAAACACTCCAGAAATCAAACACCAAGCCATGTGCCCAAAGGCCCTTTTCCCCGCAAGAAAATCTCGGCACGAAGCCTGAAACAAAACTTCCACAATCCTGAGCCCTCCCCTAAACTCCAAGCCAAAACGGACTCCCTGATGCCATTATTCGTAATCATGCCCTTCTATAGCAAATGCAATGCCCCGCATGACAATGCTTTTCCGTGCTCCAATATCTTCTGCAACCGATACCTAATCAAACGTCGCCGAGTCAAACCCGTCCCACTCGTCCTTGCCCTGCAGCGGCTTGTCGTTCTCCTGCGTCTTGGTAACCCTCTGTGTCTGTGTCTTCGTGGACTCGAAGCCACAGATGCTGGCGACGGTGACGTCCACCTCCTCCTGCGTCATGAGCTGGCCGGCGCTCTTCTGTCCCTCCAGGACGTCGTGAAGCTTGTAGATCTGCGCGGACTTGGTCTCCAGCTCGCGCTGGATCTCCTGGTGCTGGATGCTCGCGAGCTTTCGCTTGCGCTGGGATGTGGCCTTGTCCATACTGAAGAGCTCTTGCATCTTCTTCTCCATCTGCAGTTCGAGGTGCTTGGCTTCGTCCTCTAGCTCCTTGATGACGACGGCTAGGGCTTTGCCAGGCGGCATGGATGGGCGCATGGTGTGTTCCTCTGTGTAATCTTCGGTGACCTGTGGCTTGCGGTCCGAGACGGGGACGGGGCGCGGGACGCTGACGTGCAGCTTCTTGGGAAGCTCCCATGTGAGATCCTTTTTGGGAGCCTGGGCCCTGCTGGCAACCCGCGGCGCCATACGCGAGCAGACCGTGCAGTTGGCCGTCTTGTGACGGCAGATGTTGTCGAGGACGGACACTGCTTCCTTGCTAAGGGATGGTGCGACCCGTTCGCGCGAGGTCGACCTTGATCTCGACCTCTCTCGGACTTGGCGGAATGTTTCCTTGAGCTCTCTCGTGGCGACCTTGACTTCTTCGCTGGCTCGCTGCTGGAAAGCCCTCGATTCGTCCATGGTCCGCCTGAACTCTTCGTGCGACATGGAGGGTGTCCTCTTGTGGGTGCCAGCAGCCGATCCAGTGCGTCGGTCTTGCGAGCCGGAGCGCTTCCGGTTCTCGAGGGTGATGTCGGGTATGATAAACGCCGACGTCATGTTCTCGCTTCCGCTGCGGTAACTCCTGGATGAGATCTGGCTCCGGAGGCTGACGGCGCTGTGGGCGGATCGGACGCTGAGGGCACCGGTCGTGTTGTCGTCTTGGGCATATTTGCTCGACTTCTTGAGGATGCCAGCAGGCTGCTTCTGCTTGAGGTTGAGAGTCTCGTCGGACCGGGACCGTCTATGGAGAGGGCCAGGGAGGGATGGCAAGTCGGAGTCGATGGTTTGGACAGTGTTGTCAACAGAAGCCTCTTCGGCGTTCTGCTTGCGATGTTGGGAGTGGTCAGTGACTTCCTTGAGCTCAACAACCGGTTGCCCGGTGAGCACACTGAGGAAGTCAGACTGTCCCGTCATATTGACTTGTCGTGTAGGGTCCTCATCGACATTGAGAGCCTCGGTGTGACCTGACTGCTCGCTGACGGCATATTGCCTTGATTGAGTGACTTTGCCGGTCCGTTCTGTCACGTTGGTGTAGCTGGTGAGGTTGAGGTCTGCAACCTGCTTGTTCGCCTGTCGGACAGCTTGGAGGACATTGCGTAGCTGGTCCATTTCTTGCTGCATCCGCTGCTTCTCCTGTTCCCACTGTTCCTGCTGGCCTCGGCGGTTCTCCAGGTCCTTCTGCAGGTCGTACTCGTGGTGAGACATGCGAGCATTCTTAATCCGCTGCCGCTTCCACGTGGCCTCGTCCTGTCGGAGACGGAGAATCTCGTCCTTAAGGCTGATCACTTCCCGTTGGTATTCCATGACCTCGCGCTGCTGAGCCATACCGTCGGCCAGTTGCTCCTGGAGACGGGACAATTGATCCGCTTGAGACTTGATGACGCTGTCCTTGGACCGGATGACATCGTCCTTCCTCCGGTGCTCGGTGGCATGCTGGTCCGTCAGCTTCTTAACCTTGGACAGAAGCTCAGCGTACTCCTCCTTCCCTCCGGCAGGCCCGGTCATCTGCGTCATGTTGTCCTGCAGCTCGGTGATGAGCTGGTCGCGGCGTGAAATGCTCTTCTCGAGGTCGGAAATGCGTCGCTCGTCGAGGTCGATCTTGGAGCGCAGGTTCTTGTTCTCCTTGAAGAAGGATTCGTTCTGGCGCTCCATGCCGGCATGGTCCTCAGCCAGTAAGTGCTTCTCCTCCAGAAGAGATTCGTACACCTTCCTGAGATCCTGAATCTCTTCGTTGAGAGATGAAAGTTGTGACTTGACCGAGTTGAGTTCAGCGGTGACAATGCTCTTCTCAGTCGATAGAACAACGTTGCGTTCGTGAAGGTTTTCGTTGGCCTCACGGAGGCTGTCGTTGGCCGCACGAAGGTTGTTCTCGATCTCGTTCTTGTCGCGGCGATACCTATCGCTGTTCTCGCGGTCCTTCCGGGCTGACTCAAGCTCGGCCTGGAGCTTCTTAGCTTTTTCCCTGGCCTGCGATGCTTGGTGCAGAGCCTCGTCACGCTCGGCGGTGAGAGCCGCGCTGTGGATGTCGTTGACGCCGACTTGACGACCGGCCTGCTCAAGACGGGACTGGAGCTGGGCAATCTTCTCATCGTACACTGTATCAATGTTAGAGATGGTTATCGGGAGGGGATCAGAAAAGTAGTCACAATTGCGCTGGGCGTCAAGGGCCCTGTTGATAGAGTACTCTGACTCGGACCCGGAACCGAAAGCGCTATCGGATGGCTTCCGCTGCTTGAACCTCTTAAGCTCGGACTGCAGGCGGTTGACCTCAAGCTGGAGTTTCTCGGCCTCGCGTTGGATCATCTGGTCGTGTTCCTGAAGCTCCTGAACTTCCTCCCGGATCTTATCCATGGAGACAAAAATCTCTTGGTCTTCCTCGGGGACATCGACGGCTTCGACTGTGTCGTGCTGGTTGGCCAGTTGCTCGAACTGTGTGCGTGCCTTGCCGTGTTTGACAAAGACAGGAACGCCGTTCTTGAGGGTGCTGAACTTGAGGGTTCCGGAGGTCAGGTCGAGTAGGTGATGGAAAGATGGAATAAGGAATGAGCGTCCGTTGGTCAGAGCACTCTGGTTGATAGGTGAGCTGGATGGGTACTTCTGCTGGCGGGCATCCGTCGAAGCACGCGGCATGTCGAACTCCTGCTCCTTGGATGGCTGAGGAATCCGTGTCTTGGAGATGTGATTTTGGATGGAAGTCCGTGGGCTCTCAACAGGCGAGCTTGGTGATGGTTGTTGAGCTGCCTTTGCGAACCGGGAGCGGCGAGATGGTTGAATAGGCTGTGTGGGTGTGCGGGAGAGAACTGTCGAGCTCTCAGAGGGCGTTTCGACGCGAGGCTGCATCTCAGCACGCGTGCGACTCCGCCTATGGAGGTATTTTCCGGTGATCACTGGCAAGGTGTCCTCAGCTGGTGGGGGGATGTTCTCCTTGGTGTCATCGTCGAAGGTGACGGAAGCGGCCTTGGAGGCGAACTTGACTGCAGGCTTTGCTGCAGGTCTCGTAGGAAGGTTGGTGTTGGTGTTGTCAATGCCTCCAGTGTTGGTGTCCGTTCCCCATTCAGGAAATGAGCGAGCAAGAGCCGAGGTGTTGATGTTAGGGAGGTTGTTGAGGTTGGAGGTGGTTGTGGGACGCGTCCCGAAGCGACCGGTAGTGCCAGCGAACCTCTTGGGCTGGCTGTTGTGGTGGTTGTTGATGTCGTCTGAGAGCTTGCGGGTGCCTTCGTCGTCAGGGTTGAATGAGAAGTTTGAGAGATTCTGGGATAGGTCGCCAGTGGTGTCGCTAACAGTGCCATGGGTGCCAGTCGAGGATGGAGGAGAGTTGAATGGGTTGATGCGGTTGGCGTACATCTCCCGCTTGATGCGGCTTTGATGCCGTTTGGCATAGTCAATAGGTTGGTTGTGAGAAGCCATTGCAGAAGCTCCTGACGCGTCAGACGCGTTTGGATGGTCCGGATGGAGCAGGTGCAAAGGTTCTGAGATGAATTGCAGACCGCGTTTTGCGTCTGTAATATCAAAAGTAGCAGGAAGTGATCGATAGAGTCGAATAGAGTCAAGAATTGATGTCCAAGTTGCACAATTGGAAGTTGCGTGATGATAGCAGGCAAAAGTCAGCTTTGCAGCAAGAGCAGTTGAGCATTTGGTCTGACGATGGAAGAGAAGTTGTGAGCTGGACGCGGTTTGTTTACTTGGGGCAGCTGTGGTGGGGCGTGTTTTGATTCGTGTGCACGGACCAAGCTCCAAATCAATGCCAAAATGTTGCTCACCAGAAATCTGCAGCACGCGCAATGCGGGAAGTCCGTGCGCTGGCCAAACCTTACACGCATCCATGTTCCTTCGGTGAGCTCGGTGAATCCCAGCATGAGGTGGACGACTCCACATTGCGACCGTTGCCAATTAAAATGGATAGGGGAAGTAAACAGACAGTAGACAGATTTACGTTGGCTGCTCTCTTTTCTTATCGCTGGGAGACGTCCTGACATCAAAGTTGCGCAATCTTGACATTCGGCTATTGCATTCGGACATGCAAGATTAACGTCACCACATCACATCCATCTCTTCAGCCACCCCGTCGGGCACGCTTCTTCTCTGATGCACCCAGCTCTGACCAGTCGGGCAATCTTTTCCTCGAGAGATCCTTCCTCAGATTCTCAACGCTGCCTCCCTTTTGCTTGGCTGCACTCGATGCCGGCAGGGAGCTCGCGTGGTGGCTCAATGTGTCTCTGCTATCCACCGCTCCATCGGACTCAACTACCGCACCATCCTCGTCAACCGAGCCTTCGATGCTGGCCCTTTCGCAGACATCCAAGAACGATTTTGTCCACTCTTCCGCCGTAGTCGAGGGCGGCCAATACTTTGTGGTAGAGATTCGCAGCAGTGTTCGTAATGTGTAGGATTGTTTGAAGAATCCTCTCAGCCACCAGCGGATAGTGTCTTTCGCATTTCGGCAATCCGACCGTCTCGCGTCCCGGACCGTGAACGGCTCAGGGGAAGCTAGCTCGGCTGTTCGCGGACGCGGACGCTTCGCGGGTAGATTGAAACGCTCGAGCATGCGAGACAGTCGTGAGCCGGGTAGGGTCTTCGATTCCGAACCTTCGCCGATACCTGTTTCAGCATGGGCTCGGAAATCAGATAGCTGATCCGGTAAAGACAGAACCAAGGGGTTAGACGTCTCCGCAAGCCCTTGGAGTTCTTCCTTCTGCCGTCGCAGCTTTTCCAGGTAGTCCACGAGAGGCAGGTCGTCGGGCGGCCTCCTCCGGGGCAGCAGGTGGTCATGGCCGCACACGACCATCTCCTCTTGGATGCAGGCAGCTTCACGACAGATCCTCACCTCCTCGCTGATTGTCTCAGTGAGGGAGAGGCCAGCGTGCTCGATGTAGCTGAGGACGACCCGTTGAGGCACGTGCCCATCTGCGAAAGATCGACAGACCACTCCAGCCATCGCAACCGCACTGTTCCTAGCCTGGTCCAGTCTTGTCTGGAGGAGTGTTTCTGTTTCGGATCGTTCCTCATTGCGGTGCACTGCATGCGCATAGTAATACTGGTCAAGGGGTGTCGGGTGCTCTGTTGGGCGTGACACCTTGAGGCGGCTGAACTGCTGGACGAGCATATTTGACGGACCGTAGCCGGAACACTGGTGGAACCGCTCCAGATGATCCCTGAAGAGCGGGATGTCTCCTTCGCCGTAGGAAACATCATCCGGGCATTGTCCAAACCGATGTCTATCGACCAGATGTCGACCACGCCAGTCGGAGCTGACATCGCGAAAAGACTCATTGCAGAAGATGCACCTGTCTTCGACGAAGGCTTCATCTATCCCAGACATGGTATCACAGGTCCATTCATATTCATCTCCAAGAGAGACCTCGACGCTGACCATGGCGTCGGCGGACAGTGGTATCCCCGATGTTGACTGCGTGACAACATCGTTGCGAGTACCGTGGTCCTGAGGAGCTGGACAGAATTTCCTGACGGCATCTTCCCAAGTCATACGATGGTGGCTAGGTTGACACTGTGACACGGTATGCTGTCAGTCGACCCAACAGAGCCGTAAACACGAGGGTCAAAGGACTTACAGCAACTCGTTTTCTTTTGCAGTCGGAGCAAGAGCCCAGTTTCCGGATGAGCGCCGCCCTTTCTCGTTGCAGGGCTGACAGCGGTCCGGTACGTCCTCGCCGAACACGATGACTAGAGTCGAAGTCCTCGGTATCCTGACGGATGAGATCTGTCAACTTGGGTGCGTGACCTGGGGAGACGGAGGAGACAGCCGAAGGGAAAGTGTGAAATGTCGCGGAGGTCATCCGCGTCACAGCCGTCTCGATAGTTGAGATGCTCTTAGCGATCTGCTTCATTTGTTCCTTCGTTTCCTGGCTGCTTTCGTTCATGCTGAGCAGCGTGTCCTGAAATTCCAGCAATGTCTGGGACACCGGAGCCGGATCCCTGACAGCTTCAGTCAGCTTTTCCTGGGCATCCTTCAGGTCCTTTATGTTGGTATTGAGCTCGCTAAGTTTGGTCAGACCGAGGTGATCCATGGTCCTACAAAACAGTGACGCAGGTAAGTCGCAAGTCCAGAGTGGTATAGGGTAGCCCATACGGTTTCCAATGTACTCACCTCCCTAAGACAGACAGAGATAGCGATACCCTCCGTTGATGACCAGCTATCTTCTCCCTAAGCTCATCGAACCAGTCCTTGTCAGCCGCAAGCTTCGCCTTGCGAAAGAACGCCTTGACGCCCTTCCAAGTGCCAGTATTGGAATCGCGGGCATTCTTGTCCCACGCAGTGACATCTCGTTCGCACAGAGTAACACTGGCGATCAGCTCGTCGAGGAGCTCTCTATGTAAGTGAGTCGGATAGAGATAGTCGTCCTGTAGACCCTTCAGAACTTTTTGTGTCTGGTCAAGAGTGTCGCGGAGGGCAGCGATATCCTCGATCAACTCCTTCAGCTTCGCCGGCGCGTCTTTGGCAAAAATGAAGAAACGGCGGAGCTTGACCAGCCCGTCGATGGATTGGCCTACCAGGCCTAGGAGGCCGGCGATGCTCGCTGCTGCTCCGACGGCTTCCATTGCCAGTATGGCGAAAGGGGAACCTAAAAGGAGAGTTAGCGTATATGATCATTAAGGCTCATGGCGTAGAATCTCCTCACAAACGGGCTTGGGATAAACCCCAATGCCCAGCCCCAGACCTCAAACCAGGCAACAAATGGTCGCGAGATGCGTAACTCGCTCAGAGTCAAGAGAGCTGCTCGGCCTTAAAAACGTCCCTAGTATTAGGACAGAATCATCGAATGACAACTCATGCCGCTTCTCAGCCTCAACTCCAAAGAGAGAAGAAGAATAAGAATGTTGACGGAAGAGGTTTTCGGGCATTTGAGGAAATCCGAACTGAGCTCGTTGGGCTTCTCGCAGGGCTGAGCAGATTTCAACCAATGACCATGATACCTCTGATTGCAACAGTTCGACTGGAGTCCCAGCGACAGCACTGGAGATGTCAGGCTGCTTCACTGCATGACAGAAAGAAAGAAAAAAAGCTGCCGCAGAAAGTCGGAAACTCGGGCGTCAGCATTTCATGTTGGCATGTCAAGTCGTGACCGGACATCGAGGCGGCTGTGACAGGTATAGCTCTACAGAAATACTGGCTAAAAGAATATCAGATCAATACCTTTCAATATCGATGCTGTTGAATGAACTCGAAATCTTGATGCTGATTAACCCTCTGCTGCCAGCAGCTGGATATACACCGGCGGCGGTAGGCTCACACTCCGGCGATATATATATACCACGCGTCTACTTGCAAGGGCGAATCCACCACTGCCACTTTTAGAGAGAATGCTATGTCACCGTCGCTCCCAAACTAGTTTTCTGATGGCGAAGGGGCCGAAGGGTTCCCCTGGCCTACTTCGCATTGGTATCCGACTACTTCTGACCAGCGTCTAGTTCGCCATGCCCTTATAAGTGACTCTCCGCCGGCAGCAGGTCCGGCTTGGAGCATTATCCCCTCGCTGGTGCCGTATCTTCAGCCAGCTCAACCTCACATCTGTCCCCGTCTTGCCCGGCACAGGACTATCGGTGATAGTAGTCGGAAGAGTGGAAAGTGGGAGCACCTAAAAGTAACGGCAATGAGATCGACGAGAAAATGTTTGAGGAGGTATTTTGTTGAATTGTCCCTCAATACCCCTTGATCTCTGGCCTGATGCCAGAGTGACGAATTTGATGGAGACATCGTCTTGGTCCACGCTCTGTCCTGTCTAGCAACAGGAGTAATGTACAGCAACCAATCTAACCGCTCAATCATCACCGGACTGGCATCCAATCTCTTTCTTTGCCGGGAGGCATAAGTCTTTCTCCGTCCAAATGCAACGGAATCTAATGAATCTAATTCAGGTACCAAAGAAATACCAGCCTGCCCTTCCCATTACCGCCGCGCCCGAGTATAACCATGTGCTGTCCCATCCAAATGCAGAACAGTCGATCCGTCTTGTAACGCCAAAGATGTATGTTTTTGTGTGGTTTTATTGAGAGAGCCAATGCTGCCCCCTTCTCGTGGTTATGTTGCCGGTCGTGGTGTCATATCAATTTGGTTGTAGACGAGAAAGACTCGAGACCGATCATTGGCGGTACCGCTCCGACGACCTCGGGGCAGCCGGGTCCACGTTCTTCGTGTTGTGGTGGACAATGACCACCTCGCGCTTGCCCTTTGTGTTGTGCTTGACGGTGGTGTTGTGGCTGTCTTGGAGAGAGATGTTAGTGCCAACTTCCAATGACTTGGTGTGTGAATGGGACGTACCAGCTCCGCCAGTCCGGTAAGTGCCAGTCCTGTCCGGGCCCCTGTTCGAAGCAGACGAGCTGCGCGAGCTGGATGAGCTATCCATTGCAGAAGAGTAGTAGCCGCTGCCGCTGGATGTGGTGGTGTAGCGGGTGGTAGATGAGCCGCTCGAGTAGGTGGATGAAGGCCTGTACTGGCGCTCCTGAACAATGACAATGCCGTTTCCGTACTTGGAGCCGTGGGGCATTATGGGGTGAAAGCCAGAGTTTAGAGGGCGTTGCTAGACAGCTTTGTCTGGGTGTAACAAAGAGTACGCGTCGTATGAATTGGGAGTGCGTGTTTGCTTCGTACAAAAGGTGGATGATGATGGGGAGAGAGGAGAGAGGTCTGGACATAGGAGAGAAAGAGAGACCATCTTATACCACGACACCACTGGCATTGAACCCAGGCAGCAAATACGGAGCCTCTGGGCAAACTCAGAAAGAATGAGGCGGGTTTGGGGATGTCGGTTTGGGTGGTGGACGCCTTCCCCGTGACGGTGACGAATGTGTCTGGTATGCTTCGGTGAAGAGTGGTCGAGGTCCCAGTCTAGGCAGACTGCAAGGGGTCCCGCTTTAGTCTGAGCCATTGACATGGCTTCAAGCAGAACTAGGTCGATTGGAAATATACCGTGTGACTCAACGAGTCAATTCGATGATAATGGCCGTAACTGCTTCGTATCTTGTCGAGGTACCGGGCAGGTAGGAAAACAAACGGTTGTTTGAGGCGCTGTGGAAGTGAACTCTTGGTACCGCTTCCGGCCAATGATCATAAACTTGGTGTGTGTTGATTGGGCCGAATCATTAATTCAGGGTTCAACGGCACCGGGCAGTGACAAACAGGACGGAAAGTCTTTGGACAACATGTGAGAGTGACGGCAGCAAGTGCTCTCTGCCGTCAATGGAGGGCAAGATCGGGCAGTAAGCTGGTGAGTGGCGAGAGTAAGGCGGAATAAGCTGGAAGCACCATCGTTGCCCTTGAGCCATACAATGGTAGGACTCGAGGCTGATGGAGGGCTTGGACAGTGGGCAAACAATGCCTAACTGCTGGAGTGTTCTCGGTGAAGGAGAGCCCAACAAAGAATCTGAAAGTCATCTAGAGAATCAAAATTGCGGTTTCCGGACGTGTTGTGTTTGAGGCAGCGACTTGACGATGTGGCTGTGTGAATGTTGGGAAAAAAGGCGTCTGAAGTCGTCGTGCTCTCCTGCTTGGTCGATGAGAGAGCCGCGATTGGGGCACTTAGACCTAGACTTAGACGGGACATGCACTTGCTGCCCGTCTGATTCAGAGATTGTCCGGGCAATTGAGGGTTGTGTGTCGCGTGACGAACTACTCGCCCTGCCATTGCCCTTTGCATGCTCATGGCATGCGAACCACTGCCGGTCGCCAGGCCGCAGCTGTGTTTGCAAGATGCAAGACGCACTTGAGAGAATCGATGCTCGATGTGGCGCAGATCCGGCAGCCCGGATCATGGATATCTGTCTTCCGTGTGGTTTGGCACTTGCCAATTGATTTGCGCGCGTAGGACCCTGCAGGAGGAACGAAAGGGCACTTCCGTTCCTGGCCTAATGCTGTCACGGCTGATGTCGTGACGACCATCGACCAGTCTGATGGCGGCATTCTGGATCATGCATCGTGCATATCGCCAGCTTCAGAGGACGGCACGACAGCCGATAAGGCAGGGAAAGGGGACCGAGGATAACTCTGACGACACACTCGATGAATGCCAGAATCCGAATGGAGATTTCTGCTCCCAGTTGTTTTGCTGACGACACTCTTTCGTATCTCGGTATCCATAAGGACTGGACCAGGCTCTGTGAGAGAAACATAAGAGCCAAGCAGCAAATGAGTCACGGCGGTCGCCTTAGGACCAAAAACGCCTCGCCGTTTGATGTTTGGGCAGAAGCGAAGGGCATCACAAGACTCTCGATCCAGGAATGGGGACTGTTCAGACAGATCAAAGTGAGTTTGAAAGATGCCTGGGGTGGCAGGCAGAAGTTGCTGGAAGTGGTAAAGCCGTCAGGCAGAGGCCTCAGCTCGAAATGCAGAATGACTCCTCGAATCACGGCTGGCGCTGTCGACGTCAGGGGGCGGTGCCCGTGACCGAGATAGTCTGCTTTCGGGCGAATGCGGGTTATGATAGCAACATTGGCGGTCTCCGGCTGGAGTTGTCTTCCGGCAGCAGGGCAACAACAACGGGAAAGTACGAGTTGCATTTCTCGAGAAGGATGAGACATGTTGAAGATGGATGGATGCATTGGATGATTGAATGGTGTTGTCGCAGCTCGCAGCCGCCAGCTGGAGCCAGTTGCGCAACCCCACCTCCTCGCGCACTGGCCTCTCATTGGTCAATCTGAAGCCGTGCACCTCTTCGTCCCATTTACCCCTTAGACCCCACTGGTGCCAAGGGAAACGACGTCAGCCTCAGGAGCTACCTTACCGTCCAAGAGCGGACAGCTGTCCCCTTGTTTTCGAGATCCAATCCAATCCAAACAAACCACCACCACTTTGCAACCCATTGGACGTTTCGCCTTACTCCAGATTCTGCACTTACGATACTACACCTGTACACCTTGATAACTCACATCGATAACCCCACCCGAACCACACAAGATGCAGCTTCCGCTCCTCTCCCTCTCACTGCTGGCCGCCGCCGCTGTCGGTGTCATGGCCGACGAGCTCAAGATCGACGTGACACTCCCCGTCGAGTGCGAGCGCAAGACGGCTAAGGGTTAGCTAAAGTCGCACCATTTCTGGGCGCAACATGGCTAACATACAACAACCAGGCGACAAGATCCACGTTCACTACAAGGGCACACTGCAGAAGGATGGCAGCAAGTTCGATGCCAGTATGTCCGCCCCGTTTACATAGCACCCGCGGGCACTACATACATCTACGACATTTACGAGGCGAAGGCTAACACACCGCCCCCTTCCACTAGGCTACGACCGCGGTCAACCATTCAGCTTCAAGCTCGGCGGTGGACAGGTTATCAAGGGGTGCGTACATCTCCCGACTTCAGCATGATCTGGGCCCAGTTCTGACCTGCCTCGGTGGCTATATCCCTATCACAACCGGGCATCTGTCTAACACTCCAATAGTTGGGATGAGGGACTTCTGGACATGTGCATTGGCGAGAAGCGGACCCTTACCGTCCCGCCCGAGTTTGGTTACGGCTCGCGAGCCGTTGGCCCTATCCCTGCCGGGTCCGTCCTCAGTAAGTGCCCGTCGCCCTACCTCGCGTCTGCTGTGTGTCCGTATCTAATCACTTTCCTCTTTTACAGTCTTCGAGACCGAGTTGATGGGCATTGAAGGCGTAAGCAAGCCCGAGTCCATTGTCACCAAGGCCACCGACAGCGCCTCCTCCGTTGCCAGTGAAGCCACCGAGGCGGCCTCCACCAAGGTCGCCGAGAAGGTCGCGAGCGCTGTCGGTGAAGCTGCGGAGGTAGTCAAGACCATTATCGCCGACACTGACGACACCCAAGAACACAATGAGCTCTGAGCATGAACTCTGAGCTTTGAGTGCTTCTGGCAGTGCCAATAGTCCGAACCGATATGCGGCATAATCTACAGCATGTCGAACAACATTTGTTCGGCAACTGGTACATCTCGCGCGGTCGCATACCGCAAAAGACGATGCCTAGAAGAGGATATGTCCGACAACTTTGGCAAGCGTATGAGACGGATGTCAATAGCCCGCAGAAGACGCCCTTCAAGATAGGATAGATGGACGAATATGACAACCATTTGCCTACGATCAGAGCTCCAGCTTCCATGGACATGACCTTCAATTACGGAGGCTGAGTGCCGTTTCTCTTTGTTCATCGTTCGAGGCTTCCATTTCTTTCCATCCACGTCTAGCGTCGCACCAGCAGAGCGGTCGACTGCTGGGACTACTAACATGCACCAAGGCTTCCTAGGGATGCGATACCTCCATTTGACACATATTTACCGCAATCAGATGTGTATCCTACAGAAATGGGAACGCAGGACACCCCAAACCGCTCGGACGTTTGTTATGTTCGCAGGAGTTCGCAGGTTTTAGACAACCATTTCTTTGTCCCAAGTTACCCGGTCGGTGTTCTAAATGTGCTCTCAAAGACTTCCATCACTTGCGGCGAGGAACTAAGTGGTTCTTCCAGTGCAGGAATGCTAGCGATGGTGACAGACAAAGGGAGCTTCACACCTCTAGTTGTCCGCTATATGTGGAAAGAAAAAAGACCACCACGGCGTCTCTTCTTGTTTGTACATCTTCAAATCTGTTCAATGCCCTCAAGTGTCCTGGAAAGCTGAAGTTTTTCTTCCTGATTGTCACGCTTCCTAGCTCTGTTATACTACCTTACGCACATTTGTTTCCCTGCCGTATGGTAACCCCAAGATTCAGCGTCGAACTTCAGAGCTTGAATATGCAAATCGTGCTTCAAGACGAGAACGCCGCAGGAGAGATGACCACATACAATCTACCCCACGAGACAGAGGAAGAGGCCTCGGCTGGACCGAGCCAACACGATGGAGCAGCAGACGACACTCGAGATCAGTACTCGCCTATATTATCAGAGAGCGACGACCCGCCACCTGTTTTCCAGGAGATGGACGAGGAGTATCCCTCAGATCTCTCAGCGCCTACTCCTGGTCGGGATGCGACTCTCGAACCTGACGCCAACGAAACCCCCGACGAGGGCGGTCTGGAGCAAGAGAGTACGGCTGCCGCAGGAGCTACCGGATCGCAGGCGCAGTTCAACTCGGACTTTGACGCTGCTTGGGATGCGGTAGAGGAGAAGAACGAACGAAACGATGAGGATGAAGAAGCGCCAGGCGAAGAGCTGTCATTAGGAGCAGGAGGAACGGACGAACCAGCAATTACCTCTCCAGAGACTCTCTACGACCCAACCCAGCCGCTCGAGAATCGCACTGAGCAGGGTTACAGTCCGGTCGAGCCGTACGATCCTTCCGAGCCGCGTGCAGGGCCGCTCTACAGTCCCTCCGAACCTCTCGTGACCGCGGAACTGCCGAATAACGACGTGGAGCCTGAGGAGGGGATACAACGAACTCCAACGACGCCTTCAGCTATCCTGGAAGGGGTACTACATGAGGAGGAGGCTGGTACGCAAGCATATGAACCACAACCGTCCACTGGATTGGACGGGGTTGACGAGGCCGGAGGTGTCGCTGAAACCCGGCCTCCAAACCCCGTGGTGTTCTCCGGATCGCCTATACTCAGTCATGGACGACCTCAGATTCCCGAGCCGTACGTACCCGCCACGCCATCAGCGCATACGCCTTCGTCTCCTTGGGCGAATGTGCAGGGGATACCTGGCTTGACCTTTCCGGACACTTTTATTCAAGAGACACGTGTTGGTCAGGACGCAGCGCGTCAGAGTCTTGATGAGCAGCCTAGGACCGTCGAGGAGGAGGGGTGGCCGGTCGAGATTGCAGAGTCACCCACCTATGTCCCACCGCCGTCGCGCACTGCGAGTTTGGTGGCAATGGTTCCGTCGCAGTCGACAGGCCTGGCAGATCCTGTCCCCAGCGTAGACAATGCAGGTCCGGACGCCATCCAGGAGGACGGCGATTCGAGCGGTATTGCATCGGAGGTGGCACCGAACTTTCAACGTGACGACCCGGAGCTACCGAACGACAACCCTTCCGGCACCAGGAGCAGAGAAACAACCGCCCAACCTGACACGCCTGTTGCCGACGTCGCTCCGGCGGTCCCTACAGCAGCGGACGCAGCCGATAACGCACTGCACGTCTACCAGCCACCACCCGCACAAGTCAATCCCAAGCTTTCCGCCGAGCAGGGCAACAAACGCAGAATCTCTCAGATATGGGGAGTCCACGATATGCATTCCTCCAAGAAAGCTCGAACTGTATCCAACAAGCTGCTAGAGGAAGTCGGCGGTTATCTGCGGGCTAGTCCCAGGACGCAACAGAAATATGAGGTGCCGCCGAACACACCGGTGCCCGGTGTCTTTACCACGACGCCGAACGGTGGCCAGACACATAGGCAACGATCAACGCTTGGACTCGTGACTCTTGCCCAGCCGAGCAAAGCCAGCCGGCCAGCCAGGAAACTCCCCGGCCGGTCTTTTGGTGGTGCTACCACAAATGCGAAGAAGGACGCGGACACCGACTCGCTGCCGGACTATGAGTCGCCAAAGAAGTCTAAGGGCAAGGAGAAAGCGACATATGAGGATTCACTGCCAGACTACGAGTCGCCAGAGCGCCCTCCTGCCAGACGCAACTCCCAATGGCAGCGGCCTCAGGTTCCTCAATCAGAGCAGGCGTCTTACGCTGCGCCGGAGCCACATAGGGCGACACCACGTCCTGCTCCTCAGGCCGGCGCGCCTCATGTCCAGCCCAAGTCCCGGCCACTTATGCCTCAGAATGGCCGGAAAGTCGCACCGTACTCCTTCCACGAGCCGGCTCGACCTCTGCAATATAAATCACCCGAGCCAGCATCTCGTGCTCAACAATCACAAGCTCCTCCGTCGAATGCAGCCCAGCCCAAAAGTAAAGGGTCTCGAAGGTCTCAGCGGATCGCGAGCCGGGCGAATGGGTCCCAGGCTGGCTTTCACACAGCGTCGGAGCTACCAGCTGTCCCGGAGGCGGAGACAGAAGCATCTTCGTCGACCGCCGGCGCATCTCGGTCGAATAAGCGCCCCAGTCCAACTCCAGACGCGGGATCGGGTCAAGCCAGCAAGCGGCCCCGCATACGAGTGATCACCCGAACACCTCCGCAACAACATCATCAGCAGGATCTCGGGCAAGCCCCAGCTCCGGGACTCAGTCAACAACAAGCGTCACAAGCCTGGCAAGAAGACCAGATCTCCCCCCAGTCGCTCGTACCTCCCCCGACCCCCATACCTCAGCCGCCTCCCCCCAAGAAGACCAAGCCCCCACCCGCCGACAAACCCTACGTGGGCAAAGACCTAAAGTGGAAGGACATCAACGCCCGCCTCCCCAGCTCCGTCTTCGGCCACACGTCCTGGATCCAGCGGCGCTTCTGGCAGGTCAAGGAAGAGACCGAGCTCCGCGAGGCCTGGACGGAAGAGGACGAAAAGGCCATCGCCATCTCCATCTCCGAAGTCTCGGCCTCGCGCTACCTCCAGAAACTCTACGACTGCGAACTCCCGGACCTCTTCAGCTACGGACTGAAGTACACTCCTCCCTCCCCTGACCCGCGCGGGTTCCCGCAAGACGAGGACTTCTGGATCCGCCTCGCCCGCCTCCTCCCGCACCGCCTCTTCCTCGGGCAGGTATTCCTCCTCCGCTACGCCCTCCAGATGAGCGTCTGGTACCGCAACAGCCGACCGGGGACGGACATCGGCCTGCACGCGTGGCCCTTCCTCCCGCCGTGGTCCCACACCGAACCGGGGTACGTCGCCCACCTCAGGGAGCTCCGGGCCCAACACCCCGTCGACTCGGCCGCCTACGCCACAAAAACAGCCGAGATCACCCAGACGGCCGAGTTCCGCTGCCTAACGCAGGTCGAGAATGCAAGCGGCATGATGGAGCTGTGCCAGCTCATGGGCGACCTGTGCCACGACTTCCACAGCCGGTTCCCGTCCCGAGAAGTAGAAGGCCACGAGCTGTACCTCTTTTGTTTGACGGAGCGCGACCTCATCTTCCTCGAGCACTGCCTCGACGAGCTCGACGCGCAGAGGCGGTACATCCAGGAGCAGCGCGCCAGGACGTGGCAGGAGACGCACGGGTACGCGCGCCGCCAGACCGACGAACCACAGGAGATCCCCTACGTCGAGGAGCACAGGGGGCCGTACGCCAACCTGGACGCCCCGCAGGGTAGGGAGAAGAGCGTCCCCATCGAACCCGTAACAGTCGACTCCGAGTTCGCCGCCTTCTTCTCCTCCCTGACGAGGGAAGACATCTACGTCACCAACGAAGCCATGGCGTCCTACCGCGTGGGAAAACGCCTAGCCATAATCGCCGAGCGCCGCGAGGCGATAATCCGCCACAAGCTCGGCCTGCGCGGGCCAGACGAGAAGAGGATGCTGCTCGACGTGCCGCCCTTCGACCCGGATCCGGATTTTCACCTTTTTACCGATGCGCAGCAACCCGAGGACCAAGTGGCGTTGATGGTCGTCCAGGGGAAATTTGTTACTCCCAGACTGGCGGGTTGGTTGAAGCAGTGGCTCGCCAGGAAGGCTGGGGCGGGGGTGGAGAGGTGGATGAGCACCCCCGGTAGAACGCCGGAGAGGGCGCCGGGGATCGTACCGGGCCCGTGGGTGGAGAGGGGATTGGTGGGGAGATTGGAGAGCGTGTGGTTGTTCGACGGGGAGGAGGGGAGGAGGGTTGCGGGTGCGGTGGAAGAGGAGGATACTGAAGGTGAGGACGAGGACGAGGACGAGGGTGAGGAGGGTGAGGAGGGTGAGGAGAGGACTCCCGTCGTAGAGCACTTTGCTGTTTACCGGAGGAGGACGATGCAGGCTCCTGTCCTGGCTATGGGTGGTGGGCTGTGGGCCAGGAGGAAGGGAAGGGGGCAAGTTGGGCAGGTGCCGTGAGATGGATGGGCCGGTGATAGACGGAGTGTCGTGTTGGCCAGGGCTGCTGGAGTTCATGGCGTAAGGGTATCGGGATGATTGGAAGGGTTTGTTTGTACGAAGCGTATCGGGAACTTTTGCTTTTTCCATGTCCGTTTGAGTTGAGTAGCTTAGAATATTATGTTCGTCTTTCATCCTGTCTGCTACCTCCGTCTAATCGACCTTTTCCCAAGAGTTGGACACCGCGTTGTCGTGAGCCAGACATATTGACCAGCAGCCCGGCGTCGTCATGCACATGCAATGTCGGTGTGACATGAGGCCTCGGAGACTAGAGAACGGCGAGAACGTTGGGCCAGAAACAGCAAAATACAACGCGGAAAAGCAAAAAGAATGCGCCAGCCGCGAATCGAACGCGGGGCCCATCGAGTCACGGTATGCATGGCAACGATGGATTTTACCACTAAAACACTGGCGCTGTGGAGTGCTTAATGAAGCGATGTTGGTGCTGAGTCGTAACTGTCCTGAATAGCATACAGCTGCATGGCGAGTCATGCCGCGTCCTTATTGCTTCTGGCGAGGACTCTGTCTGCCAGCGAGAGGGACGTGTTTGCAGCATTGAACAGAACGGATGATTTTAACGTTCCTAGAGAGCCTTAGGGTTGATAGCCGGCTCGGATGCAACCACTTTTCGTATGGAAGATTGCAAGTAGCAGAGTGATCCGAGCATATGCCTTGACACACCTACCCTATAGGCCCACATCTTCACCCATCACCCCCAGGATCACCTCAAATCTCCAACCCCTAGAAGATACAGTCTCGCTTATCGTCCCCTCTCAAATCTAACCCACCGGTGCCCCCTCTCATCCCACCCCGCCCTGGGACCGACATGCATCTCCCTCCAACACCTCGAGCAGTACCCGTCCCCATCGCACCCCTCACACCTAACGGTGGCGTCCTCCAGACAGACGACGCACCAGCTCTTCTGGTCCTCGTCCGTGTACCCGCCGCTCAATCTGCCAGCATACCCTGGCTTCTGCTCGGCTCGAGAGTCTGGGTTGAAGGAGGGCGCAGAGGGCAGGCCGAACGTGTCGGAGGCGGAGGAGGTGCCGTACGATACCCCGGATAGGCGGGACATGCGCGCCGCTATGGAGGATTCGAAGTCGAGGGGCGGGGGGTCAACGGGGTCGACTAGGGTTGAGGGGACGGTGGGGAGGGAGAAGGGGTCGTTGGAGGTGGTTGATGGTGAAATGTTTGAGGTTGGGGGGTTTGGGGGCTGGGAAGAGGATGAACGGGGGTTGGACGATTGGCCTGGGTGCGAAAGTAGTGAGGCGGTGGTGTGCTGTGCCGCTTCTTCATCGTGTTGATGGGGGTTGAGAGAGCGGTCTAGCTCTGCCTCGTCGACAGCCCGGGAGAGGACAGCTCTTACTTTGGCGGACATGGCCTCGCTGTCCAAGTCGTCGTCGGAGGGATTGTCTTGATCACGATGTGATGGATCTGCGCCAGGCTTCCCGAGTTCTTCCAGTAGCGCAGCGACTCTCTGCTGCTCATCTTTGGAATTGAGAGTTAATGCCGGGGGACTGTCGAAGGAAACATCATCATCGAGATCCAAGCTCTCCAGAAACTCATCCAGCGTGCTGTCATCTCCGATGAATAAGGGGTCGACATCATCCGCATCTTCACCCGACGCATCTCGTACCACCGGGGACGGTGACTGGCCGTTACCTCTCAAAGATAGGCTAGGGGTAGTGGCATCTGGTCGGGGCTGTGCCGGCGACGGGGAGCCGGTGTCTTGGCGTGGACCTGGGGAACGATGTGACGAGGCCGAAACCGAGGCGTTCCGGAGTGTGCGGAGACGTGCTGACAGGGCGTCTTCCTTTGATGTTGGGTTTGGGTCTGATAGTGGGAGTAGTCTTTGTTGTTGTTCATCTGGATTTAGTTACTAATGGACTCTGGCGGTGCATGAGGAAGAGTACGTTTGCGGGTTGTATTACTTTGGCTCTTCTTTGTCTAGGCTCACTGTGGTTGGTTTCAGGGCGTTGAGACGGTCGAGTAAGCTCCTGTCGTCGGCCATGGTTGGATATCAAACGCCCTCAGATGCACTCTGGGCTGTATCCCGACGAATGCGCTCTGATTAGGCTTCGGCTAAATCTTCAGGCCGATGAAGGTAAGGTGTGATGCGTATCAAAGGCACATTAAACGCACGACTCAAAATGGTCAGATTCGCCGAAAGCGAAGCGTAAAGAGCGGTTATGCTCATGTGGCAGGCTACGATGGCCGAGACGCGACTGGTTGGTTTGCGGAGGCGGATCGCAAGGCAGCTTTCTGACCGTTGAAGATCGGTGCTTTGGATGTTGGATTAACGCTCACAGCCCGATGCATCGAAACTGGTTGGGTGGGACTCGGATTATGTAAGAAGATACCTCCAAACGGAAAGTCACCACCGGTCCGTTTAAGCTTGCCCGTACCTGCCATGCCTTCGGATCCGGCACCCGAACTTGGGCCTCTGGGTGGACACAGCCCCGCGCGAATCGCGAAATCGGGAATCCCGTGATCGGTGATTTGCGTGCGGTGGCGTCATTGGTTTTGAGACACCTCGGCTGTATCGATGCTCTTTTGCTGCTGCATTCTGCTTCATGTTCAAATCAGATGAAGACGGCCGCACCCTCCGCGTTTCTCTGATTTGAAGGTTCTTACCGTTTGTCTGTGGCTGAGCTCGCTAGAACACTTGGCATCTTCGATGCGCAGCTCCTTCCGCTTTGCGAAGTGCGGAAATGGAAGTTGCGGTCAGGCATCATAAAGCGAAAGAAAATGATTGCAAAAATGCCAAACCTGAACGCATCAACTGCAGTGAGGAAAACCAGCAAACCGGGGATGGTCGTGTTACACCTGGATGCCAGAGAGTCAGGAGAGTCCTGAGAGTCTACACAACAGCCCTGCATCGAAACCCGAACCGTTGGTTATGTCATTGATCGTCAAGCAAGGGACCCTCCTTTCAGGTCCCCGGCGCTGTGTCACACACCTGATGAGTTCAACGCCACATTAAACCTGCAGCCTGCAAGGTTAGAGGAAGCTTGGCACGCATCATTAGCATTTGCGCAGGCGAAGAGAAGCTTTTGACCTTCCGGTCTGGTCTCCTGCATTCGGCGCGGGCAGTTTACCGTGCCGCTCATTTGCTCAAATTGGCGTCCTTTTTTGCCTGTCAACCCTTTCAGCCAACTGCGCCTGCCACCTGCAATTCCGACTCTCTGACGTGGTTATATCCGCTCCCAAGTCTTCCCACCTATATCAAGCCACACCCCTCTTGGCCCTGTTTCTTCTTCTGTTTCGTACATTTACTTATTCACCACCAAACACCACAACAGCAACAACTTCTTGCTCAGGCATATTACATCACAAACTACAACCACCTATCGACAACACGATACGAGACTCTAATATCCCTGTGCACGACCACATAACACATCCACAATGCGCTTCGGTCTAACCGTCCTACTCTCGACCCTCCTCACCGACGTCGCCGTCACAGGCGCGTACGTCGGCTCCGAGGCCGGGAACAGCGTCGCACGACATGTGCCCGTAAGACACACCAACGACGAGCGCGACGCAAATCCCGAGGAGGAGTACACACAAGATCTATGGAAGCGCCGGGGTGGCGGCGGAGGCGGAGGTAGAGGCGGTGGTGGTGGTAGTTCTGGAGGAGGCTCGTCCGGCGGTGGTAGCTCGGGCGGGTCTGGTTCGAGTGGCGGCTCTGGGTCGTCTGGTGGTAGTGGTTCTTCTGGAGGGTAAGTCCTCTCTCTTGCGCGTTGTGGCTTTCTTTTCTTTTTGTCATTTGCACCGGGTCGCGGTCCATGTTGGGCGGCGTTGATGGCATTGTAGCCGAGGCGGGAGCGGCAGTAGCTCTGGCAGTGGCAGTAGCTCTGGCAGCGGCAGCAGTTCCGGCGGCAGTTCGTCGTATGTTCCTTTCGTTCCGCGCCCTCCTCAGTCGGTGACGCCCGCTGCTGCGTTGTCACCTTCTTGCGCGTACACACAACACAGATCAGATCGGCTAACAGTTCTCACAGTGGCTCAACTGGCGGTGGCCGCGGCGGTACCGGCGGTTCAGGCTCAAGCAGCGGCGGCTCCAGGGGTGGGACTGGTGTGTCACCTAAATACGGCGGCGGTTCGTTCTACCCCGGCGGCGCACGGCAATCATACCGTTCCGGCGGTCGCTCTCCCTCGGGCATCACCCCGTTCTTCCTCGGCGCCGGCATCGGCGTGCTAGCCTTCTACCCGCTCCTCGCGTGGCCGCACGGCGCCTACTTCTACCCCTACGCCCACCCCTACGGCTTCTACAACCGCACGAGCGGGCGTAACGAGTCCAAGCCCGTGCAGTGCGCCTGCGACCCGGACGTCGAGTGCGGCTGTGACGACGACGGCACGAACACCACCACGACTGTCCTCAACGAGATGATCGGCGACGGCGACCCCAAGAAGCTGAACGCCACGGAGGTCATGGTCGCCAACAACACCATTTTCATCAACGGTACTCTGCCCAACGGCACGGCTGACACAAGTGAAGACGGTTCGGATTCCGGCAGCGCTGGTATGCGCTTCCTCCTTCAGAATGTGGGCTGGTGGCCTGTCGTGGCAACCGTCTGCGCTGCGGTCTTCATTTCGTAAACACCCTTTCGCTTCATACGCATCGTTTTGCGTGGTTCAGCCACTTTGTGTTGCTTGAGGGTTCTTGAAAATTGCTTCGTTTGGATTGGGAAGGCATTCTGTTTCTCTGCATGTACGATATATGCATGGTTGAACGCAGGAGGAAAACTTTCAGGACGGCGTTTGGGGAGTTCACCGGGCTGATACCACTTGTGGAGGTCTTTTGACAATGTTTGATGATTACTTCTCTTTTTCATTTGGTCATGAGACAAGACCAGAGTTCAGGATAATGTTAGTTATAGAACGACGAATACATCATCACGGTGCATGCTCCTTCCAAACGCCAACTTGGGCGCGCTGCTTCTATATCCCAAATAATGCTCCTTAATACCTCAATGTGCTCATGCCTCCCCGGCAACCCTCTCACTCTCACCAGCCTTCCTCTCCTCATCAACCGTCTCACTCTTGGCGATCCTTTCACCCTCCTCAGCAACCCTCCTCTCCTCCCTCCTCCTCTCAACCCAATCCCCCAACTCCCGAAATATAGCCTCCTTCTCCGGCGGCCTCAACGTAGCAGCAAGCCCACTCGTGCTACACGTCACAAAAACCCTACTCCCCTCCCACTCCCCCGGGGTACCATAATCAACGCCCATCTCCCTCTCCCCCTCCCTCATCCCCTCCTCCCCGACAACCCCCATCCGTTCCTCCTGCCAACCATACCTCCACTCCCTCCCCAACTTCTTCCTGGTCTTAACCCGATAAATGCTCTCCCAAATCCCCTTCCCCACGACAGCCACCACCTCCGGCCTCCACCGCCTGCACTTCTCCTCCAGCGCCTCCACGCCGGCGTCCATTTCCTGTTTACTCAGTTCCCCGCCGTTGCGCGTGGGGCGGGAGACGATGTTCGTTAAACCTAGGCTGTACAGCTGAGGGAGAGACCGGTCTTCCGTGGGGGAGACGAAGCGGGGCGTTATGCCGGACGAGGCGAGGAGCTTCCAGAAGAGGTTGGATGGGTGGGCGTAGGCGTGCTGGGTGCGGGAGGTCTGGATCCCGGGATTGAGGCCTATGAAGAGGACTAGCAGGTTGGGGGCCAGGGCGTCCGGAATGGGGGGCAGGTGGGCGTAGAGGGAGGGGGGTGCGTAGGAGGATGATGAACGTTTAAGCGGGGAGGCGGAGGGACGGGCACGGGTGCGCTTGTTGGGGGGCGGCGAGTGGGAAGGGGTGGTGGTTGTAGAGGGGGGAAGGGAGGGGGGAATGGTGTTGTCGTCTTCGTCGTCCGGGGCGGGGCGTTTGATTCCCGGCGTGAGGGAAGAGCGGGACCGTGACCGGGATGGAGATGGCGACGGTGAGCCCGGGACGGAGCGGCTGGCGGGTGTCAGGTTGCGGGGGCTGCGGCGCGGTATGACTTCGCTTGCTGTGCGTTTAATCGGTGAGGTCATATTTTGGTTTGAAGGTGATGATTTTGCCTGGAACATGAAATTTTGAAGTAGAAGTCGGCCTTTGAAGCTGGCTGGCGGCGGTGGTGCTTCTTCCTCGTCCATGAGGTGAGTTGTGAAGTGGACGGCTGGAAAGCGGCCGACAACTGGAGTTTTAAGATAGAAATCACTCGTTTGGCTGGAGGCAAGTATGAAATCGATCTTGAGTCAGTCGCCCTTTCCTCGTCTTTACGCAGGCGAATGCGGAAGTTACGATCGTCTTTTTGCTGCCTGGTGAAATTCGTTTCTCCGGTCGAGCTGTGAGGTCATCGCCACTGCGGCGGGCCGAAGCGCGTTAGCGCACGTGGTGTTAGCGCTACCATTTCCTTAACAGTTGGACCGGTTCTTTCTCAGGGGCAATTATTCTTCCTCACTCTGCAAATTCGCAGCTTCACAAAGACATTTGTATTTCCGCTCACACGGTACATCTCTTGCCACCGACTTTCTTGTTTCAATTCATACTGTCGTTTTTACTTGCTTCTGCGAGATTTTCCCATCCAGTTCGCCCCCTTTGCTGGCAGCAGATAACTCCAATGGTCTTCACATCTCGGTTGAGATCCGAGAACAACGAAGCAAGCAGCCTCTGCTTCTGTGCCGTGGGATCGCCGTAGCGGGCGGCTGGCTTGCTCGAGGGACTTAACCTTAACCACTTGACGATAGGCTGGCGATCATGCGCGAACCCCAGCATGCCTCCCTTGCTCTTGTTTGGGACCTCCAGTTTCATTGAGGGGGCAGACCCCAGTCCGGCAGCTCGGCTTCGTCTTTTAGCGAGACTCTCCATGCCCCGAGAAGCCTGTCTGACACCTCCAGTACCGACATCAGACATTGGACGGCTTCAGATGAAGGTCTATGACGAAATCTCGAGGCGGCCGGTGCATCTTCCTGGAGAGCATCAGAGGCAGGCCAACATGTAGCTTGCCGAGTGGTATGGCCTATGATTGATGGTCGTTACGATGCGAACAGGAGAGGCACTTCCGGTAGCAGGCCCTGGTCATCAGTGACTCCAATACGGCGGACTGTCTGTGAGGCCTTGGTCAGATTCAGGATGTTGTCACGGGGTGTGTGTGAGTGTGTGCCCCGGAGCGCACTCCGCGGCTTCACGTGCAAGTGGCACAGAAGAGTTCGCGTCCAGTGCTCGCCCGGCAATGCGTCCCACAAGCTTTTACCAAGTGGTCGATGGACAAAACAGACGATCTGGAAACAAAACATCGAATGACGGACATGTTGCATGGTCTTGCCGATATCGTACGATGTTGTGAGGATGCCATTTTGACATGGCAAGGTCTGGGTATAAGAAGCTGCCTTGGGAACATCATCCCACATCTCCAGAACATCATCAGGCCATCTTCGTTTTCCACGGTGCGGCTCTGTGTTCGACAGGTTACCTTTCCAAGACCGCGGGTCTGACCTGCAGAAACCTCCCGGCCGATTCAAACATGTGGGATCTCAACTGTCGGGGAACACACTCCTTCTGTCGATTGGCTTCTTCGACATCGTGGGGTCGGTCCCCTGGCCACCTTGATTGGCGAGATGCCAAAACCTCCAACGACCAGGGGGCGGCCGGTCCCTGAGCGCTATTGCCCAAGCAAGTCTAGCGCAGCTTGACAAGACTCTGGAACAATTCGACCAGCGAATCCGGTCGCCCCTTTCCGAGTTTAAGCGCCCGACAATGCGGTCACACAGGTCCCTGGTCCAACCCCAAAATAGCTCCTTTGGGCCTCACCTCTCCGTCGTCTTCGCTGTGTTGTGCATGTGCAAGTTGCACATGGCTGTCTTCTCTCTCAATTTCTCTCTTTTTCTTCTGTTCTCTTTTCTACTTGAGTCAAGAACCAACATGCTGTTTTCTCTCGATACCCGGCGGATGTAACGCAGCTAATAATCGTATTCATCCATCGCGACTGGCGAGTGCCCGCTTTACCCCTGGCCCAAGCCGAACCCCTGTCTAAGACGAAACGGTACATCCGTCCCTCAGTCAAAGCGGCTCTAACACGCCTCGTCTCAAACTCCCTCCCAGCAACTGTCAGATTCCCCTGCCGTCTGATAGTGTCTCCAGTTCGGACTGAAATCTGACACTGGCCTTGTCGAGGACGAAACAGTCTCCTACGTCTGATCTACGGTTCTAGCCCGCCGGGATCTGGCTTCAATCCAACCCTCTCGGACCGCCGCTCAACCCTTCAGTAACTGCGCTCAACTGCACCTGTCCAACAATTTCCAGAGAACCACAGCAGAGAGCAGCAGAATTCAAGGCAGCTTTACCATTGAGCTCGCCCAGACTCAAGTCCATCACTACCCGAACCGGACTAGAGGTTTCAAGGCACCTGACATCCGAAGCTTCGGTCCTGGTCTGCATTGCTAGGGTGGCATTGACGACCCTGTCGATAGCCGAGGTGGACCCCTTCATCCTCCTTCGAACTTCCCGCCTGTGCTTCTTTATGACATTCTCCCCACCACTCTGTCCCAACGCTTGCTCCTGTTCTTCTCATCTTTTCTCACTTGGCGAGGTAGAACCATTTCGGCAACACCCCCTAGTCGAGCCTCTCTCTCTTTTACAACTTCCATTCTCTTTCGCTGCTGGCTCAGATCGTTCATTTTTATTCCCTTGTCGACGACTTCCCGGTGGTCTATACTAGAACATTGTAATAGGAGGATACGGAGACTTTGGGCTTTTTGGTTTCTTGGGAGGGACGAACGGCTATCGACACGCTCACTTTTAACATCGACAATCTGCGGCGGTCCTTAGTCGACATATATACGAGTCGCAGGTCGACACTTAATTGGGGTGTATCCGGTTAGCAAGAGGAGGGAAACATCGGTCAAGATGAGCTACCTCACTCTCATCAAGAAGCAGTTCACGGGGACGAAGTTGCTGTTCAACATCTTGTTCTGGGGTATACATTGGGGTGTCTTCGCCTTCGGATGGTATGTTTCTCTCGCGGTGGTGGGGTGCGTAGAGGAGGGTGCAGAGCTGACAACGGCAACAGGTACAAGCAAGCGGCCGACCCCAGGCTGGCGGGGCTGAACACACTGCAGTACTCAGTCTGGCTATCTAGAGGAGCTGGTCTGGTACTCACATTCGATGGCATGCTCATCCTCGTGCCGGTATGCCGGACGATTATGAGGTTTCTGCGGCCGAAGATCAGGTTCATCCCGCTCGACGAGAATATCTGGTTCCACAGGCAGCTTGCATACGCCATGCTTTTCTTCACCATCATCCACACGGCTGCCCACTACGTCAAGTAAGCAGACCGACACCCGTCTTGAACTTCAACCGTTCTAACATGCATCCAGCTTCTTCAACGTCGAAAAGACCCAGATCCGCCCTGTAACGGCCGTCCAGATCCACTACACCCAACCCGGCGGCATCACCGGCCACGTCATGCTCTTCTGCATGCTCCTGATGTACACGACGGCGCACCACCGCATCCGCCAGCAGTCCTTCGAGACGTTCTGGTACACCCACCATCTCTTCATCCCCTTCTTCCTCGCCCTCTACACCCACACCGTCGGCTGCTTTGTGCGCGACACGGCGCTGCCCTTCTCCCCTTTCGCCGGGGAGCAGTTCTGGGAGCACTGCATCGGCTACCTCGGCTGGAGGTGGGAGCTCTTCACCGGCGGCTTCTACATGCTCGAGCGCATGTACCGCGAGATCCGCGCCGTGCGCCAGACCAAGATCACCCGCGTCGTCCGCCACCCGTACGGTAAGTTCATCAGCTCTCTCCATCCCCTAATCCCTTCAACCGCAAACCTAACATAAAACCTCCAGACGTCGTCGAGATCCAATTCAACAAGCCCTCCTTCAAGTACAAGGCAGGGCAGTGGCTCTTCCTCCAGGTCCCTTCCATCTCCAAGTACCAGTGGCACCCCTTCACCATCACCTCCTGCCCCTACGACGACTACGTCTCCGTCCACGTCCGGCAGGTGGGCGACTTCACCCGCGAGCTGGGCAACGCCGTCGGCGCCGGTTCCGCCCAGGCCAAACTCTACGACGGCGTCGACCCCATGGGCATGTACGAGGTAGCCCTCCAGAACGGGCAGAAGATGCCCCCCCTGCGCATCGACGGGCCCTACGGCGCCCCAGCGGAGGACGTCTTCGAGAACGAGATCGCCGTCTTGATCGGCACGGGCATAGGCGTCACCCCCTGGGCGAGCATCCTCAAGAACATCTGGCACCTGCGCAACGGGCCCAACCCGCCTACACGCTTGAGGCGGGTGGAGTTCATCTGGGTGTGCAAGGACACGAGCTCGTTCGAGTGGTTCCAAATCCTGCTGTCCAGCCTGGAAGCGCAGTCCAGCGAGGCCGCCCGCGTCCCGGGTTCTTCGGGTGTGGAGTTCCTCAAGATCCACACCTACCTGACGCAGAAGCTCGACATGGACACGACGCAGAACATCGTGCTCAACAGCGTCGGCGCCGACCTCGACCCGCTGACGGAGCTGAAGGCGAGGACGAATTTTGGAAGGCCCAACTTCGGCAAGATGTTCGCTGCCATGCGGGACGGGATTCTGGATCGGACGTACCTGAACGGCCTGGAGGGGAGCATGAGGACGACGGTGGGTGTGTACTTTTGCGGTCCTTCGGCGGCTGGTAAGTTTCTTCTTCACCCTCTTCGTGATACGTATACAAATGGCTAACATCCAATTCTCAGCTCGCGACATCAAGAAGGCGGCCAAGGCGGCGACTGTGCGCGAGGTCCAGTTCCGCTTCTGGAAGGAACATTTTTAATTGTACACGCGGCTTTTCGTTTCGTGTACCCTTTTTTGAGAGGAGTTTTACCTATTCATCCGGGCTGTACTGGAGCCTTGTACAGGTAGAGGGAGTGGAGTCTGGCCTCGCGTAAACAAGGTCGTGCCGAGGAAGGGTTAGCGGTGATGGTTGATGCATCAAGAAAGCGATTCTGCATTTCATCCCTTTCTACTTTTTCAATGATCTCGCAGAGGTGGGCGAGTGTAGTAGTGTTGGACCACTCCTGTGACTGCAAGAGCCGATACGGCTTGCCTCTTTTCACCTTGTGCGAAAAGGGTATGTACATATCACCATGTATATACATGACGGTTCGCTTTTCACACTGGGTTCAACCATTGTCACGACTTGTGAATCACATATCATCAATATCACTATGCTTAAGGAAACGATTACCCTGTTCTGCCTTGGTATAATAAGTGCCTTCGTAAAACCTGAAATGCCATGAGCCCTGCCTATCCGTAGTCCCTTCACGTCCAACTGGTATCCTCCTATCCGCCGATTCCGAAAGAAAAGAACGACAATCTGCATTCTGCGGTCTGTACCATTCCCAGGCCCTTGAAACCAAACTTGACAAACACACATTCAATGAAACCACGGAGGGCGGAGTGAAGAACCGACTGGCTACCCAGAAGCAGCAGTCCCATACGTCCCGTTCGTGCCGGCCCCTCCCGTCGCAGTAGCCCTCGTCCCTCCCCGTCCTGATCTTCCAGTAATGTCCTGCCAAGTAGCACCGAACCGCCTGCTCGTGCTGGCGAGCAGACCCTCCTCCTCATCGAGCTCGGCATCCTCGTCAAGCTCGCTGACATTCAGCCTGGGCGTTCTGAACAGGGACGTCAGGAACACCACCAGGAACACGCCCAGGAACGCGAACTGCGCCCAGAACGACACGGCTCCAAAGACAGGCCAGTTCAGCGTCACCCGGTTGAGGAAGGTCGACACCACGGACGGCGTGCAGACGTCCTTCGCCGCCGGGTTGTCGGACACCTCGGAGCAGGGGATGACCATGTCCGTGTGGTTCCTGCAGTCGGGCTGCTCGCCCGGGTGGCGGGGCGGGTTGATGCAGAAGGTCTGGGTGCCGTAGGTGGCGTACTGCGGGGCGACGAGCATGGCGACGGAGTAGTTAATTGCCAGTATGATCAGAGCGAGAAGGACGGTGGTGATGAGCAGGGCCTGGGGTGCGGTGCGGCCCTTCTTGATCTGGAAGATGCGGATCCAGAGGAAGCGGATGCCGACCGTGGCGATACCTGACACGGAGGCGGAGAAGAAGAAGAGGACGAGGAGGGCCATGAGTATGTAGTCCACTGGGAAGGCCTTGGCCGACTGCACGAAGATCCAGTTGATGGGCTGGAAGACGTTGATGTGCCCCAGGATGTAGCCGCAGTGCGCCTTGCAGATTGAGTTGGCGGCCTTGTCAATGCCGGTGATGAGCATGGAGACCCAGACCAGGATGGCGATGAGGAGGAGGAAGATGCCGCCTAGTAGCTTGAGGGGCCGGAAGACGGCTTGTACCTTCGTCCAGGCACGGAAGATGGAGCTGTGTCCCTCTCCGCGGGCCTCCGCGGCGAGTCGTTCGCGCCGGACGAGGGTGCGTTCTTCGCGCATCAGGGCTTCGAGCTCGCGCTGGTCTTTCTGCGGCATGTCGCCGGTGGTGCCGGCGTGGCGCATCTCGAGCTGGCGCTGGCGCTCGCGGTTGGCTTCGAGGGCGGAGGCGGTGGACTCGGAGAGCTGGGGAGCGGAGATGGAGGGCGCGGATTTGATGAAGGATACTGGTAGGAGGGCGAGGCCGGCGCCAGTATAGAGCACGTAGAGGAGGGTGCCGAGCGTAACTAGCAGTCCGAGCGCGAAGGTCAGGGCCTTCTCGCCATTGTTCTCGGCTAGGAGGCGCTTGAAGTAGTCGAGGTCGAGGTGCTTGCCCTTGTTGTTCCCCGCGGCGGGGACGAAGAAGCCGATGAGGAAGATGATGACCACGAGGATGACGAAGAAGATGGTGTATTTCAACGCTCCGAGTAGCCTGCTTCCGAAGGTCTTGGTCCCTTCCTCCTCCTCGACCTCATCGTATTCCTCGTACCAGAAGTAGGCGAAGGGAACAACGAGAAGGCATAGCAGAGCGTCGAGGCTGTAGAGGCTGTAGTAGACGATCTTCAAGGTCAGGAGAATCTTGTTGACTGCGTCATCGGTAGCCCATTCCTTACGAGCCCCGAGGTGCACTGATGTTGTGGACGACACAAGCGCAATATCGACTGGAAGTAGTAGTACAGTAGCTAGAAGCGAGGTCAAGCTGATAATGGCGACTGTTGTTACGATGGCAGACCGGTCGCGGGGAGCCTGCCATGTGAATGTTGTGATGACGGCGACGAAGAAGGCCAGCACCACTGCCACCGCGTAGGCGACCCAGATCAAACTGGACAGCAAGAGTCCGGCTGAGGCCATCTTGTAGTCCTAGTACCGGTTAGTATATAGGCAACTATATACCTGTCGGTCGTGCGATCGTGGAAACATAGGACGGCAGTGCAATACGTAGTGGGATCGTCAGTCCAGGCGATCATACCTTGCGCAGTTCCGACCGCACTTAGCGAGTAATGTTTAGGAACCTGTGTTATATACCATCGGACAGATACGTATTCGCACAACAGTCTTGAAATTCACGAGGAGATAATCAGCTGAAGACTGAGGAATGCGGACAAGTTCCTGACAATGGTTGTGTTTTTTTTTTGGATGAAGCGAGACAGACACCCGTGACGCAATGATGGAGATGCTGCTTGTTTTAGCTTCATGCACAAGGGCAGTGAGCGGAGACGAGGAGCTTAGGTGGGGCAAGCCTGCTTCGATGGCCTGAGCTCCTACGCTAGCCGTGCAAGTGCGTTTCCAAATTCGTGGTTGTTCGATTTCTTTGAGATGTTACTGCGAGCCAATCAAACAGCTGCCTCAAGCATCAATTCCAACAATATCGGACTGCAAGTGTCCCGTCGAAAACAAAGCCAACCGACCACAACACCAATTCCTGCATTATACCGACCGCATACCGAGTACTACATTCCCGAACGACATGCGCTCAAGGCCTGCGCCATGCAGTGCTATACCGAGCTGACGCCGCCCACGGCCGTAACGCATTCGGTGGCCTTTCCCTTCGTCTCGGCCCAGAGCAACAACCTCGTCGTCGCAAAGTCCTCCCTCCTCCAGATTTTCACTACCAAGACCATATCAGCCGAGCTCGACAACGCTCATATTGGAGACACCCAGTCGAGGAAACCAGCGAACAACAAGTACGACAGCCGCCTCCTTAACGACGATGACGGTCTCGAATCGTCCTTCCTCGGAGGAGACAGTATACTGCAGAGGTCGGATCGGGCCAACAATACAAAGCTGATACTCGTTGCGGAGATACCGTTAGCGGGAACCATCACTGGTCTTGCAAGGGTCAAGGCAGCGAGCACACAGTCAGGGGGCGACGCGCTTCTCATTGCATTCAAGGATGCGAAGCTCAGCCTTGTCGCGTGGGATCCTGAGAGGCTTGCTCTGAGTACGATATCAATTCACTACTACGAGCAAGATGAGCTCCAGGGGAGCCCATGGGCAGCTCCCCTGAGCGACTATGTGAACTTCCTGGCTGCCGATCCGAGCAGTAGATGTGCCGCTCTGAAGTTCGGCGCCAGAAACCTGGCCATCGTGCCCTTCAAGTATGACAGTGAGGACATCGACATGGACGACTGGGACGAGGAGCTAGACGGCACTCGGGATGTCAAGAATACCACGGCACTTGCAAATGGAACTAGCAATATACAAGAAGACACTCCGTATTCACCATCATTTGTCCTCCGCCTGCCGAATCTTGACCCTAGTCTCCTCCATCCCGTGCACCTCGCCTTCCTGTACGAGTATAGGGAGCCAACCTTCGGTATACTCTCCTCCATCGAAGCCCCTTCGAACACCCTTGGCCGCAAGGACCACCTCTCATACATGGTCTTCACGCTTGACCTGCAGCAAAAAGCGTCGACTACGATATTATCTGTCGGCGGACTGCCTCGAGATCTCTTCCAGGTGGTTGCTCTGCCGTCTCCTGTCGGCGGCGCCCTCTTGGTCGGCCCCAACGAGCTGGTTCATATTGGGCAGTCAGGCAAGCCGCATGGAGTTGCCGTCAACCCCATGACGAAGCAGGTCACCTCCTTTGGCCTCGTCGACCAGTCGGATCTCAATCTTCGCCTGGAGGGATGCATAATCGAAGTCATCTCTCCCGAAAACGGCGAACTTCTGATGGTCCTGAGCGACGGCCGTTTAGCACTTATTGCGTTCAAACTGGACGGTCGAGCGGTTGCTGGCTTGTCCGTCAAGTTGGTGCCGCAGGAGGCCGGCGGTGCCATAATACCCTGTGGCATAGCTTCGCTCACACGGCTAGGGCGAAACAGCATGTTCGCCGGTATTGAGGACGGCGATTCCCTTGTCTTTGGTTGGACGAGGAAACAGAGCCAGACATCAAAGCGGAAGTCAAAGATACAAGAGCTGGATGTCGAACTGGATATGGACGACGAGGACGTGGACCTTGAGGATGACGATGATCTATATGCAGATGAACCAGCTGCACCTGCACCAACGGCATCCGCGGATGCATCCGCCAAGTCAGGAGAACTGAGCTTCCGTATCCAAGACAGGCTACTCAGCATCGCCCCTATCCGTGCTATGACCTACGGCAAACCGGCCACCCCCTCGGACGAGAAGGAAGCGGAGAAGTTCCAAGGCGTCCAAAGCGACCTACAGCTGGTCTGTGCGGTTGGCAAAGGGAATGCCAGCGCACTTGCGGTCATGAACCGGGAGATACAACCCAAAGTGATTGGTCGATTTGAGTTCCCTGAGGCACGGGGTTTCTGGGCCATGTCCGCACAAAAGCCCGTTCCAAAAGCGATTCAAGGCGACAAGGGAGCCGCCACGTTGGGTAACGATTATGACACGTTGTCTCAGTATGACAAGTACATGATCGTGGCCAAGGTTGACCTTGACGGGTATGAAACCTCGGATGTCTACGCTCTCACAGCGGCGGGCTTCGAGAGCCTTACCGGTACTGAGTTTGAGCCGGCAGCCGGCATCACAATCGAGGCGGGCACCATGGGCAACCATAAGAGGATCATCCAGGTTCTCAAGTCGGAGGTTCGATGCTATGACGGAGGTACGTGCAGGTGTATCTGTTTTCCGATTGACTGAATGCTGACCGATATCCTCCATAGACCTAGGACTCAGCCAGATTATCCCCATGCTGGATGAGGACACCGGATTCGACCCTCGCGTTATCAGCGCCAGCATTGCTGATCCATATCTTCTCTTGATAAGGGACGACTCGAGCGCCTACGTTGCTCAAATCGACAAGAACAGCGAGCTTGAAGAGATTGAGCGTGAAGACAAAGCTCTAGCTACGACGAAGTGGCTTAGTGGATGTCTCTACAACGACCATAGCGGCATGTTCGCGACAAGCCCCGGGAAGGATCAGAAGCCAGGAGACGCGATATTGATGTTTCTCCTGAGTGCTGCTGGAGCTCTCTATGTGAGTCCACCTGTTCTTGCTCTGTTATGTCTAACATGACACTGACTTTCGCCAAGATCTACCGACTTCCTGACTTGACCAAACCCATATACGTCGCTCAAGGACTTACATACATCCCTCCCTACCTGACAGCAAGCTATGCACCAAGAAAGGGCACGCAAAAGGATATGCTCACCGAGCTGTTGCTTGCCGACCTTGGTGACGCTACTCACAAGTCGCCGTACCTCATTGTAAGTCAACCTGTCACAGGCACTGGGCGAATCTCACTGACATTTACAGCTGCGCCATGCAAACGACGACTTGACCCTCTACCAACCGGTTCTAGCTTCCCAAGAAGGGAAGTCCCTGTTGGAAAACCTCACATTCCAAAAGGTGCAGAACCAGGCGTTCGCCAAGGAGCCTCAAGAGGCGGTTCAAGACGATGCCGCTCAAGAGCAGAGGTTCCTACCCATGCGCACCTGTTCCAACATTGCTGGGTACAACACCGTGTTTCTGCCTGGAGCTTCTCCAAGCTTCGTGATCAAGTCCGCAAAGTCAACGCCGAAGGTGCTAGGCCTCCAGGGCCTTGGAGTTCAAGCCTTCAGCTCATTCCATACGGAAGGCTGCGAGCACGGCTTCATCTATGCGGACTCGGAGGGCATAGCACGGGTTACTGAGCTACCAACCGATTGGAGCTATGGGGAGATAGGTTTGGCCGTGAAGAAGATCCCGCTGAACATCGACTTCAGCTCGGTTTCCTACCACCCACCCACGGAAACCTATGTTGTCGGCTGCAGCACCTATGAGCCTTTCGAGCTGCCCAAGGACGACGATTACCACAAGAACTGGGCTCACGAGAACCTCTCCTTCAAGCCGGTCGTACCACGGGGTATCCTCAAGCTCATCTCACCCTCCAATTGGTCGGTGATAAACGAAGTGGAAATGGACCCCTGCGAAATTATCATGTGCGTCGAGACCATAAGCCTCGAAGTCTCCGAAACGACCAACGAACGCAAACTCCTCATCGCCGTCGGCACCGCAGTGTCAAAGGGCGAAGACCTCCCAATCAAGGGTCGCGTTCACGTCTATGATATAGCAGAGGTCATCCCCGAGCCCAACCGCCCGGAGACGAACCGCAAGCTCAAGCTCGTGGTCAAGGAAGAGATTCCCCGCGGCGCTGTGACATCCATCTGCCCAGTCGGCACTCAGGGGCTCATGCTCATCGCCCAAGGGCAGAAGTGCATGGTGCGCGGTCTAAAGGAAGACGGCACCCTCTTACCCGTGGCATTCATGGACATGAACTGTTACGTCACCAGCGTCAAGGAACTGCCTCAAACGGGTCTGTGCCTCATGTCCGACGCCTTTAAGGGGGTGTGGTTCGCGGGCTACACCGAGGAGCCGTACAAGCTCGTGCTGTTCGGCAAGAGCTCGACGAACCTGGAGATACTGAACGCTGATTTCCTGCCCCTTAACAAAGAGCTGTATATCGTCGCCAGTGACCCAGATGGAAACTTGCATATCCTTGAGTTCAACCCCGATCGTAAGTCCTCCCCTTCCTTCTTCCCCATAAGCCCTACTGACACCGCCTAGATCCAAAATCGATAGATGGCCACCTCCTCCTCCACCGGACAACCTTCAACACAGGCGCACACATCGCGACCTCCTCCCTCCTCCTCCCCAGTACCATCGCCGTCTCCGAGCTTCCGCCCGTCAACGGCTCGACCAAAGATCCCTCCACCGAACCAGGCGACCCGACACCCCGCCACCTCCTCCTCGCCTCACCAACCGGCGTCCTCGCCTCTCTCAGCCCACTGTCCGAAACATCCTACCGCCGTTTGTCATCCATGACGACACAGCTCGCCAACTCCGTTGCCCCGGCAGCGTCTATGAACCCCAAGGCCTACAGGATGCCGAGCGCAGGTAGTCCTGCTCCCGGAGTGGACGCGGGTATGGGGAGAAATGTGGTCGACGGCACGTTGTTGGGGAAGTGGAGCGAGTTGGGCACGGGGAGACGGACGGAGGTGGCGGGACGGGTTGGGTTTGGGGGTGTTAATGAGGTTAGGGGGGAATTGGCTATTGTGCTTGGGTGGGGGAGGATGGGGTACTTTTGAGTCAGCACGGAGTGAAGATGGAAAGGAGGCGATGGTGGTATAGGGGCGTGAGGAGTTGGATGATGGTGTTGGGTGGTAAGGTGTATCGATTGCTGTAGAGATTCGGCTGGCTTATATCGGCCTTTGCCGGACGACCTGGAAGTGAGCAAGTAGAGAACGAAGTCAATCAAGCATCATCAACAGGCGTGGACACAGGGTTCGAGTTGGTCGGCATTCACGTATGTTTACATAACCGATGCCGGTTCTAATAACTTCGATCCAGTCTGTTAACTCCGATATGCTTTACAAACATGCCACGTGACCTCGCGGTTTCTCGTGTTTCTCCCCGCCATGACAATCGCGTTTTCTACATCACCACCTCATTCTGCAAACACTAGCCACCGCAACATCAAAGGCTCTCAACGATCCCTCATGTCTTGACCTTTGTACCTGGTACTTCCAGGTGACCTACAACATGAATTTTCCACCAGATCCCACTTCGGATGCCTCGAGAATGGCGACCGACGCGCCCAACCCCCCGACCGTCTCCTCCGGTCCCGAACCAGAACAGAGCGACGCCAAGAAGTCCGACGATGCCCAGCCCACCTCCGCCGCCGACGCCAACTCCAACTCCAACCACGAATCCCTAAAATACTCCCTCCTCGGGCCCTCACTCACCAAAGCCGGGCAGGACTCAGTCGACCAGTCCAAAGTCTCAGAAATCATCTACTCCACCTCCAAAGGCTCAAAATTCTTCTCCCGCGAGGAAGCAAAAGACAAGATCCTCACGGACAAGATAGCCGCCATCCTCGCCAAGAAGGCCCGCCTCGACCGGCTCGACCTAACCCGCGACCTCCGCGAAGCCGACACCCTCATAGCCCAGCTAGAACTCTCGCGCGACCTAAGCCAACACATCGTCCACCTCGACTGCGACGCCTTCTACGCCGCCGTCGAGCTTCTCGACCGGCCCGAGCTCGCCTCCGTTCCCTTCGCCGTGGGCGGCGGCGTGCTGACGACGTGTAACTACGTGGCGAGGAAGTTCGGGTGCAGGAGCGGCATGGCCGGGTTCGTGGCCAAGAAGCTGTGTCCCCAGCTCGTGCTGCTGCCGCTCAACTTCGACAAGTACAACGCCAAGGCGGCGGAGGTGAGGGAGGTGCTGGCGGAGTATGATCCTAGGTTTGAGAGCGCGAGTATCGACGAGGCGTATCTGAATATTACGGAGTATTGTGTTGAAAAAGGGCAGGGCCCGGCGGAAGTGGTGGAGCAGATGAGGAGGGAGATACACGAGAAGACGAGGATTACCGTGTCGGCGGGGATTGCGGCGAACTCGAAGCTGGCGAAGATATGCAGCAATATGAATAAGCCGAATGGGCAGTTCGTGCTGCCGAATGATAGGACGGCGATCATGGAGTTTATGCGGGATCTGCCCTGTCGGAAGGTGAATGGCGTGGGGAGAGTGTTTGAGCGGGAGCTCGCGGCCGTGGGGGTCAAGACGTGCGGGGATATCTACGGGCAGAGACAGTATTTGTGTCAACTGTTCGGGGAGAAGGCGTACGAGTTCTTGATGACGTGTTACCTCGGGCTGGGGAGGACGAGCGTGCAGCCGGCGGAGGAGTACGAGAGGAAGAGCGTCGGGACCGAGAGCACGTTTAGGGATATGAGCGACCCCGTGCAGTTGAGGGAGAAGTTGAGGAGTACCGCGGAGGAGCTGGAGAAGGATATGAAGAGGGCGGAGTGCAAGGGGAGGACGTTGGTGTTGAAGGTGAAGCTGCATACGTACGAGGTGTTTACGAGGCAGGTTGTTACGCCCAAGGCGGTGTATTTGGCGGACGATTTGTACAACTACTCGCTGCCGATTTTGGCCAAGCTGGAACAGGAAATACCGGGGATGAAGCTTAGGTTGATGGGGTTGCGATGTACGCACCTCGTTAGTACGAAGAAGCCGGACACGATGGCTTTCTTTGGGCTGAGGCCGAGGAGGACCGAGTCTGCGGGCTCTGCGGATGAGGGGACGCAGAAGAAGGGGAAGGTGGCCGAGGGCGAGTGGGAGCAGTGGCCTGAGGAGGAACTTGATGGCTACGAGATGCTGTCTGACAATGACGGGCCGTCCGAAAGCAGGGAGCAGTCGAGCAGTCCGTTCAGGAGACACGGGAAAGAGGTGCTACCCAACCCTACACCCAAGAAGAAGAAGGAAGAGTCGGTCCCTGAGGAGGAGGAGTGGTGGGATTGTCCGATATGCAGTCGGCCGCAGGCTGCGAACGAGAAGCAATTCAACGAGCATATCGACCTGTGTCTATCTCGGCAGGCCATCCGGGAGACAATTCAGGAGGCTGCGCAATCTACAACAGGCAATGGGGCGGCGATTCCGGAGAGTCAGCGGTCGAGATCCGTCTCGGAGAGGAAGAGAGGGAGACCGGCTCACGGGCGAGGGCCTGATCCGAAGCAGAAGAAGCTCTGCTTTGGGTAGGGTGTGCGGTCCTGATGGGCTTGATGTACATAACATCAGCACACATCTATGAATGATGACTTAATACGACTCGACTTATACTTGAGGTGTGCTTATCGAGAAAGTGGCAATCCGATCGAGACCCTAGGTTGAAGACGGATTGAGTGTCACGACGTCCGTATCTTATCAGAGGAAGCTTGCATATCATGAGTTGAGTGGAAGCAAAGTCATCAGGTCGCGCACCCAAGCATTTTGTGACCAGAGATGGGTTGTTGGGCAAGTCATGACACATATTTCAGCTTCCTAGCATATCATATCAGTCCGTCCATAACCGGGAACCCATTGCTCAAAGAGAACCCAGCACTCAAAAAAATCCAGCAACAAAGTATCCGGCTCGTCCCTCATCTTCCCAACGTCCCTCATTTCCTACCACCGCCATCTTGCGTGACAGATTCAAGCACCCCCCTCGCGCTTAGCGTACTCATCCTCGATAGCCTCGTCATACTTCTCCTCCGGGCTGCGAGGATCCGCCTTCAGCACGCCCTCCTTGACCAGCTCGTCGGGCGAGGGGCGGTGGGCGATCTTCTCGTTGAGACTGTCGGCGCGCATGTGCCTCTCCAGCTCCTTCTGGTGGGCTTGCAGGCCCGGGGCGGCGTGGGAGTCGGGGAGGATGTTCTCTGCCGCACCTACGTTAGCTGGCGTTGCAAAGGGGGGAGTGAGGGCGAGGGAAAAGGAATGGTACGGGAAAGGTAGAGTGAGAAGTTGAGGAAACGTACTCTGAATAAGCTCATCAGGCGAGGGCCGGTGGGCAATCTTCTCGTTCAGCGAGTCGGCGCGCATGTGCAAGTCCAGCTCCTTCTGGTGGGCCTGGAGGGCCGGGGCGGCGGAGGAGTTGGGGAGGATGTTCTCTGGATGTCCGGCGTCAGCATAGCTCTCAGAATCCACGACTGTAAGATCATGGCGCGAGGAGAACGCACTCTGCCTCAGTTCGTCAGGCGAGGGGCGGTTGTGGAGATGCTTCTCGAGCGAGTTCTTGCGCTCCGGGTAGGGGCGGCTGGGGGAGATGGGCGTCTCGTCGATGCTGGGCTGGTTCTCGTTCGAATCGGCCATTGCGGGAGGGGTAAAGCTGCAAGGCTGTAAGCTGAGTTAATGTTGGAGTTGTGTTGTTTAGTGTTTGGTTCCGGTCTCGAAGAACGGGATGAAGTCGAGCAGATCTTCGAAACAAACAATGATGGCACCTGATTTGGTTGTGAGCTCAGCTTGTTGTTTGTTTGCTCAGTGGTTGAGCTGACCTGGTGTTGTTCCGCAGAAAACAAGATCTGGTGATTGGATCACCGTAACCCCGCACAACCACCAGTCAGCCCACGGGCCAAGCAGCGGTGATGCAATGATTGACAGGGATCTCAGCTGCCCCAAGCTTCGGTGGCAGGGTGGGTCCGGGGTAAGCTGAGGGTGGATTGTGCCTTCCGTTTCATCGCGATGTTTCATTGTGGATTGTTCAGGAGTCTGAGAATGTTTAAATTCGCAAGTCAATTGTTGTTCTCGTGTAAGCTCGACTTTGAGGAGAGTGCATGATGAGACACAGCAACAAGATTGCCCATCCTTACTCTCTCTGATCCTAGAGTAGGCTGGCATCAAGTCACCTTCAAAACCCGTTCAGTTACACTCGACAACAGCCCAAACCCGATACCAGCCCAGATACTGGCGGCAGTAAAAATCTGAAGAGCACTGTCCAGTTCATCGTCAGCTCCAGTTGTCACGAATGAGCTTGTCGATACGTACGGCCCGAGACCCTTTCGGACATATATCCCGATGGCATCGGCATAGCACAGGACAGTGCCCGATACGATCACGATCCCGGCCGCCTTCTCCTGGCCACGGTAGAGAAAGGTGAAGATGGTGGCCGCCAGAGTGAGATCTCGCGATCCGAGAAGCTGGTGAAGCAACGAGACGAACTTGCCAGACTCCGTCGCCTCCGAAGCGTCGAAGCCGAAGATGGTCTTGGCCGCATGCCGGGGGAAGGCCATCTGCCACACGCCGAAGCCCGCGTAACCTGCCCCGACGGAGAGACCAAGGAGTCGCCAAGTGGAGGGCTGGAGGTAAGACATGGTGATTTCTTATACTTCTGCTTGTGTCTTTTGAGAAATGGTGATATTGGAGAGCCTTCTCATCAAGTGGTGGAGCTCAAGATAGAGAAGTTCATGATACAGTCCAGTCCCCTCAGTCCAGCACAACACGTGCGATCCGGTATCAGGTGACAAGCCACGCCTTGCGCGCCCTTCCTCCCTGGGATACCGTGTGAGCAACACAGCCAACCAAATCATCCTCATTGCTCAGCTGTCCGTCAGTGCTGGTCTCTCGGTGAATGTGGCCGACAATCTGCAAGCCACAGCGATCCCTTTATGCACCCAAGGAAACAATTCTGCATCCATCCTAGCTCCAGGGTCAAGCTTCCTATTCCACATATCACAGGGAAACTAACGACGGACGTTGGAAGTCCAGACTGGTTCGCTATCTGCCCGAGCTCAAAGGTGCGCCCAGGAATCCAGATGCCCGGATGCTCGAATGCATGGACGCCGTATGAGCGCTTTGATTACTTTACTTATTTCTACTAGCCGTCACAGCCGGATTCCGGCCGTGGCTTCAATGTTCCGGCTTGTTTGGCCTGGTCGGTAGCCTGTAACCGGCGTCGATGTTGTTAGTATTCATTTCTTCTGTGTCTGGTGGCCAACCTCATGTCCCGGGAATGCCCATGGCGTCCCATTGCCGGTCGGTCGGCATCTGGCCAGGCCGAGAGTAAGACACATCAACCCAGCGGTTCACCCCAAGGACACCCGAGACTCGAGTGATCCTGCGGTCCGCGGAGTCGGGAGGAACACCAAACGAGGAGCGTCCCGATTCCCCCCTCTCTAACGCCTGACGTGAAGCTTATGCAGGGGACTCATAAAGGGACGGGGCGATGGATCATTAGCGCCCAATACCTGGGGTAATCAAGTAAAAATCAGCCCACGGTCATCACCTTATCTGCTCTACCGCATTCCTCTGGGAGTCTAGGCGATGGGATTCAGGAGCATTATCACGCCTTATAATGATCAAGACATCTCCAAGAGTCTCCTAGGCCTCTAGCATCGCATTTCCAGGCCTCTAGCCCTTCGCATTCCCTCAAGCGAGAAGTGTCTCACCCGCAAAACCCTTCATCGCTAGTGTCCGCTTTGACTCTTCCTCCCTTGACGATCCGGTAGTCTGGGCAGTGAGATGAGTCCTGCCAAGTGCCGGCCTCGCTCCACTAATAACCACGCGTTGACGTTCCACAGGGGACTGTCATTCATCAGCTTGTTACCCTCAGCTTGTTGATACGCTGATGAAGATCTCCCCCAAGAAGACCGAAGGATTCGCACGCTACAGAAAAAAAAAAACTCCTGTACACTAGCTTCACCGTACCGGTCACCAGTCACCGGCTTGCATGGTTGGCCGCTGATAACCAAGTCTGTGCGGTCAATGCTCACCGCGGACCATTGGCTGTCCACCGCTATACGACTCCTACGCTACCGGACTCGTGGAAGGGGGAGAGCCCTTGTTGGTATGACCAACTGCCAACCAGGTATTGTTGTTTTGACAACAGTACGATGGAGAGTTGCAGGGATCGTTGCCTGGAAGTTGGCAAGAACAGCACGTCTCAACGTCTAGTGCCCGGGCATCCAAGGATCACATCTGGTGGAAACACCTGGCCAAGCTGATAGTTGCTGCTACAGTGCTGCTAGCTCGTCCTTTCTCCAACAGACATTGTATGTAATCTCATACACAGGTGTAGCGTACCCAACCACAACCCCAGTTCTGGAATATCGTCGGCAGTCAGTTTCTTCAGCCAGGGGTCACGGGTACTGGTTATGCGAAGCATCCTGTCTGCCCCTTGGCACACATTCCTTCCTTAAGAGCGGGAGCGGGACCTCGCGTGGCCCTCGTCGTTCCTTTCTGATATGTGACAGACATCTGTGTATACTATTCCTACGGCTTTCCGTTTTCCCCATGCGGCTCTGACAACAGGCAGGGCTCGACTCACAGCCAAAGCATCGCCCGGCAGCTTGACGGCAGCCACAGCACGCCAGTATGGCGGAGGAAGTCGCTGTCATGGCGCAGTACTATGAGCTGTCATGGGCCATCCTCAGCACCATCGGCCTCTTCAACGTGCTGGTGGGAATCATGGTGATGGGCATCGCGGGCTTCTCGATGGTATCCCTGGTCCCCTTTGTAGTCTCGATTGCCACGGCCGTGGCGAACGGCATGTGCTACTTTGCCTTCTACTCCACGCATCCTGTCCCAAGCACCGCGGCCGCGTCCGCGTTTGCTGATCTGTGCTGGTTGGTATGCTCCCCCCTATTCCCCCCAGCATCTCGCCATGACCGCTCTACTCACAAGGTGAACAGGTCCAAGAAGCCGGCCTCTCCTTCTACAGCTACGCCATCCTCGTCCGCGTCCTCACCAACAAGCAGCGCCTCATCTTCCTCTGCCTCTTCTGGCTTCTCATGGTCCCCATCGCCGCCCTCCGGCTCAGCATCCTCGCCATGCGCATCCGCTACATCATGGGCGGCTCCCACGACCCGGCCCTGCAGCTGCTCATCGACCACATGCACGTCGGCTACTTCGCCTGCATCGCCACCGTCGAGTGCGTCAGCGCCATCTTCCTGCTGCAGACGTTCAACGCCGCGCGGCGCATCTCGATGCGCGCCGCCATCCAGGGCGGCCTGTTCAGCTACCTCATGCGGAGCACGGAGATCCGACTCGCGCTGCTCGCGCTCGTGGGCGTCACGCGGGCCGTGACGTACTCGTTCCAGAACACGGCGCAGAGCGCCGAGGGTGTGGCGGGCCAGTTGGACCGGTTCGCTTACACGCTCGAGTGTCTGTTTCCCGTTATCATGTAGTACGTTTTCATCCCTTCCTCCCCCGTTCTTATTAAACCTTCCCAAACACACACACACAACGTCTAACACCCCGCAAAGCATCGACATTCTCGCCTCCCGCCTCGTCTTCGCCGGCAACGGCCGGTCGCACGACACCTCTTCCAACAGCCGCAGCCGACGCGCCGGCACTGGAGGAGGAGGAGCGGGCCACAACGGCGGCGGTGGCAACAGGCGCAACTCCAACGGCTTCGGAGGGACGGGCACGGGCCACGTGCAGATGTACCCCGTGAGCCGCGCGACGCGCAACGGCGACATCACCATGAACGACAGGAAGTCGAGTGACGCCACCAGTTCCCAAGAACACATCATTGAGCCGTACGGGCCGACGAGTGAGATTGAGGGTGGCGCGAGGGGCTCGGATGTCTCACACGGGCGGACGACGCCGGGTGTTGGGGGGATTAGCAAGACTGTTGGGTTTGAGATCTCGGAGAGTAGGGTTGGTTGAAGGACATTTCGAGTTGCTGTAGTGGTGATACCCCGTATGAGTTTTAGTGATGGTTGTTTTATTACTTTCTTGTTGTGAGAACAGATATAGTATTTGCTTTGTCTTAGGGGATGAATGGTGGCGTTCGGCCTGTGGATAAGGAGGGAGGGATGGAGGTCGGCACCGGACATGGCAAGGGGAGAACAGTACACCGGTGGACGCACATGAAGACCCAACTCACGGGCATTGGTAACATAGTAAGAGAGGCCGTTGATCGGTGCATATAATGAAAGAATAGCGACGAAAAAATCAGAAATACTAATAACGTCCTATAGCCATTGAGCTGTACCACCAGTCTCTCACGGTCAACCTTATGGGGAATGGAGAATATCAAGGGCAAAACGACTTACTTCCGTGTATACCTGGGCTTCATTGACAGTCCTCATGCACCTCACAACTTAACTCTCCCAATCATTCTGTCATTAGCCATCTCTGGTCTCACCTCACTTACCTCTTCAACACCGTCTCCTTCTCCTTCTCCCTCGCCTTCCACTTCCTCAACCTGCACTTGGGCACCGAAAAGGCCCTACCGCGCACCCACTCCTTGGTAGGCATCTCCACATCATCTCCCTCGAGGTCCTCAACGGTGACCCTCTTTCTTCCTCTAGTATCATTAGCAACCGGCTCGTCATTGTCATCGTCCCAGAACCTGAGCTCGACGGACTTCTCCTCCAAGAGCATATACTTAGCCCTCAGCCCATCGATGGGAGCCTCGCTCTGCTCATATCTCTCCGCAAAACTGCTGTTGGAGTTCGCTACCTTTTCGTAGAAAGCGGTCATCTCGTCTGGTCGACCCGCAAGCTTCAGAAGCGCGCCTATAGATTGGTGGACCGTCTGCAGTTCTTCCAACGGTGCGCGGTGAACCTTCGTCTCGTTCTCAATGCTCTTGCGTGCTCGAGCCATGCACTTATCGAACCGATCCCTTACCTGTTGGCCCGCATACCAAAGATCGAGGAGCTTGCTCGCCTGATCGAGGTGGCCCGTAGCTTTGTGGTAGTGAACGCGGAGCCGGAACTTCTTGAGGTCATAGAGCTGCTTACCTGATTCGAAGATGGTCTTACGCAGAGCGGCCATCTCTGGCAGAACGGAGGCGGTAAATTCAGTCCCCTCAACAGGCGAGGAGATGTACCACGTCCCCGGGGTGAAGTAGACGGACGGGGTCGTCCAGGACCATTGGTCCGTTGCGTAGTGCTGGCCTGCCTCGTTGCGGGGGTAGTAGTACTGCATGGAGTAGCTGTTGGCGCATGGACCTGGCTGGTTATTAGTGTCGTGGCCGGGGGCCCAGTGGCATCGTCGAGACACCCGGAGAGCCGTGCAGCATTGATGAGCTGGGCAGGATTTCCAGGAGGAAGGAGATATGTTGGGGAATTGTTTCTTAATCCAAGACGGAACTGCTGGGGGTCCGCGTCCGCAGGCGCAGGGTTTGTCGCACACTGGGCTGACAAAGTCCTCTACGCCAGGGTCGCTGAAGGGTTTGAGGGTCACCCAGGTGCGGACGTCGTGGTAGGACATGTGGTGTGTTGTTGTGAGGCACATTGGGCCGGCTGGAGTTGCTGAGTCTTTCTGTCCTTCAGCCTTGAGCTGATAGTAAATGGTTCGGGATAGCCGATGTTTGAGGATGTATATATGTGATCTATGGGCGAGTATGATGAGCGTCTAGGAGAGTCTTCCTGTCATGGCAGAGCAGAGGGGTCTTATAGAGATGTAAACCACCTTGAAGGTGTTGTCCATAGCTCCGGCTTTGTGGTGATCATCTTTAAGCGCTGAAATGTACATTGTTCTCCAAATCGCTTCGTGCCTTTGGACTTCGAGAGTATCATAGCGCTGCTTTGCAGGCTCTCGGCTTCCGGCCACCGTGTTGGTAGCCAACCAAGTCCAATGACTGGTGTCCAAACAGTCGAAGCCAACGGGAGACTGTTCGGTCAAATTTGGATGTTGCGAGATAGAACTCTAGACATAGATTCTGGGTGGATCCTTAGAATGACTAAGCAACTTTGCCTTATGTCTCATGTTCCATTTTATCTTCTCTCCTCTTAACATCTCGCTCTCCAATTTCCACACATCCAATACCTTCGTAACAGTCAAAGATCAACGCGTGTCGTGATTTGTTGTTAGCTGCCTAACTTGAACCGCGCTCTATTCACTGCTCGTTTGCCATCCTCTTGTTCTCCGTTCCCCTTCTCGCGTCATCTCTCTATCGCTCCTCAATCCCAATCGCCAGCCCCAAGTTCGACGCTCTTCCCGTTCCGCAGGTCATCCATGATCTTGTCAATGCTCCACGGCTCATACTCGTACCCGGGCGGGTAGTTAGGAGGGAACCCCGGATCTTTACCGATTGGCAAGTCGTTCTTCACGTTCTCGACGCACTTCTCATAGTTCTCGTACGCGTACTTCTCCGGGTCGTGGCTCCAAACCCACCGCGGCAGCTTGGGCTGTGCCTTGCGCGGATCCAGCTTGACCTTGCTCCGGTCCGTGTCCTGCAGCAGCTCGGCGTTGGCGAAGCCCAGCTTCTGAGCACACGCGTTGCGAACGAACCGGAACCGCACGTGCGCGCGGACTGCCATGGGGACGAACTCCTTCCCGCCGCATAGTTGCAGGCAGGTAGCGAGCGAGACCGCGTCTTCGATGGCTTGGGTGGCACCGTTGCCCGAGGCAGGGAGGAAAGAGTGTGCCGCGTCACCAATCTCGACGACACGGGCGGCCGGCGACGCCCAGGATGGTTGCGGGTTCCGCCAGAAGAGCTCGAAGTTGATGATGGTCTTCGGAGGTGTCAGCGCCACGAGAGCCTTGAAGATGGGTGCCCATGAACGGTCGCCGACACCCTTGTCCATGTTGGCGAGAACCTCGTCCGGCTCGACGGTGTGGTTCCAGTTCTCCTCTTCCGAGCCCGTCACGTCGTGGTTCATAATCCAGATGACAGTATCAGGGCGGTTGAGGGTCATCGCATATGTGCCGGGGCTGGCAATATGTCAGCGATTGTTGAATCAAGCGCGCACTGATGGAACTTACCCAAGCCAGGTTCGGATGATTGGCTCCTTGCCAGTCTTGCCCTCATGCACCTTGAAGAACTCCTTCACTTCCAGATTCTTGTCGAGGTGCTCGACAGGAAAAGCAGCCCGCCACATCGCCCTGCCGGACTTTGCTGCGCGGACTTGGCCACCGACCAACTTCTGGCTCTTGCTACCAACGCCATCAGCGGCGATGACAATGTCGGCCTCGAACTTCTCGCCCATGTCAGTCACGACACCGGCCCTGCCGGTCTCCTTATTCTCCCAGTATTCGACGACTTTCTTGCCGAACATGGGTTTGATACCCAGCTTGTTGAGCTGGTTGACAAAAATCTGGTACACCAACGGCCGCATCTGGAAGGTGCCTGGAGGAGTATTCGGGTCCAAGCCGGCATCACGAAGGCGGTCCGCCACCTTCAGAGGCGGGATCATCTGTTCACCGTCATGCTTAAAGGTCTCTATCCAGGCGTTGTGGAGCGAGATCTCGTCGTACTCCTTCAGCATGTCCGGCCAGTGCTTGAAGAACCTGGTGGCACTGAGGCCCATGAAGTACATGTCGCCTGGCCCCGAGTCAGTCTAGCGACACTTGATACCGTGCTTCAAAACAGGACGTACCTGCGGTGTTGATGTCATCGTAGCGCTCGAGGACCTGCACCTTGTGTCCTTTACGGATGCACTCAATGGATGCAGTGAGCCCAGCCAGACCGGTACCGACTATGAGGACCTCAATACCAGAGTCGGGATATGAGCCCACGGGCTGCGACTCGGATTCCGTGATCAAAGGCATAATGATGCTGATAGGTGTTACTGGTAGGTGTTACAGGTCAAGGTCAACTCAGCTCCATGAAGCAATGGGTTGTTGTGTTGAAGAAGAGAAGGCAAGCTCCCCTCTCGCGACGATAATCTAATTGATATGCAGAGCTTACGAGGAAAGGCCGGGCAGGAACGTTTCGATGGGCACTTGCTAGTATTTGAAGGTCGAGTTCGACGCCAACGAACGCCTGGTTATATTGCGTTACACACGTTCAATCGTCGGTTCCGAGAATGGCACCGGGCCACTTTCCTGCACCGATCGGACGGCCGGCAAACTCTCGACCTCCCTTCCCCATTCAACAAAGCCGTCTCAGTGCATACCATTGTTTGGGCCATGCAGGTGGATAGAAAGTGGGCATTTTGCTGTCTAATCTAGTGCCAAACAACCTTTCTTTGTGCAGATACTTGGAGTTTATCCCTTGGGCACGAGAGGGGAAGTTGAGGCCAGCATTCCTACCTCACACCAGCGATACCTGTTCTCGCGAATCCTCGTGAAGACCACCCATTGGAACTTCCAGGACACGACTTTCAGATTTGGCGTGGTTCGCGCATTGCTCGCGAAACGAACTGCAAAAAGCAAGACCTCGAGTTAATGTGCCAACGAGAATTGAATATTCCCAGGACAAGGGGCGGTTTCAAACAGAACTGCTCTCACCTCTCATCTTGCGTTCATCCGGCGTCAAGGCGCCTAGACTTCCAGACAGCTCACCTTGGCAGCATCTCTTTACCAGGGCACGCCGACACATCGGAGGTAGCGAGTGCGCGTGGACTGTCATGCTCAGTGCCGCCTCGTATACGCTGATGGCCCTGAGCTGAACAGGTATCTCGCATCAAGTGCGTGGATGCATTGGCATCGCACCCAGCATCAACCCGAGGCGTCAAGAGATGCGAATCTCAGTATCGAAGATGACGAGCATCAATCATACTCGTGCACCCGTGGTATGAGCGCACGCAAGTTTCACCTTCAAGCTTGGCCTGTTTCCTGTGGCGACATCACAAAGATTCGTACCGAGCCATGAGGCTGGGCTGCTTCCTTCGATGCCACATGGAGAAAACCCTGCCGGTCTTGCCTCCCAGGCTCGTCTCGGGCATATTCTTCTCGTTATCGGAGGAGACGCAAGCTATCTCTATCACCTGACACTCCCAGGCCCGTAACGGGTCAGCGGCTTGACTAGGGACCAGACCGGACGCAAATGTCTCGCTAGGCATATATTGCGACCTAATGCTATCCAGGACAGCGGGACATGGTGCGAGGAATGGTCTTTGTGCGCTTCCTATAGATCGCGATGACGTTCCAACACTCGCACAGTTCCACATTGCCTGATCAGCTATCGTCTTGGCCTGAAATGTTCTGCAATACTGGCCGCCAACGATCTTGAAAAATTCATCCATTGTGCCCATGTTGCATCATACATGACGGCGAACATCATGAGGTGGAGCACGCTCAGCGTCGCCAAGAGAGCCAACAGGTCCTTGTTTACCATACCCTGGCAAGGAGACATCTCGCTCCACGGGTGCTCTGTCGTCGAGGAAGTGGAAGGCAAGTACGACCAAGCTACCGCACTTGGCGCATGAGTTCACGAGCGGTGAGGGAGTTCATGCTTGTCCGAGCAGAGTACATGCTGATACGGAGGTTGATAGCAGAGTGCGAGTTATGGTGGAAGAGCCGCAACATCGAGAACCGCACGTTTACGTATCCCGTAAACAGAGCCCTCGGTCCACACTTGCAGTGACGACGGTGTGAAGTGGACTATACCCAAGGTGAGACCCAGCCACCGGCATGAGGACCACTGAGCTGTCACTGTGACGGGGTGCGAACGTCGAAATTTCCCCCCACTGGGCAGACTACAAACAGTCCCGCGAGCTCGCACTTCAGACATCATACCCGATCTATTGTTTATAGCAGCTTCATCTTCCTCGATTACGCAGATACCAGCCACATTCCGCAGTCCATACACAGGGGCAGCCTACCTTCTCTTTGATTCCCGGACACTCTTTTGCCTTTCGTTTAGACTTACATGAGCATCATACATATTGTTACTGCGTGTCATTTTCGTTATAATACCTAGATTAATACTCACCTGATGCAGCTCATCACCATCCTCGCTCTGGGCGCGGCACTGGCCGCCTGCGCCGTGTTTCATTTGTATAAGGCGTTCCGGGAGATCAATGACCCCAAGGGTCCTCCGGGGCCGGTGCAGTTGCCCTTCATCGGCCGTGTCCATGACCTCCCGATCGAGTTCATGTGGATCAAGCTGAAGGAATGGGCGGACCAGTATGCCGTCGACGGCTTCTACCGGACCTCGATGCTCGGAGCCAACTTTCTTGTCGTCTCGGACGAGAAGGTCGCCGAGGAGTTGTTGGTTAAGAAGGCCAAATACAACTCGGACAGGCCTGTCATCAGGTCTCTGTTCGACTCCAAGAGCACCTATGGGTCGATGGAGTACTTACCCCTGATGGGTAAGAATGGTATGTTGCCCTTGGCTATCCACCCAAAGACACAGATCATACTAACAAGGCTACAGTGTACTGGGCCCGACAACGGAAGATAACCCACGCCTACCTCACCGAGGCCACGAACGCCCGCTACCACAAAGTCATGGACTTCGAGTCGAAGCGCTGGATTGCAAGACTGATCGAGAACCCCGACGACTTCCAGCACTCGCTCGAAGACATGTGCTCCAAAGTCATGTGCCAGCTGACCTGGGACGACCCGGACCTCAGCGAGTACTGCACCAAGAGCGCCTGGGGCCTCCTCACGCAGATGTCCCCGGCCGGCCCGATCACCAACGTTATCACGCCGCTGTGGCACTTGCCGTGGTACCTGAACCCGTGGAAGCGGGCCGAGCGCAAGCGCCACGATGAGCAGCAGGACTGGTGGAAGGAGCGGCTACTGACCACACGCGAGAAGATGGCCAAGTCGCAGATGCGGCCGTGCTGGACGCGCCAGTACCTCGAGCGCACCGAGACGGCTAAGAAGTCGAGTCTGTCGGGCGACTACGAGGCGAGCTGTGTGCTCGGGATGTTGGCGCTCGTGGGCATCTTTACTGTTGTTGGCCCGCTGTCGTATTACCTTGTCAGCATGGTTCATCACCCCGAGTGGCAGGCTGCGGTGCAGAAGGAGGTCGACGAGCAGTGCCAGAGCAGACTGCCTACGCTTGAGGATGCGCCTAATCTGCCCATTCTCAGGGCGTGTATAAAAGAGACGATGAGGTGGAAGCCCAATGTCCCGACAGGTATGGACAGACTGACAGTGTTAAAGATGGTTCTTGCTCTAACATCACACAGGGGTCGCTCATGAGACAGAAGCGGACGACGTCTTCAGGGGTTACTTCATCCCCAAGGGAACCAGGATACTACCACTTGACTGGTGAGTATACGAGTGTACCTCGAAGTCAGGTTACTCTCTCACTAAAACACAACAGGGCATTCCTTCGAAACAAAGACAAATACCCAGACCCCGAGAACTTCCGCCCAGAGCGCTGGCTCAAGCCAGGCTGGCCGACATACCAAGAGCCGCTGACCCAATATCCGACCATCAAGGGCATGACCTCCTTCGGCTGGGGCATGCGGCAGTGCCTCGGCCAAACCCTCACACACGACGAGTTAATAGTCGCCTGCGGCGCCCTAGCCTGGGCCTTCAACCTCAAGGCCAAGAAAGACCCCGTGTCCGGCAAGGACCTGCCCGTCCCGCTGGACAAGTCCAACTCCTTACTCATCATCAAGCCGGACCCGTTCCAGATGGCCTTCGAGCCGCGCAGCGAGGAGCGCCGGCAGGAGACGCTGCGCATCTGGGCCGCCGAGGAGAAGAAGGACAAACACAAGCGCGCCGCGTTCTTGCGCGGGGTGCAGTGCCCTACTACGCTCGGCGAGAAGGGGGAAGAGGAGGAGGAGGTACTGCCGGAGACGGTGCCGGATGTTGACCTCAAGAGAGAGGTGGAACGGCCGTCGGTCTCGCTCGACAAGTTGGAGCAGTTCAAGAGGGATCTGCTGATACAGATCAAGAGCGTGCCGAACCTGCACAGGGACCCGGCGATTATCAAGCCATAGTGTATATAGAGTTGAGCTTTTGTTGTTGTTGGAGTAGCAGTGTTGGTGTTATTGGTATTTCTGGTCATTACTAACCCCTTTTTCTTCTAATACAATGCGGCTGGCTGCCCTCCCTACCAGGCTTGTTACTTTTTGTATGTTTTTAGATAGATATCCAACCCATCAACCACTGCTAATGGTCATTGTTGTGAGGACGTCGCTTTACGGGTACCCATCTGTGATCCAGTTACATATCCTGAGCACACTGGTGATCTCCCTGGGGATGGCAACACGTGTCATGGCGCTTTCTCGAATCACATTACCGACCTGACCAACATGTGCAACCATTCCTCCCCGTCACTACCCTTTTTCGCAAAGTGGTCTGCACTTTATTTGAAAAAAGCTCGTGGTTCAAGCACATGAGATCCTGACCATCTCAATCCGTAAGTTAACCTCAGCCAACAGTCATGCAACATGCATGCGGTCTCAATCCGATTCTGCCCTACAGGGCACAGTGTCTGCAGGTCGTGAGGAACCAAACCGAAGTCCCCATGGGGTACAATGCCGGGGACAACCCTCCGATGCATGCAATGCCTTGCCACACTTTAACCTAGAGCCTCGGACGAAGATAGAAGGGCGTAATCGTCGCGCATGACCTTTCTGGAACAGGCTCAGGTATACCCGATGAGTGAAGACGAGGCAGAGACTGTGTAACCCTCTGAGCCGGAGTGTATGGGATCATTGCCGTCAGCAGGACACATGTTGTTGACCTTGATGCCTCACCATGGCACCGCCCGCGTGGCAGCTACCTTACTCGAGGGGTAGGTGTATCGAGCCTGAAGAAGGGGAACGGCCGTCTTATAAGTCCGTTGGTAGGGAGGTGCAACCCCTGGCACTTCTTGGTAATACTCTTCCTTCCCCAGCTCGAAACACTTCGCATTTCGTTCTTCACTTTGTTGACATTGTCGCAGATACATCACAATATTTCACGAACTCCACGACAATATTCACTGCTCAACTCCCCAAAAATGGGAGTCATCGCTCAAACCATAGTCGGCATGACAATCGCCTTCTCCTACACTCTCTTCGGTAAAGTGCCCCCCTTTCCCAGCCACTCCTCCGCCTTTCCCATATCTATCCCCCTCCCTACGCGTTGTCAACTAACCAACCAACAACCACAAGGCAACGCAATAACCCAATCCTTCATGGGCGTCCCCGCCCTGCTAGTCGACTTCCCCCCGCCCACCTCCCCCTCCCACCCGTCCGCGGCCCGGCACCTAGGCCGGCAGTGGCCCGTCTTCTGGTCCGTCGGCAACGTCTTCTTCCGCCCCACCTCGACCCTGGGCATCTTCGGCTACGCCTTCGCGGCCTACCACGCCTTTTCCTCTTCCACTTCCTCCCCCCTGCGCAGCAGCACCAGGCCGGGTGTCTCGGCCGCCTATGAGACCACGCGCGGCACGGGCATGCAGGGGGACTGGCGGTTTTATGCTGTTAGTGCCCTGTGCCACCTGGTTATGGTGGTGCACAGCGCCGTCAACATGCAGCCTATCAATGGGCGGATCGACGCGCTCAAGGCGGAGGGCACGGGGACGGCGGAGCTGGAGAAGGCGGAGTATTGGGCGAGGCGTTGGGCGAAGCTGAATTTGGTCAGGTTGGTTATGCCGCTTGTTGCGGGGAGTTTGGCGCTTAGCCAGGCTTTGAAGGTTTAGATGTAGACGGGGAAGACAAGGAGGGAGGTAGGAGGTGTGGTTGTGCTGACTGACTGGCTGGACGATGTGAGGGACTGGTTGTGGAGGTGGACTTCTAGAAGGATAGAGACGGGGAAGGGGTTTGATTGGTGCCTCGGATTGTATGACCTGACGACTGAACGACTGAATGATATTTCTAGTAATGAAATTCTACTCTTGAACAAACTCTCGTGTGCTATAGCATAAGGTCAACGGGCTCTGGGAACGTAACGTGATGCTGACCAGATGAACCGAATCCTCCTCCTACTTGTATTTCTCAACCTGATGCTTCTCATACATGTAGATTATAGCAACTGGACTATATCAAACTCATTGTAAAGTGAGCACTCCCTAAAGTCTAGGCCTCGCTGGAGCAACAAAGAACGACCTCCGCAACGCATCGAGCGCGGGATGCGCCCAAAAGATGCACAAAGCCAAGAACTCCGCGCCAAACTTGGCCAAAATTACACACACAACGAACCAACAGATCGAGGTGAGAAACGACGTCCTCGGAAACGCATCATATCTCAGCATCCTCGGCGGCAGACGACGGTCCTGTCCCTCACCGCTCCCAAACTCCTTCGGAGCATGCTGCTTCATCATCTCCACCGCCTTGGCGCTATCGACAAACTCCTGTATCTCTTCCACAAGATCCTGATCATCCACCTTGACAATAAGAACACACTCGTTCTTCCACTCCCCTTTACCACCCTTCAACACACCCTCCATGTGCGCGTATACAACCCACGTCTCCTTCCAGGCGTCCACCTTGAGGATTTCCCTGGGGTCCATCTTGAAGCTCTCGAAGACAGAGAAGATGCCCGCCGCGTGCTGGGCGAAGGCCTCCTTGTTACGCGCGGGCATGTCCAGGCTCTGCGGCAGGACGCGGTGGGTGAACTTAGGTGACAGGAGGTCGAGTAGCTGAGTGGTCGAGAGGCTGCCGTAGGCGTCGAGCAGGGTCCAGATGGCGGGTCTGTCGTTGATGATGGGCCTGTCGTCTTCGAGCAACATGCTGCTGCTGGGCTGCTGCTTCGTGTTCTCTTCGGGAGCAGCTTCCTCGTATGCCGGTGGGTCGTATGGCGAGGAGGTGCCAAGGTCGCTGATGATGGTGTCGGCCGTGAGGGCCGGGCGGCCGTCACCGTTGTTGCGCGAGTACAGGGTGCTGCTGGACCGCGTATCCATATTGTCGTCGTTGTCGGAGTCGGAGTCTGAGGAGTAAGTGGAAGCCATGCGCGGCGCGGTGCTGACTGTGGTTATGGCTTGAGAGGTGTGAAGGTTACGAGTTAGATGGGAAGAGGGATAACACCCAAGGGCCCCGTGGAGGGAATTCGGTTCAGTCGAGGTAGGCACGAGGGTACACATGGAACCTGCTTGCATCAACGCCCCAGGCCGTGCCTGCGTCTCTTTCTCGGATGGTGGGAAGTTCCGTCTCCGCTCACGGCTGGGCTGCAGGAGAAGGAAACTCTGCACCTGCATATGCCTCTCGAACCAAATCCCCGCGCCGAGCTGCGTAATGTCGTAAGTTACCCCCGTTCCACAGACGTAGATGGTGCCTTATCGTACCTGCAAAGGTCAACTCTATGCCGGGCCTCTATGCCGGGCAATCATCACCGTCTCTGTCGAGGCCAAGACACGCAACCAACCGCGCTATCCATGGCGACAACAACATAAGTCGATACAATCCTCGGCATCGACTCAGCACACACAACCGACAACCACGCAACCTCAGTCACCTGACCAAGAACAAGAAAGCATCTCAAACTCTCTCATCCCCAGCCAAAGTCCGACCCTCGTGACCAACGCCTCATCGTCCACCATCACCATGTCCGCCCGCACAATCCTCGTAACCGGTGCCACCGGGAAACAAGGCTCGGGCGTGATCCGCGCCCTCCTGGACTCGCCAAACCCCTACACCATCCTCGCCGTAACCCGCAACGCCTCCTCCCCGGCGAGCCAAAAGCTCCTCTCCCTCTCTCCCAACATCCACCTCGTCCAAGGCGACCTAGATGACATCCCCACCCTCTGGGCCACCGCCGTCTCCGTCGCCCGCTCCGTCACCTCCGCCTCCGCCTCCCCCAACAACGTCAACGCCAACGACGGACCCCCAATCTGGGGCGTCTACTCCGTCCAAGTCTCCATGGGTAGCGGCGTGACGGAAGCCTCCGAGATCCGCCAGGGCACGGGACTCAACGACGCCGCCGTCTCCCACAACGTCAAGATATTCGTCTACTCCTCCGTCGAGCGCGGCGGCGACGACGCCAGCTGGGACAACGAGACCCCCATCGCCCACTTCCGCAGCAAGCACCGCATCGAGCACCACCTCCGCACCATCACCTCCCAACCGGGACAACAACAACAACAAACCGGAGGACAGGGTAGTAGTAGTAGTATGATGATGTGGACCGTCCTCCGCCCCGTCGCGTTCATGGATAACCTCACCCCCGGGTTCGAGACGAGCGTCTTCCTCGCCGCTCTGCACAACAAGATTCCCCGGGCGAAAAAAGTGCAGTGGGTCGCTAGCGGGGATATAGGGCGGTACGCGGCCATGGCGTTCGATAACCCCGAAGAGTGGAACGGGAGGGCCGTGGGGCTGGCGGGGGATGAGTTGACGCTTGGGGAGCTGGGGGATGTGTTTGGAGAGGTGACAGGCAAGCCGGCGCCCGTGACGTATTGGTTTTTGGGGAGTGTGTTGACCACGCTCGTCAGGGAGATGGGGTTGATGATTGGGTGGTTTGGGAGCGATGGGTATAAGGCTGATGTGGCCGGGAGAAGGCGGGAGTATCCCGGCTTGATGGATCTGGAGGCGTATCTGAGGGATAGCAAGGAGTGGCAGGCTGTTACTGTCAGGTGAGAGTAGTTCTGGGTTGGGTTCAATGTCTGCGTCGCGGGGTATACTAGGTGGTGTCTGTTGTATGATTGTTTCTCGAAACCTGTTTTCTGTGTGATTGAATTGCGGACCGGACAAGTGTATAAAGTCCTGGACGGCGTTGCTGTGAGGGAGTCACCTTTTGTACATCAGTTCGAGGTTCAACAGAAACAGATGTTAGAACGTACCTTTAGATGAATTGTGCCTCACTTGGTTCACGTTGAGAAGCCGCATAGATCAAATGCACCTGTATTCGCTACCCTTTTTGATAACTAGCAATGCGTCTGTCCTCCCTGAAATACATCTGGTCCGTCCAACCTGAGAGTCCAGTCAATCCCACGCGAAACGCCAAGTCATTTTACAGATACCAATCACCGCTCAACCCTGTCTCATCAACCTCTCCCCACCCTGCCCTTCCAACTCCCAGTTCAATCATCATCAGTATACCTCGGCCCACCAGCCGGCGTCTCAGCATAACCCCCCGGCGTAGGAGCACCATAATACGCCCCACTAGCACCCGGTGTCGGCGCCCCAGCAGCAGGCGTGGGCGCGGAATCCGCCCCCCATCCGCCCTGCCAACCACCACCTGGCGTAGGCGCATTCAGCGCAGCCGGAGTGGGCGCGGAATACGCTCCGGGAGTGGGAGCATTGAGTGCCCCTCCAGGCGTCGGCGCACTGAGACCAGCACCAGGTGTGGGAGCGTCGTAGGCGTGCGACCCGCCGCTCGCAGCGGGTGTGTAGCCCCAGGTGTCGTTACCGGAAGCTCCGGGAGTGGGTGCGGAAACGCCGTAGGCGGGCGTCTTGCTGCCCCATGCGTCGCCGCCGCCGGAACTGCCGCTTCCGCCATAGGCTGGCGTGCGCCCGCCGCCGAAGCCGAAGGAGTCGGGTGCTGGTGTCTTGGCGCCTGATGACCAGGCTGGGGTGCGGCCGCCGGCGGCGCCGCCGTAGGCTGTGCGGTTGCCGTCGTAGGGGTTGACTGTGCGGGAGCCAGCGTCGCCCCAGGCTGGGGTGCGGGAGCCACCGCCGTAGGTGTCGTTGCTGCGACCCCATGCTGGTGTGCGTGATGAGGCTGGAAGGAGTTAGCAGCGAGCATAGATGAGTGTGAGAGGGTGATGAAACTTACAGTTTCCGCCATCCCAAGCCGGTGTCCGCGACGAGCCTGCACCCATGGCAGGCGTTCGGCCTCCGCTTGCCCAGTCGCCTCCATGTCCTCCGCCACCGAATGGTGTGCGGCCTCCCCCGCCAGACGAACTACCCCCGCGCCCGCCAGACATGGCTCCACCTCCCCGCTGGTTGATGTCGATGACGCGTCCGGTGAGCCTGTCCTTGTACGTGACTTCATCTTTGGGAACGGTGATGATCTTGCTCTTGGTGTGAAGCTCGACACGGGCGTGAGTATCTGTCGCGTCCTTGATGATGCCAAGGAGACCCTTGTAGGGGCCCTTTTTGATAGTGACCGTCTGGCCAATGGCTCGGTCACGACCGAACACCTTCGGCGGCTGCATGTTGGCGCTGTTGCCATTGGGATTCCTCTTCAAGGCGGGGTTCATGGTGTCGAGATCGGGCCCAGCTGCTGCGGGGGCGTTGATGCGTCCGCCCTTGGCCGCAATGGTCATGACGTTGCTAGAGCGGGTGACGAAGACACCGGCGTTCTCCCGAGAGTCGTTGCTGTGGAGGTAGACGAAGGACCTGTGAATGTGAATGATCTTGCCCTGCCGTTGTTGGCCGCCGTACTCGCGGACAACATCGTCGAGCCGGATTTCCGAGCCGTTGCGGTCTGCTGCAACAGCTGTCTTCCGCTTGGGGAGGACGTTGGTGATCTGGGAAGGCATTATCTGCCTGGCTTCGCCGGTTTGATCGAGAACCACAAGTGACTCTCGGTCGACCTTGACGATACAGCCGACTGTGGTAGGGTCGAGCTGAACAAGGTCGAGCAGCGAGTACTGACCGAGCGAACCTTGGCCACCAATGTCGTCTGCCTCCCTCAAGTCCTTGCTGAAGACTGTGACTTCGGTGTTCGACTGATCGGTCAAGAGGGTGACGCGATCCTCTGCAATCTTGACAACCATACCAACCTCGTCACGGTACCTGCTGCCACCGATAACCTTGACATGGTCACCAGTCTTGAACCGTTTCCGGAGACCCTTGTTGGGCACCTCAATAGTCTGCCCAGCAAGGTCACCCTCAGTTACCTGGAGAGTGACAATGTCGCCCTGCACGTTGGTAGCCTTTCCGACAACACCCTTCTGCTCGCCTTCGTAGACCTCGATCACGTCTCCGGGAAGGTACGCGACGTTGGCGTTACTATCTTTCAAACTCGCTGCCAGAGCCTTGAGATCGAGGTTCTCCGTTCCGTCCTCGGCGCCAGAGGCGAACTTGGTCACTTCTTCGAGGGTGGGGTTAACATCCTTGACGATCAGTTGCTGAATCTTGATATCTTTGACTTGGAAGCCGTTCTCGAAGTCGTCGCCGTTGTAGGTCCAAGTGTTGGTCTGGGGGTTGCCTTGGATGTAACGCGAGTGCTTCTTCCGTGCCTCAGCCTCACTGAACAGGCGCTGCGGTGGCCGAGGGCCAGGGACACCAGGCCGCTTCCGCTTCCCGTCGGCGTTGAGCATCGCATTCGCATCTTCGCGACCGCCGTAATCCAACCGAGGAATGAAGCGGACGCGAGCCTCCAGACCGTTCTCCGTGACGTCAATGACTTGAGCCAGATCGCCGTTGTGCTTTGCCGGTTTCCGGAGGCGGACCCAAGCACCGGGTTCGAGGTTGGCCGTCTTTGTAACCCGCAGGAGATCAGGCATGTCCTTGATCTCGACCAGTAGCATCTTCGTCCGGGGATACACGTTCAGCATTCCATCCAGAGCAATCATGATGTCGTTCTGGCGGCGAGCTTCCACGTAGATATACCCTTTCATGACGGACTCGACACCACCACGCTCAAAAGCGGCCGTGATGCCCAGCTCGTCTTTGGTGCCCATCCGCTCCTCGATCTTTTTCATAATGGTGAAGATGACCTCCCGCTCCTTGCCCTCCTTACACCTCACAGCCCAGATGCTCGGGTCGTCGACGCTGGGCAGCAACAGACGCTTGGGCACGACCGCCGAATCACCAAAGCCCTTAGCCGGGCGGCGGTTGCCGTAGCGCTGGCGCAGGATCTCGGCCTGCTTCTCCGCGTCGAGCGACGCCTCCATCTCCCTCCTACGGTCGAGCTCGCGATGTCTCCTATCGTCGTCGAGGCGCTCCGTGTCGGCGATGTCGTCCGGATGAGCATTGTCGATGAAGTCCTCTATCTCCTCACCGTCTTTCTCGTCATCCTCGGCTTCGTCCTCGTCGTCGACTTCGGCCTCGATATCGAAGAGGCGGGCGGCGCGGCTGCGGCGCATGCGCTTCCGGCGATGGCCCTGTAGCGCTGTTAGTTCTGACAACTGGAGTGTATGCAAGACGTGAGAGAGACAGCTAGCTCACCTCGTGGACGTCATCTTCATCATCTTCATCATCTTCATCGTCGTCCTCCTCCTCGTCTTCTTCCTCGTCGTCATCAGCATGTCGTGCGGGGGCCTCCTCATCATCTTCTTCCTCTTCGCCATCTACTTCTTCCTCCGCAGCTCGGCTGCTCGACCTCTTTGTGGCGCCGTTCGCAGGCTTCTCGTCCTCAGCATCGTCATCGTCATCATCGACCTCTTGCCGGTGCGCCGGGCTGCTCTCGTCATCGTTCTTGATGTCGTCGCCGGTACGGGGCTTATCGTCTTCATCGTCTGATATGTCGGCGGGCGCAGGGTTGAAGTTGTCCTCTTCCGAGTCGGAGTCTCCTCCGTGGCGCGGGCCGTCGGAAGACATGATGGAATAACCTTTTGCAGGTTAGGTTTTATAAGAGGTAAAGGCAATGAAGGCGTGAGAAAACGGGAAATTGCAGGTTATGCGCTCCTCTGCAGTTCGGACGGGCCTGCTGGAGAGATGAAAGGGAGTGAAATGGTGGGTGTATTGTCGCCGTCGTTGGGCGGGATGGGGTGGTCTTTAAGAAGTGTCTTTGACATTCACGTTGGAGCTCCAGAATCGCGATGTCCGGAAATCGCCACTAGGCCGGAAGGAGGCTAGCGGTCGGATCCGCTTCAGCGTTTGTCCGTGCCACTGCGGAACTCTTGGCACGTGATTCAGCTCGAGGCCAGTGCGCCTCCAAGGTGTGCGTCTTCACCGTGGTGGGCGACTCCACATCAACCAAAGCCGAGGTCAACGCCCATCGCCATCACCACCGTCAAGTCACACATGTTGAACTGATGCCTCACACCGAAGTGGCCAGTGCTACTGGCCTGAATCTACATTTTAAAATTTATAAATACTGGCAGGTTTAAAAAACACTTGAACCCCGTCCTCATCCTTTGGAGGTGTTCCCTGCCACCTACGTAACGGCCATGGGTGATGATTTCCGACACTCAAGCTTGGCCAGTTGGTCAACATAGTACTTAGATAGTCGACAACCAACACCATTTATCGCGATTTCACACTCTCCAAAACCTCTACTCCGCCGCTTGTCGAGTGACTCCTACACAACCATGAAGTCTATAGTAGTAACCGAGTTCGTCAAGGTACCTTATCTCCCTCCGTCTCCTCCATGTCCTTCCCTCACTAACACCACCCAACAAGGACCTCTCCCTCCTCCACGTAACAACCCACCCCTCCCCCACACCCCCCCTAGCAGTAAACTGCGTAACAATCGCCATAAAGTCCGCCGCCCTCAACTACGTCGACATACTCTACTCCCGCGGCCAGCACCAAAACAACACGTCCCTCGTCAAACCACCCTTCACCCTCGGTCTCGAGTTCTCCGGTGTCGTGACCTCCTCCCCTCCCTTTTGTCCCTGGCCGCCCGGTACCGCCGTTTTTGGTGAATCTTTGGGCAGTTTTAGCACGCATCTAGTCCTACCTTTCGGTCCGGAGCTGTTTTCTAGCCTGCACAAGGTACCGCCCGGATGGACCTGGGGACAGGCGGCTAGTATCCCGGCTACTATGACGGTTGCTTACGGCGCGCTGGTGTTGAGGGGGGAGTTGAAGGAGGGGGAGACGGTGCTGGTCCATGGCGCGGCGGGGGGCTTGGGGGTTATGGCTGTTCAGATCGCGTTGGCTAAGGGGGCGGGGAGGGTGTATGCCACTGCGAGGGGGGCGAGGAAGGGGGAGGTGGTCAAGGGGCTTGAGCGGTTGAGGGAGGAGTATAAGGGTAGGGTTAAGGTTTTTGACACGGCTAAGGAAGGGAAGTGGTGGGAGACCATTTTGCAAGAAACGGGCGGGAAGGGGGTGGATGTGGTGTTTGATGGTGTGGGAATGGTGGATCAGAGCCTGAAGAGTCTTGCGCATAGGGGACGGGTGCTGGTTGTCGGGTTTGCGGGGAGGGATGCGGGGAGTATGGAGGCAGTGAAGATGAATAGGGTGCTGTTGAAGCAGGCTGTGCTTATTGGTTATGTGAGTATACCCGAGAATGATGGGTGGGGAAGATGCTAATGAACATGACAGAGATATGGTGAGAGTTCGAGACGGTATCCCGGCGAGAAGGAGCAGATATGGAGGGAGCTGTGGCCGCTCATTGAAGAGGGGAAGATTAGGCCGGTGGTGTATGATGAGGTGTATAAGGGGCTGGAGAGCGTGCCGAGAGCACTGAAGGATCTGGAGGAGAGGAAAGTCTGGGGGAAGGCGGTTGTGACGGTTGATAATGACCAAGACATGCCGAAGGTGAAAGCCGCGAGACTGTAAGATAGGCGCGAACACGGTGTACGCCAGAATAGAGCAGGCTTGCTGAAGACCCAGGAGTCTTGACCAGAGTACATTTCACTTCCTTATCTGCTACAATTTCCGAGGTATAACGTTGGAATCACGCGGCGGCCCAGTGACGGCTAAGGTGAGGAGTGAATCATTCACCAGACACCTCCAGTATTACACGAGGTACTTTAGCGTCTCGTTTCCTCATCATCCCGTCAGTTGAACACTCCGTTGGTGGCAGGGTAGTGCAAACCCCTACCCGGACAGGCAAAAGGGTCTAGGTCCGTATTTAATAGAGGCGGCGAACTACTGCGTTGCTACCATGTTCGAAACAGAGCTCGGACGAGACTGATGCATTGTTTGTGTTGCTTTTGTTTTTGCCCTTCCTCTTTTAAAGCCAGCAAAGAATGGCTGTATGTCGTAGGCACAACTATCGGCGACTTTGACAATAGTGTTGAACTGCTCAACCTCTTTTAAGATCGCGTTTCATCTCAGCAGACTTGGCGTACATGGAATGGGAACCCATCACCAGGTCTTGTTGGCCCAAGGGAACGATCAACAGCAAAGGCGAGTAGTTAGCCAAAAAGCCTTTAGCAGACGACAGAACGCAATCTTCTCATCTACTTCAACCCAAGAGAGTAACAGCGCAAAAATCCCAAGAACGCCAGGCTTCGCAATGCATACCATCACCGGCCCATCACCGGCCCATCACCGGCCCATCACATCAACCCAGCAACCACAATAAGCGGACAGCGCCCATAGCATATCCGCCTTTGAAGCAGACTTCTGTCGCTACTGTCCTACCCGGCCATCACACTCTCGCTCAGAAGCCCCTCAGGTCACCATCACAACTTAACACCCCAAACCCCCCTCCCAGCACTCACACCAAGCCACTCCCCATACTCCCGGCTCTCCAAATGCGGCACCCACCCCAAATTCCCGACCTCGTAATCACACTGCCAACTCGCTACGGGACCCCTGACATTCCCTTCCGCTGCGACCCCACCGGCTCCTCCTCCCACGCTCATCGTTGCCCCTCCCGTCACAGCCCCATTCGCTCCACCGTTAGCCAACAAATCCCAGATCAAGACTTGACAGTCGTCCGCACCACTAGCGAGCGTCCCGCGACGCGTGGGGGACCAATCGACGCAGTTCAGCGCGCCGCCGTGGCCGCGCAGCTCGAGCAGGGCCTGCCCCGGCTGGCGCACGTCGAGGATGCGGATGATGTTGCTGTCCTGGGCGAAGGTGGCTAGGAGGTGCGTCTCGTGCGGGGAGGTGGCGAGGCGCAGGAGGGGTGGGGGGTTGGACATTGTTTGCTGGGCTAGGGTTGGGGAGATGCGGCCGCCGTTTTGGTCTTCGGTACGGAGTTAGTGTGATTGTCAGATAGAGGGGGAAAGGGGAAGGCTATGATAGAGGAAAGGGGAAAAAAGACATACCTCGCTCTTCCTTCCCGGTAGGCTCGTAGATGATTGTGCTGTGCTCCAGACTCCTGAGGTCAAACATCCTCACGCTCCCGTCCTGCCCGCACGAGACGAACACGTCCACGCTGTTCGCGCAGAAGCGCACGTCGTACACTTCCTTGTCGTGCGCGATCAGCTGCGTCTTGGCCGTCAGAGACGGAATATCCCAGATCGTGCACGTCGTGTCGATGCTCGAAGTAATAATCAGGCTCGGGCTGACGGTATTCCAGTCCAGCGAGGTGAGAGGCGCGGTGTGGTCCGGCGTCTTGGAGTTGCTGAGTAGAGCTAGCGGCGTGAGCTTGGCCATGGGCATGTCGCGCGCTCCCGGGCGGCCAGTGATGGAATTTGATTGGGAGGACGGGGTCTCGGAGGGTAAGGACCAGAGGCGCAGGTGGTCGCCTGATGTAGCGAGGAGGTCGGTGGACTGTTTTTGGCTCGAGGGGGGTTCCCAGAGGAGGCGGGTGACGGGGTAGGAGTGCGTCGCTTCGGCTATTTTGGTGAAGTCCATGGACCACTTGGATGTGCCGGGGACGTGGACGTCGGGGGGTGTTGGGGTTATTTGGGTGTCGAGGATTTGGATCTGTGGTGATGATGAGGTTAGCTGTCGTGGTTGAGGCGTGGAATGGGAGTTAGAGGAGACCTACGAAGTTGTGGCCGTCTTCTAGATAGCTTCCTAGTGCGAGCTTGCCCGAGCTGTTACCCTGGGGTGCCCATTTGCACCAGTCGAAGGCATACAGAGCCCATGGCGCGAGGTAGTTGCTTGTTCCAGGCTGACCGTTGGCGAGCTCGTATTGCATGCTGCCTGGTAGACCATCAGACAGACTCGAGTCGGCGCGTGGCCGGATATCTGCAAGTCCGAGAGGCGTGTTGGAGACATTCCGCTGCCCGCTGGGCGCGTACTTGTTGTCGACTGGTGACATAAACTGCGAGGAGGAGGCGGCGTTGGGTGTGGTAGGGGTATATGCAGAGTAGGAGGAGCTAGGGTCGTAGGATGCCGCCGGGCTGGAGCGCGAATAGTTATGTGAAAGGCTGCTCATGTTCGATGGAGGCTTCGAGGGCGTCGAGTAGTCGGGCTGCTGCATGGTAGGCAGGCTGGGGGCCGTGTTCGACGATATCGCAGACGGCCTGCCGCCCATGCCGCCTGGTTGTAGCACGCCTGGTACCCCAGAGGCACTCTGGTATCCCTGCAGCTGTGGTTGGCTGTTGGATGGCACTTGGTCGAGTTTGATGTGAGGCGCGCCGGAGGAGGAGTACTCGCGAGGAGACATCTGGCCGTGTTGTCGGACACCGCTGGACATGTGCAGCTCGTCATTGTGCGAGCCGTAGGTTCCCGTCCGCCGGGGCGCAGCGTACTGCTGCTGTGAGGGATCCATGGCGACGGCGTGGTGTTGAGAGAGGTGTTGAACAGGAGGGGAGGATGCAATCGCAATCGTGGATTGAAGTTGGTTAAGTTATGGTGGGGTTTCGGGGTCGAGGTGCGAGGCGGCCAAACCCTTTTGCGTCACGGTCACGGAGCCGAACGCGGATCCGACTACCGCAGGAAATGACAGACTCTGTAATTGAGGATGCACCAGGCGCAGATCTCTTCTCTGGAGCTAGCAGAGGAAGAGAAGCTGTGGAGGCGCAGGAGGCCGGGTTACTGAAGGTCGAGTGGGTGTGGTGGTTCAGGGAATTGGTGAGGGAGCGTGCATTTTGGCAGCAGCAATGTTTCGGGCCACACCTCAGCGAGCTTCAGAGTGGACCCTTGACTCTCATGCCCAGTGACCAGACCAAACAACAATGTCTGGTCCTCCTTTTAAGCCCTGGTGACCGAATTTACTTGCAGAACAAATTTGAATAAGATGTTGAGTGTGAAACCCGAAAAACACCTCTATTACCGAGATGCTGGTCTAAGAATGGTGCTTTCAAGGTACTGTTCAGCTTTGTTAGTGTACTACCCCAGGTATCGCTACGGAAAGGCCCACTTGGATATTTGCGGCTGTACTTGGCTAACAGAGAATATCGTAGTCACTCGCTAAGCTCTCCGGTCGTGCTCGACTCATCGTCACAGCTCATCATCATCCAACTTACACACCTCACTTCATCGTTCCCAAGACCTCGACACAGCCCCCGAACATAAGCATTATTCTTGCACAACCAATCCACACTCACCACGAACAGACTTTCTGCCACACATTACGCCTCAGAATGAAGCGCGACGACATGCCGTCGCTGCTCATCCTCCCATTCCCGCCCGATCCCGCGGATCGCCATGTCCTCTCAGCCTCATACCAGCCGCCATTAACAGCAACACTCACACAGCTCAAGCGGCCAGACAAGGGTTCAAAGCTTATTGTTGCCGTGCCATGTCCAATACTACAAGGGCCCTACATGAGACACAAGACCTTCTCCTGGCCAGAAGCGCAGTCCCTCGTCGCCAGTATCTACGCAATCATAGCCGTCATTTGCACCAAGCACTCCATCGCAACAGACGTCAACGCTGGGCCCAACTCAGTAGACGCCACAGTGGTTCTCATCGACCACAACCGCAACAAGCGGTACCAACCTGACTTCCGCCCGGCCATTGAGCCAAACAACACCACCATCATCGACCTGGCCACATTCGCCACAGCCTACCACCCCTGGGACCGCATCTTCCACGTCAACTCTGAGCTAGGCCAGCAAGTCTTCAACACCTACCTCAAAGTCGCCGAGGGCAAACAAACCCTCCTCCACGAGCAACTAGTCCCAGTAGAAGGCGGCCTCTCCCTAAGCATCACCAAGGCGCCCAATGCCTCCCCCCCAGCACAAACACCCCTCTACCCCGTCGTCTGTCTGGGCGGGACCTTCGACCACCTCCACCCAGGCCACAAGCTCCTCCTCATGGCAGCCGCCCTCCTCCTCCAAGTGCCGGAGAAAGGCTCCCCCAACGCTTGCAAATTCATCATCGGCGTGACGGGCGACGAGATGCTCAAGTCCAAAAAGTACGCCGAGTTCGTCGAGCCCTGGTCCACTCGCGCCAGGAACGTTCTGCTCTTCCTCGCCGACCTCCTCCACCTCTCCGCCAAGGGGTGGAAAGACGGCTGCTCTGTCGAGATAACGGAGACGGAGGGCAACGCCATCGCCTCGTTCAGGGAGGGCACGATCACGATCCAGTGCGTGGTGATCCAGGACGCGTACGGGCCGACGATCACACTGGAGGCGATCGACGCGCTGGTCGTGTCGGGCGAGACGAGGAGTGGGGGCAAGGCGGTGAACGATAAGAGGAAGGAGAAGGGGTGGCGGGCGCTGGAGGTGTACGAGGTCGACGTGCTTGATGCTGAGGAGGTGGAAAGTGAGGAGGGGCCGACGAGGACGGAGGGGTTTGAGAGTAAGATTAGTAGTACGGCTATTCGGCAGAGGAGGGCTGAGGGGAGGTCGGGTTAGGGGAAGGGGCGGTGGTTGATAGCGATGGATGCTTGACCAAGCAGACTATTCATCCGCCTTCGATAATCCGAAAGAGCTCCGCGTTGAGCCTGTTCCGCATCGTCTGGCCAGCTGGGTTCTATCAGCTAGATACCTTGCTCATCGTCGATTTCGCTGTCTTCCATCTTACTCGCCTACCGACCTAAACCCACGATTAGACGGGTACTTACACGACGAGGCGACAATTGAGACGCTATACTACCTTATTATGCTTCGGCAGAGGAGGGCTGAGGGGCGCTCGGGTTGAGTTGTTTCAGGAGGGATGCTGGGTGTCGGCGCTTCGTTCGCTTACCTACCATGCGGAAGGCTCTTGCCCTCCATTCTCAAGATATTCCTCCTACTGCGGCTCCTTCCTCGCAAACTTCGATGACGTTAGATCAAGCTTGGAATCAGTTTGAGACCCCCGCTGTAATTTGGTTCTTCCATTTCACCAGCTCACCGGCTCATCGATCTCCCGAATACACGATCCATCGTTACCCGAAGCTATCATTGGCAGTCATGTCTACGTATTCGAACTACGCTGCCGTCGCACGCGCCCGCGGCCTCTACGGCGCCTTCTCACTCGGATCTTGGTCACGCTGTGACCTGTGTGGAACGGCCATCGATAGAGGAGACAAGTTCGTCGTGTGTAAGTGCCCTTGCGGTGTCGTCACGTCACATGTTAGTGGCCTAATCTCTATCTTTGTAGTGGCTGGCAACGCCCTGACTGTCGAAGAGTCCACATCCTACCAAGTCGGCGCAACCTTTCTAAAGACCGACGGCTTCCCTTCCGGACTCATCGATTGGTGGTGCCTCTGCCATAGCAGACCCAACGCCAACTGCGACGACTCTCCCTCCCCTGCAACAACCTGCTTGCACTTCGAGTGCTGTTAGCTGTTCATGCGCAACTGCACGCGCAGGGATTGCCTGGACACGCTTTGGCTGGCCATGGTTTGGGGTCGGCAAGCGCTTACCGGGGGAGGGAGGACGCGCGAACATCGTCCCCGGAGATTGTCGCCACCGCCAGAATACCTTACTCTGACATTCCAGTCGGCCGTCGCAAAATGCGGCTTGCAGGGGATTACAAAATTACCCCCAGAGCTCCTAGATATGATCCAACCGGACTCGGAGCCCTCGTACCTCCAGCGTTATGTCACCGTTCTCGAGGCCGCCTGGAGGTTGTGCGACGCTCCGCTGGAGCCTGTGCGCTCTGTTGCTCTGAGCCGCATTGCTGCGTGGACTCGAGGTCCACCAGAGGGTGAAGCTCTGCCGGTGATTCGCTGCACAATCGACGACATCGGACTCGAGCAAATCGAGAGATTGCCTGCATGGCCGCCATTCGTGCGAGACGCGCCGCCGCGTCGTGGGAAAAGGCGCGGGAAAAGGCGTTCATCGTCAACCACGAGGCAGCTTTCCGTGCATCGGCAACTGTTCAATTCAAGGTGTGTTGTATCATTCGTCGCCCTCAGTAACGAGGATATGGTCTGACACTTTGGCAGAGCGGTTTCTGTCGCCTAAACGTGCCGCACCCAGCAGATCGTCCTCACATTTGGAACACGCCAACGCCCCCCGATACTAGAAGTTTAGCCTTGACTCCTTCGATGTGTGGGACGAATCCGGCTTCCATCAGCTTTCTGTCCGTCATCAATCTCGACACTGTCACGGGCCTCACCTTCATCGTCGCGCGCCACACCATCCTGGACATCCACGCTCACATGGAACGCGCCATATCCGCTGCCCCGATGGCCGCGAAGTGGAGTGACAGCCAAGACGGCCTCATCTGGCAGTACGTTCCGCTGCCGCCAGGGGAGAGACTTGTCGGTTTGGGGGTCCAGAAGAAGACTCGCGAAGGACCACTGGTTGACGACCCGTGCTACTTGGTAAGTTCCCACTCGCATACGATGATACGATGGTTTAGTGATTGGTTGATCCGACGATTCGACGATTTCGTTGATTCGAGAATTCGATGGTTCAGAGTTCGAGGATTCGGAATCCGATGATACGAACAAGACAGTTACTGATCATAATACAGCTGCGCATGCGCCTAGCCGGCGACATCACAATAGGCCGCAGTCAGGAGAACCAAGGCACTACGTTCGCTTTCATTGACGGACAACCTTCGATTCACACGATAGTCTACGATTCCGACTCGGCGAGCGGCTTCTTCATGACCCTCTACTGTCATCAGAAGTCCTTACCGCCGACCGCTGTCATAGACTCTGACATCACGCCATGGTCAGACTTCACTGATATCCCAGACAGCTGCGGAGTACTCGCCTCGTACGCCTCCCTCCTCGAGATCTGCCGCATTCCTGTCTTTGAGGACCCATCGAAAAGGGCCCGGAACAAGCCAGGGCGGACGTGCTGTAGAGGACTGCTCTTCGAGTACGAGAACGGGGCACAACGGTCCCTGGGCCACTGCCGGCTACACGTGGACCCGGTGCGGACGTACGAGAGGCCCCAAGTGATATGCTTCGGGCGGACGCTGTACATGAAGGGGCTGCCGTGGCCGGAACTGAGAGCGTGGGAGAGGACGAGGATCGCATGCAGCGAGGACGTCGACCACACGCACGATCCGCAAGATGGGGAGTGGAGGTGCTTCACCTTAATAGGCAAGCTCGGCTATTGGGTCAGGTATAGGCTGTGGGGAGACTATTACTGGGTCGACGACAACCCGCCGTACAGGGTGGTCAACGAAGGGAGCGTGTGTCGTTAATGAGTCCTGCGATTCCCATACCTTGGGCCCCCAAGTACGCTCATCTCGGGCAAGGGTCGGAGGGTGGTTGTGACGAGCATACGATTACACGATGAGTATACGATTACTGGCGACAGACGAATACACGACGAACAGACGATTATGCAAAGAGCAGACGATTACACGATGAGCAGATGATTACACGATACGTGTAGCAGGAGGGAGGCAGGATGAAGGACGGGGAGTACGGACTCACATCAATAACGAGAACACTGAACGGCAAATGCAAAGACAAATATACGGATTGTCAACAGTTTTCTTGCTTATGCTGTCTCATCATCCTCTTTGAAGTACCCACCACTCAGCCAGTCAGTCCATCATGCAAACCACCTCCCTCCTCCATCCACCACCGCCCGCTCCCATCCACCACCACCCGCTTCCACCCAACCCCCCCTAACACGTCTCAACAGCCGGCCCAGGCGGCGTATACTTAGTCGGCACGGGATAATAAATATTAATCATAATCCCCGGATCCGTAGCCGAGTACGCCCCCGGGAACGAAACCTGACTCTTGGGCTTAAACGTCCCGCTGCCACCACTAACACTAATCTGCGCACAGCTGATATAAAACTGCGCGCCCCCCGCCGAACTCGCGCTGTGCAGGCCGATATGCTCCGCCCGGAGCAAATACTCCCCATTAGCAAGACACTTGGGCAGCGTCACGCTGACGCTCTTCGCGCCCTGGGTAGGCCAGCTCATCCCGCCCGCCGAAATGCTCGGCATGTCCTGGTAGATCTTGCTCCACACCTTGCTCGTGCCGGGCTCCCAGGTCGCAGCCGACTCGCCGGAGGGTACCTTGGCGATGTAGAAGGCCATGGGGCCCGGGTGGGAGATGGAGGATTTTGCGTTGTAGGATACGGGTTGGCCGGCAGTGACGTTTAGGACGCCCGAGGTGGACTTCATTTGGTAGCACCGGATGTCGGCGGACTGGACGTCGGTTACGGGGCCGTTGGATTGGTAGTTCTTTGTTTGGCGGACGATTTGCCAGTCGGCTGTGTTGCCGACGCTGGGGAATGTGTCTGCAGGTGGTTAGTGGAGAAGGGGAGAAGGGGGATGGGGTGGAAGTACAGTGAGCGTCCGCGAGGGAGGCCGCTAGGAGGGCGGCGACTGTGGTGAACTTCATGGTTGCGATGAAGTTGTACTTGACTTGTCTATGCGATGAGCACAAGTTTTGCGGTGGTCACTTGTGGGTAGACGTGAGGGCAGTCCAGCAACAGGTTGGCAGTCAACCCCTAGGGCGGCCTCATGTTCTTTATATCCCCATCACCGTGACATTCGGCACAACGCCTCCATCCGCATAGGGCAGGTTTTTGACCTTCTGCAATATCGAGCTCGGCTTTTGCATTAGAAACCAGCATCTGGCTGTCGTCACCGTACCTACTCCAAGGAGGCAGAGGTGCCGACGCCGGGAAAAACGGGAGGCGGCTAAAGTCTCGACTGCAACCAAGCAGCCACTCGCCTTGCGAAGAGATATTGGCCCAGCGCTCTAATACAAATGAAGGTCGAAGGGAGTGAAACGCTGCGCGACGGGCACCTGATCTGGGGTACCTAGACCAGGTAAATGCTGCTTCCGAAGCTGGTCCTCTGCGACCCTCGTCCCCGTGCCAAGTCTAGAAGGCGAGCCTTGGCTTGCATGATGTTTGCCCTGTTGTAGACACAAATGCCGCTGAAGATAATCGACTGCTTTCAGGAAATGGCAGGAATCACCACTGGGTGGTCCTTGGCGTAGACCAGATGGTCAGCATCGTGGCTCAGGGGATGTATGTCGCGTGGACAGACGGACCGACGCCAGGAACAAGAAGTAACCATGCGGTCGTACTCTGGACGACGAGATCGGCAAATGATGTGCATCGAGCCGCACATCCGTTCCTCGCTCAGACAGGAATCCTCCAGAGCCGCACCTTGTGAGAAGTTGAGTCCTGAGCCATCCACGCCAACAACCTAGACTCTAGCCTACCTGCCTGAGCCTCCCTCTCCAGCATGGACATCATCGGCAAGCGCCATCCGAGATGCATCAAAGCCACAATCAATGGGAAACCAGGAATCACATGGCGGCAGCAGGAGTCGCTGGGAATCGTAAAGTGACGGCATCGTCATCGAGAGTAGTGCTGTGTGTCTAGGGCCGCCCCGTTTGCATAAGGCGGGATTGTGGAATCATTTCCTGGATCGCATGAATTGCTGAGGGCCAGCATGACGGCCAGCATGACGGCGGCCGGGAAAGTTGGACGACCTTGGCATTGCTGTAATATAGACGACGATGCCTCGCCTCGCGAGTACTCCTGCCATTCTTCTGAGTCTTCCGCTGGCCAGCGTCGTGGAAGTTGCGTGCAACTTAGCTGAAGGAGATTGGATCAGATACGGTCACATGACACTGCTGACTAATCACGTTTGCATGAGGGTGCGCAGGTGGCTCCCAAGATTATCAGGCGACATAAAGATAGGCCCAGGCTGGTACGACGGAGGCCCGCAAGTCCCCATGAGATTCTGCTTCACCAACGCCGGCCCCACATCCGGAGCGTATTCCACGACGGAATACCCATCACGGTTCAAGGTCACCCCCTACCCCTGCACTGGAGGATCGGACGAAGACCGAACCTTCTACATATACAGAGATGCAGTAGGCCACTCCCCTCTGCAGGTCCGCCTTTCAACCCCAATCGGAACCCAGATATACACACCTCTGAACTGTCACGGTTCCTTCGCGCCTCTCTCCAACGTCATCCGGGCCTCGACGTTCACCGACCCGCGCAGAGGATACTATCGAGGTCTCCTCTTCCACTACTCCAACGGAGGACAGCGAGCGTTGGGGCAGTGCCGTGTGGGGTTCGACCCGATGAGCGAGTTTCGTAACCCAGCCACCCTCTGTTTTCGGGTGGGACTGTCGACGGACGGGCTCCAGAGGGCTTGGGTGGGGCTTGGCGACGTCGAGCACGATCATGATGAACGTCATACGTGTTACCAGATGGGGAGGGGAAGGTTGGGGTTCTGGACAGAGCCAAGGGGGATAACCGGGTTGGATGTTGTTGGGGGGAGGCTTGTTGGTGAGTGAGGTGGTGCTTAGAGCGGCAAGATGGATGTAGCAGAACCGGATGTATCACGTAAACGACAGCTGATACAAGTCCGACCATCATCGGGCAGGCAGAATAGATACAGGATATTCAAACTGTTACATAATCCCCGTCAAGCACCACTTCTCCCAATCACTCAGTGCCACGCCTATCCATCACTACCAATAGGCGGATCAAACACAATCCCGCCGTCGTCCCAACCCCCCTCCTCAGAGCCCCCGTCGACCGGAGGGCTGGTTCCCGTATCAACCGGCTCTCCCCTGCACAGCGCGTGAGACACCTTGTTCACGGGTGGCTCGCACTGACCGGCGCCGCCGCACCAGGCGCTCCAGCCCACCTCGCCGTCGGGGTAGCAGTTGTAGATGCTGTCGTAGACGTAGGTCCCGACACCGGCGTTCTGGCCCGCGTATGTCGTTGCTTCGGAGAGGGTTTCTTGGTCGTATCCTGGCGATCTGTCAGTAACCAGGAGGGGACAATTGCCAATACTCTCTGGCTGGGGAGGACTGACCGTATCCAGCTTGCAGATCCCAGCCGCATATGTCGAGGTCTACTGGACATGGCTTCTTGAAGTTCGCCTTGAGACCGTTCACGGTTGCTACCGCGCAAAGGAAGATGGTAAGGAGTCTCTCCATTGTGGATGGGCGATGGCTGCTGTCTCTCGGCGCTCCTAATATCTTCCAACTTATTAGCTCTCGGGGACTTGTACACAAATGGCCGGCGAGAGGGCATACACCAGCAATGTCAAGCAGAAGTGCCACATCTCAACGTCAAGCAAACCCGGTATTTATACCCATTCCCAGCCCCGACACCGAAGCAAATCGCAACCCAGGACCACTCCCAGACCCGGCCAGCCTCCCCATATCCTCGCGTACCGATAGCACGACCCAAACGGCAACGTGAGAGGGTAGCAAGCCGTCCGAGCCTCACGGAACCAGCCAACCAGCACATCCGCTCGGAGCTTTTTGCTAACCCAGACAAGCTTTCAGTCAGGTTACAATATCGAGCCGGATGCGAGAAAAGAGAACCCATTGAAGACCAAAATAGAAAGCTGTTGGTCTACCAGGTAACGCCATTTCGGGCCACGGCTAAACTTGGCTGTTCATATCGAGCCGGCGCGCGGTAACTTGATGGGTAGGTCTAGGCTGGGCGGTTTGCTGGCCGGGTCACGACTGGGGGAACTGCGGCTCGTATGTTGTGGTATATGTTGTTGATGTCATCTGTGGTGCGACTGAGGTGTGAGATGGGGATGGGTGAGGAATATAAAAGTCAGCAACTAAGGAGATGGAGAACTGCCGAGACGAGAAGTGTGTATTCAGGCACAAAGGGTTTGCCGGTACTGATACGGTCCAGTCAGCCCGGTTCAGCCAGGCCGTGGTAGCAATTCCGTCCAGTTGATGGGCAATGAACTCATCTGACGGCATGGCCGCGCCTAGGCAAACTGAGGCGAAGTGGTGAACTGCGCGGGTTTGAAGCTTGTACTCATGCTGCTGAGCTCCTTCATTGGCCCGGCTTGTGCCTCTCTCTCCGGACTTCCCCATTGGCTGCCTCATGGCTAATAAGATGTCCAGATCGCCCGCGACGTAACATCGAGCGTGTTCTGTACGACTCGAAGCCCAAGAGCCGCATCCGTGAACAACAACGTTCGATCATTGAACAACAGCTCCTCCTTGTGTCGCGGAAAGGAAACAACCATCCCGTGTCCTCAGACCTCCAGACAAGAACGACGAGACACCCTCGACGTAAAACCAGGGCCCACAACCAGCATGCTCTCCCGTCTCTTTTCCCTCTTCACCACCCAAACCTCCTCACCAGCCCCCTTCCCGCTTCCCATGACCATAACCGGCATCCGCTTCCCAGCCGACGGCTCGGCACCCCATCACCTCCCTCTCACGACAACAACCGACGGCGTCAAAGACAGCTCAGCCGCTCCCTGGGGCCACATCCCCGACCTTCGCGCCTTCTGGAGGACGCCCCAAGCCTGGGCGTGGCGAGACTTCGAGACCTTTAGACTCGTGAACCAGAGGCCGAGTACCTGTAACGGTCTGTACGTCGTCTTCTACTCGTTTGATTCCGAGTCGCTGCTGGTGCATAGTAACTTCCCCGTCGGGGTGTTTGGGAGGGAGAGGACGTTTGCTGGGGATGTTTTTGTTGTTAAGCTTCAGGGGAGGGAGATTGGTGAGGACTTGGGGGAGGATGGATGGGGGGTATGGGAGGATGTGCCGGGGCAGGTGTTGGGGTTGGAGGTTATGAGGATGTGAAAAGTGAATGATATGGGGAGCATATAAGTACACACGGACTGAGTATTCTCGCCTTAGAGTTGGACCATCGTCAGGTCTTCGACATGCCATGACCTACAGTTCTGGGAGCGATAGGATAACCGAGAGGCAGGGTCCGAGCTGAGTGGACTTGAACCCGGCATCCATGTTATCCTTGACTCCAAACTGCGGTAACAAAAAATGACTTTATTTGTATGAAGCATTGTTCAGCTTTCATGCTCCACTTGCACGTTATCGAGTCAACCACCCGATGATCTCGCGACATGCTCCTCCTTTCAACATTGCTGTCGTCAATAATCCTCTCCAAATGGCGTATTGCACGTCTTTCCCAGCCATCCACACTCAGGCCTGCACTCGTATCAAGACCGTGTAGGATCAGAATCAACATGGGTCTAATGCCAGACAAATTAGGGTTTGAAACATTGCTCGTGGTAGACATTGACTGGAAGGGAAATGCCATCGACTCCCGTTGCGTACGGCGCTGCGCCAGGAGAATGTCCTTCTTTTGGCACTCCATCAATCAATTAAAGCACAGTACGCACGGCGATACCCTCAACAAATGTGTATGCCTCGCTTCACATTTGACAGACGCCGAGCATACCAAAATTCTCCTCTCTCCCATACGAAGGGCAACTCGGTACGACTGTCTTTGTCGACACGCCACAATCAGGCTTATGCAACAGACCAACTCAAGGTAAATGATTCCTTCTACCTCTCCAATCCGCGTCGATGCTTTCGAGACAACAACGCGGGGTGGCAAGCATTTCCGGCCCGGAAGCGCTTTGCCAGAAGGCACTAAATCGCACGCTACGAGTGCGGACAACCGTCCCGTCGAAGCAATCCGGGGTCGTCGAGCCTACCCCACACCCCTCACTCAGGCTGTGCTCATCCATTGGGGACATCAGGACCCCTGAAATGGCCTTATAGAGGTTGAGTACAAGCACATGCACTCATACGAACAGACTCACAATACGTCACCTCATATGATCTGATCGCCTGACTTACACACGCCCGCACCTATAATCACCGGTACAAACCCAACCGAACATCCTCCCTCATCTCACTCTCACACATACCGCAAACATGGCCTCACTAGTACGAGGAACAGCCTTCATCACCGGCGCGGCATCAGGTACACACTCCTCACCCCTGCCACTGCCTCCATCCTTCCCTTTAACTGACCACCCGCAAGGCATCGGGCAACACACCGCCCTCTCCCTCGCCCGGCACGGTATCCGGCGCCTCGCCCTGGCAGACATGAATCTCGCGGCCCTCAAGACCTCCAACGCGGCCCTCGCCGCCAAATACCCGCACGTCGAGATCCTCACCCTCGAGATGAACGTCCAGGACACGGCCCAGGTGAAAGCGGGCATCGCCGCCACGGTCGCCAAGTTCGGCCGCCTCGACATAGCCGTCAACAACGCCGGGATCGGCGGGTCCGGGCAACAGACGCACGAGATCGCCGAGGACGAGTGGATGAAGGTCGTCGACGTCGACCTGCACGGCGTCTGGCGGTGCCAGAGGGAGGAGCTCGCCGTCATGGTCGGGCAGGAGGACCTCGGCCCCCGCGAGGGGAGAGGGCGGATTATCAATGTGGCGAGCATGTACGGCCTCGTGGCGCCGTGTCATACCATGCACCACACTGCTTATGCGGCTGCGAAACACGGGGTTGTGGGGTTGACAAAGGGGGATGCGAATTCGTATGGGAGGAAGAACATTAGGATTAATGCTATTTGTCCTGGGTAGGTGGTCTGGTGGTCTTCATGGAGAGGGGAATTGTGTATGGTTTTGTTGGCTGACAAGATATCAGATATGTTGAGACGCCGTTGATCAAGGCTTCGATGAGCTTGGATGACGGCTCGCCGCTGGCGCTGGATATTGAGCGGACGGCGCTTAGGCGGATGGCTATGATGGAGGAGGTAAGTTGTTCTGATAACTAGAAGGAGGGAATTGTGAACGTTGCTGACGAGATTTACAGATCGGAGACACCATCACCTTCCTGGCTTCGCCGATGAGCAGCTTCATGCAGGGATCTGCTCTGGTGGCCGATGGAGGGTTCACGAGCAACTAGACGGACGAAACTGGTTGCTGCCTGCGGTTCGATACTGATACGAACGAGACGGTCCAAACAGAGATGTCACAGACAGCTCGCATGCATAGCGAGAGGCAACATAGCATCTCATAATGAGTAGGTAGAACAAACTATTCATGTCAATACCTGACTGAGATACCTAACAGGATGCATACAAATATAACGACAGGTATACCACCATTCGCCCAATAACCAGTCCCAATCCAACGCCGCATCAGTAACACTGTGCCCATTCAAAAGCTAAAGAAATCCAGTTCATGGTTCCTCCCCCCATTACCGTTCCCCTCCCCGCCCTGTTGCGCGGCAGCGGCCTTCTCAACACTCTGCACAAGCCCGCTCAAGCTCACAGGACTAAGCGCGTTCATCCCGCCCTCGCTCCCCATCCATTCCATCCCGCCATTCCCGCTCTCATTCAACCCGCCATCCGATACCTTCCCTCCCGCTGACGGTAAGCCACCGACATCACCATGGTGACTACCAAGACTAGCGCTCAACCCTCCCGCGCCGGTATCATCCGTCTTTATACCCCCCTCTGTCTTTCCATTCCCCATCCATTCGTTCATACTAACCTCGAACCCGGCATGACTATGCGCATGGCCGTGCCCGTTATCCATTCCCCCTCCCCCTCCTCCTCCCAGTCCCCAACCGTCGCTATTGGGCGTCACCAGGACATAATCTTCTCCTCCTCCATTGCCACCACCAGTCTGTTGTTGTTGTCTCCCCGCGCCGCCGCCGGGAACACCCTCGTCGCCGCCATCGAAATCAACGGCGCTGCCGGACAAGAAATCGAGTCCGAACCCGTTGCTCCCGTCGAATAAGCCCGCGGTAGGCGGGCCCATGGATGTCGACACGGAATTGGCGTGCTGGTGCAGCCCGAAACTACCGTTACTACCGGGCGGCGTGGGACCGGCCGCGCCGGCGCCAGCGCCACCCTTGAAGAACGGCGGCGGCGGGCGGGAGAACTCGCTCGCCCTCCGCGCCGGCTGGCCTGGTCGGTGGCGCTTTTGTTTGGGCCCGTCGTTGGAGGTGGGGTTTTCCCTCCGTTGGGGCACCATAGAGTAGATGTTATCCGGACTCACGTTCCAGCCCGCCGTGGGGGAGAACATGACACTCGCGCCCATGCCGCCGGAGGCTCCTGATGATGCAGCCGTGGCGGCGGGGTGGAAGTGCGTCAACATCGCGGATGCCCTAAAAGTGGTGCTGTCGTCCACGTCGGACCGGAGCTGCACAAGGATGGCCTTGAGGAGCTCGTCCATTTTTGCCGCGGGCTGGTAGGTCTGGGACATGTCCGCTATGGCGGACGAGAGGATTTCCAAGTAAGAGAGGTAGGACCGCCGGTCGGGCTCGGAGGACTGGTAGGCTAGCGCGGCGATGAGGGCGATGGCGGAGGTGCCGGCGTGCTGGATGCCCGTGACGCAGATCTTGCGGCTGTCGAAGCGCTGGCGGTGCTGCCAGAAGATGCGGCTCACGCGGATGGCCTGCTGGGTGCAGATGGAGCGCGAGAGCGAGGTGCGGGAGTCGTCGACTAGGGACTGCGGGTCGCCTAGGCCGAGGGTGTGGTTGGTTAGGGAGTGGGAGAGGTTGAGACCGTTGAGGCCGGAGGTGTTGGGCATGGAGATTGTGGGGGTTGTTTGCTCCTGGTGGGTGGGGAGTGGCTGGGAGGCGGGGTGGGCGGTTTGGTTGTTGTTGTTGTTGGTGGTCGAGGACGGGGAGGGGTGGGAGTTCGTGCTGCTGCCGTCGGAGGAGGTGATGGAGCCGTACTTGGCCCAGGGCCGGTGGAGGAGGATCATGGAGACGTGGTACTGCTGGTGCAGCAGGAAGAAGGAGAAGGGCGCGGACTTGATGTTGGCCGGCTTCCAGGTCAGGTGGTCGGGCAGGCGGCGGTACCAGTTCTGCAGCTGCCGGTCGAGGGAGATGACCTGCATGTAGGCGTTGTCCTCAGTCTCGTTGGTGCCGAACATGGTGCCCTCGTAGGAGCGGTTGTTGAGCTTGTGGTGGTCGCGGGTCTCGACGATCTTGCCGGCTATCTCCATCAGCTCGATGAGCTGCTCGTGGACCTCGGTGTCGGTCGCCTTGTTCGAGGTCCGCTTGACGCTGCCGTCGAAGGGGTTGGCGGTGGCGGCCAGCATGGAGAACTTCTTGGACAGGAGGTCCATGCCGATGTCTTGGCTCTTGATGGACGTGGGCCGCCCAAGGAAGAGGGCCCAGTACTTGTCGTACAGGACGCAGGCGCGCATCACTTGGTGGCGGATGGCGATCTCCTGCTCTGGGATGTTGTCACCCCGGCAGTCGAGATGCAGACCGATATCGAAGGCGAGTCTGTTAGCCATGCCTGCGGGATGTGTTAGTTACTGCAATGGTCTGCTATGGACTAGGCTTGGCTTACCTGAGTACATCCAACCGGTGTTGTCCCGCCCGATGCCGCACTCCATGTCGCCGAGGATGAGAAGTGCCTGCACGCTGGGGATACCACCGGGCCTCTCGAGCTCGATGTCGAGCATATACTTTGACTCCCTGTGGAAGGTGCTCTCCCGGTTGCCAAGAGATATCCGCTGGATGTCCTCGCGGTCCAGGTCCGCAAACCGGTAGCCGCCGGCGAGGATGGTGATGTGGAGGAAGGAAGAATAGAACTTCGGGTTCTGCGAGTCCCTGTCGGCCTCGAAGGCTGCTCGGTCGACGACCTGCAGCGGTGCGTTGTAGTAGTCCCAGAAGCAGCTCATCAGGTAGTCGTGCGTCTCCTGTGACAGAGAGCGGATGATCCGCTCTGCACGACGGATCTGCTCGGCGGGTTCCCGGGTGTCGAAGGTATCATGGGACTCGGCATATACGTGGCTGTTTGCAGTGGGACCGAAGAAGCGGAATCGCCCGGATGGCTGATCAAAAGACAGGTTGCCCTTGGTGGACAGCAAGCGATGGACGATGTCCTCCTTCTTGGGGTCCAGATTACGGAACGGCGAAGGCTCCTTCATTGTCGGCTGGAACGCCTGGCTGTTAGCCAGAGCGCTGTCGGACTGGTCTTGGTCACCGAGGCCAAAATCATCGTTATATGAGTCTGGTGGCGATGGCACTTCATGGCTGCCTTGGCGGAAGTCCTGCTGCTGGTCGATGGACTCCTGGATGGGGTGCAGTTCTTGGCTGTCTTGGACCTGGTTTTGTTCACTGTCCGACTGTGAGTGCTGGTTGTTCTGTTGCTTCGCCTGGGCCTCCTGCCGCGTCTTTGGAGGGTGGACTGCCGGTGGCGGCTGGACGCCCTGGCCCTTCAGCATGGATTCGAGAAGGTTGATCCGCTCTGATAGTGACGACATGTATGCTTTGGATATTGGTCTGGTGCAGCAGGTTAGTGACTGTGACGATGTGGTGAAATGACAGTGTGAGTACATACCGTCTCCTCTCGTCGTCGTTCTTGATAACACACTCTGTTCCGCTCCTCTTACACTGGGTGCACTCTTGGGCGCCCTTGGGCACAACGCAGCGAATTCGTCGGTCTCGACACGATGCACAGGCGACGGAGGCTCTGTGTCGTATCTGCTGCTTAGACTGCCTGGGTGCATGTGCCCTGGGCGATACGTTCTCCTGCATGGAGATGTCGACAACTGTGTCCGGGAGGGACTTGCTCTCGGATCCGGTTGATGTCATTTTTCTTGATGGCGGTCGTAGAAGCTGGTCAATGCAGCCGCGGCTGTGAGTTTAGCTCATCAACAGAGAAGTGTCCTCAAGTGCTGGTGTGTAAGTGATGATGGTATCACTGCCCGGTCAACTGATTGTTGTGTTCTTGGTATAGTAGATGATGATATCAAGAAGTCACGTCAAGGGCAGGCATATGGTATGGAGGGGAACAAAATATCTCGATGCGAAAGGGAGGCAGAAGCTGTCTGACCCCTCCTCATGAAGTTCACCTGGGGGACAGGGCCAAATTATCTGGATCAACCCTTGGCAAAGTCCGCGACCTCGATCCCAGCAAGCGTCACGTACTACGCCGTTAGGCGTCTAGTTCGGCTTGGGACATGGGGCAAGGACTCAGGGTGTCACCTATGGGGGTGGCGACGCACCACTTTCCCACACAGCAACCACGTCTAGCCCCCCCTGTCATGTCACTTTGGCGGCCTGGCGTATACCATTCCCCAGATTGGGGTGATCCTTGGCGGCGCGATGCCATCACAGGGACGACTTTTATTAGTGCCGAGCCCATAAATGAGGGTGCTGTGGTGTCACTGGAATCTGGGGTGTGTCTCTGCAGGCTCAACTTCCGCCCGCGGGCCACCACGAATACGCGAGGGGCCACTTGGACACTTGCCCAGTGTCCAACTAACACGGGGTTCGACAATATTCTGGGGTAAGAGGGTGTAGCGTGGTCTGGGGAACCAACGAGATGGTCGAGATCAGAGATGCTAGTGTGAAAAGCGGACGAACGGGGCATGTCTCTGAGACCTCCTTGCCCACGCCTTTCTCGATTTTGATACGAAAGGGCAACAACTCCTCATTTCGCCGTACCGCTAGCCGCTCTCCAGCCGAATGCATATCCTGTTCCCCCGCATCTACCCTCTATTGTTAGAGTGCTTACACCAAGAATCCTGCCGCAAATGGTTGGTAACATTGACACACTAAGCTTTTTCGATTGAAGGGTCTTGGGGATGCACATATTGTGGTGCATCAGCACTTTAGAGTTCCCGTCGTGCATCAGAAAGAGACGATGACGCCGCCGAAAGCCGGGATGGTTTGACGGAATCCAGCTTCATCGCCCAATGACAGACCTCTGAACAGTTGCCGATGATGTACTGTGGTAGGGACCGGACCAAGTATTGGCTGAAGGGGTGTGCTGACCTAGTTTTGATGCATCTGGATGCACACATTCTGATGCAGATTTGTTTGTGTTGGGGATACGCACAACTCGAAGGACTCCCCGTCGTCGTTCGCATATTCGCCCTCAAATAATTGGTACCTTTGAACCAATGAGCGTCGAGCAATCTTTCCCCGTGCAGCCCTTATGAATCAGTGGCCTGAGCTCGCGCCAAGTTGGATGACTCGCGAGCAGGATGCACTGGCCACTTGATCGCCAACGACCGACCCGACGGGACGGGGCAAGTCGGGGTCGTGGAGAACTGTCAAAGTCCGGGGTTGAAGTCAGGGCCGAATCTTGTCAGGCTTGTGTAAGTCTGGAGTCTGCAGCAATGCTCTTGATGTAGGTATATGTTTGCAGATCTAATTACTGTGGTAGTTCTGAAGGATCTACACTCCTCCATTGGCTTTTATTCCGAGTTGTCAACCCTTCGATCACTTCCTACGTGATTGCAAGAGTTCTGCACATCCGTGCCGTCACAGAGACTTACACGGTGGTGGGGAAAAATCTGGAAAGATCCGAACACACGGCGGAACACCGGCTTACCTAGTTTGTACTCCCGGTTGCAGATGTTTCCGGTCACCGTTATGTATTTGTGCCCATGCATAGAATAAGGTAAGGTAGTACGTAGGCAATTTTGCAGCGAGTGTTCTGAAACATTTGGTTGCCCTTCCATATCCATGGAATCTCGCTATAGGGTAGGTAGCCAACATCGGGAGCTTAGAAGCGATCGCAGACAAGCAAATTGTTAGAACCATGTTACCCAAAGAAATCCCGTAGCATAGTCCCTTGCCTCAATAAGTTCACACAATGACGATCATGCCCTTGAACGGGGCATCGAGAAACAATTCAGGGTCTGGAAAAGACGGCCTGCAATGTGCCAAGGCATCACGGGGCATGGTGGACAAACTTTCGTGGTATCAAATATTGGCAATTACCAAAAGTCAGATGATGTCTTAACACAGCTCTATGCGCACACATGAAAGATCCATCCCGCGAAAATGGTAAAGTTAGACAATCCCTCCGCCCCAACCAACAGAAAGTTGACAGCAATGGGAAGCCGAATGCAGACAAACAGCCAAGCCGCCATCCCCATCACCACCCCTCACTTTCCTGTCCTTCCCCATCCCCCCTCATCAAGTCACACAACAGCAAAAAGAGGTCAAAGTTACGCCGTATATGCCGATACAATGAACCGTTCCCGGACAAAACAAGTTGAAAAACGAGAGATGGGAAAACTACTCGACCTCCCAATCGTGGTCATGGTTGCGCACGTACGTGCTGAGCCCCTTCACGTCGCCCGTCGTGTTCGCCTTGACCTCGCCGTTGCCCAGGAAGGCGAAGCGGTTGCCGTAGCGGTATCGGATGTTGTAGTCCTCGAGCCTGGGCTCCTTGATGGTCTTGAGGAAGTGGATTGTCTGTTGTTTGAGCGAAATAATTAGCATTGCTTTACGTGGCTCTTAGGTAACTTTGCGGATCGGGGTAAAAGTGAGGCGAGAGTGCGGAATTTGTGCGAATAGCAACACGGCAAGGAAGTGCGGAAACGGGGAAGAGGAGGTGACTCACGCATCCGGGCCACAGGTATATCCTGTTCTTGATCTTGCCATCCTTGAACCACGACCGGCACTCCTCCTGGAACACGGTCGTCTTGTGGAACTCGTCGAAGTGCGCGTACACGTCGTCGACGGCCTCCTGCTGCACGTCGATGGACCGGATGTGCTCGTGCTGGATCTTCTTCATCATCTTGACACTGTACTCCACCGTCGTCTCGATGGACGGCAGGAGCGTGCCGCTCGACCAGGTCGCTCCAGGGCCGACGATGGTGTAGTAGTTGGGGAACCGCGGCGCCGACACGCCGAGGTAGAGGTTGACGTTGCTGTCGCCCCAGTCCTCGTCGAGCGTCTTGCCCTCGCCGTTGACGACCTTGAAGGCTGGGCGGAAGGCGACCTTGAACCCGGTCGCGCAGACGATGATGTCCACCTTGTGCAGGGTGCCGTCCTCCGTCACGATGCCCTCGGGCTCGACGCACTTGAGCGGGCCGAAGACGCACTCGACGTTGGGCTTGGCAAGGGCTTCGAGGTACCCGTCGCCGGGGGAGATGCGGCGGCAACCCGGGGACCACTTGGGGATGATGAACTCCTTCAGCTTCTCGTGTCCGGGGCCTATCCTCCTGTGCATCTCCTCGGTGATGTTCTTGCGCATCGTGTTGGACAGCTCCCCGCCCTGCTGGAACATGGCGAAGAGGGAGTTGATCTCGGCCTCGATGCGCTTGCGGAACATGAGGTAGTACTCCGGGTCGTCCTTGAACTTCTGCTTGTCCTCGTCGGTGAACTTGTACTGCCTCTCGCCCGGGTTCGCCTCGGTGGTGCCGGGCTTCTTGAGCTCGTTCTCCAGCACGCCGCCGCCGAAGGGGGGCGAGATCCAGGTGGGGCTGCGCATAAAGACCTTCATGTCCTTGACCACCTTCTGCAGCTGGGGCACGATCTGCACGCTCGTGCTGCCCGTGCCGATGACGCCCACCGTCTTGCCCTCGAAGTCGACCGAGTGGTCCCAGGCGGCCGAGTGCATCTTCTTGCCGCGGAAGTCGTGCAGGCCGTCGACGTCGGGCCAGACCCAGTTGTTGAGGATGCCCGTGCCGTTGACGACGACGTGCGCCCAGTCGTGGTACTTCTCCTTGGTGACCTGGTCCTCGAGCGTGATGTTCCAGATGCCCTTCCCTTCGTCCCAGCGCATCTCGACCACCTTTGTGTTGAGCTTCATGTACTTCTTGCAGTCGTAGCGCTCGGCGAAGCCCTCGAAGTACTTCTGAATCTCGGGTCCGTAGGCGAAGTAGTGCGACCAGTCCGGGTTCGGGTCCCACGAGAAGGAGTACAGGTGTGAGGGGATGTCGCAGGCCACGCCGGGGTAGGTGTTCTCGTACCAGGTGCCGCCGAAGTGGGGGTTCTTCTCGAAGAGGGTGAGCTCCCAGCTGCCGGGGACGAGCATCTTGTTCTGATCATTGTGTTAGCGGAAGCCTTCCCATGTTTCCTGAGGCGCTGTGTTGACGAACCATCTTGTAAGAGAGGCACATGCCCGAGGCGCCGGCGCCAACGCAGGCGACTCTTAGCTTTGTGGGCTTAGAGTGATACTGGGGAAGGACTCTGTAGGGAGTCGCAAGCTCTGGGTAGTCGAACTCCTCCGTGGGCGCCTTTGCGACGCCATTTACCCCAGGCTTGTTGATGCCATCGACAACACCAACGCCGTCGACCGGGCTGGCCGGGGCGCTCTCTACCACGCCAGGAGCCATTTGTGTTGGACGCTGTGTGATAGGGGATGTGCGTTGGAGAGGGAGTATGTGACGAGATTAAGATAGTGATAGTGATGTTATTGCTGGTGTAGAAGGGAAGCTCAATGTCAAGTCCAAGATGTTAAAGACTTTGTATATCAAGATTCCCAAAAGGGGCCAGAAGATTATCCGACGATGGATGCTCAGGGGTGGTTCGAGATCTATCAGGACTGGCACCACTTGTCCACCAGACACCGGACGAAATGGTACGGGCAAGGCTACCGAGAAGGCGAGGCGGCAAAAAGGAACACATCAAGCGAGTGTCGAGGCACACACTGGCCTGGACGTAGATAGCCATCTCTCCTTACCATGGTACAGCAACCGGCACCGTGAAAAGCGTGCCAGTCTACTCTGAGACTGGTCCCCAATGCGACGCCCGAGGTCAGCTTGTTATCCACTTGCTGAAGATCAAAGCCCATATCCAGCGCGTCTTGCGGCTCGCTTCAGGGTATGCATCTCCCTGTTGTGGTAGAGGATGGGATATCAGAGCTTGGTGTTGGGAATGCATTTCCGGCGAGGGGTGTGGATAACCAATGACCGCCGCAGACGCCCCGGACTGGTGTGGGTTTAGACTCCCTGTGGCCACCCCCTTCTCAGCCTGGACCCGGGTAACAGAGGGGTCACATGGGGCTGAATTATCACGCTGAATCATCGTCAAAGATGGGTTGAAGTTGGGATGCGGACCAAGTGATGCACATTGGAAACCTCAAAGGTTGGAACCTGGTTAAAGTTTTCCTGACATCTGGGAACAGTGGAGCGGGCCTAGATTGGAGAATGCGGGGTAAACGCGCCGAGTGACGCCAAGATGCACCAATGATTTTCTTTCTTGCTTCACGGCTTGATCCTTGTCAGAACTTTGTGCTGACTCCAACTCTACGACAACACCAGCAGCAACAACAGCTCCTCCGCCTTGGGCACTCGCCGGCATCCTCAAGTGGAACAAGTCACATGAACTCGAGGGTCTTCCGTGCAAGTTATACCCACAGCCAGCTGCAGGGACGGTGCTGAGCCAAGTGGCTCGGCTCAGTCCTCCCGCCATGGACCCCAGCCTGTCAGCACTCAGGACTCCGACAGGAGAGCTTCACCCGCCGGAGAGATCTCCATGCTTGCCCCCATCTCAGTTTCTGTTTACCCCTCTGCTAGTAGCAGTTAGCACCTCCGGATGTCTTTCTTCGGCATTGCTAGTGAGGCTGGTTATGTCCGATGAATTGACTGAGCTACGTATGGCGATATGAGCGGCCTGACCACTTACACGTGCCCGGCCATTATGTCCGGACAGCGTCCTGCAATTTTACTTGGCAGGTGAGGCGCATCTTCTTTCTTTTCGGTTTCCAATCTTCAAGTGTGAGTCTGTGACGTCGTCATCTTTGCGCAGAACATAGGGTGAAGAGCGACAACGTTCTCAACATGGCAAACCACGCTCTTGTATATGGTAAGCGTCGCGGTTACACCTTGGATAGAGACCACGAGCAAAGGCTAACATTACGACAGGTGCTAGCGGTATCACGGGATGGGCCATCGTGAACCAAATCCTCAATGGCTTCCCCACGAAGGACGCGTTCGCTTCGGTGACTGCCCTCACCAACCGGCCCTTGCCCAAAGAAGCTGCCCAGTGGCCCGAGTCCGACAAGCTTCAAGTCGTCAGCGGCGTTGATCTCCTGAATCCCAAGGGCCAGGAGGCGCTGGACGCCGAGCTGAAGGAGAGGGTCAAGAATATCAAGGAGATTACCCATGTCTACTTCTTCGGTACGGCCTCTCGCCCCGAGCGCGCATGCGCCCTCACAGCTAACACACAACAGCCTACATCATGGATCCCAACCCAGAAGAGGAAATCCGCGTCAACGTCGAGCTCATCTCCCGCGCCATCACCGCCATCGAGCATACCTCCTCCAACCTCAAGTTCGTCGTCCTCCCCACCGGCACAAAAGCCTACGGCGTGCACCTACTGGACAACTTCCCCTTCGCCAAGGACCTGCCCCTGCGCGAGTCCCTCCCGCGCATCCCGGAGCCCTACGCCTCGCAGATGTTCTACTACAACCAGACGGACATGCTCTCGTCCATGTCTCGCGGCAAGCCCTGGACCTGGTGCGAGGTGATCCCGGACATGATCGTCGGCTTCGTGCCCAACAATAACATCTACTGCCTCGCGCAGTTCCTCGCCCTCTATCTCTCCCTCTACGCACACGTCAACGGGAAGGCTTCTGAGGTCGCATTTCCCGGCACCGAGATCAGCTGGAAGAACAAGACCAACGACAGCAGCCAGGACATCTGCGCCAAGGTGTCCATCGTCGCCTCGCTGAAGCCAGAGGAGAGCTCCGAGCAGCGCTACAACGCGGCCGACGACGCCGAGCCGTCCAGCTGGAGCAGGAAGTGGCCCGTCATCTGCGAGTACTTCGGGCTCGTCGGCACGCCACCCCCTGCGGGCGGTTCGGGACCGGAGCCGGCGGCGTACCTGGCCGAGCATGTGGACGCGTGGAAGGGGCTGGAAGAGAAGCACGGTCTTGTCACGGGGCGGGTCGGGAACAGCAGGAGTTTCGGGGGTTTCCCGTACTTCATTATGACGATGCTGAACTTTGACCGGCAGATGGATATGAGCAAGACGCAGGATATGATGGGGGAGTATGCTGAGAACGTGGACACGAAGAAGGCGTGGTACACTGCGTTTGATCGGTTCAGGAAGGCGAAGATTATTCCTTGATTATTTTGAGGGGTTGACCCTAGCATTGTTTCCATGCATGTTTGGCATCTGAATTTCATTTAGCAGTTGCAAATTCTACCATTTATTCGCATTATTTTCACAGCAATTCTTCAACTTCATATTTCCTGATTTTTAAGGCGTAACACGGTAATCTTTTGCAACACGATGCTCGACTTGAAACATTCAATCTGGACTGTCGAAGCCCTCTATTTGTGATGATTCACTATCGTATCTGCTTCTTCCTGTTTCCGATAGAGCGTTCTTGCTGCACATCCTGATGTCTCTACGGTGCTGAGGTTCTTCTGAGACGATGATTCAGCGGCCCGTTTCCTGATCCTCCAGTGATGGCAGACCGAGGCACGAAGGCTAAACCCGCCCCAACCAGCGCCGTCTCACTCAGTCCCAGGGCGCAAACTCCACTATACCCCGGCTCATGGGGGTTGACCCCGGCCTTGGCTGCCCCCAAATCCATGCACCCGCGGCAAAGTGCGGGGAGGGAAGTGGACATCCGCACCGCATGGTTCGATGTATATGGCTTCATCTCATTGCTCAACATGCTTCATCTTAAGCTTCATATCTTCTTGTTCTCTCTTAGACCATCAAGACCCAATCTGACCTAAACACCAGGTTGACTCCCATCACAAGCAAACAGCAGTCATGTCACCCCCAGCCCAAGAAAACCCGGCCTTCGCGCACCCGGCCTTCGCCCGCATCCCTCCCTGGGTGAAGCAGAAGCTCACACCACTCGCCATCGAGAAGATCCAGGCGGTCTACGAGTGGGTGGAGGAGGAATGCATCCCGCGCGAGCAAATCATGAAGGCGCAGCTCGAGGGCAACCGGTGGAAGACGCCCAAGGTGTTGCACGAGCTGCGCGAGAAGGCCAAGGCGAAGGGGCTCTTCAACCTGTTCCTCCCCAACCACTTCGCCGAGAGCCCCGGCCTCACGAACCTCGAGTACTCGTGCTGCGCTGAGATTATGGGGCGGTGTTACTGGGCTGCTCAGGTTTGTTTCCCTCCCTTCTCCTTCGCCCCATAAACACAGATACTGACGAGGAAAACAGACGATGAACTGCCACGCCCCAGAGACAGGCAACATCGAGCTCCTAGCCAAATACTGCACCCCCGCCCAAAAGAAGAAGTGGCTCCAGCCCCTCCTCGAAGGGCGCGGCCAGTCCGCCTACTCCATGACCGAGCCCGACGTAGCCTCCTCCGACGCGACGCAGATCGGCATCTCCATCAAGCGCGAGGGCAACGAGTACGTCATCAACGGCCGCAAGCTCTACGGCAACTGCCTCTGGAACCGGGACCTGTCCTTCTACATCCTCATGGGCTGCTCGGACCCGACCAACCCGAACAAGTGGTCTCGCCACTCCACCATCATCGTGCCCACCGACACCCCGGGAATCACGCAGGTGCGCAACCTCTCCATCATGGGCTATGACCACGCTCCCGAGGGCCACGGGGAGTACCTCTACGAGAACGTCCGGGTCCCCGTCGAGAACATCATCCTGGGCGAGGGCAAGGCCTTCGAGATCGCCCAGGGCCGTCTCGGGCCCGGTCGGATCCACCACTGTATGCGTCTCATCGGCCAGTGCGAGCGCGCCTACGAGCTCGCGCTCCTCCGCTGCACGGACAAGCGCAAGACACCCCGCGGCAAGCTCATCGGCGAGTTCGACAGCAACATCGAGCGCATCGCGCAGATGCGGCTCGAGCTCGACTCCATGCGCCTCGTCGTCCTCAACGCGGCCGACACGATGGACCTGCTGGGCAACAAGGCCGGCAAGCGGGCCATCGCGCAGAGCAAGATCCTCGTTCCCGTCAAGGCGTGCAAGATCATCGACGAGTGCATGCAGATTTACGGGGGCCAGGGGCTGACGCAACATACCCCCCTGCCGGAGATGTGGACGTACGCGAGGTTTGTTAGGGTTGCGGATGGTCCCGACGCGGCGCATAGACACCAGGTTGGGCGGGAGGAGATGAAGACTGCTGATGGGTTCAGGGAGAGGCATGATAGGTATAAGGAGCGGTATAGGGGGTTTGCGGAGGTTTATGGGGAGAAGTATATTAGCTTTGATTAGGCGGCGCTGAATGTGTGTCTTGGTTAGGCGTTCATTCATGAATTTAAGTGTTTCCTTCAAGCTCAATGTTTTCGACGATGTGACTGTGGCATTCTTTCCACGACAAATATTTGGCCCCGTTTACTTCATCGCCACATGTCTATCTTTTTGTGCAACCGTAACTGGACTTTCTTCCTAGCTGGAAAGCATCTCTTAGACCTATATAATTTCATGTACAGTTCCGTTGAATGTTATTACTACATATACCTTATCTATTTGTACCCAATAGGTACACACTATTAGATATCCTTTTCGTGGGATTGGAGTTCAGTCATATTTAAACGTCGACCTACCCTACACTTTCACGAGGAAACAACTGCTGGCGAACACCACTTGGGTAATTCTCACTTCGAGTCCATCCATTTTCGTACTCATGTGTGAACGATACGGTCAAGTTATTCAATTCCAATGCTACATCAACTTCATTCCTCTCTATTTTATCTACTCAAAAACAATAGCCGTCCTCTTCGCGTTCTTCCCCGCCTTCATCTCATCAATCATGCCCTGCAACGCCTCCAACCCACCCCTGATCTCCACATTCGGCATGATCCCATGCTTCCCCGTGAAGTCGACCGCCTTCTGCATCCTCTGCGGGATACTCGTGCAATCAGCCTTAATCTTGTAGTGACCCATGACCAAATCCATAGCGCTGACCAAAAACGGATCCTTGGGGATACCAATAACCATCATCGTGCCTCCCAACCTGATCAGCGGCGGCGCGGCGTTGAACGCCTGCACGGCGTTGGTATACAGCGCCACGGCGTGGCAGCCGCCGCCCGTAAGCTCCTTGATCTTCTTGACGTAGTCCTTGTCGGAGCGGCTGTTGAACACGGCGTCGGCGCCGAGGTTCTTCGCCTCCTGCAAGTTGGCGTCGGCGACGTCAATCGCTACCACCTTCAGCCCCATGGCCTTGGCGTACTGCGTCGCGATCTGGCCCAGCCCGCCAGCGCCGACGACGCCGAACCACTGGCCCGGCTGCAGGTCGCAGCTATCGACGCTGTGGAAGGAGGTGATACCGGCGCAGAAAACGGGGCTCGCGCGCTCCATGTCCCACACTTTGGTGTCGAGCTTGGCGGCGTTGTGGACGTCCACGAGGGCGTACTCGGCGAAGAAGCCGTCCGTGGTGAAGCCCTGGAGGAGCTGCTTGCCCGTCTCGCAGTGGAGGTTGTGGATCATGCAGCCGGCGCACTCGAAGCAGCTGCCGAGAATGTAGAGGAAGCCTACGGCGTCGCCGATGGAGAAACCTTTTCCTTCGGTGGAGGGGTGTTGGGAGACGATGTAGCCCACGCCTTCGTGGGAGAGGGTAACGGGCTTGGTGGCCTGCTCGATGGCGAGGATGTCGCTGTGGCAGAGGGAGGCGGATTTTATCTTGACGAGGAACTCGTTGGGACCGGGAGTGGGCACGGGGACGGTGTTGATTACGATTTTGCCTTGGGCCTGGAGCGGAGGTTAGGGAAAGGTTGTTGATGAGGGCAGTGAGGTGAGTAAACTTACAGGGTCCCATTGCCCTGCCTTCATGGTCTTGGGGATGTCTGGTACTGAACCCATGATGACGTCGTTTGTGATTTGTTTGTTTGTGGTTTGTTTACTTGACGGTGAAGAAATGTTCTCGTTAGGTTGTTTGCGATAACAGAAATCTCAGGTCACGACATGCAGAATCTCACAATATGACACGATGAGATGCCTCACTCACTTATGGTGGCCCATATTGTGACACGGCCAGAACTATCGCGGCGGAAATGCATAACGACTCATCGACCACGAGACTAATGATTCACCCCAGGGTCCCTTCGGCACAGCTTTGGAGGGGGTATGTCGCCAAGGCAGTGCTAAAGAGAGCCGGGAGGCATTGTCCATGCTGTCGAAGCCCGCTATAGCACAGCAGGAGCCACCGTGTCATCTCCAAGATGTTCTTCTGGGTTCCGCTGTGGATGAAGTCTCCGAGCGTGTGTGCGGAAAGAATACTGGCGCATGTCGTTCTCCTCCAACAAGCTGATCCCCGCAGTCCAGACCCTTGGGAATGCGGAGAAAGCATGCAGCAAAACATGGACCCTGTCGTGAGCTGCAGGCCAAGAGTTCGACCCTGACTCGCCGGAAATTGTTAGCCAGCCAATGACAAGCGGGCGGCTTGCCGGATTGGGAAGTCCCACAATGGAGAAGTGACAGGGGTGCAGACGTGCGGGATGTGCAGCCGTCAAGACTCAGCTGTGCCAGCTTGGCTATTACGGTGCTGCAGCAACTGACTCGAAAATGACCACTGCCTTCGATAGCGGGCAGCATACTGTCCACGTCGGTCCACTCCGCGAAACAATACCAGAGGCGTGACAAATGGAGCCCCTCCACCGCGGCCACAAGTCGACTATGGCCGGTAACGCCACTCCTTAACGCCGCGGCCGGTGCTTTTTATGGTTGACTTCAATGAGCTTGCACGAGGGTCAAGAAGATAAGAGATAACGCTATACTATACCTGTCTCTCCAACTAGACGTCTCATCTCATACTGAACCGTCTCCCTACCAAACATCACATACCCCTCTAAACGTCACCACACAGACACAATGACATCTCTCGGCCCAACCTTCAAAGGCCCCAAGGCCGGCATCCAGTCCAGCTTCAACTGGAGCAAGGACAACCTGCCCAAGCAGCTCTTCATCAACAATGAAGTACGTCTCTCTCTCTCCCCCACCCTCGTCGCCCTCACCATCACTAACACGCATCCAGTACGTCTCACCAAAATCCGGCAAAACCCTCAGCCTAACCAACCCCAAAGATGGCTCGCCCGTAGCCGACGACGTCGCCCTAGCAGGCGAGGCCGAAGTCGATGCCGCCGTGGCAGCAGCCGAGGCCGCCTTCCCGGCATGGCGCAAGACGACGCCCACCCAGCGCCGGGACCTGATGAACAAGCTCGCCGACCTCATCGAGGCCAACGGCATCGCCCTGGCCGAGCTCACCCGCCTCACCCTGGGCGCCCCCTGGGGCTCCTTCGGCAGCTTCGAGATCAATCTCGCCGCCGAGGCCTTCCGGTATTTTGCGGGGTGGACCGACAAGTTCGCCGGTGAGACGTTTCCCCAAGAGGACGGCTTCCTCAAGATCGTCCGCAACGAGCCCCTGGGCGTCACCTGCGGCATCATCCCCTGGAACGGCCCCCTGGGCAACGTGGGCATGAAGGCCGGCCCCGCGTTGGCGACGGGGAACTGCTTCATCCTCAAGCCGAGCGAGAAGACGCCCTTTGGTGCTTTGGCACTGGGCACGCTGATCAAGGAGGCCGGGTTCCCCCCGGGAGTGTTCCAGATTCTGTCCGGCGACGGCAGCACGGGCGCGCTACTGGCGAGTCATATGAAGGTGCGCAAGGTTTCGTTTACGGGGTCGACGACGACGGGGCGTAAGATCCAGGAAATGGCTAGCAAGAGCAACCTCAAGCGCGTCACGCTCGAGCTGGGCGGTAAGAGCCCCGCCGTGGTGTTCGACGACTGTAACCTTGAGAATGCGGCTACCTGGTGCGCGAACGCGATCACGGCGAACAGCGGACAGGTGTGCTTCGCTGCTAGCAGGGTGTATGTGCAGGAGGGGATCTACGACAAGTTTGTGGAGAAGTACAAGACTGCCATGGAGGAGAAGGCGGCTGCTGTTGGCGACCCCGATGCGGATGGTACCGTTATGGGACCGCTGGTAGATAAGATGCAGTTCGAGAGGGTTAACGGGTTTATCGAGCGTGGATCGAGTCAGGGCAAGTTGCTCGTTGGTGGGTTGACAAATGTTCCCAAGGTATGCCGCCGTCCCCCTCCTCTATCCGTAACCCAGTACTGACCGCGCAACACAGGGTTTCTACGTCCAACCCACCGTCTTCGAAGGCGTGGCCGAGGACTCGGAGATCTGCAAGAACGAGGTCTTCGGCCCCGTCGCCATCCTCAACAAGTTCAAGACGGAGGAGGAGATCATCCGCAAGAGCAACGACAGCGAGTTCGGCCTCATGGCCGGCGTCTTCACGCAGGACATCAACAAGGCCATGCGAGTGGCGGCCGAGTTCGACTCCGGCATGGTGGGCATCAACTGCGTGAGCATGTGCTTCCTGCAGGCGCCGTTCGGCGGCAGCAAGCAGAGCGGCATCGGGCGCGAGAACGGCGTCAACGCGCTGAGAATGTTTACCGAGCCCAAGACGGTGTTTGTGAACTTGACTTACTAAGGTGGATGGGAATTGTTATGTTTGGAGCCGATATTGTACATAGATGATTGAATACTACGAACGATATTTGACTTGACCTCAGTTGTGGTGATATAAAAACAAGGGCCATGCTAGGTAGGAGGGTCAACTTTTGCTAGATAGGAGGGTAGACCCATACTAAACCCTAACCCTCGTTGACCTTTTCAAGCACATCACCACATCACCCACCACGCCTCCCACCACAACTCCCACCATAACTCCTATCAAATCTCCACCACATTTAACAACACTTTCCACAGAATTACAGGTATTATTCTGCAAATATATCAACCTTTATACTAGGCATTACAGCCGTCCATACCCTACAATTGCAACTAGGCCCGTACCCAGACTTACACCCAGACCTACATCCAGACCAACGACCGAACTGACACCTCGACTTGGAGCTGGACTTGCAATCAGGCTTCAAAGGCTAAGACGCCTTGAAACAGTTAAGGATTTGATCCAGACACGTCTGTAGGGAGGCATATTAGTCGACCCTCCTACCTAGCCAAATCGTACCCTCCTACCTAGCATGGCCTAAAAACAAATACAAACCATACATTGGTACCGTTCAAGTCCAGAAGGAGGCACCTCTTTTTGTACTTTTCTCCCCTCCTCACCATCAAAAAGTACCAAAAGCTCACCCTCGCACTCTCGTCCCGGTTAACGTGTCAGAGACTGCGAAAGGTTACGATACCCGGCGACGGCCCGGTCAGAGGTACTATCACACCATGGCAGGAAACTATGTCTCTTGGGTTTCACTGGCGACTAACCAGGAAGGGCCGAGAGCGACTCGAACTCGTGGCCTAGGAGGGTCTTTTTGGAGGACCCGAAGGCCAATGGGATGAGTCGATACACTGGCTTATATGGGGGGCCTTGGGTTTACTCGGAGTTCACTTGCGGTTGACGGGTGGTATCGATATTTGAATGGTAAGGGAATGTTGATGTACAATGATTTGATTGATGTTAAGGACTAAATACAAAACGCTTTGCGAACTTCGACTTCTTACAGCTTGGACAACCTGCCTGCTGCAAGCCTTGCGCCTCCGTCGACTGAGATATCTACACCATTGCTGCTACTGTTAGCATTGGCGTCTGGGAATTGAGGTGGAAGATGACTTACACATATGCACCAGCCGGAGAGCACAAGAACAAGGCGACGCCAGCGATATCCTCTGGCTCACCAAGTCTGCCCATGGGGTTGTCTCTGCTCAGTCCCTCAATGCCGCCTAGGTTGGATATTAACCCCTGCGCCAGCTTGGAAGGGAAGAAGCCCGGCGCAATGATATTGGATGTGATGTGTCGTGGGCCGAGTTCAACAGCCAGGTTCCGTCCGAGGTGCTACAGCATTCCGTCAGTACATGTTTCTCGCTCATCAATTACCATCGTGGAGGAAGACTCACATTTGCAGCCGCCTTGGACACCGAGTACATAATCGTGCCATGATCCCCAACATGCGGCACATTCAATCCCGCCGTCGAGCTGATAATCACCACTCTCGCGGGGTCCTCCAGCGAGCCAGCCGCACTCAACAGAGGTAAACTCTTCTGCACCAGCTCAAAGACACCCCTCACATTGAGATCGAGAATCTTAACGGAGCTGCTAGGCGGCGCATCCTCAAACTTCGAACCCCAGGCCGCACCGGCGTTGCACACGAGGATGTTGAGCCCCTTGTCGCCCACCAGCTGCTTCACCTCGCCGACAAGACGCACAATGTCCTTCGAGTCGGCGACGTTAGCCGCGATGCCGACGGCCTTGCCGCGGATGCCGGGCAGCGCGTTGAGCTTCTCCACTGCCTGTGAGATGCCCTGCTCGCCCTCCCACTTGCGGGCCGTGACGATGACGAGGGAGGCGCCGGCGCGGAGGAAGGCGGTGGCCATGTGCAGCCCCAGACCGCGCGAGCCGCCCGTCACGAGGGCGGTTTTGCCCTCGAGGGTGAAGAGGTTGGGGAAGTTGCGGAGGTCGGACATCGTTCCTGTATTTGCTGAAGAGTTCAATTGAGTGAGATGATGAGTTTGTAAGTCTGAAAGAAAGGGGATTATTGTGCGGAATTGGGTAGTTGAGAGCACCAAATTGCAGTTTGGGAGTGTAAAGTGGTGATGATCAAGGACGATGATTCAGTTCTGTGCCCAACCACATGCAACGCATTTACACACCGAAACTCCAGAGCCGGAATGTTTTCCGTGGCGGTTACCGGCATTAACCCCAAAACCATCACACTGTATCTTGCGGGGAGAAAGGAACTGGAGGATCGTCAACGGCGGAGGAGTGGACTTGGTTACCCCGCAATACCCGAGGGATACTCCTCGGCTGGGGTTGTTAGTGTCCGCCTCCAGCCAAGTATCACACCTCGCTATCGTTGATATTGTATGCGAACATGTCATTCAAATATCTGATCACAAATCACCTCGACTCTGGTGGTTGAAGAAGAGCATTTGTTACCGTGTTCTGTCTGTCTAAGTGAAAGTTGCCAAGATGGTGTACAAGTCCCCCTACCCGCTCCTCGACATCCCCGAGACCAACATCCTCACCTACCTCTTCCCGCCGGGGCAAGAGGTGCTGAACGAGGACATCTGGATTGACAGCAAAGACCCCAGTCGCCGTCTCTCACCTAAGGTTGCACTAGAATGGGTGAAGCGTCTGGGCTTCGGCCTCGAGAGACTCGGGCTGAAGAAGGGCGATGTGGCCATGATCCTCACACCAAACCACATCTTCGTGCCGGTCGCATACCTGGGCATCGTGGGCGCAGGGCTCGTCTTCAGCGGCGCAAACCCGTCTTACACAGTTCCTGGTACGCAACCACAGCCTCCCTATGCACACCTGACTTACACCCACTAACACTCACACACAGAACTAATCCACCAAATGCAAAACACCACCGCCAAAGTCCTCCTCTCCCACCCGGACCACCTTCCCCAAGCCCTCGAGGCCGCCTCCAAAGCCGGCATCCCCCGCTCCCGCATCTTCCAGTTCTCCGACGTCGCCAACCCGCCCCTCCACGGCATCCCCGACTGGCGGTCCATGATCGGCTCCCCCTCCGAGGGAGCATCCTACCGCTGGCCCGAGCTCACCCCCGCCGAGGCCCGCTCCACGGTGGCGACGATCAACTACTCCTCCGGCACCACGGGCCTGCCCAAGGGCGTGTGCGTGAGCCACGTCAACCTGTCCGCCAACGTCGAGCAGACCGTCTTCATGCGGTACGCGCACAAGCCCTACCGCTTTCAAGACAGGCCGCAAGAGCGGTGGGTCGGGTTCCTGCCGCTCTACCATGCCTACGGGCAGCTGTACACTATCCTCATGGCTATTAAACTCGCCGTACCCGTGTACGTCATGCGCGAGTTCCGGTACGAGGAGTTCCTCGCCGTCATCGGGCGGTACAAGATCACCTCCCTGCAAATCGCGCCGCCCATCCTCGTCATGCTGAGCAAGCGGCCCGAGACGGGCAGGTTCGATTTATCGTCTGTGAAAGACGTCCTCTGCGGCGCCGCGCCCCTGAGCCGGGAGCTGCAGAACGAGTGCCAGCGCCGGTTCGACATGCAGATCAACCAGGGGTGGGGCATGACGGAGGTCACCTGCGGGGCGCTGCACGTTCCCGGAGGGATCATGGATGATAGCGGGAGCGTGGGGAGGTTGGATCCCAACTGCGAGTGTAAGCTTGTCGATGAGGACGGGAACGAGGTCGCGACGGGACAGCCGGGGGAGATGATTGTCCGGGGACCGAACGTGTGCCTACGCTACTGGCGGAATGAGGAGGCGACTAAAGAGTGCCTGAGCGAGGACGGGTGGTTGAAGACCGGGGATATTGCCATTTGCAATGATCAGGGGTATTTCTGGATTGTGGACCGGAAGAAGGAGTTGATCAAGGTGAATGCGCTGCAGGTCGCGCCGGCGGAGCTGGAGGCGGTGTTGCTGGAGAATGATGATGTGGCTGATGCTGCTGTTGTGGGGATTACATTGTGAGTACCTTGTTCCAATCGGTGGCTTGGAAGGCTATGGCGTGACTAACACAGACACAGAGACGGACAAGAGTGGCCTCGTGCATATGTGGTCATGAAGGAGACGGCCAAGGGGAGGGTAAAGCCCGAGGATCTCCAGGAGTGGATCAAGCCCAGGGTCTCCAAGCACAAGTGGCTGGTGGGAGGAGTGGTGTTTATCGACGAGGTGCCGAAGCTGGCAAGCGGGAAGATCCAGCGGAAGACTATGAGGGATTGGGCTAAGAGGGACGCGCTGGAGCTGAACAAGTCTACTAGGGCGAGGCTGTAGATACACGCATAGACAGGAGTCAGTTTTTTTGTATGTAAGCGAGACATTTTGCATAAAACATAACTTATGTCTTTTTTTCTTCTTTTTGACGCGAGCAGTAGTTCTCGATCAGAACCTGTTTGCGAAATGTGTTCAGGTAAACATGCAAAAATTGCCCATCTACCGTAGAGTCACTGTAGATATTCTATACTTCCTTCAGGTGTCATCTCCACCTTCAGAAGGTGAGGATGTTACGACATGACTTCTGAAGAAATTGCACGGCTTTTGTTAGACGTGCGCGCGACATAGGCATATCCAGCTCGGTGTGCATGAAAGACCGGTCGTGGAAGTCGAGCCCGCGATCAGACACTTGGCCATAGCCTTGATAATTGGTCTCCCAGTGGTACGGTACGCTTCCTGGTTACATGACAGAAGATCCATCGCATTCTATCCTCCGAAGCCTCTCTGAATTGTCCATCTGCCCGCATCTTTACCATGCACAACATCTGGGAAAAATATACCTGCAACCCCTGGTTTCTCGGCAAAACCGTGCTAGCTTTCCCCCTGTCAAGGTTCTCCGCAAATAAAGATCGACGGATCCTGGCTTAGCGTCGACGGCTGAGCTTTCCCGCCTGCGACCCTTACCCGCGGCAGTCTTCTCCGCATCTCCACTTCGCCTTCGTGGGGATCTCAAGACATGGAGCTGGGGGTATTCCAGACATCCACCCCTCCCACGTTCTTGGTCTGGGATAACCGGCACGTAAAACTCGACCCAGGGACAACGGCTCCCGTCTGGTGGTGTCGCCACTTCTCCTGCAGTAGCAAGACTGATCGCCTGACACGGTGACAAACCCTCCTCAGCCCCATTGACCATGGCGCTACTGAGTAATAGGAGGTGGGGGTTTCTTCCCCAGATTATGGGGACCAGCAGACCGAGTCATGCATGCGACCCCTTGATGCCATTTTGTGCACAATATTGACTCATCGCGCCAATGAGTTATGCATTCGGTGAGGGATGTCTGCATCTTCCCGAACGCTAGACCTGGCTAGAGCTCCGTTGGACAGTAGGATGTCCGCCCGCATTCTGCACTCATGGACCAACGACCAAGGAGCTAGCCACCCACGAGGTATTGCCAATGGGACGAGATGGGTGCTGGTCTTGTGGACACGAGCTGGGCAGTCTTCTGCCACTCAGCTGTAGGTTCTGGTTACTGTGTCCCGGGAACGCAACCACTGCGGACTGCTCGAATCGCCCGGCTTGACCATCGGTATGCGCTCCCCGTGTCTCCACAGCCCCTATCACCATTGATATAGAAAGTCCCTGAACTCGGCCGACAGGACAATTTCCATCTTCCTACCAGTATCGAGTACTTTTTTTCTATACCCCTTATACCCAATCTGCATATCTCTTCCCTTTGCAGTATCCGATCACCATAATGGCCGGTCAGCTCTTCACCCCCAAGACACAAGCCGAGCGCGAGGCGTTCAAGAGGCTAGGCGGACCTATTCACACCGAGCGTCATGTCAAGATAATCTGCGTCGGCGCCGGTGCCTCCGGCCTGCTGATGGCCTACAAGCTCCAGAGGCACTTCACAAACTTCAGCCTGACTGTGTACGAGAAGAACCCGGCCGTGGCAGGAACATGGTTTGAGAACAGATACCCTGGGTAAGCAGCATCAATCCTCGAACCGAGCGTCCCCTTGACACGACTCTAACACTCGGCAGATGCGCTTGCGACGTCCCATCACACAACTACACCTGGTCATTCGAGCCCAAGCTCGACTGGTCCGCGGTGTATCCTCCCTCCAAGGAGATCTTCGACTACTTCGAGGGCTTCGCGCGGAAGTACGGGCTGCACCAGTACATCAAGACCGAGCACCAGGTCATCGGCTCGGAGTGGAACCACGACAAGGGCGGCTACAACGTCAAGGTGCAGAACAACGCCACGGGAACCATCATCGAAGACCACTGCGACATCCTCATCAACGCCGGCGGCGTCCTCAACAACTGGCGCTGGCCCGCCATCCCGGGGCTCGACAAGTACAAGGGCACCCTCCTCCACACCGCCAACTGGGACGACAATGTCTCGCTCGAGGGCAAGCATGTCGGCCTCATCGGCAACGGCTCCTCGGGCATCCAGGTCCTCCCCGCCATCCGCGAGAAGTGCGCCAAGGTGACCACCTTCATCCGCGAGCCCACCTGGGTCTCGCCCGTCCAGGGCCTCGAGCAGCACAGCTACACGGAGCAGGAGAAGAAGGACTTCGCCCACAAGCCCAACACGCTGCTCGAGTACCGCAAGGTCGTCGAGACGGGCCTCAACGGCCAGTTCGGCATCTTCCTCAAGAACAACCAGATCAACAAGGAGACCCACAAGCACATGCTCTCCCAGATGAAGGAGAAGCTCAACGACAAGTTCCTCGAGACCAAGCTCATCCCCGACTGGTCCGTCGGCTGCCGCCGCCTCACCCCGGGAGTCAACTACCTCGAGTCCCTCACCAAGCCCAACGTCAAGGTCGTCTACGGCGAGATCAACGAGGTCTCCGCCCGCGGGCCCGTCTGCGACGACGGCAACGAGTACCCCGTCGACGTCCTCATCTGCGCCACGGGCTTCGACACCTCCTTCCGCCCTCGCTTCCCCGTCGTCGCCCCCTCGGGCCAGAACCTCCAAGACAAGTGGGCCGTCGACCCGGAGTCCTACCTCGGCGTCGCCGCCCCCGGTTTCCCCAACTACCTCATCTTCCTGGGCCCCAACTGCCCCATCGGCAACGGGCCCGTGCTGTCCGCCATCGAGGCCCAGGCCGACTGGATGTGCCAGCTCATCGACCGCTTCCAGACGACCAACCTGCACACCTTCGCCCCGACCGAGGCGGCCGTGCGCGACTTCATCGCCTACAAGGAGGACTTCATGAAGAGGACCGTGTGGGCCGACCCCTGCCGGAGCTGGTACAAGCCCCGGCCCGACGGGCCCGTCGTGGCCCTCTGGCCCGGCAGCACGCTGCACTACATCGAGGCCGTGAAGGACCTCCGTCTTGATGACTTTGAGACGACGTATGCCGGCAACAGGTTTGCGTGGTTGGGCAACGGGTACAGCCAGACTGAGCTTGATCCGACGTGTGACTGGGCGTACTACATCCGCGAGAAGGACGATGACGCGCCGCTGTCGACCGCTGGGCGTCGCAAGTTGTTGACCAAGAGCGGGACCATCACTGGGCGGGAGATGGTTGTCTTTAGCGGGGCTGATACCCAGGAGCTTGTTGGTGCGTCACAGTCTCATCTGTGAGGAGGTGTTGGTGAAAATGGCGGGTGGTTGTTTAATTAGATTTGTTCCCGCATCTTTCTGTATATAGTGTAAGCCATTTGTTAATTGTCATCTGATGAAGAACTCAATCTGCCTATAATCGACTGCCCTGCTTTCGTCTGGTTATAGTGACGTTGTCAGTACTCAAGATAAACTCGGGGTCTTGCCACGAGAATGGCCTAGTCATGGGCTTTGTATATCAAGGATTTGACAATCGTTCTCCATATATCATGCGTCCTACATCCCGCCGAGTGGTTGCGTGCTTTGCAGGCCACTCATAGGTCGACCTGCATGCTCCATGTCGAACCTTGTCGTCGAGCAGACGCAAACAAGCCCAAGGGTATCAGGCAAAGCGCTAGATTAGCAGCGGCAATGACGGTGTTGCGCCAGCCATACCCAACGGCCTCGTATAACGGGAAAGTACCAAGTGGGACGAAAGCACCTCCAATGGATGATGCCACTGTATGAGCCGCAAGCGCGGAGGCAGAGTAGTTGGGAACAGCCTTAATGAGTATGAGCTGCGTTGCAGGCTTCGGTGACAAGTTAACGCGTCCAGAAAAGAGTTGAACAGTGTTCAGACTTACTCGCACACTCATGTACGTAAATCCGAAAAGGAACAGTCCCAGAATAGGCACAATCCAGTGGGCTCTCTCCTCCAGTGACCATCCGTACCACAGGAGTCCAGCGGACCCTAGCGGCCCGACGATGAACAGAAACGGCAGGACATTCTCGGGTCGTCTGGCCCCGTCGTCGCCGCCGAACCTAACAGCCACTGCTGTCGTTAGCTGTCTTGCGATGATAAGAGCTGTCAACCCTCCGAAGCCCATGCCGAGATAGGATAGATCGGCTGTTGTCGTTGGAAATCCGTATGCTGTTTGGTAGACGGAGCCAAGCGAGGACAGAATCATGTTCGCAAGGCCGTTCAAGCCACAGATTAGTAGCAGAATGAGCGTGCAAGGGACGTGGAGGAATGCGATCCGGCCAGGAGCGAGATAGCTCTGACGAGCACGACTGCGACAGATTCGCTGATACGCACACCCTCTGGCAGTTGTCCCCCCGGCTTCCGGTTATGACGGCGCATGAGCGTAGGGAAATGCGATTCGGGTAGGACGAAAGAGTCCTACGGCTGCGATACCGGCCTGTGTGGTCTGTCATACAACGTACTGTGATTGCGGCGGAAGTGACACGTACCAGCATGGCTGCAACCCAGAACACCCATCTCCATCCCAGGCTTCCGGTAATTACACCGCCCAGGACTGGCCCGAGACATGGCCCCAGCATAGTACCAGCTGAATAGCAAGCCATCGGTCGCACCCTCTCACCAGGTGGGTACATATCGGCAATAACAGCGCCGCCTATAGCCATCGGCGCTCCCCCGAAGCAGCCTGCCAAGAACCGAAAGGCGATCAAGGCCTCCAGACTCGGTGATAGGGCGCAAGCTACCGTGAGAATGATGTACCCGACAATGTACACCCTGTAGAGTATCGTACGTCCGTAGATGTCCGTAAGGGGGGCAAGTAACAGAGGTCCGACGCAGAAGCCAAGGATATAGACTGTCACGGCGAAGGAGCCGAGTGACTTGTCGCCTCCAGGTGGCCAGCACTTGTGGACGCTTGGAGCGAGCATCATTGAGACGAGGAATCTAGGCGGGATTAGTCTGGGGTTGAAGCGACAGATGGGTGTAAACTGGACGGTATAAAGCAGACAGACACACGTGAGGCAATCGCAGTAAGACACTAGGGCGATATATACCCATTTCTTCCCGGACGGCCACATGTCAGACCTCACCAATGTGCAGCCGTCGACCGCGGCCATGGCATCGGCTTGGTTCTCAACCGCATGGATAATTCCCAGTCTCATTTGCACGTTCTTCTCAAAAATCTAGTCGTCAAAGATCCAGGAAGGGAGATACGGTACGGAAGAGCCGCGTCGCCTTGTTGGTGAGAGTTGTGTCGAGAGAGAAGACCGAGCAACGAAATGCTTGAAACCAACAAGCAGTGGCTAGACCGGATACGGTATGGCCGGGACACTAGTGTGGGGGAAGTGGCCGTCTGGTGGATAAGGTACCAAAAGGGACGTACCGTCATGGCACTCATGGTGATGCGGGGAGCATCGGCGGTCTCGACAATGAGTTGTTGTGCTTCATATTGAACTTAAAGTTGCGTGGAATCTGAAATACCAGAACAAGTTCTTCATTGGCATGGAGTCTAGAGAAAGATTAGATGAATTGTAATTGTAAGTTTGCAGAGTTGCACAATTTACAGGACCGTTCATCAATTCCCCAATAGGGTAGGTAGGTGATCAGCTTGCATTGAGTCGACCGCGTCCTCTTTACCACAGCATTACGTTTCGGCTGCTCCTCTACACTCAGACACCAACATTGTCCTTCTCAGGGAACTTTTTAACAACATGAGCAATCGCATACTCATACCCGGCAGCTCCGCAGCCAATCTTGAGGGACATCAGCATTCATTCCCCCAGGGATTCTGTGAACAAGCCACCAGAACTTACTATGAGTGCCTTCGCCTTGTCGGAGAAGTACGAATGATGCCTCCATTCTTCCCTAGCATGTATGTTCGCGACGTGCAACTCGATGAACGGTATTGAAATCCCAAGAAGTGCGTCTCTTATTGCAACAGAGGTGTGCGTAAACCCCCCGGGGTTTATAACGATGCCGTCAGTTCCGTTGGTTCTCGCTTCTTGTATCTTGTCGATGATGGCTCCCTCCCAGTTGCTGATGAGACACAAGATGTTAGCCAATGGTTGCGCAAATGGACCGACATAGGCGACCTACCTCTGAAAGAATTCTACATTTGCGTTGAGCTCTTCCCCTTGTTTGACACCTGCAGTCTCGACATCTTGCAATGTCTCGTGACCGTAGAGATGGGGCTCGCGTGTCCCCAGCAGGTTCAAGTTCGGGCCGTTGATGACCAGCACAGATTTCTTGCCGTTGCGCATAGTGAAGTTGTTTGAAGGGAGCCAAGAGATTGGGACACAGTATACAGTCGACCATCGAACGAGCAAACTGTCACGGACAAGGTAAGGAATACTCATATAGGACGTCTGCCGCGGATGTGTTCCGATGTCCGCAGCCATGACAGCACAGGGTTCCCCGCCATGGCACCCCCAAGGGTCGATCTTTGCGGGGAAGTTGGGGGCACCAGCGGCGTGCATGAGCCCCCAAAGCACCCTGTCGGTTCCATCCATATGCCTCGGAAATAACTCCGGGGAGAAGGGTGGAAGCGTTGTATAAACAGTTCGGTAGTACATAGGAACAATCCGACGTCGTCGCCAATGTGAATTGCCTAACACAATTTCCTCCCCGTTTCTTCCTCTCGTTCGCTTGACCACCCCTTTCTCAACCAGTCAAGATGGCGTCTCCAAAAACTCACCATGTCGGCATTGTCATGAACGGCGTCACCGGCCGTATGGGCACAAACCAGCACCTTATCCGCTCAATATGCGCCATCCGGAAGCAGGGCGGCGTCAAGGCTGCTAATGGCGACACGATTATCCCAGAACCTGTCCTCGTCGGTCGGAATGCTGCAAAACTCGAAGAGCTCGCCACAGCCCAGGGCATCGAGAAGTGGACGACCGATCTTGATGCCGCATTGGACGACCCGGCGAACATCATCTACTTCGACGCGCAGACAACTGGCAGGCGCTGCGATGCGGTCAAGAAGGCCATTGCAAAGGGCAAGCATGTCTATTGCGAGAAGCCCACGGCAGTCGATTCCGCCGGTGCGCTCGACTTGTACGAGACTGCAAAAGCCGCTGGTGTGAAGAACGGTGTCGTCCAAGACAAATTGTGGCTTCCCGGTCTCGTTAAGCTCAAGTCTTTGATCCAGACTGGCTTCTTCGGCGAGATCTTGTCTGTCCGTGGAGAGTTCGGATACTGGGTGTTCGACGGGAAGGGACCTGTTGCGCCCCAGCGTCCGAGTTGGAACTACAAGAAGGAGGAGGACGGCGGTATCATCTCCGACATGCTTTGCCACTGGCAGTATGTGATCCAGAACCTGTTTGGAGATATCAAGTCCCTTACTTGTCTGGGAGCGACGCACGTGAAGGAACGAGTAGACGAGGCCGGCAAGGTCTACAAGTGCACGGCAGATGACTCGGCGTACGCAACGTTCGAGTTGACGAATGGGGTCGTTGTCCACTTCAACTCGTCGTGGACAACTCGTGTTCACCGCGACGAGTTGTTGACAATCCAGGTTGATGGCACAAAAGGTAGTGCAGTTGCTGGTTTGAGGTATGTGCAATTGCCATCCTGACAGTTTCTGTTTCTGCTGCGAAACAACTCGCAGCAATGCTAACTGATTCCTCCCAGGGACTGCAAAATCCAGCACGAAAGCCAAACGCCGCGGCCGACGTGGAATCCGGACATCGAGTCCCCGATCAAGTTCTTGGATGGCTGGGCTCGCGCTCCGGATTGGCAAATATTCGACAATGCCTTCAAAGTCCAATGGGAGTTGTTCTTGAAGCATGTGGTGAATGACGAGCCTTTTGCTTGGACGTTGCTTGAGGGTGCGAAGGGGGTCCAGTTGACGGAACTTGCTGAGAAGAGTTGGCAGAAGAGGGCTTGGGTGGACGTAGAGCCGTTGCAGTAGACTTTCCTGATAGCTTGTAGATACCTAGGAACAAAGTCTGGATTCCAGGAGTTCTCGTGGCTCTAAATTATGTAGTCAAGCATAACATTTAATGGCAGTGGTACCTGGGCGGGTAGGCTGTGGCAGTGGATGAGGTGGCCGTCGACACCACTGCGGGCAACGTGTGGAGACCACCATGTGTATTGACAGATACCTTAAGTCTAACATCCAGCACGCAAAGAGGTCGCTTGGATTGGACTATGGAATTGAACTTCTAATCTACCATGCAAGACTACTATCCAGAGCTGCGTTGACTTCAGCTCGCCATCTGACCACCATCTATCACAAGAATCTCCCCGGTGATGTACTGGCTTGCGTCAGTGCACAAAAAGACAGTCGGCCCAGCGAAGTCTGCAGGGGCGCCCCATCTTCGTGAAGGACAACGGGCAACTCGCGCAGCATATTGCGCAGGATCTGATCTCAAGTCCGTGTTGCTATTTCGGTCAGTAACGTTCGCAATATCGAATGAATGAAGGTCTCTGGTGACTCACATGTCAGTAGCAACAGAGCCAGGCGCAATGGCGTTGACTTGGATATTGTACTTGGACCACTCGTTGCTCAGCGCCTTTGTAACCTGGGTAACACCGCCCTTGGATGCTGCATACGTTGCAACGCGGTCGCCGCCGATGAAGGAGTTTAGAGAGGCGACATTCAGAATCTTGCCCTGCCTCCTGGGGATCATATGTCGACCGGCCGCTTGACATATGAAGAACAGTGCCTTGAGGTTGACATCGAGGATCTGTTTCACAGCAGAGATTAGCAAGAGCTGGAAGAATAGTACTGGCGAGACATACGTTGTCCCAGTCTTCCTCTGTGATATCAGTAGAATCCTTCCTTTGGAGTAGTCCACCACAGTTGACGAGAACGTCGATCCGGTCGTCCATTACGGCGAGTGCCTGACCAAATACTGCCTTGGCTTGTGCAATATCTTTCAAGTCGCATGGAATCATCGTTGCCTTGCGGCCCAGTTTCTGTATGCTGTCGGCGGTCGAGGTATTCGAAATGTTGTTTTGTGCCAGGCAGATGTCTGCACCAGCTTGCGCCAGAGCAATGGCCATGGCTGCCCCAATGCCCCGTGATCCGCCGGTAATCAGCACATTCTTCCCCTTTAAGGAGAAAAGGTCAAGCGCTGGGACATCAGGAGTGTGCGCTCCTTGATCCCCTTCTGTCGCCGTTTTCAATGTCATCCTTGCAAAATGATAGTGAGTGATATCAACAACTTTCCATTTGGCAAAAAGTTGAACTGTATGTTCGATCTCAATATATGAGATTCTGTTTCTTGACGGGTCAATCCTGGCCGGAGTTGGTCTGACCCCTGGCCGACCGTTTGGATCGGCGGGTACCCCCAAACCCGCCCTCCATGTGCCCCCAAGGCGACGTCTTACGTTGTTGGGGGATCAAAGACTCTCTGGGGAACCTGGAAACGCGGAGTCTGGGGTAATTCTGGGCTTGGGACTCCATTAATAGGTCCTACCATACAGCATAATCTCAATCACAAAGTCGAGACAGTCGAGAGGTACGTTTGTCTCGAATCGATATATAATTCTCCTTCCCTGCAACGTGGAACGCTGCGATACCACCATACGCTTTGAGCCACGATCATCCTTTGGGTCTGTCACCTTGTGATCAACCTTCAACTATGGTTTCTGTCGCGGAAGAGTTCGAAGCTCATACCAAGGGGTTCGAAGGAGCTCCCGCCACGAACACCAAGATGTCCGTCGCCAAGTACCTCACCACTCGGGTCACCAACTTGAAGCCACCCATGACGCCGGCCGGTAATCCCATCAAGCAACTGCGGCTGTTGAATAGAGAGCAATGGGCATTCTTTGCTGTAAGTGGCTCCCAAATTAGCATCGCTGCTCTGTCTTTGGCTGACCAAACCTCAGGTTGCCTGGTGTGGCTGGGTTTGGGATGCCTTCGACTTCTTCACGGTCAGCTTGACCGTGACCCAGCTGGCTAAGGACTTCCAGAAGTCCAACTCAGAGATCACCTGGGGAATTACACTCGTTCTCATGCTTCGATCTGTCGGCTCCTTTACCTTCGGCCTTTGGTCTGATCGGTCGGGGCGAAAGTGGCCTTTTATCTGGAACAATGTCCTCTTCATCGTTCTCGAACTCGCCACCGGGTTTTGCAAGACGTACAACCAGTTCCTTGCTTGCCGGGCACTCTTCGGTATTGCCATGGGAGGTCTATACGGCAATGCAGCGTCAACAGCACTGGAGGACTCTCCGCCAAAAGCTCGAGGCATACTGTCCGGGTTGTTTCAAGCAGGGTACCCGGCAGGTTATCTCCTCGCGACTGCATTTTCCCGCGCGCTTGTAGATACCACACCCCATGGTTGGCGACCCCTGTACTGGTTCGGTGCTTGCCCTCCCATCCTGATCATCATTTTTCGCATGATGCTGCCCGAGAATCGGAGCTGGCGGGAGAGGGAGTCAGTTACTCCCACTCGGAGTTCGGCTTCGAAGTTCCTCTCTGAGGCAAAGAACGCCATCATCAAAAATTGGCTCACAGTCATATACATGGTTGCTCTTATGGCCGGGTTCAACTACATGGTCAGTCCACTCTTTTAACACCGTCGTCCCTCATGCACGCTATCCATATACTAACATGTCTTCACAAAACCAGGCGCATGGATCCCAAGACTTCTACCCGACGATGCTCATCAACCAATACCAGTTCTCGGCCAACAAGATCACCGTTGTCCAAGTTCTCGCCAACCTAGGGGCAATGAGCGGTGCCATAGTCATGGGACATCTGTCCGAAATATTCGGCCGGCGCCTTACGATCATCACCTCTTGTCTGCTGGCTGGTGCCGTCCTTTACCCCTACACGTTCATCTCCTCGGATGCCGTCATCGCGCCCGCATTCTTCCTCCAGTTCTTCGTACAAGGAGCATTTGGTGTCATCCCATCGTACCTAATCGAGCTGTCGCCAGATTACTTAAGAGCATTCATCGTCGGCACCGCATATCAACTGGGCAACCTTGCCTCCAGCCCGGCGGCCACGATCCAGGCGGCGATTGGCGAACAGTATTATCCCCTCGCTCCGACTGCAAAGGGTGTCCGAAGATACAACTACGCAATCGTCATTTGCGCCTTTGAAGGGGCGTGTATTGCACTTGTCATAATTCTTACTTTCCTGGGCCCCGAGAGGAAAGGCCGGGAGCTGGGAGCCATCGACGGCAGCGACAAGACTGGGTCGGATGAAGTCGATGAGAAGATCACCAAGGCCTCCCATTACGAAGCAGTCTAAGTTGGACTCCCGGTTGAGGGTCATAATTATACAGCGCTCTCTATATTGTTGCGCCCATCCATCTGATATTGCAGTTCGCACTTCGCTTTTGCTGAATCAACAACCGGTCCGTACCTGATTGCATGTCGCTGTTCCTACTGTGCATATCATGAATGGTAACGCTCCCTCAACTTGGGCAACATAACAACATAAGCATCGCTGCTAGGGCGCCTGAGTTGTCTTCGACCTTCGACAACCAGGGGACTCCATCCATCCTTCGAAAGTCCGAACCCCCAATAGTCCCCGACGGATAGTTTGAGACGAGCTGTGTCCTCGAAATTGAAAAGCATCAAACACACATTCCATCTGTAGTCTCTATTGCCGAGAGAGGTCAAAATGCGGGGAAGTGGTGAGAGTTGGGGGAACGCATGCTGAGGTAAGAATAAGCTGTCGTTCCAGCGGCAGCAAGATCCGATCGGGATAGTTATCCCACCTGTCGAATGCAGTTCTGCCCCAGTACTAACCTCATTCTGGTTAGCGAACCGCCAACCCCCCTCTCGACCAGACACTAACCCCAAAGCTATGCGCAAATGACCTCAAACGTGACTGTGCCCCCAATCCCGTCTATAAGTCGGTGCTTCCAGTCTCCCCATGGGGCTCGATGGGGGCATATCGGCTACAATGACCGGCTCTGTTGCCTGCCCCCATCTGCCATCACAGATATCGGAACATGACTGACGAGCAAACGTCACCGGTTGAAGCGCGCCGCAGATCTCGCCGAACCCGACCGAGCGGGAGGAGGTTTGAATGCACTTACCATGGCTGTGGCAAGTACTACTCCCGTGCGGAGCATCTCGAACGCCATCAGCTCAACCGTGGGTCATGCCCAGTCCCTGTTACTGCTCAGTGTATCCGCTGACACAGCATCCCAGATGTCCCAAAACAGCTCTTCATGTGTCCCGTCGAGGGCTGCACCCTGTCTTTTGTGCGAAAGGACTTGTTTCTGCGGCACAGATCACGTCACGAGCAGCAAGTGCAGAGCGGTTCCGCATCAGAGAACTGCGAATCGCCAGGTTTGATACCTAGACAGGAGTTCAGCACTTCTACCGGTCCAGAGGCGGCGTTTTCTACGCAGAGTCCTCAAACCTATGCCATCACAACCCATACGCCGTCGAATCTGCATGGCTTTCGTTTATCTTCATTGCGACCCAACCACTCCCAGCATGATGAACCACTGGCCCACGTGGCGGGATCTTCCAATTACAACGAGCTGACCGGTATCCATGCCGGGACGGTCCCTTTTCAAGGGCAGATTCCAATACCACCCAATATGCCAGTCGCGAGCACCCTTCCACTGGGTCCTCAAATTGAAGTGCCTTCCATTGATCTGAACGAGCTAGAAAGCCCGGGGAATTCCAGCTTGGACGAGTTCGCGGCATGGCTTTTCGAAGGCTATTCAGGGGCTCATGACCATCTGAATCCTTTGGACTTCGGATTCGACGTCGAAAATACGTCGAACGACATACAGACGCCCGAGTTCAGCACTGGGACATACTCCAACATTGCCAACAGCCGTAGCACGACCCATGCTCACCAGTCATCGACGGAGACGGATCTAAGAGGAACCGTCCTTTCTCCGGAGAAGTGGGAGCATCTCACCAGTCTCATCACAGGAAAGCTCTTGGACGCAGCCGCTGATCATAGTAGGGGGTTGACCGACCATTCTTCGGAGACCAACCCTCTCAGTATATCATCCATGCAACTCTACCTCGAGTCGTACTGGAAACACTTCCATGAATGCTTTCCCATACTGCACTACCCTACCTTCTCCCCCAATGCAACCCACACATATCTTTTAATGGCCGTCCTGATCATAGGCTCGTCAATGCTTAAGCGGCAGAAAGGACAGGCAGACAGAGGGATGGTCCACACCGACGCGATGGCTTGGAACCTGCGAGGCCACGTTCTGCTGCATGCAGACGCCAGCTCACCAGCTCGGCTTTGGGTGTTCCAGACCCTTTTATTACTGGAGTTTCATGACAAACTTCTGGCTTCCGCGTCTTTGCACGACAGGGCACTAGTGTTCTTCCCGACGACGCTCAACTTGATGCGACAAAGCAGCACGCTCTTCGGAAGACAGGTGCCCAAGAGTCCCAAACCGACTTCTAGAGGGACGAGCGAGCCGGGTATCACGAGGCCGGAACTAAGCGTAGGCTTCTTTGCTCCACAGAAACCCCCTTCATTCCAGCCCGAGTCGTGGTGGGAGTACTGGATTGTACAAGAGGCCATCCGCCGAGCAGCCTTCGCCGCCTTCGTCCTTGACATCACGCACTCTGTCATGTTCGGGCATACTCAGACACTCGTATTTCACGAGATCCATCTGTTTCTCCCGTGCGATCGCCTCCTCTGGTTCTCACATTCGCCTAACGAGGTTGGTGCTGTTGAATCGAGCCTATACGCGAACGGAGTGAAACCGCTCTCATTCCTCGAAGCCCTGAGAGCAATGTTTAAACGCCAGCCACACCGTACCAACATGTTTGGCTGGCTTGTGTTGCTCTCGGGACTGCTCTCTATCATAGGTCACATGCAGCAGCGAGACCGACTCACGTCAAGCCTGGACAACGACTTGGTCTCGACCCCGTCCGACAAGTGGCAGCCGAGGTTGATCAAGGCGCTTCAGTGGTGGAAGTCGGAATACGACAGCAACATCGAACACCTCCGAGGCGCTAATCTTGACTGGCGCAAACTATCTCTTTCCGAGGAGAATCAGAATGGCATGGGCGATGACCTCGCGCTGAATCTCGTTCTATACCACATGGGACATATCAACATCTACGTATCCATGCCAGAGTTGAGTGTTGTTGCCGGTGCCACGAAGATGCTCGGGCGGCTGGTGTCGCCGTTCGAGAAGCGCATGATGAAAGAGAAAATCGCGCGCTGGGCCGCCTCTCCAGGCGCAATACATGCCCTCTACCATGCGCTGGAGCTGATACGACTTATTTTGTTCCCGGTATCAGCCCGGCAACAGTCTTTAGGCACTCCCGGCTACGACGCCGCATATGACAAACTACCAAACAGGAGCTGGGCATTATACTTCGCCACCATGGTCATCTGGGCGTACGGCTTCCAGAAAGATGGCCGCTTGGAACCATTTCCGACGAAACTAGCGTATCCCCCAACCAGCTCGACGTCAACGGGACCATATGATCCTGTTCGATGCCAAGATCACAGTACAGATACTGTGTCAGCTCAACAACAGCGGACTCAGGAGGAAGATGCCCGAATGTATTTGGATCAGTTGTTCCCGTCCTCGGTCAGGTCGCCTCAGGAGTTTGCTCGACACCTACAGCATGTCAAGGGCGGCCGAAACAGTGTCCTCGGTCTACTTAGTGTGGTGGACCAGGCCCTCTCCGGATCAAGCTGGGAATTGTTAGATGAAGCAAGGAAACGGCTCAGAACCGCCGCTGTAATTCTGAAGGACGGTTCACAAACATAGAATACCCGTGGAACTGTCTACTCTGCCTCTCAGGAACCTGCGTGTTACCTCCTCGCGAAGAACGGCGCAGGCTGGAACGACGTCCTGACCGGCCTCCCCTTCATCTCCATATCACCCCCAACCAACCTCTTCTCGTCATCACTCTCCAGTACCGGCGGCGCAACAGCAATTTCGCCCCGATATATCTCCACAGCCGACACGAGCGGCAGCACGAGCAGCAACAACCCCAACACCTGTCCAAAACTCCAGTCCTTCTCCCCCTCATCCCTAATCGCCACGTCCGGCTTCCCAAAAGCCTGCGACAGCAAAAAAGCCCGTATCGCCGCCCCCACGGAACTAGCAGCCATCAACCCCAACCCCACGATCTGTATCGTCCGAAAGAACCTCGTCCCAACCCTCGTATGCAAATACCAGGTCGCCAGCCCGAAAACAGCCACATTCCCAGCAATCGTAAGTATAGTAGCGACATACGCCCCTCCCACATCTGGCGCCGACCCTCCTCCTCCTCCTCCTCCCCCTCCTCCTCTCTCGGCCGACGACATGCGCCAGGCGCAAGCGATCGGCATCGTCCCCGGCAAACCCTCAATCTTGCTCTTCAGCACAAACACCCCTAACACACACGACAAGACGAGGTTCACCCCCATCAGCCCCTGTCTCACCCACCGCAACACCCAGTCCCGCCGGAAATCCCCCGCCAGGGCGAGCAGGGCGGCGTTGTGCGTCGCCGCGGACATGAGCGAGAGCAGCCAGATGAGGAAGAAGTGGTAGGGCGCGATGGAGTCCGACTTTGCGAGGCCGACGGCCTGGATGCCTATCCCTGTCATGATCTGCTGGTCGCTGTAGCCGTTTAGGAGCTTGCGGGTTATGGTTGAGGGGGCGGAGGGGAGAAGGGTGATGACGGCGGAGAGGAGGAGGGCGACAAAGGAGGTTATTGTGAAGGAGAGGAGGACCTGGTGGGCTGTTAGTTCTGGGATATTGGGATATTGAAAGATGGGGTTGTTGGTTTCGCTTACGCCTGCGCCTGCGATGCCTGCGTCGCTGGCTATGTTTGGAGGGGCGGATGTGCAGTTGGCTTGGCTGAACATTTTGGGCTATTATTCTGGTGCGAATGTGTAGAATTGGAAGCCCGTCGAGGCGGGGAAGCAAGGGAAGCAACACAATCCGGTGTGTTTTGCAGAAGCTTGACGGTTGGTGAAGTTGGAAGTTGTCGGCATGCTTTGACTCCAGGGCAGAAACATGCAGCGGCAGTTGGCATGTTTTAGTGACGATGACCCCCCAGGTTAGGCGCCGTTTGTGATCGCCAGTGCATGGCGGCAATTAATTCAGCGACAACATGAAACACCACAGATCGCCATGGTTGACAATCGTCGGCCTTGAAGCCGGGCCTTGGCGATGCGACGATTGGTCCACGATGCTCAAAGGTGAATCGCCGCCTTTGACTCCTTTGGGGCTGTGTAAGGCGAGGTCAGCCTGGAGAGGGAGATCATTGCAGTTGTGGGCTTCCTCTTTGTCCGGTCGTCTGAATGAATCTTTGATTTTTCGATCCACGAACTGACGAAGTCTGCGAAGGAATCGTGAGATCTCTCGAGCTTCCCTCTGGTCAAACCTCATCAGTCAAGGCGGAGCAATGGCACAATGGCGAAAGACTTGTTGCTGGTCCAGCTGAGGTATTCGTGTGGTGAGTCCGTGTAACTTCTGGCGACAGCCCGGGGGTTTACGAAGGCACGCTGGTCGTTGAAATGACGTAGCCCAGACTCTGCCTCGATGAAGCCATCGCACTCCCAGTGCAGCTGGGTTCGGCAAAATGGATGGTCCGCCGTGATAGCGCGTTCTCTTGACGGACTCATCCGCGCTGTCGTAACAGACAAGAGGCGAAAAAGGGTCACCGTGAGGAGCAGGAATCAAAAGCGCCCTTTATGAACATCGCGATGTTGTTGGGGAGAGATTCCGCGTCCGAGTGTTCGTCGCCATGACGTACCCGATGCCCCCCACTTTCCCCGCTTAAAAATTGTCGCGCATGAATCTTTAATTTCTCGCGTCGAGACGCGAACTGGGGCAGGCGCGAAGGGATCATCGTTGGCGTTGCCCCAGTGCCCTCTTGAATGGACACCGCCGAGTAAACAGGCAAGGTAAACGATATCCTTCGCGGCAACAGTTTCATCCTTCACGCACTTCCGAAGCTGAGGGTCTGACCTACCAGCGACGACGAGAACAGACCCAACAACCCATCAACAGACCAATCACCCGTCCACATCATGGCCTCCCTCATCCTCAGACCACATCTCCTCGCGCGATGTGCGAGGTGCATCCCCGCAATACCGATTGCCAGGCCTCGCCAGCTCCGTCTGGCATCGACAGCGGCGAAGCCCTCCAAGACAGCGAGCAAGACAGCTACCGACAGCGTCCCGAAGAAGAAGATCAGCACGAAAAGCACAGCCGCCGCCGCCCCGGCGAAGAGCCCGAGAAAGAAGGCCGAGCCCGCCGTTGCGCCCGCCGCGACCGAGATCCCTGCCCCAGTGGTGAAGAAGACGACGCGAGCGGCTTCTACGAAGTCTGCCGCTTCGGCAAAGAAGGCTAGCGGAGGTGCTGGAGCGGAGGAGGCCAAGCCGACAACTACACGGACGCGCAAGGCCGCAACGACAGCGGCGAAGACGACTACGGCGGCATCGAAGCCCACATCTGCCGCTGCGCCGGCAGCTTCCCGTGTCAAGTCCGCCGATGCCTCACCAGCAGCTAAAGCTGCACCGAAGGCGACAAGCAGTACAGGGTCGGCACCGCTGCCAGAGATAGAGGAGTCGATAGAAAAGGAGGTGAAAGAAAAGGTTGCGCCCGAGCTGCTGAAACCAAACGTCGACACGGGAAGTCCGGAGTACAAGAAGGCGTCGCGGCAGTACGTGTCTGTTATGGTGGCACTGCCGATATTGCTGGTCACTTCGTACTTCCTGTTTGATCGCTGTAAGTACTCCTCCGGTCCGACCTGTCAAACTGACGAGATGCTAATATGCTGTAACAGTGGCATTAGGGCACGAGCCGAAGAAACTCTCAGACTTTGTTGCGCCCCAGCCGGCACCAGCATCGGCCACGGAGAAGCAAGACGAAGATTCGACGACTTAGGGCATTAGATCTAGACTTTGCCCCCAAAATGATATCACGTCTCTACTCACGAGAACCCGACTGTACACACCAGGACGTGACGTGGCATCATGCCCGCGATGTTGTGGTTATCCCATGCCCTCGATACCAAGTCAAAACTAACCCTATGACTTGCTAACTCGGCGCGTGTTCTAGGATCACGGCAATGACGATGCTCTCTTCTGCTGGAATTGAGCTTCTGCAGCGCCAGAGGATCGATGGGCGCAACAACGTGTGATGACTGAGACCTAGAAAATGTACAGCCCCAATAACCGGCCAAGCAGATCTCATGCAGCCCTATGAAAGAAGCCACTCAGAGAACTCTACCGGATTTAGACTTATTTCTGGATTGTGACTGGTTCAGTCTTGTCTGAACTCGACCAACCACTGGTTCATCAGGGAAGCATAGCCATTCGACCACGCCGAAGGGTTGCAGACGGAATATTCCGACCAGCAGACAGCCTCCGCCAGAGAACATGTTTCATCTCTCTTCTGGTCGCGGAACACCTGCATAAAGCCACATTTGCTAAGTCGCACCGGCGCCGTAGCTGTGTCCAATCGTGGAACGCCCTGACCGCGCAAGCCACCGCCATCAAGCCCGGCGGTCCAGATCATGCTTCGGCATTGGGCTGTCAGCCGCACTATAGGGCTCGGCGCCGAAAACACACCACGACACGCCAGCCATGTTCCTTGGGCTGCCTGCTGGTGTTTCCACGCGCTGGGCCAGCAAAAATGGCGGGAGTCCCTTTCTTCGTTTGGGTTGCAATGGGTTCTTTTCCTAGTGGCCTCAGGTTCAATGTCAACACTTTGACGACCACGATGAGAATGTAGAAGAGGACACGCGCGTCAACAACATCAGTCTCTTGCGGATGCGTATATAACTAGAGTTCAGCAAGCCGCGCCTAGACGGGGCGGGTGGCGGTCAAGCATGTTTCACCCATCACGGCGACGAGCCGAACCGACAGCATACGAATACAACATACAGGCGACCGAGGATCACGAGGATGATCACGGCGTTGTCAACCCGAGCGCAGAAAAGAGGAGACGGCCGAGGGGCAAACGCCCGAATTACAAACCAACAGCACTGACATGGCCGTTCATCGTGGCACAGATCTTGGTGCTGACCATTGCCATGGGGTTAATCATCTGGGCGGAGAAAGCGATGCCTGACTCGGACAGCACCGCCATCATCGATCCTTTACCATCAAAGGGACTAGCTGAGAGGTCAGTGAAGCTGGAGTTTGGCAGGCAGTTCAGGAGGGACAATTCAAGCGGTGTTGTTAAGACGACGACGAGTCAACTCGATGTCCAAGAAACCACTTTGACGGGTGGTGATGGCCTGACCACCACTGGACCAGGATCAACGAATGGTCCCGCGGATAACGTCAAGACCGCTGTCACAGACGATACGACCTTGACGTCGGCCACCGATTCAGTGGCCACCACTGAACCCAAGGACAAAGGGTCGACCACGCCCTCAGCGACGGCGCCTAGTACTACGCCCCCAAGCTCCCTGTCAAGTCCTACATCGCGAACGTCCGGAGATGGTACAGGCAGCATTACCAGATCCTCGGAAACTCTAACCAATACGGAAGCTTTGAGTAGCTCCGGTACCTTGACCACATCCACAGGAGAGTCTTCCTCCGACGGTGCCGGTTCTTCGACGCCGACTAGTCAAAGAGGGAAGTCCGCCGCGACAGATAGCAGCTCAGTCACGGAATCAAAGGAATCTGGATCTGCGACCGACACAGATTCGAGCTCGTCCTCCGAGCCCACGTCCGTGTCAACCCAGAGCAACAGGAATGGTAGGATCATGGTCGACCCGACTGCCACCGATACCACCACATCACTCCACACTTCAATCTATACCAGTGATTTCACGACAACCGCAAAGTCTACCTTCAATCTTACCAGCACAGTGACCATACCGGAGCACACAACAACGTTCAATGTCACGAAGTCGACAGTCTTCACCACTACCCGGACAAGATCAGGCAACTCTACAATTCCAGCCAGCACGGCAACTGTTTCGTACACAACTACAGCGACATACAGCTCCACTACGGTTTACAGCTCCGAGTCCCAGGAGCCTTCGACAACAGTGATAGTCACACAAGTGACTTCGGTCGGCGAATCACTGACCACTGTTGAGCTATCGACAGTTGCGACTGATGTGCCCGAGGAAACGATTGTGAGCTCGGTGACGGTCTTCCCAACCACGTCTGAGGTCCCGGCCACGACGTCTGAGACGGTAATCCAGACGTATGTGCCATATTTATCTACGGGACAGACCGTGATCACGTCGGTCGCAACGGTCATTATCCAGCCACCCCAAACAAAAGTGGAGACAGAAGCCCCTGTTGTCATTGTTGGCACCAGCGTGGGAGGCGGACAAGTCTACACCGTCGTCCAGACTTTCGCACCTCAAACCAGGGTCGTTGGAGATAATTTCGTCCCTGTCACCGAGGTCGCGACACCTCCGCCACAGACAGTTGTGTCCCAGATCGGAGGGACCGTAGTCAACAATATTCTTGTGGTCACTCCTACGCCAACTACGCAAACGACGACTTTTGGCGCCGAGACGACTATCGGAGGGGTGTCGCGTACTTTCGTCCAGACGCAAGCGCCGGAAACCATCGTTACCTCGCAAGGCGGCAGACTTGTGACCTTGATCAGCACACCACCTCCGCAAACTCAAGTGTCAGTGTTGGGAGGGGTGTCGCGTACTTTCGTCCAGACCCAAGCGCCTCAAACCATCGTTACCTCGCAAGGCGGCAGACTTGTGACCTTGATCAGCACACCACCTCCGCAAACTCAAGTGTCAGTTTTGGGAGGCACCCTCACCACTGTTCCGGTGACAACTACATCCTCCGGCTTCCAGCCTATCTCGTACGTGATCACCACCAACAGAGGCGGCTCGACAAGCCTGGTAGTTTCGACACCACCGCCTACCAAAGTTGTCACGACCATCAACGGCACGCCGGTCACCTTTGACAGCACCCTCCCCCTAACAACATACACAACGACTTTCGGCGGGACAGAAGTGACAGAAACGACAGCAACGACACCAACAGCGAGCGACTTGATAACCCTGACTTTCGCCTCGACCATAGGCGGCACCTTGACAACCATAGTCCAGACCTTTGCGCCAATGACATACCTAACGTCACTCTCCGGCCGCCTTTCGACAATAACTACAACTCCATCGCCATCAACCTACCTATCAACCGCACCCCTCTCATCAACCACCTTCACCTCAACTTCCAATGCTCCCTCAGCAACCACCTCGTCCCCTCCAGCACAAACCTCCCTAATCATAAGCACTAAAACCTTCGACCTCACCCAGAGGGAATACTTCACTGGCACCTTCCTTCCTCCCCTCCTCGCCGTATCTCTTATCATCCCCATCCGCATAATCGACCTCAATGCCAAGCTGTACCAGCCCTTCAACTCCCTCGCATCCACCCAGGGCGCGACGGGGTACGAGGCCCTAACCCTCCAGTTCACTGGTTTGATGGGTTCCATCACGCCCGCCATCACGCTCCTCCAAGGCCACCCGGTGCCCTTCATCACCACCCTAATGGTCCTCTGCGCAAGCCTGATGGTCCCGCTGGCAGTGGAAGCCATCTCCCTCAAACTGCACGGCCACTGCAGCCCCCTCTCCTCACAGGGTTGCGCAGCGTCACTAGGCGTCAGCCCAACCAGCGCCCACGCACTCCTCGGCCTCACGGCGACCGTCATCATCCTCCTCCTCGCCCTCCTCTTCTTCCTCCGCGACTGGGTGACAGGCCTGCACGCCAACCCCTGGAACCTAGCCGGCATCGCCTGCCTCGCCCGCAACCCAGACGTCCGCATCCGCGGCAGTGGGGACGCCTCCCTCCGCCGCAGCGTGGCGGACAAGACCTACGGGCTGGGCTACTACGAGACCCCGGATGGAAGGGAGGAATATGGTCTTTTGTTAGTGGACGACTCCGGTCGCGGCCTCTCCGGCAGCAGCAACGACGTCGGCGGCGTAGCGGGCGACACGGAGAGCGAGAAGCTCGGCTTCGCCACCTTCCGCGACAATTTCGGCCGGAGGAAGAGCGCGCGGGCGCTGCCGTTCATGACGCTGCGGTATCCGTGGCGGGTGGTGTTCCTGGGGTACCTGCTCGGGCTGTTGGTGTTGATCGCGTACTACGACTACACCCTCGTCGTGCAGGTGAAGAACCCGACCGTGCCGCATTACACGAGTTTCCACCTGTTTTTCGACAGCCACAGTTTTGGGATACGGTTCTTGTTCGCTAGTTTGGGCGTTGTCATTACCTTTTGCTGGCAGGCTTTCTTCGTCGGTACGTCTTCTCCCCCCCTCCCAATTTCCTTCCTCCTTCTGGAGATACTAAGCAGCCCCCGCAGCCGTAGCAACAATAGTCCCCTTCCACTCCCTCTCAAACCACACCCAGCCCGCCGCCCGCTCCATCCTCGTCTCCCGCCCCACGAACGCCTTCTCCGGCATCCACCTCGCCGCGCTCAAGCTGCGCCACCCGTTCTACACCGCCACCTCCCTCGCCACCGTCCTCTCCGAGTTCCTCCCCATCCTGCTGTCCAACATCCCGCACAAACTCACCCAAGTCCTCGGCCCGACCCTCGTCTGCACGCGCGTCAGCATGGCATTCCTAGCAACGATGATCGGAGTTCTACTCTGGAGCTTTTTTATCCGCTGGCCGCCGATGCCCGTCGACCCGCGCAGCGTGGCGGGGATGATGTGGTACGTCTGCGAGAGTAGGCGGATGTTGGATGATTTTGAGGGGGTAAGTGGGATGAAGGGGAAGGAGAGGGATAAGAGGGTTAAAGAGATGGGGAGGAGGTATTACTACGGGGAGTTGGTGGGGAGGAGTAGGCTGGGTGTGGATGTTGATCCTGGACTCGGGGAGGGGGTGGTTACGGCTTATTTGTCTGGTGGGGGGTTGGATCCTGCGCCGAGTGAGGGTGTGGCGAGACGGGGAGGGCGGGAGGATGGGGATGGAGTAGTTGCAGGGACGAGGTATGAGAAGAGGAGGGGGCAGGATGTAGTTACGGCGGTGCTGGGACGGAGGGATGGGTGAGAGGATGAGGATATAACGCCTGGTAGAGGCGCCGGAGGCGTTTGAACGTTGTGAATCTGTGCGTCTGATGTTTGTGGATAGCGGCGTTTGCCCTTTGGAATAGGGCCTGGGGTATAAAGACTGGGGTTGGTGTATTCCCGCGCTTGGTGTTTCTACGGCGTTAACCAACATCTGCCTGTTTCCTGTTTTTGCGAGACTTTGGACCTTTGGAATATGCATTAGAGTATCTTAGAGAGCTGAAGATCTGTCTGGAGGCATTGGTTCATGAGTACTTACGAGCCGTCAACATTTCACAAGGACCATCGGTTTGATGGCGACGCGCACATGTATGAAGCAGACGCATTGCATTGACACACTCTCCCAACCATTCTATGTAACAAGGAAATTCCCGCGAAGGGCACTGTAACGAAAACAAGTGCTATCAATGGTGCAAGCAATCCCCGAATGCTCGTCTTCCCATCTCTCCCTCTCCCTCTACCCCTACCACAACCCAGCCAAGGCGGTGCTACTTCACATCCTCCCATGCCGAAAGAGCAGCCAAGCTCGGCATGTCTAACGAATGCACCACCAGGTTTTTTCTTACATGCAAGCGGCACCGTCGATACCGAGGACCTTGCCGTTGATCCACTCGCCGTCCTGAGACGCGAGGAAGCAGACAACGCGGGCGATGTCGATGGGCAGACCGACGCGGTGGAGGGGGGACCACGTGCAGGCGTACTGGGTGGCGTGTTAGTACGGGTTTAAGTATAGATCCCAAGCAGAAAAGAGGTCGCGGACTCACCTCGTCGACCTCGTCATCGGTCAGGTTGATGCCGTTGGGGATGTACTCCCTGCAGACGGCATGATACATATCCGTCTTGATACCGCCGGGAGCGACGGCATTAACAGTAATCTTCTTGTCGCCAAAGTCTGTGGAATTGGATTAGATCAAGTCCCACAAGTGATTTATGGCCAGAAATAGTAGATATGGGGTGCTTGGGAGTGCACGGAGGTTGTTGGGGAAATTTGGCTGTCATGTCCGGACATGCTTCAGACCATCCGTGTTCAGTCACCTGCATGCGGCAGCGGCCGGCAGTTTTGAATTTTGGAATAGATTACCAGAGAACTCCATCGGGGAAACGGGACAAGATGCACTGCATTTACGGAACGTGGGGAAAGAAAAGAGCGAAAAGAACTTACCAATAGCCATGCAGCGGACAAACGTCTCAATGGTGCCCTTGGATCCGGAGTAGACAGCATGCTTGGGCACACCCTTGGCCTGTCCTGTAATGGAACCCATGAGGATCAACCGCCCGCCGACCTCGAGGTGCTTGTAGGCCTCGCGCGCCACGAAGAACTGCCCCCGGGTATTGATGTTGAAGACGCGGTCGAACTCTTCCGGAGTCACGTCCTTGACGTGGCCGAAGGAGACGACGCCGCTGTTGGAGCAGACGATGTCGAGCTTGCCGAAGACCTTGACGGCCTCGTCGAACATGCGCACGATCTGGTCGACGTCGGACACGTTGGCCCTGATCGAGGCCGCGTCGGAGCCGGACTTCTTGATCGCCTGGACGACCTCCTCGGCCGACTCCTGGCTGTTGGCGTAGTTGACGATGACCTTTGCGCCGCGGCGGCCGAGTTCCTGGGCCATCTCCCTGCCGATTCCGCGGCCTGATGGTCTGATCTTAGCATATGTGCGAGTGGTTGTGTGGAGGGAGGCGGAACATACCGGCACCAGTGACAAGCGCGACCTTGCCCTCAAGCGACGCAGAAGCCAGGCCCAGAGGGCCAGGGATCTGGTCGTACTTCCCCGTGTTGGTGGTTAGGCCAGGCATCTTGATGGTCTGACGGGCTGATGTTCGGTTGAGGTCGAAGGTTCAACGCTTGCCAAGGATCCGAAGAGGAGAGCGACTGGTCAAAGAGCAGATAATCCGTAAGAGACAGGCTCTTGCTAGACAGAGTTGGTATAGATATCACATGAACCTTGATAGCCAGCGGACGGGTATGCGACTTTATATCGCGGACTGAGCCATTACACCCCCACCCCCTTGAGAATGGCGGAGGACGGGGAATAAATTGGGTTTCTCCGTCACCCCATCCGAATTCCGGTGCGCGCTGGTTGACCTCGGACTCTGGTCGAGTGACAAGAAACCTGCCAAGCACCGCTGTTGTTGGTGACAGTCCACAGTTGTTTCTCGCTCCGAACTGTGTCCTCTGTTGCCATCAGTTGCACACAAGCAGAGGGGCTGTTCCACAGCCGCACATCGACTTCGTATGATCCAGTGTCTGTTGGCATCCAGAGCATCCTCTGGTCGCGACGCCATCCGAAGCGCAAACAAGGAGATGCAAAAGTGCACCATGAGGCTGTCCGGGGCGTCGCGCAATGGAACTTCCCCACCGGGACCCGAAGGCAAGACGATCCTTGCAGGGCTCCCGGACAATTGGGCCAATTTGGTGTCGAATTGAGTTTATAAGGAGAAAGATGACAGAATGCAGCTTGCCTTACCGCTGTGCTGCATGAACTTTGGGGGACGACGTCCGGTATCACATACCACGGAGGTTTTGCTCGGTTCTAAGCCCGTGTTTACACAACGTCCTGGTTCTCGGGATCACGCAGTATATGGCCATGGTCAGAACTCAAGCGATTCAGAGCGCAAACTTCACCCCGCGTCGAAGTCTGACCAGATGTCGCACCCTTGCTCTGCTGTATCTCGGGTGAGGTACAAGTAGGTATGCTGCAACCGTTTTGTTTCCCGTAGGTCATGCAATGCTTCTAGGGTCTTGACTGCAATACGCCGTGCATCTCGGCACACCTTGAAGCTCGATTTCGGCGGCTGAGTAGGCTTTCGTGGCATGCGCACCGCTGAAGTCTAAAGCATTGTAAGGGGACCGGCCGCGGCCGCAACGTGATGGGATTGTTTGTAGAGTACGACTGTGAGGGCCAATTTATCTGTATGCTTCGGTCAGAGAAGTGATGGTGTTGCTCGGATGTTGTTCCTGAGAAGTTCAAATTTGGTGTCCAAAGTGTGTTGGCGGCCTGTCCACACGCCTGGCTCCACCGGTGACAGCTTGAAGTAGATGTCCCATGTTTTCGTGCTCGCAGGACAAATACAAGGGCCGAAATGTACGTTCGAGACGCGCCAAATCCATTGTCCACAGCTTCGGGACGCAGCCTCCTCCTTTCTCCGTTAGTGAAATGACAGGGGAGCTCCCGATTGATAGTACTCTCTTGCACAGGAGACGCGTGTTGTACTAGTCTCTCTTACAGTCCTTCCAGTCAACCTTCACGTTGGCAGCAGGCCGATCGAGACACTTGCAACCCAGAAGCGTTCACGTATTTGACGATATCCTATTTCAACCGGGTTTCGCGTCAAACCAAAACACGAAGAGACAACCCAAACTCCGATGAATCCATGCCTACGTGGCGATACCATACATGGAAGTAAAACATCCTGCTCACAGGTCACGGCAACGAGCCAACGAAGGCAATATGGAGTCCGACCTAGCACCTGTACCACCGATCAAAATGATCCCTATAACAAGATTTAACACCAGCTTGGTATGTGTAACGCTGACTTAGTGGCTATCTTGACCAGAGGCTATTCCCGTCTTCCCATTCTCTTTTTTAAAATAAAAGTCACTGTCACTTCCGCTATTTTCTCCGGTACTCAGCCACCCCGGCTGCTTGCATTTATGCGGTCTCCGGCCCCAAAAGGTTTCTGCCATATGACTCTGAAATTGTCTAGGGTTACAACTCATTGCGGATGAGCTCTTTGGGATGCTCGATATCCCATTCTTCTGAGTGATCCACTCTGTGATCATAGTCGACCACAGGCTCGCTTCCAGATTTTCCGCTAAAGATATCATTCAAACGATCCTCATCCGCTCCAGGATATCCACCACACTCCTGGAGGAACCTTTTCAACCCGTCCACGTCCCGACTGTACATCATCTCCAGCCCGACCCCGGTACTCGGGACAGCCATATCCTTCCAGTCCCTCGCAGCCTGCACAAACCGGACAGCCAGCTCGGTCCATGCAAGACACTGCTCGGCCGTTGTGACGCCTGGTGGCTGTCTCCACTCGATCGTCATGCCTGTGGTCTTGGGCCGCTTTGTCAGATTGCCGAAGTTCCAAGCGTACGGGCATTCGGCGTCGGCATTCTGCATCAGATCGTAAAATCCTACCAGAGTCTTCACTTGAAGCAAGTGCTCCTAACACTGCTCCATAGTGAGTCCTGCCAGACTGCTGTGATGGTAATTGCTGAGGAGATGGATGCTCTTCCGACGCTCCTCCGGCAAGAGTGCAAGAATAGCTCCTTCAAAGTGGAGGATCGCGAAGCTGATGTTTCGTAGCTCATCCACCTCCCACTCTCTGCCGTCTCCGGGCGACAGATGGACATGGAACCCGCATGTTTTGTTCGTCGTGATTGTGCACATGCTCTCGAGGTAGCGGAACTTGTCTTTGATCTCGTCTCGCCAGGTACCAGAGGGGCCGACATGGAGAATAGGCGACACCACTTCGAAAACGACTTGAATGCAGTGGTACAGTCAGAACGCACCGCTCGTGGAAGGCTATAATTGCAAGGGGACACTTACACGGCCCGTAGGGATTATGGTCTACACCCCGCAGTGAAGGGTCATGTTCAATCACCCACTTCTCACCTTTGAATTTAGGTCCGTCTTGAAAGGCCGAGTACATGTCTGGACAGCCGGCCACAAGTCTTTCCACGAATGCGACGCGTAGTTCGTTCGGAACGGGATGGCGAGGATCGAATATGCCCTCGATCTCTACTCCGATTCTCAGGAGCGGGTTGTCTGCCGTAGCTATGGTTCACTATCAGATCTGTCGTTTCGAATGTACTTGTTGAATATGATAGAAAACTGGAGCTCTCTGACATGATGCGATTATGATCCTAATGCGTCGGTCGCAGTCGGCGTTCCACGTACTGAAGATGCCGTTGCGGCCGATGGTGGACTATCTAAGAGCAAGTTGTTGGCGCTGCTAGATGCGGGTGTTTGGAGTTATGGTGTGGTTGGGAACTTGGGATATGCCTCCGGAAGGCAAGGCAAGAGTGCCAAACGGGCGGAGGCAGAAACAGGTAAGTCTTGGCCTCTCATGAAGCGTTGAGGCACTCTCCTCCTTAAATGGAATCAGATTAAGCTCATCTCAGTTTGTTGACCTGATTTCCGACGGGTGGTGAAAGTGGCAATGTCATTGGCTTGTTAGATCCGTTTCATCAACCATCAAGGGCGGCAGTTCGATCTGCCTCGTCGACTTCGCACCACTTCGACCCCTGTTTTTCGTCCTCTTGCGCTTTTTGACACTGCTGCGTTTCTACATAAAATCGGATGGGAAGACACCATCTTCATTTTCATTGTTTGAAGATGCTTTCTCTTCCCAAATATCTGCGATTGTCAAAGGTTCGTGAAAGGGAGAGTTTGAACACACCTCATCGCCAAGCACTTCGTCGTCAAACGCTGGATACGCTATAATTAGCCCATCCTCAGCGAGCGTAAGTGCATCGACGGCGGGTTCTACCCCGCTGATAAGACAATTAAAGCTTTGACAAGCACCGGACAAGCATTCGGGGTGGCTTTCCTTGGCCGTTTGTGCCCAGGGCAGGCGGCGGCGTGACATCAACCTCCGCCAAGCATCATTGTTGTCCAGGCCCAGGGGCAAACCCAGCTGGAAAGACCGTGTCAAGGTCGTGCAATGGGTGGCCGCAGGAGAATGTTCATTGAAAAATGTAAGACAATTGGATTGTTCTTGGCCTACAATGTCTTGCTGTGATATCCGTCCAAAAAATGTGACATGTCATGTCCCCTGGCACGGCAAGCAATGGCGGAAAAGGAAGAGATGCGGAAGACGACGGGAACGACACGAGTTGACGGGAGGAAGCATGGCCATCCCGATGGCTTCGAGCCAAGCAGCGCCAGTAACGCGAGGACCCGCAAACCTCAAAAGTCGGGAGGAACGCCACGCCAACTGGTTTGCCTCGGATCGCGAACAAACCGACCGGTCGGTACGCCGTGGGCAGCATCGGATCTCCCAGTCGTGTGTTCAAGATGCGGTCGTTCAAACGCTTCCATTCCATTCGTACGCGCAAACACAACGGAACGCGCATGTCACGGTTGGTTGCACGGCAGCATGATTGATCTTGTTGGTGTCCGTCCAGCAACGAAGAACGCGTATCGATCATGTTCAAGTGGGAGCCGATAGGAGCCTGACTAGAGCTTCGGCGAGGAGGCAAACGGGAATGGAATCGAAGACGCATTTGCATTACGTTCGTGCAAAAAGAGATGTTGATATCAAGGTCTAGAAAGAGCTACTGACGATAACTGATACGCAGCGCACCTTCCCCTCCAGAACAGCTCCTGCGTATCGGGAATCCTTCGCCTCAAAGGACCTTCAGTGATCCGAACCTCCCGCAGTCGCATCGACCGAATTGCCGGGAACCTGAGAGCTGTCAAGGTGGGAAAGTGCGACGTCGAGGGTGAGGTGTGAGCTGGACATTTATTTTTGTCCGTTCGTCGTTGCAATGTCTCGAAATCATCTTAAAGTATAAGATCCGTGGAAGGAGGTTTGTGCTGCCGACATTGGACACCTGGGATTCGGAGGCCGTGAATGCCGCTGGCGCATTATCAAAATTTCGGCATTAACACCGCCGCCAATCACATCCCCGACCTCGAACGCTCTTATCTGACGCCATCTCTCTCGTAAATCGCAGCACAGTCTCCATGTCAACACAACACTCCATCCCACTCATTGGTAAGGTAATTGATCTAGCTGTTCTTCGCAAAGGCGTACAGCTGTCTGCCCGTCCAACGTCATTCCAGCTTGGCAGCATGCAAAACGAACACCTCAGGTCACTGCTCACTGTGCTCATCAACTGCCAGGTAGCCGGAACGAGGAAGGCAATCGGCCCAGTAAGTACTGACGGGCTGTCGCCCGTTGAGGGTGCTATCTTACCTTCAGCTTGTTAAGGGAGATTTGTAGATCTCGGAGCTAGAACGTTGCTCAGCATGCAGCTCCGAGCTTTGGTCAACCGGCGGTCCCCGGTACCTGTTGATCTATCACCTTACCTCACCTCCTCCACCTCACTTCCCATGCATTGTCGAATCACAGCCCTTCTCGCAAGGCGTATCAAGTTAGAAGCCACCGTTATCTACAGCTACGCTGTCTCCAACTTCGCTGGGCCCGACAGTCCGCGCGGGAAGGATCACCTTGTGCGTCACCAGCGGCAAGGCTACTTCGTACATCTATGATGATTCCGGGACCAAGGTACCTTACGATGGCACCAATCCAGTTGATTCGCATGCACCGGGCGGCACCCAACCACTCGGTTCAAGAGCATTTTCATTTCTTTTTATTTTATTTTAGAAAAAGTGACTCGAGCGCCCCTTCCCTTCCGTCAATATTCGTGAATCCCAGCTCCTTCCCTCCCCCTCCAACCCTCGACTTCAGCTGCACCTTCCCGCGGTCCAAGCTCCTTCTCCCTCCACCAAACTTCAAGCTCTGTGCAACATCAATCCGAGCCGGTTTGTAAGACACACGCATTTGACAATCTCGGTCTGCTGTCCTGTCTTGTCCCCTTGTCTACTATATCCCCCCGAGGTCATCAATTTCCAGCGCCGAAAAGGTGGTGATACCTTCCCCTTCCCGTCGACCCTCAGCTTCCTGCGTCCGAGTCATTAAGATGCGCTTTCCGAAGTGGGCGCTGGCCTCTGTCGCCGCGCTGGCCTCTTGCGTTGCTGGTGCTGTTGTGCCTGAGCAGCTCGACTCTGTCCTCGCCGAGGGGCAGGACAATGGAAAGATTACGCCCAAGTTCTTTATTATCAGCATGGTGAGTTGCCTTCCGCGGATCCAATCCATTGAGCCACGTCACTAACAATCCCTCAGTTCTTCCCAGAAGCCTTCATCTGGGAGAGGCGCCTCCCCTCCTCCGGCCTCGGCGACCTCCTGGCAATCAACATCTCCGTCCCGGGCCTGTCCATCATCTACCCCCACGTCCACTGCGTGGCAGACCACTCCATCTGCCAGGTCACCACCGGCGAGGCCGAGATCAACGCCGCCGCCACCATCATGGCCCTCGTCCTCTCCGACAAGTTCGACCTCACCAAAACCTACTTCATGGTGGGCGGGATCGCCGGCGTCTCTCCCAAGGAGGGCGCCCTAGGCTCCGTCGCCCTGTCCCGCTACGCCGTCCAGGTCGCGCTGCAGTACGAGTTCGACATGCGCGAGCTGCCGGACAACTTCACGACGGGCTACCTCCCCTACGGGACGTACTCGCCCGAGTCCTACCCGACCGTGCTCTACGGCACCGAGGTATTCGAGCTGAACGCCGCGCTGCGGGACCTGGCCTTCGACTACGCGAGCAGGGCGAACCTGACCACGAGCCTCGACAGCCAAGAGTACGGGGAGAAGTACGCGGCCCAGGGTCCCCTGTATGCCGCCGCGACGAAGGGGCCGAGCGTGGTCAAGTGCGACACGGCGACGAGTGACGTGTATTACTCCGGCACGCTGCTGAGCGAGGCGTTCGAGAACACGACGCGGGTGTGGACGAACGGGAGCGGGGTGTACTGCATGACTGCGCAGGAGGATAATGCCACGCTTGAGGTTCTGCTGCGGCTTGCGATCGAAGGGCTCGTTGACTTCGCGAGGATCATTATCCTGCGCGCCGGTGAGTTACTTACCTCGCACTTCTATCAAACCATCAGCTAACTCTTGTGCAAGGCTCCGATTTCGACCGCCCGCCGCCAGACGTCAGCGCCTTCGAGCACCTCCGCGTCCTCGACCAGAACGGCTTCGTCATCGCTATCGACAACATCTACAACGCCGGCGTGGAGATCGTCAAGGGCGTCCTCAAGAACTGGGACTGCACCTTTAAGAATGGTGTGAAGCCGACGAACTACATCGGCGACGTCTTCGGCAGCTTGCCGGGAACCCCGGATTTCGGACCGGGCAGTCTGACGGGCGGAAAGGGGTATGCGCCGGGAGGTGGTAGCTCCAGCACGCACTTTAAGAGGAGCTTTGGCCGGTTGAGGAGGAGAGGGGTGCCGACTGAGCATCGGTGATATGTGACGGGTTCTAGTTAAGTGTCGGGTCCATTTTTGGGAGGCCATCGTGTTACTGAAACTCGTGCGGTAATGGATGGTGCAATGTCGGGGGGCCATGTATAGATGGGGATATACACTCGCTGCTTGTTGGAGATGGGATGGTGGTGTGCTTGCTGTCGGGACATACGGAGCTATAAAGGAAAGGACCTTAGAGTAGCTAGGCATATAATGGAGGTCGAATTCTGCCATCTGCGAAGTCCGAATAAGCATCTCACTCAAGACGGGAAGTGATATTGATAGAGTTCAAGCAGTGCCGCAAATAGGCAACCGTAAAACGCCGGAGTCGTGACGATGACTGACACAGCTTGGATGTCAGGAGGTGACCCTCGGCAGCTGCCAAGGAATGAGGAGTAGTGCCAGCTGGTGAACAGCTTTAGTCTCGTCGAGTCGTGCTTTTCCAGCCAATCAAATGCGGCCGGCAACTACATGCAACTCACCGACATTGAAGATCGTGGCTTCCTCCCCGCAAAGAAGTCACGTCTTCCCTCGACAACCCACTGCAACATTGGACGACGTCGTGCGACAACTGGACAATTGGAAGCGAGGACAATGACCACTCGCCCCCGAGTCCGTTACACGCGTCTTCAATCCTCCCAAATACCGGACTGAACCTTCCCGGCACGCCGCTGCAATAAGAGGGGCATCAATAATAACATCTGATCCTCTGTTACCTCGTTCATCCTGCTGCACCAACACCACCACAAGACGCTGATTAACGACATCTCCCCGAATGTACCACTCTCGAAACGCTCTAACAGGTCTATGATGAGATAGCCCAACTCGAGACAGCTGGTGTCTGTCTATCTCCAAGTTCGAACACCCGCTCTGGCAGCAATGTCGCTCATTCCGTACCATGGTCGCGATGGTCGCGAAATCGTCCTGTAAGTCGCCCGCATCTGTTATTCTCTCTTCGTTGCTCGCTTCTTCCCGCTGGCTACGCACTCTTCGAGCAGTTCTTCGAGGGAATGCTAGATGATCGCAAAGATGGACCGTCTTGCTAACTGCCAATGTTTCTGCAGACGCCACCACAATGCCATCGTCGTCCGCGACCCCCTGTCCCGCGAACTCCAGATCGCAGTCGAATGTCCCACCTGCCACCAGCCGCTCCGTCCCGCCTCTCCAGAGCGACACTTCGATTCGTCACCGCACGATACATACGTCGACCCAGACTACTTCCGCATGCTGAGGGACCGCAATGGCCACCGCTACGGACAGGTCGACCGGCCGCCTTCGAGCCCCATCCGACGGCTAGTACAACCATTCTTGGGCGTTGACGACGAAGTACCCCGAAACGCCGAGTTTGTATCCAGCGCACCGGCAGTGCAGGAGGGAAGTAGGATACGGAGAGAGTCCTTCAGTCCGAACTACTTCAGCAGCTTCTTCGTCGAGGAGCGGGAGCTGGGCCGTGGAGGGAAGGGGGTTGTCCTGCTGGTCAGACACGAGATTGACGGCTGTAAGTTGGGCCACTTTGCCTGCAAGCGGGTACCCGTGGGCAACGACCATGCCTGGCTGGAAAAGGTGCTGGTGGAAGTCGAACTGCTGGCCAAACTGTCACATCCGAATCTGGTCTCCTACCGCCACGTGTGGTTGGAAGACGTACAGCTCACCAACTTCGGACCGAGTGTGGCCTGCGCCTTCATCCTCCAGCAGTACTGCAACAGCGGCGACCTCCACCGGTACGTCCTCGGGGACCAGCCGAAGGAGCCCACCAAGGAGGAACTCAAAGCTCAGATGCGCCGGCGCTCCAAGGGACAGGCCGAGATGCCGCAGGGGTTATTTGCTGCACAACGCCGGCTGCCGTTTGAGGAGATATACTCTTTGTTCAAGGACATCACCTCGGGCTTGGCATACCTCCACGCAGCAAACTACATTCACCGCGACTTGAAACCGAGCAACTGCCTCCTCCACCGCGAAGGCAAGCACCTCGTCTGTCTGATAAGTGATTTCGGCGAGGTGCAGCCGGAAAATGCGGTGCGAAAGTCAACAGGCTCGACCGGCACGATATCCTACTGCGCCCCCGAGGTGCTCCGTCGAGACGCAACGGGTAGGTACGAGAACTTCACCACTAAATCCGACATCTTCTCCCTAGGCATGATCCTCTACTTCATGTGCTTCGGCCGCCTCCCCTACAAATCCGCCAACGCCGTGCAAGAAGAGCTAGAAGACGTAGACGAACTCCGGGCCGAGATAACCCACTGGAAGGGCTTCCAAGACGAGCGGCGCGAGCGACCCGACCTCCCAGCAAAACTCTACCAACTCCTCAAGAAACTCCTGGCACTCAAACCCACCGAACGACCCAGCGCAAGCGAAGTCCTCAGCGCAATGAAGACGGACGGCAGCCTCGACGGCTTGCCAAGAGGAGGAGGAGGCAGGAGCGCCAGTCCCCCACACCTGGGCGGGCTGGGCGGGCGCAGGATACAGAGCCTCGACTCGCCGGCCGCGGTACCCGGCACACCCGTTCGCGGTTCGTCATCACCCCCCGTCATGGCCCCGGTCCCGAGAGAGCACGAGGGGCAGAGACTTACCTTTTCCTTTCTCCACGTGCAGATCCCGCCAAGCATGCCAAGGTAGCGTCCAGCTCGGACGAGGACCTCACTACGATACATCACGACGCGCCGCGGCAGACATTTCGCAACAACTTCTCGTCGTCGCACAGCCTCCCTACATTGACTGCTAGCACGACTCGACACAGAAACAGCCACAGCCACTCCGTGACCCTGTCCCGAAGTTCAGAGGGCTACACTCGAGCCCTCTCTCGCTCACCGGAGCGGCCAACCCACAACCACAGCACCACCAGCAACCTTACCCTCAACCGCACACACAACCACGATCACGATCAACCCGCCACGCCAGACCTCGATCCCTCCGACAACGGAAGTGAAATAGACCACCCTCTTACCTCTCCTCCCCTACTGATGGCACCCCCGACAACACTCCTAGCAGATCTCCGCCACCGAGCCACCCTCCTGCTCCACCGCGCCAGCCACCAGTCCGAACAACTCACCTCGGTCGCAAAGCTCACCCTCTTTCTGGTAAAAATGGTCACCCTCCTCCAAGTCTGCTGGCCCTACAGTGTCGGACGGCTCGTGGGCGCGGGGTTATTCGCCATGGCGGCAGGGGAGATGGTCATCACCTGGCTGGGGGAGGAGCGGGATCTCGTCGAAAGACAAAAGCACAGGCCGTCGAGATGGCAGCCGTACGTCGAAGACGACGACGAAATTCTGGCCGATAATACCGCGGAGCGGGGTCCGAGGATAGTATCAGCAGCAGCACCTCTTGCTAACAGCGGCAGACATAATAATCAGGTTGGGAGAGGAAGAGGGTCCGGCAGGGGCTGGAACTGTTGGAACTGGAGGGCGAGCGTGGGGTTGTTGGCGTTGCATTTCTTAATTTTGGGAGTGGCGTCCCGCTTGGGGGCGCTGTGTGCCGTGCCTGATGGGGAGAGGTGGTTGAGATGATGATAATGGGAGCTGATCCTGTTGGTTGGGTAACGAACCCGGACGGGTCGGACTTGTGCTATGGAGACCTTGAGGAAGCCATAACGTCTGGAGCTATGGCCAAGCGCCACAGGAGCAAACAGCTTTCTCCGCGCGCGGGGTTGGGTTGATATCCTCCATGTTATGATGTTCAATCATTATCAGCGACGACGGCCACGTGGATTGAGTCCTCGAGCTACCCCGCGCAATGGAGAGTCAGGGCACTAATTTGGCGTTGTTATCACGAAAACCATCCTTCGGGGAAATCTGGCCAGCCTTGGCGACGGGGCCTCTTGTCTATTCCTCGGCAGCAGGACATCCGCAAAGCCACGAGGGGTTCGTCCGACCATCATGTTCGTCCAATCATGAAGAGGGGATAGATGGATGATGGCTTCATGACCCAGTCGCAGAAGCGCTGGTGTCGGCGTCTTCCGGGGCGGCGACCATCACATGGTTTTGAGGCAACGGCAGAGCCCGCCCTCGGCTTCATGCCGATGTGTCTCAGATATACAATGTTTCAACGGCTCGGCTGGCAAACTACTGCCATCCAGGTATCGGGCTGAAGTCTAAACATCGAGAGTCGAGGGGGGGTTACCGAGAACAAATTACAGCCCTCTCAGCGATATTGAATATCAAAAGCTTCAAGCAAAACAAGTCATTTGACCAGTCGTCTGCATCGTGAAGACTTAAACTGACTGCTCCCAGGTGAGTCCGAGATTGCTCTGTGGCATGGCGTTGTGCTTATCTGCTGATTGCCAAAGCAAGCTCTTTCATGACATGCATCTTCGTCACTGGTTGATCACAAAGGAGCTCGGGTCATTTGTGGTAGCTCTTTGATTGCGGTTATGCCCAACCCAGCAATCCGACGCTCTGGAACAGGTACTATAGCCAACCCACATATATCACTTGCCGGCAGGGGTGACGATGTTTCATCTCAGCATACCATTCGCAACTCTGTTTACTCGTCTATCTCATGATCACCCGAGTGGGGGAACGAGATCTCTCGAGATGATGTGATAGGAGGCACGGATGGAACCAAGCTTTGGATTTGCTCAAGCTTCTCTTTTCCCCTCTCTATAACACCACCCCGATATGGCACGGTATAACAGGTTGTTAAGGAACCCCTCCAGTTCTGGGTCGAGCTCCATGTGACGCCGCGTTGAATTGTTAACAACGGCGAGACCGGGAGGGGCTATGGCAGCGTGGGGAGACCTGGACACATGATACCGAACTGCTCCGGACAACAACTCGGTCGTGTAAGGTAGAGTAACACGCCTACGCCTATACCCTCCCGACTTCATTCATGTAAATCTCCACCAATAAGACACTCTTGATCATGCCAACCCACTAACATGCTCAAGCACGAAGCCGAACTATAGGTGCTCCGCGGCCATTATCTCAACCAGCAAGATTCGTATGGGACAACTCTCATGTCTTCCATGGATCCCCAAATTCAACCTCAGTCCGCCATATTAGGGAATTTTTGTCATCTGGACTCCAGCATAGCGCGCATGAATATAACCTCCTAGTCACATCATCCCCGCCATATCTCATCTCATTTACTACCGAGTATGCCACCAATACCATATCACGACGAAGACTCATGCCTTCGATGCTGGCTATAGTGCAAGCACACCAGCAGACTTGCTCGGATCTAAAAATCGACACACAGGACGCTGCTGAAGGAGAGCCGCGCCTGCCGAACCTATAGTCCCTGAAGGCAGATGCCATATCGAGTCTACATTCGAAGGTAATGTATCGTAGGCTAGCTTTCACCATCAGACCTCCGGGGAAGAGACACCTCAAAGGATAAAAAGGGCGAGGACGCACTTTCCCCAAGGAAAGTGCAACCAGCAGATTCACGCTCATGGTCCAAGCAACCAAGTTGAGGGCTAGTGAGGCTGTATAAGACCTTTCCTCCCTCCTCGTTGAGCTCAACTTAACTTCTACTACTCAACAACCCCTATTTCATTTTGCTTCATTTTGCTTCGGCTTCAGCTTTGCTAGAGATTCATGTCACCACCATCACCTCTTCGAGCCAGTCATATCAAGCCACAATATCGCTACCATCGACTAACATCACCAGAAGCACTCATATTGCTTACTTACTTTCTCATCTTCAACCTCCAAAGTCACTGGTAAATACCCCCGCCAGTCCTGTCCGTCGCATATGTAACTAACACGACCTAAAACTCCCCATTAGGAAGCAACCCCACCTCCCTCCCTCATCTTCAAGATGTGCGTCCGCAAGATATTCATCCACCACATGTGCGCCCACCGCATCACGGAGCTCACCGAGGCGTGTGGCGAGCCGGGGTGCGCGACCGTCGTTGACAATAAGGTTGTCACCAACAAGTACCCCTGCATCGTGCGTGAATGCGTATACTACGGGCAGTTCTGAGATAGGAAGATCTCTGGAGGTCACGAGTTTGGCGTTGGGGGCTGGAGGATTGCATGATTTGGTGAGTAGGTTACCCTTCCCACAAGACACTCCATTGTTCTAAGGTTGGTTCTGACTTTTGTCTTTAGCAGGCTTTTTTCTTTTGCTTTTCTTTCATAGCAAAGGGAACATCATTGCTGGAGGGAACATTGTTGGGGGGCGGAACATCATTGCTAGACTGCATCGTGGCTTTCTGAGAGTACCTTTGTCTCCAACGCTTTCAAGAACCACAACGTGCAAAGGCTCCGTGACTGACATTCGCCAGAATTAGCTAGACAGCGAAATAAGCACATGCTTTTGCTCTCACACCGAATGAAAACGACGTCATCTTGAAGCTTGGACTGCAAACAAGAATAACTGATCCATCAGAATGTCATGTGCGGCGGTAAACAACACGACCTACAAGTGTGACAAAACACCATCCTATTCTCGATATTCATCAACTGTAAGGGAGACAAATCACAGAACTGCTCTGGTAGTAAACGCAGTAGAGCATACTCGACTATTTGAAGACATTCTGAGCACTCAACATATTGAATGACATAACAGGCTTTGCTTATCGAGGACTACGAAGGCTGGCGCCAAAAGTGATTACCCTGGTCAGATCTTGGCCCAGGTTAGTACACAGTGCGCATTCATATGCCAATATCCAGGGTTAGGATTGTGCCACTATTAATGACCTGTAACTACAGCGGCCTATTGTATACGAAGACTCATTGCTCGCTCAAAACAGCTTCAATTACAAAGAATGCAATTTCTTAGGTATCACTTAAATTCCGGAATTATTCGGTACACTTTGGTCTTGATAAACGGCGATTTACGCTGTTACATTGATTTTGTATCGAGTGCTCGAAATACAGTATCGAAGAACGGCTGCCGAAAACGGGCACTGTGCCGGAACCTCGTTGCCCATCTGACAAGGGTAATCACTTTTGGCGCCAGCCTTCGTAGTGAGACTCCAAAGGATCTGAGCAGTTGGCTGTATTCAAATAAGCAAGATAAATGACCTGGGGCCGCATGGAGGTCTTGCCAAGGCAACTGGAATCCTGATCTGACAGTAAGTTTTCAGAGGAAGCCTTCGGATAAGTTCGGTTAGATGATCCTTCAATCACCTTATATCTGCACATATGTCTCTGGAGCTGACTTTTCTGCAGGCTTGCGAACCTTTTGACTTTGCACCCCAACGGGCGGCATATTTCTTGTTCGTTGATCCCAGCTAAACAGCCTGACCGCGACAATGGCAAGCACGAGCATGAGCATTGGCAGGCCGACGTTAATCCACCTGCAGGTACTTTACCCCCTACTTCATCTTCCTCTTCGCCGGCAGCACCCCCAACTGACTCGTCATCCTGGAAACCTCAGGACTCCTCCTCCCAGATCATACTCTGGGCCCTCGAAGAACTAGGCATCGACTATGACCTGCACTCCCACCCGCGCCCCGCCAAAAGCATAGCCGATCTCGAAGCCCTCAGGACCGCCCTCAAGAAGACCCACCCGCTGGGAAAAGCGCCGCAACTAATCCTTGCCGACGGCGGTCGCGTCCTCACGCAGCAGAGCGCCATCCTCTTCTACCTCCGCGAGACGTACGACAAGGGAGGAGACCGCCGCGTCTTCTCCCACCCGGAAAACACGGAAGATGTCGTGCGGGAGCAGTACCTCATCGGCTTAGCCCGCGACATCGACAGCAAGGTCGGCGCGAAGCTCATGTTCCACGGCATGAGCGTGCTCGCGCCGTTCGTCGTGCGGCCCGTGCTGAACTTTGTGAGGAGGAAGGCGGACGCCGTCGCGCTGGATCCGGATATCGGGGGCATATTCGCGCAGCTCGAGGCGGAACTGGAGAAAGGGGGGAGGGAGTGGTTCATGGGCGGGGACAGGCCGAGCTGTCCGGATGTCTTGTTGAAGTATTTCGTTGATCTGACTGTGCAGAGCGGGTATGTTGATCTGCGGGCTCGTCCGAGGATTAAGGGGTGGTTGGAGAGGTGCGAGGCGAGGGAGGCGTGGAAGAGGGGGTTGGAGAAGGGGAATGGGTATGATCTTGATTGGCCGGGCAAGTGGTGAGGAAGCTGGAAGTGGTGAGGTTGAGGGTGGAGTTTTAATGGTGTTCCTTTGTATGCGTGGCTGCTATCATTGGCCTGGGAATCGATCAGGACTCTAGGAACCATGAGGAAACAATATGGGCACAGAGAGAGTCTAATCTAGAGTAATTAGAAACAATGTCGACCACCACTTGTAGCCACAATTGAGCACTCTCTCGCAGTCGGACTCACACGTGGTCTTGCGGCCAGGCTTAGTACCAGCCCTAAGGGCAGCCTTACACGTAGTCCTACGTAAGGAGTTGCAATTGTAGGCACACCTGGAGCCACACCCAGAGCCAGACTCGCAGCCAGACTCGCGGCCAGACGCGCAGCCAGACTAGCAGCCAGACTTGCAGCCCGGCTTGCAGCCAGGCCTGAAGCCAGTATTACTCTACCGCTACAGCCTCTCATAGCATGAAAAAACGGCTGACCGTAACATAGACGCCTTGAGGTTGAGAACGCATCGAGATAAAGTCTTCAATGAAGATATACAGTCGAGCTGATGGGTAGAAGAGGGTGACAACCCACATGGGCACCAGTGTTCTCCACCATCGAAGTCTCATCTCAGGATCACCGGTTGGGGAGAGGTTCGTCCAGCTGTCCAGACGTCGGGAGGCTCTGTCCCAGAGAGTCTGTAAGCGACCAGACCTGCGTTCAACGGTGTTTGTCTTCATAGGCAGAAGCTCGACGTCGTCGCAATTTGCCAAGAAGTTGTCGCGTCCCTGCTCTGCCTCGACTGCCTTTGGTGGCCGGCGGCTGCCCTGCAGGTATCTGATCTCATTAGAGAGGATGAAGATTCCGCCGAAGAATGAGACTGAGAAGTGGACTATTGAAGCCAAGCGCCAAAGCCACTTCTCAGGGGATGAGGGGAAGTGGAAGTTCCACGCAATCAGCATCGTGACGGCGAAGAGCGTTTGAATCACACCCCCGAAGAACCACATCCACGGGTCGGATATTGGAAGCCAAAGGTCGTCCGGAATTCTATCCCACAAATTCGTCTTGATTTGACGGCCGAAGATGGGACAATGGGCCAAGAAGCTCAACTCCTTGTAATATGCCCATATCACGTCCGAGAATAACCGCGGACCAGATATGAAGTATAGTGGCGATCGGAACCACTGCTGCGGCAGGCCGGGATGGGTCGTACTTCGGGCCATAGTGCGGATATCCTCCACAGTTGTGTCGGCTTTCGTTGAGATCACCACCGGGCGAGTGATTGTCGGCTTGTGATACCAAACCAGTGAGGTGACCACCATCATGAAGGAGAACGACAACGCCGTAAGCTCGAGTGTCGTCATAGGCAGGCCTTTGCTCACCCGCACCAGTTCCGTAACCATGAACCACGTCACCTGCCACACAACGATAACCTTGGATAAGGTATCCACGTGGCTCATATCCTTGATATCCTCTTTCGTAAGGCTTGGATATTCGATATGACCGTGCTTCACGAGGTAGAAGACTTGTTCGGACGTCACTGGGAATCCCTCGGGGTAGTCGGGCGAGGTCAGGTGAAATCCGCCCATATCGGCGAAGAACCCATGGGCTAGTGTCCATTCTCTACCCTTACCAAGGCCGGGGTGCTCAGCAAACAGCTAAGGTAGACCAATATCAGCAGACATTCAGTACTAATATGTGCTGCAGATGGGGTAGAACACACCTTGACGCTCCTGCGCGCATTCGCAAACTGCCCCATGGCGAAGACAACTAGGAAGTCGGGCCCTAGTAGCCCAATACAAGCAAGGTTGAACTTATCCACGAAGCGGTGATGCCGTTTATCGTTCGCACCGGGTACGTTAGGATGCGTCGAGACCCAGCAACATAAGATTATAGTAACGACACATGCCCAGATGATGTCGATACTACCGCGGTCAGTGCCAGAGCGCTGCCACCCGTCCAATATCGTTTGGTTGCTATGTGTAGCGGAAGAGGTAGTCATAGTAGGCCGACGTTGTTCGCTATACGAGTATGTCAAATACTTGTACTCAGTAACAAGACTTTGACGAAGATGAAAGAATGATAGAAGAGAACCGTCTACTAGAACAGGTCACGACAACAACAGCACGGTGAGCAAATAAGACGAGAGAAAACGAAATTTCAGACCCAGGACATCTCCGACATAACGGAGGAAAACAGCGGCTCGTCTCATTTTTGAGAACCGCCTGTCCAGCATCTCTCCCGCATAGATAATTGCCGGCGGTTACTCAAGATGCAGGTTGCCTTTGCGCAGCTATTTACGAAGGCAGACATTCCAGATCGACCAATGGACGCAAAGGTTAAGAGACTGTTGGTTACAGAAATGCAAAATGGAAACACCCATCTCTGTTAATGACGACGAGGTGGGCTCGGGCCGCAAAACGGCAACCCATTGGGCGGGTATTACAAGACTCTGATTGGCTGAAAGTGTTGAGGCGCCATCGAACCCTGCTGACACAATGTGAGGGGAAGGGAGGAAGAACAAGTGGTAATTGAAAGTCTGCAACAACAACAACAAGAACAACAATCCCAGAGTTACCACTTCAACACTTCGTTTACTTCGTCGCACTCTCGGCCTTCCGTCTGAGTTCTTCTCTCTCATTTCGCAAGTCATAAATTTTGTCTTCTGCCATCTCGAAGGCTTCAACTTGAATGCCTGTTGCGCCTTCGATGGCAGACGAGGCCGCAGACCTCACACCTCGCCCTCGAGACGGGCCACGAGCCATAGTACCGCGGCTTCGTACACCCACTCCTGCGCCATCTAACTGACCCTCGAGTGTCCGCCACGGAATGAGAAGATCACGCAGTTCGGTCCATCACTAGAGTTACACATCGCCGGGCTTCTCTTCGGAGGATGATGGCCTATTTCCCGGCCGACGAGGAGGATGACCAGGCTGAGATGCCCGGTGCAGAGAGCAGGAGCAGCAAGAGCAGGAGAAAGACAAGCAGGAGAAGGACTAGCAGGAGAAAGGCGTGCAGCAAAGCTGGCTTTCTGATACCAGAGATGCTGTGAACCCTCGCCGTAACCCGCATATCACGTGGTAGCTGCGCTCATACTTCCAGAGTCGCCAGCCGCGCCCAGGCTTACGGACAGTATATTAGGCCTACTCTACATTCCAGGCTCCGATCGTCCTCATCGGCGCCGGCAGTGGTTTAACGGAAGGGCCATGCTAGATAGGAGGGTCAACTTTGGCTAGGTAGGAGGGTCAGCCCGTACTAAACCCTAACCCTTGTCATAATATTCCTCCCTCTCCACGTTCCCACTACAACTCCCACCACAACTCCCACCACATCTCATACCACACTTACCATTACGTCTCACAGACTCCTAAATACTAAGTTTCAAGCAAATTGACTTGTACCAATTATTACAGCGCATATACCACAAAATTGCAACCAGGCCCTCACCCAGACTTACAACTAAACCTGCACCTAGACCTACACCCACACCTATAACCAGACTTGACACCGGACCTACAATAAGGCTCTCAAAAGCCAAGGCATCCTGAAACTATCAAGATTCACACTAATAAGTCTTCAAATGTGCATATTGGTCGACCCTCCTACCTAGCATGGCCCTAACGGAAACCCGCCTTCTCTCGAAAAACTCTTCTTCGATAGCTGTTGAAGCCAGGAGCTGAGCAAACATGCTCAAGGCGCTCCTCCTGCCGAAGTTCCTCTGTGCGAGAGCATCAGCCATCTCCACGAGCGCGGGTCTCGCTCACGCGCGCGCTCAGTCAACAAGACGAACCTTGTACTAGGCCAATCGTCTTCCACATCCACGAGCGGAAGACCTGCCGTTGCGGAGGTACACCCGACGCCAGGAGGAAGTTCAACATCTGAGGACGCCACCCTGCCGAAGTTCCGGTAGGCAGACTGGCCAGACCAGAGCCCGCGGTCTCTTACGGATACTCGTTCTACAGCCTCACACCAGCGGCCCTGGGTGGCCAGTGGTATCTCGAGCACGGTATCGCTGCGGAAGTCTCAGTACGCAGTTGAGGTCGCGAGGAGGTACAGGAAAGCAGCCCCGAACGCTGATCTCCCCCTCACTTCAATCGCAGCCTGGCTCTCCATCTCTATCTCGGCTAGCATCTCGCAGCCGCTTTTTTCTTCACCACCCTTACACCCAGTGAAAACAAGCAGCCGCAAGGAGGCACATCCAGGACCGTCCTACGCAGCCGAGTGGTCGTCGAATGTTATCCCACCGGTCACGATCAGGACAAGTGTCCAAATCCGTCGACCTACCCTATACATATCACACCTTAGCCTGGTATCATACATCCTCGAACGACCGCATCATGGCGATGGTAAATGTGGTGATATCCAGTTGGGAGTTGAAACGACTCCTAATCTGATCACAAGTCCACCAGGGTAATATACACTCAAATCGAAGCAAACCGACGATTCGACAACCATCCTAGTTGACACTGAGAGGACGAAGACACACCAGAAGCCAGCCCTGTTTCCACACGACCACCTTTTCGATGGCTGGCAGCCACTTCACTCCCACCGTGCCTCACATCGCAGTTCGCACAATGCATGCCCGTGAGAGTTTCCCCACCTCAGTCAAAAGCCGGTGTCCTCGCCCTCATACTTGCTCCATATTTCCAAAGTAACCACACCGGCAAAATGCCAGCAACAGCCGCCACGAATGCAATCGTAGTATTTCCCCACCCATACCCAAGGGCTCTGTACAAACTCGGGGCAAACAGCGGGAATAAGAACGCAGCCAGACTCCTCCCAAACTGCGTAGCCGAGAGGGCACTACTCGTGAACTCCGAGTAGACATCGATCACATACGCCTGGGCTGGCATCCCCGCCACCTGTAGACCAAATGTAAAGATGAACACGCCGATGTCAACAACGATCCAGTGAACCCGATACTGCGCTGCCCATCCGAACACTAACAACCCCACCGGCGCCAATAGCGCACCGGGATAGACAAGCGGGAGCCTCGCCTCGGGTTCGTGGCTCCCGTGTTTGCGGATCGTGCGCCGGTAGAGGACGTCCATCAGCCAGCCGCCGATCTGGGAGGCGAACATCTCGCCCAGGGCGCAGGCGATGTAATGCAGCCCGCCGAGCTCGATGGAGAGGCCGTACTGCGAGGTGACGACGTCGGCGAAGCTGGAGAGGACGACGTACAGGAGGCCGTAGTTGAGGGCGGAGATGATGGAGGAGAGCTGGATGATGGGGTGGAAGGTGAGGAGGCGCAGGGGCCGGGCGAGGGAGCGCTTGAGGATGGTGGGGAGGGAGAGGGCGCGGTCTAGACGCTCTTCTAGGGTCATGTACTGGGATGATGTCAGTAGTGTTTTTGTGTATGTTGGGTTGGAAAAGCGGGAGTAGGACAAAAGACAAACCTGCTTATTGCCCGTCGTCTTGCGCAAGCGAGCGGCGCGCCGCTTGAGAACGACTGAGCCGGATGTCTCGTGGAAGGTGAAGAAGCAGATGATGATTGAGACACCCTGGAAGATGGACGTGGCCCAGAACATCCATCTCCAATCGGCACGAGCGGTAATGACACCACCTAGGATGGGTCCAACTGCAACAGCAATCAGCGGTATGGCGAGGTATGTCCCCAGAGACTTTCCTCTCTGCTCAGCAGGCCAGACGTCACCCAACACGCCTCCGCCGAGGGAGTAAATTGCACTTGCTCCCAATCCGGTGAATAGCCGAGAGGCGATGAGTATCTCCTTCGTCGTGGCGAAGCCGCATGCCAGATTCCACGCCACGAACCACACATTCGAGGTGTGTAGGACGACTTGCTGACCGTACATCTCCGAGAGGGGTCCGATGATAATCGGGCCAAAAGCCGTTGCCAGGAGGTAGATTGAGAGAGACAGGGCGGATTGTGTGGGAGTCATGTTCAACTGCGCGGCAATCAGGGGTAGGGCAGGTGCCATGATGGTCGAAACGACGATGCGGTTAAAGCCCGTTGCTGAGAGGATATTGGTGACAACCCACTTGCGGCGGTCGGCCCATTGAATGGGGTTGTCTTTGTCGTAGGGCTCCGCGAAGACAACGAGGAAGGGATCCGGGTTGGTTTTGGTCTCGGACGGGGCCCGGGGTGGTGGCCGCTCGGGATCGTGTCGTAAATCCAGGGAGACCATTGTTGAGAAGGCGGGTGCTGATTATAGTCAATTACTAGGTATGGTATGTTGTCAATTATAGTTAACAATTGTTGTCAGTTGTAGCTGTAGTTAACGATTGTTGCCAATTGTAGCTGTAGCTAGCAAATTGTTGTCAATTGTTGTTGTAATCGAGAACACGCTGTTGCACCCTCCGGGAATGGCGCCCCTCCCCACCCCACCCATTCGGGCTTAGCGCCGCCATCGTCCACGCAATTCTATCTCTCTGTCTCACGCTCCAGCATAAATAGACCGCTCCTCCCCGACGTCCTCTTCTTGTACTCTTGACTTCGCACTTTCACGTTTTATCTTCAACTTTTCGCCGGCCACTACTGCCGCGCGAGCTCTGATCCTCATTTCGCGAAGGATCCTGGCTCTGCACCATTGACCCTGGCTGCTTGTCCCTCCTTTCTCCCCCTTTCCTCTCTCCCCGCTGCTGGGCTCTTTGTTTCCTTCGAAGGCGCCGTCCCGTCGCGCGGGATCTTAGCCCTGTCCTAGCGCTCGCCGTCCGAGACCTCTTAACTCTCCCGTTCATCTCGATCTCAACCTCGAACTTCGACTCGACTGCCGACATTTCGACTGCGCTGGGCGATCAAGATCTGCCTCCTTTCCTTCACGACACCCACCAAGCTTTTCCCACGTTGGACCTCGGATTTCCCGCTTATCCACCTACCAGCCCTGCCCGCCATGTCCCTCCCTTCGTCCGTGAGGCCGACTCCGTGTCTGCCTAGCGGATCCTCGGCGCGAATCGCATGGGCCTGCCTCTCCTGACCAGTCACAAAAATGCTGCGGGTGTCGAGCGCATCGATGCAGAGGCACCAGGAGGCCTCTGCCTTGCATCACTTGTCCAGGACGTCTCCGCCTGCGGGCTGGACGTCTTGTTGGTCGTGATCGGACCGATTGCCAGCGCAACTGCGGCAAAGACATGCAGAGGCGGATCACGCGGATGCAGGGTGCCCACCTGATCTGGCGGCTGCCTATTTCTAACTCCCCTGCTATCGGTGGTGTTGGGAAATGGCATGATAAGGAGAAAGCCCGAGATCATGCAGAGGGTTGCAGGAAGGCGCAGAAGGAAGAGACGACGCACCTGTATCACATCGGCTAGGCCGCCCTGGCCAATCTCCGGAGACGCTGTTGGCCATGTGTCGTCAGCTCAGGGACGTGATTCGCAGTGTCGACGATCTCCTACGGGGGTCGTTTTCGCCAGCTGCGCTTCTGTCTGTCTCGGCAGTTACATGATTGGCAGAGGTACGAAGGACTGAGCAGTTGCCGGCCTCCTGTTCCCTGGCTCCAACGTTCGCGAGAAGCAGGAAGGAGACCAGAGGATCCGAGATGACGTGGCCTCTCTGGCGCTCCTGGTGAGTCACGAAGAACGCCGCAGGGAGCTGAGGAGCGTTGTGACGGATCTGCACCCCCTGCGCGTGATGATCCATGTCCGGAGTGGCAGCGAGGCCGATTTCGACTGGGAAAGGGCTGGATAAGCTGAGACAGTGGCGATTGCCGGGCAACCCAGTGAGATCTCACCCCTACCGTTGGCGGTCTCGGAAATGGCATGATAAGGAGCGGGGCCGAGATCATGCAGGTGCAGCATAAGGATGAGACACCTCCGGAGGCGTCGTGTCCATATGTGGTCAAGTCAGAGGCGTGATTCGCAGCGACGGTGATATCTTGGGAAGACCACCTTGACCGGCTGCCTCCTGATCCTCTCGGCAGCTGCATGATTGGAAGATGTACGAGGGAGGGAGGGATTGCGCTCTTATTCCCTGGCTTGGATGCGGAGCCACGTTTGCAACCGAGCAGGTTCATGGGCTGTAGGTGACCGGAGCAGTCTTTGCTGATGCTGTGATTGAGCCCGCCATTTTTACGCACGCAGATATATTACTGTCGCGGTCCCACGCCCATCAATGCCATCATGCTTAACTCGCACGACAAAGGCTTCCAAAAAAAAAAAAAAATTCCGAAGTCTTTGGGATCTCTTGCAGCCCGTCTGCTTCTCAACAGTGGCGATACGATGGCTAACGTCTCCCTTGACGCTCCTACGGCGGCAAATCCAGAGCCCAGAAGCCAAAATCTCTATGCTCAGAATGGGAAAACCTCTGCAGGAGCCTCCCAGGACGATGCATTCCTAATCTCCAGCGATAACGAGTCTGATTACGGTCATTTTGAGGAGGACCAATCTGACACTTCTTTCCCGTCGATTGGGGAGCTTCCTCTACCTGCCAGACACCAAGACGGTGAATCTGGCAGGGTTGCCGGGAGTGCGCACCTGAACTCTCCAATACTCGGCGAGCCGTTACGCTAACGTATTTGAGCAGACCAACCTTTCAGCGCCACATCTAGTGCTAGTGGCGACAGCGACACGAAGGAGTCATCAGTCACCGATGGAGCCGACTCAGACAATGAAACCGTCCCAAGCTGGCAGCAGCAAAGACGTGGCCTAGAGCATCCTCCAGCAGCGCCATCTACCCTAACACCGCTGCGGCCATGGTTTGCGTCGCCAGAGCCCTTCCAGGCCAAGCACGACCAGCTGGCCCAGTCGATTCCCGTAGGCAATCCGCTGTGTGGGGCCGGCCTGGCATCCGATCCCCAGGACACCACATACCGCAAGAGGGCTGACGGCATATCTCACGGATTCGGTGCTCGGTATTCGCACAGCTTGCGTCTTTCCGGTTCACCATCTCCCTGGTCAAGGCTTCTTCAAACAGACCAAGATCCGCCCGACAGGGTTGGCAACGCCCCATGTGAAGCCAGCCAAATACCCGGTTCCGACGATGCTACCCAAGACGTGCTCGTTCGGGAGACACCCGGCGCTACAACCCTTGGACACGTGGTCGAACAATCACCTAGCTCAAGTCGAGAGACCACGCCATACCTTGAGGGCGAAGTAGAACCGTCGCCTGACTTGCAATGGGAAGAGAGCCCATCTCGAGAGAACACGCCATGCCTTGATGCGGCCAGCCACAGTGATGACGTGGGCGACCAGAACGTCCAACAAAGTGGCACTCATCTCGGCGGAGCAAGCGACGAGGGAGCTGGGCCGCCTAAGGCGATCCGGGAGTCGACACGGACGGGGAGGACGGTCTGTCGTACCCGCTTTCCCGACAGGCCTCATGACACCTATTTGGATGACGACAACTGGGGGCAGAAGTCTGACCACCACGGCTACGCTCGTGACGACAAGGATGCCGAGGAAGACTACCAACCTACCTCACTTGAGGGTAGCGAGAGAGAGTGGGATGAGGAAGATGACGTTGGACCACCACCAAGCAAGCGTGGCAAAACCGTCTCTGCCGTTCCTACTACGCTCAACACCGCTGCCACTCAGCGCCTTCGCCCAAGCGGTTCCGTCTCCCAGTTGCGGAAGGTCCAGTCCTCGGCGCACGGCAGAAAACGCTCTTCTGGGCGCAGCATTCCCAGGCCCCCATCTTCACGCGTTTCCCACGATGGAGAAGGCGCAGTGGGAGCCGTTTTTGCAAGCTTTGAGGAATGGCCGCTTGAAAACGTGTCCCTCAAACGCGTGACGGAGAACGGCATGACGACTTTCCAGCTGCAATTCAGCTGGGACTCTTGCGAGCATGCCACCGAAAGCCCTCGTTCCGAATCCCCGGTCAAGAAGCGGAAGTCGACTAAGCGAGGTCACGCAGTGAGAGCTGCCATTACGCCCGACGAAGATGACCTTGTAATAAAGCTGAAGGAGGTGGATAAACTACGATGGCAGGAGATCCACAAGAGGTTCACGGAGGCCTTTCCAGGGCGGAAGCGGAGCGTTGCGACCCTGCAGGTGCGTTACTGTACGAAGTTGAAGCGGAGGCATTGCGAGGAGGGAGATGGGAACGAGCCGAGCAAGGCCTACTCCACGGTTTCCCGCCGTCGGTCTTCTAAGGTTGGTTAACGGCGACGCAAGTAACGTGAGGGTTGATCGAAACATGGGGCAAGTCTTAGCTTTTGATAGGAATAGCTACATTTGACTTTCATTTAATTGACTTGAGTGTTCTCAGATAAGGCTCATCTTCTCATTTAGCGAGTTAGTCCAATACTGTTCGTCATTGCTATCTGCCTCTACTGGCACGTCCTCCGCCCGACTTCAGACAAACGAAACGCTAATATACACAAAATTTGTGCTTGCAGCGCGGACAAGTTGCTACATTGGACTAGCGAGACGAGGGCGCAATGATGCCTTCGCTCCGTTGTCCGCGTGAAGTTGTCGACTTTCCGTTCAGGTACATTCAAAAAATTCTTCAAGAAGCCGGTTATCAAATGATATTAGCCAACCCAAAGCATCGCAATCGTCTCGGTCCTTCGGCATCAGCATATCCGCGAACTCCATGTATCTCTGGACCTCATCTGGCCCGTAATCCTTGCTTCTTCTGTTCCCCTGTATAACGTTGTGAAAACGGGGCGTGTGTATCGTCGTGGTGGCCCGAAGCTTGCGGTTTTTGAATGATAAGAGTAGCAATGCTACATCAGGTGCCTGGAACCTATTGAGAAAACCCGGCGTCCCCGTCCCCCGCTTGCGAGCGGTTGTCCACAACACCTGATGGACTTTAAGGAGGATATGCGGTTGAAGGGTCACGCTCGAGCCATCATGGAATTTCCGCTGGAGTGCCATCCTCTCAAATCAGACGAGATTTCTCGGTCAGACTTAGGTCAACGAGGTCAAAGATCTTATGCGGAAAGGTTCCGTCGAGTCTGGTAGAGGGTTTGAGGGCAGGGCTTCGTGCCGGAATAGCGCCGCATGCCGGGACGCTGGCCGCAAGTCGGTGGTCAAGTGCTTCACTTGAGGCGTCGATCGGCGATGCAAGCGCATCGCGGTCCTTCGGGCCCGAAGGATCAGGGCATGGTTGTTAACTACTCTGATCGTTTTTGGCTGCTCGTTGCCGAAGATGCGCTAAATCTTCTCTTGCATGTCCTTTAATTGCTTGCCTAATGCGTCGCAGGCTGCGAGTCGAACCGATCCTTCTCGATCGTCTAGCCGTGCCGCAATAGCCTCAAAGATATCGTCCGGTATATTTGGCTGTTTGGCTAGTATGCCAACCGCTGCCTCTCGAATCGACCAGTCTTGGTGCTTTAACCCTGCCCCGATGGTCCTAAGCATACTGTCCGGTAATGGTGACTGGTGGCGTAGTATGTCAACGGCTGCTCGCCGCGCCGAGTAGTCTCGGTGCGCTAGTCGTGCCGCGATGACTTCAAGGATATCACTAAAGGCATGACGAACTGTCATTCCGAAGCCTTGGCCTGCGATGTGAACAACACCGCCAATAGTAGCTGTACCGATAATTATGCCTTCAGACAGGACATCAATTCCAAGACCGTTTATGCTCTGGTACTGGGAAGACCATCTCACTCATTCGGAGGAGATAGACATCGCCCAAAGTCGGCGAGGCACCGATAAGCATGCCTATAAAAGTGCCGTCTTGCAAGCTCATTGCCCAGGACCCGCAATCCCCGGACTGAACCTTGTCTGCCGAAATAACAAGAACCGGCTGAGGAACCGCCGTCATCGGTATGCCTAGTGCACCACTTGAGCATATCTCCATATGTTCTTCAGCTGCTCTTCTCTCTCGCTCGGCTCTCTCTCTCGCGATACGCTGCTCTTCCTCTGCCCTTTTCCGTTCCTTATGTTTCCGTTGGGCTTCTCGCGACTCCTCATATCTGCTCCACTCGTCTCGCAGGTCAAAGTAGCATTTGTCGTAAGCCGTACGCTTTACCCTATCGGCTAGATATTCGTATGCTTCGCGAACCTAGTTAAAAACATGACAATGCTAGGCTTTATAACCTGTAGGATGCCTGTAATGGACTGTATTAAGCCAAATATAACCGTCAGAATTATGCCCGCCACTATGAGCCAGAACCCCCACCATTGCCCCATGTCACGGCGGTCGTGCCACCATTGAATGACACTGGACGGCTTCGATCTGTCGAAGCTTTCGGAAACAGTCATGAGTCTCTCTAGCCAATAAACGTAGACGCCCCTGCCTCGGCTTACTTCTCTCTCCGTATCCTCTCTATCGTAGCCTGCTGCTGTTGTTCCCTGGCTCTCAGCCCACAGCGTCCCATCTTTCCGCACTCGATAAGTTCTCTCCATACTTCAACATCGTCCATATGAGGGACATCGCCGGTTTCCGGGTATTGTGGACCAACAACCTCGCAGACCATCTCACCATGAGGGGTACTGCCATTTACATGTTCCACCACGTGTCGGCCCTCAAACGGCTGAGAAGCTCAGTAACGAGGTAAGCTTTTCAGCGGAGACAGTGGTTGAGCTGGTGTTTGCAAACCAGTAAAAGGCTTACGTGCTCGACAGCAATGTCTTTCTACCTACATCTGTAATCGACGAATCATTGGCAACTATCAATCTTCTCATAGGCCCTCGGCTCAACCGATATCCTTTGAACAAAAAGTGAATGAGTGATAGCGGTTGGCTTCCGGCCGGTAGGTCTCCAAAGGACGTGTTTCATCATCATTGGCTCGACCTCTATGCCGATATCATCCAACCAGAAGAGTACCTTCGTCTAGAACCACCATTAACCTGCATCAACCCTTTTGACAAGGCAGCACCAGAGGCGGCATAGGCTGTCGTGAATGTGGTGAATGCGCCTCGCCACGTCACTGGGGCGGTAGCGTCGGTTTTGTGAGGCTGTTTCATACAGAGTCCATCGAGAGCCAACGATTGGTAAACCCAGCCGCCGAAATGTAGGCCTTCACTTTTGGCCGTGTTGGGCGGCCTAGCCGCACACAGCTGTGACTCAACAATGCGTCTCCCAGGCAACAGCTCAGCGCCTCGGCCAATGCAGTTGAAACATGACCATTTGACACCTTCCTACTCTACTCCGTCGTTTGCCCTATAGTTGCCTGGGATTAGTTGTGGGATTAGTTGAAGTGATTAAGGAGAACGACGGTAGACGCGCGAAGGGACGACAACCCGGGATGGCGCGCACCGGCTTTAGTGCTAGCTGCTACCACTAAAGCCCGTGCACGCCATCCGCCACATTGACCTGTGCCCCGCCATACCTGAAGACATGCATCGCCACACTCTCCGCCTTGCCTTTGAACTCCAGATTGGCGCATTCTTCGGCGTTTCGGGCACATGGTGCTGAAATTGGCAATCCCAAAAGCTGGAAACATGTCACATCACTAAAAGAACTCAGACGGACGAGAAAATCATTCCCTGGAACAGTTGATACTCGCTCGAGACGTACCGCCGCAATTAGAGCCTCCATTTGGGGGTCCAAGCCCGTGGTGGGTAAGTCAGGAGACGGGCGCTGAACTAGCAAATGCAGGGTCTGAAGCCAGCTACTCAAGTTTACATGTTGCTATACGACGACAACAATGGTATAATCGACGAGTAAAGCTAGCTAAAGGAGATTCCAATGGCGCGACAATGCCAATCAGACACAGTGTCGCAACTGAGTGTCCTCGCGTATTGCATTCAGCAAAGCTGCTGCCATTTCAGCCTCGCTGTCAGTAAGAGCAGGCTCCTCAGTCTGTTCCTCTTCCCAACTAGCGCGCCTCGGATCGGGGACAGCTCCTGCAAAAGCTTCAAAGCCTTGGCCGTCGTAGCCTTCGTCCAGAGAGCCAGGCATGTCCAACTGCTCTTGCAAGCCACCGTCCCACTCAGGCTCCATCAGCAAGATGCTGCGCTCATGGTTGTGCTGGCGCTTCCTACACTCTCCGCCACAAGACGACTTAGACGACCTCTTTCGCGTTTGTTTGAGTGGAATATGAGCTTCGGCACGGAGGTCTAGCAATGCGTCCAAATCACGCGACGACGGAGGCAGGACTGTCCACCTAGGCTTTTCCAGCCAGGCTTGCGCTGCCCGGCCAGCTTCTTGGTTATCGTGTACGATCTGGTCGCGACTTTCTGGGACGAGGTTTGCGCAGCCGGTCTCATGTAACCCAGCTGTCATAATTGGTGATCTGGCTGGCAGCGTCGCCACACATTTGAAGGGTGGGAGGCGGCGCATCTGATCTTTGATTTCGGCGGATCTCGGCCGAGTCGATCGAATCCTCCTCCGGGGTAACCGGCCAATTTGCAGCATCTTGAAGCATCGCTTGGAGGTAGCAAGCCTTCTCGGCCGAGTCCAGTGACTCCTCTTCCTGAATATCCCCCGGCCAAATTGCAGCATCTTGAAGCAGTACGGTTTGCTGATCTCCGCCGTACTCATCTGTAGCATGGCACTGAATAGAGGCTGGCGTCGGGGTGTGACAGTCGTCTTCGGACGCATCATCGAGAAGTAGCGCTTGGGTGTAGCAGCTCTCGGCGGATCCTCGTAGGCTTGGCGTAATGATCAACATTTCATTACATAAAAACCGTTGAAGCTCATCGGCGTAATAGTAGTCCCTCGCAAGTCTCTTGACGATCTCGTGACACCAGTCGACTCCTTTAGCTTTGCTCTGTGGGAGACGATAGACGCATTCGCAGACGGTCACACCAAGGGACCATATGTCGACTGCAGGAGTGTAACTCCTAGCTTCGTGACTCCTAGCTTCGTGATGGGCATTTCTTCTGTCTTTTTCGTTGTAGAGCTCAGGAGCCATGTATATGTAAGTCCCGCAAAAGAGAAAATCGTGGGCTGGACAGCATCCTTCCGATTCACGACCGTTAGCTGCAGGAGTACACCGCACCCTCGGCACTCATCCAGACAGGCATCCCTCAGGGGTCGCCTGTCTCGCCCATCCTCTATCTGTTCTACAACGCAGACCTCCCTGTGCGCTTGACCAGGACGTCGTCGCGGATGAACTGCAAACTCCTTCGGTCGACGCGCTGCAGCTGAACCTTTGTGGCCTCTTCGTCAACGTCTACGATTCCAAGCTGTCTTTCATTCATCAGACAGCGAGGGAATTCCTCACCAGTCCTAAATGACAGGGCAAGTGGGAAGGGCGCTTGAGCATGCCAAAGTCGTACAGCACGATGTCACTGGCCTGCCTTCATTATTTGCTGCTGCCGGATCTCGCAACGCCACGTCTGAACTTTCACGGCAGCCGAGAACGCTCAGTCCTCCCGTACGCCGCTATCTACTGGCCCTTGCACTACGTCTCGCAGGAAGATGTCATTGCAGACCAATTACGGAAGGATGCGCGTATGTTGTGTAATGTGGTTGGGGAGGCGAGGGTTTGGGCACCTAACTACTTCAAAAGGAGGTATATCGTTTGGCAAAGTTGGACTGATTTGGCTCTGGCGAGCTATCTGGGTGTGAGGCTGGTCGTCCAAGATATCTTGACCAAGGAGGAAATAGATGTCGATGCCCAATGTGGAGGGGACGGCACCGCGCTCTGTATAGCCTCGGCAGAAGGCCACAAAGAGATCGTCGAGATGCTACTCGGCAAGGGCGCCGACGTCAATGCACAAGGCGGACACTACGGCACGGCGCTCCAGGCGGATGCGGCAGAAGGCCACAAAGAGATCGTCGAGATACTACTCGGCAAGGGTGCCGACGTCAATGCACAAGGCGGACACTACGGGCAACACCTTGAAGCGTTTCGTACAGGCCGCCACACTGCTATGGTCGATGGATCATGTTCGCGGAGAGCCGACAACATACAGCCTTGACAGACACCCTGACGACGCCCAAGACGAGGCGGGAGAGCGCCACACAAGCAAATTTCTTGACTCGATTGCCCTGATCTGCGCAACGAGAAAAGACGCTTACTGTCTCGGCCGCTGCCTTGGAAGAGTGGTCGCCAGACGGAACCATTATCCGGATTGCACGAAATAGCGGCCTCCCTGAGGGAACGCTCTATCAAATTAGGGGGGTCATAGAATTGCTAAATGATATTGCCCAATGCGGCTGCCCCTTCCAGGGGTCTTAGGTAGTGTTGGGGAGCGCGGAGCAGTTGCGGAGCCGAAGTGCCGTCGAGAGTTGCTCGACCATTCAGGGACAGAAGACGAGGAATCATGGCGTTCCCTTCTAAATTTAATTGTGCCACTTGATCAGTGACAAGCCAGCGCAGTGGAGATAATAAGTTGCCTGCCCTAGTAATACAGGCTGAGGCGCTATAGATCCCCAAGGCTAGCACTCTGCACTCCGCAGGTGGCCGTAAAAATACAGTGTGATGCCGGCTGCAGCTCGCCGCCCCTTACGGCTCGCTTAACAGCCACCTCGTTATCCCCTAACAGCTACAGAATTCAGCCTGTTGTTGAGACTTGGAGTGCGAGTGGCATTGTTAGTGTTTGACAAGCAGGCAGTTAGCGGCATTACACTGTATTTTTACTCGTGTGCGCCACCATGCCCAGAACGGAACACTTAACGACGATCTTTCAATAGTGCAAGCTTGCGCCTGGCTGAGAACTCGAGCTATTGAATAGAACTTTTAGATCTGATTGCCTTTGCTCCCCGGCCTGACCGTCCTACCGGGCAAAATGTCCTTCAATTATATATAGCGTGATGGCTTCACACAGCTCGGTGTTATCCAGTACTAGAGCCATCCTCCTTTCTCGCTTTCATTCAAGACCCTCGACGATTTCAATATGGGTGCAGTGTTGCGGTTCGGCATGATGCTGATGGCATCCGGCTTGCAGGCCCTTGCGTCTCCGTTGCTTGAAGAACGGGCGGCGTGCCATAGGGATAACCTCCTCCGCTGCTACGACCCTACCGGGACGAAGCCTACAGATGTTGCCAGTCGCTCAGCAGCCACCGCTTTCTGCTCGAGCTATCTGTCCATTCCTGTCGTGACAGTAGTCGTTTCTACAATCACTCCAGTCAGGTATGTCCCCGCAACGACTCTTAATATGCCGGCCTTACTCTGACAAAATATAGTACTTTAACGTCCACGACAACGACAACCGATAGCACCAAAGTAGTCACTTCGGTATCTACTTCGGTCTCTATAGCGGAGGTCACTGTGATAGCGACCGTAATAGCTTCATCGAGTTCTGCGGCGAAACGAGATGCTGCCGCAACCGTTGCAGCTCCTGCATGCGCTGGTACAACTAACGTACCTGCTTCTGTATCGTCGGCATGCTCTTGCTTGAGTATCACGCGGTCGACGACCAAGATCACTGTTACGGCTCCCACATCCACCCACGTTATTGTGAGTAGTGTCATGAAATACCGTTCGATTTATGCTGATATATTGTTTAGCTCACAACTATCCACGACACGACCACGACCACAACGGAAACCACTACAACTACAACAGGCACTTCCACGACCACAACTACCACCATCGTACCGGCCCCTACATGCGGTCTCCCGGGAGCTTTTTGCGATATCAACAACTTTATCCAGCAATGCTGTCACGCGGCCGATGGTAGCGTTGGGTGCTATTTCCCTTCTGGTGACCCGTTTAATGGAATTTGCTTCATATAATGAGTTGGTGCGAGTGATGCATGGCACGGTCCGTGTTCCAAAATACTTTACTTTTCGCGTTATGTCTGGATTCGAAGGGGTCCTATATAATGTGCAATTTGTCGGCAATGCTGAACTGGACGGTATGTTCATTGTAGGTGGTTATGTCGACTCAACGGACCCATCGCCGTAGGGATATCGGGTTGGCATTCGTTTGTTCGGCATACACTTGGTTTATATCGAGTGCGCTTTTGGCACTGGGCGCGTTGATTGTGCAGAAACGCTTTGTGAACCGATTACGGCAGAACCGTCGCGCAGTTAGAACGAAATCCACTGTCATTGTTCGCTCATATCTGACAACAACAAGCGGTGAAGGCTAAGCGCCACTCCGCCGCAGTGCCTCTACTTAGCGGAATTCACGGTATGTGTATCTCAGATTTTAAAGCAGGCGTATGGAAGTCCTTGGCTGGCCATCCAGCCTTGTCGCAGCGGGGTCGAAGACAAATAAAAAAAAAGCCTCTCAGAGGTGATGCCAAGGCTACTGATCAGTTGATATCATTGTTTCAAAACGCTGCTACAGTGTGACTGTGTGCTTGTGAACTCCAGGAACATATGCATGAATGCCCTAGCTCGTAGGCCGCCCTGCCCGCGCGGTAGACGGCCTTCGTTATGTCCCCCAAGCTCCACTTCCCGTGCTGCCAACGCCGATAAACCATACACTGATTGCCATCCCGAATCCCCTGGCGACCTCTAATCACCTTCCATGCCGCTTGGACAAGCGGTACAAGACGACATCAGATGTCCGTCCCATACGCAGCGCACCAAGAAACATGTTGCGGCGCAGACTTGGAGGCGGATCGTTGGCTGATTCGGACTGGCACCCTTCTTCCGAGCGGTACGCTTCCTATCTTGGCCCCGAGCGGAGCGGCGGAGTACCTAGCAGTGCTGAAGGCCTCGCCTTGTGGGTCCTGGAGTCCAGATCCGAGTCGGCTCTGTGGTTCACAAAAAGCAAGAGAAAGTCCAGCTCCCACCTTCGACATATTCTCCATCCGACCTGTTGCTGCTGGTGACAACAGTGGGTACAAGCAAACACGAGATGGCTGTTCCCGATTACAAGCGAGACTGTGGTGGTAACAGGGTCGGCTTACTGTTGCCGCAGCTTAAGCGCAGCGCAACCGCATCCTGGAATCTGGACAATCATAAAGATGAACATTTCCAGACTGTGCAGCTGAATAATTGCTGTCTATAGTAGCTGCAGAGAGACGCCGGTGCCGGTGCTGGTGCCTCGACGACATTACTGCCTTGACTGCCATGTCTATGTCGACGGTGGCGGTTTAGCGAGGCTACTGGAGCAGATCAATATCCTCCTGTCGATCTTCTTGGTCAAAGTCTCCGTCTTTCCGTGCCTTGATGGATGGATGGGTTGTGGCAGACTCGAATGGTAACGAGGAAAGAGGAGTTGGGGATAGAGAAAGGAAGGATTTTCTGGCGGCCGGACACCTCTTTATATGCCTCTCGAGACGGCCAGCGGGCTATATTAGGGTCCCGAGGTGCAGGGAAAACTCGAACATTCCATGCCGTTGAGAAACCGTCCTGGCCCGAGGCTGACATGTTTTATGCCTTATCGGTGGGGATCTGGAGGTCCGCGAGACGTCGACGGGATGGGGATGGGGGTGATGGGACGAAGACGCAGGCGTACTTTGCCGCGACCTGGTGAGGACCCAGGCGTGCAGGTGGTGGAAACTTTTGAACGAAGCGTGGGCCTGGGTATCCCGACATGCTGATCAGCATGGCCGACCTTTCCTTCACCTGGGAGGGGGCTGCGGTCGATTGTCAAATGCCTCGGAGTTGATGCTGAGTTGTGTTCAAAAGAGGTACCTCTAGGGACCAATTTCAAATCCTCTCCCCCCCACCCCCTTCACTCTCACCGTCCGTATATTCCTCTCCGCGGCTCTCCCATCCCACCTCTGCAGCATCGGTAGCAGCAATCAGCACCCCAAGATCCTGCTGCTGCTGCTCCATCCAGCCCCTCTTCTGCTTTCCGTTATTTGTTGTTTCGAGCAGCGGATCCAAGATCAGAACTGTCACCGCGGGTAGACGGGTTGAAGGGAGATCCACCTTGTCGTCAATGGCAAGGCTCCGCTAGTGAAACCGTATATAACTGCAACGGTCCATACCTGCCGGGCTACGATCACCATTGCTTCGGATCCTCCCATCACCAGGAACGGGTGTCATTGATCAGGTCGACAGCTCCCACCATTCTCCTTCAGTCTGTTGAAGCGTCCCTGAATCTGACATACCTCCTGCGTCGTTTCTTATTTCTGGGTTCAGTCCCCTCTTTCCACACTCTCTGCGTCGTCATCTGCATCTAAGGAATTCCTGCTGTTTGCACGGCGGTATGGAAATTCAGTCGGATGAAGTTCTCTTGGTGTCTCCCTACAGTACCGCCTCGTTTTTCGGCTCCTTCAGCGCTACCAGTGCCGATTCCCTGGCGTTTCACAGATATCAACATGGCGATCTCGTTTTCCCGTTCACACCGGACAGGAGCCAGAGTTTCAGCAGCACAGCGGCCAGCTCCGTAACTCGGCCAACCCACAATACTTCGCTTATCAGGTGCTCGGTGCACCCTATATGATGGCTCAGCCCGCCATGTCTGGGCAGCAAATGTCTCAAGGCTCGGAGACAATGTCTACCCAGCAGATGCAAAACCAGTTTGTACCTGGCATGGTAGAGCCAACTACACCGGGTTCAAGTGCTTCGAACCACGGCGCTTCGGTGGCCCAGTTCCGGCATTCACCGGCTGCCAGCTATGTAGCCCAGCACCCGACATCTGCCCCAACCTCAATTAGCTACAACTCGCCCGCGACCATGAGCCAGCCGAGCGAATATCCACCCACAGCCAGGAGAGATAGTCTCAGGGATTCGATACCAACGCTTCATAGGAACAGCTCCACGATGTCTCTTGACTCCATGTCCAGTAACAGCTATCCCCCACCCCCAGCAAGCCAGAGTGTTCCGGAGCTCTTTACTTTCGTCACCCCGCAAGTCGGTGGGACTCCTAGCGCGACATCCTGTTTTGCCTCTGATAGTGGTACGGGATCGCAGCAACATTCACACAAGGTTATCAAGAAGCGAGGCTCTGTCGCCGGCCGAAGACCGCGGAAGCCTCCATTCGAAGTGGTCACGGAACCGAAGGTGCAAGACGCACCTCAGATTCAGCGAGGCAAACAACGAGCGAGACTGCTGCTACCCGTACTGAATCATCGCCAGTCCGCCACTTCCCATTTAATGTTGGAGCGTGACCAAAAGCCACCAATTCCCAACAACCATTAAAGCTGGTGTAGCGGTGTGCTTCCTCACTGGCCAATTGGTTGGCGCTTGTTTGTCAGTTGGGAAGTCACCACGCCCGACAGGCGAAGCGCTGCAGGCCTGTAACAAGTGGCGCTCTGGGCACCCATGGCGCTGTGCTTCAGCAGCAACCCCCGCGCAATCCACAGGGCCGGGAACACCAATTACACTGTTCGCTAATCTGTTACAGCGTACACAGTAGACTAGATACACTGCGAGACCGGCCACCAAATTCGAAATCCGGACCCGTCTCCGGACAACACAACTCGTCGTTGAAGCCATCACCAAACTGCACTTTGGGCCTCACTTTGGGCCAGTTGAAGGATGACAACAGCCATCGCATGCTTGCCGCCGACATCAGGTGTCCACCCCATGCAAGTCCGTTATACCCCCTCCCGTTACGGTAAAGCTGCATTTGCGCCCGACCTGCTGTCGTCTACAATTCCCATTTCACATATCTGCGAGGGGTCTGCGCGAAGTCGCCGGTAAAGGAAGCGCTGCTTGGCCAGTTCCCGCGGCCACTGCCTCAGCTTCTCCATGTCGGTGTCAAACCAAACCACTATCACAGGCAGAAACAATCCCTCAAACGACTTCAGCCATCATCTCGGCCGCTTGCCCAAACCAGCATCATCACGGAGTATCGATGCGGAGTCAGGGTCTCGTCCGAAGTCCTGCTAGAGAGGCTCTCTCGGTGTCTTTCACTCCTCGTTTGACTTCCGAGATTATGTCCCTCGGCAGCAATCGCTAATACCTTCTATTCTGACGAGACCATAAGAGAGGCGCATCTCGGCACTGCTCCCAAGACCTGCCAAGTAGATCAACCTTGGTCACTACCCCAAAGTCGTATCAGGTCTCATCTCTCTCCCCTGCGACCAACCACAGAGACTGTTCACGAAGTCGATATCCAGCTTTCGTTTTGCCAGTCAGCCGTCCTCGAGTTCGGCAAGCTTCACGAATACGGTGTGAAGTTGGAACTCAAGCAGGAATTCAAGGAGACAAGGACGAGGTGAAGGGGTTCAAGGTCGAATTCAAGGAGTTCAAGGACGGAATCAAGGAGTTCAAGGTCGAATTCAACAAGTTCAGGGACGACGTAAACAGACGGTTCGACTGGATAGAACTTGAGTCACTCCGCATGGGTGCCTTTGAATAGGTGAAGGCGGGGGATGACGTGAGAGGGTGTGTCCGTCGTTTTCGCGTCCAGAAGCTCAGTAATCAGGTCCGTTGCACCGACTTCGGAACACTATAAATGCGCAGTGTCTCAAAGTCAAAACCAACGCTTGGGTTTTCCGCTAAACATTCTCGAACCGGAGCAGCGGCTCATTATGGCGCTTCTGCAAATCCCGGCCGGCGTCTACCCTCGGGCACTCAACGCCATCGGACTGCTCGTCCTCCTCTACCTCGCTCGCGGAGTCGTCCTTCTTTACCGGAGGCGGACGCGCTTTCGAGCCCTTGCGGCCAAACATGGATATGTAAGTGTTTGCCCAAGGCCCGGCTTGCCGTGACAACCGCTAAGGCGCTGGCGCTCTGTCCAGGAACTTCTCCCCAACCACTCGATTATCTTTGGCGACCTCATCACCGTCGGAAAGTTGATGGCCAAGTGTCCAAGCGATGTGCACGGCCAAATCGTACCGCACCTGCTGGCCCAGGCTTTCCCAGAGCTCGCCAAAGCCGGCCTGTTCTACGTGGATACCTGGCCTTTTACGGACCCGATGATTGCGGTGTTCCACCCGGACATGATGGCCCAGTTTTGTCAGGAGGATTCACGGCCCAAGCACGGGCACGTGGTACGAGAGTTCTTCCCTTTCACCGAGGGAAAGGATCTCGTGACGTCGGAAGGAATGCAATGGAAACAGTGGCGCGCCGTTTTCAACCCGGGCTTCTCGACCCAGAACATAATGTCGCTGGTCCCGTCGTTTGTAGAGGAGATCCTCTTGTTCAGCAAGCACCTGGGAAAGATTGCTGAGACCGGAGAGACGGTCCAGATGGAGCCGCAAGCTACAAAAGCTGTCTTTGACGTAATCTGCCGCGCTTCAATGTGAGTCTTCATCGCTCAAAGATAAACTCGCCGACGATGGTGATACGGCACTGGAGGCTGATCCGACCGCAGCGGAACAAGTCTCGGGACTCAGACGTCGGCCGACTCTCCACTCCTCAACGCGCTCAAGCAGAACATCGCTTGGCTCATACCCGAGTTTGGGCCTGGGCAATGGGCCAAAATACTGCATCCTCTGCGGACGCTAGCAATAAGACGCAACAACTCGGTCATGCACCAAATACTGCAACCACTGCTGGAGGCTCATTGCCTCGAGCATGACCGCACTGGTGGCCCAATGACAGCCGTCAACCTTGCTGTGCGTGGTTATATGAAGAGCCAGGGAGACACGGCGCTAGAAAAGGTCGACCCCGTCTTCCTTGATACCGCTGTCGAACATATTAAGATGTTTCTCTTCGCCGGGATTGATACCACCGCTTCCACCGTCTCATTCGCATACTTCTTCCTGTACAGCCATCCAGACGCGCTGGCTGAGATCCGCCGGGAGCACGACTCCGTATTCGGATCGACCGTGTCGCAAGCCGCCGAGCTGATTTCTCGGACCCCAACTTTGCTCAATAAGCTCCCGTATACGCTGGCGGTCATCAAGGAGGTTCTTCGACTATGCCCTCCCTTCGGAACGGCCCGTGCGGGCGGGCCAGGCTTTTTCCTGACGAACCCAGAGACCCGCCAGCGCTTCCCGACCGACGGCTTCCTGCTCTTTAGCTGCAGCCATGCGTTGCAGCGGCATCCGGCCTACTGGCCCGATCCGGACGCCTTCAAGCCTGAGCGCTGGCTCTCGGACGAGCCCGAGTCGTTGGGTCGGAGGAGGAACGTGTGGCGGCCGTTCGAGCTGGGGCCCAGAGCCTGCATCGGGCAAGAGCTGGCAATGGTGGAGCTGAAGTTGATCCTGGTTCTCACATTGCGCGAGTTCGATATCAAGCCTATGTATAAGGATGGGGCGGGAAAGCTATTCGGGTTTCAAGCGTACCAGGCAGCTCCTCCCGGCGAGGTCTCATCTCATATTAACGGGGGCTTACCTGTAAGGATTGAGAAGAGGCTATAAGTCACCAGTCATGCACGGGACTCAAGGAAGGGTTCGTATAGAGCCCAGACAAATCGATGTTAGACCTTCGGCTTTCCACCGGGTCTCACAAAGACTACGACCGCACCGTGATCTTCCTGACGATGATGACGACGACGACGACGCGCAAACGCTGACCTCAGCAACGTCGTGTACGGCTCAAGCTTGGGCGCGTAGCCTGGGCCGCCGCGCATATGAACGGGGCTTAGGGTGTTTGGCCGGCTTGACGAAAGCGAATTTGATGCAACCGCGCTGGTGGTCGCCGGCTGCAGCATATCTGCACCTCTGCTGGGATACGGAGCTCCGCTGAGCCATTCGGATATGCTTTCCACAGGTTGGCCACTACGCAGCCGTGCTAATACGTCTCCCGAGAGGTCGGAACTGGCCAGAGCGGCGAAGACGCGGTCACAGCTGCGTTGCTGGTGCTGGAGACGCTGGATCTCCTTCCTCAAGTGCTCTTTTGACTGTCGGACGGGGACCTCGTAAACACATTCTGAGATCCCTAGACCTTCACACCTGCTGCAGGGTTTCTGACCGTCGCACTACTCATTGACAAGGAGCGTCATATGCTAGCACAGCCCTAGAATGGGCACGCCGCCCGGCACCGGAGGACAGCGCCGGGATAAAGAGGATGAATGGTGCCGCACGGGCTTTTGGCATACCTTGGTGCGTTTCCTTCGACATTCGGTGCAAGCATTAGGTGTGACTACACCAACCCCTCTCCTACGCTTCGAGCCGTTCTGGGCATTATAATCGGACCTGGCAAATGTCTCAGGGGACGACGGTGATGTCGCGGTCTTGTGGGCGGGATCACGCGAGATGGGATGCGTCGTGGGTGCAAAAGCGGAAGGGGACGTACGACGACTGTTGCGGAGGTTGCTTGCCGGCGCGCTGCCTCTAACGGAAGTGATGGTGCCCGGTGGCAGGCCTCGTCCATAGCGTTCATGCTGGCGAGTTGAGGAGGTTAAGCTCTCGACAGAATCGGGTCCTGTCGCGAAAGGTCCAATCGAGCGATTGACTCCCTTGCGAGAAGCCCCATTCTCAGGTTACTTTGGTGATTTCAACTTACCAAGCTCGCCGCCAATACCACAATGTCTACAGGCCGCCACAGTGCGATAGCGTCTTGCCACGGATACAGAAAAACGAACTGCGTTATGCAGACCGGAGTCCGAATTGAAAAAGAAGACGCAAGGCAAACAGGAAAGGAAGTCAAAATAGCTGGTAATGTCCAATTGTGATGGCTGAACGGTCGGATGTGTTCTGTGCCACGAATAGTCGTGAAAGGCGGGGTGCTGTCACTGCTGTGGCCAGAGCTACTACGGCGGAGGGGTATCAGGTCAGCGAACCTTCAGGTGGCAGGGAGGTATCAGATCAGCGATACGCACCATCCTGCATGTCATAATTGAGGGGATGAGGTCATACTCCAAATGCGGTAATGGAGGGATAATTGTATAGCACGAGAGGGTCAAAGCTGCACTTCTTTGAGCATCAGGACGACCGGAGATGCCCCGAAGTCGACCATTAACCCCGTTCTTTGGGTGCATATTATCGGAACGACGGGGTGGTACAGAATACTCCAATCGTAACGGATTTGAAGTCCTCTGGTCCTCTGGCGATGGGCTACAAACTCTGTGCCCTTACGTAGTTGTTCATCTCACTTGGCTCTTCCCTGATTCAAGCAGGTCTTTAATGGTCGTCCCTTCAGCCTGACCCATGGCATCCCCGTGTCGTGTTCTGCAGAGCAAGATGGGGGACCGTCAGGGAGTTCCACGGCTTCCAGAAAGGGGCAACGCTTCACTCCACCCATACACTATAAGGACGCTTTTAAGGTCATGACTATCCGCTCCAAAGGGTCTACATCCGATCTTCAGTACAGAGGCTGGAAGATGTACCTTTCGAGCGAACGAAGAAGCCACAACGAACAGTCGCGTTTCTGTAGGACGGTCTCATACAACACCTGTTGTACAATCAGCCACCTAGCCCTCAAGCCGCGGGGCCCAGCCACCGCAAGCAGGATACTGAGTCCGCCCTCACTCGAATATCAGTATTGCCGGTAGGGATGCCATCATCACTGCCCGCCCAGCTTCGATGCTAGATTGGCCAGTTTTTGGTGGCCAGTCGGTGGAGAGACATGAAGCTCCTAGCGGTTGCCCGTGAACAATCAGCGGCCTTTGGTTTCGCTTCCAACTGCTCATTGGGCGAGGTCTATACGGAAGTACATGCAGCCGAGCTGGCGCTCAATGGAGCTAAATAATTTTCGGCGAATGTGGAGTTGGGCCAAAGGATCGAGTCGCTGATACGTCATTGCATCCTCTCAAAGCCAATGTGGTCCGTGCATGCTGGAAAGCCACCTTCTCCGGGGCTATCGGGTGACGCCTTCTGCTGAGAGGCACTATCGGCAATCGCAAACTGCCAAATATCATCCCCACCAAAGAGCAACAGAACTTCGCCCAAGATTCGGGACTCATGAAGTGGTCGCCTAGCAACAGATCTACTACTACTACTGTACCGTTTTACTTATGTTTCTCCTCGTTCCAAAGATTAGCTGCCTCTATCTTGGCTTCCTTTACGACCGGGAAGAGAAGGCCTTCGAACCGATCTCACAGCACTCTTAGTACCTGTGGTAGGAACACAAAATTTACCGTTGGAGTTTCCTCAGTCTCCCCTCTCAGGTACTCCAACGCTTTCCGTTGTCGGACTGCAAAATTCCACGCTGCGCGCCATGGTCCTTGACATTCCGGCGTTCACACGATGAGCTCCTCAAGGCAACCAACTCTCCTCCCGGGCCTAACGTCTGCTTCCGCAACCCCACCCGGCCTTGACTCCCCCTCGTCAACCAGAAGCAGGGCGAGGCGACAGGTGACACAGAATGCTTGCGTTGCTTGTAGGAAGAAAAGAACGAAGGCAGGACGAATGACCTCTTACTCTCCTACCCTGGACATCCCCTGCGCTCTACTGCGGTCTACCGCTACAACTTCCACTATCGCCCCCTCTTCGGTCCAGGAAACAAGTTAACGTGTGTCTGTTTTATAGTGTGACGGGGGAGCGCCGTGTTCTCGATGCGTCGATCGCAATATAAAGTGCAATTACGAGCCCAAGGCTAGCACGTCCAAGGATGAGCTTCGAGCCGAACTACGCGCCATGAGATCTGAAAGGGCTAGTAGCAGATTAGTCTTGCAGGCCCTGCTCTTGGACAAGCACGAAGCTGTCGTGACGCGGCTTCGCTTGGGGGAGTCGATCGACTCCATAGCTCAGTACCTACGCGACACTGAAGATACGAACGACGGAGAAACCCATGATGCCTCGGCGATCGAAGAAGACCCGCCACCTGGGAAATATGAACGCTCGTCAACGACAGATTATAATCCTGATGCAGGCAGAGCTTTCGTTGACGTTACGGCGGAGTTCCAGGCCGGCCGAGTTGCTCCAGTATATATTGCTCAGGACGGCGGCGACGCGGCATCGACGAAATGGCTGCTTACTTATATGGACACTCCTGGCCCGGCTGTACCTCCTGGTTACACCCGTCCTGTAATCCAACGCCGTCACAGCTCCGGCGAGATCGCCAAAAACAGTCCAATAGTACCAGCCTCTGGTATATGGACCAAGGTGACCCCCAATAGGAACGTCGTGAACCACCTGATCGGACTTCTCTTTACTTGGGAGTTCCCTTTATTCACTATGGTGTCTCAGCAACTCTTCATACGAGATTATCATCGTGGCTCCCGTGGGTTCTGTTCGCCAGCCCTGGTCAACGCTATGTCGTCACTCGCCACTCATTACATGCAGCCCGACCAGACCGCTTCCCCTGCAGACATCGACCGCCTGGGGGATACCTTCTTCCGTGAGACCATGGGTCTTCTGGTTGATGAATCACGAGTGTCCAACCTCCCGAGCGTTCAAGCTTTCGGCCTTCTTGCTGTGAGAGAGCTGTCTTGTGGCCGTGAGTTGGAGGCCCAGGAGCTATGTCTGCAGGCTATCCGACTCCTTAGTTCTCTTAACCTCGAGGATCCCGGAGCACATGGTCTGTCTACCGACTATGTCACTGTTAGGTCCATCACCTATTCGGGCGTATTGACGTTAAGCCGGTAAATACACCCGAACTGTCCATTTATTTCCACGTATTTCCCCGCTGGGTAGAGACTAACCGAGTCATAGTGCCATCCGGCTTATTACTGACCAGCTTTCGCCCTCGTCAAACTACCACCACTTAAGAATGCCCCAAGCATCTGAACCCAACGCTCCACAAGGAGAATCCGTGGCGGGCGAGCTCGAGAAGCGAAGTATGTGTAGTTGTGAGAGCTGAGGCACACGTCAAGAGCGTATCGGCTAACTTACGAATCACTAGTGGGCCAGCTTCGAGATAGTGGCTCGCAGCAGCCGCATATGCCAGCTTCACAGACGCTAAGCAACTTCGTCTTCGACCAAACCGAATACGTCCACACTTTCTTAGCGCTGACCCGTAAGAAGGGAAAGAATGCGACGAAAGAACAGCTGCCTTTCGTCTTCGACAGATGTCTCCTATCATATGACACGGTTATGGTATTCTTGAAGGGCGAGATCAAAACGTCACCTGATATCATTTTCACACAGTAAGACTGTCTTCCTCTAGTGTGTCCCGTATCTAAAATGGTGAGGCCTGGTTCAACTAAATCATCATCTAGTGCCTACTTCCAGTTCTGTCTACTGGCCCTTTGTCGCCCCTTTGTGGAATACAGTCTGGATGTCGGGGGAGTATCGCCGCGCGAGATATGTGTTGAGGTCCTCCAAACTATACTGGACCTTACGGAGAGTTATGCCAAGCTGTTCACGCTGCGTCAAACCCCCTGCTTTATCCCCTACTTTGTCTTCGCCGCCGGTCTGACCCGCATCGCCTTCGGTATGGACACACGGACGGCGCGAGGCCTGGCACCAGACTTGCAGGGCATGGGTTCCAGCTCGGAGGCAAACGCTTTGAGTTGGGAGTCACATCCCCAGCCAGACGTTGCCGACGAGACTGGAGAGATGTACATAGGTGGCATGGACGATGGGCCATTCTCACAGCCGCCTTCTGGCCCGATGACCAACGACAGCAATGCGCCCAGCTGGTGTCCAGAAGATCACGGTGAGATCACTCAGGCTGTCAGGCAGTTGGATGCGATGAGTTCCGGCCACTCTGCAGCTTCCCAGGCATGTTGGGTGCTACGTGACTTTAAGCCGGATCCTGCCCATGTACACTGAAGGGGCCGCGGCGCGACCCCAACCTTGCCGCTGCACACTTATTATATACAGCCTCTGTTACAGCTGGGACCGTTGATCAGGGCGAGCTTAAGGGAGATGCCGAAGTGGCTCTATATCGAAAAGTTCGACACTTGCAATCAATCCCAAGACTTGGCCTTGCCCGACTCTTAATGTGGGAACGGGATTCCTGGATCCTTGCAAAACTTTGACGCGTCTTAACCGCTTGATGCGTCTTTTGCCGTACGCGTCTTCACCAAGCCAAGCTGCATCTTTCAAACGTTACGCCAGACAGCGGGAACGCGCTTTAATTACCTGAAAGGTGGGGTTAACCAACACGCCAAGTGACAGAGTTCGTCGACTGCTAAGTTGCTTGTTCACAGGATGCCCATCCTTCCGCACGTCTGCGGATGCCTCACAACTGCATACACCTCAGGCTTGGATAGTTAGGGACGTGTTCTTTGAGGTAGTGTGTGCATCGGTTGCGCGGCGCCACGGCGCTGTACGCGCTCAAAAAGACGAAGGAAGACTCGGGCCATGAAGCTAATTGGGAGACCGAGATAGTCATCATGGAAAGAATCGAACACGTCAAGCAGGCGACCACAGACACTCGGACAAGAGCTCCTATCAAAGCTAGAAGCCAGAGTTGTCAATGGGTTTGCAAGTTGATCGAGGCTGAAGGAGCAAGAAGTCCTGTGGATGTCCAACAGAGGAGACATAAGTATTGACGCGGGTAGGGGCGGCCGCCTGATGGATGGCGGGAAACCCGCGCTCCGGCACGACGTGCCTTCCGCGACGCGCTACCGCGCCATCATGCGCGCCTTGTGTTATGCATGAAGACGAACCGAACTCTGGAAGCCAGCCGCCGGAGGCGACCATGGATGAACCGAAACGAATGCACCAAGTTCCGAGGGAGAATGCAAGACAGTCGTCGTCACTATCCCCAGGGCCAAAAAGCGCTCCACGAATGACCGGCAGGTTGCGTGTTTACGTAGAAAAGCAGGGGCTGGGCAAGCCGCGGCGTTATTGGGTGCTTGATCGTGCTTGATTCTGATGGGCCCGCTGGTACTTCATCACTATGGGCCTCCGTGGTGGACGGCGAGAGCGGTGGTTTATCAACAGCGTTGCCGTGAAAAGGACTCCACCGCGCCGAGTCGCGACATACTATGATCGGGAGGCGCGATACATCGAATCTCATTCTTGGCTATCGAGGAAACAGCTCATTCATGACCAGTCCACCATCCCCAGGCTGTTTCAGATACCAATCCGCCTGAAAATAGGACGAAACCCTTTCTTCCACGGCGACATGGGCTTCTGTGCCGGCGCGGCCGTCTCCAACCGCGCGAGCCCGCGTGAGGGAGTGCGATAAAGGATTTTCCGGACTTCGGCCTGCGTAGCCTCATGGCTTGAATGGGGCATCTTCGTTGTCTCTTCTCCAACCTTCCTCGCCTCGATTTCACGTACTTTACGGGCTGTCTCAGGGGAGATTCTGTTCTGTTAATACGCGGCCGAAGATCGAGAAGGAAGTAATGTCCGTACGTACTGGTCTATCTTATCCGTCCCTGAATCTGCTGCAGAGCTAGAGGCTCGCGTGGCGCTGCCCTTCGTACGTAGCAATGGATGAATGGTGTCCATGGGCTGCGTCTTTGTTGTTGGATGAGGAAGGACGACCCGGTCAGCAATGTCTAGTTCTCAACTATCGTGAGTCACCGTTCGGTTGTTGTGTTTCAGAGCCAACTCTGGGGATCGAGGTAATTGGACCGTCTTGAGCGGCGGAAAGCCGAGAGTTCATATACCTTCACCTATAGAAGAATGGGGGAGGTTGGTCGGAAAGTCCACGTGTTAACTGTGATAGTGCGCGAGTGGCTAAGGTACGCTGTGGTTCATACTGGTACTTGGCTAATGCCTAACTTGGCTACGTACTAGAAGTCGCTTAGAGTACGTCGGGGTCTCCCGACTGTTTCGGCCAGGTCTCTTGTTCACATGCTATCGGCTTAAAGCTAACTCCTAGCTCGTTGCACGACTTTATGATGTTAGCGGGCTAGATCCCGTCCCATGACACCGCATCCAAGGCAACAAACCTCGAGGTGGGACGCTTCCTAATTATATCTTTGATCGGAAGTAGGGTGCGCGGCATGGCTTCCTCTAGTGTTTATAATTTCACTTCTCTAACTAATCGCGTCCCAGGTCCGCAAGAAACTACCCCCGTATAAGAGACGCGCTATCCAAAGACCGGTGAAGATGGTTAAATCAAGTCGACGAGTCATGGTGAGTACTCCGTAGGTACTGAGGCTATAATGCCGCCTGGGGTGTCACGATTCGGCGGTCACAGTATCACCTTCTCTACGACAATTTTTCTATAAGTTCAGCCATCTTCTCTTTGCCGTGTTTCCTTTCCCTCTTATTTACGCACCACTATTCACAATACTTTGACTCCTTCTTCTGCATTATTCCCCTGCTATTCTACGATGTCTCCAAAGCCATTCAAATGCGACGAGGACACAGCCCGTCGGATTGAGACGAGGTTGGGATTCCATCTCATGCACGTTGACCGGATAATTTCCCCACCTACTCCAAAGTATAAGCTGCTTGTAGCACGATTTCGGAAATTGAAGGATACCGGTTATTCCTTCTTTACGCCACCAGGTACGGTTCACACACACATCTGTGCTTATATAGCTGACACGCTTTCAGATTCGCTGAGACCACCGACCAAAGAGCAGATGGACAATTTCTTCCTAGAGATGGAAGCGGAAGGATACAGCACCGGGGAGCTGTCTCGCAACACTAGGGACTACCGCGTGATCTCTTTTGCCGATAGCGAGGAGATCGAGTCTGGAAAGAGAAAACACCACCTCTGAAGAGCGAAGGCAAGAAGAGAGGAAGGAACGTAGAGAGGAAGAAGGAAGTAAGGGAAAATTGCAATCCGTTTTTCAGACTCCTTAAACCTTCATAGACAACCTCAAATTTTGAATGCACCTTGTTTGCCCTCTTTTGGCCGCCATATTCGTTGGCGTCAAAATCCATACATAGTGGTTACGGAATCAGATAGAGAGCAAGCTAGCAATAAGGGTTCGGATCCGAACTAGCAATAAACTGCCACTTCTGTAGTTACCAAAACGCCAGATCTACAGCTCGGGCAGCCTCATTCCCATGGGTTAGGAGTAGTCTATACCCCGGTGTGGCTAGCACGTATCGAGCCAGCCATGCCACATCGTTAGGAGTGCACCGAATTCGAGGAATTGAAAGATGGTATCGAAGATAGATATGGTTGAGAGATCCTGAAGCCGTTCGTCGACACGATAGAATATTCGATCGTTTCAAACCCCATCACCCCGTCAGTCACCTGATCTCTCCTAATGCGGCGTCGCCAGTGACACGGGGTAAGGAGTCATAGTGTACTAGCATATATTTCTCGGTGAACAGCTATTATTGCTCGGTCTCAACTGGCACTCGTCCCTCCATTCACACCGGCCGGTGACCCTCACGCCAGTAAAACGGGGAGTATCGACTCCCGTGTGAGGAAGCTCGAAGCACCGGTCTAACACCCGAGCCAAGGCAGACGAGCAGAGCCGCACGACCTAGAGCCTTACGGCTACCGTACAGAGAGGCTATCGACGAAGAGCCTCATAGAGAAAGTTATAAAAGCGAAGAAACTCGCGTGAGATGGTTCTATCGTTCTTCATCTTTCAGCAATCGGAAACATGGCCAAAAAATCGGTACACTAGGAAGGTATATCAGCTCCTATGGGTTACTAAACCAGGTCTAATGAGTACAGATATTGAAGACGAAAACAGGTGGCTAAGAGAAAGGCGTTGCGAACTGAAACATAATATTGCTATTCTACGAGGGATCGAAACAAAGCTTGTAAATAAGGTTAACGATCTACTACGCCAGTTGAAGGCAAGGAACGATAAGAACGGCGATCTACGGAGCAAGCTAAGGGGATGGGAAGACGAGAACCGCGATCTACGGCGCCAGTTAAAGGCAAGGAACGATAAGAACGGCGATCTACGGAGCAAGCTAAGGCGATAGAAAGACGAGAACCGCGTCTACAGAGGGAGCTGGACACAAAGCAACGCAAGTCAGGAAGGCGCGAGACAACACGTTAGGAAAGTCGCGGACCGCGCCATAATTCCAGTACCGGGTAGCGGACAGTCCTAGTAGCTACTCTTTCTTATCTCTATTGCCATAACGGCCAATCGTTTCAGAGGGTACTATGATTAAGTAGCTTTTGTACCGCGAGGAGTCACAGTCGTCCCTTAAATCGCACGATACGAGGACGGCCACACCGTCCTACATGAAACAAGTACACTTCACAGTCGGGTGGCTAATCACCCTCGTTGCCTGGCCACACTGCACAAAACCGAGAATGAGTACAAGCACGCGTCGTCAGAGTGCTTCCAGGGCGGTGGCTGCGCCTAACACTGGTCGAGCCGACGCGGTCTACATGGATACATGAGCGGTACATGTTGAGAGTTCAGCACACGGCCGCTGTGCGCCCAGGCTTCCCCGCAACCTCCACTGTAAAGCTGCCTTCTTCACCCTGGCGATGGTTCGCCTTGGGCGTGGTTCGCCAGAAGCTCGGCTATAAAGCGCGGCGCTCGTCTCAACTCCCATCTCCTCAACACCTGAAAAAGAAAATAAAACACGGTGCTTCCAGGTCATTGATCAGCTACCTATTCTTCCAATACTCGTTGATGGAAAACAGAGTCTTCCGTATGCTCAGTCTCGTTCCGATTTCTCGCTCGGCGGCTCTGTTTGCGGCAATTCCTGGCCATCCCTCTGGACAACATAAGAGTTGAGCTCTCCGCCGTTCGGAAAGCCGTACGTTCGTCCGAGTACCAGGGTTATTCGGAGCTCGCCGGTTAAGAATGGCCGACAGAAAAGAGAAAAATATCGACGGCTGGCGCGGAGAAGTATCTCGACCCCCTCAGCTCAGATGTCCGGTCTGCCACAGTGAAATCCAGCCTGCCACAGAAGCAGCTACAGAAGCAAGTCTCACCGAGCATGTCCGGACAGACCATCCCGATTGGATCTCAAAGGAAAAGGGAGAAGGCACCTCAACGGCCGTCTCGGACCTCTGCGTTGAAGGAGCCACAGGAACAACAACGTCCAGCTGGTGTGTCCCATACCTCGTTATTTCTCTATCCCCATCCGTCTACCCGCACAGACGCACATACCCACCTACTCCACATGCTCTCTCCGCCAGCTCATAACACTTACGCATTCACTGCTAGGGAACTCATTACGGATGATGGTCCTCTTCCACGGAGCGGAGATGGTGCCTCAACCCGACTTTCTCTGCCTGAACGTCGGCCTATTCGGCATCGCCCGCCAGGAGAGGACACGACGTTTCGGCTCATAAAGGAACGCAAGAACATACCGATCTCCCAAGAACAGCTCGTCGCTGAAGTCAAAGGCATATATGCCGGCCTCATTATGGTCGAGACTAAGTGCATTGAGGTCGATAACGCGCAGAAAGCCCTGACTGATGCGACGAACAAACTGAACGATGAGCAATGGCAAGCCCTTATAGCACTCCACCACACACTCCTCCACGAGCATCACGACTTCTTCCTCGCCAGCCAGCATCCCAGCCCCTGCTCTGCGTAGGTTGGCGACGAAGTATGCCATGCCCGCGAGGATGTGGCGGCACGGGATCCACTCGTTTCTGGAGTTGCTTAGACATCGTCTGCCAGCCTCGCGCGAGCATATGCTAACGTTCATTTATCTTGCTTATTCCATGATGACACTTCTGTACGAGACTGTCCCTGCCTTCGAGGATACTTGGATAGAGTGCCTCGGGGACCTTGGCAGATATAGGATGTCTATCGAGGACGACGACATTCCTCACAGGGAGACCTGGACCGCAGTAAGCCGTCATTAGTACTCAAAAGGCAGCGATAAGTGGCCCACGACTGGCCGTCTTTATCACCATCTAGCAGTTCTAGCGCGTCCAACCGGCTTCCAGCAACTGTTCTATTATACCAAGTCATTATTGGTTGCCATTCAGTTCGACAGCGCTCGAGAATCCGTCATGACTCTTCTCGATCCGATCATGGCGCCTGGGCCAAACCAGGTCCCCCGTTTCTCGAAGACTGAGTACGAGTTTATCCGTTGCCACGGCATCATATTCAGCAAGAAGTTCCTAGAGAAGTTCGAGGAATCAGCCGACAACTTCATTGACTCGCTTGACAACTTCATTGCTAGCAGAGCTCGACATTTCATCCAGCCAGGGTAAGTATGGGTCCTTCCACCGCAAATAAGGTAGCATCGCTAATATAGAACTAGTTATTGGGTCGGCATGATCGCTTGTTGTGCCATTGCTGGCTACGGCAACGAAAGACACCCCTTCTTCGAAGCCATTCGCAACCCGCTCTCCGAGCGGCAGGGCGAACAACCCCTAGAAGAGCTTGACGTACCCAAAGAGACGACGGACGCTATAACTCTCGCCAACCGGACACACACCGTCATCTTCCAGCGCTACGGAGACGACAACATCCTGCCTTATATCCACGTGACCCTGGTGTTCATGTACCGCCTCACGTTTATACCAGAAGTAAACAATCTCGTGGCGAGGGAGTTCCCTTGGAAGCTCTTAGCCCTGATGCTCAACTACCTCGTTTACTCGGACTCGGTAGAGAACTTCGAGCGTATCGAGGGCGAGGCATTCCCGGAGGAGCTCGAGAAAGGCGACTTCCGCCGTCCGTTACCCGAGGATTATGCTATGCGGGGCTTACTATGGACCGACGACTACTTCCCACGCGGTCATTTCGACCGTGAACAGCACGACGACGACGAGAAGTATAGGGAGCTCCCGAGCATGGCCCAGACCAGAAAAGAGAGGGTGCTTTTCCTCAGTTGCCGGATCGCCGCCCGAAAGCCATGGCTTCGATATGACCGTGTTGGTCGCCGTTTCTCTGCCGTGACAACCGAAACTGATGCCGACCTGGAACACCTACCAGACGCGGTATGACGACATTCACCAACATGGCCTTTCCAGTGTGAAGAGAAGAATCTCTTTCGGTTCAAAATTCCACATCACTAGACTCAACAACCGGCAAGGCCCGGGTTGGTAGGCTCGGCGCCTTCCAAGGGGGTGGTTGACAAGTTCTTCAAGCAGCTTGGACTCCCTGAGTATAGGGCACTCGGAAGGTTATGCTCCCCGGGTGTGTGACACCGGTGGCTACCTTCGGCAACAACCCTCACCCCCTGGCACTAAGGACCCTTCTAGACAACTACGGAGCCACTCATCTCGTCAACGATATGGCGCTCCAGAGCCTGGAACCTTCGTTTGTACCAATGACGAGTTTGTTCTCCATGGATCGACTAATCTGGAGTTTGTGGGACGCGGGGCGCGGGTCATGAGGTGCTGTTTGAACAGGACAAAGGGCCGGCCACCGCCGACTTAGTCCTTAAGGACGCCGCTGTAGTGGGGGGATTTTATGTCAATATTGTCTCGGAAAAGAGTAGTCTGGAACAGTGGCTAGTGTACGCTATGCTACGGGAACTTGGTAAACAGTATCGTTCTGAGAAAGCTTCAAGGCCTATACTACCTTACTTTCATTAATCAAAAGAAGTCTTCCGCCTACTCCTAGTCCCAACTATCCCTACAAGTGCAGCCAATATTTTTGCAGTCGCTACGGTTCAGATAAGCAATCACCGGCCGCGCCGAGCTCTTCACGAGATCCCCGTCGTAGAAGACACCCCGGAGGTTGGCATAGGCAAGACATCTAGGGTCCGGGGCACCGCATGTAAGCTGTAGACTTCCTACAGACGCCGGCGGACTGTTATTTCGTGATGATGTCTCGCTCCAATATCGTATCCTACTACTAGACGATAACCTCCCCTAAATCTCTCACCAATTCCACCACCTTCTGCCAGCTTGTCGCGTCCGAGTTTGCGGCGGTCGTCTACTGTCTCTACTGACCCACTCGCCGCGTCGGACCGAGATCTTCGTTTCGAAGTCTTTACTCCTAGTGTTGACAATATCGTGGTTCGTTTGGTTCTGTCGCCCCTGAGACGGCGTGCGGAACTCGTTGCCTTGACGTTGATGGAATGACGTTATCCACAATCACGTCAGCCGCGATCTCCACTTCGGAGTTTGGCGCGACCCTGGGAACGGGACGTACGACAACCCGGATAGCGCGCACGGGCTTTAGTAGTAGCACCTAGCACTAAAGCCCGTGCATGCTATCCACCTTCCCCGCCACACTTGATCCGTGCCCCGCCATACTACATCCGCTACACTCTCCGCCCGTCCTTTTGAAGTCCAGGTTAGCGCATCTTAGGCGTTTAGAGCACATAGTGCTCCGTGCTGCCCCCGATCCTAGCGGTGCGGGCCGCAGATAGCAAATCCGGGGAACTATCTTCCGAGCTTTTACCGATTTCAGTCAAGCTTTTGTATCGCGACAAAATCATCGAAGACATCTTGGGTCATAGAGAAAGGAGGGATGACCTAGGGTACTTGAACGAATATAAACGACCTACTACATAGTCGAGGATCACGAAATCACATAGTAGTTCTTGCTCCTCTAAACGTTCCTAATAGGGTCCGCACTGGGTCTAATGTTTCAATACAGTCGCGATTCATTCCCGCTAGTACTACTTCCGGTCGTCCCATACGTAAGTCCCGTTCTCGTCCAAATAGTCCACTTCTGATATTCCACACTTCAATCCCAAGAACTCCAGCCGGTCACAGCTAAGGCATCGCAAGAAGCTCAACGCCATCGCCCTCGCCAACCAAACTCACAACGTAATCCTCCGGCGCTTCGGACATCCCAATACACCATCTACCGTTACGGTCTTATGCACCACCTCACATTCGCCGACCACGTAAGAGGGGCGGCCGGAGTACTACATCTAGTCCACTTACTCAGTTCCGAGTATACGACATCGCTAGCCTACTCGAGTTATGACTATTCAAGAATTAGTGCCCGCTACTTTCGGCATAGGACAAAGGAGAGACTTGCCTTTGATTACGATATTCGATAAGGCGATTAACCGTCGTGACCCAACGACAAAAGCGCCGAGCATAAATACGGCTAACCTCATCGCGGCCCATAGCCTTGCTCCTCTCAAACACCAGCTGCTGCTTTTTGCGACCCTCAACTCCATCTTTGAGCACCAGCGACACCATACAAGCGTCGGGACTATCGTCCAAAGGGTTCACGTCGACGCGCGCGATATCGTCCGGATTGATCTTCACTTCCACCGACTAGCCGGGACTCGTCTCGCATATATTGGCTTGTCCGTCGACCACCAGACGTAGAAATGGGCTATCCTTCTACTTGTGAAACTTGCCGCCAGAGTCGGCCTCGTAGTAGGCAATCTCAAAACACTCCTCGGATTCCATTCTCCTAGAGAATGGCGTACTCCTTCGGCCAGTAGCGCCGACAGAATTCTTGATCCCAACTAATGAGGCTTCCTTAAGCAGTCCCTTGTAAGCCGAGGTAGCCGAGCCGGCGGCTGATACAGCACCGCTAGACATCTAAGGCTGAGGCGAGACGAGGACTTGCGGGCCGGAGTCGCTTCGGACGGCTCGCTACCGATTCGCCTGCGCCGCTTCGTCTAGACGAAAGACAGTTGGCGTAGAGGTTCGAGATGCCACTGCAACCGGCGGCGGCGCAGCACTAGTAATAGCCAGAGTCGCAGCAGCTAAGGAAGGACTCTTACTTGCTCTGGAGCTTCGGCTGTAAGCGTGGATATTGACAACCTTTCTAGTATCAGAACCCGCGCCTAAGCTTGATTCCAACTCGCGCCCAATAGATACCCCATTTGTCCTCCCGCTCGATACGTGATCAGCCGCTTCCTTTAAGGTAATAGATGCATCCTCGGTGGTCTGGATCATAGCTAGGGCACGAACGTCTCGGGCTCTGGCATACTCGGCGTCTAATTTCCCCAGGTTATCGTTATCTTCTATCCGATTTAGGTTGTCATCCGCAAAGCCCTATTAAGAGACGTCGTCGTCGTCGTCCCCCTTTGGGGCTTGTTCCCCTAGCTAATGGCTCCCTTACTTATTAGTTATTAGCTGGAACCTGTAACCCTTGTGCTCTCTTTGCTTGTGCTTAGTACGGCTCCGGCTCTGTGAAAACCTCTTCTTACAAATATCGCATTCGAACGGCTTCTCCCTAGTATGTATCCGCTTATGGCTAGTAAGGTTGCTGGGGTCTGAAACCCTTATCTTGCAAATATCGTATTCAAACGGCTTCTCCCTAGTATATATCCGCCTGTAGGTAATTAGATGAAAGCCTCGGTAAAACCTCTTTCCGTAGATATTGTATCCAAACGGCTTCTTCTCCGTATATATCCGCTTATGCGTAGCAAGGCTGCTGCGGGTTGAAAGCCTCTTTTCGCAGATATCGCACTTATGTCGTATGCCCTCATCGTCGCTATTGAGCGGAATGAGTTGCGCGAGGTCGTTATTGTCGGCGTAGCTCACAACTTCCGCGTCTATAATAGAACCGACGCGCTATGCTTGATGCGTAGAAACCCAGAGTGTCTCCTTGTCCTTGTCGTGGCCAGCGTTCTCAACGGAGCGTTTGATCTTAGGAGACGCCGTAGCGGTGGTCTTCGCAGTAGAAACATCGCGGCTAGCCGCGGGAGGATTAGCAGGTTGTTTCTTAGTAGTTGCCGTCGCGGAAGGCACGTCTAATCCGTTGTGAGACACGGAAGCGCGGCTACCCTCCTTATTGCCTATCTCCGTGTCATTATCGCTTTCGAGTACGTTGGATTTAGCGGAGTCGTGGTAAGATTTCGTGTCATCGGCCCTAGACACATCAAGCATCTCGACATCGACCTGTCCTCCGTATCCGTTCACTTTGGTAGAACCTTCCGGCCGTGGAGACTTGTCGATGTCCATATGCGAAACGGGGTCTCTATCCTCAGACCGTACGGCGGCGTTGTCTCCGAAAGAGGTAGGGAGGGCTTCGGGCGTCTGGGATAAAGCGGGTGGTTATCCGACCGAGGAGGAAAGCTTCGGAGGCTATGCACTTACCGCGTAGTTGTCCTTCATGTGTTGGTAGCTCTCGAACCTCCGAGGCTGTATCGTCGTATAATGATCGCGGGCTTCGTGGTAATGAGGGATAGAGTGTGTATCCGGGTCCTCGAAGTTGAAGATGGAAAGATCCCTGGCCCGTAGCTAGCCGACGTTCCGAGCGTTATCAAAGTACATGACTGGAAACTGTCTCTTGGCTACAAGCCGTCCTCCGTCTTCGAACCCTTCGGCCCACCTAGTGATTTCGCGTGTAGCTTTGTCGATCGTGTAGTACTTAGGAGGCCTGTAAAGAAGGCCCGTATCCGTCAAAGTGCTATCGAGGCCTGCTAGACCAAGGTCCCCCCAAGGTAAAAGCATTACCACGTACCAAGTCTTATCCTTACTCTAGTACACGATATATAACTCGGTAACGATCGGATAAACGACTCTAGTGTAGTCTTTCGAGGGGCCGACCTTGACGGAATCTGGAATATCCTTCTTACGTTGAAAAGCGGCCGTTACAAGAGTTTTGCGTGCCGGGATAGCCTTGGTATCGGCGAGACCCACGCTCATTCGCTTCGTGGTAGTATTTCGATTGAAGGGCTTGTACCCCTTCTCGATAGCTACTTTCACTGCCTTATTATTCTTCTCGGCCAGCTCCTTGGTACAGTCCCAGACCATGTGCCCCAGCTCCTGGATCACTAGCGCGTGCTCACCGGGCTCATTATTATGCTAACCGCTATGCAGGTGGTTTGCGGCGCCTTAGAGAGGATTCTTCAGACCGAAATGAACGGCGTGCTCGTCGCACTTCAGTATCCACTAGTCGCCTTTATCGTCGTCCGGCGGGTACCGAAATATGAGATACTTGTACTCGGCATCCCCATTCTAATAAACCTCATCGAAGTCGATCGTCCTCCTATAAGAGGGCCGATACGTAGAAGGCTTGGCTTTATCGGTCGCCATAAGGTCTTGCGGGTTCTCACTAGGTGGGACTTAACCGCTCCGACTATGACCATGGGCTCTAGAAGATCGAGTCCTCTTCGGGGATCCGCGTTCGAATTGGCCATTAACCTGTGTGTCGAGTTTCCTCTTCGCCTTAGGAGAGTTAGTAGGGAAAATCCATAGCGCTAGAAAAAGTCGTAGATATATACTCACACTACTAGTAGTATTTAATGGTTTGATAGCATACGGCTAGAAGACTATCGGCGTAAAGGGTGGTTTCTGATGGCTAGGTAATAGGTTGCTGGACTGTAGTACGTTAGTGCACCCGGGGTGCATATGATGGCTAACCGGGGTCGAGGACTCGTCATACGGTTTTGGCTGACCAGAATAGCGAGCATAGTCTCCTCCGCGAAACGGCCCTAGCTACGCGTATGTCGGCTGGGTAGCAGTAAACTGCGGCTATAGACAGACAGTAAGCATACGGGAATTCCAAACATGCCCCCCAAGTCCCAGAAATTTGACTTACTACATTATGCTTGCCGACAGGGGCCACATTATCGAGGCCACCCCGACCGAGCTTCGCCATATATCCGAAAAGTTCTAACTTCTGGATCGTCTCGTCGACCATGCCTTGCACCGCATGCAAATTCCGCTAAAAGTCAGCCTCCATCGCCGCGATTATTGTATCAGGTTGAGCTTCAAGTTGCGCGCCGCCAGCTCTCCAGTCAGAGCATGGTTTGACCTGGCCTCGCGCTTCCAGGATCTGGTCTCTCGTTGACGCCATTGTGTCGAGCAGCAGCTAGCACAGCAGGATGGTCTGATTTCTCGTTGACTCCTAAGATTGGAAGCTTGAAAATATACGTGGATGCCGAACGGCTCAGGAGAATCGCCAATAAAACAAGGTTCGCAAAGAAGGCCCTAGCAGACAGAACTCCCGGACATATTGTAGAGAAGGGAAATAAAAATATTAACATAGGCATATTCAGGCAATAAGGGTCTTGGGAGGGGTGGCAGGAATAGCGCGCTCCAATACGATAGGTACAATTTTGTTTGTTCCTCTATATGGTAGCAGTGAAGATATGATTGGCAAGGCAGCCTCATAGCCATTAGGATGTAAACGAGAGATACCTAACCGCTACGGTTACCCAGTATGAACACCTAACTATAGTTGAGAAGGCCGCCCGATTGCCTATCTATAGACAGCCTCGGGTTAGCTTTGAAATACAACTAACGTGCATGATAAGCGAGCCGTACAGACAAGCGAGCCGTACACTTTCTTAGCGCGACGCGACCTTCCACTTCTTTCACTAATTCTACCACCAATTCGCTATGGATTCGCTTCAAACCGAATCTCGGGTTATTCTAGCCCTCGAAGCTATTAAAAACGACCCAAAGCTTAGTCTTCGACGCGTAGCTACAATCTATAACGTACCGCTAATGACCCTCTCCAACCGACGCGCCGGTCGGCCTACACGACGCGATATTCTAGCCAACTCACGCAAGCTTACCGATCTAGAAGAGAAAACGATTGTTCGATATATAATTGAGCTATGTGCGCGCGCATTTCATCCTCGGCTTTGTTACGTGGAAGATATGGCCAACCGATTGCTCCGTGAACGCGACGCGCCCCCTGTTGGCGTACGATGGGCTCACAACTTCGTCAAGCGCCAGCCAGAACTTCGTACGCGTTTTACGCGTAAATACGACTACCAGAGGGCCAAATGCGAAGATCCAAATGTTATTCGCGAGTGGTTTGCTCTTATGTACAACATTAAGGTCAAATACGGTATCCTCGATGACGATTCGTATAACTTCGACGAGACTGGGTTTATGATGGGCATAATCATCGCTATTATGGTAGTTACAACCTCTGATGGCCGCAGTAGGGCTAAACAGGCCTAGCCTGGCAATCGGGAGTGGGCTATAGTTATCTAAGGAGTGAATACTTTGGGCTGGGCTATCCTACTATTCATCATCTTGGCTGGGCAATATCACCTTGCTAACTGGTATCAAGAGTGCAACCTTCCGGCTACCTGGCGTATTGCAACAACCGATAATGGCTAGACTACTAATGAGAAGGGCATGGATTGGATTCGGCACTTCGATTTTCACACAGCATCTCGTACGAAGGGCAAATATCGGCTGTTGATCCTTGACGGCCACGATAGCCACTACTCCGAGGAATTCGAGACCTATTGCTAGGAGCACAACATTATTACTCTTTGTATGCCTCCGCACTCCTCGTACCTACTTCAGCCATTAGATGTGGGGTGTTTTTCGCCGTTGAAGAAGGCGTATAGCCGCCAGATTGAGTAGCTAATGCGGATGAATATCACACACATTAGCAAGTTGGAGTTTCTTTGTGCGTTCAGAGAGGCTTTTTTTGCTTCAATTACAGAAAAGAACATCTAGGGAGGTTTTGCCGGAGCCGGCCTTGTGCCGTACGACCCAGAGAGGGTGATATCTAAACTTGATGTGCGTATTCGGACCCCAACACCACCAGCCTCAAGGCCGGGCACGGCACTACCTTGGGTCTTCCAGATACTACGCAACCCCCGAGAAGCCAACTCGCAGTCAACGCTCATTAAGACTCGCATTGCCAACCATCAGAATAGCTCCCCGACTTCAATGTTAGCTGCTGTGGACCAGCTTACCAAGGGTACAATGGCTGTGATGCACGAGGTGGCTCTCCTTCGGTCGGAGGTCTCTTCACTCCGAAAGGCCAATAAGGGGCTTAGTAAGAGACGGAGAGCCAAAAAAACACGTGTGCGGCTCGGAAGGTCACTTATTGTATAAGAGGTATAGGATCTACTAGATCAGAAAGCTGTGGGGGAGCAGGTAGCCCAGGAAACACAGCAAAATGGTGGTGGTGCAGGGGGGTCTCGTACGAAGATTCGGTGCTGTGGTGTATGCGGCAAGCCTGGCCATAATGCACGCACGTGCCAGGAGGCTACAGAATCGTCTGATTCATCTGTTTCTAATTCAGTTATTGTTGTTTCATAGGGTGGTTGTAGAATTATTCAGAATAGTTGTAGTGAGGTGGTAGAAAGTGTACGGCTCGCTTGTCTGTACGGCTCGCTTATCATGCACGTTATAGAAGAACCAAGGACAGACGCACCAACTAGTTTGGGAGAATCCGGCACGAGGAGCATTGGTCTATAAACTAGCATTCCGTATCTGTAACATACGCGCCAGGTGATACCTTTGGATCTTGTATCATGGCGTGTGGCACAGTGTGCATTCCTTTCTCATAGCAACGACCGAGGTATTACAATATCCATATTGTTCTAGCGATAGATGAGGCGGTTGCTCTATAACCAAGAATAAGATTCGATATATCGCGTCTCCCGATCACGGTGTCGCGCTCCTAATCACTATGTATCGCGCCCCTGGTCACGTCCGATCACAGTATATCGCGATTCGGCGCGGTGTGAACTCCTTTCCCAGGAAGTCGCCCACCACGCAGGCGCATCGGGTTGCCTTACAGGTGGGCCAACCGGAATCAAGTAGGAACAAGCCATCCAATGACGCTGCGGCATTGCCCAGCCCCTGCTTTTTTTTGTAAACACCGCGCTCGGAGATCTGGAAAAGAGACGGCCTTCTTGGCGCACGTCCGGTTGTTTCGTTTCGGTTCATCCGTGGTCCGCTGCGGGCGGCTGGCTTCCAGGCGCTACCGGGCGACGACGCTACCGCAAAGCCAGCCAGCAGACGCGCTTCCACTCGCTTAAGAGCTGAGAACTATCTCCGCCTTATCCCCAACCCCCCGTCCTCCCTGCTTCGCATACACTCGCAGCCACGCACTCGCACGTCACGGCCAATACACCATACAGAGACATGAACGTCTCGGCTCACCGAGAATGACTCACAGCTTTCATTGTGCGTAACCCAGTTCAACCTGTAACAGGGAAAATGCGTTCTCCACCTGAGTGCTCACATTTCCAGGGACGCCGAGGCATCGGTACGAGCGGAGAAGAGAAGTGTTTTCATGCACGACGGGCTGCTTGGAGCAAGTGGTCCTCACACCATTGCGGAGTGGACTTCCATGAACGGAACGAGCGATGTGCTGATTTTCTGTAAGCGAAGGGAATAAGCGTGTAACTCCTCGGGGTACCACACACGTTTGCCTAACTATTGGCCATCACATAACAGCCCCCTGTCCGTCACCGCCTTCCTGATCCGCGTCGCCATACCCCAGCTGGCTCCGCAGAGTGCTACTCTGATCTTTCCATGAACCAATATCATGTAGTAGCTTTCCTTCTCGCCCTGCCAAAATTTCTCTCTCGTTTCTAAGCATGTTATCAAGTTTGTTGTACGCCCCTTGCAGAAGCTGGGTACCCGAGTCGAGACGTGGAGACGCCACGGCCGATGAGATGTCATAGTTCAGCGCAGACGCTTGTAGCCAATCTAGGAAGTGGGATCTAGAAAAGAGTACGTTGCGAAACTCGCAGTACAAAAGAGAAGATACGCGCCGAGTGGCCGCCACTCTTCGATTTGACACTAGAAGAAAATCCTGTTCGTCCACCTGGCCGATGTGCGATGTCAAGACATATCCATACTCAGCTCCTCTCCGTCTTGAGCTCGCTGTATGGGAGAAAGGTGCTCCTCGTCCATATCGTTGCCCTCACTGAACGAAGCCAGTTCGTTTCGGCTCCGGGGCCGGTTTGACGGGGCACGGGGCCGGCTCTTCTGCTTCTCCTCCTCCAAAATTTCTGCCGCGTTGGGGTGGCATGGTGTCTTGCGTTCGCCGGTGATGTGTCGTGCGAGGTGCGTCAGAAAGTAGTCATGACGAAGCACTCGCCTCATCCGCTCCGGGTAGCAAGGGCAAATGCTACCTTGCTTCAGATGGCAGCTGCGAAAGAGTTAGCAATACAAGTTTGTAGAAGAGAACAGGTTGAACTCACATGTCGATGTACCTTGTCAGATTTCTCTTCGTTGTGAAGCTCCTCTCCGGACAACCCTTGGTGCACTAATACTTGTGTATAATACGCTGCCTAGTCTTCCGTAGTGCCTCGATAGGTTGTTCTTCCCTTACTGCCTTGGTACGGATTGGGGTCTGGCGCTGGGGGCGGGTAGCACTCTGTAACCTCTGGTGGCCAGCGGGCTTCTGGTGTACTGGTGCGAGGTCAATCAATTGGCGAGGGCTGGTCAAGTCAAACGGCGAGCTACGGCCATGGCTGGAGCCGGTCATGATGCTTAGGCTCGATGCCGGGCGTCCACGGTGCTCTGAGAAGCTGATGGGGCGGCTATCGAGCATAGGCCACTGTGGTGTGTTCTGAAGGCTCTCACTCGGTGCGTCTACAGACCGGACAGGGTTGTCGAACTGCCCGGACCCATCGCACCGGTTATCCCCCGGTTCCTCAGGCGAGGAAGATAGGCCGTATGCTGAATTGGTTCCGGGCCCGTAGCCCCTTTTATCCTCCGGCTCCTCAGGCCAGCAAGATAGGTCGTATACTGAATTGGTTCCGGGCCCGTAGCCCCGATTATCCTCCAGTTCGTCAGGCCAGGAAGATGTGCCGTATGCTAGATTGGTGCCAGACTCATCGCACTGGTTGTCCCCCACTTCCATAGGCCAGGAATACATAGGAGCGTCCTGGTAGCGGCTCATGGGGGTACTTCCTGTGATATTGAATTGGAATTGGTGTAGAGACGGCATTTCAAGGTTCTCCGGGGACCAGTAGCTGATCTCAAGGGCGGGGCGGCGCTGGTCCCATTGGCACTGGTTCCAATCGATGGCTGGCGCAGCTCCGCGTGGTAGGTAGATGCATGCAATCTGAGCTTTGCGGCAATTGTCACACCCAGCTGGGTCTCCCGAGCACCTGAGGTGTCTCTTGCGGCAGCGCTGGCATGCGATAAGTGTCCGCTTCCTTGGGAGAGGCCTTTCACTTCCGCCGGCGTATACCAAAGCCCCGAGACTGGAGGGAGGCATGGAAGAAGGTAGGGAACGAGGACTGAGACGGAGGAGGAGAAGATATCCGTGACTTTGCAAAAGTTGCTTCGAAGGCTGTATTATGATCCTCGGATCTGTTTTCCTTTGCTCTTTGGGGCTAGGCGGTTCTGAGATGGCGGACCGAGACAAGGACTTCGGCTCAATTAGGGAGAAAAAGTCTTAGGTCATGAGAAAGAGAACAGGAAATAGAAGATGGCCGGAAGACAGGCTGGCGGAAATAAATAGCTACTCTTCTGTGTAGCTACGGAGAGGCGAGAGGCGTTCTTGTCGTGTTACTGTCGCGACGCGAGTTGATAGCTGCTGAAATTGCTTCGAGAGGTTCGTGTCTCGCGAAGGTTATCATACGTGGCGCACCATTCCTCGTTGACGGGTCGAGGGCCAATCTGCCCGACGGAGCAAAGTCGAAGTCATCGCTGCGGGATAAAGCTGGGAGAGTGCGTACCAGCCAATGAATGACTGGCCAGACAGGAAGGCTGGGGGACCGGTCGAGCGACACTGGTTGTGGATGGTCCGCGTTGTGTCTGTGGCGTGGGAGACGAATGAGGGAGCCGTCCACGCCAATCGTGACCTTGTGGTGCGTAGCCACGGTCTGGTCCAGGAGTCAGGTGATAGGCTGGCCTAGTCAGGCTTCAGTTGCTGGAGGTGTGCGGAGCATCACACTGGCCAACAACGCTTGGGCGTGATGGGCACACGAATAGGGATGAACTATGATAGTACTAGTCTTGCGGTTCTGAAAGAAGGGGAACGTCTTCGCCATCGTAGTCTGTTCTCTTTCCACCCTTTCCACCCTTTCCACCCTTTCCACCCTTTCCACCCTTTCCACCCTGACCAGACTTCATACAGTTTGAACAGTTCCGCACTACATGAGGGTGATGACGAGTCCAGGGGAGCAAGAACCCATCACAGGTACCATCCTTGGCGACCAAATATCCACACATGCACTTCACTGTGATTAGCACTCACAAGGATAAGGTGCATCAATATCGCTTAGCGTACACAATGTACCGTAGGCCTAGGAGGATATAAAACTGCCGGACCGTCGCCGTAAGCTTTTCCCAAAAATATAGGTTTCATAGCGAAAGCTAGTTGGGTGCCGTTGACCGGATGTAAGGACAGGTCGGGTTTCAAATAATCGCTAATATGTGAAGCTTCTGTTGTGGAATGTGAATCTGTCTCAGACAAGCTCTCGTACATGAAAGAAAGACGGCATGACCTCGATATATATCCTCGCAGTGCGTGAGTTTCTCCTCCACGTTGGCCGGTTACGAGACACGCTGTCTAAGCCGCTAATATATCCCAGCCAACCATGTTCCCCAGCTGGCTCCCTGCCACATTTCCGACGAACGATCGAGGCTGGCAGGGAACGAGTGGTCCTCACCTGCTCAATCCCGTTAGGTGACCGCATGTTACGGTTTCGGTTGTTCCATGGTTTGCCGCTGGCGGCTGGCTCCGGCGACTTTTGCGTACGGTCGTCCAGGACGGTAACCCACCGGAGGCAATGAACAGTGCCGATCCCAGTCGTTGTTCGACGTGTTGGGCTCTGTTCTCTACCACCACCACCCACCGATATGTCTCTATCCGATGGACTGTGCTGACCGGTCACAAGACACAGTTAAGGCTCTGGAGCCATACCGGGTAAGCGAACTCGGCAACGACAAAAACCCGCCCGGTGTACGCAGCGTGTCGGGGGCAAAAGGGGGGGCGCGCGCCGTCACAGATTGTTACCGGGATCCGCCAATGAAGCCTATGAGTCATTCTCACGAGCCAAGACGTTCGAAAACGCCTTGTATGTGCGAGCTGTATTGGTTCTAGCGTGCGAAGTGGAAGGCTGTGAGGTTTATGCGGCCAACGGGGAATCGATAGAGGGGAGCTGGGGACATGTCCTCCTCTAACAACACCAAGAGCACCAAGAACAACCCGTCCCCCGGCGACGTCCTACCAGTACCCCCTCCGAAGCCGCGTGTCCCTCCTTCCATCCCGTATTGTCTCGCATACTGCGATATCCCGAAGCAGTGGGGACCTAAGAAGTAAGCTGGACTACTGGCGGGATGATGGAGGGAGGGAGGGAGGGAAGATGGACCTCATCATATCAGTAAGAGCATAAGGGTCTCAAACATCCGCGGATTTTACTTGCTTCGCATTTTGGAGGATCAGGGTGGAGATATGACCATCCCAGGTAGTCGGTCAATAGAGAGGTCAACACAAAAAGGTTCTGATCATCGATACGGTTTCCAAGTCCAAACCAGAGAAAAGGATGCCTCTGCAACGCAGGAACAGTCCTCAGTTGCGAGGAACACGCGAGAGAATGCCGTTGACAGCGCTCCAGCGGTGCTGCCGCGGTGTTTACGTGAAAAAGCCGCGGCTCGGCGACTTGCCGGTCTAGATGCGGAGGCGTGGAAAGTCGGTTAAGCCCAGCGATCCGTATCGATAGCTAGAAAATGGCCCGTACGCGCCTCAGCAGAGCATTCTTGAAGAAGTCCAAATCAACATGGTTGTTCACTCGTGATGATGAGCGATTCTCATCTGTTGGAGAGGTCCCCGGCCCGGGGTTCTGCCGGAGTCTCTGATTGGCTACAAGCCACCCTATATGTGGATAGTGGTTTCCGCTCTGCAGAGTGGATCTTAGCCTCTAGATCGACGTGCCCAACCTCATCCATGGTGAAATCCATCTGTATGAGTCTTTCCCGAGTACCTCCTTCTGTTGTTGACAGTAATATGTTAGTGTCTGCGTCCGCAATGTACTGATCTAGGCTGGGGTCCGTGGTTCACCTTGGTTAAGTATCTCGGCGCCTCTATGTAGTAACGTATCTGATAAGCGAGCGGATCAGACAAGCGAGCGGATCAATTTCGTGCGCCACGCTTCTCTCTACTTCCAACATCAATTTCCTCCACCACGTTAAGATGTCCTCAATTCCAGTCGAGGCAAAGGTTGTTCTCGCACTTGAAGCTCTTGAAAAAGACGCTAAGCTAAGCCTCCAGGCTGCAGCAAGGATCTATTCTGTGCCCTATACTACCCTCCATCGCCGGCGTGCTGGCCGGCCCGCACGATGCGATATCCCAGCCAACTCACGCAAACTCACGGATTTAGAAGAAAAGGCAATAGTTCAATACATAATTGAGCTAGATACACGCGCATTCCCGCCTAGATTGTCTGGTGTGGAAGATATGGCCAACCAACTGCTGCGCGAACGCGACGCGCCCCCTATTGGCAAACGCTGGGCGCACAACTTCGTCAAACGCCAACCAGAGCTCCGTACGCGTTATACGCGTAGATACGACTACCAGAGGGCCAAGTGCGAGGATCCAAAGGTCATTAGCGAGTGGTTTGCGCTCGTACGGAATATAAAGGCTAAGTACGGTATTGTGGACGACGATGTCTACAACTTCGACGAGACTGGGTTCATGATGGGCATCATTTTTCCCGGCATGGTTGTTACAACCTCGGATGGCCGTGGCAAAGCAAAGCTAGCCCAGCCAGGCAACCGGGAATGGGCAACAGTAATCCAGGGAGTCAATGCCCTCGGCTGGTCTATCCCTCCTTTCATCATCTTGGCCGCGCAATACCACCTTGCCAACTGGTACACTGAGTGCAACCTCCCGGCCGACTGGCGCATCGCAACGACCGACAATGGCTGGACTACCAATGCCGTGGGCCTCGATTGGATCAAGCACTTCGACTACCACACAGCGTCCCGGACAAAGGGCAAACACCGGTTGTTAATCCTCGACGGCCACGAAAGCCACCACTCGACTGAGTTCGAGCTCTACTGCCAGCAGAACAACATCATCACGCTCTGTATGCCTCTTCCGCGAGGCCTTCTTTGCCTCTATAACGGAGAAGAACATACAGAGTGGCTTTGCTGGTGCTGGCCTTGTGCCGTATGATCCAGAGAGGGTACTTTCCAAGCTGGACGTAAAGCTCCGTACGCCAACACCCCTGAACTCACGCGCCGGCACTCCACAACCTTGGGTCTTCCAGACACCACACAACCCCCGAGAAGCCAACTCGCAGTCAACGCTCATCAAGATTCGCATTGCCAACCATCAGTTAGCTCCCCGACTTCAATGTTGGCTGCTGTAGACCAGCTTACCAAGGGTACAATGGCTGTAATGCACCAGGTGGCTCTCCTTCGCGCAGAGAACTCTTCACTCCGTAAGGCGAATGAGGCACTAAGTAAACGCCGGCGAGCCAAGAAAACACGTATGCGGCTTGGAGGGTCACTTGCTGTACAGGATGCACATAATCTGCTACATCAGAACGCCGTGGGTGGGGAAGGAGTGCAAGAAACGCAGCCAGATGGTAGTGGTGCGGGGGGGGGGGTCGTACGAAGGTTCGGTGCTGTAGTGTGTGTGGCAAGCCTGGCCATAATGCACGCACTTGCCAGGAGGCTGCGGAATCATCTGATTCTGTTGCTTCTGATATAATTGTAGTGAGTTCCTAGTGTTGATGTGTTACAATTAGGGATAGTTGTAGTAGGGGAGTAGAAATTGATCCGCTCGCTTGTCTGATCCGCTCGCTTATCAGATACGTTACACGTCCTGTCTGACCTAAAAGGAATGTTGGGTTAGACTTAGCCTAGGAGAGCCCGTCTATAGAAGGAGTAGAGATATACGTGGACGTAGTAGTCACCATCTGGGAACTTTTCATGTAGGACCGACTCCAATCGCCGTAGCGAAATAACTTTGTAGGGTATCTTTTGCGGTTCCTTAGCAGACTTCGGCTGGGCGAGAAAACGCTTTGTATTAAGGTCGTCGGTTACTAGGGTTTGCTAATCTAGTATTATTCTTTCCATGTATCCGTTCACACCCGGGCCAACATCAACTAGGGCCGAAAACTACTAGGAAGCTATACCGGGCCACTCTAATATATATTCAGGATCGACCAATTCAGTTGATTCCTTAGCACAATAGTCCGGATTTCCCTCGTCAGGAAGCCAGTCCAAGGCCTCCTTTACGGTGTCCAAGCAATCCTCTAGCATATCCAGTGGTTCGAGAGCTGAAGGCTTGCTGTTACCCTCGCTGTCCGGTACTGTACGAATTCCATTCATATCGCCAAGAGGGCTTGAGAGCTTGTCGGCATCGCGAGAAGGGCGGTCCGCAGTGCCACTTCCCCTCGAGAGCTGCATTAGGGCCGCCGCTTCCGAATCCGAGCCAGGAGACTTGGAAGGACTCTGTTCGCCCGAGGTAGGGTCAGCGTCTTCGTCGACGCCAGAGTCCACCAGGCCGGCAAAGTAGGCAAGGTCTTCGTCGGCAAGGCTCACTTGCTCAGTCATGGCGAAATCGTGAAAAAACTGCTCTCAAAATCATGAATAGGACAATCGCGAGCATGAAGCGCCCAGGAATTGTTAGTGTTTGGGTTTAGGAAAGTTCTGTGCCCATGATACGAGGAGGAATAGGAAACCGGTTGAGGGGGGATGCTAGCAACTTAAATACCCGGCGCAAGTGGCCACACAGCCTGTCCAGCTCGGTCCTCCTCCCTCGTCCATCGAAATCCCTGGATGGTGGGATGCTGGCTGTTGAGGAGACGATACATAGAAGCATTCGTTCATCGTTAGAACGAGGGAGGAAGAGCTCGGTGCGGTGAACCTCTGCACCGAGATATAAGGTCAATTTGCAGTATGCGCTGTCTTTCAAACCGGTTAGGGACGTATCATATGCGTATTGATGAAGTGTGCCTTAGGAGAACTAAGAGACGTAATACGGATGTCGGTAGGTGAGGGACGCGGAAACACTTGAAAGCTGGTTGTCCGTGGTTGTCCGTTCATTGATTTCAGATGTACAGTCGGCTTCTCAAGGAACGGTTGACGGGACAGTAGAAGACTTGGCGGTACTTCTCCCTGGGGCCGTATCAGGTACTCGAGCTCACCTTCACCCCTGATGCCTAACACAGGCTTACAAGTACCAGTACGCCACGCCTGCAGCTCCGCGGCCGAGAGCGTGAAGCACATGGGATGTGAGCATATTGAGCAATCCATTTCTGTTGGAGGGGTGGGAACTGAGTTCTGCAAGCTAATACACCCAGAAAATGGTCTTGGTTTCTGGGGCGTCCGAAGCGATCCCCCCTGGTGGAGAAGCAATGTGTGATGTGGTGTGCCATGACTTGTTCAGCATCTTTTCAAAGTAAGGGCCGCGGTGGGGAGTCATAGGCAGTCTTGTGAATCGAGTCTGCCGTATGGTCAGCTATCTGCTGTGTCCCTGTAGGTTGTTGTGCTGTTGGCCAGCCACCTACCGTGTTCTTGTCCGTATTGGCCGTGTTGCTTGACGATAATCTTCTGATTGGTTTGTGCATTGCTGGATTTACCGCTGTGCTTGTAGACTGCAGTACATGGGAGGGTTAGCCCTGGCAGCGTTGTTCCTCGCACGACCGACTTCATCACTTGCTGTCTTATTCATTACCCGTGACAACTACGATGGCTGAGCGACCGCCTCTTACGCCGAATTAATGGGTAGAGCACCCCCGCTCTTGACCCTTCGTTCATCATTCTCAGCGTGCCCAACAGTCGCTTCCGGGGCGACCTCATTAGTCAGTAAGGCTACGTCTGTCCCTCTGGCCTCGATGTCGCTCTTAGGCCGGAAATCATCTGCCCAGTCGGCGAGGAGCAGGTCAACTATGAATCATCTACTACTACATCTGAATTCTTTCATTATTCTGGCTGTGCTTATGACGCTGATTAAGAACCACGACGACCCCCTCGTGCGCTTCGTGTCGCTGCTTATTCTACGGTATTGCCGATTCTGCATCAGCTTGTACGGTTTCTGGCGGTACCGCCCATCTCCCGCACCCGAGAAGCCTCGCTTTGGACCTGGGGACATCACGGCGATTGTTTGCACGACAGCGGTTACGATAAATAGACACTTTGAGGAGTCTATAACGAAGATATTGATCAACCAACCCGTACTCCTAATAATTGTCACCGATACGGTGGAAAGACAGAGGGAAGCCGAGGGACGATACGCCAAAATAGCCGCGCGTCATCCTTCGCAAAATATCATACCAAGAATAGATGTCTCCCGCGCGGAGGTATCGTTCATGAGTTCCGGGAAAGCCGATAAGCGCGTTCAAATGGTTATGGCTATTCGCACTGTCAAGACGCCGCTCATTGTGGCATTCGACGACCACGTGTTCCCGAAGCATACATGTCTCCAAGGGATTGCGAACGTATTCTAAGATGACCGGGTTGGGTTATGTTTAGTCAGGAAAAGGGTTCGTCGAAATAGCCTATCAATTGCTTCATCGCTGGCCCATCGCTGTGGACAATTCTGGACTTATATCCTCGAGCGGATCTTTAACCTTTACGGAGTAGCCTACCTAGAACGGCACAATTTTGAGCTTCGAGTTACTAGTGGAATGGATGGCGGAGTCTTCGTCGTCTCAGGACGCGTAATGGGGATCCGGACCGAGCTCGTCCAGCGAGGGGGCTTTGACAAGGCTTTTACGAACGAAATAATCTCGCTTCCGACGCTGGAATGGATTTTCGGTCTGTTTGGGAGCCGTTGGCCTGAAAGGGTTACGATTAGCGATGATAATTTTATCACGAGCTGGGTACTGAACGCAGGGTACCTAGTCAAATTCCAGAACACCGAGGACACCACAATCGAAACGACACTCGGTGAACCAGCCACCTTTGTAAGCAAGTGTCTCCGTTGGAGACGCACTACATACTACGCCAACGTCCGCCTCCTCTTGACAAGTTCCATTGTATAGCAACGCTAGCCGTAGACAATATGGCTTGCTTATATCCCGGCACTCTTCAACCTGGCCTTGCTCTGGGATTTCGTCCTGCTCCGAGCTTTTTGCCAGACCGATCTTTACATAGGATGGACCCTCCTCGGTTTCAGCATTTGGATATACTTTACCAAGACCGTCAAAATGCTGCCATATCTTTTCCGCCACCCACAAGATTTCCTGCTCTTGTATTTCCCAGTTCCGGCATATCTCGCGTTTGCTTACTTTCATTCTCTTCTGTCATTCTTTGCCTGCCTCACCTTCTGGGATCAGAGCTGGTGATAGTGGAGGTCTTCTTGTACTGGTACAGCTTGACCAGAAATCTGGTAGGAAGACTCTCGAGCGAATGCCGAACCAGCCGATAAGGTGCTTCCTCAACATGGGTTTGAAGGATATAACGAGGTGATTCTATGAGGCTAGACAGTCAGGTGGTTCTGAAAAATTGGATGCACACTTACACCACGCTTCCAAAGCAATGCCAAGTTGAGCACCACTTCTCGACGAGCAAACAGTCCTCCAGTCTTTGATATCACCTCGTAACAAGATCCAAGGTGTCTCGGAGCCTGGCTGTCCCACAGACGAGATGCTTATATAGCAAGCATTTCATACGTCCCCCAACCTGCGTTCCCCTCCATCACTTTCCTCCTCTTCTCATCTACATATCGGCGCAGAGCTCAGGATCTCCATGCCATCTAAGCATCATGTCCTGTGATTGGACGGGTGGACCCGAGAAGGCTCCGGTTCGACCCCAGACGGGCTAGGTCCCCATCTGTTAGAAGCGGTGACCTTTATGCTGGGCAGGAAGGAGACAGCGCCTTGGCTCTCTTGTATAGGGTCGATGCAGGCTGATGCACGTCCTTGCCTGGAGGCCTTGGTTAGGGGTCGATAGGTTCCCATCCGCCTACCAGCGCCTCCCCTCGACGACGAGGGCTAATACAAGCGAGATAATTGCCAGACGGAAACGTTTTTAGCTCGTATTTGCTTTCTAAGTACAGGCTGTCCCATCAAAAGAAACTTAGGTAGTACTCGCTTCCACTATCACCTGCAACGACATAAGTCGCCGCGTTCTCCCACACTTGTTTCTCGCACGGTCATCCGGTGTTTACGAAGATCCCGCATTCTCTCCAATACCAGCATTGCGATACTCAACTCCGTCATCCAAGGGAAGGAGATCCTACGACTCTGGTTCACTCTCTTAACGGACTGACTCTTCGGAGTCGGCAGCAAGAGGTAGACGCCATCGGAACCCTCAGGCTCTAGCGATCACTCTCACAACGAAGGTAACAAGAAGAACACAAAAACCCGTCGCGACTAATCTTAATCCTAATCAAACAAGTGGAGCACCGCCACCACTTGGGATGGATGTTCCTCTCTCTGAGCCACTCGGAGGTGCTCACTGTACCCTTCTTGGGCAAGTCCTCCTTGTGGTAGTCCCGTAGGTGGACGCGCAGGCGTACGGGCAACGAGAAGGGCTCCGTGTTGCGCGGGCACTTCTTATAGTCGCAGTAGAACTTCTTCTTGTCCTCGTCGCTGACGTGCAACAACTTGTAGTGCCGGTCGAGGTCCGTCGCGCGTCTGAATCTGTTGGGGGTGGTCGCAGTGGGGCGCGAGGCAGACATACGGGCGGTCGTCGTTGGGGGCGCTACCGCCACCGACGTCGTAGTCTTCGGTGTTGTAGGCCTCCATGTTTGGCGGATGGGGTGTAGTGGTGGGTTTGAGAGTGTTATGCTTAGTGTTGACATGTATCTCAATTCGAACGGATGGCCTGTTATATAGATGGTCAAGACTGTGAGAGTAGCCGTTCGGGTCGCAGCTATCGCGTCAAAAGTCCTCATGATATGCAGCAAGCCTCGGAAACGCGAGCCATGTCAACGCGTCAATGGCACTGATCTCGCGAGAAAACACTCCGTCTTGCTACCCGCCGAATCACGTCGAGATCCCTTCTGATCCAACCATGGTGCCGGCTACTAATAGTGACGTCCCCAACACCCCCTATCAATTCGGACGCATAAAGCTCACAGCCCTTCGCCCACCATAGCCAATACACCATACGGCGCCTCTAAGCGTCCCGGCCCCCGATAATGACTCACAGGCTCCCTCGGCACACCCCGGCTCACCCCCCCTTTCCTGGTGATCTCTTCGACGCGATGCGTGCTCCGGGCACACTTCCTTCGCGACAATATGACCCCCTATGTTGATATCTATGCCCGGAAATACTTATTGTCCTTCTCTAGCCTTCCGATCGCCCGGTTCTCTTTTGGAGCCTTAACTGTGGACATGTCCTGTGGTCGGCCGCCACAACCCATTGGCTGACAGAGACCTGTTAGGTCGTTGCCAGACACCTGTGGATCGAGTGGCTGGCGTGAAGGCTGCCGCGAAACCCTAGTTGTCGCCGGTTATGTAGATGTCGTGTGTTACCTCCTACGAGCAAACAGGCATGGCGCCTTTGCTATCCTCAGTACGCCCCACAACTCGGCCGACCATCCAGTGGCACGCGTGTGTATGAATCATCTCCGCGCCAATACAGGCTTCCCATGCAAGCAGTAAGCTCGACGCACCGTTTCATGTCGCCTCATCGGCTCTGCTCATTGGCTCTGCTCATCCCAGCAACACCGGTCTGTGAATACTGTCACTGATTTGGTACGCAATGGATGTGCCTTTTGGGGATCAGTGACGAGTCGCGGCACCCGTATCGTGACCATCGCGGCTCCTAGACATGTCGAGTTCCTGTATTCTTATCATCTACTGGCTGGGACGTGTGAGATGTGAGGCTGTAAGGTTGTTTGTGCAGCAGAGCACCCCCGGATTGAGAGTTCTGTTGGCCAGGCATCCGAGTTAACGTCGTCAAGTAAGGCAGGGGCTGTAGCCCTGCAGTTGTAGTGGGAGGCACACAAAACGGGGTTGTTTTGGCAGTCATCGTCCACATAACCGGCGATAACCATCGTCTTCCGACAGCCGCACCGGCGCGGGCAGGGCGAGAAGCACGTGTCTATCGTTAAGCATCACGGTTCCGCGACAGCTCTAGGTGGATAGGATCAGGAAGAAGCAGCTACGGAAGCTCCAGCCTGCTAAACGGTAGGGGAGTAACCACGCAGCACAGCAACCGGCCCAGGGCCATGTGGACCTCTGGAACACACCTCGCACTAGCGGGTTCGTGTGCGGGCCACCTGGGAACGCAGACAGTGGTTACGAAGGGCTGGAAAGGCGCTGAGGGGTGCTCTGACTGGGAGTCTTGATTTTATTTGAGCTTTGAGAACAGTACTAGCCGCCGCACGGCATGCCCTCAGTACAACGCCGACGTGGCGGCGTTTCTCAACTCTGAGCCTTGCACGAGCTGCTTATGTAGTGCCTGTGGCGTACTTGTCTCGCTACATGCGCCACAACAGTAAAGTAGATAATAGTTCTACAAAAGTCAGCGGAAGACCACGCAAGTACTAGTAAAGAGACGTACTGTTTTGGTTTATTGTCTAAGATAAAAGTAAAGTCTAAGGTAAATACATTTAAGCTCTCAATTTGACGCCGTAAATCCTCTCTACGTGGTTCTTGAAGTGGTCCAGGTACTCGAACTCCAAACCCCTACCTTTGCACTTGGGATAGTTACATACCATCTACTTCACGACGCTTATATGTTTCGCATATACCCTATCGAAGTAGTCGTATATCACAGTAGGTCGATAGTATTGGAAAGTCCTCTCTTCGTAGGACAGGCTCTCATCTCCGATACAGAGCGGGCATTAAGTTCTCTGCATCAAGAATAGAAACGTATCTGGTTCGGGAGACTCCTCCTTAACCATAACATCGGCAAACGCTCTTTACCGAATACGTTCACGTTTGACGGTCTCTCGCTTGTCACACAGGATAAACATGAGCTCACCGGTCTAAATGCGGAATACAAGAAGCGCCGTAGAGCTCAAGCCTTCCGGCTAGTTACACAGGATCTTGGCGAGCGCGGCACGCTCTAGTATCTATAGGTCGATAACCGGCTCGACGTACTCCTGCTCCTCCTCGCCATTAGCCTATCTCTCAATGTCCCAGGTCGGGCGATTGTAGAAATAGTCCTCCCGATACCCTCGCCGGATATTCTTGGCGCGCTTTGCCTTCATTTGGCCGATCAACCTAGTAAGCTCTCGAATCCGGTCCTCGTTCTCCGTGCCGATCCGGTATTAACCGTCTTTGAGCTGTACTCTCTCCGCCTCTAGCGCGACGATCTCCGGATCGGGAGGCATTCTCGCCCAGACCTCGTCAGGGACCATATCCTTACGCGCCCGCGGGTCACGCATAAGGCCTATATACGAAAGCATCCCGATCAGGCTATCTTCGGTCGGCTCATCCAGGACTGCGTTCTATAAGTGGAATTAGACCTTCTCGTTGATATATGCACTATTGAACGTAGCCCACTTCGGATCGTAGCGCATCATCTGATCGCGGACCGCATCGGGCGCGTTACCTGTTCCCTCTTAAGATAAGCGCCACTCTTAGGGCATAGGAAGAACTTACCGTTAGCTGCATTTGCTGCTCCCCTACGCCAAGCCTTTGGTTCAATCGGTCTCTCACATCCATAGTCTAGCGATTATCGCGCCATATCATCTCTCAGTTTGTAGTATGGAAGAGGTTCGTAACGCAGAGTTTCATCTTCCGAACAGACGTCCTAACTCCTACTTGCGCCGCCTCCGGCGTGCTCCGCCGCGGCTAAGCTAGCAATCCGGGGAATGATACAGTCGTCGAATCGCCGGATAACAGGCCTCTTAAGCCATTCCTTTTTCCACCGGAGTAGAGTACACTTAACTAGCCCCCGATTCTTCACTTGAAAGACTCGTCCGACGCTAGTCAAACTCGGTGCCGCGAACGCGTTATCGTATACTACAAGGCTAACAATAACGGTAATAAAACAGAAGATCAGCCTCCTAGTAAACGTGAAGAAGAAGATAGTCCTAGATTACAGAATATATAAGCCAAAGATCAGGAGAACTAGGGAGTACGTACGGTTTAGGCTTGTTGTCTGCTCCCTTATGGTGGATAAACTTTATAGACATTGCCAAGGTATCCTCGCCGGTGTCAGGGTAGCATACGACCATCAGCAAGATATCTTCGTAACAAAGACACTTTGGACGTCCGCGGCCCACCGTCTCTTGCGAGAGTATCTCCTCCAGCACCTTGGATTCGTCATCTAGCGCACCGTCTTCGTCCTTGCCGCCTAAAGACCCCTCGATAGCTTTTCGACCGAACAGCTCCTCCAGACACCCGTCCTTAGGGTGCTTTTTCTCGCCGTCCACGAACTCGGCCGGCCGCGCGCCCGTGAAGGCAAGGCCGAGGTAGCACCCAGGCAACTCTACACGATGCCTCTCCCAAGAGAAGATACTAGTATCGTAGGCAATATTAAAGGTCAGAAGGGCTAGCAGATCGCCGGAGTCGGCAACGTCCTTTCCGCCGCTGTTGGGCGCCTGGAGATCGAAGCGAGGGACTAAGGTGGCATCGTACCACTTGCACGGTCCGTCAGCATTTTCGTCGTGGTACCGGACGCCAAGATGAAACTTACCTTAAGAACTTCTCTACTATCATTCCTGTCCATATAACGACCTGTGACGCTAGCATACAACTACTTGTATTAGCGAAAATATTCCCACGACGTACCCCACGACGTGATCCTACATGCTTCGCACAAATAGAGGAGGAAATCCATCGCTATAGCTCGGTCTGCTCTCCTAATTACCGCTTTCCAACACCCTACCAGCTTAGCGGATTCGTAGTATCTCTATATCAGTTAGCTACGGTGCTATTTGAACGATAGAACGGCTCATTTACCCCTTCCATTTTCGTAGCATGCCCGCAATGTTGATCTTGGTGTTGTCGGCATAGTCCGGCTTAAGGAAGTAAACCTCTTTGAGCTGCTCGCGGAGGGCGGCATGCTGGGCGGCTGTGAGGGCCTTTGGCTTTTTCGCGATCCGTCTCTCCGACTCTTGCTGCGTGAAGCGTTGGATAAAATCCGCGTGGTGACGCTGGGGATCATTTGGGAGCAGCCGTGCGGAGGCGCGGGGAGCCATATTTCGAATGAAGCTGAATGTAAGGTCCTCCGGCCTCTAGTGTGTTAGAGTCGGGAAGCGTAGAACGTGCGAAAGACGCTATCTTTTGTACCGTATTGAGACTGGGGAGCCGAAAATAGATACTAGGTAAGAAACCCCGGATACTAGAAACAGGTCCTTAAGAACCAGACCCAACCAGGCACCAATGAGAGGCTTAGAGGCACGGATGTGCCGCGCGGCTATCAACCGTTTGTGGAAGGAGTGGAGAAATGGTACCCGGTACCTGATAGTGACGAGTGCGCCTCACTGTCGATGCCGCTGAAAAACAATCCCAAGAGCGACTGTTACAGAACCATGATGTGATATACGAATGATGTAGGCCTGCGGGTGGATGTGCCCGAGAATGTGGACGAAAATGTTAAAAACCAATACCTGTAATACAGGATGCACCCAAACAATCGGCCAAGCATAAAAAGAAGGATGAGACAGCGCACCAATACAACCCACTTCGTACATTATCGGGCCTATTCTTACAATTACCTAACCGCCTCACACGTATAGCTGTTTGTGAGCTACATGGGCGGCCAGAACATGGTAATAGCTAGAGACACCCTGAAGCGGGATGGTTTAGTTGCTCCTTCCACGAGGCGGAACCTCATCCTTTCCGACCCGTTTTCTCCTTATGCGAGGTCGTGGGGAGATGGGTCACAGGGGTACGGTGTCGCGGGAATGCGCGGTCGCTCAGTGGGGGCGTGGTGGGAAATTTGCCCAGCCGCTCGCGGTTTGCGGCCCGCTGAGCTTTGACCTGCTTGCCAAGAGCCATATGGATTCTGAAGATCAACGTCCAATAGAGATGAATAAGGAATTGCTCCTATCGACAGGCCGTGGTAACCTTCGTCGTTGTCTATTACTGTCTACGCACAATATGTGTGTTAAATTGATACTGGAGATAAGGGTTGGCACACGAACAATGCATGAGGAAGTCATTGATGCTCCCTAATACGCCTTTCAACACCCGACAGGGTTACTAGACACCCCGAGATCGCATTAACATATACGGTTTCTCGCAATGCACGGCGCAGCTTCGATCCCAGTCGGCTAAAATGCGGCGTCGGCGTCTGCTATGAGATACCATTGGCCACCTGACTGTCAGGCAGAGGTTGTTAGGCCGCGTGATAACCGCCGCAAAAAGGCGGCATGTCCTCGCTCAAGAACGATTCTGCAGACAATCAACATCCCCCCCGTAACCGGCGTTCCGAGCAGTATGGGACGTCTTTCGCGGGTCAAGAACAGGCTGCGGGGAAGTCTAAATCCGATGGCGGATCCAAGGGGAGCAGTGGAGTCTCTTCTCCGTCTGCAACGCCTCCACCGGAACCAGTCTTACACTCCGCGTCGGCGCCTGCTTCCGCGTCCGAAATCACCTCCGTCCCGACGATTGCCGCGCACCCGCCTCCCAAGCAGATCGTTCTGTCGGTGTCACAGCATCCGAATTCCATCCCCGCCTCGCCGGGCTCCCAGCCCGCCGCCCCGCCGGCTGCTTCCGACGCGGCCTCATGCCCGAGCCACGATGTCGATCCGTGGGGCACGGCCTACAAGATATTCCAGGAGCGAGAACCCGAGCTGACGGCAGACTACGCGAAGCATCTGGCGTCCGTGCAAGGCGACAACGCAGCCACCACCGAGCTTTCAGTGCCGCGCTCAGTCGAGTTAATCGTGAGGCAGCTGTTAGAAGACCGGGAGAAGAAGCAGTGGCGAGTCTCGCTTCTGGGGAGGGACATAAAGATACGAGAGCAGGCGGAGAAGTTGGCAAAGTTTCTCCTCTGGTCCGACCCGATCGTCAAGGATGCTCTCAGCGCCCAGCCGTACGCGGCGCTGGCATGGTCCGGTGTTTCGCTGCTCCTCCCCGTAGGTATGTGATCTCCCCAGCTTCTATACGCATGCTTACCGGGGCAGCTCCTCACAAGCGGTACCACCCAAAACGAGGCCATGCTGAAGGGCTTCAATTCGATCGGCGACGTCCAGGTCTATTGGCGAACCTGCGAAGAGACCTATCTCCAATCCGAACATCGACAACATTACCAACGTCTCGTCGAACCGTTGGCCAAGCTCTATTCATACATTATCGAATACCAGGCCCGCGTCATATGCCATCTCTCCAGAGCCCAACTCTCGCGCGCGTGGCAGAGCGTGACCGGCTGGAAGGACTGGGATAGGGCTGCAGAGATTGATAAGTTGAGTAAAGGCTGCAGCGGCTGCATCGTTCATCTCAATGAAGAGGCAATCAGGGAACGCTGGAAGTGCCAGGTGCAAGAGATACAACAGTCGCGGACCATTCTTGGGGAGATCCGCGGGATTCTTGAAGGAGGTGGAAGGCAGACGCAGAGAATCTACGAGGACCAGAAGGAAAGAGCAGTCCTTCAAGACCTCGCGTCCGACTACGAAGGTTACAAAAACTTCAACCCGCAGAAGGTTGAAAGCACATGCGAGTGGTTCATGAACGACGACAGATTCAGCAAGTGGCGAGACAGCAACACGTCCAGCCTTCTCTGGGTCTCTGCCGGCCCTGGGTGTGGGAAGTCAGTTCTATCGCGAGCTCTGGTCGATGACCATCGGCTATCCACGAACATCACGACCTCGACCGTCTGCCATTTCTTCTTCAAGGACGGAGATGAACGCCGCATGCACAGCACCAACGCCTTATGTGCCATCCTCCACCAGCTTTTCACCCAGGACCTTACCGGCAGCTTGATCGGAAACGCGCTGCCCAGCCACAAGAACTACGGCGAAAAGCGGACCAAAAACTTCTCGGAGCTCTGGCGAATCCTGCTAGAGTGTGTCAGATCCTCGAACACTGGAGAAGTGGTCTGCATCCTCGATGCTCTTGATGAATGCGATAGAAATAGCAGGGGGGAGTTGATCAGCAAGATTCAAGACTTCTACTTCAAGCAGGACGAACCGTCGCGCAGCCCCTCGAGGCTCAAGTTTCTCGTCACCAGTCGCCCGTACGACGACCTGGAGGGGTCGTTCAGAAAGTTTTCGGTGCAGCCGCATATCTGCGTTTTGACGGTGACGACAAGTCCGCGCAAATCAGCCAGGAGATCAACCTCGTCATCGACGCTAGAGTGCATGAAGTTGCTCATAGTTTTGCCCCCGAGGATCGCCGCGCAATTTGTGAGCGTCTCAATAGTATGGAGCATCGCACCTATCTCTGGCTTCACCTCACTTTTGACATCATTGAGCAGAGTCCCAGTGAATACGGGCGACGGACCGACGTAGAAAACCTATTGTCTGAGCTCCCATCCCAGGTATCTGCGGCGTACGAAAAGATCTTGGGCCGAAGCAAGAATGAGATGCAGACCGAGATTCTTCTTCGAATCGTCCTCGCTGCGGGGCGGCCTCTAGACCTCGACGAGGCAAACATCGCCCTAACATTAGCTTTATAGAAGCAACAGTTCGCATCGCTCGGCGCATTAAACTCACGGCTTTGGCCATGAGACAGCTTCCGAAGTATTATCAAAAACTTGTGTGGCCTCTTCGTCAACGTCTACGACTCAAAGTTGTCCTTCATTCATCAGACAGCGAGGGAGCTCACCGGTGCTGGGCGACAGCTTAAGTGGGAAGTGCGCTTAAGCATGCCACAGTCGCACAGCACGATGTCAGAAGTTTGCGTCCACTACCTGCTGCTGCCAGACGTCGCAGGTCCAGACCACACCTCTTACGCTACTCGGGAACACACCCTTCTCCCATATGCAGCTGTCCACTGGCCTGTCCACTACATTTTGCAAGAAGATTTCACTGCAGGCATATCACGAACGCTGGCGCGTAGGCTCTGTAACATGGCTGGGGAGGCAAAGAGTTGGGCTCCTCGATACTTCAAAGAGATGTTTCTTGGCGGTTGGCAAGAATGGCCTGATTTGACTGTGGCGAGCTTCCTAGGTTTAAGACTGGTCGTCGAAGATATCTTGGCTAAGGAGAACTTCGACGTCAATGCACGGGGTGGTTACTACGGTACGGCGCTCCAAGCGGCGTCGGCGGAAGGCCACAAGGAGATCGTTGGGATGCTCCTTGAGAAAGGGGCCAGGATCAATGCACGTGGTGGTTACTACGATTCGGCGCTCCAAGCGGCAACAGAAGGAGGGTTCCACTTGGCGCCGGGTAAGCTTAGCGCGGCTCGAGCCGAGGAGACCCCGCTGACGTTCGTAGAACGACCGGAAACGCCGCCGCCGCCGTCCGCGACAATTCCGTTCTCCCGCGACCCTGATTTCGTCGAGCGTGGAGACATCCTCGACCAGATCGACAAGCGATGCACCGAGCCCGCTGCTCGCGTGGCTCTCGTGGGCCTGGGCGGTGTTGGCAAATCGCAATTGGCCATCGAATATGCTCACCGGATCGCCGCGAAGCAGCCTGACACATGGGTGTTCTGGGTCCACGCCGGCACGCAGGCGCGCGTCGAGGAGGGTTTCCGGGCGATTGCCGACACCGTCAAGCTGCCCAGCCGCAACCAGCCCAAGGCGAACCTGCTACAGCTTGTGTACGGATGGCTGTGCAACGAACGGAACGGCAGATGGGTTATGGTCCTCGATAGCGCCGACGACCGCGACGTGTTCTACGGCCCGACTAGCGGCGAGGTGCGCAACGACCGATCTTTCGCAACGTACCTGCCGCAGAGTCGAAACGGATCGATTATCATCACAACTCGCGATAAAGACCTCGCTTCCAGGCTGACCGGGCGCCGCCAGAACATGATCGAAGTAGGGCCGATGGCCCAGAGGGACGCCCTCACGCTCTTAGAGAAGAAGCTGGGGTCGCTTCCGGACACAGATGTGGCGCCCGATCTCGTGCAGGCGCTCGACCTCGTTCCGCTTGCTGTCAGCCAGGCTGCGGCCTACATACAGGCAAGGGCGCCGCGTAGCTCACCGGAGAAATACCTAGCTGATTTCCGGGAAAGCGAGCGACAGAGGACCCGGCTTCTGGGGCACGATGCCGGGGACCTGCGGCGGGATGGAGGCGCGTCGAACGCGATGCTCGCGACGTGGCAGATATCGTTTGACCACATCGTGGTTGGTATGCGCGCGCAACAACCCTTAAACACGCCGATCATATTCCGCCTTGGGATCTAATGTAACCAACATCGAGTGCTGGAGCTTGCGGCGGAAGTGCAAAAGGTCAATTGCCGTGGTAGTGCGTTGTTGCTAACAGGATTCCTCGAATCTGGTCAAGTGGTTTCGTTCGTGGCCGTTGGGGATTAACAACGGTCGCTCTATTCTCTAGACACGCATCACACTATTGGCTCACGGACCCCTTCTCTTCTTCGGCCGCACAAGAACCTGTCGACTGATCACACAGCAACCAGCCCACAATAGAAGGACAAATGCAAAATGGGTCCAACCACACTTCTCCGCGGCTTCAAAATCTCAGTCCCCGTCCTCGACGCCTTCCTCGAAAGCAACAACGTCTACAACACACACGGCACGCCACCTGTCTACGAGGATCACCCCGAACGCGACCCGGTCTCCAAGCTCCTCTTCTCCAAGTTCGCCCAGCACGAGACAACGCGAATTAGACCAAGTTCCGCGTCATGATGCCCTCCATCGAGTATACAGCCCGGACGGCATACCTTACCACCTACGCATGGGCAAATGCCAGGATGCATCGCGAGGTGAAACTCGAGGATGACTTGCCTGTGGAACTTCCAAGGGGGTTTGAGGAGCAGAAGTTGGAAATGCTCACCTTTGGGTACATGGTAGTGGCTCCCCATTGTGAACCCTTATTATTGTGTCGTGCCTAACGCTAATTTCGCTGGTCTGGCTCAAATGCTACGACCCAGTCCCGTGTGACGAAGTCTCTGCAGAAGAGTTCGGATATGCGAGATTATGGTATCGAAAGTACTTGGTCTGTAAATGTGAGCACCCTTGGGCCTTGGGCTGGGTCCATATTGTTGATTTACTGTGTGCTTTGATACCTTTTTTTTAAAAAAAAAAGAATAAAAAAAAAAGAAAAAGATAGTGGCTGCTGAAAAGAGCGCGGACGATGGGAAGATTGCGTTGTACTCGCAATCACGCAATCGAATCGCGGGTACTGTGGTCCGCCAGAGGGCCCCGGAGATTATCTATTCCAGGACCAGCTGTATGGGGTGCTCTTCAGATGAGTCCATGGCCGAGCGAAATCCGCCAAATCAGGTATTTGCATTAACTTAATTATAACCTTCCTACGCTTTCCTACGCTTGGTATCTAGTATCATCTATACAAACAACTTGAACAAAAAGGACCCGCGCGCCAAACCTGATATTGAACCCAAACCCATACTCAATAAGCAAACCCCGACCCGCTCAGGCGCTTGCTCTCCCGCTCGTGGTGCTCGGTAACAGTGTACTCGGCCGTAACCACAATGCCCCTGGAGTCGTGCTCGGCGCGCGCCGACGGGTCGCCCGCGCCAACCGAAACCTGCACGCCGCTCTCGTTCCGGCTGTCGTGCGTGCGGTCCTGCAATTCCGTCGGCGAGGTGGGGCTGCGCGTGCGGCCGTTCGTTGCTGTCCCTGTCGCAGTCGTCGTGGTTCCCAGCTTGCGGCCGAGGGCGTGCAGGATCTTGGGCGCGGGCCGGGCGTCCTCGCCGCTTGACGAGGTTCCCGTCGTCTTGGCGTCGGCGTTGTCGTTACTGCGGCAATTGACAATGTTCTCCTCGGAGCCGAAGACGGTGTCGCCGCGGTCGAAGAGCGGGTGCTTGTCGCGCGTGGCGAACTTGGGGTTGCCGCTGCGCGGGTGGCTGCCAAGCGGGTAGCCGTGCGAGTTGGGGTGGTCCGTGTTGTCGCTCTTGCCGCCGCCCAGGCTGCTCAGGCTCTTCTCGAAGAAGCGCTTGACCAGCGGGTAGACCAGCGGCAAGTTGGTCAGCACGATCGAGACGAAGGCCTCGCGGAGCGACCAGTAGCCTGACTGGGCCGGGTCGCGGTCGCCGAGCTGGAGCAGGCCCATGTTAGTCGAGGTTTCGGAGATAGGTAGCGCTGGAGGAACTCACCATCAAGATGGAGGTGCAACGCAGGATGCTGAATGCCATCTCGAGGAAGCCGCCGCTGAACATAACCACCAACATGAGCTTCCTCCTGAGCGGCATGTTCGCCTTCCAGATCATGGGCAGCGGGATGGCCATGAGAAACAAGACAGTCATGATGTGCAAGACCATCACGACGACGGTCTGCAGGGTCGATATGGCTGGGAGACAGCGGTCTGCAGACAAGAGGTGAGTCTGTGGCACGGCACGCACTGATAGACACAAACAACTCACTGCCTGGGTTCGGAAATATCTGCCACTGCTTGTCGAACGGAATGCACTTCAGGAAGGCAGTGAGCAGGCATATGGCGTATGTCAGGGGCACCATGATGTAGGCGACTAGGATGACCCTTCTCATCCGGTGGACGCCAGCGCTGTGGGCAAAGGTCAGCGATCTGGACAGCAGAAACCTTTGACAACCAAGTAGAGTGACAACGCACGTTAGGCGGTCATAGTAGACCACCCAGCAAGCCTTGAGCAGCCAGAGCATCGTGGTGTAGCCCAGAAGTCCAGCAACGTGGAGCTTCGACCCATAGACACGGTTGCGATATTCGTCGGAGAGGGGGTCGAGGGCCGCTCGTTCTTCGTCTGTCATGCCATTGTTGGCAAGACCTCGCGCGTCCTGCACCAAAAGCTGGCCGATGACACTCTCGCCGAAGTGGACGACCTGAAACCATGTATGCCATCAGCAATACTGTCGGTTGAAGGGGGTCGGCGAACTCGGCACTCACAGTCGCCAAAGCCATAAGCAAGTCATCCCAGGACAGGTTCTTCCACCCTATCATACGGACTCTGGAGACGGTCCGGAGCACCACGACCAGAAACGCTACGCCCTGGAGCACCCAGAGCTCGATAAGGAACTCCTCCACCGCGTTGGCCCCCATCGTATATTCAGGCTTGGCTGATATGCATGGGAATCGAGCGTGTTAGCTAGCCAGGCAAAGGAAACGCCAGCGACCAGTATTTACTGAGAATCCGATATATGAAGAGGGACAAAGCAGGGGTTCAAGAGGGAATGGCTGAGAATGTAAAGCACGCAAGTGCCGACTTAATATGCATTAGGCCTTATCAGACCATCGTGAAGACTATTAGCAGGTCATCCAAGGAGTCTGGACTAGCGGCAGGGCTGTGGGCGCAATCGTGTCCTCCAGCAGAGCACTGGGAAATCATCTCAAGGCTAAGGTAAGGCCCGGGTCCTTAGCGTGACTGCCCAGACGACAACCTGAGTGAGTGTTAGGTAAGACGCGTTGAAGATTTCCTACTGGTGTCTGTTTAGCATCTGGGCGGAAATGTAATGTTTTAAACACTTTCCCGAGACAAGTGTCTACCTACCGCACCAGCGCCCCTGGAATGTTCCTACAGTACCTGCCGTAGGTAAGGTAAGGCAAGGTAGGAACAGTTGGTATAGAGTGGGGGCAATTGCCCAACAGCATTCGTTAATATAACTACCTTACTGCTGTACTCGGGGTGTCAGCCTTCCAGAACAAATCAGTTACTGTCTGCCAAGTGTTTTTCTGACCGGGGTTGTCCTAGCTGACGTGCCACGATAATCAGCTGGGTGTCGATCTTTATGATGTGTCCCCGATTTTCTAGTCGAGAACAGGGGCTCAAGGGGCGGGAGAACGTATCCGGTAAGGCTACAGGGAAACCCCCGTCCCAACCGTTCTGTAGGATTTTACGCCCCACGTGCACCCCAGAAAGGGTGTTCTTTTGCAGCCCGTAAATACCCCTGAATCCCCCATTTTGGCACTTTCCAGGCGCTGATCCTGGAACATTTTATTTCTTTTCTTGTCCGCAACAGAAGAAGCATCTCCTCCTCCAAGCCAGGGCCCGGGTCAGTGTTCGAGCCTCCATCCCAGTGGGGCTCAATAACGCCACGCCGCTAAGAAACTAACCTGAAGGGGTTTAGGACGGTAGATGCCGTGATTATAAAAGGTCTACCATCCTCCACTACTGTCATTAAGGTGAGCCTAATCCTCGGGCCGAGAGGAACCTCGACCCCTTTCTTGCTGGCATCTTGGCCCTTCAGGCCCTTTTACCGCTTCTCATCCGCGGGTACAGGGAACGGCGTATTGAGATCGACAGTGACCACTGACTGTCGCCACCTTCTTCCTGTTCAGAATCTGATATTCGAACCTGTTCTCACCGCCATAGGTCAAGTCAAGATCTACTCCCTTCTATCACATCAACCACACATTCATGGGCCGGATTACTATACTGACAGTGACAAGACGACGTCTAGCGACCAGATGAAGATACGACGACCTTACACTGTTACACATCCTCGAATACTTGACCGGCAGACCGGCCACGAACATCATCACATACAATACAAATTTTCTTTAAATACAGTAATATATCTTCGAACATGTATAATCTTTTGACCCGCTAGCACCTGGCTTCTTGTTATCCTTGTAACATTTGAATACTCTATAGCCGTTGGTACCCGTGCTAAGGGAGGGCAGGGCGGTAGCGGTCAACGACTTGGTCACATCACGTATGCACTCGTACCGGAATGGCGTAAAGGAGACTCACCCAACTTGCGTATAATCAGGCCTCGACTGGGCGTTGGCGTTGATTTCCCAGGAAAAGGTGGTGCCGGCTTTAAATGATGTGCAGAACTTTGTCTGCCCCCTGAGATGCCATAGTTCAGCGCAGACGCTTGTAGCCAATCGAGGAAGTGGGATCTAGAAAAGAGTAGGTTGCGAAACTCGCAGTACAAAAGAGAAGATACGCGCCGAGTGGCCGCTACTCTTCGATTTGACCTAGAAGAAGAAAATCCTGTTCGTCCACCTGGCCGATGTGCGATGTCAAGACATATCCATACTCAGCTCCTCTCCGTCTTGAGCTCGCTGTATGGGAGAAAGGTGCTCCTCGTCCATATCGTTGCCCTCACTGAACGAAGCCAGTTCGTTTCGGCTCCGGGGCCGGTTTGACGGGGCACGGGGCCGGCTCTTCTGCTTCTCCTCCTCCAAAATTTCTGCCGCGTTGGGGTGGCATGGTGTCTTGCGTTCGCCGGTGATGTGTCGTGCGAGGTGCGTCAGAAAGTAGTCATGACGAAGCACTCGCCTCATCCGCTCCGGGCAGCAAGGGCAAATGCTACCTTGCTTCAGATGGCAGCTGCGAAAGAGTTAGCAATACAATCTTGTAGAAGAGAATAGGTTGAACTCACATGTCGATGTGCCTTGCCAGATTCCTCTTCGCTCGGCGCGGGACCCCGTAGGAATGCTGGCGGGTCCAAGTTGTGTGCTTGAAGCCTGCGAAACCTCAGCTGGTAGACTGTCCTCCTCAGTTAGGTCAACAAGAGGCTTGTTAACCTGCCTGCGTTTGTTTGCGGGAGGGACCTTAACCAACAGTGCAGCATGCGTATACACCGTGTTGACGCCAGCTTGGTTGCCATACTGTCAACCGGTCAGTGTTATTCCAGCAATAACCGCACAATCCAAAGCAGAAAGGCACTTACAGTCAGATGCACCAGACTCGCATCCTCCAACTCTTGCGGCCCGGGATCCGTAAGCCAGTTCACATCAAGCCTGTCGTGAGGCCATTCACTCCAGATATCGTCCCAATGGTGTCCTCATCCCCACCCACCTCGGTCACTGTCAGTTCGCCTAAATTTATCCCAGCGCGCGTGTTGAATTCTGGGTCGCTGTCGTAGTCCTCGTCCGCATACCATCTTGTCCGTTTGACCACAGGACGGACATACACTTTCAGCCCGTGCGCGCGGAACACCGCGTACACGGCCATGTCAGTTCCCTTCAACACGGCTGGGAGAGCTTTGCCGCCTGACTGTGTGCTGTGTGCGTAGGCGTGCGTGCAGTAGATGCCCAGTATACCGCCGTCGCGCATGAACTCAGGTTCAGACAATGCGCTATGTACCTTATGATAGAGGGGCAAAGTCGTTACGTACATGGCTGGGGCGTGTTCAGCGAGGTCGCCTACCCCAGGGGCGTAGTACAGGTTGTAGGTCAACGTGACGCGATGGCCTGCGGTTAGTTTCTTGACTTCATGCTCACAATCGCTGTAGAAGGCGGCCCAGTGAACAGCGTCCGTCCAGGCCTTGGAGGTACTCCAGTCGTATGTGATGATGTGTCCAGCATGGCGCACGACCAATTGTCCTCCCTCGTGATGGCAGGGAAGGCTGATGACGAGAGAGCCAAATTGGGCTTCGGAGCGGGGGGTGTCGACGTGCGATTTGAAGAAGCCTGATGGGGAGGAGTAGATCTGGTATGCGGTCAGAGTCGGTATACTTTGTTTCTGCAGAAAAGGACCTACATTGAGTTTATACAGCTCAGCCCGCACGCCATTGGTCAAGATTCCCTTCTTCGTGTTCGGCAGCAGAACCTGAGCAATGGTATCAATGATGCCGAGCTCGTAGGGGCAGAAGTCGGATTAGAAAGCAGGGCGATCCATCTTGGTGGCCTTGCGATAGGTTTCGTCGAGAACATCTTGCCTTTGTACCCAAAACTTGCGGGCTGGCAGTCTTGAGCTAGCTTGGCGAGACTGGCTTCTCCATCAGAGTCAGTGATGGGGAAGGTGATCTTGGCGACGCTGATAGCCTCGTTTCCCTGGGGAGAATCCCAGCGGATGGTGATGGATGTGGTGGACAGAATATCATCCTTACGACGGCGTTTACTAGGGCTCTCGGGGACGGTTTCCTTCTGAGGAGAGGTTAGATATTTATATTGCAAGAAAGGGGCAGGAGGTAACGTACAATGGGAATTGAGCCTCCACAGGCGAAGGTGGAAGATTTACTCGCGACGAACATGCCCAGCTCTCGCGAGATGTCGCCGCTCAAGGCGTCTTGCTGGCTCATTTCAAGTTCTGAATCGCTCATTGTCTTGGTCGGGTGGAATGAGTTTGACAGTGTCGAAGATGTGTGTGACCGAAAATTAGTCGACCCGTAGTGGGATGACAGGTAAGGAATGAAAGTAGGCCTCGGATCTGATGAGGAGGAAGCTTATACCTCGTTCAGAATTGAATGGGGATGCACGAAGCTCAGTACAGGTTGGTTGTCGTGCGGAGCGCGTCGTTGGCTGCAAGGGTGACTCATTCGAGCGCGTCTCACCCAGGAAAACTCTTTGCACTCGGCGTCGAGCGTCCCGACACGCTCAAGGCGCTTGTTGCTAGGGAACCTTGGCCCTTGGGGATAGATAGTGAGTGAGGAGGTACAACCCGCCCTTTTGCGCCCGCTGCAGCGCGACCTCACGCAAGGCTGGGTGGGAGTTGCAGCTGCTGTTTAGACCGCCTGGCCACTCATTCTATCTCGAAACAGCGTCCACGAAACAAGAACCCCTGGCTGGTGAGTCAGTCCTCAGCAGCTACAACGCGAACAGTCAGGACTACTCCTCCTGGGAGCGTCTGTTGTTCACGCTTCCAAGTCTCACCAAAAAAGACAGAATGGGCGCTTGGCTGTCCCAGCCAATCACTCTCTTGGGCAGCACCTCGCCCCAAGCCTAGAGGACGTCGCTATTGGGTCGGTATCCACCATCATCCACGACGCGTCCGGCAAGGGGAAGAACAGAACAGCCTTTCCTCCCAGCCACCCCCGGCAGGGTCGTGGCCCGGTAGAAAGCTGCCTTGTCTCATCTCCTGTCTGCGGCCTTGACAGGCTTCGACACGAAGACGGGGCAGGAGGTTCGTCGCTTCTGGGTTGCCAAGATGGGGACCGTCCCGACCTTCTCTTTTACGGAAGCCAGGGTTTATTTCTCGATCTCGATACCCAGGACACGAAAGGACTTCATCTTCCGATCTGGCCAGGAGGTTTCGCCGATATTGCCAAGTAGCTTCGCTACGAGCTTCACGTCCAGCTTCGGCGCCCAGAGCCAGACTAGTTCGAAGCGAAACAGAGCATCCCACAGCCCCCCGTCGAATGCCCAGCCACACAAGAAACATGACTCGGCCAAAAGGCGGACAGGCCAGAGTGCGTCTCGACGAGCGGCGGGATCCTCCACACGGGCCTCGACGTCCACAAGATCTGCCGTACCGCAGCCGTCATCGACTGGAGGCTACTGGGATTGGAGTGACGACCATCAGGTGCGGTACCCATTGAACGAGGACGAACTTCCATATAGGACTCCTATGTAACAAGCGGAGAGACCGTCAAACGTGACGCATTGGACAAAGAGCGCCCATCAATGCTGTGGTGAAGGAGGAGTCTCCCGGGCCAGGCACGTTTCCGCTCTTGATGCAGAGAATCCAATGCCTGCGCTGTATCAGGGATGAGTGCCTGTCCTACGAAAAGAGGACTTTCCAATACTGTCGACCTGCTGTGATGTACGACCACTTCGATAGGGCGCAGGCGAAACATATGAGCGTTGTGAAGCAGATGGTGTGCAATCATCCCAAGTGGAAGGCGGGGTCGTTGAAGTTCGAGCACCTGGACCACTTCAAGAACCACGTAGAGAGGATTCATGGCGTCAAATTGAGGGCCTAGACGTATTTAACTTGGAATTTAACTTTCATCCTAGACAACAAACCAAAGCCGTACGTCTCTTCAGTACTTGCGTGTTCTTCCTCTGACGTTGCCAGAACTATCATCTTGACACTTACGCTAAACTGGAATTCGGGACACTAGAACTGATCTCTATTATTTACATTGAAAGATTAGCTCTGTCTAGGCTTAGCCAAATCTTGGCTTATGAGGGCTCGACGCTGAGCTTCTTCATCACCACTGCACCTTATCCGCCGAACTATGAGGGCCAAGCGCCGACGTTCTTCATCATTTCTGCGCCTTGTTTCTTCCGGATCAATGATGTTGTATAGTAGAGGATTCTGACTTGCCAATCCGTGATATTGAATGCGTTCTGGTTGCCGTGGAGTGAGACTGCTGATTGTTGGCTTTAATGGATCCTTCACGGCCCCGAGCCATATCACGAAAACGGCTCTTGCAACAGCCACCAGACTCCTGACGGCCGTCACTTGCTCGTCGGAATCATTCTCGAACGGCACCTCGAACAATGTGACAATCTTGCTCTTTGGACTCATGCCGAGACTCCTCATCTGAGGCTTTGGAGGCTGTTGCCGCATGGAAGGCCACGTCGAGAGCAGGGCGCGTCTTTTATCAGCCAGACCAGCGCCAAACTTGCTAGCGCTACCAAGATATAGATAGCATTCACTGTCGTAGTAGGTCCGCTTTCTCCTCGGTTTCCACACCCATAAGTAAACACCAGCTGCAGTCGCCGTGTCTGACCATTCTAGAGATTCCAATAGCGAGATTGTCGGTGGCTGATGCGATGACAAGATCGTTTTGAAATGCTTCGTGGTGTGTTGCTCGATCTGAGAAAGCCAGAACTCTGGAGTCTTGCTAGAAAGAGTTTTCTCCCGAGAAGAGTTCACGCAGATGTGTGCTACTTAAATACCTCCTATGTGATACTCGACGGAGACTGCCTATGAATGGCCACTACCTTCCTATTAACCCGTAGTCGTAGTGACTTTAGCCGTTGTTTACGCGGATCCGGTGCTACCGCTACCGTCCCGCAAGGTATCGTTCTACGCCTAGGCCGCCGACGACGGGAAGGTGTAGCATTGGAAGTGATTATGACTGCCGAGACCGCCGGCGCCCGGGTATCCGAAGCTTGCGGTTGCGGCATACTACTTGGGCTATCACTCGTACCGACTACCTTCCTTCTCTTCGATTGCGGTTCCGGGATATCATCCTCCTCTTTCACCTTCTCGTCTGTCGAGGGCTTGCGTCTCTTACTCCGTCTTGTATGTAATGAGCTATCGCTCTTACTAGCCGGTATCTTCTACGTCTCGTCTATCCTGACTATCTTGTCCGTCTCTTCTATATTTTGGTCCGCCTACGCTTCCTTAACCGCGGCTATACGACGTCCTCTAGTGTTCCGCTCGTCTCGTCTATATGCCTCCTTTTCCTACTTCCGCCACCGTTACTACTACTCGTACTACTGCCACCGCTCTCGTCCGGGGAAGTAACCTTCTGCTCCGCCTCGATCTTGTTAATCTCAGATATACCCAATCAACCCTGGACTGTTGCTGCTCAACTAGGGCTTTAGCTACCTGGTATTTCTCCTCGTCACCTTTGCATGTTTTTACTACGTTCTTCAGTTTTCGGGTAGTCTTAGTAAGCACGTATAGGGACCCCGCTTCGAAGGCGAGGTACTCTATATACGTAGTCTACTAGTCCTGCCCTTTCGGGTCCGCTAGTAGCCGGAAGGGTCGCCGGGGGACGAACTCTTGTTGTACAAGCCATTTGCTCACGTATTTAGCATGCCTCTCGACATCCTCCGAGTTCTTATAGTTATATTCGTCCTCCTAGCGCCGGCGCGCGGTATGTTTCAACTCCGACTCGCGTGCGTACTTGTGTAAACCCCCACGTATCAAGGAGTCGCGCCGGTCTGTATCGAGATACTCCTCAAACTCGGGCCTCCTACGCCTTCCGTATAGCTGCCACGCGCGGAACTCCTTCCATGAATTCCATTGCCTGGAGAGGGCCTGCCACGGCTCCTTCGCATCAGCTGGGTGTTGTTGCATGGCCCACGGCCGCAGCAAGTGGGCGTACGCGTCCGGATTAGCTTCGATTTGTGCGAGGAGGCCGACGTGGAATAGTGGTCGGCAGCCGTCGTCCAGGAGGGTATGGTGGCATTTGATCTCGTACTCGCGCTCTTCGTCCTCGGGGGGTTCGACCGTCGACGAGCGGGAAGGGCTCGGGTAATGATCTGCCGCTGCACGGTGTTCCGAGGCGAAGGGGATTTGATCTAACAGCGCGGCGAGGGCTGTGGCGTCAATCGAGGGTAACGGTGCCGGTGACGTGGCCAACTCCACCGCCTGGCTAGATAGAGAGGCCGAGCGTTAGATTCCAGCTGCTGGCGATACAGGCGCGAAAACTCACAGCAATTTTTGGGCGAGAAGACGACTCTCTTTCTCGGACAGGTTATCCCAGCCGGTAAGGTTTTGGATGTTGAGAGTATCGTCTGGGTTGTTACAGAGGTTCTACTTAACAAATAGGACGCGCTCATCCGCGGTGAAGGAGAGGAACTAGCCGGCGGAGAGCTTGGGCGCCATAGCTTTCTTGCTCCCACTGTTGTTTTACTGCGACCTGATAACCCCCCTAAAAAAAAAAAATCCGGATGGCTAACTTTACCGGGCAAGTGGTGTAACGGCAAGCTACAACACGCCCGCCTATTGCGAAACGGAGGGCGCTTGTACCCGAGCGCGTCAAATCAGTTCGGTGCATCTGACTCGCCTTAGCTCCCCAGACAACCAGGCACCTGACACCAACCCAGCTACAAAGGACTTCGATTCCGCAGCCAATTCTTCATACACTAAAGCTTGGATATCGTATCCTCCTGTACAGAGTGCCTCTACATAGGTTGGGCCACGGTAGGGCGCTTCGCGCTAAACCCGGCCCCACCCGTAGCGTTCGACGATCTGTTCCTTACAGAGCTTAATAGCGGGCAGAAGAGTTTCTACTCCGCGGTACTAGTCAATGCTGTTCTAGGCTAGGCTTGTATAAGTCAACGGCACATCCAGGGGCAATCTACTCGGTAATAGATAGAGCCTAAATTAGACAATTTCTCTGACCCAATGCCATGGCCCTGAAGACTTCCCTATCCCCATTAGGCTAACGGTCGTCTTGTAACCCTAAATGACTGATGATTTGCGGCACAGTATTGCCTGGCAAATTTCTAGAGATCTGATTTTAAGCTTGATCCTCCCTTGCGATATTTAGCATCGTGTTATTTTGATTCCCGTCTTCTACATTCTTTAAGATCAAAAGTCGCTCGTTAGCAGACAACTCTCGTTAAAGTCCTATTATTTTATACTATATATACCGTCATAAAGTCTTCAACCGTATCAGCCCTCTTCTAGGGCTCGGCCTTAGCCACAATCAACGTCGACCTCAACGATACCAGTAAGTTCCAGCCGCGTTCCAGCCCCCACGCATCATCCCGTCCCTACATATCCCCATCTGACGCCACAACAGCCTCCGTCAAAGAAGCAGCCAAGTCCGTAGCCACCAACCTGCTTACCTACTACCGCGGCAACGAACCGGGCGAAATCCCAGGTATCCTTCCCGGCCCTCCCACGGACCCGGGTAACAAGGGAGACTACTTCTGGTAGGAGGGCGCGCTCCTCTAGAACACCCTAATCGACTACTAGCGCGCCACGGGCGACGCCAGCTACAACGGCCTCGTCACCGAGGGCATCCTCTGGCAGGCGGGGTTCAACAACTTCATACACCCCAACAACACCGGCGACCTCTCCAACGACGAACAAGGGTACTGGGCCATGACGGCCATAGCCGCCGCGGAGGTGAACTTCACCAACCCTTCCACCAACGAGGGAGCCCAATAGCTCGCCCTCGCGAGGACGGTGTTCGAGTTCCAGACCCAGCGGTGGGAGCTGGAGGCAGACGGCGAGGAGACGTGCGGCGGCGGCCTGCGCTGGCAGGTCCCGGCCTCCAACCACGGGTACGAGTACAAGAACAGCGCGTCCACGGGCGCCCTATTCAATCTCGCGGCTCGCCTCGCGCGCCTGACGGGCAACGAGACCTACGCCGACTGGGCGGAGAGGACGTACGGCTGGATGGAGAGCGTGGGGTTCCTTAGTTGGGAGGGCAGCATCTACGACGGGGCGTACGTGGAGGCGAACTACACGGATATTAACAGTATACAGACGTCGCACAACGTAGGCGTCTTCGTCCAGGGCGCGGCGCACATGTATAATGCTACCAACGGAGGGGAGACGTGGAGGAACCGCTTGACGGCGTTGGCCGACGCCTCGTCTGTTTTTACGAGGGACAACTACACCCCCGTCGAGATCGCGTACGAGGAGCGCGGCAACTGCAACACTCAAATGCTCGTGTTCAAGTCCATCTTCCTCCGCGGGTTGGCGGCCGCGGCGGAGTACGCGCCGTTCACGAACGAGAGGTTGTCTTACGTATTTGAGGCGTCGGCTAGGGCTATCGTATCGAAGTGCTCTAATACTAGGGAGGACAAGGGCGCCGAGTGCGGGTTCATCTGGACAGGTGAGGGTGATGATGGTAGCCGGGGAGCGAGGGAGCAGATGAATGCCCTTGTGGCGCTGTCGGTTCAGCACCAGATTCAGGCTGGTGGGCCGGTTGGTACGGGCAGCAGACCGGCGGCTGGGGGTAATAGTACCGGAGGTACTGGGGGTGGGAGTCCGACGGAAGATGGTCCTACTGCTTCGGGGACGGGGATTGTGGACGGGTCTGGCGCGGGTGTGGTGAAGGCTAGTGCTGGGTTTGCGGCTGGGTTGGCTGTTGTCCTTGGTGCGATGCTTGTTTAAGTGAGCATCATGCCGGCGACAGTTCTCTCATATGCATGTCCATGTTGTTAGCAGATGTTGGTTGGGAGTCTTTTTTTGTCCGATATACCTAGCTTAGCGATATGTCACGGATACTATGTATGCGGCGGTGCGTTTGTATTAGTTATATAACAAGTCCGATATCTCGGACTCTAGCAATTTTGCTAGTCGGATGAACTCAATCGAGGTGGTACAGCTCGGCCCTCTGGGATCAGAGGATCCCTCCTTAAACACACCGTGATTTGCACATGTGCCGCAGCTGAGACATGCCGGTTCAGCCACCGCACCTGTCATTGCTGTCAGGCAGATGTGCGTCGATGAGGCCGCGGCGAGAGGCGCGTAGGAGCTAGTTGTTGCCGCCGAGTTTGAGGTCATGCGTGGGATTCTGGCCCCGCTAGCTAGGGCCTCGTATGTATCTTTCTCGCCTCGGAGCGCCTCAGAGTCATCCCGAACGTACGTGAGCTTTATGGCGACTTCCTCGCCCGATTGGAGGTCGGCCCCTACCCAGTATACAAACCATGCCCTATCTTAGCTTATGTGATTTCCGGCTTCTACTTTATACTTTACCAAGGTATGTAGACTCTTGCTCAGTAGAACATTTAGTACGACGTGTGCCGTAGGTCCGAAAAAGGATGTGAGGCTAGTTCGGACTCATTCGATATAAGTATTCTTATTAAATCTGTATGTCAATAATCCTTCGGAGCTCAAGAGACGACGACTGGATCTGACTATTGTATTATAGAGCGATAGGCAAAGCACGGCGCTAACTATGACATTTCGGCAATGATAACGTCGATGGAACAAGGCGAGTGTATCAGGGAGTCGCCGACGAGAATATAGTTAGTATATATTCGGGCTTAAGACGGCTTTTGGGATATAGAAGCCGGTCGTGCCCTATTCTTGTTAAGGAAGTATTCTAGTTTGTGGTAGACGAGGTAGAAATTGGTATATGCTCAAAGAGTGGCTAAGGCCCAGACTTTTATGCTTGCCTCTAGACGACAAAGTTCGTCCTCGAGTAGATCCTGAAGTCGATAGCCATTTAACGCGACGGACACACCCGCCGAGACATTGACTATAGAGGTACACTCCGTATAGTTGTCGTCGGCTCGGTGTAGCTATGTGTAGCGGAGCCGCTAGTAGCAGTTGCATTGGTATCTGAACCGTCGCTTACAAGAGCGGCGAGGGCTGCATCAGTTGAGAACTGGGCCCCCACGCTAGACGCGTTGTGGTACTCAGGCCGGACTACGCTTGTTCCGCTGACAAGGTTGACAACAGTACACTGATCAAAAGATATGGACCGTTAGCGTTCATACGACACACTCGGTAAGAAGCGTAACCCACCTGGTAGAGAATGCCGTCCGGAGGTGTTGGTAACGACTCCTAGCACGGCCTTCTGGCCGATTAAGCTCGCCGGAACAGTTATGAGGGGTTCGTAGAAGTCACCGCGCCCGTTTTGCTGCATAATGGCGAATATCTGCGTCCAGTTGCCTGAGGCAGCGGGATCGACCGTGAGTCGGTAGAGCCAGTTGCCTTGCGAGTGAGTCGTGAGCGTGGCAACATTATCGCCGCCCGCAAAGAAATCAGTAGCGTTGTTCTTGGAGAAATCTGGCGTAAAGCCGCCGCAGGGGCCGTCGTGCTGCGGCGTCGTCGTCAAAGCCGATGGAGGCTGGGAAGTTGAGTTTGAAGGTGAGTAGACGAGCTTAAGCCCGCAAGTTTCTCCTGTCCGAGACTCTTTCGGGCATTGTTGGCGGAAGGTACCCCATTGCCAGGAACCGTAGGCCCAAACGGTCTGCTCGAAGAAGCATATTGTTGGACTATGTGTTGAAAATTGGGGAGATGCAAGTTCCTTCGAGAGGCGCTGAAGCAAAGTCTTGTCCTTCTGTGAGTTGATATGGTTTCGATGACCACTACACGTAAAAATTGTCCCGATAGCATGGTAGCGAGGAAAAGCGGTAAATATGGTTGGATGTATAGGCTAGGGACATCTAGTGTGTTGGCTAGCAAGATAGCGTTGTGTTTTTGATATGGAATACTTTGGGAGTATTAACGACTTTCTTTATGTAGTTGTCTATGTGCTAACCCTCATCTTCATCATCAAATCTGACATATATATTGTGCGTAGATAGTTAGACAACGGCGAAGATTACTATGGCCTGTCGACAGGACCAAGTCCTTATTCATCTCCGTTGGAAGTTGATTTTGAGGGTCCCTATGGCTTTTGGTAAGCAGGTCAAAGCCAACGGGCCGCAAATGGCGAGCAACTTGGCAAAATCTTGCCCACGCCCTCCACTGGGCGACTCCGTATTCCGCACCCCTGTGACCCCATCTCCCCACGGCCTCGCGGACGCAGAAAACGGGTTAAAAAGGATCAGGTCCCGCCTCGTGGAAGGAGTTTGGTCACCAGCAAACCATCCGCCTTCAGGGTGTCTCTACGCCATCACCATGTTCTGGCCGCACATGCGGCTCACAAAGAGCATTCGTGTCAGGCGGGCAGGTAGGTGCAAGAATAGGGCCGACAATGCACGAAGTGGGTTGTATTTGTGCGCTGCCTCGCGCCTTCGAGATGCAAACACGAACTTAAGTGACTGATGAAGTTGTTTCATCTGACTGGTGTGGCTGCTAGTGAGAGGACAGAAGGTCGTAGCTTGCCTTAGGTAAGGTAGCTCACTGTGATAAACTGACCCCTACTGTCGTTGACCTGACGGCTCCTCAATCCTCTTCTGAGAACATCTCTGACCTGAGGTACATTTTTGCATGAACGCGTGGAACCCTTCCATGTATAGCGTCATCGACTCGACCGCCTGCTGCATCATCAGGATCGGCAGCGCGGCAACGTCCACCACGTCGTTGGGGCTGTAGTTGCGTACCGCGTACGAGCGCAGCGTGAGAATGGTGGCGTCGAGCTCGCCCTGAAGGTGGTCGACGGACTGGAGCGCGTTGGCGATAATCTCCTTGGGGTTGCCGACATCCGACTTGTTGTACCCCGCCGTGACGACCGGCACGCCGAAACACTCCGGGTACTTGATGCACGTCGTCTGGACGTGATTCACGGCGCTGATGGCCGTGTCCTCCCTGGAGATGCCCGTTGAGGTCTCGAGGTCGGTGTAGAAGGCCGTCACCCGATCGCCGCGCATCGTCCAGTAGATGGTGTCGCCGTCACGGTTGGCGGCGTTGACACTGCTACGGAGGGAGAAGTCTGGCGGGCAGGGCTCCGTCACGTTCTTGTATCTGACGCCGTTGCCGCTGCAGAGAGAACCGTCGCAGTAACGGCATTGCTGCGCCCCTTGGCCGTACTGTCGCCAGCAGGTGCCGCAGCAGGTCTGGCCCTCCACCACTTGGCAGTCGAAGTAGTCCTTGCCGTGGTCCATATAGAACTCTCGAATGGCGTGCGGTGCCGACTGCACAACGGCTTCGGCGTACGTGTTGAACTTGGCATAATAGTTGTCATGGGCCATGATGCTGTTGTACCGTGTCAGGGTGTCGGTGAAGATACCGCGCAGGGTCTCGAGGATATAGATGGGTGCGCAATTCCAAGGGGCGTCATCTGGGATGTCCTCGAGCTTGGCGTAGGTCTAGTCGCACGTGGGGACGTCGCCGTCTAGGCCATCGATATCTTCGGATTCGTCGTAGGAGGGATCAAAGGCGCTGCAGGTGTCGTCCGGGCAGTAGCCATGGCTGCAGGCAAAAGTGCATAGTCCATTGTCGTCTCCCAGGCTCGCCAGGGCAGTCGCATCGAACTTGGTCTTCGCCGGCGCCGGGTTCAGTGGACCCTGTCTCGAACATGTGCAGACGTTCATAGGGCAGAAGCCAAAGTCGCAGCTGAAGCCGCAAAGCCCACCGAACATACCGGGACCCGCGCCGGCGACGCAAGCCGGCGGCAGGAATTCGGATACGGTTGGGGTGACGACCGGGGACTGCGTGTATGAACATGCTAGGCACGGGCAATAGTCCCTCGCACAGGTGTACTCACAGAGCCCGATGTAGCTCCCGCTCTTGCCCGGGCCCGGATATCCCTTCGGCTTGGTCACCGCGACATCCTTCACCGGCGCACCGAGCTTGGTGCACACGCAAGCTGATATGGGGCAGTAGCCATATTTGCAGGTGAAGGAGCAGAGTCCGGCAAAGTCCCCGGGACCCCATCCGGCAATGCACTTCTGCTGCGAGCGCGAGAGTGCGGGGGTGGCCGAGACCGATCCTAGAATGGTTGCGCTACCTACCCAGGCGTTCCACTCCGTCAACCCGAGCCTTCTTGTTTGGAATCCTAGGCACCAGCCAAGTGAACTGCTCCCTTGCCGCCGGGTACAGCTACTGTGTAGCTTTCGGTAACAATAGTAAGTCCGACATCACATCCGTGGAGGTAGTCTTTCATCCACTGTCGACTGACAGAGTCTCAAAAGCTGGGCTTCCATCATCAGCGTCGACGGAGTGTCTGCCCGTCAACTCCACCACCATTGTCCCAGGCACGAGTGCATCATGCAACTGTTACACGCTCTACAACGGTTACCATGCCGGTTACATCACCTGTTCCAGCTTCACGGAGTCCCTGATCTTCAAAGCCTCTCACAATCTCACGCTCGTTAACCTGTAGGCTTGGAATCCCTTGCTCGGCTCCGACTGCGACGCGGGCCTGTTCGCCAACCTCGCCGGGGACGGAACAGCATTGATCCGGCCAGCGAGGACGCCCCACGTCCACGTGAGGGGCGCCGTTGGCTCTCGTCTTGCAACAGCCACGACCGATCAAGGCATCGCACCGTTGACAAGCTTTTTTGACCCCCCAAGATCGTCAAGCCCTTCACCACATCAAACCTCTACTCTTGGATGCTTTTAGATCAAGCATCGTTATCATTGGCAATGGTTGACTTGTTGCGCATGGATGTGAACCAAGTCCTCAAGGGTAAACCCCGCGCTGACACATGATTCACCTTGACGTCCGTGACAGACCTCATATTTTTGGGGTTCTGGACTAGTGGAACGACGGTAGAATACCGTCAGTCCTTTACCCTTTCAAACCGCTGACCATCTGTCCAACCCGCGCGCAGTGTTGAAAGCCCGGACCGGAGGGGCATACCCATAGTACTTAGTAGACATGAGCAACGAGCTGCAACAGCTGCCGGTGTTGGAAGCTTCAGTGCTGAGTATGGCCTTCTGGGCCTTGATTGTCAGCATGTCAAAGTTACCGTGAGCAGTAAGGCCTTGATCAACAATCAACAGTATCTCTCGGGGCCTCGGCGCCCAGCCATTTCTGAAGTTCAGGCTCAACTGATCGAGATTCTCCACGACAGCATTGTGATCGGCCATGATATCCAAAAAGATGTGGCTTCGCCCTGCTGCACCGCCTTTTGCACCCCTGGGCCCTATTTCCGGCTCCCACCCGCAACCCCACCACCTGGAAGATAAAGTGTGCGTGTACCTATTCGTGCAGCCAATAACACTGCGGTACCTTCTTTTTTGGCAGCACGTTCCGCCATAGCGGCAGCTACACCAATAATCAACGTAGCCTTACCTATAGCCTTGACTTGCTCAAGCCGATTTTGGCTCCTGGCGACTCACTTTTCGAAGACACACACACTTAACCGCTCCACTTCCTCGGTGTACGCGCAGAAAATCGCCAAATACGGAGCCCCCATAAAGATTGCGACGAGATCTATCTCCAGTCCGAACATCGACAGCATTACCAACGCCTCGTCAAGAAATTCCATCTGGATTGAATAGTGTATACGCGTCAGAGCTACTACTATCTCGGTATCTACGCCGGCGTTTTCGATGTACACATCTGCCGACCTTCAGAGCAGTATTTCGCAAAGAGGAGCGGAGCTAAGCTACTCCTAGCTATAATCTGTAGAGTTACTTAATAGCCGTACTCACAGTAGCCTCCGCCGTTTCCGCTTCTGGCTAACGCGCCGTCTCGGCCCGGCCCGACGACTAGCTCCCATACCTCCACCGGATCCCCTACTTCAGCACCGTCACGGTCCGGGGCAAATATACATACTTCGATATAGCCTAACTGCCCCGGCATCTAGTACGGTCCCCGTCCGTCGATACAGAATATAATATCTCAAAAGGCTACTAAGAAAGACGTATCGTCTAATCCTGATTTACAGGCCTGCTATGCGTCTGGCGGCGTCTTATCCGCTAAACACTCTCGCTGTAGCTATCCGTCTATCGAGACATATTTATTTCTCGTAGAACCACAACCAATATGTAGCTACGGGTAACGCCCGCCGGGATCAGGGTGTAGCTAGCTTCGAAGTGAAGTAGACAAAGGATTTCGTCGGTCGCTCCAGGGCGCGGACTAGGGTGACCCGGTTCATTTTCTCAATCGCCGTATGATTATCCGCCACAGACATCCCACAAGAGTCGCGGCGGGCCTAAATAGTGCTTGCCAGTTATAACAACCGAATAGATAGCATGAACTCAAGTCCGCCGATACGCATTGTGGACTTGTAATTGAACCAAAGTACGGGTGTACTACCTAATGCGACATTCGGGCAGTTTACAGTTTCGCAACCTATACGCCCGTAAGGAAAACCTACATTACACAACTCGCCAGGGTAGTATAACCCCGCGTATTTGTATTGATTCACCCAAGGCCCATCAGCTGAGACCCATTTACAAGATTGAACATAGTAGATCGTGAATCCAGGGCCAGTTGTTAAGTACCAAAACGCTGGCTATGGTAAGGCACCCGGCTTAGTAGTAAAGAACGCGGCATAAAGCAGCAAAGGACGCCGTCTTAGCGAAGCGATCAATGCCTTCCGTATCTCACGTACAAGCGGGTTAGGCACGCGCTAATAAGCGAGCGATAAACGACTAGTCGCCAAGCAACGCGCGAGAAACGCGTCATTCTTAGCCAAAATAGGTTCAAAATAGGCCAACAAAGGAATCGTAACGAAATCACTTCTAACACACATAACACATCAGCGAAAGAACGATTGACTACGCCACACTCAGCGGCAAATAACAAACTCCTTAGTCAGGACTAGCGTATATCTTAGCACTCCAACTCTATATAGAGCTTATGCCTATAGTCGCTCCAGAATGATAGAGCTATCATAATTAGTAACTGTATCTATCCCAAACTTCGAACTAACCTCTACATCCTCGCCGGGGAAGGGGACTAGTTATATATATAACTCGTCTCTACTCTCGTTAACCATCGAGGCGACAGCTAATTCCCTGCATTCGGCTAATATCGCCGGGCGCGAGAACCTCTGGATCTTGCTCAGGGTCTAAGCCTTCGGAGGTCATCATGCTAATCGGGATCATAGTTCCGACCCGGCTAGACCGCGATCCTACCCGCTACCTAGTCTTAGTATTAATGCCGTCCGTCTTGGCGTTAAGGTCTCGTTTACGTCTTATAGTAGCCGCAAACCTCCTAGTTTTAATATCGCGCCTCGTCCATTCGCTTCCGATCCTATTGCCAGCGATTTTGAAACCAGATCTAAGGGCGTAGAATCCGCTATTAGACATGCTAAGATACGAGAGAAGGCCGGGGTAATATACCTGGACTTGCTTCTCGTTCATTAAAACAGTTTGCACAATCCTGTAATATAAGCGTTTACTTAGTTTCGAGTTCCTATAGTATTCAGCCTTCAGAAACGCTTAATCTTCCGGGCTATATACCGTATCAGCACGCTAATAAGCCGATATAAGGCGGTGAAATACCTCGTTTTTTTCCTAGCGCGAAACGCAGTTAGCGGATCGACACGAGCCGGACCAACTAATACTGCTTCGCCAGAAGATTATAAACACTCTTCCTATTCTCCAATAAGGGGGGTAATGCTTTACTAATGGACCAGGAGATCTACAGGACGATCAACATTAGCATCATTAGCGGATTCACTACCATCAGCAAGACTACGAAGATCCTCTCCGCCTACAAGAGAACATTAGGGAGGATCCGTCCGTAGCATATCGCTTTCCGCGCCCATCCAATCCAAGGGAGTAAAAGACTATGTAATTCCACTCGGATCACCGCTTGGCTACCCCCACTTGGCTAGAGAAGACCCGCCACCAAGTTGGTAGAGCGGATCCAGCTAGCAATCATCGTCGTACTCGGTATCGGATTAGGATTCTAGATGACAACTACTAGCGGATTGGTAGCGTACTGTCACGGCGCTGAGGCCCCAGGTAATTGAGTTACGTGACCCTGTCACGTGGTAGGCCTAGTGCGGGCCCGCGACAAAGAAATATCTTTATATTGATTCTGTCCATTATATTTTGTAGCTCTTCGAGCTACGTCTTATCATCAGCCTGCCCGCAACCACGGGATTGAGTCTGTCCGTAGCAAATACCATCTGTTTAGCCTTACTCCGCTCTCAGCCTGACAGTCCCGTGACATTACGTAGCTCCTACCCCTACCGCCATCACTACTGCTGCAATGGCGAACCGCCCGCTACCACCGTTCCTGCCGGAAGACGACGAGTCCTTTGCCGCCCACGTAATGGGGCATATTTCCCAATGGTACGAGTATTTCCGCCTGGCTTACGACTATATCGCCCGGAAGGAGACCGACGACCAGGAAGTCTACGCCAAGATCGAACAGCAAGGCCAGAGGATCTTGGAACTAGAAGAGGAAACCCAGCGCTTACAGAAGGAGCTGACGAGCTCCAACGCAGTCGCCAACTATCAGGAGAAGGAACTGGATAAGCTCCGGGATCTTCTTATCGAAGCCAAAGCGGGACGAGTCCTCGCCGAACACCGAGCTAAGTCGCAGACCGCTACCGTCACCGTACCGGCACTCGTCACTACCCCCGGAACCAACACCCCCGTCGACACACAATCCAATGGCTCCCAGCGCCTGTCCGAGAGACTCCCTGACCCCGACAAGTTCGAAGGAGAACGCAAGGACCTACGCCGCTTCGTCTCCCAGATACACGAGAAGATGAAGGCTAACCGCGACCGCTTCCCCACACCCCAGAGCCGTATGGCCTATGTTACCAACCGACTGAAGGGCCCTGCCTATGCCCAGATTCTCCCGCACATCAAGGAAGGCGTCTGTCAGCTTTCCGACTACGACAAGATCCTGGACCAGCTGGACCGCGCCTTTGGAGACCCGAACCTCGTCAACAATGCCCGAAACGACCTCTTCCGCCTGCGCCAATCAAACAAGGACTTCAGCACGTTCTTCGCCGAATTCCAGCGCCTCGCCCTCGAGGGACAGATGTCAGAAGAAGCCCTACCGACGCTCCTAGAACAAGCCATCTCCCGAGAACTGCGTAGCATGCTGCTTCACCACGAACCGCCCAGTCGGGAATATCACCAGTACGCTGCCTTCCTACAGAATCTAGAAAACCGCCGTCAACGCTTTAACCAACCCGTGCCGACCCTTGGAAGATCTTACACCGCCCCGGCCCCGAGCACCAACCGGCCGCAGACCATCTCCCCGCCCGCGAAGGGACCGGAGACGAGGGCCGAACGCGGCATAGAGATAGTTCACTTCCCGGCCAGAGAACGCTGGAAGGGCTCCAGGAGTCGACCTGACCTGTCGTACAGTGAAGGATAAGGTTCTCAAACAAACTTGAAGTCTAGAATAGTACACGCGTTAGAAAAGCGGTGAACAATGAAAAGTCCATGATAGCAACATGATAGACATGGCAACAAAGAGAATGCATTGATGGAATATGTTCGATGGATGCAAGAAAGGGGTCAGTCAATATAAGCTCAGCAAGCTCAGATGGTCTTATCTTATCTGAGTTCTTATCTTATCAACTGTGGCTTGACTTTGACTCACCCCGCGTTCAAGCCACACTTTCCCTAGTCACTGTTTTCTGGTGAGTCAAAATTTTACCCCGCTGTGGGAAATAATTTGAGTCCCATCATATCCCGCCCTCTGAATCGCGAGAGATCTCGAGAAGCCAGCTTCACATACTTCCAATTGAGAACGTCACAATCATGGCGGACTCGACCAGTGCAGCCCCTCCCACAGAGGAGCTTGCGAACCTTCACCTCGACGAGGTGACAGGCGAGCGCGTTAGTCCCCCTTCCCCACGACCGCAGCCCCGACAATGGATGAGGGCATCCATGTCATGCCCGACCGAACCTGACTACTAACTCGCCCTCGCAACACAGGTCTCCAAGACAGAGCTCAAGAAGCGCCAGAAGGCTCGCCAGAACGAGGCGAAGAAGGCAGCCAAGGCAGCCGCCGCTCCCCCCAAGCCCGCCTCCTCCAAGCCCAAGGCCACCGGCGCCGACGAGAAGGACCTCAACCCCAACCAGTTCTACGAGATCCGCTCCCGCCAGGTCAAGGCATTGCTAGACGGCAGCGTAGAGGACCCGACTCTCAACCCCTACCCCCACAAGTTCCAGGCCGACTACGACCACTCCAAGTTCTTCGAGGACTTCAGCCACTTCAAGTCGGGCGAGTCGGACAAGAGCAAGGTGATCCGCACCGCCGGCCGCATCTTCAACATCCGCACCTCGAGCTCCAAGCTCATCTTCTACGACCTGCGTACGGCAGCCGACACGCGCCACAACGGCCAGCATATCCAGATCGTCTGCCAGGCCCAGGAGGCCACCGAGGGCGGCATCCCGTTCGAGAAGCAGCATGAGGCCCTCAGGAGAGGAGACATCATCGGCATCGTGGGCTACCCTGGTCGCACTGCGCCGAAGAAGCAACTCGAGCTCGGCAAGCAGGGCGAGCTCAGCATCTTCGCCACCGAGGTGAAGCTGCTCGCGCCCTGCCTGCACATGCTTCCCACCGAGCACTACGGCTTCAAGGACCATGACCAGAGGATTCGCCAGCGCTACCTAGATCTGCTCTTCAACGACTCATCTCGTGAAGTCCTCTGGAAGCGCAGCAAGATGGTGCGGTACATCCGCGACTTCTTCAACGACCGCAACTTCCTCGAGGTCGAGACGCCCATGATGACCGCCATTGCTGGCGGCGCCACTGCCCTCCCCTTCATCACCCACCACAACGACCTGAACATCGACATGTACATGCGCATCGCCCCCGAGCTCTTCCTCAAGATGCTCATCGTCGGCGGCTTCGAGAAGGTGTTCGAGATGGGCAAGAACTTCCGCAACGAGGGCATCGATCTCACCCACAACCCCGAATTCACCACGGTCGAGTTCTACGCCGCCTACTGGGACGTGTACGACGTCATGGATATCACAGAGGAGCTCGTGTCCGGCATCGTCAAGCACCTGACGGGCGGGTACAAGACGACCTTCACCAACCAGCACGGCGAGACGTATAACGTCAACTGGGAGGCGCCCTGGCGGCGCATCGAGATGATCCCCGAGCTCGAGCGCATCAGCGGCGAGAAGTTCCCGCCGTACGACGAGCTGCACACAGACGCGACCGGCGAGTTCCTCAAGAAGATCCTCAAGAAGATGAACGTCGAGTGCCCGCCGCCCCTCACCAACGCGCGCATGCTCGACAAGCTCGTGGGCGAGTTCATCGAGGAGCAATGCGTCAACCCGACCTTCATCATGGAGCACCCGCAGATGATGAGCCCCCTGGCCAAGTACCACCGCAGCAAGAAGGGCCTGTGCGAGCGCTTCGAGGCCTTCGTGTGCAAGAAGGAGATCGCCAACGCCTACACCGAGTTGAACAACCCGTTCGACCAGCGGCTGCGGTTCGAGGAGCAGGCGCGGCAGAAGGCGCAGGGCGATGACGAGGCGCAGATGATCGACGAGAACTTCCTCCAGAGTCTAGAGTACGCGCTCCCGCCCACGGGTGGCTGGGGTCTGGGCATCGACCGCCTGGTCATGTTCCTTGCCGATAAGTATAGTATCAAGGAGGTGCAGACGTTCCCGTTCATGAAGAACGAGCAGTCGGGTGAGAGGGAGAAGCTTGCTGCCGAGGTTGTGGGTGTTGAGCCCATGCCTGTGGAGGGCATTCGTGAGTTTTTCCGGTCCTCCTTACTATGCGACGACTTTGACTGACCTATCTGCAGCTCATAAATAGATGATGGACACGCCACACGGCGCGAGGCAGGCTGCGCGGACGAACTGGGGACACAGTCAGCTAGATGCTCTGACAATGGACATACGCGTTCGATAGCTCTTCAAAAGTTGTCTCCCAACCCTGCTGTTGCAGACCGTCCGATCCGGCAATTTTATAGAGGCTCGGTGCGTTTCATGCAATGTTCCTGGGCTTCTTTCTCTTAAGAGAGAGCTCTTTCTCCCTGTCCTTTTGTTCATCTAAGCTGTTCTCTGTGAGGTCGAGGTGCTGTATCGGTGCAAGTACGATAGTCCAGTTCTCCTCGTACTGGGACATGGTTCCAACAAAGCGCGTAATGTGTCTCGTCCCGAATATACCTGGTCGGTCCCAACCCGAGCGTCTCGGAGGAGGTGCGACGTAATAACCAGGGCGAGCCGACGAGGTAGTAGAGGGGCGATGCTGTTGTGCGACTTCATATCACTGGCTTGCGCTGTCTTGAGTTCGAGCTGAATTTCTTCCCTTGGCCGACGCTTCTTCTTTCACCCTTTCCAGATTCCTAGCTTCCTTAGCCTGTCCATGGCCGCGTCCAACGATTGTACACCCAACGGATGATCGGTTTGGCGACTGTACGACCAGACGATTTGCAGACAACGAGACGACTGGGAACGTACCCAGGGAATCCACAATTATATCCGCTTAGTCATCACGCCTTACCTACACACAAAGAAAATGTGGATACGCACAGAATCAACTCCTGGAGGCCTGAATAGCTTCAAACCACCAAAAAAGAACCGCAACACATCGCGACAACGCCAGAGAACTTCCAGAAGCCCAAGGAGCAAAAGAAATTGGTCCCATTGGGGGTTGAACCCAAGACCTTCGCATTTACATGATACAGTTCATCCCGGAAGACGAGCAGTATTAGTACGACGCTCTAACCAACTGAGCTATGGGACCGGTTGTTGAAGTGTGCGCCGTTAATCCCGCATGTGGATTGCTTGGATGCCTCGCTGGGGACACGGAGAGTGGGTGGGCATGCTGTGCTTGCTGGAAGTCTTGGATGCTAACGAGGTACTTCGAGACGCGGTGAGGATGTTGGCCGATTAGAGTGAGAATGATGAGATGACAACGATACGAATCGTCGTAAATACCGATGAAGTCCCGTACATGCGAAGAAAAGACTCATGACTTGGGCCGAGCGTTTCGAACTGCAGCTGTTTCGCGCTCGCTGACAGCTTGGGAGACGAAGTCACCGTTAATCTGGCAGAAGAGAAGACTGAGAGGATGAGACCGGATGAACAGGTAAGGACTGGAAGATTTCAGCAACTGAACATCGTGATCAGGCCGAGATATCGTGCTGATGTAGGAATTGGAAGAGACAGGAGCCGATCTTGCGCCGTGTCGGGCCTCCTTCTGACGTTTGTGACTTCGCAGTTGTCATGGCATTGCGTTGGAACTTGGAGAATGAGTTTGTACTTGGCTAACTGGGAGAGCGAGGCTGAACTCGGTGGTAGCCAGGACGTATCTCATTGGCCCATCGTCACTAGCGCCTCGCCCCGCTCAGCCTCACGTCGTCGGAACAAAATGGAATCCTCCAGAGTTCCACAGCTTTCCTCATATTTTTCCCCATAAAAGCAGCAAATCTATTTGCAATACCTTCTCTCTCCGTTCATAATCCGAATCTGGCACTGGAACACTGAATTAACCCATCTAGATCTGCGAGGCAGCATTCAATTGATAGGTATGTCACGTTCTCTCTCACACACACACAACAAGCGGTGTACCTCTCCCCTCCTCTCCTCTCGACATGATGAATTATTCCAGCTGGCACCAGTCATAGGATGACTTTGTACTCTCCCATTGATGACAAAGCTGCGGTCATTGTACCAACCCTGATCTCCTTCCCAACTACCAAATCGTTTATCACTCAAGCCGCTTTGCCAGAGCTCTGAGCTAACCATTTGGAACCTCAGATACCCGCCCTAGACTTGACTCGGCCCACGCCTAGAGACACACACAACGTAGAGATTGGCTAGACAAGATGGTCCTCCACAACCCCAACAACTGGCACTGGGTGAACAAGGATGCCGCGCCGTGGGCGAGGCAGTGGTTCGAGGACAACCTGACCAAGCTGGAGGTCGAGGAAGGCGACGTGTCGGCCAAGATTAGCAAGGTCGTCAGCATGGACGGGGACGTGGACGTGAGCCAGCGGAAGGGCAAGGTCATTACAATCTACGATGTCAAGTTAACCCTCGAGTACTCAGGTAAGTTGGCGACGAGTGTAGTATATAGAACAGCCAGCAGAATCCCTCGCACCACCAACCACCCTCAATGTCTCTTTGCCAGCAACAACCCAAGTAAAAACTATCTTTCGCAAAAGAACAGTGGGCTGATCATCTTTCTTTCTTCCGTAGGGTCAACCGCCGACGATGAGGATGTTTCTGGCACCATTACCATCCCGGAGGTTGCCCATGACACTGACGAGGACGACTTTGTCGTAAGTGGCCTGCTGCCGTCCTCTCTTCCTGCACGCGTCTCCCGTGATTAATACTAACGACTCTCGCCATCCACATAGTTTGAGATCGACATCTACTCCGACTCCAACTCGAAGCAGCCCGTCAAGGATCTCGTCCGCTCCAAGCTCGTGCCCCAGCTCCGCAAGAAGTTCCTCGAGCTGCCCCCGGCCCTGATCGCCGAGCACGGCAAGGACATCCAGCACGCGCCCGGCTCCAACCCGTCCAGCGGCTTCTCCACCCCGAAACACCAGCCCATCCCCTCCTCTTCCTCCGCCAACAAGTCCTCCGGCTCGACCACCACCTCCCAGACGAGCAAGACCGGCAGCGTGGTGAACACCACCACCGTCACCGACAACGAGGAGTTCCGCACCACGGCCGCGGAGCTGTACCAGACCTTCACCGACCCGCAGCGGCTGGCCGCCTTCACGCGGGAGCCGCCACGGGTGTTCGAGGGCGCCAGGAAGGGCGGCAAGTTCGAGCTGTTCGGCGGGAACGTGTCGGGCGAGTACCTCGAGCTCGACGAGCCCAAGCGGATCGTGCAGACGTGGCGGCTCAACCAGTGGCCCGCCGGCCACTACTCCAAGCTGGCCATCGAGTTCGACCAGAACGACGTCGAGCACGTGACCGTCATGCGGGTGGAGTGGACGGGCGTCCCCGTGGGACAGGAGGAGGTCACCAAGCGGAACTGGCTTGAGTACTATGTGCGGAGCATCAAGAGGACTTTTGGGTGAGTCCGATACCTTTTTCCTTCGGTGATGGTCTTGTGGTAAGCATTTACTAACATGCAGCAGCTTTGGCACCATTCTCTAAAGAGCGACACGGTTGGATGAGGCGTTAACGGCGTAGGAGATTTTGGGAGGGAATGGATTGGAAGTTTGCGGTTGGCAAGAGGACATGATGCGACGACATACCACGACGAGCAACGTTTCTATGCCAGGCATCTTCCAGGGAAGCTGTTCTACTTCTTCAGGCGATGACTGGAGGCTGAGGCTTGTTCGTGTACGAAAATAGCATAAAAGACATTGGTCAGCGTAAGTCAACGCAATTCGTTTAAACATCCACAAGTGTTGCAACAGACAGACGCCTTGACTATGTCCCCTCCACTTGGTACATCCTTTACAAGCCTACCTTACATATACCTGCCTCACCATACCAACCCAGCAACACTCACCTCGCCTCACCACAACACCTCCCTACTCCCCCGTCCCCTTTGGCGCAAGCGCATACCTATAATGCCAACCCTCACTCGCCATATCCTCCCTAACCCGATAATTCTCCTCCGCCACCCTCAAGATCTCCATATCGACCTCGACAACCCTAAACTCCCCCTCCTCGCCCTTGTCTTTCTCCTCCTCCGCCGTGCCAAACTGCCCCAGTCCGCCCACAACCGGCATAGCGACCTGACTCAGACCCCCCGCATTACAATACACCACGCAGACCGTGTTCTCGTACGCCCTCGCCACGAGGGTACTCCCCAAAAACAACCGCTCGCAGTCCGGGTTGAAGCGGCGCGCGGCCTCGTCCACGTCGGACATGTACCAGTAACTCGGAACGACGATAATATCCGCCCCCTGGGCCACGAGGGCGCGGAAGGGCTCGGGGAATGCGAGGTCCCAGCAGACGAGGAGGCCTACTTTTACTTCTTCTTTGTTGGGGTAGATTTGGGGTAGGCTGGGGACGGAAAAGGCGGAATGTGGTTCTAGCGCTGCTCCGGCGGTGAGGTGCGGCCGTTCCGGGTGCCAGAGGTTTTTCTTCTGGTAGGTTCCCAGGAGCTCGCCCGTGCCGGCGGCGAGGAAGTAGGTCATGTTGCGGAGCTCGACGTCAGGTTGGTTGGGGCGGGCGGAGGATAGGTTCGCTGCGGCGCCGGCATCTTGGCTGGTGGTGGAGGAGGAGGCGGGGTGGACTTCGCATATGGTGCCGGGGACGATGTTGATGTTCAGTTCCTTTGCTAGAGCTTGGTATTTGGCCAAGAAGGAGACGGATTTCCGGCTGGAGGAGATGAAGTTCGGGTCCTCGGGCACCCAGGAGGTGAGGTGGTACTCCGGCAGGACGGCGAGGTGGCACCCTTGGCTTGCGGCGCGGCGGATGTATTTCTCTGCCGCAGAGAAGTTGGCTTGGGGGTTTACGGGCTGGGACGGTGTTGTTAGTGATGCGCAATCTGAAGTGAGAAAGGGAGTTGCTTACGATGGGTTGAAGTTGGATGAGAGCTATCTTGTAAATGGGTGCCATCTTGACTGTATGTTTCCGAGATGGGGTGATCAACTGTAGCTGGGGTTATATGGTATGTTTGAAGACTTCAATGGAAGTTACTTTCACTGCAGATGACAGTGCTAACGGGAGCTCATGGATGCTCTACCTAAGGTAACCTTTGAGATGTCACCTACCCTATGACGGCATACCCACGCCCCGCTCCGAAACGATATCGGGCCCAGTCAGGACCGACCGCCGGGAGTAACACGGTCAGACGGACGCCATAAGACGCAAGTAACATTTAGAGCTTGATCTCGTCTGCATATAATAGTAATTGACAGTTGATATTGGAGCAACTTAAGTACAAGAACAGCAATTTGCCATACGCCAGATGAGAACCTCAAGATCATGAAATCCGCCCATCAGGTATGATCCCCGTCAGCCAGAACAAACACACTCCTTCGAAACAGTCTCTCTGTATGACCACATCAAACCTAGCTCGCCAGCACCTCCTTATACGACGCATCCCCCGGAGCCCCAGCCGACTCCTCAGGCTTGACAATATCCCTCATCTTAAACACGGTGGTAAAGTTCTTCTGCTTCACGAACCAAGAGTTAACCAGCTCCCACTCCTGCCTCGGGTCCTGGAATTGTATCTGTTTCATTCTGTTAGCATAATGTCTCTCATCATATTCGCTTCCAGGGCAAAAGTAACTCACCTCAAACCGCCTAAACATACTAGGCACCAACTTGTACACCTCCAACAAACTGATATTCTTCCCGATGCACGTCCGGCTCCCCATGCCGAACTGGAACATCGTCCCGTTCATCTCCTTGATGCGCTGCTCCTCCTTCTCCTTATCGACCGACTCGTCGGCCAGCCACCTCTCGGGCCGGTACGCCTCGACGTCGTCGCCGAACACGTCCTTGTTCTGGTGGATGATCCACGCCGAGCAGCCCACGATCGTGCCGCCCTTGACGTAGTGGCCCGCGATCTCGACGCCCGGTTCAGGGACGATGCGCTCCAGCGGCAGGCCGGCGGCGGGGTGGAGCCTGAACGCCTCCTTCACGCATGCGTCGAGGTAGGGGAGCTTCTGGCTCTCGGTCCAGGTCACCAGCCCCGTCTCGGTGTCACTAAATGAGCCGGCCCGTCCGGCCTCGTCGATCTCCTCGCGCAGCTTGGCGAGACACTTGGGGTTCTTGAGGAGGAAGTAGAACACCGCGCTGAGCGAGATGGCAGTCGTCTCGGACCCGGCAAAGGCCATGCTGACGGCCATGGTCTGCACGAGCGTGTCGCTCATGAACTCCGGCCGCGCCTCACGGGCAGCCAGGAACTTGGACAGCAGGTCGGGGGACTTGACGTTCGGTCCGGGAGCGGCGGTGGTGGGCAAGATGGACTTCTTCTTCTCGCCCTCCTGCAACTCGGGTAGGCGCTCGGCCATTCTTGCTCTCGCAAACTTGGCCACGGGGAAGGTAGCGTCGATGAGCCCCCACTGCGCGAGCTGGAGGTAAACGGGGTTCTTGAGGATGAACTTGTCCAACCAGGGGATCTGGCCGATGGGCGCGACGTAGTCGAATAGCCACCGGAGGTACTCGACTATGCCCTCCACGTCCTCGTTGCGCTCGATGAAGCCGTGCCGCTTGGAGTAGGTGATCTCGCCAATCACGTCGAAGGCGTAGAACTGCAGCCAGCGCGTGAAGTCGCAGCCCTCGGGGTTGTCGACGTAGATGTTCTCGGTCTGTTTGAGGAAGATCTTGGTCGTGTTGTCCACAAACGGCTCGTATTGCACCAGGGCGGACATGGAGAAGGCCGAGTTGACGCAGCGCCGGAACTGGCTGTGGAAGTCGTTGTCGGTTGTGCTGAAAAGCGAGGGAAGGGCGTGCCCTTTTGCGATGGATTGTTGGACTACGTAAAAGTCGGACTGTGGTGCGTTAGTGAGATTCGTCTGACAAAGTTCAAATCGCTAAATGTACCTTGATAAAGCCCTTGTTTAGCCCATATATCGTCTTGAGGGCTTTGGGGTCTGCAAACGAGAGCGAATTGGGTCCCAGGCGCACCACATCGCCGTGCTTCTTGTGAAGCGCCCGGTGCGTGACCTCTGGTCTCCGGCCCCAGACATCCCAAAGCCGCCACCAGTCGGTTAGTGATGCCAGCAACGGGCCTGGGTACTTGTTAAGCCCATTGTGATATCTGTTTTTGACCAAAAATGCGAGCACAGCTGCAGCTATCACTGACAGCCAGTGCTGCAGCACGAACGCGACGACTTGTTCTATCATATTGGCGAACTTGCTGTCTCCGTGTCGAACAGGAGCGGCCTGGACAGGGGGATCGAAGGTGTGGAAGGGAGTTGAGGAAGTCGGTCAGGCGAACGAGACTCGGGGATATTAAAGGGTCCCGCGCTTCTGGACTCGAGACTCAGACGCCGTGCATTGAATAAGAGATGGACACTAGGCAAGGAGATATAGGTAGGGCAGGAATGACTTGACTGCCGCTCGACTACTTGGCCACTCCGAGGTAACAAGCAATATCAGGAACACCAATGCCGAGGGGAGGTAGCACGATCAAATAAACTCACAGGACGATGCGAGCCAACGACGTGTAAGAAGGGGGTTATATGAAAGCCACGGGCCCGGGAAGATGCAATTTATCCAGTATGTCCCCTCTGACTCTGGGATCTTCGCAGCTAAAGCTCGTCAGCGGCCTCGCCATTGGAGAGGGTGTGGTCAGCAATGATCCGGGAGTGCGTCCCTGGATCGAGTCCTAGTTACCGGGCTTTGTCTGGTAGACACGGCACGGCTAACAGAGGCAAGAAGTGATGTCGCCGCCAACGAAGCCAACCTTTCAACTACCTAGCGCGATATCATTTGCCGCCAAGCTCCATCCATGACCCGTCTGATCCAGATCTCCGCCTACCGAGAGAGGGTCGAACGAAATCCGGCGGTTTTGCGGGCAGGGCAGCTGGAGAAGGATCGCTGTCTCCAACTGAAGCTCCGCGGAATGGTCCCATGTCGCAATCGAGGCCGGTCCCCATCTCGAATCTCGTCTTTGCTGCCCAGACGGAAGACGATATCTCGGGAGTCGGCAGCTCCCACTTGCTTCTTCTGCAGGTGGCTGATTGAGGCACTTGCCATATTCGAAAGGGTCTCTGACGATTGTATACTACATGGCACGAAAGCGAGAGAAACTCCCCAGCATGTAACAGCGCACACCCGTTGCATCTTGCTGGGATGTCTCGTCCCCAATTTTTTGGAATTTTGTTCAGTTAGAGGCCGAGCTACACAAGCATTGCCGTCATCACTTCGTCCCACACTTGCGGGGAGTTAGCGGCGTGCCTGTGAGGGGGAGGGGCGAGCAGGGGTGATTGGGGGGTCGGATTGGAGAATTGGGGGGTCATGATGGGGACCGTTTTTGAGCCACGCTGTCGGCAGATGCAATAGCCCAATAAATGCAAATGATCCAAGCCCCCCAAGCTGCCTAGCTGACAGAGAGATGAGAATAATCAGACGAGATCCTCGCGGCTAGACTAGATGGTAGATGCCCTGCCATAGCCGCGAATAACCAAAACAAGGGACTGAGACGAGCTCCAGAGCATCTCTCTCTCGACACGGCTCGCACACTTGTGATGCTGATACCGCCCCAGAGATCCCGAGTTACGTCTTGGCTTCAGCTCCCTATCGCATCGTTAGTCCAGCTAGAGCTTCCACGTTTCGGGAGGGATGCCACAGATTGTCTACCATGTCCCAAACCTCTCTTGCGTGCATCCCGGATTGTAACATCGAAGCAGTGACCCGTCGCGAACTCGCGAACTCGCGATCCTGCAAGCGAAAGACGGACGATACTGTCGCCAAACAATCCGCCCAAATTCGCTCTCTACAGGGGAACAGTGCCGTAGAGATGTGCCGAGATGGACGACACTAGGCAAGCCGTACTGACATGCGTGGCGTAGCGGCCGGCGACTGGATTCTTGGTTGTTTCGGCAGATGTTTTGGGGCCGTCAATGACCGTTTGGTCTGCAATTGCCCCTGACTCTATTGGTGGGGAAGATAAACCTTAGTCATCTCTCGATCTTAGTCATCTTCGACATCGAACTTCTCAACCCTAACCCCATCTTCTAACCACCAAGCTTCAGCTTCACAATGTCCGACTCCAACTTCCACTCAAACTCGTTCTTCAAGCCATCAACACCACTCTTATCACCCGCATCCAGATACCCGCATATCCTTCCCTTGGGATCCCACTTCAGCCTAACTTCCATTAACCTCTTCCCTGCCTCCTCGCTCCAGAACTTTGTCCTCCTCTGCTGGAAGTCCGAGTCACCAAGATACGCCCCATCCGAGTGCCTCTCCACCTCGGCCATGACGTCCTTAACCCAGCCGACACACTTCTCATCCTCGGCCTCAGTCTCCCAACAACTGTACAGCGCAAAGTAGTGATCGCTCTGCATACTCAGCGCCATGCCCGCCTGCGTATCGTGATCCGGCAGCGGCCGCCTGCTCGTGGGATTCATGGCGAAGTAGATGGCGAACGACTTCTTGCTCGGGATCGTCGTGAAGCTCTTCTCCAGCACGGCGACGACGTCCTCGTCGTTCGACACGTACGCGTTCTCGGCGCAGTAGCGGTGGCCCTCCGGGTTCGAGGAGGCCTGGGTGCCGTACTCCTTTGCCAGCGAGGTGCGGTCGCAGAAGACTTCTATTTTGGCTCCCGACGGTCGGGAGGCGTGGATGGGAGCCAGGGCTTTCTCGGCTTCTGCTTTGCTGGACTTGAAGCACGTGAAGTTTGCTAGGATTGTGAGCTCGTCGTCGCCCGGTAGGTAGGAGGACACCGAGACTATCTCGGTTTCTGGGTCTGCCGTTGGTGATACCTGTTCACGTCTTGTCAGCTTGAACTCACGTAGACTAAGGTTGACATGCGCCAGTCCTACTTACATCGACAACCCACTGCAACACCTTCCTGTACTCCGCGATAGGAAACACGTAAACGCTCTGATACATCTCCAGCAGCGGCCTGGTGAGGAGATACCACCTTGTAACAATAGCCGGGAATCCTATCATCTCATTAGCATGCTCTCATCCTTCACATCATATCAAAACCATCACTTACCAGGACCAGCCCCCTTAGCAGCCCAAAACAAATCCACATTCTCAACACTGCTAGCATGCCTCTCCTCCCCATGGGCAGTAACAACATCAATGCCCACGACACTCTCACAAGCCCATCCCCAATTCTTACAATTCCACCCCATCCCGCCCTGCAACAAGAACCCACCAAGTCCAACATCAGGACAATGCCCCCCAGCGAACATCCTCCCCCTCTCCTTCAAAAACCCATTCAACATCCGCCCCGTCGTACTAGCAGGACAACCGACAACCTTACTCCGTCCATCATACTCAATCCATCCCCTGCCACCTCCCCTTCCCCCGTCAACCGCCCAAGCCGGCTTTTCTCCCGCCTTCCCTTCTTCTTCTCCGTGAGGTACGTCCAGATCGCCCAAGTCCACCAGCACGGCGTCGGACCGCACGCTCCAGCCCGCCCAGCTGTGTCCCCCCGAGCGGACCGAGACGCGCGCCGAGTTGGCTTCGGCGAGCTTGACGGCGGAGATGATGTCGCCCGTCGTGCGGGCCTTGACGAAGGCTAGGGGGACGCGGGAGACGTCGCGGCGCTTGTTGAAGACGCGGCCCCAGACGGCGGATTGGAATTCGGCGGTGGGGGTGGTGTTGCGGTGGAGGAGGATCTGGGGGTTGGGGCTTGGGGACGACATGGTTGGGATTTGGGGGTGAGGGTTGTGAGTATCGAGAGAGGTAGCTATAGCGGATAGAAATGTGAAGATATCGAGCTGTAGAACTAAGCTGCAAGATGCTGCACTTTTACGTAGAAAATGACAAGCAGAGAGATGAGATCTTGACCTTACGACACCGGTAAGAAGGCCGAATTATATCAAGCAGTCCATTATGTCTCCTGAACAATGCGCATGCGGAACGGAAACAATCTTCCAATGGCAGAAAACACATCGCGAACATTGTGCGCGCGCCGTTGGGGACCCCACGTTCCGGCTGTCTCCCACATGCATCCGGAGGCGGTCCCAGGCTTGTCGTCAGGGGTTCTCCCCGCATCGGGAGCGGATCTCGGGGATGCAGTAGCGCGGTCTGTCCCGCTGGGAATGGGACAACCATTACGGGTTGTGGGAGGGAAGTGGAAGCTCTATTCTTTGTTCTCGAACAGCGACGTCGTATTGAGCCGTTGTCTCGGTGGATGTCGGTACACGAGGAGAGAGGAGGCATGCAAGTCATTGTCTGCCGAGATACGATGGTGATGGATGATCGCTCGATTAGACTCTAGACAACTTGTTAGCCGGCGAGCCTCTCAGCACTATTTGACAAGAAGATAGAAATACGATCTTGTCACTGGACGAGCAATGTATTTGCGAAGGGTGAACAACAATGATCGCTATGTATTACAACTCATCTATGAACGCTGAATCCTCTGCATGCCGTACTGTACAACAGAGTAGAGAAGATGATACAAAGGAAATCGCTGTTCTCATGTCTAGTGACCATCCAAAACATCAATGTGAATGACAACCCTTCTGTCCGTCCGCTTTGATAAAAAATCAAACACGCCAGAGATCACCGATACCTCCCACTCATGGTGGAATCGTCTTCAGCAATCTCACAAGAAGGTGGCAGGCACTGGATAGCGGTAGTCAGCGGTTCCTCCGCCAAAGCCGAAACATCCCGACATCTCTCAACTCCTCGAGTACAACGTCATCGGCGTCATCGTCGTTCCCGCCGCTCTCGGTATCCTCTTGCTCGCCGCTGCTTGTTTTCGACTGCTCCTCCCCGCTGGTGAGCTCCTCAGGATCCTCTCGGTCTTCGACATGCTTTGCCCACTGAGCCACCCCGTCGACGCTCCACTTCTTCCGTAACAAAACGGACTCCAGCGAGGACGCAAAGGGCGGCGGAGAGCTGTCCTCCGTCGCGTCTGTGGCGAAGTCCTGACGTTCTACCGTCTTATCAAACTGGGCAACATCCGCCTCCTCGTTTTTGTCGCTGCCGTCTTCTTGCTCATCACTGGCAATGGGCTGGTCCTCCCCGTCGCTGCCGTCCTCTTGTTCATCGCTGGCGATGGACTGCTCATCCTCGTCGCTTTTCGTTGCCGGTACGTGTGATTGATCGGATTGAAGTCCGTCACCTGTATCGCTGCCGAGGGATACCCCCCAAGGATAAAGTGGGTGTGCGGAAGAGGGTTCGAGAGGCGGAGGACCGGCTGGTGCAGGAGGAGAGTCATGTCGCAGAGACTCGGGCAGGTCATTTCCCCAAAGAGTGCCGAAGCGGCCATCCTCGGCCATCGCCTCGTAATACTCGGCGGTCTCCTCGGTCTGAGCTGCAGAAGCTGATGGTGCGTTAGATGGTTCGGAGGTTGGCGACGGGGCGGCAAATGCGGGAGCAAAAGGCGGAGGAACGGATGGCGTGCTCGGCGTCACCGTGATCTGGGGTGTTTCCTGGGCCTGGGCCGGAGCTGCAAAAGCTGATGGTGCGTTAGATGGTTTAGAAGTTGGCGACGGGGCGGCAAAAGTTGGACGCGGAGGCAGAGGAACAGGCGGCGTGCTCGGCGTCACTGTGATCTGTGGTACTTCGAGACCCGAGGTTGGCTCCAGAGACTGGGGCGGTTGCAGCGCCATCTCCAGAGTAAGGTCGCCCACTGACGGACCGGGCCCTAGCCGGGCGTCGCCGGCCGTGACGATTAGACTCTCTGGTCGCGTAGGCACCTTCTCGCCCTGGTCCCCTCCGCTTGGTGACGTGATGGAAGTGTCTCCGCTTTGGTGTTCCGTCTTGCCTTGAATCGCAGGAGACTCGTCCTTGGCAGCCTGAGCAGTTTCTGGGGCGGGAGGGATACGGGGCATGATTCCGTCCCACGAGGCCGCAGAACGATGCCTGCGAACAGTAGAAGACGAATTGTAGCTTGAGCCGCTCCAGTCGACCGATATTTCGTCGCTGGATAGGGTCCCCGTCGATGATTCACACAGCTGCTGTTCTTCCACACGAGGATTAGACGGCACAGTCGGCGTCGAATCCAAGACGGTTGGTTCAGCATGAGCCGTTTCTACGCTCTCAGTATGCTCTGTGAACTTGGACTTGAGCGGCTGGCGTGGCTGAGTAGGTGGCGCAGGCTCCGCGGCTTTGACGTTCCCTTTCACAACCGTGGACTTGCGTGCCTCATCTTCGGCGAAACTCACATGCTTGCCGGTTTTAACTTCGGGGAGATCGTCGTCGTCCTCCTCGTTGCTGTTTCTGTCCTTCTCCGCGTTGTCGGCTACGTCCTTCCCCTTCCCCTTGTCATTGGTTTCATCCTTCACCTCGACCAGATCTGTGCCTCCATTGCCAGCCTTGATTTGAGTGTCCTGGCCATCCGTATCACTATTAGCGTCACACTTCCGATCGTGGACCAAAGGATGAGCCAAAGTCGACAGCTCGGGGCTCTCCAGCGTGGGGGCGAGACGGAGACTTCTTGCAAGACGTTTCCCAGACGGCCTTCTGGGAGCAGTATGCACCGCATCCAGATCCGTCACGGCCCTGAATTGTTCAGACAAGACGTAAAGCCGCTGTTTGATGCGTTTGTTCTGTTGTATCATCCAGGCCCTGGTCGACGCCTGGACAGCCGCCGCAGCGGTTGCTGTCACCTCGTGTCTGCCTCCAAAGCGTAAGGGTGGGGTCGGCGGCATTTCAAATTCATGAAAGGGTGACAACCCACGTACAAGCGGTGGTGTGGGCGGCTGCGAGTCGGTTGGCGCCGAAGAATCCTATCTCGGGACCAACTGCTCGGCAGTGTATTGCAACATCCTGCTCGTGGTTGGGGAGCGAGTCCGTGTAGCAGGACCCCCGGGACCGACCCCTTTTGGCCTAGGTGCTGCTGGGTGCACGATATCGTGGGCTGAACTTCCCGGCGTGGGTGGTGTGGGATCCCGCTTCGGAGGTGGCGAACCCGGAGGGTAATGCTGCGTTTCCTGAGTCGGAACAGGAACTTCAAGGTCAAGTCCGCTTGGCTTCTTGGTGTGCTCCTGTGACTTATGCTCCGCCACCGGAAGTGGAGGACGGCCCTGAGCTTCTGGCTGATTATCTCCCACTGGGGGCTGCCGAGGCGGAGGCAAGAGCTGGGTCTGTTGGTCGGTTCCCCGCGAAGGCTCGTGCTCTGCCACCGGAAATGTAAAACCACCCTGAGCCTGCGGTCCGTTGTCCTCCGTTTTCTGTGTCTCTCCAGCAGCATCTCGAAGAGGGAAGTCCGGATGTACCTTCTCCTGGCGTGGTTCGTTCTGTGGCACATGGTCAAGACGTGATGGACGATGCTGAGCCTTCAGCATCGTGTTCGCCTGCTCTATCGTACTCTCCTGGTGCCACATGGTATACAGGATGTTCTGTTGTGACGCCGGTGCTTTAGGCTTTACCCGCAAAACCACAGGAGACTCTGGTGAAGGCAACCCGAGACTTGGTACGTATTCTTCCTCCTTCTCTTTCCTTGAAGGGTACGGACTCCGGGTGCCACGTTCCTGCGCCTTCTTGACGGGTGAAGCTGCTTGAACCGCCACGGGAGCAGCGGGAGTCAACGATTCTTTGCGCACTGGTCCAACGCCGGAAGGCTTCGATCGGGAGGTTCCAGGGCGTGAAGCTTTGGAACTGGGGGGGCAAGTGGTGAATTTCGCCCTAGAAGCCAGAGCCTCCTGGAACTTCAGCTTTTTCTTCAGCGGCTCAGGTACCTCGGGCGGCTCCTGCGGCTTGGTCTTCCTCTTCAGCGGCTCCGGCAGCTCCTCCACTATGCCGCCAAGGCGCGGAGCTCCCCACCCCATGCCGGTATCCCGCCCGATGCCGGTATACTTCGAGAAAGGAGGCGGAGGAGCGGGCATGCCGAACCCCGGAGCTTGACGGCTGACCCTGGGCTTTCTGAACGGCGGTGGAGAAATGTACTCGTCCGATTCGATAGCACAGGCAAACTCCGAGGCTTGCGATGGTTTGCCCGGTGACACGGGGGCGGCGACACTGAGTTCTGGAAGGGGGACCACCTTCTCGGTCTTGGATGACTCTGACGGTACGACAGCAACATCCGACTGCGGCGGAGGCGAACGGTGGTTCCGACGAGTGGGCGGTCGTGCGGTCAGAGGAGCAGGGGATGCACAAAACTCTCCCTTTGCCCGTGTTGATCCTGCCTCCCATTCGTCCTCCGAATCCTCAAACGCCATCCATTTGACGATGCGGGTATCAGAAGCGACCTGTTCCTCTGCCTTTGACGTGTCGTCAGTTGGCGTCATGCTTCGGAAGGTATCCAAGCGGCGTCGCAACTCCTCCGTTTCCTCCTCGGTAGGTGTTGAGGGCCGGGAATCCCCTGTCTTTGACACGTCGTCAGCCGGCACCAAGCTTCGGAAGTAATCCAAGGTGCGTAGCATCTCCTCCTTCTCCTCCTCGGTGGGTGTCCGGAACCCTAATGGATTATTATCTTTCTTCTCGCTCGGCCCAGTCAAGGAGTTTGGGGCTGAATGTGCCTCAGGGAGGTGCACATCACTGTTCGCACCATCAAAACCAGGCATCACCTGGGGGTCCAATTTGAGTGTTTGGGCCGAGGAAGAAAACTTTGCGTGCGACTCCGGGAAGGGATCGTTGAGATCCCGTGTGGAAACATCATTACCTCTATCGGTAGGCGAAGGCAATTGTGCGGGGAGTTTCGCTGTGGGATCGTTGAGGTCAAGTGTGGAAACATCTTCATTTCCATAGGTGGGTGAGGACGGTTGTGCGGACCATTTCGCTGCTCCCCGTCGTGGCCTGCCCGAGGTACAGTCAACCTCCTCCGAAAAGAACGTAGGCTTCGGGGGTGACGTCGGGATGTCAGGCGATGCGGGCTTCAGATCATTGCCTACATGGGCAATAAGCGGACTAGCTTCCGCCATCTGTTTCCTTGTATGCCGCGGCCGCCGGTTCACGGTGTAAATCCTCGGCACGCCATAAACTGACGGGTCGCCGTCGAAATCTGCATCTGTGGTCGAACCCAGCGCGGACCGACTCTCTGTTGACTGCGAGGACGACCCCTTGTGTGACCCCGGTATTTCGATCGGTGCTGAGTTCAGGCTACCATCGTCTGCACTCTTGCTCGGGATAGTAGTGCTCGGTGAGAACAGCTTTGCACCAACGGAAGCAGCAGCCATGTCCGCAATAAAAGCCCGAGCCTTCTCAGCCTCAGAGCCCGAGTCAAGCGCGACGTCGACGATGTTCTTCTTCGGCGTAGGCACAACCACCTCCGGCTCCGATTGTTCTGGCAGCGGTTTCGACGCGGACAACGCAGAATCATCACCCTTTACGACTGCGCGGATAGCCTCCTTCGTCGGTCTCGCCGCAGTAGTCAAACCCCCTTCAACCTTCTTCGCAGACCCAGCAACAGGCTCTTCGGCCTCTTCGATCGCCTTCAGCGGAAACGGAACCTCCACCAAAGTTGACGACGTCTTGAGCGGAAACGGAACCTCCCTCTCGAGTTTCGAAGACGTCGTCAACTTTGGTGGCACAGGAGGATCACTCACTGGGGGTTTCAACCCTTGATCGCTTTTAGCAGGGACGTCCTGGTGCTCTCGTGGTATCTTCGGACTCGCAGTGGGTGTGGGCAGAGGAATATCTCCCTTCTTGACTTTATAGATTGTATTGCCGTGACCAACCGCACGTGTACCAGGCGGCGCCCTCTCCAGTTTCGATACGTTAACAAAAACGTCGCCCTCAAAAATTCTAAAAGCGTCGCGACAAGTGCGACCCAACCTCTCCTGGCGTATTCGCGCAGTCCTCCCCTCGCGTGCTGAACGTCTGGTCTTGCTATTGTCTAATCGATTCCCATCAGCATCAACCAACATGTCCACTCGTTCAGAATCGGGCGAGTTAGGCGGCGGCTGCGGCGGCCACGGCCCCAACGTTCCCGATCCGACATCATTTATGTTAAGTGGTCGAGCGTGACTCACACGCCTGCTGCTATCCTCGGCGTCGTCGAGTCCACGCTCGACATCGGGCGTCCGACCATACCGTTTACTGACAAACTTCTAGTAGTTGCCGTGACCCGAATCATCGTCCGAATCCTCCTCCGTAAGGGCCCTGTACCGGCGATTCGCGAGATCGTCTTCGAGGCTGCCCTCGTTGTCGGCGTCGGCGTAGCCCTCGCCGCCGAAGAGGCTCAAGGCAACGGGCAAGAAGACCAGCGCGTGAGACGCGGCAAAGATGACGAGTGCAAGCCACACGCGGAAGTAGTAGATCTCGAAGATCTTGCTCCGGGTGAAGGCGAGCACGCACACGCCCAGCAGCTTGGTGACGGTGATGCCGGAGAAGACCGAGCCGCCGACGTTGGCGAGCGCCGTCCAGGCCCTGGCGTCCCGCCCGCGGAACCGGTTCTTGGCCCGCTCCATGAAGCTGGACGAGGGGAAGGTGAAGGCCCTGGCAATGTGAGCGCAGAACTCGACCGCGATGCCGACGCAGATAATCAGGTTGACGAGGGAGACGGCGTTGAGACTCACGCCCATCACGGCCATGGCGCCCATGATGTCGACAACGGTCATTGTGACGGTCAGTGTGACCACGGCGGCTGTGACGAATGAGCCGAGAAGGACGGAGGAGATGAGGAAGATGATGCCGATGGCGGAGCCCAGGAGAGTTGCGGTGAGCGAGATGATGGACGCGTACTGGTCGAAGAAGACGTAGAAGACGCTGTAAGGGAATACTTCGAGACCGGTGTCCTTGCTGATGTCCGATGCGATGCGGCGTGCCGAGGCGTACGCGTCAATGAAGTCATCTTGGCTACGGAGCGGCTTGTGCGCGGTGCGGAAATGGCTGGCGGGAATGGTCTCGCGCTCTGCGTCTATGACGACAGCGGAAGAGTAGGAGGCTTGGCCACCGAGTGGGCAGTCGTCGTCTGTCGGCGAGTTGACGAACTTTTGGAGGTAATAAATGAACTCATCTCCTTCGGGCATGCCAGCAAGGGTGATGTTCCAGGCTGGGTTCCGGTTTGCGAAGCAAGTCTTCCTATTCTCGACGCAGCAGGTGTCTAGCTCTGGGTTGAGCCACAGGAAGAAATCGTCGATCCAGCTCGCGGTGGGCGCCCCGATGTAAGACACGTCACTCCTCTTCCGCTCTCCTTCAAGAATGTTGGGCAGAGAGAAGGGGTCGCAGGTGGTGAAGCGCGCGCAGATCTTCTGTTGTGCTGTCCGCTTGGTGGCATTAACTTCCCGAGTGACAAAGTACACCGGTGGGCCGACCTCTAGGTAGTCGTACAGATCGTTGAAGTATGGGATCAGGTACGAGTCGTCCGGAATGGCTACCCGCTGATCCAGACCGAGTTTGATTTCCGGTAAGAGTGCCACACCAGCAGCAAACAAGCCAAGGAAAACCATAACGATCACACCCTTGACCTTCTTCCCCAGCAGTGCCGGTGCGTACCGCTTACGGATGAACTGCTGGAGCATGCTCTCCTCGGGTGCCTCATGCAGACGCCCGCCAAAGTGGCCGTTGCCGTTGTTAAGGTGCACACGGGCCGCCTTGACTTGGATGCACGGGAAGCAGTCGGCCCGGGCATCTTCCACGCGGATCTGGTTGAGAGTCAACACGGACACGAACATGGTGACCTGCAGAATGGCGTTGATGAAAACTGCGCCTGCGGCATATATAGCAAAGTTCCGGACCGCTGGCATGCCGACAAATGCGCCAAGAGCGAAGGATACGGTCTCGGTGATCGCAGAGAACAGGATAGATGGTCCCATGCGACCTAGAGCTTTGGCGACCCGGATTTCAACCACGTCGTCGGGGCGAGCAATGTTGACACGGTTGAACTCGTGGACGATGAGGAAGATGTTGTCAACACCGACGGCGAGAACGATGAACGGGATGACGTCGACAATGATGAGTGTAGCTTTGAGGCCAGCCCACGAGAAGAGTCCGATCGAGGAAGTGATGGACATGATGACGATGACGATGCCCACGATTCCAAGAGTGAACTTGGACTCGACTAACGCCACAGCCGGGTTCCTCAGTAGGTCTCGTAGCGACAGTGTAGTCGAGCCCAAGGCGATGGAAGCGTAGAGGAACATGACGACGTAGCTGATGACAATGATCTTGGCGTCGGTGTTGGTGGACTTGTTAAGCTCCTCCTCCAGGCTGATTTCAGTCGAGAATGAGAGTCTTAACCCGCGATCCTTGGCCTCTTCTTGAACTTCCAGCAGACGGTCCTTGAGAGCGCTCTCCCAGTCCATAGCCCGGTCAACTTTAGAACTGCCCTCCTGGAAGTTGTTAACGACCCAAGTGATCGTCATCGCCTTCGCATCGGTAACGTCGTCAGTTTCATAGCCACCGAGGATAGCGCTAGGTTCGAGTGGTTGCCCGAACTCTGGACGACACTCGACCGGAGACCGAGCACAATCCTGAATATGTGATCTCCAATCCTTGCCAACATTGTCGGGATCATTCTCAAAATATGCCGAGACGGACTGAACAACGCAGGCTGTTCCTGTAGGCTTGAAGCATACGTCCTCCAGCGTCCGGCCCCACTTCGGTCCCTTAAGATCCTCAATGCTGGCCTCGACGCCCATCCACCAGATCAGGGTGTCGTGGCTGAGGACAGGACCGGTCTCATTGACGAGGAAGACCTTTTCGGCTCGGTAGAACGGACCAAAGTTGTCGTCAAAGAAGGCCTTCTCTTCCGCTGCTGCTGACTTAGGGCTAACCCACAGGCGAGCAGGATCCTTCTCGATATCAAATCGAATCAGACCGACACTGAGGATGGCCACGATTACCAGACTGCTAATGATCGTGATGGCGGGGAACCTGGCGGCAAAGTGTCCCAGCTTATAGAACAAAGCATCACACCACCTGTTGATGAAGTATTTCTTCTGGGGTCGGTCGAACATGGCGCCGTTCTGGACAAGGTCGCCCTCATCTTCATCGTCGCTTTGGGTATTGTCGGCGAGCAGCCTCAGTCTCTCGCTGCGGCGTCTACGATGCCGTATCCAGGCGACGTGTCCCACGACGGCGGCGACGGCACTGAAGAATAGAATGCTGTAGGTGAAGATGGCCGCAAATGACAGGCACGGTAAGATACCGACGTAACATGATCCGGATTTCTCCACTTCAGGGAGTTCGGGGCAGACGGCCGGGCAGTCGACGCATGCGCAGCGGAAGCTGGGGTCCTCGTCGTTGCAGTTCTTCGGCTTCATGTCGAGCGGACCCATATTGGGCTCCTCGTATTCCTTGGGGAAGTTGATCTGGAATGGTGATCCGATGGCCTTCTCGTCGCCCAAGAACTTGAGGAGCTGCGAGTAGTTCTTGGCGCCGCCTCCGATGAAGTCCATGGCTTTGGAGTTGGAGGGGCCGAACTTGACATCCTTGCAGCTGTCGTAGAAGCCGGTGCCGTACTCCTCGGATATAAGCTGGTCGAGCTCTGTGACCATGAGCTTGCCGTTCTTGGGTTGTGTCTTGGTAACGTTGAGGAAGAGGGATTGGTCCGGCGAGCAGGTGAAGGTACAGAACATGTTGTAGAAGTTGTCCTTGCATGCCGGGCATGAGGATATGATTTGGTTGGCTGTCGACATGGATGACTTGAGGGATTTTACCTGGAGGAGAGAGATATAGTAAGTATATAGGAGATTACGTCGTATACAACAACGACATGACAGCGCGAGACACGATGTAGTGGAACAATGAGGTACATACCTGCTCTTCATTGCAGCAAACCGGTCCCTCGCTCCATTTGGGACCACACAGATCAACCAACTGGTCTCTCAACTTCTGGTCCGGTTCCTCTGCCAGCCCGTTGTCAGGGCACGGCAGCTGCTTTCCCAGGAAGCTCTTGTTGCCGCAGTGGCCACGGATCGCACAGCGGCCGGCCTCATGCTTCGGTGTATATCGTTCTTCTGCCTGCGCCAGGCCGGCAAGCAGCCCAGCAGCCAGGGCGACGAACGATAGCCTCGTCATGGTGGTGAAGAGGTGCCGTTCAGCGCCGACGGGGTTGCGTATTCGGCTCGACCCGGATGATGCTGTGGATGATGATGATAACCTGGGGTATTGATGTCTCGGGGAGCTTGTCAATAGAGACGTCAGATAATGTGATGTGCTATGGCAAAACCCAAAGTTTTGTCTGCACCTAAGACGATGCCGTGTGTATGGAAGTGGAAGATGGTCGAGACGATGAGTGTCAGACAGGCAGGCAGAGACGACTTGCGGGAAGCTGGCTTGCGCCGGCCGTAACTGCAAGGGTCTCCACTGAAGCTCTGGCCCGCGCTGTCCATGAATGTGTGCGTCATGATCCGTGTTGGTGGAACGTCGCTCCACAACGTCCCTGCCAAGTCGGGGGAAGTGCCTTCCGATTGGCTGGACCTGGCCCGGTCACAGCCACGGTTGACCATTTCCGTCCCGTCGTTGTTCATTTTGACGGGCTTGACGGGCTCGATGTTGTACACATGCTGCAGATTACGATTCTTAACGCCAGACTGAAAGCACGACCGGACGGTCACACGTTTAGGCGACGACGGTCAAGTTCGTTGCCGCAACAGCTCTAACATGCGAAATCCACATGTGCCTAATGTTGTACGTGGAAATGTAGAAATCCATCGTGACGGCCAAAATCATCGCTCCATCGATTAACACGCCTGAGTCCTTCCTCTATCGGAGCCGTCGCTTGGTATCATGGCCTGAAAACCCTAACTCCCCAACGCTGATGCTCCTTGCCTATATATCCAACATCTGTTCCGATGCCTGATATATCTCCCTTTACAACCGCTTGCCGGAAAAGATACAAAACAACGAGAGTGACGTGCCTTACACCGGCAGTTCAAGTACATATCCCGACGTCATACACGCCCAGTGACATGAAACTGCCCTGTCAACGTCGCGAATTTCCACCCGTCGTTCTTCAACATCGCACCAACGGCTCGCCTCAGCTGCGACTCGCCCCTAATATTGCTGTGATACCCAACACCCGTGATCACAGTGATCCCCTCCGCCGCACCTCTCCGCTCACGCTCTCCTTCGCTCAGCCCGTTCCACCAGGCTTGCACGCGGTCCTTGGCGATCTTGACGCCCTCCAGCACCGGCACGCCGTGGAGATCGACTTTGCCCCCGTCGCTCTGGCTGGCAACAATTTCTTCATGGTAGACCAGTGAGTTGCCGCTGCGGAAACGTTTCTCTTCTCTGTGCCTCCCGTCGTAGTATGCTGCTGCTTGTCGGTAGAGTGGGCCTTTCCGACGCAGAGCTGCCGCGGATTCTGCGTAAGATGGACCGGTTGCTCCTGGAACTGGCGGGTCGTCCTGTTTCGGCTTCGCGAGTTTCTTCTTTGGCGTTACGGTTTGCCAGCCGTGTAGATGAATTGCAGATGCTTTCACTGGGCGTGGGAGGTGGGACGTGGTGGCGCCATTTGGCCGTTCGGCGAGAGGACGTTGCCGTATGGTGAGAGTACGGTGATCGCGGGCTTGTGGCAGCGGGATGCGCGTGGTTGAGACGGTAGTGGAATCCGACGAGTCAACTAGTCCATCTGCGTCAAGCCGAGGGGGTTTGGAGTAGGTGACCGGGAGCTGGTCTCGCCCAGGTTTATGCTGTCGTTTCCTCGTGTCTGCCTTCTCTGTTAGCTCTGGGCGTTGGATCTCGGCGAGGCCATTAGACTCACATTTACCCGATCGAGAATCCTCATCCGCCACATAGAATCCGTCAACTCCTTTAGGCAGCTCCCCATTCTCCTCCAGGAATTGTCGGGTGAGCAACGCCTCAAATGCCTTCTCCACGTCTCCCCCGGCACCTTTCAGCTCAAATTTCAGGGTATGGTCTGCGAAGTTGCCGAAAATCATGCGCAAATTGGACACCTTGTCCTCCTCTGAGAGTTCCGTCTGGTATGTGAAGCACGGCGTATCAAATCCATCGGATGCCTCCGAAATGGAAGTGAGGAATTCCGATGACAGCTGCGACTCCGGTGTCACGTCGTCGGCTATAAATTGGCTGAGATCGCTGTCTGATAGGTGGCTTAGTCCGCTGGGGTCGAAACCGGTGGCCTCTTCGGCCTGCGCCGTCTCGGCGAGGATACTGAGTGTTGCGCGTGCATCCTCGAGAGATCCGTCCGAGGCGATGGCCCGGATCAGCGCTTCGTCCAGTGGTGGGTTGAATTCCGCCTATCTCTGAGGTTAGTAATGGCGTCGATAATCAAGTGAGTGAGATGCTTCATGAGTCATGCATCCATCCATGTATGAGGTGCGTTTCGATGCCGATGAAGCGCGCAATGAAAACTGCTCAACGTATCAAGGACGTGATACACTGGATTCTCGAGGTAACTTACGACTAGCTGCTCCATCAGGACGTCGGCGGTGGTGGCTTCGCCATTGTGCTGATCATTGTTGTCTGCCATGCGCTGCTGCTGCCATCGGCCTACCTGCAGCGGGTAGGCTCTGTTTGTCGCTGTCTCTGGGAGGTTATGTAGGTGTTCAAATCACAAGTAATGATACTGGTTGAATGCGACAAAGGTTTCGTGTTGCTGCTCAGGATTGAGGTACTCATGTTCGCGTTGTGGCGGTTCTTAGGGAAAACGGTAGGATAAAAGACGAGATTTGAGTTGAGCAGATTGAAGAAGTGGAGGCGCCATGTTGAACAGTGACTGGACAGAAATCCACTTCACCTAACATGCTCTTGAGGCTCTGTAACAAGCCGCTAGACGCCAGGTTGTAAGCCTCGTTCATTTCCATTGGTTTCAACATTTCATCACGGTGCAAGATATTCACCTTCCTTGCCGTGGTCGCGGCGGACAGCGAGAAGGAACTCGCATCGGCCATCCATCCATGCATGCCGTACCCACAATACGTACCTGTCATTGCTGGTGGGTTTTGCCCAAACGCTCTTTCCGAAATCCGAAGCATGCCGCACAAAATGAGGCCTGTGTTTCTACCTAGTTCCTGGAGGCAGGAACGATGTCATTTGTTTGGAAGGTCCGGAATGGGATGAGGCAGAGGGGTAAAAAACGACAGCTCATCAGGCAGGGGGAGTCTGCACTTAAACCTCCAAGGAAAGGTGCAGGAGATACTAATAACACGAACTGGGACTCAGCCTTTCCCGTATTGACCTCCATCCAAGGCAAGAGCAACGGCAAGGTCCACAGTATCGTGGCAACCTAACCTGAGCTTGGTTCACAATGTCCGAGTCACATGCCATGATACGCGGTTTCCCTTCCTGAACAACATCCGTTTGTCTGCTGCTTTTTAATACTTGCAAAGTTCCAACTCTTCCGTTCTCTTTATCACTCATCATCGACAATCGTTTCTTCACTTTACTTTACGTTTCATCCGCCATTATCACCACCTGTCGTTTGATAACAAACCTAAGTCATTCGTTAATTGAGACACTCGTATCACACTGAACAATTCCGGGTTTTCCCCACACACCACAGGCTCTTCGTCTCCTCGCGCAATAACAACCATCATGGGTTCCCGAGACGACATTGACCCCTTTGTTGACCCGTCTGTGAACGACTCCACGTTCGACGAGGGCTCGGCACCGGGGGAAGATGCCGTTGAGCATTATCGGAAATTCATTAACTACCCGGTTCCCTTGAAAGGGTAGGTCTCCGAGGCTCGCATTGTCCGGATCCCACGGACTTCCTGCTAACTCATGAACCCCCAGCCCTGATGTGCCCTACAATAATGAACGAAAGTCAACTCCTGGACTCCGCAACTGGAAGATCAAGCCGTCGGCTTATGTGTAAGTAACTCGCACCAATATCGCATTGCTTGCCCTTCGCTCCGTGCCGAGTCCACTGACATCCCGTCACTCGCAGCATGGAGTCCTTCGACTTTATCAGGGCCAAGGTCTGGCGGGATGCCGGTTTCGGGTCCCTCCGAGATATCAGGAAGGAGATCGAAGACTACGAACCCTGGTATGAGCCGACAGTTATCCCCCGGCAAGGACGCCAAGGTAGCCACAACGGCAAGGGCACGGGCAAGGAACAAGACGTATCTCTGCCACCACCTCGTCCAGGAAACAACGGCGTTGCCACCCCCGGCCACTATACCATCGCCGCCTACCGCCAGCAATACCTCTCGGGAGCGCTAACCCCAACGCACGTGGTCAAGGCCATCCTCCAGCTGATCAGGAAAGAGTCGAGCGGTGCATTGAACCCCCACAGCCTCGCGTTCTTCCAGTCCAGGGAGGACCTTGCCCTCAAAGCCGCCGAGGAATCCACGCTGCGATACGAGGAAGGCCGTTCTCTAGGGCCCCTAGATGGCATCCCAACGGCCGTGAAGGATGAATACGATATTGAGGGCTACTCAACATCTCTCGGCTCAGCAAATGACTATACTGGCAAGATCAAGGAAGACGGCACCATCACGACATGGACAGTCCGCAAGCTCCAGGAAGCCGGCGCCATCATAATCGGCAAGACATCGATGCACGAGTTTGGCCTTGATACACCAGGCAACAACCCCATCTGGGGGACACCTCTCAACCCCTTCAATCGCAACTACTACACTGGCGGTTCCTCATCCGGCACAGGCTATGCGGTCTCAGCCGGCCTGATACCCATCGGCCTCGGCAGCGATGGAGGAGGCAGCATTCGTATTCCCTCCAGGTATGTTATCTCTCGTCCAAACCCCAACACTCCCGGTTCTTTTGCCGCCAGCCCACATCCCCATTCCCACCTGCACCCAATGGTCCAACATTCGATTGCTTATCTTAGTGCTCTCTATCTCACTCTGGCACTACGGCTAACGCAAATCAGTATGTGCGGCGTCTTCGGACTCAAGCCGACGCATGAGCGTGTGAGCTCCAAGCCGGGACAGAATCACTCTCTTACCTGTGCCGTACTGGGCCCTATTGCCGGCGATGTGAGGTCCCTCCTCACCGTTTTCGAGACAATTGCGGCGCCGCACCCAACTTCACCGTTTCCGCCCTTCAGACTCACTGGTGATGAGCAACTAAAGCCCAAGGTGCTCGGCATCCCCCAAGCCTGGTTCAACGCCGCCACGCCTGCTATCCAGAAGCTTTGCAGGAGCATGATTGACCGCCTGGTCAAATTAAGGGGCTATGAAATCATCGATATCGAAATACCCTATCTCACGCACGGCCAGACCGCACACGCTATGACCGTGCTGACTGATGCTGCTACACTGCTGCCAGAGACGGACGGCCTGACAGCCGCAAACAGGATCATGATTTCCCTCGGCCGCGTTACGCGTGCGGAAGACTACACGCTAGCTCAGAAGATTCGTCGCGTGATTGCCCGGCATCTGGCCTGGCTGTGGCAGAAACATCCGGGGATGCTGATCGTCACACCTACGACCGCCTGTGAAGGCTGGCCCATCATTGGTGGAGCGGCGGAGCTCGCCAACGGAGTCAACGACGGAGACCAGACAATCAAGTCCATGGAGTATGTCTGGTTGGCTAACTTCCTCGGATTACCCAGCATGTCCGTTCCCGCCGGTTTCGTCGGCCCTTGGGGGAGTGAGTCGGAGGGCAAAATTGTGGAGTCGCACCAGGTCGACGAGGTGAAGGGCATACCTATCGGATTGATGGCGACCGGAGAGTGGTGCGCTGAAGAGGCCCTCTTCAGGTGGGGTCTCGACTGCGAGGAAGTTGCGGCTGACCAACTGGCTAGACCACCCATTTGGGAGGATGTCCTAGCCCGCGCGAATCATATCAAGCACAGCGAGTACGGACAGCCTGGACTGGTCAACTCGTTCTAGGAGGCCTTGTCCCAGGACACGATGGCCAAGATTTCTATTGAGGTGTCTGCGTACAAGGAGCGTGTTGCAAGGGAGGGCATCAAGGATCCTGCTCGGCTGTTGGGTCTGCAGAAGCGGTCGCGCGACCGCATCATCTCGATTGTCCAGGAGGATCGCGCATCGACAGTTGGCCCTTCCGTTAACCATGCGCCCAGGACTCCCCAGATGGTGGCTACGCATGGGGCCTTTGAGAGGTATTCTCATCGATCCTCCTCGGCGGAGCTCGCAAAGCCTCCAAGGCCTGCATCGTTTGCCCATCTCATGACGCCGACTCCGACTCCTGGCACGGCTCCAACACAGCAATCGACGTCTACTCGATCCTCTCAAAGGCAATCTTCGGGGGGAGCAGAGAACAATGACATGATCCAGATCAACGCCAGTCGCGATTGTCTCGAGCCAACCCTGATGTGGATCCCTCGTTCGTGGGCAACGAACGCGCAGATAGCAGCCTACGAGTCGGGCGACCCGACCAGGGTCTCGGTCGGCCCCCCCACCAAGTTCCTGGACAGCATGAGACAGAGGTCCGACCAACACCGCCTCGAAAAGTTAGCCGCGAGAACGCCCGCCACGCAAATTCCACCCTTCGTTGGTCCGAAGCCCACGACTCTGGAGTTTCTGCACAAGATGAAACAGAGGTCATTCGAATCCCGTGCCGAGAAGATAGCCGCACCGAAAGCGTCCGCTGTAGCAACCAACCTGGATAAAGGCATTGAGACGATGGATCTGACGGGAAGGTCGTCAACCCAGAAGACGCAGTGGGCCGGACACGGAGACTCACCAAAGGACAAGCAACAGACAGACATGACTGGGGAGCTATCGAGGAGCAAGCAGCCGTCTTCCATGGCCCAGGGACAGGGGTCGTCGTCGTCATCCGAGGCAGCCAGTGTGCGGTTATCATCCGACGATTGGGTCGTTGTTGCTGACATTTCTGTTGCTGACACGTCTGCTACTGGCCAATCCACTACTGGCGACTCTGCTGCTGGGTCTTCCAAGACGCCGGCCGCATCGACGCCGTCACTTCATAAGACCTCAGATCGCTTCCCGGAATAGTTAGGCGAGGGCTGGCTTATTCTCAAACCAGATCTGCCAAAGGAAACGAAGAAGGGCAGTCCATCCGTTTCCAAGGCCGCCACTCGGAGATGGAGTAGCAAGTGAACGCAGCCCGCGAAGGAACTTGGAATGTGGCGGGTGGTTTGGAGCCGGCGCTGCTGCTTAAGAGTGCTAAAGGCGTATTGAACGTGATACAAGGTATTTGTTAGGTGATCAATCATTAGCGAGCATATAATAGCGTTGTCCTTGGTGGGTTAATGGGTAAATAGGTATGATGTAGGGTTAGAAGAGATACCATACCATAGCGGTCTTTGGAAATATCCTGCGAACAGTGGCATGTCTGACCCTGACGACTGAAGTGAGACATCGTAGAGCATCATAACCGCACCCTACACCATCCGGCTATCAGCAGATGGATACACGAGTACAGAAAACAGACAGCATCTGATCAAAACACGCCGCAGTTCTTCATAACCCCGGAGGTATACCTCCCAACCTCATCCTACTCAACCCTCTCCCTCAGCCACTCCCCCGCCATCCTCTCCCCCAGCCCACCCAGCGTCCCATCCCCCTCGACAGGCCCGACATCCCTCATCCCAACCCTCCTCTCAGCCTCAGCCTCAGCCTCAACCTCCAACCCTCCCTGCCCTTCCGCCCCTTCCTCGCCATTCCCCTCCACCGTACCCTCACCGCCATCCCTGAGTTCATACCGCTCCACACTCCTCCTCATCAAAACCCCCAGCTCCATTGCCTGTCCCTCAAAGGTGTTCCTTACCTTCACCCTCCTCTTCGTCTTCGTCTTCGTCGTCGTCGTCTTTCGTTTCCTCGTTCCCTTTCCTGGTGCCGGTGCTGTAGATTCGTACAGCAGCAGCGCCTCGGGTATCTTGAGTGTACTCGACCAAGGCGGGAAGGTGAGGTAACTCTTCGGCGGCGGTTTGAGGTTCCACGTCGTCTGTGTTTTCCCCTCCCCTTCACCAGATAGCGCGTCGACGGCCCCGCTCATCGCGTCTCCCGTTACCGAACTGTCGAAATCCTCGGGCACCCACATCCCCGGATCCCGAAAAAACAAAGCCGGCGAGGCGAAGGGGTCGAACATCCCGCCCGGGTTGGGGAACAGGTCCGGCAGTTTGTCTTTTAGGTAGTGGAAGAAGGAACCTTCCGCGTGCTCCTCCTCACCCCGGGCTGCGGCAGTCAGAAGAGTCTTGCTGCGTTGGTGGTGCACCGGGTGGTCGGGGAGGAACATGGTCCAGTTGTAGATGCCGTTGTAGGTGACGAGGCCGCGGACCGCCATGGGTTTGCCGGAGGAGACGTGGGATTCCGTTAGGGCGAGGGAGGCGGCTATGCTGGCGCCTAGGTAGGAGGAGTAGATGTAGATGGGGCGCGGGGTGGTTGGGGTGGTGGTTGAGGGGGAGGAGAGACGGGTGAGGAGGTGGTGGTAGGCGAAGAGTGTGTCGTGGAGGGGGGTGGGCCATTGGTGGGTTGGGGAAGGGGAGGAGGAGGGGGCGGTGGTGGAGGAGGAGGAAGATGGATCGTGCCAGCGGTAGTTTATTACTGCTGTTGGGTAGGAGGATAGGAAGGACGGGAGTGGTGGTGGTGAGGCTTGTGATGACTGGAAGAAGGGCGGGAGGTAGATTATTAAGGGGTGAGAGGGTGTGTGTTGGGGGATGTTGTGGAGGCTGGAATGTGTGTAAGCAACGGTGGTTTATGTTGATGGTAAAGGGGGTGTGTTTACTTTACGTCGATGCTACCTGCTGAGGCACATCGTACTGAGATGGTCTCAACATTTGGCTGTGAGCTGAAGCGTCGAATAGGGGCACCTTGGTTCCGTCGCCATACGACACGAAGTGCTGGCCTCGCCCTCCATGTTCTCATTCTTGCCTTGTTGCAAGTCTCTCAGACTAGTTGCATCATGCTGTAAGCAGTGACACTAATAACATCTCAAGACGCGTCCAAAGTTGGGAATGGATAATCGGAATGTTTAAGTTCAAACACGTGCAGATCTCATGAGTTCGTGAAGGCGACACGGATGACCAGGAACAGCACCTGCCAGTCAATATGACCCAATCAGAATGCAGAGAATCGGAGATTTTCAGGGACCAGGTCGTTCCACTTTTCAAGCTCGCATTTGGCCTTGGCAGGCATGGCATGCTCAGTCAGCCCCCCAACTAAGGAAGCCACCAACCGACGTCATCCAACGCACTTTGAGTGTTTGACGCGAAGCAGGGTGCAGGAGCATCCATCTTTTTGCCAGTCATTACCTACAGTCCACCAGATCCAGACCACACCCTTGGGATGATCGACTTAAAACAAAACTCCATCTCCAACTTTCACTGCCGAGATCATCGCGCTCGATCCTTCTTGGCGTCTTCTTGGACCGATTTGATGTTGGACATTGTACATTGTTGCTCCGTGTTTTGGTCTCTTCTATCGTTGGTATAGCCGGTTAGAGGCTGAGTAACACCCGTTCGACATGAACGATGCGAGCGGTGAGAATGTCGACGAGCACGTTGAGGCCCTCGAGGGCGAGACGCAGAAGATGCAGCAGAGCATGGACAATGACAACGCCCATCTCGACCCCAGGTGCGTATCCTCTGGGCCTTCGAATAATACACTGATGTGGTCTCTAACAGCCTGGCAGCCGCTGGTTCTTTGCCTCGTCCCTCTTCCCCATGATCGCCGGAACCCTGGGCCCCGTAGCCTCAGCCTTCAGTATATGCGCCCTCGTCCGGCCATGGCGGCAGTACTACCAACCAGGTTCCGACATCCAGAAAGCCCAGTACATCCCCGACCCGGAATGGTTGCTAGCCATGAACGGAGTCCAGCTGGTCATCGCCATCGTCGCAAACATGGCTCTCCTCCTCAACATGACTAAGAGGCTGCGTTTCACCGTCGCCCAGCCCATCACCATCATCGGTTGGTATTTCTCCGTCATCTGTCTCATCGTGATGCAGACCGTGGCCGCCACGCATCTCCGCATCGAACCTTGGGACGAACATGTCTGGTCTCAGGCATTCTACTACGGCATATACGCTACTATACTCTACTTTATCGACGCCACTCTCATGGTCGTCACCTTTTGGGGAGCATATACGGGGCACTACGACAAGGACTTCCTGCTCACGCCCAGCCAACGGACGCTCATGCTGCAGACGATAATGTTTCTGATGTATCTGTTGATCGGTGCGCTGGTCTTCTCCACGATCGAGGGGTGGAACTACCTCGACGCCGTGTACTGGGCCGACGTTACACTCTTCACCGTCGGTTTCGGCGATTTCTCTGCCACCACGTCCTTGGGCCGTGGTCTACTTATCCCATATGCTCTCGTCGGTGTCATCAGCCTTGGTCTCGTCATCGGATCTATCCGTGCCTTGGTCCTCGACCGCGGAAAGCGGAGGATCGACGCTCGAATGATTGAGAAGAAGCGGCGGAAGGTGGTGAAGCGACTGGCAAATAAAGGGAAGGATTCGATGCTGGAGCCCATCCAAGAAAAGGACTCGCGGGCGAACGCCGAGTCTCCGGTGTCCGAGGACAAAGACCAGCATCTGACTGAATTCGAGAGGAGAGAAAAAGAGTTCGAGCTCATGCGCAAGATCCAGCGCAAGGCCGAGCGGAGGCGTCGTTGGCTCGCCATGGCTACGTCGACGGGTACATGGGTCGTCCTGTGGCTGGTCGGCGCCAAGATATTTCAGGTGTGCGAGGAACCCTACCAGCACTGGTCCTACTTTGACGGAGTCTACCTCGGCTTCGTCAGTTTGACGACTATCGGTTACGGAGATCTTACGCCCATCTCCAACCCCGGCAAGTCATTTTTCGTGTTTTGGTCTTTGATGGCCCTGCCCACCATGACGATTCTCATCTCAAACGCCGGAGATACGGTGGTCAAGGGTATACGCGATCTTACAAATACTATTGGCGAGGTAACTATCTTGCCTGGTGAGCAAGGGTTCAGAGAGGGACTGAAGGAAGTTATTCGGCAACTTACGCTGGGAAAACTGTTCGAGGAGGATATCAAAGAGTCCCCGCCCGGCTTCCTGGGCGATGCAGAGGAGCACGAGGATGATTCTGACGACGACGACGACGCGGAAGGGGAACGGCACCAGTTCGGCGGTCTCAGAGCCGGAGAGTCCGACCAGCGCGAGCTCGACGCTGAGAAGGGTGGCACGCGCAAGGCCGACCGGGAGAGGGCGGAGAAGAAGGGAGAGGACGCCAAACGTCACGAACAAGGCCTGAGGCAACGGCTCCAGCGACACAGCCAGGATCCCAGCTCACGAAGTGCCTCACGCGGATCCGATAAACATGCCCCGCGGCGAGCCGCTACTATGCACAGCGCCCGCCAGAGCTCGGAACACCGCCGCAGTCCAGACCAGCACCACCACCCTGAAGGTCTCGGCTTCCCACGGACAGAGTCATTTGCCCGACAAGACCTACCCAACGAAATCCCCAAGGACAGGAACGAGTACCACATCATCCTCCTCGAGGAAATGGCGCGCGTGACCCGCCACCTCAAGAACCAGCCGCCGCGGAAGTACAGCTGGGCCGAGTGGGCGTGGTACCTCAAGCTCATCGGCGAGGACGAGGCCAACGCGCAGACGCACCGCAAGGCGCGGCCGCACGTGCACGCCAAGGCCGGCGGGGACGGGCAGGCGGGCAGGCACGACAAGATCGGCGACGTGGCGGACGATACGAAGCAGGACGGGAAGGGAGGGCACAAGGGGCAGACGCAGTGGAGCTGGGTCGGGTCTAGGAGCCCGCTCATGGGATCCCAGGAGGAGGCCGAGTGGATCCTGGAGAAGCTGACACAGAAGCTGACGCAGGAGCTGAAGGATGCGAGGACGAGGGGGACGAAGGAGAAGGTTGAGGGGGGGAATTGGAGGCATGATATTTTGGAGGAGGAGGAGGGGGATACGAGGGAGAAGGAGGATGAGGAGAAGCATGGTAGTCGGAAGGAGACGGAAGGTCAGAGCATGGATACTCAGAAGGAGACAGAAGGGACGGCTATAAGTAATGAGAAGACGGGAGAGGAGGGCAAACATGATACATGACCGGTCGACCGACGGATGTGGTTGTCGGGGGCGTTTTTGAGCATTTGATACCCACCCACGGGTCTGTTTGCAACTTGGCATTCATTGACATTGGGTTCACGGCATTGGACATATGGTTACCTGGTGGCTTGGGACGGGTATATCGAGATTTGTAAATTCGTTAGGGCTATTGGGGGATCGGTGCATTGGTTACATGAAGGAATATGGCTAGGGACCGGTTATATATCATCGCATGTCTTAGGCATCTTCTAGGGACCTTTACGCGTAAGACGCTATCACAACTATCGGTGCCGTTACGAACACTGGCCTTCTTCAGGAAGGTCGCTGGCGGAACACATCTCCAGTATCTTATTCCAATCTCCATGCATTTTATGACCACGGTGTGTATACAACATTTTGCAAGTCAACCCAACTCCATGGAATCCATCTATTCACATGATATACGCTCCTCCATCAACGCATATGCACCGACAACATCCCGAAAACCACGCTACAACGCCCGCTTCTGTAGGTTATGCAAAATCAAAAAGCAACACCTTATACATGATCTAGTAATACTCCGGCAGGTCCGAAAAGCTGGGTATACCCCCGGTACAGTCAAAGCTCTTCTCATACGCCTTGGGCGGCAACACTCCCGCCGCCAGACCCTTCTTGTAGCTCCATTGCGGCCTATTTCTCATGGTCAGTAACCCATCCACATCTTCACCAAGCTCGAGATTCATATAAAGAAAGTAAGGTAACTCACGCATCCTCCGTATCCCAAACCCAGTAAAACCACCCCCACCCCTTCTCAAAGCTCACCATCTGCGCCTGCGCAAACATCAACAGGAACAGCTTGTAGCTCTGGCTCCACTGGCTCGCATCGGCATTCGCATCGCCGCACTCGCACCTCTCGTCCTGCGTCGGGCACCTGGGAGTAAGAATATCCGTGCTCGCGTTGCCCGTGCTGTACGTCCCCGTCCAGCGGTTCCCCCACCCGACGTTGGTCAGGAGGTGTCCATGCTCTGCTTGGTCTGCTGCGTCCAGCCGTCGCAGGCGTAGCGGATTTTGGTCGTGTGGTTGAAGACGACCTGGTTCGTGTTGAAGATGACGTACTGGTGCACGTCCAGCGCCATGTTGGAGAGGCCCTGCAGCTTGCCCTGCCAGTTGCCCAGGCCCATGAAGCCGTCGCCGAAGACGACGATGGCGTCGGTGATGCCGTTGGAGCGCACGAGTTTGTAGGCTTGCTCGGTCCAGGACGTGACGGCGGCGGCAGAGAGAAAAGTCATGCGCGGCTCGTTGGCCAGGCCGTAGTGGGAGATGATGTTCCTGTACCTGTCCTGCGCGAAGAACTTGGACAGGCGGTCGTGGACGTCCAGCGAGCGCCGGGCGTTGAGGTCGCCGTCCGTGCCGTTCAGCCAGCCGATGGGCCCCTGGCGGCCGGAGTGGTTCCACCCGTTCTGGCTGCCGGGAAGGCCGTGTAGGTCGAGGTTAATGCGCAGGCCGTGCTTGCGCGCCCACTCGATGCCGCGGAGGAGGTACCGCCACGACGTGCGAAACAGGTACGCGTCGCCGTCGTACGTCTGCACGGCCCAGTAGGAAAAGGGGATGCGCACGTGGTCGAGCCCCGCGGCGGCGATGTCGGCGAAGGTCTGCTCCGTCACGAAGGTGGCGTAGTGCTTCTCCAGCACGGCGGCGCAGGTGTCGTTGAGGTAGGCACAGAGGGTGTACTCGTCGATTATGCCCTGGCTCAGGGGGTAGTTGAAGAGCGACGGGGTGATGAAGGGCTCGAGGGAGAGCCAGCCGCCGATGTTGACGCCGCGGGCCGGCCGGGAGGCGTAGGAGCCCCATTTCTGGCTGAGGGCGGGCGCGTGCGGGTTGGGCGCCGCCGAGTCGCCCCAAACGGAGAAGAGGCCCATTAGCGGCAGGTCGCCGACGGTCTGGTCGGTGTAGGTGCAGTTGAAGTCGGTCGTGTCGGCCCACTGAAAGGGGTCCAGCCAGGAAGGGGAGCCGACTGGTATGCTCGTTGGGTCGATGGAGCCTATGCCGCCGGAGGGAGAGGATGGTGAGTCGCCCTTGCCACTGCCGCTGCTGTTGCTGTCATCGGATCCCGATTTCTTCTTGCTGACTACCACGGCCACGACGATGATGACGATGGCGACCACCAGCCCTATCCCTGCGTATATCCATATCTTCTTCTTCTTGTTGTTCCGCGGCGGTTGCCAGGTGTACAACCCGTCCTTCTCCCGTTCTAAGCTGTCGTAACTCCCTGCGCCGCCCCGGAGATGTTTGCTTCGTCCCTCCTCGAGGATGGCCCCGCTGACGACCCTCTGCTTCTTTTTCCTCTGTCGCCTCCATTCCGTGTCCCGGTAGTCGTCTTCATCGTAGTTGTCTCTAGGTATTCGTTTCGGTTTCCTCTCTTCTTTTCTCGGCTTCGACCTTACTACTTCTGGCTTTGCTCTGGATATTGATTCCCTCCTCGGTCGTGAACTGCTGTGTCGCGCATTGTGTCGGTTTAACTCCGCCAGTGCATCTGCTGATAGTGCATGGCCGCTTCTGGTCGAGTCTGGCTCGGAGGTCGGTTTAGACTTCGGTCGCGAACTTGATTTTCGTTTCTTGTGGTGTTTGTCTGCTGCCGACTCTCGGTGTCGCTTCGACGGTCTGGTTCCCTCGCGTGGAGCCATGACAGTCGCGTTGAGTGTTATTGTCGCGATATTCGATGGTTTGAACTGCCTCTGAAATGTAAATACATATTTTCTTCGTGATATAGGTAGCTGGCGTCAAACTTGATATCGCTTGTTCGCTTGCCAATGAATCCACGTCATTTCTTTACTTGGCTGTTGACCAGGTAACAATCGATAACCCTTGGTCTGAAATCCGCGATAAGGTTCGGCTCAACCTGGAAGGTGCCGAGCTCTCGGTCCAGAATCGCTGTGCCGCTGCAAGCCGCTCGGCTTCCATCATCTCCCCTCCTCACTTCTGACCGTCGATCTTGCTTGTTGCTATCTCTCGCACATTGAACTTCTGCCAATTGTTTCTCCCAGACATGCAATCGACTCACAATCGCTGGGATATCAACACGAAACAATCACAATGACAATACGAACTCACCTCCTCAAGCGGGTGCTGGCCCCAGCACGACCAGCACTTACACCGCGCCACTCACCTTCTTCTCCCTCACCCTTATTCAGCCTATCTCTCCTACCCTCAAGATGTCGACGTCAACAACGCCTCTACTCAACCCACCCCCCAAACGCAAAGTTAAACCTACCGACGGACTACGGCACAACCCCCCTCCTCAACCACCACGCCGAATCCACCCTCTCCAACCCCGAACTCCCGCCCGACGTGCGCAACGGCACGACGAAGCGCATGAACCTCATGCAGGCCGTGAACGACGCCCTCTCGACCTCCCTTTCGGAAGACGAGTCCGTCCTCATCTTCGGCGAGGATGTGGCCTTCGGCGGCGTCTTCCGCTGCACCATGAAACTGTCCGAGACCTTCGGCGGCGACAGGGTGTTCAACACGCCCCTCACGGAGCAGGGCATCGTGGGCTTCGCCATCGGCCTCGCGGCGGAGGGGATGCGGCCCGTTGCCGAGATCCAGTTCGCCGACTATGTCTACCCGGCGTTCGACCAATTGGTCAACGAGGCGGCCAAGTATCGGTACCGCGACGGTGCCGGGGGACGGAGTGCGGGGGGCATGACGGTGCGCATGCCGTGCGGGGGCGTGGGACACGGCGGGTTGTACCACAGCCAGAGCCCCGAGGCGCTGTTTACGCACATACCGGGACTAAAGGTTATCATACCCCGGTCGCCGGTGCAGGCGAAGGGGTTGTTGTTGGCGGCGATACGGAGCAATGACCCTTGCATATTCATGGAGCCCAAGATACTCTACCGCGCGGCGGTGGAGCAGGTCCCCACGGCGGCGTACACGCTGCCGCTCGGCAAGGCGGAGGTGTTGAAGCAGGGCGCGGATGTGACGATTATTTCGTACGGCCAGCCGTTGTATAAGTGCATGGCTGCTATTAAGCAGGCGGAGGAGGAGATGCCCGGGGTGACGGTTGAGTTGATTGATCTCCGGACTATTTATCCGTGGGATCATGAGACGGTGTTTGAGTCAGTGAGGAAGACGGGGAGGTGTATTGTTGTCCATGAGTCTATGGTCAATGCCGGTGTTGGCGCTGAGGTCGCGGCGGCGATACAGGAGGATGAGCAGACGTTTATCAGGCTTGAGGCGCCGGTGCAGAGGGTGGCGGGCTGGAGTATACCGACGCCGTTGGTGTTTGAGCAGTTCAACATGCCGGATGTTGCGAGTAAGTTCACCGTTGATGCTGGGGTACAAACGGTTGCTAACGAAGTGTCCAGGGATATACGACAATATCAAGAAGGTGCTCGACTATTAAAGAGCCAGTCGTGTAGGGGTTTAGGGATTGGAGCATGGCGCTGATGAAGGTATGAGAGATGACGATGTTGAAGAGAAATCGAGAGTCATGATGAAGGCGTTCAAGGTCTTATACATATTAACCCTGTTGATGTATCCAAGACCGAGGCGTCAGCAAGCGATGCAAGCCTCATGTATCAGAGCGGTGGCCAAAAGAAATGGTAGAATCAAGAGACCTAATTTCATGCGGGTAGTCCACCAAAAATTCATGTACTACCCAAGTACTAGCGCTAAGCCGGAGCTTGCCGAAGTGCTTGCAGCAACCAAAAGAATTATGCCCCTCCGCCCCTCCCAAAAAATATCTCCAAGTAAATACTTCCTCCATGACATCAGTCTCTTGACAACCAACCCAAACGAACAAAGCCTCAAAACGCAATCCATGGCCTCAAGTTCAAAAGATGCGCCTTCACCGGGTATGCCTCCCTCTCTCTTCCCCCATCGCTGTCCGTCCGCTAGCTAACTCTGTGCGCGCAACAGCAACATGCCAATCCCACTTCGAGCAAGGCGTAGCCTACGCCCTCCACCTCTGGCCGGACCTCACCCTCGCCGTGCAGAACAACTGGGGCGGCGCCGACAGCTCGGACAAGCGCGACTGGTTCGCCGGCGCGGTGGTGGACCTCTTCCCCGACCTCTCCAGGCCCAACCCTTCTTCTGCCTCCTCCTCCTCTACAACCGCACCTTCTTCTACTGCCACAGAAGAGAGTAGTGGTGCCATTGAAGAACCGGACAGCGCCTACGTGGAGGAGTTCCTCCTGCAGGTCATGCTGGACGAGTTTGAGGTCAACGTCGACGACGACTCGAGCTTCGAGGTGGCGGAGCAGATACTGCGAGTGAGGGGGGAGTGCCTGAAGGGGAAGTTCGATGGTGAGGTGGAGCAGTTGAGGAGGCGGTGGGAGGGGTTGAAGGGGAAGAAGGTGGAGTTTAAGAAGGGGGAGGACGAGGAGGGGGAGACGGATTGGGATAGTGAGAGTGAGGATGACGAAGAGGATGGCGAGGATGTGGAGATGGGTGAGGCGCCGGCGCTGGTATCGAAGGAGAAAGAGGAGCCGGTTGTGGATGAGGAGGGGTTTACCATGGTTACGAAGAAGAAGAGGTAGATGGATGGAGAGAGATACCCGAGCGGGCGTGTTTGTATGTGGTTGATTATGGACCGGCCATGAGGCGGCGGCCTTGGTACAGGTACGGAATGGTTTCATCATGGCGAGCCTAATGGCAGGCGAACGCCGAATTGAACAAAGAGCAAAACGCCAGTAGTCCAAATGCAAAAGACGTGTTTCATGACATATGTACAGCACATCCGCCAAACGGTTTCCACCGTCTCTTCACTCCCAGTCCTCCTCCTCGCTGTCGTCGTCCTTGCGCGAGTCCTTGGGGCTGTTGGGCGCCTGGCTGGGGTTGCCAGATGCAACGCCAACCAAATCGTAGCTGACGTCGCTGTCGGCCTGGGATTTCTCGTCATTCGACTTCCTTGGCGCGGACGGCTTGAGCAGGGTCTGGGCGGCGGTGGCTGTGGCTGTGGCGGGAGGGAGGATGGTAGTCGACGACTCGGTCGAGGCAGGACGGTCGGCCTTGGTCTCTGTCTTTGTGTCGCTTGGGCCGGCGGATTCGTCTTCCGAGTCCTCGTCCCAGCCCACTTCTTCCTCGGCGGAGGCGGCTGTACATAGCTGTTAGCGTATCGTAACTAGATCGAGGGTCAAAGTAGTGACCTACCCTTCAGCAGATCCCTCCTCCTCGCCTCAGCAGTCTCGATCCCGTGTCTCAAAAAGTAATATCTCTTCCAAAAGTCCGCATACGGAATCTGATCCGGCACGAGCTTCTCCATCGTCGTCCTGAGCTCAGGGTACTTGGCCAAATCCGCAGCGATGTCCGCTGTCTTCTTATCAATATCAAACTCCTTGGTCCAGCCGTCGTACTCTGCTCCCGTCGGATCCTTAACAAAGTTCTCGGTCGTAGTATGAATAACATGAAGTTGGGCGTCGAATCGCGACGTGTGGATCACCCGCTTGCCCTGGGCGTCCTTGCTCTCGAAGAGCACCGTGCTGGACCCCTGGTTGGCGGCGTCGCCCGTGGGACCTGGGGCGATGTTGATGGCGTCCTTGAGGAAGTCGCGCAGATTGGAGCCGAAGCGCAGGAGGGCCTCGTCGGCGGCATCTTCGGCCTTTTGGAGGTCTTTGAGGCGTTTGGCCGCTTCGAGGCGGAGGCGGGAGAGGACGGTTTCGGACTCGTGGAGAGCTTCGTCGGGGGTCAGTTCCTTGGTCGGTGTGGTCTCCTTGTCCTTGTCTGCTGCATCTGTGGTGGAGCTAGCTCCACCTGAGTCTGCAGCAGGTTGTGGTCCAGTGGCGAGGGAGAGTGATCTGGTGCGGTTGATGAGCGTGTCCCGGAGGCTGCTGAGGCCGGTGGTGGCATCCTGCCCGACGGCTGCGAGCTCCTGCGAGGCTTCCTTGTAGACAGACTCGCCCTGCTTGACCACGTTGCCGAAGAAGCCGCCAATCTTTGCGCCCCACGGACTGGAAGAGAAGGCTTTGTAGGCCTCCTGAACCTCGGCATTGAGAGTGTTGTTTTGCTGCTCGGCTCTGTTTTGGGAGGAGGCGCCCTCGTCCTCCTTGGGAAAGGACTCCTCCTGGATGTGGTCGTATGCCAGATCCATGGCCTGTGCTGGTTTTTCTTATCTCAACTCCACAGTAGACTGGAGACGAGACGTTGTCGATCGAATGGTTGAATGTTGGGATATTGGGGTGGATGGTTGGATGTCACATGAGGCTGAATCGACGTCGGTGATGCTATCCCATCATTCCATGCGATGCTCCAGTTCCCGTTCTCCTTATCCCTTATCGCTTTGTTGCATGCCGTCATTTCTAAAACAGAAGAACCCCTTTAAAAGCTTAAATGGGAAAGTACGGGGCAGTGGCGGGCACGGGCCATCTTTTTCTGCTCCGTGCGGCGATAAGATAAGGTGACCGTCGGTGAACATCATCTCAACAACTTTCAACTTCACCAGAGTAGTTTCATGAGAACGACACAGAAAACAGACGGCCATGACTGAATTAGTCTACAAATCAGGGCAAACACCGCAGGAGGCTTATTCCAACCCTGAATGCAGCGAAATCGGAGGAGTACCTGGATGCCAAGATCAGGACAGGTTCTCGATACGCCAAAGCCGGCGTGATTGATCTCAGCATAACCGGTTCTGGCCGGTTCAAGAGGGTGTAAGTCGAAGTGATCTACCGCACCCCTCAGTAAGCACCTCGACTCACCTGACCTTGAGTCACTGGGGCCTACCCCAAGCCAGGTTTTCATCATTTATGAGTCTAGACGTCTAGTCCGTATGAATACCTTCACTAAAAGTCTACTGTGTTCGACTGCTTGCTGTCTTTCCCTGTGTAAGTCGATGGCAGAGCTGGCAGCGAACTATGTCTAGGCGAGGACGCCAACACGCCACTTACACTCCACAGTACATCTAAACGCTGAGACGAATAACTAAGGTGGTGCAGATTATCCCTCACGGCCTAATGCACGCTTCTCATGGTTCACACAGTGCAGGAGAGAGTGCCATCGTGAACTGGATATAGGTCAAAGCAATACGCGTGGCGGTCTGCCTGTTCTTGTGATTGCGGATCGGAGGTGCCGCAAGGTACGAGGCAGAGATACACCAGCTCGGAGATAGCGGGAAGACAAGACTCTCCACTGCTCTGGGCTGGTCTGGGCGGCACAGACACAAGGGCGTGCGCGAGTGGTGCTAAAAAGGTTGTTTGAAAACGGCCAAATGGCTGGATGGTCATGGAATTTAAGGGAGGGGCTTGGACTTGCTTGGGTGTCTTTGAAGGGCTGACAAATTGACAAGTCGGTTTCTTTTCCATGCGGAACTTTCTCCTTCAACCCCGCCCACAATCCACAATCCACACTCCTCCAACCTCCATTCGCCTCCCGTCAGCCATCCTTCTCACACACTCACACAGCCGTACCTTGATGCCAACATTCTGTGCTGCTCTAACGGTTCCCCAGCAAAGGAAGAGAGAGACCACGTTTCCGAGAATAATCTTGCATTTTGCAGTTAGTACGCACTAAAGGGCCACAGGATCTGGCGGATCTCAGCTGACTCTTCTTACAAGGCAGTCAGTCCACAACGTTCAGGGTTCCAAACACCACCGTTTCTCCTTCATCATCCCCTGTTGCTTGAACTTTTGCTTCCTTCACCTTAAACTTCCACACACCCTGCAATCACTTCCGAGTCCCTGAACAGGAATCGAGGAGGCGACTTTCTCTGTTCGCGTGTCTCCTTTTCGTGAGCAATCATCACGTCATTCCTCAATCGAAGCCGGAGCACTTTCAGTCCTCGTCGGATCGACATCCAGTAACCTCCGCCTCCCGAGGGACACTCAACACTCAACTGCGTTTCGTCCCCTGTGTTCATCGCCCGGAGGATTACCTTCGCTACAGCAAGTCACTTCTTGGTCTCATCATTCAATTCAAATCTACGCGCGACTAGTTGCGCCGTCCTGGGCGCGCATTCACCGTCTGAGGAGGACTTAAAGGCGGATTCATCCCCATCGCATCTCCTTATCGCCTCATCCCTATCGCCTCCGTCCAACACCCAGTCACCATGACGTCGATTCGCAACAACCCCCTCGGAGACCTCGTTCTCACCCCGCAACAACAGAGCCTGCTCTATGCCGCCCTCAATTCCAATAAGGCTAACGGTTCGCCGATGAACAACGGCTTGAGCATGTCGCCATCCAACTTCGACGGCTCCCCAGCCAACCATGGACTGGCTATCAACGACAGCCCCCTTCTGGACTTCGACTATGAGATCAACAACCCCGACTCCAGCTTTGACTTCTCCTTCGACAATGGCAACGACAGCAGGATGATTGGCGACCTTCCCGGAGCTCCGAGCACAGCCAGGTCCGAGTCGGCGTCAGACCAAGACTCGCCGGATAAGAGGAGTCATCCAGATGACGACGAAGAGGAGAACGGCGCCAAGAGGAGAGAGAGTGAGGATAAAGTGTCCAAGAAGCCAGGGAGGAAGCCCCTCACTACGGAGCCTACTTCTGTAAGTCTTGCTTGTCAGAGTGGTCACCGAGGCTGTCTACTTACATATTCCCCTACAGAAGCGGAAGGCTCAGAACAGGGCTGCCCAGCGCGCGTTCCGGGAACGCAAGGAACGGCACCTAAAGGATCTGGAGACCAAGGTCCAGGAGCTGGAGAAGGCATCAGAGCAGGCCAACAATGAGAACGAGCTCCTGAAGCAGAGGGTCGAGAAGATGACCGTTGAGCTAAACGAGTACAAGAAGCGAGTCTCTCTCGCTGGCAGCACCGGGCGTTCATCGGCTATGCCGTCCGGCGCCCGGCCATTTGGAACGCCGATTGTCAACAACATCAACGACGTCAACTTCCAGTTCGAGTTCCCCAAATTCGGTGTCCTTCCAGGTCCGATTTCCGCCGCAAACCACAACAACGCAAACACCAACAACAACGCCAAGGACTCGATATCACCAGTTATCAAGCGCAGCCAGAGCGACCCGTCCAGGCAGACCAGTTTGAGCCCCGGCAATTCGAGCAGCTACAGCCAAATAGGGCTCGACTCCCAGATGAAGGAGGACTTGGCCAACATCGGTGCCAACATGTTCAACCCCCTGATGCCCAGCAACAATGGCTCACGCACCAGCTTCGACTCGCACCCTGCCACCACGACCAGCTCGCCATCTGCGTCGTCCAACTCAAATATGGGCGCCAGCTCGTCTTGCGGGACCTCGCCCGAGCCATACACCCAGTCGCCCACAGCATTCAAGCCTGTGGATACTCTGACAACAATCGGCGAGGAGTCGGCGACACTCCACGACAACGACCAAGGTGAGTTGAGATTGACCTCACTCAGAACAGATTGATGTTGCTCATGTTTCGATTGACAGATATACTGACAGCCGCAGGTTTGGGCCATTTCTCAACAAACATGACCGACTTCAACTGGCTACCACAGACCAACTTCCAGTTTGACCCTCAGTTGTTTGGTGGCTACCGCGAGCCGCAAGAAAACATTCTTTCCACCGGCTTCGACGATAGCTTCTTCAACGACGCCTTCGACGCCGACTTCATCACTCCGTACAACGTTCCCGTCACCACCAACGCAGGAAACCCTAAGAAGCCCGGGCTCATTGAGCAAATCGACGCTGCCAAGAACACGGATGAGCTCGACAGCAACGGCAACCTTCTTACCTGCAATAAGATATGGTCCGTTCCCACCACTTTCCCCAACGGTGGCATTGTTGAGCCCTCCGCGTTCTTTTCCCCTCTCTCTGACAATGACAACAGGGAGAAGCTGCAAAACTGCCCCAAGGTTCAGAACGGCGACTTTGACCTGGACGGCCTCTGCTCGGAGCTACAGAAGAAGGCCAAGTGCTCCGGTTCGGGAGCCGTGGTCGACGAGCGCGACTTCAAGACGGTCATGCGGAAGTACCTCGGCAGCACGGAAAAGGAGATTGCCGAGTGCGACGCCAGGGAGAAGGCAATGGAGGCGCGCAAGGCATCGGGTCAGAAGGCTTAAACGGCCATTGACTGGATGAACCTACTCGCTACCTGTACCACCACCACCACTCGCGTGACCTCGGCATTCTACATCGGCCGTGATTTGGGTCTCGAGCATTTACCAGGCGGACGGAAATTCTTGACTGGGTGGCATTATGCACCACAGGGTGCTTTATTTTGATACCTATTCCCTCGTTGGTTTTGGACGGAACTCTCCCTCCCCGCTTCGGAGTACAGCGGAGCTTTATTATCAGGTGCAAGCGGCAAATACAAAACAAGCGGAACATTACTAGGGGTGCAATAGGAGGTTATGGAGTTTTCGGCAGAAGACAGTCCAGTCACTACGAAGGGGGGAATGAATATCATACAGCTTCGGGGGGGACCATTCTTTCTTGCCATTGGTAAGTGGAAAGACGAGGACTTTGGGCTGGAGGTTTTATTGCTTAAGGATTACTCGGTTGATTTCCTTTTATGGATGATGAGCCCTTTCTGGCAAGCTTAGTTGAATTGCTATGTTAAACTTGTTCCTCTTGTCTCCAGTGACTATGATGCCAGTTTGCCTGCTTCATGTACGTACGGTCGTCAACTTCGTCTTCGTTTCTCCTCTCACATGTTTTTACTCAGGGGCATGCCATCCTGCGTCACCCCGAACATGCTTCAACGCCGTATCTCGTACATCTCCGATTCCTGTGCTACACCAACACTCATGATACCCCATCTCATCCATCCTATCACTCACAGATACATCACAAACACACAACTTAGTCATTCAACTGATTTCTTTCTTTCATTACTTGTTCTTGCTGTATACTACACAGAAATGACTGATATGCGCGAATCTCGACTGGATGCTACTACCCAGTGCCCAATGCAGCTCTGGACTCACCCTCCCAGCTTTCTAGCAGAACCGTACACTTTCATCGCCATGTACCGAAAGTAGTAGAGGGGAAAAAAGCGAACCCTGTCTTTTGCTGGCGCCCACCACCAATCCCCCGGTATGCACACAGTAGTAGTAGTAGGAGGGTATATTACGCAATGAGAAACCGCACCTTAGCCACACCGAACCAAACCAAACGGAAAATATGCAATCCTCTCCATGTCTGCCTCTGCCGGGACACGAGTGGTGCTCCCCCGCTACTTCGTTGCCTTTCGAGGGTTTCTCTTATCGCAAACTGAGAAAAGACCAGGCCATCGCAGATTGGGTACCACAGCCTGCTGCTCAGACTGCCACCATGTCAAAAATAACGCTTCCACGGAGATGGTCCTCGTACATGGCTGTCCCATGTGGTCTCCTCGCAAGTCATGCCATCAATATCCTCCGACTCAGATCTCCCCCTCTCCCTTATCTCACGACATGCCCTCCGGATTTTCCCGCTCACACACATTCCTCCAAGCTTTTCTCGTCTTTCTCCCCTCCCGGTACCCTGTCCCGTCCTCCTAGCCAATAACGACCCTAGCCCCCTCCTTCCCCAGCACCCCCCTCTCCTTCGGCTTGGGACTATTCCCCCTGCCCCGTTTCCTACTCAAAAACCCAAACACGCCTCCTCCTCCACCTCCTCCGCTACCTCCGGGCGCATCTTTGCCCAACAGGTCGTTATTCCCCCCGGCCGCGTCGGCGGGCAACGTGGCGTCCTGTCTGGCCAGGTCGGACCACGAACCCCCTCCCTCCAAGGTGACTTGTACCCCTCCCGTCGGGCTCTCGATCTGGTTTAGACCCAGGCCGGGCGTGCGGCCCACGCGGTTGCTGGATTGGTTGGGGTTGTTGGTGTAGGATGCCGGGTAAGGGGGGAGCGGCGGTGGGCGGCCTGGGGGGTGGCGGCGGGCGTGACTTGAGGTCGGGCGGGCGGATTGTTGGGATTGGTTTTGGTTTTGCGGGTTTTGGGAGGTGGAGTGTTGGGAGCGGATGGTGGAGGAGGGCGAGGCGTTCCCGTTGGAAAGTTGGGAGAGGGGAGGTTCGGAGGACATCATCGGGTGGGGTTGGTAGACTGCCACTGCGGCGCCGTTGGGGGCGTGGGAGGCGGGGGTGAGGGAGTCGGTTGTCAGGGCGTGGGAGGAGGAGGAATGGAGTCGGTGGCCGTTGGGGAGGGCGCCCGCGTTCACGATTCTAGAGAAAGGGGGAGGTTAGCGTTGGGGTTACAGAAGAGGAGGGGGGATAAGCAGAGAGAAGGGAAAGGGGGACGTACTTCTTATAAGCAGCCAGCGTGTAATCAAAGGGCTTAAAATCCGTCTCAATCATCTTGTATAGCTCGTCCTCCCGGATCTCCTTATCGGTGGCGTCGTCTTTTAACCTGTCCCTCGGCTTCTGGCGCCGCGCCCGCGCCTCGAGCGGCGCCTCCTCGAGCAGCAGCTCCTCGAGGTCGTAGGTGGCGTCGAAGTTGGTCTTCTCGCTCGACGGCACGAAGACGGGGTCGATCTCCTTCCGCTCGAGGGCCTCGAAGTCGATGCAGCTGAAGAACTCGTGGTGGATGAACGAGTCCCACGTGTGGCCCAGGCGCTTGTCGCGGTCGACCTCGAGGGCGGCTTTGATGGCGTAGAGACAGGAGAGGGAGACGGCCGGGGAGGTTATGGGGTACCGCGGGTTGGCGGCTTGAATTACGTTGGAGAGGGTCGATTCGGAGTTGCCTTCAAATGGGCGCTGGAAGTGAGGTCAGGGTTAGCGGTCGCACACTGGGGAGTTCTGTGTGGAAAGACGCACCTTGTTGTATATGCACTCGTAGAACAGGACACCTAGCGACCACCAGTCGGCTCTTACGTCGTAGCCGCGGCCGGCGTATACTTCCGGCGCGAGGTAGGCCAGTGTGCCGGACTTGCTGGTTAATGGCTTGCCCGGAACGACGTCGGAAGCGACATTCTGAGAAGCTGTTAGCCGGCGTCCTGGGTCAAGGATTGTTTTGTTGGAAGGGGACCATACGAAATCAGTCAGATGCACGTGTCCGTCGGCGTCCAGCAGCACGTTGTCAGGCTTGATGTCCCTGTGGATGATGTTCTGGCCGTGTATATACCGTATCGCACAACCCAGCTCAGCGATCCAGAACCGGACGGCCTCTTCTGTGAATGTCTTTCTCGATATGTGGAATCGCAGGTCGCCGCCGCTCATGAGGTCGACGACGAGGTACCTGTTTTGGCGCAGCAGAAGTCAGTACCACTCCCCCTCTCCCATTGGGATGGGTGTAGGGCAAAGAAGCATACATGTACTCGATGTCCTGGAAACTGTAGCGCAAGTTGCAGATGAAGGGGTGGTTCACGTGCTCGAGCATCCTGCGCTCCCGGATGATGTTCCGGACGCTTTCGGAGCGGACGACTGTATTGTCCCCCATCTGTTAGCGTCGAGCGCGGCAGGAAATTGATTGTAGAGGTAGAGGAGGACAAGGCGGACCTTCATCCTTCCGTATGTATTTCAGCGCAAACGAGAGACCGGTGTCCTTCCGCTCGACGATGCGGACTTTTCCAAAGGCGCCTCGGCCGACGACTCGTAGGAGGCGGAAGTGGTTGAGGTTCACTGCTTGGAGGCCACACCGTGGTTAGCAATTGACAGCTCTACACAGCATGATTGAGGGGAGCTCAAGAACTCACCTTCGCCGTCGAGGTCGGCGGGCTTGCCCTGGTTGTTACCCATTGATTCTGTGCCCGGGCCAGGCTTGTGACAAGCGACGAGGTGGTGACAGAACAGAGAAGGCAAACGCAACCCTCAGATAGCGATAAGGTGAGGCGAGGCGTAAGGGAGGAGGAGGGGGGAAACAACAATTAACGCGCTGAATGTTAGGACATTCCTACGCCCTTTTTGCTTTTCACTTTGCTCTGGGATTATTGGTATATTTTATTTCTCGGTTGGGCAGTGACGGTTCGCAGGCGAAGACGAGATAATTCGGCCGATGGTGATACGTAGAGCAAGTGAGTGGTGGTGGTGCTGTGCTGTGTGGACTGTGGACCGGCTGGAGGGGCGAAATGACCCTGGTGGTTGGAAACTGGGACTGGAGTAGGTAGCTTCGGCACTCGAAACCCCCTTGAAGCGGAGACCGGAGGAGGAAGAGCGGAGACTGAGAAGCGGTTGATTCGCCCGGTATCGTCGAGTCGGTGGCGGTCGAGGTCGTCGGTGTTGACTGTCCGGTTACCGGGTTCGGCTGATCCGTGTCAAGGCGAAGACAAGAGTCTGTCGGGTGTTCTGGCAGACAGGGCAGCTGTGTGTCGATGCAATGCAAGTGATTACTTCAGAGAAGGGAAAGAAACGGAAGGAAAAGGATTGCGGATCGGCCAAGGCAGAGGAACTAGAGAAGGACTAAAACCAAGATATCGACCGATTGAGCGTGTATTATAGGGGACACGAGCTATACAAGGTGTATCAGAAGTCCTGGTCGTGGTCGTGGTGAACCGTGAGTGGTGAATGCATTTGGAGTGACGATAGACGACAAAAAGGGGCGGTCAGCGGGTCAGCATCTCTCTCTACCTTACTCTAGCTCAGTAAAATGCAAGGGAGAGACTAGTATTCGCCAATCTTTTAATCTTGCCAATAGCCAGCTCAGTAGCCAGTACGAGCCAAAGGATAGGAGATAACGGGGAGAGAGTGAGAGGGGGTGGTCCGTGACGATGTTATCCAGAGGTTTCGACACAGGCTTGACAGGGGTTAAACTGCTAGCACGTCCATGGTGTATGCTGGGCATTGAGGGGTCCAGATTACAACAATACTTCTCCTCACACAAGAACAAGCACATGCAACAACTCGACGAACAATGCGTGTATATATATATATATATATACGCTCCTGCTTTCCCTTCTCCTATTCCCCTGTCATACACAGACTTTCACACAGCTGCCTGCCTCCGTCTCGTACACACAAAACACGCCGGTATCAAGATGGTGTCACTCTGCCCATGGTGCTCACACACCTCGAAGCAAAGCTTTTCCCACGTGTCGCCACTCCACACCAGCCCCAGACAGGACAGGCGTCGTCTGCAGTCCTGCACCACCCCGTCCTCTCACGTCCCACAGTCTCGCACAGCGGGCCAGTCATGAGCGATAGCAGGATCGAGGTGCATAGCAGCGCTGACGGCAATTCAAGCAACTCTTCCTGTGTGTTCACCAGGGAATCGGGGCGCTGATAGACGGTAACATCGGCAGTCAGTGCCCGTCGTTTCTGCAATGCAGTTGACCCTGTCACGGCACCCGTACAGAAACGCTGTAAGGCTAGAACGCCGATGATCGCTGTCATTTCCGGTTGAGCGTGCATCAGCTGCCTCTCTTGACTGTGACTCTGTCTGTCAAGCCTGTGCGACGTTATCTCAACCACGTTTCGGGGTGAATGTTGTTTGAACGAGTCTCGGGTCACTGCCGCTCTCCAAGCGCTTACTCCAGGACGTCACCACCCGATAATTGGAACCGTCATCCTCGGGTGTGTGCCATGACGAAGAATCACCAGGGCACGGGCAGTCGGCACGCTATCGCCATCCGCCATCGATATCTTGAGCGGTGAGACTCGTCAGGCTTCGAGGTCGGGATGACGAGTGCGGGGAAAGTAGCCGAATGCACATCGCAGAACCATCTAACCAGCGTTTTCTTCTGCACGCATCAGCGTCACAGTCACACCCGTCACCCGCAGGTCTCGTCACCGCCAGAAAAAAAGAGGGGAGAATGGGGCGGATCATTCATCATCAGTGATGGCGAAATGCTTCCAGCGCCCTCGTGGAGCCCCTGGCGGAAAAGCCACGACACCACACGGCAGCGGCATCCCTGTCCACCACGTGTAAAGCCGTGCCGCTCCATCCTCCGTGCATCCACCATCGTCCAGACCGGGCTGGAGAGACGAGACCTCCTTCAACTGGAACACCAGATGAAAATGTCGAGATGGCTTCTTGTGCTGTCTCTTCAGCAGAACTTCCAGGCAGTATTTTAGAAGCTGTAGAGTCATCACGATGACTCGTTCTGACTTCTGTACCATCATCGCTACTGGTATGCGATCATCCCTAGCAGCGATGCTAGGACCGTCATTCACATTCCGGCTGTTCGGCGAGAGAAGGCCTCGGAGGAGCTTCTGTTCGCGTTCTTTCGTTCTGGAGTATCACATGTTGCCATGCGATATTTCTTGGCCATTTGTCCGCCCGCACAAACTCCACCGCAGGCGCAGCGGGACACATTTCGTTGGACCTGAGAATAGTCTAACGGATAATCCCGGTGAGTCTCATATCCTGTGTTCAACCTTCGCCGTCCATTCCCCCGATGGCTCTGAAACATATTCTCCAACGTTTGCGTCTCACGCCGGGCTCCTTCTGGAAGCACAGAAGTTCGAATCCACGACAGCGGAGAACTTGCCTGCATGCTTCTTCTCGTGTTTCTGGAACACCTTTCTGTTTGTCGCCTTCATGCACCCAAGCACACCACACCAGCCCCCAAGTCTGCACGCCGTTCCCAGGCAGCGGCTAGGCGGGCAAGCCACCCGAGGTTGGAGGCTTCAATAAGGGCTTCCAACCAGCCACATCCTGGTTAAGAACTTCCATCTTGAACCGAGCGCTCGGAACCGAACTCCCGGACTGTTTGCTTGGTGGCTGCGGGCTCGGGCCTCCCACCGGCCGCTCCGTTCGTGAAATGAGGTTATTTGAGCGACATTTCTTACCTCTGTTGCCGAGTTCCGCATCGGACGGTGAGTAGGGTGTGGTTGGTGAGGGAAGAAAAGGAGGTGATGCAGTTGAATGAGAAGATGCATTTAACCGGGGATATTTCTGTAAGCGTAAGCTGAGGTAAGCCGATCGCAAGCGACGGAAGTTCCCACTACTCTGATCCACCCTTACCCGAATCGGACATTACATCCGTGACGTCACAAGCTGGTCGACGTCCATGACCAGATCAAGCGAAAGCACCTAATTCACCTGATTCTCGTCTTTGCAAAGCCAGCCATTGTAAACAATTCCGGTCGTCTCACCTCAATAACTCCTCAAACTCAACCAATTGACCACCCAAACCAGACCACGACTCACTCTCCTCCTCCTCAACCAACTATCAACCATGCTTTCCCGCACCCTCGCCCGCGCTTCCCGCGCCCTAGCCACGCCTCGTCCCACCACCTCCCCGACGAGGGCGTTCACCACTTCGCTGCGCAGGCAGGCCTACAAAGACGACCAAGACCGCGAGTCCCTCAACCCGAAGGCGCCCTACGGGTCGCAGTCCGCGGGCGACGAGGCGGCCTCGCACAACCCGGATTCCTACTCGCGCAAGAAGACGGACCCCAGCAAGGAGAAGAAGGAGCAGGACCTCGACGTGTCGGGGGCGAACCAGGACTTGAGCAAGCCGCAGGGCGACAATGCCGCCCAAGAGTCGAGGGCTAGCGGCCCGGATAGGAAGGCGAGGAGCGGTGGGAGCAAGGGACATAAGGCTGGGAGTCCCGATGCGGGGAAGAAGTAAGCCTCGACTCGACAATTAGAAGCGGGGCGGGGGGAGAGAGTGAAAAGTCCCATGCCTGTGAGTAGGACAGGTGACAACGTGCTTGTCAGGGCGTGGTGTTGGTAGAAAGCATGGATCGATCGAGGTGCCTCACGGTTCGGTGGCGGACGGCCGAGCGGGTGTGGTCGGTTACGTGGTTTTGCATCGTTTTCATGTGGTTGGCGTTAGTTGGTGACAGTCAGTTGCATTGATCGGTTCCATCTGTCCGTTGTGTAGAGCATGTGTATATATGCCATAATGCGAGAGGAGTGGAATGACAACGCTATGTGCCTGCTTTGGTGTCCAACATCCATATCCATCCACCACTTCAAGACTTCCAAACCTCCAACCGATGCTGCCGCTTTCACACACCTGATTAAATACTATAGTTAATGCTGCTGCCATATAACGCATAAAAAGAGCTGGGTATCATCATATCTGGGGTTCAATCCCTCCGTAACCGCCCAGACGATCTACAAACGAACGTTCGAAACAAACCTCCCCTCCTATACATACATATTGCCCTCTGCCGCATACTGTTCAAAGCGGGCCGTCCTCAAACTAGGTGGAATTCGTCGACCTCCGCCAGATCATAAACGCCGCGAGGGCAGCGCACGTCGTCGCGCCCAAGGTTATATACATCCCCGTCCGGTCCGGAGGCGGCTCCTCGCTCTTAGGGAAAGCCGTGCTCGGGTTCGTGGCCGCCTCGGCCAGTGCGATGAACAACTCCGATATGCTATTCCACGTCACGCTCACGTGCAAGGGCGCGGCCATGTTGATCTCTGACGTGTACGTGTCGGGCTGCAGCTCGCTGCGCTGCGTGGTCTTGTCGCGGTCGGCTTTGAGGGCGGTGTAGATGGCCGGTAGCTCGTCGAGCTGCGGGAAGCGCCGGCGCAGGTCGACGATGTGGCTGAACGAGTCCGGGTCGGATGAGTCGTAGGCGTAGCATATTAGGTCGCAGGCGTCGAGCTTGGCCTGGTTTTCCAGGATGGCGGGCTCTAGCTCGCCGAGCTCTTCAAGGATGAGGTAGCACTGTTTCCCGCCGTGGAGCTCGACGCTGTTGACCGCCCGTCGGGGTTTAATGGTCGGATGGTAGAGCGAGTCAAACGGCCGGTTTAAAAAGGCGTCCAGCAGGGAAGATTTGCCCGCCCCCGACCCGCCGAGGACGTAGCACAGCACCACGTTGCGCTCTACGCGGCCCGGCTTCCGGCGGCGTTTCCGCGCTTTGGTGATCTTCAGGGCGGCTGTTATGGGGTCCCGCGCGTTGGGGGCTTCGAAGCCTAGGTAGGCTAGGTACTCGAGTGTCGTTTTGGGTTCTAGGAAGGTGGTCATGCTCCATTGGGCAAGCCAGCCTTGCAGCGTGATGTGGCCTGCTTCGTTGCGCACTGTTGAGGAGGGGAAGGAGGATTCGGTCCAGGAGGCCGGGAGGCCGGGTGTTGGGGCGAAGAGCGCGGATAGTTCCTGGTCGTTTAAACCGCCATCATTGTCCTGGTCGAAGAGGAGGAAGAGGTGCACGAAGAAACTGTAGCCTGCCGGGCTGAGCTCGGCGGACGAGTATTCCGGGACATCGAACTTGGGGTGTAGAAAGGTGTCTTCTAGACTGAGGCTATCAGTGTAGTGGTGCTTCCGTAGTATGACCCAAATCGTCTCGTGGCGCCCCTTTTCGGCGTATATCTTGTTCAGCAGCAGGAAGCCGGCGAGATCGATGCCTTTCGCGGGGTTCCCTCCCGGTGATGCCTTGCTAACCGTTGCCTTGATATTCTCCAGGTCGTCCGGGGACAGTGGCTTGTCGAAGGACTTGGCCTGGAAATCCTGCATCTCCTGGTCGTTGAGATAACCGTCGTGGTCCTTGTCGCAGAGGTAGAAAACGCGCTTCAGGGCATCAACGCAGGCAGGTTTTAGATTGCCCTCCTTGTAGTCGAACAGCGGCGCTATGGGGTGGGTGACTGCCTTCTGACAGAGGAAGAAGACCTCGTTGACGTTCCTGTGCTCCTTCGCGCTCGAGCGGATGCACGAGTCGATTTCCCTGAACTCTGCCATAACGGGCAGCATCTCCTCCTCGACGACCTGAGCCGTGTTGCCATCTCCAGTCAGGTCCGACTTGTTCGCGCACAGCACCACGGGGACGTTAACGCCGAGGGAGCGGAAGTAGGGCATCCAGAAGAGGGCCACGCGCTCGTAACTGTAGTGGTCCGAGTATACTAGTAGGATGACGTTGGATTTCCGGATCTCCTTTCGCAGGGTGGTGCGGTCTTGTGGTCGGGCCGAGGTGTCGACGATGATGGTGGTGACATTCTCCGGGGTACCGAGGGCGGGAGGGAGGGTAATTTGCGGGAGGACGGGCTGGATCTTGTTGGTGGTGAAGGCGTCCTTGACGAGGGTGGCTATGAGGCTGGACTTGCCGGTGCCCTCGTCGCCGCAGACGCATATACGGACTGTGAAGACACAGTCAGTCAGCTATCAATGATTGATAGGGGTGCAAGGCCAACATACCTGTAGTCATTTTGTCTCGGGAGCCGTTGCTGGGTCTTGGCTATAGACCAGGCATGGTGGAGGCAAGGGTAGGGGGTATTGTGGTCCAGTGTTGCCTCACGGACAAGCCAGCAATCCAAGAAGCAAGACAGTCCGCGACTGCAGCTCTGCCAGGTAGAGCTCGGTACTGCAAACAGTGAATCGTAGCGTTGGGCGATTGAGATGAATGGTTTCTTCCGCGGGTGTTATCATCGAATGACCACTTTGGCACCTCGATTTCCTATCGATAGCTCCCCGAGAGACATTAATTGGCTCGAGCGCTTAGCGCGATGTGACAAACTCCACCTCTCCCGCCATAGCTTCAGATGTCCTGTTGTCGGTAAAACATTCTGGGAACAACCGTCAGTCTCTCAAAACCTGGAATACAACAAATAAGAAATGCTTCTTTCTTTTACTCGGGATATCGAGTTGGATCCCTTCACTTTCCAGTCAATGCTCTCTCAAGTCCGTACCTCCAAATAGAAGCGGATGTGCCGCTTGTCCGTTATGGACAGAGAAGTCAGGCATACATGACTTGCACATTCAGCTTCATGACATTACAGAGCAAGCATAGGCAACGTTTTAAGGTGCTCAACAACACATGAAGTATAGACTGCTTCATATTAGCCGGACACTGTTTGAATTGTATCTACTGTGTAATAAGGAAGCCCCTGCCTAGTCTGGTCAAAGGGAGGGTTACAGCAGACTGGAAGGAGAGACTTACACGGATCCCCTCATCGTCAGCTTCCCCTCTGGGCCCTCTCCACTTCCCCACAAAATCCTGGGCAGGAACACGATTCCGGTGATCCATCCAGCGCTCATCAGCACCTTCCCGCTACGAGCTGTGTGGTGTTGCTCCTCTTCTGAACCCTGGTTCTGGGAACGACACCGCCATGAAATACACCAACCCCTGTGCCTGCCGCCATATCCCATCATATTATAACACTCTCAGCCTCTCTCCGAACTTCACCATGACACTGCATATTGTCCTGTCAGCTTGAAGACGACGTCATCCCCAGCTTCTTGATCAACGCGGCCATTCGACACGGGGACCCCCTATTGCATCCAGCGCGCATTCGCCAGCCCAGCCACCAACTGCTCGACGGTGCAGCCCCTGTCTTGGCGACGTGCTTTACGAATAGCATAGTTGCGCAATACCACCTGTGGCTTGCGTCTCTGCCCTGCGCCGTGTCGGTCTTGCTGCCTGAGGCGCTGCTCAACGCAGCTAAACAGTCGCCATGTTGTAAGATACCTTCAGCCAACCGCTCCTCTCCTCGCATGTTCAAGGCGCATGGCTCTGACTCCTCGTATCTGCACAGTGTCCTACCGCCTCCCCCGAGATACCCTACCCAAGCCTCCTACAATGCCGCGCTCGCCGGTGGCCAGGTTGCGCCCATGATCGAGACGAACAATATCCTCAGCACTCCGTCCGGGCCCGAATACCAGTTCCTCGTCGGTGAAGGCTTATACGTTCTCAAGGACGATCTACATCTCGCGACTCCTCCGCCACATCCGTCTGAAGCTCCTATCATCAATCCAAACCCTTTAGCGACAACTCCTCAGCCCGCCTCGGCCGGAACCAAGCTATCACTGATCAGCTTGAACGTTCGCCCGCTCCCGCCCGCATTCTACAGAATCGCGTCGAGGGCATCCGGTCCAGAACCAACAATACACGAACACCCCAACGACAGCCGCTCTTCCACCGATGTGCGCGACAGCAGTGACGCCGGACCACTGAGCTCTACAGATGGATTTGTGTCTAGTGCGCCGGCATTCGGCGAGGGAAACACATCGCTCACGCAGACGAATACGAAGGATGCGGGCAAGAAGAAGAAGCCGAAGAACAACATGACCAAGAGCAACTCGTCCTTCATATCCAGGGTCATCGCACACGAGACGTTGAACAAAAGGCTTCAGGATCGGTCAAGTGATGGCCTATTCGCCTTCGCCAATATCAACCGTGCGTTTCAATGGCTGGACCTGTCGTCTTCTTCCAAGGTAACGTCCCCCTCTCAAGCTCCGATCATACAATGCTGACGGTTACACAGCAAGACTATCTCCTCAAGATACTCTTCACAAAAGCGCACTGTTTATGTCATGACGTCAACAGAATCACAAAGACTTCAACCCACATCGATGTGATAATGGGATTCTCTACCGGCGAGATAATATGGATGGAACCGATATCTCAACGGTATACACGGCTGAACAAGAACGTACGTCTCACTTGATTCTGAGGGGTGTTGTTGATATCGTAAGCTCACCGAAACAGGGAATCATCAACGGCACGCCAGTATCAGAAATCAGGTGGATACCAGGTTCAGAGACGCTGTTCCTCGCCGCCCATATGGACGGCTCTCTCGTTGTGTACGACAAGGAGAAGGAAGACGCTCTCTTCACCGTCGAAGAAGAAGCGGCAAAGGAGAATGGCGAGACCAACGGTACTAATGGTACCAACGGCGCGGCGCACTTCTCCACCCATATTCAAGTGAAGAAGTCCGTTCACTCGAAGAACCAAAAGACGAATCCTGTGGCGGTCTGGAAGCTGTCGAACCAGCGTATCAATGCGTTCGCCATCTCACCGGATAATCGACATCTTGCAGTTGTCTCCGAGGACGGCTCGCTGAGGATAATCGACTATCTCAAGGAAGAGTAGGCGTCCTCGACCCCACCTTTCTCTGGATCAAGTATGACCATACTGACACCTACATCAGGCTCCTCGACCTGTTCTACTCCTACTACGGCGGGCTCTCATGCGTATGCTGGTCGCCAGATGGCAAATACGTGCTGACCGGCGGTCAAGACGACCTCATTACAATCTGGTGTCCATCCGAATCGGCCATCATCGCGCGGTGCCAAGGCCATCACTCCTGGGTGACCTCGGTCGCCTTTGACCCCTGGCGCTGCGACGACAAGAACTACCGCTTCGGAAGCGTAGGAGAGGACTGCCGTCTCTGCCTCTGGGACTTCAGCGTCGGCATGCTTCACCGACCCCGAGCAGTCAGTCCACCCTCACCCTTCCCTCCATCCCTCTTCTTCAACTACTTACGTCCTCCTCTCAGGCATCCGTCCGCAACAGAAACTCGATAGCGTCCCGCCTGGCTCCCCTCCAACGCGCCGAGACGCAAGGGACATCCACCTCCCGCCTTCGCTCCAACAGCAACCTCTCCTCGGGAGGTGACGTCCTAGACGAAGAAAAGCAGTTTCCTCACCCTGTGGAGCCCAGATCGCGGACGGCTATGCTCCCGCCCGTACTGGTGCGTTTGTTTAACCAGTCCCCCACTCCCCATTCTCGCAACTACTGGAACCAGAGGGCGCTAACCTCTTTTTCACAGAGCAAAACCGTCGACAAGGATCCCCTCTGCTGGCTCGAGTTCACGGAGGACTCCATCCTAACGAGCTGCAAATCAGGTACGTCTGATCCCAAAACGTGGGCTGGAGGAGAGGCGAGACTGACACTGAGGCACCAAAACAGGCCATATACGGACCTGGCTGCGGCCTTCTGACTCGACTACGCAGCTTGATGAGGCTGTGGAGAGTTAAACGGAGCTGTAGGTTGTCGGTTGTCCACCACCGAAAGCCCCGAGCTGGAGACAGTGTAGATCCTCATCGTAGTGGTCTCGGTCGGTGCAGTGGGCTTGTATGTATAATCGATTCCCACATACTAGTGTAGCCGCGTGGAAACCGCTCCGGCCACCGTGCCGGAGGGGCGGCTGCAGGGGCAAGCAAAAAGCTTGGTTTTACGAACCGGCGCGCGGGAAGGGGCGGGTGTGGCGATCAAGCCACTCAGATGGCGCTATGGGATGGTACTCTATCTGGTGGCGTTTACATTCAGGTTTTATCTGTGGGTGGGTGTGAGGCGGTTGTGCCTGAGGTGGCAGGTGGCGGTGTTCTATATTTGTGTTTGCACATATTGGAGGGTTTGGCCCGTATCTATTGTGGCACTTACTTCATGAGCGAGTTTTCATTCAAGGTTTTTTTCTCATCCACGCGTCTGGCAGGAGTATCGTATCATTCGTTGTCCAAGGGGATGACTCTTATCACGACTTCGCTTGGCGAAGAGGCAACGAGGTAATGCCTATCCGTGTCAATGCTCGCTTCTATTCCCATGGCAAGGGGACCACAAGTTTTCGTGTCTTCCATCCCACCGGGTTACCGTCCCTTGCCTTGCGAATGTCTTGGCTCATGCGGCTCTGTTCAACTCGCTGCATGCCATGCATGCATTGGTTATCCGGTATCCATCCGGCATCCCTACCATACGTGTCACGAAAAACTTGGCATGTGAGTTGCTCAGGCTGCACGTGTCTCGGGCGCCAGTGACGGTTGGGCAGAGCCGCAAGCAAGGGACAGGAGAGGTGGAACTGAGCGGCTCCGCTTGTCAGTCTTTCACGATGGATCAGACTTGTTTGCTTGGTCCAGCCCACAAGTTTCTGTTTTTTGTTGATGAGCTTCACGCGGTCGATATACGGTGAGTTTCAAAGACGCCATCACGACCCAATGGCAGCTCCAAAGAGGTCTTTTAATATCTGACATGATACATATCCGATATCTCTTCGTGACGATATGCCCAGTCGTCACAGAAGACACCAGAAGGAGGTGTGGTGGAACCGAGGACCTTGTAGGGCTCCGTCTAAGGTTGTGATGTCGATCCTTTATCTGATTGATGCTATATTTGTTCGGTTTAACTTACATGCATGCTCTCTGCGTCAAAGAACTGGAGCACGTGTTTCGCTTCTTTGAAGGGTGCTGCCGTCGTAGTTTAACGTCGGATGGCTCGCGAAAGATTTTGGCCTCTTGGTTATCTGACGTTCTGACGTTGATCCCAATCAGGTAGGGGATGGGATGGGCATGTTGACTAGTCTGGTACAGGTACTTGAGTCTCATGTACCGACCAACCCTACCGCCACCGGGAGGCTTACCGCGGCCGGTAGAGTGGGATTTCTTTCTCTTGTTGCCAAGAGGAAACATCCGATCCGGTAAGGTGAAGCTGTCATACAGAAGGGTTTCAAGGGGACCCCAAGGCAAGCAAAGTGGATTGCCGCGTACGGCTGTGGATGTTGAATGCTGCCCAATATGAGATCGGACACAAGATGCCGAGACGTGGCCGATTGGCTCCTCAGCTGAAAAAAAGTTGCGATTGTGAAATTTGAGACCGTTTTTTTCTTTCGCCCATCGCTAACAAAGTTCCGATCGTGCTTGGAACCTGAGTCAGACCATTTGAAGGACGGATGATAGCTCGGGTTCCACATGTGAACTTGGGCTTTGATACTTGTTGAGAGGATTGATTAGGTGAGAAGGGCAGGCATCTTGATACCGCGTCGTAGGAACGTTGAAGCGAAATCCCTTGGCTTGTGATAATTCGGTGAGACTGACAAGAGAGTTTGGGAAAGGCTGTAGGCATGAGATCCGGGCGCCGATGCTCGGAGCCGGGAGCGGCATGGGAACCGATCCAGCGGTGAGCGGTCAGCTGAAGCCTGGCCGTTGGAGCTGGGTCCGGAGATAAGTCCGGTCTGCATACTGTGTAGCTTGTGATAGTGAGACAGTCGATACAGTTGCTGCGCTTCTTTGTGCTCTTCTCTGTTCCTGTGTTCAGAAGTGATCCTGTGGTCAGCCGCGGAAGGCATCACGCCAAGCTGCCGGAGGCCACGGTATCACACGCCTCCCCGGCTTCACGGGTAGCCGCACGTCGACCATCCTCGGCTGGCAATACGGTACCGTACCGCAATACTTGTTGGCCGCAATGATGCACCGCGTGTGTGAGAGATGTGCTGTGTGAGAGCCATTGCATCAACTGCTCATTGCCCACAGCCACAGGTCGACACATGAGCAGAGTCCCCCACATGCCGATACTACCAACCATCCCTATGTGTATGTCTCGCGGCCAGTTCCAGAGATTGAGGTCTCGAGACATGGCGTGTTCACTATATGCCGTCGCATTCGCATGCTCATGACTTCAAGGTAACGCCAAAGGTGCTGACGACAGCGGCAGAGCTGTCAGATGGTGGTTTCGCGCACCGCAGCAGTTGCCAGCGATGCCAGCGCAGGACGACCTCCTGTATTGGGCCACGATACAACCCCGATCAGGCGTTCCAGCCCGGCGGAACATGATGCCGCGGCAGGCTCCGCATCATCAGGGAGGGATAGTGTATACCGCGTCAGCCTCTTGTGTCCGTTGAGGTGTGCTCGACTCCTGTCAGCCCAACACCCCCAGACTTGCTGCGCTGTGACAAAGGCAGGAGTGTCATGAGTTGAAAAAGAGAATGAACTGATCCTTTGTCGCGATGGCATCAACGGTAAAGACGTGCAGCCAAGAAGTGACGCCACCCCCATCCATCGTCCGCTCAGTTGCCTTTATTGCCGATGGGGGAGAGGCTTCGCGTTTACCGCGGCCCGTATCTCAAATTCTGAAATCGTGATCTCTTTGTTCGTTATCGACGCCAATGCTCGGTTCTCGGGCGCTAGGAGGAATTGTGTCATCGGTCCACTGACCAGGCTTGCCCGCGATAGGAATGCTTCTAGACGGGTACGGCATGCGAGTGGGGGTCACCACTTTCACCGTCACCACCGTCCTGTGTCGTGTGGCTTGATGGTTTCGGACAGGGGTCTAAAGTGCTGAGGCCAGGGGCAGTGATACGCGATAAAGGCGCCAGCTAACATCCTAGGGATTCCTGGATTACTCAGTAAGGTGAGCGCATACGAGGCGGTCCAGTGGTTGGCAGTGGTTGGCTTGTATCCGATAGTGTTGATGTTACGCGGTGTAAGGGGCTGAGTTTGAGCTATCATGAAAAGCCTTTGTCGAATATCGCGTCAGATTCCAGAAACAGTCATGTTAATGGCAGTGGAGCGTGCCCTGGTTTATAAGTTGACGTTTTCAATAGAAAATGAAAAGGGACTGGAAAGTGGAAAGAAATGGGTCCCGAAATCGAAACGGAACGGCTTGCGACGTGACTGCCACTGCTTCCAGTTTAAGGCCTGGGATGAAAATGGTATGAAAGATTTCATTCCACTGTTTCCGGCCTTGGCTCCACCTTTTGCTTTCAACGCCTTCTGATGCCATTCTTGCAACCTGTTTGCTCCGGCTATTTTCCTTTTTCCTCGCCTGGGTTCTCTTTGATCCCGATCGCGATCAGTCAGTCCAATTCAAAACGCCCATTCCCAAAAAGGGATCCATCGGTGTCATCCATCATCTCCACCGTTATCGCACGACTCAAGACACCCGACCGACCGCTTGATGCCTCTGGTTCGTAAAAAGAGATTCCCCACCAATCCGGGACGGTACCTGACAAACATGTACCCCAGACAGGGTTAACCGCTGGATGAAGCCCTTTGCCTAGCATCCTGTGGCTGTCTGGGCTGCCACCCAGGTGGGCTGGGCACGGTGATGCGATTTAAAAGATTGATGGGTGCCAACAGGGCTGTGATGGATGTGTCTGACAACAGAATGGGGGCGCCACTAGTCTACACTACCGACACCGATACCTGCTGAGACAGATGCACACAGGTACGTGGGTCACAAAGCAACAAGTCCCTCTCTCACTCTCTCTCTGTGGAATGGTGTGGTAGTCTGCTGTCACCTCTTCGTCACCTAGGTTCCCTACCCTTTCTATTCCTTTTACTTCTCCAATTCTTCTCTGCTCCATCGGTGACTACAGTATCCAAGTTGGTATATGGATCTTTGTCGCCTGGCCGCCGTCTCTCTCTCGCCTGATCAATCGGCGACTCCCTCCTTCGCCTTAACCACCTTGGTAAGCGCATCTCGTCGCTTTCAGTCTTCGACCAGCTAGAGTCTAGCCGTTCAGATTCACACTTCAACAACAACACGTGCGAATATATCCCATTGGAACATCTTGCCACTGCTATAATAATCTTGATTGATTATACCTCCTTGCGACTTACACCGGGTCTATTTCTGCAAAGAAGGTGCCTTATCTTATCGGAGACGCATGGCTACAAATTAAAAGAATCGTCACCACAACATTGCTCAAACCCCTCCAAAGGCGGTGCTTACTCACCGCTGTAACGCGGCGATGGTTTCCTTTAACCCCTTCTCCTCCGTGACGGGCAGGAATGCCGTCACTCTCTTCGAGATCCGCCTGGAGAACGACTTTCTGGTATTCCGCGGAAACGAGCACGAGTCGTCCGGCCAACTGCTGAAGGGTACCGTGGTGTTGTGTCTGCCCTCGCCGCTCAAGGTCGAGGACGTACATCTGAGATTGACTGGGACCCTTCACTTGTCGTAAGTTGCCAACCAGGACTGATGGCGCTGGCGGTGCTTTACTGAACTCTAGGCTGACAGCAAATACCACAGATGGACCGATTCGAAAGTCACCCCCACGGGCATTTCTAACCAAAAAGTCGACCGGTCCTCGGTCATCCTCAACCACCGATGGAAGCCTTTCGTGGGCATTGGTGCCGCAGACTCGACTGGCGCAACCAAGGCCATAACGCTGCCGGCGGGGAACTACGAGTGGCCATTCGAACTGGAACTACCGGGCAACACATCCGAGAGCGTTGAGGGCCTCCCGGAGGCGAGCATAACATACAAGCTGAAGGCGACCGTCGCACGAGGAAAGCTGGCATATGATCTGCACGCTTACAGGAGGTTACGGATAATACGCACGCTGGAGTCTTCGGCCCTGGAGTTCCTCCACTCCATGAGCGTCGAGAACATTTGGCCCAACAAGGTCGAATACTCGATCCTCATCCCGCAGAAGGCGATAGTATTCGGCAGCTCGATACCCATGGAGATGAGGTTTACGCCGCTGCTGAAGGGCTTGGAGCTAGGCGACATCACCATCAAGCTGGTCGAAGTCCACGACATAATCGTGCAGGGCCCCACCGGACACGCCATCAAGGAGCATAAGAAGGAGCGGGAAGTCACAAATTGGACGGTGCCCATGAGCAGGGAAGAACATTGGTGCGACATGATCGAAGACACGGGCCAGGAGGGCTGGGTGATGAGCACGGCGCTCGACCTGCCAAGAAAAATGGGCAAGTGCGTGCAGGACGTCAACGTGCAGGGGATCAAGATCAGGCACAAACTCAAGATGGTTGTGGCGCTGAAGAATCCGGATGGCCACATATCCGAACTTCGGGCGACCCTACCGGTCACCATATTCATCTCGCCAAACATGCCTTTGGACGAGGAAGGAAACCTTGTCCACGCCGGCACCCCACTCCAAGCGACTCCTGACGAGGCGCGGACAATGGCGCCACCAACCTATGGCGCCCACATCCTCGACGAGATGTTCCAGGATCTCGACAACGACGGCCTCCAGACACCAGGCGTGCGGTCTGGAATCAGCAGTCCGTTTTACACTCACTCCCGGGCCGGCTCGACGGAAAACCTTGCGGCTATGCTGCGCACGAGCGACTTGACGGAGATATCTGCGCAGGCGCTTCAGTCTAGGCTACAGAACGTCTCGCTGGATCCCTCGCGCCGGAATACCTCGTGGCAGTCAATGAACTCCATGTCCGGGGCAGTCACGCCCTACCCACATTCCGAGACCCAAGCGGAGCCGATAGCAACTTCGACGCCACACTCTGCACCACAATCAGCACCTCTCTCCCGCCAACCCAGCCCCGAACATTCCTCCGGTTCGACCAGCCCGCAGCACGTCGACCTCGCCGACCTGACGCAGCTAAGCAAGGTCCCCAGCTACCAGACGGCCGTCAAGACACCTGTCAAGCCGTTGATCATGTCGTCTCAGAACGGCTCGCTTCCGGACTACCGGACGGCCGTGAGCGCCAGTGCACCGACGTCGCCAACCCTTGGCCATGCCACTCTTGCCGCGCCCCCTCCGGTCATGGCCATGATACCGGAATTGTCGCACGAGGACAACGAGCCACCGACGCGACCGGCCGTAGGCGTACGGAGGCAGACTACGGGGTCCGGGAGGATGTCCTCCTTTGACCCGTCGTTCACAGGGGAGGTGGACGAGCCGCGGCGGCTGCATCTCATGCGCGCCCGTGAGCGGATCTCTTAAAATATGTCTGTAAACCTGCAGATTGTTACTTTTTCCTTTCTATTTGCATTTCACGGCTGAGAACAGCCAGCAAGCATTGTCATGGGTGTTGGGGCGGCGTAATTGATGAGTACATATATCAGATCATAACGACGGCCTTTGGGGAGTTTCTGTTTTTTCAGGCTATAGACACAGGGATAGGAGTTAGGTACGGCAGCATTCTCTGGATGCATATTGGATGGCTTTCAACCCATTACAAGACTGCTAGCTGCAGCGAGCTCGCGCACGGCGAATAATCAGATACAACCACACATCATCATTTTGGTGTCGAGGTTGCGATACCCAGATCGATATTCCAAAAATACGAGAGACATGACCTCTCTACTTATTATACCACAGACCCTATACTTAATAATGTATGCATACTTTTCCACTCCAATTTCATGCATCTCCTGTCAACAGACGATATCTAGCGAAATGGCAAGCCTTGAAGCTCTCACCGCCTGTCACTCCGGCAGGCACATGCCAATGGAAGCCGACAGCAACCGAGAGGCTGGATCACGAGGGGTCCACCTACGTCATCGATCGATTTTATCGCAAGACAGGCGGGGGACATCACCAGAACAACATTCGATAACCCTGATAAGCTGGCGGTCAAGCGCAATCTCTCTCTTCTCCTGTTTCTGGCCGCCCCTTCCAGAGCGCCATTCTTCACAAAGTTCATGACTTCAGCATACCCTCCTCCGGCCTCCTGACTCTTGCTTCTCTTCCAATCGGTAAGTTCCAGTCCTGTCCATCAAAAGTTCTAGCGCTTCAATGGGGGTTCGTCGCTGTCCCATGCTTTCCTCGTCGATGCGATCTGCGCAAGGATGCAATGTGCATTGGAAGAAGCCGGCTGTTCTACGTTTTGCAGTCTAGCGTCACTTTATGCCGTGCTACAATACAGCCGGGACTCGAGGGGTGGATGTCTCGCAGGATGGGAGAGGGGTGCTGTGTTCGCATCATGTTCTTATATGCACTCGCACCCATTTTTTGTAGCTCAACCTTGCAATATAGCTTCACACAATAGCTTTACTGTCAGATTGAACGCAGACTCATACTTCTCTTATACCTCTGCGTGTGACTACGAAAGCTGAACACAGTCTCATCTAACAACAAACTCAGAACATCAGTCAAACTCAACAAAAACAAGCCGGCAAACATGGCCACGCAACAACACTCAGAGCTGCCCTCGCGGCAGACAACGGGAATGAGCACCTTCAGCGACGACGCCGTGCCAGAAACAGATCCCAGCAGCGTAAGCTTCTCAAGTCTACAGCTCATCACATTCTCAAGATGATGCCGCCGATAATACGTCGCACCACAGCGCAGTTACATGCTAACTACCCGGACCTTCAGACCGCCGGTGTGCTCGCCGAGAGACTCCAGGCGTGGAAGCACGCCGTCGTCTATCTCGAGGAGTACATAGGAGCCATCGAGAAGATCCACCATGCCCAGGCTAAGGAGTACGAGAAGGCTCTCAAGGTAAGGCAACTCTGGTCCTCTCTCCTTGTATCCATTACTGACAACCACAACCAGACCATCTCCAAGCCCCTCCGTGAAGGCCAGCACTTCGACCAGTCGCTCGGCGGCGTGGCCGGCTTCTTCGAGAACATGCGCGCCAACACCGAAGCCTTGATCAACACCTCCCTCGAGACCGAGAAGCACATCAAGGGCACCGTCCTCCCCGTCATCGAGCGCCTGCACAAGGAGATCAAGAACAAGTCCAAGGAGCTCTCCCACGGCGCCCAGAAGGGCGCAAAAGAAGTCGAAAAGGCCCGCAACACGACGCAAAAACACATCGAGCTCCTGGGCCAGTACACCGCCACCTTCGAGTCCTCCGGCGGGAAAGTAACCCCCGAGAACGACCCGTACGTCGTCCACCGCCAGGTCCTCCACCGCCTCAACCACCAGGTCCTCGAGGAGAACAACCACCGCAACGACCTCCTCGCGGTGCAGAACAACTTCCAGTCCTTCGAGGCCCACGTCCTGGCCGTCATGCAGCAGGCCATGGAGGCCTTCAACACCTACGCCGGCGGGCAGGCCGAGAAGACGCGCGCCCTTTACTCGGACATGCTCGGCGCCGCCCAGCGCATCCCGCCCGACTTCGAGTGGCAGCGCTTCTTGGCTCGCAGCGCCGACCGCCTGGTCGACCCGCACGAGGGCCCCCGACGCGTCGACAGCGTGCAGTTCCCCAACATGGACCACCGCTCCACGAAGCCCCTGATCGAGGGCAGTCTCGAGCGCAAGAGCCGGAACAAGCTCAGCTGGGGGTACAGCACCGGGTACTACGTCGTCACGCCCTCGAAATTCCTGCACGAGTTCAAGGACAGCGACAACCTCCGCAAGGACCCCGCGCCGGAGTTGTCCATCTACCTCCCGGATGCGGTCATCGGCACCCCCAGCGGGGACAAGTTCTCCGTCAAGGGCAAGGACCGCTCCAAGTCTGTTTCGTCGAAACTCTCGGGCAGCTCGGAGCTGCATTTCAAGGCGCACACCGCGGCCGACGCGATGAAGTGGTTCAACATCATCTCTGGGGTAGCCGGCGCCACTGGGCCGGCCGTCATCGCATCGCCAGTGGAATCCCCTGTTAGAGAGGACGAGAAGAGACTCGAGGCCGGTGTCGTGCCGACGCAGCAGCAGCAGCCGACTGCGGTGCAGACTACTACTGGCGACAAGGCGCAGGAGGCGGGGATCGTCACGGGCGGGGAGACGGTTGCCAGTCCTACGACTCTTAGCCCTGTCGGTACCAACAGTGGTGCCGCCGTGCAGAGTCAGGCTGTCGCGCCGGGGTCGGTGGGAACCACTGGTACCGGGTCGACTGGCACAATGGGCACGGGGAGGGTGAGTCTGCCAGTTGAGAAGCCGCCTGTTGCTTAGTGTGCATGTTGGAGATGAGGCTGGCGGCAGACGCCATGGTTATGGACGCGGTGTGGTGTGGTGGGCTTTGTGGAACGTGAAAGAGGTGTGGGTTGTTGTCTTGCTATATGCAACGAAATGCGAGGCGCGGAGTTGGGTGGATGGAACAGCTAAGGAGCGTGTGTGCGGCGTGGAAGATTGCTACTTTGATATCCCCACGATCTATACTAATGACATTTTCCTAATCTATGATACGGATGTTCGACACCACTACCGTGTCTCTGATTTTCACAATCTAGCCGTGACGCTTCATTTGTATGTTTTAGCCAAACCTCCCTCTGTCTCCGGGCAACCAGTCCAGGTGAAGGTGTGTCTTGCCTGGGGCCGTTCTGGACAACACCTCTTCCACTCATATAGTTGATTCCCGACGACTAGACTACATGCAGCCTCCCAATTCTTGACACGTCGCAACCCTTCGCGGCTGTGGCGTTCTCTCTCACGCGGTCACGGGAAAATCGTTGTGGTTGCATTTTGCCATCTCAGTGGTCAAGTCAGGTAGGTCTAGCTTGTTGATCTACGAGGAAACCCCCCAAAGGACAACTTGGCATGGCCAATTCTGGTTCCGACGCCCGAGATATACTGGTCTGTTTTGATGTCCTATATCAAACCTCCTATCCGCTTTCAACGGGCGTTATGTGTCATACAGACTTGCCATACGGCGGACAGGACGACGTGGGACTGGCTGGTTATGTCTTGTTCGGAGGACACGAATCCGGGTCGTGGGCATGAGATCGCGAAAAAGGCCTTACCTTCCTTCCGTTGCCGCGGCGAATATCGGTGGACTGTCTTGTCGATCCGGCGTCCTCCCCCTTCCAGTGCACTGCAACCCTGAGTGGTGGCACGTACCGGTCAGGGCGAAAGAAGGTTGGTTGACTCGAGGTATGTTTGAGTTTGTGTCCAAGGAATTCTGCGGCGTGTCGAGGTTATCGTTGGCCCTTATGCTGCTTGCCTCGCTTTTCTGGACCGGTGAGTGAGAAAGTAGGTCAGACTTGTTTGAGCAGGAACGGGTTTCAGGTAAATACAGACAGACCGTGATAATGCGATGCTGTGGTTCTGCTCTGCGAGGGGGGTTTGATGATGCTCTTTCTCTCTGGTTGACGGGATAGACGCCCGTCTACTTCACTTGGACAGGATTGGCGGGCGACTGTTTTGTTTGATGTCCATATTCCCTTGATCCGGTCCGGCTTTTCCTGTTGATCGTAACTCGACTGTGATGGTCAGTATGTTTCATATAACTTGACCGTGGAAGCGGGTATGTCAAGTGGTCTAGTGAAGGTTCAAGCTCCAACGGCACCCAGCCACTTAAAACATGCCCATATGTACAAGTATTTGTTCTTTTGTAGCGGGCGGATTAACTTCCACGTGAGCCTGGCCGGAACACCGGAGATGGGCAAGCAGACAGACATAGTCTTGTAGCTTGTCATCGATCGACACATCCAAGTGGAAGGCTACCGGAATTCGGTCTGAGCCGAGCTTTGCCATCAACGGGTCGTGGGTGTCGACATCAGACCGACACGTGGAAAGTTATCGGCGGACAGCAGGGAATATCGCGGAACGTGCTCCGGATGCTGCTGTTCCTGGATGTTGAGTCTCGCTCGAGGATTCCAGCCAAAGGGGAAGGCGACTGGGGGAAAGAGTTCTGAGACAACGGCAACGGCACCCAGAGACACAAAACCGCTCCTATGCCGGGCAACCGTGGCTGGGACCAGTAACGAAGATAGACCCTCAAGCCAAGCAGGTGGAGTAGACGTGGTCAAGCTCCATGCCTACCTTACCTACCCCACCGGAGGCTGAAAGCTACCCTATAGGACAACCTGTCTACACCGAAAGGCGGCGCGCGAACCAATTAACAGGGGGCGAGGGGGAAAAGGCGGCTGAGGGTTGCAGCCAGGCAGATAGAGTAAGACTCAGACGTGCATGTAATATCTGCAGGTCGAGGATCCTGGTCTGTCGGCGTTGTCGAGCCCTGGACGTCGTTGTGGTTGACATGTCGATTGCATTAAGCTCAAGAGTATGCCTAGGTGACAGAAAGTGCGGAGTGTAAGGGCTGGAATTGTAGTTGATCTGTGGCTTGCACATTGCAGAAGTGATGTTTTGGAAAGACAGGGGGTGGAGAAATTGAGAGAGAATGAGTAAGGTGTGGTTGTGCATGATTCATCAAGGTGTAAGTCAGAGCCTCGTCTCTACACACCATTGCTTACCGCCGTTCGGTACCCGGAAGTGACCGCAGCAGCAGACGTTGCTTCCGATAACACCCCGCGAGCCTCGCCAGCCTCACAATATTTGTCTTGGTGTCATTGCTGTTCAACTGCCTTCACCGGTAATGCAAAAGGTGTAGACCTCACCGCCCGTGCAGAACGCAATGATGAACTGGACCAGCATTTCGTTGTCACCACATAATCTCTCCAGACTGACAGCAAGGTGGTGTTCTCACCTCGATCAAGTAAGACACCGGGGAAAATGTAAAGCTCCCCCGTCCCACACCTTTAACATCCACCTAGTCAGGAAGCCTTGCGTCTAACACCCCGGGCCTGCATATGGCTACTACTCTCTTCCACCTCTCTCATCCTATAGCCCACAACAATGACCATTGTGTCCCTCATTGGTCGCCTTGAAGTTTTGAACCGAGTCGAGTCTGGCCTTCGAGGGAACGACCTGGATGGCCGAGTAACTCCGCACATGGCGGACTACCTTTTCTGCCTTGGGGGTGATCTTCGACTGCAGTTACCCTAAGCCACGCGTGCTTCCTCGAGGGAGCTATATCATGCTCCATAGCTTCCACGCCTTTTGATTGAGTCATATTTCCCATCTTGTTTCCATTTCTCCGTTTCCAATGTCGGCGAGGACTCGCAGACTGTCGAGCTACCAGGCAACAGGCAACAGTTGCTCTGTCTCCCCCGTCTTCTTGCAGTCTGACTTATGGTCTTCCCACCCGTCGAATCTGCTTCCACAAGGCATTCTTCCTTCCCCACTTCAGCTCACGATAGTCCATCCTCGAGACGGGCGTTACCATGACCAAAAAATGGGATGAACACCGAGCAACCATTATAAGCTTGTACAAAGAGCAGCACAAGCCCCTCCGCGAAGTCCAGCGGCTGATGAAGGAGCAGTACGGCTTCGACGCGTCGTATGTCTCCCTATACCTATTCCCCCGATCAAAATCAGCTCACCCATATCCTAACCACAACGCCCGACTGCAGGGTAAGAGCATACCGCTCCCGCTTCGACAGATGGGGCGTGCACAAGTACAACTGTCGCCGCCGGGGATCAGGCTCAAACGGGAGCGACGAAGGTAGTAGCCCACCAACAACCGACGAGTCCTACCACGACGCGACAACAGAAGAGCGCCAAGCGTCCTCTTCCTCCCCCGCCGTGACTGTCACCCCGCCCTCCAGCCCTCACAACGGGGAGGACCAGACGACTCCCCGCCAGGCACGCGAGCAACAGCAGCGTCATCTCACCCTCCACCCGGTCCCGATGATCTCTCCGCAGCAGCGCTTCTTCCCATCTTCCTCCTCCTCAACAACCACCTTCGGCACCTCCCACAACACCAGCAACGCCCTCGTCCCCTTGTCACCGGGAGGGACAGAGTCCATTTCCAGCGGGTCGACGATGTCCCGCACGTCTTCCATCTCGCAGACATATCCCACGGACCCGTATCATGGACGACAGAGCCAGAGCCAGGGACAGCGGGGGATAGAGTACAGCACTTCCCCGACTGAGTACGGGAGGTTCGATGTCTATCGCCAGCCACACGGACATTATACGGGCTATCAAGGCCAGCAGCAATATCAACCCCAGCTCACCGGAGGGGGAGGGCTGGCGCCGCCCCTGGGGGTGGCGACGCATGACGGTGGTGGTGGGAGTTGTGACATGTGGTCGAGTACGGGTTTGCATGCCCCGGGGTATGGCCCGGTTGAGGCGGAAGTTAAGGCGCCGAGGGAGTGAGCCACTGTGGCCGCGAGGGTTAGGGGGGAGAAGGAAGGGGGATGTCTGTATGATCTGTCTTGATGGTGTCTTCTTCTTCTTGCTCTGTTTTCGACTGTTGTTTTGACTTAACGATTATGATGATGAAAGTAATGACATATAAGGAGGGTAGAGACCGAGGAGGGAGGACTTGCAGGTTTCGAACGAGGCGAAACAGGACGACATACAGGCAAGCGGTCCTTTTCGTGCCGGGCGGTTGGTTTTCCTCCAATGAATGATGAACAAAATGATATTCCACATCGTAGACAGAAACCTCCAGGTGAACTTGAGGATCGTGATGAAACTTGATTGTAAGTCATGTCGCTAAGAAGCATTCCCGGTGAAGCAGGAACCAGGGAGGATCGGAGGGGATGTCGGGCCACGCCAGGGGACGAAAGTAAGGACTAGGTAGCAGCAAAGGTTTCAATTGCTGCGAAAGGGGTATCGAATAGCAAAGCGTCAAAATCATTACTCGTCGTCCATGTCCTCAATGTCCTCGACAGGCCGTCGACTCGGACTCCGGTGCCTCTCGGCCTTGACCGCCTTCTCGTCCACAATCAGTGTGTCGCCTTCGCCGTCAACATCCTCCCCGTCTTGCTCTTGATCAAACTCGTCAAACTCTTTCTGCTCGTCGGCCGCGCGCTGCCGCTTGATCTTGCGCAGCAGGATCTTGTCCAGGAAGAAGTCGTTCAGGGTAAGCATCTGGGTAAGAGGTTAGCCGGACGCAGAAGCCTGATCGGTGAAGTCAGGGGGGGGACATACTTGGCTACAGCCCGCTTCGGGACATTGCTTCTGCGCCCGACTGTTCCCGAGGTATTCGGAGATGGACTTCTTGTCGAAGGTGTGCTTGCAGTTGTTGTTGCTGTAGGGCTCTGCCATGATCGCCATGGACAAGGGACACCTGAAGCTGCGGACTTCGCCGGCGATCTGGAGCTCATCGTCCTCGTCGTCGGCGGGGGCATCGACTTCTCCGACTTTGGAGAGTACCGGCTGGCCGTCTGGTCCGAACCAGGCTGAGGCGTGCGGGAGCGTCGCACCGTCGTCGGGATGTTGAGCGTCATGTAGAGTCCTCTTGAAGAGAACGTAGTCTTTGTGGGAGGCATACCGATGGCCCATCTCCATGTTCGCCCAGTCGTTGGCTTTGGTCTGGCGGACCTGGTCGAGCACCTCGTTCACGCCGCTCACCGGAGCCTGGTCTTCTGGCTGCTCCACGTCTTCATCTTCCTCATCCTCGTCTTCCTCTGCATTCTCGGCATCGGCCATGGATACGTCGATTTCCCCATCTGCCCCCTCGCGTGGCTCCTTCTTCTTTTTCCGCACGAGCCCTCGCGGTTTCCAGTCTCGAGCTTGCGCCTCCAGCTCGTCACGGACCGTCCCCAGCACCTGAGGCTCGTCCTCCAGCTCGACTTTGTAGTCGATTATATCACGCAACGCTGCCTCCAACTTGGCCGTCGCGGCGGAGACATCGACGTTGTAGGCCGTGACATAAGTTTCGAGCTCGGCATCGGCGGCCGTCTTGCCCTCCCTCGTCGGCGCCGACTTCTCAGCCCGTTGTTGCAGCGCCGCGTGGTTCTCGAACGCACGATCGTTGGTCGCACCAACGGCATCCCGTATCAGCTCGGTCGATTTCTTCAGGTGGTCGTCAAGCTTCCTTGTGGTACGGTTGTTGGAGATCTGAGCGAGGGCTCGCCTGGCTGCGTCATTGAGCGGCTGGGACGGCGCCTCGTACGGCGGCAGCTCATCCGAGGAGGCGACATTGTTGTTTTGGCGGCCTGAACCGGAACCACGACCCGGAGCTGAGGAGTGCTCAGCTCGTCGTCGGCCTTGCTGTAACAGACGGCCGGGAGCCATGACACCACTTTGTAAGTCGTAATCAGACGGTTTTGTCGCAGGATCGGACGACTTTTGATATGTCGATTTACGACGTTGCGATTGGGCTCGGGTTCGTCTTGTGTGCGTGTGTGTTGGTGGTGCACGGAGATCGGTCGATTTGAGTGAGAATGGCTGCCGTGCGACTGCCTTTCAACAGGCCAAAGAGCAACAGCCTTACCCGTACAGGTCTTACTGATTCGATGTGACCTTGGAGATTGAGTAAATTGAATTTCTCAGATCGGATCTAAGACAGGTGTTTCTCGTAAGGTATGTTGCTGGCGAGATGCGGCGAGGAAGGTTCCATCTGCTTGTCGAATCTGCTGCGGTGCTGCTTCACGGGCACTTTCCTCCTCGAGACGCGTTGAGTTTGTGGAACTTCGCGTCGATTAGATAAGGTGGATCTTGATGTTTAAAGTATGTGGGGTCTTCAAGTGGACAGGGGTCGGAGTCTAGACCCTTTTTGGCTGGACGCAAGCGAGAAATAGCCGCAGCTGCGATTGGCTGCTATGCGGATCCACAGCAGCACAGATGACATCAAAGGGAGCAAGGGAAGGACGCCGCAATCGAGAAAAGACTTGGGCAAATCCCGATCTCGAGCCTTAATCGAATTCTGAAATCGCATCGCATTTCTCGATTTCCACGCTACCACCAACGTTGCCTTCTTTTCCCCAAACACAGAGGAGTCAAGATGCCACGAGTTGGCCACGATCATTCGCCGTTTTCTCTCCGGACTTCTTCGTCATGCCATGTTTCTTTGCCAGGATATCCACGGTTGGTCTCATAACGACACACAGGACAGTCCAGGCGAGCTCCTTGTTGGCCGAGTTACACCATTCCGATTTATCGAGAGCACGGATGCCCAGAGATATTGAACAATCAAATTTCCCCGAATGCCTCGTCATCTAAGTCTTTTGCACCTCAGCCGCCGTCATGATGGTTGGTGCCAGCGTTGAAACAAGCAATATTTGCTGCTGTTTGTCGACGCCAGCAGCACAGCACGGACAGCTGTCATTATCTTTTTTGCTTGTTCTTTATCGAAGCAATTCGCAATCAGACCGCGTTATGCGCCGTAGATCAGCACACTACCGGCCGCTTCCGCGCCTCCTACTTCATGTTTGCTTCGTCTCCTCGGGCTGACAGGATGAGTGGTTATGGGCCGAGGACGCCTTCGGCTGCTATCATGGCTTTGTGGCGAAGCATCTAAGCATGGGCGACGTTCCGTTTGTTATACACAACGGCTGCCGTGGGCGTGGGACAGTCAAGCTGCCGCTGTGGACGGCATACCGAAAAGGGAGGGATGCTGGCATTTCCAGCAGTACCCGTTGTCTCACAGGCCAAGGATCGCGATCCATTGATGTGAGTCTCTTGTCGTTGAGGCGTTCCTCAGCGCCGGAGAGAAATGCGCGAGTTCTGGGCTGGGTGTCTCTCCGTCATTTAGCTTCTGACGCAGACAGAGACAAGACTTATTGCTCTCTCTTTCGATATCTGTCTCTGACCATCCGTTCGGTTTCTTTCTCGCTGCATCTCTTCTCGAAAACCAGCCGCTTATTATTCCCTGAGGAACGGAGCACGAGATCCACTCATCATACTGGGCTTAACATGAGATCGATACGCCACAATGCGATTTGCATGGCCACAACACGCACAACACGAGCCTGAAGTGGAATCAAGGTTGAAAATGGCCGGGAAAGAATGCTCGACGTTCCATCATAATGCCAAACTGGGCTAGTTCGTCCCAAATGCCCGTGCGCTTGTGGATCTCTTTAGATCTCCCGATCACCAGGCGCTTAGTCGATTTGGCAAGATCTGACCAAGGCCGCTTGTTTGCCGGCGATCGCCAACCATCATCACTGAACAACCCTATCCGCCAACCGAGCCATCTCGCACTATTACCGCATCAAGATGACCAGTCAGTCGCCAATGCAAGTATCTGCAAGTGGACAGGACCAAACAGACTGCTGCCGGGCGCATGTCACAGTGCTGGGAAATCCCCCCTGCCGTTGAGTAAGGTCGTTCCGAATTCAGATCATGCTGGCTCTTTGTGTGAAGGTGCAAGGGGCGGATCAGATATGTTTGACGCAGAAATTCTCCTACCAGACGGAGTACAAGAAATACGGATTCTGATCCAGTCCTTTGGCAGCCTAATTCCATTGCCGATTGATTGAGCCAGAGAAGGGATCTAAAACCCCCGGGCTACCGGGGGTGGGTGTGGCCCTCTTCTCCGTCCTTTGAGATGGCTCCGATCACTGCCCCCGCAGAAGTACGCTGCAATCAGACCCAAACTTGTCGCCCATCGAGTGGATGGCCCCATGATCCGGCCAGCAAAGAGAAGGAGGCTTCGGCTCCAGTAACGCACAAGAATGCCTGGCTGACCGTCAGAAGGCGTACATCGTGCTCATAGCGCCCATAACCACAGGCGAACCAGTCTGTTGTCTCACGCTGTCATTTTTCTCCCCTCTCTCCCCCCTGCCGTATCCAGTATCCCGCAGCGCTCGTTCCCAGTATCGGGTGAGAAGCAAGCTGGGCCACAGAGGGTTGGCAAGTTTGAAGATCTCGATCGAATTCCTCCTCCAAGGCAAAGGCGATTATTGCGTGGTCAGACAAGTGTTTGACACTGCTATGGACTCTTTCCTCTAAAGCTTCAAGTCTGATATTTATCTTCCCCCTTTCCCCATCTTCATTCCCATCTTCCCCTTCCACTCTGGACAGTTCGAACATCAAGAAAACCACACACTATCAAGGCCCCCTTGTCACCGCGTACCCACCAACATCACCATACACATGACCTAGACATCTCTCCCTACCGGCAGATCGATCCAGCTTCTTGGCGACACATGTCCCGTCAAATCAACACAGCAAGGCCCAGGACGTCCGTGAAGATGAACCCCTTCGAGGAAAAGGCATTGACGGTAACTTTCAACCCCGGCCCAGGCGCTGTGCTGTCCACACCTGATTCCAAGAAGCTGACCCATTTCTTTATAGTACGTCGACGGAGTCGCCGGTCCTGTTGCACATGGTTTCCATCCGGAACTCTATACTGCCTCCGGCATAGATGCTCTGAGCATCCTGGTATGTAGTCACTCAGGGACTTCCACGGCCACTCATGGTCTGAGAACGAGCACTTTCAGACGAGTGACTTGTCGATCATCACCTGTCCGTTATGCAACACTCCCTGACACACCTAACAGCTGAAAATATACGACCGCCCAAACCCACAGGTCAACACGGGGGCGATCGACACCAACTGCCCGCTCATCCTCTGCGACCTGGCCCGGGAGGACTGCCCGATAGTCTACGCCTCCGGCCCCTTCGCCCAGCTGACGGGCTACCACCCCACCGAGGTGTTGGGACAAAACTGCCGCTTCCTTCAAATACCGCCAACAGGAGTCAAGGTTAAGAGAACTGCCGAGGACAAGGCGGCCCTCAAGGAGATACGGCACGCGGTCAGGAACAACCTCGAGTGCCAGGTCCAGATCACCAACTACCGGAAGGACGGGTCCAAGTTCCTGAACTACCTCACCATCATCCCCGTGCAGTGGAACAGCACCAAGTTCAACTACTCTGTCGGACTTCAGAACTCGATAGCTGAGCTATAGAGATGGGACGGAAGGCAGTTAGGCCGACGCAAGTGAGGATTGTACGACGGGGAAGAAGATGACGACGGAACGGTCTGCAGCACATACGGCTGCGGCTGGCAGACGGAGACGGAAGGTCAGCTCTAGGTGATGTCGAAGTGGTGTCAGCTGCTTTTTCACTCGAGCATGGTGTGGCCGTGGTGGTAGCTGGCAGGGTCCCACGCGAGGGGAAAAACAACACTATCATCGACACGAACTTCCACTACAATCCTCAACTTCACTGGGCCTAACCCTAACCCGGTATTACACCGCTACCTCTTACATCGGGCCTCGCCGGCTCCCACGACGACCACCACAACAGGAATACTACCACATCGACCACCACTTCGCTTCGCTTCACAAGGTTTTCGGCGTTCGGCATCACAACAAATTCCAATTACTGGCTTAACAACAAGGGGACCGCAACAATAACAACAAACTGCATTATTTGGCGCAATCAGGGTCGGTCTTTTTGCTTCGAAGACATTTTAGGACATTTTTTTCCAGCCGGGAGGAATTTTCAGATTCACTTCATTCGAGAGACACGACATTACAAAGGGCATCGGCATAGAGAGCGATAGAAGGCGGCATCATTTTGCTATTAGGCATACGACGATATCCCCTTTTTCTACGCCTAGGATAGATGGATTTACTTACACTGCCATCGAACGGGACGTATTATGGCGTCTACGACATTCGACGCTTCTTCTACCTTTCGACTTTCGACCGTCGATAGACAGACCTTGACGGTCTTTGTATCATGATGGATGGATGATGGACGGACTGACGAAAGAAGAGCAAGGCATGGTTGTATGTTGTATTCATCCAAGGGCGTTTGGGCAAAACAACGGACGTTTTGGAGTTATTTGGGATACTTTGCGACGTTATGGAGGACACGTATACCCCAGTCCTGCCTGCCCAAGGGTTCACGGGCGATCTTGTTATCTTCTAGGCATATATTGACATTGGATTTCTCACATCCTCTCTGTTGCATTGCGGCCCAGGACAACAAAAAGATGTACATCCACACGATGACTTCATTTTGCCTTGTGCGCTACCACGCAACACCATGCTCAACGCTGTGAGATATTTACAACACCGGCAAAAAAAACCCAATAACACTGATAGGATAGGATGGATACCCTCGTCGCCATCAAACAGAGGAACAACAACAAATCGGCAAAATTGCAACCGAGGGGAGTCGAACCCCTGCCTCAACCTTGGAAGGGTTGAATCCTAACCGTTAGACCACGGTTGCCATTGTCGAATCCCGTTCTTCTCCAGTCTCTAGGACGCGTGTCTCGACTTCCGACCCGCAACAGCAACCCGCAGATGGGGGAAGAGGAGGGTCGTCTGCACCGCCATGACTCGTCGTACCTTCCTTCACCGACAGTAAATCCACTCACGATGGGGCCTAGGTTCACCCCAGACCACAAGAATACGGTAGCACGGATATTTGGTCAGGGTCTATCTGCTAACTAGTAGTTAAACCGTCCCCTGACGGGTCAAAAATGTAAATACATGATCCCCCAACGAGGTAGAAGCAAAAAAACGAAGATCTCGGATACGGGGAGTCGAACCCCGGGCTGATGAGTGAGAGTCATCGATGTTACCGCTACACCATACCCGATCAGATTGAGGGAATGAACAGAGTGGGATTCGAACCCACGCCTCTTGCGAGACTACGAAACTGGGGGCCAGCTGGTAGTAGGACCAACAGCAGAAGCAACCTGAACGTAGCGCCTTAGACCGCTCGGCCATCTGTCCGGTTTGCTGATTTGATGGGGGGCGGAAGAGGGGAAGGGGTTCATGAGTCGGCCTGCGGTGCCCTGGGCAATGACTCGTGTGGGGTTGCGGGAAAGGGAAAGTTCAGAAGAGGAGATGTGGAAGACAGGGAGGGAGGGAGGGAAGTTGGGGATGAGAACAGAGAGGGAGAGGAATGGGAGGGAGTAGTTGGGGACCGGTGATGAGGGGGGGGGGGAACAGCAGAAACGCAGGATACAACGTGAGATTCCCCAGATAGCTCGCTAGTGGGTTCATCCTACATAGAGAGGAAGGGGCAGGGGGAAGGAGGGAGGCCAGAAAGCTCCAGGAAGGGAAATCGACTGGATGCTCTCAGACTCCAGACAACTTTCGGTCCGAGCTTTGGACGGATCAACGCATTGAGCCTGGCCAGGTCTCTTAAGGTAGTCTCAGCCGAACGAGGGACCCGACGTAGGACAGCGTAGAGTACAGCAAGGGGAGCTGATATTCGCTGATCAAGACAGCGAGCGGCTGGCGCGGAGGGAAGCTGGAGCTCCTTACCATTGGAGGGTACCCAGGAACAACCTGCTGGCCACTGCTCTGCATCTCGCGTGACTCGTTGTACAGAACAACAGACGAGACAACAGTTCATGCATCAGTAACTTCCGAGCAGGGGATGGTGGTCGAGTCCCACGATATCTATCCCTCTGCTGTGTGTAGCGCAACCCTCTTGATGGAGGTGGAGGAAAGAGTCCGCGAGGGGAGACTGTGCGTGTGCGACGCCGGCGCTGTATGGTAGGTAGGGGTGCGCTCGTCACAAAGAGAAGAGCAGTCAGATAATGGTCGAATCATGTCTTGATTCGGACAAGATCGGCGATGGTTGAGGTCTCTGGCTACCTTAGCCTTATGCATCTAATTGCGAAGTTGCTTGATCCCCAACCCCCTGCCTTATTCCCGCTCATCTTCAGAATCGCTGTCATAGCCGTCATGAAACCTGCAGTCCACCTCAGTTAGCCGCAACTCGTAAAACCACATCAGACCACGTGCGGAAGGTAGGTAGGTAGGTACTCACCCCTGCTCTCCCACAATAAGCTTGGTAAACATCTCCAGCTCCTCCAGCTGCGCCACGCACCGCGTCAAGCTCTCGTTGTAGGAGTAGCTGTACACCTGCACCCACTTCTTCCGCTCCCCGAGTTGCCTCACCTCCCGGCCGCGGTCCTCCTCGTACTCGTTCTCGAGCTCGATCATCTTGTCCATCAGCCGCTTGCGCGCCAGCGCCGCGCTGGGGAGGTGCCGGGGCACCTTCCTGTCCGCACGGAGCGCGCCGGCGAGGATGTACAGGTTCGTCAGGATCGCCGCGACGGCGTCGCGGCGGTAGTTGAGCAGCGCCGACATGGCCTCGTCGTTATCGCGCACGAACTTGGGGTCGAAGTAGAGGGCCGACTCGCGGACTGCCACGAGGAGCTCGAAGAAGCGCTCGCACCCAGCTATGAGGGCGGAGTAGTGCAGGGGGTCGAAGGGGGCTCTGAGCCGAACTTCGTGGCGGGTGAGAGCCTGTGTGATGATGTTAGTTATCCCGGTCCCGACTTGGACGACAGGGACTGGATACGGGACATACCATGAGCTGGCGGACCCTAACGAAGCCTTCTCGTAGTCTCCCCTCCAATAGCTCCGACCGATGGACGTCCTCGGCCGTCGGTTTGTGCCCTTGTTCATAGTACACGTATTTCGCCACGACGCTTCTGTAGATGATGCTTAGGAAGAACAGCATCGCAGAGCATCCTTTCCGCAACTCGTGTCTCGCAACGAATGGCCACAGTAACCAATTGATCGTGATGGCTGCGACGACGCCAACCACGAAGGCCAGACCGCGGCTGATGGTGATCGTCACTGGTGACCCACCGTCTGTCATCAAGGTGAGCGAGGTGACTGTAAAGGAGAGACACCCCACCAGCCCAGACCTCTGTCCATTGTTAGCACATCCTTCTTGTGCAAGCAAACACGAGATCAGCACCTACCGGATGCGAACTCTGCGTAAACCGATAAAGAATCGGCAGCAAGTATATAGCAGCAAACACTCCCATCACATATGGACTACCCTTTCCAGCAGCATACCCGGCCCCAGCCCAGGCCGCACCGAGAACGCCCATAAACGCCCGAGTGACCAGATCCTGAACGTTCCCTCCCACCCTGGGATGCATCATCATCCAAGCCATGACAACAGCCCACCACGACGAGTACGCGTTCCACCACCCCCTGCTCTCGGTCAGCCAGGCCGGCAGCGCAAGCAGGGTGGTCACGATCACAGTCTTCAGCGCGAACCGCATCTCGAAGCCTTGCATTCGGTGCAGGAGCTTCCAGGAACCGTAGCGGAAAGTACTCTTCTTCAACGGCGGGCCGTCCTCTACCCTCTCCTCCACCCGCGAACGGTCACTAGCCGCGGACTTGGAGTTGAATAGCTCCGGTTCCTCCTCTGGCGCCTCGTGCGGGTTGGGGTGGTGTACGGAGGACTTGATCTGATTGATCAGGTGGGATATGTCGTCGAAGCTGCGGTAGTAGGAACCGGCCGTGACACCTCCGCGGTCGTGGCGGACTTGTGGGTTTGTTCGATTCAAAGCTTTCGGCCACGGGTACGAGGGCGCATATGTTCTTGGCCAAGTCGGCTTGCGCTGCTCCATCTCCATGACTTTGACCAGGACCGCCTCAATGGTTCTGGCTGCTTGCCGAATCGGCCGGCAATAAGCGAAGACCTCGACCACCTCTTGTACGAATGTGGCTGCCATTTCTTCCCCTTCGAGCAGGGCGTCTTCGGCAGCGTCGAATTTGTGCATGGCTTTGCGCAACTTGATTATTGCGCCCAGTAAGTCGGAGTCAACTTCGTCTCCTGGACCGAGGTATTTCCTGTACCCTGACCTCTCCATCAGAACAGCGTGGCAGGCCTGTAAGGCGTGCTTCATTCGGTCGATAAGTCGGCTCGTCGGGTCTTCCAGGTTGTGCGAGACGAGGTGGATGGCTTGCTCTTTGGAGATGTTATCTCCTACTTCAAGATGCGGCAAGCTCAGCATTCCAGTGATTGGTTCTTGGTCCAGACCGAAAGAGTCCAGCTCGATTCCTGCCTCAATGTCCTGGGCATTGCGAACCTCCTTCGGCGGGACCGGAATGCGGCCCTCGGCCACCTCGTGCAGGTTAAAGACGTCCGGTCTAGGCCGCAGTGCTAGCAAGCTCCTGACGACGGCTTGAAGCAAATTTCGGAGCGCGTATACATCTTTCGGGTCAAAGAGAGTCATACTGAAGTCGATGGCGAGGTCTCTGTACATCTGCGAGACGTTGACGAACGTCTGGGCCAGCCGGCGCCGGGTGAGGGTGAGCTGGGATTTCTTCTCATCCAGGCCCTCCAGCATGACGGTGAAGGCATTGTTCAGAGACACGGCCATGGGTCGCGAGCCAGCATCGGGGAAGAACAAGATGCAGACCACCAGACATAGACCCTGGCCGAGGAGCCATGGGATGCCGTAGTTGAGAAGCTTGATCCAGCGGACCTTTTCGTCGGATACCTCCGAAAGAACGGTATAGCAGACAGCTAGGCCGGCACAGATAACGAATTGATACAGGCGGATGAAGTATGACCGTATGGAGGCAATGATGCCAATATAGACGCCGAGGAAGACAGCAAGAATCGGTCCGTAACCGACCTGTGCTGCCTCCGTGGACGTGGATAGCCACAGACCGAAGGCTCCCCATCCGAGACCAGTGAGTGTGCCCAGAATAGTCGAGACGCATCCATCAACTTGGGCCCCAATGGTCCGTCCAGGATGGTTGATAATGGTCGAGACGACCATGACATAGCTGTACCGCCCCAGCCATTCCCTGACCGATGGCACCAAGCACAGAACATAGGCGGTAAAAACGGCAATAAACGTCTTGACGAGCTTGACACCTCCTCTGGTGGTAAACACGGTGATGGCGACATCTTGAACACCGCGCCACTGTTTCGGAAAGAAGGCCGTCAGCGAAAGCGGATGGCGTTTCTGCAACGCGACGGGGAGCGTCCGCTGTGCCCGTTTATCCAGCTCCTCTTGATCAATCTCCCGCGGGTTGGTGAACGCGGCATCAAAGAAACCGTCACGGAACTCGGTCAGTCCATACGTCTCCTGGTCGTGCTCATCCCCGTCGATGAGCTGGTTCACGTCATGCAGCGCCCAGCGTGAGCCAGGTCTGGATTCGCTGAGGCGTGGTCGGGTCTCACTCCCGTCGTCTTCTTCTCCCTCGAAGACGGCCGGATAAGCATCTCTGGTCCTGAGGATCGGGTCGAAGGTTAAACGGCGACGAAGGCGGGAGAAACTCGGGCCTCCACTCGACCTGTGGTGTGCTGTCGATACGGAGAAGAGGCCTTCTTCATGACTAGGGACGGATGACATTGTAGCCAGGACACGTCGCGGTTACGAGCCGGGCCATGTCGGATGTGTTTGGAAGTAGTTGTGAGGCCTTGAGGTTGGACTGGACGAAGAAGAAACGATGAAGCGCAGGTTGTTTATGGCGTCAACGTCGAGCGCTGTTTCCTTTTGTCGTCTTTAGTAAAGACATATCCCCACTTCAAGTTGTGACATCAATGAGCTTCGTGTTAGATAGCGGCCCTCAACTTTAGTTCCTTTTTGAGTTCGAAAGCCAGTGACTCAAGCAATGACTCCGACCGGAGATGAAAACATAAAGACAGAAAGCCTACTGTATCAGGGCGACGAGACCAGACGGAGCACGGGGGAGATCTCAAGTCTAAACTTGAGCCACATGTGGCTTAGCTCGTAATTCCGACGGGTTGGGTGTGGCTAAATGATCCACTTTTACCTGTTACACTCCGGCGATACTGAATAGCAAGGCCGCAAAGTGGGCTGACAACCCTTCCATATCAAAACCGAGCAGCCCAACTTCCTCGAATGTCTTTAGGGCAGCACAGCTTCTGCCATTGAGTTCAGAAGCCTGCCAATATGGCCTCCTTTCAGCCTGGGATACGCAGGGCGATTGCCCAGCTATCCCGCTCGTCGTTCATTTGCCGCCAATGTCTCCGTTCTCAACGGCCATTCTCTCCCTCGTCGTCACCATCAGCCATCCTCAGCTCGCTACGCGCCTCGTCACGACGATATGAGTCCACCATCTCCCAACCTGCCCCTACGAGCTCTCTCGCAGGCAAAGTCACAGCCGCCGCTGAAGAACTCAAAGCACAATCCGCCACCCAGTCATCCTCGAAATCCTCGTCCTCCTCCACGTTCCCCGACCACAACTCCAAATCAGTCGGCATCTTCCTCATCGCCTCAGCAGCCTCAGTCTTCGGCATCATCGTACTCGGCGGCCTCACCCGTCTCACGGAGTCCGGCCTCAGCATAACAGAATGGAAGCCCGTGACCGGGTCCCTCCCCCCGTTATCCTCCGAAGACTGGCAGTCCGAATTCGACAAGTACCGCGCCTCCCCCGAGTTCAAGATGCTCAACCCGCACATGGACCTCTCCGAGTTCAAGAAGATCTACTACATGGAGTGGACGCACCGGCTCTGGGGGCGCTTCATCGGCCTCTCCTTCGTCCTCCCGACAATCTACTTCATCGCCCGCCGCCGCGTCACTAAGCGCATGGCTTTCGGCCTCGTCGGCATCTCGGGCCTGATCGGCTTTCAAGGCGTGATAGGCTGGTGGATGGTCAAGTCCGGCCTGCGCGACGACCTCTTCGCCCCGGGCTCCTACCCCAGGGTCTCGCAGTACCGTCTCGCCGCCCACCTGGGCGCGGCCTTCGTGTGCTACAGCGCCATGCTCCTCGCCGGCCTCTCCGTCCTCCGCACCAGCCGCCTCGTCAAAGACCCGGCCGCCGCCGCCGCCGCCCTCAAGGCGCTGCAGTCCCCCGCCCTCGTCCCGCTCCGCCGCTACGTCACCGCCCTCACCGCCCTCGTCTTCCTGACGGCCATGTCGGGCGCCCTCGTGGCCGGCCTCGACGCCGGGCTTATATACAACGAGTTCCCCAAGATGGGCCTTGGCCTGACCCCGCCCGCTTCGGAGCTGTGGTCCGACTTCTACTCCCGCCGCGAGGACGGGTCTGACATCTGGTGGCGCAACATGCTCGAGAACCCGTCCCTCGTGCAGCTCGACCACCGCATCCTTGCCACGACGACCTTCTTCGCCGTCATGGCGCTGCTGGCGTACAGCCGGACCGGTCGGATCAAGGCCGCCCTGCCCAAGGACGTGAAGAAGGGCGTCATGGGTATGGTACACCTCGTCTCGCTGCAGGTGGCGCTGGGCATCAGCACGCTGATTTACATGGTCCCCACGCACCTGGCTGCCACGCACCAGGCGGGCGCCGTGGCGCTGCTGAGCGGCGCGCTTCTCTTGGGGAGCAGGATGAGGGTGTCGCCGAGGACAATCAAGTTGGTGCAGAAGCGGTTGCTGACGAAGTAGACTAGGTGGCTGTCACTTGCGTTGGGTTGTACGATCATGATTGCTTGTATAGAAACTCTCCCTGCATAGGAACTCTCTCCATTCTTGTTCATGTCAATATCACTTTTTTGACCGGTTGGCGCATTCGGTTTGGGTATATAATCTAGCATAGAGAAAGCTGCATACTACTCGTCCTGACTTGACTTTCTTTGGGAAGACTGTCGCAACGTGCTCCACAGCGTCATCCCTAACTAAATCTTCTGGAATAGGCCCGACAACCGCCATTTATCATGGTTTTGTGTTGGCATCCATCACAATACACTCTCCTAGCAGTCATACCGCTGGTGACACGATATGTCACTGTAGAAGTAAGGCCTGTTAGTGTCCTGTGGTTAGTATTATCCTGTTCTCTTCCTCAGTAACATTGTTTATGCTTAACCCGACGTTGTTGACAGCCGCTGGCCTACCCTATGCACATTTTACCGCGACGGCACGGCCGGGCCCGCCTGCAGCAGTGCCGGCTTGATATGAATAATCAAAGTCCATCCCCGGTTCTCTCATCTTTCGGGCCATCTCATGCTCCATTGCTATCGTCAGCCTGTCCAGACTGACGCTCTCACTGTGAGATTCCATCATGGGAGTCATCAAAGAACATAGAATTGGCAGCTCGCTCTCTCGCTCTTGGGATTTACAGCCCTGTACCGGGCCGTCGCGGTGCCGAGTTCTCGCGTCAACACTTTAAACCGCGAAGTGTCTGACACCAGTCCTTTGGTTATGGCGTCATCCTAGCTAGAGTCTAGTCTAGAACTAGGGTCTCAAACGCCGATGGAAGGATTCCAGGGTAGCTTTGTGGTTTAATAAGCACCTTAACTCCTAAGGTTACAAAGTTTGCCCGCCGATGTGTTGAGGTGACCCTGATCCAGCTCTTCCGGAGAGCTTTACAAAGCAATTGACATTGAGAATGACAATGTGAAGCCCAAGCTACGATGTGATGGATTTGTTAGGATTTGTTACCACTTTGGAGCTGCTGGCAGGGTGTTACGTACCCGATAACTCCACCTGAACCAGATACCTTAGTCTATCAGTCTAGCTCGGGAGCGCCGTCTCGCTGTCCACGTTAAAACCGAAGGGGTAGTCGATCTTTCTGTTGGTTGATGGTCGCTCTTCGCGTCTTCCAGCGTCATTGATGTGGTCGGTAGTTATATTATTCCCATGTTCGCCCCAGTGCCATGAGCTGTAGTTCTAGCATTTCCATGTGTTTTTGATACCCCTAGCAAGCTTGTAACAACGGATACGCGAGCAAGCGTTTCTTTTCATCACAGATTTATACCACTTGGTACAAGTCATACCGACAATAAATGAACACCCACCATGCAGGAAATGCATGAAAAAGACCTGGGGTACCGCCCCCGGCCGTCAACAGACCTAGACTCACCATCCCAATCGCCAACCTCAAGCCGGGAGAAAGACAAAGACGACGTCGAATCAACCGCGTTCGAACCAATACGCACCCGCCCAGCCAGCGTAGCCACCAGGGGATCACGCCGAAGCAACGCCCTGAGCCACACCCGGTCCAACAACGGCTACGGCGTCGACGATGCGGAGGACGACGACGATGTCTCAGACGACGACGACGGTGACACACCACCTCCCCAGGCAACACCGGCAGAAAAGGACCCCTTCGAAGTAACCTGGGACAACGGCGACGCCGACCCTAACAACCCGCGCAGCCTCCCTCACTGGCGCAAGTGGAGCATCGTCATCGTCACCTCCGTGGGGAGCGTCTGCGTGACCAACGCCTCCTCGATCTACACCTCGACCTATACTCAAATGGACGCCGAGTTCGGCAACAGCCGCATCGTCGCGACCCTGGGGCTGTCCTTCTTCGTGCTCGGCATCGCGCTGGGACCCTTCTGGAGCCCGCTGGCCGAGTTCTACGGGCGCCGGCCGATCTACCTGGCCAGCTTCGCTTCTTTCCTCATATGGTTGATACCCAGCGCCGTGGCGCAGAATATCCAGACCATGATTGTCGCGCGGTTCTTCCAGGGGTTGGCGGGGAGTGCGTTCCTCAGTGTGTCGGGGGGGACGGTGAGTGATATGTTCGCGAGGAATCAGATGCAGGCTGCCATGGCGGTTTTCACGCTCGCGCCGTTTGCAGGCCCCAGTTTAGGCCCCCTTTTTGGCGGGTTTATCAACAGTAATGTTAGCTGGAGGTGGACGCATTACGTCCTGCTGATCTGGGCGGGGGTGCTGTTGGTGACGATATATGTGTTTGTGCCCGAGACGTATCGTGAGTTTCTCCCCCCTTTTTGGCGGCCATGACGAGAAAGTGTCACTGACACACCCGACTGCCAGACCCGGTACTGTTAAAGCGCAAAGCCCAAAAACTCCGCAAAGAAACGGGCGACGACAGGTGGAAAGCGCCCATTGAGAAGCAGAAGAAGTCCATCCTCAGCACGGTGGGGCACTCCCTCCTCCGGCCCTTCCAGCTCCTCCTCGGCGAGCCCATGTGCCTCATCCTCGACATCTACTCCGCCATCCTGCTGGGCATCCTGTACCTCTTCTTTGGCGCCTTCCCCTTGGTGTTCGGCACGAACCACGGCTTCAACCTCTGGCAGACCGGCCTCACCTTCATGGGCCTCTTCGTCGGCATGGCCGCGGCGTGCAGCACGGCGCCCGTCTGGCACAACACGCGGCAGCGGCTCGCCGCGAGGCGGGAGAGGAAGTTCGGGGAGGCGCGCAACGAGCCGGAGGACCAGCTCCCCAGCGTCATTGTCGGTGCGCCGCTCATTACCGTCGGGTTGTTCTGGTTCGGGTTCACGACGTACCCGAGTGTGCACTGGATTGTGCCTATTATTGGATCGGGCGTGTTCGCTTTTGGGTGAGTCGTCCTGTTTTTTCTTTTTGGTTTCGTGTTGCCCGTCTCTGGTTGTTTACTTGCGACGCGAAATGGACAGGGGAAGCCATCCTGTCTGTGAAGCTGGTGGTTGCGCTTCATCCCACGTATGAAGTGACTGGGTGATCCGGAGCAGTGTCGTTCCGGCTTACTGTTACGCTCGTACAGGGACAGGTACAGGAAATTCCCCTTGACCCGGGGCAGGAGTTCGTCACGACGTTACTCAAGGTCTGGTCGTGTGATTGATCTTTCACCCTGCCCTGTAAGCCGCCTAGTGGGCGTCTGTCTGCCAGTATATGCTGTGCAAGGACAGGACAGTTCGCTTGCTGGTTTTAGTAAAGCATTTGTCAGGGCCAGATTTTATGGGAGGGCGGGGGGGGTCTTCTTGTCTTCGAACCTGGTGAACTCGCATGTTGCTGTCAAGATACATGTCACTAACCGTGGGATTTGATGTCGTGCAGCGTTTCGCTGGCTTTCACTGGTATCTTTACCTTCCTCGTAAGTTTTAGACCCCTTGTTTGAGACGAAACCTACTATGCCAAGATCCGGGGCATGGTGTGGTTGTTGAATGCATCGAGAGGGACAGAGCCTAACGATATCCCTAGGTCGACGCATACCCACTATACGCAGCCAGTGCTCTAGCAGGCAATGCCCTCGTAAGGTGTACATTCGCAGGTAAGCCGGCCACCTCCCTCCCCTCCTCCGTATCACTCAAACCCCCTTGCTGGATCTTGCTCTTGTTCTTGCTGCCACACACTCTGGCACATCCGTCCCGCAGCTGGTCACGTTACTGACAACCTGTCCCAAAAAGCCGCCTTCCCTCTCTTTGGAATCCAGATGTACGAGCGTCTGGGGTACCAATGGGCCACCGCGCTGCTGGGCTTCCTCACGCTGGCCATGCTGCCGTTCCCATACCTCTTCTTCATTTACGGCAAGAAGATCCGCAGTCGCAGTAAGTACGCGACGAACGCATAGGAAATTGTTCGGCGATCAAAATGCGAGGAAAATCATGTCCATGGGAAGGAGGATCACCATCAGTGCCAGCGAATCAGAAAAGGGTGTCCCATATCCATCGCCAATCAGACACTGTCGATGTATCGGTGTGCAGGGGCAGAGGCTACTGCTGTGCGAGCCAACGCCACGACAAGGCTGCCTGCGACTAAAACTCCTACTGGCCGGTTTCGAACTCGCAGGGTTGACGGCGTCAGCGTCATCAAGCAAGTTGCTTCATGCCACAAGCTTCGAGGGATGACAGGAGGAGGAAGTTACCGGTTCTCCAACTGGATCTTGTGATGGGGGAGGCTTCGAAGCGTGACCAGGCAAAGTCGCCCTCGTACCCTGGCCTATGAGATGCATTGGTGACGACGCACCGCGCCTGGCAGGCCGCAGGTTGAGACACGGTGGGCGTGTCGCGCAGAACTTGTAGCAATGCCAGCCCAGCGAGAGGCGTGTAGTTCTGGTTGATCATTGTGGTGCCGATGACATTGTCCAGCCGTCTCGCGTTAGACGGCACAATCCAATGCATAGATCTCCTAGGAATGAGTACGCATATCGAACCTACTAGACTGATGATCTTGGCCTGCCTGGTACGTCACTGCAATCTGACATGTTGTTGTGTCGAACACGGATATCGCGACAGATCCGGTGGCATGCACGGATTCTTGTGACGGCCCGATTCATCTACTTCTTGTGTGCAAAAAGACTTGACGACGCGTCTAGTTGGGAAGAGTCCACCTCATCGTACCACGGGGAGGTTATGCGCCGGTCTTTAGTTGGGGGAACGACGCTCGAAGTCGACCAACTAGCCTAGTTGTCATGAGGCCAACACAATATAGAAATGCGTCGGTGAAAGTGTATGTATGCGATAGATGCGCCGCGGCCTCTGTTCAGCTCCAATGGACCACCTGAAGCTCAGTCTCGATCTGGTTCAGTCGAGGAGCAGTGTCAAGTATGTCGTCGTCAGTAGTCTCGTTGTCGTCCGCCCATTTGTCGATGCCCTCACCGACATTGAACTCCTGCATCAATGAGGAGGCTCTTCTTCAGCTACGTCGACCACCCTAACTGCTCCTAGCATCCAACGTGGCGGACCTCGGCGGCTGAGGCGCGCACTAGACGTCTAGAGCAAACATTTGCCCTGCGTCGTGACGTTTCGATCTGGCTGAACACAATTGGTCAGATGTCCAAAGTGGCTTGCGGTGGCTTCACGGGTTTTGAACCTTCGCCTCGGTCGCGACTTAATACTATATAGCCGAGGGAACGAAACAAGTTGAAGCCTTGCTAGAATGAGGGTTGGCTGCTCCCCAAAGACGCCATCATGTCCCCATCCGTGAACTATTGACCTGTTGTAAGAGGGGGCTGCATGGTGTGGCATCTCTGAATCTTTGTTGGGCGTCGTTTGGTGCCCTTGTCGAGGTTGTACGGCAGATTCGTATGACTTGGTGATGCAACAGAGGAGAGCGCTTGGGGGGATTAGGCTGGGCTAACTTGTGGTGAATGCTCAGTGGATGATGATGTTGACGTTGTTTTACTTGGAACGAGATGGCTGATAACTCGTTTGAATGGGTGTAGGAAGGTCTAAGGTAATCAAGGCATTGAACTGCGGACGGCATTGATGCAATGGGAAGCTCCGCGTGCCGCCAGCCCGCACGCCGGCATCTCCCTCGCTGTGGTTCAGCTCAAGTCTGGATGAGAGCTAGATGGGTATCAACGACTGCCTGACAGCCGAATCTCGTTGTAAAGCCATGGAATTGTAGGATGGTGATGGAGATGTTCTGAGAACAAGATATAAGAGAGGTGCAGAAGAGCCTGAGATGGTAGTCTCTTCCGGTTAGTGCGGCGCTGGTAGGGTACCTTCGCCTCCCTTCTATATTCTGATATCCGAGTTACTCACTCATTCAAAAGGCTATTGTATGTGCTCAGGCTGCCGCCATGCAAGTTGACACTCGAAGATGACTCAGAGAATCACGTGGACATAGCCGGAAAAGCCGAAGCCTCTACCGGGCCTGCCGAGTGACAGATTTCGATGGCGCCAAGGCCTTGGCGATCATCCACAGCCGCAGGAGCCGCTAACCTGATCTGCGCTAAACTGACCCACATCCAAGGTTCAGTTCTGGCCAGCCGCAACAGGGACGGGGAAGAGCTCACCCCCTTGTCCGGCTCACGGGAGAGCAGCTAACCAGATGCCTGCAATGGATGGCTGCTATGCTGCTAGCAAAACGCCATTTCCATCCCGCCGAGGGAAAGAGGAAATGCGACTCGCAACTCCTCCTCCACAACCACAAACACCGACATTGTCACCACCCGTTGGCCACCGCCCCTCGACCTCGAGTCGACCTCGGAGATTTGACCACCTCTATGTCGACCTCTCCCTCCAACACATGCCATCCAATTGCTCAGAGACGGTGACGACATCTGTCTGCCAATACCGAGGACAACACCGGCCGACAAATTCCCCGCTCGCTGCTTTTCCCGTGGGTTCCCCGCGAATTGACGGTGGATCTTCCGACCGCGACTCTCCCACCGCACCGACTACCGCCCGGCACAAAACACGGAGCAACCACAGCCCGGGGCTTCAAAGTCAGACACCTATGCTGGAGTAGATGGAGAATTGAAAGGATACCTCTACATCAAATCGAGTACAAAATAGCGACGCGCAAGAGCAGGGGCATCAGCCAAGGGAAAAGGAGCCATACACACACCTCTATGCATACAAGCATAAACAAGTCGACGGGTAGCTGCAGTTTTGTCCTACCACCTCGATAGCCCAAGGGGCAACACTATGCCGATATTATCACATCGAATATCTCAGGAATCAACGCCGGCCCCCCCATCCCACGCCGCCACATGGCCCAGTGAGCCTCTTGTCGAGTTGCAACTCCTCATCTCGTCGAGACACGGCCCAGATTCGAGCCCGGCCTTGCTAGAGGCCCAATAAGGCCCACCACACCGTCGTACAAGCGACGCCTCCGATCAACCGGGAGCGAGCCTATTGGGCTGCACTGCCAAATACTCGCCAGCTATACGAGGGAAGACGCTGTGACTGTGTATTCTGTCGAGCAACCACAGCTGAAAGGGCAAAGAAGGCACCTGGCACCATTCTGGATACTCCCCCTCAGAGGACAGGATCAGCACTTTCAGGTCCACTCCCACTCCCCTCCAGGAAAGGGCCTACAACGGACACATCCACCGGCGACGGAGAGCAAGGACCGTCCGCAACCACCACTGACCGCATTTTCGGGACGGACCCAGCACTCTGTGAGACTCGCCCGTCCCACTGACACTGGGGAAACTTGATTAGCCAGTTGCGATCAGCTGGACTAGATCGCCACAGCGCAACCCCTACGGGCTGTTGCACGCTCATCAAAACCTGGTACTTGGTCCGCAAGCCGCACATCCTCTACTCCAGAGGGTGTCTACCTGGCGGCTGTGTCACCAATCTCTCGTCCACCCCCCCTGGACTCCTTTCCTTCCACAGCGGCTCCGCCAGGTGGGGGACGCTGCAGTTCCGCAAGAGGCGCGTACCGCTGTCCTTGCATTGCCGTGCCGTGGTCCCAGCAACCCAGACCACTTTGACAGAAGGCGACGCGTATAAGACCAAGACACGGTGCCGCCAGTAATGGACACCGAGGCAGAGGTCTCAGGTGTCATGTCTGACAGCGACAACGGCTATAACACCGATACTCAATCCCACCACGACGACGAGACCATGGCAGACAACAACACCCAGGAAGGCGGAGGTGCCAACGGCGAGGTCAAGAAGAAATTCGACCCCAAGGACCCCGCCCGACCGAGGAGGAAGAAGGCAAGACGCGCCTGTTTTGCATGCCAAAGAGCTCATTTAACATGCGGTAAGTCTCATTTTCTTTATGTTAGGATATGCGGGCTACTATCGGTTCGCTTCATGTTGTTCTGGCGTCTGTTGATACTTTCTGACGGCGGCTTACTCTCCCCCTCATTGACCCACGTCGCGCTGTCTTCAACTGTTCGCAGATGGCCATACTGACACATGCGCAGGCGATGAACGGCCGTGTTTGAGGTGCGTGAAGCGTGGCCTTGCCGATCAGTGCCAAGACGGCGTCAGGAAAAAGGCAAAGTATCTTCACGACGCTCCTGTTGATGCCCTCGGGCCCGTCCTCGGACCTGGATACAACAATCGCACCACAGTGCCGACACGGCCTAACGGTCATCGGCACCCGTCAAGCACTGCCTCGGAAGAGTCATCTACCCCGGTGGGCGCTTTCTTCGGTCAAGGGAACCCGAATCAGTATCCGGGCATGTATCCCCCATCACAGGCGCCATTGCCCGGCCTGCCCGACGCCCTCTCGTTTGGCAGCCAGCAGTCGCCGGTGTCGCCAACCTTTCAGTCACCCCACGGATCTGCACAGATGGGCGTTGGGTCAGCCGCACCCAACGTGATGAATCTGGCCAACCTCACGACTGGACTCTCATTCGATCCGAGTGGTCCAGCCTTCGACCCGAGTAACCCACTCATATTCAACTACGACATGCGAGCATTCAATGACCTCAAGTTTCAGAGTAATTACTCTGCGATAGAATGGGGCATGCTGAGTAACATGTCGGGCGCCGCAGAAACACCCACCCAGGATCAACCACTCGGAGCCCCAGGCGGCGATGTGCACTTTGGACAGCAGAACGCCTTCGATAGCGGCAACCAGTTCCCCTTCGATTCTAGCGGGCTAGAACAGTTCATGAGCCTGGATGATGCCAACCTCGGCGGCATGCATGCGCAGGGCAACCTGCAGCACGGTCTTCCACATGCCTATGCGATCGCCGCGCGGCCTACAAGCTTACAGAGCCCTAGCACAGAGAACAACAGCCCTCAAGCGACGACAGGCTTTGAAGCTGGCTACGAAGGCTCCCCAACTACTACCAACTTCGCCATCAACCCTACACAACCGCACACTGCCCAACAACAGCAACAACAACAGCAACAACAACAGCAGCAACAGCTTCATCGCCAGAACCGGCAACAGCAATCGACGATGGTCAAGCGCGCCGCCACAAAACGTAAGCGCGACCCCTCGTACATCTACGAGTCCGTCAGGGAACCGTACCCCTACGTGCGCGCGTTTCACAGGCTTATGCTCCTCTTGCAGGCGCGCCTCCCGTCCACCAAGACGCTCACCATCGCCAAGTGCATGGCCAGCATACGAGCGCCCTTCATCTCCTGCACGCGCACCCTGAACAGGGAGGACCTCGTGTTCATGGAGAAGAGCTTCCAGCGGGCGCTGTTCGAGTACGAGGAGTTTATGAACGCGGGTTCGGCGCCGGCGGTAGCGATACGGCGGACAGGGGAGATCGCGGCCGTCAACAAGGAGTTTACCGCCCTCACGGGCTGGTCGCAGGACGTGCTGCTTGGCAACAAGCCCAACTTGAATATCAACACTGGGATATCGTCTAGTGCGTCCAATAGCGGCAGCACGGGACGGGGCACAGGCGAGACGACGCCTAGGATACGGACGCAGAACGAGCAGCAACAACAGAAGCCCAACACGTCATCTGCCTCTGGCGGCCCAGGAGATGCGAAGCTGCCGGTATTCCTGGCAGAGCTGATGGACGAGGACAGCGTGGTGGCCTTTTACGAAGATTTTTCGGAGCTGGCTTTCAACAACAGCCGCGGGCGGGTGACGCGCAAGTGCCGGCTGCTCAAGTACCGCACGCAAGAGAGCGTGGTGGAGGGGTCGCTGGCGGGGAGCAGCAGCGCACTGGCTGCGCAGGCGGAGAACAACAGTAGCAAGCCCCAGCAACATCAGCAGCAGCAACAACAACAACAGCAGCAAGTGACGAAGCAGAGTATACTGAGCAACAGGGTGGCGCGGATCGATGGCGAGCATGGCATATCGAAGCTGGAGAGGGACGGCAAGCTGGAGTGCAGCTATACGTGGGCTATCAAGCGTGATACGTTTGATATTCCCATGTTGATTGTTGTCAATGCGAGTTATCCTATCCGTGGGCTCAGTGATGTTGACACTCGAGTACTGACATTGATTAGTTCTTACCCTGCTATTACCGCACGCACAACCAGTTGGCGGTTTGATTGGTCGAGCGAGCGTACAGCAAGAACACTCATGGAATTACTATCAAGGGACATCTTGCGGCACATAATTTTCAACTGATTCAATGGCCTGGGGCCTGCTTTAGGGAACATCTTGGTTGTGTCTGGTTTTACATCTTGGATTGGTGGGGAAAAAAGTACAGGAAGCCGGCCTGGAATTGGTAACAGTCCGTTCAAACGAGAGCAGGAAAATAGTGTTATACCCTTGTGGAGGTGGTATGGAATGCCCATGGGAAGTTGGTTAGTAGAACAACTGCGAAGGGCAGCGCATGCTTAAGATGTGGTCACATTTTACAACAGATGTCAAAAAACAACTTCTAATGCAAGAGAACGCTGTCTAACAAAACCACGCCTGCTCTATCTCTTCTAAACTCGTCATTTCCAATTGCCTCCCCCTACAAGCCTACGCCTTTCTCTTCTCCTCAACCTTCTCCTCCCCCTCCTCACTCCTAACCAGCCAACTCCCATCCAACTCCCCCTTCTCATCAACCTCCTTCACCAACCACCCCGGCCTCTCCAGACTCCTCCGCGCAACATCCCTATCAATCTTAATATCCTCAATCAACTCCTCCAGCGCTTTGTAATCCTTCTCCTCCCTCACATACCCCAGTATCATAACCCTCATCTCCCTGCCCCTCAAATCAAAGTGTATCCTCCGCATAACATGCACCTCCGCACTCCTCACCTCATTCTTATAAAACGGATTGTACCCGATAGACATAACCATGGGATAAACCCTCCACTTCTCCGTGCCCTCGCCCCAAGCGCGACCCTCGTCGGGTAGTAGGAGGGCGGCGTAGCCGAAGTAGACGCCCGAGGGAATGGTGGGGAGCCAGGAGGATTGCGGGGGGATGTCGACGGGTAGGTTGGCGGTCGGGATGCCTAGGTCTGAGGAGCCGCGGCCGAAGCCGGATTGGACTGGGCCTGACATCAGGAAGGGGAATGGAGGCTCGGGGCCCTGTTCGGGGCCGATGAAGGGAGTGCGGGAGGCGGACATCTGGGTGTAGAGCGGGGTGTGGGTTGTTTCTATTATTTCCGGGGATTGGTAGTGCGTTGAGGGTGGTGGTTGGGTTGACATTTTGGCGGTCGGGCGTGGTTTGTTGTGGTAGGAGATGGGGAGATTGCGGGTTGAGTGGTTGGGGGTTGGAGGTAGATCTGTAGGTAGACCAGGTTGAGGGTGATATGGACGGGGGAAAGGTGAATTCAATGGTAAAGGTGGTGACGCCGTCGAGATAATTGTCGGAGAGCGATGCCGTTGTCGGCGGGCCGGGTTGGTGGGGGGGATGGATAGTTCTAGACGAGCGGGCGATAGGCGATAAGCGATAAGCATTGATAAGCGCGGATCGGCTCGTCATTCAGGGGACAGGAGCAACCTACTCCATATCACTGGCGGCAACCTGGAATGAAAGCCTGTGATGGTTTGACAGTTGGAGTCAACTTAAACTTTCCGGAGATTTCTCAGATTTCTGACATGTCAGTTTCACTCTGATCGAGACTGCAGGTGGCTTGTCCTTCAAGGCAGGCAAGGATGACCCAGATCCGAGAGGCAAAGGGTCCCGGTAAGGAAGGGTTTCAGTTGTCATGTAGGACGACGCATGTTTGTCTTGTGTGGCGTGCCTTCCCCGTTCTGACATCAATGGGCGCGTTCTTTCCTTCCAGGTTGATTGGAACGCTCCAGAGACCGGGGTGGTCATGATTCAAGTTGGTGGCAGTTCAAGATCGCTGTCAACAAACACCGCAGAAGAAAGAACCAGAAGCGATAACGGTTGCTGAGCCAGCATCCCGAGACAGGTTTTGGTCAACATTGAAGACAGCGAGGTATTCCGAAAAGGCCACCCACCGCTGAGAAGCACGGTACCTTCCTTGCCTCGAGAAGACAGTGCGAAACTCAACTGAACCTGAGCCTGAGGTTGGACGTTACGTCTGGCAGAAGATGAAGGTGCGATGGTCAACAGTTATGAGGCATCAGCTTCAGAGTTCCCGTCGTCTTCAAGTTCGACCTGCTCCTTCCACCTCGCTCCTTCCTTCACGCACGAGCAGACCTCATTCCACCTCAGTTCAAGTTTGACTTCCGCCACCTCAGTTTCTCCCTCGTTCTCTCGTTCACTCCCGGTTCGTCTTCGTTCTCTCGTCCTAACACCTCTCACCCACCGTTCATCCCGAGCGATTCCTCAACGTACCTTAACGAGGAACCCATCCATTCTATTTCTCGCGCCATCAACATTTGTGCTTGAAATATGAGCAATGAGCAAGTGTCTTTTCTCTTCTGTTCTAAGTTCATTCATCCTTGCCTATCGCAATGGCATCTCAACCCAGTTTCCCACAGCCGTGGCGCTTCACTTACGCCCTCACCCACGTCCACGTCGACGTGAAACAATTAGCCAAGGGGGCTATCATCCTGGTGATCAAATGCGATACCGGGCACTCGCCTGCATCTGCCTCTCAGCAATACGACGAGGAGCCGGAGCACACGCTTCATGTGTACAAGGAGGATGAGCCAAATCCCAGGGTATGGCATCAATTGACCACCCCTTCTCAAAGTTTACTCGCTTCGACGGCTGATACTGACTGTTTATCTTCCTACAGCTCTCACTGTGCCTCGATGATTTCCTGCCTTCCCCTGGTTCCCAGATTCAGAGGAAACCTGTCCGTTATTCTGTCCAAAAACTGCGCCTAAGAGTCGCCGGTCGCAATCTGATCGAGCTCGTGAGTCCCATCCCATCTAGGCTTGTTCTGGTTACGTCGAAATTGACCAGTGATTGCAGCGTCCGGTCCACGATTTGTGGTTCGACAACGGCCAGGACCTACTCGACGCCGTGGAAAGACTTGTCAAGATCGGCATAACCTGCATCAATGAAGACCATGACCCGACACCGCGCCAGCCTACACCGGCAGCGTCGCAGTCCGTATCCACCAACATTCCCAACAGCAGGTCTTCTAGTCCGTGGCTTTTCCTTTCGGCGGATGCAATGCGGACTGGAGGAGTCAGATCTCCTTTCCCACCCAGAGCGGATGGGAAATTGCAGGCGTTTGCTCTAGTTCAGAAGAGAAAACAGCCGATTTCAACCCCTCCGACGCAAGAAACTACGTCCGAAGCAACATCTAAACGTTCCAGGAACAACCAACCCAGGGATAGGCCAACGGGAGAACCCAGCTCCGCTCCTAGGCGTACCAACAGCACGCAAGCGGCTCCGGCTGGTTCGAGCCAAGTAGATCTCAGCCCATATCCAACACTACCGCGGCGGACCCAAGAAAGTCGTTCCATGCTGCCGCCTGACCAAGAGCGCCGCTTCGAGTCTCAAAACTCGAGCGCGCGGGCGTCACAGGAGAGCCCGGTTCAAGTACAACGTTCGGACCAACCATCTCAGCATTGGAATAACGGTGCGTTGAGGCTTACACCACTTCCACTAAGAGGAGAAGCCGAAGTTGGGCCAAAACAAGCCACGACTATGCAGTTCGCCAAAGAGGACCCTTCTACCCACACAACTTCTTCGAATGATCTGTCGCACCAGACCCATCAGAGTCCGTTGAGACAAAGCTTGTTGCAGTCTGCCGTGATAAGGGCGCCGAGTTTCGACGCTCAACCCGGTAACTCGGACCAAAAGCATCACGACGAGCCCTCGCAGGAACGTTCACAGCCAGCTCAAGATATCCTTGACAGGCTTCCACCGAAGCGAGATCTCAACTTCGCCGCCATGCGAGCAGGTTCAACGGCAAACAGATCGGATGCGGATAACCGCCAGGCAAATGTGCAACCGTGTCAGACTACTACACTCAGCACTTCGGCAATCATACGGGAACAAGATCCCGAGTTGTCTGGCTTGGGAACAGAAGGCGCACACCAACCCCTAGCTGGCGAAGGACGACGCATGCACGCAGACGGAGAGTCTCACACCTCATCAGGTCAGCTACGCAGACCACGCATACGCATCAAGCTCCTGAATCTCAAGCTCCTGAATCGCCCCGAGGCGGACAGTGATTCCCGGGTAGAAACCCACCAAAAGCCCTATAAGGGCTTGCAGATGTCACCACCTACGACTGACGAGACAAGCGCCGACATTTTTAGGTGTAGCCAGTTTCCGTCGGGAGAACCACCGGCGGAGGATAAGGACGGCGAACACGCTCAGAACATACACCGCTCGCAGCCTTCTCAACTTCAAACCCCAACTCCTCAGATACCATCTGTGGCCATCTCTGTCGCGGACAGTCGGGAGGATATGAGCGACAATTTTAGCCCTTACGAGCGGTTTTGGAATAGGAGTTTCAAGGAAGAAGAGTTGAGGGAGGAATGGGAGAAGGCATTGGCCGACGCGCCAGACGAGGAGGCTATTATAAGAAGCCTTGTGATGATCTATTCGGAAGAGGTGAATCTGTTCTATTCACGGGCGGATACAGGGGCCACATGAGTCCTGATGTCTCTGCGATTGCATGGAGGCGCTATGGTAATTGCTGGTGCGGGCCCTGTGAGTAGTTTGACAACGATCAAAGAGAGGAGATATGGGCACGGGAAAGGTTGTGGTGCATGACTGCACGCGGCCGCGTCTCAGTTTGGTTGCTATGGTCCGTTTGAGGCTGGTCAATGCCATCACCTATCTTCTGTCGGATTCAACCGGTTTCCATGAGAGCAAAGCCCTCTGAAGTGTGCCCCGGCGGTGTGAGAGACTGGCTGGACCTAACGCTGCCGCGAACGGCAGCATCAGGGCGAGGTTGCAAAGTCATATCAACACCGCAATACATATAGACTCTACCATTTGACTCGACTCTGAGAATGCACCTACTGATCCGACCGGAAGCCTTCCTTTATGCATGTTCAGCCATGTATACCGGGTAGCACATGATGGCGAGAGGAACATGTCCGCTATGCACCTCGAACGCCGCCTCGGAACCTTGTTGTGAACACCATATATGCCGCAAAGGAGGAATAGGTCTGGCATTCGAACGCCGTCGCTTAGGCCATTGGTGAGTTTTGGTGCCCATCATACAGTCGAACCCATGTTAATTCATATTCTCTAATGTACATACACATCATTAATCATTACTCATAACATCCACCATCCGGGTATCTTTACACAGCTTCCCCCTTCCCCCTCCCACTTTCTGCTCTACTCCCCCTTCCCCCCTCCTAAGTCCATCAACTCCCCCCCAACCGATCAAAAAGCATAACCAACCCCATCGCCGCCCCCGCCGCGGCGCCACCGACAACCATCATCTGCGCACCCCCGCAGAACCCCAACCCCACGGCCCTCCGTCCGCGCCACCCCGTAACAACACAAGTCTTGACGTACCCGAACCCGAAAAGCGCGACGGCCATGACGGCAACGCTGATCCACAGGCCCAACATGACCTCCTCGGCGCCGACGCAGAAGTAGGGGAGCAGCGGCACGAGACCGCCCAGGAAGTAGGCCAGGGCGATGGTCGTCGCCGAGGTCAGGGCGCGGGAGGAGGAGGGCTCCTCGGCGCAGTGGGCGAAGCGGGTGAGGAAGTCGACTGTAGTTTCTCGCCCGCCGGAGGGGGACGACACAAGGTGGGTGGTGAGGGAGTTGAGGAGCGGTGCGGGGAGGCCGTAAGGCTCGAAGACGGAGCGGATGGATTCCTCTGCTGCTTGGGGGGATTTGCTGAGGAGGGTTGCCGTTTGGAGGCGGGTTTCGTGGTAGGATGCTCTAGGGGGGCCATGTTAGTTATTGCTGGCAGAAATCGGACGGGAGAGAAGAGAAAGGGGAGGGGGAATAACATACATCTCGCTCTTGGCACCCAGGTACCCGCCCAGTCCCATGCTGATCGCGCCGGCGATGAGCTCCGCCAGACCGCCGTAGACGACGACGCGGGTGTTGCCCAGCGCGGACAGACCCGCCGTGAGGGCGAAGGGGACGGTGAGCCCGTCGGAGAGGCCGATGGTGGCATCGGAAATTACGCGGGCTGTGATGCGGAAGCCAGGTGGCTTTTTGGAGGAGTCGTGTTGTTTTTGGGATGGAGACAGAGGTAATTGTTGGGCCTCGAGGTCGGTGGATGTGATGGTTGATGAGGAGGAGGCTGTTGAGGAGGACCGGGATTTGCAGGTGGTGGTGGTGGTGCCGTAACTGTGGCTGTGGGGGTCTGATGAGAGGAGACGGGGGGAGGACTGGGGGTGCCCGAATAGGAGGGATTTGAGGGCTGCTATGGACATTGTGAGGGTTTGGGAGATGAGTTGTGGTGATGGTTGAGGTTGAGGGTGTGGTGTGCTAAGTTGGTCTCGTGAGAGTGGCGAGACGAACTTTATAGATGGGTGTGATGTATGGGCGTGATGCTGAGGTGCCGAAGCAGACAGCGAACCCGGGCAGATATTTATTTCGAAGAAGAACAGTAGCTATGCCAACTAGTGGATGGTCATTATAGAATTTGCTACTTGACGGTAGAAAGATGCATTGTTTGGTCTCAATATGGAACCGATTCGACGTGTAAGAGAGCTTTGGCCAATGACGAAAGGGTGAAGAAGAGGTAATCGCGAATAATCAACATCTGATTGGTCGGAGAATGCTCCCTTCGGTCTGGAAGTGGGGTTCTTTTCGACTTTCAGGCCTTCAAGGTCCTCCACCTCTTTTAAAGGACCCTTGGTGGAGGAATAGTCGAACTAACACACTCGGAGCCGAAGGAGCTATGCTTCTTGGTCAGAGTAAGCTCGGAGTAAGGTGCGTAAGCATCCTGATGTATGGTCCCGTTGTTTTTTTTAGCAGGTTATGGGTCCTTTTTCTTGTTGAAGGTTGGATTTAGACCGTCGTTGATTGGTCGGAGTTGTGTCGGTTGCCGGAGTCTGTCTTAGAACGAACGAACTTCTCTGGCAAGAATCCGAAGAAGTGGAGGGAGTGACAACATCACGCTTAGTTAGGGCCAACTCGATACCAACAGGTGTAGAACCTGCCACGTTCAACGTCTCTGGCTTCAAAGGTCCCAAGATAGGAACAACTCGGGCTAGATGCGCCGAACACACAACCAGCAAACAAACTTACAGGGCAACCTTCGGGCACTTGGGAGGATATATCCCTCCACTTACCGTGGTGGGTAGGTTCGCCGGAATGTCTCGTCGTCGACAAGACCGAGAAAGAACGTCGCACTGTCGAAACCCCCAAAACCCGGGCTCTGGGTCAGAGCCCGAGACTGAATAAAGGTGAATAAAGGTGAATGGACCACCGGGTCTCCTACCATGTTGTGGGATGGAGTTGACTGGCGAAAGACATAAGACTTTCCGTATCAAGGCGCGGGCAGCCTTACAAGATGGGCATACCCGTATCGTGGGTTTGAGAGAATGGAGTGAGGGATGGGAGGATGGAAGATTACGAGAGGAAGACAGCAGAAGATTGCGCACATGTGACAAAGGTAGGGAGGTACTCTGACGGCGCGCCCTTGGGCTGCTGGGTACGATAAAGAACTGACTTGTCGACTCCATCCTTCGGTCGTGCTCGTGTGTTCAGGCACATCACTTACTTGGCTGTGATGATCAAACCAGAAGCCTTCCTGGAGAATGTGCGGCATAGTCTGTGGTGATGGATCAGGCCGTCGTCCAATATCCCCGTCACCCTGTTGTTGGCGACTGTGTCGAATCTCACACCCTCATGGCTGGCCATCCCCTCTGCTAAGAGTATCCGGCACGGGGTCGGAGGTTTGGCAAGCGGTGTGATGATCAAGAATAGGGACACAAAGTGGCCAACGACTTGTCTACCTTACCCGTATGCCATTTATGGCACATCTACTCAGACTACTCCATACCGGCCACAGCACCACTAGCAGGCATCCATAGGCACGTTATCCGGTCAGCAGCTGGACACAAAGATTCACCGGCCAGTGTGATTGGACCAACAAGCGCGACCAAGCGTGCCATCACGGTGCCAATGCGGAGTGGCTCCTTGATGCTATATAAAGCACGGATCCAACCACGCTACAGACGCCACTGGACCCAGATCCTTGGTCTGCCATCACAGGGTCCAGCAGGCCAAGGCGACAAGCGCTAGGGCGGATATGGCTATTTTGAGACTTCTTGAAGATCAGACCTATGCACGGTGAGGTACGGCGATGTCGTTGATGGTGATGTTGATGCCGTTGTGTCCATGGCCGAATGGCGGACTAGAGATATATGACTCGACAGCGGGAAGTCGCATATCCGATGCGGGATGTCTGAAAGGGACGATCCGGGGAAAGCACCTAGTTTCAGAGCTCTAAAAACGGGTGTCTTTTGATCAACTGTCGAGAGCTTGGTCGCTTGTTGTAATGTCCGTGAGCTTCAGCAGCTTGCTTGGGGTGAGCGGATCAGCCCGCAGGGATGTGAGCGGCCGCTTTACCCAACCCAGATCCGATATGTGGGAGATCTTTATGCCGTTTCGATGCTTCTGTCGAGCAGACGGGACGAAGCTATTTTCAGCCAGTTTTGCCGTTGGGACATCCTTGGACGCTCGGGGCCGTCCTTGTCAGCCTGGTTAGGGAGCCCGAGGTTTGACGACTCCATTCAGGTGCGATTATGCTGGTGTTTCACGGTCAAATAATGACCAGCAACATCGTGAACATGCCAATGAAACAAACGCCTTGCTTCAGCTGCCAAAGCCGTGAAGCAATGTGATGTGAGAATTGAGAGTCGAGTCGGGACCACTGCTATAAATAATCTCATCACAATCCGCTCCCGTCTGCACCGCTACGGCGCCGAGAGCTATGTGTGGGGAAGGCGGCAGGAGGCGTCTAATCGGAGAGACGACATGCCGTAATGGAATGGACTGCTCAGCATCTATCACAGTAGATCTGAGAGAGTCACAAGTCGCTTGACTTGGGAAGCGACCAAGATAGCCGCCCCTTGAGCTAGTCGTCTTGGCTTTCGGCGTCTATCTCGTTAGCAACAGATATCCGAGGAGGATCAAGACGCCGATGACAGCTTCGTCGGGGGCGGTCATCGCGGTCATTACACTGAATGCTTTCACCCAGGAAACTGGAAAGTGCTTGGGGGCCGCGCGACGCACGAGTCACTGGATAAGCTGACCACTTGGTCAGTTGGATGTTTGCAACTTTGTCGGTGTTCAGTGGTGTTATAGCTGCTGATATCGAGCCGTTGGACCAGGGGGCTTATTTATCTGTATGGGCGTTGGCAACGTGACACGACTGACACGTTGGACACCCGTCTCCAGTAGCCTTGTACTGTGTGAGTTGTTCCAGATTGAGTGACCGCGGTGGGCAAGATCATGCTGTGTGGCGTTGTACGTCTTGGATTTGACGAGATCTGGCAATCCGGAGAGATTGTGTTGACCTGCTGGGTAAGGGAGACTGTTGTGATCCGGTCGACAGCCGCTGCTGTGACCCAGGGACAACGGCCACACAAACGCCCACCATTTCCGCAGAGAACCGAAAGTGCTGATCGCCACTACGAGGAATTCACAGCTCTCCGGCCCCTCCATGAGAGATGGCACCGTCCGGATCGGCGCCGGAGAAGGAACCGGGAGCCGGGCTAGCGTCGGTTGAAGTGCGGCCGGCCAGGTTCTATTCCATAGCCGGTGTGGTTTCTTAGGCTCCATGCTGTCTCGCGTCAAAGCATTGAAGCGAAGAGGATCCGAACGAGGGATAATTGTTGGCCCCTTTGCCACGAGGCTTGGAGGAGTGTGAAAGTGTGGAAGGATGCATTGTTTGCTTTGCAGAAACAAAGAGTTCGCTAATGCAGTGTCGACCCGAACACATCGAATCATGTCGCTCGAACCAACAAGGGCAGTTAAGCGCCGGCGGGCACTCTTCACAAAATGCACGAACAGGCAGCCAATGAGAGCGTCGCTTGCATTTTGCCCGCATTTGATGGTGCCAAAAATAAATTGAAGACGGCCCCACCTCCAGCGGGAGATCCAATCATGAACACTCTGCCCCTCCTTTTCTTCGAGATCCATCATCCAAGCACGGCTCCATCACTCCAGTCCAGATTGAGATCTCGCTCACGTTGGCCTCACCACATCTCACATCTCGGCCATCTCACATCCTGTGTTTGTACCCCACGACAGGTCATGAATCTGCCTGTGCTGTCGAGGGATCGCTAGTTTGCAAGTGACAAACTCTAGCAGCAAGCAGGCCTGCAGAGATGACCAACAAGCGTTGGAAGGAAGGACATGGTGGTTGCATCTCTGCATGCCACTATCGGGGCTACGTTGACAGCTTGAAGCATCCAGCTTGCTACTGACTTAGATAGGCTTGCTATTGGCGATACGGTGTAGCTCTAGCACGATGGCCAAGATGCCGTAGGGCATTATCACGACCGGTTCAAAGTAACCTCAAGCCGGCACCTATATGCCTTTGCTGCAATGCAGAAGAAGCCATCTTTCTCACTGGCTTACAGGGCCACTTTTGACATCGAGATGCCCGCCAGGCAAGGACTGGGGACGGGCGGAGATATAGCAAGCAATCTATCGTACATTGGCCCCCAGACTGGCCACTGACTCTCCATTGCTCGCCCGAACTGCCCAGAGTCGCAGCCGGAAGAAGCACCCATTTCTGGCCTGAAGGAGAACGAGAGTTCACTGGATGAGCTGGCCGGTGTTATGGAGCTTCAAGTGAAGACGTTCAAGGCGGGAGGCACGGGTCCCGCATTTCTTCCATGCAGGTTCGAGATTTGGGGGGTGGCAGGATGACAGGGGTGGAATAGGATCACCCCTCGTAGAGACAGGGGTGGCCGATATGCCTGGTCGCATTGCACGATTAGGAACCCCGGACACCGCAGGCCAGACCACCTCTCTCAAACAGTCGATCCATATCGGCCTTCCGTCCAAGTGGGCAGAGTGGACGGAATACCGTCGCTTTCTTTTTTATCTTCCTGCATCTCGCTCCCCTCCCACTTCTTCCCGACCTACACGCACATACATTGGCAATCAGAGCCTCAGTGTCGTCTTGTCAGCCGTGCCTTTCGCCGACAGGTTGACAGGCTCGACAAGGTTGCGGCGAGACAACACCACCTCACCGCACCTCTACCCGCGCCTGTTCGACGATCTGTGGCCGCACGGTTTCCTCTCTCGTGGACTTGACTCACGGCGTGTTGCTTTCTGGTCATGGCCTTGGCGACAAATTAGCCGGACGACAACTACTCTCACCACGATTGTCGACTGCCGGCCCGTTTCTACCTGCTTTGTATGGTGTTATTCAGGGAATAAGAACGGTGGTGAGCCTGGTTGCTGTTCACAGGATCGGAGGCAGCACTCGGTACTGTGTTGGAGCGGTCCGAGAATAGCTCAACATCCTGTGTGACCAGCATCGGCACCTTGAATTGTACAGCGACGTCGAATACAACCTTCAAGTCATGTCAATAACCATGAGCTCCGCCCGCGATCCAACGGCGCGGTTGCGCGCTGGACTCAACCCCCTCTTGACGGCCTCGCTCGGTGTCTACCACCCCAACCAGACAAACACGCCGCTGTCCGCCGTGTCTATGGCATCGGGGTCTCACACCGGCTCCCTCAATGCCTTCTCCTCGGCTCAGACACCTGTGAGCGCCATCCAGCCATACAACCCGCAGCAATGGATAGCCTCGCCGGTCCCTGGCCACCCCGAGCGGGCAGCTCAACACTATGAGCAGCCTCAACGTAAGTCACCTCGACGTGTTATAACTCAATCGGACGCTCACATGTTTCTCATCAGCATCACCGCCTCCGCCGCCTCCTTACTCACCGCCCCGGAGTCAACGACCTCCTAGCATGTCATTTGACCCGCAGCAGGTCGCCAACATCTCCGCCGCAAGAGCCCCTCCTCCGCCGGTAGTACAGCCGCGGCCGTCTCCGGAGGTAGCGCCAATAGCCAACACTACCTTTGCTCCACCGCCTGGGACAAGAGGTGCTTCACGGGAGAGGCGCTTCGGGTTGCCGTCGTTCGGCAGGAGGAGAGAATCAGACTCACCGGAACAGTACTCCAATCATACGCCAATACATCATCCGGCACCACATCCACTATCGATAGCATCTCGCCCTCATGCCCTGCAACATCAAGCGCCTCTGACGTTACAGATACCACATAGGTCCGACTCTGATTCCTCGCAGAATCTTCCTCCCGGAGCTAGACGAGCTGTATCAACACCCGCTGTCGCCAGTCCGGTATCAGCAAGATCAAGGTCATCATCACAGGTTCGGTGGGACCAACCGATGGGTATTCAACTACCACCTCCGCCACCAGGACCACCACCAGCCTCTTCGCGGTCGCAGAGTGTAACCAGGGCGGGCGAGAATGGTGCACCTGTCATGGCGCCGCCAACAAGACGACCACCTCCTAGTGGGGTCACCGCACTGGGTCCAGTGCCACCAACACCGCAGAATTGGGTAGACGAGGATGAACAGCCGCGAAGGGAGCCGTCTCCAATCAGGACGAGTGAAGAACTCAGCGTTACGAGCACCAACCCTCCGGACTCAGCAATATCGACGGCGACATCGCAAGCGAGCTCGGCTGCTGGTCTGGCAAGAGCACGAGCTCTGAGGAGTGAAAAGTCTCTGCTACAACGTCGCAGCGAGAGCCGGACGAGAGGCGGAGTTCACAACTCGATCGACGCCTCGCTGGACATGCAGTCGCTGTCCGACATCGTTATACCATCTGGTTCAGGCGGTTTGAGTCGGAGATTAACGATTAACAGAGGGACTCCAAGGAGTAGCCGGACAGGGCAGAACACTCCCCAAACGGCAGATACTCTGGCCTCGTCGGAAGCCAGCGGCGAGAGCGGCTCTACCCCCAGAGCACTTAGCAGTGCAACCACGCAAGAAGGTGGTCCAGAGACACCCACACCACCCTTCTCGCCTCAGCCACGCAGATCACGTGCTACCCCCGAGCCACATCCGTCCATCGCCCCCAAAGCCCTACCGACACCTCCACCTCAAAGTCGCTCATCATCCCGGACACCCCTCAGATCCAGGGAAAGCAGCTATCCGCGTGAACCATTATCCCCGAGACCGCTGACCCGCCAGATCGTCATCAGCCAATCTGCCGAGCAGTTCTCGCGTGCCAGCATCGACCGCTTCCAACAATTCGCCGAGAAGGAAGCCCATGCAGCCGACGATGCGGAGAGGGTGCGGCTTTTCGCCGAATTCTTTGTCAACGAGTCCAGGATCAGGAGGGAGCGGTACTCGAGCGCCATCAGCGCGATGGGCTCAGAGATCTTTGACCTGAGTCGGGATCTCTTCCGCCCGATGGCTCAGAGAAGGGAGTCTGCGGTTTCATCCACGGCTAGTGCAGCCGAGTTTACGCCGCAGACGTCTGAGCCGCCCAGGTCTCAGAGGGGATCGTTCGGTTCAAGTGCTGTTCGTGACAGTCCGGTTCAGGCCGGCACGCCATCCTCAGCCAATGCTCCCTCCCCGTCTCCCTCCGGCACTCCTCAGGGCCAAAACTGGCAGTCACCGAACTACATGCCCTCCCTCTCGCCAATCCTCAGCATGAGCGCCAGCAGCGCTCTAGACGAGGAGGACTCCCGCGGCCGACCAGCAAGCAGATGGTGGGAAGCCGACTCCAACGGTGAACCCGTCCGCATGGAGCGAAGCAAGCGGGAGTCGAAGTACATGGGCGTCCCCAAAGAAGCCCGCGAAGCCCTCCAATACGAAGATGCCCCAGAAGCCAGCTCAAGCCGCCAGCCCGCCCACGACTACCCGCTTGAAAAGATGGGCTGGCACGAGGAAGAGCCGCAAGTCAGCACGCCCTTGCAATTCAACCCCCTCCGCAACTCCCTCCACTCCTTATCCTCCCCCAACACCCCCAACCCGGCTCACCTGGACTGCTCCCGCCTCGTGACCTTACCACCGCCATACCCGCGGCACCACCCGGCCGTGAACAACAACCACCCGGAACTGACCGAATCCCGCGACGCCGTCCGCGTGCTGAGCGACATGACCCAAGTCGAAGGCACGAAGGCCCAATTCCTCGAGGTCTCGGCAAAGATCCGCGCCGAAGCCGTCGAGGAAGCCAAGCAGCGCATCCAGTCCCTGCGGCAGAATCTCCAGGCCGAGATAAACGCCGGCACGATCGGCTACGCCGAAGCGGGGCAGATCGAGGCGGACGCGAAGCTCTCGGAGACCGCAAAAGCCAAGGAGCTCGAGAAGAAGGACTTCGAGTCCTTCCAGGCCGTCGTCGTGATGCCGCTCAACGACCTCCTCACCTCCCGCATCGCCGCTGCCACCGCCCTCTTCGACGAGCTGCGGGGGCGGCTGTTCAGCGACACGCACTCTTCCAACCCGAACATGCCGCAGGAAGAAGGCGACGAGCAGCCCGAACTCCTCGAGAAGCTGACCCTACTGAAATGGATCTTCGAGACCCGCGAGCACCTCCACCGCGCCATCTACGACATCCTCACGGACCGCAACGACCGCTACCGCGAGATGGTCCTGACGCCCTACCGCCTCTCGGGCAACGCAGACAAGGTCGCCTCGGCGACGGCCTTCTTCGCCGAGGACGCGGCCAAGCGGTCGCTAGCATTCAGCGAGGAGGTCCTGCACCGCACGCAGGAGTTCCGGGACGTGGTGGAGGAGACCGTCGTGCGGGGCGTGGAAGCGCAGCTCGGCGCGTTCTGGGACATCGCACCGGCCCTGAAGCGGCTCCTCGATAAGATCCCGCTCGACCTGACGGGGTTCAAGATCCAGATCCCGACCAGCGAGTACGAGGAAAACCCGGCCTACGTGGAGCACCCGATGCAGTACCTCTTTAGTCTTTTGCTGCACGCGGAGAAGAGCACGTACCAGTTCATCGAGTCTCAGACGAACCTGCTGTGCCTACTGCACGAGGTGCGGGAGGCGGTGGTCGTGGCCAAGTGCAAGGTGATGGAGATGGATGGGAGGGATGGCGGGAGGGTGGAAGAGGTGAAAGCGGACGAGATGGGGAGGCTGACGGACGATTTGAAGGAGAAGGTCCGCGTCGTGCAGGAACAGTGGAGCGATGCGCTGGGGGAGGGGATTGGGTTGGTTAAGGAGCGGTTGGGGGAGTGGTTGCTTGAGACGGGGGGGTGGGACGAGAGTCTTGAGGATGAGGGGGTTGGGGGGGTGCAGATTTGATGGGGAGGGAGGGAGGGGAGGTGAATTGCTGATACCCCTTACACCGACTGCATGATGGGATTTTGTTTTGTCTTGTTGGGCTCTTTGATGTTGGGATATGTACTGGGAGTTGGATACCTCGGGAGAGGATGGAATTTATGAAGCATAGTCATCATACCCGTTTTTACTTCTGTCTATAAATTTGATGTCGATATGGATACCGCGACCCTGAACAGAAGGACGCAAGTTCACTCCGTGGCAGAGCGACGCCAGAGAAGAGACATAGACGTGCCACTTGGTTCGGGCTAAGTCTATGATGTATATTTCAGATTATCGCGCAGGACAGTGATAATTGAGTTCCGCTTGGCCCCTGAATCACTCCAAACCAGTCTTTACAGGAAATAGTCGTTCTATGGGAAGCCCCAATCACTGCCCTTTTCGACAATCAGCTCCTTTTCCGCTTTTTCATGGTGCTCAACAGCAAGACCTTAATCAAGATGGATTCATCTACTTCACCCACCCCAGAATCCATAAGAGGGCTGGGTCCCTGACCCCAGGAGCTACACCTCTGCTCCCATCAGACACAGACATTCATGCTTCAGACCATACTACCCAGCATACTTGGCCATACCATAGTATCCAAGACGGGCTTTCAAGCCGACACCAACCATAAAGCATTTACAATGCCAACGGGAGACGGAGAACACGACTGTGTTGTCGAACCGCCTGAGGAGCTGCCGCCGTATTATGACCAAGCCTCGCCCTTGACCCAGGTTTACGGGGCTTTCGAGCAGGTACCTTCCGGCCACGACCGACCGCCCCTGCAGAGGCGAATTCATTGAGAGAGGAGGGGATCGCACTAACATGATTTCCAGGATGTGCGAGATCTTTCTGTCATAGTCGACGAATACCGCGAACGCTACGAGAGGGTCTACCCTTGTCTTGAGTGCGAGGAGGCGCAGCAGACATGCCGCGGGAAGACTGGTCCAAAGTGCACCCGGTGCAAGGGGCAGAACCTTGATTGCTGCTATCCCGAACGAGACTTGCAGCCGGAGCAGTGCTCGGAATGTCACAAGGCTAAGGAACTCCCCGAGGACTGCAACAACAGCTTCTTCAACGAGTGCGACCGCTGCAAACGCGAGAAGTTAGGATGTAAGCCCGTGAAGGCAGTCAAGGCAGTCAAGGACAAGGACGACCACAGATGCCAGGAGTGCAAACACATCGACAAGTCGCCGTGTGACAGGAGCGACACTAGTACTTGTGACCATTGCTGGGGATTAGGTCAGCTCATCCATTGCGATTATGCTCCCTGGACGAGACGTCGGACGGCCTTGCACCGTGTCACTGAGAGTCCGCATAAGTCTTTGGATTACCTCGAGGAATGAGATTTCGGGATAACCCGGGAAGATGGCTCTGGCGTTTCCCTACTACCATTGGACCAGGAAATAATACTGCTGCCCGAATAAGATCGTGATATTTTTAGGTAGAGCAGGTCTGGAAATTTCAAGGAGTGAATCTGAGCTGTGGACGGACTCGGTCGCGAAGGGCTGAATGAAGGAGAGTTGAGAGAAACCACAAGCATGACGAGGAACAAATTTCGGGAAATAGGTTAGTTGCTTTGGCACGTAATATAACAGTAATGGCAGCTCTAGGATGTGAGCATGCGGCTTGCTTGCTATAGGTGGGGAAATGTATGCATAGAATGAGTTGTAATGTGTTTATCTTACGGCTAGATGCCGAGTACAGAGTAGCGGCACGGGCGGGTCAGGAGTGCTCTTTGATGAAGGGGTCATTTTGGCGTCTATGTCTTTGTTAGCAGACGTATAAAGCATCCATCGAAGCCACCGAGATGTAATGCTGTAAGCCAAGTGTCATGTGCTGTGACAACAGATTGTGGAAAACAGTTTCTCGATTGACTGGTTCAACCCTCCAAAACGTGTATTTTGAGGGACTTGAGGATCTCTATATACACAGAGGGCTGTAGGCGTCTCCAGGGGCCTGCAGTTTCCAGAACCTTCGTGCCTTGCGTAGGTGGCGCAATACGCCCAGCCTTGGCAGAAGATACTCGAATTTGGCAGGATCCAGGGGTTGGCGATAGCCTCATTTCAGGGGTTCGATCCTTTTCCTCCCACACAGATGTGGTCATCCGTCATATACCAGTTTCGCCATAATTGCCGTGTCCTTTGTAGAACTTCATTAGCACTCGAGTGGCAGTGTCGATAGACGATCCCAGGTGAGATTAACTACGGTATAAGAGTCAGGAGAAGGACTAGCTTCATAGACATCACACATCTGTGCTAACCAGCTGCAGTCCGTTTGACAGATTAGTCCTGTGACTCCCGTCGGTGCCCACGTGTATAGACTGATACCTCCAGTGCCCGCTGACTTGGAAACTGTGAAAGTCTCGACTTTTTGACGGATTATAGTTGAAAGGAGGGATTATTCATCTTTGCCCAGGTTCGAAGGTCTAAACACGTGCGTAGGCTTCGTGAACAACAACTCCTAAAGGACTCTTAGCTTAAAGCACCGAGTCACTACCTGGACATGATCGTCGTATTCTGACACTTACTACGAGTAGTTGGCCACCATATGTCAAGAGGCCCCTATGTCACTAGACCTCGTATCCAGTCGTTAGGTTGAAGGTGGAGTAGCGATAGACAGATCAAAAGCTGTGATACATGACATCTGGATATGTATTCATGAGTCCGTACGAATTCGCTCGAATTCGCCTAACCCACGATGTCCATAGAAGCGCGCAATACGTATAAACACCGTGATCGCCCTCTCTCACTCTGTCCATTGACTCCAACTTCCTTCAGCATCTAAACGTTAAGGGTTTGCAAGCCTACATTGACAGCGATCACCGGTCAAACCACTTCCGGAGTTTGAAACACTGCCCGATTAGCCCACTGGACTGAGTAGGCCATCGAACCCAGGCTTTCAAGACGCTTGAATACATTACAGAATTGTGGAGGACAACTACCAGATCGGACACCCCTCTTAAGTCGGGATCACAATGTCGTCCAAGTCGTTACAATCAGCCGAGAGATGGCGACCAGTATGTTGAGCGACTTGCCGGGGAGCCGCCGTGCGAAACCACGCCCGATTACGATTTGCACACCCCAAACCCGGACGAGGCGCGGACTCCTGGCGTATGGGATGATGACGTTGACGCATTCAATCGGGAGCTTGATGACTTCCGCGCGAACCACCAACCGGGCGACACCCCAGCCTTCGATCCCACGGTCTTCGAAGAAGGCTTCGACCAAGCCGAATACTATTCGAGTCCCCATCTGCAGCAGCCTGAGGACACCGACCAGCAGCAATACGAAGTATCGTCGCAGAGTACCAGCAGTAGCAAGAGCAAAAGCAAGGATAAGGGCGAGAGCAAGGATAAGGGAAAGGGCAAGCGCCAGCACGCTAGCACCCCGAGTACCGGTTCGACTAGTTCACATCATAGGCGTGGGCAGCCGAGCAAGCGATCTAGAGGAGAACAGAGGGCTACGGACGCTGCCGAATATGCGTCAGGCGCTAATACTTCCGGCCTGGGATATGAGGAGCAGGAGCAGCAGCAGTACGAGACAGAGGATTCGCCCCACGAAGCTCTCAGGGCCATGAGTCTCTATCCCGAAGAGCAAGGCCAGGGTGCTGTACCGGTCCCTCAGGGCCCGTGCTGGAACTGTCGCGATGATCCCGTTCCGAAAGGAAAGCGGTTGCCTCTTGAGTACCTGCCCTGTGAGGTTGTGGGCGACAGTCCATATTGCAACCCCTGTTTGCAAACAGCCCGCGACTGTACCTTTGGCGTAGACCAGAAGAGGCGTACGAGGTGTTACAGCTGTGCGGCGAGTACACTGGATCCATACTGTGTTGAGAAGGCGGCAGGCCCTTGTGTCTGGTGCAAGTATAGGGGCTTGCCGTGCGTGCATCCCAGTCAGGAACTGCCTCTGATCTGCACCAAATGTACGTCTAAGACCGAAAATCAGATCAAGGTGAGAAATGCAACAATACCTGGACCGAGCCCTGCACGCCCTGTGTCGAATCAGGTGCAGCAGGCACGTGCGAGCCTATAGTCGCCGAGGGACATCTGATGTGCTCCATGTGCATTGAGGAAGGGGAGTCAGCCTGCGACAGACGAAATCCTACGGAGTGCCCTTCGTGTCTTCGAGATGGGAGGTTTTGCGACTACCCGAGGGCGAGGTTTCTCAGGGGACGCAGTAAGTACAGTGCCAAAAGACATTAGGTTGCGAATAAGAACGGGTCATAGGGAGAGCTGGCGTCAGAACAAGGGGAAGAGTAACAGTATCAACGATTGACTTTAGTGACTTACACTTGCCATTCTGGGTTCATCCCGAATACAAAAGCGATATCAGCTATTTCTCACATGAGCTACTTTGTATGTCAATCATGAGGTGTGCAGCGAAAGAGGAGTGGTTGAACTAAGCGAGTGATCGAGTCCACATACCTCTTCTAATACTCGTGGTGGGATTCCCTTAGCACCACTGTTACCATGTGCTCAACCTCTCTAAGTCAGTGTCGGAAGCTTTCTGCTTCTCCTTGACTTTACAGACAGGCTTCAACTTCGGACCATATCTGGTCGCTACAGGTATGGGAGTAACAGTAGGCGCGGAAAGAACATGCAAGTCAGTTGATAAAAACACGTCAGGTTGGTAAGGAGTAACAGCATGACGAGATGTGAACAAAAGGAGAGCGGCCGACGCGATTTACACCTCAACCTCACTTGGAGTCTTTGAGGGCGGACTCCCTCTTAGTGCATCGTATATCTCTGAGTCTGACACACGGAATCGTTTTGAAAAACAGCTCTGTTGGTATCATAGCAGATAAGGTTGAGAGCAATGTCGAGAAAACTGACAGCTACGCTAGATGTTGACTTGGGAACTCTGGGATTCTAAACAGTAGACCTTTAACGAATGATATTTCAAAGAACCAGGCCTTGAATGTCTATCTAACCACGTGTATAAGCTTCGTGAGCAACAACTCTGAGCTCAAAGCATCGAATCACTAATATTCACGTCATCTCCTATCATTACCCTATCTTTCATACCTACTACTAAATAGTTGGCTGCAATATTCAGAAGGCCCTATATTCACTAGAATCCATGCCTGACTGATTAGAAGTGATGATACATGACATCTGGATATATATTTCATGAATCTATACGGATTCCTCGAAGTTGGCCAACACACGAAGCCAATAGAAGCAGGTGATAGGTATAAATACGTGGTTGCCCACTGTGTTTGTGCCCATCGACCTCAGCTTCCCTTAGCACACACATAAAGAGCTCTCAGGACACTTGAACACCTACAGCTATTCTTGAAGAATATCACGGAATCCAAGAGCAGCTAGCCAACCGAGCATTCAAAATGTCACGGAGTGGCAGGCAACATGGCCAGGGTGGCCAGCAACCTGATGATTCGTCGTACCAGGACTCCCGCCCTGAGTACAGTTACGACAACTCGGCAGCTCCGGATCCCTCAAACCAGGAGCAGAGTCATGACACATACGGTCATGGTAACCAATACTACGGTGCGACTGACCAGGCCAGCGCATACGCGCCTTCAAGCTATGCACAAGGCCAAACAGCGATGTCGGGCTATGTCACCCAGCCACAGGGCAGACCGGCGATTAGCACTGACGCACAGGGTAGACCGGCGTACGGCAACTACGGCTTAGCTGCACTAGCTGCGCAGTCCAGCGTATCCCAGCCCGCAGGTTATGTACAAGGCCAGACAACGACACCGGGGTATGACAACTGGACGTATGGACACGTTGACCAGCAATCCATCGACTTCCTGATTTCAAGCGATCCACAGGGCCATCCAACAACATCGGGAGGGCAAACATCTTCCGGCGCCCTTACCCGAGGCTACAGTGAAGCTGGATACGCCACGAGCCCACATCTACAGCAACCTAATGAGACCGGCACACAGCGGTACGAAGTATCATCACAGTATAGCCACAGCGAGAGCAAGGATAAGGGAAAGGGCAAGCGTCAGCACGCCAGCACCCCAAGCACCAGTTCGACCAGCTCACATCACAAACGTGGGCAGCCGAGCAAGCGCTCTAAGGGAAAGGAGGCAGCCACGGAGGCCGTCGAGACTGAGGATTCGCCGCACGAAGGTCTCAGGGCCATGAGTCTCAACCCCGGAGAGCAACAAGCAACTGGCGAGCCGGTTCCGGAGGGGCCCCCCATCCCTGTGATGATCCCTCCATGCCGCAGTTGTAATTCTCTGAGAGTGCCGTGTCTGAGTACGGGCATTCCCTGTCTGGGTACGGGCATTCCCTGTCTGCAGTGCCAGAACTGCGTGGCCAAGGGAAAGAACTGTAGCTTTGGTCAAGCTCATATAAGGTATCATGCGTGTACCGAGTGCCTCAAGATTTCACCGTTGCGCTGCCTCGGGTTGGGGGCGGGTGCCTGTGTCCGCTGCAAGGAAAAGGGCCTCACATGCATTCATCCCTCCATGGACAGACCAGAAAAATGCTCCAACTGCTCGGCAGACAAACTCTGCGACAATGGCTGGGGGCGTGCATGTGAGAGTTGTAACGTTTTAGGACGGGATTGTGTGCCCAGGGTCGCCATCGGTCCGAGGAGATGCGACCGATGCATCGCGCATGGACAACAAACATGCGACAGAACGCAGAATCCTAATTGCACTTTCTGCCTGTCCAATGGGCGCCATTGCGCTTACTCGGCGCGTCGGGAGCGAAAGAGGTAATGTCTAGTGTGGCTACAGAATACAAATACAACAGCGATGATAGACAGTTCTCATAAGGTTTACTTCCGAAGGTTTCACTCCGCAGAAGGTACCTTATGTTCGGGTAACCTAAGCGAGTGACCTGATTCTAAAATGCAAGCACACAAGTACCTTCCATATGCAAGAATAATGCCAGTAATATATGCACGGGGTAATCAAGCAGGCCCATAATCAACGTCGTGTCGTGTCGCGCGTATTCTTTCCGTTTGTCATTGGTACCTTATTGACGGTGGCAACCTACAAGATAGAGATCATAGGTAATGTGACGGACATCGATATAGGTAAACCGTGCCCTGGTTTTCATCAGCACCGACCGACGAGGTGCTACTTGTGGACTGCAGTTCCATTGCCCATTAGTCCACCAGTAGGCACAAACCGTTGTGGGCAGCCTAGGCCTGGACACACGCGGAGGGAGGAGTTCCGACAGCAGGTAAAGTAAAGATGGCCGGACGGATATCGAGAAAGCCATGCCGGAGACGGTGGCCATCCTCGGGAACTAGGACATATTAAAGGTCCGCCAGGACCCTAACGTTGGCGAGACCATTTCGCCCTTCCGGTGGGGTAAGAACCCGGACTGGACCTTCCACCCGGAGAACCCGGCCTCGTACTGGACGGGCAACTCGTCGTATGGTGTTGTTTTTGTGCCGTGCTCGTCGACGTCTCCGCCGAGCACGCCGAAGCGTGGGTCGTCTCCCGTGGTGAACCCCGCGATACACAACCGCACGAGCCTACCCATCGGCGCTGCGGGCCCCGGTGTGCCTCATGGTCCGCGCCCCGTCGAGCCCGAACCGGACCTGGCTGGTGTGTCGCTCGACGAGCTGTGACTCCTAGGCTGGCCTTCGTGGAGGTCCTCCGAGCCGGTCTGGCGCGCCCGTCGACCAGTGAGTCCAGTCCACCTCGCCTGCCGTCAAGACAGCAATATTGATTTCACTCAAGCGTTCGCTCAGAGAACATACTAATCTAATCGCCTTATTGATGTCTCACTCTTGACATCCTTGGTTTATGAGAATGGACACCAGCCCACAATGACCTCCATCAACCGCGAGTTCCCCGTCCGACGCGCAAATGGGCAGAGTTTTGAGAAGAAAAACCAATCATGATGTTATAAACATAACATTAAGCTAGGAAGATAAGATACCTAGGTATGTACAAGAAAATGTCGATAACCGTTCGCTAGAGTCCAAGTCCAGCGGGACACCCTCATTCCTCATGTTTTATCAGAAGCCGAAGCAGTTCGACTGCTCCTCCTTCGAGACGGCCAGCAACATCTGAAAACAAGAACTTGAAATCTGGTTGACGGTGGTCTGCCATAGACTGTAGTAGGTGACACCATTGACTGCGCCACAAACCTGGAAGTTGACACTTGGAGCCGGATTGTTCCTGAGTACGAGGAATTTGCACTGGCCGGTGAGCTTGCTCGACTGGGTGACCATGTCAAACTGCAGCACGGTGCACGTCGAGCACGCCTGGACGTTGGCGATCTTGTCAAAGAGGAGCTGGGACGACACGGTATTGCTATTGCGGTACGCAACATAGGTGTCGTCCTCGTGGCCCGTGGCTGCGGCGCCAACGGCCACGGACTGGAGCACCTTTAGGTACCCCTCGTTGGTGAGGTCAAATCGCGTCGCGGTTCTATTACTCCCCAAGATCGTGAGTGCTTGCTGCTTGTTCGTCGTTGACGCGTCGCGGTTGATGTAGTAGTTCCCCATGTAGAAATTGTCGGGTTCGACGCGGTAAGACCGCACGAAGAAACCGGCTGGATATTGAGACGGAGGCGACGGCAAGGTGCTGACGGACGTCAATGTCGTGGTGGTTGTGCTTGTTACAGACGTCTCCGAGCTCGACAGCGTTGTGGTGATCGAAGTCACGGTCGAGGCAGTGAGGGTGAGGGAGAGCTCCGTACTGAGAGATACCGTTGAGGTCACGGTGACGGTGGCAGCCGTGACTGTCAGAGATATACGCGTGCTGGACGATTCGGTGGCCGTCGAAGTGGCGGCGGCGGCGGTGACCGTCACAGAAGTCTCGGTGCTCGAGGACACAATAGAAGTCGAAGTGGCGGCCGAAGCGGTGGCGGTCACGTACATGGTATTGACAGGAATGGTCAGGCAAGCACAGGCGCTGGAAATTCTTGAGGGGTCGTACGAGCTGAGGACTTGGTCCGAGAGAGGCTGCTTCGCACTCCCCCGACGTAGCTTGGCGGCTCCATACGCTTTGGTGGTTGTCGTGCTAACTGTGATTGTCTCTGTGAAGGAGCTGGTTCCGATGTTTATGATTTGGGTGGTCACCGTGACCGAGGGAGTGACGGAGAATACGTCGGTCTGGGTGGTCACCTCTGTGACGACAGATGTCTCGGTGGGCGTCTCGTTGAAGATTTCGGTCTCGCTAGATACCGTTGTGACCGTCACTGTCACCGTTGGGGTTGTGTAGAAGACGGCCGTCCCAGTGGCCGTCTGGGTCACGGCCTGGGTAGCTGTGGGCGTCACGGTGATCACGGTCACAGTGGACGCTGGGAGACCGATGTAGCTGCTGCAGAAAGGAAGTGAATCGGACAAACGGTCGGTGGCCCGCAGCAAACGGAGGAGATTGTCTGCATTGCAACCGGCACGTTCCTCTAGGGGCTTCAGTAAGGGGGAAGGTGCTCCTTGCGTGACGGGCAATGAGGCTACTGCCGCGAGCAGCACCACCGCCGACGATCCGAGGCAGTCTAGAAGAAACATATTGACAAGATTATTGGCAGAAACACCCAAAAGAGCGATAGGTCGAGTCTGGGACAAAACGAACGGAAACTGACTGGAATCCCCTACCATAAGAGGCGCCGCCACCAGCGGCATGTCTTTCTTTTATATATCAGTAGTTCAGGCATATTGACAACAATCCGTAGATGAGCCGAGTCATGCGTACTCGGCCCGGTTTGGCCAAAATAGTACCAATAGTTGTCGCTAGTAATAACTCCTAAGTAGCTGAATGAAGTCTAGAATCAATAGTCCCTTTTGAAGCACCTGGGTCCATCTTAGATGCTGTGGTATTATGGCAGACCCACTGACTCTCTCGACTAGGTCTAGTTGCTCCGAGCCCACTGTACACGCCCACGCCTTTCCGTATCCAGTTGCGGGGCGACTTCTTCCGTCCCCTCTTTTGGCCATACCTAGGCCTGTGACTGGGTCGCTACACAGCACGCGTTGAATTGCAGCACGGCAGTCCGCCCGTATGTCTTTCCCCGGACGTGTACTGCACACTAAGGTAGGCACCTGGGAGTAAATTCTGCGGAGGTGTGGAGAGGGCACGCGACACAGATTCCGACCATTTGCTCAAAGTGTCGTCTTGCCATCGCACCAACTTCCAGGGCTCTGAACACTTGCACAACGTGTTTGCTCGACCCAGCTTTTGCACCCATCTTCGACAAGCGCTACTCCCTCTGAACAGTCCCAGCCGGGACTCAAGCAAATGTTTCACACATGTGCGTAAGCTCCTCTGGATCTGATGTCCACCATAGCTTATTCTGAAGCGTATTCTTTGTCACAGTCCACATACCATCCCCCTGCGAGGGTAGCGCCGACAATCAGAGCGGACATGGGACTGTCAAGAAGCCCAAGGCAGCCCTACGCGCTTGCGTAGAGTGCAAGAGGAGGAAAATGTCCTCACACCCTGCTCCCGATCTTGTAAGGAGGCCGCGTTTCTGACCCGCGATGTGCAGCCGCTGCGACCAACGGACGCCTTGTACACATTGTCTGAGGCGGAAAGTTAGCAACAGATGCATATATGAGGAGCCTGTTGGAATATATACGCCAGGCCTGTACGCAAGCCCAGGGTAGGTAGTGGAGGATAGGTGTGGTGAGCCTCAGGGAGTCCCCCTGAGGCTCTGCGGAGGCCGGAGGCTGAGTTAATCCGCAGGTCACGTGACCTGCGGACTCCACCAGCCCCTATTTCTTTCCACAGGGCTGGCCACCCACCCACCTTCCTTCCTTCCTTCTACGATGCGTATCAGAATATACAGTACAGGACTCCTGAACTTGGTGCGCCAACAGTGTGAAGCCCTCCCTACGGGAGGCAATATACGTCCTTACGTATATACCCTGGTGAAACCAACACTGATCAGTGGTAAAAATCACCACTGCTACCGCGTAATGGGGGCGCGGCTTCAAGTGAGGGATAACCACGGATCAGCAAGGTATCTACAGAAGAGACGCCCTCGCCCTGGCACCTCTTCCGCAAGGAGACTGTCGCCTCGACGAGGGAGTGCTAAGGAAGCTCCTCATACTGTCGTCTAACGCAAAGGGGACTCCAAGCCGCAGCCTGTACAAGCCCTGAGCCGACTACTCGGGGGACTGTCTGTTTTTCGCGGCGCGTCTATCACGCCCTGACACTCGCCCGGCTACCTTGCGAGCCGCCCACCAAGTCACGGCCCTCTATAGCCGCCAGCCTGTACAAGCCCTGAGCTGACTACTCGGGGGACTGTCTGTTTTTGGCGGCGCGTCCTACAACGTAAGAAGAAGCTCGCCAACGTGGAGGCGAGCCGCCACAAGTTACCTCCGGGAAGAATAAGCCCCCGCCCCGGACCTTCGATTCATCCTATCCCACGGCCTTGCGCCGACCTTTTTCCATCATTTTGAGTAGCCCAGACGACTGCGACGCTCTCTACGATCAGATCCAGCCTACTCTCGCCCGGATCTATCGATTTTTCATCAACTTTTGCGACTTTGAGGGATTTTCTACCACTATTACCGACGACGACCACGCCCGGCAGCGACCACCCCCCCGCCGCGCCCACCACCGGCTCCGGCGCACAAGGACGACCGGCCCGGCCTCACCCACTCGGCCGGCCGAGAAGAAAAGACTGCCAGAGGATGAGCTCCTGCACGGCACCGCGCCGCGTGGAAACGTGACGCCCATCGGCGAAGAAGGAGCTCCCCCACCGGCGAGCCGCCCTCGACGAGAACGAGCCGCCTACGGAGCCGCCCACCAGCGAAGAAGGACCACCCCTCCTCGAGAGCCACCACGTACCGGAGCACCCCCCCGGAAGCCAGACAAGCCCAGCCTACCACCCCGACCCCGGGTGCCCACCAGGCTGCCGCACACTCACTACAAGGGCAAGCCCACTACCCCCAGTAGTGGGAGGACATTTACAAGGCAGGAGACTGAGGTGCGGAGGAGAGATGGGAGAGGAGGATTTGCAAGCGCCGCCACCAGATCTGCCCCTCGAAGACGTCCCAGTCTACTCGACGGAGTGGCTGTACTATGAGGGGAGGTATACTGATGGGCTGCAATGGAACGAGAAAACGGGCCTGTATCTAGTCAACAGTTGGCCTGCGGACCTGGCGTATCCCTGGCCTCAAAAGAAGAGACTGCCAGTGTTGGAATATATACGCCAGGCCTGTACGCAAGCCCAGGGTAGGTAGTGGAGGATAGGTGTGGTGAGCCTCAGGGAGTCCCCCTGAGGCTCTGCGGAGGCCGGAGGCTGAGTTAATCCGCAGGTCACGTGACCTGCGGACTCCACCAGCCCCTATTTCTTTCCACAGGGCTGGCCACCCACCCACCTTCCTTCCTTCCTTCTACGATGCGTATCAGAATATACAGTACAGGACTCCTGAACTTGGTGCGCCAACAGTGTGAAGCCCTCCCTACGGGAGGCAATATACGTCCTTACGTATATACCCTGGTGAAACCAACAGAGCCAAAGCAGCGCGTGATCCCATCAAAGGGGTAGCGGCATCCACCCCTCTGCCTGATTCGGAGCATGAGCTGACGGGATCTCTAGAGTCATTGAGAGTTTGTCTCAGTCTTTCGAAGCATGCAGAGCCGTCTTGTGCCGATTGTATCCAGATCATGAGTGGCAGGCGCTGGTGCCGCTGTCTCGAGAAGGACTGCTTGACCTTCTCGGCAGACCTACCATAACTTCAGAACGGAGCCATGACCACGGGATCGCTTTGCCGCGTAGCCAGGGCTACCCATCCACCTTTGCTTCAATGTCAGAGCACAGTTTCTGTGGGCTTGAGCAAGTTCCCGAGCTACAGACCCAGTGGGACGAGGAACGCCGCGATGGGGACGCCATACCGAAGGAGGCGGACGACGTCAATGCGCTCTCGCTGTCGCTGTCGCCCCAGACGAGTTATCTGGGAGTATCCTCCGTCAAAGCCGCGCTGAAGGTCATCCTGAAACTGCAACCCGTCCTGCTCATGCCTTTGACATCTGCCACACCCCGTGATGACAGAGAACCCCCCAGCTGTTTCTCCCATTCATCCGCAACGACATGGTCATTCAGGGGTCAGCTCCTCGTTAACGCCTATTTCAAACACTTCCACATCTTCGTCCCAATGCTGAACGAGACAGCCTTCAGGGCCGACTTCCTCGAAGGGAAGCGTATGGACGGTCCATGGATGGCCCTCATGAATGTGGTTTTGGCAATGGGAACTATCGCACTGAAGAAGTCGGACGATCACAGCCACGTCTTTCATTACAATAAGGCGATGGAACACATAACGATGCAATCTCTTGGCAGCAGCCACATCGAAACCCTTCAGGCCCTGATACTCATAGGCGGTTTCTACCTGCATTATACGAGCCGGCCCAATATGGCAGATGCGGTCATTGGCGCTGCCATCCGGATGGCCTGCGCCATGGGCCTCCACCGAGAGCTCCCCAAAGACTTGAGCGATCTGCATACGGCAGATCTACGACGGCGGACATGGTACAGCCTGTTTTGTATTGACATCTGGGCTACGGCAACATTAGGACGGCCGTCATTTGCATGGCAGCACGCCGCCATTAATGTCGAACTACCCCAGGTCCAGATGAATGCGGTGAAAATGGCCCAACCCTAAGGGCAACGAAGTTGTAGAATAAGACTCATTGCTAACTGTCTGAGCAGGAGGATGGAGCCCAACACGCCGGCGTGTTTCCCCTCGTCGAGAACATCAAGTTGTGCAGGATCGCCGCCAAGATCCAGAACCTCCTGGCAGTCTCGCCTTTCGCTCGATCCCAAGACCGACATGACCTTGACCTCCAACTCCGGAACTGGTACGCAAACCTCCCTTGGTTACTGGGCACAGGCGAACCCTGCGCCGAGACGCTCTACGTCATCCGCTGCGTCATGAAGTGGCGCTGCCTCAACTTGCGGATGCTCCTGCATCGGCCAGCCCTCCTCGCCTTGGCAGGCGGGCCCTCGGGCTGCGAGGCCATGCCCGACGAAATAGTTGCCGTAGATAGCTGCCGGAGCGTTGCCGCGGAGACAATCGAGCACATAGGGCGCACGTGGAAGCGCAACCAGGTCTCCGGGTGGCACGGCGCCTGGTTCCTCTACCAGGCCGTCATGGTGCCACTTGTCAGCATCTTTTGGCAGCCGGAAAGCGCTTCGGCTTCCGAATGGAAGCAGCAGGTTGACCGAGTGCTCGAACTGCTGGATGCGATGGCGGACTGGTCGCCCGCGGCGGGCCGGAGCCGCGAGGTTATCAAACGAATCTATGACGCCTCTCACCAACAGCCAGGCCGCGAGTGGTCGAGGCATGCACTACTTTCGGTCGAGCAGACTGTGGCAGCAACAGGCGGTCTACCAACAGAACCCTCGACCCATGATAATGCGTTGCAAATTATGGACCCTACCGCGTGGCTGGACTGGCAGACCCAGTGGGACATGAACGGGATGCTCTGGGATATACATCCTGGTGTCGAGGACAGCTACAGGCTAGGCGACGGACTGACGCACTTCGACCCTGACAACGACGGGACTGTTTCCGATTGGCTCTTTGGGGGTATGTGAAATGGATCATCATGCTCGACTGGAACCGGGAGCAACGACGAAGTGCCAGGTATCACATATATGTAATGTCCAGGTGACTGGTCACATCAACAATCCTGAACAGGTGGTGGCATCGACGCTACATGTACATGTCGGAGCAACATTACCCCAATCCGACAGCTTGAACCCAACCTCTTATTGATCACTCGTTGGAGCGGAATGGTAGCGACGGCGTCTTCGGCGTTGTCCGGCAGCGCGTTCAAACTGCGGGACCTCCTTTGACGGCATCACCACCACCTCCCCCGTCGTGTATGACCCGAGCCAGGACGCCGTTGGTGGTACTAGGAGGCTCGAAGCCGGCGAAAAGGCTTACGAAACAGCTGCCAATGCCGCGGATGCCAAGGCCCGAGAGAAGCTGGTGTTGGAGGGACAGAAAGGCGCCTGGGATTCCATCTAAGCTTAGGGGATTCCGAGATGATATTGCTCGCTCTCGGGGCTCCGGTTCTGGCTATCCATGTCCTGCATAAATCTACCTCTTTGCCGGACGTGTCCAGCTCTTACTCTGTATGCACCTGTTCTATTGTCAACAGTCTCCTACGCTCAAGAAGGCTGTCACAGCATATGAGAGTTAATAATTCGGTTTGCCATAAGCGAAATGGCGCCAAATTAGTCGCACTCTCGTTCACATCAGCTTGTTCTGTCTTGTAATATCCATTACCCTCTCACTTAAGTAAGCTACTACGAGGCGCCCGATGTAGACTGAATGTCCCTTTACGAGTTACTGTTTAGCACTACCTAACCGCTTATGACAAATCTCTGTTGTGGGCACTAAACGTGTAGGTCAAGTTTGACCGGCTGAAGGTAAACTACCTGACTAATCAGTTAATCCACAGGTCACAGGCGATCCCGGGACCCGTTTCATTCACTTTGCCTAGTTAATTCTAGACCTTAGTGTTGGTATCACAAGGGTTGTGATACACGTATATGTGTAAGTGCCCTCTGTAGAGGGCGTCACAAAGTGGTGGTTAAAATGGCTGTATATACTTGACTGGTGTTGGTGGTAAGGAGGAAGGAGGTGAGGCCCTCACGAAATAGGGGCTGCGGGCTGCGGCGCACGTGCGCCATAGGTCACGTGATGCAGCTCCGTGGGGCCGGCTCAGGGATGGGGTCCCTGACCGTCACCACATCCATCCTTCCCCTTATATTCTACTGCGCCCGGCGTAGATATTCTACCACATAGGTTGAAAGCTAAGTCGGTACAAGCTACCAGGTAGGTTACGACCGTATATATTCAGTGTATATGATACTCTATTCTAGATAAACTACGTGCGGTCCGGGAGATTAAGTGACTAAGAGATGAACAAGAGCTCCGGTCGAAGTAACTTTGAACTAAGTAGAAAAGACAGGTAATAGTTGTAGAGGTATAAAAGGCTACGGTTATTGCTCACAAGATTTCCTTCTTCACAGGCGTGACCACCGCCAATGGAGCCCTTTGCTACCCACGACGAGATCAGTTCGTTTTCCGTCTGTGTTCAGTGCCCCCTATAAAAGGCGCCACGTCAATACCACAGTTCATCTGCAAGTCCAGGATTGGTCCGCCTTCGGCAGATATTTCTTGGAACCGACCAGAAGACCGAGATCGTTATCATCGGCACCAGATCCACCTGGCTCAGGGTGGCTGTAGGAGCTCACTCTTGAGAGTTGTTGTAGATGCTGCTCCTGGATTCCTTCCAACTGGTCCGCTGCTTTCCAGATGACGATACGGTACTGCGTCGAGGGTATGCAATGCGGTTCAGGGAGCCAGATCAAGTGCGAGTTGTGGAAACCGCCGAGCTACAGGGGCCCCCCCTTGGTAACGCTGACAAATTGAGAGCGAGCGTCGCCGAAATCGTCAAGGGTTCGAGTCGGAGCTCGGACGGGAACGAGACATAATCATAAAGGAATCGGCAAGTCAGCTGTTCTTAGCCGGTGTATTTGGAATTAACCCTAACCAATAGTAAAGCATTCAGGATGCGGGAGTCAGCATGTTGGTCACGCTCTTGGAGGACTATAATAAGGAGATTCTTCGCAATGTCTTGCAGAATGCCAGCAACCAGGACAACTAGAAACCAACTGGATTGTGCAGGTAAAGCTCTTACACCCTATTATTTTAAGCAGCGTCAGATCTAACTATCATATCTGCCCTGTTAGCCCTAAGTACGACGAACCATTCTGATTTCGACTATGGCCTCGAAGAGCCACTATTCCACCGGCGATGCATGGACCGACGCCATCAACCAGATGTATGCGGGTACTGATTCCGATATGGTGGATATGGTAAAGCAGCTCTGGACGGACGACTGCAAAATTACCATCCAGGGAAGCGAAATGAATGTCGCGGGTTTGATCCAGTATCTCAAGCAAATCAGGGAGGCCTACAACTCAGTCAAGATGAAGAGTGTGCATTGCGTCAGGGATGGGAAGCTCTTTGCGGAGAAGCACATTGCGACCGGGCATCTCAAATCAGGCTCGACGACCGTGGCCGAAGTTGTGGCTATGTGTGAGCTTAATGAAGATGGGAGGGCGGTGTGGTTTGAAGAGACGGTCCGATTTATCAGCGGAGAGCTTGGGCTGGAGGAGAAGGCATGATCTTGTACCGACCGCCGAAAGTACGACGTCACCGTTGTTGGCTTCAAAGGTTCTCTTGCGACCATACACCACATACAGTCATACACAATGAAAGTCACAGCAGGGATGCCTTATGTTACATCAAAAACAAGGCGTTGTCGGATGTTCGGTCGGCCGTCGACCCAACCGGCACTGACCTCTCCTCGCCACCAGAGATCACGGATGTCCCACCGCCAGCAGACGTGAAGCTTCCGGTGGCAACAGACGGCTTCTCGCCGGGGATGCAGGCCAAAAGCACTGCTTATATAGAGAGGCACTCCAGAATGTCAAGACCGAGTTCGAAATCGAGACTACCGTTGACATCCTACTAAATGTCCTTAGAGGGGATATTTGTCGTTGTATGCGTAAACGGGTGTGGTATTGAGTACCTATGTGAGTATCAGTATCGATTACTGGCACTGTTACTGGGTCAAGTGCCTGAGACTATTACCATTAGGTAACTTGGCACTTCTCTGCGTGTTCGCCCAGAAATGCGGATCCCTTTCAGGACCCTCGTATTCTGCGTTTCACCCGAGTCCCCGATACTGGGTGCTGAGCGCCGGTGCGTGTCACGTGGCGTGAGCCGATGTGAGGCGCCTAGCTTAACGGGACCAACTGTACAGAACAGCATGACGAGATATGAATAAAAGGAGAGCAGCCAACGCGATTTACACCTCAACCCTTATCTCTATTTTCTGTTCCACCTAGTGTCACCTCCCACGACTTCGTAAGGGTTTATGCCTTACTCTCGTAGACTGTGACCTGTCAAGAAATCATGTGTAGTCGAGGACTCGAGTAACGATCTCGACAAACGGCCCTAAGTAAGCGGTCTTTAGAGTCTTTGGGGCATCGTATATACTCTGACACACGGAATCGGTTTGAAAGACGAATCTGTTGGTATCATAGCTATGAGGTTGAAAGCAATGTCAAGAAAACCGAGAGTTGCAGTAGACGTTAACTAGTAAACTCTGGAAGCATGGACAGTAGACGATTGACAGATTATGGTTCAAAGGAGAGCTTGTACATCTTTGCTTGACCATATGAGCTCGTCACATGTTAGCGTTCTTTCAAGGTACTTAGTACTACCTATTGCCAACAATTTTAAAAGATAATGATATGAGCGGATGTCATGTCCAGCCTTGTGATTAAGAACACAGAACTAACAGATCGAATTAAGAGCTATGGCATATGACATCTGGAAGGTGTTCGCGATTCTCGCATATTCACTCAAATTGGCCAACACCCTATGCCCATAAGGCTAGGTATAGAAGTTCGCAAATGTATAAATACCATGTTAACCTTCTCTGACTCTATCCGTCGACCTCAGCTTCAGTGAACATACAAACCTGAAGAGCTTTCAAACCTACATCAACCGATTAAATTCTTCTATTACCTGAATACAACCCAATAAGCCGACACGTAGGCCATCGGACACAGGCTTTCGAGGAGCATTCGCCGCTGGAAGCTTCCCGCAGATTCAGAATGAGTCTCAATGCCCAGAACCAACGCCTGGACGGGTGTAAGAACTGTCACGACCACAATGCCGATTGTCAGGTAAAGGATGACAAACGCTACCGCGAGCCATGCCTGCATTGGAAGCGGGACTGTAGCTTTGGCAAGGGTCAGGAGAGGCGCACAAAATGTCAAAACTGTGCGGCGGACAACCGTCTTAGGGACAGCAAGTGCGTTGGAAAGACCGCTGGCCCTTGTGTTTGGTGCGAAGAGAAGGGCTTCGACTATTGCTGCCATGACAGCGAGGACAAGCCGTTAATCTGCTCCAATTGCAAGGACAAGAACATCCCGGAAACCCATTGCAATAACAGCTGGAACGACTCCCGCAGGCCATGTTCGCCCTGTGTCGAATCCAACGGAATGGACTCGTGCAAACCTATACTCGCCGTCGGCAACCTGAGGTGCGCCCTGTGCATCAAGGAAGACAAGACATATTGCGATAGACAGCAATTCCCGGAATGCACTCTATGTCATGAAAGGGGCGTTTTCTGCGATTACACCACAGACAGGGTTTAGTGAGGCTGGTTGGAAACGGGGAACACTGAATCGATGACTTAGACTTAGACCTATGTTTGTCGTTTATAGAAGCCGAATACAAACACAACAGCGATGTTTGATAGACCTTACCTTATGTAAAATGACACAACTTTTTGCACATGATTGTGCAGCTAAGGTAATTATAAATGTCCTTAGAGGGATATTTGTCGTGAATGCGTAGATGGGTATGGAATCGAGTACCTATATGTATTACCTACTGCCGAGTCCCCGATATGGGTGTGCGCGGGGTGCTGAGCGCCGGTGTGTATCACCGCGCCTATCTATGTTTTCTGCTCCACCTGGTGTCACCTCCCACGACTTCGTAAAGGTTTCTGCCTTACTCTCGTAGACTGTGACCTGTTAAGAAATCATATGTTAGTAGAGTAATAATCTCGACTGACGGCCCTTAACTAAGAAGTCTTTATAGTCTTTAGGGGCGGACTCCCTCCTCGTACATCGCATGTCTTCTGACATAACGAATCAGGTTGAAAGACGGTTCTATTAGTATCACGGCATGAGGTTGAGACAACAACTCTGAGCTCAAAGCATTAAGTCACTAATATTCACATGATCTATCGTTAGCTGTCTTTTATATCTATATACGAGTAGTTGGCCACGATCTTCAGATAGCTTTGTATTCACTGAAACTCGTGCCCAGTCGACTGAACTTATGATACATGACATCTGGACATGTATTTCATGAATCTATACGAATGTCCTCGAAGTTGGCCAACACACTAAGTCAATAGAAGCAGGTAATGTATATAAATACCGTGGTCACCCTCACTACAGTAATCTACTTCAGCTTTCGTTAAGTGCACAGATCTGAAGAGCTTTCAAACCTACATCGACACGACGCTAGCTATCGCCGATTAAGGTTACCCGACTTAGGTCTTCAAGGCACTTAAACACATACAAGTGTCCTTGAATCATATGACGGAATCAGAGAACAGTTGCCGGCTCAGAGACCAGGTGCAAATCGCAATCACAATGCCACGGGACCGCAATGAAAATCCATCGCATAGAGAACTCAGCGAGGGTGAGCGACAACCACCCGCTGGTGAGTTGACGGACCAACAGGGGTATCGAATCGCAATCACAATCCCACGGGACCGCGATGGGAATCCATCGCATAGAGAACTCAGCGAGGGTGAGCGACAACCACCCGCTGGTGAGTTGACGTACCAACAGGGGTATCGATCGCCCCTGACCCAGCTCGACAACTGGGAAGAGCAGCTTGGTCCCCCACAGGGTTCTCCCCACTGGAGCCAGGTGACTCCGGAAGGACCACAGAGTCACAGGCAGAGCCCAGTGGCCTGGGGAGAGCCCGCTACGTGGCATGACAACATCCCGGGACATAGCCCAGCCGGCTTAGACGAGGTGCTCCTGGGATCAGGCCTTCAGTCGACAAGGTCATCGAGTCAAGACGTAGTGGAAATAGACTCAACTGCATTCTATCCAACCCGGCGCCAGAGCAGCCACGAGATGCATCACGCAGCCGGGAACCCGACAAACCCATCCCAAGACCAAAGGGCCATAGCGCCACATCTGCCGCAGTCTGGTGGCAGCAAGGGCAAGGACAAGGAGAAGGGCATGGACAAAGCCTCGAAACACTCGCTGGCCAGCAGTCCGAGTTCCACCGGTTCTACTGCTTCCCATAACAGGCGAGGACAGCCCAGTAAGCGTGGACGGGGCGAACCGTCTCAGCCTGGTATCTCTGAGGGGAAAGGAAAGGAGAAAGGGACTCAACAAGGCACGCCAGAACTGCATGAAGCCATCGGCCGTATGAGTAGCAGCGGTGGAGAGCGAACGCGGATGACTGTGAAGGCGAGAAAACGCGAGGAAGCGAAGAATGCTATCAAGAACGGACTGGGATTCGCAAGGCTGGACTCCTGTAAGAATTGCATCAAGAATGGATACAGCTGTTGGGGGGAGGACGTAGAAGGGACCAAACGGTGCTACCAGTGCAGGGCATCCGACTCGGAATGCGTCTATGTGAGGGGCTGGTGAGGGCATAGGCCAGCTGAAGGACTTGCGGAAGGATAGTGCGTAGATCGGCAACATGACCAGTGTCTGGCTCCAGCGATTAGACTTAGGCAACTACTTGCAAAGACAAGAGAGGACATTTCCCTAAGGAAATGCAATGTGCCCTGGCTCTCTTTAGGTAGAGAAAGTGCTGTTGTCGCCGTGTTCAAGTTCTTATGTGAAGAAGACGCCAACGAGACGTTCAATCAGATGCTTTAGATGTGCAATAATTGTGCAGGCAATTTTATGTAAGCAATTAATGATGCCCCACATACGCTGGTTCCGTCGCGTCGCGTCGCGCTGCGTCGCGCTTCCTGTCACGGTACCTTATTCCGTTGACAGTGGCAACCTGGACCTCACAATGTGGGGTACCTTATGACAACCATTGATTCACCTGGTGCCAGGACATAGTCTTGGGTATTCAAATACCGGCCTCAAGACACACTCAAATGATAAGTTGACGACCCAGAGCAACTCGAAGCCATGCCCGCGGAAACCAGATCTCGGGGCAAAGCTCCGCCCTCTCGAGTCTACCACTCCTCGCCAGCTCCCGCACAGCTCGAGTTCCCCCGAAGACGCAAAGTGGTCAAGACATATACCCGACACTCAACCTCCGCTCGCTCACTCAGACAGCCCACCCTAACGCAGATTGGCTATGTCGAGCCCATCGAGCCGCAGGACTTCGACATGGAGCTGACACCGGACAAGCGCCCGCATAAGAGGCGGAAGACCATGGGCGACACTCCGACCTCCTCCTTCCACACCCAGACCCTGACGCAGTTCCTCTCAACCGCCGGTGACGACGAAGACGTGCAGCGTTTTAATAGCGACGACGAGAAACAAGAGGAGGAGAACGATGACGACGACGAACCGAGCACGGTGGCCAGGAGGACAGAACGGCCTCCTAGGAAGGCACTATCCCACGTCACAGACAGCAGGGCGACGTCGATAATTCCACAGACGCCGGTTCGCAAGAAGGCGAAAGCTGACGTGTGGGAGGTGCCGTCGTCGCAGCCAACTCCTGGTACACCTCTCGCTCCAACGCCACAGGATACGGACAGATTCCGGATACAACCTCTTCGGTCTCCTCTACAGGAGAGATCATCCAATGTCAACGCGGAACTACCGACGCTCGCACCGCCTGAGATGGCAACGAAACGGCCGCTCAACATGGTTATCGAAGACTCGTACAGCTCTGCTCCTGGACTCCCGTCGTCTGATCCTATGCAACCATCGCCCTTCAAAATCCCGCGACTTCCTTACATCGCCGAGGCAGCGTCGACACGAGCCAGCATGGAACTGGGCGAGTTTGGACCCGGAGGTGGACCAGGAGAAGCCACCGCAACCAGAATTAGACGGCCACTGGCGGAGATTGACATCGAGATCCCGGATTCAGACGACGAGCTCCTGAGCCTCGGACCGACACCTGTCAAGAGCATTGCAGCCGATGCTTTCGCCTCGAAGTTCGGTGATATCAATCCCTCGCAGAAGACTCCCCCCTTACCCACTACGCCCAAGGTGTTCGCCGACGAAGACGAGCGCGAGATTGAATCGTCGGATGCGGAGTACTATGACCGGGGATCTCCGACACCTGTGGCTCGCAAGCTCCGCAGCATTCCGCGGCCCAGCCCACCCAAACCGGAAGACATGGACAACGCACCGTCTTCTTCTGCAGCTGACGGACCTTCTCCGCTACGGATGGCTGCAACACCGACTCCTCTTTCTCGCGCCGTCCAACCAGGAGCTACGGAGGAAGGTCTACCCGCCTCCACGCCCTTTATGTCTCAGCACACCACCGCTCCCAGAAGCTCAGCAGTGCGTAACAACAGCAGCCAAAGTCGCACGATGCGAGCCGAAGACACAGAACAAACACAGTACGACGATTCGCAGGACGAATTAGTGGCAGCTACATTGTCTGTCACTTCACAAAAGTCGATTGCCAAGAGCCCGCCATCGCAGAACACCCGCAGCAGCCGGAGCCGCACAGTTCAACTCGAAGTGATCGAATTGCCCGATGACACCCAGGATATGGACCTGGGGGCCAATCTGGTCACCGCCACGCCGCCGGTGCCTTCCCAGCGGTCTGCGCGGAGTTCCCAATCTCGCGGTACGCGAAGCCGAAGAGTCCTGCCCGAAGAGAGTCAGGAACCAGATGTCGACCTGGCAGCGCCTCCTGTTGACAGCCAGCATTCCGCCCCCAGGAGTGCTCAATCTCGCTCTAGTCGGAGCCGGAGGGGTCAGTCTCAAGCCCCCGGAGAGACACAGGACAACGAGCCCACCCAGGCAACTCCGCCTGTTTCTTCTCAGAGGTCCGGACCTAGAAGTTCACAGCCACGGACGGGCCATAGCCGGAGAGTTCAGATTCAAGCCCCTGGAGACAACCAAGACGACGATATCACTCAGGACACTCCTGCAGGAAAGTCGCAGTACTACACGCAAACCCAAGGCCTCGAAAGCCAACGAGTACCCCTCGAGGTCATCCGAACAATGGCACCGCAAACAGACCGCTCGGACATCGTCCTCTCCATCCACCCGGAGCCGATGGAACTGATCGCCAAGGGCCAAAAGACACACGAGTTCCGGAATTACTCCATACCCAACACCGTGTCTCGCATGTGGATGTATATCACAGTTCCAATACAAGAGCTGCGGTACATGGCAGTCATTGGACCAGCCAAACGGCTTGGAGAGATAGATGACGATGGCGGCATCGGCAACAGAGAGTTTAATACGGGGACATCAGGGAGCCAGTACGCCTACGAGCTGCTTCAGGTCTACCAGCTCAACAACGCCGTCTCTTTGGCGAAGATGAAGGAGAAAGGCTGGGCGGAAAGCGCTCCTCAAAAGTATATCTACCTCAGGCCTGCCATCGTGGGGCAGCTGCTAGGGAATCTTCGGTGCGCTCTGTTTGACGACGAGCCGCACTCGCACCGTGAGGAGTCACAGCAACATATTATGTCGACTCCGCAGCAGATTGAAGATCAGCTGCTGAGCGACATCATCCATTCCACGCAGCTGGCACCAGAGGGCGCAACGGACAGACATGCCATCGTGTTGTCGAGCCAAACAGAGAACCAGCCGTCGCAAACTCAACGAACGCCAGCCGCCAAACGGGCATCAGACGAGGTATTTGCCCGCCCACAACTACCAGCAAGCAAGACACCGGCATCCGTTCAGCGGTTACCTCCATTACCCCGACTTGCGTCACTACCTCGACTTACCAGAAACCAAGACGTCAACGCCGTACGTCCTTCTCAAGCGACGACGGCAAGCGATGTGTCGAGCCCAGCCGTGTCGCCGGAGAAATCTTTACCGAGACCAGTCATGGCGTCGAGCGGCCCAGCGTTTCCTGACTATGGAGTGGACGACAGCCCGATTGGCTTCGAGGTGGGCCAGCATTATTCCCTCGGCTCGTCGCAGCTTCGGGTGCCGGAGAGCTTGTTGCGAGATGACATCCGGCCGCCCCCTGATATCAGGGATTCCGATGATGAGGATTTTGATGAGGATTATTAGTGGCTCGTTTCTGGGCTGTCGGGGTTGTCATGTATCCAAGGGATGCACATTCTGCATGAGCAGTTGACTAATATGATATGACATGTGGTTAGAGGCAAACAAGCATGGCTTTGTCTGGATTTGATTGGGGAGGCTGGGAGGGCCATTGGCAGCATCGGTAGGAGGTATGGTGGCTCCTGAGGAGCAAAGGTCGTCTTTATTTCTGTGAAGAAAATCCACGATAACCATCCAAGTTACGTATAGATCAGAGGACTCGAGCACAACATGAGACATGTGATATATGATGGAACATGAAATATAGAGTTGTGAAACAGCATCACGAGAAGCATCGACCATAGAGATCAAAGTGTGGCTGAAGCTCCTCGTGCGCCACAGCTAACGCACGGACCTCTCCATCATTGGTATCACTAGCGCGGTATCTCGAAGGGGGTCAAGCCTCACCACGTCGTCCTGCTCGGAATCACGACCGTGGCTTTCTCAACCAACCTCATAATAATCATCGCCATCTTTCACATCTGTTCCTGTTCCTGTGCTTTTCCTCACTTGTTCAATTGCGATCCTAAGAATACTCCACTTAATTACGAAACTTGCCCCGCGGGGCGCGCCCAGTGCTTTCCATTGCCAAAGATGCAACCAACCCCCGCCGAGTCCGCGCTCCCCGAAACTTCATGAGGTCGCCCTTTTCAAATCCACCCAACAAGCAGTAGAAGAGGAGGAGGGCAACACATCTGGCCGCCATGGCGCAACCGCAAGGAAGAGACAGGACGAGGGCAGAGCTGTTTGAAGATGAGAAGAGGCGGATCATCGACAGCTGCTTCAGCAAGAAGGATGACGATGGCTCCGGTAAGCTGCAGCATCACGAACCTGCTGTCGAAAAAGCCACATTGTAGACGGCCGCTTGGTCGCGTTTGCCCAGTGAAGCTAACTACCGTCACCGCAGTCCTCGAAACATACATAACGCACATCAAGATAACCGAATACTCTGGCTCTCCGACCGCGCCGCCAGCACCGCACCAGCGAACGCCCACTTCCGAGAAGCAGCGCACCATCATCGTCGCTGTTCGCAAGTCTGGTCGCGTGCGATTACACAAGTCGAAAGAGAACCCGAACGGCACATTCTCAATCGGCAAGACATGGAACCTCGACGACCTATCCGCCATTGAGTCCTACACGAGCGCGACTGTCAACGCCGACCACCAGGCATGGGCTGGAGATGTTGGGTTCCTCATCACTCTCGGCAAGCCGTACTACTGGCAAGCTCAGACGGACAAGGAAAAGAAGTTCTTCATTGCAAGTCTGGTCAAGATCTACCACAAATACACCGGAGGAAGGACGCCTGTCTTGACTGGCTTCGACCAGCGTGAGCTTGACCAGGTACTGGGTGGACAGGGCGGAAGAGCCAACAGGCCGCCTCCTCCGCGAGTGTCTCCTGGCGTTTCCGGTCCTGCTGGCTCAGCTGGCCAGCCTGGTCCACCTCATCAGGCAGGCGGCAGTACTGTGTCGTCCACTTCCAGCACGCTCGTACTACCATCCGACCAATCCTATACCCCGCCTCAACCACCGCCGTCCCGCGGTCAAATCATGGCAAACGGAGGCAACTCTCCTGCCAGAAGCTTCGACACCGCCAGTTCCAGGCCCCAAGAAGGCTCGCTACGACGTCTAGCCGTGACCAACAAGAGTCAGGATTCTGTAGCCAACTCGTTTGCCACGCGCAGCGATGATTCGAACAGTCTCCGACCGAGGTCGCGAAATGGCGCCAACGGCAACTACGCTACCCCACCACCCGAACCGAAACCTACCGAGGACAGGCCACCTCCAGAGAGGCGACGGCCACCTATGGATCCCTTGAGGACATTACAGCAACCCGACAGGGATCTTGTACCGGCACCGTTGATGAGCCCAGGCATGCGCAGGGAGCCCGTAGTGCCTCCGCGGAGTACGGAGCGGATATCACCACGCGCCAGCTCGACGAGAAGAGCTGACTCTGGGACCCCTTCGGAGAGGACTTATGGCGACATGAAACCTCCAGAGAGGCCGAACTTCAATGAAAGAGCGGTCAGCGATCGTAGTGTTGGAAGTGACAGGAGCGCCAGAACGGTGGTCCCTGCAGAAGCGAGCAAGGTTGACCTCCCTGGAGCCTTTCCTGCCAGTCCACCGGTTGGGCAGACACCTTCAGGCTCTGCATCCCAAACGCCTCAGCTCGCTCCTTCGCCACTTGCCCCGTCACCCTCCATTATTCCGGCTCCGGCACCCGTGTCGCCTATCGAATCACCAATCTCTCCACCCCCCGAGCCGGAGGATAACCGACCAGGTCTGGGACCCATGATCAAGGCCAAGAAGTCGAAAAATGAGGTTGCGGGTGCGTTCTGGAAAGCGGCGGCGGCGGTGAATGCTTTCAAGCCGCGACCTGGCGGCGCAGGAGAGCGTCTCCGCCAGAACCAGAACCAGAACAAGAACACCGACGGCCCGGATGGTATTACCAGCGTCGTACCCGCACCGCCTCGTGCCACGTCTGCCCAGAAGTCGCCAACACCTGTTGGCAGCCCCGAGCCGCCAGCGCGAAGTCCTGGGCGAAACTCGGCAATACCAGAGGTCAAGCTCACGGTTCCTAACGCGAGCCGACCTGCCAGCGTGGAGCAACCCGTCAAAGAAGTTAAGAAAGCGGATGAGGTTCAAGAGAAGGAAGAACGCAAGTCGATTATTTCGGGCAATGACGCGAAGTATCTGGCGTCGCTGGGCATCGATTCGTCAATACTGGATGCTCGTGGCAGCGAGTTCGCGAAGTGGCTCGATTACTTCGGCTGGGTGCCGGGTGAGCAGATGCAGTCCCGCACTTTCGACGCGATGAAGCACGACGTGCAACGGGAGATCAACAAGGCTCAAATGGGCGGTTGGCTTGCTCGCTTCCAGGACGAGGATGAGAGGGTCAATGCTATCAAGAAGGGGATCGATGTCGCCATCAATGAGTGTGATGAGCTCGACAACCTCCTTACCTTGTATAGCGTTGAGCTTTCGGTAAGAAGCCACCCTTACTGCTACCACATGAACTTTGCTGACAGTGTATTAAGACTCTCAACGATGACATTGCCTATATCGAAGCTCAAGGTCAGGGTCTCCAAGTCCAAGCAGCGAATCAGAAACTGCTCAAGAAGGAGCTCGAGTCACTTCTCCAGACTTGCGCCATCAGTGCATCCGATCTAGAGGCCCTGAGGGTAGCGCCACTGGAAAGTCCGTCCGGTGTCGAGGAGATCGAATCGGCTCTCGTCACGCTCTACAAGGCCATGGCCAAGATAGAACCTACCAGTGCCAGGAGAAGCGAGGACGACGGTATGGGCCAAGCTGTGGGTTTCAACAGCGACTTTGGCTCGATGCGTATTGTGCAGGAGAAGAAGGAAATGTACACCACCGAGAGCTCGGCCTTCATGCGAAGACTGGTCGAGTTCATGGCGCGGCAATTCGATACGGCCTACGCGGCCACTCGCAGGTCTCTCGAGGGACCTCTCGCGAAGAAGCTGGACCCCACGAACTTTGATATCGGACGGAGTCTGCTGTGGCAGTACCACGCACTGGTTCTCTACACGCGAGACATGGACCCTGCCAACTGGGATCGCATCATCCAGACATACCAGGGGAAGAGCAGTCCGGTCTACAGTGACCAGATCAAGAACGTCCTGAGTAACATGAAGAACAACGCTCGCAAGCCAGGCGGCGACGAAAGCGAATTGCTCTTCACTTCGCTCCAGGAGAAGAAGGAAGAAGGAATCGCGACCACCGCGCGCAAGCTGACCGTCAAGCGCAGTCAGACCTTGGCGCGAACGCTCAGGTCGCCTCTGGGCGAAGGTAGCCGCACAAACCTGGTGGAGAAGTCGTCGACCGGCCGGCAACTAGCCTATGAGGTGCTTGCCAACGCGTTGGACGACTTGCTGCCGCTTGTGGAGATGGAGCAGAACTTCATCGTGGACTTCTTCCACGCCACGAGTCTAGAGCAGGCTGACTTCCCGGATGTGGTTGCTACGTCGAGGCCGAAGGATAGGCGCGGCAATGACCTGCGGCGGCACAGGTTGATGGAACCGAACCGTGAGATTGCTCGGAGGGTGACCAAGGCTATGGAGGTCATCTTTGTGTTCCTGGAGAAGGAGCTGACGATGCTCCAGGAGTGGGTTCTCAGTCAGGATCCTCTGTAAGTTGATCGCCCCTTACTCATGCATGACCACTGCTAACACTCACCGCAGACAAGGAGTAGGCGTCCTCGCCTCCCTCGAGCGCAAAATGGCCGACATGAGCCAATCCAACCAGGACTTCCTCAACACCCTCCTCCAAAAGCTCCACAGCAGCCTCGAGACGCGCTTCCGCAAGTTCGTCGACGAGCAGATCCGCGCGATAGAAGACACCAAGGTCAAGATCAAGAAGCGCAAGGGCGTAATCGGCTTCATGCGCATCTTCCCCAACTTCCTGATGGCCGTCGAGAACCAGCTCGCGACCATCGACCCGCACCTCCCCGTGCGCCGCATGGTGGACGCCGAGTACGACCGCATGATCCGGACCATGTTTGACTCCCTCAAGGTCATCGCACGCGAGATGCCGGCCGCCAGCGCCACCATGCCGGGGGCGCCGTCCGTCAACACTACCACGAGCACCAGCACCACCGACCCCGAGGAGAAGCTCGCGCTCAACTACCACATTCTGCTCATCGAGAACATGAACCACTACCTCGAAGAGGTCGACAACCCGCGCCAGCTCGAGGTCCTCTCCGACTGGCGCGAGGCCGCCCAGCGGGAGCTGGCCGAGCACCTCTCCCTCTACCTCAACGCCGTCATGCGCCGGCCCCTGGGCCGCCTGCTGGAACACCTCGAGAACATCGAGGCCCAGCACGCGAGCGGGAAGGCACCCGCCGCCATCGCTGCGCAGCCGAGCAACAGCAAGGCCGTGTTCCACAAGATACTCAGCGGGTACGACGCGAAGGAGGTGCGGAAGGGGATCGAGACGCTGCGGAAGAGGATTGAGAAGCACTTCGGTGACGCGGACGAGCCCGGTGCGAGCCAGAGGTTGATTGGAGTGGTGCTGGAGGAGTGCGCCAAGTTTTATGCTGGGGTGGAGACGAGGATATTGAAGGTCACGGACGAGGTTTATGGTGGGGAGGTGGTGTTTGAGTGGCCGAGGGCGGAGGTTAGGGGGGCTTTTGGGGTTGTGGGGAGGTAAGAGGGAATGATGAGCGTGCGGAGATGTGTTGGTTGGGAGTGAGCGTGAGAGGGAAGGTGAAGAGTGATGAGGCTCGGAGCTTGTGGGCGTGAGAGGTGACAGACGAACAGCTAGCTGGCTTCCTTCGGATTGAAGGGGACTCGATGGGAGAGGGTGGAACAAGAGAGGCGCGTCAGCCTACATCTACATTTTGGCTTGGGGGCTTTAGCGCTGTATCTATGCTACATTCTTCACGTTTTCTTTTCCGCTTCCTGCGCAACTGTCGTTTTAAAGTATCTATGTATCCATGGGTTGACACGTGGTACATGAGGAGATAGAGCCGGGTGTTATGGTAACAACTGCATATCTCTGTATCCATTGCCAGCTAGATGTATCAGTAATGACTGTGGAAGTGCGGCGAGCCTGCCCAAAGAAAACAGAACCTCCATCTATTCAAATTTTCTTTCCATGAGTATCTCTTCTACCGGTCTAAGAATGGTGCAAGTAAGCGCGAGTCTGTGCCATACCCATCTAAGCCGGCTGATATGCAAAAGAAGAGGGAACCTGCAGCTCGCCATCACACGTCCCTCAGGCGTGCTCACCGTTCACACCGTTCACACCGTTCGTCGCCTTAACTCTGATAGGCATCGTGCCGGTCTCCTGCACGAAACTTGTTTGGCCGTTGACTGTCCTGTAGATGTTGATCTTGAAATTGTACGTGCCGACAGCGAGAATCTTGACTGTTTGGCCGCCGAAAGTCGCTCTCACTACGTGTTGAACTCGGTATGGGAGTCGTACAGATTCCGTGCTGTAGACGGGCTGCCAAGACATTTCCTGTCCATCTTGAAGACGCTCTTGGAGAATAGCTTCGGCCGAGAACTCCTCCGCGTTGCCCACTGCGACGACGAACTCCGCGTATAAGGAAGAACTGATATCTTCCCCAACGTATGCCTCGCGTTGGACAGATCCACGGTAGACGAGCAAGATAGCCTCGCCGGTGTTTGTTCTGTTCGAGTTCGACATGGCGCTGTATTCTGTCGAATTACTTGACGTATTTTTCCTTGATTATTCTGTGTAGGTGTATGTCGAGGAATCTCCTGGTTCTTCAGCTCTAGATTTGCAGTACTGAGAGTACAGAATGTAAAGTTGACTGATATTCGAAATGGTCTGGGGCCTATTTATACCTTTATGAACCCGCATCGTTGGTTGAAATTGTACGTTTGTTAACGACATGTTCTCATTCTCCTAGCACCTCCCATGGCTGCTCAAAGCCAGCGTCTGATTCATGGGAGCAAGGTGACAAGCTTACAAGTGACGGAGCAATTGTCCCAATGCTAACGAAAGTGGTTGTCGAGAAGATGGATGGCATGTGTGGAGTGAAAATATGTAGAGAATACCTGGCTTTGACGTTGGCTTGAAACACACATGTCCGCGCCTAACTGGACATTCCTTGTATGTACTTGGTCAGCGCATATATAACTGTTGGAATATCTACGCCAAGCCAAGTGGTGAGGATCGGGGATAAAGACCTTGGGGACCGTGCTCCAAATCCGGGGATTACCCGGCTCCCTGAGCCTTATATATAGCGTTTCCCAGTCCCCTGGGGACCTCCCCCGATCTACAGACACAACAGAATACAACCCCTTTGCACCCGCAAGAACGCCATCTCCGTAGGGAGACCTACCTACCGTACGGTAACCTGGTGATACCAACACTGATCAGTGGTTTATTTCACCACTGCGGTATACTCTACCACTGTACTGTACTTCGTTGTACAGCCCACAGATCAGCAAGGTTCAACAGAAGAGACGGAAACGCGGAGACCCAGGTTCGTCCGGTCACTCTCTCGCAACGCCGTGCTAAGGAGCCCCCTCGCATCTCCTTGACGGGTCTGGTATATCCAGCCGACCTAGGAGACTCGCGAGAGCCTCAAATCTGTGGAAGAAACGGCCTCAGAATCAACTAGCCACAGAGCGTCTACCACGCAAAAACACCACTCGCCTGGCTACTTGCGAGCGGAAAACACCACACTCTCTCCAACCCTTCCACTCGCTTTCAACTACCCCCATTCTTCTTACTCCCACGGCACAACGCCAATTTTTCTTGACGTTTCTACTGCGCAGAATCAACTGCGCCGTTCTTTCTCATCAATTTCCGACTACTCCCATCAAAACCGGACGATTTTTCATCAAATTACGCCAGTTCGGAGATTACAGTTCAAACCCCTATTTCGAACCCCGGCTCCAACCCTTCCTCAACACCCAACCGCGGCAACGCTTCCATCGGAAACCCGGCTTTACGCGCACATCAATCAATCAACTGCGCGTAAGCCGATCAGATCAATCAATCGCTAAATTCATCGATTCCAAGGCATTCCATCACTTCCAGCGGCCAATTCCATCGACTAACGGTCCCAAACCCCTGCGTACGTCGCTGAGGGCTCTAATCTGGTCCTGTCGTAGAAGCGGTAATCCGTCTAACGCTGGTATACGCCCCCTCCGCCGCGGCGACGGGGAAACGCATCAGGCAGATTCGTGGTAAGCCTTGCAGACCCCGTGGCCTACGATGGAGTCCAACGCGGCGCCCGCAGACGGCACGAGCAATACAGCGCTCCCAGGTACCACACCGTTCCCAGTACCTCCCGACATCGAGAGCTGGATCGACCCCTCCACCTGGGGCGAGCTCTACGACTACGACGGCACCCACACGGAGCGACAGGTCAACTCCCACATCGGCTTCCACGTTGCCACCTGGATATACAACAATATCGCTGGGGAGCCCCTCTGGTGGAGATTCAAGGACCTCTTCGAGGACTGGACCAAAGACCAGTGGAGCGCAATCCCCCGGGATATGGCCAGATGGCTCCGGAACTATCTAGCTGATGCCGGAGTGTTCATCATCCACGACGGACGCGCCATTACCGCCAACCTCTACGAGGCTGCCACCCGGAGCGACTTCCACGTGTGGACGCCAGCCGAGATCGACGCCCACGCCAAGAGGAGCGGAATATTCAAGAACAGGATCATGAACCCTGAATTCTACAGGGAGCTCACCGGAATCGAGGACACCCCGCCGGTAGCACCCCCAAACGCCCACCAACTGGCCACTCCGGCGCCGTCCCGATGGCAACAACCTGCCCCAAGCGTCGTACATCCACAGGGCGCCCAGCCCTTCACCCCGGCGCCGCACACCTACCGCCAGTACGCCACGCCGTCGCCAGCGACCTACAGCCAACCCCCTGCTCTCCGACAGACCACCGAGCCGACGCCAATCGCACTAGTCACCGCCAAACAGCTGACCGAGGTGGCGAGATTATACCCTGACGAGGTCAAATACAGCGGTGGCCACTACGACGTTCTGGACGATAAAATCAGGGCTCTAGAGGAAGTTTGCTCCCAAGTAGCGATCCCTAAGGAGTCCTACGGCGACGTCCTCCGCTATATGCTCAAGGGCGCAGCCCTGACCTACTACTTCAGCCACATCACCACCGCCGGTCCCAGGGACTTCAATTCGATGACCGCCAGGATTAAGGACCACTTCGAGACAGAGGAAGCCCGTCAAGGCTATCTACAGGAGTGGCAGAGGATCAACCTTCCCGCCGTGATGAAGGAAGACGAAAACCAGGGCAAATCAAAGATCGAGTGCCTGGAGATCCTGTGCGATAGGCTACGGAAGATCCAACGCGCTCTGCCTACCGTCGGCCAGAGCGATACTACCTTACGAGACCAGTTAATCCAGGCCTGCTCCTCGATCAGGGAGTGCCAGATGGCCATCTTCGCGCCGTCCGATACCGCTGACGGCGTACGCAATCAACTCCGCCGCGCCATCACCATAGCAGCGGAACCCCCGTCCGAGGCCTTTCTAACGGACCGGACCTACAAGGGTCACGGCAAGGAGGAACGTTTCGGCAGTAGCCAGTCCCGAGGACGCCCCCGATACGGCAACAGCAACGATAACAGTCGCCAGAAGAAGTGCTACGTCTGCAAGAAGCCTGGCTGCTGGTCAACAACCCACTCATCGGAGGAGCGAGCCAAGGCTTACGCCGCCTTCAAGGGCCTGCGCGGCGCGCCAAGCGGACGGCCAACCCCTCCATACGCCCAGTTTCTGGCCCTGTACGAGGGCATCAACGGCTGTCAGGACGACGAGGAGGAGGACGAGGATACCGCTGTCTTCCTCCAGGCCTGCAACTCCAGCGAGGACGAGGACAATACCCCTGACACCCCCTGGAACGTCTTCCACACATCCGCCGGCTACACCGACGGCTACAGCCTTGCCACTGTACTGGCAGATACAGCGACCTACCACGGCTTAACGAAGGAGGACCCCTACTCCCAGGAGCCGCCCACGTCCACAATCTTCACCCTCGATGGCCGATACTCGTCGGCAAAGTTCCACGGTATTATGCCCGACTCCGGAGCAGCCCAGATCTCCACCGCTGGCCACTCGCAGTTCCGCGCACTACAGAAAGAGCTCCCAGAGGTCCAACTCAACGCAGCAGCTGGAGGAGCCACTGTACGGTTCGGACAGGGCGATGCCGTCGTCTCGATCGGTACAACAACGGTCCCTACACCCCTAGGTCCCATGGATTTCCACGTGATCCCCACCAATACGCCGTTCCTACTCTGTTTAGAGGACATGGACAACCTAGGTATCGTCTTCGACAATCTACGCAACGTGCTCGTCAAGGGCACTACAACGGCCCCAGTGATCAGGAAATGGGGACACGCGTGGCTCCCCCTAGCCAGGGAACAAGCCCTAGCCTGGAACTACCTTACAGAAGGAGAGCTCCATCGACTACACCGCCGTTTTGGCCACCCATCAGTGGCACGGCTGCGCAAGGTCCTCCAGACCGCTGGCCATCAGGTCGAGTACGAAGCCCTGGAGTACCTCACCCGGGTGTGCCACCAGTGCCAGATGAACGCCGGCACTCCGGCACGCTTCAAATTCACGCTCCACGACGATTGCGAGTTCAATTACGAGATTATCGTGGATATAATGTACCTGGACGGCAACAAACCCGTCCTCCACGTCGTGGATACGGCCACTTCCTTCAACGCAGCCAGGCTGCTCAAGGATATCAGCTCACGCCACGTCTGGGAGGCTCTACGCCTCTGTTGGATCGACGTCTACCAAGGCCCCCCAGACTGGATCGTTACCGACGCCGGTACAAGCTTCCGTTCAACAGCGTTCCGGCAATCAACCCAGGAAATGGGAATCGGCATCAAAGAGGTGCCAATTGAAGCCCACCACAGTATCGGCAAGGTAGAGCGATACCACAAGCCTTTGCGCCGCGCCTACGAGATCCTCCGCGACGAAGACAGCACTCTCAGCCCGGAAGCCGCTCTCCAGATAGCTATCAAGGCTATCAACGATACGGCTGGTCCCAACGGCATCGTACCAACGTTGCTCGTCTTCGGCACCTACCCACGGATGACAGACGATTCGGCGCCATCGCCAACAATCAAACAACGCGCCCGCGCCGTCCAGAAGGCTACTACAGAGATCAGACGCCTACACGCCATCCGCAAGGTCAACAGCGCTCTAGCCACCCGCAACGGACCGGACACCCTGCGCACTATCAACCTACCAGTAGGATCGCTGGTCCGCGTATGGCGCGAGGGAGACCGCTGGAGAGGCCCATACAAAGTCGTCGGTATTGACGGCGAGAACGTTACCATCGAGATGCGCCACGGACACCGAGTCTTTCGATCAACAACGGTAAAACCGTACTACAAGGACCCAGCCGCTGACCCAACCTCTATAGATGAACTGGTAACCCCTGAACAGGCTGAAGAACCCGCCGAACCGCCGGCCACTACGGCCACACCTCCGGCATCCGCCGTTGAGCCAACACCTACACCGCCGGACGACGACGACGATTCCCAGAGCGAAGCAGAGGATACCATCCACGTCGCCCTCCCCCAGGGCTTCCTCCAAGAGACCGATCAATCCGGCATCTTCCTGACCGCTAAGGAGCAGTCAGACGCCGACCTCGCCATCGATTTGCGCGCCGCAGGCAAGATTACAACGCCTGGCGCACCGTTTGAGGAGTCTACTCAAGCGGAAATCAACAGCTTGGTCGACAGAGGCGTATTCAAGTTTATCCGGTACAACAGGCAGGACCACGGCCACACACGCGTCTTCAAGTCAAGGATCGTCAACGAAATCAAGGGCAAGACTACCGCTGAGCCCTACGGGAAATCCAGGCTCGTCGTCCAGGGATACAACGATACCGAGAAGCAGACGATCCTTACGCAGTCGCCAACGATCCAGCGAGCTAGTCAACGCCTGATTCTAGCCATCGCGCCGTCGCTCCTCCGCGCCGGTCACCTACTCTGGCTCAGGGACATCACCCAGGCGTACGTTCAATCCCACAGCGACCTCAAACGCAGGATTATTGCGCAACTACCGGCGCAGATCCGCGGCAACTACCCCAACGGGACAGTGATGGAGGTTATCAAGCCGCTGTACGGCATCGCCGAAGCCGGCACCCACTGGTTCTCTACGTACCACAACCATCACTTAGAGAAGCTCCAGATGACTACCTCCACGTACGACCCCTGTCTACTGATCTCCAGTACCGAGAACCCTGAATTTGGCTGCGTTGGGATGCAAACAGACGACACGCTTGGCCTATCAACTACAGCGTTCTCCCACCGGGAGGATAAGGAGCTCCAGAACGCCGCCTTCACCGCTAAGCCCAAGCAAGTGCTCTCTGCCGACGAGCCCCTCCTATTTAACGGAGGAATCGTCGCCTTGAGCGGCGAGACGATTACTCTGCGGCAGAAGGGTCAAGCCGCAAGACTACAGTTAATCGACGCCGATAGATCCAACGCCAAACAACAGTACGTTGAGCAACGCGCCCGCGGCGCGTATATCGCATCAATCTGTCAACCAGAGGCCTGTTTCGACCTCTCCAGCGCCGCTCAACACCAAGATCCGTCCCCAGACGACGTTAAGGCTCTGAATCGCCGTCTCCAGTGGCAGATGAGCTCCCAGGACAGGGGACTCGATTTTATACCCCTGAATCTTGCCACTGCGCAACTCTTCGTCTTTGTGGACGGCTCCTTCGCCAACAATCAAGACCTAACCTCCCAACTAGGATTCGCCATCATCCTCGCCAACGAGAACCAGATCAACGCCGAGAGCCAGTTTACTATATCTGGCAACCTCATCCACTACAGCAGTACCAAGAGCAAGAGGGTTACACGTAGTGTATTAGCCTCCGAGATCTACGGAATGGTCGCCGGCGTGGACATGGCGTACGCCCTGGCATCAACGCTGCGGATGATCACTGCCCATCTCCATCTACCCCCTGTACCCACCATCGTCTGTACAGACTCCTACTCGCTGTACGAGTGTCTGGTCAAGCTAGGGACTACGAAGGAGAAGAGGCTGATGATCGATATTATGGCCCTGCGGCAGTCCTACGAGCGGCGAGAACTTCACGAGGTTAGATGGATCAACGGAGCCGATAACCTGGCAGACGGCTTCACCAAGGGAGCCCCCAATACGGCGCTGAAGCAGTTCATCGACGGCAATACGGCAACGATACGAGTGGAAGGCTGGGTCTCACGGTGAGACCCTATTTGGATGGACTTGAAGGTATGGAAGTACTGTACGTACGCAGGAAAGCCTACTGGCTCGGCGTCTCCTGGCAAAAAGAAGAGATTGCCAGTGTTGGAATATCTACGCCAAGCCAAGTGGTGAGGATCGGGGATAAAGACCTTGGGGACCGTGCTCCAAATCCGGGGATTACCCGGCTCCCTGAGCCTTATATATAGCGTTTCCCAGTCCCCTGGGGACCTCCCCCGATCTACAGACACAACAGAATACAACCCCTTTGCACCCGCAAGAACGCCATCTCCGTAGGGAGACCTACCTACCGTACGGTAACCTGGTGATACCAACAATAACCATGCCAGTCGACCTCGGAAGTTCTTCAACGGCATCAAGGGCACCTGATCTGGGTTTCCTAAGCCTGATATTTGTGATCGTCTGGTAATGAGAATGCGTTGGTTACGCACCGTAGCAGGTTACATTACACCGTGCTCCTCGCCAGAAGGCAGGTATCAGAGCGACCTGATATCAAGATAGCGCTGTCTTGGTCATGACCTGCCATGCCTCCAAAAGCCTGGTGTTCGTCTGTATTACGGCCTCGAAGAAGACCACCGTCGCCATGAATTCTCACCATCTCATCTTGGAAAGATTCATAAGCACTGTCGCACCATGGCGCCAGGCAAAACCTGGCCCATACGAAATATTGTAAGCTGTGAGTGAGCTACCTTACTTTTAGTGTGTTTTTGCTTTCTTTCTTTTTTTCTAGATTTAACTGCTGATTCCCTCACCATGACCTCCTTACTAAGGACGGCCATCTCCAGGGTAATGAAATGTAATGAAGCTCTTCGATTACGTGGAGCTTTCTTTGCCACCCAAAAAAAACAGGGCTGACCCCATCCGTCATTCCCACCCAAAAGCGCTACCTGTGTACCTGTATGCTTGCCATCCTTCCTGAACCGAGCCAAGAGGCTCTGAGAGCTCCCGATACGTAGATAAACATCAAAGGTTATTTGTTACCAGGTGCTAGTGGAGCCAGTAGGAGGAGGTTACAATACTTCAATCTTGTCCGTATAATAGACACCAACCCTCGAGTCCCGGAAAAAGATGTCGACTCTGAAGTAATAAACTCCAGCCTCCGTGATCTTGATCTCCGGGAACGGTAGCTTCGACCGCAACTCTCCCCCTGTATAAGCAGGCTCCAGCGCCTGAAGGCCATCCGGACGGCGAGGCTCCGGCTTCTTGAATGTGAAGCAGAGATCCTGGGGGTTTATGCCTTTAGGTGGATGGAATGCGTTGTACTTGCCATAACTGGTGGCAGGGGTACCACAAGGACGTTCCGGTTTAAGGTCATCCTCTGCTTTGTACAGCTTCGCCGTGGCGGTGAAGTCGGAAGCCTGGGCTTCCTGACCCTCCAGGGTGAGGATGACGGTCGCATAGAGCTTCTCGCTCAGGTCTTCGCCGGCACGGACGGGTTGATTCCCGCTCTGGTCGTCGACGACAAGGATGGTTTGCGGAGACTTGTTGTCGATGGCTGCGAAACCACTTTTGACGTACTGACCCTCTGTTGGGTTGCTTGGTCGGCCAGTGTCGGACATAGTGATTGTCTCGCTAGGACAATCTGGGGTTGTGGATCTCTTCGATATTTAGGTGTAATTTCGACAAGGTGTGTCTTTGGTTCTTATCTATGCTTTAGAATGATACTGCTTGCGGACCAAAGCCTTATATCTCTTCAGGCTGCTGTGCAGAAGGGAAGTGAAGTAACCTAGAGCCAGGGCGGGCGATCAGAGGTATTTATACATTTTGAGGTCCCTTTCGAACTCTGTATCTGGCGAGTACTGAGGGAATTCGGCTGAATCATGGGGTATAAGAAGTAACGATGGGAATCATGCGGTTTGACATTGCTCTGCGTGCCCTGGTCCTGCTTTTGTCCCCAAAGTCAATGTTCTCGAACAGCGTGCTGAATACTAAGGAATCATCCCGACAGTTATTGCAACTTAAAGACTGTGAATATTTGGATGAGTGTATCTGCACTGCTCCTCAAGCTCAGGGCTCTTTTTGTCACATACAATTTAGCTTGATATGACACGAGCATCCGTGGGCAGCTCTGAGCGCTGAGCTTTGGTGCCGGCTTGGTAGCTCAGATAGCCGGATTGGAATCTCACGACGGCGGTAACACAATGCTGACACAACCTGTATTCTGTATTACCTCTATTGGCTGATTGCTACTCCTTCTAGCTGCCAGCCAAGATAGGCACGGCATGCGGCCCTCATATTAATGTGCTTGCCTTTCGAGCCAAACAAACTGCCTGATGTAAGCCTTAGAAGCCCCCAATACCCCCGGCGGGGCGAAGAACACCTCCTCCTGTCGCTTTCCAATCACCACTTTCGAGTCTCGACCGGAATTGTATTCGTGATCAAGGCCGAGCTCGGTGCCATTAACGTGGCATAGCCTCCAATCCGACTTGCCCCCAATCAGATAAGTTGACTTGCAGATGAATATTGATACCGGGTCCGGAGCTGATCAGCAAACTGGTGGGTTAACGGCGAGATACCTCAAATTCCGAGGTCTGCGGTCTCAAAACGCCGACTTGCATTTTGCCCTTATCAAGTACATCGATACTGACTTTGAGAAAGTATGTTCCGGCAGTGTCGATTTTCATCTCTGGAAGTTGTGGGTTGTCCACGTCTCCGTTGAAGATGAACTTGATACCCTCATCCTCTTTGTCGAATGTGGCCGGGTGATGGGCCTTGTACTTGTGGCCATCCACCGGAACTTCGCGATCACCCTCAACTCGGTAGAGTGTTGCTTCGGCGAAGAAGTTCTCAATCAGTTGTTCAGACTCAGGCTTAGCAAATGCGTAGAAGTCCCCGCGTATGCTTTCACCGATGAATGCCTGATGCCTGAAGATGTAGAGTAATGCGTATCCATCCATGCGTAAATCCATGCAGTCTTCATGTTGGCTTTCGGTACGCGTGGTGCTTGCCATTTCTCCTACTGAATGCTATGGCACGGATTTCTGATCTACATATCAGTCTTTATCGGAGAGCGGTATGAAATTTCAAGGGTCTCGTACTTTAGTACTGACAACAGACTGGTACTGATTGTTGGCGCTTGGAACACTGCTTTGGAAAGGACGTAGAAGTTACTAAATCGCGGGGGAAGACACAAGGGAATGCCCTTCTATTTAAAGTTTGCCTCGAAGCCAACTGCTTCATGTCATGTAGTTCAGACGGGTGTTTGTGACACACACCACAGTCTGGCAACTTCGAGCTGTATGTTGCTGTTGGTATCACCAGGGTTGTGATACACGTATACGTGTAGGTGTAGGTGCCCTCTGTAGAGGGCATCGCAAAGTGGTGGTCAAAACGGCTGTATATTCTTGACTGGTCTAAGTGGTAAGGAGGGAGATGAGGCCCTCACGAGATACGGGCTGCGGGCTGCGGCGGGCCTGCGCCGCAGGTCACGTGATGCAGCCTCGTAGAGACGGCTCAGGGATAGGGTTCGCTAACCGTCACCGCATCCATCCTTCCCCCCATATTCTACTGCGCCCGGCGTAGATATTCCAACACTGGCAGTCTCTCTTTTGAGGCCGGGAATACGCCGAGTCCGCAGTCATATAGACTATCTGCATATAAGTCCTCCCAATATCTACCTCCCCTCGCAGGTTGCCTTCACCGGGCGACCCAGCCTTCCACGCGGATAGTGACGGCGTTGTTATCAATGAATTGCTTGAGAGCGCCGTTGGGGCTGCTTTTGGTGAAGGCGTCTGCCAAGTTGTCTCTTCCATCGATCCATCGTACCTCGTGAAGCTCCCTCCGTTCATACGACTCGCGCAGGGCCATAATATCGATCATAAGCCTCTTTTCCTTCGTAGTCCCCAACTTGACGAGGCACTCGTACAGCGAGTACGAGTCTGTACAGACGACAGTCTGTACCGGGGGTAGACCGAGGTGCGCGTTAATCCTGCGCAGGGTAGTCCCCAGGGCGTAAGCGATGTCCACGCCGGCGACCATGCCGTAGACCTCCGATGCCAGTACACTGCGGGTGACCCTCTTGCTCTTGGTACTGCTGTAGTGTAGGAGGTTGCCTCGCAGGGTGAACTCGCCGTCGGCGATCTCGGTCTCGTTACCTAGGATAACCGCGAACCCGAGTTGTGAGGTAAAATCCTTGTTGTTGGCGAAGGAGCCGTCGACGAAGACGAACAGTCTCGCGGTGCGCAGGTCGAGGGGGACGAAGTTGATGCCGCGGTCCTGGTTGTTGATCTGCCACTGGATTCGGCGGTTCAGGGCCTTGAAGTCGTCCTCGGCAGGTTCCTGGTGTTGTGCGGCGCTGGAGAGGTCAAAACAGGCCTCAGGTTGACAGATGGACGCGATGTAGGCGCCGCGGGCGCGCTGCTCGACATACTGCTGTCGCGCAGTAGGCGAGTTGGCGTCGATCAGTTCAAGGCGTTGGCCTTGCCCCTTCTGCCGCAGTGCGAGGTCATCTCCCCGTAGGGAGAGGACGCCGCCGTTGAAGATCAGCGTCTCGTCCGGGGTCAGGGCTTGCTTCTCCTTAGCGCTGAAGGCCGCGAGCTGTAGCTGAGAGTCCTCCATCTCCGAGAACGCGGGGGTTGAGAGGCCGAGAGTGTCGTCAGTCTGCATGCCGACGACTGCGAATTCCTTGTTCTCCGGGGTCGAGATGAGGAGGCAGGGGTCGTACGTCGAAGTCCTCATCTGGAGGTTCCTTAAATGGTGGTTTTGATACGTCTCCCACCAGTGGGTGCCGGCCTCGGCGAGGCCGTATAGCGGCTTCTTCACCTTCATCAGGGTGCCGGGGGGGTGCTTGTCCTCTAGTTGACGAGGCAGGTCGGCGAGGATCTCGCGGTTGAGGGCGCTATGGGACTGCACGTAGGCCTGCGTAATGTCGCGCAGCCACAGAATATGGCCAGTTTTCAGGAGCGCCGGCGTGATGCTGAGGATCAGCCGCTGGCTGGCCCGTTGTATGGTAGGCGACTGCGTGAGGATGAGCTTCTTGCCCTCATCGCCAAAACCCTGTATCACCAGTCGGGATTTCTCGTAGGGCGCCGCAGTAGTCTTGCCCTTGATCTCGTTGACCATGCGGGACTTGAAGATGCGGCTGCGGTGGAGGTTGGGGCTGTATTTGACGAACTCGAAGACGTCGCGCCCGATCAGGGCGTTGATCTCCTTCTTATCAGACTCCTCGAACGGCTTCCCCGGCGCCGTAATCTTACCCTCAGCCCGTAGTTGTAGGGCGAGGGCAGCGTCGCTCTTCTCCTTCACGGACAGGAAGGCGTCCCCGTCGTCCACTTCCTGGAGGAAGATTTCTACCGGGGGTGGTGCCTTGCGGGGGCGGCCGCGCCGTCGGGGGGCTGTCGGGGGGGCGACGACGATGGTATCTTCCGGGGGAGGACTGTCTGGTCTCGGGGGAGGTGCTGGGGGAGCTGCTGCGGGAGCTGCAGCTTCAGCGCCTTGTTCGGGGGCCTGCGGCTGAGCAGGGGGCTCAGCTGGTGGCGCAGGCGGAGGCTGCGCCGGGGCGTCGTCCTGTTGCGTGGCGACGGCGTCTTCTTCCACTGGGGGCGTGTCGCCGTCTCGAGGAGGTTCGTCGGCGGCGGTGGGGTCGTCGTAGTACTGGCGTACTTGCGTGCAGCGGAACTGGACTCGCCGGCCGTTGATCTCGACGAAGCAGTCGTGGCCGGTGGCGTCGATGAGGTTGTACGGGCCTTCCCAGCGCTTGGTCTCGCGCCAGACGCGGACCTTCGCGCCGATCGGCAGGTGCAGCGTGTGCGAGATGTCGGGCCCGTTGCGCTGAGCCAGGGCGTCGGAGACCTGGCGTTGTGCCTGCAGGCGCCGGAGGTCCGTGGTGGCTTTCTTGATGGCCTCGGCGCGGCGCCGAATCGTCGGCGAGGGTGCCGAGTCCTCTGTCATCCGGGGGTAGGTGCCGAAGACGAGCAGGGTTGGTACCATGGCTCCCGGGCCTACCGTATCGTTGACGGCCTTGCAAGCCATCTGTAGTGCGGCCACTGCGGAGGTGGAGGGGTCCTCGGCTCTGATGATCTCGTAGGCGCGCCGCAGGATCGAGTGATATCTTTCCACCTTGCCGATGCCGTGGTGAGTTTCCACGGGTACGAGCTTGACTGTCGTCCCCATCGCCTTCGCGTTGGTCTTGAGTTCGGAGGCGATGAACTGCTTTCCTTGGTCTGCAACGATTATATCCGGCGGCCCTTGATAGACGTCGATCCAGCAGAGCCGCAGTGCTTCCCACACCTTGGCGGTGCTGTGGTCCGGTAGGAAACGGGCGGCGTTAAATGCGGTAGCACTGTCGACGACGTGGAGGACAGGCCGTCCGTCGAGATAGAATATATCGACGATAACCTCGTAGTTGAACTCGCAGTCGTCCCGCAGGGTGAACTTGAACCTGGCGGGCCGTTTCTGGTTAAGTTGACAGTGGTGGCAGACCTCGGTGAGGGCCTCGAGTGCTTGGTATTCCACCGGGTGGCCGGTCGTCTTGAGGATCTTGTGTAGCCTCGCGACTGAGGGGTGGCCGAACCTGCGGTGTAGGCGCCGCAGTTCTGGCTCGGTCAGGTAGCTGTAGGCCTGAGCAATGGTCTCCTCGGCGGTCCGGAGGAGCCACGGGTGTCCCCATTTCCTCACGACGGGGATGGCAGTATTGCCCTGAATAAGGAGGTTCAGGAGGTTGTCGTACTTGATGCCCATGCGGTCCATGTCCTGTAAACAGAGTAGGAAAGGGGTCTCCGTTGGCATCACGTGGAACCGCATATCGCCGAGGGCGGTGGCAACTGTAGTGGTGCCCACGGAGGTGACCGGGCTGCCCTTGCCGAACCGGATGGAGGTTTCTCCGGCCGTGGAGGTGTCAAGTTGAACGTCGGGGTCCTCCTTCTGCAGTGCCCTGAACTGGGCGAGGCCTGCGGAAGAGACTTGGGCCGCTCCGGTGTCCGGCATGATGCCCTGGAAGGTGTGTGTATTGTACCTGCCCTCCAGGGTGAAGGTGGCGGTCGGCTCGAAGTTCTCCTGGCCCGCGAATGGGTCTTCCTTCGTAAGGGTGTGCCGCACTGCGGCGTCGGCCAGGAGGGTGGTGATCTTGTAGTCGTCGGCCGGTATCGTGAAGAAGGTGGTGCCGTCCTGGGCGTCCTGGTAGTCGTCAGAGTCCTCGGAGCTCGAGAAGTCCTGGAAGAAGGCCGCGATCTCGTCTTCCAGTGTGCCTCCGGGGTCGGGATTGACGCCCTCGTAGTGGGCGAGGAACTGGGAGTAGCCGTCCTTAGTCTTGTCCTTAGCGTTCTTGCTGTTCCTGTACCGGGTGTAGGCGGCGTCCCTCTCTTCCTTAGGGTGTTCCGTCGACCAACAGCCAGCCTTGGCGCAGACGAAGCACTTCTTGGCGTTGTAGCCTCCTCCGCGGTCTCGCGGCCTGGGTGCGGCGGCGTTGCTGCTGCGGCCGCCGAAGCGAGTCTGTTTTCCGGTGCCTCGGTAGGTGCGGTCTGTGAGGAACCCCTGGGAGCTCTCCGGGGTGGCGGGGGTCGTCAGGAGCTGCCCCCGCAGTGCGGCGTCGATACCGAGCGCGTGGCTAAGCTTGTCCCGGAGCTCGGTGAGCGTGGGTGGCGGGTTAAGGAGGATAGGTCGACACTCCTTAGCGGTCAGGCAAGCTCCGAGTAGCTGATCCCGTAGGGCCTCATCAGTTTGTTGGACACTCGGAACGCACTTCTGGAGCTTCGTAAGGGTATCGAGAAGTAGGTTGAAGCAATCGGTCTTGGACTTGCCGGGGTTCTTCTCGATGGTCCGGGCTAGGGAGATAGTCTGCCATTCGACCCGGTAGCTGTCTCGGATCGACTGGGTCTCGTAGCGTTGCTTGATCATCACCACCTGGTCGTCCCAGGAAAGGTGGTTCCTAGCAGCCTCACGGGTAACGGTGCCGTCGTAGTACTGCTTGGCGTCGCCTTTCAGCACCGTCGGGAGACTACGGATGTAGACAACGTTCGGTAGGTCCATGCGGCGGCAGGTGTCTTCCAGGGTAAGGAGGGTGAGGTCCAAGAGGTCGTAGCGTGCGCCGGAGTACCTCATCTCGTCCGTGAAGGCGCGGGCAACGTCGTTCAATGCCTTAGACAATGTAGTGTTGATCGTCGGGTGTACCGGGAACGGGGTAGTGGGGGTGACCGGGTTGGGGTGCTCATCACCGGGGTGAGGTCGTCCGTGGCTGGGGTCCCTCCCGGGGTTGCCTCGGGGGCGGGAGCTGCCCCTGGAAGGCACAGCGCTTCCGTTAGGTTCTTCTTCCGGCACGCGCCTGTCTTTGGCGGTGGTGATGCCTTCGCTTGGGGTAGCGCCGGCGGTGGTGCCGGTGTCGGACTGCTTGGCCACGCCCCCGATGGGGCGGCTTGCGAGGTGTCTTCGGAGTGTGCTGCCGTCCCGTGGTGGGAGCGGCTGCAGTACTGGTTCTTCCTGTATACGGCGGCGGCGGTCAGGGTCAGATATATATACCTCGAGGTCGTGGTTCCTCTTCACGGCGTTACTGAGCTCGTCGTCCGTCCACAGGTGGAAGTCCTCGAGCCTCGCGGTGTCCCTGACGGCGCGGGCGATGCTCGTGCGGGCTTGCTTCTTGACGTAGACGCCGTGGGCGAACAGGAGGTCGCGGAGGTGCCTCACGGCGTTCTTAGGTGCCCTGTCCCAGGTAGGGTCGTCCCAGTCCTCAAACTCGTCGCGTAGCGCGTTCCAGAGTTTGACGCCGCCGAGGCCGTGTCTGAGCCAGTGCTCGGCCATGAAGGCGATGTGGGCGCCTAGCTGGGGGCCAGTATAGTCGTCCGGGTCCTCGGGGTCGATGCGCCTGCCCCAGAAGGTCGGGTCGACTTGGTCTTCCGCTAGCAGCAGCCCCGGGATGGGGACTGCCCGCATCGCGGCTGTGGGTGCTGCCAGGGCTGCTTCGAACGTCGATACAGGTCCGGGGGTCGTCTGGGCTCGTCCTTCTTGCTGTAGCTGCTCGGACGGGGTCTCGACGCCCTCCAGGGGGGTGGTTGATGCTCCAGTCATCGCGCTGACCTCGCTGTCTCGTGCCAGGGCTCAGCTACGTCTCGCCTCCTGCGTTTCCCCTAGGCCGCAGCTGTCGGGGGCGTGTAGGATCGTTAGGTGGTCTGTAGCCCAGGCGTTTCTCAACCGGTGAGCTCCTACGCCGCAGGGTTGACTGCGGGTTGGAGACACGCCGTGCGGCTCGGTCAGAGCGATGGTGATGGCTTCCGGATGGAAAACTTGATGGAATTCGATGTAAGTAGAATGAAAATGCTCGTCGAGAGCAGGAGAATTGATTGGTATAAGGAGAATTGATAAGGAAGGTCGGCGCAGGGCCAAAAGTGATGGAAAGAAGGTTGGTTGACTTGATGGCGGCTCGCGAGCTGTCTTGGCGGGCGTCGGGCGTGATGGACGCGCCGCAGTTGGGTGAACTTCCGTAGTAGTCAACTACGGCTTCTTCGGACTGCGGATTGGAGTTCTTGCGCCGTAGAAGGGTGATTACCGTCTTGGAGTTGTATCCACGGGCTTCTTCGGTCTGCGGCGCGGGGGACTCCGTAAGCACGATCTGGCGGGTGAGGCGGGATCGTCTCGTCTGTCGATGACCTTGCTGATCTGTAGATAACTGTGCGTACTCGCAGTGGTGTTATTAACCACTGATCAGTGTTGGTATCACCAGGGTTGTGATACACGTATACGTGTAGGTGTAGGTGCCCTCTGTAGAGGGCATCGCAAAGTGGTGGTCAAAACGGCTGTATATTCTTGACTGGTCTAAGTGGTAAGGAGGGAGATGAGGCCCTCACGAGATACGGGCTGCGGGCTGCGGCGGGCCTGCGCCGCAGGTCACGTGATGCAGCCTCGTAGAGACGGCTCAGGGATAGGGTTCGCTAACCGTCACCGCATCCATCCTTCCCCCCATATTCTACTGCGCCCGGCGTAGATATTCCAACAGTTGCCAACTCATCTTGTTTCGAAGGAACGAGCGAACAGTTGAGGTCCGCATGACATGTGAATGCATCAGGGGCTCTCGGTTGAAAACCTGGAGTGAAGCGCTGAAAGAAGATTCTAGACCTGTATGACAATCTCAAGTGGTTGGGGCAATTCATACCTTCTTTGACGTTGGCATTGCGTTGCTGGACGCGTATCCATCTCATAGGACACATGACTCAATCAAAGAGGCAATATATAGACACTTGGCGGGCAGTATGTGAAGTTCTTGAAAGACGCCTCAGACACATGACCTGTGATGCGTTTGCCAGAGGGATAGGCACGTCAAACCGGGGTTCAAGAATTTTCAAGAGGTATGAGCTTTCTTGGTATGTTCTCTGGTCTTCAACTCAAGGATGGGGTTTTATTAGGTATTCCTGGTATTCCTGATTGCCCCATAACGAGTGCTGGATATCTGTTGACATTCATTATTATCATGTAGTGCTCCCGTGCCCCTAGCATTTTACCGACAACGGGTTCAGAAAGCACAAATGATCACAGTGATTTGTTCCCCTCGAAGTGCTGTGAGACGAGCCAGTTTAGACCAGCCAGATTTTGACTTCACAAACACTCCTCGTATTCGGCTGGAGCACCTCGATATTTCTGCTCACCTACAACAAAGTTACAGAAGATTAAGTCATCTGATCAGAGGATTGCTATCTCAGATAGCTAGCTAGTTATTTGGCTAAGACTGACGATAACACGGTATAAGGTCGCCAAACTCTGTATTAACGGGTAACCAGACCAATCCTCATACTTATTTCGCTGCATGCCACGTGTGCTTCCCAATGGCAATATGCTTGCCTTCGGAGTAAATGAGTGTCGAAGCCAACTCCATGGCTCTGGTCCAACTTTGCCAGAAAATAGAAATCTTGCCCTGGTCTTCTGCATCCGGCTTGGTTTGATGTGTCCAACGTACAATTTATCACTTCCGCACTACCTCCGCCCGACCCAGTTGTCGCCAGTAGGACTGAAGCTCTTGCTCTCAATGATATCCGTTGCCGTATATGATAGGCTCGGGTGTAGGCTCCCGGACAGTAATAGCGGCCGTCACAATTTCAGCTGCAATTTCTTGGTTTCTGTTGCCTGACCCATACTGCCTCCTGATTGTAATCTTGAACTTATAGGTCCCAGGTCTGGGGATTCTGATATGTTGATCGTGTCCGTTGTCAGGATTTTGGTGGAAGCGAAACGTGATTTGATAATCACCCGTGTCCATTTGCGCGGGAGGGTCTGGACCTGCGATGTACTTCTGACTGCTTATCTCACTGGCCGGAGTTCCATTAGCGTGACAAAGCACGGCTTCAGCTCTGGTGAACTCATCTAGCCGGGGTTCGCCACGGGGAGCGATGTACGCAGCCAATGCAGTTCCGAGGTCTTCGGTAGTATAGGCCTCGTCCTCGAGTACGCATTCACAGGACGATAGGTGTCTAGAGTTCATTGAAATTACTGTACCCGACATCGCGGTCTGCTTATTGTCCCTAGCTGTGGTCTTGTTGGAATTATCTGGCCTCAGTTCGTAGCGGTGGCTCTGATCGGTGGTGGCTGTCGAAGTTATGGTTGCAGGTTTTCGAGGTTTTCCGGGCGTAGGGAAGACACCAAGGTATTTATACGTTGGCATGGGTCCATCGATATTGCGTGTTGGTATCTAATAATGAATCAGACTACACTCATCATAAAGGCATATCCGCATACTCCATGTCACAGCCCTTGGACTTTGATTTGGTTTGTTGCTTCTTAGTTCTGCAGACCAGGCGGAGTTAAGTTGACACCTGTCTATGGTAACCATAGAGGAAGACCTGCATATTCCGGGCGCATACAGTAACTCTATCCTTCGGTGCGGTTTGATCCACTTCCGCCGTGCCAACATAAGTCATCTGTAAGAAGAGAACTTTTTGGACCTCAGCCCAATATGCATGACCACCTGTTCTAAAGTCTGTGGAAGTTCATAACTGTCGTTTCATTGACGATCAAGCCAACAGCGCTGACTCTACCAAAGAGGTCTCTATCTCCTGACATGGCAATGCCCTTACGAGGTTGCCCATCCACAACAACTCTGGAGCTCTGCTGGGTTATTTGAATGACATATGCCAATGAGGCTCTAATGAGTTGGCAAATGTGTGGGTATCCACGCTCTTCGTTCGCTACCAGCGTCATATGAATAAGTATGTGTTCGAACCACCTGGATCTAGTCCCACTACTGCAGTTGCACGCAAAGGGGCTTTAAAGAAGGACCCAACATGAAGACATACCAACAACCCCTTAGTCAGGCCGTCCTATTCCCTAATATCTGGAGCTGAACAAACCTCCCTACGGTGCCTATCGGATTCTAATAACACATCAATTTCAGGAGACTCAAAACTTTGCAAGGCGTGGAATGGCTATCAGAGACGATATAGGTCTGTATGTATGGACGTGCAGATTGAACAGGCCCTCAACCTGCGCGCCTCAGCTGTACATGTAGTACGATTCAGATTAGGTCATAATCGAACGCCACGAACAGCTTGTATTTCTGAAATGGCTGCGTGGGACCTTCAGACGTATCAACTTGTCACCCCAGGTAAGTTTACTGGAGGACACAGTGAAGGAATTTAGCGTGCCGTTAACCATGTAGAAAGAGAGTTTGGCCAGAGATTATCGGGCTATCAGAACTCCTGACCCGAGGTTGAGAATTAGGAAACAGGATGGCACGGGGGGTAGCGCTACGGATGATTGTCGGCAGTAGTCCACTTGATAGCACGCCCGGTCCTCGGTTGCGTCGGGTCGACAGTACTCAAAGGCTCCCCCTCGACCCTCGGACGGCGGTCGAAAACAATCATCTCGGGTAAAAGGTGAAACACACGACAAAGTTCATTTGATATATTATTATTATTATTACTTATACTCCGGTATGCCCGGTGGGCATTCGGTACCTCTGCCTATTCTATCACATAGGAAACCTTGCGCAAGCTGGACTAAAACCTACGTGCAACAATATACCGCGAAGCGCGGTCGACAACACGTTCTCGGCCCTGCCAGACTGGGGTCTCACCACCGCCAGCTTAGTGATCCCAATACACCTCCCTCGCTCCCCCCCCCCCCCCCCCCCCTAGCTCCCCAGCTGCGCCTCCGGCGCACCGTCCCTTGCCTGCTCTATCTCGTCTTCCCTTACGATCTCTTCGGCGAGCCTGAACTCCGGGAACCGCCGGAGGCTAAGGAGCCATCTAACGACGGTTCCAGCCGTAGCTGCATCTGACGTTAACGTCGCGAAATCCCTGCTCGTCTGCAGCGCCCTAGGTCTCACGGCCTGTTCGAGTCTGCGTCTTTCGCCCTGTAGCTCGTCACAAAACACCGTCAGGTGGAGTGGCGTCTCTCGTGCCCTGCTTCATTTGATATAGGTAGTGCATAAGTTGATTAATAGCTACTAGTATCTCCTTCGCATCCCCTATTCCGGCTTTTGATTCTGGGGTTAGGGTTTCGTATTTACTTTCCCCTTATTCCTGGCTCCACTCCTCATGTCCGCGAGACAGAATTCATCTGTTTACCTCCCCCTGAACCTTTACCCCATGTGTGTCTTTTTTTCAACCCTCCACCGTCCCACAGAGTCCTGGCTCTGCAAAGGTACCAGTAAGCTTTGGCTTGCATGAGCCGAGATGACTTGAGAAGTCGAAGTCGTCTATGAACTTCGCATGTCAATGGCCATGGCGGCCATTGGCTCCGTTGGCTCCGTTGGCTCCGTTGGCTCCGTTGGCTCCGTTAGTCTGAGGCTGTGGTTCCGGCGGCGAAACAGTAACACGATTGGTACCAATGCTTTTTCTCGAACGTGTGTCGTATTCGTTAACAAAGATATCGACTCTGAACTTATATTGCCCGGCAGTGTTGACTTTGATCTCCGGGAGGTCTGGCCGATCATTGCCGCTAGGGCCAGCGCTGAAGCTGAATTCAATGAACATCCCTTGGCTGTCGTTGGCGACCCGTGGTGGAAGACGGGCACGGTACTTTTCATGCCCTGGCACATCCTCTCCGAATCCGCTCGATGTCAGGAGAGTTGCTTCAGCAGAGAAGACAGAAAGTGGGAATTCGGGAATTGGGTAGATTTTTGCACTGAGACTACCACTCAGATCATCTCCAATAGTGGCGGCTTCTTGGACCCACGCACCAGCGCAGGAGAAATATTGGCTCGGTGCCGTACTGCTGCGACTCCCGGTGTTCGCCATCAGGAGTTAGGTTTTTGTAGAAGATTGAAATGTAGGAGCTGTTCACGGTAGATTTGTAATATGCAGATTGGTGTAGAGAGACAAGTGAAGTTGAGATAGCTGGGATGTTGCAGTGGCTGTAGGGGTATATATACCCTTTAAAGAGTCCGATTCATAATGCTGAGTTCTTTTAGACTGATTTCACTCGAGCCAGAGATTGACTACGTTAATGATTCACCCGGTTGTTGGTGGTTTCGTTCACCGGCCGTGATCACGTGTTAAGAAAGATCAAACAACCATCACAACTGTCAGAAAAGGGAGGAACATGTACTGGAATGTCCGCACCCTGCCTCCTGTGAGACTGCCATTTTCACGGGAGCTCCAGCTACAGTTAGTTACTCCGTTACACAATCGAAGACCGTAAGTATGACCTAGCTCGAACATGAAGCCCTGAAAGAACACCTGGCTCACATGGCCCCAAAGGTTTCCCGACTTACCATAGAATCACTAATATCTTGCGTTTTCTGAGGGTCAAATGGGTAATTCAGATCAGACTAGATTCACTGGCTAAAATGAAAACCTGTGCGTCACGACGGTCGACTCGGTTTGGTGCTTCTTAGATCAGCAGAGCACGCCTGAACTGGGCTGATATTGCGGTAACCTGAAAGATCGTGGGTAAGACTCAGGGTTGATATCTCTTTTCCTGCCAACTCATGCAACATACACGATGTGTCAATATAGTCATCTAAAAAGACTAGGATCACATCTGGGAAAAATTGAAGAGTTTGTAATCGCCTAATAATCGACGATGATACCAACAGGACTGATCTATCAAAGAGATGTACATTCCTTGCGAGGGAGTTCTGTCCTGAAAACCGTCTGTAGCTCTACTAAGTCGTTTAAGGTCACGCGCGAGTAACGTGCTAGGGTGTTACAACATTTGTGTGCCTTAGGTATACTTATGCCCATAGACGGATCTTCTGAGCATCTCACATTTTAGTCAAAGGGGCTCTTACAAGGAACCGATATAAAGGCACACCAACAGACCTTAAGTCAGACAGCCCCCGTGGCAACCTCGAAGCTTAAATGGAACCGTAACCATGCCTACTGCCTCCTGCAAAATGGGCTTTTTGGTGAGGTTTGACAGTGGGCAAGGTGTGAAATGGCAGACAAAAATTACAAAGGTTCGTGTACACTGAGGTCGTCATGGTTCCTTTCGAAAGCATACTGCTACTGAAGCGATGTGGTCTGCCAATTCATGATGTGTTCACTGGATGGAACCGCGATCTTTCATATCACGAGTGAGATTAAAGACGCTATAAGACGCTGTGAGATTAAAGACGCTATCAGGATCCACGCACCAGTTCTAGAAGACGCGCCGAAGAAATACAAGAAGTAATTAGTCATATAGGAAGAGAATATTGCCATAAGTTCTACGGTTGGTAGCAGCCCAGATTCAAGGTTGCTAGAGCTAGGCGACAGGATAATACGGGCTGGCTACTCTATAGATGATTGTCGGTGGTACTTTCACTTGATGTCACACTCTAACCTCGGTTGCCGCCAATTCTACGCTACTCGAGGTTTGCCGTCGGATGACGACAAAACAGATTATCTAGGGGTATATAAGGAATTCATGGCAAAGCTCATTATGATCTCGGTACTGCAAAAAGTGGTCAATATCTATCAGCATCTTATTCGCATCCTTATTCCTACTTTTTGTCTCTAGGGTTAGGGTCTTATATTGACTTCCCCCTTATATCTGGCTCCACTTCTCATAGTATCGGGAAGTAATAGGATTTCGAGTGTCATCGTGCTCGTCTAATGAAGTGCAAGACGATTTAGTGATGAAAATGTGGTGAACGGGGCCTTAACTGTCCATGTAGGAGATATCCATGAGAATGTCTTTTAACCTTGGAATGGTACAAGAACCCAAGGGATATATGGAATATTGCTGGCGGTGTCACTTGGAGGCCCGCACTCCGTCACAACGGATATTGTCAACACGCCGTCCTACCTCTTCACCAATTATAGCCAATATTAAAGCCTTTCAAGCATTACGACATGTGTTCCGAGTGGCCGACAATCACAGCCTGAATATCACAACGTCTGACACTGAGCATCTTTGGGGCTGACCAAACAATGTGCAATTTTCGATTTCGAACCATTGGGAGGTACTGGGAGTCTCTCTGTTGTCAAACTCTGCTCGCGTTTACTATTCAATGGCCTAATAAAACTGTCTCCTGTATCTCGGCATTGTAACCTAATGGCGCTGGCTGTATGCGAAACTCCAACCAAGGTACTTTCACGCTCGTTCGCTTAGTACAGTACTGCGGCGGTTTCTGTGTAAGCAAGAACAAATCCCAGTTCGGAAGCCAAGCACTTTGTTCTTTTCGTTTCTACTTTCATTTCCGTTTCCTTGTTTCTCCTCTAAGGAAGAAGGAGCCTTCAGTATGGAGGTATTAATCAGCGCTTCAGACTGGATCCTCCCATGTCTCCCTGACCGTGTAGAACTATCCATCCCTTTCCACCTATGTAATCTCAGTTGTAAATGACTCTGAAATCCAGACCCGCGGGGATGAAATCGGCATGATAAACTTAGACAAAGATAAAGTGGTCCACCACCATGGTTGCAATCCCTCAGTTATCCATGGACGCTCATCTCGCTCCGATCTGCGGTTCGTAGTGCGGCCACGGCACCATCTTCCTGCCGTCCTTCGCCGTCATGGAATCCTCGAGCTCCCATAGCGTAGACGTCGCAGAAACATACGGACGTCTCTGCTTCCCACAATCACAAATACCTTTGGGGCATTTACATAGTCCCCGGTTCCACGTGCCGTCTTCGTCCTTCTCCCGGCACTTCCCCAGCGCCTTCCAGACGGTGAAGACCAACAGCCGTCTATGCGGGTCGTCGGGTCGCGGCGCTAGAGTGAGACAGTACTCGGTAGAACAGAGGTTGCACTGGCCGATACCGCCGAGGAGTGTGGAAAAGGGACATCGGAGCTTAGTGCGATGGGGACAGTTCTCGGAGCAAAAGACAGACGGACGACGGTGAGCCGGGACACACCCGCCGTCGAGCCAGTCCCAGAAGGCGAAGTGGAGGATCATCACCGTGCGACAGCCGGCGGAGGAGGAGAAGGAGCGCTTGTTGAACCGTAAAAACGGGTATTTGTCTTCCCAGGAACGGTGGGCGCAGATCCGAGGCAAGAGCTGGTCCATTACCATGTCCCTGACCTGGTGGGGCCGCAACGCCGTCTCGGCTTTCAGAGCGAGTTTGCCGGGCCCGCGAAAAACGCGGAGTATGGCGGTGTTGGAAGTCGGCTTTACGCCGGTTTCGCCCTCGTGAAAGCCTGTGAAGCGGGATATGTCGCACCTGGCGAGAAGCGGAGCGGGGTCGGCGCCGCGCCTGAAGGAGCGCATGATCTTACGGGCTATCCAGAACGGCGGCAGGGGGCCTGTGAGACTCGTCAGATCCATCCTTTCGCGTGGTAGACAAGGTCTTGTTATGCTCCGCAGAGCGAGACATCGGCGGCACTTTGGAGTGGAACATTTGTCGCGAACCTGCATGACGTGGACGAGGTTCTTTTCGAGATGGTCTTCGCCGCAGGGCTTTTGGGAGACAAGATACGAGCCCCCGAGAAACACGGTCGTTCGGTCGACCATGGCCAAGGCAGCACGTGACTGGTGTGGGAGATACTCCATGATGGAGCCTAGTAGCTCAGCTGGGAGGGTGCCGAAAGGGGAGGGCTTGGGCGTCGATGGCGTCGTCAGACGGATTTGTGCGTCGATAGTTGTCTTTGAGTCGTGATGGGCTGTCTTGTTTTCGTGGGTATGCTCGGCTTCCTGGTGTGCTGGGTTCTGAGCTGTATAGTCGTCGGCCGGATGTTGCTTAATTTCCACGCTTCTATCCATCTTGGATGCCATTGCAAAGGTCATGACTTGTCCGAGGAAATATAAAAATACCGGTAAAAGGAGTGCTGTTGTCATGACGCAGGTTTTCCGTTGGGCTAGTCAATAGTTGAGTGTCAGGAACTGATGCTCGAAGAAGTAGTCGAGGATGAAAACAAAGTAGTCGGAAAGTGTGAAGAAGTTTGAGGAAAATGCTGAACGGAAGAATTGATACTCGGCCGACTCTGGACATATGTGCACAGGTTAGTAGGTTTGAAGCCGCATGATGTGTCTGAGATCGAGGGCATTACGTGCTAGCTCAGATGGCTGGACGGCCTACAACACGGAATCCTCCCGTTACGATAGGATGAAGGCCAGCCTTGAAAGACGTGTCAGAGATAGAGGGCATTTCCCTCTAGCTCACATGGTTGTTCACTGAATTGTGTGTACATAACGCAATGCCTCCGTGAGGAGATGACCGAGAACAGTCTTTGCAGGACGGTGACTCACAAGGCAGGCTCAAAAAAGGCTCGGGGACTTGTCGAGGCCTCGATATGAGCAAGAATTGGGCCGTCCACACTCATTCATTGGCTTAACCATGCCATTCTCACGAGTTACGGAACTACGAGACGGAAGTACAACACACAATACGGAGAATCCAGAGCACGAGCAGTGTTAAGGTTCATCAGGAGCATAATGGACCCTCCTCTCTGGATATTTACCTTATCGGCAGATATATCAGACGAAACAAGTGTCCATATAACGTCATTGAAGGGTATCTGTCAAGTATCATCGAACCCAAACTCCCGGTCTTCATCCCCCTACAGCCGTTGTACAACCCGCACATCAAAACCCTGACAAAGTGCATCCTCAACTTCGCGCCTAGTCCCTTGATCTCATCCAGCGGTATGTCCAAATCGCAGTATCACGCACAACCGAGGTAGTCATCACCACACCACACGTCAGCCCATCACTCAACCTTCCTCTCTCGGAACCCCACAAGCGGCAACCGACTCCTCAGCGCAAGCGAGCTAAGCACAACACTAATACTACTCAACGCCATCGCCAGGCTCGCCCACACCGGGTCCAGCCGCACGTGGCTCCCGTTACTAACAATCGGGTACAAGCACCCCGCCGCCACGGGAACGGCGGTCAGGTTATACACCAGCGCCCAGCCAAAGTTGAACTTAATCCTCCTAAACACCGTGCTGCTCAGATCCAGCAGCGTGACCACACTCCTCAAGTCCGACTTGACGAGTACAAAGTCCGCGCTGGAAATAGCCACGTCCGAACCGGACCCGATGGCGATGCCTATGTCCGCCGTCGCGAGGGCGGGGGAGTCGTTTATGCCGTCGCCCACCATGGCCACGGTGGCGCGGCGGGTGGTCGACTCGGTGGAGGGGGAGAGGCGGCGCTTGAGTGTGGACTGGAGGTAGGTGATCTTGGCGGCCTTTTCGGTGGGGAGGACGCCGGCTATGATGTTTTCCGAAGGGATGCCTAGTTGGAGGCCGACGGCGTGGGCCGTGGTGGGGTTGTCGCCGGACAGGAGGTAGACGGCCGTGCGGCGGGACTGGAGGGCGCGGATGATGGCGGGGGCTTCGGGGCGGATGGGGTCGGAGATTGAGAGGGTTAGGGAGAGGGTGAAGGTGCCCGAGGGGAGGGGGCGGATGGCGGCTAGGGCGATGGATTTGGCTTCTGTTTTCCACTTTTGGAGGGTGGCGGAGACGCGAGCGGTGAGAGGGACGGAGAAATCGGTCATTAGGGCTTCGTTGCCGATTATGAGCTCGAAGTTGCCGAGGGGTGATGGGCCGTGAAAGGTTGCGCGCATGCCTTTGCCGGGGACTTCGTGGATTTCGGCGGGTTGGACGGTGGTTGTGGTGTGGGTGGAGCAGAAGGAGACGATGGCCTTGGCGATGGGGTGGGAGCTGCTCTCTTCGATGGCTTTGAGACCGCATAGCATTCTGCTCTTCATCTCCTCTGATACTTCGACGGTGGCATCCGGATAGATCTCCGAGTCCGTGATGGACGGCTCGCCGCCTTGGGTGAGGGTGCCGGTCTTGTCGAAGACGACGCAGTCGATGTGGCTGGCCTTTTCGAAGGCTTCACCCCCGCCTTTGGCTAGGATGCCGTGCTTGGCTGCCATACCGCCGCCGACGAAGATGGCTGTTGGTGCTGCGAGGGCGAGACCGCAAGGGCAGGCAACGACGAAGACGGAGATGGCGAACTGTAGGGCGAATGCTACCCATCCTCCAGAAGAGACATCGAGGAAGTGGCCGGGGATCCTGCCGCTGAAACCCAGACTCATCCATATTACCCATGTGAGGATCGCGATGAGTGTGACGACGGGGACAAAGTAAGTCGTCAGTCTGTCGGCAATATGCTCCACGGGCGCGCGCTTTGTCTGCCCCTCACGGACGACCTTCACAATCTGGTCCAACATGGACTGGCCCCCCACGCCCGTTATGCGAATCAGAACCGGTCCGCCCTGGTTGACAGTGCCGGCAAAGATCTCGTCTCCAGCCGTCTTTTTGACCAACCGCGACTCGCCGGTAAGACTGGATTCGTCAAAGCTGCTGTTGCCTTGCACAACCGTACCGTCTGAAGGTGGGGAGCCACCGTGCGGAACGCGGACCACGTCGCCGTACTCCAGCAGATCAGCTTGCACCACGGAGTCCGCTTGTTTCTCTGTCTCGTATCCCTCGACCAGGGTCGCCGTTGTAGGACGCAGCTTGCCGAGCATCTCCACAGCATCGCCTGTCCGCGACTTGCTGTAGCTCTCGATCAGTCTGCCCAGGAGGAGGAAGAAGGTCAAGAAGACGACGGAGTCAAAGTAGAAGTTCGAGTCTTCGATTTCGTCGGGGTGCAATGCGGCGGCAGCGATAAGTTGGCTAACCGACGAAACGTATGCGATCGTTGTCCCGAGCGACATCAGTGTGTTCATGCTGCCGAATCTGTAGAAGCGCTGCAGGATCGGCGTCCTGCTGCCCCGACGCCACAGGTTGGTTATCTCCTTGATGGCGCGCCTGTGGAAAACGTCGGCTCCGAAGAAGTAGACGGGGGTTGCCAAAATGAAGAGAGCCATCTGCGCCCGGCTGATGCCTGATGTCCATGGTTTCATAAGGTACATCTTCGACGGATTATGGGCCGAGACTAGAGTCATGAAGGCAATGCCAATGATAAAGGTCGGTATGCATATGATGGCGGTGAGGATGACGCGGTAGAGGATCTGCTTTTGGTGGTGTCTCTGGATCATTCTTGATCGTTCTTCCAGAGTGGGTGGGTGGTAGATGGAGGCCGTCAAAGCTGTGTCGCTTGCTCCAATGCCTGCCAAGATGTGCCGGATCGTAAAGTACGGTGCCTCAGGGGTGTAGGTAAGCTTGACTATGGGCCTCTCCAAAGTCGGCCACTGGATAATATCAAGCTGTCGCCGGAAGCCAGTGAGGCTGTTGACTACCCTTGAGGGACAGTGATCGCAGTAAATACCATCTACCATGATCTCGACCGTCCTGTCCTGGGTAACGGCAGCTTCTTGTGATATATCAACCACGGTGTCGACGGTTGCGTCGTAGCCGATGTCTTCGATAGCCTCGACCAACTTGTCCACGTTGTCTTTGTTTCGAAGTTCGGCCGTTGCGTTATTCGAAACCAAGTTGACCGTCACATTTGAGACCCAGTCGTACTTCTTGAGTTCGTCAGTCAAGGTGTTGACGCACGCCGCGCACGTCATGCCTCCTATTGCCAGGCTGACCCTCCAGCACTCTTCGACCTCCTTCGGCCTACCGACCTTCTCGTTGAGGTTAACAACATTGTCGAGTGTTGCGTCGTACCCGAGGTCCTCGATTGCCTCCACAAGATCTTTTTTCTTGTCCTCGTTGCTCAGCTCCACGGTTGCACTGTTGGTGACCAGGTTGACGGCGACGTTGAACGCCCAGTTCCTCTTCTTCAATTCATCGGTGATGGCGTTGACGCAAGACGCACAAGTCATGCCGCCGATGGATACCGTTGCTTGCCATCTGGGCTGTGACCTCAGGGTCTCCTCACTGTCCACGGTGACGAATGACTTGGTCGACATCTTGTTCTGCGGCCCGGAGGGTGCTGGCTTTTGTGATACGGAGGAGCAGTGGTTTGACGGCCGAGAGGAAATCTGTTCAATACCCTTCTCATCCGATATATCTTCCGTACGGTGAGGCTTGGAGCTCCGACACTGCGCACAGTTCTGGAGGTGGGCCTGGCGGATAGCAGAGGGTGTGGTTTTGCTCTTATTCCCCGTCCACGACGAGCTCATCCACCTAGACAACGCGCCCGTGGGACGAGACATGGCAGGGAGGTCCGTAAAGCTCCCGTGGTTCCTAGCGGCCATGTTGTTGGACGCGATGACCTCCGAGGACTCCCCGGCAGAGCTAGTGACACCAGACACTTCGAAGCCACTCTCCTCGAGGGCCCTGTGCATGGCGGTGATGGATGCTTCCGGGTCGTGTTCCACTGACACGACAGAGGTTACAATGTTCGGCGAGACCCATCTGACATGTCCTGGACACGAGTCTTGTATGACGGCCTTGATGGTCGACACGCAGGTAGGACAGTGCAAGTTGGCCAGGAGGAACGAGGTTGTGACAGGCCCGGCTTGCAACCGACTTGCTGTGTGTGACGAAGCCATCTTATTGAGTCTCGGGCTTGCTTGGCCCTATCCCCTGGACGGATCTAACGGCGCGCGCTGGCACACAAGCTGAGTGCGCGATCGGCAAGGAAGAACCGATGTGTGCGACGGGGTCGGAGGTACAGACGGTAACGCCTTATTGGCGATGGTATGGCAGTGGCCTCTCGGTTAGATTGAATATATTAACAAAGGCCCTTAAAGGAAACGCGGAGGAGCGTCAGGTGGTGGTGTGTTGACGGCACTGCAATATCAGGCTGAAGTGGCCAAGTCTGGAGAAAAGACAGGAATATCCTGGATATCAGAGAGTAACAGTAATTGCTGTGTTCGACGGGAAGGAGAGTGCCGATTATAAACGATCTATATCTCCAATGCAACTTTGCCCGGGAAAGCAATGGAAGTGAAAGTTGAATGAGAGAAGGAGAGGAGGGCCATTTAGAGATATACGGCAACTTCTACCCTCCCTTCATCGTCTTCAAGGGCTCTTGGCGGGGAAGATTTCGAGGTTGCGTTTTCCGCACAAACCACGCAAAGAAGCTAACGTGAGATCAACCGACCCAATGCTTCTCGACGGGGAGGCTTACGAATGCCAGAAATGTGCCTGGATCATTCTCTTGTCGGATCCAGAAATGAACAAGTTTGCCCCTGGCACTTGCGCAGGAACAATAGAGGACTTCTGCGTTCTGGCGCGCTGTTGGGTGAAACAGAATTCCAGAGTGTGAGTCGACAGAGATTGGGACCGCTGGCAATTATGTCATTATCACATGACCCCCTGTCCGATTGCTCATGTGGCCTCCGCTTACCGAGCGCGGAGGTGTGGGCCCTCCGAGTCGGGGCCCTGCCGCCGCCAGCTTTGGCAGGTACACATCGCCACTCCGCACAATTCGCGCTCCTTCCACGACGACACGCGGCTCGACGCCGAGGTTCTCGACTACCTTTCCTAATAATGCTATGCTCGCATCATCTCTGTGACTCACGCCTTGTCAATTCCTCGAATGGCTCTGACGCATGGTGCTTTCATCCTGACTGATTCACCTGCCTCTCGTGTATCCTCACCAACAGAGCGAATGCGTGTCTTGTACGCCCTCGATCAAATTCTTGGCGAAACGTCAAATCAACTTTAATTGCTTCTTAATATCACCGAGACCAGTCACGCAGCTGCCAACCCTGTTTTCCCGCTGCCGGCAACCGACTGGACGGGTCCAAACACGGTTGACTGTCACAACTGGCCGATACATCCTCCGAGACTCAAAGACTGGTTCATGTTCGGCTGATCACTGCCGTCTTATTCCCTTAATGTGCTTTAAGTAACGTCGAACTCCCGGTTTGAGCACAAGCCAGCTCAGCAGTTTAGTCTGACGACCGGTCTGCGATAGCTCCGATGATGTTTCGTAGCGCGTAGACAGTCTGACATATTAGCCTTGGGGCGATAGAAGCATATGTTTCCCGAGATTCCAGTTACTCAGTAGAAACGTATCTCAACAGTACTCGCATATCACCCGGCCGAAGCGCCACGCACAGCATGGACCAATAAACAGAATAACGATAACGCATAATATCGCCAGTATTTGTGGAAGCAGAACGGACTTGGGAGCCATTCATAGGCAGTAGATGGACACATCGAAGGGCAAAAAGAGCAAAAAGCTCGGTTAACCCGGTCCGAATCGAACCCCCGTCCTCCGGGTGAGGCTGCCTACGAGAAACCACTTGGTTTTTACTTCACGGGGCTTAACCGCTACACCAGAGGTGCACCAACCTGGGGAATCCCCCGACCATCTGCCCACAGGTCCCCGTCTGACAATAAGCTCCGGTAGTTAGCTTCATATAGGAACATTTTGATCACTGATACTTCACCCGACCGTTGACGAGTGGTTGACTTACCGGTTTTCAGCCAAGTTTCAGTGTTACCACTGACCCGACAGTCACTCACTAACACAGTACAAGCAAGAACCCGTCCACAACGTTCAATCCCGACCAGCCAGGCAGTTGAAATGTTTGTCCACTTTGGGACGGGCCGGTCTCACACTCATAACCCGGCATTCTTGATCTCCAATCTCTCTGGTTGTGCTCTGTGTCGTCTCGTACTCACTACCGCGTCGCCATGTCTCTCTTCCGTCTGCGCACGGCCCAGCAAGCTTCATAGAAAGTAGAACAAGTAGACTTATCCCCAACGTAGGGGGACAGCCCCGAGACGAAGCAACATCATTCGCCTCAGGAACAGCCTCATCACCGCCGCAGTCCATGACCTCGGTGCCATCCCAGTTCACCCCTATCTCTGTATAAACCCTGGCCGAGTCCGATGCTTGGCCTCGACATCCTGGCCCGGATGTCTTCGATCTCCCTAGTATATTTTGGGACAATCAGCGCAGCCATACAGCCATCCCAAACCACGGTGTTTCTTGAGGTGTACCCCGATGACGACAGCCCTCCCCCCCATAAAGGGCGAAAGATCAGACTTCGAAAGTTTCATCTCTAGAGATACAGAACGTCCCGCCAGTCTAGAAAAGGAACGGGCAGTGTTGAAGACTGAGCCCAAGACAACTATGGCTACGGAATAAAGACCGGTCGCCGAGTGGGAGTGGTGCCCGTCCACACCCTCGCCAGAAGGACTCTGTCGTGGCGAGAATGCCGTTCGCACTGTCGAACGAGTTCGTCCTTTCTAAGGAGAGGCGTCCAAGAAGGGGCCTGCTACGCTGTGGCGTCCCCTCCAGAATTGCAGCATTGCACGGCCGGCGGCCTATGCGGAGAGATGGACGGCCAACTGATTCCTGCTGCGGGTGTGAGGCTGACAGACGTGAGCACTTCCCCATTGATTCGGTGAATCTCAACTCCGTAAGCGATGCACGCCTGGGCTGTTCTAGCCTCCGGATGCCCTGACATTGGGCTCTTGTGGAGCTGTCGCATTGTTAGTACTGATCAGTACGACAAGGACGCCCAATCCTCACTTCAGACTGTTCTCGAACTTGGGTGCTATAGATGCAATGTTCGAGTCAAGGGGGACGTCGGGGGCACATCGAACCGATGAGCTTCAGCCGCCACGATGAGACTTGCGCTTCCGTCAAGGCTCACATGGAAGTCTAAGTTTGTAGCGGCGTTGGCAATCGCGGTGCTTGAACTTTTTGATATGGCGAACGCAATAGAGAAGACAGTTGCCCATCGTGGATGCACCAATGGTGGTTGTTGTTCATGTTCGAAGAGATGACTCATGAAGCTCCACCGTCTAGCACCACCATATGCTTGGGGCACCTCGAAGCATGGCAGTGCTGTCTATCACCGCTTAGAGGTCCCCAAGACACATCTCAAGAATTGACGATGCCTTTTTCTTCCGCTATCTATTGACAATGATGACTAACACAGCAATAGGACTCTTTCCCCGGAAAATGCACCCCAGACGGGCGTCGCGGCAATCGGATCTTGAGGGAAAGCACGTCTTGCCGGGCAGAGATGATGACCCACACGACAATCTTGGCAAGCTCCATGATTCACGTGACATCGCTCAACGTCACTCGAGATCTGGACCCGGCGGGCTCTGCTGCTAACCGGAACCAGTTTAGCGCTCAATTGCGTGATTGAAGATTCATCGATGGCAATTGTCGAGGCACGCAATCAAGGGTCCTTGCCGGCATTGGGGTCATTCATTGTCGATGGCGAAATTTGTAGCACTCCGGTCGCGCTGGAGTTAGTTCGGGGGTGGTAGGTTGTAAATATTTCTCTTTTTGTACCTCTCTCTCTGTCTCCTTCCCGTTGTCTTCTTTGCTGTCTTCCATTCAAGCTGTTTCGACCCTTTGAAGCAGTTGTTTACTTGTCTGCGCTGTTCCACGGAGACGAGGAGTACCTCAGTCTTCTTGCTCTCTCGAACCTCTCCAATTCCCGCTCGAGACTGACAGCCATGGCACCCGCTGCTACTGTGGACGCCAATGCGTCCCCGAGGGACTTCACGAAGCTCTCGTCGAGCCTGCCCCTGGGCCAGAAGATCCCCATCTCTACCATCTCTGGACCGACCTACGTGACGGCCCAGGTTCTTGTCCAGCAGATCGCCTACAAGCTCTCTGACAAGATCTTCTCCTACTCCCCCGAGACCTTCGACTTGGACGTTGCCGTGAAGGACTGGGCCGAGAGCAAGGAGGAGAACATCCACGGATATCCCACCTCTGTTGTCCCCCTCCAGACCCGGACTGGTGCTGGAGCCTTCGCCCTTGGCTACATCTTCTCCCCCGACTTCGACCTCAGCAAGCGCAACATCCCTCAGTCGCTGCTTGCCGCTTCGTTGAGTTTGCGCCATCTCCGATCCGCCCTTGACCAGCTGTCGCTGCTCTATGGCGTCGCCAGCCCCTTCGTGGCGCACGTTGCCGCCGCAGACTATTCTGCCCAGAGCGGCCTGATTGCCGAGTACGGTTCGGCTCTTCAGCTTGCTGAGGAGCTGGGTCTCGGCCTCGTGGCCAGCTCGTCCGCCTACGAGACTCAGCACATGGCTCTCTTCTCGACACTCCTTGCCGCCGTTCTGCCGACTATCCACATCTACGATGGAATCCGGACTTCGAGGGAGACCCTGCGGGTTGTGGACGTGATTGGTGATGCCGGTATCAAGGAGGTGTACAACAACGTTCTCAAGACCGCCCAGAACCTGAACAAGAGGCTCGACAACGCTGGCAAGACCGTCGAGCTGCTCAAGGCGTTCAATGATGAGCTTGGAACTGTTTACCAGCCGTTCGAGTATTACGGAGAAGAGGATGCCACCACCGTCCTGGTCGTATTCGGCAGCGTTGAGTCGCAGTTGGCCAAGCTGATCGTTGATCGCTTGGATGCCTTTGGCGAGAGCGTCGGTGTTGTCAGTGTCCGGGTTTACCGCCCGTTCATCGAAGAGGCTTTCCTGAAGGTCCTCCCTGCTTCGACTCAGCAAGTTGCTGTCCTCGGACAGGTTCATGACGAGGTTGCGGTCGAGGATTCTTCTATCCAGTCTGTGCTGTACTCGGACGTTCTTACTTCGATTGCGTTCTCAGACAAGTGGAGGCAGGCTCCTGCTGTCATCGACCTTAAGTACGCCGCTTCTGAGGCTCTTACGCCCAGCTCGCTTGCCAACACCATCCGCGGATTGCACACTAAGAGTGTCGAGGTGGAGACTGAGCAACTCAGGCTTCTGAGCGAGACGCAGCAGTATACCTTCTGGGATATCGATAACTCGACCTCTGCCAATGCTCCTGCCGTTGTTGGCAAGCTTTTGACCGACGAGTCGAGGAGGAACGTCTACGTCCACGAGGCGCACGAGAACCTGATCCAGGGCGGAATCATCCGGACGGACATCAGGAGCTCTGCCAAGCCTATCGATGCTCCTTACGCCGTCGAGGAGGCAGATATCGTCTTCATCGGCGAGGAGAAGCTGCTCAAGGAGATCGCCATCCTCAAGAGCGTCAAGTCTGGCGGAAAGGTCATTCTTCGCCTGCCCAACCTCAAGGACGCAGACCTCGACAAGCGTGTCCCCGACTGGGCAAAGAAGGTGTTGCGTGACAACAGCATCCAGCTCTATGTCCTGGACTCCTCATTCTCGCCAGCATTCGAGAAGGATTCCCAGCTCCTCGTTGAACTGGCTTTCCTCCAAGTTGCCCGCCCCGACCGCTCGCCGGAGGATCTCACCAAGCTCCGCTGGCTTGCCGGTGACCAGGCGACTCTCCAGGAGTGCGCCAATGCTCTGCAAGAGTGCTTCAAGGAGTTCGAGCTCCCCGAGTCCTGGTCCGAGATCGACCCCGAGGCAGCAGCCGCCCCTGCCCTCCAGCACTTCAAGGCCAACAGCTTCGCCCCCTTCGAGAAGGCCGAGGAGGAAGAGACCCTCCTGGTCAGCAACTGGGAGTCCGCCGCCAAGGGCTTCGCCTTCAAGGAAGCCTACGGCACCCAGACCGGCCTGCGCCCCGACCTCACCACCAAGACGTACACCATCACCGTCAAGGAGAACCGCCGCCTCACGCCCGACGCCTACGACCGCAACATCTTCCACATCGAGTTCGACCTCGGCGAATCCGGCCTGACCTACAACATCGGCGAGGCGCTCGGCATCCACGCCGACAACGACCCGGAGCAGGTGGCCGCCTTCATCGAGTCGTACGGCCTCAACGCCGACGACCTCGTGCAGGTGCCCTCGCGCGAGAGCCTCGACGTGCTCGAGACCCGCACCATCTACCAGTCCCTCCTGCAGAACCTCGACATCCTCGGCAAGCCGCCCAAGCGCTTCTACGAGCTGCTCGCCGGCTTCGCCACCGACGAGGCCGAGAAGAAGAAGCTCGAGGCTCTGGGCGGACAGGCTGGCGCAGAGGAGTTCAAGACGCGCACCGAGGTCGACACAGTCACCTACGTCGACATCCTCGAGGAGTTCCAGTCGGCGCGTCCTTCCTTCGCCGATCTGGTGCGCATCGTCTCCCCGCTCAAGCGCAGGGAGTACTCCATCGCCTCGGCGCAGGCCGTCACGCCCACCTCCGTCGCGCTCATGATCGTTGTCGTCGACTGGGTCGACACCAAGGGCCGCACACGCTACGGCCAGGCGACGCGCTACCTCGCCGACCTGAAGGTCGGCTCCACCATCGTCGCCTCCGTCAAGCCGTCCGTCATGAAGCTTCCCGTCAAGGACACGGCCCCGCTCATCATGGCCGGGCTGGGCACGGGGCTCGCCCCCTTCCGCGCGTTCGTGCAGTACCGCGCCATGCAGAAGGCGCAGGGCAAGGAGATTGGCTCGATCCTGCTGTACCTCGGCTCGCGGCACCAGCGGGAGGAGTACCTCTACGGCGAGGAGTGGGAGGCGTACCTCGACGCGGGAGTCATTACGCTACTGGGAGCGGCCTTCTCGCGCGATCAGCCGCAGAAGATCTACATCCAAGACCGCATGCGGCAGACGGTTCAGGACATCGTCAAGAGTTACATCAAGGAGGAAGGGTCGTTCTACCTCTGCGGGCCGACGTGGCCTGTGCCTGATGTCACCGCCGTGTTGGAGGAGGCTATCGCTACCGAGGCGAAGGCTAGCGGGAGGAAGGTGGACCCCAGGAAGGAGATTGAGAGGCTGAAGGAGGATAGTCGGTATGTCCTCGAGGTGTACTAGATTTTCTCAGCGTTGTTTGTTACATAGACATTTCGGTTTGACGAGTCGGATACCAAAAGCAAGTCGTCCCTATTAGGAGACCACACATATTTCTCACCTAGCATACATAGCATGTATTTCTCAGCTCGAAATTCGAAAACTTTTTCTCCAACCCCTCATCCTCCGTTCACCTCTGAACTCACTTCTGCACCCCATACCCATACCGCTCCATAATATCCCTCACCCTCTCCAAAGGCAGCGCCTCGACCACATGCCCCTTATTCCCCACCATCGTCTCGGCGCCGCACAGCGCATTGTAAATAGCCTCCTCCGTCGCATCAGCCGCGGCCTCGAACAGCGCGTTGACGGTGTGGTCGTCCGCGACCTCGACGGCGCGCGCCTCGGCCACGAACGGGTCCACGCTGCGCGCCTCGGCCGTGACGCTCTGCACTTTGACCTCGTTCGCCGTCGAAAAGGCCAAGAAAATATCCCCGCTGGGATTGTGCGCGTGCGCGCCGACCTTGGCGAGCCCGATGGTCGCGCGCTTGGCGAGCCTCTGCAGCTGCGTCGGGTGCAGCGGCGCGTCCGTCGCGAGGATGATAATGATGCTCCCGTCCTTCTGGTCCTTGACCTTGTCCATCTCCTCCTCGCGCTTCTTCGCCTCCGCCGCCTTGGCGGACTTGGCGTCCTCGTCGGCGATGATGCGCCCCACGGGCACGCCGCTGATGCGCAGGTGCTTCTGCCGGCCGTAGTTGGCCTGCACGAGCGCGGCGACGGTGTACTTCGTCTCCGGCTTCTTCCCGTCTGGGCCGGCCACGCCCAGGCCTGGAACAACGCGCGAGCTCGTGCCCGTGCCGCCCTTGTAGCCCTGGCACATCATCCCCGTGCCGCCGCCGGTGTTGCCCTCCGGTATAGCCACACCCTCTTTTGCCTCCCGTATACCAGTGACGATATGCTCCGGCTTAACAGCAAAGATGGACAAATCATTCAACCAACCGTCAAACGTCTCCGCCACAACCGGCAGAAGAAACCAATCCACCCCATCCCCTCTCCCCTCCTGCTCCTTGATGGCGTAGCGATAAATCCCCTCGTAAGCAGCGCCCACCGCAAAGGAGTTCGTAATAATAATAGGCGAGTGAAGCAGCCCCGTCTCCTCGATCCAGTGCGACCCGGTCATCTCCCCGGAACCGTTGAGGCGGAACAGGCCGGCGTAGCAGGCCTTGTTGAACCAGTCCTTTCGCGGGAGGATGGTGGTCACGCCCGTGTTGACGCTGCCGTTGTGGGAGTGGATGGACTGCAGGTGCACGGCTACCCCGGGCACGTCGGTCAGGGCGTTGAGGGGGCCGGGGGGGTACTCGCCTAGCCAGACGTTTGGGACTACGTCGCGGAGGCGGGCGCGGGGAACGCTCCCGGAGGAGGGGGTTGGGACTGTGGTGGTTGACATGATGGTGGTGGTGGTGAGGATGTAAGAGAGGAGGAGTAAAGACGGTGACCGTCTGTGAGATGGAGAACTTCAGGCAGAATGATTGTGAGATGAAGGAAGTGGGATGTTATATAGATGAGATGCTCAGGTGTGTGCAATATGGCAAGGTGAACGTATACTGCTGACGTAGCTAGACGGTCGTGCTATGCAACCAACTTGTATGTTGCAACGAATAACAATTCGGGCCAATTGACAACGGCAAGTGACTCACGCCGAATGGGATTTATAGTAAAAAGAACCCACGGCGGGCAAGTTTTCGAGCAAAAGAACCTTCTCAAAGGTTGTGACAATGTCGAGCAGCTCTTATCCAGCTGCTTTATCTGGACTAGGGGCACGGGGCGGCAGGACCCCAATGGAGAATTGTCTGTTGACTTTGTGTGGCATGACTCCTAGCTGTCATGTAAGGGCAAGGGACAGTCATTAGAGGTCGGCGCAACATCTAGAGTCTAGTAAGATATATGCTTCAGTTCTCCTTCAACATTGGCATCTAGTCTAGAGAGTCTAGGATGAGTATTGTTCGTTGATTCCTCAAACATAGATCGGACAAGCCTCCGATCGAAGAAAGTCGATGAGATGCGCCAAGCAAAGCACCAACCGCTAGCGGCAGTGACGCAGCACCCCTGGAATGCGGGGTCAAGCACTCCCCAAAAAGCCACCGCCACTGGCTATGTTAGGTTAACCCGCGCCAACTGTGCCACAGTGCTAACATCCTGAATGCCGGCCTCGATGCGGATCCACCGAGGTTACCCAGCCGGCGCCAACTCCGAGATGTGTATCCGTAGCGTCGGTCATTGTTTTGGTGCGGAGAATGAGGAGTAGATAGCTAGATCTAGGGAGGTCTTGGACTTCATGCATAGCAAGTGCTAACTTCGACACCATTCTGTCATTTTCTCTTCTTCTTCTTCATATCTGCATATATCCGTGATTGAGAGGGAGACTTACAAGCCATAATCGAGCAAAGATGGGAGGTTTAATCCGCGCTGTGCCCAGCGTAAGTGCCGCCCCCCTCAACAAACCACCTCGGCATAACCTCTAACACATCTCACAGAAAGCCGCTAGGGCGACCAGTCTCCTCAAGACGGTCCAGTACACCCACCCGCCAGACTGCCCCTGCCACTCCAACCCGGGCCACCACCACCACCACGTCGCCCCGGCCGTCTCCAAGTTCGCCGACCGGCAGTCCCGGCGCAGCTATGCCACGCCCCAAGACTCGTCACAGCTGAAGGAGTACGCCTTCGAGATGGCCGCCTCGTCCATCCGTTTCGGCCCCGGAGCCACGCAGGAGGTCGGCATGGACCTGAGCAACATGAAGGCCAAGCGCGTCGCCGTCGTCACGGACGAGACGGTCGACAAGCTCGACGCCATGAAACAGGTCCGCGAGGCCCTCACGCGCGAGGGGATCGACTTCCGGGTGTTCAACAAGACCCGCGTCGAGCCCAAGGATAGCTCGTACGTATATCCCCCTCCCTCCTCTCCCCCCACAGGTCCAACCAACACTAACACCCCACGCAGTATCAAAGAGGCAATAGCCTGGACCCTCCCCTACAACCCGGACGCCTTCCTCGCCGTCGGCGGCGGCTCGGTAATCGACACGGCCAAGCTGATGAACCTCTACTCCTGCTACCCGGAAGCCGACTTCCTCGACTTCGTCAACGCTCCCTTAGGCAACGGCCGGCCCATCGACCGCAAGCTACACCCGCTGATAGCGATCCCCACAACCGCCGGCACAGGCAGTGAAACGACGGGCACGGCCATCTTCGACCTCGTCTCCAAGCGCGCCAAAACCGGCATCGCGCACCGCAACCTCAAGCCGACCCTGGGCATCTGCGACCCGCTCAACACGCGCACGATGCCCGCCGCCGTCAAGGCCAGCAGCGGGCTGGACGTGCTGTGCCACAGCCTGGAAAGCTGGACGGCTATTCCCTTTAATGAGAGGACGCCGAGGCCGAAGAACCCGATTCTGAGGCCCGCTTACCAGGGTGCTAATCCGATCAGCGATATCTTCTCGCTGAACGCGTTGAGGGCGACGGTGAAGTACCTGCCCAGGTCGGTCCGGGATCCAGAGGATATGGAGGCGCAGAGCCAGATGCTGCTCGCCGCCACACTGGCTGTTGTTGGGTTCGGTAATGCCGGTGTGCATCTCTGCCACGGTATGTCTCTCCCCCTCTCTCCCAAACACTTCCTGTCTGTTGTCCCTCAAGTTTGCTAACTCGGGTATGAAAAAAGGCATGTCCTACCCCATCTCGGGCCAAAACCCAGGGTACAAACACGCCGGTTACGAGGTGTCCACCCCCATCATCCCCCACGGCGTCTCCGTCGCCGTGTCCGCGCCCGCCGTCTTCCGCTTCACGGCCGCGTCCAACCCGCTGCGCCATCTGCAGGCGGCCGAGGCGTTCGGCGTCGACGTCAGCAACGTCAAGCTCGAGTCCGCGGGCGAGGTGCTGGCCGAGGCCATCACCAAGTTCCTCGCCGAGCTGGGCGACCAGCCTAGGGGACTGAAGGAGCTCGGGTTCGGGGAGGAACATATCGATGATCTTGTGGAGGGGACTATCCCGCAGGCTAGGGTGTTGATGTTGGCGCCCGGCCTGGCGAAGGAGTTGGAGAGGGAGAGGGAGCAGTTGAGGGGGTTGTTTGAGGATGCGCTTGTGCATTAAGGGGGGGATTGTGGTCGGTGGTGAGTGTATGGGAGGTATATATATACAAGTTAACTTTGCGTTGTATTGGTACTACTACCTGAGGTAGTTGAGGAAGGCTTTGCGTCCGATGTAGATTCGACATGTATACATGTGTTGGACCACTTCCTCCTCCTCCCACCCTTTGTCACGCATGTACTAGCTAGCACAATCTCGGCGTAGGTCTTTAACTATCTGTCTTTGCTCATGGTTCTCTTGTGGCTCTGTAGGAGACTTGCAGTGGCTTAGGGCCTTTTGTTACGGCGGTGAATGTGTCTCCCACAGAGCATCAAAGAGCATCATACCGGTCGTCCTGTCCTGTGGATCAGTAAAGGGTCTATCACTCAGCCTTTAGGATGTCCGTCTGATCAACAGAGGAGAGAGAGTGTTTTCTCGCTACACATTCTGTCAAATCCCATACCATACAGCCGGCCGAGTTCGGTTTGGTTTACTGACGCTTCGGGGGTTTGGAAGGCTGCTACGTGACCGGGTCCGCGGGGGGAGGTTTGATGGTTATGCCCGGCCAAAGTCGGGACTTTTTTTCCGTTGACACGTGGCGGCCGAGACTAGGCCATTGGGCAGGAGTTTTCTTTCGTATGGTCTGACATCTTGGATCACTAGTGGTGATATGGTGATGGTGATAGCGACCTTGACCGGCGAGTTATTGCCGAGGGAAGTCATAGACCGACCCGGATTTAGTTCTGAGAATAGTGGGTTGACGCCGCGCCGGACAGAGTGAGAAGTGAGTGCTGGAGAAGGCCAGCAAATACCCGTGACGACCGTGCTGAGTACCCGTTACGACCATGGTGAGGACGTGGCCACTGTTTCGTGTGTGTTGGGAGAAGTCCGATGACCGACCGTGTGTAAGATGTGCAGGCCACATTGTGCCCGCTTCACTCAGGAGATTGAGCTTTAACCATCATTGGCGGGGTGCGGTATGCGTTGCCCTCGGCGGTTCGATGGTATGCTCATCCTGCTTGGTGATGAGGTGCACGGGGCGTCGGTGGCGATGTTGACGATGACGTTGCCGATCTCTTCGGATGGCTTCTCGCCTTACTCTTGTTTGAATACCTGCAAAGTAGGCCCTCCTTCAAGCGGTGGTATGCCTCTCTTCCTCATCGTGCACTGGCGGCATATGACATCAGGAACAACAGGACATCAGGGTTCGGACACACCTAGGGGGGCCACGGAGAGAAAAACTAGGCAAGTAGACCATGCAAGAAACTCAGTCATAAATCCATCGGATTATAAGTATGGCAGGAAGCGCTCAGCGTGTTCTGTCTGAGCGGCATGTCGTGAAAAAAGCCAGACAAACGACGTGCCACGTACAACAAGGTAATTCTTCTCGTCTGTAAAAGAAGGTATCCATTCATCATTCAAATCCCTCGCCAATACATGGCGGAAAGCTTGCAAGCCCTATCGCTCAAGAAACGCCCAGAATGCAACATGTCATTATGCTAGAAGCACCAAACCATCCTCGTCCCTCTACCTTTTTGGGCCACCAGTTCAATATCTCGGTCCTTGCCTCTCAACGTCATCCTGACCCCATCCATTCCCCGCATAGCTCGGCCGACTCGGTCCCGGCCCAGCCGAGCGCTGGCTGTTACTCGTCGCCGGCCGGTTGAAGTAGTCGTACTCGCCACTGTCCGTGGTCTGGTGGTACTGTTGTTGGGGCGGCTGCCTCTGCATCGGCGTGTTGCTCCTCAGCGAACCGTTGCTATTGGTAGGCTGGTGGAAGGGACGGGGTTGCGCCGGCATGCCACCGCCCGGACCGGAGCCGATGCTGCGCAGCGAGCCGTTACTAGGGCTCGGCTGGTGTTGCTGCATCGGGGCGGTCATGTTTCTTTGGGGAGGGTAGGGATGCGGGCCTGGTAGGCGGGGAGCCATGGGGTTTGTGGCGCTGCGGGAGGGATAGCCGTTTTGTTGTGGCATGCCGCGTGGCGAGAGGGGGCCGTTGCGGTAGGAGTTGGTTGAGGGTGCTGGGCTCGCGCGGCCGGAGGAGTAGTCGTAGGTTGGCCGCCTGGGATCCTGGGCTTGCCTGTCGTCCATTGGGTAAGGGGCCGGGCCGCGGTAGTTGCTGTTGGGGCCGGACATGGGAGACCTCACTGGTGGAGGTAGGGAGGGCATGGTCTCGGAAGAGAATGTGGCTGGGCTTTCTGTGTAGCTTGCCCCGAACCCCGAACTGTTTGTGGGAGCACGGTTGAGTTGAGGTGGCCCACCGAAAGTCGAGCCGCCTGTCGGGGCGCGGTTGAGCGGAGGTGGTCCTCCAAAGGCAGATGGAGGCCCGAAGCTGTTGATTGAAGCCGATGTTCCGGTCCTGGTGGGTGGGTAGCTGTTCATATCGATCTGCGGTAGTGTTGGCGTCGGCGAGTTCGACCGCCCGGGCTCGGCTGCAGCGCCTATAAGTGGCTGCCTGGACGAGTAGGCGCTGATACCTGTCTGGGCCGAGGACATCGTGCCGGTCCGGGAAGGCATCGGTCGCTTCTGGTCGATAGAGCCAAGCTCAAAGTCGCCGGGCGTGCCGACGCGGGAAGTGTACAGCGGCAGGGTGTCTACCGTGTCGTTGCGATTCAGCATCGGCATCGTCGGGAGCTTATCATCGCCGACATCTGGCAATGTTGCTTTGAGCGACATGGGCCTGTTGTCTCCCGTCTTCTTCGCAGCCTTGAGCTCGGCTTTCCTTCTCTTCCGCTCCTCCTCAGCCATAGCCTTGTTAATCTTGATGGAGACGATTTGCAATAACCGCTTGTTGGCTTTGCGCTCGCAGTATCCGGACAGCCCGCCATCTTCCTTGGGGATGTACGACCACAAGAAGAAGACGAAGAACAGGGCAGCTGTCAGGAGGGAGAGAAATGAGAATAGCCAGATGACCAGCGTGAACATCATACCCGACAGAATGAGCATCTGCTGGACACCGAGCGCCCTGATCTTACTAAAGAAGCTCACTAGTGATGACTCGAAATCCTGGCCTTCAATGACAAGCTTCGATGTGTAGACGGAGTAGAGGGTCAGAGCATTGATTCCCTGGCGCGGGCCAGAGCAGACAATCACGCGAAGCCATGCTATATGATGTCAGCGAAGCTCGATGTCAACACCCTTAGTTAGAAGGCAAGGCTTACATTGAAAGCTGAAGTACGAGAACAGCGCCACGTACTCAGCTCCCTTCTTGCTCTTGGTCAACTCGGCAAAAACGAGGAAGCGCTTGTACCCCTGTCCGCCCAAGCGGATACTTTCGAGACGGGCAGCCAAGCTGTCCAGGTAGCACTCGGCCACACTGCCTCTCCGCATGACCCTGTTGGCACGGATGTGCTCGTAGAGAAGATTGATGACGGAGAGAATGATGCATATCGAAAAGATCCACTTGGCGATGTCGAAGGGGACCAATTGGGTGAGCTCGATGTCGGATGACCACTTGTCAAACAGCAGCAGGTTGACGGCTGTAAAGGTATCGACTCCGTAGACGGCTATCGACAGGAAAAGCGAAAACCACAGGTAGCAATAAGCGAAAGGCGTGAGACAGGAGGAGGACTTGAAGTCGTTCAGGCTCTGGAGGTTGCGACAGTTAGTTCATGCTCACATTTATCCGTCCCGTTCCCCAGATCTACTCACGATGTAGTCCCATTTCTGCTCCGGGCGGACCTCGACATGAGGCCGCTTATGGCTCATGAACCCCATGATGCTGGTGTTGCGAAGAAAAGACGAAAAATCGGTGATGGAAGAATAGAAGTCGGTCGACGCTGTCGATGGATTGGTCGCTTAGACCAAGGAATTGACGACACGCAGGCGGTGTATCGTCGTCGGGTATCTCGAAAGGAGTGAAGATGGGACGGTATCCGGCCAGCGGTCTGCACAAGTCGTTCCTCGCCCGCGGGTTCGACTGTGCTTCGTTCAACGAACGAAGGACCAGCTCTTGGAGAGCGTAAGTGGCGTTGATGAAAAGAAAAAGAGAAGGGAGAGATTTCGACGTGGGCCAAGATATCCTAGGTCGTATACAGGTGGACACACTGTTTCGTCGAGGACGGCCACCGGCAGACCGGGAGTTGCGACGTGGACAGTCTCCTCCCGACTCAGTCGCTCATTGTAGACGTCTAGGGATCCTGGCACACCGTCTATATTCTGGGCGATCAACACGTCGAATTGCTGGTGAGAGTCAGGTGTCAGGTGAATGAGACAATTGCGATGCCGGCCGAACAAGTGGAGAATCGGGTAGAGCAGCTGTCGGCGACGAGGGAGGGAAGGATGCGGGATTAGGATGGCGGTAAGCCGGACTGTTGTTGGTTTGATCTTCTGGAGATGCGACAATGCTGACAATCCGTGGTTGGATGGCGCGCTGATCACCGAAGGCTTGTTCGGGCGGTCGGTGTGTCGGATGGTCGTGGCCGCTGTTTGCTCGGGATGAAAGAAAGACAATCAGGTTGGATGAGCAGGTGGTTGAGATTGAATGAATGTGGAGGCCGCTTTCGTCAACCCAACGAAGGCCCTGATGCCGAGGGGTTGGGACTGAAGGGAGTGACGGCTGTGACTTTGTTGGAATGAGGGAGAGTTTCTGTGACAGATGTGTGGAGAGGAAGCGAGGGAAAAGGGAGTGGCTTGAGCGTTCATGCTCCCTCACCGGCCGGGCGCTCCCTCAAATCCCACAAGGTACAGATTCCATCCATCCAGGGGTTGGTGTGTGTTTGATACGGTACGTCACTCTTATTGGCAGGAGTGTCGGGACGCGGTGGATTTAGGGGTCGGAATCCACAAGTCGTTAGCGGAGTTTTGCGGGGGACAAGCCATTGTTCGCAGCCGCCCGACGCAGGTACCAGATAGCGCTAGCGCCGGGATAGGAAAGGTCGTGTTTTAGGTCTTTGCCAAGCTGGGAGCCGGCACAAGCTCTTGCTTGACTGTTGGCTGAACTTTCCGGCTGCATTCTTCCCGCTGCCCCTTTGACGATTGTCTTTTGAAACATCCCACCAACCAGAGGGGCAGCTGGGCGAAACAGTGAGGCTTTCTTCACTGGCATGAAGAAACGTTCAAAAGTCCAAGACACCGACACACCTAGCCGCGCTATAGCGTAATGCCGCCTCTTACCGCGCGCTTGGGTCGCGGAGATGTCATTGTTGGTCTACGAAAACGACCTACTCCAAGGTCGGCTGGCTGGCACTGCACATATTCGTGGATACAGGTTCAGTGATAACGTTCAACGGCCAACAAAACATGCCCCTGGAGCACAATGTATCACCAATGATCAACCCGCCAACATGCCCACCAACCGGCGTCAACGACCTGAACAAGAGTCTCTGTATTCTCGAGGAACCAACCGTCTAGCATGCTAACCAGCTCTACGCCAAATGCATGACAACCCAGCCAACAGTCACAGACTCTATCTACTCTTTGTCACCCAACTTCAACGTCTCGGCTTGCTTCTTCTGCTCCTCAACAACACCATCGAGCTCCTTCTCCATATACTTCACCTCCACAGCCCTCAACTCCCTCTGCTCCGTCTCGGTAAGCGGAATGGCACTGCCCCTCCTCCTCCTCCAGCTCGGCCTCGTCTCCTTCAGGCTCGCATTCTCGTCCTTCCCACTTTCATCAACGAACTCATACGTCCTGTACTCTGCATTTCCCCAGCCGGTCCCTATATTCCACATCCGTTAGCATCGCCACATCCCCTTTTCGTTCTGGTTGATATATAGATAATTCGTTCCGCAAGCTGGGAACATACACTTACCTGCACTCGGATTCATCCCATCCCAATCCTCCGTGAAGAAGTGGATGAACCCGCCATGACTGACAACAACGATATGCTTCTCCTCCCCTTCCTCTCCCCCTTCACTCCTCGCCAAATCCCTCAACCAAACCCTCGCCTTCCGCGCCCTTTCCTCCAGCTTCCCGGTACTAGGCTCCCACGGACTCCCAGCACTCTTATCATTCCACCCCTCCTTAACCAAGCTTAAGTCCACCTTTCCGTCCGGGCCGAAGTCCCTTGCCAGCACGTCGGGGTCTGACCCGACGTCGCAGGGGAGGGTAGACAGCTCCTGCACCTCTGGCAGGGCGACGACCTTCTTACCCGCCTCGACCTCGGCGGCGAAGGACAGGAGACAGGTGCGCAGGGTGCGCCGCATGGGCGACGCGACGAGGTGGGTCACCTTGTCGTGGTAGGGGAAGGAGGAGCTGAGGGCGGCGCATTGCTCCTCCCCCAGGGTGGTGAGGTCCGGATCGCGGATCTGCTGGTTCTCGGAGGAGAGGTTGTGGTAGCCTTGGGCGTGGCGGACGAGGTGGATGTAGATTGTCATTGTTGTTGTCGTGGTGGTGGTGGTGGTGGTGGCGGTGGTGACTCAATTGTGCGTGCGGATAAGGGCGGAAAATAAACAGAGTTCAGGGACGGAAGCTGGGTTTATATATGGTCAAATAAATAAATAAAAAAGGCGGAAATGCTTCATTAGGAAGAGAAATATCTGGTGACACTCACATTGATGCGATGACTCAAAAATGGTTGGAAGAAAAAGCGACGATGGCTGTGGTGAGGTCATTGCCAGTCAGTCCGACACGTTGCTGCTCCAGTTGCGCCTTGTCAAGCGTGTCTAGCCCGACTTGGCGATTTCGCGGCCAGACCATCGGACGTTGATGCGGCCGTGCCGTGTCACTGGCGTCCGGTATACGGGGCCGTGCAGGTATGAATCCCAAACAGGTCATTCCGGCGCAGGTACAACCTCAGTACCTCAATGAAGCAAGAGAAAACAGAGAAAAGAAGTGCCAAAAGCCAAAGGTATAAAAATAGGGGGAAAAGGCAAAAAGCAAAGTTTGATTCCGGGGAGTCGAACTGATGACCACTGGGAATCTGGCCAACACCAGGAGCTAACGCCTGTTTGAGCCGGTGAGGGTCATTACCTCTGGGTCGCTACCACTGCGCCATGTAGGCTTGGAGGTGCTTAATGATTGATAGGCCGCCAATCTACTTTATCAACTACCGCCAGGTGCTGAGCAGGCAAATTCAATGACAGAGAAACAAAGTCAACACACGGTGAACCAAAGGTCATGCCTGTCACTCATCACCTTTTGTCAGGTGCTTCCCACCTTCTCAGCTCTTGAAGGTATTTCTAGCCGCTTCTGCACCAGCTGAGGTCTATCCAAAGTTGTGCAGAATGGCAATGTCCCTGAACAAAGGACCATAAGGTACTCAGCTAAAGCATGATTTCCAACAATGAAGTCCACAACACACGCGAATTCGCATGCTTACCGAAAACGAACGCAGAATTGGACAAAGACGGGCTGCCACCGTGAACCAGAACATACCAATGCAGCCTGCAGCCCGCAGCCCGCAGCCCGCAGCCCGCAGCCCGCAGCCCGCAGCCCGCTTGAGTAATATAAGAGATGGTGGTCCTCAGCTCTCCTCGCCGCATTGCCCTTCACAATCGTACTTAAAGACCCTGCCCATCCTGCAAGCCCAGACCTACCTCCAACCCCAAACCTACCTCCAAACCAAACCATCACGATGTTTCGACCATTCCCCCCTACCACGGCTCAGGCCACCACATCCTCCACCCCCCAAGAAGCGTACACCCGAGACAAACCCATTATCCTAAACACCTTCCCCGGCCTGACCTCCCTGGTCCGCCACACCCCCACGGGCACCGTCTACCTAGCCAAAACCTCTCACAAGGAGGACTTCCCGAACCTCGTCAACATCCGCAGCCAGTCCCCAAAACCCGACAGCGAGATCGTCGCCTTCGAAGCCGCCGCCCGCGTCCTCAACCACGAGAACCTCATCTCCCTCGTCGGCGCCCTGCCCAACCCACCCTCCACCGAACCCGGCAGCACGTCCCGACGCAGCCCCGACTTCTCCCTCGTCTACGACCGCTGCGCCGACGGCAACCTCAAGCAACTCTTCGAGAATCCGCCCTGCGAGCTCGTCAGCGGCTACAGCTTCCTCCCGGAGGGACTGGTCTGGCACGTCTGCCTAAGCGTGCTGCGCGCGCTGATGTTCCTGCACGAGGGGTTGAGGGAGAGGGTCGTGCTAGACCTCGAGACGGGGGAGGCCGACGAGTGGACGTACAAGCCGGACGACGAGGGTCTCTGGATGCCGATTTTGCATCGGGGGATTCGGCCGGAGAATATACACTTCCAGAGTAGGAGGGGAAACGAAAGCTACGGGATGTGCAAGCTGGGGGGGTTTGGGCGGTGTCTGGTGAGCGGGACGGCGAGGGTGCCGGCCGAGCATTGGAAGGGGGAGAGGAATGTTGAGGTTGTGGGGTGCTTGAATATCCTGGCGGGCAGGGAGGTGAAGGGGCAGGAGGAGATGAGGGAGATTTGGGGCGAGAAGATGGAGAATGTGGTTAGGTGGTGTCCTAGTGATTGGAATGATACGAAGAAGGTAAGTTTGACATGAGAGGACAGAGAAGAGGGTGATGATGCTAATGTGTTTCATATAGTACGGACAAGTCTACCTCGTCGGCAGCGAGCTTGCTGAGCTAGCAGGGATACTCTACCGCATGATGACCGGGCAATGGATCCAGGTCGACCTGTGCAAGTGCGGGTGCTTCCACATCGACTCTCCCACGCCGTGCAGGTGCTTCTGCCCCTTCAAGGATATGCACACGCATCAGGACTGGCTAAAAACCAAGTACTCGGACGGGTTGCGAGACGTGGTGCTGGTCATGCTCAGGGAGAACAGAGAGAACTCGGCGCAGGCATGCACGTGGTATGTGAGGGCGATGGGGCTGTATAAGGAGTGGAAGGCGAGTCCTGATGGGAGGGGGCACGTCGATCATTACGATGACTTCAAGGCTAGGAAGATGGTTGAGCTGAATAGGGAGGAGGAGGAGATGAAGGGTCGGATGGGGGTGGAGGAGTTTGAGGCGTGGAAGGCTGGGAGGAAGACGGAGGTGGAATTGATACCACGCACTGGGCGGTAGAGTCTGTGGCGGTGTGTGCCAATAAGGGGGATTGGAGTTTTCTATGGTGTATGCAATGGGTGGAATAGTTCATGGGTCGGATTTTGAGAATCTGACACTTCCATATCTCATTTTAGTCCAACTTCGGAGCCCAGTTAAGGTGAAGCTTTAGCTTGAAGGCCAATACCTTGCGGCGAATAAGGCGAGTGGAGCCCCGTTTGCTTGGCAGGCCCACTCCGTCTTGCATGACCGGCCGCTACGCCGAAAGCGGTCTGAAGCTCTTTGACCTGTGATTTCATTGTTGACGTCCAGCTGCGAAGGTGAAACCCAAACTCAACTGCAATTGGCAAACAGATGTTGTCCTTTCTCGACGGCAACCCACGAACAACGAATCTACACACTCTGAATCCTGTGATAGTACTGTATTGTCTCGTCCACCTCCTCGGAAGCAACACTGCACAAGTTCACTGTTGTCGCACGGTTACCGGGGTAGCAGCGGATAAGTAGCCCTCATTTTACCAAGAGGCTTGATCGACACGGCACCGACAACAGTTACCGCCGCACTATGAACTCGACTGTGAAGCGCAAGTTCGCTTCTCTGATCCAGGGCATCAGCACTCGACCGTCTAGCGCCCCTTCAGCCGCAGAAACGGAGGCCAACGACAACCTAGACCAATCCTCCATCATGGCCAACGACTTCGGCCTCCTTACGAAGAAGCGCCGCACCATCGAGCCTCGAAGCTTGACGCCCTCGCGACTCGAGTCCTTGCAGAACAAAGACAAGACACCCAGGACACCACTGTCTAAGGGGCCGACGACAATATCCAACATCACACTGCGCAGGTTTACGCCAAACGGCAGCGTGCCACCCCCAGCCAAAGACGCCCAGCCGAAGTACTGCCCCGGCGACCGCGACCAGCTCATCAAGCGGCTGGCCAGCTTCCAGGAGCTGACGGACTGGACGCCCAAGCCAGACCCGGTGAACGAGGTTGAGTGGGCGAAGAGAGGCTGGATGTGTCATGGAAAAGAGCTGGTGCGATGCATACTATGTAACAAAGAGCTGGTCGTCAAGTTGAATAGGAAAGAGGTTGACGGTAGAGAGGTCCCAGTGCTGGTCGCCTCAGAGATTGAGGAGGGCCTGGTAAAGAAGTACGTCGAGTTGATCGTCGAGTCGCATTCCGAGGACTGTCTGTGGAGGAAGCACGGCTGTGATGGTATGCTCCCTCTCCCGCATTTTCCCTTCCCCCACCACACGATGCTGACCAACATCCAGACTCCCTCCTCCGACTCCCCCTCGCCCATCCACAAACCGCTCTCACAGACCTGCGCAAGCGCTACGACGAGCTCATAGCCCGCAAGGACTTCCTCCCCTACGAATTTAACCTCCGCCTCCCTGCCACCCTCAACCTCGACACCGTGCTCTCCCACCTACCCCGCGACTTCTTCACCAACCCGCCACCCCCAACTACACCCACGCCACCAACAACCACATCCCCAAATAAACCAGCCCTCGCCCTCGCCCTCCTAGGCTGGCAAGGCCTCACCAACCCGCACATCGGGCCCGTCCTCAACAGCGCCTCCTGCCACACCTGTCTCCGCCGCCTCGGCCTCTGGATGTTCAAATCCAAACAAGTCGACCCGGAAACCAACGCCGTCCTCGTCCCCGCGGCAATGGACCACCTCGACCCGCTCCGCGAACACCGCTTCTTCTGCCCCTGGAAGAACGGCCACGTCCAGCGCAACCCGGGCGCCAAGCCCCTCGCCAAAGGCGAAGAAGTCAAACCCGGGTGGGAGGTCCTCGCCACAGTCCTCAAGAACGACGCCTTCCTGCGGAGTAAGATGGACACCCCCTCCCGTGCGGGCCACGGGAGGAGTAAAAGCACGATTGTCCCCGGGCAGAGGGCGCAGCCCGACGACACCCCTCTGCGGCGGCCGGGAACGGCTGGACGGACTGGTGATGTCACACCACCGCCTGGAGGAATAGATGGCGGGGAGGAGGAGTTTGAGGACGAGGCTACGCAGGCGAGGAAGGATAAAGAGCGCTGGGCTAGGTTGAGGAAGGTGAAGAGTCTGTTTAATACCAAGGGCGGGAGTAGGCTTAAGAGATCGGGGACGGCGGCGAGTAGTAGGCCTGGTACGGCGGGTGGGAGACCGGAGACTCCTGGGCCGCCAGCTACTCCTCGGAGGCCGGGGACGAGCGGGTCTGCTGTTGGGGGTGGTTCCTGAGATGGGGATGACATTGTGAGGGAAGTTGCTTGTGTTGAGCGAGGATGATTAGGCTTGTACATTATATGGCTGAGTAGCTATGCGGTGGACTGCCAGATCACGGTCTGGAATGCAGAGAGCGTTGCATTTCCCCCTCCGTTGGGGCTTCTGTATCACCGGTCCTCGGTGTGCTGCGGTGGTGTGTTTCCGTGCTGCCTCCATGGGTCATTTGCCCTCTTCTCCTTGCTGAGCGTGCGTCATCACCACACTATCCTCAGAGTCAAGCGCGGAGAATACTTGAAACGGCACTTGTATTCCGTATACCTCATCTACCTATCCATCGCTGGGGAGGTGACAAGGCGGCTCTCAATCAAGAGCCGTATGCAATAACGCTTGCTTCCGACCATGCCCTGTCAAATGGTATCTGGCTCGAGCCATGCTCATGCAAGGCAGCCCTGTATCTAGCGCGCCTAACGCCATACCCTTTGTTATCCCCTCGTAGCTCATGCGGCCGTCGTGATGTCCCTAATTGTACCCTCTTTATCCTCCTTCGTAGTGCATTCTTACCACATCGGTCGGAAAACAAAGAAAAGGAAAACAAAACAATGCCTGTCCTTATACCCATCTTCCAACTCGCAATGCCAGTCAGATCTCGACCCCCCTCCACCTCCTAACCCCCTACGCTCCCTGTGGGTTGGATCCCGACCAGAGCCTATGCGATCTAGAAGCAGAGTACACTGCAGCCTTTCACTGTGCACACCTCCATCCTTCGTGCTTTTCCTCCCGCCTCCATCTTGGCGGCCGTGGCGTTGTTGGTGATGACGACAGCCGTCCTGCCATCCGGGCGGACGCGAAGTTCGATGCCGTACTTCTTCTTCCCCTCCGGCTGCGGCTGCGGCTCCGGCTGCAGGCCCGCCTGGGGGTGGCTGGATGGCGTAGATCTTCTTGTAGGCCTGGATCCGTGCTTGCTTTGAATCCTGCTCGGCGGGGACGTCGTCCTCGGAGTCGGTGGTCTCCTCATCGGTAGACGAGTCCAGAGGAGGAGGAGGAGTAGGGTCCGTCGGCGTCAACCCACTGACGATGCGGAAGGACAGCCTCCCTCCGTTCTTGTACTTGATGATGTCGAGGCGGTCGCCGTGGCGGGTGACGAACTTGCCCCTTTTCATTGTGAAGGGGGGGCCCTCCCGGGGGGGCCAGACGGTGGGCTTGGTCACCTTGTGGGAGGTGGTGGCGTTGCCGTTCTTCAGGCAGATAGGGAGAGGTTGGTGGTGGGGATGGGTGACTTTGTTGTGAGACATCTTGACTGGTAGTTGGTGGTGATGCGAAGAATAGTTGGTGTTAATGTGTGGGATGGATGGAGATTGATAAGTTATGGATGATGTGGTTGATGGTTGTTGATGATGAGTAAGTTTGGTGTTTCGAGATGATGAAGAAAAAGGAAGAGAAAGAGAACGAGGACTGGGGAGGAATGATCACTCTCTTATACAAGAAGGTGTTGCCCACGGTTGCAGCAGGAGACTGGGTCCCGCTGTTAGGTTTGCTGTGCATGGCAATAGGTCCAAGGGAACAGGTTTGTCCCTGCGTTGGCAAGTCCAATTACGACTGCACTCGGGATATATGAGACGACGACGGAAGGTATGATTATAAGGGCTCTTCGGCATGCACTAGGAACCTACTATGTTAAGGTTCACGCATGCATGGGATGAGCATGTGAACTTCTAAAACGGGGATGGACTGTATGACCATATGGGGTTCTTCGACATGCGCGAGGGAGCTACTATGTCAAGGTTCACGCATACATGGGGAAGTTATGAGACGGCCAAGGGCGGACCTGCTTCAAACGATCGAAGATGGGAATCATGGGAGATTAGTCCAACTTTAAGAACTCTATTTCCCGATCTCGACGCCACGAAATGTCGAAAACATTAGTCCGAAACAATCGAGAAATCGAACAGAAGAAACACCGAGAGGAACCGGCCGGTACACCATGTGCTGGAATGCCGCGTGGTAGACAGGTTCTTGAGTGCCTGGCAAACACATTCGGAACAAGCTTAAAGTTGGGACGGAAATATGTCATCAGGTTCATCCCAAGCTACGGGAAGGTTCCTCCACAGGTACCAGACCTTCAGACATGAAACCTGGAACTTACTGCGGCATCTTCATCTGCAGCTAGCCCTGGCTAGGTAGCTTCCGCAACTGGATCACGAGACATAGGGACCCACGGAAAGGCTGAATAGGGCTCTGGTGCTGGATGATGTGTTCTCAAAACCATGTCATTCTCAAGGTTTAACAGACCACTCCCAATCATCCTGTGTCATCACCGAACTTCAGACTCCGGACGCCACTATCCATACTGCATGTTGTTATCCGGTATCCCACACACCATTCTATGCACCATTCTATGATGGACCAAACAAGTGTTGCTCTACCCGCGTACTCCCACAGGATTTATTTTCGACCGTCGAAGTTCTCCTGTGATTCTGTCAGCGGCTGTCATGCTACAACACGACGGAAATGGTATGCGTACCTAAGCAACATGTCACTTGGTCGCATCCGTCTCTTCTCCGAGCTCTAGAGTTGACAGCATGTCCTCCGCCTTCTCGCCTTCGGAAGGGACCTTGTAGATACGGATAATGGTCCGTCCGGAACGGCGGAAGACTGAGATCTTCTCCGCTCTACGATCGGGCTTCGGTCCGGTGCCAGCGCCGGTGGTGCTTTGGTTCTGGGCCGGCTTCTTGACGACGATCTTGGTGGGCTTGACATGCTTGATGGGCTTGATAATCCTGATCTTCCTCGAGGCGGAGTCCTTGGATGGGTCTTCGCAAGCATTCATTAGTACAGTTCTCATTGTCGTCCCGTTCTGATCACAAGTATACTTACTGAGGCGCGGCATCACGACGATTCGGCGAGCTTTGCCGACCCCGGACGTGCTGCGCTTGATGTTGTTGTACTGGGGGATGCTGAAGACAGGCCTCAGCTGAGCCTGTGGGCGCTGAGGAGCCATGATGTGGCGTGATGAAGTTCCGTCTGTTGACGATAACTGTGATGTTCTTGATGGCTTGATTGTGTGGTGCGACGACCCTGATGATGGGGAGTCGTATTGACCGAAGCTTTTATGGTTGTAAGTGTTCAGTGGTGGTAACTGTTGCAAGATTTGGCGCGGTATATTTACATCTAAGTCTCTGCCTACCCCTGAGTTCACCACCGTCCTCAGGGGCTAAGTGAATGCGGGCTCGCATTTCGCATGCTAATAAAGAAGGATGACATAGCAATTGTGACTCAAGCTAAATATGGCCTTCTGACGAGAGGGCGACTTACACATTTCACTCGTGATACCATTTCCACCTTGAAGGTGAGGGAAGGTCACCTCCGTCCCATGTGACTAGTGTCGTGCTTATTTACTTTACACCGACACTTCGCCGGTGAAGTGAATAACCACAGCCGCCTTCAGGGGCTACAGCCAAGTAAACAAACAATGGCACTGTCAGCATTCATCACTTCCACGTCCATGCCTCCGCCCGTCCGCCGACTCCAGACTATAAAGCCTTGCGCAACTCGCGATGCGGGCTACATTAAATCCTCGTAGGAAGGTGTGCATTTGCAATGATACCTGATTGGGGCATCACGCAAACTCCCAGTTTGTTAAGGCTACCGCTGGTGACTCACGTACACCACATACCTCATTGCTTCCTGGTGCTTGACACACAAGAAATGGTAACCTATCTCTGCAAACAATGTGTACTTATCCAATTGTATTTACGGTTCCAGTTCTATTCGGCTTTCCGGTTATATTCATATCTGTCTTTTCCGTTATTCGGGAGACTCTTCATCAAACGGCGCCACGGTGCCACCGTATGGATTCGACAGAGAAGCAATGCCCGGCAATGATGCCGATCGATCTTGTCGATGGTGCTTAGTCTCTGGCATTCGAACCACCACATGTAGCCCACGACAGGCTCGCGAGCTCCAGTGCAACTGAGGACACCTGCTTGCTACCAGAGGCCTGTCTAGTTGGGAGAAGGACAAGCGACAGAGAATCGTTATGCACTATCCTAGTAGCCGACCTGTTTGGTGTAAGTCTGGCGACCATGTATGACCCTGCGACCAAACAAGCTTAGAATCCAACCTTTCTACTCTCACGGATGCAACGCTCTTCGCGCTTAACCAGATCCGTTATCTCCAAAGTCCGCATATCAACGGTGCATTTGTCAGTATCGAATTTGTAATAATATATCTACCGGATCATATATTGCCCTGCACTGTTGAAAAGATCTCAAAACTCAGGGATAGGTAGGTATGGAAGGTAAGTACCTAGGTCTAGGATTAAGGTTCAGACATACAGAATTGCAATTACATCAAAAACAAGGCAACTCACTAGACTATTCGTAGAACTTACCACCCCACAGCTACACAATGTCAAGCCCAAGCTCAACAAAGCAATGGGTCGTAACCAACACCGCCTCCGACTTCTCCGGCCTCCAACTCCAGGACGCGCCCATTCCCAAGCTGGGCGATAACGACGTCCTGATCAAGATCCACGCCGCATCACTTAACTACCGTGACCTAGCCATCGCAAGGGTAAACTCCCCTTTTTACTACTTCGCCTCTAACGCAAAGTTGACATCCCAAAGGGCGAGTACCCTCGCGCCATTTCCCTCCCCGTCGTACCCGCTTCCGACGGCTCTGGCACCGTGCTCGCCGTCGGACCACGCGTAACGCATTGGAAGAAGGGCGACCGCGTCATAACCCTCTTCAACCAAGCGCACCAGCACGGGGAGCTGAACCCCGCACCGGTGCCACGGATTTGGGAGGTAACATCGACGGTACACTGCGGCAGTACGCTGTGTACAGCGAGAACGGCCTGGTCAGGGCGCCGGAGGGCTTGGATTGGGTTGAGGCGAGTACACTCACATGTTCTGGCGTCACTGCTTGGAATGCGCTTTACGGTCTCCAGGGAAAGACGTTGAAGTCGGGCGAGTGGGTGCTAGTTCAGGGGACGGGGGGTGTTAGTCTCTTCGCTTTGCAGTTCGCCAAGGCAGCTGGTGCGAAGGTCATCGCGACGACCTCCTCGGCAACAAAAGTTAAGCTGCTGAAGAAACTGGGCGCCGATCGTGTTATTAACTATAGAGAGGACAAAGATTGGGGCAAGACCGCCAAAAGCTTCACCCCAGACGGCGACGGCGTCGACCATGTCATCGAGGTAGGAGGGCCGGATACCCTGGGCCGCAGCCTGAACGCCATCAAGTACGGTGGCGTGATCAGCGTCATCGGATTCCTGTCCGGGTTTCAGGCCAAGGAGAGGGCTCTCGAGGCGCTCTTCCGGGGATGCATACTCAGGGGTATCATGATCGGGTCGAGGGCGCAGTTTGGGGACATGGTCAGGGCCATTGAGGCGAACGGAATACGGCCTGTTGTCGATGAGAAGGTGTTTGGGTTTGGGGAGGTGAAGGAGGCGTATGAGTATTTGGTGAGTCCCCTTGAAAGGAGTGGCTGAATGGCAGAGTGCTGACTTGGGCAGGCGGCTGCGAAACATGTTGGCAAGGTCGCAATTAAGGTCGACTGAGGGTCCGCACAATCTCCCAAGACATTGAACCGCTTGAGCTACCTTAAGGTAGACCTGAGATCTTAACAACTGCCCGAGCAACAACACCTTTCTTTCTCCGTTAAGGCAAACTAGGGTTAGGGTTGACCCGTTTGTCTGGTTGATGATCGGTCTGTAGGAAGGGTCCCATTGCTTTGTGAATTGTTATGGAAGGGTTTTGGTGACTTTGTGGATTGAGTTCAGGATGGCTCGATAAGAGATACGCAGGCATAGATCTTCGCTGGGGCTTCCTGCAAACTTGAAGTATAAGGCAGTGTGATGGGAAGAGTTGGAATGATTGATGGATACAGTGGCCCCAGCGCCTGTAGTCCGCGACGTTGGCGCTAATATTATGGGACATTCTTTCCGTTACAGCTTCCATCTCTCCCTCTTCCTCAACTCTTCCTCAACTCCATGTCCGAAAACTTGTCGACCTTCGCGCATCACCACCTATTCAACAGCGTCCGACGCACGTGAAGCATCAACTGCTGGATTCTCTCAACTACCACAGTATTCAGACGTCACCTGCCGACATGACGATCCTCCAAGCCAAGTCCCCTGTGCTCGGACCAGCTAGTCACGGATGAGGAAGGTGAGCATGCATTGCAGGGATATCACTTTCGGTTCGTGATTAGATATCATGTCTTACCGCCATGGAGGCGCCATGGAGGCGCCATGGAGGCGCCATGGAGGGGAAAACAATCAGGCGCGACTGCGACTATTCACAGAATATCGTGAGAATCGCAGGAACAACATCGCAACCATGCGCTCCTCAATCGTACCCGGCATTCTAGGCGCGGCAGCCATAGTCGCAGGCGCAAGCCTTCCTCTATCTCCCCGTCTCGCCGCCAGCTCCCTCTCCTGGGACCTCCTCCCAACAAACAGCAAGGCGCAATTCCGCGGCCTCTCGCCCGTCTCAGACAAAATCGCCTACGTCTCGGGCACAGGCGGCACCGTCCTGCGCACCCTCGACGGCGGAGCGACCTGGTCGTCCGTCGGCCCCGCGCTCTCGCCAGAGGACTCAGCCCTCGAGTTCCGCGACATAGAGGCCATCACGCCCGACCACGTCGCCCTCCTCTCCATCGGCGAGAGCACCGACTCGCGCATCTACGTCACCCAGGACGGGGCCGAGACGTGGTCGCAGGCATTCACCAACCCGGAACCCGCCGCGTTTTACGACTGCATCGCTTTCACCTCGCCGACGCACGGCGTGGCGATGAGCGATCCTGTCGACGGCAAGTTCCGCCTCGTCGAGACGGACGACGGGGGCGCCTCGTGGACGCGGGTCGATCCGGCCGGTATGCCGCCCGCTAAAGAAGGGGAGTTCGGGTTCGCCGCGAGCGGGACGTGTCTCACTGCCGGTGCGGGACGGCGTATGTATCTCGCTTCCGGCGGTGTCGATCCGGGACGTGTCTTCCGTAGTGGGGATGGCGGACACAACTGGGAGGTGACGGATACGCCCGTTGTGGGAGGAGCTGCGGCTGGTGTGTTCTCGGTGCAGTTCAGGGATGCGAAGCATGGTATTGCTGTGGGTGGCGATTACACGGCGCCGAATGGCAGTGTTAATACCGCGGCGTGGTCGAATGATGGAGGAGCGACATGGACGGCGAGCAGTGTCTTTCCTGGCGGTTATAGGTCTGGCTCTGCGTTTGTGCCGGGGCTTTGTGGTGTTGCTATCGCCGTTGGGACGACGGGATCGGATGTCACGTTTGATTGGGGGAAGACGTGGGCTACGTTTGATAACGGGACCTTCGATGCTGTGCAGTGCCCTCAGCCGGGGGTGTGTTGGGCTTCCGGTTCTGGAGGACGTGTTGCGAAGCTGAGATTTGCTTGAATGGCGGAACTATACAGCGGATGAGGCTGGCGTGGATTTGTTGAGTTTGAAAAATCTTACACGAGATCCAATGAACTTTTGTCACTTCGATGGAGGTTCCGATTCGAAAATGACAGAGCCATGCTCGCGACTACTCGAGATAATGTACAGGACAGATGGCAACACGGGCTGACAGAACTTAGAAAGACACCATGAAGCATTACTCGCCGATATTTTCCTCATCAACGCCCTGAGCACTCGGTGCCTCTTTTCTTTTCTTCGAAGCCGCCAAGATCTCGCGAACCCCAGCAAACTCGAACTCAGCCAACGTCTCATCCCACAGCGCATCCATAACGTCCTTGTTCTCAGGCTGATACACAAACTTCGCAAACCTACACCACCAGTTAGCATACGCCAGAACCAAAACAACAAGCCCAGACGTACGGATGCACCCTCCAATCCATCAAAAAGCACCCATGGCTCTCTCCCCCCTTAACAACAGCAGCATCAACATACGCCCAAGCCCCATCATCCAGCGTCCGTCCCCAGAACCCTTTCCACGCCGCCAATACCCAGCCTACCATCCCCTTCGCATCTCTATGTAACCCAGTACCCTTCACCATCCCCGGCTCAACGAGATTGACCACAACCTCTTCGGGGCTGAGATATTCCAACATCCGCACGAAAAACATATGTCCCAGCATCTTGCTGTCAAAATACCTCCCCGGCGGGTGGAAGGGGTATGCGTCGGTATTATCAAACGACGCCAGAAACGGACGCGCATCCCGGTTGGGTAGCTTCGCGAACAGAGCCGTACCGGAGCTCACGATAGTCATCCGACCCGCCTTACCATCCCTCCTCCCCTTGTCTTTACAGACCGGCAGCATGAGGATGGCCAGCAAGAAGGTGGAGAGGTAATTAACCTGCAATATCTCCTCATGCCCGGTGTCGCTCCTCACAAACTCGAGGTGCATCAAGCCAGCATTGAGTATCGTGATGTCGAGCCGGTTGAGTTCCGTCTCACAACGGCGGACGAAGGCGAGGATGGAGTCGTACGAGGTCATCTCTAGTAGCCATACCTCCACTCTGGCGTCGGGGTAGGAACCCCGCAGCCGGGCAGCGGCGGCGTGGCCTTTGGCTTGGTTGCGGACGGCGAGGATGAGGTGCGACAAGTTGAGGGAGAGGAGGTGGCGGGCCGCGTGGAGGCCTATACCCGAGCTGGCGCCCGTGATGATGGCAACTTGGCCTGTGAGGTCGGTGGGTGCTGGTGCGCGTCGGGGTGTGGTGAGGAACTGGGATCGGATGAGGGTTAGGAGGAGGGAGGTTGGGGCTTCGTGGCCTAGGTCTTTGGATTTGGAGGCCATGTTTGAGGGATGGGGTTGACGAGTGTGACTGATGGACTATGGCTTCGAAGGTGGGAGCGGCGTGGCTCTTATGAACAGGCGCCTTTCGGACCGTGACAAGTTTCCGAGGGCTTGTCATTGCTAGGGGTTAAACGGGATGTCACAGACAAGAGGGTGTCGTCTGCTAATACCTCATATTGCAACGAAGACAATGGGCCGGCGATCTACTGTGGTAGTCTAGACTCACAGGAAGCATTTCCCGATTAGGAAACCACCTCAAGGCTTGGCATTCTGTCAACCGGGGTGTCCGGAGTTACGAAAGCTGGCTATTGCAATTCGGCGAGAGTTTCTCTTCTGCAACAACCTACCTAGCCACTGATGGGACAAATTTCAAACCAACGTCCCTTGTCTCCTACCAAGCCCATCAATGAGCAAGAGTTGCAGCCATGTCATGTCGAAAGGGGGAAGTAGCCGCGGACTTGGCAGTGCCCACAGTGCCCACGCCAGACCCCTTCTTGATTGCTACCAGTCTTGACACCATCAAGCCGGACGCCAAGTCGCGGAAGTTCATCCGACGATATGTGACGAAGGGCAAGAAGATCAACCGTCCAAAGCGGCAGAAGCGTGCCGTGAACTCATGGTTCGACGCGGGAGAACTTACCCCTGAGGGACCCCCAGCGGTCCTCTGCAGAGGCCTGGCTACGAATATACTGGACCCGAAGATGCTGCAGGTTCTTCACGACTGTTAGTGAGGCCCCTTCGTCGATTACTGTCCCAATGCTAACGCGACACAGTCGTCCCCATAATGGTCAAAGTCATGTACCCGGTAGAGCAATGCGTCGACCTAGCCACAGAAAACCAGCACTGGCATGAAGACCTGGCCCAAGATATTGCATACGCCCAGTCCGTGTCCAACATCGCCAGCGTCTACTTCGACATAATCAATAGCCGAAACCAGGAGTTTCAGAAGCTCATCCACACGGGCACCTCTCTCGGCCCGCTCCGAGCCCAGCTAGCCGCCGGCACCGACGTCGCGGTTACGGACTCGACCATCTTCACCGTCGTAGCACTGGCCTTGCGATCAGAAGATCTCGACGCCACCTCAACCCACATGCACGGATTGCAGCAGATGATCAGACTCCGCGGCGGCATCTCCGCACTCTCGACCAAGCGATCGTTGCAGATAAAATGCTGCAGGATCGACCTCGCACTCGCCATGCGGACAGGCGCCAAACCGCTGCTCTTCACTCCCCCCGAACTGACGTGGAAGCCGTACCTCGCTGACCCCGCCACATCTCCAACAGCATATCCCTGGCACGACCTGCTCGACAGCCCCGACATCCGGCTGGTATACATCTACCTCGACCTCGGCGAGTTCGGCAGGTCGCTCAACCTCGCGCACCAAACCAAGCGCAAGATCCCGCCCTCACTCTTTCAAGAGGTTCTCATCTCTGTGCAATACCGTCTCCACCACCTGTCTTACCCCAGCCACGATGTCCAGGAGACGCTGCGTCTGGCCATGCTAGCTTTCTCAGCCAGCCTCTTCCTCAGCGCGCCCCACTCGCCCCATACCCGCCCGGTGCTGGACTGCAGCAAGGGGTTGGCAGCCGGGTTTGCGGAATCACTACTACTGCTGCACGTCTTTGAGAGGAAGACGCACGACGGGAGAGATCCTTGTCTCGAGCTAGACCTTTGCCTCGCGTTTCTGGGGAGGGTGATGGTGTCCGGCTTGGACTTAGCCGAGCAGCAGCAGCAGCGATCTCGGTTGCTGGACGGAAAGATCATCAGCACCGCCAGGGCTCTGGGATTGACCGCCTGGACGGAAATGAGACGGGTTCTCAAGGGGTTCCTGTGGGTGGACGTGATCCACGACGAGCCCGGACGGAGACTCTTCGACACCGCCTCGGCCGGGAAGCTCGAAGAACATTGCGAGGCCTGACTGAATCCCGAGACTGAAGCGATTTTCGTTAGCAAACAGGCAGTGCGTTCAACTAAATCTGAACCGCAAAAACTTCTCTACGGGTTTAAGGGCGCAGTGGTGGATTGGTGGAATTGGGGTGGTGCTGAGGATCATACCGACACGGTCGTCATGCTTCCTTGCTGGATTGCAGGCAGGGTTGTTGACCCTAGCGATAATGCGGGGCGGCCGGAGCTGGTGGTGCCTCATTCAGAACCGGTTGAGTTTAAGGTTGCGGCATGAGTTAAGGCAAGTCGAGGGCCGCGGGGTTCAAATAACAGGGTTTTTCTCCTTGACATCTTGTCTACTATACATGGTTTCCTCTCCAATGCTGCTGCCACAGCCGCTCCAATGCCCTTTCCCCTGCGTTGCATCACTCACCTTGTTTATCTTCCCAGCAAAGGATCTGTTTCGCCGGCACGTACCGCTGGAGGGCTTCCATGCCGCGCATGCCGTACAGCGAGCCAGAGCAAAAAGGCCTGGGCGATGGCAAAGACGGCATGATCGAAGGCCACAAACCCAACCAGTTGCCACCACGCCTTGAGAACATTCCAGTTCACAATCCCGGCGCCGAGCTCCTCCCAGGGGAAGACAAGCCGTCCCAACCACGCGGGAGCAAGTAGCGCAAAAACAACTGCCTGGGCGGCTAGGCCGACAAGGCTCAGAGCGCCCGGCCCTGAACCTGGCGGCCGCGCTATGATGTCTCGGGCCTGGAGGTATGGGGCGACAAACCCGAGGATGCTCACGATGAAATTGACCAGGAATATGTGCGCGATGCCGAACAAGGCGAGGCCCCATTTGTGATACTGGTCAAAAGGGTCGTCGAGAGCGGCATCAACGAACAATGGGACGACCGAGATGAGCAGGAAGGAGCCGTAGATGGCAGAGACGGTAGTGCGGCGGCCACGGTAGCGGTCCGAAGGGTAGGCGAGGCATGCGGCGAAGCTAGGAGAGAGAGAAATCGGTAAGCATCAGGGTAAGGTGGGTATCTCCGTCTCACCACCGATGTCTCGGGAGATTGTACCAACATACAGCAAAACCCATAGCACCCAGGTCAGCGCAAATTGGGCCAGGTTGAGGCGGTCGCCGACATTTGGAGGCACATGAACAAAGAACTGGGATCCCTCGACTCGGTTATTGACGACGTAGAAGAAGGAGATTGTGAAGAGCTCTGTCGCAACAATAAGGTTCAAGAGAACATAGTAGAGGGATATGCCGGAGCTGTCCCTCCGCACCCAGAGCAGCCGAAGCTGGGGCTGGAAGGATGCAAAGGTCAGGAGAAGGAGGACACTGCGTTTGGCATAATAAGAATGGTGTCAGTTTGAAATGGATTAAGCTTAGAGCGAGGGGGAAAGGTAGCGTAGAGTACTCACATCCTGAGCCAGTTAGGCACTGCCATCTTTCTGGTGTACTTACTAGGAGCAATGAGAATGATCCCCACGCTGTACAAAGTGTGTGTTAATGGGGAACGGGCATTTTTGCCCAGCTGGGTCGAAGGAAGTCAGTGCTTTAAATATATGCGTTTCCCACTTATCGGTTCAGCAGGCACCCGTCATTCAGTCAAATTAGCGCTTACAGTTGCTTCCCCTATTCTCTGCGCCTAATGCAACTAAGGTATGAGGGTGTAATCGGCCATCCACTCGTCTAGTCTGTCAAAGTGATACACGAGACTCTCCGCAATCCTTTACACGTTGGATGAGCGAACATGCGCTCCGTCAGCGCCATGATGGTTGGGGAGGTGCCCGGGTTCGAGATCTTTTCAGCTGACTGCACTACGAAGAGCCAATGCGGAAAGCTCTACTTTCAGCTCAGCCAATCAGAGTAGACGGATGTTCCTCCCGCTGACTGGCGAGTCGCGACGAAACGTCGAAGGCCCGTTCCTTCTGTTATTAAGGTGCTGCTTCCACATCCCTAGCAGGTCAGTGCGTTTTGTTTGGGAATCATAACCGGTGACAGTGTAAATAACATCAAGGTCAATATCACAGTCTACCTAGTACCTAGCAGGTTGATGCTATAGACAAACTGCCCAAACGAGATTGTAAAGCAGGGCCAATCTTGACGCCGCTTTGCATATCCAGACCTATAAACCAAAGGTGGTTGGTTGGATGGACGAATATACCCAAGAAATCGATATAAAGTCGAGAAAAGCGGAATGTTTGTTCCCACCTCAACTCCAAACAGAAAAGAGCAGAATGCTGCCAAATCGACACAAGTCTGCCCACTCCAACAAACCCTGTCGACAACAAAAAGTGAGACAGATGTTATGCCCGTCCTCGTGTAACCAAAACATCGGCCGTGTAACCAAAGAAGTCGCCCGTCGACTGTCCCAGGCTCTATCTAAGGTCATCGCGCGTTTCCAATTTCGTCCCCTTTTGTCCTCGCCTCGTACCATTTTCCAATCTCACGCAATCTTTCCCTCACTCCTTCATCTTAACGTAGTTGCTAGGAAAGATGCCGTGCCGCGTACCAACTTGTCCGGTCCTGTTTTTCGTTAGCATCTCAAATCCATCGTGGACATTCCAAGACATGTTTGCACTAACCACCAATCGTTATCACTCTCAGTCTTCTTCAACACGGTAATGACATCCCCCTTCTTGAACGCCAAATCCCCCGGCTGGTCTCCGTCAAAGTTAAACAGCGCCACCGCCTCGTTCTTCTTCAGCATGGCCTGCTTGGCCCCGAAATTCGGCTTCGGCGCCATCGGCCTTCCCGGGCCCGCCTTTTGCCCGCCGCCGTACGCAGGCGGACTCGCCGGTTCCCTCCGGTCGCCGTACCCGTTGTTGCCGCTGTTGAACGTGTTCGACCGGCTGGTGTTGCTCCCGAACCGGCTGACGGGCGCGTCATACTGGTCGTCCTGCCACGTGTTCGCCCGCCTCGGGCGGCCGTACTCGTCATGCGCCCGGTTGTCGTCGCCGTGACTCGACCCCGGGGTGTCCCGGCGCTGGCCCTCGCCGTAGGCGCTCCCCGTCCGCCCGTTCCAGACCACGTTGTCCCGGCTGTCGTCGTAGACGGGGATGTCGTTGTACATGCCCGTGTCCACGGCCGCGGCGGGCGGCAGGCCGTTGAAGGCGCGCGAGTTGAGGATGGCGAGGAGCGGCGCCGCGGCTGGTGGGGGGCGCTCCGCGCCCGTGAGCAGCTCGCGCGCCGAGATGGGCCGGCCGTAGAGCTTCGTGTTCGCGTCTTTCCTCTCCACTATCGCCGACCCTTCGAGGGACACGCCGGCGAACAGGCCCTTGGTCTTGGAGTAGCTGAAGATGCCCGCCACGCTCCTGAGTGACGCGGCACCAGCGGCCTCCGCGTTGCGACCCACGGGGCCGGCGGCGATGGAGACATTGCCTCCGAGTGTGAGGGAGCCGGCCTGGCTGAAGGTCTTCACTGCGTTGGCGTCGTTGAGGATGAAGACGAAGTCGGTTATCTCGACGCCGATCTGCCCGCCGAAGCCGGCGCCGCCCGTGGCGATGGCCGTGGGCGCGCTCCAGCTCCCGTCAGGCAGGCGGGCGATTACCAGTCCCGAACCGAAGCGGGCGGAGCCGAGGAAGCCGGCCTTGATGACGGTTAGGATCGCGAGGCCCTTCGCGTTGGCGAGGACGGCGGGCGGGATGACTTTTTCGGGGGAGAAGGCTTGGCGAGGGTCGACGAAGGAGGCGAGGATCTTGCCGCACTTTTTGCATTCCGCTGTTGGTGGTGAGGAGGTGAGGTTAGTCTGAGGGACTCTGGATGCGCCGAGAGCGGCGGGGAGAGGAGGAACGGCGGATGCGCCGGAGGTAGAGGGACTTACACGCCATAGACGACGGGAGGGGGTTGTTGAGACCCATGGTTGCGAGACTGGGGAGATGTGTATGCTCGTAAGGGGTATCTAGGGAGGTTGAAGATAATCGTAGGATGTACGTCGAGTGTGCAAAAAAAGAGGACGAGTCGTTGGTGTAGTCGATCCCTCAGCACATGCGAGTATTATGTGGGGTTGCTAAGGCTAAGAGTGTGAGGGGATCCAGTTGCCTAGCACTTGGCGGGGTTTAAACGGCACGATGAACCGAGTGATGATAGCTCGTATGAATTTCTGTAGGAGATATTTGTATTGTATGTTATAGCTGCTGGATGTTCAGCAGTCAGATGATTAGGACAAGGCAATAGCCGCGCGTCGGATAAGGCTGTGTTGGTGCTGTGCGGAGGAAAATAGTCGAAGAAAGCGCACCGGCTCGGAGCGACGTGACCGCAGCGATGTCATCGGACAGGGTATGGGATCCCCGGAAATGTCGGTGGAGTTCATTCCAGCAATGGCCCTCCAGTGGCTGACGCAGCTCCATTGGCTGAGTGTGTGGCTTGATAAAAGGTAGTCGTGGCGCTTATCGGAGATAAGGGGACCAACAATGGCGCCCGGATCATCGTCATCTGTTTCGCCGCTTCCTCCTATTCAAGCTTAACGACAACTTCGAAGTCGCAGAACACACCCCATCCACAGCCCCAAACACGACATACAACGACACGACACCGTCTTCTATCCCGGTTCAATTAAACCAGTCTGCGCTGCACCGACAGCACCCACAACCACAAACATGTCCGAAGCCTACGAGCGCGAGCGGCAGAACAACGCCCGCCTCGACGAGCTGGCCTCCAAGGTCTCGGCCCTGCGCGGCGTGACGATCGACATCTTTGACGATGCGCGAGAGCACGGGGTGATCGACTCTACGGTACGAACCTTCTCCGCCCGATGAGTATATCATGGTGTGGGATGCTGGAACTGATCTGTGGCTGTCTTCTAGTCCGATACCTTCTCCTCCATGTCCACGTCCCTAAAGGGCTCGGCCGGCCGGCTGGGACGCATGGCTGCCTCGGGGAATAAGGTCGCTATACTGAAGTTGTCAGGGATACTCATCGGGATTGTGCTGGTGCTGTATTACATTTGGAGGTTGTTCTTCTGAGCTCTAGGGTCATTATGGGTTGTGGGGACCGGCTTGGACGAGAACCTGAGTGTGCCTGTTGTGTCGGGACAGCGGTTGGTGCGGCTGGCTTAGATGCGATGGGTGTGGAAGATAGGGGCCGCTTCGACATGGAATGGCGCGGTAATGCACATATGGGAACTTGGAATAAGGGCGCGTAACCGTCAAGATCGATTAGCATAGCAAGGCGTTGTGGTTGGCTTATACGATTTATTGCGGACTTCTAAAGCGGGCGCAGAATTTCCCTCTTTTTTGAAACTGGCCGGCTACCTCAAGGTGTCGTCTATCTAGTGATGAGACTGACAGTCAAAACGTGCCCCTTTTCTCATGCATGGTCCAATTTCATAACATCCCAACATGCTACCCCTTTACTCCCAAAATGCTCGAGCACTCTAAGCAAAACCTCCTCCCCTCAACGCAAAACATCCATCTACTCCCAAACATTGGAGAAGAGATCGTCATTACCAAACCCAGACGGCTTGGCCGCTCCAGCAGCAGGAGCTCCCGTGCTGCTCGCCCATCCGCCAAACTCCTCGTCAGCAGCCACCTTTGGCGCGGGCGCAAACCCACCGGTAGAACCCGGTACAATGCTCTGGCTAGCGAAGCTGCCCCAGCCGAAGTCATTACCCGACGCTGTCGTGGCTGCGGGCTTAGTGACCTCGGGGCTCTTCTTGGGCGCCTCAGGAGCAGCCCAGGCGTTGCTTCCCCAAACATCTGCGCCAGACAGGTTGCTGTTAAGACCTGCTGGAACAGCGGCCGGAGCGGGCTGAGGCTTCGGCGGTTGTGCAGGCGTCAGATTGAATACCGAGTTGACATTCGACGACTGCGGTGCCAGAGTGCTCGTTTGAGGCGCCGATGGTGGCGAAGCTGGGGTAGAGAAGTCGAACAAATCATCAAGGGCAGACGCCGCCGGGACCGGTTTTGATGCGGGTGCTGAGGCGGTAGGTGTGCTGAAAGCACCAAAGCCGCTGAGACTGCCTGTTGACGGCTTAGGCTGGTGTGCGGGTGCGGATGGAGCTGGCTTGGGGTCGAAGAAGCTACCGCCACTCAAGCCGGAAAAGGAGGACGTGTTGCTTTGCGCCGCAGGCCTGCTGCTCGTGAAGCCGCCGAGGCTGGCGAATGCATCGTTCTGTGGGCTCTTGGGCGGGCTTGCTACTGGCGGAGAGCCGCCAAAACTCAAGCTGCTGAAAGCATCGTTAAGTCCACCGACGGATCCTTGCTGTTGATGACCAAGTCCGGGAGACTGCATTCCGCCGAATGAGGGGTGCGAGGCGTGGGAAGGCTGTTGCTGAGGAGGTTGGGGGCGAGGGGCTGTGGCGTACAGAGAGAGAATAGACTGCTTCAGATCCGGCCGCGACTGGTTTCCAGCGCCAGGAGCACCGGTAGTACTCGCAGGCCGAGGAGGTGCAGCAGTCTCTGTACCGAGGAAGTCCAACCCGAGGAGCGAGTCCTTTGTGCTGGTGGTCTTTGGGGGCGCTGGAGTTGCCTTGGGCGGAACTTGACTGGCACTCGGTCCAGCCGAGGAGGCTCGTGCAGGCACATCACCCCCGATGAGGTCGGCCTCGGACGGAATGGGAAGGCCACGATGAATGGCGTCTGCCTTGCCGATAGATATCTTGCGGGCATTCACGCGGCGGTCCACATTCTGCTTCTCCTTCACCACGCTCAGGGGCACATCGTCGTCTCCGTCAACGTCGAGAGTCGCGGGATCCGGCATGGGACCGTCCATAACCCATCGCTTGAGCTCGTATTTGGTCCGGATGAAGTTCTCGATCTTGGCCTCGGAGGGCACGTGGCCAGGGGCTAGCTTAGCCTCCCAGTACTTGTTTGCGCGCGCGTTGCCCCAGTTCAGAATGCTCGCCAGTTGTTCGTCGGTCCATGAGTCCAGATCGACGGACTTGACTCTGCTGATGTGTGTGCCCATTCCTCGGTGGATGCCGGAACAGCGGATGCAGACGAAGACGCCGAGGTTCCAGCTCGCCCATCGTGGATCTGTGACCGTCATTGTCAGTAGGGGCACCACTCACAGAAGCGTCTGAGGCGGTAGACTTACGCTTGTTCCGTTTGCAGTCTGCGCACACCTTGTTGCAATCTAACTTGAGGAGAGACTTGATGGTCTGCTGGTTCTGGGCAGCCCGGTCGGCCGCCGTGTTGGGAGCCGGTCGCCTCGACATGCTTGCGAGTAGTCGGAGGTTGGGGTCTGCAAAAGTCGAATCGTGTAGCGACGTATAAGTGGAAGTCGAGCTGATTGGTGATAAAGAGTCGCTACTCGGAGAAGATCTTGCTTCGTTAGTGCTTCGTGGTGATTCGAGGTTGGCGGTTTGGAATTCGAGGCGGCGTTGAAATAGGGACCCGGTCTGGAGATGAGGTCAATGCAGCCACATTTGAGTTTCGAGCTTGGGTGACTAAGGGGAACCTTAAATCGGGGTTCACCCGCTTAATTGCATATTCTCGTCAACCAACTTTAACAATGGGAGCGCTTCCTCTGTCCCATATTCTGCAGCTCTCAGCCCTCATATGTGCTCTAGAGATACATGTATCCATGACATTAACCTTACCAGTAAAAGAGGTAGGCAGGCAAGATCCGCCGCGGTGTAGTCCCACTCTTGAGGATGAGGGTGAGGGTTGGCTCCAGACACTGAGCATTTCAAACCAGATGTCCAGCCGATGTATGTCCGAAGAAGCTCCAAGCTCCTGAGACGACAAACTGTTGTGTATCCTGAGCATCAGCCTGCGCATTTTATCCAGGACGACGCATTTGACATCACATCACAACGTCCATCTCGGAACGATACCCGGGCCCGTCTCTTCCCCAGCCTTCTGGAAGCCCCACCATTATCCGATCCGGAGGGGCATTAGCGCGCTCAGGGTCCAAATCTGTGACGCAACCATTTGGCGGGGCAATCCGGAGCTTCATGATTCCAAACCTCACTCAGCCTCAGGTATTTGTCAAACCGTCACAGCATTTCATCCAAATCAACCAGCCCAGACTTTATATAAACGACCTCGTCCTTCGTCTGTTGTAGCTACCTACCGACAGACAAAGAACCTGAACCAACCATCTCACATGCGCTTCCAACCCTTCTCAGTGTTCAGAACCTTCTACACCCTCACCTCACTCTCAACCATCTCACGGACCACCGCTTGCGCATCGGCATTCCAAGTCTCACCTCGCATCTCAACCCTAAAGTCGATGCCAGCCATCCCCTTCCTGAGCGCCCTGTTCGGTTCCTCCTCCTCCTCCTCCAGCAACAGCACAGACAACATGTCCTTCCCCGTCTCCAAATCCAACGACGAGTGGCGCGCCGTCCTCAGCCCACGTATGTTCCATTGACCATACCCCCCCCCCCCCCATGTCAACCTTAGGCAGCTAACATGTTCCAGAACAATTCCGCGTCCTCCGCGAGAAAGGCACCGAAGCCCCCGGTTCCGGACCGTACAACAAGCACTACCCGGACAAAGGCGTGTACACCTGCGCGGGGTGCGACGCACCCCTGTACACGGCCAGCACAAAGTTCGACTCGGGTTGCGGTTGGCCCGCCTACTTCGACAGCATCCCGGGCGCGGTGAAGAGGCACGAGGACCGGACCATGGGCATGACGAGGACCGAGATCGTTTGCGCCAACTGCGGGGGCCATCTGGGCCACGTCTTCAAGGGGGAGGGGTTCAGCACGCCCATCGACGAGAGGCATTGCGTTAATAGTGTTAGTCTGAAGTTTAGCCCTGAGGACAAGGTTGGGAGTAAGGCTTGAGGGTTGGGGGGAGGGGGGAGGTAGGAGGGGGGAGGGGTTTTTGAGGATGTGTAATGATGTGTATGTTTTGACGAGATGTGGTAGGTGGTATTGTTTGAGTAGTTGCTTGGGATGGGCAGTCTAGACCAACGTCATTATTTCCTTGGTACCTTAGAAGTGCTGTGCAGTTATCAATCCGCAAATGCCAGCATGAATCCAGCCATGTCTTCCAAGAACCGCTTCGCATCCTCAGGTCTGAAGTATCCGTCGTTGAAACAGAAAGACAGAGACGTTGCGCCCTTGAAACTCTCCATGCGAATGAGCCTGCGGGATGCGGTTAGCTGTCAGTCACCTGTATAGCAGTTCGGGACATCGACACTCACAAGCTGTCATTATACGTGTCGAGCAGAAACCGGCAGTCCTCCACAGTCAACAGCACATCCCCGTCCCAGTCATCCCAATCCTTGCAGGAATTGCAAGATGCTTGCCGACCCGGAGGCAACGGGTTCTCATGGGAATATTTGACATCGCCAGGCACATACCGATCGACAACACCATCACTGACAAAGATCGGGACGGATGAAGTACTGACGGTCTTTGGCACAGAACTGAGGAACGAGGCCAGGAAGTTGTCCTTGGAGACCCCCAGCGGGAGTAAATACGGCTTGGAGGTCCAGTAATCGTACGAGGACTTGATGTGCCTTGCCAACGCCTCCAGCTTAGCCTTCACGGCGGTCTTGTCGCTCTCGTCGACAGTCCACTGAGCCAGATGCTGGAATTCGACCACAGCGCCGGCTTGGCAAGTGCCGTACTGTACTTTTGCGTTCCTATCTTCCGAGAAGTTGCCTTTTGCGAGGCCGTCGCGAAGGTAAGGCCGGCCGTTGACGGGGAGCGGTGTGATGAGTTCTGTCGTGGTGTCTCCGGCGGGTAACGGCCGTGTCTTCAGGAGGGCCAGCACCATGGCGGCGTGTCCTAAGTGGGAGATGGTGTACTGCGTTCCGATCTTGGTCTTGACAGCACGGATGATGGCTTCACTTTGGTCTTTGGTAAAGCGGTACCATTCCGTACGGGGTATCCCCTCGCCGTTTGTGACAGGAAGTCCCCAGCTTGTCTGTTACTGTCAGTGGCACGTCCTCAAAGTTGACAAGTCTTACACCCGATACTTACACCGCTCCTCATCAAAACCCTGATGAACTCGTCCCTGTCCTTCTTAAACTCCTCGTCATCCTTCAGAGCCTCGACATCGATCTTGCAAGCGTCCAGTAGCGGCTCACTCAAATCCTTTTCCTCCCACGTGTCCGCCGCCCGCCTCCTGGAGTCCCCGTCGTACATCTTCGCGGCATCGATCTCGTGTGTCTCCCCGAGTCTCACGAGCACCTCCCCGAGAAACATCCTTGCACTGATCCCATCCCAAAAGAAATGGTTAAAGTGCGTCAGCACCTCAATAGTCGACCCCTCCTCAAGCTCATCCGCCAAATCATCCCCCACATCAGCGACCAAATACACCTTCACATTCAACCCCGTCAACGACTCCCCCTCCCTCATCTCCCCCACTAACTCATCCCTCAACCCCAACGCCCCCATCTTGCCCGTCTTAACATCCACCATCCGCCCAACCTTGCTGCTGTAGCAACCACCAGGGGGTTCGTTAGGCTCCGCGTGATACAAGATGTACGCCCGCCCGTCCTCCCACCTCGCCGCGCACGCGGCCTCGGAGCGGTTCACCTGCGTCACGGCGTACTCAAATTCCGTCCCCCAGTGGCCGAGTGACCGGCCCCCGCGGTGTAGGCGCAGCCTCGTCGCGAGGTAGAAGGAGTACTGTCCCTTGGCGTTTTCAGACTTGATGCCTACCCAGGCTTCCGTGCCGTTTGCGAGGCGGATGAGCGCGCCTCCTGGTGGGTAAGTCGGGTCGTCTTGCCATCTGTAGAGGGCTGGGTCGAGGTCGGGGATGGGGGGGAGGGACATGGTGAGGGGCGGGTGAATGGGTGGTGGTTTAGGTGCGATGTTGGGTTTGTGAGAAACGGGACGAAGTTGGGGAGGGTCTATCGTGAAGGTGATGAAGCGGTCTTGGTCCTCTGAGAATACGAATCCCGAAGGACGCGTGACACGGGGAGGAGAGGTGCAGGTCAAGGAAGGTGTTACAGGGTGGGGGTAGGTTGTCTTGGTGAAAGATCGGGCGTACCCCAAAACGGATTAGTCCACAATTTCGGGCCGCTTCGCAAGTCGTCTAGGGTAGTTCAACAAACACCCAGCCTTCAAACGTCCCCGAAAAATGGACGACTTCAACTTTCTGCAACACCCTGTTTTCAAAAGGATCTAGGTTCTCATGCAACTGGGAGTGTCATTGAAATATGAGGCTCCTAGGCCTAGTCAAATCATCGGAATGGGCTGTTCTTAACCGGGATATCGTGGCAGATGTTTCCTTCCGGACAATGTGGATGCCAGTCGATGTTCAAGTCGGCTGCATAAAATAGCATAACTTCGCTATAACAAAACAACACCACAGCTCCAATAATCTCTATCACTTCCCTCTCTCATGCTAGCTTTCTCGCCTATCGCCCTCTCCGCCCCCTCAGCCTTACACACACCCCCTCCCCATGCATCTTCGCCGCCATTGCCGGATCATCAAGGGCGTGCGGCAGGCACCAGCTGGTCCTCAAACGACTCGTCAATCTGCTCGAGCGACTTGCTCCGCGTCTCGGGGTGGAACAGCATCACCAACGCCGAGCCGCTCCGACAACACCGCAAGCAGCGCCGGCCATCACTGCTTTCTTGCGTCCCCAGGAATTGTTCATTGGTAGGGTAATACCGGCGCCAATGGCTTCGCCAGCGTGGAGCATGGCGACGACGCATCCTATCATAAAGGCGCTAGAGTTCTTGAAGTTAGACAGGGATAGCTCCTGGGCGATGGTGTCCGCGATTATACCTAGTTCCAGCATCAGTTCCTGTCAACCAACTGTGTGGTGTGTAGCCCAGGAGGACAATAAGAAAGGAGTGATTCACCGTTGTCATAACCGAACATCAAGCCAGAAACACCTGCTACCCAGCGGACATCACCATGAACCCAAAACAGGTCGTGCTTGGGTCAACCGAGTGCAATATGTCCAGTCACGGCTGCCTCGAGTATGGAACCTCCTCCGTATAGCTCCAGGTTGTGGGCGAGACTTGACCAACGCTTGCCAGGTTCGACGAGCGTGTGGTAGATGCCAATGTAGCCATCTTCCTGCTGAGCCTTGATGATCATATCGATGACCTCGTTCACTGCAGCTTCCAACTTCAGGTTCGGTTCGTGGTACAAAACGTAGGACGCGGCTTCGATGTACTTGCCCACGTCGCTATCCCATAGGATGTCTGGAGCGAGACCTGAGTCCCCTTTTTTCCACTTCGTCCGCATTGCTTCCCAAGTGCCGTAAGACTTCTCATAGGAGCGGTTGTTGGTGTAAGCCATTGGTAATTCGAGCTAACATCATTGTCGGAACAGTTACTTCGTACCGTCCTGCGTTGGCTCAGTTGAGCTTTCCATCCGAGCCATGCTGCTTGTGCACCCCGAATCTTAGTGACCCCTAAGAGTAACACAATATAGTCTTCTATTGCAAATGCTTCAACCTCAAGCTAAGGTATATACCTAAGAGGTCCTAAGACAGGCTAAGAGGATTAAGAGGGCTTAGAACGGTTGGGTACTTCGAGTCACGACTGTGTATCTAAGGTCTTGAGTATATGTAAAGAGACTACGAGACTACGAGACTACGAGAGACTACGAGACTACGAGAGACTACGAGACTACGAGAGACTACGAGACTACGAGAGACTACGAGACTATAAGACTATGAAACTACGAAATCGTGAGACTACGAAACCACGAAATCACGAGACTACCAGACCTACTACAACTATAGCAGTCGTATTTAGGGGTAGTAAAGAGAGATGCTATATAAGGGTTAAGGTACTATATGTAAGAGGGCGCACAAATAGCCACTCAGGGGGTGCACAAGCAGTATGGCTCTTCCATCCTTGTCCATCTTCTACTGAAGGGGGTTGCTGATAGGGGCTCCTCCAAAGCACGGACCTCGGCTGATCCCCATAGCCGCTTGCAACAAATCAGACAGGAAGACTAAGGTAGCTTCCCAAGAACCAAATAGGAGACAACTCATGAAGCTCGCGCCTTCAACTTGGTCCTCCGTTGCTCTCAACTCCCCTCAGGTGGCCGGCAAGCCACGATTGAGACCAAATCATGACACTACTAAGTGTCGGCTCAATCCGATGCCCATCTTCTTGCCCTGGGTACAATGAACATGTAGCTCAGAACCAGCAGTAGAAGCTCTTGGTTCCTCATTAGAGGTTTGCCGTGATATAAGTCTGTCAACGGTATCTGCCGGTCTACCAGGGACACGATATCTCGCACACGAGACTATCGATTCTGCTTCAATATTCAGAGTACAATAGTGACTCGCAGAGGGTGTATCCGTCAAGTAATCTCGTCTTGAGCGGGAACATGTGAGGACTGCGGCGTTTCTGCCTTTTAGGAGGAGCTTGAACTGAAGCTGGAATCATTGTTGTTTGGAAGAATGCATGAGTGGTGAGGGGGATTGTCGACGTTGAATTTAACTTCAGAGTTTGTGGAGACTGCTGACCTTGGCAAATTCATCCTGTCCTTCTTGGACTTCTTCAACACTCGCAACTCCTTTCATTCCATTACCGCTTACACTGAACTTTTTGTCCCGTCAACATGTCCCATCGGAATGCGGCTCTTCAGGTTGTTCCAGGAGGACAAGAATGAAATTCTGAACATCCCAACGGTGTCAACAACTTCTGTCGTTCCGTGCTCATGTGTTGAACCGACGGGTCGCACAGCTGACCTCAACTCCATGTCCCCCAGAGCCCCGTCTCTCCTGTTCGGTAATCACAATTGCAGATCCCATTTCCCAAGGAAACCTATCGAGGCTCTGGGAGAGGCGGTGCACAAATATAACTCAGTCCCTCCAATCAGAACAGTCCTTTCCAGCTACCGTCGCAGCACCAATGCACGATTCCAGCCGCAATATACTAAAATCCCATGCTGCGACCCAACTTTACCATGACCCCGGACTAGGGGCCTTGGCACGCCCTAGCAGAAGCTTGACGATGCCGCGGTGAGCTTGCTTCTGCAGATGCCTCAACCAGTCACCGGGCTCAAGTTGCGCCGACCAGGCCATAAGCAAGCACACACGGCTGCCACCCCAACGGTACCTGACTGCCTGACCGCCCAGTTAAGCCACGATATCTTGCGGCTACTGCAGCCGAGACAGCAAACCCATTTCACTCGTGATCCTGCAATCTCCACAGCCTGGTGAAGAAATAGGGAAAGCTTCCTGCAGGTCGATCTTGGCAAGGCACCGCAGCACCTATGCAAGCCCCCCATCGCGTCTCTCTCTCGGGTGTCGGTCAAGACGGGCTAATCTTGTAGCGATGCACGCAGCTACACGTGGATCTACCCTCCAGGCCGAGGATGTTGTTGATATAATGTGGGCTGGCCCCGTCGCGCTTCCGGAGTCGGACGTGGCTTGCTTTCTCTTCACTCTCTGTCTCCGCCGGTGCCCTTCGTTCACCCAGAGCCTCGGTCCTTGCAAGTGGCATTCGCTCCTATTATCCCATTGAGACGTGCATCAACACCAGCAGAATGTTGCTCCGCGACCTCCTTGCGCATGTTATGCTGACTGCGGCGCCCGTTACGCACGAGCGGCGCATGTCACCCGTCATACAGGACCGCTCCATCTCTCAGTTACACGCACGGTCCGATTCCCTACTCCACGACCGCGCCGCACCCCTATCAATTGCCAGTCTAGACCATGATCTCGTTGTTCTGTCGCCAGGCATATCGGTCAACCCAGCACCGGGGTTGAGCGTCCTCGCAACTGGCGCCGCTGGTGGATGCGATCCTGGCTGGACTACTTGCGGTAGCGGCTGTATGCCTATTGGTTCTGTCTGCTGCTCCGGTCAGGGGTTCTGCGACGCCGGCGAATACTGCACGAACGACGATGCCTGCTGCAAGATTGGGAAGACCTGCACTGGAATTCCCACATGCGATCCTGGCAAGGTGCTATGCGGCGACGGGTAAGCATCAGTCCTCAAGCACTCCTCCACAGCTTCAACATGACTGACATTTCGTCCCTCCCGAACAGGTGTATGCCGGCAGGAGCAGTCTGCTGCACAAACGGCTACTGCGACGCGGGCGAAACGTGTCTCGCCAACGGGAAGTGCGGTACTGGTGGCAGCGGCGGCGGCGGCGGCGGTGGTGGTGGTGGTTCGGGAGGCTGCGACGTTGGAAAAGTAGCGTGCGGTGACGGGTAAGATTCCCACACATAAAAGGAGGCGATTGAGTTGATGCTAATATTCCACCTTTCTTATAGCTGTATGCCAGCCGGCGCTGTTTGCTGCGGAGTAAGTGGCTACTGCGACGCCGGAGAGACCTGCCTGGCCAACAATAAGTGTGGAACTAGCGGCAGTGGAGGCGGAGGCAGTGGTGGTGGCTGCGGCACTGGGAAGGTCGAGTGCGGTGGCGGGTAAGCATACTGGACATCCATATCCATCCGAGTTTGCTCTAACATTTACAAAAGGTGCATGCCAGCTGGCGCGGTATGCTGCGGTGTAAGCGGCTACTGCGACGCCGGAAAAACCTGTCTCTCAAACGGCAAATGCGGGACAGGAGGAAGCGGTGGTGGTGGCGGCGGCGGCGGAGGCAGCGGCACCTGCGACTCGGGCGAGAAGTCCTGCGACGCATTCTGCATCCCCTCGAGCGGTGTATGCTGTTCCGACGGTGCCGGCGGCTGGTGCGATCCCGGCTACTACTGCGATGCCTTCGGCGGCTGCTGTCCGAGCGGCAAGACCTGCACTCCCGGCGGTGGCTCGGGAACGACGACAACGCGGCCTACCACGACTACGAGCAGGACGAGGACTACTCTGACTACCACAACCGACGATGACGAGACCACTACAACTGATAGCTTCCCTACCCCGACTACGACGCCCACGACGAGGACTACTGGTACGTCGCGCACGACTTCAGGTCCTTTCACTACAACAGCGAGATCGTCGGCTACAGCACCTGCGGGTGCCAACACGGCTGCTCCGCAGACGTGGCTGCAGGGCCATGTTGTTGTTGCTGCTCTGGTCACGCTACTCATGGGTGTTGCGCCTTTGCTCCTCTGATTCCGTTGCTCCTCTGATTCCGTCTTTTCCCTTTCCTCACGGTCACAGCATCACATATTCGCATATAATGTGGAGGAATAAATACCAGTAATGATCTTGCAGTTTTCAATATTACTTACCTATCCCCAACCCTCATAGTACCCTACCTTAGCGTATATAGTTCCAGCACATATACCCCACTTCTTCTCTACTCACCACAATGCCCAGCATCCTTCCACCCCCCAGCATCAGTCCCCGACCTGGGCGAGTGCGCCCTCTCACCCTTCGGCAACTCAGTGATTACCCTCTTCTTCTCGAGCGCCCTCTTCTTCGACTCGATGTACTCCTTCATCTGCTCCGACACGCTCATCAGCTTGTCCCTCTTGATCTCCGTGATCTTGGCAATGGGCGTCTCCGGTCGCACGGCGGCAGCTATCTCCTCGTCGACGATTGTCAGAGTTTCCCTGACGCCTTTCCAGAAGACCCGGGCTTCGGCTGGGCTGCGCTGGGGCGCTGGCGCTTCGGTCTCCTTGGCGGACGTGGTGGTCTTGCGTTTGTCGTCGGTTTTCTTACTGCCTTCTTTCTCTTTCGAGGAGAAGGGCTTGGGGTTGGAGTTGTTCGCTGCGGGTTTGGCCAGGGCGACGAGTCGGGCTGCTCCGTCTTCTGGTGTCTCGGTGGGAGTTTCAGTGTTGTCGGGCTGCTTCGTGGAGGATGAAGATGACCGTGCCTTATCCGCCGTAGCCTCCTCACGCGTCTGTTCTCTCTTCCCAGTTACAGTCTCGGAAGAATTATCATTGCAGTCTCCTGCGTCGACCGACTCCAACTCCTCGTTACGCTCAACTGCCTCGGTAGTTGCAGCTTCGCTCTTTGACACAGCGGCGGTCGAGCTCGCGTCCGCTTTCTTGGTGAGCATGGTCTGGCGATTGTTGCCGCCCGTAGTAAAGGAGGCCGAGGGACGTCCAAAGACCGACCCGAATATATTGAGCCGGCTGCTCAGAGGAGCACTGGTTGGGTTGTTGGGGTTCGCTTCTGGTTTCTTGCCAGGAGGCCGGCTGCTCGGAGCCCTGGGTGCGTTGGCTTTCTCTGCTGGTTTCTTAGCAGTAGGTCGACTAGTCGGAGCACTGGTTAGATTAACTTTGGCTTCTGGCTTCTTACCAGTAGGTCGGCTGGTCGAAGTATCGCTTGTGTTAGCTTTCGCTTCTGGTTTCTTACCGGGAGTAGGTCGGCTGCTCGGAGTACTAGTTGTCTTAGCTTTCTCTTCTGGCTTCTTACCAGTAAATCGGCTGCTCGGGGTACCGGTTGTGCTAGCTTTCTTGTTCAGCTTCCTATCAGTAGGTCGGCCGGTTCCCCGCTCTTCCGTAGACGTCGACTGTCGCTGGCTCGTCGCAGTAGCTGTTGGTCGTCCGCTTACAGCACTGCTCCTCTTTACTTTGTCCATGGTGACAGGCGTAGAGATGAGGGAAACAAATAGAATATGATGTGCAGGACCCTCCGCAGCGTTATATATCTGAGTATCTACTGCAGTAGCTGAGACCTTGATCCGTCTCCCCCTTGTGCTGGCTTTGTTGGTCCTATGACAATGGTCCTGACATAGGATTCTCTTTGGATTCATAACACAACGGCATTGTGCAGCAAGGATAATGGACATAGTTATTTGTCGCGACAATAATGTTGAGACAGTTAGACAAAGGGAGAACGAAGAACAGAGAAAGGACTCACAATGTCTCTGTCTTTCTAGTGGAAGTAAACAGTAACAACGGCAGCTCTCGCTTCTCATCTATATAGCGTACTTGATTCTAATTTCTCACGGACCCAGTCCGTCCATGAACCTCCTCGCCAGATCACTACATCTTCACACAACACATATACAAAACACCCCATCGCAACCACATACTCAACTACACCGATACTCCCACCACACTTAACAACCACACGCAACAGAACACGCACAACTCACCACCCGCCACCGCCAAAATGTGCAAGCACATCACCATCATCCACCGCTGCAAGTACTGCAAAGGTAAGATCGTCACCGAAGAGGTCTCCTGCAAAGCACGCTGGTACAAGCGCATCGGCCGCCAAGCATGCGACAACACGGACTGGAGCCTGATCGAGGACCAGTCCGAGAAGGTCTGCGGCGGCTGCAGCAAGTTCACGCATCGCGTCTCCTCTCGGTGGAGCAGAATATCCCCTCCTAGGCTGGCCTCCGTCAAGGCGCCCGAGGCCTTCACCCCCAGCCCCATGTCCGAGCGCTCCGCCGACTCTGCCGGCGCCGCTCCGCCGCTCGGCCCTTACGATCCGCACCACGAGTTGAACGCACACACGGTCGGGTACGTCGATAGCGAGCTGACCGCTTGGCTCGAGAAGAACCCCGATCGTCAGGCCGGGGTTGAGGTGGACGAGGAGATGGGGAAGTTGATGGTGGCCATGAACGGGCTAGACTTTGACCCAGGAATGGGAGGGTCCAGCTTCTCGACCTCATCGTCGGTGGACAATAGACTGAGGGCTCCGTCTGATCGAATCGTCAACGCGTCCCTGGGGCAGTTCTACGGTCAGGATCAGGACATGCTTGCGGAGTTGAATCGCCAGCCTCAACAGGGGTTTGAGAGGCAGAAGGTTGCGGGAAGTAAGGATTGGACTCATGGTGAGAAGCAGCAGGGTAAGTTCCGCCACAACCGTCCTTGGGAACGTTAAGACTTATATGCGTTTAGGATTGATCGTGCTGAGATGGTCACTGTGGAGGAGATTGGCCGAGGATATGCTCAGGTAGAATGGGAAAATTACGGAGATAGGAGGGCTGGTTACAGCAATTTGGGATTTATATTGAAATTTACAAATTGGATTAATGGAATGCTTTCACTATCATCTAATGGAGTCTGATTTTGAAGTGAGGATATGTCTGTCTCTGTAGATTCGTAAAGAAGGTACGTATAGTCGCCTACCACCCCTGAGTGATTGTGACATAGGAGCAAACTGTGAAAACATCCAAACTATATCTGGCGGCCTTCATGGGCGTAGCGCCTTTAAGGGCTTAAGATATTATTCCTATAGCAAGTAAGAAAATAAGGTAGGACGGTAACGAGCTAATCTCGTCGTTTCGTCGTCTCGATGTAGACTACCAGGTAGACTGGTAGAGTAAGATGGAAACCAGAACCGTGCAGCCTTTTCTTCATAGCTTGGGCAATTATAGTGTTCGTACACATACCACCATGATCCCACCAAGCCGTGCCGCCAAATGCCTATTCTGCAATGTATAACGGAATCACATGATAGACAGGGCATGCAGGAGATCCTGGATTACCGTTTTGAATGTCCGGGACTGGACAACATATGAGGCCAACGTCAAACGGTATTGACTGGTGGGTGAACCACCTAGCAGATGCTTAGATCGTGACCATGTTCCCCATCAGTACCTTTCATTTCACTGAAAACTCGTCCGTAACTTATCAAGTGGTCGAGTGATAATGTTCCGAGTCGCGATAGCTGAAACAGCCGCGCTCTTGGTTCTCCTTGCCACTTTCAGTTTTGCATGTCCTTTCTTTCTTTCGATGGCATCAAACACTAGGTATCTGTTATCTCAATTCTTACTTTTGCTTTGTTCGCAGTAATGGCAGTGTGCTTGCTTTGTGCCAAAGGTGCTTCGACTTTGACGAACCATCACATTCACTATGGCATCCAGCAGTTACAAAGCCTGGATGTTAATAAAGACGCGTAATACAAATAATACTGTGCTGTCTCACAAAGGCCTTGTGTATTGCAATAAAGAAGCTCTAAAACTGAAGTCTGAACGTCCGTCAACTACATAAATCCCCTCGTCCTGCTCGGCGTATCCTCCAGCTCTCATTCTCCCACGCATACAAGCTTACCGGCACAACCACTACAACACGGTAACCTAAGTCATCTACATCCTACCCCATTACTAACATCTTCAGCATTTACATCCGCCGCCACACGTGGCCACCACTTCCCCGTCGTCACACACAATGTGCCGCCAAGTAACCTACCTTAACACCTGCGTCCTCTGCCACTCCGTCTACCCAACCACAACAACCGAATGCCACCTCCCATCCTGGGACACGGAGTACCCGCACTGCAACCGGCAAGACGCTCCCGTCACTGTTCAGAGAAGCACGACTCGTACCTGCATTGACTGCGATGCCGCCGCTTATCGTTCTACCTATACTGCGACGGAGGACATGATTAAGAAGTTTCGTGAGGTCGGACTGGGGTTTATGGAGAAGATGGCGGAGGGGGGGAGAAGGAGGGGGGGCGATGGGGAGGGAAAGGACGATGCTGGGGGCCAGCAGGCCGGTGGTGAGGAAGGGGAGAAGAAACAGGTGGAGGGGACACGGGAGGAGAAGGAGAAGGATGGTGGTACGATGGATGCAGATGGCGATGTTGACATGATGCATGTTGACGATGCTGGGTATGTCTGCATCTGCCATCAGAAGGGGAGAGATACGAAGGGGTTGCCCTGCAAGTGCAGGCCCGGGAGCTGATAGGTAAGGTAAGTGGCGGGTCTTTCCATACATGTACAATGATCATTCATTTTGCTTGTCGACATCTGGGAACGGGATAGAGCCTACTTATAGCTGGCGTATAGTAAGGCGTACATACGCAAGGTATTATGATTGGTTTCTACGTTGCAGCTCGCCCTACCAATGTCCAGAAGTTTCGTGAGCCCGATACTGGTATGCAAGCATCGCCAGGCCTCCTTAATAAACTCAAGTGCACGCCAAATAGAATAAGAAATGGGTATAGACGGCTCCACAACCCACGATAACTGCCTAACGCCTCCTCTCGGTTTCATCCTTACATCCTAAAATACTTGCGGCGATCCTTAATCATACCTAACTGATGTTTGGCTTGCAGCCTCCGCGTGTACCTCTGGGCCAGCTTTCCCTTCTCGACATCCGCAAGACTAGGCTGGTTTCCCTTCTCCAGCCGGCGCTGCTCCTCTATCTCGAATTCCTTTACCTTCTTTAACTCTTTATCGTCCCTTGCGGTCCACACGCCCTCCCAGTTTTCTGGTATGCCCTTGCCGGCTTTGAGCTCCTCCATTACCACAGCCGCTAGGCCCCAGGTCATCGTCGCGCTGAAGGCGGCGAGGATGTGCTCTTGTTTGTATCCGAGGGCCTTGTAGAACTCTACCTTTTCCCTCAGGGAGGACCCTTCTGGTGGGGTTCGACCCAAGACAATAACTCGAGGAGCGGCAAAGGGGGACCCGGTAGTGCGACGGGGGTTGGTTGACTGGCGACCGGGTGGTGGTGCGGAGTGATGATTGGGTCTGGTGTTGGCCGCGCTGGTCGGCAAGGAGGCTCTCGGGGCGGCGACTGGCTGCTTCGCGGTCCTTGGAGGTGAAACAGCAGCACGGTGGAAGGAGGCGGGAAGCGAGCGCCGCTTGGCTTTTGCCTCGACGGGACTGGGCGAGCGCGGTGGAGCTGCCAGACGTGCCTGCGATGGCTTAGGCATGGGACCATCGTCTTCAAACGGATCGTCGAAACGGTTCTCGACTGACCACATGATCCTATCGCCATTCGTATGTCTGGGGCCTGCGGAGTCGGGAACCCTGCGCATACTAGAGTCGGGATATGTACTTAGCGGCGATCTGTAAAGTGCTTTGGGGGCCTTGAAGCCAGAGAATGGTATCGGTGTCAGGTGCTCATCCTCGATATGCAGCTGTTGCGAGGGCGTGATTTCCGCTTGGCTCTCCAAATCTGGCTGCGAGTGGAACTCGGCGTCGAAGCCGAAGTTTTGTGTCTCGGGCTCCAGCCTGGCGTTAGTGGGCGGATGAGGAGGCCGATGAGGTAGTCTGTCGGGTGAAGCGTGACGAGGGCGATCCTGCTGCGTGGGTATGACGAAGCCTGCCCCTTTCGAAATGGTTGACCTCCTTTCCGTCCACTTCGAGTCTACTGTCGCTGTTTTCATCCTTTTCTCGGGTGAGGTCTCGGGTGTGGAAGGGATCTCGATATGTTCGCCATAACGCCTCCTCTTGCTCGGGACAAACCCTAACGGCATGAATGCCAGGTCTTGATCCAAGGATAGGGGAGCTTTCTCGAAACGTCTCTTCTGACCTTGGACCGGAGGCGACGAATCGAAGGCGAGAGAATGGCTGGGATGTTCAGCTTCAGCAGCCTCAACAGCAGCGTCTGGCAACTCTGGTTCGGCCTCCTCCATATCAACGTCCGGCTCTTCTTCGCCTGCCTGGCTATCTGTGTCCGTCTGCGATTCAGCGGCCTGAGCTTCGAACATGTTGTAGAATAATTCGAAGTCGCCGAGCGTCTCCTCGTAGCAGGTCTTTAGTTCCAGCGTCACTTCCGGTGTCTCGATCCAGTCGAAGCCGAGTCTTTCGGCGATCAGCTCCCAATTGCGGGCGCTCTGTGACCGGCCTTCATCAAGCGACTTCACCGTGCTCCATAGTTCCCACAGGTCAAGCGCTCGCCGCTGCACGGTCGCCCACGGCATCTCTCTCCGCGTGCCCTGCAGGAACCTGTTCAGGAAATCGTAGAAGTTCGCCTTGGATGTTACAGGGTCTTCCGATTGCGACCGGGCCATCTCCTGCATTGGCAAATCATCTCTGACGACCTCCTCCTCGTCCGGTCCGGCGTCTCTCTCATCTGGTACGGCTTCTCCCTCGGTCATTTCGACATCTTCCTCTTTCACCGCTTCGTTGTCATCCATCACGGCGCCCGTTTTCTGAGCGATAATACCTCTCGCGTCCTGCCGGAGTGCCCGACGCACGAGGGCACGTCGAGCATTAGCCTGAAACCATATCAACTCATTTTCAAAGAAGTTCTTGAGCCGCGACCGATGCAGGACTCCCCGAGCATGCGCCTGCAGAACCGGAAGATTATGCGCCTGCGCCGCTAGGTGTTGCCGATATTGCTTCAGCAAGGTGCGAACGCGATGACGCCGCCAAATCCGCTGTATGAGCCTTGCCGCATTGATCATCTCGAGCCTGCGGTTGGAGCTTCTAGTCTTCTCGAGCACGCTGTCGAGATATTCAGGTGACGAGGCAGCGCTGCTTCTGGCTGTCGAGAGCGGTACTGCCATGTTTCCGGCACTTGAGACGGTGGGGCTCTTCGTCCGTCTCCGGCTTTCGATTTCCACGACGAGAAAACTGCTCTTGGCTGGTTTCTTGGGTATGGAGGTGCGACTGCCATCGTTATCCGCGCTGTTGTTGGTAGCAGGTGGGGGACCGAACTTCGTGACGGAAGCAGGAGCAGGTTGGTCGTGTTCAGCCGGCTCGACGCGCGGCTCGCGTGCGACAGGTTTAAGAGCGCTGGTCTGTTTGGCAGTTGCTACCTGCGGCTTGGAATTTTCGCCCGCAGGGGGTTCTCCTTCCCGTTGTGCCCGTAAGCGCGGTTCCAGGTGCCGCACGTAGCGATTTCGCCACGAATGCCAGGAGTGGCGGGGGTGCTCTTCCTCCAAGTCTTGGTATATTTTGTTCCCACTGCTCCCGTTCTTTTCGGTGGCGGCTTCCTTGACATATTGCAAGAGAAGTTGGTCGTCTTCCTTGGTGAATTTGACGACTTGTCGTGGAGTGGATGAAGGCGGCGTAGCGCCCCCGCCAGCAGCAGCTTGTGCTGCTAATCGAGGTTGGAGATGTCGGACGTACCGATCGCGCCACGACTGGTCAGTGTGATCGGGATATTGCTCAGCCAGGCTCAGGTATATCTTATTTCCCTTGCTGCCAAAGCCATTACTCTCTCTCAAGGCGGCCTCAACGTGTCTCAGAAGGAGTGCGTCGTCATCCTCGGTGAACTTGACTCGCCCGGTACGTGCTCCGTCAGACGTCCTATGCTGAGAGGGAGTTCCACCGGACGGCGGCCTTTGGCTTCTTCTCTGCGTAGAGGCGGGCTCCGGTTCCTTACTTCGCACATCCTGGCCTGGCTCCTCTCGTTGGGTACCTGATCTCCTCCGGTTCGGAAGATCAGGTTCACGGCATTTCTCGATGAGCCTTTGTCCTGCCGAACGAGTTCCGTCCTCCGTCTTCATGGGGGGTGGAGGTACAGGTGCTGACCGCTGTGTCCTCCTTGGCACAGCTGCGGGTTCCTGACCCCTTGGCTCCGCAACAGGTTGCTGTCTCCTTAGCACAACAGCGAGTTCCTCCTCCTCACTGGTGGCATCTTGTTCGGCTCTTCCGACTGCGGGATCCCACTTCTTCGGTTTCGGGAGAAGACCCTTGTATTCGATAGACCTGGACCTCCAGGAATGCGCGGTGTGGCGTGGACACATCTCTGCGAGTTGCTGGAAGATTAGGTTGCCCGATAGACTTGCACCCTGCTTCTCTTGCATTGCCAGCCAATTTGACAGGAGCTGGTCATCTGTACTGGTAAAGGGTGTTCTCCTGCCCTTCGGTTTGGTGGACGTGGTGACAGGTCTGCGGGCAATGCCAGCGATCCGGTGCCTGTCGATGTTTTGCAGAGCCCCCTTCTTGACCGACTGCTCGATGAAAGTCCACGAGACTGATTCCTCTGGCGGTAACCTGCCGGCCCTCTTCACGTGGTCGGCAATGCGTATATCGGCCGTGTTGATATCGTTGGTCAAGACTCCGCCATGTTCCTGCCGATGCGTGAGTGGTGGCTTCCATACTTGGCCTGGAGAGAGGGAAATAAATTACCGTGATATCCTTCAGCCAGCGATCTCGCTGAGGAACTTTGTCATCAACCCAGAACCTCTTTGCCTCGAAGAGGTTGCCGGCCATTGCAACCCTAACCCTGGTGAGTGTTGTACAGGATGAAAGCAGTGTTTGCAATGGGTAATAATCCTGAAGGCGTAGTTGCGGGGGAAAGCGATATAATCCATCAAAAACCAAAAAGAGAGCTCCGAAATTAACAAGATAGAGGGATCTAATCAGAGTTATAGACTTTATATGGGGGCGACTGAGTCTTTGTCGTCCACTTTGAATCTGGTGATGGCTGCTTCATGTTCGGACGTGACGTGAGACGCGTGACGAACTGGCGGGTTGAGGTCAGCTTAAGCGAGAGACATCACGCTAAAATTGGCTTATTGCTCGCTTAATTGCATAAATGGGGTCTTGTGGTTTCCCGTTCTGCCGGGCCGGAGGGGCTGAGGTTGCCAGGTGACGACTACCTTACTCTCTTCATGACCGCTGCCTTGACCTTGGCAAGAGGAAAGAGCTACCGATTTCATCCTCACTCATATGAGGTTTCACTCGTTCTTGTTCTGTTTTCAAGCCGTGTCTGCTCTCATGTGCTCCCTTTGTCGCCTTTCATAAGTCATTTTGGCAACGAGCGACGCCACCCGTTTTGCTATCGTATCTGTGTCTTGGTTCTCTGTCGCACTTCCATCCCCGTGGACTCAAGGGGCTCGCCATGGACGACTGAGCGGTCTCGTGCATTCGAACTGCAAAGAGACCAGGCAACCAAAGCTGTGCTTACAGAAATGACGACCTGGTGTATCTTGTCCTCTATTTCCTCACAATGGGCGTCCTCGCCAAGATTGCGGCCGGCATCCTGGCCATCTCTTTCATGACATTCATAACATTCTTCGGAAGACTCCCAATATTCAGGTACATCCTCGTCACACCTTCTTCATCTAGTCAACCATAGGTTCACAGACTAACCTTACTCAGAAACACACCCATAGCCTGGCTACATCGCCTAATATGGATTCACCTCCCCCACCTCTTTTCAGCAGTCGACCAGCGCCTCACCTCAGGCCGCATAACACGCTACACCTCCCGCACCTTCAACTACCTGATGTACGACAAACATCCCACGATCCTCATCTTCTTCCTTCTCCTGCTCCTCGGGTCGCAGTACCTCTACCTCCCTTCCGCCTGGCCGCACTTTAGTACCGTCAACAAGGTCTTCGCCTCCGTCGCCATCGCCTTGCCCTACCTCTTCCTCTACCTCTCCGCGTTCACAGATCCGGGCTCAGTCGCCCCAACCAACCATGCCAGGGCCATGGCGCAATACCCATACGACTTCACCCTCTTCCAGCCGGGTGTGCAGTGCAGCACCTGCCACTTACTCAAGCCCGCGCGGTCGAAGCACTGCAGCATCTGTAAACGCTGCATAAGCAAGATGGACCACCACTGCATCTTCATCAACAACTGCGTGGGCGCCAATAACCAGCACTACTTCATACTACTCCTGTTCACCACCGGTCTCCAAACCCTCTACGGCGGCATCCTCGGGGCAGGTATAATAGCCGCCAAAGTCCAGGAGCGGTACCCGGGCTGGTCCCTCTGGCCGTGGGGCACAGGCGTGCCGCTAAAACAGTACCTCATCGCCTGGGGCTGGGGCGTCCAAGACAAGGTCGGCATGGGCGCCGTCACGATGCTCGCCCTCCTCACGAGCCCGCTGGTGTGGGGCTTGCTCGCCTACCACGTCTGGCTGATCTACTGCGGCACCACGACGAACGAGTCGATGAAGTGGGCCGACTGGCAGGCGGACATGGACGACGGCGTCGTGTTTCGCCGCAAACTACCGGCCGATAGGGTGAAGGATCTGAGCGTCGAGCCGGCCTGGACGAGGTGGCCTGTCGAGGCGGAGCAGGTCATAGTTAGGACCGATGACGGGAAACCCCCGGTGAGTAAAGTTCCGCTGCCGGGGGTGGGCGAGTGGGAACCCGTTTGGAGGCTGAAGGATGTGGAGAATCTGTATGATCTGGGGTTGTGGGATAATATGCTTGATGTGTTCTTCCCTGGTTACCCGTTCAGGGATCAGGAGGTGCCTGTTTCGGAGGAGAGAGGAAGGAAGAGGAGGACGAAGAAGACTACGGCTCAGATCGGCGGGGATGTTGATGGCTGATGCTTGTATGTACTTGATTCATATAAATGGCCATGTTCTCATAGCATCTCAGCGTGCGTCAATCTTTGTACACCGTAAATTACAACCACTGCCTGTTCTCCATTGCATCCCTGACATTGGTTTTCGTAATGACGTGCGAAGGAGACAGCTCGTGTCTCCGGTGCCAATCCCGCTTCGTGCTTGCTTCTCAGTATTTCTTCGAGGCCAGGGCAATACCGTACTGCACAGAATCCGTGTGTGTTGTCTTCCATCGATCAGCACGTATTTATCCACGGCTGATTCCAAGCCGCAACCTATGCCAACCGGCTTCGTCCGGGTATGACTGTATCAGCCAAACAGACCCCTTGCAACATTGGCGAGCCAAATCTCTCGCGCATGTGTCTCCTCCTCTACCACCTCGTCCCCGGATCTGGCCTTCGATTGTTCCATTTCCATATCCATATCCCATTACCATCTTCCCTCCATCTATCCCTTTCACTTCCCCCCCTTCCCCCCACTCGAGAACTCAGGCGGCAAGTCCATCCCCACCCGCCTCGCCGTGAGCCTGACCCTCTCCTCCTCGTCCATGTCGATGCTCGGGTTGTACCGCTCGATCAGCTGCACGTACGTCCTCTGCGCGCGCAGGTAGCTGAGGAACTGCTCCGCGTGCTGGACGGCCGCGCGGGGGTTCGCCTGTGTCCGTGGTGGCGGCTGGCGGAAGTTGTCGCGGATGCGCTTGTGCAGTGGTGCGGCGGGCGAGGCGAGAAGGGGGCGGGGCGGGAGCTCGCGGAGGATGGAGCGGTAGACGGAGCGGATGCGTGCGGGGTTTGTTGTTGAGGACATTTTGAATGCGGTATGAAGGGCTGTAGTAGTAAAGTTTGCCGGTGGGATGGCAAGAGGGAGGAAAGTGGTTGAGGGCGAAGTTTGGATGTTGTTCGCGATACTAAAATGACCTTGCGCGATTGCAGATAAGCTAGCTCCCGGCGCTAACGCAGAGTCGGTAGTCGGATTGCTTGGCACCGACGACCGCCAAAGAAATTCCATGTCACCAATTGAAGATCGGATTCAATCCTTAGGCTGACATCCTCGATATCAACCACCGCAGTCATGATACGCACAATCGAGTCCCAGCTTCTGGCGATGCCAGCACCGATGCGATGTCTCCTCCTACAGCAAACTCTCCGACAACCCTTCTACCAATCCCGGCGACATATCTCGACGACCAGCACCCTATTGCTTCCTCGCGCCCGACCGTCTCTATCTCCTTCACAGCAACAAGTCGCACCGACACCGCCAATCCCACAAGCCTCACCCCCGGTACGACAACCCGCGCTCTCGCCCTCACCGCCGGAAGCACCACAATCAGCACCCCTCTCTTACCTCCCACCCCCCTCAAACTCCCCCCCACCGCACACCGCCCTCCCGGCCCCCTGCCCCTCTCCCACAATCCTATCCCACACAACCTCCCTCCTAACCCTCTCCGCCCCGCCACGATTCCTCTACTCGGCCCCACGCTTCCTAAACCTGCCCCTCAACCTGCGCGTCCCCGAGATCTGCCTCCTGGGCCGCTCCAACGTCGGCAAGTCGACGCTCATAAACGCCCTGGCCGGCATCTCCTCCTCCTCGGCGGGGAGGTCGCACGGCAGTAACGTCTCGTCGGCGAAGAAGAAGTCTGGGCCAGGCTCCCAAATAAAAGGACTGGCGATAACGAGCGCCAAGGCCGGTTGCACGAGGACGCTGAACGGGTATGCGTTTGGGCTGCCCCCACCCCCGGTTAAAGGCGACAAAAAAGAGAAGAAGGAGGAAAAGATGGTAGAGGGACGGGCGGCAACGAGAAGTGAAAGGAGACAGCTAGCGAGCCGCAACCACGACCCCACCCCGCAAGCGGCGATGGTGTTGATGGACATGCCCGGCTACGGCCAGAACTCCCGCGAGGAATGGGGCGTCGAAATAGCAAAGTACCTCTCCCGGCGCAAGATGCTGCGCGGCGCGGTGCTGCTCATCGACGCCGTCGCGGGCGTCAAGGACGGGGACAAGATGGTTTTGAGGTTGCTGCGCGACGCCAACGTCAGGACGGCCGTGGTGCTCACCAAGGCCGATAAGCTCGGGTACGGGGTTAGTAATGCGCGGGACCCGGCGAAGGGGGTTAGGGAGGTGGGAGCCATGTGCGAGAGCGTATGGGCGTTGTTGAGGGATCTGGAGGGGAGGGGAAACTCTACTGGATGGGCGGAGGGGGAGGGGTGGGAGAGGGAGATCTGGGTTACGGGGGCGGGAGATCCGAGGACCGGTGGGGCGGGGGTGGGCGTTGAAGGGGCGAGGTTCGCGATTGCTAGGATGGCGGGGCTTGTGGAGGATGAGAGGGAGGTGGGGGAGAAGGTGGGGAGGACTGCGCAGCGGATCGTGCCGTTTGAGGAGTTGCAGTGGAAGGGGGGCAGTTCCGGGAGGTTTGAGGTTAGGGCTTGATAGGAGGGCGTGTGAGTGTAGGATATAGAGGGGGAGTGGTTGTAAGATGTAGACTGGAAGGGATTGAGTTGATACCCACGATATAGGGATATGACGACCAGCATGCTCTCTGTTGGTTTTACGGAGACGATATCAAACACCTCGGTACCAAGTCTAACATGCATGATTCACTTTTAGTCTTGAATAGGTCCATCTATGAGCCAGTCTTGCTGGCTACACTTTACTGTCTCCGTCCTTGGTAGCATCTTCCCATATATCACACTCCACGTCACGGTCGTTACGAATCTCAGAAAGCAGGGCAAACAAAGTCAAAGGGTGAACTAGTCTAATCGGGAAGGATATTCATACAATTGTGTCCCCCTCCCATGCAAACTCTGGATCGACTGCGCCCCAAAAGATGATATGATGAATGCTGTCCCTGTCCTTTTTTTCTTCTTCTGTCTGCTGTCCTCCCATCGTTCGCGCAAAATCAGTGCAGCAGGAAAGCAAAGTGATTCCTTCCGTTCCAGCCAAATCATTACGTTCATGACGACTTCAAGTCGGAGAAAGGGTGGTGAAAGGGGTTGACCTGCCAAAGGTCTGGGGAAACGGTTGATAATTACAAGAATTCGTAAGGGTATTGATGGTGGTCGTGATGGTGCCGGTGAGCAATATCAAGAAAGGTGGAATGCGCCTTGTCCCTCTTTGATAGCCATGAAGAGCTGCTTCCTCATGACGTTGATGTCGGTGTAGTCGGGCAGCTTGAGGTAGTTGACGCATGTCATGACGGTGGGGAGATAGTCGTCCGGTGTGTAGGGCGCCTCAGCACCCCTGCACACAACAGTGAACATCGGGTTCAAGCTCCTGAAGCCTAGAAGGAAGATGTTAACATTCATTCGGTTCTGAATCAGGGAGACAAAACACTTACCACCAATGGGCAGCTTCGGGCTACCGGTCGTGAACTGCAGGAACTCGCGCCGCTGCGACGGTGTCATCTCGCTCATGGTCTGGAGCAGGTTCTTGACGCTCTTGCTGTCCATGTTGTAGCCATGATCCGCTTTAACTGAATCCATGAGTGCTGTCGTATCGTTAGTCGGCTGTCAACTGAAAAGACAACGTATGTGGCAAGGACTTACTCTCTATGCTCCAATCCTCCTCATTGCCGCCAAACAGAATGCAGAGCTCATCCGGAGTAAACGCACTTAGAGCCGAGTACGGGAACACTTGCGAGAAACCGGTCCGGAAAGCATCAACCTGACGGCGAACACCAGTCCCCAGCGTCATGTCGATGACCTTTTCAAGGTACAAGTCCACATTCTCCATGGTCACTGCCTTCTGCGAGCCGCCGGGAACCAACTCGATATCCGGGAAGCCGGGCAATGTGAAGTCCAGACACAAGTCGTCGATCTTGCTGGTGTTGACAGTGGCCTTCTCCATGTCCGCAACCTTCTGCGCCGGCGTGCGGTTCGGGTCCTCGTCGATCTGCTTCTTGGCGATCGCAAACTTCTTAATCAGCTTCATCGACCTCGTAAGCCCCGGGTCGACCACCTTGACGGCACCCAGCGACGGGCGCACGCCAGAGGTGTCGTCTCCAATGCGGAAGAAGATAGGGTTGAAGTTGATGTCGATGATGCGCGAGTCTATCATGGATCGCGCGACAAACTTGCCCAGCATCTTGAACAACTGGAGGGATTTCTCTCCCTCTTCGGACGAGAGGAACTCCTTACTCAGGGGGCGCGGGAACAGCCCGTTCGGTCCGTGGACGAATTCTTCTCCCTCGCCGGGGTCGTTATCCCGCCAGAGTTTGAGCTTCCTCTTCGAGAACTCTTTGGACACAGTCGAGTAGAACTCCAGTGTCGGGCCAAGCCCAGTCCCGACTTCATCGAAGTACTCCACCTCAAGGATGCTCTGGGAAGCGCCATACAGTTCCATGACCTTGATGGCTGACTCAAGAATCTTGGACCTCGAGATGCGCACCTTCTGTCTCGCTAGACGGCCCAAGTATAATCGGTCGTCGCGGCGATCGCGTCGGGACTCGTCCTGCGACTGGGCGTTCTGCCACCGGCTCATCGACCTGGCATATCCGAACGAAGTGGACTGCAGAAACAGGTGACGTGTCTCGAACGGGAACAGAAAAGGGTAAAGCCTCGCCAAATCTTCGCTCCAGCTGGGTAAACAGTTGCTCGCCACGATCAGCGGCTCCTCCAGCTGACGATTAAGCTTGGCAGTGAGCTTCGTGTTGACAAACTGCGAAAGCGGCTCAACATTCAGCCTCAAAGTTTCCTTGTTCTCCACGATCACGTCGTCAATGTTGGCGTTCAGGTCGTGCAGTACCTTCAGAAGGCGGAGGATGGAGGAGGTAGTCGGATGCTTCGCCATAGAGCCCGGCGTAGCACCCTCTTGCGTCTCAGCGGCACCATCAAAGGAGGCACCAAACGCAATTGACTCGGCAGGTGGAGGGCCTGGCACGCGCTTGAACTTCACCGTGTGTGTGGTGGTCCAAACGTTGTTCCGGGTCTGCTCCTCTGCCGAGAGCGGTGAACGGTGGACGGCTCGGTAGATTGTCGTGTCATGTGGGATCGTCTTGCCCTCAATACTGAAGGCGATGTGATAGTCCTGAGGGGTCGTCTGAAGAGCTCCGGCATACGACATCGGTCTCGCGGATGATGAAGGCGAAGGTGAGTTACCCAACGCGGCAAGGGCTGCCAGCGCGCTGCGGCTCGGCAGCGCCGCGGTAGTACGACTGGCCTGCGAAGGTGTCGGGACCCTGGTGCCATCTTCCTTACGAGCAGTGATCTTTCCACCTGCAGCAACCTCCAGGTTGACGCGCGACGGATCCTCCGGTGTCTGCGAATCCTCCATGCTCTCGTCAAGGTCGCGCAGAACATTGAGGGCGCTGCTTTCGGCCTCGGCCATATCGTCATCATCCGACAGCTGCTTTTCGTCCGCACACTCCAGGGCATTATCGAGATCATCTTCGTGCTCTGGTGGTGGATGCGGAGGAGGGGCTCCCTCGGAAAGCCCTTGGCGGCGGCTCGACCTACGCAAGCCGCTCTTGTCTTTGGACGTCGAGGGCTCTGGAGTGGCCGGCAGATCTGCCTGAGACTTTGACTTTGACTTCCGGGTAGAGCGAGGTGTAGAAGAGGCTTGTGGCGCGGGTGGGGGCGGGGGCGGGGTTGACATGGAGCCTGGTGCGTACAACCGCCCAGCAAGTCGAGCTTCGGCTGCGCTGAAGGGCATCCCAGTCCCGGACATTGCTGCCAGTGCTCTATTGATGGCATCTCTGCGAGCTGAGCCCGAGGCCCTTGGACGCTCGACATTAGTGATTCTAGGTCGGAGATAATCGTCCAACGACTTGAAGGTCGTGATAGCGTGGATCGAGACCAATATCTGCCGGAATTGGCGCGGGATATCCGAGTCATCGTCCGCAACGAGCTTGAGCCTTATCTGCTTGGCCAGCATCGAGGTAGCGTTGCTGCGATTTCCGTCAAACGCATTGTGATGGACAGTGATGACCTCAAAGTGTTCCGACCTGCTGAGCAGGTCTTGCAGCTTGTGAATCATGACGCTGAACGGAGTGGCTGGAGAATCGGCCGTCGCGGTTTTTGGCTTTGACTTCACCGAGTATCCCATAAATACTTGGAGGAATGCAGATTGCGCAGCAACTGCAAGCTCCCCGTCCGGGTTGCTGAAGACCTGTTCCAGAACTCTCACCACGCCAGACGCAAGCAACTCCGCACTGGTCACACTCTCCAGCGCATCGGTGTCGAAGAAATTGGCTAGCTTCTTGAACAGCTCGATGCCGCCCTCAACAGGGAGGCTGGTTGACGACGTACGCTGTAGGTAGAAGGCCTCGATCTCGTCCGCAAGAGTGGACAAGCTAGTCAAGATCTTTGCAGCTTTCTTCTTCATGGTCTTTCCTTGCTTTTCCGTCTCGTGCGTCTCGAGGAACTTCTTCGCGGCGTCGCGGATCTTCGTCTTCATGGACGGGCCGTCCGATAACAAGTGTCCCAGAACCATAGGGGGGCCATCAATAGACATGGTGGAACCCTCCGAACTGGCGGAATCTTCGCGGTGATGCATCTCTTCTTCGTGGTCCTCATCTTCGTCCTCATGATCATCGTGGTCTCCATCCGAAGAATGGTGCGATGGTTCGTCGTCGTCATCGTCCCCGGAGTCCTCATGCGCTGGAGATGACTGCCCGTCCGAATCCGCTGCTGCGGCTTGCTCGTCTTCCGCGTGGTCATTTGCTGAAGCGTTTGGCTCGGGCTCAATCACCTCGTTTGATAGCTTCGTGATCTCCGCTATGACCCCCTCCCGATACAGCTGATAACGGTAGATGTTATCAAGCCGGCTCATCAACAGCTCTGTCGCCTGGAGGGCGGACATGACCAGAGAGGGATGGTCCTGCTGCGAGAGAATAGAGGCGAGGAATGACGCATATGGGACTGCCTTCAAGGCTTCACTAAGGATGTCCACGTCGAGGTTCGATAACATCTTCAAGTGGGCAATCAAGACCTTCTGCCGCACACTGAGATTGACGGTGCTCGAATAGGCGTCCGTAAGAGTCGGGAAGAGGATGAGGGCGAACCGGCGAACCTCGTCCTTGCAACCTTCAAGCAGCTCAATTCGCCTCTCGTTGGACGACTTCTTCTTAGATCCGAGCTGAGAAGATGGAGTGATCGGTTCACTGGGCGAGTTCACCACAAAATCCCCAGCAGCCGGATCTGCGGACTTTGGGAGGCTTGGGAGGAGCTCGCAAATCACGTTAAGCGTCTCCAGGATCTGCTCGCGCGGTCGATGGATGAGGGCCTGCATGATAAGTACACTGTCAAGCTTTGATGCAACATCTTCCGTGCCGCTTGGAGGTGAAACGCCTGTAAGTATCTGGTACAAAGTCTCCACGACGTTCATCTTGAAGAGTTCGGCAGAGAGCCGTGGACTCGCACGAGCCGTGAATGCCAAGACGCGGAGGAACTGGGTGTGGATGTTCGGTCCGATGAGATTCGTGGTGCCAGGCAGGAGAAGGCGGAGAACAGCCTTGAGCAGGTCGACGCTCACGAGTTCCTCGAGCTTGGATGGCCGATACTTGAAGCTCTCGACAATCCTTGAAACGCAGAGGGAGGCTTGCTCCACGACTTTCTGATCATTGCTGCCCAGAACATTGAGCAGGGTGGGCATGACATCTCGGATGACTGAGAAGGAGTCTTCCGGTATGTTGCGGCAGCAATTCGCGGCTGTCGTTACGGCTACTCTTTGCGTGCTCGTCGCAAAGAACTCAAGGTATGAGAGACATGCGGTGAGGCCGCCTTCACGGACGATGCTGGTGGGATACTCAGCCGAAATCTTCTCTAGGGTGCTGAGAGCCTGCTCCGCAAGATCGATGAACGAGATCTCGAGCAGTTTCTGACACAAAACAGGCACTGCCCCCCCGTAGACGACATTGGCTGTGCTGGCAGGCAGCGCCTCCATCAGATTAGCTAAACAGCGGCACGCGAGAAGCATTATCTCCGGATTCTCTTCGCCGGTGAGCTCGTTAGGTTGCATTAGAGAAACCAGCTCTTTGACGTACGCATCAGGCGAGAAGTGTCCGGACAGGTTGTCCTCATTGGAATGGAGAAGCAAGTCCGACAGCTGTTGTAGGGCAATAAGCTGGCTGGAAGGGTCGTCCTTCTGACGCAGGCGGGAGAGTAGGTCTCGTAGTTGTGAAGAAGAAGAGACACCCATCATTCCAGTCAACGCTCTCAGGGTACTGGAAAGTCCATGGCCAGGACCACCATGCCCAAATCCACCAAACGGATCTATGTCGTCGTCATCGTCATCGTAATGATGCTCGTGGTCGTGTTCGTCCTCGTCGTTCTCGTCGTTCTCGTCGCTGTCTTCGTGGTTGTCGTTATCTGGAGCAGGAGGCGGCGGCGGAGGCGGAGGAGTGTCCTTCTCGTGCTCGTCTGTTCCCGTCATGACAACATCGTCGTCTCTATCGTTCCGCGATTTCTTTGACCGGCGACTGGATCCCGATGGTTGGTCTTGGGGGCCTATTGTGAGACTACAGTCGTCATCATGGGGGGCAGTCGGCAGCGACATACCTGGCTTGGACTCGGCCGCGTTCTTGTGACGGCTCGATCGTCGACTTGAGGAAGCGGATGTGCCTGCTGGGTCTTTGGGGGGACCTGCTGATGGACTGTGACACACGACACTGTCAGAAAGATGGCCAGCGTAGTATGGGGAATGTAGTACGCGGCAGGAATAGCTCACCCTGGACTAGACATGACTGCCGGCGCTTTGCCTTTCTTACGGCGTGAGGAAGCCGGCTGTGGTGCTACCGCTGCAGGCGGTGGAGGCGGTGGAGGTTGGGCGACTCTCTGTCGCTTAGACCGGCGAGACGAGGAGGACGGCTGCTCGACAGGGGCCGGGGGTGGCGGCGGCGGACTCGATGCTTGGTCGGGGTTCTTTCGCTTTCTCGACTTTGGTGGGACAGAGGCGGTGGAAGAGGGACCAGCAGCAGGGGGATCGGATGGCGGGTCGGGAGCAGCTGGGTCGGAGGAAGCTCCTTGGCTCGCTGCTTGACGGGCTGACGCTCTAGTGACTCTACCCGACATGAGTAAATCAGTGATCTCGCAGCGGAGGCAACATTAAGGGTGATGAGATGTGTGTGTATTTGTGCGGAGAGAAGGGGGCAAGTAAAGTAGTAGCAGTGATGGGGGGATACTGTCGGTAAAGTTGTTAAGTACTGGGCAAGAAGTGGTGAAGTGAAGTGAAGTGGTGGAGTTCAGTCGGTTTGGTGTTTGATGGCCTGACAGATGCAAATAAATCGAAGTTGAAAGTCGATCGGGACCAAGTTGTTTTGTTGAAGTTGCTCCAGGTCCGGATCCGATTAGATAGGGAAGAGGCGAGTTGATAGTGGGTTGGCCCAGTGTATTGGCGAGGCGAAGTGGCTGCAAGGGCCAAGCAGCTGCTTCACTTCACCAAAAAGTGATGTCTTTGTCAGTGAGTGTGGCCTTGGGTCCCGTCGCTTTTTGTGGTGTCTGCGTTGTCTGGCTTGCAGCTCTGGAGGTTTGTTTCACTGTGACTGGAGGGCGGATGGCGGAGCAGGGATCACACTTTGAACTTCCACACAGGTCGAACCCTTGGGCATGCGCAAACGAACAGCTGTTAAGCTTCCCTGGTGTTGTGTTGAGCTGCAACCTCGCATTCACTGGCTGACTGACGCCTGGGCCTCTTTCGATCTTCTCTTTGTCCGGACTTTATCGATGTCTCGTAAATCTTTGGTGTTGAGGTCTGGGATATTCCGGCTTCGGGCTGATGATACCTAGCCAAGCTGATGACGAGGCGGGGCCGGGAACCAAATGCCGACCTGGAGTTGTAGAGGGGAAGAGGAAGAAGTGAATGATGAGGTGAGGAAGGCATGAGATGCACTGACTGGGAGAGAAAGAAGCGAGAATGTAAATACCTGGACACGGAGGAAGTTACGTTGTTTGCGGTCGCAATATCAGGCAAGCGCGAGGATGTGTGATCCGGTCTGGAGCGCGAGTGTGTTGCGGAGCTTCGGTCTGCCATGAAATTACGCCATGAGGCACGGCGGTAAATATCGACTTATCAAGACAAGAACAAGTAGAGAAAGGGGGACTGAGTGGTTGTCATGGACGGCAGATGGTTTAATATGTTCGTGTTGCGCTGACCAACTCGCAATATGACAAACGTGGAATAGAAGTGTGAATCTTGGATGTGAATTGAGGAAAGAGAGGAGTTCCATGTGTTGGTAACTGCCCGCCCTGGCGCCACTGCTGAGACATCCTCCGTTTTGATTGCGAGCTTAGGTAGCTGGGCCGCGTTTACCTCAGCTGTCTCTGCTGTCTCCGTTTGCTAGTCTTGGCATCCCTTAAAACGGTCCTTCACTCCTTCCATCGAAAAACATGGAACATCCGAAGAATCTCACTCATCAATGTTTGACTCGAAAACACTCACAAAAACTTAACCTTTCGAAACTGACCGTGGTCAGGTAGCTGTGAGTGGAGGACATTCATGGCTCACTGAGCCATTCAGTCAGATGGCTCAAGTGCCCATCTCATGCACGAACGCCGATCAGGAATGAGGAGTATATGGCTACCGTATCGATTCAACCATGAGTCTATAAGTCTATAACATGGAGCCTCACAGAAAGAAACGCATGGACCTGGAACACCCCATCACTCATGAAAAACACCATCTCGAAAAGCTGCTCTCAAACAAACATGCCACCTACTCGATCGCCCTCCACCCTCCCATCCTCAACCTCACCTTCACGCCCCGTCTTGCCCAGCTAACAACCCTCCTCAACCTCGACCTCTCCATCGTTCTCTCCCGCTCCATCGATCGCTTTCTCATCGCCGCCTCCTCTCTAACCATCGTCCCTTTCCTACTTAACCCCGTCGTCCCCTGCCTCCTCACCCCTCTCCCCCAAGTCCTCCTAGCACTCAGAATCATAAAGCGCGGACTCACCCCCTCCTCCCAATCCGGATGTCTCCTCCCTTCCTCCCCTTCCCGCGTGCCTCCCCACTCCAACAGTCCCGTCAGCCCAAAGCCAGCATCCAACACGGCTCCAATCCAAGTCTGCACCATGTGGTGCTGTTTCCGCACCCTGCTCCCCAACCAGCTCACGCACCGCGGCGACTCGTCGAAGTAGTCCGTCAACGGCCAGTAGACACGTCCCGTGTCCGGCGCGTGTTGGAACCCCGGCTGTCGAGGGGCGGTATACACCGGGTGCTCAACGCTAAAGACGAAACTACCGCCCGGCTTGAGGCTCGCGTGGAGTTTGGACAGGATGAGGCGGAGGTCGGGAGGGTAGTGCAGCGCCAGCCCGGAGAAGATGAGGTCGAAGCTGTCTTTTCCCAAGGACAGGTTGACCATGTCGACCTGTCTATACTCGATCCCGGCATAGAGCTCGGAGGACGACACCTCCCGGGCGCGGGAGAGCATGTTGGCCGACCCGTCGAGCGCGAGGACGGAGGATGCGCCTGAATCGATCGCCCAGCGGGAGAACCAGCCGTCGCCGCAGCCGAGATCGAGAACCGACATACCGTTCAGGTCTTTGGGGAGGAGGAGGCGGAGGTCGGGCCATTCCGAGGCGCCGGCTAAACCTTGTTGGGCCCGGGGAAGGGTGCTGTAGGCGGAGAAGAAGGAGGGGGTGTCGTAAATGTTTTGGCTTGCGCCGACGGTGGAGGGGCTTGTGCGTGTTCGTCGCATCGTTGCGCGTGGATGGGATACTCCTTTGGGAAGCAAGATGTCCTAATGGTGGTCCTTGGGATGGATGTTAGTGCAAGTTCATCGCGACTGAGGGATGCTATATACATTTCCCGGATGAGCATGTGAAGGGACGGAGCACGACCATCACTGCTTCTTTGAACGGGCCGGGCATGCCTTTACCAAGCCAGACTCGCAGGCCTCACATTTGGTTGGATATCACGATCAGATGCGAAGAGGCGCAAGCGAGCTACCCCCTGATGCTGCACCCTTCTGCAAAGAGCTACCGACGTTGCTGCCATGTGGTCCCCTTGGAGATCTGAGCGCCAATGCCGTGGGCGATCATCAAGCGATCAGATCGTCCAGGTGGAGATACAGGCATTGTTGAATGCTATTGGTCGTACTGCCTAGCAACTGCCGAGAAAGGTATTCACGAGCATAGCGGCTCGCTTGGTTGTGAGGCTCAAACATGGACGTTGGCCCGTTGGCGAGGCCGGGGCCGCTTCCGGTACACTCAACGTTTCGGAGCATAGCCCCCTGCGTTTACTCGCCCACGGCACAGATTGACCACATTATGTGGTGCCACATAGCCGCACATACAACCTGTAGTCCGATATTGCCTCCAATGTGTCGAGTTCATGCGCAATGTGATGGCTGGTGTTCTCTTAAGGGTGGTAAGTTGTCGCAGGGTTAGGGTTTACCCACTAGCGTAAGGTATCCTTAGCTCGGCCGGAGCTCAATCCAATGCCGCTGCAACGCGCTCGCTTTCCTTCGGCTCAAATGACGTTGGCTCACCTCCCCAATGCAGTCAATGCCGAGGGAACATTTCCAACCCCGACCATAAGCTGCTCCTCCTCCAGCTTTTCCCTCTTTCCTGTAGAACTAATACACCAATTCTTCTCCTGACCCTCTACTCTGCTCCTCGTGAAGCGCCAGGAACAGTTTCCAAAACATGAAGTCCCGCCTCGCCTCCGTGACCCGGCGGTCATGCAGCCAGCGGCCGCTCCTCCGCCCCCTCACGGCGGCTAACACCATGCCCATCCCCCTCTCCGTGTCTCAACAACAACAACAGCGCCGCCCCGTGGCCTCCTTCGAGCAAGGCCCCTCCCAGCGACCCGACAGCCAATACGTATCCTTCCCGGGCGCCGTCAAGTCCGCCTTCAGCCACACCATGAAGTTCGAGTCGCCCGGCTCCTACCCGGCGCTGCCGACGTACCGCGTGGTCGACCAGCACGGCGTCGTGGTCGACGAGTCCTTCACCCCAGACCTGTCGGACGAGGAGGTCGTGCAGCTGTACAAGCACATGCTGACCATCAGCATAATGGACATCATCATGTACGACGCCCAGAGGCAGGGGAGGCTGAGCTTCTACATGGTGTGCGCGGGCGAGGAGGCCGTGGCCGTGGGCAGCGCGAGCTGTCTGACCAAGGAGGACGTGGTATTCAGCCAGTATCGGGAGCAGGGGGTGTTTATACAGCGCGGGTTCAAGTTGGGGGATTTCATGAATCAGTTGTTTGCGAATAGGAATGATCCCGGGAAGGGGAGGAATATGCCCGTGCATTACGGGAGTAAGGAGCTGAATATTGTGAGTTTGATATTCTGTTTGGTTATGCGATGTGCAAGATGAGGAAGACAAGAAAACTGACTGGTGACAGCACACGATATCCTCGCCCCTAGGCACGCAGCTCCCCCAGGCGTCGGGCGCCGCCTATGCCCTCAAGATGCAGCACATGCAAGACCCCTCAACTCCGCCGAGAGTGGTGGCCTGCTACTTCGGCGACGGCGCCGCGAGCGAGGGCGACTTCCACGCGGCGCTGAACATGGCGGCGACCAAGTCCTGCCCCGTCATCTTCATCTGCCGCAACAACGGCTTCGCCATCTCCACCACCACGCTGGAACAGTACCGCGGCGACGGCATCGCCAGCCGGGGGCTGGGGTACGGCATCGAGACGATCCGCGTAGACGGCAACGACATCTGGGCCGTGCGGGAAGCCACCAAGAAGGCGCGCGAGCTAGCCCTCAAGGACGGAGGGCAACCCGTGCTGATGGAGGCCATGACGTACCGGGTGAGTCACCACAGCACGTCGGACGACTCGTTCGCGTACCGCGCCAAGGTGGAGGTGGAGGACTGGAAGAGGCGGGATAATCCCATTATTCGGCTGCGGAAGTGGATGGAGAACAAGGGGATATGGGACGAGAACAAGGAGAAGGAGGCGCGGGAGAGCACGAGGCGGGAGGTGCTGAAAGAGTTCAGCAAGGCGGAGAAGGAGAAGAAGCCGCCCATACGGACCATGTTTGAGGATGTGTACGAGGAGATGACGCCGGATATCAAGCAGCAGATGGAGAAGATGAGGCAGCATATGGAGAGATACCCGGAGGAGTATGATGTTAGCGACTATGTCGGGGGCGTGGATAGTCTCAAGCAGTAGTTGGGGGTTGTAGGGTAGCGAGTTGGTTCCGTTCCAGCAGGCGTGTGATGCATTAGATGAGTTCAGACTCACTTCAACTTCACTTCACCTGCAGTCGTCTGAAGTGGCTTTCGTCCTATCTGTCTTCCGCAGGCCAAACTCGAATCGACAAACCACCCCTCTTCCAACCCTCGTCCTCACCAGTCAACCCTTGACTTTCCCAGATTTCGGACGACAGCTCCCTTCTCGCTACACATCCTACACCCCAATTACGCCCTACACTCGGCTCTCCATCTCCCTAACTACTCAGGAAGAGAAAAAAAATGAACGACCGCGGTGCCCTGGTCTTCATCATCTTCTGCGTCATCGGCATCACCGCCCTCGCCCTCTACTACGCCATCAAGTGCAACCGCCGGTTCCAAGCCGAGGCGGCGGAGGCGCGGCAGAGAGACGCGGAGGGGACTGAGATGGTTTAAGCCAGGCACGTAGGTAAGGTATGTCTCTTATAACCGCCGTCGTCATCCACCGGAATATTCAGCTTGTCATATCCCACATTCCTGGGATAGAACGGTAAGGACTGGAGCCAAAGAGGTGTATTCCATTGCTAACGGCGTCCCGGCCCATTCTGAAACGGCCATAACAGCGTTTTGATCTCCACAGGGTTTCCAACCCCCACCTCTTCCCACTCCGTCTACTCGCAAGGCTGAAGGCACCAGCCACATCCCTCGAGGGCAGCTCCAAGCCACACTTCATTTTCTTTTCTCAGCCTTCCCTCTCTGACCATCATCTCTCACAGCTCCGATCTATTCCAGTTCCCAATCGCAGCCATTGCACCTCACCACCGTAACAACTATGGCGTCCCGCCCTCCAACGCTCCGACGGGCGCTCCAGTCCTGCACGCGCTGCTCCATCTCCACTTCCCGTCCTCTTGCCTCAACCCGACCATTCTCCTCCTCGACGCCCTCATCCTCACCACCACCACCAACAGCAGCCGCAACATCCCACGATGCCAATTCCACCAGCAGTAACAACTCAACAACCCACTTCGGCTTCGAGACCGTCTCGGAAGCTGAGAAGCAGCACCGCGTCGCCGAGGTATTCACCAGCGTCGCCGAGAGCTACGACAGGATGAACGACCTCATGTCTTTCGGCTGGCATCGGGTGTGGAAGTACGTCCCCCCCCCCCCCCCCCCCCCCCTCCTTTTCCTCTCCCCTCGTCTCGTCTCCCCTCCAATTAATGCATATACTAACTGCTATACCAAAACAGAGACCACTTCGTCCGCACCCTAAACCCAGGCTTCGCCCCGCTCTCCCCGACCAACACCCCTTCCCCCCCTCAACACATCCTCGACATAGCCGGCGGCACGGGCGACATCGCCTTCCGCCTCCTCCGCCACGCCCACGAGGTAAACGCCAACCCTTCCGTCCGCGTCACCGTCTCCGACATCAACCCGTCCATGCTCTCCGTCGGCAAGCAACGCTCCCAGTCCTTGCCCGCGGGCTACCAATCCTCCCTGTCCTGGCTCGAGGCCAACGCGGAGGACCTCTCCCGCTGCACGCCCCTGCTCCACTCCTCCCCCGCCGGTTCGACAACCGTCTCCATCCCCTCCAACTCCGTAGACCTCTACACCGTCGCCTTCGGCATCAGGAACTTCACCTCCATCCCCACCGCCCTGCGCGAGGCGCACCGCGTGCTCAAGCCCGGCGGCGTCTTTGCCTGCCTGGAATTCAGCAAGGCGGATCAGTGGACGCCCGTCTTCAACGGGCTATACAAGCGGTGGAGTTTCGGCGCTATCCCGCTCATCGGGCAGTTGGTCGCGGGCGATAGGGACAGCTACCAGTACCTCGTCGAGTCGATAGAGAGGTTCCCTTCCCAAGAAGAGTTTAGGGGGATGATAGAAGATGCCGGGTTTGTGGTCGGCGGGCAGGGGTATGAGAATTTGACCGGGGGCGTGGCGGCTATTCACCGGGGGGTTAAACCTAGGGAGTAGAAGAGCATGGAGACGGGGGAAGGGAAAGGAGAAAGGAAGAGGGAAGGGGGAAGGGGGGATTATTAGAAAGGTTGGATGAGGAGGAGGCAGTGGATAAAGGGGATGACGGATGACTGTGACAGACAGCTTGTACAAATGTGTGGTTTACTTGTAATAATAGGGAAACAAAATAGATGTCCGAACGGACGGGAGGATCGTGGCTATGGTCTTGTTCAATAAGCAGGCAGCTGGAATCACCACGCTGTAATAGAGCTACCAGGTTAGCAGCGTGTCTCGTTGTGTGTCTGATATGTCTGAGTTGTCGAAGTGATCTTAACTTGGTGGGATGCATCACGGCACTCTCTTAAGTATAACAGTGGTACTGTTCCTCATGGCCAGAAGACACAACAATCCATGAGCATTACGCAACAAGTCACGTAGTTTGCTTCACGTTTATATATGCATCCCATAGAAATTTAGTTTATCACGCCTTTTCCGCCAGCTAAACCGGTCTAACCATCAAGCTAAAAAGCAGTAGTCTCCTGTCTCCCACCAGAAAAACGACTCCCGTCAATGCTGGCAGGCAGAAAACAAAGGCAATGTATGAAACCCCCTCCTCCGTTGAAAAACGAAAACCTGATATTTCTTGGCTAGACGACGCGAAAAGAAAATGAAAAGTAGAAGCTCCCATTCCATCCCCCAGCTTCCATATCCATCCCTCCCTTTTCCTGCGACTGCCTCCGGAATAGCTTGCGAAACCCGTGAGAGGAAAAAGCTCGACGAAACCCGCCAGAGAGCGCGAAAAGAGGGCTATGACTAATTATGGTAACAATAAGAGAATACAAGTGTGAGGAAGACGGCTGGTCCCATCCCATCCATGGGGGGTTGATCGATGAGTGCTGTCCAGGTATCAGCATGCGGAGAGCATAATGCGAAGCAAGATCAATCCTATTGTGACACTGATGATTGCATCTTCTCGACAATCACATAATCCCCCAGGATGTCTGCTGCAGAAGGCCCCTACTCAGCAGCAGCAGGCGCCGGTGTGGCAGCCGGGCTGGAGGCACCTCCCTCGCCCTTGCCTACACCGCCCCGCGGTCCACGGCCTCCGCGACCGCCGCGCTCACCGCCCCTTCCACCGCGGTCGCCGCCGCGTCCACCACGTCCACCGCGGCGTCCAGCTCCCTCGCTGTCACTAGCAGTGTCTCGGCCAGCGCCGCCGGAGCTGCGGTATCCGCTGCCCTGTACGTTGCTGGAATCTCCCCGTCCACCCCGGCTGCTGCCCCAGTTGCCGGCGCCGCCGCGTGCGGGATAGTCGCGCTTGGCTGGCGGGTTGAACACCTTGATCAACGGCTTGCTACGATCCTCCTGGCCCGGGGTCCGGTGCTTGGTGTCTTCGGGCAGACGCGCCAGTGCGCCGTCGCGATCCTCGTTCGTCTTGAAGTGAACCACCCTGTTGGCGCCCCACCGCTCGATCTTGGTGATCTTCGACTTGTCCTCCTCAGCGAAGAGCTTCCGGATCTCCTCGTCGTCCTGGAGGTTCATAACGAAGAGGCCGATGATGCTGTCAGCCGGTATCTTAGGGGCTGGCGAGGATGCGGGCTCAGGTCCGGAGCCGTTCGTGCCGTTGGCGGGAGCCTTCTCCTCCTTAGGGGCAGGCGACGCGACTCGGGCGGGTTGCGGTGTGGCAGGCTTAGGCTGGCTGGGCAGAGAAGTGGTGGCCACAGGCTTTGGCTGGTTGGACTGTGGCTGTCTGGGTGCAGTAGCGGGCGCATTCGTAGGTCCGGTCTGTGTAGCGGGAGACGCCGAAGGGGGCAGAGGGCTCTGGCCGGTCAAAGGGGCGACAGGTGCCTGCGCTCCTTGGGTGGCAGGGTTGCCTTGCTGCTTCGCGCCACGGTGCGAGAAGTTGAAACCTTGGGCGCGCATCTCCGTTCCGATTCTACCGTCCTGGATCTCCAAGACGAGCCAGCCGAAGGCGGCATCGGCAAGGTTGAAGTTCCACATGTTCTTGAAAGCGCTCTCGTCGACCTGGCCGAGGGCGGCGCCGCCAGTAGCACCTCCGAAGGGGTTCCCGCCGGCGGCGGTTGTGGGCATCTTGTCCACAATTCCCAGTGCGTTCTTGAGCAGGTTCTGCTGCGCCTCGTTCTGCTGGATTGCCGGCTCGACCTCGCCCTTGACGGTCTCCCAGACGTCGTTGAAAGACGCCTTCGAGGCGGCGAGCTTGCCACGATAGTGATCCAGGGTAGGGTTGACGGAGAATTCGTTGTATGAGCTGCCATAGCGGAAATGGAGACCGGCCGAGATGGAGAAGTCGGCCTTGAGCGCAACTGAGAGCTGGTTCAGTATACCCTCCCTAGCCGGGGAGGCGTGTGTGATGAATACGCGCGTCTCGGTAGGGTCGTAGACGCGGTTGGCTGTGTCGACAAGCTCTCCCATCTGCAGGAGGGTAGTCCACATGGTACCCTGGCCACCGGCGATCGTTGTCCTACCCTCGCCGTTGTCGAACAGCTTGTGCATGACCACTGCGCCGCCTAGGCCCAGCAGGCGGAGCTTGACGCCACCAATCTCTAGAAGCATGGACGCCGCCTCATCGATAATGAAGAGGTTGGGTACCTTGTACTCCTTTGACCGGAACTTCTCTAGCACCCGGACATCCTCGCAGGCGCCCCAAACTGTGTAGACGGGAACGTCGAGCTTCACTTCGCCGCTGAGGAGCTGGGGAAGCTCGGAAAGGGGCAGATCGTGAGGTGAGAATCGCGACTTGACAGTGCCGGGGCCGCCCTGGGCAATGGACTTCTTGACGGGTTCGGAGATCAGGGGTGAGTATTGGGCGACATGCTTAAGGGTCCTGTAGCACATAGTGTAAGTATATGGGGAACGATACAATCGGGCTGGGAGAGTCGACTCACTTTTCAGCAATGCGATCGAGGGATGTATCGTCGTAGAAACCGAAGTCGCCAGTGTGGATGATATGGTCGGCACGCGCTTGCTTAGCTAGCTCGTTGAGGGATCTAAGGTTGCCTGGATGCACGACAGTCAGCACCTCCGGTAATGGTAGTTGTAAAGCTTGCGCAGCTGGTGTGATAGCTTCATACCTCGAACATCGGCAATGCAGAGCACCCGGTGAGGACCGGTCTGGACGACACGGCCCTGGTTGGGCAGCAGGGGTGTGGCGCCGGGAAGAGGACCTTGATGGGCTGGGGCCTGACCGTTAGGCAGGTAGCCTTGCTGGTTGTAGGGGTGACGAGGTTGCTGTGTCGGCGCATCGACGGTTAGCACGGACTTGGGTTTGTTTTGCCAGACCGACATGGGCTGCGCAGCTCCAGAGGAAGCCATCGCGATCGTGGGGTGGAAAGAGAGGTAGAGATGAAGTGGGAGGGAAGGAGGGATAGAAGATACAAGGTGCAAGGTGCTAAGAGATGTTTGACAAGGTGCTGTGGATTGATTTGACAATGATTCAATGGAGGTAGCTCACGTTGGCCATAGCCGAGTAGGGATGGAAAGGTTGAAAAGAAGAGGAGGGTTGTGTGGGTGGAGAGGAGGAGGAAGGGAGGTCGGCCTTCTGTGATGAGACGTTCGTTTGTTGGTCCGAACGGAGTGGTGGAGCGTGAAATTGAATCAAAAGAGGTAAACTCGCAACAAGCTGCCCAAGTTGATGAGACAACTGTAGGTCTGGACTGGCGTGAAGAACCGCAAGGGGTTGGTGGGTATCAAAAAGAGGGTGGAGAGGAGTGAGGGTAGGTTGAATTAAGGTGAATAAACCAGGGGAGACTGGCAATGGGGAAGTCGAATTGAAGCTTCGCGGAGAGGATGCGTGGATGTTTTCTTTGGAGATTGATCTCGAAAATGTTGAATCCACAGTGACAGGACACCGAAACAGCTTTGCCAGCTCTGCCAGCTCCGTGCCACTCGGCAGGGGTGAGGTCGAGGCTCTGCCAGCTGGCAAATTGGACGGCATCCCCAGACCCACTCTTCAACGTCGTCCTGTCACATCTTCCCCCTAGAGATTCTAAATCAACCTGAAAATGCAATCAGGACTTACCGGATACTTGCCACGAGCATTCCACAACGCCTGATCCGGGCGGACATATGTCGTCCTATATCTATGACCTGTGCCGTGCATCTTTCCGGCAGTTGATGGGTTTGCGAAGCCCTCCTCGAGCTCCTTCCGGATGTCTTGGCTCGTGAACGGCATATCGACTGACTGAGTGGCGGCGAGGTTCTCTGCGATCGGCTTCCACGCTGTTTCGCCGGGTTGACTCTGGGTCGCGGATGGTTGGACTGCTTCTGCTTCGACTAGTCCAAGCTGATTTGTCTTCCCCTGGAGTGGACTGCTGGGTTCGGCTTGTCGAGTGCGTTGGTATCAGCTGTCTTGCCCTTGGGCTTGTTATCGACTGCTTGGGTTGCCGCAAGTCGATCTGCCTCCTCTTTGCGTCGACGTTCTGCAAAAGCTTTCCTGCTGAGCTTTGATCGTTGAGGCCCTCCTCCGCGTGGCCGTTTCTTCTTGGGCTGCTCGCCGGGTTCTCCCTGGCTCGACGCTATCTTGCCTTGTTGGGCTGATAGCTCGGTGGCCCTGACTGAGGCCGACGACGAGATGTCTCGTCTGGATGTGAAACGAGGAGAGATGCTGCTAATCTGTGTCGAACTTAGTTAGTGGTGAGGGCGCAGTGTGACGGATAGGTGGACTGTTCGAAGAAGAGGTTGAAGACGGCGGCAGGGGTTGACTCGACGTACCTGATATTTGGGCTTCTGGCTGGGTTGGTTAGAAGATGCTTGATTTGTTGGAGGTTGGAGTTGGATTAGGCAAAGAAGAGGAGGAGGATGAAGCAGGCCGACGAAGAGCGGCCCCTACTAGCTTGGACGGCGGGAAGTCGTGAAGAGGCTTCACTTGCCTGTTTGGGCACTACCTGTTTGATATTGGAAGGAGCAATAAGAACGGGCTTGCCCCCGCCTTCGCTTCTTCCAGGTTTCCAGATATTGAACCGTTACGGACTTCACACGGGTATGGACCTCGGCGGCGGAAAGACTGGGAGGCCTCGATATCTCAACTGTTTCACTACATCAACGAATCTAGCTACAAGCGGCAGCTCCTATCCTTTCAGTCCGTCCCTGACTTGCACAAGGCAACCAGTCTTATATCAAACGACACGGACAAACTCCGCGACCAAGTGGCCCAATGCCATATTCGCCGATCGTGTCCCTCAACTCCCACAGGCCTCGGACGAGCTCAGGACTCGACGCGGCCTTTGCCATTACCAACCTACCCTACATATACTCCCGAAGTGCGTTACAGTCGACACAAAAAGAAAGGATGGTGGAAGAGATACGCCGGGCGTCACATTGGATATCCCTCACAACATCGATCTACCTCAACGCCAACCTCCCGTATATCACCAACTCACACACACTCATCAACTCAATCACGCATCACAGAAGAAGGAATAACAAACGCACCCATTGCCAGACAAACATGAAGTGGAATAAAAAGGTAAAGTATGAGAACACCTCCCGGCTAACCCAGACTACCTAACTCAAGAAAAAAGCTAATAAAAAAGAGAAGACCGTACTGCCATGTTCGATGATGCTTTCTGCCCGCTCTGGCTGCTGCTTTCTCGCCTGCCATTCCTCCAGTACAACAGTGACTGACTGACTGAGATCATTTCCGCCAACGCCCAACCCGAATGCTTAGTTTGTATACAGTGCTTTGCCCCTCAAGACGCTCACGCCTGCTTTGCCACCTCATTGCGTTATGATTAGACTTCCTCATCTCCAACTCAACCTCCCGAAGCGGAAGAAGCCCTCCCCCACCCACCACCGCCGAACCTCTACCGCCTCCCCCCGACAAACAACCGCAGAGTATCCTACCACATGTTGCGGCCGTCGTCGTCGTCGTCGTCATCGTACGGATTCCCCTGGCCGTAGTAGTAGTCATGATCCCCTTGTTGGTGATCGTACCCGTCGGAGGAGTGGTATACTCCTCCGCCAGCAGCGGCACCATTTTGACCTTGGTGATGGTTCTGGTTCTGCCTCGAACTCCCGTTCCCGTTGCCCTGCTGCTGGTTCTCGTCGTTCCGGTGGTCGTACGCGTACCGCTCCGAGTCGTCGATGTACTGCGCCTCGTTCTCGCTGGAGTGCGAGTCGCCGTACGAGTTGCCCGACTGTTGTCTGTTAGCTCATCTCCTCCAAGATACAAAAAAGGGGAGTGGACCTACCCGATGATACTCAAACTCGAAGTCCCCCTCCCTAGCCGCCTCCTCCCGTCTCCTTTGCTCCTCCTCGTGCCTCCTCCTCTGCTCTTCGGCCTCCCGCTTCTTCCTCTCCTCCTCCTGCCTCTTCTGCTGGGGTGACACGGGGACCTGTATCTGCGGGTGCATGGCCTGCACCTTCGCCAGGTAGGAGTACATGAAGTTCGACAGCAACACCTGGCTCTGCAGCGACCTCCTAGGATTCGCCAGCTTGATGTGGGCCATGCGGTAGATCGCTCGCTCTTCGATAATCGTGAAGCGGGACCAGGGGAAGTCGATGTCTGGTCGCAGAGGACGGGACGGTGGTTCAGGGGACAGGGCGCGGAGGGAATCCTTCTTCTTGGAGGAGGGGTCTTTCTCCGTTTTCTTCTTGGAACCGCCGAACAGGCCGCCGAAGAATCCCTCCTTCTCCTTTTTCGAGTCGGATGTCTTGCGGGTGGACTCCTTCTTGCGCTCCTCTGTGAGTTTGTTGTCGATAGACTCGCGGTCGAGGAGGAGGGACTCCCGCCCCTTGGCCACGACGTTGTCGATTGAGGACTGGAGGACGTCGAGGCGGGCGCTGTCGCTACTGTTGTTGGAGCTGGATTTGGACTTGGCTTTTCGGGCGGCCTCTTCCTTCTCATGCTGCTCCTTCTTCTTTTTCTTGTCTTTGTCATCGGACTTGAACCATTTCCAGCCTGACGACTTGGTGGAGCTTATGCTCTCCGAGTCGGCGTCCTTTTCCTTTGTACGCTTCTTGTCGTCGCTGGCGCTTAGGGTGGGGATGAAGGTGAGGCTGTCGGTGCGGGTGGCACCGCCGCCGGGGAGGGGCGAAGGGTGGTTGGCCATGTCGGTGAGGGTTTGATTGGATGCCGGCGACTGCTCCTTGGCCGGTTGTGGTTGAGAGGGGGGTGGGGAGGTTTGGGTTTCGCGTTGCGGTGATGGCCGCTTATTTGATCTTGCGGGGGGCTCCTCGGGCTGTGCAGAGTATAGCTGTTGAGCAATCTTCTGTGACGAGGACCGCTCGGGGAATGGCCTGGTGGGTGGTTGTTGTGGCGCCGACTCCGTGGGTGAAGGTGGTGAATTCTCCTCTGCAGGCGGGGTTTCAACGATCTGTGGAACGGGTGTTGCTCGTTGAGCCAACGCAGAGGACGTCCTATAGGGGAGTTGCTGCGGTTGCTGCGGTTTCGGCTCTGGTTCTGAATCATCGACGTAGTTGTCTTCACTATAGTCATTGTAATCCTGCCGCTCCTGGGGCGTAAGCTCCGTCGCGGGATGCGAAAGGGCTGCGGGAGCCTCTCTTGCAAAGTTTTGCTGCCGTCTCACTGAGCGAGATGGCCTCGAGAAGTTCTCGGTCACCGGTTCTGACTGCACGCGTGTCAGTCCGTGGCCCGGTGGTGCTGCTGGCATGGGCGGCATGGCTGGGACCGGCGGGACTGCCAAAGCTTCCTCCGGCTCTGCAGCCTTCCGTTCAGCTATTCTCTTTGCAAACGGGACCCGCTCGCCCCTTATGCTGCCGCCTTTCCTGTAGGTTGTCCTTGTCGACCTCCGCAGTCCCATTCCAGGTGCGCCAGGTAGAATAATATCGCTGTCCACGCCGCTCTCCGATGCTCCCCCATCCTGGCCCTGCTGTGTCTCTCGTGCCAGTTTCTGTACGGCCTTCGAGGGGTTCCTGACGAGTTCATCCAGGCTGACCTCGGGAACCGGCGGTATACTCTGCGATCCTTTCCGCTGTAGCCTCTCTGCTCCATCCACATAATCGTCTGCTGCGTTGTTGCCGGAACTGTCGATCTGCCTCGACAGCATCGACTTCTTCCTCCTTAGGCTCCCCGCGTTACCGAAGGACCCGTCAACCGAGAGCATCGACTCGCCCGAGCGCCTCTTCATGGCCTGCACGCGGTTCTCCAGAAAGTTCTTGAACGCATTCGTGTCCAGTTCTGGATGGACCCTGGCAGGGACCCAGAGAAGTCGCGACGGATCGCCTTCGTCATCGTCGCCCTGCGGTGCTACCGACGGCATGGTCGTTAATGACATGCTGTTGAATGGCGGTAGATCCGGATCACTGGTGTTTCCGACGTCCATCGACATGCGCCGGAGAGCCTGCAGGTTGTGCAGCTCCTGCGCGATGTCATTTGGGTTGTCCATGTGTGTCAAAGGAAACTGGGAGCCAGAGCTGTCAGCCTGGACATCCCGGAGCGATGGAGACAAAGGCGACATTGGCGACTTGGGGCTGTTTTCGTACGACGTCTTCCGCTGGCTCGGTATGCGCGACGGTAAAGTGTGGGATTTCTTCAGCTCTCCGTGGTCGTGGTTGCCGGTGGTGCTCAATGTCATGGGCGATTTGTCGGACGTCGAGCGTACCAAATGCTTGCGCGGGTCTTCTGGGGGTTCTGGTGGTGGTTTCCGCGCGTGCCGTTGGTGCTGCTGGTATGGCTTGTCGCCCGTTGGACGTTGTTGTGGCTGGTGCTGTTGCTGTTGCTGCTTCTGCTCGTCGTACGCAGGCTGGGCGGCAGCGAGGCTCACAGGGCGGGCCTCGGAATCGGAGTAACCGTCGTCGTCGTCGCCATAGAGTGTTCCTATCGCTTCGGTGACGTGGTGGCTCGGATCGGAGATGGAGAGCTGGGCTGCGTGGCCGCGTCGGCTTGCAAAGCTGGCGCCAACATCGCGGGGTCGGGATGAGGTCTGGAGAAAAGACATGGTTAGTTCAGGGCTACATATCAATTCCCCTTTTTGACGATCGTCACGCGTGTAAGCGTGTAGGTAGCATGCAAGTGCGTGGAGCTGCCGGGCTGCCGAGACACAAGTTGGCAGGATTTCCCTCAGTTGAGTCAGGGCACCCGGTATCCGATGCTGGGACTGGGATCCAGTGTTCCAGGCACACAAGACGTGGAGATAGTAAAAGACGGAGAGAGCAACACACCATCATCGGGAACGGAGGACGGGCCCCACACGCGAGGCCAACCGCTGCCCCTTTGTTCGGACTTCTCCTCTAAGTCTGTCTGGTCGAAGATGTTGTCGAGATCTCATGGGCAGCAGGAGGACATGTCGGTCGACAAGGGGTTGAGGCGGGGGTGTCTGTGGTCGCGACGTTGAGTGCGAGGGATTCCCGGCGTGGGTTTGGGGAGATTTCAGGAGAAACGATCGACGGGTTATGGGCGGGCAGTGCGGGTTGGGATCGATGGATGTTCGGACAGGACCTGGTATCCGCGTCGTTTCTTTTCTGCCGCCTCTCACAGCTCCTAAAAGGGGGCACGCGATCGTCCTGCTGTTGTGTCTAAGATGGGATGTCGATGCGCTGATTTACCTGTCGACGAGTGATGAAATCGGTAAAGGAGGAGGGACTGGCAGCAGGCTGGTGTCCAAGGCCACGGCGATTAGGTCACGTTAACCGCTTCGGAGTGGTGTCGTGGATTCGTCTGGCCTAAAAAAAAGAGTGGACGGTGGGAGGAAGTACGGTACAGTGTGCAGACTGCATGCAGCACAGGTGCAGTAACAGTAAATAGTTGTAGGTTCAAGTTTGATACTTGCAAGTTAAACGAGGCTTTGCGTGGGCAATTCAACCAACAAGACGCGGTAAATTGAGCGATGATGGGGCGTTTAATGGGGGGAAATCTCCATTACCGGATCGCACTTCGCACTCCGTCCACCGTGACCAGGGATGTTATCGTAGTGGAAGCAAGGACAGGCTGCTCTTGCCAGCAACCTTGCATTAGCGCAACCAAAACAGACAGCCAAGTCACGTGCTCTACCACTTTAAGTCCTTGAAGACCCAATGATGGATGGTTTTATTCCCGTTGCATCGCGAATGGACACTTTCATAAAAGGAACAGCCGGACAGTTTATGGGCAGGAGCTAAGCTAGTGTCGAATTTGGCCGACTCATGCCGTTGGTGCCTGAACGTGTCAAGACCCAGAACTGCCAGAGAACAAAGAGAGAAGTTTCTTCTCCAGTTCTTTCCGTTCCAGTTATTCGCCACGAGCGCTAAAAGTCTCCGGGATGCCGTCAACTGTCAACTCCCACTCTCCGTCAGTCCAGTCAGGGCCTCCGTGACAGGGACGGCAAGAGCCTAAATTAAGACCCACCAGAACAAGATCGTACCTGCCGGTTGTGCTGCTTTCTTCACCGTGTTAAGTCGAGCAGTCAAGTTGAGATGGAAGTTTATTACGCGAAGGAGAGACGATCTGGCATTAGCAAGACATGCCTAAGGTAATGCAGCACTCTCATCGCTGTTCCCCCATTGATGTCAGAGGAAGGCGGACGGACATCAGGTTCTTCGCACGTGTCACAAGCATCGTCATCGGGACGACCCCAGCTGCCCTACGTCCCTATGCTCGAAATGCCCGATAGTTTTCCCTTCCATTGAGATCCGCTCATGCAACGTTTAAGTCTAATCCTCCTCATTCCTTATACATTTATTGGCTGTTTCTTTAAACTTCTTCGCATATTATGTCTCATCTCAACTCCCGGTCCAACTTGCACGGATGCAGCGATCTGTATATCTTTTCCCCTTGTTGATCCTGGAGTTGACAGAAGCTATCTTCGATGGCTGAATCTAAGGGATTCTATTACAGTTGGAATGAAGGCGCCTACACGCCCTGTCGGCGGCCAACCACAACTCACCTTGGCTTCGCTCGCACCTACCCGCCGGATCGTGTGATGTCGTGCGTGCATCTCGCGGCTGCGCTGCTGCGAACTACCTTGCCGCCTTTCTCGATGAGATGCCGTTGTGCTCTCGGCGGAAGACGGACGCTATGCGGTTCTTGTCCCACACTGTCCAGGCATGAGCACCGGGACAGTTGGTCGCTGGTCTGTCGACTGAACTATTTGATACCATCTGAGCATCTCCAGACTACCTTACTGGTGGAGACTTCCCGGCGTCAGGGCAGCTGCCTCAGCCCTTTAAAATGTACTCGTGCTACGCTCACCTGCGCCAAGTGCTTGGTACTGGAGAAGCCAACGACTTATGGCGAGCCTTGAGATGTTGATATCTCTCTTTATTGGCGAACAATCAGCCTCCACGGTTCTTCACTCAATTACTCGATGTACAAGTGTACATTTACGACTTACATCTATCTAGTGGTAGTGAAGCAAAGCATCCACTGCTTTTCCAAATCAACCACAATGCCATCACGAATCTAGCAATACGCTACTATTTCCAGTCTCTACCATGTCAAGTCAATCTATACCATCCAGAGATGCCTCGTTGTCTCGGGCTATTTCCAGCGCGGATGTCGCAGTTTCCCCTCAACTCCCCGCATTGGGGTACGCAGGAACCAGAGAGATCGTCAATGCTTCCGGTTGTTTGGGGCTCGAAATATCCGGGTATATGACAGAATCTCGGTCCTCGTCGAGCCGAGAGCCATGGGGGCTACGTCTTTGGAGACGAACCTGGGGAAATGGAGCTACTATGTCTTTTCATAATAAGAGGCGGGATGCCTCACAAGAACTGCTGCAATGGCGTTCCCGACACCCAAGGTTCGCCCAGGTTGACATCACACCGGCAGATCAAGAACTGTCACCATTTCAGATCCCTCTTCTTACACCATACTTCCACATGCTCTTACACCATATCCCATACTTCAGACACATATCAATACTCAGCCCCAACCCAATCCAACGCTCCAACCAACACCTCAACAGCCACCATCCCCCCTCTCAGAACAACCTCCAGCACCGCCTCGATCAGCACAGCAGCAACCCACACAACCAACCACAAACCCCCCCTCCAACCCCCCTTCCCGGCAAACCTCTCCCTAGCAGCCCACACGAAAACCGACGGCCTAGTTCCAGTAACTCCACCATTGCCTTTTTTCAATCCAGCTAGTCAATGAGCGCTAATCCCTCCGCCTTGCACCCCCCTACTCTCCTGTTGTTGCCCACCACCACCGCCGGCCATAGCCATAGCCAACAACCGCCTGTTCTTCTTGATAGTCTGGTTCAGCGTCTTCTCGAGCTTCTCCGTCTCCTTCCTCGCCGCCGCGAGCGCCTGCTCCGCGTCCTCGAGGCTCATGAGCGGGACGCTCCCGAAGGGCGCGCCGTTGCTCATCGTGTGCGGACCGCTGGGGAATTTCTTCACCCCCGCCGCGGCGGAGGAGCCCGGGTGGTCGTGCTCGGGCCAGGTGGCGCCGAGGTGGGTTACTAGCGCGTTCGCTATGTTGTTGCTGTGTTGCTGCTGCTGCTGGGCGGTGTGGTTGTGATGACCGTGGTGGTGGTGGTGGTGGTGGTGCCCACCTGGTACGACGTCGTGTGCAGCAGCAGCCGCACCCGGCGCCGGAGCGGGGTAGGATAGCTCCGGAGCGGCGACGTTGTCCATGTACGGCGCCATGGTGTTGGTGAACTCGTTGGAGAGGGTGGTCACGGCCGCGGCGGTGTGTTGCGCCTTCCCCCCACCTGCACCTGCACCTGCACCTGCTACCGACATGGAGTCCTTGATGGACGACGCCCCCGGGAAACCGGTCGTGCCGAGGTTGATGCGCGGCAGGACGTACTGGTTGATGTAGTAGATCGCCTCCTCGCGCTGGATCTTGTTTACGGGATCTTGCGGGTAGGCGCCGGGGGCGGAGGGGAAGTAGCCCGGCGGGCCGTTGGGGACGGCCCGGCCGCGGATGAGGGAGAAGCCGCCTGCCGGCTCGTGGCGGGAGGAGACGAAGGCTGCGGGCGAGGCGGAGGATTGTGCGACGCGTTCTTGGAGGGCGAGGAAGCGGTCCTCTTCTTCGGGGGAGAGGTTGCGGACGCAGTCGCCGTAGGGGGTCAGCATGACGCGGAGTCCGTCGACGAGCTTGCGGACGGGTCTGCCTTCGAGCAGGGCGGCTTGGTCTTCCTCGTTGACGATGGATTTGGTTTGGGGCTCGAGGAGGTCCTTCTCTAGCAGGTCCTTGGCGAGGAGGCTGGTGGAGGGCCCGGGATCGTGACGGTGTTTGTCGTTGAGGGAGGGAATGGGTTTGAGAAGGGCGAGGTTGTCGATGGGGCCTAGGAGGGCACCCTCTTCGGCTAACTTCTGAAACGTGGATGCCGGCGTCGGTTGCACGGCTGGGAGTCGGCTAGAACCAGGATCCGTGCTACCAGTATCGACATCCTTTCCTTTGCCCTTGTTGTCGACTCGTACGGGCGGTTTGTCCTCGGTGAGACTCATCGTCTCGTGAGCAGTGGACCGATATGCGGACGAGTCGTCCTTCACCTCCTTCGTCTCCTTGGCCTCCTTTGCCGGAGCAGTCGCATCCTTCAAGACCGGTGTCTGCGGCCGGCTCTCCGTGGGAGTAGCGTTGGATGAGCTCGCGACCGTTTTCTCCTTCTTCTGCTTCTTCTTCCGGCCCATGATGGGAGCGATCTCGACCTCCGGTTCAATCTTGGGCGTGACGATGGTCTCCGTGTCCTTCTTCACGGCTTCCTTGCGTGCCTTCCGCTGCTGGCTCTTGGTCGCAATGCGCAGCGGAGCAGCGCCCACTCGCGACGGAGGAGGGCTACTCGTCCGCGAGAGAGACACGCCCGCGGAGACGACCGAGGTGCTGTCCGAGATGATCTCGCTGCCGGGCGTTTCTGGTCGGACAACGCTCGTGGCGGAGCGGACTGCCCCGGGCAGAGTCATGGAGGGAATTTCCGTCTTGGGCGTCGGCACCACGCGGAGAGTCTTGGGAGCTGCACGCGCGGCTGGCGACATGACAGATGCTGTACTGGGGGTAGGTAGAGCTGGGAAAGCAGAGTCTTTCTCGGTCGCAGACTTCTCGGTCGTCGCGGATTTGCTGGTCGTCTTGGGACTGTCGACTGGCTTGCTCTGTGAGGCAGCTCTGGTTGCAGCGGCAATGTTGAGGATTCCAGGAACTGGCCTTTTCTCGCTGACCTTGGCGGCCGGCTTGACGGGCGTTGACGCGGCCGATGCCGATGCCTCAGCGGCTGGCTTCTCAGACGGTTTCTCGTCCTGCTTTTCCACTGGCTTGGCAGCTTGGTTTTCCTTATCCTTTTCCTTTTCCCTCGTCTCCTCTTTCTCCTTCTGCTTTTCCTTCTGTTTCTCGGCCTTCTTCTCCTTCTTCGTCAGAGCAGGAACCGACTTGGCAGGCTGATCCTTCTGCTGCGCGCCAGGAGTACCAACCGTGGCGGGCGCCGTCTTCGGAGTATCAAGAGCCGGGAAGTCTTCTTCCTGCAAAAACGTCTTGGTCTTGGCCTTCGAAGCCTGCGATGCGATGTCACCGGCCAACCCGCTCTCAACAGCCAAAGCCTTGATGTTCTTCTTCGCCTCAGAGCCGGATGCTGCAGCGGGCGCCGTTGGTGTTGCGGTAGCCGAAGCTGAAGCGCTTGCGGTTGCACCGGCCTTCTTAGGGCCGAGAACACCAGGTGGAGGTTTTAAGGGCGTGACAGGCGTCACCACAGGCGGGGTCTGGCGTCCGACCACAGCGTTCTGCAGTGACGAGTGCGAGACGGCGGGCGACAGGTGTGCGGGTTTAGGGCCCAGACCAGGTGGGATAGCTGGTGTGACAGGACGGTTGAACTTGTCGAAAGCGCTCACGGACGCAGCGCGGCTCAAGCTTGGAATAACGGGGTCATCGTCATCGTCGTTGACGAGAGCATCGATAGCGGCGACATCGAAATCGGCCAACTCTAAGATATCGTCATCTGAAGATTAAAGTTAGCTGAATGCCGGGTTGCCAAGCATGAAACATCCAAACAAAACGATGAAGAGGACGATGTGGTACGTCGTTGCAGCCACTAGGCCAAGGGAATACGGAGGGAGACGACAGGCATGGACAGTCCAGATATTATATACAAATAGGCTTCAGAATCACGTCGAAGCTTGCCATCATCGTCTTCCTTGAGAGAGGCCTACAAAATGATACATAAGATGGTGGTGGTAAAAAAATGATCTATTTTTTTGTGCCCAACCGAAGCTGTCCCAGTTACCACTGGTGATAAGCGCGGTAACTGGGACACCAAGTTAACGTACATGCTGTAGACTCTCGAATAGGAGGACGATGATGGCTTGCCTGTCGTGTACCCCGTGACCAAAGCAAATGCAAATAATCCCCGAAATGCCGGTGTCGTCGAAAAACAACAACAAAAAAGGTACTGAGGATATCCGGATATGGTCCTGGTCCCTAAAGCCAAATAACTCCAGTAGAAAGTCGGTCCCACCCTCATGGGGACTCAAGGGTTTTCTGCGCGATGCTCGCTGATAGCCCTCCGTTCGGTGCAAGCCAGGTGGATGAAAAGAAAAACGCTGCCTCCGCCTCATCGTCATACGTGGTGTGCAAACAAAAAGTGCTCCCTCATTAAACGACAACGACGTACCACTCTCCGGCGTTGAAAATATCAAGTGTGTGGTGGTGATGCTCCCTCTAAGCCCACCTGCCACCCCCGTACTGTGATGCGTTCCCATACATCATGTTGGGGTTGTACCCACCTTGCGACTGGCCTCCGAATAGTCCCGGAGCAACTCCGGCATTGCTCTGTTGCTGATGTTGCTGCATTCGGGACGCTTGCAGAATGCTCGGGTCCACAAGATCAACTAGACCACTCCCCCCCGAGGAGGAAGTGTTAGCGTGTCTGTGCTTCTTCCCCTTCTTCTTCTGCTTGCCATAGTCTGGAAATGCTCCGGGATAGAGCGATGCCATGAGGCCAGAGGCAGGAGCGGGGGTGGAGGACGTGGAGGGAGGATACTGATTAGGATAAATAGAAGACATGTACTCACGCTTTCCTGCGTCATGAGCCTGGCCACCTGTACCACGCCCCCGTGTGATGTTCTGCAGCAGCTCGTTCACGTCCTTTTGCCCTCCGCCAAATCCGGAACCTCCGAATCCGTGGCCAAACAAGTTGGGTGGTGTGCCGGTCGACTTGAGACCTGGAGGCGGTCCAGGCATGGTGCTCGGATAGAACTGGTTACCCGGCTGCGAGGGGATCTGAGACGGGAAGGCCGAGGGCATCATTGCCGTCTGTTGAGCCATGATGCGGGGATTAGCTGCCAGCTTGATCGCCGTCGACTGCGACTGGTTGTCATTGGCGTTCGCGAAGCTGAAGCGCGAGCCTTGGCGGTTGTGGCCTGGGTTCTGGAACAGTGACGACTGAGCCGGTGTAATGCCGGGAGGAAGATGGTCGGTAAATGCAGCCTGAGCCCGCAGGTACGCCTGCTGCTGAGGTGTGATGGCACGTGAGCCAGCGATTGACCCGATGTTCGAGGCTGCCTGGCTAAAGCCGGAGCCGAGCGCTGGTCCGAACAGTCCATCAGCCGGAGATCGGATGGCTGGCTGGGTGGATCCTCGGCGTTCAAAGTCGTAGGTTTCGCGGGGTGGCTCACGATCTTCCGGTTCGCCGCCAAGTGCATGACTTCCACTACTCTCTGGCTCACCGTCCGAAACGTCTTGCACCGGCTCCGGCTCCTCCGGCTCAGCTTCCAGCATTCTTGCCTCCTCTTCCTCTCGCATCGCCCTGCGCTTCTCCCAGCCACGAGAATCATAGTATGATGGATACTCTACATCTGACGCACTTTCGAGGTAAGGAGAACCCTCGCAAATCGCCTTAATAAGCTGATATACGCGGTCGTTGTACGCGATAAACCTAGAATTCTCTTGAAGGGCGGCAGTGGCAAAACTGGAGAAGTCGTTTGAGCTTGTTTCAACTGGGCTCTCCTCGGCAGGGTGCTCCTCAATGGCTTCTTGCGGAGCTTCGGCGGTGGCCGGCAAAGAGTGCGAAATCGCAGGGCTCGATGCGGCTCCGCTCGTAGCATGACTGCCACGGCGACTCCGGACCTGGGGGTTCTGTGCCCAGTTGGCCGACGAAGGCAATGCAGAGCCGGCACCGTTCTCTGACCCGTCCCTGCTAGAGCTACGGGCCATTTGAGGTGCGGAGGATTGCGATGGAGTCGGATGCGATTGCTGGCGGGAGGCGGAGCGGGAGGAAGACGACGCACCGCTGGGTAGTGGCCGTTGGGTGTTGATGCTGTTCATGGACGAAAGGTCCTGTCGGGTGTAGCTGTCCTCCTCGTCGCCGAGCTCATGGAGGAACATGCATTGCCGATTAGAGCAGGTCTCGTGGCGTAACCAGGCTGAACAGTACTTAGTGGTACCAAGCTGCGCGCGAAGGACTCGGTCGCTATTTTGCGAGCCGTTCACCGCTTGGATGCATCGAGCCGCATCCTCTTTCCGCTCGAAAGTAACGTATATGCCGAGAGACTGTGGTTGACCATCGGTGCTCTTTCGGTTGCTAATGGAGATCTTCTGGATGTTGCCATACTGGCCGAAATACTCTGGCCGGCGGAGAGTCTTTAGAAGTTCATCCTCGCGCACCGTGGGCGTCAGGCCGGTCACGTAAACTAGGTTCTTCTGGACGACGCGAACGCCCACCAGGTTCTTCCTGTTGTCTTTTTCGGCCTCACGTTTCTGGACTTCTTTCTGCCGCTGTTCGGCTGCTCGCCGCTTTTGGTTATTCTGTATCTTGGCACGGAACTCGGCGATTCTGCAGCATGATGTGGTCAGTGGCCCTGTTATACTTTCCGTTAAATCGGGGACGGATGAACCTACTCCTCTTGCGTGACAACTTTCCACTGGATGGTTTTCTCGTCGTATGGTCTTCGACATGCAGGACATAGACCATTCATATTGTTCTTGATGTTGTTGAAGCAGAACTGACAGACCTGTATAATTGAAAGCAAGATGTCAGTCGTCGTGTCTCCATGTCGCAATACCCGAGGGTTTCGATGAGCGACATACCTGATAACCGCACGGACATGGATGGAAGTTCCGGTCCTGGATGTCCAGCTCCTCAATACAGAGCGGACTGCACCGGTGTTAGCATGTTGGAGGCGACGGGGCAACGGCGCGGCCTGTTGAAAAATAACTCTGGACCAGATGGGAATGACATACCAGGTCTCATCATCCTCCTCGATGAAACTATCCTGCGGCGCCATGATGGGCGTCTTCCACACAAGGTGTGGACTATGGGTTGTTCCGGGCAGGGCTTTGGGTTTGTGTTCTTCGGGCAGCCGAGTCCGTGGCTTCAACTGATTGAGGTTCGCCTCGTCTCGGGCTTCGTTGGGTTCGGACGATGTTTCTGTTGTCCTTGGATGGATGACCACTTCAGATGAAGTCCGTGAGGAGAATATGCTCTAGAAAGATCTGATGCGAATCCGGTAAGACGCCGGTATCTAGGTACGATGTCCAGTGAAGTGTGGCGGCGATGGACGGTCGCAACTTATTATTAATGGTGAAGGGAGAAGTGACGGATAAGGCCAATTTCCAGCGGTGGAAAGGAAAGAACAGGAGGTTCTCCAAAGACGAAGAGCCTTCTATCGAACGCGGTTCGCCACGCTAGCCGATTTAGGTTTAGATTGGCATGAGCTTCGGTGCAACTGCACGTGTCGGATGTGCACCGGGCTTTTCTCGCCCGTCAGCGAGAGCTGGCTCCGTTTGGTTGATTCAAGCCTCAGTCGACTGACGAGTCAGAGACGGCGAATTTGATGATGTTGTGAACCAGCTTGGTCTGAGTGAGTTGTGATGGACTACTGAACATCTAGAAGCACTTCATACAAGTTCAGTTGAACGCTAATAGTCTAAGAAGTACAACCTAACCTGGAAACGTACCTTCGGACTTCCAGGTTCGTACCAGGTCCCGTATATAGTCACGTGATACAGTCCTTGGTCACGTGCCTGGAGCTTTGACCACCAGATTGGTGCGGGTCGTTGCCGGCTACCATGATGAATTGCAACCAGCACTTTCGTAACGTCAACCGTCAAGGCAGCTGGTGTTTTCTCCCTCGATCAATTGGCCGTCCAGCCGTGCTGCTTTTCGACCATGGCGACCAAGATCTGCAGGAACAGAGCTCTGACGGCGGCATTACGGCCGACCAAACCATCAATTACATCCCGAAGCGAAGCAGCTGTGTCGCGGTGCATCGCAACGACGAGCCGCAAGAATGCCGTGCCTACCCCGAAGGACACCACCAACCTCCGCCATGCGCCCCGGGACCACATCGGTCAGCTGAAGGCGCCGCTGGTCAACCCCGCGGACAAGTACCAGTCCAAGGCCGACGACATGCACAAGTACGGCGCCTGGATCATGGCCTGCCTACCCAAATACGTCCAGCAGTTCTCGGTGTGGAAGGACGAGTTGACCGTCTACATCTGCCCCAGCGGCACCATCCCGGTGTTCAGCTTCCTGAAGTGTATGCTGACCCATGCTCTGAAATGCCACGGCGAGTACTAAACAAATCCCGCAGACAACACGGCCGCCGAGTTCACCCAGGTCAGCACCATCACGGCCGCCGACTACCCGACCAAGGACCAGCGCTTCGAGGTCGTCTACAACCTGCTCTCGATGCGGCACAACGCCCGCATCCGCGTCAAGACGTACTGCGACGAGGTGACGCCCGTCCCATCCATCACGAGCCTCTACGACGGCGCCAACTGGTACGAGCGCGAGGTCTACGACCTCTTCGGCGTTTTCTTCGTCGGCCACCCGGACCTGCGCCGCATCATGACCGACTACGGCTTCGAGGGCCACCCGCTGCGCAAGGACTTCCCCATGACGGGCTACACCGAGATCCGCTACGACGAGGAGAAGAAGCGCATCGTCACGGAGCCCCTCGAGCTGACCCAGGCCTTCCGCAACTTCGAGGGCGGCACGAGCGCCTGGGAGCAGATTGGGCCCGGTGTCGACCGGAAGCCGGATACGTTCAAGTTGCCTACGCCTAAGCCGGAAGAGAAGAAGGAGGAGCCGAAGAAGTAGAGGAGTTGGAGGAGTTTGTACATATTGTGTTTAGAGTATCGGCGGGCTCATCACTGTTACAAGATGTCTGAACTCATGTCTCTGCATATGCGTGACGTACGTGCTGTGAATTAGTTGAGGCATGGCTTGCTGCAGCTGTTTGATCTTATGCACTGGCTGTTATCTGCAGAACACCGCCTATTCTGCCCTGCCGCACACGTCTATGTTGTCTTGTCTCTTCAAAATGTAACTTTATCCATCACAAGCACATTTTGCCATCGGTCACAGGGAAATAGCAACGCAAAGATTTGAACCCTTTTATCTCTCACTTTCTATTTGACGTATTAAAACTCATTTACCACGCTTAAATCTTCGCCTTTCCCTTCAAAGGCCCAATCCACCCCTTCAACTCCTCACTAATCGTCTGTTTCTCCTCATCCCCCTTCTTCGCCCACTCCTCAAACTCGCTCTGCTCCTCCCTCCACCTCTCCACAGCCGGCACGATACTGCTCGCCGCCAGCTCGGCACACTCCGTCGTCGCCTCCATGGGGACCAGATGCCCGTACTCCTCGAGCGTGATCTGCTGCACCATGCCCTTTGCCGCGCCACCACTCCCACCAACCCCCGTGCCCGTGAGGCGCATCTTCTCATCCCTCACACCCTGCGGGCTAACATCGCTCTTGCCGCCGAACAACCACAGCACGCTGGGCCGGAGAGACGGCAGCCGGTCGGTGGTCAGCGGGCCCTCGGGGCGGTAGAACGGGAAGTTCGGGTACTTCTGCGTGTAGTCGGGATCTATATCCGGCAGCTTGGACAAGTCCACCACCCGCTTGCCGGATGCCCCGTCCACGCGCTGCGCGAGGGGGCGGTAGTACGTGAACACCTCCTGGTGTTTGGTCGTCCGCAGCGTTGCCTTGCCCTGATCGGGGTACAATTTGGTCGGCGTGTCGCGGATCCCGTGCTGCAGCCAGGCCTCCAGCACGCGCGGGTCCCAGGAGGCGAAGAGCTTGTTCTTGCGGAAGCTGTCTTCTGCCTCTTGTCGGGTGGGCCAGAGGTCGCGGCGGAAGGAGGACAGTTTCATGGGCGAGAAGCCGTAGTCCGGTCCGAGCTTCACGAAGCGGGACAGGACGGGGTCGAGCAGGACGAGGTGGGAGAGCAGGCGCGGGTGCAGGTAGGAGAGGTTCACGATGACGTTGCCGCCGAAGGAGTGGCCGACGCCGACGAGGGGGCGGGGCATATGGTCGCGGAAGATGTTGATCATGTGCAGGAGGTCGCGGGCGTGGTCTATCCATGATGCTGGGAAGGGGTGTCAGTATGGGGTTGAAGTGAGGGGAGGGGAAAAAACGCACGGTCATTGCCGAGTTTGTCTTCGTTCAACATGGACGAGTAGCCCTGCCATGCTACGTCTGCTATCCATATCCCGCGGACGCGGATGTTCTTCTTTGAGAGGGCTGTGACGAGGTCTTCCCATAGTGGTTCGTAGAGCTCCTGTGAAGTGGTTAGGATATGGCGGAGACATAGAAGGGGAGAGAGGACATACCTTGGGGAAGCCATTGGCATGCGCACCGATGATGGTTATATCGCCCGGTCGCGGACTGGGATTGCTCTTGGGGATGTACTGCTTTACTACTAGGTGAAGAACTTCTTCTTGAGAGTGAGCTGTGGCATTGGGGTATTCCCGTATGTGTTGCGCCTCGACGGTGTGTTCTTTGACGGTGAATGCGGAGGCCATGTTGGGCTGTTGATGAGACGGATGAGAGGATGTCACCGACTTAGAAGACGACGGGAGAGATGCGATGGAACGAAGGTATTGGCATTCGGATAGAACGAAACCTCATACACGTTCCTCCGTCTCGATTCTTCACAGAAGTACGGTTTTTAAACAGAAACCGCGGATGTTGTTGTGAGATTGAATCCTTCATTGTTATCCCCCATTGCGTATAAGTCACTGGCGGGCATCAATTGTAACTGCCGAGGTATCTGTTGCCCTGCCCGCCCCTAGGTCCGAAACCAAATGCGGGTTATCGCCGGCTCATGCCACCGGCACCTACAGACATGGCGCCGTTTAGGTGCATTGTAGTATGGAGAGCTTCAAGTCCTCGGGGTATGTCCGCATCATGCTTGATGCCTAAGGTATTTACAACATAGAAGAGTCCGAGGGAAACACGGAAGGCTCTCGAGAGATTGTAAGCTGCACGGAAGAGGACAGGGACTTGGCATCACCTGTGGAACATCCCTCACGGGTAGGTACTTACTTAAATCCTGGCTCCTGTAAGTGCACCAGTGATCCTCAGATGAACGCTGAGACACAGGCTACTTCAAGTATACGCGGCAACACATGGTCACAAATTTGTTCTGGTCAAAGATGGTGCAGAATATCAGATTTCCAGGTTCAGCGTGTTGGTACGGGCATCTCGAGTGATAAAGGTACATCTAGACTTGGGGAAGGTGTTAGCGGGGTCCCTACACTTCTGTCACTCTAATTGATGTCATCACCTGACCGCGACTTGCTCGCGTTGCGGTCTTAGCGTGGCGCGCCCCACCTTAATAGGCACGGCGCGTCTCCCACTCACAAATGTTGATTTCTGCTTCACAGCTCTCGCACACCACAGCTACGACGCCCACTTTCTGCCGTTCTTTTACACCAACTTGACGATTCTTGTAATGCAGAGACGAGCCACTATTCCCACCTCAAGTTTTCTCTGATAACATCTTCTCTTGGGGCTTCTTATTTCCCAGGGCAGCTTCCTCTATCCTAACCCAAACCCACAAACGGAAGCCGCGTCTTTCGCGCCCTCCTTCTCAAGATGGCGGAACAAGCAGCTGGAAGCGCGTTATTTGACGGCTGTCGCTTCATCCTCGTTATAACGAAGGATCTATCTGCGAGCGTCGCTGAACAGGTTTGTCAAACAACTTTGCAGGCTCGATATGCAGTGGCCCGTCCTGCAAGTCACAAGTCATACTAACAAAAACGCCCTCAAAGTACGAGGAGAGTATCGCCAGTTACGGCGGTGAGATATTGAGGCCGAATAAAGAGGGCAAACTGCCCATCTCCGACGCAACCCACGTTATCTCAAATACCAGCGACTTCCCAGAATATACCGAAGCCGAGGCGTTGATGGTGCCCGTCGTCACCACCGATTGGGTCAAGATCTCCATCCAGCGCAGTCGACAAGCACAAGTCCGCCCGTTCTCCCCAGACCCGAGGATGATCTTCTCCAGCGTCGTCCTCACCTGTGCCGACCTTCCGATTACCGACAAGGAGGCCATCATCGGGGCCACACTGGCTCTCGGAGGCGTCGAGTCGAAGGACGTCACCAAAACAACAACCCACATCTGCGCACTAAGCCTCGACCACCCAAAATGCCAGACCGCGATCGAGAGGAAGCTGAAGTGCAAGATTGTCCTTCCTCACTGGTAAGTCGCAGTCGTATCCATGATGCAGATTCCCAAACTCACAAAGTCCAGGTTCGATGATTGCTTCAAGCTAGGCAAGAGGATAGATGAGGGACCGTACCTTCTCCCGGATCCGGAAATAATGAGAGCGCGTCCAGAAGATGATGTCGTCGTCCCATCCAGCCAGCACATGGAGGGTGCAACCTCGGACATCCCCAGTCTCCCACTCTACCACGACGAGGAGAGTACTCGGGAAAAGCTCACAGTCTTCGAGGACCGCAAGATCCTCTTGTCCTGGGATCTGTCGATCAACTCAAGACTCCGAATGATCTTACAGGACCTCATCACAGGAGGCGGCGGCGAGGTTGTGTCCGAGCCCGAGGAATGCGACATGTTCATTGGCCAATTCAGAGATGGTCCCGAGTATGTCCGGGCCGCTCAATCAGGCAAGGATGTCGGAAACCTCGCCTGGCTCTACCATCTTATCGTGCACAACCAGTGGACGTCGCCGTTTAGACGCGTTTTGCATTACCCTGTACCGCGGCACGGCATCGAAGGCTTCAAGGACATGAAGATTACGCTGTCCAACTACGGAGGCGAGGCCCGCATCTACTTGGAGAACCTCATCAAGGCCACAGGTGCCACTTTCACCAAGACCATGAAGAATGACAACACTCATCTCATCACGGCTCGGAAGAACGGCGAGAAGTGTGACGCAGCGCAGGATTGGAACATCAACATCGTCAACCACCTCTGGATCGAGGAGAGCTACGCCAAGTGCCAGGTACAAAGCCTGACTGTGCCCAAGTACACGCACTGGCCCAGCCGCACCAACCTAGGCGAGATCATTGGCCAGACATTCCTCGACGAGAAGATGCTCCACGAGAAGTACTATCCAGGTGGCGACGACGACTTGGACGGCGCGGCTAAGAGACGACGCCAGCTGCTCGACGCCGCACGGGAGAATGCGCTTGTTGTTGGCGGCCCGCTGCCCCTCCTACCCAAGGCCGGCAAGACCCCTAAGCATGTGGCCGTCATGAGGGAATCAAGTCCAGCGACGAACGCACCCAAAACAGCGCAGAAGGCACGTGCGTACGAAACACCGGCTAGAGCCCGCCGCATTCTGCCTGGGAAGGAGAACGACACACCCTCGGTGATGTCGAGCGGCAGTCGGAGTGCCAAGATGCAGGCAATCAACAGCATTTCAAAGATGGGGGCGGATATCGCGCTGTACGAGAAGGAGAAGAAGCGGTCGGCAAAGGATAGTCACGCACCGTGGGGTGGTAAGCGCGCTGCCGACCAAATCGACAAGGAACGCGGCGCGAAGAGCTCGAGTCCAGCACACCCCCGGCCTGAGAGTGACGACGAGGCAGAGACCAAGCGCCCGGCCAAGAAACAGAAGCCTTCGATACCGCCCTCTGGAGAGCCTCTGTACCGCATAACGCTGACAGGTTACGAACGGTGGGTTGGGGACAAAAAGAAGGAGGATGCTGATAGGGTGAGTCTCCGATCCCATCCCATTTGCTTGATCTACCTAGCACTAACACACCCTCCCAGCGGAAACTGCGCGAACTGGGCATCCAAGTTGTGAACGAGAATTCCCAGCAGCACTACCTTGTCGCCCCCAAGATGGTGCGCACCCTCAAGTTCCTCAAGGTCCTGTCCAAGGGCGTCGACGTCCTCCGCGACGAGTGGGTGGACACCATCATCGAGACGGGCGAGATCCCCGACCCCAAGAAGTACCTCCTCAAGGACAAGGAAGCCGAGAGGCGCTTCCACGTCAAGCTCTCGGACGCCGTCGCGCGCGCCAAGAAGCTGCGGGCCGACGGCCTCGCCGTGCTGCGCAACATCCCCATCTACTGCACGGCCGACATCAAGAACGGCACCGACAGCTACAAGGCCCTGGCCGAGGCCAACGGCGCCATCTTCAAGGTGTACCGGGCGCGCAGCGGCACGACGATCAAGCCCACCACGAGGGAGGAGGACGGCGGCGCGCCGCCCGAGCCGGTGTACCTGCTGAGCTCCGACGCGGCCTCCGAGAGGGCGCTGTGGCCGCGGTTCGAGGCCATGGCGAGGAAGGGGAACATGGAGCCGAGGATCGTGATTACGGATTGGATGCTGGATACGATCCTGCGGCAGGAGTACTTCTTTGACAACAAGTATCTGGTGCAGGGCTATTTCCCGGACCCCAAGTGACGATGTTTGTCGGAAAGGTTTTTGGTAGTTGCGTGGCGTTTCTGGGGAGGGCGTTGGTTTGATAGCAGTCGAACTCTGGTTTGAGCGAAGCTTGTGTGTTTGGAGTCCGGTGGTAATCGAGGAAGGGCCGGTGTGTCCTGGATGTAGGCAGTATGCCGCCTACTTTGTTGAGAGTATATATCCCAATCCATCGAGTTCACCTCGTCCAAGTCTCAAAAGAACTTGACACCCCGTGAATCCTCTTGCCCAAAGATCTGAGCCTTCCCCCTCTTGACAAGTATCCCCAGCGCCTTTTGCAACAGATCCGCATCGAGGCCGTGGAATTCTGTTATTCACATAGTCAGCACATACTCTCTTCCCCCGTCTGCCCGCCTGTTCCCACTCTCCCATCCCCATCTCCGCATCCATCACCACAAAAGAAAAAGTGTGTAACTCACCAGCCCCCCTCGTCCCCTCCCCCTCAACAAGCTCGTAAAGCGTCAACACCGTCCCCTTCTGCGCCGTGCCGTCCACCCACTCCTCTATCAAGCTCGCCCACTCCTCCGGCGTCCTCCAGTAAATCCAGACCACGTCTCCTCCCCCTCCCCCTTGTCCCATCCCTCCTCCCCCACCACTACTTGTACCACCGCCGCCACCACCGCCGCCAACATATTCCGCCCGTCCGTCCTTCCGCATAAACTCGATCGTCTCTTTTATGTCCGCCAGCGACAAGCGGCGGTCTATTCGGGGGTTGTGGAAGAGGTGCTCGCTGCCTGGTTGTGGTAGTTGTTGGCCGTCGGTGGCGGAGGTTGTGGTGGGGGAGGAAAATGGGTTGGAGGTGGTAGAGGAGGAGACGGGCGACAAAGACAGCTTGAAGATGCGGTAGTGCCGGCAGTAGGAGAGGATGAGGGAGGACCACTTGACCAGCTGCGCGTGGTGGGTTGTCAGGTTCGTCTGCCGCGTGAAGAAGGGGGGGAAGAAGAATTCCCGGGGGAAGGGGAAGGGTTGTGGTTGTTGGGTCGTCATGGTCGGTCGCTGTCAGAAATGGGGGGTGGAGTGGTAAGTGTGAGAAAGAGCTGGTAGTGTGACATTGAGGACCCTTGGGATGATCGAGGTTGGTGGGGTTGAATGTTTACGTGGGAAAGCTCGGCTTAGCTTGTAGGGTAGCTTGGCATCACATGCGAGTCGAGATACTTGTCAAAATAGAAGAACTTCAACGTCCAGGGTTGTATAATAACTCTTTCCTCGGTATCGAAACGCAGCAAGGTCAAACCAGTCCATCAGTCATTACAATCATAACAACCAGTGAAACCCAACTTGCAGGCCTGCATGTCATGTCCAACCCATCAACACCCAACTCCAACTCCAAGCTTTATCCAAGCATCGTCATCACTACTCCGGCGCCTGAACGCAAAACAAATACCCAGAAACAAACAACGGTCGATCAGCGCTACATCTCAACCTGCCGTGTCTCATCCCCCATCTCGTCGCTCCCAAGCTCCTTCTCCAGCTCGTCAGCCACGAAGCTCTCGTAGTCCTCCAGGTTCTTCTGCACATGCATCTTGAACTTGATGACGTCGTTGAGCATCCGCATCGTCTCGGTATGCAGCTCCTCCCTGAGCGCGTTGGAGCGGAGTGTGAGTTGCTCGTATCTGGTTATCCCGTTAGCTTCTCTCCGCCGTCTGCTTGGAAGAGGGAAGGTGGTTGTTACTCACTCAATATTAATGTTCATCTCCCTCTGTTCCATCAGCTGCACGCTCTCGCTCAGCTGCGCCCTCATCTTGGCCAGCTCCTTCTCCATCTTCTCGATCTGCGCGTCGCTCGCCAGCTTCTGCGCCGTCGTCACCTCCTTCGTCTTCTCGTACTCCTCCTCGGCCGCCCGCACCCGGTGCTCGAGCGCCTCGACCTCGTTCCGCTTGTCCTCGATGGCCTCCTTGGCCCGGTCGAGCAGGTCGTGGTCCTCCATCATGGCGTCCATCGCCACCTTGCGCCGCTCCGAGACCTCCTTCCGCAGCGCGACGAAGCTGTTTTTAACGCTTCCGCGCAGGTCGAGGTTGAGGATGTTGGCGGGCTGGTACCCCGTCACGGGGTCGACGAGGAGGCGGTCGTTTTCTGCCGGGTTGTTGTTGCTGAGGCTGCCCTGCAGCTGGGAGGAGGTGAAGTTCGGCCCTTCGTTGACGGTGACCTGGAGCTCGTAGTTGCGCCCCTTGGCGTTGGCCGCCGTGGCGGGGATGAGGCCGATCTGGTAGGCGAGGGTGTTGTACTTGTCCGCCATGCGCTCGAGTTCGTCGAGCTTGCGGCTGGCTTCCATCTCCTTCTCGGCGACTTTCTTCTTTGCATCCTCGAGACGCTGGGCGGCGGACTCGATGCCCTTTTGCAGACGCTCCCGCTCGGATGTCATGCGGTCGATATCCTGCATGCTGATTCCGAGGTCGTCGACTGCGCGCTGGAGGCTGCGCCGCTCGTCGTCCGCTTCTTGGAGCTCGACCACGAGCTTCTCGAGCTCTTCTTGCAGGACGTTGATGCGGGTTTCGTACTTCTCCGACCGCTGCATCGCGAGTGCGTTGTACTCCTCGAACTTGACCTTGTCTTCCTCCATGATCTTGAAGTGGTTGTCCAGCACGGCCGGGTCGGGCGTCGACTTCTCAAGATCGTCAATCTCCTGGAGTAACCTCTTGTTCTCCGCCTCTAATATGTCAAGTTCCTGGATGTACTTGGCGTTCGATCGCTCAAATGCCCTGGCCATAGACTCTATATGTGGCGCAAGGGCAAGTGCTGCGTCTTCATCCGTGGCGTCCTCGTCCATAGCAAGCCAGTCTCTATACGCCGTGCTGAGGAAGTCGAAGATGATGTGGTCGCCTGTCACGTCGATGCCGCTCTCCATGCACGCGTCGTCGTAGTGGTTCATGGTGTACCGCTCCAACATCTGCGCGAGCTGCATCATCCAGTGCAGCAGACCGAGGAAGGTGCTCCAGTTCTGGCCGCCCACAGCGGCGATCTGGCTCTTGGTGATGGATTTCTCGTAGGGGTACCGGAGTTGCTTGAGCAGTGGCGGCACCTCCTGGTCGATGTTCTTCTGGAACCGGTAGGACGGGTCGATGCGGTGGTACAGCCATTGGAACATGTAGTTGAAGTCCTTTTGCGTGGGCGACTTGATGATGTTTTGCGAGAGCATATGCTTCATCTCCATCTCAAAGTTGTGCTGTGCTAGGTACTCGAGCAGCTCCTGTCCGATTTTGGTCTGGTAAGATCTATCCTTCAACGGGCGCGGGTCGCGTGGCACACCGGCAGGAGCAGGCGCCTGCTGGAAGAAGCTCTGATGAGAACCCGCTGAGCCAATGATGGACGTCCGGCCTCTATAGACGCTGCTGCGCCTATCTGCGTCGGTGGACGCTCTGTTGTTGTTGTTGTTGCTTGCGCCGGGCAAGCTGCCGGAGCTGTAGGGCTTGAGCGAGTTGGTAGTCTGGAAGGAGGAGCGCTTGACGGAGGAAAGACCGGCTTCGGCGAGGTTCGTCCCCGAGGAGGAGCGCTGGAAGATGGGTTGGTTCGGCCGCGAGACGGCGAGGGAGTGTCGTGATCCGGACATGGAGCGCGCGTGGCTGTTGCCGGCGGCCGAGTTGGATCGCTTCATGGCGGAGGGCGGTTGGGGGATGTTGGAGTTGATGGCTATGTGTCCGAGGGTCTGGGCGACAGTAAGTTAGCATACTGCTGGGATGTCATAGCAAGGCGCTGCGCCGGCGCAGGCAGAGGTGACGTACCTCCCGTGGCCTGCGGACACTCCACAGACCCGTGTCTTGCGACATGATGGTGATGTTGTCGCCCGATAGCCCGACAGATGTGGTGGTATGATACTGCAGAAGTAAAGCAAAGATGCAAGTTGCGCGCAAGGAGCTTATCCGAGACTGTATAGCGACTGACAAACTTGGTGTGGATGCTAACGGCGGGTTGATGATAGGACACAAAAGATGCTCGAAAGTAAACAAACCGAGCGCATCCCCTGATTGGCTGTGACCGAGTCATCTAAACAACGCTAAGCGCTCAGCAACACGTGATGGTCGTGACGAGAAGGAAAAGCGGATCCGCCGAGCATCATGACGCACAGACCAGGCAAGGAGCTCAGCCCGTGAATGCCTCGGCTCAGCCCGGCCACTTGCATTTGGAATTTGGAGTGGATGCATTTGGTCATCGCCAGCACCCGTCGCGTCCCAGCACTTTGCCTCCTGCACCTGCGTATTCTAGACATTGTGCATGTGCAGATGAAGTGAAACCACATCGCACATCTAATCCAAGATGGCAATCCGCGAGGATCTCGTCGCTTCGGCGGCCAAGTGTAAGTCGCAATGCAAACTACGGGATGACATCCATCATATCGAGTCGACGCTGACCTGTCATTCTTGCCCAGTCCTCCAAGATCCCAGCGTCGCCTCATCACCAGTGGAGAGCAAGATAGCATTCCTCCAAGCCAAGAACCTCACACAGGAAGAAGTCAATGCTGCTCTCTCGCGGGCAGCCGCCGATTCCGGCACGGCCCCTCCATCATATGCTGCTCCGCAACAAGCAGTAGCCCAGCAGGGTCAGCCTTACTATGGGCAACAGTACCCTTCACAATACCCGCCCTATGCATGGCAGCCACCACCACAGGCGGACCCGAGGAGAGACTGGAGGGATTGGTTCATCATGGCTACCGTAGTCAGCGGAGTTGGCTACGGGCTGTATTCCTTGGGCAAGGTACGTCTCATTTGGTGGTGTTGAATGCTTGAGACGGGCTGAACCTAACTATGCTTTTCCAGCGTTACGTCTACCCCCTAGTCGCACCACCAACGCCAGAACGCCTCGAGCAAGATAAGAAGACGATAGATGAGCAGTTCGAGAGGGCCTTTTCTCTAGTCGACCAGCTAGCCAAGGACACAGAGGAGCTCAAGAAAGCCGAGCAGGTACGGACAGAAAGAGTCGACACCGCCATCCAAGAGCTAGAGACGGTTATCGGCGAGCTCAAGTCGAGCAACAAGCGGCGGGAAGACGACTCACAGCGACTTCGTGACGACGTGGAGAAGCTCAAGACGGCACTCCCTGCCACACTGAACAAAAGCAGGGAAGCGACCGACGTTCGGCTCAAGGAGGTCAACACGGAGCTCAAGAGCCTGAAGACGCTCATCACACAGCGGCTAAACCCTGCGGCGCCGGCATCACCGGCCGCCGGGCCCATCACGGGCAGCTTCCACCGTTCGGCCACCACCGGCAACACCGCCAGCACTCCCGCGCCGGCCACTACAACACCAGCACCTGCTACCGCAACCGAAGAGGCAGAGGAGGATAAGACGAACGGCAAGGCGGCCGAGGAGCCCAAGAAGGCGGACTACAACGATTACGCATCGACATTGAAGCGCGGCTCGCCGTTCAGCAGCGGGGCACCGCCGACCAAGGCGTCCATCCCGGCCTGGCAGATGGCCATGGCCAACAAAAACAGCGGCAATGCGGCCGGTGCGTCGTCGTCGGCTGCTGCGAACGGCAGCATCAACAGCACTGGCGAGGGCAGCGGCAGTGGCAACCAGCTGGACGCTTAGTGGCAATGGGATATGTATCCCACCGTCAGAGTTGGGGACAGACTTCGTCGAATAGGCGTGTGTGCTTTGGGGGATGGGGAATACGGCCCTAGCTTTATGGGAGATCCGGGTAGAAGTTGGGTGGTTCTTTGATCCGTAAGGTACGGGACTAGCGATGCATTTGGGCGTGTACAACAACAGGGACAATTGAACGGGGCTACGAAGTACAAAACACGGAGATCAAGTGTGGGATCCGTCACAATGGTAGTGACCGTTATAAGCACGGGCCATCCGCAAGAGTTACCCGATTCAGGACAAATCGCGATCTCATTCCTTGCGCAAGGGTCCCGCTTTGAAATGCTTCTTTTTTTATCACCTGCCATCTGACCTCTTGGTCTGATCTCCTTCGCAAGATTCACTGTATCTGGTCGCGAATATGTGATTCCAAGACTATACCAGCCAGTCAGTTGATCAGACCGCTTCTTCCAGCTTTCATGGTTGGATGGCAGGTCGTCCATTCCAGTAAAGCCGAGGCTCACTTAATCCCGACCCCACACTCTTCCCAGGTTCTCGCCATCACAAGTCTGGTGTCGACGGTCGAGTCGTGAACGTCAATGACATGCCATTCCCGCTTACCTGCTATCGCGAGCGATGTATCCCTGCTGTCCATATAAGCAAGGGTATGGTCCGAGGAAGGTTGCACATCTTTAGCGCTTAGGTCTAATACTCGCCGGCTTAGCTGCTTTCCGAGCATTCATTACATATCAACCTCCTCACTTACACCGTTTTAAATCCGTTAACATCTCAAATCCCCCTCGAGTCTCTTCTTGTTCATGTAACCCAAGGCTTACCATTCTCTGCATCCGTCTGCGTATCCCTCTACGAAACGCCAGCGTATTCCTTTCGCGTATATACCTACGTTTCCTCTATTCTCATATCCTCCTTTCATTCACCCCCATATAAGTCCCAATGTCCTCCGCCAAGCCCCCGTCTGTCTACGATGGCTCAAGTAGACCAAAGGTCGTCCACCAGAGCCAGATGAACATGATCCTCCAGCTCCTGCCCAAGATCCCTCTTGCGGCAAGAGTAGCTCTGCTGCACATCCTGCACATCTCGCCGCAGTCCAAGTACCTCGACCTCACGACAGAAGTCACCATCGCCGTGCTGCGCTCCTTCTTGGTCCCCTCCAAGCCCATGAGCATAACGCAGACCCAGAAGCTGGTCAACAGAGACCCCGGTATCAAGGGCAGGATATGGGTGGCCAACTACACCGCTCCGGCATCCCCGGGGAGCGGCATCAGGGATGCCTTGATTCGCGCCATCAACGGGTTGCAAGAAGGCAGTCCCCTACCGAGTGAGCTACTGGACAGGCTGCCGGATGCGGGGCCAGTAGAGGCGGAATGGACAGGCTACCGGGGGGGAGTACCAGGCGACGCCAAACTACCACCCACCTCCGAGCAAGAGAAGTACACCGAGATGATGAAAGAGGTAAAGACACCCATAACAGTGCTTTACTGTCATGGTGGCGCATACTACCTGATGGACCCCTGCACCCACCGACCGGCAACCAAGAAACTTGCGAGGGAGACCGGAGGACGGTGCTACTCCGTCCGCTACCGCCTCGCACCGCAGCACCCCTTCCCGGCAGCCGTGATGGACGCCCTGACCTCCTACCTCACCCTCCTCCACCCGCCGCCGGACGCCTTCCACTCCCCCGTTAAGCCAGAGCACATCATCTTCGCAGGCGACAGCGCAGGCGGTAACCTCGCCCTCGCCCTGCTGCAAACCATTCTCGAGCTCAACCGCCAAGCCGCCTCCACCCCGGGGCAAACCATCCACTGGCACGGCGTCGACATCCCCCTCCCTCTCCCCCTACCCGCAGGAATACAAGTCACCTCCCCCTGGCTAGACATGACGCACTCCTCCCCCTCCTGCCACGGCAACGCGGCCTACGACTACCTCCCGGCCCTGAACCCGCACGACCGTCCCTCCCCGCCGCCCTGTCCCGTCTGGCCCGCCTCTCCGCCGAGGAAGAACCTCTACGTCGCCGACGAACTCGCCGCGCACCCGCTCGTCACGCTCCTCATGGCGCGCAGCTGGGCCGGCGCGCCGCCGGTGTACATGTCGACCGGCTGGGAGCTGCTGGCGGACGAGGACAAGCTGTTGGCCGCCAAGCTGCACGGGGACGGGGTTAGGGTCGTGTTCGAGGAGTACGAGGCCATGCCGCACTGTTTCGCGCTGATGTTCAAGGATTTGGAGGAGAGCAAGAGGTGTTGGAGGGGGATGACGGATTTCATCAAGGAGGTTGCGGGTGGTGAGGGAGGGAAGGCGCAGGAGAAAGGGGAGAGTAGTTTCACGACGGTAAAGGCGAGGACGTTGGAGGAGGTGCCGATTGAGGTTGGCAAACTGGCGGCTTATGAGGAGGGGGTGATGAGGGAGAGGATTTCAAATCAGGTCAAGAAAGGGGTTGAGGTCGGCGGGTTTGATGAGACGGTTGCGAAGTTGTGATGGATACCGCGGTGTTGCGTGATGGTCCGGACTTGTTGATACCCGAGCATGAATCTTGGCTTGTGATTGTTGATGCATGCATGATGAAGTACATAACTAGCGTTCTACATAATCGCGAGAGTTGCACATCAGGTCTATCTTCTACGAAGTATCTAAACCGGCTCTTCCTGCCATCTACTGCGGAACGACCCCAATATGCTTATAGTACAAACCATCGCTAGCGTACACGTCCAACCCCAGCCAGCCCCTCTCACTCTCCCTTCCACTTCCAGGTCGCCTTCCGGTGAAGCATGTAATCCTTGCTCTGTATGCTCTTGTACAGTCCCACCACGCCCCCAACCGGCCAAATACTCCTCTTCTTCTTCGCCACGACCGCCTTCTCGTCAACGTGGACCTTGTCCCACACGCTCGGCAGGCCGGTGGCCTTGTACTTCTCCCTCAGGCGGTCGTACCACTCCCTCCCGCCGTACATCCGCCAGAACTCGGCCTCGGGGTAATACGTGTGCGCGTACAGCCACTTCATCCCGCCCAGCTCCCGCACTTTCTCCTCCACCGCCCGGTTCACCCTCAAAAACTCCTCGGGTCTCGACGGGCCCCACCCCCAGAGCCCGACGTTCAGCATCATGGTCTCGTCGATCTTCGGATCCGTCCCCTCGGGAAGCGTGGTGAACGGGTGGAACGTCGGCAGCCCCCTCCTCTTAAGCGGGCACAGCCACAGCGGCCAGATCCCCAGCTCTTTGGCCGTGTAGTCGACGAACCTCTCCGTCGTGGCGAACGGCATGGCCAGGTCCTGCACGATCATCCGCGAGCTCTCGCCCGACCCGTGCAGGGCGCGGTACAGCATGCGCGTGTGCAGGAAGTCGTCGAGGAACCAGCGCGTTACCTTGTTAAACGGCGTGAAGCGGAAGTAGTCGAAGGCCGAGGCGCCGACCCAGAACCCGCCCCGGTCGTAGCGGAAGAGGTACTCCGCCAGCGGGATGTAGTCCTCCTCCACCTTGCCCTCGGGTATCGCCTTCGTCCTGTCCTGGACGTGGAGGTAGAACCACGGGTCCCACGCGCCGCTGAAGGTCTGCGGCCTTGTGGCCTCGGGCTTCTCGTCCGTCAGGGTGCCGGTTATGATCACCCCGTGGTCCTTGCTGAAGAGTATTCCGTCGACGTAATCGTTCTCCGCCTTGCCCACCTCCTCCTCCACAACCCTTACCGCCTCGGCGACACTACTCGTCCTGCGATACCGCGCCCGGACGAACTTCCTCGCCTCCATGAGCTTGACCTCCAACAGCGTCGCCGTTCCCAGGGTCCCCACAGCCCCGGCCGCGCCTCTAAAGAGATCGGCCCTCTCCCCTTCGGGCTTGACATCCACCACGCTGCCGTCGGGCATGACCATCTCCACATTACTTACCCCTTCATCGAAAAACCCGTGCTTAAAACTGCTCGACTCCCCGGCCGTACCGGCGAAGCCGCCCCCCGCCGTGATGCCGGGAAACTCCATCACGACCGGAGGCACAAGGCCGTGCGGTAGGGTGGCGGAGACGAGGGCGTCCATGGCGACGTTGGGCTCGACGAGGGCCACGCGTCGGGTCGTGTCGACGGAGAGGACATTGCGTAGGGAGGAGATGTCGACGGACCCCACGCCTGGGGGCGGACGGGGACGGGTGGAGTTCGTGCTGCCGTGGTTGATGCGGTAGGGGGTTCTGGAGGCGAAGAAGGAGGCGACGGTTTGGGAGATTTTGGAGACGGCTGCGCGGTGGCGCTCCATTTTGACGTGGAGGAGGTGCTGGTGAGTGGTAAGGAATAAGAAGTAGGCGAGTGAGAGAGGACTTAACGAGAGGCTGTCCTCATTCGGCTGGATCAACCAAAGGACTGACAGAAAAGATTGACAAAAAAGACTGATCAGAGCTCAGATATGTATGTTGGCTGTTGGCCACTATGTCCTCCCTCATTCACGTTTTCACAGTTGGTTGCTGGTCTCACGATAAAATTGCGCTTCATGTCTTACTGAGGGTTAGGGTTATTGCTCATTTGCTGGGCAAGAAGCTTGGGCCAACTGTGTATAAACTGGCAATTCTGGCTGTGCACTCATTCTAGACCCTACCAAACACCCTGTTAAAGCACATCTTGCGAGGGGACAGCTTGTGCTTTCGAAAGTACACATCCCGCAGCATTTCATTTTCATCTCGTGGGCCCTTGGTGTAGAAGTCGGTCCTCTGACCAGTCCTGAGCCTCGGGCTTTCGACGTACGGCTTCAAGCGCTCACTTGCTGGCGTCGCCCTGCGCAGTGATATCGGCACCAAGCGTGTTCAGGCGTCCCGCCAGATCCTCATACCCACGTTCAATCGGATAGACGTTCCGCAGAGTTGACGTCCCAGGCGCGGCCAGCATGCCGATCAACAGCAAGGAAGCCGGGCGAAGGGCGGGCGGACAGGCCACGTCGGCGGGCTCAAACTCAGTCGGTCCGGTGACGAGGACTCGGTGTACATCGGCCAGCTCGACCCGAACGCAACGCCAATATTAGCCATCTCTGTGTAATAGATCGCCCGGTTTTCATACATCCAATCGTGGATCAGCGTACATCCCCTAGCCACTGCCGCTATGGGCACGAAGTATGGCAGGTTGTCAGCGTTCAAGCCCGGATAGGGAAGGGGATGGATCTTGTCCGTCAGCGCCCGCAGCTGGCCGTCATGTTTATGGACCGTCAAGTCGACCAGGTCAGTTTGACCATTTTCCGCCTTGTAGCGCGGCGTCTCGGTCACGCCGAGACCCATCTTCCTCAGCTTCAGCAGCTCCATGGTGACAAAGTCGGTCGACACTCGCCGGATGGTGATCTCGGAATTGGTCGTCACCGCGGCCGCGATGAAGAACATGGCCTCGATAGGGTCCTCGGCCGGGGAGTATGTGGCATTTTTCCTGACGTGCGACACGCCTGTTATGCGGAGGGAGCTGGTGCCGATGCCTTCGACCTTCACCCCGAGTTCTTGTAGGAAGAAGCACAGGTCTTGGACCATGTAGTTGGCACTCGCGAAGTCGATTTGGGTCTCGCCGTCGGAGCAGGCAGCTGCTAGTAACGCGTTCTCAGTGACGGTGTCGCCTGCTTCGTACAAAGCGATTCGTTCTGGCGCAGACTGCCTGCTAGTTGTCACATGGTAACTGTCTTCTGTGGCGACGATGTCGGCCCCGAACTCCTTCAGGGCCAACAAGTGTGGTTCGACCGTGCGGTCGCCGAGCTTGCAACCACCTGCGAATGGGATCCTAAAGGAGTCTGCCTCGTGCATCAAGGAGCCTATCAACAGCAGCACCGACCGTGTCATGCCAGCAGCCACTCCGTCGAGATTCTCCAGCAGCAGCTTCTCAGGACGCCGGATCTCTAGGTCATTTTCGGGCAGCCACATGACCTCGACGCCGATGCTCTCCAGCACTTCGACCATGCGAAAGACTTCTTCAATGCGCGGGATGGACCGGAGCGTCGTGACTCCATGGTTCAGCAACGAGGCGCACAGTAGACCAACGGCGGCATTCTTACTCGTTTTGAGGGTGATGATGCCCTTCAGCTCCTTGCCGCCGCGGATGCGCAGGTGGACGGGTTCGTTGCCGGCAAGGCCGGTTGGTTGCTTGTCAGACATCGTGGCGGGAAGGGGATGGAGGGGTTCTCGGTCGTGCTCCATGGTGATCCCTGGCAAGAGATTGCTGTTCGATGCCTTGCCCTGACGCGCCATGAGGGAGACTCGTGATCCTCGCGAGGGCAGTCCTGTCTTCGCGTATGTGGCTACGGTCTTCCAACTGTGAGACATGATAACGACATTCATCTACAAACGTGTATGAGTCCCATACCTTCACACCCTCAACTCTAAAGGAGTGTACAGAATACACCAGTCGTGCAATGGGCAGGGACTATATATCAGCTTACTTACTATGAGCTTGTCACGATTGCGCCGTCGTTGAGTAGGCGTCCCAAACTGAACGCAACCCTGCCGCAACCATTTTGTACCTTACTGAAGAGATGGATCATTCCACTACGCCGCCGCTGCTGGATCCATCCAGGTGTCGGCTCCCCGTGCTCCATAATGCGCCTTTGGCCGACCATTCGACTATGCGACTGGGCGGTTCGGCCGCGTACCTGATCGAGATCCATGACAAGGACGAGCTCACCGAAGCCATACGCTGGGCAGGTGATCGGGAGCGGCAGCAATATCATCTGGCGCGACGAGGGGTTCGATGGTGCGGTGCTGGTCAACAAGATTTTGGGTTATCACGTCTTCGAGGAGGATGGTCAACACGTCCAAATCAAAGTCGGTGGTGGGGAGCCATGGGACGCCGTGGTGGCACGAGCAGTCGACGCCGGCCTGACGGGCATCGAAGCGCTCAGCTTGATACCGGGCTCGGCCGGCGCGACGCCAGTCCAGAACGTGGGGGCCTATGGGCAGGACATCTCCCAGACGCTGACGACTCTGGAGGCTTATGATACGCGATACGACTGCTTCGCGGACATACCCGGCACGCACTGCGGATTCGGATACCGGACCAGCCGGTTCAATACCCTAGATCACGGGCGCTTCCTCGTAACATCTGTCACTCTACGTCTGAGGCGAGGCCGTCTTGAGCCTCCATTCGATCCCAACCTGCAAGCGTGCCTCAGCAACAATGCGGTAACCGACTACACGCCGGCGATGATCCGAAAGGCAGTCATAGCCACCCGTAAGGCCAAGCTTCCCGATCCCGCCGTCGTTGCCAACTGCGGCTCATTCTTCGTGAACCCGGCCATCAGTCGCGAGACGTTCCAATACCGGAGGATTTTTCGTGAGCCGGACGTGCCGCACCGGGAAACACCAGAGGGAAAGGTCATAGTATCGGCCGCCTAGCTCCTCGACCGCGCTAGCTTCGGGGACTACCACGACGCCGAGACGAGCATGGCCACCTGGAAGAACCAGCCGCTGGTTCTTGTCAACGAGGCGTCGAGGTCCACGGCCGACCTGCTGGTCTTCAAGCAGAGGCTGGTTGACGCTGTCAGGGCACGGTTCGGTGTTACTCTGGAACAGGAACCGGCGCTGCTCCCCTGAGACTCGATCTGCTATTGAAGAGCGCCAGACATGGAAAGTGGTGGTTGCGCCTCATGGCAACTCTAGGCTGAGGCTCAAGTGGCTACCTTAGGTAGGAACAGCATAAGATAAGCGGTTCACTCGTGGCTTTGGAACCACATCGTTCAAACTCTCCTATCCCCATCACCCATACCTACGTGACACTGCCAACACGCTCTTTCCAGCAAACCCTCTAGTCTGGTAGCCGCCCCAGCCCCAGATCTGAATCCTGTCTTGCTTTTCATCTGACATCCCCATCTTCCTCACATCCCGGCCAAGCCAAGATTGCAATGAAGCGTTTCGATTCGCGTCGCCTGGAAGCAGTGTAAAGACCAGGGACACAGTGGAGTCCGACCATGGGCAAGCCCAGAGGGAAGGTCTCCGAGTTGCAAAAATAGGGATAATCAAATTTTAGTCAATAGACTATAAAAGAGATTAAACTGAAGTCAGAGTTAGCTTGATGTCGAAGAGGTAGAGGTCGAAGAAGTAGGGGGTCGAAGAGGTCGGGGGTCGAAGAGGTAGGGGGTTTGTTTCGGCGGTTCTAGACGGACCTTTTAAGAACAGATACTACTATAAGGACGTTAGTAAAGTATAAAAAGACAAAGACCAGCTTAGATCAACTAAATTACCACTTGATCTAAGCCAAAGGGCAAAGAGAGCTGAGGAAAAAAAAGAAGAAGAACGGGTTCTAGGAGCGAGGAGAGAGGTGTATATATATGGCTGTACTTAGTCCGTGCGTGAGGTGAGGGTTTGCAGTCCGAGTCATACCGCTCCTATTTGGGCTTCGGTTGAGTTCCACTCCGCCTTGGGTGTACCTGTAGGGTAGGTTGGCCCGGAGAACCTGCGGGACATCCGTCTAGTGAACGTCGAGGTTGGCTCGAGAAGGACAGACGACCGCTGGACGAAATCCTGCAAGCTCAGTGTACCTGTGAGGTAGAAGACGGCGAAGATAGATCTCACGGATATTGATATGTTGGCTAGCTACGCGCCTAAATGTACGCTCAAGGCTATATCTCCCATATCTGCAAGTAATCAGACAATGTCCATTCGCTCCTCTCGGATATTTCTCATGCAGCACTTCCGAGCCAGACAGTAGATTTAGATCACTGGTCCTCGTATCAGGGCCTCCTCCTCCAATATGTACCCAAACTCCTTTTCTTGGCAGCGTAGCGAGAAGACAGCTCGCTGCCAGGGTCGTGTACTTCTGCGCCGCTGCGCCCGGATGTGTCCCCAAGGCGTAGTATCTCGCAAAACACTGTGCCATCCCAAACGCCAGAACAAAATTCCAAACAAAGAACACGCTTTCCCTCTCCAAACTTGGGGTTGCCATGTGCAAATAGATAGATGATGCAAATCCGACACGCTTCACATAACAGTGGTATGCAACATAAAGCCAAGGAAACGGACCAACAAAACAGTCACGGAGGAGTGTTGCGATCAAGTGATGAACCACATACACCCGCAGTCGCTCATCTCGGACGCCTCTCGGTACTCGATGACCTTGTTATGCAGCCCCGGGCCTGGTGGGCCGGGTTCGTTCTCGACGATGTAGATGACGACGTCGTTGCCGTTCTCGTCCTTGACGGGTCTTGCCGGCTGCGCAGGGTCGCCCGTGATTTCGACCTGTCGGCAAGAGGGCATGGGCGACCTGGCGATGCGGCGCTCCTCGATCTTGATCACCTTAGGGTAGATGGGCGGTGGCATCGGCCAACTGCTGGTGTCGACCGGAGATTCGGGGCCGGTGGGCGTGGCCCCGCCGTTGCCGGTGGCGGTGGCTGCCGGTGGGTAACCGTTCGAGGCGTAGGCGCCGTTTCTGCGCAAGTTGTTTGGCGAGGTTGTAGGAGGAGGGGTGGGGATCGCGGTTGTGCTGGAGGATCCCGTCGGGGATACCTTATTCCAGCTAGAGTTTTGATTGGGGTAGATGAAGATCTCGAGGAATGTCTCGGGCCAGGTGCAGACCCAAGGCTTGTCGCCTACTTGGGCGATTCCTTTTCGCTTGAAGTCGCCGCTCCCAAACGCGTTGTTGTAGTTGCGTGCTGCTACGGGCGCTGTAGCGGACGCAGGGTTGACGGCTAGGATGTGCTCGGGGACGATGACGGTCTTGTTGAACGGCATCATCGTGAACCACGCCGCACCGCGGGCGGGTTGGAAGGTATCATTGACAAGTTCCATGGGTTTGGGGTTCGGGATAAGGAACGGTTGTTCGCCGTAGGAATAAACATGGTTGGCCAGAGTGAGTGTCTCGTTGCAATTGATGTTGATCGAGTACCCGCCAGGGTCGCGCTCGTTACGCTGGATGTTCATGGTCATGCCTGTAAAGATAAGGACGTTGCAGGTCCATGCTTGAGACAGCGTCGTGTCGTTGAAGCATGTGCTCGACACCCGATTGGTCATCAACGGTAGGCTGAAAGCTCCGGTGGCGAGCTCGGGCAGGTCTGTGGGCGTTGGTATCGGTGTTGCATCGTATGTGACTGTCACTGTGGGTGCTCCGTCATACTGGCTGTGTTGTATGTCAGTTATTGCTCGAGAGGATAATGCCTTACGGGGGGAAACTTACTAGCCGCCAGTCTTCTTGGGCGGTTTCTTGTAAGTATGCTGCTTGTCGAGGACTGTCCCAACAACCGCACCCAACACAGCCGCCACGAGGACAAGAATGACAGCACCGAGACATATCGCCCAGTATGGTACAACGCCACAGAGTCGTCGCTTACCCCATGCCTGCCACTCCTTCCTAGGCTTGTGTTTCTCCGACATGGCAACATCCGCAGCTGCGGTGTTGATTACAGTATGACTCGTATCCGTCGCAAAGCTCCGGGACGAGTGACGCGACCGCGGCGAGTCGGGGTCGTCCGCAGGGTCGAACTCGGGGTTCCGTGTCGCCAATCCGACACCACCGGCACCCGCAATGCTTGCCCTGGGCGGCGACAATTGAGCGCCAACCACAGCTGCCCCCACCGCGGGAGTTGGTGCCACTGCCGGTTGCTCAGCATCTCTTACTTTCCGTGCGTATGTTTCATCCGGGTATCTTGTGTAAGGTGGTAATTGTTCTGTATGACCGTCCGGACCAATAATGTCGGCTATCTCCTCGCCCTCGGGACCGAGGCGGCGCTGATATTGGTCCGCCATACCCGGGAAGCCAACCGGGATGGCAGCGGCCGGAACCACTGTTGAATCGTCCACGGTGGCTTGGGGATACATGCCATACGGGTGAGCAGGACCCCGTGAGACGGCAAACGAAGACTCGCCCATGGTTGTGGTTGAGGTTGTCGCTACACTGCCGGTTCTTGTGGCTCGGACATTTTGCGTGTACATGCCGTAGGGGTGCGACGGGCCAGCTGGGCCTTGATAAGGGCTCTCCTGGCCAAAGTAAGGTTCTGATATACTTGATCCGGTTGGCTCCCTCGACAGCGCGGACATTTCTTGTATGCGGCCTATTGCAGGGTCATGCCGTTGAGATATCGAGTCGTTCCCGGACCTGGGGGGTTTTGTTATGCTCGATGGACGTGGCCGTGCCGGCGCTGACCGGGTTTGTTGTGATGTAGCCGTGCCATCGCTATTCTCAACATTTTCAGATGATATCGACGGTCTTGCATTCTCGGAGCTCGACGCTGTGGATTGGAGGTTTGTCGTCGAGGAAGATGCGACGCTGGATATCGACTGCGCTGGTGGTGTTCGAAATGGCGATAATGCCTGTTCGTTCAGTTGGTCTGTTATCCGAGATGCTTGTTGTGGTCGATATTCGTCTCCTCCGAGGCCCATGGCGGCGGCGAAGTCCAAGTCCGAGTCGTCATCGTCCGGCACAGTTTCTCTCTCCCCTCCTATCACTGATATCCTCCTCGAGTTCCTCATCGACACCCTCCGCTCGACGTCAGATGCCCGCGATTTCCCCGGATCCATGGCGGCTATCGTGTGGCTGGGATGACCGAGATGTTCCTCATTGATTGTTGTCGACCATCGATTGAGGCCACAGACCGCCCGAGGTCCTCCGAGTGTGCTACGTCAATTCGGATGCCAGTGTAATCGATGCCTGTCTCGGGGAGTTGTGTCCTGTTTCGAAATCCAAGTTATATGCCCTCAGCTCAATTGTGCGATGAGTTGTGGGATGTCGCCGTATCGTGTTGGAATGGCTCCAGTTGTTGCCGAAGTGGTGGAAATGTTCGAAAGTTCGTGTTTCTGAAAGGGGCAGAGAGTCGGGAGTCTCAGACCTGGGCACCCTCCTCTCCAGTCTCCGCTCCTCCTTGGATGCATCAGCAGCAGCAGCAGGGAAAACTTGCTCCACCAGGGCGACAACCAGAACCGGACATGCCACGAGGCGGGAGAGAGAGTCCGTGCTTTCTGCACCCCAAGCTGCGAGCTTTCAGGAACAAGTAGCGCCCTTGCTGGTAAAGATGAGCTATCATTGGTCAATGTTTATTGTTCCTCCGGTGTTGTGCCAGTAAATGTGGATCGCTTGGCGGCGGGACTCCACAAAATCTCCACTTCTGGACCGGTTGATCCACCGCGGCATCTAATTCGATCTCATCGAGACATCAGACAGTCTCACTCATCGCCGAGAGAGCTGCTTCTCTCATCGTTCTTTGCTTCTTCCCTAGAGCATCTGTGCTGGACTCTATCTCTTCGTCTTGAAATCTTGACATCTCGAGCCGAGCTTTAGCTTGTTGTCTCAACATAAGCTCTCTTGCAGTACTCGATGAGATGATCGATATATGCGGCCGATCATCCAATTTCCACTCCGTCAAAGCAGCAATCCAGCAGGTCCAAGCGAACTTGACCTTCCATCGGATGGAACACAGCAGGAGAACCCAAAGGTGAGAGAGAATAGGCCATAGTAAGTACTTCCGTACCTCTCAGTATTGAATGGGATCGACTGGCCCTTCGATCCGGCTGCTAATGAGGAGCAACATATATTCGACTCAAGTGTCACAATAACTGTGTCGCCATCCATTCGTCCAGGTCGATTGAGCCTAATTCTGCCGCATTCTCTGAGAGATCAAGAGTCATCAAGCTGCCAGCTGCTCACCATACTGGCCCATACCATACCTCGGAGTTCTCGCTGTCTAGTCCGTAAGTATGAGACAAATTGATTCCGGCCAGATGAAGCGTGATCATGATATAGATCACGAACTTTCATCTTGTGGCTGGTCTCCTCCGTGCTCCATGTCAAATCTGCCGTCACATCTTGCCGCCCCGAGCAACCGACGCTTGCTCCGCAGTCATTCGGTCTTCTGCTCTTCCGTCATCGGACTCGCGACTGAGAACGAACTGGTCAACAACGACAGTCGACGATATTGAACTTGTACAAAGCAATATATCACTGCTGGAGCGCATGGCGCACTGTTCAACACCGAAGGAAGCAGCGCTATGGAAGAATAGAACGCTGTCACGTTCCTTCGAATATCGAAGTACCATGCGCTGTATTCTGCGAATGGAGGGTACCCTATCTGGGACCATTCTGTCTCCGCGAAGAGCTTTCTGTCCACTACTTCGTATGGATTTGGGGGATTCAGGTTGGCGTCTCTGATGGTCCGCAAGGAACACTTGTAGGAAAATCGTGATGGCTTTATACACGTATTCGTTCATCTGATTCCGTAGATCTCAGATTGGACACTGAGATCAGACCTAGCATCGGCAGTGGATTGCCAAGAGGTGATGAAACTCCTAGGACTCAGCGCAGAGCTTGATACAAGCTAGAACACGCGTCAGCTATTTCCAGTCTGACACCACTGGAGTTGACGTTTGTTTCTGCACATATCCAGCCCTGCTGTAGGTCCATGGCCGTTCGAGATCTCCCAAACACGACCATCATGATAGCTTGACTGACGACCAAGCTCTGGCAGTCGCATATATTGACCTGGGTTAGGGTATACAGCCGACCGCCTGCTTCGACGTCTTCCAGGTTTCCATGTCAGGCTGCTTTTAGCCGGCAATGCTTTTGCTTTTAGGCAACCGAGACGACAAGCCTCGGATCGCACAGCAAGCATGCTAGTGCCGGCGACGTGGATGTTGTATGAGGCTCTGCTGAGGAATTAGCTGGCATTCACCAAACAAATCTCCTACCTTGACCTATCAAGCAAGCAATGGAGTAATCTAGGTTTCCCTCTGTGTCCAAGGTAGGGTGGGCAGTCGTGGTAGAAGGCGACGCCAAATTTACCTGACGGCTCGGGAAAATGGCCATGCGCATTCAGAGCAAACCGCTTGTTCTGATGTAAGCAGCTGTATTCCGGAGCATGGTCCGCAAACATGCCGGAGCGGAACAGGGACACTCCAGAAGGGGATATTGGAAACGGTCTCTGCAGCGGGAGACCGGCGGGACGAGAATGTCCTATGAGAGAACCAAGACGAGACGGCTATCAATTGGACGGAGCATTGGACGGAGCCCAATGGCTAATGGTAGAAGAGTATAACTGTCGGATTCCGATGCCAGGGCGCCAGTCAGTACATATTCAAGCCGGTCGCCGTCCGGTGTGGTGACCTCAAGGCCGGTCGAGGTCTTGTAGGTTGTGTCACCGGCCTGCATGGCCGATCGAACCACCATGCCAGCCGCGACAGCCAGTCCTTCTGAGACTGGATCGGTCACGTCAGCCATCGTGCGTCCCGGTTCCTGTACGTATAATATCGCATGTCGCGGAATTGGTTGATTTGAAGTGTCGCTTGATAGGAATGAAAAATGATGAAACGGATGTCCTCCGGGGGCACCACAGCAGCGCCTCGCAAGTTGATGACTTGCAGCAGTTAGTCTCTTTCAGTACCCTAACCGCGGTGAGTTTGCCGGTCAAGGTCCACAGCCGTGTCGGATGGGAGCATGGGAGAACCAAACCAGGCCGTCGAACTTGTGATCGTGACGAACTGAAGACCGAACTGCCGGATACCAGAGGCGGAAGCCAAGTGACGAGAAAGCCTTGCTGTTCTGCCTCGGATGACATGCTCTCATATCCGGAGTTGCCTCATGATTAATCGACTGGCCGGGCAGCCGCGTCAATCTGCTGCATCATGAGGTTATGAAATGCAGTGACGAGAATGGTGAGAGTCCAAGAAGTGTGGGAGAGTGTGGGGAGGTCGGCAACAGTTGAAGATGATTCGGTGCCAGCAAATGTAATTGCTGGAAACGATTGGCTGAGACGCCTCCAAGCTCGCGGTTCTCCACATATTCACCTGCCACGATAAAGCTGCAAGAACCTGCGTTACGATGCACCTTCCATAAGGTGCCTTCCATCACCACGGGAATGCCAGCAAGACCAACCGGAAGCCTCACTTTCCCTTTTCTCTCACCTGCCCAGAAAGTTGTGAAGGCGACGTACATTTTTTTCTTTTTCGTCTTTCACATCTAGAACCGCGGCCACGACACCATCAAATATCAGATGGCCTCTTTCTCACCTCACACCACATTGAATGCCGTCCTGTTGTGAACCGATGCGCTGGCAGGTCTTGTGCCACCTTCCATTCGTTTCCCACTTCCGTTTTCCGCCAGAAGAGAACGAAAAGGAGAGACAAGAGAGGCCCCAAAACTCGAGGCCACGTTGTCCATCCAAGACACAAAACACGAGGGGAAACGAGATCCAGGAGACAGCCACTTACACCTCGCGTCTGCGTTGTCAATCCTGTGACATCCACATTGACTCGAGTCGGGTCTTGACATGACCATGATCTCACAGCGCAGCCTTGTCACGAACACATCAAGGAGGCTCTGGCTGCTCACCAGAACTTCAACCCCCCAGCACGGTATGATATCACTCTCTGCATGCGACCGGCGAGGGGTTCTTATCTTTTTTCTGTGCACTGCTTCAGTGACGTCTGTGCCTGTGTGTCTCGGCTCTATCACCAACATCCCATCACATCTCAGCGACTATCCAGTGAACGACAGAAGATCTTGCCCTCTTGGCCAGAACACCCACAGGGCTCACCATTCCCTCACCGCCCTGCACTTCCAAGGAGACATGCAAGTCGGGCATGCTGTGCCCGGTTGCCCGGGTTGTACCTTCACCTCCGAGCCTCTCACAGGGCTCCATCTCAGGATTAGGGCGAGTGGCTCTGGTCTTACTGTGAGATGTGACATGCATCTGGTAAGCTGAAGGAGGGCCAAGGTCTGTCCTGAGAGGCCCGACACGCAATGCAGCATCAATGTTGCCCAGCTTCAGTTGGAGAAAGCAGCAGGCTACAGGCAGAACTTGCGCTTGCTCCATTCACTCACAGCTAACCAATTCGGCCGCTTCGATGTGAGGCTCTAAGCGCCCTCTGCCTACCAAGTGGTAGGTGAGGGGTCAGGACTTCCAGGGCTGGAACCAGTGGTCAGTCTCTGGCCAGTGGAACCCCCCAAGGACTTGCCCGAGAAGCACGCACGCACGCAGCCTGTATGTTGCTGTATCCGTCCCATATGCTGTCGAGCACTCGTGCAGTTCTCATCTGCTAGCCAGACGGATTTAGCGAACTCACCCCTCCTCCTCCTCCTGTGCTACGACGTATGGCCAATGCACGAGATGTGCACGAGCGACAGCCTCCGATCGCCCGGTGCTGCTGGGGGACAGGTGTGAATCCGGTGAGTGTGTAATGCGGAAGCGATGTGCGAGCATATTAAAAGTCAAGCATTGCCCCGTCAGCACTGTCTCTGTGCTTCTTCCCCCTTTGCCCTGTCTTGTCGTTGATCTGCCTCTCTTCCTAGCCTCAGATTTCGTCTCACTCTCATCCACATCCAATCGCTGCACTCAGTGGTCGGTCACATTGGCTTCACATCCGGACGATCTCAAGCCCCGCTGCTGAAGATCTGCTGCCGTTGCCCATTGACCCGTCGACCACCGCCTACCTACCTTCTCAACCACCCCTTAACGGCAGGCCCGTACAAAACTACAACCTATAATAAACCCCAGCCCAATATTATCACCATGTCCGTCTCCTCCCGCAGCAGCTCCTCCTCCTCAGCCTCCAGCTGGTCGGGCAAATCCCGCACCTCCTCCAAATGGAGCACCTCCACCAGGTCCCGCGAGCGCAAGCTCCCCAACACGAGCGCCGTAAACACCCTAGTCTGGTTCTCAGGTCGAAATCCAGCCAAGGTTAAGGGCGTCAAGGTGTACGAGACTCTCTACGAACGAGACGACGACACGCGCAGTAACCGCAGCGGCTGGTCCACCTCTACCATGAGGAGGAAGGAATACGAAGTCGTCTTCATTGAGTCGCCCCGCATTCGGTCGGACTGGTACGATAACACCACCACCTCCTACTCCCGCGGGTGGAAGACTTCCAGCACGGGGCGCTCCTCGCGCGCCTCGGGGCGGAGTAGCAAAGTCGACCCCTGGGCCGGTCGGGGTCGCGGGGCGACGGTGGTGGATGACGACAATGGGAGTGATGATGGGAGCGACGACGGCAGCGAGGCCGAGTACGGCATTCCTGTACAAGGGCCGCCGATGGGGATGGGGATGGGCATGCCGCCGCCGCCACCGGGTATGAGGCCGATGGGAATGGGACCACCGGGAATGGGCGGGATGCCGCCTCCACCGCCAGGGTTCGGTAGGCCGATGGGCGGTATGCCGCCGCCTCCTCCTGGGTTTGGAAGGCCGGGTGGTCCACCGGGTATGGGACCGCCGAGGATGGGGCCGATGCCGCCGCCTCCGCCTCACGCGGGTGGGAATGATGACTTCATTCAGCTTTCATGATTAATGGTCTTTTATGTGTTATGACCTGGCGTTTGTTATCGAGCGAGGAAATTGGCGTTACTTGTACTTTTGGGCTATTGTATAATCTCTTCTGTTTCTTGGATGTGTTATTTGTCGGGTATTCAAAGGGGCTTAAGGGTTCAGGGAAGGGTCCAGAGTCATGTTTAACGACGAGATGTCATTACATATATCTTCGTAGACAGCAGCACAATACTACCCTGCTGGTGGTAAAACACAGGACATTATCGACACTGGTGATGCATGAAATGATTGCGCTTGCAACTCAAGCCAATGCTTTTTTATACTTTTTCAGCGCCATCACGATCACTAGCACCAGAGCGAAGCTGACCTGCGCTCATGTACCTACCCTATACGACATGTCCAACCGCCAAAACCACGAATGCCTCAAGCTTTCTCCGTCAGAACCATGATCTCCCCTCTATCGCGTGCCGTCCAATAATACCTCGATGAAAGTAAGACGACGATAAGGCCCGATTCTCCCGCCTCTCAGATAGTGACGTGGCCAAGATGCGTTTTTGAGAGGCTCAAAGTCTGACCCCAAAGCATGAGAATCAACTTGCTAACGCCCCTCCATTCCTAGGGAAGGACTCGTCTGCGGCCCAGTGACGCCAATCCCAGCGGTGAGATCTGGGAAGATCTCGCCAGCCAGTGCGGGAGGCCTGTCGACGGCTGCGACGGCAAGGTTAATCAGGAACCCCTGAAATCGCGGGGGAGGCCTGTCTCGAACGGCTGCCCGATTGACTCATCCCGTCATCCAATCAGATGGGTTAGAACTTGCTTGGTGTAACTTCAACGTCGATGTTTCATGCAAACCCCGCCATCTTTTTCTTCAACGCTCACCGTTCGGTTTCCCCGTTCCCGGAGGCTGAGTTGCAGACTCGTTAACGGCCCTGTCCAGCTGAGAAAGAGATGCTGTATTCACACCTCACTGCCCTGCCGTTACTGGGGAGGAGGACGTCATTGTCATTGAAACCTCGTCACGGCTTGTCAGCCTTGAGAACCCTCCGGCTGCCTCATACCACCCTATGGCCAACCGCCGGGAACAGAAGCGATTCGGTCCAGGCCTCTGGATGCGCTCAGCACCCAATCGGGATAGCTGCTTCGTAAACACCATCGAGTGGTTACACAACACGCAGCCCGAACTCTCAGTCATTTACATCCCGCACATTCATTCACGGCCCCGAAACACCCGTGGCCAAGAAAGAGGCAGCCTTCGTGTCCTACGCAATATGGGCCGACAGCAAGCGCGCGTGTTCTAGAGCTCCATCATCACGAATGAAACTAGTCTTCACGAAAGCATGTGAGCAATAACCCACCTTTGATGCCTGAACAACAACCCTTCCAAGACATCGCGTACGTTTCCCGCCTTACCCTCCCAACCGGAGCCTGCATACCGGCGGACCAGTCACAGGCCGGAGGAGCCCTCCGGCGCCAGCCGTGGACAACCCCTACCTACAGAAAGCTGGGATTAGGCTGTGCTGGCTGCCGTCGGGAGAGGCTCACTTCTCTTCCCTGCTTCTCGGGTTCAAACTACCACCTTATGCTGACGTTACTCTAGTCTAGTCCATGACTAGAAACAAGCTCTGCCTAGCCTAGTGCTGCTCGTAAGCTTGCCCTGTGACTAACACACCGCATACGACCAATATCAAGCATTCCGTCTGTTTGGGGCCATGGTCCGCGCACCACTTCCATGCGCAAGGCGCAAATCACAAACCAATCTACCTACCACACAAAGGATACAACTGGCTGGACAGGCAAGGAGGACATGTCAGCAGTGCGCTACTAGTGTAGTGCGGTGTGTCCCGGTTGATTGGGCCATAGCCCGGCCTTGCAGGGGCTCTGTCTATTCGCTTGACGAGTTCTCGTCGCCTCATGCAAAGCTAAGCTATACCTGCAGGACAGAAAACAAGCCACACACGCCGTTCGCCGGCGAATGGCTCACAAGGTCCTGCTGGTTGGGTATTTGCGACAGCTTACCGCATGCGTGGGGTTACCTCACGGCTTTTGCTTCTTGGGTGGCTTTGCTGCCTTGTGAAGTATGGGGAAAACAAATATGTTGTGGACGGCGCAAGGCATCAACGAGGTAAGAAGGTAACGTATTGATGGATGGATGGGATATAAAAATGTTGGTTGTCCCCAGCTCATTGTCGTGGTTTCATTTCGATTCCTGTTTGAAGTATTCAAGACGGTACCAGTTGGTGCTGGAGCGATACTACAGTATTCTTGTATATTCACACTGATTCCTTACATTCATCGGGCTGTCGACACAGTTGTCTTAAGCCACATCGCCGCCCATCCTACTACCTTCTGCGTTTCACACACCACCACATCACATCATGGCATCAGCAATACCCTCCGTCGGGGCACCCACCCCCTCACTGACAGACATCCCCCTCACCGCAACCGCCCTTCCCCAGATCGCCATCCTGGACATGTTCATCCCAGGCTTCAGCGTCTTCTCCGACGCCGTCAGCCGCTACCTCCACATCGACCTGAACCTCTACATCCCCCTGGTCCTCGTCGCCTCGGGCGCCATCTTCTGCTGGAAGTACTTCAGCGAGGTCTTCTGGGACTACGTCTCGTCCTACGCCATGTCGTCGGTCGACATCCGCACCGACGACGAGCTGTACAACTATATGATGGCCTGGGTCGCGAACCAGAACTTCAGCCGGGACTCGCGCAGGTCGATCGCCAACACCAACGTCAACTCCCGCTCGTGGTTCCTCTTTAGGTGGGACCGGGACGACGACGAGGACGAGGACGGCACCACTGGCGGTAAAAAGAAGAAGGACCTCGCCTACACGCCCACCTTCGGGAGCCACTACTTCTGGTACCGCGGCCGCCTGCTCATCTTCCGCCGCAACCAGAACCGCGACCAGGCCACGTTCATGACGGTCTCCGAGAGGGAGGAAGTTAGTCTCTCCTGCTTCGGCCGCAACCCGTGGATCCTGAAGGAGCTGCTCAACGAGGCGCGCGAGGTGTACGTCAAGAAGGACGAGTCCAAGACGCTCATCTACCGCGGCACGACGAAGGGCGGCAGCACGGAGCCGACTTGGCAGCGGTGCATGGCGCGCACGTCGAGGCCGTTCAGCACGGTTATTCTCAACGAGAAGGTCAAGAAGGACTTGATCGATGACGTGACGGATTACCTCAACCCGGCGACGAGGCGGTGGTACAGTAATCGAGGGATACCGTACCGCAGGGGCTATCTGCTCTACGGCCCGCCCGGGACGGGGAAGAGCAGCCTGAGCCTGGCGCTGGCGGGGTTCTTCAAGATGAGGATTTATATCGTCAGTCTGAGCTCCGTCACGGCGAACGAGGAGAACTTGTCAAGTTTGTTTGCCGAGCTGCCGCGGCGATGTGTGGTGCTGCTGGAGGATATCGACACGGCCGGTCTGACGCACACGAGGGACGGGATGGAGGGGGGTGGCACAGATGACGAGACAGGGGGTGTCGTGGGCGAGGAGCAGCCGAAGAAGAAGAAGAAGGCCGGCAGTACCGTTGCTCCGGGAGGGGTCAATAACAACGCTTTCGGCAGGCTGTCGCTGTCGGGGCTGTTGAACATCCTCGACGGTGTGGCCAGCCAGGAGGGACGGGTGCTGATCATGACGACCAACCACATCGAGAAGCTGGACAAGGCGCTCATTCGACCGGGACGGGTGGACATGATTGTCAAGTTCGACCGGTCGGACAGGGACATGACGGCTGCTATCTTCCGGGCTATCTACGCGCCACTCGAGGGGGACGATGTCGCTCCGACCTCTGTGGCTGTCAATGTCAAGGAGTCGAAGCCGTTTTTGTCCTTGGCCTGGAAGTCCTCGGCCAGTGCTGCCGCCGAGCAGGCGGAGAGGGAGAAGAAGGTTGCTGAGACGAAGAAGAAGGCAGAGGACGAGCAGAGGAAGAAGGGGGAGGATATCGCCAAGGTGGAGAGGTTGGCGGAATTGTTCGCCGATCGCATCCCGGCGCATGAGTTCAGTCCTGCGGAGATTCAGGGGTACCTGCTCAAGAACAAGCGGGACCCCGATGCAGCCGTCGAGGGCGCCGAGAGCTGGGTGGTGGAGACGAGGAAGGAGAAGAAGGAGAAGGAGCTGAAGGAGGCGGAGGAGAAGAGGAAGAAGGAGGAGGAAGAGGCGAAGAAGAAGGAGGAGGAAGAGAAGGAGAAGGAGAAGGAGAAGGAGAAGGAGAAGGAGAAGGAGAAGAAGAAGGCGAAGAAGACGAAGAAGAGTAAGGGTAAGGGAAAGAAGGAAGAGAAGGACGAGGAGAGCGATAACTCTGGCTCCGAGTCCGGGGAGTCCTCTGAGGAGTCTGAGTTTGAGGAGGAGACTGCGAAATCCAAAAGCAAGAAGTCGAAGACCAGCGTCAAGGTTGAGAAGCCGGCTGAGGAGAAGCCATCAGAGGAGACTGGTGCTAGTCAGAATGAGATTGTTGCCCAGGAGCCGGTCAAGGAGAAGGAGTCAAGTCCTGCCCCCGGATCTGAGGATAAGTTGCTGGCGGAGGAGAAGAAGCACGGTGGAGATTCTGGGTATGGGACTCCCTGACAGCGGTCTCATTGTATTTTCTCATTTTCTCATTTTCCTATTTCGGCTTGGTTCGGCTCCGGTCAATAATAGTATCTGCAGACTGTTAGCATCACTGCATTTGTGTTTCAAGGGATGGAGTTTATGGTAGCGGGTGCCGGGTCTGCCACTCGCATATTCTCAGCGGAGAAATACGAGTACGTAGATGGATTCTCCTCTTCACGTCTAATACCACACTCGTGATAGCTTCACCCTGTGTTCTTTCATACTGTGCCGTATTCGGGAAATGAGGTTGTCGTCATCAGAAGGCTAAGATACCTCGATCTGTAAACATGAGGCTATCGAGATGGCCCTGCAAAGCTGAAGGCGATGGCTTCAGCAGCTCTGATTGGCCATTGGACGGTGACGTTGCGCTAAGCCACGGTGAAGGTGGAGAGACAGATGGTCCGTGCAATAACCGTCCGGCGGCGTTCCTGCAGCTAAGCCGGTCATTTTCGGAGAAAGTGATTGGTCGACATCTGCTTGTGAGACCCTGGGATGCTGCCCGTTTGCCACTCAGTTCCCCCCAATCTTCAACATCTAGTACCACAGTAAAAGTTCCTCGACGTACAACCTTATCCTGAGTGATGATGGCGATAACCTCACTCCAGAGGCTGACGCGTCAATTGTTGACATGCTGTTGATGCGTGACTAACACGGGACATAGACGCTTGGCGCTGTACCGTGTTAGAGCAGTAACCCACACGGATCTAAGATTGCAGTGGGTGCGATTTGAGTGATAAGATGTTGGTGGGCAGATGTTAGTGGGGACATGTTAGTGGGGGACCCTGTGGCGCCGTGTTTTCTTTGAGATGGCCGGCCATGACAAGAGGAGCCTGAGGAGGCAGGAGGCAGGAGGCAAGGGGCGGTTCATCCCTTGTTGCCATCTACTGTGGTACCTTAGCCCGGGTTGAAGGAGAATAATATCAAGAGAAGGTGTACAGTAAGTCTATTGCATATAAAAGGGTTATAAGTTCCCTCTCCTCAAGTTGGCATCAGAACATCAGACATTCTTCAGCGCATCTTGATTGTTGCCCACACATCCGGTCCGCACGTGTGCATCTCCTCGAATCCGCTGAGATCTGATAAACTTTTCTCAATTCTTGAAAACGTCACCTCAGGGACTGAGAGCCATCCAGCGCCTCCACCATTCTCCGGCAGTGGCACATTCCACAGAGCGACGAGTTACAACCTGGAAGTGGCACGAACGTGAGTGTAAAAGACCCTTGCCAATTCGCCTCCCGGGTACCTGGAATTTATTCCCCTTGGAAAAATGTTGGGAAACCCCAAGCCGTCCCTTCCCGCTTCCAAGAGCTGGAGTTCTGGACCAAGTAACTCGGCACATGCTTCAATGCAATAAGGATTGGCCACTTGCTGAACAAGGCAGGAACTAGAGTCTAATTGAGGACCGAGTCCCATCATTCCTCTTCTTGCCAAAAAGTTCAAAGAGGGACATATCCTGGAGAAAACGGCGGTGAAGATGGATCAACCCCCAAAAGTGGAAACATCCGACTAACGTGCCCCTCATTCTACACAGTGGTCCCCTTTTAACAAGTTCATCTCTTCTCTCCGGCAACACCCTTTATTTTCTCGACAACACCACGATCCTTACCGCCTCTCGACTCGCCAATACTTCTTCCTGTGGTTTCTAGTTCGTGACTGCCTCGCAACCCGCCTCCCGTCATGTCTTCCCGCCCTCAGAACATTGGCATCAAGGCCATTGAGATCTACTTTCCCAGCCAGGTTCGTGTTGTACCCCCTTTTCTGGTGCCCAGCCGACATCGCTTGGCTGGGCAACACACAGGACGCCTCTTTACAAACCCCCCCAACAATACCAATTTGCGAGAAAGAGACTGACGGCGACCTTGACAGTATGTCGAGCAATCCGAACTCGAGAAGTTTGATGGCGTCAGCACCGGCAAATACACAATTGGCCTCGGCCAGACCAAGATGGCCTTCTGCGACGACCGCGAGGGTGAGTCTTGCCATTGTCCCCCCAGAAGCGTGTTTCTTACAGGACACGCGCCCCAATAGCTGCTGCTTGCGCTCCTTATCCACTACCCCATTACTGACCGCGCTGTCCCTCCAAACAGACATCTACTCCTTCGCCCTGACCGCCGTTTCCAAGCTCATCAAGAACTACAACATCGACGTCAACAACATTGGCCGCCTCGAGGTTGGCACAGAGACTCTCCTTGACAAGTCCAAGTCCGTCAAGACTGTGCTCATGCAGCTGTTTGGCGACAACACCAACATCGAGGGTGTTGACACCGTCAATGCCTGCTACGGAGGTACCAACGCCGTCTTCAACACCGTCAACTGGGTTGAGTCCTCGGGCTGGGATGGCCGTGACGGTATCGTGGTCGCCGGAGATATTGCCCTCTACGCCAAGGGCAACGCCAGGCCCACTGGTGGTGCCGGTGTCGTTGCCATGGTCATCGGCCCCGATGCACCCATCGTCATTGACGCTGGCATGCGCGGCACATACATGCAGCACGCCTACGACTTTTACAAGCCCGACCTGACGAGCGAGTACCCCTATGTTGACGGCCACTACTCCGTCAACTGTTACAGCGAGGCTCTGGACGGTTCCTACCGCGCATTCTGCAAGCGGGAGCAGCTCCTGACCAAGGGCGTCAACGGCCATGCCAACGGACACACCAACGGCGTCACTGACGGCCCCGTCAAGACGCCCCTCGACCGCTTCGACTACATGTGCTTCCACTCGCCTACCTGCAAGCTTGTCCAGAAGTCGTACGCTCGTCTTCTCTACCACGACTACCTGGCCGATCCCGACTCTCCGGCGTTCGCTGATGTTCCCCCCGAGGTTCGCGACATGGACTACAAGAAGTCCCTGACCGACAAGGTCGTCGAGAAGACCTTCATGACCCTCACCAAGAAGCGTTTCCAGGAGCGCGTCAACGGCTCAATCCAGGTCGCCACCAATGTCGGCAACATGTACTGCGCCAGCGTGTGGGGCGGTCTCGCCAGCATCATCGGCCACATCGAATCCGAGGATCTCCAGGGCAAGAGGCTAGGTCTCTTCAGCTACGGCTCCGGTCTCGCCGCCAGCTTCTGCTCGTTCCGCGTCAACGGCAGCACACAGAACATCAAGGATGTTCTCCAGATCCAGAAGAGGCTCACCAACCGGAGGGCAGTGCCCCCTGAGACCTTCGATGCCGTAAGTTGAACCCCGCAAACCCTGAGATGTGTAGCCTGTACTAACCCACCGTCCAGATGTGCGACCTGCGCAAGAAGGCCCATCTCCAGAAGAACTTCACCCCCGTCGGCGACGTGTCGACCATCGCGCCCGGCACATACTACCTCGAGAAGGTTGACGACATGTTCAAGCGCTACTACGCCGTCAAGGAATAGATTCTTTGATATTTACGCATAGACATGACAGACGGAGTCGGAACAAGAAAACCGGCTTCAAGTCTGATTTCCAGAGTAAGCCGGTGCGAATATAGACGCTTTTTGCTACAGGGAGGAGCGAGCTAGCATATAGAAGCATGCGGGCAGGCTATGTTCGGGACACGAATCTCGATAATCAGTTGCGGCTGCGGCGTGGTGTGGCGTTTGATGTTCAGCATCTTGAAAGACTCCATCTTTCTGAGAAGGCTTTGTGAAAGAGCATGCAGGGGACATTGGGAGAGAGTTGTTGATGGACGGAGTCCGATAATGATTATTCGATGCGTGGGCAATTATGGTTGCCTCCCTGTGTGTACATAGGGTCGGTCTTGGGACTTATTCATCCCGTGGCCTAAGAGTTAATAAGAAAAGAATATAGAAGTGCCCTGATCTGAGATTATCTCGTTTGTGTAATGGGTATCATCGCTTTGTTAACGCCTGTGGCCTGTCACCAAATTCAGCACCATGACGCCATCTGAGCTCTAGACTCTAGCCGGAGCCCACGTTGTCGCTCCTGGCAACATCATTCTCAGCCCCAGCATCAAGGCCTTCAGTCCCGGCACTACCAGGACCACTACCAGGGCCAGTCTCGGTCTCAGTACCGCCATTCGTAGTCCCAGTTGCAGCACCACCCATTTGTGTCCCAGAATTCCCACTCTTTGTCCCATCACCGCCACCCTCCTTTCCGTCCTCACCACCACCACCACCACCCGGCATCTTAGGCACAAACCCCTTCTCAGCCCACTTCCCCTCCAACCTCCCCAGAAAGTCCTCCGCCATATGTTTGGCCTTCATCTCCCCCTTCTCCCGCCTCTTCCTCTCCACCTCTCTCCTCCGTTCCTCGACCTCCCTCCTCCTCCTCTCCTTCAACTCCTCCCTCTCTTTTCTAATAGTCTCCGTGCGTTTCCTCTCCTCTTCCAACCCCTTCATCTCTTCCCTCCTCACCTCCTCCTCCTTACTAAAAGCGTAAAACCCCGTGCCCCTATTCCTTATTTCAGCTTGCGCATCGTAGTGCCGCGCCTCGGGCGGCGTGGCGCTGCGGTCGCGCTTGCGCGCCAGCTCCTCCATCCTGTCCGGGTCCTGGACGACGAACGCCTCCGCCTGGACGGCCGGGCCGTAAATGATCTCGCTGGGAGCGGCGGGACGGGCGGACATCGATTCCAGGTCCGCGGCGGCGTGGGTGCCGCGCGCCAAACGGCGGAGGTAGACGGCGTACGCCGATTTCGTGGATCTGCGGAGGCGGCCGAATTCGTCTTCGTATTCGATCGTTTCCTCCTCCTCTGGCTTTTTGCTCTGCTCATCATCCGACGATGAATTACCGTCGTCTTCGGACCCGGAATCAACATTAGGTTTCCCCTGCGCCTGCGCCTCGGCCCACTTCCGATCAAAGTCCACCAGCGGCTCGGCCTCCCCCTCGCGGCCGGGTACGTAATCCCCGCGCTTCATGGCGGCGTAGAGGCGAGCCTTCTCCTCCATTTTCCGCCGGGCGGAGGCGAGGAAGGCCTTCTCTTCTTCCGTGCCGGTTGGGGATTTGAGCGTGAGCTTGGAGTCGGCATCGGCGTTGGGTTGTTTTGCGCCCGGTTTTCGCTTGGCTTTCGCGGAGAAGAGGGCGTCGGTTTTGTTGGAGGATTTGGATGGCCGGGGACGGGCGGTGGTGTAAGAGGAGGTGGAGGTGGAAGAGGTGGAGGGCGCGGAGAGGAGGGAGGTTAGTTGGGAGGTGAAGTCGAGGCTGGTGCTGAGGGGCATCGACTTCTGCTTTTTCTTGGGGGGCGGTTGCCCGTAGAGGTTGGGGTCTTGGGGCATCTTGACGTGTTGAAATTAAGCGTAGACACCGTAATGGGGGCGCAATAAGTGAGAGGAATGTGTTCGCGCTTGTTTATGTTGAAGGTCGAGTTGGGGCTGATTGCACTTCCCGTCACCTTGAGAGACAGCCCGATAAGAGCGGGCCATCCGATAAGAACCGATAAGATTGGGTTGGGCCAGTTCGAAGCTCCCCGCTGTCCGGTCCGTTACAGTGGGGGAGACAAGGATGGGCTGATGACGCCGCGCCGGGACAGGTCCTTTGACCCTGACCTTGCACCCTGTTGGCATTGGCAATGTCTCGAGTTCAATCCCTCCCTCCTGTCGCCTTCCACCGTCACGCAACCAACGAACAGCCCGATCTCCTCTCCTACATGAACCTCTGCGGTCTTCAGATCTCGACAACCGCTACAGCATGAAAGCAGATATAACCCGTCAACTCAGCTAAACGGCCCATTTATCCGTCCTCGCCTGAACAGCTTCACCCAGAATCCTTAGCCTGTCGCAGAAGTTGCTATTCGCTACCTACCCACGCTTACTACCTGTCATTAATCGTCGTCAGAAGTCGCGCCGTATAACATGACGAACACGGCGAAGATGGAAGAGACGGGCTGGTACTCTAGGATCGTCGAGCTCAGCATCCTCCCTTTCAACCTACACTACATCATCCGCATGATATCGTGGTTCTTCGTACGTCCTCCCGCCGCAACAGCACCCTTCTTTCGCGGCAATGCTAACCCGGAAACCAGATAACCCTTGCCCTGGCTTTCACCCTACCCATCGTCGGCCTCATCATCTACGACTTCTTCCTCTGGATCTGGAGACTGCTCTCGACCCAGACTCCCACCGCACTCCAGCCCGACGACACCATGCGGACCGCACCGAACATGTCGCGTACTTCCAAGTCACAGATCAGCGGACGGGACCTAGCACAAGCAGCACCGTTGGACAAACCAGCAAGCGACTAGGCAATGGTTCGGAAGGCCATTAGCCCAAGTCTTGGCTGAGAGATGGACCGGCGAAATTACTCTTATGATACCCCTTTTTGGCGCCGGAAATACTATATGATCTATTTATGCGATCTGGGACAGCACCTTGATAAGATCGCTCGTCACACCCATGGCCGTCACATCGCCTCCAGCTCCCGCACCCTGGACGATAAGCGGATTGTTACCATATCTCTTCGTGTAGAAGCTGACAACGTTATCACTCCCCTTGAGCGACGCAAGCGGATGCGACTTGTCGAACTGCTCCAGCCCGACCTTGACCTGCTTGCTCGCCACGTCGATGCTACCCACGAACCGGACAACCTTGCCCTCCTTCTCCGCCGCAGCCTTAATCTCCTCCATCTGGCCGTCGAACTCGGGCAGCCGCTGGAGGAACTCATCGCCGCTGGACGCGGACTCGAGCTCCTTGGGAATCAGGCTCTGCACGGGGAACGAAGTGGGCGACTCGACCGGCAGACCGGCAATGCGCGCCAGGATGGTCAGCTTACGCGCGACGTCGAGGCCGTTGAGGTCGTCGCGCGGGTCGGGCTCGGTGTAGCCCAGCTCTTTGGCCTTGGTCACCTCGGCAGACCACTTGCCGCCTCCGGATCCGGATGTCGGAGCGAACGAGTTGAAGAGGAAGGAGAGGGTGCCGCTGAAGATGCCGACGATCTTGGTGACCTCGTCGCCGGTGTCGACCAGGTCACGGAGGGTAGACAACACGGGCAGACCGGCCATGACGGAGGCCTCGTGGTACAGCTTCGCGCCGGACTGGGCTGATGCCGCCCACATGTCCTCCCACAGCTTGTAGGAGCTCGAGAAGGCCTTCTTGTTCGGGGTGACGACGCTCACGCCCTTGCTGAGGAAGAGCGGGTATGCGTCGGCGACATCCTGGGAGCTGGTGTTGTCGACCAGTATGGCCTTGTGGGTTGCGGATGCGAGGTACTCGGCGAGCTTGGGCAGGTCAAGCGGGGATTGGGAGGAGGAGCCGAGGGCGGAGACGGCGCTGTTGATGGCAATTGGGCTGTAATCGGAGCTGTAGACAGCTTTCTTGCTGGTGCAGATGTAGGTCAGGACGAGCTTGGGGCTGGGGCGCTTCGCCGCGAGGGCTTCAAGTTGCTGGAGGAAGCACTTTCCTACTCCTCCGGCGCCTGGATCGCAAATGTGTTAGATAGAGGGATGGGGTAATGCCACGATTGTTTCTTTCAATGTCACTTACCGATGATGGCAATGAGTACTTGCTTTGAAGCCATTGTGATGTTCTCTTTACTTCTCTAGAACAAACGACTGAACTCTCAGGAACTTCAATAATTGCAGTTCGTGAATGTTAAGTCAACTTTTGGAGGGGTAATCAGACAATCCAGGAAGCTGTGACATGCCGATAGCGGGGCCCTGCCAAGTACCTTTTTGGCCCACCCAGGTTCAAAAACAAAAGCTCTCTCACCTTGCCAGACCGAAGATAAACACCCCTCGTTATCACACACCGAACATCCAGACCGAGATACCGAATCCTCACCGAAGAATTTCTTCGAGGTGAGAAGTCAAGATGTGAGTTTACATTTCATGAGACAACTCAGTCCAAATTTTGAGACTTTGCAAACCCAAGCAGTTTATTAACTACAAAACCCCTCTTCACAACAGGTCTTCTCCAGAGGCAAATTTCTCAATCGATCCTCTTCTGGTCGGCTCATCCGCAGAGGCATCCTCTTCCAAAGATCCCGTCACGATGGGCCACCGCGGCCGCAAGCAGAAGCGGGAGGAGTACCGCGCCGAGCTGGACCAGAGTGCCGAGCAGGGTATCACCACGCTACCGCGCAAGAAGTTCTACCGCCAGCGCGCCCACGCCAACCCCTTCTCCGACCATAATCTCACATAGTAATACTCTCACCCCCGCCCTTCCACTTCTCATCGACTTCATCACTAACCCTTCTATCTAGCCCCGTCAGCCCAGAAGCAATGGACTGGTCAATCCACTACCCGGCCTATCTAGCAGAAGGCGAGACGCCCAACCAGGAAGTGACGGAGGAGGACCTCCCCGCGACCCTGCCCGAGCTGCCGCCGCGGCTGGGCCTGCTCGAGCGCGACCTGGTCTGGGAGGCGGAGCAGACGGAGATGGCGACCAACCCCAAGCCGTACGTCGACAGCCAGCAGGCGGAGAAGAAAAGCGACCGGCAGGAGGACTTCGAGACGAGGATGAGGACGAAGGACACCATGATCGGGTACGGTGAGGCTGTTGCTGACGTTGATGATGAGAGGGCTGTTGGGCCGGTCGCTGACCACGAGGGTCGTGAGCTTAGGAGGGAGATGAACGGTGCTGTTGTTGTTGAGACGAAGAAGGCTGCACAACAGGAGGGGGAGAAGAAGGAAGACAAGGAGGTGGCCAAGCCGAAGAAGATGAGGAAGGAGGTCGAGGTCGCTGATATCGGGTGCGGGTTTGGCGGGCTGTTGTTCAGTCTTTCGCCTGTGTTGCCTGATACGCTCATTCTCGGTATGTTTCCCTCTTTCTCTGCTCTACTCTACAGATGGTAAAAACTAACTTTCCTGTGTGTGTGTGTGTCAAGGCATGGAAATCCGCGTCCAAGTAACAGACTACGTAGTCGATAAGGTCCGCGCCATGCGCAAGCAGGACCCGACGGGCAAGGCCTACCAGAACATCTCCTGCCTGCGCGCCAACGCCATGAAGTTCCTGCCCAACTTCTTCCGCAAGGCTCAGCTTAGCAAGATGTTCTTCTGTTTTCCCGACCCGCACTTCAAGGCCAAGAAGCACAAGCAGCGCATCGTCTCCGCCACTCTCGCAAGCGAGTACGCCTACGTTCTGAGGCCAGGCGGGATCGTGTACACGATCACCGACGTCCGGGACCTGCACGAGTGGATGGTCGGCCACTTCGAGGCGCACGCCGCGTTCGAGAGGATTGGGGAGAGGGAGCAGGAGGCCGACCCGTGCGTGGCGATCATGAGGAGCGATACGGAGGAGGGGAAGAAGGTCGCGCGCGTCAAGGGGGATAAGTTCGTGGCGCTGTTTAGGAGGAGGGAGGAGCCGGAGGAGATGCCGTATAGTGGGTGTGAGGGGGCGTGTGAGCACGAGGAGTGCGAGGAGTATGGGTGTGATTGGATGTGTGAGCATCTGGTTTGTACGCACGCTGACGAGGCTGGGGAGGATGGTATGGTTGTTGATGGACCTAGTGATGGAGGGGTTGAGACTTCTGTTGAGCAGTGACGGGGTTGAGAAGCATTTGACGGAAGGGATAGGGATACCTGCTTCGTCAAGCGCTCTGCTCTGGTGGGCAGTGGCTTACTGGAGTGTCGCAGTGGGATAGGCGGTTGCCTTGCTTGCGCCTCGTACCTTGATACCCGGTTCTGTACTATTAGAGGCATATGGGCAGCAGAGGAGTGTGGTGAGCCCTAGGAGCTGATCAGACTACGAGTCTAATCCATAGCTAGAGGGAGAATGATATCACGTCTCTCCAGGCGGCCAATCTCATACTACGTCTGGTAAGGTTCTGTCCGTGTGAGGCAGAGAGATGCAACTCGTCCAGTGGGACGGAAGAAGCAGCACCGTGCCTGTGGATGCTTCCCCCAAGACCGGATGTCGAGATCTTGCAACAGTGGATTATAGGTGGCCGGTGCGAGGTCTAAGAGCTGCACCTTGCGACAACAGATCAATTTTACTAGGCTATCAGGAGGTAAGATGGTCCATCATGCTTGTAAATTCAACAGTTCATATCTCTTCATTATATAACCCACGTCTCTTCGAAGAACATATCCCTGCGAGTGGCGAGCTTGTTATGGAGTGGCTGTAAGTCGTTTCGTGATTCGGTAATATTGCATCTTGCTATGTTCTTGATACTTGCCTCGGGCCCCCATTTGACAGGTCGACAAGCTATACAATAGCAAACCTTCTGAGCGGCACGCCCCTCGCTTCCAGAGCTTCTGCTGACATCCGTGGGTCGTAGTCAATCAGCTCCCCGGTGGTCTTGTGCCTGAAGAAATCACACACCTCTGGGTCATCCCCCGTCAGGTCCCTCCCAAGGTCTTCAAGCTCAACACGTTCCCATTCCGGGTGAGGCTCGAGTCTCGGATCCTCAGCTATGATGGGGTCATTGTTTGCTGACACGAAGCGATACATGAAGCGCCAATAGGTCTTCGGGTCGTCGTAGAGAACCACACGCCACCCTGCTGGAAGAGGTCCAAGGAGAGGGATGGCGCTGTGCAGCCCGTAGACGAAACTCTCCCCGACAAGTTCAGGACCCGTCTGGCAGCTGACGGAGCACGAGAGGGCGAGAACAGCCTAGGACCACGCATACGATATCGCCTATGAAGCGTTAATGTAACGTACTCAACTGACATAGGGACGATGCAGCAGACCTGGCTCGATACCGGGGGGGCCGATGCCGATGTATCCCTCCTCAGTGACCATGTATGTGTTGGCTTTGAAAAACCTCTTTCCAAGATCGGATAGATCCGCCAACAGATCATCCCGATAATCTGACTTTGCAAATCCTCGCTGGGAGATCGCTCCCTCGCGGAAAATCACAATTTTATTAGAGGCACTTACTATCCACTTCTCCGGAGTGAGCGGCGAGTACCCCTCCGGCATACGGCTGTTGATAATGTTCAGGCAGAGCGTGACAATATACACGTATACAAGAGCATCCCCCGTGACATATTTTGCCACGTCACCATAATGTGTCCGGTTCAGTGTGAGGTCCAAAGACCGCATGTACTCGATCATCTCCCTCCAGTCGGTGATGTGAGTATTTCCTGTAAGTGGCACAGGAGGCTGAACCACCGTCGCACACTGCAACCCTGTCACCTCAAACACTCCCCCGGATTCCGCGTATGTCAGACAGAGGGGTGAACAGCCGGACTAGAACTAAGCGGCAGGCCAGCCGCTGCTTGAGGTCGCTAGGTCAGGCACCCACGATGGTCCGCCACATCGGCGATCTTGGAGGGCGCAGCCAAACAACTCCCACCGTCGAGATTGGCGTACATGAGACAGAAAGACGTCTCTGAACGAGTCGACTAGCGACTGGGAGTAGTCAGGTATGATTCCAGCCGCGAGCTTCTGCGGCATGACACCTACCAGTGCGAAGACCGTGTCCCGAGCGTCGCCACATACTGTTCCATTGTGTTTCACAAGGGCCGTTTGAGCAGTCATGCCCCGTCGATGACCGTCCACAAATGATTTGACGTGTTCAAGTGATGTCCGTAAGGGACGGCGCGACTCTGAAGGTGGAATACCGTCGGCCACGAGCAAGACGCTGTGGTAGAAGAAGGGTCAAGAATGGAATCTCGCGATGCCCGCATTGCAATACGCTGAGTTCGTTTGCCATGGAAATTTCCTGTACAACCCAACGACCGTTGAACCAGTTAGGCGTCAGGAATAGGTGCATCGCTTCCCACGTGTTGTCGTCGTAAGGTAAATTTCTAGGTCGTCTCATGCCGTGGACACTCGTCTCCTTGCACACTTGGCGTGGAGGTGTGGTATCCGTATCCTTCCCGAGACGTAGGTTCCTAAAATTCGGTGACTGGCAAGGCTATCTCGGATCTTGGCGTCACAGAGTTCAAGGATGTAATATTGTCTCACACCTTCTTGACTGTCGTCTTTAGAGAGTTGACCGGTCATCCAAATGTTCGAGTCGAGGGAAAGGCAGCAGGCCAGCGCGCGGAAAGGGGAGCCGCCCGCATCCTCGCTTGGGCCACATGGGCGATTGCCCCGCCTTCCCGGTTGTACGCAGGATTAGTTACACCTGGAGGAAGACTTCGAATGGCTGGAAGGCGGAGGCTGTTGGCTGTTGGACAGACAGTGCAGGCGGCATTGTTGGCTTGGATGTCGAGGTCGGTACGTACCGATCTCCCGCTCGTCTGGAGGACCCCTGTAGCACTGTGGAGCCCGAATCTGGAGAGTGGGGACCGGGCCGCTGGAGGTCAATCCGAGACCTCTCCACATGTGACGACGCAGCAATCAGCATCACTCTCTCCTATCGATAACCAAACACGCGATGTAGGTAATTACTTACTCCTATTTTGACGAGTAAACAGAACATGCGGCGCCGAGAACACACCTACGGACGCCCTAGACTATGGCCCTTCGAGGCAGAGACATAGCCCTAGCTGGAATTGCCAGTTTCATCGCCTGGGGCTATGCCGTCAACTGGTTTCCAACTCTCCGATGGGCCGGATACGCCTTCGTGTCCGGCTTCCTGCTCGCCCTCACCGGCCTCACAGCCCTGATCCTTCTCACCTCTCGAGGTGCCGCCTACCGACAATCCCGACGATCTCCACGACCGCATGGCGCCGCATTTCTAGCACTTGCGGCATGGAAGCGCGAAGTGGCAGCCCTGCATGCCCGACAAACATACGAGCAAGCCGTGCTCTATCCCGAGTCGGCCAAGGTGTCCGCTGCACTGAATCAGGTGCTGAGCTACATCATACGCGACTTTGTCAACTCCTGGTACTCGAACATCAGCAAGAATCCTGCCTTCTCCAACGAGGTCGACAAAGCACTACGACATGCGCTGCTGGACATCAGAGACAGACTGCTGAGCCTCGACCTCGCCGAGACCCTGACAACCCGCCTTGTTCCAATCCTGACGGCGCATTTTCGCGATTTCTACGATGCCGAGCGGTCCGTCCGCGGGAAGAAGTTGAACCGCTCCGTCACCGAGTCCGAAGAGCTGGACCTCGCGATCGCGTCCAAATACAAAGATGGCAAGCTACATCCCGCAGCGACCCTGTCGTTTTCGGACCTTAAGACCGCCCAGCAGGACTACCTACGCAAGACCGTCTTCACGATCTTGCCGAAGGTGTTACCGGAGAGCTTGCTTGCGTCCCGGGCCGTGGCGACCATTATCAAGGAAATAGTGGCTTGCGCGGTCCTGTACCCTGTCATGCAGATGATGTCCGACCCCGACACCTACAACCAGCTCATGGAGAACTACGGACGCTCTATGCTACAAGACCGGTCAACTGTCCGTAAACTACGGGCAGCCCTAGACCAACATGCCTCGCCAGCACCGAGAGCGGAGAAGATTGTGTCCTTCCCTCGGCTCTCGCCGTCCGATAGCGAGAGGAAGTTCGAGAAGTTCATCCGATCGATTCGGAAGCTGAACAACCTCTCCGATGCCAGGCGGTTCAGAAGCGAAGTGGCCAGCCAATTGAAAAAGGACTTGCAAAACCAGAACGTGGACCAGGTCTACTTGCGCCGTCTGGAGATGGGTAAAAGGCTCTTAGACCAGAGGGTACAACATCTGGCTGCTGGCGGAGACCGCCGTATTCTGGCACAGAGCACGCTGCTGCATCCTCCTACCGCCTCCAAACTGGAGAACGCTCCGCTGGATGAGCTTTTGCGGGATGCCTCTGGGCTTTCGTATTTCATGGAGTACATGGACCGGCAACGGTTGTTGCCTCTGGTGCAATTTTGGCTGGTTGTCGATGGCTTTCGGAATCCGCTCGAAGATGACGGACCGGAGGGAGAGCGGTTACCATTACAACTACCGCCTTGGACCGACTCTGATAGGCTTGATTTGGCCCAAATCGACGCAGCGTACATGTCACGTCCGGAGCTCAAAGTGCCGGACTCATCAAAGCGCACAGTGCAAGAGTTCCTCCAGGCCGGGAGGGAAGCGACACCTGAGCAATACTACCGGGCACGCCGGGCAATCCTGCGAGCTCAGAGCGCCATCCTCGACGAGATGCGATTAAAGCACTTCCAGAACTTCAAAAAGTCAGACCTCTTCTACAAAGCTCTAGCTGCTGAGGAAGCTGCAAATACCATGGCCATGGCAGCGACAGCGGCACCGGCGCCTAGCAACTCCAGACAACCTTCTCAACCACCACTAAACAGGGCTTCGCAGTCCTACAACGTCAAGCCGAACCCGGTCTCTCGGCTCGGGCCTCGACTACAACCTCCTTCACAGCTCAATCGACGAGCTGGCTCAGCCTCCGATTTGGGATCATTACGCGTCAATGGCGGTAGCAGTCCCGATTCTCAGGCAGGCCATCGTCGGTCACTGGACGAAGACGCCTCAGGGCCATTGTTCGATGATGACGACATTGGTGATGATGCGTTAGCGGACTCTGTGCAGAGTCTCGATCAGGACCTTGCGCCGCAACCCCCTTTGCCTGACCGACACGTCGTGCAAGCAGTCGAAGAGGCGTTGACTAATATTATGGAGGACAGCAGGCCACCTACTGCTGAGGATCTCCATGGGTCCCTTTTCGGCCCTGATGATGCTGCCTCGAGTCTTTTCTCTCACGAAGGAGAGACACCTAAGCCAGACTCGCTTGACCAGCCGAGATCCAGCAGAGGGTCCATGGATATAGCGCGTCCATCACCGCAACTGCACTCGAAGGAGGCTGAGAAGCCCAGCCTGTCTTCACTGGGTCTCGTAAGTGCAGCTTCCAGGATTGGTGTCTTCGTGGACGACGATCTCTTCGGTGATGAGGATAAGTTCCTTCCCGACGAGCGCGAGGATGCTGATGACCGCAACCGCGACGAAGACATTGATCAAGTCCATGAAGCGGCACCCGGAGACCTTGGTCTTGCAGAGGCAATTACAGTCTTGACGAACGATATCGACCGTCTCATCGCCCAAGATGCTGTCATTGAATCGCTTTTGCGGAAAGCAGAGCTCACGAACAACACTGCCGAGCTGAGGATTCTGCGCAAGTCGAAGGCCAGCTTGCAACGAGAGATCCGGCGGAAAGAGCTGCAAAGACAACAGTACGTCATTCAAGAGAGCGACAACAGCCTTTACGGCCGGTCGACGATTAAGATCAAGTCGATCCAAGTCGGTAGAGACGATGACGGGAAGGAGTTCGCCCTCTACGTCGTTGAAGTGTCACGAAACGCGGGCGAGAAGATGCCCGCCGCCACCTGGGTAATCACCAGACGGTACAGCGAGTTCCTCGAACTCCACCAGAAGCTACGCTCGAGATACCCGTCCGTGCGCAATCTCGACTTTCCTCGACGCAGGGTAATGATGAAGCTCCAAAGCGAATTCCTCCGCAAGCGCCGCCAGGCTCTCGAAAAATACCTCAGCGAGCTTCTGCTCCTCCCGGACGTCTGTCGGAGCCGCGACCTACGAGCCTTCCTCTCCCAGAGCGTCATCAACCCGCAAGGCCAAGACCTCATGGACCGCGAAGACAAAAAGGACATGATCACTCGCCTCTACGACTCAGTCACAGACGGCATGGAGGATATCCTCGGCAGCATCCCCGTGCTCGACCAGCTCTCGGTGGCAGGCCAGAACCTCATAGCAGCGGCTACGAACCAGCTCAACACCATGCCGCTCACCGTCGGCGAGGACGGCAGTATGAGCGCCGCCGAGGCCGAGGCGGAGCTCAACGCCTTCGAGAACCGCGAGCTGGAGCCCTTCGTTAAGCCCATCTGCGACATCTTCCTCGAGGTGTTCGAGCTGAACAGGGGCAACAACTGGCTGCGGGGACGGGCGGTGGTGGTCGTCCTCCACCAGCTGCTGGGCGGCACGATCGAGCGGAAGCTGAGAGATAACCTCAAGACGCTGGTGCAGGAGGACGCGCTGCTGAGATACATCGGTCTGTTGCGGGATGGCATGTGGCCAGGTGGGAAGCTACCGCAGAATAAAGTTCCTCGGTCGGCGGCGGAGAAGAAGAGGACGAGAACGGAGGCGAGCCTGATGCTCGCCACCCTGGTGCCTGACTTGGCGGGGAGTGTTGTGGGAAGGCTCAACGCGCAGGCGGCGAGCAGGAGGATCTTTGCGACGTTGAATAATCCCCGGCTCAAGTATGTGACTTGCCCGCCCCCGTTGAGCTTGATATGACCGGTGTGACGGGAGTAAATGAGCTGACTGTGACTGTGATAGTGCCCATCTCGCGTTTACGTTTTTGGACGAGATTGTCGATGTGTTGTTTAGCGATTGAGACCTTGAGACTCTCAGACGAAGACGGAACTGCATGGCGCGGGGTGCATAGGCATAGCATGGGCGTTGGCGTGTTGCTTTTACGAATACCTACCGGGTGACTTTAACTGTCACGGTGCAGAGTTGGGGTTGCACGACGCATTTCGGTGGCGTTCTGTCATTTCGATGATGACGATGATAGGACTGGGCGACGCTTCGGAGGGTGGACAGCCTTGCACCTATACCTACACACGACTCATAGAGCAGAGTTTGCTTGAATCTGGAGAAGTGATAAGTGACAGATGTGACGTTTGAGCCGTGTGTTCTGCTGCCCAGAGGCTTCGGGGAACGAAGAAGTCTGTCACATGTGGGTATGCGCTGTGCTCGTCTCAAGTTGTTGATGATTGTCATTTCCACCCCTTTCCTCGAGCTGACAGCTGGCGGATTCGGCCCGCCAAACAACTGGGGCAACCAACGGCCCGGCTGATATCACACCGTCTGCCAAGATTGTGATGCGACGAGCCGCCAGAAGCGAGCTGACGATTGGGCGCTAAGGCGGATTTGGGAAAGTTTCTTCCGTGCGTGTTTCTTTTGACGGCTTCCATCTCCCCCAAGTCCTTCTCTCTCCACTTTGCACTCTCCATCATCTTCCAACCACCCAAGCACGTCCGTCCCCATATAATCGTCAGTATTGTATTCGCAAGCTGACGACCGTTATCCACTCTTCTCTTTGTCGCAACACATACTCCGACGTCGATACTGAGCACATTGTCCTGTGCTTTTTAGTCAACCATACTCTTGCAAAATTAATCGCAAGTCGAAGTCCCAGTGTCGAGTGTTCCCGTTTGACGTTGCGCAAGGCTCCCGTCGCAAGGACACGAAGGTCACACCCCACCAGATCGAAGCTCTCACGCCCGCGAGGAAGGACACCAACATGACCGAGGTCTCCTCCACCCGCCTGTATCTGGGCAACCTGCCTCGGAATGGTGAGCATCTGCATCCCCGTCGCGAAGCCACACATTATCAATAAACATATGGACTGGATCATCCTGGACTGGAATACACACCGCTGGCCAGGCCTTCTACCGTCTTCCGCCTCCTGTCTTCTATCTTCTGCTTGTTCCAGGCCTTTCTCTCGCCAGCTATGTGCTCGAGACCTTGCTGACTCTCCGCTTCCCTTCCGAAAGCTACCAAGGCCGACATCGAAGCTCACTTTGCTACTCATGGCACTGGCGAAATCACCGAGATCAAACTGATGAACGGATTCGGTTTCATCGAGTATAAGGATGCTATGGATGCTCGGGACGTTGTTCCTGGTACGTTGCCTCTCTTCCGCTTCCTCTCCCACATCTTTCGAAGAGACTATGGAGACATTTGGCTAACTGCCCTGCTCGTTCAGCTTTCCGTACGTTAACGGATCCCAAATGGCCAACCCTGGCTTCCCTGACCACCAAGGTCTCCGCCGCGAATTCCAGGCTAATATAACCTCTCCTACAAAGATGGATCAGACTTCATGGGCGAGCGTCTTACCGTCCAGTTCGCGCGCGGCTCGCGTCACCGCGAGGCCGCCAACTTCGGCAACCATGGGGAGCGCGCTCCTCGTCCTCGTCGCACGGTTCACCGCATGCAGATCTCTGGACTCCCAGGCGATACCAGTTGGCAGGTCGGTCACCCTACTTCCTTCTCCGTGGATCATTCTCGTTATCGTCGCAATTCTTCCGCATGGCTGTGCACATGACCGTCTTGATCCATCTTCTGCCTTCCAACGCTCTCATGATATGGATGGACCAAGCCATCCTTAAGCCGCGAGCCTTCCTTTACTGGTTGTGTGGTTGCTCGAGGATGTCATTCCTGACAATATTGTTGGGCCGGTGGCTCTGATGGTACTCCACAGCTTCTTGTTGGCCGGGTGTAAGATCCGGAGCGCTGATCGGTTCTGTTTCTTCTGGACCGGACTCCTCCGCTTCACTTTCAACTCCGCTCCTAGCCAGTTTGCATCTAGTGATCTGGATTTCTGTGGTATTGGCTGGTAAAGGATCTCGCCGACTCTAGCCGGATCTCAATTCTTATGGCTCACGGGACTGTTCACATGAGGTCTTTCTGGGGAATCAATCGGCACACTGCAACTCCTGGACTTCCACTTACACGGATTCTTGGCTCTAGGACCTGAAGGATTTTGCTCGTCAATCCGGACTTGATGTCGTGTACTCTGAGACTGGCCGAAACAGCAATGGCGAAGGGTACGTTCTCCATGCCAGAGCTTCGCGCCGTGCTCTAGCTGACTGACCTGCACTAGTTTCGTCGAATTCGAGTCTGCTGCTGATCTCCGGACCGCTGTCGAAAAGCTTGACGGCCGCGAGTTCAAGGGTGGGCGCGTCACTTGTGTTGCTAACGTATGTACTACTGTTTTGTTGGTGTGGATGTAGTGGTGCTGACGTCATGCAGACTCAGGCGGAGCTCCCGGTAAGCCGTGATACCAGGGCGCGCTCCCGGTCCCCCGGCCGTCGTCCGTACGGACCACCAGCCGATGACTACGACCGCCGCGGTCCTCCCCGTGGAGGCCCGCGTTACAGCCCCGGACGTGACGGCGGCTACAGAGATGCCTATCGTGCCCGCAGCCCTGGCCGGTACGATGACTACGACCGTCGTGGAGGGTACCGTTCGCCTCCGCGCCGTGCTCCTGTCGATGACTACCCTCCGCCCAGAGGTCGCTACGACGAGCCCTACCGTCGTGACTACCCTCCCGAGCCGTACGCAAACGGCAGGCCTCCGTACGATCGCCCGCCTCCTCGCGACTTCCCGCCGCCGCCACGCGATGGCTACCCACCCAGGGGCGAGCCTCCATATGCGCGAGATGGGTATGAGCGTCGGGGCTACTGGTAATTAAGCATTCTTCCTCCGCGCTCGTCGCCGGTCTTGACCTCATTCGTGTAGATCACGGAACCCTGCTTTTCAAAGACGACGACAACAGCGCCAACCGTTTCGCATCACAAGTTTGTATACAGGTCTGACACGATGGATCGTTTACGACGGATTTCAGGGTCCTACACTTTCACCCATGGTGCTTTCGGATTTCTATGATGTGTCACACAAAAGCTTGGGTCTGCAAGCGTCCAGCTCGCCTGCTTTGGTATTGTCGGGACGTGGGCGCTGGGCTGTCTTAACTTGTCTTCCCTCTTAACACGTGTTTCGGTCTTATGATGGACGATGGTATGGGGGTCAGTATGTAGTCGCAATCACAGCAGTGTTCCAAAGGCTGCTTAAAGCTGGTTCATCGAAGTGGATTGGAAGCATTTCTCATCCTGCTGCTTACATGACATGGTCTTTTCTCGTCGTCAACCCAGTTGCTTACGCCCGCTATCGAACAAATTCGCCCACGTACCATACTCGCTCGATTGGTGAACACTTAACAGGTACCCATCCTACGGCGAAGCATACTTATACCCAAACTCCTCCTTCGCATCAGCAATCAGCTTCCTCGCAGCCTCCGCCTTTGCCCTCGCCTCATCTCCCTCCTCACCCTCTGCAGCCAATTTCTTAGCGATCGCCTCGTTAGTGATCGGGCTCTCAGACGGGATCGCCAGCCCCTTCCTCACCGCGGGCCGTTCCAACAGCCTATCCAACCAAGCTTTCACGTTGGGGAACTGGCCCGCCAGATCGATACCCGAAAAGCTCGAGATGTTGACCCATCCCACGAGCGCGATATCGGCGATGCTGTACTTCTCGCCCACGACGTACTTGCGGTTCGCCAGCCGGGCGTCGAGGATGCCGTAGAGCCGCTCTGTCTCCCCGATATAGCGTTGCACGGCGTAGGCGGGTTTCACCTTGGCCATGCGGACGAAGTGGTTTGCTTGGCCTTGCCTTTTTTGGGGGGTTTGCTCACGTCAGTATGCAAACGCCACTAAAGGTCAGGGAGGAGGGAAAGAACATACATCGGTCCCAAGCCCCCATGCTGCCAGCCAATCCACTGCTCGACCTCGCTGTACTCGTCGCTCTCCACGGGGAAACTAAACCTATGGTCGGCATCGTAGTGGCGCGCGAGATACAACAAGATGGCGATGCCCTCGAAGACGGGGAAGGAGTTCCGGTTGTGGTCGACGATGGTGGGGATGCGGCCGTTCGGGTTCAGGGCCGTGTACCAGGGCTCCTTTTGGGTGTTTTTCGATATGTTGATTGTTTGGTGGGTGTAGGACACGGTGTCGGGGTAGGCGGAGCGGAGCTCTTCGAGGAAGACGGAGGCTTTTACGCCGTTTGGGGTTCCTTTTGGCGGTGTTTAGTTAGGGCACGAGGGGGACAAGGGGGAGAGAGGAAGGGGAAGGGGGTAGAGGGGGAGAGGGAAGGGGAAGAGGGAAGTACCGAAGGTTAGGAGCTCGATGCCTGTGGTGGCTTGGAGGCCTGTTGGTACCGAGTCTGCCATGTCTGATGTCGAATAGGTTCTGGCTTGGTAAGGTTGGAGTACGGTTCGGGGTACTACAAGTAATGCTCGTGGTGAACTCAGCGGCGAGGACTTGGCAGTGCGAGCTGAATGGTATGAGCGGGAGAGACGTCGCAAGCTGGAAGACGGGACAACGGATGGCTTTATATGGACAGGTTGGCCCCGGTTCATGAAGCGGAAGGACATGTGTGACCCCTCATACAATACGAAGGAAAGTATCGCGGGAGATAGATCGTATTGCGGGAGGGCGACTACCTTACCTAGACATCTGGGGAAGACCGAGACTAACATCGAGCTACTACCCCTGTCCGTGTGTGCGGGTGGTGGGGTTTGTGTCCCATTGCTTAGAAAGCAGCATGTCGACAAGCAAGACATCGCGGTACACTAACCAATCTAGCTCGAGGCGACGGGAGGGGTTATTGCGAGTTGTGAGACATTTGGGAGGGATATCGGTTGCCCCGACCCTGTCCGTGGATTTCTGTCGGTGGGACTGATAGGTATCGGTCGGTCCGAAATGCTTGGTTGTCCGCTATGCAAGAACGGGAAAGATTTGTCACCCAGGTGTTTTGTCAGACAGTTTGGCAGACTTGGTCGAGGCGGAATTACTTCCACAAGATGATCTTTTCGCAGACGTGTGTTGATTCTCCGATGATCATTCTGATTTAAAGCGATTAGGAAATGGTGCCTTAACATGCTGATGTATGTGCTCCTCATGTATTCCTCCAGAAAAGTCAAGCCTCTGCTCCTCTGGAACTGCTTCCCAATTCTCGCATTGCCTCGTTCACGCAATGCCGCAACCCTCAGATACCGAACCCTATCCCGGAGACATCGAAGACCAGTGAACTTGCCACACCAAACTTCTACTTCGTGAAACTCCATATAAACCCTCCATTAGAAACAGCAACTCCGCGTCCCCTTTACTTCGAAGAAGCCAGCCGAGCGAGACGAAGCGAGAGGCTGAGCCCGAGAGGCCCCTATACCGGATGCGCTGTTGGCGTCATCCATAGTGTAGGTTTGTTCGCGCCTTGTTCGTGCGTCTGTCTTCGGGCTGGTTCTGAGTCTGGGGACTACTTTGGGGTGGTTACTTCGCTCGGTCAGTATTGACTCTGGATGGTAACCCCGCCGTCCGGATGTGTTGTTGCCATATTTTATGTTCTGTCCAGTCCGTCTGGAGCCGCTCGTTGCAAGGGTTTGGGTGAAGTTTGTCTGTATCTTCTTGGGGCCTGGGATTGGGAAGTTGCGAACAACTTCTTCTGCGCCCGAAATCCGGAAGTGTCGTAAAGTGTCGTTAGAATGAAATCAGGGGAGAGTAAGGAAATTAAGATAGAGAACTTTTGAAAAAACCCAAATCCAGCGCTGAACAAGTGGGTTATTTTTCAAGAGACGTGTCTATATGTTGGCAATGTTGGTGTCGATCTGTGTACCGCACGCACGGCTTTGGTGATGACAAGCCCGAAGCTAAGCGGTCTGGTGCCAACAAAAGTGCGCTGTTGATGGTCAAGTTGTCGAGGATGGCGGAGTGGCTCGTTGTTCCCCTCGACTGATGTGAATGGATAAGCAAACTGCTGTCCTATCTCGTCCGTCTTTTGTGGGCAAGCTGATAGGGCACCGGCTGCGCAAGGCAGCTATCCGTCTGGTTGCTGTCGAAGCTTAACGTATGGTCGAGTAATCGTCGATGTTATTGTACCCGAACTCCCCCTGGTTCATGGGATTCATAGGCTGCCCCTGCAGAGGTGGATCATTGTCTGACCATTCTGAGTTAGCCACCATTGTGCGCCCGAGACAACAAAGGGTTCCACCGCGGCCGGAGCCGTTGAGCCTCTTTTCTCCTTTGTTTTGACGACATCGCCGAGATTGGTTATAACATACCTCCGAGACCACTGCCTGATTGAGCGAATCCGGGGCAAAGCCCGCGAGTTGTTGCCACCGGTCTCTGGGTCGGTGGAGGAACCACTGGTTGGCCGGGAGGGCATCGGTGGCCCTCGTGAACAAACAGATTCGTAAACTCTTGGGGTGAGAGGTGTAGACCGACAGGTCCGTTTGGTCCTGAAGTGCCACTGTTCGGGACGACAATAGCTTCCAGTAGGTACTCTGCTCTCCCGTCCAGTTCCACAAAGAAGGTGGCCACAGTCTCGGGTCCGTTTGGACCTGTCCCACCTTTCTGAGTTGCGCAGACTGTATCCGCGAGCCACTTCTCGATGGTAGTGCGACGGCCGGCAGTGCACGTCACGATGGTATCGACTTCGAAGGTAGTATTGTTGAGAAGGTATGTGTAGACCTTCATTGTCGTGTACCTCTTCTCGGGCTTGAAGAACGGAGGGTGGTCTTGTTGAGAAGACCCAAACCGGTTCAGGGGGTCAGCGGACTGTGCGCTAGGGAACTGAGTGTTCGGTATCAAGGTGGGATACGGAGTCGTAAATGGTGAATATGACAAGGAGACTCGATCGGCCGGCACGGCAAAGTCGTTGGTGCTGAATATCGGAGTCTGCTGACCGGAGGATGGCAGCGCCATTCCCTGAAGCATCGGTATACCCAAGAACTTGTCCTCCTCTTCGGCATCGTCAAGTTCGTAGCCAGGTCCCGGTCTGGCTGTTGGAGGGGCAAGGGCAGGAGTAGCGGTAGCACTGGCACCAGTAGTGCTCCTGGCTGGAGGGGCGCAAGCGAGACGCCTCCATTGCTCCGGCTTTGGCCTGACGCTATGTAGGGGTGGTCTCAGCTGGTTGCCGAGACAATGACCAGTGAGAAAGAACGAAACTTACAATGGTTCATTGGGAGGACGTCCCGGCGGCCTCTTGTTCCCTTCATGTCGTCTGTTGATCCTCCCACGTAGAGTCGCGCGGGGGGTCACTGCTTTCTTTTTAGGAGCGGCGACCCCCGAGACGGGCGGTATGTGCTGCATTGTCGATTCGGCAGTGGCCTCGTCGAAGCCAAGGTCTCCAGGCGGCATGACATGAAACCCGACGATGAAAATGGGCTTTTAAATAGCAGATTCAGATATTTGTAGAGATGATAGTAAAAAGGGAACACAGATATATCCAAGACGTTTGATGGTGGCTGCAGTCGTGCCTAGCTATTCGTTGACGTGCGGAAGGGAAGCATTCGGGAAGAATATCAGTCCAAGAAGATAAGGTGAATCGAGAACAGTCTAAAGGCCAAGTCGCCCAAGCGAAGCGGTTTTGAGGAGGCACATCTTTAATAAGGCAAGAAGGGAGGCTCGTGAGGCATCCCGCTCGGCTCACTCTCCTCTACCGTCATGGTATCGTGGTCAAGTCGCGAACCAGGCATCTCTCCGGTGGTTGCCGCAATACTGCTGGGGGTACGCAAGATCCCCATGGGGGGCAGTATACACAGGCTTGACTCTGTGACGGGGCATGCTGTCAGTGGATAGAAATCGGCACAGGGGAGTGACGAAGTGTTGCACTTTCGGTGAGGCATTCAGTTTCGACGAAAGAGAAGGACGAGAAAGAAGGGCTTGGAGTTTGACGCCCTGCTTGAGACGCCACCGGTTGAAGGTGGTCGCACTTCCATTGGTTACTATACCTCAGTCCTGCAGGTGATTCCAGCTGAGAGGCCCCTGATCGGTTAGCTCGACGAGCACATCTTGGTGTAGCACAACAATTTGCTTTCCATATCAGCCGGTCACTTGTACATGACAGAGCCTGTCTACCTGCCTACGTCTCTGGTCTTCAGACTCTAGGCGGTCAACTTAATCTGTCAAGATCCCGTAAATGTCCCCTGAAACAGAAGTACCGGACTGGCCTTATTTTAAACTTTTGCACGCCGGGAATCAAACTGTTTTAGTTTGGAGTCTGGCGCAACCATTACAGTCCATGTACCTTATCTAGGCAAGCGCCAGTAGATAATCTCGGGCGCGAGGAGGCGCTGTGGCCAATTCTCAATGCTTAATCGGATATAAAAGGTCTTCCCGGTTCCGTCCCCTCGACAATGTGCCTCACCCTGAGCCTTCCTTTCATCACCTAGATCAATGCCAGACCTGCCAATCAATTTCATGGTGCAAAACAGAGGATGCGAGCGAATACTGAGAAACACAATGTGGCAGTTGGTCAGCCACCACCGTCGCGTGTAAGCACTCGCCTTTCCTTCTTCTCGATTTTGCACAGCCTGACTTGCCCAGGACAAGTCAATAACAATTGCTATTACCGCCATTGGCATCCCGGAGAGTACACTGTCACGCAGTGACATCCAAGATTGCGAAGTCCGCGGCCATTGTTTCTCCCCCGGTGATCACCACTCCATATCCGTACACCTGTTTGCCTCGATACTGGAGAAAGACCCGGATGACGTCCGCCAAAGGGTACGATGCGGCGCGTCTCGCTTCGTTTATATGTCTTGGAATTTCGGCCGTGGGGCTCCCGCCCGATTCGAGACGCGACTGATTCTGACAGAGGACAATGCCGCCCACGTTAAGTTCGCCCACGGCCTCGAACACGAATCCCAACTCGATCAGTACATGAGGAGCGTGACCGGCTTCCAAGGACCGCAACTACACGCCGCTAACAACGGAGTGGAAGCCGAGCCAAGTACCACACCCTCCGTGGATCCCAGCCAAGGGACGAATGGTTCAGAGAGGCATAGTCAACCTAGAGAGGAACTCCGCCAGTATGACGGATCCCAATCATCCATGGAATACTCCCGACAGAGCTTCAGTCGAGACTATCCAGAAAACAGTCCTAGCGAAGACGGGTCATGCCAACCGGAAGAAGGATCCTATCAAAATGAAGATGGGCCAGACCGATGGGAAGAAGATGGACCGGATGGATGGGAACAAGACTGGCCATGTGAATCCGAACTCGACACCGTGGATGCAGAGGTCACTCGACAAATCTACGACGAGATTTGGTATCGACAAACGAGAGACGCAGACTTGCGATGCTTGCCGCTAGGAGGAGACAATTCGGCATGTCGAGTTCTTCCTGCGCAACCGACACATGACTATGGGCTCTGGGAAGATGACTGGAGACGGACCTGTCCATTGCGAAAATTGTATTGGCTTGATAAGCAGAGACGCGTGTGGTGACACTTACTGATAGTGGTTCTCTCCATTATCTCTATTTGAGATAGACAAGGTAGACAAGGTAGACAACATGGACAACTACTACCACCTAGACCAGCAAGAGCATGCTGTCCCTAGCCTTGTAATTCGACCCGTGACACGAGTTGCCGACGTAGCATCAAGTCGCTCGCGTTGACCAGAAACAGTGATTGAGGTTGTGTGCAGCTGATGATGAGGGTTGTCCCGTTAATACTTGACTTTGATGGACTAACAAGAGGGATGTGGTGGGAGTAATGAAACTTGAGACGCACCCATCGTCCATTATCATGATTCATGAAATGGCTGCCGTTCTGATTGGCAATGGTTTAGCAAAAGCCTGAATCATGATTCATGAGTTTTACACTAGGGTTATCAGAACGGATGAGGGGATGCAATGGGAAGCAACAAGACCAAAGAAGGGAGATATGGAAGATCGACCGTCCTTGCGTCGGTTGGAGAGTTTTGTCTTAGCGAGATATTTCCACTTCTCACTGCAATCATCGTATTGGCCTCCCAGTTTTGTTATGGGCTGGCTGATTGGAGTCCTGCTCGTCCGCCTTCTTAACCTTCGGTTACCTCCCTCTCGAGCAGTTCGATGCGGTTCTGGGGAAGAATGATGACAACCGGGCCAGCTGTGAATACTCTCCGGTAGGTACTGAACTGGGAGCAGGCCGCAAGACCTCATCCAACCAATTGATATCCAGGTCGAAGGGCATTCCTCCATGTTGACGGTTATGTGCGTCCCAGGGAATTAGACCCGAAGGGTCCCTGTACCCTGTAAGTATTGGTATCCATGTAAAGCCTAGTCTGATTAATACAATGCCAGTCAAAGTAGATCAATCAGAGCGATAGTCAAGTGTATAAGAGCCTCGCGAAGGCGTAAGTATAAGGGGTGTAATAAAGGTCTTGATAATAGGTTATCTGCCTCCTAGTAAAATCACAATATAGACGGTATATGTGCGGGGGCCAGGGTGATCAACCTCGACGCTGCCCTTCCCCCCCTTCTTCCACACACACACCTGCAAATAGAAGGAGTACATCTGCACCCTCCACATCCACAGTATGTATATCTGTTGGAATATCTACGCCGGGCGCGGTAGAATATGGGGGGGAGGATGGATATAGTGACGGTCAGAGAACCCTATCCCTGACCCCGCCCCTATTTCCTAAAGGCCTCAACTCCATCCTCCTTACCACTTACATCAGTCAAGAATATACAGCCATTTTGACCACCACTTTGCGACGCCCTCCACAGAGGGCACCTACATGTATACGTATATCACTACCCTGGTGATACCAACAATATCCGGAAGGTTTTATAGCCAATGAGCTGAACAAGGTAGCCAACTAGGCAACGCGCAACCCAGGGACGGTTTGACAAATTATCCAAGTAGACTCAGACCATACCTATGCTGATATGGAGGAATGTTGGCAGCTGTTATGGGAAGAACCAATAGCTGGATGCTATAGGACCTTTCGCTCACGGAGAGCCAACGCCCCAAGTTTAAAAGAAGCTGGTTTTCCGCCTGTCGCGAAACGGAAAGAAATCAAGGACGTCGGACCCAAGGGTTACGGTACTAGATCTTACCGAGTACTGCCACCCTTCCAAGACACAGTGTATTGTTCTCTGCTGAGCACCAAACTATCCTCGCCTGTTTCAACTTCAGTCAATCTATCAAGCCATTCGATCAAGCACCCAGTCCTACTACTTCATCTAGCACCGAGCTCCTTAACACCTTCAGTCTCCTTTTCTTCTCATCCCCATCTCCGTGACCACCTGAGGGTCATCCAATTTTCTGGGTAGCCTATCATCCCGAACGTACCACAGCGAAGTGTCAGGAAGAGCACTTTGTCACACAGGCAAGCCCCCCTGGAAGGAGCCGGGTGGGGGGGGGGTTGCGCTTGAGTTCGAGTCCTCTTGCAACGAATATGGACTGACAACTTTTCAGATTGCCCTCAATACCCATCATGGTTGCTCTTCCCGGAGGGGTCAGACCTGTGGAATTCCCGGCGGATTCCGTACGTATTTGAGGGCGAATATCCGATCCCGAGCGCTGTGCGGTCCGCCATGACTCAATGGGAGCTAGCTACTGGCGTCGTTTTCGTCGAACGCGTCAAGGAGGCAAACTATCTAGTTGTCCGGAACCCGGCTTCTGGTCACAGCAGCAGCGCTGTCGGCATGCAGGGCGGAGAGCAGACCGTCAGCATCGAGGTCGACTATAAGGCGCTCCATGAACTCGGCCACGCCCTGGGGCTGATCCACGAGCAGAGCCGCAGCGACCGGGACGAATATGTCGAGTTCCAATGGGACATCATCGTCAACGGGCAGTCCAACGGCGAGTTCATCTTAATACAAGCAGCCAGAATCTGACCGCCTACGACCCTGTTTCCGTCATGCATTACCCCGTGCGCGCCATAGGCTGGCAGGGTACGCCGTCGGACAAGGACGTCTGGATCATGCGTTGGAAGGTCGGCAAGCTCAGGCATCTCAGATATTGACCAGAGTTCCTGCGGACTCCGCGCCAAGTACGCGGCGGTGCCGGCCCCCATGGGCGACGTGACGGCTTCCGGCAGCTTTGGCTATGACTACCCTCTCCAGTTTTCCATTGAATTCGGAGGCCGTACTTTCTTCTACGGACAGAACCCGGTCCAAAAGAACTGGTTCATCCGAGAACTGCTCCCCGGCGGCAAAATGGGTTCAAAAACCGCAAACGGCAAATGGGATCTTCCTATGAGGCTGGTTTCTCCTTTTACATCGGCGGCCGCGTCTTCTTCTACTGCCAGGACCTGGAGGGCACCCAGTGGTTCATCCAGGAGCTGTTGCTGGGCGGCAAGATGGGCAGCCGGACGGCACACGGCGACTGGGAAAACGGTTACGCCGCCGGATTCCCGTTTACCATTGGCGGCCGCGTCTTTTTCTTCGGCCACAACCCCTACGATGCCCAGAACTGGTTCATTCAGGAACTCCTGCCCGGCGGTAAGATGGGCAGCGAGACGGACTTGGACAGTGGAACAACTCGTACTCGGTGCTGTTTGGCTACAACATCAACGGCCGTCGGTATTTCTACGGTCATGACTCGTCGAAGCGCTGGTTCATCCAGACACTTGAAGAAGGTGGTAAGATAGGAGATGAGCTTCAGGCAGACAGTACTGAACTTTGGACGATGGATAACAATTTATCAATCGCTCTCGCCTCTCATTTACTTTTCCATGCCCACGCAAGTCCGGTTGTTATGTGTATTTTCTTTTTACTTTTTTCTTTCTTTCTTTTTTTATGCAGACTAGGTACCCAAGTAGGAGGCTAAGGAGGCTGGAAAATTCCAGCGTCCCATCAACACAGGAAGTACCTGGGCTTGTGTACGCGTGCTAGTCCACGCCCGTCCAAAGCTCTGGTCACGGAATTGTGGAATTCTGGGTTGATCTCAGCCAGCCCGCTGGCAAGGAAAACGGCAACTTGGCACCTGAGAGCTGGGGACATATACTCATATATGACCCGTTCTACCCTGCGTGCCCAACATGTTTGAGTGTAGGTATTTCGAGTTGCAGATTATCTCTGGGGTTCGTAGGGCTGTAAATAACTCACACCACCCGGGTGCTCACCGGGGAGAACTGACGGAGCAACCACCATGTGTGGATTCCCTGGGCTTTCGAGCTCTGCTGGAGCCACTCCAGTATAGCCTCCCACTTCCACTGCCTTGCGGTCTTTGTACGGCACTGCGGGCATAGAGCCAACAGTGGCGGGCAGTTCAAATGGATCACCCCCGGTTTGCTGTGTCGCCATCAGGGCATTCCGTTTGTTCTGCCGTCTTCGGCACCACCATAGCGCGGCGGCTAGCAAGCCAAGAACCGGCAACAGAACGCCAACTGCAATACCGGCTGAGGCGCCGGAGCTGAGGCGCCCGCCTTTGCTAGGGAACAAGCTTGGAGTGCTGCTTGGAAGTCCAGTTGCCGACGGCAATATGGTTGTAGAGGAGGCAGCAGTCGAGGTGGCACTGGTGTTGGAACTCGTCGACGTCGTTGCAGCTTTATCCGCTGCGGTGATGTTGAAGTAATGACTGATCGCCGGGGGGTTTTCGGTGCCCAAGTTCCCCTGTGGTGTGTCGAGAGAGGACAGGCATAAAAAGAAGACATTGCCCTTCGCCATGTCCAGTCCTAGAGGGGAGACAGACCAGTTGTAAAGACTTTCGGTTGGGTGGTAGGTCTCTGAATCAACGTGGTTAGTCAGACGCGGACCGTTCTACTGGACATCGTCATACATACGGTAGATGATGGGACCTAAGGTCGCACCTCCACCGGCCGACCATTGATGCCAGAGAGCGATGCTATACTCGGTATATGGTGTTGTCCAGTTGAGCTCGATGATATCCCCGACGACATATTCCGGGTTTGGGCAATGGCAGGTCGGGGATTGAGGAAAGAACCGCCAGTTGTTGCTGACCAAACTCTAGACCCGAAGAGGCTAAGAAACATCAGGCCTCTCCGCAATCCTGAGAATGCTTTCAACGCCATCTTTGGCCCATGACAAAATCTTCTGTTGCTACCTGTCAAGCTCCAGTTCAGGTCTACTTCGAGGAGTATGCAAGGTCACTGGTTGAAGTCAGTGGGAAAGTGCTGAAGAGATTGACATGGCATTAGAGGTGGGAGCCGTTCGATTCGCACTGCTGCACCCTCAGCCTGAGCTGCCGCAAGTGCATGGCGGAAACATGCTGTTCGAGCACCGGTGGCAGTGTAAATTATCACATCGTTGTGCGATGTTGCTCCTTGAAACTGACCAGGTATTTCAAACCGAAGATGCATGGTCTGTTGGTTGTAATGCCTGAACCGAGTACAATGATAGGTTGGTCGCTTTGTGCCCACCCACCCAATGTTGTCATGGAGTGCCGCAGTCTACGACCTTCCTACCTCGTAACACACGGGAAACCCAACAATTCGGCTGTCCTTCGTCTTCGCGTTGCGGGGCCAAATATATGCGCCCGGGGTCGAAGAAGAGGTGCCGGGAGGAGAAGGAACCTCAGCGATAATTGAGAACCTTAATGTCACTTGGGGCCAAATTCGATGGGTAGAGGCGAAATGGGAAGGGCACACGAATGGAATGCACATGAAAAGACGAACAAACACTAGCTTTCGTGGATTTGGTTACACGGTACCAAGACACCCTCGAACCGGAACGAGACGTTTCTCTTGGCTTCAACCTCAAACGACCATAGAGTCGTAGTAAACCTGGGAACGGGTCTTCCGTCTTTCAACATCAGGGTAATCAAGAAACAAGCCATATCTGCGCAATATCTCTTCCAAATCCTGCAGTGAAACCTCAGGATTGCTCAACAGCAGGAAAATGCCCGCCATTGTCGTGATGTCTGAAGAAGACAAGGTTCCCAGTAGTCACGATCCAAGCCTTCGGGACAGGGGCGATCTCCTTCGGGAACCCAGAAAACCCCAGTCGGCTTATTGATACGCCAGGCCGGATTCTCATGGGCGCCTATGCTGCCCGGCTTGAAGAGCTGCCGGTACGGCCAGATCGAGGTCGGGAAGCACCCGGTCAGCCAGTCCAAGGTAACCGACTCCAGGATCGTCTCAACCGGCCGGATGTTCGTCGGTCCAATGGATGGATTCCTCGCCGATCCAAGCTAGGAGGGCCAGAGGGTTCGATAACAATGCAAGGCCGATGTTTGACGGTTTATCGCACGTTCCAGCGCATAGGCGCTGCCGAGTTCTCCGAACCGGGCAAACGCTTCAAGCCTTCTTTCTCCAGCTCGTTGTATTCGCTCTCCGGTATCTTGCCTGGGTCTGGCACGATTCCACAGTTTTGGTCAATGGCTTTTTCCCCGTGGAAACATGCCGCCAAGGACACGGGCGACTTCACTTCCCACGTCTCCTCCTTCGACGACATAGCCGCTGTCGAAGCCGAGTGGCACTATCAAGTGATCGAGTATTTTAGCCGCATCTTCGAGGCGAAAGTCCCTGTCCAATGGGGGTGGCGATGAGAATGCGTAGCCCGGCAGCGACGGAACAACAATGTGGGACGGCAGAGTTAACGGTGTGTAGGTCTACCTTAATATCGACAAAATCAGAACGAAGTCCAGGAAGCTTCCGGGCCAGCCATGGAGCATAAGCACAGGATGTTGAACTTCGAGCCGTCGTGGTCAACCTCCGAGGTGAAGTTTGGGAAAGAGATGATATCGTCCTCGACTTTTCGCCTGTGCTACCACAGTGTCAGCCGTTGATCGAGTAGCAAAACAAGTGTATCGACTTCCCTTACCAGTTAAAGACTGCCACTTCTTCTTGGTTTCTCAAAGCCATTCTGTCGTGATACCGTATTGAGAGTCGGCATGCAGACCTTCGTAGGTGTCTGAGCCGACTTTGGAAAGCTTCAAAGCTGGCGGAGCTCCTCCAGTTGTTCCTCGGGCTAGGCTACGTTGAATGGCCTAGGCTGTGATAGAGCAGGCTAGGGGATATTGGCAAATATGGTAGGCACTTGTCGTCGATTGGATCTGATCAGCTATCTTAGTTATGCAGGCTGAATGTCAAGCACTGTCGATGGTTAGGAGTAGACCAACCTACTTATACCCCATTTTGAGTTGATTATTCTCATCGAAATGGGTGGGAGGGTGCCGTGGGAGTGGCGTTGTCGCGCCCTCTCGTCCATTCCACCCTCGCGGGGCTACGATGACGCAGCAATATCGCACTTAGAGAGGGATACTCATGCACCGCTGCGTGCTGACTTGCAACATCGTTTGTTTTGAGGCTCTTGATATGTCTTAAAACAGCATTAATTCTGGTCGATCGACGGTTTCTGCGCCCTTGGCAACGTCAATGAAGTATTCCGCCAAAGTGGCGCTTTGGGAGAAGTGTCGCCATCTAGCACCGGAATCTTAGCTCTGTAACTTCAGATTATGCACAGATGGCCTGTCCCTCCAACACAACTGGCCATTGCTGGCCGTTGAGAAAATTGCCTAAGAGAAAGACCAGAAAGGGGAGGTTGAATAGGGGCGACGACACAATACGATCCGATGCCTAACCTTGGATGTCTGAACAGAGATTCGATGCACTACACTCGAAGCGTAGACCTATAGAGCAGAACTGGAAACGCTTTAGAAAGGTGTTAGATCCGAGAGTAGAACTGGAAGACCAAATTCCAAAGTGCTGTCGTCTTCAACTCTTCCGAATAGCACTTCCTTGATTCGAACGACAACAGGACGCGCCGCCCTAAGAAGCTGACGAGATGGCGCAGAACAAAAAAACATGGGAACTTGCCCGTGCAAGTTGGTAAAGAACACAGGTATGCTGCATTGACCGACAGCGGATGCAATACAGTTATCGAGTCCCGTCACTTATAGACTTGGGTGGTAGTGTATAAAAGCGAAAGAAGAAGTTCGACGCCTTGAGAGGTGTTCAAAAAAGAAAAAGGGGTCCTCAAGATCCTGGTCGCCAAGCAGTTTACGACAGGCAGTATTTGATTGGCCGTTCCTGGAAACTTGAAACTTGGTTTCAACTGTTGTCCCTGCAGCCATCGAAGTTAGCGCGGTGACAATACTTTAGCCTCCAAAACTGTTCAAATGAAAGGTGCCAAGTACTCCAAAGCCCAGCCTTGGTGCTGGAGTACTTGGTTTTAGCCCCCGTCAAATGATGCCTTTTTCAGGGCTCTCGGCCGGAAAAAGACACACACCACGGCTACACAGCAGATTCATGACGGGACACAATAGCTTCCAGTCTCCTACCGGTTGAAAGCCTCGAGATGTACAACCGACGCCGATTGGATACATGTAGCTTACCAAAACATGCAGACTCTCCAACGCAAAGGCAGATGGAGACATACCTGACTCAACAGCAGGTACCGCACTAACATGCTTACGCCGCAGCAGCCGTAACGTCCCAATGGCCGCTGCCTTGAAAATGCGTAGGGCCCCAATTGCAAGATTACTCGTATTCCTTCGGCGAACCGGCACGCAGCGGCGCAGCGGGCGCAGGCTCTTTCTTTCATGAAAACGTGTTTTTCGAACTTCAACTCTGCTGTTGACATTGTTTGGAACGTTCGTTGTCGATGTAAGAGTGTGCCTGAGAGTTTGATGTCTTGACATCTCCAGGCCTCAAACTCCTAAAATGCTCCTCCGGAGACCGCCGGCAATATATGTAGCTGTTGGAGGTATCGCTACGCTCGTTGTCTTCTCCATACTATTGCATCAGACTGGTCCCCATGTTCCTCTCCTGGCGAGCGCAGGCTTTGGAGGCGGCAGTGTGCCGCCGCCACCCAAATCAGATTTACTTGACGACATCAACAACAGCACGCTGGGGGTGAGATCCGACCCCAATTCGATGAAGCCCCTAATCCCACGAAGCCTCCAATCCCAGGAAGCCGGGCTGCCTTTCCCACAATTACGTACGCCACGTAACTGTCTGCTAACGCTTCTTCCGCCCCCAGTTCGAAAAGATTCTCGTCGTCGGAATGCCCGCTCGAAGCGACCGTCGAGACGGCATGTTCCTTGGGGCCGCCCTGAGTGAAATGGAGATAGAGTTCGTCGACTCGAGCGATGGCACATCGGTGCCCGATAAGGCACTCCCAATGATGGACGAAGCCCGCGAACGTCCTCCGAATCCGGTAGTAGGGTCGTGGCGCGGACACGTCAATGCGATACGGGAGGTTGTGCGGAGGAACCTGACCTCCGCCCTTATCATGGAGGACGACGTTGACTGGGATATCCATATCCGGCAGCAACTCCGGAACTTTGCTCGGTCCTCGCGCGCCCTTACCCAGCCCTTGGAGGGTCAGCAGCCTGGAACGTACGCCGACCCTACCTACGGCCCGGCGGCTGCGGGAAAACGGGAGGGGCCGATGCACGAGATGAACCTCGATAGCCTTCCCAACACGATCGATCCGGTCACCAGCCCGTACGGCGACGACTGGGACGTGCTCTGGTTTGGCCACTGTGGGCAGAGGTTCGCTAACAAGGACGACAAGAACGTGCCCAAAGGCCGAGTAGTGCAGAGCGACGACAAGACGGTCGCGCAGAAGCGGTACCTGGGGTCGGTCCTGCCCTTGGACTACGGGCAGCAGTACCCGGACCACACGCGGGTGGTAAGCCATGTCCAGGATGGCCTGTGCTCTCTTGCATATGCCGTTAGTCAGCGAGGGGCCCGGGCGCTGCTGCTCGACACCGGGCTCAAGGACTTCAGCGCTGCATTCGACATATTGTTGCACTGGGCCTGCTCTGGCGAGTACGGCCGTGGATATCACCGGTGCCTGACTGTTATACCCGGGCTGATACAGCATCACCGGCCGGCTGGGCCGAGGAATAAGAACAGCGATATCTCTGGTCATGGTGGGATGCAGGAGAAACCGGAGACGCATGAGATTCGATACAGCGTCAGGTTGAACGCCGAGGAGATATTAGCTGGCGGGACGAACTATGTTGATCAGTTTCCGGATGTACAATAGCAGGGAGGTCATTGGTGGTATTGTTCGAATTATTTGGCGTACCGTGGCCATAGGATGTGTCACATAGGCGTTAGGCTAAGAGCACAGACGTACGAGCAGGGTCCCCCGTGTTCAATAGAGTTCCGTTAGGCCAAACTCCGATATTCGCCCATGAGGCTTCAGGCCCCTTCTTCAAAGCCAGCAAAGCCTTCAGGGTATTTGGCAATCAGACGGCGCATTTCGTCCTTAACACTGCTCCCAGTTAGCAACAAGACGACAGAAGAGGAATGAGACTGTGTCAATAGCACTTACTGGTCCATCATGTGCAGCCAGTGGTCCCATAGTGTTGCGCTGACAATGTAGTTCCGCATCGCATAGAGGGCATTGCGATCATCAAAGTCCTCTTGAGGCTCAGACGGCTGCACTAATTTCACATACTCCTCGATGTACTCCTTGCTCCATCCGTACGCCTCGGTACGGAAGAAGCTTAGGTCGGCTACTCTCAAGACGTTAGCCAAGCAATGGACACAGGAGGTGGATACATGGACATAACTCGCCTTCGTTATGACCATAGAGGCAGCATGGATCGAAGATGATGCACTCTTGTGTCTCGAGATCCAGAGCGGCATTACCATGCCAGAGATCTGTATGGCATAATGTCGACTTGATGGACCTTCCACCTGTTTCAAGGGGCCTGAGAAGGCGCGGTATGACCTTCGCAGAGAAGTCTTCGAATAGGCCGACGAACTCAGCATCTTCGCCACGTCGAGAGTAGTAGTTCTGGAGTGTCTGCCCGAACTCGCGAGCAAACCAGTCTTCCCACTTTTCGCACCAGTCATTGTTCACCAGGAAGTATCCCTTGTAGGTTGTGACCGGGAACCCGTACTTCCCCGTGGGTGACTCCGAAGACTGGTGCATCTTGGAGAGAACAGCAGCCACCATTTGGGGAGATGGCTTTTTAGCATGCATGTCCTTGAATTCGACAATGAAGTATGACTTGGTGTTGTCTTCGTCCAGGGGCCCCACGGCCACCGCCTTGGCCACGTTGTCCGGGATGAGTTGCTGCATAGCTACTTGGCTCTCGAACTCGCCAGTCGCCATCTCCAGGGCACTCCCTCTTTCAGTTATCTGTACCAGACATCAGATAGTCAATCCCGTATCGAATTTGCTGCCGCAAATATCTGGGCGGTGCATGGCTTACCTTCAAGAAGTAGGCTTTCTCCTCGCCCTCAGGGCCTTCGACTTCGACTTTGAGACCCTTGGCCCAGTTCGTTTTGTCATGATTGTCGACATTGACAACCACTGACCCATTGGGAAGAGCTGGGTTCTAGAGGTGAGTTATCCGTCGCCATCGTTTGGCTTTTGCGTCGGTAGGTGGTTGCCACTTGACGAGGGAATTTGTTGTTTCAATGTTTGGTGAGTAAGCTTGGGGAACAAACGTACCCCTGAGGATCGCGGGGTCGAGGAAGGTTCTGGGCGAATTAATTTTCGATCGCGATCGATCGCGTCTGCAGTTGAATACGATAGGGAGCAGATATTCGGGAAGTTAACAAACAAGAGACTCGTTTCGAGGCGCTCCAGATCGACACGACTCTTAAACTGCTCATGTTCTAGGAGACGGCAAGCCAGGAAACAACCAGAATGGAGTGGGCAGCGGGCTTCGCTTGGTCAGAGTTGCTTGCCCGGAGCCCTGCGTCGCGGGATTCACCCAACAGTGATTGGAGGCTGTAACCGCCCTGCTGCAGCACTGCGGCAGAATGCAGCGCGGAGAGCAGATTGTCACAACCCGACAGGCGAGGCTGGCTATCTAAGGTATGCTAGGCCAGCACAGTCAACGGATAAGGCTTCATCTCCGACCTCACGTTTAACAGCTCGCCTCTGCATCGACGACGTCGACGCGTCGTTGGTACACAAAGGTAGTATGACTGTGAACCTATCGCATTTCGAGCTCTGACAGTACCTCCATGTCTTCCCAGCTATGTCGGTGAGGGATTACCGCGCTTGCCATCTGTAGGATATGATTCGCTAACTGTTATGCTCTCCATAGTCCTCACCATATGGCCACGATGCCACCATTGATGAGACGCATTCGCGAACGTCAGCCGAAGTACCGTCGTCCTTACACCCTTCCTCACCCGACGCTAGCCAGCCCGCAACATCTCTCATCAGACGCTGGACCTTGGCAATAGGCCGGACGAAGACTATCAATGCCGAGCAGGGTATTAGAGGGGAGCTGGGCCTACAGCTTCTACGTCTAAGCCCTGAGCCGCTGGTCGACATAATATTTGTACATGGGTTGAGGGGAGGCAGCGTGAAGACATGGCGCAAGGGCGATGACCCGGCGCTCTTCTGGCCGAAGGCATGGCTGCCATTTGAGAAGGGATTTGAGCATGCCAATATCTACAGTTTTGGCTACGACTCCGACTGGCTTACCGCTACCAAACGATTGTTGAATGTGCACAACTTTGGAACCGAGCTTTTCGAGGTAATGCGGTCCTCACAACACCTTCGAGACAAACTCGATGTATGTATAAGCCTTCAGTCATTGCCCAAACGGAGACCAACGAGTTGCTGACTTGTTTTAGACACCAATAATCCTTGTTGGGCACTCCATGGGTGGCTTAGTGATAAAGAAGGCAAGCACAGATGCGTTTTCCGCATTCAGTGAGTAGCACAAACGGGAGAAAGGAACTGACATTGCTATAAAGGCGTTCATCCTGGCACATCTCGATCTCTCAAGCTCGCTCAAGACACGATTAAGGTGCATCTTCTTCCTTGCAACCCCTCACCGAGGTTCAGATTACGCCGGTATTCTTCGGAATATTCTCTCCGTCTCAGGGGTGCCTAAGGACTATGTACACGACCTCACCAAGGGCGCCTCGTCCACCGAAGTTATAAATGAAGATTTCGTTCGGTTTATAGACGACGTGTCATTGTTCTCCTTCTACGAGAGCTTGCCCATGAAGATAGGGGGTGTGTCATCTGGACTGATCGTGGAGAAAAGCTCTGCAGTTCTAGGTATGCCCTCGCACAGTGTCACACCTGCCTTGGTGATTTGGCTAACCTCAAGTGTCAAGAGTACAAGAATGAGCGGCGGAACCTCATGATTGCAAATCACCGTGATATTTGCAAGTTCAGCGACCCTTTTGATCCCAACTATATCAAGCTTCGCGACAGCCTCGGGTCCGCAATCGGCGATATACTTCGTGGCGGTATGGGCTTTCGTTCCTATGGTTAAAAAAACCATTACATCGACGAGATCCTTACTGACGTGATGGCTCAGTCATGATTGGAAAGCAGAAGGAAGCCCGGGAGCACCTCCGCGTACTCCGAACCCTCCTCGGAATACCTGGCCAACCAGACGACTTCTACGATAAGGTGGACGGATCTTGCGAGTGGATTAATGATCGCGAGGATTTCACCCAGTGGAGAGATACCACCACCGATATCAGCACGAAAGATGGACGGCATGACCCTGTGCTCTACTGGGTGAGCGCAAACCCTGGCATTGGTAAGACGGTGCTAGCTGGCCACGTTGTCTCCCATTTGAAGGAATACAACCTGCAATGCTCCCACCACCATTTCCACGCAGAGAACCGTACATTAGGCGCCTTTCTAAGGTCCATGGCCTACCAGATGGCGATGTCAAACGCTTCGACCCGAGACATGCTTGTTCGTGCTCATCAGGACGGACTCACGTTTGACCAAGATGACAGCCGGACAATCTGGGCCAAAGTATTCAGGGGGTGCATCTTCGAAGTAAGTGTAACCCGTACTTGTGCGTTATATCTTTCCGAACTGAGCTAACAGAGAGTGCACCTAGGCTTCGATCCTCAACACCCAGTATTGGGTTATTGACGCCGTCGACGAATGTCTGAAGTACAACGAACTGTTCACCCTTCTAAAGGCAGAGAAGCCCAAGTTTCCCCTTCAAGTTTTCTTCACCAGCCGAAAATACCCGGAGATCCGACGACTCCTTGCCCCTTTCCAGTCGCAGCTCACAGCAATTGATATTCCCATCAGTGACACCATGGCAGATATTGAACGATATATTATCAGCCGCATGAACGAGTTAGTGGTCGAATCAGCTACTGAAAAGGCGAATCTTGCCCAGCTCATCCTAGCCAAGTCAAGCGGCTCGTTCCTTTGGGTTCGTCTTGTGCTGGATGAGCTGCGACTCTTGACCGCTAATAACAGTATGACCGAGGTGCTAGCTGGGATTCCGAAGGGGATGACTCCTTACTACGAGAGAATCGTAGGGAGAATGGCAGAAAATGAGCGAGAGAAGCATATCGCCAAGGCCATCCTTCGCTGGGTTGTTTTGACTGCCCGGCCTCTCAGCACTCTCGACATCTCACAAGCTCTCGAGCTAGAGACCAAGACAAATTTCCCAAGCATCTCCGCCGCTATCGAAATGCTTTGCGGACAGCTCGTTTATATCGACAAGCAAACGGACCTGGTCCACATAGTCCATGCGACTGCGCGCGAGTTTCTCTTGTCTAGCTCGGCCGGCGAGTTCCAGATTGTTCGAGCAGCAGGACACGAACGCACTACAATCACTTGCCTTCAGTTGTTATGCAGCCGTGCGCTTGCTCCGCCCCGCCACCGCCATTTCCTTACGGACAGAAAGCCAATCTCGAAAGGGCTACTGAAATACGCCATGTCGCACTTTTCAGAACACGTGCATGGTGCCCCGTCCGAGTCCGCTATGATACTCACCGAACTCGACCGCTTCCTCAGGTCAAATATTCTGAGATGGATAGAAATGCAAGCCATCAGAGGGGATCTACATAGCTTGATTCGGGCCGCGAAGGATCTCACGTCGTTTCTCGAACGACGAGCGAAGCATGTGACGCCTCTCGCCCAACAGCTGCAGGCGCGATCTGTCGAAGGTTGGTCGGTGAGTCTGAGCAGGCTCGCCACAAAGTTCGGCAAAGCCTTGCTGACCTCCCCGTCGTCGATATACTTCCTGATTCCACCTCTTTGCCCCACGAGTGGCGTGGTACACAAATCCTTTGGGAGAAACCCCGATGGCTTGTCACTTTTGGGGTCTCGAACCGCCGACTGGGATGATTGCATTGCAGCAATAGATTTCGAGGATCGAATAGCTTCTGCCGTTGCTTGTGGTGCAACCCAGATCGCCGTCGGTATGGAATGCGGGGATGTTGCGATCTACCATCACCTGAGTTTCCAGCTTGAGAGAACGACCTTGACAAAATATCCGATAGACTTACTCCACTTCCTGGAACCCGGGGGAAACGTGGCTGGTTGTAGCAGCAAATTCCTGACACTTTGGGATCGAAAGGGAGCAGTCCTTTGGGCAACACGCCTTCGGTCTCGGTGTTTATTCTTGGTCTCGACATCCACCGAACTTGTAGGCGTCACCGAGAGTGGTCGGAGCCTGACATGGGATCTGACATCCGGGAGGCTGCTTGAACAACGTAGTTTTCCCTATCAACAGCCGGATCTGGATGATGATCAAGGTATCGACTATCGAACCGTCCCCTCGAGAGCTCCGGGTTTCGTATCCATGTCCCCTGACATGGAAGTTCTTGCGTTGGGTTACCGTACTGGTCCTGTGTGTCTTTGGGATTTCCAACAAAAGCTCTTCATCGGCTGGGCCATGGACGAGAACAACGGAGTGGCCAACCACGTGCTGTTCAACCCCAATCCTAATCACTCCCGGGTACTTGTCGCCTACGGCGGGTCGACACTCGGTCTATATGACTCGTGGTCCGGATCCTTGATCCATTACACCGACCCAGACCCTGGCAAGCACAACAACTACGCTTCTATCGCTTCTTCGCCCAACGGTAACACCCTGGCGACGGTCGACCTACTGGGAACCCTGCGTGTTCTCGACTTCGAATCTCTTACACCTTTATATCAGGTGCAGACGCCTGCTCTCTCTTTCCGCTCTCTGACATTCAGCTCTGATGGCGCAAACATCATTGATGTCACGGACTCCCACATGCGCATCTGGTCCCCAGCGACGCTGATACGCATGGCTGTAGACGAGGAAGCCAACGCAAGCGAGACTGACCTTTCGGCCCTCACGGTGGTAGAGGGTAAATACGAGAGTGTGCGGGGTGCGAAAATCACGGCCGTCTATGCTCATCCGACGCGGCCTATTGTCTTCATTGCGAACAATCAAGGCGAAACTCTCGCTTGCCACTCCAAGACGGGCTTCAAAAGGACCGTTCTCTATCAACACCCACATCAGGCATATGTCAAGGAGATTGCCGCAAGCAGCACTGATTTGATTGCCTCGTGCGACGTGAACTCCCTCGTTCAAATCTGCAAACTGGACGTGACAAAGCCCACTTCAGTTCGCATCAGTACCATGGTAGTCTCACTGAGACTTCATGCCCCAGTCCGACAGCTGGTTTTCAGTACATCCGGAAAGTGGCTCCTTGTGTCAACTACAGAGTCTGACTCCGTGTATTCGACGAAGGACGGCTCTCTGATTGGCACCCAAGCATTCACTCGCAGTGCTAATTGTTCTTGGAGGTGGCTCGCGCCAGAAGCAGCAGGCGAAGCTGATCAGTTCATACTTATCCTCGAATCTCAGTTCCTACGATACTCAGCACCAGAATTCCCTTGCATGGCAGTCCAAAGCCTGCCAGGCGAGAGTCTGTCGCTCCAGTACAGTCTGGGTGACGGATGCACGCCGACAGGTTTCGACTCTGCTGTATTTGACGCACACACACGAACCCTGTTCTTGGCTGTTCGTCACCAATCCGGCCACGCCTTCAGCTCAACTCTATGCCTTTTCAGGTTGCCTAATGTACCTGAGGGCTTGCACAGCATCACCCTTCCGCCATTTGCACAGATGTTCTCCAACGAATGCGACCGATTTATCGGCATATCTACCAGAGGAAAGAGCGCCGTCTTTCTACACGCGGATTCGTGGATATCATCAGTAAAACTCAGGGACGACGAGAGCGCCGGGCAATACTCCCAGTACATCAGACACTTCTTCGTACCCGGGGAACTCATACGCCGCGCGCACGAGATTCTCCCGGTCATAACATGTGAGGATGATATTGTATTTTGCTTGCACGGCGAATTGTCCGTCGTCAGAAACGGCCTGAAGTTCGAGACGGTTTTGCCCTTGCGGTGAACAAGGGGATGACCATCGTCGTTCCGAGGATAGGGAGCCATGGTGTTAGGGCACTGTGGCCATGTATCCGCTGTTGTACGTGGAGTTGCGTGCAACCTGGCTAGAACAACCAGGGGTTTGACAAAGGACGGGAAGTCATGGTTTTACAGTTGTGAAGCACGGGAGAATGTAAAATGTGAGCCTCGTGTTCTGGTGTCTCTCCTTTCTTTCTATAGGACATTGTCAGCTGTCGGATGTGGCAAGCCGGGCTGAGATGATTTGTGCTTTCAACGGGATGCATGTCCGAACATGCTGAGTGAACGCCTACTATTCGGTAGGTTGTAATGAGTACGGTTCAACATATTCAGTGTCTATCCCTTGGATCATAGAGGCATTTATGTTTCGATGCTCAAGTTCGCAGCCTGAACAAGTGGCAGGAGCGAAAGTGGCCAAAGGACTCTCGTTGGCAAGGTGCTGGGAGGTACCTATGTTCACCCACAAATTACTAAGCTTGCATAAGTGCCAGCCTCCAGATGGCAAGATTAAGTCGACCAATCCCCAACAACATACCTCTGTACCTTTTTAACGATAATGACAGGTCGACTACTCCGAAACCACCTGCGCCAGCATAATTGCCGTTCGTCGTTGGCAGAAGCCCGAATCTGATACGGAAATGACTCGCCTCGCGGAGTTGAGAGGGTTGCTACCCCTCCTATCGTGCCTCAGAGCGAGGCGAGTCTCAGCCAACCACCAACCGAAGAGACGAAGACAGAGGAGCCGGCAGCAGACGACAACCGCTACACTCTCCTCAGTCCATGGCAACCGACCTTTGTTGCCATCATAGTCGGAACAGCGACAATGTTCTCTCCTCTTACGGTTAACATATATCTTCCTTGCGTCCCAATCCTGCAGTACGAGTTTGGCACCACGCTGGAAATTATGAACCTCACCATAACGGCATACATTATTGTGCAATGAATTGCGCCCACGTACTTCAGTCAGCTTTCTGATCGAGTGGGCCGGAGGCCCGTCTACATCTTTACCTTCAGCCTGTTCGTCGGGTCAAGCATCGGACTTGCCGTGCAGGGCAGCTATGCGGCGCTTTTGGTCCTTCGTATGTTCCAGAGCCTCGGTAGCAGTGTGAGTGTGAGCATAGGCTATGCCGTTGTGGCTGACATTGCGGCCCCGGCGGAGCGCGGGCGCATCATGGCACACACCATGATGATGCTTAACCTGGGACCGGTTATTGCTCCTGTTATAGGAGGACCGGTGTGCTACCACGCTGGATGGAGGTGGATATTCTGGATTCTGACCGTCGTTGGGGGTTTGTTCTTGCTGGCGGTAGTGTTGTTTCTGCCTGAGACGAACAGGAAGATCGTGGGCAACGGCTCAACTACTGCAAAGGGGCTGAACAAGCCCGTCCTACCGCTCCTGGTGCCAAGGACAGACAGTTACAATTGCAGGCCCGCGGGTGTATATCCCTCGGCATGGCACAGAGTCAGGTCTTTAACTCCTAACCCACTGAAGTCGGTGGTTTTCATTTTCCAGAAAGACACCTTCTGCGTGCTACTTGCTGCCGCGACTTTCTACATGATGTACTACGTCTCGCAGGCATCACTCCCTGTATTGTACAGGGAAGCGAATGGGTACAGCGAGTCTGATATTGGACTCTGCTATCTTGCCCTGGGCTTCGGTGCGTTTTGCGGTAGCCAGCTGCAAGGTGAAAAAGCCCCCTTCCGGAAGATTGGCCTGCTGATGTTATCTAGCAAGAATCATGGACTGGAACTACAAGATGACTGCGAAAGAGGTGGGTTGGGAAGTGGACCATATCCGGGGAGACGACCTCGCACTCTTCCCCATTGAGCGAGCTAGGGGGCGAATGGCCTGGCTATTCCAGGCTTTACAGTGCAGTTGGGTTCTAGCCTATGGCTGGGCCACCCATTACCGTGTGGTGAGTTCAGCTCTGGAACCGGGGCAACAGACTCTGTGTACTAATACAGTCTCAGCATCCCGCCGTACCACTGATATTCCAGTTCTTGCAAGGTCTCTCGGGGCATATCCAAGTGAGTGACCTCTCAGTAGGGCATGTCTCTTTACACAATCTGTAACTGACCGAAACAGTCGTGGAATACACTCATAGTAGAGATACACAGGGAATCACCCGGCACTGCTTCCGCTGCTGGTAATCTCACCCGCTGTTTCCTCGCAGCCTCCGGCGTTGCAGTCATGGAGCCCCTCACAGCTGCTATGGGCCCAGGTCCCTTCTTCACTCTGCTGTCCGGAGTGTGTGCAATGGTAGGGATCACACTGACCGTCATCATTCGCACGAAGGGTACAACATGGAGGCTCGCTAGAGAGAAGAGGGAAGTAGAGGACGGAGGGCGGTAGTGAAACTGAAGGGCAGTGATTCACCGTTCACGCATAGCTGTACCCGATTTTCGTCCGGTATTTGTACTTATTTCAGGCGTCAATTGACATGTCACTGCTGCTACCCAGGTTCTGGCAGACTGGACGTGTTCTGCTCACCCAAGCCCCACTGGCGTCGAGGTCGGAGTCAAGCCTTCACCTTCACCTCACGGCCTTCAGCCGATGTCATCTATACCAGACGGCACCGGGACCATTGGACTCATCCAGTTAAGCGCCTCATATTCACTCCAATTGAGGTTTACCAAAGGACCCTCCTTCCGTTTTGTCAACTTCGAGTCACTCCGTTGCGGAGCTCCGACTATTTAAATCTGCGCTCTTGATCTATCCAAGTTACCATCATCTCCAGCACCCAACACCAAATAACCAAAGAACGAATTTAGGCGTCAGACTTCCCAACAACACCCAAGAAACAACAGTCATCCCAGCTATCAGACCCGTCATCATGATTTTCCAGACCTGGCCCATCGTCAGCGCCATTCTTGGCATGGCAGCCACCCTGGTGTCGACCAGTCCGGTAACCCGCGACGGCGCCGACGGCGTCTGGGGAGGTTACCTGAGCTCCTGCCGCAGTAAGCCTCTATATTCCTTTTCCCCCTATGCACTCTGGAGCTCCACAAGCCTCGCACTGATCCCATGTTATACGCTCGGTGCTAATACACTCTTCTACCCTATACCAGACATCAAAGGATTCTACCTCTGGGGCGACCAGGGCTCCGTAACCGACCTGTGGATCTCCGGAGAGTGCATGGACATCGGAGGCAACTTTGTGAAGTCTCAAATGGACGTAAACCCCTGCTACAAGAACATCAATGCCCAGATTGTTCCGGTGACCGACGGCTCCGGAGACATCGCTCACAGCTGCGACTATTGCCAGCTGTTCCCTGACTGGACCTCCGGGTGGATGTCTTGCATGTGTTATATGGGAGGAGCTGATGCTCGGGACTCTGGCTACTTCGTGGGGAATGTCGACCTGAGTAAGTGTGGCTCCTGTCACGGTACAACTCCATTGAAGCATCTCTGACCAGTTACTTAAAATTACAGACCATACACTTTGGGTTAAGAATGGTATCCTTGGTTGTCCTGGTGCGGAAGGTCATGCTGGTGGACCTTGAGAGCACAGGGTTGCTGGAGCATAAAGAGGCTCGCAATGGGATTTCCTTCTAGAGTCAGGTGCACAACGTACAAGGTGTTACAGTCGATGCATTGAGGGCAGCTAGGTCCTACAAACAGACCCAATGGGAAATTTCTGCTCTATGCCCCTTGTTCTTCCACGACGTGTGTGCAATATATCTCAATGAATGACTCGCTGAGCCTTTGTTTACCACTTTCCCTTTCGTCAACCAACATCAAGGCTACTACAATCTTATAATATCAACAACCCACGACAGTTGGTTCTTCACCACTCTACTCAGTTTCTCGGCTTTTCAAATTTCTTAACAATCCCTCGAAAACGATTTGTAATCTGATCACCTGCGACAACTTCCTCCCCCCTACCAGCACAACGCTTCATCACAATTGGAAGGGCTACACGGCCTCCTTGGTCATTGCCTGCCTCTTCGCCCTCATTGCCGTACAGGCTCGATACATACCACCATCTTCGGCACCGCTGGCACATCCAGACTGGACCGATGGCGGAGAAGGCGGCTACTACAACAAGTGCCGGAGTATGTTGTTCCCCCTGACCCTTAATACCACCATCTATTCAACAGGAAGCTAAACCGCGTCTTCATACAGACGTGACGATCGGCCATTATTGGGACGACAGAGATTACCACAGTACCGTTTTGGGCTTCTCCATCGAGGGCACATGCGAAAGCCAGTTCGAGGACCTCATCCACGGCTGGGCCTACCTGGACCGCTGCTACAACTTTGACGAGCGCGCGGCCAAGTTCGTCCCCACGAGCGACGGGAAGGGGGATTTCTATCGGCACTGCGGCGAGTGCCGGTTGGACCTCTGGCCGAATGACATGGTCTTGAGTTGCAGCTGCTATCTTCCGTATGCGACTCCTCCGCACTGGGGTGTGATCAGTGTTAACTTGGGTGGGTTGATATTGGCACTTGTACTTATGGGGTGGTGTCTTACTAACTAGCCTTTTGCAGACGCGTATATCCATGTCAAGAATGGCTTGATAGGATGTACTGGTTCCGAGGGAGGATGGGTTGTTGTGAATTAGAGTTTGTGACTATAGCGGCTATTGGGGAGGTTGGATGGATGCGTTTGTACGGTGTCGGAACAAGACCAACAGGAATGGTCGCGGGGCTTTTCGATGGTTCCGGTGCTACAAAGTGGGCGCGAGGCACACCTGGTCATCACACTCCTTCACACGATGAACCTTTCCAACTGGCTATGCTTGCAGAAGTCACAGGTATTGCTCTGTTCCTTCAGCTTTGTTGCTCTTCCAGATATATTACACAATGTCCGACGTGCCCGCGGATGTCCCTATCATACAACTACCTTGAAGCTGCATAGCATAGAAAATCCTGCACGTGTTTCTATCTTCCGCATTTCCCGAAATTTGTGTTACTTGAAGTCATATCAAGATGTTTAATTTCGTTGATACCCTGCGCAACATCCACATCGGCATGTTGCAGATGAAAACCGTTGCGACTGTCGCACTCAAGGCTGGCATGGGCCAGGCTTTGGCTGTTGACGGCCCTGTTTGGCAGCAGTGTCAAGGTAAGTCATAAGACCGACTCCCTGCAAGCGGTACGCTTTTGGTCGTTGGCGAGTAACCAATTGTTCTGAACTCGCACAATCTGTCACTCTTAGACGTAGACATATTTGGCTACCAAGGCAGTGATGGCCCGAACCGACCCTCCATAGTATACGGCGTATGCGAGAACACAACTGATTCGGAAAGAAAGGTTGTCGCGTCCACCTTCTACTGGGATGCGACGGAAGTGAGGGTAGATCCTTTCTGTAATAAGTATTGGTGGTTCAACTTCAACTTCGTGGAGCAGTCAAGAGATAGGCGAGAGTTAAGACTGATGGCGAGGCACGTACTTGTTGAAATGCGATGCGAAAGATGACAAGCGACGGTTGGTATGGCAGAGCATCATAGGTCTTGCCGTTTGCATAGTCCCAGGTCGCTGAACAACTTTGCTCGAGTTTCAGCGAATACGTATCATTCAATCCTCTAGACCTAGAGACAACTGGCACAAGCTACGACCAACGGGCAGTCCTTAAGTGTCCCTCCTCAGTGAATGGGTCGATACCACTAAGCAATTCACGAGCGTTTCACAGACATGAATCCGTCTCGCTCTTCTTCAAAGCTCCTCCCTCACGGATCTGGTTATCTGAGTCCTGACAGATCTATGAGTTCCATCAAGTCTACATAACTGACTTCAAGTTGCTGAAGATTATCAACCCCTCAAGCATCTATAAACATGCATCTGAATTACCTCAACTCAGTACTTACCTGGGTGGCTGCTCTGCGATTGCGAGTATGGGCCAGTCCGGCAAATCCGTCATGAGGTCCTGTTGAGGTTAACCTGGGTCAGTTGCTCCCTGGTGATGGGAGTACCTACATACACTGGTATCCAGAACCGCGTGGCTGACGTAGGAGTTTCCCAGAGGATCATATTAATGTTAACCTTTTTGGAGTGTTAAGCTGTCCAGGTGGTGAAGGCCGTGGTGGGTGCCACTCTGCTCAGAGTAACCCTCCGTCGGAGAGAGCTTGACGACTGGGATATGCGGTCATTACGTGGCATACCAGTGGGAATGGGAACTTCTGGGTTAATTCGTGCGAGGCGGACTAGACGAGAGCTCAAGGTCAGGAGTGGTGGGATTCTACTCGCTACCTACCTGGAAAAGATTTGATTGACACGAAGGAAGCCGGTGATTGCATGGTTGATCTGCGTGGAGAGGTATGCCTTCGAGTGACCCTATTGGAGGTCACTCGGATGCCCTTGTCGCACCTTCCTTGCTACCCGCCTTGTTTGCTCTAGTAATGAATATATCCATTTGTAAATGAGTCATGACGTAGTTGCCCTGATTAGGTTGAAAAAATGGTTGCAATTGTTTGATGTAAAGGCAAACTTCGTATAGTCGTCAGATAGGTAGGTAAGTGGCACTTAAGCGCACCTACCTATCTTACCTGATTCATTCAAGGAAGGGTCGAGTGATAGGCATCTTCGAACGACCTTCCACCTTCCCATCCAGTCAACAACGATACCCTTGATCCCCTCCACGCCTTTTTCTAACTCTGGCAGCCGAAGCAATCATCTTGAGTTTACTCCTTCAGGCTTCCCTCATCCTCGACAAGTCTACTCCCATATATCCAAACGAAAGAGAAGAAGAACCTTGCATCGTCTTCACTTCCAGTTTTCAATCTCCAGGAAGATTTGGCCGATCCCAACACCAGTCGACGCGATGTTCGTTCTAAAGTACCTCAGCCAGATCCTCTCGATTTTGGCCGCTGGATGCGCTCTGGCATCTGCCGCTGCTGTCGTCAACCGCAATGCTACCGACGCCACCGAGGTATCCCACTTCATCAACGAGTGCCAATGTAAGCCATCTCCTCCGATTTGCACGCGTCCGCTGTTGCGAAGGTCAACTGACACCGGAGTTACAGCTTGGTCCGTCGGCATCAACTTCAACGGCGTGCCCGACGTGCCCACCTGGCATTGGAGTCTTTCTGCCGACGGTTGGGAGTGCCAGGACAGGAACAAGAACCTCGTCTGCTCCTACCTGTTCCTCAGCCGCTGCTTCAACAACGACTACGCAGGCCGCATCGTCCCGTCGAGTTTTGGCGACGGCACCTTTGCCGATACTTGCCAGAAGTGTCGCCTTGATCCTGCCTTTCCCGGAATGCTATTTTGCATCTGCGACAAGATAACCGATTCCGGCCTCGTCAAGGTTAGGGTCGGAGTCAATTTGCGTGAGTAAAATCCGGGAACAGCACCCTGCGGAGCGTATTGCTAACGGTGCCGTTCAACAGAGGAACACATTTTTGTCAACGGCGATGGAATGCTGAGCTGTCCAGGCCAAGTCGGGCGTCCGTGCTATGGAATGCCTAAATCCAGATAGGCTTCGGACGGAAGTTGTTTTCGGGACCACGGGTGAAGGTAGCAGATGACAAGAAGGGAAAGACGGACATCAGGGGCAGGGACATTCGGAGCACCTGGATCTTGAGACAGATGTAGGTAGTCACCACTCAATTCACGAAGTTTGATACATGAACTTGACGCCACCATTGCATCTTGCACTCGAAGTGGTATGTCGAGTTACCAAGACCCCTATGCTCCTCGTGTATTGCCAGCAACATGTGCCTTCGCTGGACTGCCATATCTTACCATCTGCTCCTCTTAGCGTCTCTTAGCTGTCGAGTTACGGCTAACATGCAAGCCCGCACTTGTGGAGTGTCATCGCTGATGAGCATCTAAGGGTTACTGACATCCAGGCTTTGTCGTTATGCATGTGATCCACAGACATGGACATGGGTAAGGCGCGCTGAGGCTGAAAACGAAACCCGGAGACCGTACCGAGATGTCCCAATTCGGCAGTCGGAGGGCATTCCGAGAATAGGGTCGGACTGCAACGCCAAACTCCACGTGTAAGTCGCATCGGAGGCGCTGGATAAAAGGGCTGGCTAAATTGCGCTTGCAGACTGCTGCTGTTCCCCGCAAAGATCTGAGAATGCTTTCCCGGGAAAGCCCTGCAAAAGAAGGATTATGTACTACATTGAAGTTTTGTGATGCTGCAATATCACAATACCCGGTTACGGAGGGAGGCTCAACACGTCGAGTTGATCCACCGCCGGGGAATTCGTGGTTTATGCACAGGGGCGCATGCCCACATCCCGGGGTTGGTCTAAGTTGGGGTAGCGCTCCTACAACGGGGGCATCACGCGGTTGAAACGACTTGACGGTATTGTCCTATAGGAGAATTCTGCCAAACCAACCAGGCTGTCAGACTTGGGAACAAGCTCCATGGACCAGGGCGACAGCCAAGGGATAAACATCGGTGGTCCCTAGCGTTCCAAAAGCAAGTATCTCGACACTTGTCGGCTCAAGGGCACGGATGGTCGACTTATCCACCCGAAGGCTAGGGCTGGACACTGCTGGATTTGGCATGACATCCTCCCATCTCCGTTTCCAAGCTTACCTCGTGGTGCGGAGCAGCGGAATGCAACCGACGATGTCAAGCTTCTGTTAGTGTGCGACGCGGTGGGCCAAGGCTATCCGTGGCAACAAGGCGAAGCCTGAGACGAGGATATATATATGCAGCCATGCGTGCCCTTCTCCGGAGTTCTGCAAGTGTCAAGGCAACACTCGACCACACCAAGGACATACTCAACCAAGTCTTCACTCCGACATCATACCTACCGCAAAGATGTGGCCTAACCCCAAGACCGCGTACCTCCTCCTTTTGGCCCGCGCGGCCATGCTCACCGGCGCCTCGCCGGTCGAGATCGAGGAGCGCCAGTCATCATGCCCGGGAGTCCACGTCTTCGGCGCTCGCGAGACCACAGTTTCCCCAGGCTATGGCTCATCATCCACAGTCGTGAACCTCGTCCTCCAGGCGTATCCTGGCTCAACCGCTGAGGCTATCGTGTACCCTGCCTGTGGTGGCCAGGCATCATGCGGTGGTATCGCTTATGGCACATCAGCCAACCAGGGAACTGCTGCAGTAGCATCGGCTGTGAACAGCTTCAACCAGAGGTGTCCCAACACGCAGCTGGTGCTGGTCGGGTACTCGCAGGTAAGTCTTTAACAAGTGCCATGCCTGTGAGAGTCACTGAATTGACCCGTGCTGCAGGGCGGTCAAATCATGGACAACGCTCTCTGCGGAGGTGGTGACTCAGGGGCCGGCATCACAAACACCGCCGTCCCCCTCACAGCCGCTGCCGTCAACATGGTCAAGGCCGCCATCTTCATGGGAGACCCGAGATACGTCAAGGGCCTGCCCTACAACGTCGGAACCTGCCAAACCCAAGGAGTAAGCATGTCCCAAAAGCAACAAGACCCTAAACACGCACTGATATGTCGCTTCTCAGTTCGACGCCCGCCCATCAGGCTTCGTCTGCCCCAACGCCAGCAAGATCAAGTCCTACTGCGACTCGGCCGATCCCTACTGCTGCACGGGCAACGACGCCAATGTGCACCAAGGTTACGGCGCGGTGTACGGCCAGCAGGCTCTTGCGTTTATCAAGAGCAAGCTCAGCACTTCCGGCGGCGGCTCAACCCCGACGACCACATCCCCGGCTCCTGGTGGTGGTCAGACCACGCCGCCCACCACTGGCTGCGCCGCTCTCTGGGGACAGTGTGGCGGCCAGGGATGGACTGGAGCGACTTGCTGCTCGCAGGGCACGTGCAAGGCTTCTAACCAGTGGTACTCGCAGTGCCTGAACTGAGGCAGTCAACTAACGTTCCGGGATGTGGAGAAGGGGGGGGGACTTCAATCTTCGCTGTTTATACTTGACAACCGTAAAAGTTGCACTATAGTTGCGTCAGCTTCTGACACGACTTGTAAATAGGAACGCGCCAATTGAGACAGTTGTTTGAGAGTTGTTGCTTTCAGTACACTTTTGTCCAATGACATCGCATGGGTAGGTTGCGGAATGGAGGCATGAGAAAAAGAGGACACGTCCGTGAGATCCTTGGCGGAGAAGTTGTGGGGAACCCATCTTAAGCGAATGCGTCAAAATCCCTCCCTGCACATCTCCTTTCCGCATTTGTTGTGCCCCCTATCTGGAAGTCAACAAAACCTTCGCCGGCTATAACGGGGAAGCCACTATCGACACAAATCGTACCGGTTTCCTTGCTTGTATCGTCCTAAGAGTTCAGAACCGCATTACCCTGCCCACCTCTCCTCCTTTGGCGGTGTATCAAAGCCCCAGCTCAACATTTCCTGCAGGCCTGATACGAACATCTCCTTGAACCAACGCCATCAAAGACATCCATGGAAACCAAGATCGCATCCAGTCCCACGGCCACCGGCCTACTGGACCATCTTCGGACTGTACTGCCATCACAAGACCACTCCGCGCTGCGGCAATCCGTCATCCCGACCCTGATCGCAAGCATCGCCGGCGTCGCCAGGACCCTCCAGGAATCCCACCACGTATCCCAGGTCGGCACCGCCAATGCCTTCGGAGATGACCAGCTCAACGTCGACGTGCACGCAGAGAACATCATCCGCGCCGCCATCGCAAACTGTCCTGCCATCGTGGCGGCGAGCAGCGAGGAAGACCCCGTCGAGGCCAAGACGGAGCACGGCAAAATGTCAAACTCGACAGAGAAGTACACCGTAGCGTTCGACCCGCTAGACGGCAGCTCGATCATCGCGCCGAACTGGACGGTGGGGACCATCATCGGCATCTGGGAAGGGGAGACGGCGCTCGACCGGGACCCGGCGTCGAAGCAAATCGCCGCGATATTGGGAGTGTATGGGCCGAGGGTGTCGGCCATTGTTGCAATACGAACTCCGGGAGGGAACCCGGCTATCTTTGAAGTCGGAATTGCTCCTGACCTGCCACTGACTGTCTTCACCGTTCGTCCAGAAGTCAAGCTCTTGCCGCCGCCGTATAAGACACGGTACTTCGCCCCCGCCAACCTTCGCGCCGCGGCTGATGACGAGAGGTACATGTCCCTGGTCATGCACTATATCAAGGAGAAGTACACGCTCCGTTACAGTGGCGGACTCGTGCCGGATGTGGTACATATGCTCGTCAAGGGTCACGGCGTCTATGTATCGCCTGTTGTGGGTGGCAAGGGGGCCAAGCTGCGACGGCTGTACGAGCTGTGTCCAATTGCTCTGATCATCGAGTGTGCCGGTGGCAGAGCTGTTGATCCGGTAGATGGGAAGGGCATCCTTTCTCGGCCGGTGGAGAACGAGGATGAGCGAGGGGGTCTGCTGTGCGGCAATGATGGGGATGTTGCGTTTGCCATACAGTCCTTGATCGGATGATGTCTGGTCCTCGGGTATGCTCTCCTATCATCTTGAATAAAGCGTCATATACGTCGGTCAGGGTATTTCGTCTCCCAGTTTCCTGATCGTGAAGTCGTCCAATTGTTTCTCCCGACATACCCGACTCGAGCGCCGGTATATCTCTAATGCCAGCAAAAGTCGAATCAAGTCACCACAACAAAAATCCAATAACGAACGAAACAAGCAGCGCAAAAATCGATCTCCCTTTCGTCACCACCGCACCACTCCCAACATCAACCCCCTCAACCGGCCGTCCAACCATCTCCCCAAACGCCCCGATCACATTTCCCCTCGGCCAGTACTCACAAACGAGATACCACCCCTTCCCCTCCCCACAGTCAGCCCTTCCGCACCCGACAGTCGTCGTATTCTTCCACACCAACTGCGTGAAATGTCCCGTCTTCTCGTCAAAGTCAGCGCGATCATAGTCGTACTCCCTCCTCTCCCCGCCCCAGGCGTCGATGCTCGCCGCCACGTCTGGGTATCCCAGCGCTAGATTCTCGCCGTACGGACCCCCGCTGTGGGCGAAGGTGCAGGAGGACTTGACTTTGGCGAGGTAGTTTGTGGCGAAGCGGGAGAGGGTGCTGTTGTATTTCAGCTCGGCGGCGGAGTGCTGGGCGCGGTAGGTGTTTGTGCTGTTGATGACTGCGGATGTGAAGAGGGAGTCCGAGGTGTATTGTGGGGAGTCCGAGGGCGCGGGTGGAGAGGAGGTGACGGTTGTGGTTGTGGCTTGTTTGTGGGTAGCGGAGACGGATAGTGGAAGGGTTTGGAGGATCAGCAGTGATATGCTGGAGATATACACATGGTTGATGTACAGCATCTTTAGGGTATATAATGGTCGTGTTTGTGGTATATAGACATGAAAAGGGGATAATGTTACATGTTAGAGGTGTGACAGAAGGATAGTGTCCCCATCGTGGCCGGAATACGTTGCAGAATGACAAGATGTTGGACGCGAAAGAAATGCTCTTTATCTCGTTATATGTTCTATTTAGAACCTTGGTTTACAGAGGAAAGCCGGACTTGTTTGAGGTGAAGCCTGTTGAGTAACATGGTTGGCTGACAAGAATTTGCGGGATGACGTCGTGATGCATGCACCTTGCTCACGGTCTTCTTGGCTGCATGTTGAGCAACTTGAAGCCACAAAGAACACTCACCCCGACCATTCCCTCTCACGCACCTCTTGTGCCTTCAACAAAGGCGATGGAACAATCACAGCACATAGGATGATTTATTGGCCGACCAGCCTGCAACTGCCCCAATCGTATGCACGGGAGAACATCTCCGACAAACAGGCGCTTGGTCTGGTGTTAGTGCCTAAAAATGGTACGAAATCCATACATAACTCAACATTGGTAGATGCAGAATCCTGGGAAAACGATAGATGTACAAAGTAAGAAACAAAAGCAACATATACTGGACTGAACCGACTCCCTGCTAACACATATGAAAAGCCACCGCCGTCTCGTCCTCTGACGCTGTGATCGTCCCAATCGAACATGCAGTCCTTCCACAAGTGAAATGCAAAAGGCCTCACCATCTCCGACTATAGGCATCGACATTCTTGGATCCGATCTTCTGCCGCTGCTGAACTTCGTAGTCTTGTCTTCTCTGATTCATCTCTTGTTGACTGGGTCGCCATGGATCGCGGGACGGGTTGCCATATTGGCTGCCCCTAGCCTTCCTCTCCCTGTATGCTCTGAGGAAGAAGCCAAGCAGGGCCATCCTGAACCTGTCTCTTTTTTCCACCCAGGACCCATAGGCCCAGAGACCGTGACTTGCTTGCCGGATGGCAGTGATCTGCATGGCGGCGAAATACCACAGGAACAGGGAGTCCCAGTCGAACAGAGCGACATACTTGGTACCGAATCTGGTGGCGTAGGCAGCGGCTTGTTTGCTGAGTATTATCGAACTTCCTGTGAGGTGGGTCTTCCATTCAGTCTTATCCGTGGTGAAGCCCTTTGTCAGTCTGTCGACGATCTGGGCGGCGTTTCTTTCGCCGTATTCCGGTACGCAAGCCTGCATGAACTCGTTCTTGGAAACGTAGCCCCGGTTCTTGTATTCCAGCACGGCGATATTCTGGCCGTTCACGGTGACAAGCACGTCGCAACGGACACCGGGTTCGACAACTTCGGCGGAGCAGGACGCGCCCGGGACGATGACCTGCATGGCCTTCATGACAGGGTGTAGGAACCAGAGAGCCGAGGCGCGTACGATGTCCGACTCGGATGCTAAGGATACTGGTGACTCGATACTGGGGAGGTACGATCTTGACAATGCCTTGTAAACCTCCTTCTTCTTAAGCTCGTCCTCAGCTACGTTGGTGTATGCCTCGTAGGAGATAGGGAACCATATCCTGGGCGGGGCAGTGTCTAGCGTGGTTTTGGCTCTTGCATTGCTGGCGGTCTTCTGTAGGTGCGCTGTATACTTGGCCAGCAGGAGAAAGGAGGTGTTGAAACAGTCATGCAGCGTGATGGCGTTGTGGTCCTCGTGGAATGACATGGTATCGGTTGTACGGGAAAGATTGACGCTAACAGGTCAGGCGTACAGTTGTGTGGGCTGGTAATCGAATGACTTTGAGGATGCTGGTTGAGAAACAATATGGCGAGGATGTTGTCTTTCCGGTCGTGGACTTGTGGTGGCGGGAATCGAGACGAGAAGCAGTCTCAACTCCCCTGAGGCAGCGCTGGCCTTTTAACCAGAGTTGAGCTTCTCCCAGGCCACACATTCTCGGTACGAAGTGTGTTAACACATCACAACTTCGTCGACATACCTGCCAGTGATTCCAATTGCCGTCCATGTGGTGGGATATCTGGAACCAACAGTCACTCTCTGAGACGCGGTGAAGATGGCCGCAGCAACTCCTTCAGACAAGGGATCTGCGACGCATTTCAACATGATAATATGGACAACCAAGCGCCCGTCCACTTGCAATACCGGGTCTTCCTATCTGGTCACCATCGGAAGCACGGATTGCTACGGTCGTCTTATAACGCGATGGTTGGTTGAAGGTGTAACGATTTACTGTTGATGCTCGAAAAGCGGGTGTAACCGCGCGCATTCATGAAACATGGCGCTTGATGCGGATCCTCTTCATTTCTTAAAGCAGACTAGCGGGGCTCAGTGAACAACGATTGAACCAACGGCGCTTGTTTCCCCTGCATTCGTACCTTTCCTTCCATCTTGCTTACTCCCTTTCACTCCACCATTCCTCTGGCGATGTCCACACTATAAACTTGGTTGCCATGAGACATCGCGTGACTTCCTCTCCAAAGCATCACCGGAGTTATTAGCTAGCAAGGACCTATCTTGACGCTTCTCGCCATGAGTGACGTGGCTTACTCGAGACATTCATCAACTGCCCCCCTCAATCCTGGCGACCTTCAGGAACCGGAGGTGCTGTCTCCTCCCCCGCCACTGGAGAAGTGGTCTCTTCCGCCAGAACCTCACAAGCCATATCTGCCCTACAAGAGAGGCTTTAGCTTCGTCATTCACCGACACATCCCTGTCGCACCTTTCGGTTCCTATTATGCCAGGGCCCCTTATGCCCAGCACGGTGAACAGAGGAAAGAGCTTTTCTTCCCCGACTTGAGCAAAACCACAGTGGCTGACCTGTGCCATGCTCACCCTCCTCTGGAGGGCACGACGCTGTACGAGACCTCCCGACAACTTGAGATCACCGAGGCCATAGAAGTCAAGGACGGGCATGGTGCTCAGATCTTCGCCTGTCGGCTCGATTCCGAACCAACAGAATACGTTGCAAAGGTGTATGATCCGTTGTATTACGGCTTCACCGACTTGATGTGGTCCGACTTACCGCGCGACGTGACTTACGTTGCAGACGGAGATTACAGCCGAGAGGTGGCTGCCTACGAGCATCTCGAGAAGTGTGGCTTTCGCGGCGCAGAGGTTCCATCTTATCACGGTTCTTGGACGTTCGATTTGCCTACGGATACCGTCTACACCAACCGTGCCGGCAACCACACGCGCCCAGTGCGCATGATTCTCATAGAGTATCTCCATGGCAGAACCATGTTACAGATGAACGTGGCTAGGACTTCAGTGGATCATCGCTTCGACATACTCTCCCGTATGGGAGAGGCAGAGTCAAGGCTGTCCCACATCGGGCTGTACCATAATGATGTATCCCAGCGCAACGTTATGGTATGCGGCCTCTCACCACTCGCGCCGCCCACCCGCGTGTGCCTCTTCGACTTCAACATCGCTACCGTCGCGGAGTACAGTAAGGATGCGGTGGAAAACGAGTATGTGCGCGAGAAGACCGGGCTCCCAGGGTCGCCCGCCGACTTCCTTTGGAACACCCACACCTACGATTTCGACAACTGGTTCCCCGAGGATTGGAAAGATCAGACGCGCGAGTGGCACCAGTGGCTGCTGGACAAGTACACCGGGTCAACATTGTTTGAACCGCCGCAGAGAAACCTTAAGGATGATGCAATCAAGGACTATCCGATCGACCTTGAAAGTTTTAGGAGAGGGTTTCCCTCAGACGATGGATGGGAAACTGGCGATCTGGAAGAAAAAGCCCCTTCTACTTCACCGGATCCTGCTCTCCCAACCAACCAAGCCAGCCCTAAGCGGAGCAGAGATGAATTTGAGGGAGATGGTTTGGGATCAAACCTCGAGCTACGTGCACCCAAGGCCTTCGACCGAGATACCGCTCCAACGTGTGCCAAGGACGCGCATATTTTAGGCCACATCTCCATTGGCGTCAAGGACTATCATACAGCGAGGTTGTTCTATTCTGGAGCCCTTGAACCCCTTGGGTTGCACCTGGTTTACATCAGCGAGGACCCGGGTCGGAGTTCTATCATACGCACGTTAGGCTACGGTCCCGACGAAGATACCGAGCTTCTCAACATATTCGAGTATGGGGAAGAAGCACATGCTCCAGGTCGTGGCTGTCATATTGCTTTCAATGCGCCAAACCGGAAGGCAGTGGACAAATTTCACGAGCAGGCGCTTCTCTGGGGAGGAACCTGTGACGGCAAACCAGGCTTGAGACCTCGGTATGGTCCCAGTTACTATGCGGCGTTTGTCATCTCTCCAGATAGCTGGAGGCTGGAGGCTGTTTGCAAGACGCCAGAGTGAAGCATACGGTGCAAGTGATGATAGATATGTAGTGAAGTTGACGAGAACTTGGATTGCATGTCCGACTATCCGAACTCTCAAGAGCATAGTGACTGACTCAACTTAGACGCGTCGTGTATCCCATACCGTATCTCCATCATCGTGTATCCTTCGCCGTCTATCCTGTGAGGTATCTCTGAGTTTTGTATCCGCAACTGTAAGAAAAGTCTATTGCACCTCTTTAACCAACACACCCATCGCACTAATTAACCGTGGTTCCGCGACAGCCCGGAGAAAGAGCCAAGTGGCCGGGTCTCACGAAAGGCAAGTATGCCGAGCCACTATCAGCACAGCATGCAATTCTGTGTCTACAAGACTTCATGCTTCAAGAGTGGCAAGCCTCTGGAAGCCGCAGCCAGGAGGGAGTTTATTGTTGAAATGAGTGTACAGGTTCCTTGATTATTGCTCTATCTAGGACATTTAGGCTGGGGGACACTGTTCCTTATATACCCGTTGAAGACGATTGGTACTGGTACATCGAGTGGATGACCCTGACCCTTGTCTCTCAACACTCCCACTCAGGTCATCGTCTGGACTGTACTCCCACAGGTCCGAGACTCCCACAGTTGCTCTGCTCCCACAGGCGCACTATGACTTCTATCCTTGTATCGGTGTCCATGATCCCCTTAAAAGCGATGTCTAGCTAGATGTGTACAGGAGACGCTCGTTCGAGAAGCCCAAGGGCCTTTCTCTGCCCAAGAACTTCGTCAATTTGGGACCCAACACCTCCAGCCTTGTCGCAACCCACCTAACAATCCCGGCAGTCTTCACAGACTTTTTTTGCTCGTATTCAAGGGCCAAAACATCCATAAGTCCCCTCTCATGACACATTTCAATGAGGCGCTCTTCCGTGATAAGTCCACCGCGACTGATGGCCCACTCCGCGGTATCGACATCTTGACTGAGGACGCATAGCCCCAACACCTCGTCCAGAGCCTTGGAAGATAGACAACGGTGGCATGCGTAGTCGTAGAGCATTGGGAAGAGCGTGGTCTCGATGGTGTGTACCCCGCAAGGCCGCGCAATGTCAAGGGCGCGGCCGAAAACACATGCATTGTGTTCATTCAGCTGTTTCGGATCACATCCGTGCTGTATAAGCAGTCTTATGATGTCTCCGGCATTCTGTTTCCAGCGTACCGGCTCTGCACCTGGTTGTGTTCGACGAGTGTGGCCTGCCTGGGAATTATAAACTTGCCATATGTCCCACTCCCATTTTTCATGGTCTAATGCTTCAACAACCCAGTGGATGGCATTCTGGCCCCTGGCATCTATTGCGTCGGCGGCAGCGCCGTGCTCAAGCAACAGCTTGACGCTCTCGACACAGTCCGCTCTCTGAGCGGCGTACATGAGCGGGGTGACCCCAATGGTAAACCCATCCTTGGACCAGAAGGATTCATTCCTCTCCCCTGGCACTGCGGTGGTTCTGGCGTTCGGTTCGGCTCCAGCAGCAAGCAACTCTCTGGCCATGTGTAGTCTCGCTTGCTTCCAGGTCTCCCATCTCACATTGAAGTCAGAATAGTCGTATTGTAATATTCCGCAACATCGCCGCTGAAGACGCAGTGGAGGGGACGGTGGCCCGCTGACGGACTGTCTGGCTTCGCGCCAGCCTCTAACAGGAGGTGTGCCGCTGCAAATCCGCCGCCTATCAAGGCTTGGTGCAAAGGTAGAATGAGCTGGTGGTAGAAGAATCCGTCTTCTGCGGGTGATTCTGCATCGAGAGCAACCTCGGCTTGCAGCACAAGACGCAGCAGATCGATACTTGGGACACGGCGCCGAGGATCGAACTTGATTCTTACGGACGGGACAGATGGCCAGAGTGATGTCCCAGGTGTATGGCATTGGCGCCTGTCGATCGGCACATGATGGCGCCGAACCTGTGAACCAGAGGTGAACCAGCTTGTAACGATATCACGCGGCCTGTATTCGCCTTTGTCCAGCTGATCCTTCCGAACAGCTGTTGCCACTGCCTTTACTCCACGGCTATCTGCAGCATTTGGATCGATGCTAAAGCGCTGGTTGGGATCTAGCAGCATCTTGACATGAGCTAGTGATCCGGTACGGATTGCTGTGTGCAGAGCATTGACACCGGGGTAGGTGGAACTCAAGTTGTGACGGTCCGCACCTCTGTCGAGGAGCAAGGCGGCAGTCGAGTCGTGTCCATAGCAGTAAGCCAAGTGTAGTGCCGTCCACCCAGTCTCCCCGACGCAGGGCCAGACTCCTTGTACAGTACGGCCAAGGTCACACACGCACATCAATTTACATTCGCCGTCAATCTCTGCCCCACGATCGAGGAGCCAAGATACCACATTGTCATGGCCAGCGACTGTTGCAGCATGGAGGGCCGAGAATGTCATTCTCATGTTGCGCCCCGGATCTGGAGCATATTCCAGACCGTAGTCAACTTTCCAATCCAAAGTACTATGATGGCGTCGATCTCGATCAGGCGGCACACCCCAATGTCCCGTAAGTGACGCTCCGTGAGCCTGGAGATCCTTCAGCAGATTGAGGTGGCCGTGGAATGCAGCCCATGGTACGGCGGACGCGCCATTCCGAGTGATATCGATGTGCAGTAGGTGACACCGGAGCTTGTCTTCGAGTTCGCGGTTGCAGGCCATCAACCTCACAATATCAGCGGGAGTGCAATGATCGGCTATGGTGAAGAGCATCTCCAGAGGAAGTCGGAGGAAAGGCGGCCGATGAGAGGGAGGTGTTGTGGATGCCATGGTAGATTCGGTCGTGTGTCGAATGATCCGAACTCAACGAAAGTCACTCCGTGGCCCGAGACTCCTCGTCACAACTGACAAAGTATCTCATCCTGACTCTCGTTATCGGATGGACTTGCATACTGCATGCGCGGTATAAGGTTCGAGCCTGCCTCGGTCAGATACGCAGGATCTCGGCGTGACGAAGTCGTCTGCAGCAGAGTTCGGATATGCGTGATTACAGTGGTATCGAAGTACTTGGTCTGTAATTGTGAGCCCCCTTGGGCCTTGGGCTGGGTCCATATTGTTGTTGTTTTACTGTGATCTTGATACCCTTTGAAGAAAAAAAAGTATCCCATCCTGCGTCAGCAGGCCGTTCGCAATCCTAACCTCCCAACTCTTTCTTCCAACTGTAGGAAGCCCAGTATGCACGTTTTCATCCAGTATCTTGTACGGAATGATTGCGCGTTCGTTGATCCGGATGCTGCAGGCTGCATGCTGGCCATGTCAAGCATATCTGAGCGAATAAACATCGTCTGGAAGGCGCTACGTACCGAATTTTTTCCTCGGGCACCCCGCCATCTGCTCAGACGGCATCAGGTTTGTCACGATGGTCAGCCGAATGGTGGACCGATTGTTGCGCGGCGGAGTCACCTTTCCGGGCGGTGGGAGCCGCAGCTCAGCTCAACAACGAGGAGGTGGGCTGAGAGTTGTTCACCGGTGGGCCGAGGGCACCGAGCTCATCAACGAGTTGCTGAGGAGCGGAGGCCCCGTTTTCGGGGATCTTGGCGGGAATTTCCATCGCCGTTAAGGAGCTGAAGCTGGCGGGAATTTCCAACGTCGTTAAGAAGCTGAAGCTGCCGTTGGCCAAGGGCAATATGTAGTTGTATGCTGTGCCCCCTGCTTCCCAGATGGTTTTGCCACGGTACTGATACGCGTTGACAGCCTTCTAGAAATCCAGAACGTGTTTGTGTTGTCGGATATGAAGCTGGACTGGGTCGTGGAGTTGAACGGATTGTCGCCAGGTATCTTCTCCGAGTTAAGGGGTTCGAGAGGTTGCCCAAGCTGGAGAAATTGACGTTGCTAAAGCCCCTACACCTCCGAAGCCGAATTCGAGGACTGACCGAGTCATCTGCCTGGGAGGATACGCTTCATTTCCCCTCTGAAAGGCATTCGATCGGTAGCTTCGATGGTAGGTGTACTGACTAGGGAACCGTCATGGTCTTTCGATATATGCTCCTCTGACTCAACACCCGCCCCCCCCCCCCCCCCCCCTCCCTCCCAGCCCAGCAATGAGACGGCTAGACTAATTGATATCAGTCACCACAAGCATTATGGTTATCGCTCTCGTGTTTAGTAGCCTGGCCATTGCATTGTGAAGAAAAGCTGGCAACGAGGGGCGTACTTGGGATGTTCGTAAGCTCTACCCCATATCAGTGAAGGAGTGTTTACTCGACGACGCTCGCCAATCGTTATGTCAAAGTGCTTGGTAGCACTTGTGGCTGTGATGTGAGTGACAAGTTCCCCGACCGGTAGGATATTTTTAAGGGGCAGTTATGGATATCAAGGACGTAGGAAGCAACTGGTATGCTCCAAGGCCAGGAAATTTAGTGACAGAATAGAAGTGAGAGGGGAGTTTGGTGTTTCAGAGTTCCAAACCAACGTCGAGGTCAGGCAACTCAATGCTGAGAAACGAGGAAGTGTCATCGCGCGTCGCATCCACGTATGGACAAGTCTGTCTTCTCAGCAAGATGTGTCCCAATCAAAACCAACAGTCCGAGTCCCTCGAAAATCGCGAACAATGTCAGCGCGTTGTCTTCTTCGGGTGTCACAAACAAACAAAAAAAGGCCCGTCAACAACACTCCCATCCAAAACTTGAAACCGACAACGGGATAGGTCAGATCGTAGACCAGCGCCCTGAGCTGACTGGAAGTTCCTGTTGGTGATGCCAAGATGGGGTTCGGCCAGCAATTCCGCAAGACGCGCAGGGGTGACAGACACGGGAAGGATTCCGTTAGCGCCCCCCTTCATGCAACAACAACAACCTTGACGGGTTCAAGCGGCCGAATGGTATCGCTTGCGCTACACTAGCTAGATCAGGATCCGGGGGAGACCTTCCATGAATCCTTCCACCTGGTTTGGTGGTGTCCCGGAGCTGAGGTGAGACGCAAAGTCACAACGGTAATTGATGTGCATTGCGAGAAAAGGCTTGTGCTCACTTTGCTGAGAAGACTCTCGGATCCTGGCACGGAAAGAGTGTTGCAAACTGCAAGAGGGAAGAAACATCATGAAGATGGTTGGCAAGAGGTTTGAGTTGGGTATCAAGGTATCATATATTAGAAACATCAGCGGGCTGTAGCAAGCCAGATGCGTTTTTAAGCGAGGTAAGCAAGTGGTAGTAGGTATTATGTAGCACTGAGCATCCAAAGCCCCTCACGCCGCCCGCATTCAACATTTTCTCGTGAAATGAGGGGAAACACTAAATCCAAATGACAAAATGCTACTCAGATACGGGTAGAGAGAGAGGGGTCAGAGGATGCATGCGAGGAAAGAAAGCAGCATAATCCGCTTTATGCGGCCGTCTTCTCGCTGTGCATGGCGTTGTGCGTGATGTCCTCCTCGTGCTCGGCGTTGTGGATGTCCTTCTCGACCTGGCGCATGTCGATGTGGGCGATGGCCGAGTCGCCGTCGAAGATGCGGGCGATCTCCTCGAGGGTGGGGCCCTTGGTCTCGACGTAGAAGAACCAGACGAAGACGAGTTCGCAGAAGTCCCAGAGGGTGTAGAACAGCATGAAGTTCCAGTGGTTAGGGAGGTTGTCCCAGGCGAGCTTGTTGGTTTGGCTGTGAGAATTGGGGTTAGCATGAGACATCGACCGAAAGGGGAGTTGTTGTGGGATACATACTTTCCGAGAGCGAGGATGGCCTGGACAACAATGTTCATGATCATCATGCCCTTGGCACGGAGATGGAAGGGCAGTACCTCGAGCGCGTAGGCAACAAGCAGACCCGAGAAACCGATGTCGTAGAAGATACCGAAGATCCAGATGAAGACCAGTTGGGCATATCCGGAGCCGGCGTTGGTCTCGCCCGAGTTTTCGTATACAGCGCCGGTGATAGTCCAGCAGACGAAAGAGCCGACCATGCCGAAGACGGAGATGAGGAACAGGGGGCGACGGCCGAACTTGTCAACGCTCAGGGCGGCGGCAATAGTGACGGAGAGATCGAGAATCGTCTTGCCGGTCGAGATACCAAGCTTCTGGTTCTGGTCGGTGATACCGGCGCCCTCGTAGATGGTGTTCATGTAGTTGGAGAAAAGAGCGTTACCGGAGTACTGGGAGATGACACCGAGCGAGATGATGATGGCCAACCTCCAGCGGTTGCCCTTGGTGCGGAAGAAGTCGAGATAGGTAGTGGCCTTGTCAGCGTCCTTCTCGATCTGGATAGTCTGCTTGATCTCCTGGAACTCGAACTGGACAGTGGCGTTGTTGCGGTCACCACCGGCGTGCCACTTGGCAAGGATCTCGAGAGCATCCTCGTGCCTGTCCTTGTTGACAAGGTAGCGAGGGGACTCGGGAATCCACCAGATGAATACGAGCTGGATCACGGAGGGAACGATCTGAATGAAGGTGATGGACCTCCACGACCAGTTGTTGTTGATGCTGGCAGTACCCCAGCCGATGCAGGAGACGAGCAAGGCGCCCAAGTTCCACAAACAGTTGTAAATGGCTGTGACAGGACCACGATGCTGAGGGTGGCAGATCTCAGTGAGAAGCAAAGGGGAGGCCATCTGAGCGAGAGAGTTGCCGAAACCAAGCACGAAGCGACCGCCAAGGTACACTGCAACCTGTTAGCTCATGTCCTCGCCTGTCTCGGAACCAAGCGGCATTTCCGTGGTTTCAGGGGCACTTACTTCCGTAACCATTGCAGAAAGCGGTCAAGCAGCCACCAACAACCATGAAGCAGCATCCAATGAAGATGGATGTCTTGCGGCCATAGTTATCGCAGATGTACGGGGTGATGAAGAACGAGATAATGGAACCGATGTTGAACATGTTGACGAGGATACCGAGCTTGTTGTTGTCCTTGACCTCGGGTGAGAAGAACTCTTCCCATTTGGCCATCTGCTGGGAGGTGTTGACCAGCATACCATCGTAACCGGTGGTGGCGGAGGCAATCATGAGCACGACGGCCATCCCATAGAGCTTCCGCAGATGGGGCTCCTTGGTCCAGTAGACCTTCTCAAAGCGAGGGGCCTCGGCCTGAGCAACGTCGAGCTCGGCCGTGACCGACGAAACACCAATGTTTGGCGCCATTGTGGTGGACTTTGGTGGTCGTGTGTGTCTTGGTTGTTTGTCTGGTGGTCCTTCCCAGGGGGGTGGTGCAGAGGTGAGGTGACTCTGCCTTGCGTGCGAAACCAATGTAGGGGAAGGAAATGTGGTCAAAGGACTGACTGACTGACTTCAAGCGGAAGGAGGCAGGACGGAGGAGAGGGATGATGGCCCTTTATGAGATTCCGATCCATGAGATTTCTCCACTTATATGTGGTTGTGATGAGACTTAACAGATCATGAAGGAGGACGGGGACTCCAATGGAGTGCTCTGGAGATCCTGGGGTTGGATTCCGAAGGACCTTGTCGTCCGTTCACGCCCCCCCATGTCTCTCTGGTTGTGATGGAGCGGCTCGTTACCCACAGCTTCCAGAGCTCACCCCAATTTGGAGCCCTGTCAGAAGCGGGGACACGGGGACATGGGGTCGAGCCCAACATGGGGTTGCAGTGGCTGCCGGCTTGCGGTTAATGCCACCTTAGCTGGATCAGATTGGATGTTTCGCGGGTGGTGGGGTGGCAACCAGCATTGATGTTTTTAGGGAAAATGCTAAAACGATAAATAAACAGAGGAAAGGGGCACTACTGTGGTAGCTAATAATGGCCGGTGTAAGTTGGTGTGCGAAGAACGGCCTAGCGGATGCAGCACAGGCTGAAAGAGATTTTTTGCAACCTCCAAGTCGCCAAGCAATACTTGTCGGCGAGGTCTGGACACGGAGCGCAGCCATGAACATCCCAAACTTGGCTTTGAAGACGTAGCAACGACCTCCGGTCTGGAGCTCCCGATCCCGTGATGACCTTCGCAAAGAAGAATGCCAATACACCATTACACTTGTAGGTGATGCATTAGTTCTACCTGCTGAACTTATTGCTTTGGGAGAAGATGCTTGGCGACATATTGCGGCAATACTCGACGGAAGAAGCCATCAAAACGTCACGGGTTTGATGGAGGTTATTTCAACCTCGAACCCACGACGAGCTGCAGGCCCACGCACGTGAGCTAAACGCGCTGGGCTAACCCCCGGAACTTCGGGAGCGTTGCAGATGGCAGGGAATTTGGGGGCTTGCGGTTGGACGCCAGGAACGCCTCGTGGCAGATGCCCGTGTCGCGCTAGAGGCGCCTCTCCGGAAGACAGTCCGGTGTAAGACAACTCACTGGAGCGGTGACGGGTGTAGAGGCCGTCTTCAACGTGAACACCGGCCCGTGGATGGCGAAAGCCATCCTGATAGAGATAATATGCGTCGCGGCTAGCGCTTCGTCTTGAGGCAAGTTGAGCTGGCGATCGTGTGTGATGTTTTGTGTTTGGCCTTCCAGTCTTCCGCCACAATTGACAGTTGTGATGCCGGAACGGAGTTGGAGGCTGCCAGAATAGGCCCGGATGGAAGAATCGGAAGAATGGGCCGTCAGGTTGACCAGCCAATGAAAAAGGGTCAACGGCTCAAAGAAGTGGATTTGCGTTGACGAACGGCGTTTGTAGATTGGCTGCCCCTTCGATACATTGTGAGATTCAAGCAATTCCAAGACAGCCAGTCCCGCATCGCCAAGAATGAATCTCGCCCGTTAACTTCCCAAGCCGGTTGGTCTTCAGCGATGGCGGCTTGCTAGGAGTGTTACCAAGACTAACCTCACTCGTGGATAAATCCGGAAGAACCAGAATATGGGGAACGTGGCGGACCCTAACCACTTGTGAGTTTCTCCATTGTGTGAGACTGTGATGAGTCTGTGTGACTCGTCCATGACAGCAGACATTTGAGAGTCTGAGGACATGTGCTCAAGCAATCCCGGGCCTTGGTGCCGAGGAAGTACTTGGCGGTCAGGTGATGTTTGGAAGCTCTTCTCATCAGAGACATCAACTCCGTGATCATCGTGATCATGCTGACCTACGGCAAACAGGACCGGACTACTGCATCCCTACAATACGCTGAAAACGAGAGTGACTGGTTGTGGCATCTGTGGCGATCAATTTAGGGATTCATTGCATCGACATTGCAGCAGTATGGATAACCAACGGCATCGTGCTGGGAAGACCAATCGAGCACCGGCCCAGGGTAACAGACACTATACATGTCTCGACTGTTGGTACCGGGTCAATATCGAAAATCGGCCCTGCAGCTACAGCAATATCCATTGTCATGCCAGCATGCCAGTTCGAGAAACACTTCAGAATCGTCCTCATGGCCCGTGCTTTGCGCTTGAAGGCCGGCTATACATTGTGAGTACGGGGTCGTGGGGCTTCCAAGATGGTTAAAGTCATTAAGGTTCTTCACAGCAACACGGCCACACGGGGCCAGCCGCGGCCATACGATGATCCTCAGCTACGTACTCAGATCGGGAAAGCAGACGCAGCTATGGAGCGAAATAGCTGGTGGCCTTGGTAACGACAAGTGCCTCTCTGCCTCAGCTGGTTCCTGAATCGCGGATCAACATCTATCTCATGGATGCCGTTCCGGGGGTTGTCGTGTACTCCGAGGCTCTCCCCCGAGGCCCTCGGCCCCGTCTGTTCTCCATGATCCCCACCGACCATCTGGGGCGCCAGACCCCGTCGGTACCTACTGTGTAGGTGATGGGACCATGAAGCAACAACCGCCCTGTCTGCTATTCGCTCCTTGCCTCAGGAGAGTCCGAGAGAGCGAGTTGTCTGCCACCGCTGCCATACAAGATCATACTAGATATGGTTAGTTCATCCTAGTGTCGCTGCTGACCGGACCCCAACAACCATCTCCTGTACAGTACACGATGCACCATACTTGGAGTTAGCCGTGTCAGCACATGACCGTACCGCTGCATGTTCAACCAAGCTGGCGTACACAGTAGCAGCCAATGACATTACGAACACGCAGCATTCCTCCGCAAAGGAACGGCACCATCATACCCTCCCGTGACTAGTGCCTACGCGCTCCATCAGATGTCGGTAGTCTTGGCGCTAGCTATCGGCACATGTTAAACTTAGCAACACCGGACAAGCAAACGAGCGTACCGACTAGCTGTGCCTTCTCAACGTCCCGCACGCGCTTCAGAGATGCCAAGGCGCGGCCATTCCATTGTGCCTTTCAGCTGTCAGGAACCTTGTGTAAACCTTCCGCTCGGAGTGTAGGGAAGCATTCCGCTCTCCAGGCCTAACAATAGGTTGCTGAGTCATGGGAGACAAGCGAAGGTTTGGTCTCCTCCAACTCGTTCGATCTCATTAGCGCTCTACAGGTTCAGAGACAGCGGCCAACAAGCGTCGATCGAGGAGGAATTAGATCCCCCAAAGGACGCTTATACTGACTACAACCAGTGGCGTAGAACTCGACTGCCGCCCGAAGCCTCTTCAAATTGTACTGTACCATGAGCTCAATCGTCCAACAAACTACGACATTCGTTCGATCCCTCATCTCAATCTCCATCATGATATGCCTGGCCTGTTCTGGGCACGACGCCGACCCCTGGCCCCTGCGGAGATTCATGTGGGGAGGGAAGAACGACCCGGCACGTGGATATTCAGGCTAAATGCGCCGTACCATCTCGCCTCCTTTAGCCAGTTAGCGCCATCTCATTTTCACGGGGTTACACCAAAAGCTTTTACACACCCAATGTAGGGTCATGACACCCTCAACTCTCTTTTCCCGGTTGCGGCCAAGCTGGCTAGCTAGCGGAGGAGTCGCTTTACTGCTGGATTCCGGGTGAAAATATCGCGTGCTACGGCATGTACTCTAGACAAGAGATCCAGATGGTTGGATCCCATGGCCTCGGGGACGTGGAGATCGCCAATATTCGCCTTTCGATAGTCAACCATGGGAATCCGCCACTGGCGGTGTTTCGTGATTCATGATTCAAGACCACAAGTTACGGGGTGACGGTACGGACATGGGAGGCCTATGATCGGCTCGCCAAGCACGCGACATGCTCACCATATTGGGAGAATCTGAGAGCTGGGCAGCTGGGTTCGTTTCGTAAAATTGAGTCTGCCACAAGCGAGATTCAACGTACTATTTACGCCCATCCCTAACTGGGTGATATTTTGAGATCATACGTGCGTACATATCACGCATCCCCAACACTCCTCAACCCGGATAATGACTGGCCCATTGGGTCTGGCCCTCCTGGTCGGGACGGGTCTCCGTGTCTTCGTCCACTGCTTGGAATCGCTTGGTTAATTGTCGAACCAGCCTGCTGGGCTCGCTGCTGTAACACAGCCCTGCGGACTCGAGGCGGTCCCTGACATTGACAGCAGCTCCGTGGATGGACGGCGAGGACCCTCATGCCATCTCCACCTTGTTGCTAGTCGGGGTGACAACACTGTGGTAGTGTTCCGGATATTCTCGCCTGTTTCGTTCTGCCCTGCTAGTGAGTGTACCAGATATGGGAGGCAAGGGCGTGAAGGTAGTAAAGTTCAGGCAATGTCGTGGAGACCGGAATACACCTCAAACATCAACAAGAAAACTATGTATATGAGCCTTTTCTTCCCTCTTGGCATCGCTGTAAGCTTTGAGTGGTTTGGGGATCGGATGTCCGGTATGTAGCCCCAATCTGCCACCAACAGGGTGCTCTGTTTGGTACTGGTGGTGTTTTTGTCGATTTGCCCCTTTCTCTCATTCGACGAGCCGTTGGGCGATCGACTGCCCTGTCGTCAGTTGGCTCGATGATCGTTCATAATCTCTCATTGTTCATTCAAGTCGGAGAGTCCAGACACAACGCTATTGATGTCGTGGGTGGCTTCTCAACTTCCCGGTGTCGTTATTCACACCTCTGACGACTAGACTGCTGCCTCTTGACCCTAGAGGCAAATATATGTGTCGTGTGACCGGTAAGGTGACACTGGATGACAATAATTGAAGAGCTCACCAGGATCCCAATCACTTTAACTGTTCAAGATCAGCATCTGATCACCTCCACTAGAGCTAAGTAGTATCAACATCTCCATAACTCCCTCATTTCTGACAAATAGTTCCCGAACGATTAGCCTCACGCTCGCAAGGCGACGATGCCGATGCCTAGCCTCCTCGGGTCGAACCACTCGAACGATACGCGACCCCCGTCACAGTTCAACCGGGACTGGTCCCAGATTACTCGTCTATCCTTCGTCGATGGAGATGCCATGGCCACATGGCGCGGTTAACGAGACCTACAGCTTGACGAAAGTCTCTCACATTGCCGTTACAAGTCTCGTCATTTCATCACGATGACTGCTACGCCTCGATTGTTTGACGATCAGTGCCTGATCCTCGATTCTCCAGTCCTCCATATTTCCGAAACCGAGATGAGAGTCTGAAAACAATCAATCCAGTTGGCCCGAGATATCTGCTTTTTTACCTTCATCCTCAAGACTCTTCAGACGTCGGAAAATCTTGCCACATTCACAGTCAACACAGGAGCCACTTTGGGATCTACTCATCGACTGGTATGCCCAGCCGCTCTCATCCTTCCAGTCCAACTGACTCAACGTTTCCGTTCTCGTTGAGAATCTTCGTCTTGTACGGCCCACGACTCCAACAATTTCAATGCCGCAGAGTGCCTTCATTCGACTACCGAGGTGCCCATCGGCAACAACTCTCGACTGCCTGAGTGCATACCGAGCTGCACCCAGAGCTTATGGATGGCACGAGAATACCATACCGTGCCCCCAATCAACAAACTTGATATACCCACGACAGGTTAATCCGCAAAGAACTCCTCTGCCCCCTCCTCAAAAGGCCTGCACGGCCTCTCAGCCTCCGGAAAGGCCTTGTGATATCCCCCCATAAATTTAAACAGCAGGTCTTGTCTTCCATCACGAGCCACGACGAAGAACCCGTACGGCTGCCCGTTCTTCTCGAGACGGCTCAAGGGGACAGTGGCAATTGGCCAGCCAGCACACGCCGCAAACGAGACGAGCGTCGAGTCTGACGGTGCCAGGATAATATCCAGATCATGCTCCGCCATTACCTTCCCGATTCCTTGCGGTCCGGCGAGGGTGCGGAGTGCCGCTACGGTCTCAAGACGAGTCCGTTCCGTCATTTTGCTGTTTAGGGCTTTGATGAGCTCGCTTTGGGAGGAGTGAGCTGCGGAGCTGTCTCAGTTATGCGGCATCCCATATGAGTATGTCTGCACACGAGAGTGGACTTACGTTCTGGCAGCGCAATGTCCGCGTGCTCCTCATTCCACTTGATGATATCAGCGAGATTCTTGATCCGCGGATTCTCTTTAAAGTTGGTTATGAACTGTTCCACCTGCGCAGGGAACTCGGCGTCTAACGTTTGTTAGTCTTGCGACGAACTACGTAGGAGGTCAAGTCTTCTCACATGCAACTGTGGTCAGCGTTTCGCCTTTGTCTTTGAGAGTCTCGTGATCCGGGGCCTCGAGAGGATATACCACTCGAGCCCCGCGCGCCCTGAGTAGGTCCACGACATTCTCGTACGAGGCTACCTTTACACCAATGGTTAGCAAGGCAGCATAGAGCTGGTGTATCGACTTTACTCACAACATCAGCTGAAGTCCATTTCTCCTTGTCGTACAGACCCCAGGTATTGGCAACGACGCCGATAGCGAGTCTAGATAGCGAGCCATCCACGGCCGTTGTAGTTCCTGGATAAGTACCCAAACCATGCACGCCGTCACCGTCACGAGCCAGCAGCACCTCAGCAAGCGCAGCTAGATCAGCCGGATTCCGAGCCATGACACCAATCCCGTCGAAGCTCTCGCTGAGGCAAAACACGCCGTCTGTCGGGACTGTTCCGGGTGTGAGCTTCATGGCGTACAGACCATTACAGCTTGCGGGGAGAACGGTGGAACCGGCGGTCTCTGTCCCGACAGCGAGGGGGCTGAAGTCGGCAGCGACGCTGACGGCGGAGCCAGAGGAGGAGCCACCTGAGATCTGAGGGTTGGTGTCAAATGAGAGGGCTTCTTCTGTGAAGGAGGCCGCCGACTAACCGGCTGTTGGCCTTCTGGTAAGTCTTCCCGTCGGTAGGGAGATAGAGTCTGGCCCATGACCGAACTCCATCCTATCGGCTCGTTGCCCCTTCGCTTTGTTTAGCCTTGCCCAGTTTAGGAATGTCGATTCACAGTCGAGACATACTTCAGACCACAGAATTCCTGCATTGCGATAACTGTCAGCCATCTTGCGGTCGTCATTTTCTGTGGTTTGCAGTTATTGAGCGGCGAAAGGAAGGACGTTCGAGTGCCGTGTAGGGTAGCTATAGGGTAGCTTCAAGCCAGACATACCGTCATATTGGCCTTGCCCAGAATGATCAGCCCAGCACCAAGAAGCTTGCGAGCATCCAGTGTTAGCAGAATGTCAGAGACAGGATATTGAGGACTAGCACCTTATCAACAAGAGTGGCGTTCTTCTTTGCCTTTAGATGCGAAAAGACGTGCGATCCTACAGTGGTCGGCATTTCCAAAGACAAGTCGGTAACAATGGCATCCTGCGCATACTTCAGTGAGCAAAACATCAACAAGTCAGATATTACCAACTCCGATATTACCTTGACGATGATCGGGATGCCGTGAACCCTGCTGCGTAATTTACCCTGTTTCCTTTCCTCGTCCAGAAGTTCGGCCCTTGCAATCACCTTCTGCCTCGTGCTATCAACAGAGATGACGGCTTTGAGCTTGAACCCACGCCGATTGTGAAGCTCGATCTGGTCCAGGCATATTTGGACAAGTGCAACAGTTGTCAGGTCGCCGAATGTCAACCGCTCCTGTAACTCCAAAGCCGAGTATTGAAGGATGAGGTTCCGAGGCTTGTCCATACTATCGCGATTAGTATGCTGTGCAGCTTGGCAGGCAGAAAGGGCCTTCGAGTTTCCATTGCGGATAAGTACCTGGAGATTGAAGGCTGCCTGATCTCTTCGGCATCGTCGATATGCCTACTCCTACTGGATGGTGCTTTCGAGGAAACGGGACACAGCTGCATGCGTGGACCCGCAAGAAGATGGCTTCCTCCACAACTTGTCACGTCATCCCGCGATCACCACAACCCATCATGCACAACACATCCGGCCGGACTTGGTAGTCTGGTAACCGATAGCTATACAACTCAGAACAAGTGATGAGAGTTAACAACGTATTCCTAAGCCATCGCCTGTCTTTTTGTCGCGTTGCTTCAACCAACTCATTGTCTGTTTATCCCAACCCAGGACTACGTTGTTTCTCTGCGCCATCCACCATGGCCTCGAAACCGCTCAAACATCGCAGGGTCGTGTCCTCCTTCATCTTCAAGTACGACAACGGCAAGCCCTCAGTAGCGCTCTTCCGGCGCAGCGGCAAGGTCAACACTTACCAGTAAGTCATCTGGCAAGATCACAAACGCATATCCCTCGATACCTTAGGTGCATCTAACCTAGGCAGCCAACCACATCCCGTTCCATAATGCACCACCATTGCTAATCAGACCAGGCATCATTTGGCCCCAATATCCGGCAGCATCGACGAGACGGATGCCTCCCCTCTGGCAGCAGCGTGGCGGGAGATCAGCGAGGAGACGACTCTTACTCCCGCCTCACTTGTCCTTTCACGTCAGGGGAAGGACTATTCGTTCGAAGACCAGTCTATTGGAAGGTCATGGACCATCTACCCCTTCGCTTTCAGACTGAAGACGGTTCAGGAAGGTGGTAAAGGCGAGCAAGGCATCCAGATTGACTGGGAGCACGAGGGCTGGAACTGGTACGATCCGCTGAAAGTGGAAGACTCGGACGACTTTGGCGGTGTACCGAGGCTGGCTGAGAGTCTGAGACGAGTATGGTTTGAGAAGGACCTCGGTGATGCAGCGGGCGCTGTGCTCGCGGAGGGACTGGAGAAGTTGAAGAACGACCACCAGAGTGGCGCTCGACAACTGGCTGGAGTTGCGATGCAGATCTTCCGGGAGGTCATATCGAGGCTCGATGCCCAGGTATCTACGGAGGAATGGTGGGCAAAGGTCCGCTTTGCGGCCTGGCACATTTGGAAGAACGGGCGGGAATCCATGGGCGCCGCAATCATGAATGTGCTGCTCTCGGCGCTGAAGAGCATCGAGGATACTGTTAAGCAGCATGCCGCAGACCCGAAGTCGAGCCACTCGATGAAGTGGAGGGACACGGTAGTGGAGGATTTGAAGAGGAGCATATCCTTGAGGAACACGGAGTCGTCGAGACTGGTCACGCAGGCGTTGGCCGACTACTTGGAGTCTACTTACGCTTCCAAGCTGGCTTCGAAAGAACCACTGGCCGTTCTCACCATGTCCGAGAGCTCTACAATATCCCACAGCATCCGACATCTGGTTCAGAAGTCGGGGTTCGCCCTCGATCTTCGCGTTCTCGAGTCCCGGCCCCTATATGAGGGCGTCTCCTTGGCTGGATTGTTCGCTGAAGATATAGTGGCTGTAACACGGAGTCAACGAGATGACGGAAGCTCAGTACCGCCAAAGACAAAGATCAGCGTGTTCTCCGACGCTTCGGCAGCGCTGGCCGCTAAGGGCGTGGACCTGGTCATCATCGGCACCGACAGAATCGCTTCGAACGGCGCAGTGAGCAATAAGACCGGTTCCCTACCGACAATCTTGTCTGCCAGACATGTGGCCGCCTCCTCTGGGAAACAGGTCAAGGTCATTGTCCTCGCAGAGTCAGAAAAGGTCGCGCCGCCAGAGAGTCCAGATAAGCATGTCGTCGAGGACAACGACCCGGACCAGACAAGCCGCGCTTGGTCCGCGGAGTATAACTCGGAACGGGTGAGGCGCGGCGGTGAGGTTCTCAAAAATATGTCCAAGGGAACTAATGATTTGGTGGAGGTAGAGGTGCACAATGTCTTCTTCGAATGGGTGTCGGCCGAGCTGATCGACCTGTATTTGACTGAGTTTGGACAGTGGACGGTCGAGGATATCTCCAAACATTCCGACCGGCTGGCCACCGAGGAGCAGAGGCTGTTTGGCGACTTGTGAGGGCTGGAGAGTTTGCTGTTCCGCCAATTCGGTGGCTTGCGCTCACCGGTTGTGCATCCCGTTCTCGAAATGCAGCAGGACTGGGGCAATCTGTTTCTCGCGCGGCCGGATAACAACAAGCACTCTATTCATAATCTGCCATTTCCTGGCCTGTATGACCATCAACCGGCCGCAAATGAAACTATCAGCGCCGCCAGAGATGCTCTTCAATGATTTCTTCACAATTATTTAAAACGTGCGGCAGTCGGTCCCAACCGCCAAGCCTGGCTGAGGTCTCCTCTCCTCAGTCGGGGGTCGGGGACTCGGGGTAATTCATCGGGCACTTCAAGCTTTATTTTAAGCAGAAGGCAGTTGAAGATACAGGGTAGCTTGAATCCTTTACAGAACCCTTGCCGCCCGATTCTCGTGTCGGATTGGCCCTTTTTTTCGAGTGCCAGGATGTGCTGCATCCCACGATGCGTTTTATGGAATAGGTCTAGTACCCCGGCCGTGGATATGAGTCGACCTTCGAGTCTCTCGATCCTTGCTGTGCCGCGGAAAGTACCCTGCTGCGACGCTGAACAAGTGACTGCCAAGTGTCGCAAGCCTTCGTCGTTTCGTTGTTCACGACTTGATTTGGAAGCAGCCGTAAGCTCAAGAACGTTGCTGTCCATATAGCGCGGAATAACGACTTCAACAGCAAAAGAAGGTGTAGGGAACACAGCAGAAGAACGACGCGTTGCTACACATACAGTGCGGGCGCGCTTTCATCATCATGACTGGAACGAGCTCAACGACAAGCTCGACATCTCCCAACCCCACTAACTCGCAGAAGAGAGAGCGGCTGCCTGTCAATCCGCGCCGAAACAAGGTCCCGGTGGACAAGCGAAAACGGGTCGCAACGGCGTGAGTGCTAATACTCGGGTACGGTATCCTGTGGTGACTAACGAGATATTGCTTCTCCAGGTGCAACAACTGCAACGTCCGACGAGTCAAATGCTCGGGCGACAACCCATGTCGGCAATGCCAAAGGGGTTCGCGGCAATGCGTGTACCCGGAGGCCGTAGAGAAGATATCCGTCAACAAGACCGAGTGGGAGTATCTGCAGCGGAGATGTGCCGAGCTAGAGTCCCAGAATGGTCGCGCTGCGCACGAGCAACATCTCCTGTCTCCTGTCACGGCTCATAACATCCCTCTAGCCTCTTCCCCGATATGTATGCGGGCAGACGGACAATCCCACGAGGACAGCTCGCAACCTACGGAGGGCCGACTCCTCCAAGACACGGACGGCACGGCGCGCTACCTCGGCGAGACATCCGGCGCCACCTTCCTCGACAACCTCAAGTCCTTCATGTTCACCATCTTCCCCCTAGCCTTCCATCACAGCCAACCCGTCCCGCAAGCGCCGGGAGGGACAGGCACGGCATTCCTCTCCTCTGTAGGCCGGTATCAGACTCAAGACTCCAGGCCGCTACAGCTCCCGCGCGGCGTCGATCCGACATGGCTCCCCTCCCGGACAGACATGACTGCCATGCTTGCGGGGCTGCGGTACTTCATCCAGGACGGCAACGGGGACTTCCCCTCCGGCGGCGTCTTCTTCTGGGGCGATCTGTCGAGGGTGCCGCTTGATCTTCATGCGTCTGGGAGCGGCAGCCCAGAAGTGGACGCTCAACAACAGCGTCACCTGGCCTTCGTGCACACGGCGTTTGCGTTTGCTACTCACTTAGGGCTGACCCGTCCGAACTCGAAGCTTGACGGCCAGCTGGGTGAGACGTACTTCGCCAGGGCGAGGTTGCTGCTGGGCAACCCGCTGGACATCACGACGTATAGCAGCGGCGATGTCGCGGTGCTGGCGCTGATGGCGCTGTATCTTGTCGAGAATAACAGGAGAGACGCTGCGTACATATCCATCAGTACGGCGATGCATATCTCCATCATGCATGGTGTCCATCGGGGCTGGTCGGTGGATGAGAGGGGCAAGAGGACGTTTTGGACGGTTTATATACTGGATAGGTGAGGTGTCCCGCCCCCAAGTTTGCTGCTCCGTACCTAACTTGTTGCGTAAGGTGGCTGAGTTGTCTTATGGGACGGCCCCCAACCATTCTTGACGATGCCATCCGGCTGGTCATGCCTGAGGACATACCGTAAGTATCCACCGTCGATACAAGTCTGCTTGCTTTGCTAATATGGGAATCTGTAGTGGCATGCCTCCAGCAGCTGGTCTGAAAGCCAACATTGAGCTGGCCAGGATATCCGGCTACATCGTCTGCAGCAGCTACCGTGTCACGCAAAGAGGCCAGACCGCCGACAGGGTAGAATGCTACCTCCACCGAGCCCTTGAACTGCTGTCCAACTGGCGCGCCAATCTTCCCTCCACCTTGCAATTACCAGACGATCCTCCGTTCACCAGCGACCGGGCATGTTGCTCCCTACACATGGCTCAGGGCCAGGTAAGTTCTTCCCGCCTCACCCTCTCCCACCGCCCCCTTCTCTAGCTCGGCCATCTAACCCTAACAGCTGATAATCCTCTCCGTCCGCCCCATCTTCTTCATGGCCGTCAAAAAGGCCGTGGCGGACTGGTTCGTCAGCGGAGCGTGGTTCATCGAAGACCACCCGCACATCAACCTAATCCGGTCCTGCAGCGACGCGGCCCGGCGCAACCTGCGACTAGGTCGATGGCTCTGCGGCATCAGTCCGGCGGGGAAACTGCTGCTGCCCGACCTACACCACGTCTTCAACGCCGCCATCGTGCTGATGCTGCACCACATCGTCTTCCTCAACCTGCGGACGGGAGATGTGGCTGATATAGCGTTCGCGATCGAGTGTTTCGAGCGCGAGGCCGAGACGGGGAGTAAGTATGGCAAGGACTGCGCCAAGGTCCTGCAGGATCTGTGGGCGTTGGTGAGGAGGTTGAGGAACTTGATGATTGATGGTGCTGGCGGGGCTGGCGTGCCTATATCCGGGGAGCAGATATTGGCTGGTTTGTCCAACCATGATGGACAAGCGGCGTTTGGTGGTGGTCAGTCAGGACAAGGGATTCTGTCGCATGCCGGAGTCTCCCAGCAGCAGCCGCAGCAACACCAGACGGATGGCCCTCTTTACCAGCCCCAGTATCAGGAGCTGGCCACCGAGCTGGCCACTTGGATTAACAGCGACGACATGCAGTTTTACAACAACTTTCTGCTCTGATGTCGGGGCCGAGGAGGAATGAAGCATGATCTGGCCGGGTGGAACACCCCGATCGATACCTTGGCCGACTCAAGAGCGTCCCGAGCGACAGATTTCTGCCGTAAGAGATGATTGAAGAACAACTTCTGAGCGCCAGTCACTTGCGACCATCTGACGGTGCAATGACGACCAAGCGGACGGGTTCCACGCTGCCAGCCTCTTGTTGCTAAGAATATAACTGTGGTGTCCAGCAGTTGACAGGACAAAATCCCGACCCGGTGCCACCAAATGCGTACTTCACGAGGCAGCCACGCGGAACATACATGGATAAGGTATCAGACCTTTGACAGTAAGGGTGGACATTGCGGCCTGGCCTCCAAGGAGATGTACACCGCGGCATCAGGAGAACAAGGGGCAACAGGCTGCACCCCTGGTTGGCTTACAAACACCGCACAGCGTAACTCTCACCCACAACGTCAAAGCAGCTCCCCAGCCGGTTGTGAGCAATACCCGTTGACGTTTGTGCTCCTCGTGGAATGGTTTAACTGACCGGCTTTCAGTCACGAGAGCAGATGGAGGAGTATACGGACCAGCAGTTTAGCCTAAGCGCATTGGACGCATGTGTCTGATATGGATGGGATGCACCAACTCAGGTGTTGAGACCGTTCCTCTGGAAAAGATTGTCGGTCTTCGCAGCCATGAAGCCGTTGATGTTTCGGCTCGGCATCTCCCGGACGACGAGCCGCGTTGCGAGCCTTGTTTCGCAAGGTGTTGGCGTGCAATCAGATGTACGGAAGACGCTGTATCAAAATAGAAAATGTTAGGCGATACGTCTCTTCACCGTTAGTACTGGGGAGTTGAAGGCCTGGCTCCCGTCTCGAGTGCCAAAGTGGGGCGTCGAGAGTAGACTCGGATTTACAAGATGTCTTGGCAAGATTATATAGCAGACTTGTTGCATACTTCTGCATCACCAAACAGGCAAAGTGCCAGAGTGGTTAATGGGTATGACTAGAAATCATATGGCTTCGGCCGCGTAGGTTCAAATCCTGCCTTTGTCGGTGATCTTTTTGTGTTTTTGCCGAGTTGCATGCATTTCCGTTTTGCCATTATTAGCAGTCGGCCGATCGCTCCAGGTTGTTTGCTCGTTTGCGCCTGCCTTTTGTTTGACTGCCCTTGCATCAATTAGCCGCCAGTCCAACCCAACAGTCGTTTCTAATGTCAATGCTGAGCTGTCCAACATCACCTTGAAAATGGACACATGGCCTTCAACTTGATCAATTCAATGGCCATTCCACCACCTTCCCTCTCGCCTCTCTTGAGGTAAACTACCTTCCACCATTCCCGGTCCGTCTTAACCCGCGGAGACCCGTCCCCATGCCGCCCCGAAAGATGTCCACTCGGGGCTTCCGCCCGGCTGCGCGGCCCCGGTTTCGCACAACGGGGCGCAATCGCAACCTCGTCCTCGCCGCCGCCCTCTTCCTTTCGCTCATATACTACCTCTACTCGTGGCGCTCCTCGCCGCCTCTCGAATCCGTCCTCCTCGCGCAGCACATGAACGGCAACCCCCCTCCCGATCCCGAACCCCCAACAACAACCTCCGCCCGCTTCGACTGGTCCATCGTCGTCCCCGAGCACCCGCCCGGCCCCATCCGCCCGCTCCCGAAAGGCAGCACCACCAAGCATACTACCCCGCCGCGCATACAAGCCGTATTCAAACCCGAATCCGCCGCCCAGCGCACGCTCCGCAACGCCCGGCGCGACGAGGTCCGGGCATTGTTCAAGAAGAACTGGGCCGCCTACAAGGAATACGCCTGGGGTCGCGATGCGCTATTGCCGCTGTCCAAGGACGGGCGCGACCAGTTCTCCGGCTGGGCCGCGACGCTGGTCGACAGCCTCGACACGCTGTGGATCATGGGCCTGCGCGCCGAGTTCGACGAGGCCGTCGCGTACGTGGCCGAGGAGGTCGATTTCGGCAGCAGCACGAGCGGGAGGGTGAATACCTTCGAGACGAACATACGGTATCTGGGGGGTCTGCTGGCGGCGTACGACCTGAGTGGACGGCCGGTGCTGCTCAAGAAGGCGAGGGAGTTGGGGGATTTGCTGTACACGGCGTTCAACACGCCCAATCGGATGCCGGTGGACTTCATTGATTTCGCCGCCGCTAAGACGGGGAGGGGGTTGGTGGTCGAGGACAGCGTGGTCAGCGCCAGCCCGGGCACGCTGAGTCTGGAGTTGACGAGGTTGAGCCAGGTTACGGGGGAGGGGAAGTACTACGACGCCGCGGCGCGGGTGATGGAGGTCTTTGAGAAGGGTCAGAACGGCACGCCGATCCCGGGGCTTTGGCCGATGTTTGTGAGTATGAGGAGGATGGACGTTGTGGGTGGTAACACGTTTACCGTGGCGGGGTGCGCGGATAGCTTGTACGAGTATCTGCCCAAGATGGCCGCGCTGTTACCCGTGGGGAGTAAAGAGAGGGCGAGGTATGAGGTCATGACGAGAGGCTGGCTGGATGCCGCGGACAGGGCGCTGTTGTATAGGCCGATGTTGCCGGGCGGGGAGGATGTCCTCATGGCTGGCACGGCGAGCGTTAACGCCGCTGGCGCGCCGGTCATGCTAGACCCGGAGACAGAGCACCTGAGCTGTTTCGTGGGCGGGGCGTATGCGCTTGCCGGGCGGCTGTTGGGGAACAAGCAGGATGTGGAGACGGGGGAGAAGTTGACGAAGGGGTGTGTTTACTCCTACCGGGCTATGCCGACGGGTATGGGTCCCGAGAGGTGGAATATGGTCGCCTGTGAGGAGAGGGGGAGGTGTAAGTGGGACGAGGAGATGTGGGAGGAGGGGAAGAAACAGAGACCCGAGTGGAAAGAGGGCCTGCCGAGAGGGTTCACTACGGTGAAGGATCCGAGGTATATATTACGGCCGGAGGCGATCGAGAGCGTGTTTGTCCTTTGGAGGATCACGGGGCGGTATGAGTACCAGCAGGCGGCGTGGGAGATGTTCAAGGCCGTGGCCAACGGGACGGCGACGGATGTGGCTAGTGCGGCGGTTATGGATGTTACGGCCAAGACGCATCCGCTGCCGCAGGAGGATTATATGGAGGTGAGTTCTGCCGTGTCCTGACTGGTGATGGATACGTTTGCTAACTTGGGACAGAGTTTCTGGCTTGCGGAGACGCTTAAGTACTTTTACTTGGTGTTCAGTCCGCCGGATTTGATCAGTCTTGATGATTACGTCTTGAACACTGAGGCACATCCGTTTCGGAGGCCTGGTTAGTTTGGCGTCGGTTAAGCAAGCGTTTGTACATTATGTTTAAGATACCATAGCAAGGGGACACGGAGTTACCTTACTGATTTCATATGCTCGTCGCCGTTGTGGTTCTGGTGAGACCCGAATCACCTGATAAGATCTTACTGTCATCGGCCCCCAGACCGCCGGCGAAGGACTTGCTCTGTATCTAAGTCCTATCACCGGTTCGATGTCCGATGGAATCATGGGCGATATTGAGTCTACCGACGTGATTCCTGACTGATGATTGGCGGTTGATCCGGATTATACGGTTCGGTATTCTGGATCCGCTCTTCTACACGAGGTCAGACACGCAGGGAGTCGAAGCCCGCTTGCAACGGCTGAGCAGACCCTATACACACGGTAATGTGTCTCATGGCAGATTGTACTCCCGCGCAGGGCACGATTCGAAGACACACATGTTGCCACAGTTGATAACATGCCTCCATACATGTCATCCACATCATTCACATTCGATCATGCGATCGCTACCCACAAGCTAGGTACCTGCTAAGAGTTCAAATGCTCGCTAAGCACACACTACACATCAGAGCCTCCCCCTCGGTCCCTCACCACCAAGTCAAACCAGATGCTGGTCAAACCACGCGACAGCCTGGTTGAAGGCCTGCTCCTTGGCCCACTTCTGCACCTTGTCCGACAGGTCGCAGCGGACGGCGAACCCGTGGCTGACGCCGGAGTACAGGTTGATCTGGTAGGGCAGCTTGGTGTCCTTGAGGATCACCTCGGACTTGTGGCGCTTCTCGGCGGGGAAGATCTGGTCCGTCTCGGCGGCGGCGATGGACAAGGGGCCGGTGATGGCGGCCAGCTCGTCCTCCTCCACGAAGGAAGGGTGGGCGACGAAGCCGACTTGGATGCCGTCTTTGTAGTGGCGGACGACGTACTGTTGGGGAGGAGGGGGTTTAGTAAAGGGGAGGGGGAAGGGAGGGAGGAGTGGGGAAAGGGAGAAGTACCTTTGCACCAAAGCAGTAACCGACGGCACCAAGCTTCTTGACGCCGTACTCCTCCTTCAGGACCTTGATGGCCTCCTCGACGATGGGGTCGACGACCTCCTTGGTGTGGGGGTGCTTGCCGTCGGACCCCTCCTTGAGCCAGGTCATGATGTCCATGCCGCCGAGCCCGTTGACGGGGATCGGGTCGCCGTTGAACAGGTCGGGGACAAGCGTCAGGTACCCGTTGGCGGCGAGCTGGTCGGCGATGAGCTGGGCGTTCTGCCAGATGCCGAGGACGTCGGGGAGGTAGAGGATGGCCGTGTCCTTGTGCGCCTTGCCCTCGGGAGGGGTGGCGAGGTAGGCCTCGTGCTGGCCGACCTTCACGGACTTGCCGCCGGGGGTACCTCTGGCGGGAGAGTTAGTCGTTGTTTGAGGTGATTTTTGGAAATGGGCGGCGTGGAGAGCATGATTTTACGTACTCATGCCTGACGCCGATGGTGCAGCACTTCGCGGGAGGGTTGGAAGCCATGGTGAATGTGATTGGAGATATTGAACTTGAGGTTCAGTATGGGAGACTTCAGATTCGACTTGGGGAGATGTGTAGGGTTGTGAAAGAGAGAATGCAAAGCGCCAGGCACAGGCACACAAGCGACGTTTTACACGTGTACATACGTCAGGACCCAGGGGAAACCGACAGGCGACGGGAGCGCGAGCGGGCCCCTCGTCCATCTCTGGGAAGTTGGAACAGAGTCCGAGAGTCATGTTGGGCTTGTCAATGCTCCCAACTGGGTCCGGCAATTACACTGCACGACAGTAACGCAGCACGGCATCCCGATGTCTTCAACCCACTCGGAAATACTGCGCCGAGGCTGTCTGCCGATGCTTGTTCAAAAGCAAGCTTTCAAATCGTGATAGCAGAATGAGAAGTATATCTTCCGTCAGTTGAAACATTGACGTCGATATTCCATCTTCTTTCTCATCTCTTCAACATGACTTCGGTATGCCCAATGACGTTTATGCCGCCACTCAACCTCAATCTCTGAAGCTTCACCAGCTCGTACTTTATCGAGGCGGCCCCTCAACCCCGCTGCGATAAGGATCCACGGAACCCTTTCGAAGGTTGCAATCAGTAGACATTATTAAGCCCAAAGTGGCACTACTTACTGTGGTATATCCGACAGGGGCACCAATGACTAATCCAAAAGCGGTACTGTGTTTCGAGTCAAGCAATGTCGCAATGACGGCTGCATCTTCCACCACCATCACAACTCCGCAACTCACACCTCCTTGATAAACACCTTCATCACTGTCGGCCTCGCCAGAAGCGGTACCAGAAACGCCCAATTCTTCTGCACGTCCTCGGTCCTGGTCAACACATAGCCATTCCGGCTATACCACGCCTCCAGCCTGTCCTTGAACTCGTGCCTCCACCCATCTCCCTGCAACAACTCCAACCTCATCTTCTTTGCGCCCCGGCGGCGCATCTCTTCTTCCGCAAACTTCAGCAGTGCCCTTCCCACACCTACCCCCCTCGACACAGGCTCGCAAGCCAGCATTCCGAACTCCCCCGTCTCTTCCTCCGGGAACATCTTGACACTGACGCAGCCCAGCAGGTCTGTAGTCAGATCTCCGTGAGACTCGAACGAGGCGTCGCCGCGCCAGGCGAGCGCCAGGGCGCGGGAGCCGAGGTAGGAGCGGACTTCGTCTGCGCTGGTGCGCTGGAAGCCGGGCGCCCAGAAGGTGGACTCGCTGTCGAAGTAGATGCGGTTGACGAAGGAGGTGATGTGCGCTATCAGGGCCGAGTCTTCGGATGAGGCCTCTTCTGGGGGGAAGGCGATGTTGAAGGGCGGGGAAGGCAGTGAGGCGGGAGTTGTGCTGACTGCCGCTATTACTGTTGTTGCTTCGGCTGCATCTTGGAGTTGGGCTCTTGCTTCGTGATTCTTGTCGTCCTGGCTAGAGGTGACTGCTGTATCTTGGGCCATGGTTGCGTTGGTAAGTGCTTGTAGGTTGTGCAAACTGAATGTGACTGAAACACGAGGCTGGGCCCGCAAGATATATCATAAGCAACACTACCTTAGCGGCGGCGTATCCCGTCGGATTCCGAGTCAGCATCTCACTCCCGTCTTCACAGTCGATTGATTCCTTCGAGTCTGATTCCAGGACAATGGGGATCGTTCTTGCCAAACGAAGCAACCCCTTCCTGAACATGCAGAGGAAGGAGTGATGGAGTTCTGTCCGGGCCGTGAAGTTGAGGTCAAGTGCAGCTGGCCAATCGGGTCGTCCCTTCTTCAGCAGCTTGGCGCAAATGCACAGGCGCTGCAGCCCGCTAAAAACGTCATTTGACTTGCGGCTGCAGATTGCCGATTGTCGGTCCATTCAATGCTCGTCAATTCGACCATCTGGCCTCTGCTAACTCCGCCAACTCTGTTGAATCGCGATTTCGACTCCTTCTGCTGTCCCACGGTTTGTTGTAAATACCAACACAGCTAGTGGTGAATATCTGCCATGGCTGGCCTGCGCAATCGTGTTCGACCATAACTCGACATGGAGGGAGGGCAACCGGGGAAAGAGACCAGCACCGGCTTGGGCATCTCCCCCGGCCGTCAAACCTTGGATGATGGGCCCAGCCTCACTTCGCACCCAAAGCCAGCAATGGAAGGGATCGAAAGAGAAGCAACAATGGAGCAGGATACGAGGTTGGACAAGCCAGGAGCGGCGGCCAACTCAACACCGCATGCGACGCACCTCCCTTCGCCCCTTCTCACACCGGACCTTTCGAAGTCCGCCCCCAACGAGCCATCGCCGAAGCATACAGAAGAGTATATGCCGAAAGCCAGTCTGCAGAGCGCGAGCAGCTCCGACCCGGCGAGCGAGAACATCAGCGCCGAAGACATGTCGAGCGAGCCATCAATGTCGAGCCACGAGCGCAAACCTGTCAAGGACGAGCAGGCGGACACCGCTCCGAAGACGCGAAGTCGGTCCGGAACGAAGTCGAGCACGGGTGCACATGATGGCATAAGACGCCTGTCTGCATCCGGCATACAAGCTCTCACCGCCGAGCGCGAATCGCTACCGGTAGCCTCGATCCCAAGCCGGCAGCCGTCCGACCACCCCTTGTCTGCTGGACTTGCAGAGACGACCGGCCGGCCATCAATGTCCGAACTGCTGGGAATTGTTCGGCCTGATGCTGCGGAGGATACAGATGTGCTGAGGTCTGACGGGACAAACCCGCGGGTGCTGCATACCGGACGGCCGAACATAACTTCGAGGGCTCTTTCGACGCCGCCAACAAGCCGCCGCAGATCGAGCACACAGCACGTCCCAAGCCAGTCCGTCCCGACACGGCGCAACTCCTATAATCCGGTGCCCAAGCCTCAACCACTTGATCTGAATGGTCGGAGCAACGTCCCCCATCCAGCTTCGAAGGCTGCCAGCGGCGGCAGGTCCGAGCCGCTGGACGCGCCTCTACCATCTCCGATTCCTCCGTCTATACCACTGCCACCCATGTCAATCCCGACGCTCCTCCAACTGGAGCTGGCCCAAGGCAGGCCAAGTCCGCTGTACATACATCATTCGTATGCTAGCGATCAACCGTACGAGTCGAGTGCCGTGAAGTTCGAGAGATTGAAGAACTTCCTCCTCCTCCCTCCGCATCTGGAAAGGACCCTGAGTTTCGGCGCATTGGCCTGTCTGGACGCCTGGCTGTGGACCTTCACCATACTACCAATTCGCTTCTGCTTAGCCGTGGGTGTTCTGCTGCGATGGTGGGCGTATCTGATCGCCAAGGAGGCGAGATGGGTCGTGGGCTTCGTGTGGTACGGTCTCGGCAGGATGTGGAAGCGAAACCGACGCGGTCGCGCTTTGTCGAGGACGGGCAGCCACGAAGCGGCAAAGAGCAGTGCTTCAGACGACTCCCGCACCCGGAGTAATCCGCCAGACGCCACGGCCGGGAAGTCCAACGGAAATGTCACCTACGCCAGCGGCGTGGACATGCAGGGCACCGCCACCCGTCGGCCAGAGAACGGCAGGTTGCACAGCAGTAGCAATGCGGGAGCCAGCGGTTCTAAGAGACCTCAGGCCAAGTCCCACCACTCCTCCGCCTTCCGGCACCGACGGACCAAGTCAACTCCTTCCACCTTGACGTCGTACCACAAGGCCGACATTCTCCAGGGACTGGTCATCATCTTCAGCTCCATCTTCCTCATGAACCTGGACGCCAGCCGCATGTACCACTTTATCCGCGCCCAGTCGGCCATGAAGCTGTATGTCATTTACAACGTGCTCGAGGTGAGCGACCGGCTTCTGTCAGCAGCAGGCCAGGACATCTTCGAGTGCCTCTTTAGCTCCGAGACGCTCAGCCGCAACAGCTCTGGCAGGTCCAAGGTCCTCCTCCCCTTCTTCATGTTCCTCTTATCTCTCGCCTATAATACACTTCACGCCGTCTCGCTCTTCTACCAGGTCACCACTCTCAACGTGGCCGTCAACGCCTACTCCAACGCTCTACTCAGCCTGCTCATATCCAACCAATTCGTCGAAATCAAGAGCAGTGTCTTTAAGCGCTTCGAGAAGGAAAACACCTTCCAGCTGACCTGTGCCGACATCGTCGAGCGCTTCCAGCTGTGGATCATGCTGTTCATCATCGGTATGCGCAACGTCGTCGAGGTGGGCGGGTTTACAGTACCCGGCGCAGGAGACGGGGACTCGACCAGCAGCAAGCCGCTGCACTCGCCCTTCATCCTCCCGGACAGCTTCACCCTTCTCCCCTCATGGCTGATGTCCGGCGAGGTGCTCTCCCCGTTCCTCATCGTCATTGGTAGCGAGATGTTAGTCGACTGGATCAAGCACGCCTACATCAACAAGTTCAACAACATCAAGCCCAATTTCTATGGCAGGATCCTCGACATCCTTTGTAAAGATTACTATACCAATGTAGGTCTTCCGCGTTTCCCCTTTCCCAGAACCCGCTTTACCTCCATAACCCGAGCTGACTCATCCCGACCACAGGCCTTCGTAACCCCCTCCCTAACCCGCCGCCTCGGCCTCCCACTCCTCCCCTTATCATGCCTCTTCATCCGCGCCTCGGTCCAAACCTACCACATGTTCCTCGCCACGCACCTCCCCTCCCCAATCCCTCCCTCGCCTCAAACCTCTCTTTCAATCGACTCCGTCCTCCCCTCCGCCACGGCCTCCTCCCAAGCCGTCGTGGCCGCTCTTGAACGCCTCGACACGGTAATCCGCTCCGCCCTCGGCCGCGCTGTCTACGGCTACCCCTACGCCAATGCCGAGAACGAAACGACCACGGCGGGCGTGGGCATCCTCACCTTCTGGCGGCGGTGGAACAGCGACGACGCCATCGCCGCCGTGACCATGGTCGTCGTGTTCCTGCTCGTGTTCCTCGCGCTGCTGGTGGTGAAGCTCGTGCTGGGCGCGGCGCTGCTGCGGTACAGCCGGGACAGGTACGCCAAGATGAAGGCGAGGGAGCACGCCGTCGCCACGGGCAAGGCGGAGAAGGAGGTGTTCGATGCCAAGGGGAAGAGGGTGGGTGGGTTCGGGCATGTTGAGGTGGGCGAGGAGAGGAGGAGGTGGGTTTACGGGGACGATCCTGAGGGGTTGAGGAAGGCGAGGGAGAGGGCTGTCAAGGCGGAACGGGGAGGGGGAGGTAAGGAGGAGAAGGACCTCAGTGGTGTCATGAGATATGAGATGATTGCCAAGAGGATATGGTAGACGGGTATGTGTGGCATTTGTTAGCGTTGGAAAGGTGGTGTTTTGGGAGTTATGGATACTTTAATACCCGCTCTATCGAATTTGGAGCTGCATTATAACTGCAAGTTGTAAGGATTCGTCGCCGCATTGTTATCAACTTGTGCCAATGTGGCTCAGTATTGAACATGCTTGACCGCGTTGACCCGAGGACAGCTGCTCAACTCCCACCAAGTTGGCTCTGCAACCCTCTCTTGCCCACCCTCATAGCAGCCTCGAGCTCCCTCTCGCCATCCCTCATATTCGCCCTCTCGTACTCCAGCCTCTTCTGCACCCTCCTCTTCTCCTCCTCAACCTTCCTCTCCCTTTCCTTCATTGCCCGCTCCCTCCGCTCCCTCTCCTCCCTCTCCTTCCTCTTCTCCTCGCTCTCCTCCCCCTCCCCCATCTCGCCCTCCTCGGGGGGGCCCGGCAGAGCCTGTACATACGCCTCGACAATCGGATCGCGTATCTTGGGGTCCAGGCTGATCCACCTCAGATCCGTCACCACCTTCCCCGGCATAGCCCCCGGGTTCGTCCGGTTATTCAGCTCCCTCAGCGGTACACTCTCCAACAACTTCCTCAAATCAGCCTTCAGCGTGGCCTGCGGCAGCCGCAGCCGGTTGATGTGCTCCCTGTACCACTTCTCCCTGTCCTTGTCGCCCAGCCCTACATCCTTCATGGGCCCTTCCTTCTTGTATTTCCTCCTGAACTCGGGCCAGTATAGTTTGGGAGTGGCCTTCTCCTGCAAGAACTGGATGTACGGTATCCTAGGGTCCTTCTTCTCCTCCTTCGCGCGCAGCTCCTTGAGGACTCGGATCTTGTCGCGCGACCACTCCTCCCACACCTCCTTCCGCTCCCTCGTGCTGCCGAGGACGGTGTACCGCGCGTCGTCGAAGATCTTGCCCTCTTCCATCAGCTTCTCCCACGAGCTGTAGGGGTTGATGCCGTGGTCGTCGAGGAGGTCCTTGAACAGCGCGCGCGCGTCGGCTTCGGATAAGGGGAGGCCCTCGTCGCCTTCCTCCCAGTCTTCTCCCGCGCTGGCTTCCATTTCTTGCATGGCCGCTAGCTGGGCGGCGATGTCTTCTTCTGTGAACTCGAGGGGTTGGTCTTCCGCTGGTTCTTCCGTGCGCTGGCGTTTCGATGCTCGGCCGGGCTCGGCTCCGTCCTCACCCTCGCCCTCGCCTTCGGAATCCGTGACTTCCACTTCTTCGTACTCGTCGCTGTCGTAGTCCTTTTCCTCCTGCGCCTCGGCTGCCGGCGCTGCGCTTTCGCTTCTCGGCCGTGGTGGGGCGTCGGGTCTGGCTTGCGCGGTGGGCGCAGGGCCCTCCTCTTTTTCCTCCGTCTTCTTTTCCACCCTGTCAGGAGTAGCAGGCAACCCGGCCTTCTCCCTTATCCTCATGCGATCCAGCTCCAAGATGCCCGGCATCAGCTTCTCCGGTATCCGCCAGTAACTCCTGTCCTTCTCGGGGTTGTACGCAAACCGCCTCCCGTATTTGGTGTAGACCAGCACCCACGGCTCGTGTCCGGGTATCGGAACCTTGCTCGTTGGTCTGTCCTTCGGTTGCGGCGGTGGTCGTCTATTCCCGTCCTCTTGCTTTCTCTGCTGTGGAATTTGCGCAGGCGCGTTATACTGCGCCATAAAGGCGTTCGCGACGTTGGGATCGGAGAGGTTGATGGTTGGAACGGCTTGGTGCTGGAGGTAGGACGCCGCCGGGTCGAGGGGCACGGCGACGGGGCGGGTGTAGGTTGACACGCCCGTCGAGGCGTTGTAGTAGTAGGTGTGCCCTGTCGGGGCTTTGTGTTCGGTCCATCCTGCTGGGAGGGGGGCGGTGAGGGCCGCAGAGGGTTCGTATGTTGATTTTAGCATTGTTGCCGGTGATGGCGAGGTGGTGGTTGTAGTTGATGTACTCGATAAGGCCGATGATGAAAGAAAGACCGGGAGAAAGTTGGGGAAAGTTGGGGGGCAGATGATTGGCTGGATTGTCCCACTTGGTGGGTTTCCACCCCAATTTTCGACTGTCCCAGATTAGAGTCAACCATTGAACTTGATGTCTGCCAGTCTTGTGTCCCTTCAAGTTCACTTTCGTTTGCGTCCTCTCCTCAACGATAGGTAACCAAGTTGTCACACCAGTTTTTCCGGAGCACTATCAAGTCCCGGCCAGCCTTTCCGTCCTCTCTTGCGGCCGAATCTTTTCTGCACACGGTGCTGTTACACTGCTGCTTTCCCGCCAACCATCATGCATCAGCGGGTGGCTGTTGGCAGCAAGGTGTCGCAGCTGTGATTGCGACTCCGGCTTGTGCGTGTCGATAGTTCAGTATTTATACCACTCCCACCCTCGCCTTACCAGTCTTCCCGATCCCCTTCCAACATGGAGTGTCCTGAAGTTCCCAACAAGGTGCTCCTATTACAATGGAAGCCTTCCTGCGGTACTTCCAATCCGACCCTCTCGGACGGTAGATCGATACGGGGTTTGTCGGGCCGGACGTTTTCAACATCGTGGAGAGCACTCCTCAAGGACCCCTTGTCAACAAACGCATCGAGCGGGGCCATCTTGTCGAATGGGTCAATGACCGTGAAGTCCAGGAAGCAACAGGTGGCGCTGTCCCGAAGTTCAAGATGATTGAACTCTCTGGCCATGCGTCCGAGTCAGGTGTAGGGATAACCTTCGATACCGTTGTGTGCGGGTTCTTCATCCCACCGTGGTTGAAGGTCTTCGTCCTGGCTCATCAGCCGCTAAACGGATTCTTCCAGTCGTATGCGAACGGCATGCATCGTATTTGGACATTCCAATTCAGCACTGACCGCGGTTCTGTGACCTGGTCCTACTCTACCTCGACTGCCTCGACCAGAGCTGTTTATTTGAGCGACGGCGAGGACTTCACGACAAGGCTGCGGCGGCATATGATCTTCTACAGTGGCTCATCCCATCACCCCGTATTTCCCGGATTTGTGCTTGCGGAGACAGTTGTTCATGATGTTATTGAATCGCTCGAAGGCATCCACAGGGAGCTTGTGATGTTTGAGGAGGTCACTGCCTACGGAGGCGTCCACAGGGAGAAGCTCGAGAAGATCATCAAAATGGAGTGGGAGGATATTCTAGGGCTATCCATGATCCCCAATCCATGACCAACATCAGCAACAAGGTTTTCAAGGAGCGGCACCAACTGAACACAGCAAGAAAGATTATGCTGTTCCTACTGGTTGAAACTTCTCATCCCCTAGCCACCGAGGCACTCGTCTGGAATGACGTTGCGAACGTTGCGCGCTGTTATTTGGATGTCTTGGACAGCCTAGAGCAGCGGCTTACGGTGATGGAGAAGCGCGTTGCCAATCAACTGACAACGGTGAGTAATACCGAGTCAGAACCGGTAGCCCTGAATTCATTTGACTTGCTAACAAACATCGTAGATCTTCAATCTTGTCGCACGGGAAGACACCAAGGCCACAATCCAACTGGCGGAGGCAGCAAAGCGTGACAGCTCCTCCATGAAGACCCTCGCCGTCGTGACAATGGCCTTCCTTCCAGCAACGTTTCTCGCAACAGTATTTGCTATGCCGAGCTTGTCAACTAGCCCACCTACGGGACCGGGGTTGAAGGTATTTCTTGCGATAGCGATCCCGACCACGGTTGCAATTCTGCTTCTCTGGGCGGGCGTCACTCAGCGTCAGATAATACGGGATCTTTGGGAGGATGTGAGAACTTGGGTCTCCTCCAAATGCGATGAATATCGTGCACACCGGTTCAGGGCTTCTCGCCGCAAGGCTTCCCGTCGCAGGGCTTCTCGTCGGAAATCACCTACCCCGGACGTTGAACTGGCGTCAGCCGATTCCCAGTCGAATGGAGGCCTGCCGCCTTCACGAATAAGTGCAGCACCGAGTCGTTCACGGGCACAATCAAGCCATTCGGGAGGCCGTCCACAATTACGGAACGACCTCGCAACCTGGTGAAAGCGACGTCCTCTGACAGCCAGTCACATACACATCGACGCTCGACTGGCAGTACTGGCAGTGTTCAAGAACAAAGCCGTGTTGTGAAGGGATCGTTAGCCCAGACAACGTATCACTACATGCACAAGTTTGATTCGGTCCACTCGAGTTGGAAAACAATACGCAAGTAGTGAGGCTCATACTTCTGCGGCTTCACTTCAGCCCTTCGCGAGCTATTAACAACCTGGAAACCGGGACAACGACAAGATGATGGGCGACAGTCAACCTTCGTTCAGACCACTTCCGACCTCTGAAAACGGGAGACTCGCAATATCTCTCTGGCAGCAGCCACACTGATGCCGAGATGCAAAGCACTGTCGGGGCTACCGTCAGCAAAACGCACGGGCAACGCCGGTCGCTTCTTCGAAATTGACTTACGCCTCGGCAAACATGCAAAACAATATCAACCAGCCAACAGCCATCGTCCCACGTCCGGCACCCTCCCGGAGTCCCCGGATATCGCCAAGCGAAAACGCGACCAGGAAGCCGCCCGCAACGGAGCATCCTATGCCAATAGCACCATCATGAAGTAGACGCTGCCAACGGGGATAGCGCCTGTCCTTCCATTTGACGAAGAGGATGTCGATGGTACTAGCGGACCACGCGTTGATGGCGGGGCTCAGGATGGGCGACAGCCATTTTGGGCGGTCGACGGCTCGTGCGGCGACGACGGCGAGTGTGAGGAGGATAATGCCGAGAGTCGCGGATGTGAAACGGACTGCGAGGTAGACCGGTCGAGACGGAGTGGACTGGGGGAAGTAACTGCCGTGCTTGACGGCATTTCCGAGTTCTGAAGGAAGGGAGTTTGCCAGGCAGCCTGAGGAGACGATGGAGCTGTCATCATTCTCGAGACATTGGATGGTGTTTTTCTTCGATGATTTCCCCATCTTATCGGTTGCCTGAATCTGAAAGTACTGGAAGGGCCAAGGGGCAGGTGCCGATGACAAGGGAGGTAAATGCACTGGTCGTTTACCAACCATGAGCTCCAGCTTTTATGTCCGTCTTCCGCCTCCATGACGATAAGGGTGAGGCTGGTCGTATTCCTCGCTTTCTCCTCCGGTTCTTCGACCTGAGCTGCGCCCGGCTGTGGTGCCGACCGAATCGGCCGTTAGCCAATCACGAGAAACAACGTGCGTCAACCACGACCAATGGGCACCCATGCATATTGCAGTCGTCGGTCTAGGACTAATACCCTCGAATCCATTTGCCGAACCTGTCTCCGTGGGCTGGCGAAGTCACGCGAGCTTCACAGCAGGAACTGTGTAGCGTGAGTGCTACTGATGGCCAGTCACGCACCGCAAGGCATTCTTGAGTTCCCTCAATCATGTTGTTAAACCACACAAGAGCACCAAGCCGCAAAAAAACCAATGTCCAGGGGTCAGATACTGCGCATTGCCTCGGCAGCGCCACAACCAACAGGTAGCCTTATCATCGCCGTCATACTCTCAACTCCCCCAAGTCCATAGTTGGCAAGATCAAACTCCACGGTGTCCACGTCTTGGAACCCGTGACCTCTATAAAGTTGTCGTCCTTCTTCCGATGCCTGGAGGTAACAAGGAAGGCCACTCGCGTCGGACATCTCGATGCCCCATATCACGATGAGACTCCCAGCACCGCGGCGTCTATGCTCCCTGGCGGTGGCTAATAGAGCAAGCGCTACTTCTGTTAGTGTCTTGACTTGAAGGTTCTTCAGCATGCGAGGTCGACGACTTACACAAATGCGGCCGTTTCCCCATCTCTCCGTTGTGCGCGCAGAAGTAGTTATGCGCAGCCTCCCTCAGAGAACCATACTGGTCTACTTCTCTGCTGGCCAGGTCCATGGGCTTGTGAAGCTGATCGAGATCTGGGCGTCCGCCGGGATAGACCTCCCACTTGCCGTACGCTATAACTTCGTGCTCTTTCTCCGGGTCGACGACCTTCAAGTGGTGCACGAAGGGTCGGCTATCGATGTCGTTGTGCACCGCAGCCTCTGCCTCTTGCACGTAGCCTGGATACGGGGGCGGTCTGCCGATGACGAGACTGCCGAGACTGGCGACCCGGAGCGCGATGCACTGGGTTACGTCCGAGCGTTCAACCGGTCGGACGACTAGGGGCATGCTGCAAAGTTTACGCTAGGTTTGACCGAGAGTATGGAAGTTTGACAATGATGGTATCTACATTTGGAGCGATCGCAGAAGAACACTGGGACTGACCCAGCCATCAACCAACGCCAACCAACACGTCGAGTCTAATATTTGGCATGTGCCACCCGATACACTAAAAATAGCTCCTCGCCAACAGTCAGGCCTCACCAACATATACGTCACACTCGAAGAGGGCACCTCTTAGCATTGCAAAAATATCTAGCGAGCGTATGTTGGCCTAGACGTCCAGTGCTTCACCGACAACTAACTACCTTACACACTGCAGAGACCATCTTTCCTTCCACCCCTCAACGCGTGCGCGCACACCATTTCTCCGAGCCCAATCCGACCCTGGGCCACCCCCTATGTCTGCCTAGTCACGAATGAAGCACCTCCCCTTGCCCGTACCGCAATCATCCGCATGCCCGTAATCGCAGCAGTCGCCGCTGGGGCTGCACTCGAAGATGTGCGTGGCCACGCGCTTCTTGGTGATGACCCACGACCCGTCGTTGGTCCAGACGCACCCGCCGCAGGAGTGGAACTGGTAGCCGCGGCTGTTGCACTTGCAGCCGTTGTAGGTGCACTTGCGCTTCTGCAGCACGTTGGCGACCGAGTTGTCGCTGACCCCCGGGGCGGGCTCAGGCGCGCGGGCCTCGACGACAGCAGCGTCGACGTCCGTGGCCAGCTCGAACTGGCCGAGCTCTTCGGCTGCGTAGGCGAGGCCTAGCAGGAGGAAGACGAGGGGGGCGAGGAAGCGCATATTGGTTGTTGTTTTTGGCTGGTGGAGGGTGCTGTTAGTGAGTGGCTCGGGTTTGTTGATGCTTGAGGAGCTGAGCTGCGTACTTGTTGGTTGAATGCAGCGGCTTGTTACTACTTCTGAGATATCGAGTTGTCGGTGGTTGCTTTGGCCCTCTGAGCAGTCGAAGAAGGAGATCCTTCGCTGGTCTTTATACCTGAGCCTCGACACGCGACACACTTCTGCTTCCACCACTGCCTGACCGACCTGCTACTATTTGCCATGGCCCATCATCCATCTCTGAGTGTCGCCGACGACAAAGAAAGAGAAGAAGACGGCGCAATCGCCTGTCCGTCTGACAGTAAAGGTGACGTTCGGCATGGCGAGAATCATGAAACAACGTGCTATTCTAGGAGTTGTGTGCAGTAGCGAGACGGTGTGATATTACAGGTGAATAACCGCATGGGGTATTTTCAGCTGAAGCGGGGAGTTAATCTAGCTGCTCCAACCGAGTTCCAGTCGCAATGGTTACAGCTAATAAGGATCGTTGGGTGGCTGTGCCCCCGGGTACTGCAGCTCAGCGTTGTATAGATTATATAACACATCTGCGATAAAGTAGCAGCTTACGGCTCCCAACTGAGGGGATTTTAATTGCCCAGCACAAGGTTAATCAGGATTGGGCTGTCGGTCCCGAGGACCCTGAGTCTGTTTGCCATCGACGCAGCGTAAGCCGGCCCAGACAACAGCACCGACATCCGGCTGGACGAAGTGAGAGAAGATTGCGGGCGAGATGACCAGCATGGGAGTACAACTGAAGAGAGTCCTGTCACAAAACAGGAGCATGAACATCAGAGAGCACTCCACATGCATGGGCAACGCCGCAGTCTATCATACCACCTCCAGACCCGAGGAGTCCGAAGAACGTGAGCAAATACAACGTAACATGTAGTCATGGACTGCACTTTTCACCGAGTTCGACGGTTCACTTACCGGTCCTGGACAGTCCTCCTTTTTATAACACTGACCTATGGCCACAGTTGCGACCTCACTGCTAGAAGTCCTGCTGAAGCAAACTCTGGCATGGTGGTTCGATCGGCCATGCAGGCCGGTGACACAACCTACAAGACCTCGACCGGCCTTGAGGTCACCACACCGAACGGCGACCGGCTTGGATATGTACTGACTGGATCCCTGGCATCGGAATCCAACAGTTATACTCTTCTACCAATAACCATCCGGCTCCGTCCAATTGATAGCCGTCTCGTCTTGGTTAACTCATAGGACATTCTCGTCCCACCGGTCTTCCGCTGCAGAGACCGTTCCCAAACTCCCCTTCTGGAGTGTCCCTGTTCCGCTCCGGCATGTTTGCGGACCATGCTCCGGAATACAGATGCTTACATCACAGCATGCGGTTTGTTACAAATGCGCAGGTCCATTCCCGAGCCGTCAGGCAAACTTGGCGTGGCATGTACCACGACTGCCTACCCTACCATGAACACAGAGGGAAAGCTACCCTATTGGATGCTTGATAGGGCAAGGTAGGAGATTTGTTTAGCGAATACCAGCTAATGCCTCAGCAGAGCCTCATACAACATCCATGTCGCCGGCACTGGCATGCTTGCTGTCCGATCCGCGCCTTGTCGTCTCGATTGCCTAAAAAGCAAAAGCATTGCCGGCTAAAAGCAGCCTGACATGGGAACCTGGAAGACGTCAAAGCAGGCGGTCGGCTGTATACCCTAACCCAGGTCAATATATGCGACTGTCAGAGCTTGGTCTTCAGTCAAGCTTTCGTGATGGTCATGTTTGGGAGATCTCGAACGGCCATGTACCTACAGCAGGGCTGGATATGTGCAGAAACAAACGTCCCACTCCAGTAGTGTCAGACTGAAAATAGCTGACGCGTGTTCTAGCTTGTATCAAGCTCTGCGCAGAGTCCTAGAGAGTTTCATCACCTCTTGGCACTCCAATGCCGATGCTAGGTCTGACCTCTGTGTCCAATCTGAGATCCACAGAATCAGATGAACGAATACGTGTATAAAGCCATCACGACTTTCCTACAACTGTTCCTTGTGGACCGTCAGGGAACCCAAACCGAACCCCCAAATGTATACGAAGGAGTGCACAGAAAGCCTTTCGCGGAGGGCAGAGCGGTACCAGATAGGGTACCCTCCGTTCGCAGAATACAGCGCATGGTACTTCGATATTCGAAGGAACGTGACAGCGTTCTATTCATCCATAGCGCTGCTTCCTTCGGTGTTGAATATTGCACCATGCGCTCCAGCAGTGACATATTGCTCTGTAATAGGTCAATATCGTCCACTGTCGTTGTTGATGAGGGCAGTTCGATTTCAGTCGCGAGTCCGATGACGGAAGAGCAGAAGACCGATTGACTGCGGAGCAAGTCGTCGATTGCTCGGGGTGGTAAGAAGTGACGGCAGATTTGACATGGAGCACGGAGGAGACTGGCCACAGGATGAAAGTTTCTGATCTATATCATGATCACGCTTCATCTGGCCGGAATCAATTTGTCTTCTACTAACGGACTAGACAGTGAGAACTCCGCGGTATGGTATGACCAGTACGGTGAGCAGCTGCCAGCTTGATGACTCTTGATCTCTCACAGAATGCGGCAGAATTAGGCTCAATCGACCTGGACGAATGGATGGCGACACAGTTATTGTGACACTGAGGCGAATATATGTTGCTCCTCATTAGCAGCCGGATCGAAGGGCCAGTCGAGCCCATTCAACCACTACCGAGAGAGTACGGAAGTACATACTATGGCCTATTCTCTCTCACATTTGGGTTCTTCACTGTGTTCCATTCGATGGAAGGTCAAGTTCGCTTGGACCTGCTGGATTGCTACTTTGACTGAGTGGAAATTGGATGATCGGCCGCATATATCGATCATCTCATCGAGTACTGCGAGACATCTTACGTCGAGACAACAAGCTGAAGCTCAGCTCGAGATATCTCCATCTCGAGATACGAGAAGAGAAAGTTTATGCATAGATGCACTAAGAAAGAAACAAGGAACGATAAGAGAAGCAGTTCTCTCTCGGCGATGAGTGAGACTGTCTGATGTCTCGATGCTGAATTAGATGCCGCGGTGGATCAACCGGTCCAAAAGTGGGGATTTTGTGAAGTCCCGCCGCCAAGCGATCCACATTTACGGCACAACACCGGAGGAACAATAAACATCAACCAATGAGAGCCCACCGTCACCAACAAGGGCGCTGCTTGTTCCTGAAAGCTCGCTGCCAGGGGTGCAGAAAGCACGGACTCTCTCTCCCGCCTCGTGGCATGTCCGGTTCTGGTTGTCGCCCAGGTGGAGCAAGCTTTCCCTGCTGCTGGTGCTGATGCATCCAAGGAGGAGCGGAGACTGAAGAGGAGGGTGCCCAGGTCTGAGACTCCCGACTCTCTGCCCCTTTCAGAAACACGAACTTTCGAACATTTGCAACACTTCAGCAACAACTCGGAGCCATTCCAACACGGTACAACGACATTCAACAACTCATCGGAGGATTGAGTTGAGGGCCTATAACTCAGATTACGAAACAGGACACAGCCCCTGAGACAGACATCGATTACAGTGGCATCCGGATTGACGTAGCACACCCGGAGGACCTTCGACGGTCGGGGCCTTCAATCGATGGTCGACAATCAATGAGGAACATCTCGGTCATCCCAGCCACACGACAGCCGCCATGGACCCGGGAAAATCGCGCGCATCTGACGTCGAGCGGAGGGTGTCGATGAGGAACTCAAGGAGGATATCAGTGAATGGAGGGGAGAGAGAAACTGTGCCGGACGATGGCGACTCGGACTTTGACTTCGCCGCAGCCATGGGCCTCGGGGGAGACGGATATCGACCACAGCAAGCATCCTGGATAACAGACCAACTGAACGAACAGGCATTATCGCCATTTAGAACACCGCCGGCGCAGTCGATATCCAGCTTCGCATCCTCCTCGACGACAGAACTCCAATCCGCAGCATCGAGCTCCGAGAATGCAAGACCGTCGATATCATCTGAAAATGCTGAAAATAGCGATGCCCCGGCTGAATCACAACAAAACCGGTCAGCGCCGGCACGGCCTTCGAGCATAACAAAGCCTCCCAGGTCCGGGAACGACTCGATATCTCAACGGCATGACCCTGCAATAGGCCGCATACAAGAAATGTCCGCGCTGTCGAGGGAGCCAACCGGATCAAGTATATCAGAACCTTACTTTGGCCAGGAGAGCCCTTATCAAGGCCCAGCTGGCCCGTCTCACCCCTACGGCATGTACACGCAAAACGTCCGAGCCACAAGAACCGGCAGTGTAGCGACAACCTCAACCACAACCATTGGCGAGTCTTCGCTTGCCGTCTCACGGGGTCCTGCTCACCCGTATGGCATGTATCCCCAAGCCACCGTGGACGAATCAACAGTGGTTCCGTCCGCTACCATCCCGGTTGGCTTCCCGGGTATGGCGGGCCAATATCAGCGCCGCCTCGGTCCCGAGGGCGAGGAGATAGCCGATATCATTGGTCCGGACGGTCATACAGAACAATTACCACCTTACACAAGATACCCGGATGAAACATACGCACGGAAAGTCAGAGATGCTGAGCAACCGGCAGTGGCACCGACTCCCGTGGTGGGGGCAGCTGTGGTTGGCGCTCAATTGTCGGCGCCCAGGGCAAGCATTGCGGGTGCCGGCGGTGTCGGATTGGCGACACGGAACCCCGAGTTCGACCCTGCGGACGACCTCGACTCGCCGCGGTCGCGTCACTCGTCCCGGAGCTTTGCGACGGATACGAGTCATACTGTAATTAACACCGCAGCGGAGGATGTTGCCATGTCCGAGAAACACAAGCCTAAGAAGAAGTGGCAGGCATGGGGTAAGCGACGACTCTGTGGCGTTGTACCATACTGGGCGATATGTCTCGGTGTTGTCATTCTTGTCCTCGTGGCGGCTGTGTTGGGTGCAGTTGTTGGGACAGTCCTCGACAAGCAGCATGCTTACAAGAAACCGCCCAAGAAGACTGGCGGCTAGTAAGTTGCCACCCGGTAAGGCATTATCCTCTAGAGCAATAACTGACATACAACACAGCCAGTATGACGGAGCACCCACAGTGACAGTCACATACGATGCAACACCAATTCCAACGCCTACAGACCTGCCCGAGCTTGCCACCGGAGCCTTCAGCCTACCGCTGATGACCAATCGGGTGTCGAGCACATGCTTCAACGACACGACGCTGTCTCAAGCATGGACCTGCAACGTCCTCATCTTTGCAGGCATGACCATGAACATCCAGCGTAACGAGCGTGACCTTGGCGGGTACACGATCAACATCAATTGCAACGAGACACTCACTCTGGCCAACCATGTTTATTCCTACGGCGAACAACCATTCCTTATTCCGAACCCCAAACCCATGGAACTTGTCAATGATACCTTCCAACCCGCCCGCGGTGCGGCGTGGTTCACGATGATGCCGTTCAACAAGACCGTCATCGTTCCCGAGCACGTCCTAGCCGCCAACCCCGCTTCTGCTACAGCGCCCGTAGCAGCACGCAACTACAACAACGCGTTTGGGAGCGGCGACTTCAAGCGAAAAGGCATCGCCCAAGTAGGCGACAAGCCTTGGGTCTGCACCTGGCCCGAGACATTCCTCGAGATCTTCATCTACCCCAACCAAAACTCAAGCTGGAACAAGGTATCCCCGACCGGATCCACCAGCACAACCCCGACCTCCACCCCTTCTCCTACAACCTCACCCAACAACTTTCGCAGAAACGGCGCCTACGCCTCGAACGGTTACCCACCGGGAGCCACCACAAGCGTCAACGGCGGGGCCACGCCCACCGGCCCCGAATCTCCTGTCGACACCAGCAGTTGGCCGATGCCACCGCCCATCTACCCCAAAGTGATCAAGATCGAGGAGCGCCGGATCGACAGATCGCCCATGCCCTCCTGCCGACAGGTCGAAATAACGGGTGACCCCGCGCGCCCGGCGAGACCCGTCAAGGACGAGAATGGCAACGACGTCGTCATCTACATCGTCGAGAACGAACCCGGCCCACCAGGCACGGGCCTGCATAGCAAGGTCATCGAGTACCGGGAGGCGTCCGAGATGAGCGACTGCGGGTGTATGTGGTTCATCACTTGATTGCACACTGCCTCCGTCACTGCTTTTCTTGGTCCCGTGTTTCTTTGGCTTTTTGTTGTATACCACTGTTATGTGAAGCGTATCGGATCTGCATCACCCATCCATTTGCACATACCACGTTCGAGGTTCGGAAAGGCAAAGCGTGTTCTTATTTTGAGCTTAGTTATGGCGTTTGGGTACTTGGGATGGCACCGCTTGTTTGTTTTGCGAAATATGTCCGGCGCAAGCGGCGCAAAAAGCACACGACACTGAGAGCAAGTCGTCTTGGGGGGGTGACATACACCCGTCAAGAAAAGGAGTTTTTGGGGTATATATCGCAGGGAGAGGAGGACTGTCCTGATACGAGGACTTGATTTATTCGACAACTCTGGGTTCGCAAGTGCTGCATGAGAGGATTATCTAGGAGGAGTGGATTGGAGCTTGTTTGAAATGCAGATATGGAAGATGTTGATCTTAGCCGTACATTTAGCTGTGTTAGCTAGCCTGTATATCGATATCGATGGGAGAGTTCTCTTCACGCTTTCCGCTACCCTCACACCTGGCGTCACTGTGCCCATTTTGTTCAGAAATGGCCTCTCGACGACGAGGAGAATCTGTGAAATGGATATCCTGCTCGGACCTACCCCATCGGTGGGATGTAGTTGTGTGTTTCCCCGTTTGCAGTCATCATAAATCGTTTCGTGAGTCATCATTGTCTAAGATTAATAAAAAAAACGGGCTTGCAAGTTCCATGCCATGTCGCAACCCACATATTTCATACAATAGGGAACTTCCTCAGAGGCACGCCCCTCGCTTCCAGAGCTTCTGGCAACATCCGTGGATCGTAGTCTATCAGCTCCCCGGTGGTCTTGTGCCTGAAGAAAGCACACACCTCTGGGTCCTCCCCAGTGAGGTCTCTCCCAAGGTCTTCAAGCTTGACATGATCCCATTCCTCAAGTGGCCCCAACCTAGGGTCCTCGGTTCTGATGGCGCCTCCAGGACCTGCAAAGCGGTACAGGAAGCGCCGATGATTCTTCGCATAGTTGCCAACGATCACGCGACACCCCGGTGGTAGAGGTCCAAGGAGGGCGATGGCGTCGTTCAGTCCATAGACGAAACTCTCTCCGACAAGTTTGTAGCGCCCATCTGCTAGCACCAGAGGGCGTGAACAACCCAGCACCACGCATATTATGTCTCCTGTCGAGAGTCAGTAGGCTGCAGCGGGCAAGATAGCGGCATGAGACCGACCTGGTTCAACTCCCGGGGGACCGAGACCGATGTAGCCTTCCTCGGTGACCATGAATGCTCCGCCATCACAGCATCCACTTTGAAGCTCGGAAAGATCAGCCACGAGCACAGACTTCTCCTCCGGCTCAGGGACTGTTTCTGGAGGATGCCGCAACGAAAGCAAGCGATCAGCCGCTCGTAATTAGGCGGCCTTCTGGAATAGTTCTGATGAGCATCCGGCATCCGTAGCACGGTGACCTTCAGGCAAATCGTGAGAGCATACGCGTATAACAGTGCCTCTCCTGTGACATAAGTACTTTCGTAACTGTCCGCGTCTTCTGGGAACGGGTGCCATGATTTTATCATCTGGACTGCCTCATTCTCGTTGTAGATGTGACCATGACCGGAAGGGTGCAATATAGAAGCAGTCACGGTTGCGCACTGTAGTCCAGTCACCTCGAACGCTCCCGAGTCCGTACGGTTCAGGCAGATGGGCGAATGACCGGATGCGAACTGGGTAGCAATGCTAGGCAGATGAGAGGTTGAGGCGGCGAAGTCGGGCACCCATGATGGTCCCTCACATCCGTGGTCGCCGAGAGCGCAGCCGAACAACTCCCATCGCTGGGATTGCCGTACATGAGCCAAGAATACGTCTCGAAAGGAGTCAACAAGTGATTGCGAGTAGTCTGGTACGATACGAGCCGCGAACTTCGGGGGCATGACTCCCAGCAAAGCAAAGACGGTATCCCGAGCGTCAACGCAGCCTGTTTTATTGTATTTTGAGAGGACGGTTTGAGCGGTCGTGCGACGCTGGTGACCTTCTACAAACGATTTGACGTGTTCGTATGACCCGCGTAGATGACGGAATGGCTCGGAATGCGGAATGAAGGTATCCAGACGTAAGACAGCGTGGCAGAAAAGGGGCCAAGAAAATACACTGTTTCCGCATTGCAATATAGCAAGGTCGTTCGCGACGCCGATCTCTTGCACAACCCATCGGCGGTTGAACCACTCACGACTGAGCAGACAGTCTAGTGCATCCCATGTAGTCTTGTCATGGTGCGCGTCTGTTGGTCGTTTCTTGTGTCGGTCGAAAGCATTAGTCGACGACGACTCTGGCGAAGAAGTCTCGTATCCGTTTGACCAAACCACCACCTCGTTTCCAAGATGCTCCAACATTGATAGAGCAATATCGCTTCCTTCTCCTTCAGGACCGAGCCAAGCAACCACGCGACCGGCGGATTGGTGTATGCGTGGCATCAGCGTTACTTGCACTGACGTTTCGTGGTCGTCATGCTGGTTGATGCAGATGGCATCGATCCACAGCTTGCGCTGCTCATCGTGGCGGCGCAAATGTCGAAGAGGGGCCTCCAGATTTTTGCCGATGGAAACTGTGCCGGCCAAGTCACCATCCGCTGCCTCAATGAATGCTACCGTTGAGTCTTCCTGCGCGCCCCAGCCATAGGAACGGCCTCGTATCCACCCGTTGAACATAGGTACTTGTCGGGTATAGACCTTGCATACCGCGTGCGATCAATCGAAGTATCTGGGTGCCTCGAAGTTGATTTCATTGACGGTCAGTCTCGCCAATCGACAAATATGAACATCCCATCGCGTGTTTCCTCAACACTCCATCGGCCGGGTAGTCTGTCCTGCAGCTCCTTCTTGGTTTTTTTTGGCGCACACAAGGCGCCAGCCACACTCAGCCGGGTATGGACTATCCGAATGTGAATGACATCGTCGAAGTGGCCGGGAAGCAAGGTAATGAGTCGAATCTCATCCTCATGTAGAGCTGTCCATTCGTACGACCGGCATTGATGTTCTCCATGGGATACGGGTTCTTGAAACTCGGCAAGAGGTGAGGTCATTGCTGTATTGCGGCAATAGTGAGTGTTGTGCAGTAGTTGCTTCAGATTCAATGCTCTTTCGTCCCATAAAGCGTTGGAGCGGTCATCCTGGGGTTATGATCGAGCGAATGACATTAACTCCAGTGTCGGTACTTAACCGCCTCCGTCCTCTTGGAACACATGCAGTTCCCCTCGTTGCTCTCAGGCTGTATGCACGATTGGTCACGCATGTCGAAGTATTCGATGTGGTTGGAAGGGGGAGGTTGTTGGAAAGATTGTGCAGGTCACAGTTATGTCGGCTTGTTGGTCGTCGACATCCAATTCGGTACGTATCCGATCTCGCGAGAGACCCCTGCCGCATTGTGGATCCCAAATCTGGAGAGTGGGACCGACCCGCTGGGGGTCAATCGGAGACCTCTCCACATGTGACGACGCCTGGCAGCAATCAGCATCACTCTCTCCTATCGATAACCAAGCACGCGATGTAATTACTTCCTCCCTATTTTAACGAGTAAACAGAACATGCGGCGCCGAGAACACACCTACGGACGCCCTAGACTATGGCCCTTCGAGGCAGAGACATAGCCCTAGCTGGAATCGCCAGTTTCATCGCGTGGGGCTATGCCGTCAACTGGTTTCCAACGCTCCGATGGGCCGGATACGCCTTTGTGTCCGGCTTCCTCCTCGCCCTCACCGGCCTCACAGCCCTGATCCTTCTCACCTCTCGAGGTGCCGCATACCGACAATTCCGACGATCTCCGCGACCGCATGGCGCAGCATTCCTAGCACCTGCGGCATGGAAGCGCGAAGTGGCAGCTCTGCATGCCCGTCAAACATACGAGCAGGCCGTGCTCTATCCCGAGTCGACCAAGGTGTCCGCTGCACTGAACCAGGTGCTGAGTTACATCATACGCGACTTTGTCAACTCCTGGTACTTGAGCATCAGCACCAATCCTGCCTTCTCCAACGAGGTGGACAAGGCGCTTCGACATGCGCTGCTGGTCATCAGAGACCGACTGCTGAGCCTCGACCTCGCCGAGACCCTGACAACCCGTCTTGTCCCAATCCTGACGGCGCATTTTCGCGATTTCTACGATGCCGAGCGGTCCGTCCGCGGAAAGAAGCTGAACCGCTCTGTCACCGAGTCCGAAGAGTTGGACCTTGCGATCGCCTCCAAATACAAAGATGGCAAGCTACATCCCGCGGCGACCCTGTCGTTTTCGGACCTCAAGACTGCCCAGCAGGACTACCTACGCAAGACCGTCTTCAGGATATTGCCGAAGGTGTTACCGGAGAGTTTGCTTGCGTCCCGGGCCGTGGCGACCATTATCAAGGAAATAGTGGCTTGCGCTGTCCTGTACCCTGTCATGCAGATGATGTCCGATCCCGACACCTACAACCAGCTCATGGAGAACTACGGACGCACTATGCTGCAGGACCGGTCAACTGTCCGCAAACTACGGGCAGCCCTAGACCAACATGCTTCGCCAGCACCGAGGGCGGAGAAGATCGTGTCCTTCCCTCGCCTCTCGCCGTCCGATAGCGAGAGGAAATTCGAGAAGTTCATCCGATCGATTCGGAAGGTGAACAACCTCTCCGATGCCAGGCGGTTCAGGAGCGAAGTGGCCAGCCAATTGAAAAAGGACTCGCAAAACCAGAACGTGGACCAGGTCTACTTGCGCCGCCTGGAGATGGGTAAAAGGCTCTTAGACCAGAGGGTGCAACATTTGGCTGCTGGCGGAGACCGGCGTGTTCTGGCACAGAGCACGCTGCTGCATCCTCCTACCGTCTCCAAACTGGAGAACGCGCCGCTGGATGAGCTTTTGCGGGATGCCTCTGGGCTTTCGTACTTCATGGAGTACATGGACCGGCAACGGCTGTTGCCTCTGGTGCAGTTTTGGCTGGTTGTCGATGGCTTTCGGAATCCGCTCGAAGACGACGGACCGGAGGGAGAGCAGTTACCATTACAACTGCCGCCTTGGACCGATTCTGATAGGCTTGATTTGGCCCAAATCGACGCAGCGTACATGTCACGTCCGGAGCTCAAAGTGCCTGACTCATCCAAGCGCACGGTGCAAGAGTTCCTCCAGGCCGGGAGGGAAGCGACACCTGAACAATACTACCGGGCGCGCCGGGCAATCCTGCGAGCTCAGAGTGCCACTCTAGACGAGATGCGGGTGAAACATTTCCAGAACTTCAAAAAGTCTGACCTCTTCTACAAAGCTTTAGCAGCCGAGGAAGCTGCAAATACCATGGTCATGGCAGCGACAGCGGCACCGGCGCCTAGCAACTCCAGACAACCTTCTCAACCACCACTAAACAGGGCTTCGCAGTCCTACAACGTCAAGCCGAACCCGGTCTCTCGGCTCGGGCCTCGACTACAACCTCCTTCACAGCTCAATCGACGAGCTGGCTCAGCCTCCGATTTGGGATCATTACGCGTCAATGGCGGTAGCAGTCCCGATTCTCAGGCCGGCCACCCTCGGTCGCTGGACGAAGACGCCTCAGGGCCATTGTTCGATGATGACGACAATGGTGACGATGCGTTAGCGGACTCTGTGCAGAGTCTCGATCAGGACCTTGCGCCGCAACCCCCTTTGCCTGACCGACACGTCGTGCAAGCAGTCGAAGAGGCGTTGACTAATATTATGGAGGACAGCAGGCCACCTACTGCTGAGGATCTCCATGGGTCCCTATTTGGCCCTGATGATGCTGCATCGAGCCTTTTCTCTCAAGAAGGAGAGACACCTAAGCCAGACTCGCTTGACCAGCCGAGATCCAACAGAGGGTCCATGGATATAGCGCGTCCATCACCACAACTGCACTCGAAGGAGGCTGACAAGCCCAGCCTGTCCTCACTCGGTCTCGTGAGTGCAGCTTCCAGGATTGGTGTCTTCGTGGACGACGACCTCTTCGGTGATGAGGATAAGTTTCTCCCCGACGAGCGCGAGGATGCCGATGACCGCAACCGTGATGAAGACATCGATCAAGTCCACGAAGCGGCGCCTGGAGACCTTGGTCTTGCAGAGGCAATCACGGTTTTGACGAACGACATCGACCGTCTCATCGCACAAGATGCTGTTATTGAGTCGCTTCTGCGGAAAGCCGAGCTCACAAACAACACTGCCGAGCTGAGGATTCTGCGCAAGTCGAAGGCCAGCTTGCAACGGGAAATACGACGGAAAGAGCTGCAAAGACAGCAGTACGTCATACAAGAGAGCGACAACAGCCTCTACGGCCGGTCGACGATTAAGATCAAGTCTATTCAAGTCGGTAGAGACGATGACGGAAAGGAGTTCGCTCTCTATGTCGTTGAAGTGTCACGAAACGCGGGTGAGAAGATGCCCGCTGCCACCTGGGTGATCACCCGACGCTACAGCGAGTTCCTCGAACTCCATCAAAAGCTCCGCTCTCGATACCCCTCCGTCCGCACCCTCGACTTTCCCCGGCGCAGGGTAATGATGAAGCTCCAAAGCGAATTCCTCCGCAAGCGTCGCCAGGCTCTCGAGAAATATCTCAGTGAGCTTCTGCTCCTCCCGGACGTCTGTCGGAGCCGCGACCTACGAGCCTTCCTCTCCCAGAGCGTCATAAACCCGCAAGGTCAAGACCTCATGGACCGCGAAGACAAAAAGGACATGATCACCCGCCTCTACGATTCAGTCACAGACGGCATGGAGGACATCCTCGGCAGCATCCCCGTGCTCGACCAGCTCTCGGTGGCGGGTCAGAACCTCATAGCAGCGGCTACGAACCAGCTCAACACCATGCCCCTGACCGTCGGAGAGGACGGCAGCATGAGCGCCGCCGAGGCCGAGGCCGAGCTCAACGCCTTCGAAAATCGCGAGCTGGAGCCCTTCGTCAAGCCCATCTGCGACATCTTCCTCGAGGTGTTCGAGCTGAACAGGGGGAACAACTGGCTGCGCGGCCGGGCGGTGGTGGTCGTCCTCCATCAGCTGCTCGGCGGCACAATCGAGCGGAAGCTGAGGGACAATCTGAAGACGCTCGTGCAGGAGGACGCGCTCCTGAGATACATAGGCCTGTTGCGGGATGGCATGTGGCCCGGCGGGAAGCTGCCGCAGAATAAAGTTCCCCGGTCGGCGGCAGAGAAGAAGAAGACGAGGACGGAGGCGAGCCTGATGCTCGCCACTCTGGTGCCTGATTTGGCGGGGAGTGTGGTGGGAAGGCTCAACGCGCAGGCGGCGAGCAGGAGGATCTTTGCGACGTTGAATAACCCCCGGCTCAAGTATGTGACTTACCCTTCCACCCTGAGCTTGATCTGACCGGTGTGACGGGAGTAAATGAGCTAACTGTGACTGTGATAGTGCCCATCTCGCGTTCACGTTTTTGGACGAGATTGTCGATGTGTTGTTTAGCGATTGAAACCCTGAGACTCCGAGACGAAGAACTGGACTGCATGGCGCGGAGTGCATGGGCATAGCATTGGCGTTGGCATATTGCTTTTACGAATACCTACCGGGTGACTTCTCTAACTGTCACGGTGCAGAGTTGGGGTTGCACGACGCATTTCGGTGGCGTTCTGTCATTTCGATGATGGTGATAGGACTGGGCGACGGTTTGGAGGGTGGACGGCCTTACACCTATCCCCTACCTACCTACACACGACTAATAGAGCAGAGCCTGCTTGAACCTCCAGAAGTGAGAAGTGACAGGTGTAACATTCGAGCCGTGTGTTCTGCTGTCCAGAGGCTTCGGGGAAAAGATGAAGTCTGTCACATGTAGGTAGGTGGTTATGCGCTGTGCTCGTCGTCAAGACGGTGATTGTCATTTCCACCCCCTCTCCTCGAGCTGGCAGCTGGCGGATTCAGCGCGCCAAACAACTGGGGCAACCAGCGGCCCGGCTGATATCACACCGCCTGCCAAGATTGCAATGCGACGAGCCGCCAGAAGCGAGCTGACGATTGGGCGCTAAGGCGGATTTGGGAAAGTTTCTTCCGTGCGTGTTTCTTTTGACGGCTTCCACTCCAGTCCTTCTCTCTCCACTTTGCACCCTCCATCATCTTCCAACCACCCAAGCCAGTCCGTCCCCATATAATCATCAGTATTGTATTCGCAAGCTGACGACTGTTATTCCCTCTTCTCTTTGTCGCAACACATACTCCAACGTCGATACTGAGCACATTGTCCTGTGTTTCTTAGTCGACCCTACTCTTGCAGAATTAGTCCCAACTCGAAGCCCAGTGTCGAGTCTTCCCGTTTGACGTTGCGCAAGGCTCCCGTCGCAAGGACACCGAGGTCACACCCCACCAGATCGAAGCTCTCACGCCCGCGAGGAAGGACACCAACATGACCGAGGTCTCCTCCACCCGCCTGTATCTGGGCAACCTGCCTCGGAATGGTGAGCATCTGCATCCCCGTCGCGAAGCCACAGAATATCAATAAACATATGGACTGGATCATCCTGGACTGGAATACACACCGCTGGCCAGGCCTTCTACCGTCTTCCGCCTCCTGTCTCCTATCTTCTGCTTGTTCCAGGCCTTTCTCTCGCCAGCATGTGCTCGAGACCTTCTTGCTGACTCTCCGCTTCCCTTCCGAAAGCTACCAAGGCCGACATCGAAGCCCACTTTGCTACTCATGGCACTGGCGAAATTACCGAGATCAAGCTGATGAACGGATTCGGTTTCATCGAGTACAAGGATGCTATGGATGCTCGGGATGTTGTTCCTGGTACGTTGCCTTCATTCCGCTTCTCTCATTTCTGAAGACCGTGGAGACATATGGCTAACTGCCCTGCTCGTTCAGCTTTCCGTACGTTAAGGATCCCAAATGGCCAACACTGGCTTCCCTAGACCACCAAGGTCTCCGCCGCGAGTTCCAGGCTAATATAACCTCTCCAACAAAGATGGATCAGACTTCATGGGCGAGCGTCTTACCGTCCAGTTCGCGCGCGGCTCGCGTCACCGCGAGGCCGCCAACTTCGGCAACCATGGCGAGCGCGCTCCTCGTCCTCGTCGCACGGTTCACCGCATGCAGATCTCTGGACTTCCAGGCGATACCAGTTGGCAGGTCGGTCACCCTACTTCCTTCTCCGTGGATCATTCTCGTTATCGTCACAATTCTTCCGCATGGCTGTGCACATGACCGCCTTGATCCATCTTCTGCCCTCCAACGCTTTCATGATATGGACGGACCAAGCCATCCTTGAGCTGCTAGTCTTCCTTTACGGGTTGTTGCTCGAGGATGTCTCTCCTGACAATATTGTTCGGCCGGTGGCTCTGATGGTCATCCGCAGCTTCTTGTTGGCCGGGTGCAAGATCCGGAGCGCTGATCGGTTCTGTCTCTTCCGGACCGGACTCCTCCGCTTCACTTCCAACTCCGTTCCCAGCCAGTTTGCATCTAGTGATCTGGATTTCTGTGGTATTGGCTGGTAAAGAATCTCACCGACTCTAGCCGGATCTCAATTCTTATGGCTCACTGGACTGTTTACATTGGGTCTTTCTGGGGAATCAACCGGCACGCTACAACTCCTGGACTTCCACTTACACGGATTCTTGGCTCTAGGACCTGAAGGATTTTGCTCGTCAATCCGGACTTGATGTCGTCTACTCCGAGACTGGCCGAAACAGCAATGGCGAAGGGTACGTTCCTCAATCTACAGCTTTGCGCCGTGCTAGCTGACTGACCTGCAATAGTTTCGTCGAATTCGAGTCTGCTGCTGATCTCCGGACCGCTGTCGAAAAGCTTGACGGCCGCGAGTTCAAGGGCGCACGCGTCACTTGTGTTGCTAACGTAAGTACTGCTGTTCTGTTGGTGTGTAGAGATGCTGACTTCAAGCAGACTCAGGCGGAGCTCCCGGTAAGCCGTGATAGCAGAGCGCGATCCCGGTCACCCGGCCGTCGCCCGTACGGACCCCCAGTCGATGACTACGACCGCCGCGGTCCTCCCCGTGGAGGCCCGCGTTACAGCCCTGGACGTGATGGCGGCTACAGAGATGCCTATCGTGCCCGCAGCCCCGGCCGGTACGACGACTACGACCGTCGTGGAGGGTACCGTTCGCCACCGCGCCGTGCTCCTGTCGATGACTATCCTCTGCCGAGAGGTCGCTACGACGAGCCGTACCGTCGTGATTACCCTCCCGAGCCATACGCAAACGGCAGGCCTCCTTACGATCGCCCTCCTCCCCGCGATTTCCCGCCGCCGCCACGCGATGGCTACCCACCCAGGGGCGAGCCTCCATATGCGCGAGATGGCTATGAGCGTCGGGGCTACTGGTAAATAAGCATTCTTCCTCCGCGCTCGTCGCCGGTCTTGACCTCATTCGTGTAGATCACGGAACCCGGCTTTCCGAAGACGACGACAACAGCGCCACCGTTTCGCATCACAGGTTTGTATACAGGTCTGACACGATGGATGGTTCACGACGGATTTCAAGGTCATATGCTTTCATCAATGTTGTTTTCAGTTTTCTATGATGTGTCACAAAAGCTCGGGTTTGCAAGCGTCCAGTACGCATGCTCTGGTATTGTCGGGACTTGGGGGCCTGTGCGTTAAGTTGTCTTTCCTCCAACTCCCAAGCTCTCGGCATGTACGTGTTTCGGTCTTATGATGGACGTTGGTATGGAGGTCAGTATGTAGCCACAATCACAGCAGTGTTACTAAAGGCTATTTAAAGCTGGTTCATAGAACTGGATTGGAAGCATTCGCATCCTGCTGCTTACATGACATGGCCTTTTCCCATCGTTAACCCTGTTGCTTACGCCCGTTATTGAATAAGTTCGGCCACGAACCATACTCACTCGAAATAGTGAACACTTACCAGGTACCCACCAGCTAAGGCGAAGCATACTTATACCCAAACTCCTCCTTCGCATCAGCAATCAACTTCCTTGCAGCCTCCGCCTTCGCCCTCGCCTCATCCCCCTCCTCCCCATCAGCAGCCAACTTCTTAGCGATCGCCTCGTTAGTAATCGGGCTCTCAGATGGGATCGCCAGCCCCTTCCTCACCGCGGGCCGTTCCAGCAGCCGATCCAACCAAGCTTTCACGTTGGGGAACTGGCCCGCCAGATCAATACCCGAGAAGCTCGAGATGTTGACCCAGCCCACGAGCGCGATATCGGCGATGCTGTACTTCTCGCCCACGACGTACTTGCGGTCGGCGAGCCGGGCGTCGAGGATGCCGTAGAGCCGCTCTGTCTCCCCGACATAGCGTTGGATCGCGTATGCGGGTTTTACTTTGGCCATGCGGACGAAGTGGTTTGCTTGGCCTTGCCTTTTTTTGCATTCCGTTCATCAGTACGCATATCTCTAGCAAGGTACACGTGTTAATGGGGTGAACGTAGACTTACATGGGTCCAAGCCCCCCATGCTGCCAACCAATCCACTGCTCGACCTCGCTGTACTCGTTACTCTCTACGGGGAAACTAAACTTGTACTCCTTATCGTAGTGGCGCGCGAGATAGAGTAAAATGGCGATGCCCTCGAAGACGGGGAAAGAGTTCCGGTTGTGGTCGACAATGGTAGGGATGCGGCCGTTCGGGTTGAGGGACGTGTACCAGGGTTGCTTCTGGGTGTTTTTCGATATGTTGATTGTTTGGTGGGTGTAGGACACAGTGTCGGGGTAGGCGGAGCGAAGCTCTTCGAGGAGGACGGAGGCTTTTACGCCGTTTGGGGTGCCTGGGGTGAGGGTTAGTTGAATTGGGGAAGGGGGTAAAGCGGGGGAGGGGAATGGGGGTATCCAATGGGGTAGATGGGATGAAAGGGGGTAGATGGGACGAAGAAGGGGAGGGAGATGGGAAGAGGGAAGATATACCGAAGGTGAGGAGCTCGATGCCTGTGGTGGCTTTGAGACCTGTTGGTTCGGAGTCTGCCATGTCTGAGATCGAGTAGGTTCTGGCTTGGTAAGGTTGGAGTATGGTTCGGGGAACTAGGAGGGATGCTCGTGGTGAGTGCTGGTGCGAGGACTTGGCAGTGAGAGCTGAATGGTATGAGCGGGAGAGACGTCGCAGACTAGAAGATGGGACAATAGATGGCTTTATATGGACAAGTTGGCCCCGGTTCACAAGACGGCAGGACATGTGTGACTGACCCCTCATGCAATACGAAGGAAAGTATCGTGGCAGACAGATTGTATCGCGGGCGGGCACTACTTAGACAGACGGGAGGAGACGGCTCTGTCGCAATGACGACTTAGACCAAGACTAACATCGAGCTACCCCTGTCCGTGTGTGCGGGTGGTGGGGTCTTGTATCCCATTGCTTAGAAAGCAGCATTGTCGAAAGCAAGACATCGCGGTACACTAACCAATCTAGCTGGAGGTGGGAGGGGTTGTTGCGAGTTGTGAGACATTGGGGAGGGATATCGGCTGCCGACGCTGTCCGTGGGTTTCTGTCATGGAATTGATATCGGGCGGTCCGAAATGCTTGGTTGTCCGCTATGCAAGAGCGGGAAAGATTTGTCACCCAAATGTTTGTCAGACGGTCTGGGAGACTTGGTCACCGGAATTTGCGGCGGAATTACTTCTGGACGAAGATCTTTTCGCAGACGTACTTTGTTTTCCCGATGGGTCATGATGATTCAAGTACTTACGAAAAGCTGCTGCAACATGCTGATATATGTGCTCCTCAGGTACTCCTCCAGGAATATGTAGCCTTTGCTCCTCTGAAACTGCTTCCCAATTCTTCCATTGCCTCGTTTACACAATGCCGCAACCCTCAGGTACTGAACTCTTTCCTGAAGACATCGAAGTAAACCTGCCACACCAAGTTCTACCTCGTGCAACTCCATATAAACCCTCCTCCAGAACCAGCAACTCCGCGTCCCCTTTACTTCGAAGAAGCCAGCCGAGAGACGAAGCGAGAGGCTGAGCTCTCGAGGCCCCTACCGGATGCGCTGTTGGCGTCATCCACAGTGTAGGTATGTTCGCGCCTTTTTCGTGCGTCTGTCTTCGGGCTGGTCTGAGTCTGGGGACTACTAGGGGAGGTTACGTCGCTCGGTCAGTTTTGACTCTGGATGCGTAACCCCGCCGTCCGGATGTGTTGTGCCATGTTCTGTCCAGTCTGTCTGGAGCCGCTCGTTGCAGGGGTTTCGGTGAAGTTGTCTGTGTCTTGTTAGGGCCTGGGGTTGTGAACTTGTGGGAGACTTCTTGCAGGCCGAAATCCGAAAGTGTCGTTAAGTGTCGTTAGAATGAAATCATGGGACAGTAAAGAAATAGAGATAGAGAACTTTCGAGGAAACCAAATAAAGCGCTGCACAAGGGGGATCTTCCTAAAGAGATGGGTGTATGTTGGAAATGTTGGCATCGATCTGTGTAGCGCACGGCTTGGGTGAAGACAAGCGCGAAGCGAAGCGCCGCCAACAAGAGTGCCCTGTTGTGGTCGAATTGTCGAGGATGGCGAGTGGCTCGTTGTTCCCCTCGACTGATGTGAATGGATAAGCAAACTGCTGTCCTGTCTCGTCCGTCTTTTTGTCGGCAAGCTGATAGGGCACCGGCTGCGCAAGGCATCTATCCGTCTGGTTGCCGTCGAAGCTTAACGTATGGTCGAGTAATAGTCGATGTTGTTATACCCGAACTCCTCCTGGTTCATGGGATTCATAGGCTGCCCCTGCAGAGGTGGATCATTGTCTGACCATTCTGAGTTAGCCACCATTGTGCGCCGAGACAACAAAGGGTTCCACCGCGGCCGGAGCCGTTGGGCCTCTTTTCTCCTTTGTTTGGACGACATCGCCGAGAATGGTTATAACATACCTCCGAGACTACTGCCTGATTGAGCGAATCCGGGGTAAAGCCCGCGAGTTGTTGCCAACGGTCTCTGGGTCGGTGGAGGAACCACTGGTTGGCCGGGAGGGCATCGGTGGCCCTCGTGAACAAACATATTTGTAAACACTTGGGGTGGGAGGTATATACCGACAGGTCCGTTTGGTCCTAGAGTGCCACTGTTCGGGACGACAATGGCTTTCAATGGGTACTTTCTTCTCCGGTCCAGTTCCACAAAGAAGGTCGCCAATTTCTCGCGGCCGTTGGGACCTGTCACATCATCCTGAACTGCACAGACCTTATCCGCAAGCCACTTCTCGACGGCAGCGCGATGGCCATTGCACGTCACGATGGCACCGGCCTCGAAGGTAGTCTTGTTGGCAAGGTCTGTGTATGGTTTGATTGTCGTGAACCTCATTTCGGGCTTGAACCACGGAGTGTGGTCCTGTTGAGAAGACCCAAACCGGTTCAGGGGGCTGCCGAACTGTGGGCCAGCGGACTCGGCGTTCGAAACGAAGGAGGGAAATGGGGTGGTGGATGATGAATATGACAAGGAGACCTGATCGGCCGGCACGGCGAAGTCGTTGGTGCTGAATATCGGAGTCTGCTGACCGGAGGATGGCAGCGCCATTCTCTGAAGCACCGGGATATCCAAGAACTCGTCCTCCTCTTCGGCAATGTCAAGTTCATCGCCAGGTCCCGGTCTGGCTGTTGGAAGGGTAAGGGCAGGAGTAGCGGTAGCGCTGGCACCAGTAGTGCTACTGGCTGGAGGGCGGCAAGCGAGACGCTTCAATTGCTCCCGCGTTGGCCTAACGCTATGTAGGGGTGGTCTCAGCTGGTTGCGGAGACAATGACCAGTGAGAAAGAATGGAACTTACAATGGTTCAATGCGAGGACGTCCCGGCCCCTTCCTGTTCCCTTCCTGTATCTTGTTAATCCTCCCACTTCGGGTCACTCGGTGGGTGACTGCGCTCGTTGTGGGAGCAGTGACCCCCGAGACGGGCGGTATGTGCTGCATTGTCGATTCGGCAGTGGCCTCGTCAAAGTCAAGGTCTCCGGGGAGCATGACATGAAACCAACGACGAAAATAGCAGATTCAGATATTTGTAGAGATGATAGTCAAAAGGGGGAACAGATATATCCGAGACGTTTGATGGTAGCTGGAGTCGTGCCTAGCTATTCGTTGACGTGCGGAAGGGAAGCATTCGGAAAGAATATCAGTCCAAGGAGATAAGGTGAGTCGAGAACAGTCTCAAGGCCAAGTCGCCCAAGCGAAGCGGTTTTGAGGAGGGACATCTTGTAGTAAGGCACGAAGTGAGGCTCGTGAGGCGTCCCGCCCGGCTCACTCTCCCCTACCCTCATGGTCTCGTGGTCAGGTCGCGAACCAGGCATCTCTCCGGTGGTTGCCGCAATACTGCTAGGAGTACGCAAGATCTCCATGGGGGGGGAGTATACACAGGCTTGACTCTGTGACGGGTCATGCTGTCAGTGGATAGAAATCGGCAAAGGGGAGTGACGAAGTGTTGCACTTTCGGTGAGGCATTTAGTTTTGACGAAAGAGAAGGAAGAGAAAGAAGGGCTTGAAGTTTGACGCCCTGCTTGAGACGCCACCGGTTGAAGGTGGTCGCACTTCCATTGGTTATTATACCTCCCAGTCCTGCAGGTGATTCCAGCTGAGAGGCCCCTGATCGGTTAGCTTGACGCGCACTTGCTCGTGTAGCACAGACGATGCAGAGCACATCACATATTGCGACGGCTACAGCAGTCGGTCACTTGTACATGGCAGAGCCTGTCTACCAGCCTGCGTCTCTGGTCTTCAGACTCAAGACGACCAACTTATCTGTCAAGATCCCGTAAATGTCCTGTGAAGCAGAAGTACTGGTCTGGCCTTATTCTAAACTTTTGCACGCCGGAAATCAAACTGTTTTAGTTTGGAGTATGGCGCAACCATTACAGTCCAGGCAAGCGCCATTCGATGATCTCGGGCGCGAGGAGGCGCTGTGGCCAATTTCCAATGCTTAAGGTACTCGGATATAAAAGCGCGTAAATATCTCACCGGTTTTGTCCCCTCGACGATATGCCTCATCCTTTTATCACCTAGACCAATGCCAGACCTGCCAATCAAGTTCATGGTACAAAACAGAGGATGCGAGCGAATACTGAGAAACACAATGTGGCAGTTGGTCAGCCACCACCGTCCCGTGTAAGCAATTCGGTTTTCCTTCTCCTCAATTTTGCGCAACCTGACTTGCCCAGAACAAGTCAATAACAATTGCCATTACCGCCATTGGCATCCCGGAGAGTACACTGTCTCGCAGTGACATCCAAGATTGCGAAGTCCGCGGCCAGTGTTTCTCCCCCGGCGACCACCACTCCATATCCGTCCACCTGTTCGCCTCCATACTGGAGAAAGACCCGGATGACGTCCGCCAAAGGGTAGGATCCGGCGCGTCTCCTTTCGTTTACATGTCTTGGACTTTTGGCCGTGGAGCTCCCGCTCGATTCGAGACGCGACTGATTCTGACAGAGGACAATGCCGCCCACGTCAAGTTTGCCCACGGCCTCGAACACGAATATCAACTCGATCAGTACATGAGGAGTGGTAAAAGCTTCCAAGGACCGCAACTGCCTGCCTTCAACGACGGTACAGAAGTCGAGCGAAGTGACGCGCTCTGCTTGGATCCCACTCAAGGGGCGACTTGTTCAGAAAGGCATGGTCAACCCAACGAGGAACGCCTCCAGGATGACGGATCCCATTCATCCATGGAATACTCCCGACCGGACTTCAGTCGAGACTATCCCGGGAACAGTCCCAGCGAAGACGGGTCATGCCAACCGGAAGAGGGATCTTATCAGAATGAGGATGGACCAGACCAATGGGAACAAGACTATCCAGGTGAAACCGAACTCGACACCGTGGATGCAGAGGTCACCCGACAAATCTACGACGAGATTTGGTATCGACAAAAGAGAGACGCAGACTTGCGATGCCCGCCGCCGGGAGAAGACACCTCGCCCAGTCGAGTTCTTCCTGCGCTCCAACCGACACATGAATATGGGCTTTGGGAAGATGACTGGAGACGGACCTGTCCATTGCGGAAATTGTATTGGCTGGATAAGCAGAGACTGATGTTGTGACGGTTACGGACTATGCTGCCCTCCTTGTTACTATCCGAGAGGACAATTCTCCTGTTGGCGTTCAATGTTGTTGTTATGGGCGTCTTCTGCGCAATTGAAAGATCTAATATTGTTTCTGATTTAATCACTCTACTTTGTTTCTGTATCACAACAAACATATCTAAACCACTTTGTGTCTTGCAGGGTCATCCGTGATCTTCCCTGCATAGTGAAGTTCTTGCCACCCGGTGAATAGAACAAGATGGACGCTCAGTCTTCTTCCCTAACACTCTTGCCGAACGGAGAACTCTAGACGAAAGGTACAGACACTTTACCCTTCATGTCCATGCCCACTGCCAGCGAGGGTTGGCGGGGAGGGTGCCAATGAAGAGATTGAGACCGGCATCTGCCACACTGCCTGAAACAGAGGGTCACCGACTTCGACACTCAAGCAAATTTCTGTCTGGAACTTCGAGCATCGTGAAAGGCTTATCATTGATTCGTGTCTGCCCCAGTGACATCACACGACTCTATCATCTCCATCCTATCATACCTATGGCCTCAAGCAACCATCTGCAAAGGAGATTCCGCTCCGGAAAACACTCGAGATGGAGGGTCGCGGACGCGGGAAAGCCTCCGAACCGAGACCGACCAACATATCCTACCTTATATTGCATAAGATAGATGGTCACACATCGCCAAACCGTCTCGACATAGGGGCTTTTGGCCGCCAGGGAAACTGAAATCTCCAATAACCAAAGGCACTGGCTGAACGTACTCTCGTGCAGCAGTAGTGTAACCGTCCTGGAAATAATCGCCACATCGCACGCTTGTGTTTATCCATTGGTGGACTGCGTCCCAAGGTAGACAAGATGAACAACTACTACCACCTAGAGCAGTAAGAGCATGCTGGTCTTAATCTTGTAATTCAACCCGTGACACGAGTTGACCGACGCAGTATCAAGCCGCTCTCGTTGTCCAAAAAGAGTGATTGAGGTTGGGTGCAGCTGATGATGAGGGTTGTCCCGATGATACCTGAACTTTGATGGACAAGTAGTGGAACTTAAGAGGCTCACCGATCATCCATTATCATGAAATGGCTGCTGTTCTGATTGGTAGTGTTTCAGCGAAAGCCTGAATCATGATTCATGAGTCTTTCACTAGAGTTATCAGAACGGATAAGGGGATGCGATGGGAAGCAGCAAGACCAAAGAAGGGAGATATTTGCAGATCGATCGTCCTTGCGTCGGTTTGAGAGTGGTGGTGTCTTGCTCGTCCGCCTTCTCAACCTTCCTGTCGAGTAGTTCGATGTTGTTCTGGAGAAAAATGATGACAACCGGGCCCGCCGTGATTCCTATCCGGTAGATAGACTACAAGAAGCCACTGTGAAGATCTACATTGGGAAGATCCTAGCCGGAGAGATCTTAGTGGTACACTGCTGTAGCGACGAGGAAAACAACTTCTCTAAATTGCCGAGCTAATGAGGGGAGATACACACCGGTCACTCAAACAAGCTGCAAGTTTGATGGTGTAGTCTGGATAAGTAGATTTGCTACGATGGCGGAATCTGCGACTACGTACAGGGTTGATGAACTCACGATAGAACAAATCTCGATGACTGACGTTAAACGGGATGCAATCGAGAGCAGCTCTCAACAGATATGAGGAGTAACACTCACCAATACGGCCACATGCATATGGCTAGTGCTTGAATTTCGGTCCGGAAAAAGATGCTGCAGCGATTTCTGCAAGTGACTGTGCAGTCCTGAAGGAAGTGGCTGCAGCCGCGGCCCGCGGAGCAACACACCTTCACAGTCTCCATCTAGACTTATGCTCAGACCCCCACACGATATCCGTGTAACCAAGCAGCCGTTCATACATATCGGAACGGCTCGTCTGAATAATAAGATTGTCTAGGCAGAGGCGTTATATGTCAAGATAAGCATAATCTCAGCAAGAAACACTATATCAGGCTGTAATGGTGTCCGCACCACGCAGTGTTTGTGAGGGCTGGAATGTAGAAGAGGCTGCCAAAGCGGCCAAACATCCTTTGTGAACAAGACGCAATGCGTGACACAATATGCGTGACTATACGAAGCTCTCCCTACGAAGGAAAGATGCTCGGTCACGAACCACATGTCTCTTCACTTTTTCCGTAAGAAGACAGGAAGGAAGCAATGTTCGTCCTTTACGTTTCTTCCCGTCATAAGTCTACCTTATCATATGCAACTCCTGCAAATCATGTCCCTGAACTACAGCACGTGTCCCACATCGTCCTCGAACGCCGCTCGAGAAGGTGTTAGAGGACGTCTCAGTGATGGCTAAGATGGTTAACGGCAATGATCAAGTGAATCCCTCGAAATATGACAGATACAACAGCATCATGATATAAAGAACCATTACGCACAAGCACATCGTTATCCTCTTGATACTAAGGTCAAGTGGCGAACGGAGGACTGTCTCTTTTGATTGCGTCAACGGCTATACCACTAAATTGGCGGCATCGCCCATCAGTCTATCAACATTTACTCAAGAAACAGGCCATATTTGCGACATAAACCCCTCCAAATCCCGCAGCAAAACCTCAGGATGCTCAACAGCAGCAAAATGCCCGCCCTTGTCATGCTGTTTGAAGAAGACAAGGTTCCCGGTAGTCGCGATCCAAGCCTTCGGGAACCAAGAGAAAGCAAGTCGGCCTATTGATATGCCAGGCCGGATTCTCATGGGCGCCTACGTTACCGGGCGTGAAGAGCTGCCAGTACGGCCAGAGCGAGGTCGGGAAGCACCCGGTCAGCCAGTACAAGGTAACTGACTGCCTTTGCGCGTGGAAAGACGCCGCCAAGGACACGAGCAACTTTACTCCTTACGTCTCCTCCTTGGACGACATAGCCGCTGTCGAAGCCGAGACGCACCATCGAGCGATCGAGTATTTTAGCTGCGTCTTCGAGACAAAAGTCCTTATCCTACGGAGGTGGCGATGAGAATGCATTGCCCGGCAGCGATGGATTAGGGCGTACGTATGATGACGCAGCGATATCGTACTTAGAGAGGGATTACTCATCCACCGATTTGCAACATCGTTTTGTTTCGAGGCTCTCGATATGCCTTCAACAGCGATATACCGCTGCGATCGACGGTTTCTGCACCCTTGGCAATGTCAATGAAGTATTTCGCCATGTCGCACACTGGGAGAAGTGTCGTCATCTACCACCGGGATGTTGAGCTTTTCGTAACATTCCTTCGCACCGTATCATGGTTTATGAATGACCCGGATGGCCTGTCCTTCCAGCATAACTGACCGTTGCTGGCTGTCAAGAGAACTGCCTCAGGGAGAGCAGAGAAGGGGAAATATAAGAGACGAGAGGTCGCATCGGAGCGAAGACACAATACGCTTCATGAAGCCATTCGATGCCTGGCATGTCTGAACACAGATTCGGCCCACTTCACTTGAAGTGTTATAGAACAGAACTGGGAATGCATTAGAAGGTGTCAGATCCGAGAGTAGAACTAGAAGACCAAACTCCAAGCTGCTGTCGCCTTCAACGCTTCGGAAGAGCGTTTCCCTGATTGAACCGACAACAGAACGCGTCGGCCTGGAACCCTAGGAACTTGACGAGATGAGCGGAGAACCAAGAACATGGGAACTTGCCCGTGCAAGTATGGTAAAGAGCATACTTCGTATGTATGCTGCATTCACCGACAGCATAGGGAAGACCGGTTGCCCAGTCCCCTGTCACTTATCGACTTGGGTAGTATTGAAGGCGAAAGAAGAAGTTCGATGCGATGCAAGGCGTTCTAAAAAGGGGTCCTCAAGATTCTGATCGCCAAGCAGTGTACGACTGGCAGTTTTTGATTGGGGCTTTGGAAACTTGAAACCAAGTTTCAACCGTTGTCCCTGCAGCCATCGAAGTTAGCGCAGAGACAAGACTTTAGCCTCCAAAACTGGTCAAAGTGACAGATAAGTACTCTAAAGCCCAGCCTTGGTGTTAGAGTACTTAGCTTTAGCCCCCATCAAATGATGCGCTTTTCAGGGCGCTCGGCCGGAGAAAGACGCAACACGGCTGCACAGCAGATGCACGACGTGATACAATAGCTTCAACAGCCTCACCTCTTTGAACCTCAAGATGTACAACCAACGCCGATTGCATGGCTTACCAAGACATGCAGACTCTCCAACACAAAGGCAGATGCAGACCTCCCTGACTCAACAGGTACCGCGCTAACATGCTTACGGCGCAGCAGCCGTCATGTCCCAATGGCCGCTGCCTTGAAAATGCCCAGGGCCCAATTGCATGATTACTCGTATTCCTTCGGCGAACTGGCACGCAGCGGCGCAGCCTCTCTCTTTCATGACAAAGATGTTCTTCGAACTTCAATTTTGTTGTTGACATTGTTTGAACTTTCGGTGTCGATGGAAAAGTGTGCGTGAGAGTCCAATACCTCTCCTTGGCTACTCCTAAAATGCTCCTCCGGAGACCGCCAGCGATATATGTAGCTGTTGGAGGTATCGCTACGCTTGTTGTCTTCTCCATACTATTGCATCAGACTGGCCCCCATGTTCCTCTCCTAGCAAGCGCAGGCTTTGGGGGCGGCAGTGTGCCGCCGCCTCCCAAGCCCGATTTACTCGACGACATCAACAACAGCACGCTGGGGGTGAGATCCGACCCCAATCCCATGAAGCCCCCAATCCCACGAAGCCCCCAGTCCCAGGAAGCCGGGCTCCCTTTTCCACAATGACGTACGCCACGTAACTGTCAGCTAACACTTCTTCCTCCCCCAGTTCGAAAAGATACTCGTCGTCGGAATGCCCGCTCGAAGCGACCGCCGAGACGGCATGTTCCTCGGTGCCGCCCTGAGTGAAATGGAGATAGAGTTCGTCGACTCGAGCGACGGCACATCGGTGCCCGACAAGGCACTGCCAATGATGGACGAAGCCCGGGAACGTCCTCCGAACCCGGTAGTAGGGTCGTGGCGCGGACACGTCAACGCGATACGGGAGGTTGTGCGGAGGAACCTGACCTCCGCTCTCATAATGGAGGACGACGTCGACTGGGACATCCATATCAGGCAGCAACTCCAGAACTTTGCTCGGTCCTCGCGCGCCCTTACCCAGCCCTTAGAGGGTGGTCCGCCTGGGACGTACGCCGACCCTACCTATGGCCCGGCGGCTGCGGGAAAACGGGAGGGGCCGATGCACGAGATGAACCTCGATAGCCTTCCCAACACGATCGATCCGGTCACCAGCCCGTACGGCGACGACTGGGATGTGCTCTGGTTCGGCCACTGTGGGCAGAGGTTCGCCAACAAGGACGACAAGAACGTGCCCAAGGGCCGCGTGGTGCAGAGCGACGACAAGACGGTCGCGCAGAAGCGGTACCTGGGGTCGGTTCTGCCCTTCGACTACGGGCAGCAGTACCCGGACCATACGCGGGTGGTGAGCCATGTCCAGGATGGGCTGTGCTCTCTCGCGTATGCTGTCAGTCAGAGGGGCGCCCGGGCGCTGCTGCTTGACACCGGGCTCAAGGACTTCAGCGCCGCATTCGACATATTGTTGCACTGGGCCTGCTCCGGCGAGTACGACCGTGGATATCACCGGTGTCTGACTGTTATACCTGGGCTGATACAGCATCATCGCCCGGCTGGGCCGAGGAATAAGAACAGCGATATATCCGGCCATGCCGGCATTCAGGAGAAGGCCGAGACCCACGAGATTCGATACAGCGTCAGGTTGAACGCCGAGGAGATATTAGCCGGGGTTACGAACTATGTTGATCAGTTTCCGGATGTATAATATTAGGGAGCTCATTGGTGGTATTACTGGGATTATTTGGCGTACCATGGCCATATGATGTGTCACATAGGCGTTAGCTCGAAGCAAAGACGTACGAGAAGGATCGGACGTGTTTAATAGAGTTCCTTTAGGCCACGTTCCAATACTCCCCGCGGAGGCTCATGACTCTGCGACGTCAGCAAAGCCGTCAGGGTATTTAGCAATCAGACGGCGCATCTCATCCTTGACACTGCCACGCAGTTAGCAGCGAAATGACAGAAGAGACATCGGGGTGGTTTGATAGCGCTTACTGGTCCATCATGTGCAGCCAGTGGTCCCATAGCGTTGCGCTGACAATGTAGTTTCGCATCGCGTATACGGCAATGCGATCATCAAAGTCTGCTTGAGGCTCAGACGGCTGCATTAACTTCGCATACTCTTCGATGTACGCAGTGTTCCACCCGTATTTCTCCGTGCGGAAGAACCCAAGGTCAACTGACGTCGCACAGTTAGCAAGGACATCAGATAGGTGGCGCAATTCTGACTTGCCTTCGTTATGACCATACAGGCAGCACGGGTCAAATATGATACACTCCTGTGTCTCCCGGCCCACAGCAGCATTCCCATGCCAGAGATCGGTATGGCACAGTGTCGGCTTGATTGACCTCCCGCCCGTCTCGAGGGGCCTGAGCAGTCGTGGTATGATTTTGTCCGAGAACTCGCTATAGAGATGGACGAGCTCACAGTCCTCTCCTCGGCGTAAGTAGTAGTTCCGCAATGTCTGGGCGAACTCGCGGGAGAACCACGCCTCCCAGGTGTCGCACCAGTCGTTGTTGACGGGAAAGTATCCCTTGTATGTAGTTACCGGAAAGCCAAACTTGCCGTTAGGCGACTCTGACATGTGATGGAGCCTGGACAAGACGGAGGCCGTAGCCTGTGGCGATGGCTTGAGCGCGAGCATGTCCTTGAACTCGACAACGAAGTAGCACTTGGTAATAGTACCGTCCTGGAGAGGCCCTAAGGCCACTGGCTTGGGGACGTTGTCCGGTATGTACTTCTGCAGAGCAACGAGACTCTCGAATTCGCCTCTTGCCATGCTCAGAGCTGTCTCTCCTTCCATGACCTTCATGTGTAAACAGAACGATGTGGGAGAGGGTACCGACCTTGAGGAAGTATGCTTCCTGCTTCCCGTCAACGTCGACTTCCACCTTGAAGCCCTGCGCAAAGTTCGTTTTGCCATGGCTTTGGACTTTGAGCACACGGGTGCCGCTCGGAAGGGCTAGCAAGTCGTAATGTCAATCTCCTCTCGGCAAAATTGGTACAGCGGTAGAACTTCAACGGGATGATGACTAAGCCATCCTAAGTACCTGGTAGGATTGCGGGGTCCAGCATTGGACTTGACTCCATCTTCGACCTCAATGTCCGATCATTCAACGACTCTCAAGAATGGTCTTCTCAATGGAAACGAAATCGAGTTTCGGAGATCGAGACGAAGTGACAGCCGGTGGTCAGTGTCACTGTATGGGCCATGGTCTGGCCTCGGCCCCTGGAAGCGGTTGCAGGACTCACAGGACCAATGGTCGAGTTGCACCATGCCAAAACCTTAGTTGTGCCGTTGGAACCAACATGCAGCGGCAGAGTTCCATTGGAGCCATTGGGCTTCACGGCTGACGCCGACGATTGTCGATACTATGCCATCTGAGTCTTCTTTTGAGAGGCAGGACTGGCTTTGCGGAGACTTACCTCGGCAGAATCCTGGTTGTCTTTGGCTCTTCGTCTGATAGACATTGAGAAACAAGGTCATTGAACAATCAAGGGTCAAAATAATAGCAAAGGCAGACCATCCTGGTGGCTTTCTATCGGCAATGAGTTCGAGTTCTACAACACACGATATCAGCGCTGCTTCTCCTCGGGAGCTTACCACTGTAATGCTGGAAAAGGAGGAAACGAAGCCCTCATTGCCGGACGCCAACCGCTATACCCTCCTCAGTCCATGGCAACGCACCTTCGTTGCCATCTTGGTCAGAACAGCAACAATGTTCTCTCCTCTTACGGCCAACATTCACCTACCTTGCGTACCAATCCTGCAGCAAGAATTCAGCACCACACTGGAACTGATGAACCTCACCATAACGGTATACATCATTGTGCAGGGAATTGCGCCCACTTTCTTCAGTCAACTTTCTGACCGCGTGGGCCGCAGGCCCGTCTACATACTCACCTTCAGCCTGTTCGTCGGGTCAAGCATTGGGCTTGCCCTGCAAGGCAGTTATCCGGCACTGTTGATCCTTCGTATGGTCCAGAGCCTCGGTAACAGTGTGAGCGTGAGCATAGGCTACGCCGTTGTGGCTGACATCGCGGCCCCGGCGGAGCGCGGGCGCATCATGGCACCCACCATGATGATGCTCAACCTGGGACCAGTTATTACCCCTGTAATAGGAGGACCCGTGTGCTACCACGCTGGATGGAGGTGGATCTTCTGGATTCTGACCATCATTGGAGGTTTCTTCTTGCTGGCGGTAGTGTTGTTTCTACCTGAGACGAACAGGAAGATCGTGGGCAAAGGATCAACTGCTGCAAAGGGGCTGAACAAGCCCGTCCTACCGCTCCTGGTGCCCAGGACGGACATTTACAAGTGCAGGGCCGCGGTTGTATATCCCTCAACATGGCACAGAGTCAGGTCTTTAACCCCTAACCCACTGAATTCGGTGGTCTTCATTTTCCAGAAAGACACTTTCTGCGTGCTTCTTGCTGCCGCAACCTTCTACATGATGTACTATGTCTCGCAGGCATCGCTCCCCGTGTTGTACAGGGAAGCTTATGAGTACAGCGAGTCTGATATTGGACTCTGCTATCTTGCGTTGGGCTTCGGCGTGTTTTGCGGTAGCCAGCTGCAAGGTGAGAAAGCCCCTTCCGAAATGTTGGCCTGGCTGATATCCTCATAGCGAGAATCATGGACTGGAACTACAAGATGACTGCGAAAGAGGTGGGCTGGGAAGTGGACCACATCCGAGGAGACGACCTCGCACTCTTCCCCGTTGAGCCAGCCAGGGCTCGAATGGCCTGGCTATTCCAGGTTTTACAGTGCAGTTGGGTTCTCGCGTATGGCTGGGCCATTCATTACCGCGTGGTGCGTTCAGCTCTGGAACCAGGGCAACAGACTCTGTGTGCTAATACAGTTACAGCATCCCGCCGTACCACTGATATTTCAGTTCTTGCAAGGTCTCTCGGGGTATTTTCAAGTGAGTGACTTTTCAGTAAGGCATATCCCTTTACACAAAGCTGTCACTGACCGAAACAGTCGTGGAATACACTCATAGTCGAGATACACAGGGAATCACCCGGCACTGCCTCTGCTGCTGGTAACCTCACCCGCTGTTTCCTCGCAGCGTCAGGTGTTGCAGTCATGGAACCCCTAATGGCGGCTATGGGACCAGGACCCTTCTTCACTCTGCGGTCCGGAGTGTGTGCAATAATAGGGATCTCCTTGACCGTCATCATTCGCACAAGGGGTACAACATGGAGGCTCGCAAGAGAGAAGAGGGAGGCTGAGGACGGAGGGCGATAGTGAAGCTGAAAGGCAGTGAAATTCGCGCACAGGAATGCCCAATATTCGTCCGGTATCTGTAACCTGTTCCAGCAGTCGATCGACATATCACTGCTAGTCCACAGGTTCTGGCAGGACGGAAGTGCTTTACTCGCCTGAACCCCACTGGCGTCGAGGTCGAGGTCGAGCCTTCACCTTCACCTCACGGCCTTCAGCCGACGTCATCTATACCAGACGGCACCGGGACCATTGTGCTAATCGAGTTAAGTGCCTCACATTCACAACAATTGGGGGTTCCCAAAGGACCCTCCTTCCGTTTCCTCAACTTCAAGTCACTCCGTTGCGGAGCTTCGGGTATTTAAACCTGCGCTCTTGAACTTTCCAAGTTTCGGGTCCCTACTTGAGCATCATCTCCATCTTCCAACGCAAAATAACCAAAGAACGACCTCGGACGTCCAGACTTCACGAAAATACTCAAGAAACAGCAGCCATCCCAGCTATCAGACCCGTCATCATGATTTCCCAGACCTGGGCCCCATCTTCAGTGCCGTGCTCGGCATGGCAGGCACTCTGGTTTCCGCCAGCCCGGTAACCCGCGACGTCGCCGACGGCGTTTTGGGAGGGTACCTTAACTCCTGCCGCAGTAAGCATCTTTACCCCCTTTGTCTTCCCACCTCTCGATAGGTCCAAGAGCCGCAGCGCAATCCTCCCGTTACACACTCGGTGCTAATACACACTTTTATCATACCAGACATCAAAGGATTCTACCTCTGGGGCGACCAGGGCTCCGTGACAGACCTGTGGATCTCTGGAGAGTGCATGGACATCGGAGGCAACTTTGTGAAGTCGCAAATGGACGTGAACCCCTGCTACAAGAACATCAACGCGCAGATCGTTCCGGTGACCGACGGATCCGGAGACATCGCTCACAGCTGCGATTATTGCCAACTCTTCCCCGACTGGACTTACGGATGGATGTCTTGCATGTGTTATATGGGAGGAGCTGATACCCGGGACTCTGGCTACTTCGTGGGCAACGTCGACTTGAGTGAGTGTGGCTCCTGTCACGATACACAGCCTATTGAAAGCATCCCTGACTGATAACTTATAATTACATACCGTACACTCTGGGTTAAGAATGGTATCCTGGGTTGTCCTGGTGCGGAAGGTCGTGCTGGTGGACCTTGAGAGCACAGGGTGGCTGGGGCATAAAGAGGCTCACAAGGGGATTTGCTTTTAGCGTCAGGTGCACAACGTACAGGGAGTTACACTCGATGCTTTGAGAGCAGCTAAGTCCTACAGGACAGACTAAATGGGGAATATCTGCTCTATACCCCTTGTTCTTCCACGACGTGTGTGCACGCTTCCTCCTTGAACAGACTCTCTGAGCCTTTGTTGACCACTTTCCTTTCGTCAGCGAACACCAAGATTCCTGCGGCCTTATAATATCAGCAACCCACGCCAGTTGGTTCCTGAGCACTTCGCTCAGTTTCTCTGCTTCCAAAGGCACTAACAATCTCTCGCAAACGATTTGTAATCCGATCACCTGCAACATCCTCCAGCCTACCAACACCATGCTGCTTCACGGTTGGAAGGGCAACACGGCCTCCTTGGTCATCGTATACCTCTTCGCCCTCGCCGTCGTCAACGCTCGATACATACCACCATCTCCGGCACCGTTGGCACATCCGGACTGGACAGACGGCGGTGAAGGCGGCTACTACAACAAGTGCCGGAGTATGTTGCTGACCCTTAACCCCCCCATCTGAAACCTGTCTCAGCAAGAAGCTAACCTCCCCTATCCCTACCCAGACGTGACGATCGGCCATTATCGGGACGACAGAGATTACCACAGTAAAGATTTGGGCTTCTCCATCGAGGGCACATGCGAGAGCCAGTTCGCGGACCTCATACACGGCTGGACCTACCTGAACCGCTGCTACAACCTCGACCAACGCGCGACCAAGTTCGTTCCCACGAGCGACGGAAAGGGGGATTTCTATCGGCATTGCGGCGAGTGCCGATTGGCCCCGTGGCCGAACGATATGGTCATGAGTTGCAGCTGCTACCTGCCGTATGCGACTCCTCCGCACTGGGATGTGGTCAGTGTTAACTTGGGTGGGTTGTACCTTGCTCACTGGTTTTTTGTTTTAGGGGAGCATGCTTCGCTAACTACCATGTATGTCTGTAGGCGCACACATCCATGTCAAGAATGGCTTGATAGGATGTACTGGTTCCGAGGGAGGATGGGTCGTTGCGAATTAGAGCCCGTGACTGTAGCGGCTGTTGGGGAGGTTGGATCGATGCGTTCGCATGGGGTTGGAACAAGACTGGCAGAAAATGATCGCCGGGCTTCTCGTTGGCTCCGGTGCTTCAAAGGGCGCGAGGCACACCTCGTCATCACACTCCTTCACGCGCCGAATATTTCCAATTGGCTTTATTGGAAATGCCACCAGTTGCTTTTGATCCTTGATTCATCAGTTAGCTTTAGGAAATTTTCTATCTCTCTTACCATTATTACTCGGTATGCGAGCCACCCACCCTTGTCTGACTGGCACCCAGCTGCATAGCATTAAGATCCCTGAATGTTCCCCTCTCTTGGGCTCACTTTTTGATTCTGTGATACACAAAATCCGGACCAAATCGTTCGAATCTGTCAATAAGATGTTCGTCAAGAAATCAACGGTCATGACCGTTGCGACTGTCACCCTTCATGCTGCCGTTGGCCTAGCTTCGACTATGAAGCCCCCCGTTCTTGGGAGGGCAGAACCCCCGTTTTGGCAGAAGTGCCAATGTAAGTTGACAAGCTCAGCCATTTGCAATGCTTGCATACTCTTCATTAGTAGTCTGGGGGTCAGTCATCAGTGAACTGAGAACTCATATTATCTATCGGGCTCAGACATGGGAACATTCACCGGCGGTCCCGAGTTCGACATCGACGGTAGCGGCAATAAAGCATTCTATATGTCCGGAACCTGCGAAAACTCCACCGATCAGGGCAGAAGAGTCGTGAACTCTCATTTTTACATGAACCGCTGTTATAGCAACACGGACGGCCAGCTATTCCCGACTTCCGATGGAGCCGGTGCCTTTCACAACAGCTGCTCCGACTGCAAGTGGAATTGGCACAGGGCTGACATGGTGGGCACGCCGCCTGGATGGATGTTCTGCAAGTGCACTAATAGACAAGGAGTTGGTGTCCATGCTGAGATAGATCTCGGTGAGTACAGAAGGGCTGTTGGCAATGACGTGCGGAATTGTGTATGACATCGGCTAACCGAGGATGTATTAGGTCAACATATTCGCCTGCGCAGTGGAATACTGGGTTGCGACGGGCATGAGGGGGCTCATTAGGGTTATAGCGTGAGGATAGGTCCGAATTCACGCTGGCAAGTAAGACATCGGATAGGAGGGAGTAGTCTGTGGCAGGAGAATGTTGTAGTTGTATTGCGAAAGACATAGAGACTTTGGGTATGACAGAGCACTATGGGTCTTGCTGTTTGCATAGTCCCAGGTCGCTAAACAACTTGCTCGAGTTTCACCGATACGTATCATTCACTCCCCTCGAGAAAATGACACAACGAACGGGCAGTCCTTGGTGTCCCTCCTCAGTGACTTGGGTCGATACCGCTAAGCGATTCACGAGTGTTTCCAGAGACATAAATCCGTCGGCGTGGCCCAGAGTAAACCTTCGGCGCTTCGCTCTTCTTCAAAACTGCTCCCTCACGAATCTGATTATCTGAGTCCTGACAGATCTACGAGTTCCATCAAGTCTACATTACTGTCTTGCTGAAGGTCATCAACCCCTCAAGCATCTATAATCATGCATCTGATCTACCTCAACTCAGTACTTGCCTTCTTGGCCACAGGATGGGCTCTGGTATCTAGGGCGCTGTGATTGACCGCGGCCCGGGAAATGCCAGCAGCGTGGCCGCATTCTTCAACAAGTGCCAGTGTAAGTGTTCCACAAATTGCAGACTCACTCCGCGCGGATGCGATCAAACGTCTGACATACTTCTCCAGCCTTCTCCATCGGTGCTACCTTCAACGGCGAGGCAGATGCTCCGAACAAACCCTTATCAGTGGAAGGTAACTGCGAGAACTTCCGTCGCGAGATTGTCTGTTCTTACATGTGGCTGAATTGCTGCTACAAGAACGACTACATGGGCCACCTCATCCCGACCAGCGCAGGTGATGGAGACTTCGCCAACTCTTGTAATCACTGCCACATGGATCCTCTTCGGGCTGGGTGGCTGCTCTGTGATTGCGAGTATGGGCCCCAGTCCGGCAAGACCGTCATGAGGGGCCCTGTTGAGGTCAACATGGGTGAGTTGTCCCCAAGGTGATGGGAGTGCCTACACTGATATTTAGAACCGCGTGGCTGACGTACAGATTTCTCAGAGGATCATATCAATGTTAACATGCTAGGGGTGTTAAGCTGTCCAGGTGCCGAAGGCCGTGGTGGGTGCCAGTCTGCTCAGAGTATCCCTCCGGCGGAAACAGCTTGACGACTGGGATATGTGGCTCTTCAATGACATACCAGTTGGAATGGGAACGTTTGGGGTTGTACAATAACTCGTGCGAGGCTGACGAGACGAGACCTCGAAATCAGAGGAGTGGTGGAATTCTACTTGCTACCTGGGAATGACTTGATCGACGTACGCGAAGGAAGCCGGTGCTTCCATGGTTGATCTGCGTCGTAGCGGTACGCCTTCGAGTAGCCCTACTCCCATAAGTCGGATGCCCATATGGCGCCTTCCTTGCTACCCGCCTTGTTTGCTCTAGCGTGAATGTCTCCTTTCGTGATTGCAATGGCGTAGTTGCCTTATTAGAGTAAACAACGAGGTTGTTCCCAATTGTTTGATGCAAAGGCAACTTCGTACAATCGTCAGATAAACGACACTTTAAGGTACCTACCTGACTCATTCAAGGAAGGTCGAGTGATAGGCATCTCGAACGACCTTCCACCGTCCCAACCAGTCCACAACCGATACTCTTGGTCCCCTCAACGCTTTTCTCCAACTCTAGCAGCCGAAGCAATCTTGACCTTCACTCACCCTCGGCAAGTCTACGCCCATATAAGGTATCCAAACGAAAAAGAAGAAGTATCTTACATCGTCCACCACTTCCATTTTCAATCTCCCAGAAATCTTGACCGGTTCCAAAACCAATCGACGCGATGTTGATTATAAAGTACCTCAGCCAGATCCTCTTAATCTTGGCCGCCGGATGCGCTCTGGCATCTGCCGCTGCTGTCGTCAACGGTAATGCTACCAACACCACCGAGATATCCCACTTCATCAACGAGTGCCAATGTAAGCTATCTCCTCCTATTCGCATGTGTCCGCTGTTACAATGGTCAACTGACACCGGAGTTACAGCTTGGTCCGTCGGCATCAACTTCAACGGCATGCCCGACGTGCCGACCTGGCACTGGTCTCTCTCCGCCGACGGTTGGGAGTGCGAGGGCAAGAACAAGAACCTCGTCTGCTCCTACCTGTTCCTCAACCGCTGCTTCGACAACGATTACGCAGGCCGCATCATCCCGACTTTTGGCAACGGCACTTTTGCCGATACTTGCCAAAAGTGTCGCCTTGATGATGCCCTCCCAGGAATGCTGTTTTGCATCTGTGACAAGATAACCGATTCCGGCCTCGTCAAGGTCAGGGTCGGAGTCAATTTGCGTGAGTAAAATCCGGGAACAGCACCCTGCAGAGCGTATTGCTGACGTCGCCTTTAACAGAGGACCACCTCTTTGTCAACGGCGATGGAATGTTGAGCTGTCCAGGACATGTCGGGCTTCCGTGCTATGGAATGCCTAAATCCAGCTAGGCTTTGGACGAAAGTTGGTTTCGCGACCATGGGTGAAGGTAGCAAATGACAAGGAGGGAAAGACGGACATCAGGGACAGGAACTTTCGGACCATCTGGATCTTGAGACAGATGGAGGTAGTCACTACTCAGTTCACCAAGCTTGATATATGAAATTGGCGCGACCATTGCATATCTTGCACTCGGAGCGGTTACAACAGAGTAATCAAGACCCATATGCTTCTCGGGTAGTCTCAGCAACATGTGCCTTTGCGATGCCATAACTTGCCATCTGCTCCTCTTAACGTCTCTTCAGTCTCGAACTACCGCTTACATGCGAGCCCGCATTTCTGGAGTGGCATCACTGATGAGTATCTAAGGGTTACTGATATCCAAGATTTGTCGTCATGCATGTGATCCACAGACATGGATATGGGTAAGGCGCGCTGAGGCTGAAAACGAAACCCGGAGAACGTACCGAGATGTCCCAATTCGGCAGTCGGAGGGCTTCCGAGAATAGGTCCGGACTGCAACGCCAAACTCCACGTGTAAGTCGCATCGGAGGCGCTGGATAAAGTGCTGGCTAAATTGCGCTTGCAGACGCTGCCTGTTCCCCGCAAAGATCTTCGAATGCTTTCCCGGGAAAGCCTGCAAGAGAAGGATTCTACTGCATTGAAGTTTGCGTTGCTGCAATATCACAATACCCGGTTACGGAGGGAGGCTCAACGCGTCAAGTTGATCCACCACCCGCGGGTTTGTGGTTTATGCACGGTGGCGCATGCCCACATCCCGGGTTTGGTCTAACTTGGGGTAGCGCTACTACACCAGGACATCACGCGGTTGGAATGACTTGACGGTCTTGTCCTATAGGAGAATTGCCCAAACCAAGTAGGTTGTCAGACTTAGGAACAAACTCCATGGACCAGGGCGACAGCCAAGGGATAAACATCCTTGGTTCTTACCATTCCAAAAGCAAGAGCCTCGACACTCGTCGGCTCAAGGGCACGGATGGTCAACTTAGCCACCCGAAGGCTAGAGCTAGACTCTGCTGGATTTGGCATGACATCCTCCCATCTCCGTTTCCAAGCTTACCTCCCGGTGCGGAGCAGCGGAATGCAACCAGCGAAGTCAAGCTTCTGGTAGGGTGCCACGCTCTGGACCAATGCTATCCGTGGCAACACGGCGAAGCCTGAGACGAGGATATATATGCTGCCATGCGTGCCCTTGTCCGGCCTTCTGCAAGTGCCCGGGCAACACTCGACCACATTAAGGACATACCCAACTAAGTCTCCACTCCAAAATCATCACGACCGCAAAGATGTGGCCTAACCCCAAGACCGCCTACCTCCTCCTCTTGGCCCGTGCGGCCATGCTCACCGGCGCCTCGCCGGTCGAGATCGAGGAGCGCCAGTCATCATGCCCCGGTGTCCATGTCTTCGGCGCTCGCGAGACTACAGTTTCCCCTGGCTACGGTTCATCATCCACAGTCGTGAACCTCGTCCTTCAGGCATATCCCGGCTCGACAGCAGAGGCTATCGTGTACCCTGCCTGTGGTGGCCAGGCATCTTGCGGTGGCATCGCTTATGGCACATCAGCCAACCAGGGAACTGCTGCAGTGGCATCGGCTGTGAACAGCTTCAACCAGAGGTGTCCCAACACGCAGCTTGTGCTGGTCGGATACTCGCAGGTAAGTCTTGCAACAAGTGTGATGCCTATAAGAGCCACTGAGCTGACACGTGCTCCAGGGTGGTCAAATCATGGACAACGCCCTCTGCGGCGGTGGTGACTCGGGGGCCGGCATCACAAATACCGCCGTTCCTCTCACAGCCGCTGCTGTCAACATGGTCAAGGCCGCCATCTTCATGGGAGACCCGAGATACGTCAAGGGCCTGCCCTACAACGTCGGAACCTGCCAGACCCAAGGAGTAAGTAATGGCCATGAACACCGAGTCCAAAACATACACTGACACACTGCTACTCAGTTCGATGCCCGCCCGTCAGGCTTCGTCTGCCCCAACGCCAGCAAGATCAAGTCCTACTGCGACTCGGCCGACCCGTACTGCTGCACAGGCAACGACGCCAACGTGCACCAAGGGTACGGCGCGGAGTACGGCCAGCAGGCTCTTGCATTCATCAAGAGCAAGCTCAGCACTTCCGGCGGCGGCTCAACGCCGACAACCACATCCCCGGCTCCCGGTGGTGGTCAGACCTCGCCGCCCACCACGGGCTGCGCCGCTCTCTGGGGACAGTGTGGTGGTCAGGGATGGACGGGTGCGACTTGCTGTTCGCAGGGAACGTGCAAGGCTTCTAACCAGTGGTACTCGCAGTGCCTGAACTGAGGCAGCTAACTGATGCTCCGGGATGTGGAAAGAGGGGTGACTTTCAATATTCGCTGCTTATACTTGACAATCGCAGAAGCTGCGCTATAGTTGCGTCAGATTCTGACAGGACTTTTATATAGAAATGAGCCAACTTGAGAGTTCGATGGAGAGTTGTTGCTTTCATCTTTGACCAATCGACAAAAGTGGACCTCGCCGCCAGCCGTCTCACCTCCTGCTCCAGAATTCACGGTCTTCCCAAGCTTCTTCACATCCGCATCCGAGTGAGTTTAGCGGGGGCTCTGGCAAGCTTCCTTACTCATCAGCCTTCAGTTGGGAGAGAGCGTCAGAGGAAGACCATCAGCGGCAAAAACAAGCTTACGCAAGAAGATTTGTTCGGGCCTCAGAGTAAAGGAACACTACGAGCGATTCCCAACATCTTCGGAGAGCACTGCGCATTGTAGGCAGTGATAGAGGCAGTAATCCCGTGTATTTTAGCCAAAGGGCCCGAACCGCGTCTTGTCTCCGCAAAATGGTAGAGGAAGCGCTGGTCCGACAAATGCTTTGGAGCTACTTGGGGGTCCAAATACAATCTGAATACGTGTACATACTGACACCTAGTGCAGGACATAGCATTCTGACTACCAGTACCTTACTCTTCAGACCCTAAACGCCAAGGGTATTTCGAATGCCCATAAACCCAAAAGCCAACGCCACGAACAAATGCTTTAACCTTCCGTGTAAACTCCCGAGTGCGGTGCAGCCAACCTCCTCCTTGTATCCTTGACAATGCGCCATTTGCCCTAGATGAGATCAACCTTGGCCCACATTAATGACAGGAGCCTTGTGTATACAGCTTGATTGAAAAGGTCAGCTTTATCTCTGCCTTGCGCAGCCGAGAGGAGTACAAACGAACCTGTCAATATAACTGTAAGCACCGTTACAAGGAGCCGCACACCCCGCTCCGAGGCCGCCGGTAACCGCAATTCCGAACCCTCTCCGTTGCTTGTTCCCTCCCAATCTCGACCGGCTGCCGCGACCTCCCAGCGATCACGCAGGCGGAGCAGGTTAAACGGGATTTTGGACTGGCACCAGAGCACGAAGGCGGAGATGCCCAGACAGCCAGTGAGCATAGTTCTGGTAGGAGCTGCCTGCGCCATCTCAACCGCATGCGTATCGATCCAGGCGAGGATGGTCCACCACTCGAATGCAAACACGCAAATCACCGTCCACGTCAGGATATTGATGACGGCCCTGTGCGTGTTTTTGGGAAGTGTCCCGGCCGGCAGGGACAACAGGACGCGCAGGAGGAGGTTCAAGCTCGCATTCAAGCCGGTCTCGAGGCAAAGCTGCGGTGCGAGGGGTAACAGCATGAAGGCATCGGACCGGCTGAAGGTGGAGCTGAGCAGAAGTGTGACCGTGAGTAGGGCTTGAAAAATGTGGTGGGTGATAAGGAAGACGGGCGGTTTAGGGAAGGAGAGGATGTGGACGAAGTAGGCTGCCGACAAAACTACCCAGGAGAAGAGCGATATTGCGGTATTGCGCGCAGTCCAGGTGGGCTCTCTGGAGAAGCATTGTGCGAGGTTTGGGACGTTTAGGAAGAAGAGCGAGAGGCGGACTGTTGCTAGCTTAGCGTCGGCGGCGAGCCGGGGACGGGCTGTTGGGGGGATGTAGGCCCAGTAGGACGACGCCGTTTTGATAGAAGACATGACGATATGTTCCTGGTCTAGTCTATCAGATAGGATAGATGTGTGATGGTATCAGTTGAGTCCACAGAGGACGCTGGTCCATTTTAACTAATTCAATGGCCTCCCAAAGGCACCTAAGGTATAGGAAGATCATCAAACAAACATCTAAAGAACCGCAGTAGCTAAGCCCATCCAAAAAAAGAAGTGTTTCATTAGATATTACAAAATACGGGTACTCTGATGTACCTGATTACTAGACAATCTCTTTTAGATACTATTGTGGAACTAGTTGTCAAGTATTTTTATTCCCGCCGAATCAATACCCTACGTTCGTAAAATACTAACGCGGCCGCCGCTGCACTGCCGCATCAGCACGATGAGATCATCTCCGCCTCTGCAAGGAATTTCGAGCGCCAGTCTAGACCTGGGGTCTCCTATATCCTGCTAAGCACAGCCAATTTGCTATGTTATCCATACTTTTGCTTTGTCCCACTAGCCGCTCTACTCTTATTCCGGTTATCGTTATACGCGCCCTATTCGCAGTCCTTAGCATCACCAGAGTCCTCCCAATGGCTGACCACTCCAACTATGAGACCCATAACGAAAGACCAGCCCCTCGAAGAAGGAAGTCTGGTCGAGAGAAGCCTGGTCGAGTGAAGCGTGGTCGAGTGAAGCGTGGTCGAGGGAAGCGATTTTACCTGTGTTTAGTCCTTCTGTTTCTGATGAATCTTTTCATCAATCTGGAGGCCGTAGTACTCTCTCCCCTTCTGCCCACCATTGCAGCCACGCTGTCGGCATCCACCAACCAGATATTCTGGTCCGGTACCGGCTTCCTCATTGGCCGAACTGTGTTTACTCCTATCTTCGGGGCCATGTCGGATATCTTCGGACGTCGACTGTGCATGCTGGTGGCCATAGCACTCTTTACCTTGGGGAGCCTTCTTTGCGGTGTGGCCCCAAATATCGGTGCTTTCATCACAGCTCGCGTGGTAAGTTGAGAGTTCCTTGCTCCATTACGTCCAGAGTCCGACTTAACTAGACGCGCAGATCCAAGGCATTGGAGCTGGCGGTGCCGGTGCACTTGTGCCCATTATTATAAGTGGCATGGTCGAACTTCGTGAGCGAGGCATATACACGGGTCTCTTCGCCCTCAGCCAGCTGCTCGGCCTACCGTCAGGAATAGTGCTAGGCGGAGTGTTGAGTCAGGGAGAGCAATGGAGATGGTGATTTGCTTACGCCCTTTCTTCTCCTGCACCGCAGGCGGCAGAAGGTAGTTGAGCTCCGGCTGACACTTTCCTCTTTTAGGGCATTCTACATGAATTTGCCGGCCAGCGGCATCGCTTTCTGCGGCCTCTGGTTCTGCCTCCGGTTCGAGGCTCCCCAAGCAAGGGAACCCATCCTGCGCAGGCTAGGGACCTTTGACTGGATCGGTGTTGTCCTGTTCACGGCGTCCATCATCCCGATTCTCATGGCGCTGACCTGGGGCGGCACCATATACCCTTGGAGCTCCGCGAGCACAGTTGTCCCACTCGTGCTCGGCGGACTAGGAGTCGTCGTATTTGGGGCATTCGAGTACTTCGCAGCCAAGAACCCATTTATCCCGCCACGTGTGTTTTCGAATAGGACGGCGTCGATCTCGTTCCTGGCTTCTTTTATACAGGGGTATATTCTCAATGCCAACGCCTACTATCTCATCTATTATGTCAGAGTCTCTCCCTTCTACAGTCCTTCATATGGGTTGCTAACCAAGGATTCAAGTTCATTGGAAGCCAAGAGCACACCATTCTGCGCGCTGCCATCGACACCCTTCCAGGAGCCTGCACCCTCGTCATAGCGTCGGGATCATCAGGTTTCATCTTTTCCCGACTTCGATCCGTTCAGAAGATACTTTGGGGCGCCTGGGTCTTGATGACGATCGGGCTTGCCCTGATGAGCCAACTGCGCCGGGACTCGCCTCAAGCCGCGCAGTACGGCTTGCAGGTCCTCGCGTCTCTGGGAGGCGGTGCCATCCTGCCAGGACGGCTTCTGGCGGTTCAGGCGTCTCAAGCAGTTGAGGCAGACATCCCCATTGCAACGAGCGTCGTCGTGTTTTTACTCAGTCTCGGCCAGACATTTGGCATAGGCACTGGTAGTGCTGCCATCGCAAACCAATGGCAGAGCTTGGTCGACAAGGCTGTAGCGCAGCACAACCTACTACCGTCGCAGGCTGTCCAGAGCGGTGATCTGGCAAAAACGCTCCCTCACCTGCAGGTATTTCCAGCGACTGTACAGGCAATATATCAAGACATCGTAGCCGAGAGCGTTAGCAGTCTTTATATTGTCCTTGCTGCGCTGGCGGGTTTTGGACTGCTTACGAGCTTGGCTATGAAGGACGTGAGCCTGGACAAAGATGGACGGCAATCGCAACGCTTCTGCGATGGGAAAGATCAGTCGACAGATAATCTCACTAGCGACACGCAGCATAGTGTTGATCTTGAGTCTAGGCTCAGTCTGGACTCTCTCATTCAGGAACCGTTCATGGCCGACGACTCGGAGGTTAGGACGGGGAGTCAGGATCATTCGGGACGTCAACTCTATGCAGCTACCAATGCTCAGAATAGATATATATAACGTTAGTTTGAGCACCAATGTTAATGATTAATATCACTTCGATTGCACCTTATTCTTTGCCACTCAAGACAGCTCCAATAGCGAATGCTCGCAACGGTGTCATTCTTCGACCTCAAACACTCGGCGCGAGTTGGGCCAGTTGGCTACGAGAGACGCTTTTGCATACTGCTTCAACACACCATGATTATAATTCCATATTCAGGGAATTAGACCTATTCGGGAGACTTCCGCACTGCAGCTCATCTCTTCAGACAGAATAAAAGGAACAAAGACCGAGTCAAATTCTGAACTACACAAATAAAAAAGCCAAGTCGCTTCCTTCAAACCAAGTCCCGTCCTTCTTCCAGGCTCTTATAATAATCTCCTTGCCAAGTGTCACAACTCTCACCACATCCTCGAGAGAGCCCCAACCCGGTACACTGCCACCGATGACGATAACATGCATACCGAGGTGTATCGCAATCCGGAACGCCGTCTCGTCTTCGAATATCCCGTTTGTCGCCTCCGCATAGCCTTTAACGAACTCTCTCATCATCCAGAGCCCGGCATCAATGTCTTTGAAGTGCTTGAGCATATACAATTCTGCCAGCATCTGGCCCAAATCTCGAGCTGGCACCCCGAGGGACAATACCTCCCAGTCGACAACAGATGCTGACCGGCGACTGCCTAATTCCTCATCAGTTCTGAGGAGGATGCTGGCCAATTCGTTAGTGACTCGGGCATCCTGATAGATCAAGTTTTGTGACGGCACCTACTTTCCCGTCCAGAAATCACCATGAGTGACCTGGAGTTTGCTCTCATCTTCAATCTCAGCGTCCGCCATGGCTTTGACCTGCTCAAAGACCTCCCTCGCATCACCCAACAGCGCCGGGAACTTGTCCACCGCCAACACAAGGAAATAGTAATTAGCAAGGTGCTTCAGTCGCTGTATCTCCTTGTTCGCAGTGGCGACCCGCTTGAGCTCGGCATGCTCCGGCCGCGCGCCCCATTCGTGGAACCGGCCCAACCATGTGCCCAGGGCGTGACCGAATCTGGCCATGTCCTCGCTCCATGCGGTCGGGGGAGCACCGGCCTGGGAGCACTCGATGATGTAGCGTTTGAGATCCTGGGCGAAGGGGATATACTCCTGGATCTGTATGTTGGACTCCTCGTAGAACGCGTGCAGGCGTGGGGTTCTGATCACCCATCCACCTGACTCCGTCGGGGGAAACGCGTGGAGGGCTTGTAGAGCGTCTGCCTCGGCTCGCTGGTGAGCTTGTCAGCGGGAATGGCGGTGACATTGAGATTGAATAGAGAAGCCATACGCAACGGTCTGTGGTCACCTGCTGACGCTGGTTGCGCGCAAGGTAATCCTCGCCATGCTTTACGAGGATAAACTCATCATCCCCTTGGATAGCGTGCTGTGCCAGCTGGCCTCTAAAGGAGAAGTTGGCATTTCCGCCGCTGAGCGGTGCGAGGGTCACACATTCGTGTGGCGTTCCGACTAAAGCCTCCAGGACTTTAGCGGATATCTCATTGACGTTGTCGGGGAGGAGTGACATGATGAACGTGTTTAGTGACCAAACGAAAGTTCCGCTATAAGATGGACGGATGTGTGGGAGAACCGCCCCGTATTTTAACAGGACAACCAAAAGTGCGTCGAGGAATATTAGTTGATGCTAATGTAAGGTAAGACCAAGACTGTCACCAAGAGTAAGATAAACCTGCTTATGTATATACATGTATAAATAAATATATATGTATGTATGACGTGAGCTGACATTAGTTAGGAAGCTGCTTAGCATAACTATAATTAGCTGTTCATGTCAGCCGCTTTCGTCGAAATAGCTAAAGAGCTCAAGACGGGAACCTATATATGCTATGATAGAAAGGCACTTATGTACATTACTATTAGGATAACATCGAACTTTATATCTTAGTCTATCTCTGTTATTATTCACGCCCGAGAAGTATGGAGAGATACCGGAATTCTGACGACAGGAGAGCCATCTTCTTCTTCGATATCGACGACTGTGTGAGTTTTTTTCCCGACAGTACATCCACGGCATTTTCCTTCATTTTCAAGAGCGACATCTTCTGACCAGCCTACCTTGTAGCTGTATTCAAAAGGTTCCATCACATGCATGAACCCACTGTTTGCGGTCAACTAATTCAAGTTTTCAGCATATAATATACAAGGCCTCCTGCAGGATTTGCGAGGTGAGAACCTCTGTTACCCGCCTCCCAAGGCCAGGCGGCAAGAAACCTTGCTATCTCCCTTTGCTCTAACATGTCAGTTGCAAAGACAAATTCTTCGAGAAGCACTTGTCTCTAGCAGGCGATAAGTCTCGGGCCCTCCAGCGCCAATACCGGCTGCAACACGGCCTTATCGCCAGCGGCCTCCAGCGCGAGAAACACATCAGCCCATTGATCTTCAACGATGAGGTCGACAACGCGCTACCCTTGCAAGGTCTCCTCAAGCCGGACCGGGAGCTTCGACGGCTCCTCGAGGACATCGACCGGTCCAAGATCAAGCTGTGGCTCTTCACAAACTCGTACGTAACACACGCGCTGCGAGTCGTCACGCTCCTGGGTATCCGCGACCTCTTTGAGGGCATCACCTATTGCGACTACGCTGCCCAGTCGTTGATATGCAAGCCCAACACCGCCATGTTTACCAAGGCCATGGTAGAAGCTGGGGCTAATATAGACACTCCTTGCTTCTTTATTGGTATGTGGGGATCCAACCTCCTCTCCGGTTTAATAATGCCTACAGATCGGAAAGAAGATATGCTAATGGTCTCTGTCTCTGGGATAGATGATTCTTACCTTAACTGCTGTAGTGCCCAGGCACTGGGCTGGACTGCGATTCATCTGCTGGAATCCGATAGTGCGCGGCCGGCCTCGGGCGTAGAGCAGGCACCGGCCCACACGGTGCGAAGCCTCAAAGATCTCAGGACATTGTTTCCATACATGTTCTTAGACAGTTTGGTTCCGCCAAGTACGATTGGTGCTGACGTTACAGGAACTAATTCGGCGGCCAGCACGGAAATCCAATGGGCAGGCTTGGACCATGTCGTGCGATTTTTCGGTGCGTGCGACGAGACGCGAGTGACGACTGCACAGTTGTGAATAAAGGTCTATCTGTTTCATGGGTCTATTGCGAAGAACAAGGGGAGTTGACGGATCTGTGGGTATTCAGTCGAGGTCGCAGGTGCTTTTGGTAGAAAAATATTATTGAGAAGTGCAACTACTGGATTACAAACTCCATGACTTGAGGCACTGCTGGGACTCTAGATCTGATGGATAACATGGTGCTGTCTTCAGTGAGGAAAGGCGGTCCGTACCGCATCGCTCCTGTGCGCTCCACCCGCAAATGGTGGATCGGGGTCGTGGATCCTGCCACTTCACTAGCAGATGGCATCCGGAATTGGAGGAGGGGCTTGGAACCCCACTTGGGGTGCGCTATTCTGGCACACCCGACTTCCAGTAGAGAACCCATTTTAAGCGAATGCGTCAAAGTCACTCCCTGCAACATCATCTGTTATGCCCCCTGTCTGCAAGTCAACAAAACCTCCGCCGGCTATTGCGGAGAAGCTACTATCGACGCAAATTGTACCAGTTTCCCTACTTGTATCGTTCTGAAAGTCCAGAACCGCAATATCCTGCCCATCTCTCCTCCCTTGGCGGCGTATCAAGCCCCAGCTCCAGCATTCCTTGCATGCGTGATACAAACAAATCCCTTGGATCCACGCCATCAACCACATCCATGGACACCAATATCGCATCCAGTCCCACGGCCACCGGCCTACTGGACCATCTTCGGACTGTACTGCCATCACAAGACCACGCCGCGCTGCGGCAGTCCGTCATCCCGGCATTGATAGCAAGCATCGCCGGCGTCGCGAGGACCCTCCAGGAATCCCACCACGTATCCCAAGTCGGCACCGCCAACGCCTTCGGAGATGACCAGCTCAACGTCGACGTGCACGCGGAGAACATCATCCGCACCGCCATGGCAAACTGTCCTGCCATTGTGGCAGCAAGCAGTGAGGAAGACCCCGTCGAGGCCCAGACAGAGCACGGCAAAACGCCAACAAGTTCAAGCGAGAAGTACACCATAGCTTTCGACCCGCTAGACGGCAGCTCCATCATCGCGCCGAACTGGACGGTTGGGACCATCATCGGCATCTGGGAAGGAGAGACGGCGCTCGGCCGGGACCCGGCGTCGAAGCAGATCGCGGCGATATTGGGAGTGTATGGACCTAGGGTATCGGCTATTGTTGCGATACGTATTCCGCGAGGGAACTCGGCTATTTTTGAGGTCGGGATTGCTCCCGACCTCCCTCTGACTGTCTTCACCGTTCGTCCAGAGGTCAAGCTTTTGCCTCCGCCGCATAAGACGCGGTACTTCGCCCCAGCCAACCTCCGCGCGGCGGCTGATGACGAGAGGTACATGTCCCTGGTCACGCACTATATCAAGGAGAAGTACACGCTTCGGTACAGTGGCGGACTCGTACCGGACGTGGTACATATGCTCGTCAAGGGTCACGGCGTCTATGTATCGCCTGTTGTCGGCGGCAAGGGGGCCAAGCTGCGGCGGCTGTACGAGCTGTGTCCTGTCGCTCTGATCATTGAGTGTGCCGGTGGCAGAGCTGTTGATCCGGTAGATGGGAGGGACATTCTTTCTCGGCCGGTAGAGAACGAGGATGAGCGAGGGGGTCTGCTGTGCGGCAATGGCGAGGATGTTGCGTTTGCCATACAGTCCTTGATCGGATAATGTCTGGACATCCGGTATGATGTCCTAGCATCTGAATAAAGCGTCATATACGTCGGTCAGGGTATCTCGTCTCCCAAAATCCTGATAGTGAAGTCGTCCAATCGTTTCTCCCAACATACCCGACTCAAGCCGGTACATGCCCTGCCCAACAGTTGAGTTATGCCAACAGCACAAATCCAACAAACAACGAAACAACCAGCACAACGCACGATCTCCCTCTCACCACCAGCGCACCACTCCCAACATCAACCCCCTCAACCGGCCGTCCAACCATCTCCCCAAACGCCCCTATCACATTTCCCCTAGGCCAGTACTCGCAAACAAGGTACCACCCCTTCCCCTCCCCACAGTCAACCCTCCCGCACCCGACAGTCGTGGTATTCTTCCACACAAGCTGCGTGAAATGTCCCGTCTTCTCGTCGAAGTCGGCGCGGTCATAGTCGTACTCCCTCCTCTCGCCGCCCCAGGCGTCGATGCTCCCCACCACGTCCGGGTAGCCTATGGCTAGATTCTCGCCGTACGGACCCCCGCTGTGGGCGAAGATGCAGGAGGACTTGACTTTGGCGAGGTAGCTGGTTGAGAAGCGGGAGAGGGTGTTGTTGTATTTTAGCTCGGCGGCGGAGTGCTGGGCGCGGTAGGTGTTTGTGCTGTTGAGGACTGCGGATGTGAAGAGGGAGTCGGAGATGTATTGCGGGGAGTCGGAGGGCGCTGGTGGAGGGGAGGTGATGGTTGTGGTTGTGGCTTGTTTGTGGGTAGCGGAGACGGAGAGTGGAAGGGTTAGGAGGATTAGCAGGGATATGCTGGGGAAAGACAAATGGTTGATGTTGTACAGCATCTTCAGTGTATATAATGGCGTTTGTGGTACACAGACATGAAAAGGGAATAATGTTACATGTTAGAAGTGTCACAAAGGTGTAGAAGGCCCGTCTTGCTGTTCCTGGAATATGTTGCAGGACGGCACGATGTTGGACGCGAAAGACATGCTCTTTATCTCGTGTTGTGTTCCAATTTAGAACCTTGGTTTACTTCACAGAGGAGAGCGGACCTGTTTGAGGTGAAGCCTGCTGTGTGTTTTGGTTGGCTGACGAGGAGTTGCGGGATGACGTCGTGTTGCATGCACCTTGCCCAGGGTCTTCTTGGCTGCATGTTGAGCAACTTGAAGCCACAAAGAACACTCACCCCGACCATTCCCTCTCACGCACCTCCTGTGCCTTCATGTTCAACAAAGGCGATGGAACAATCACAGCACCGGATAATTTTGGACAAAACTTGAACGATCAGCCTGTAACTACTCTAATCGCATGCCAGGAGAATGTCTCCATGTAAACAAGAGTTCAGTCTGATGTTAATAAGCCCAAAAATGGTACGAGTTCCATACATATATCCCACGGTTCTCAACATTGATAGATACAAAATCCTAGGAAACGACTGATGAACAAAAGTAAGAAACAGGCCCGGCATAAATCCAAAAGCAACATACCTCGGACCGAACCGACTCCCCGCTAACACATATGAAAGGCCACCGCCGTCTCATCGTCTGACGCTCTGATCGTCCAAGTCGTAACGTCTATGCATTCCTTCGATAAGTTAAATGCAAAGACCTCACCATCTCCGACTATACGCCTCGACATTCTTTGAGCCGATCTTCTGCCGCTGCTGAGCTTCGTAGGCTTGTCTTCTCCGATTCAGCTCTTCTTGACTGGGCAGCCACGGATCCCGAGCCGGATATCCATATTGGCTGCCCTTGTTTTTCCTGTCTTGATATGCCTTCATGAAGAATCCGAGCAGCACTATCCTGAAGCGGTCTCTCCCCTCCACCCATGTTCCATAAGCCCACTCGCCGTGTATCCCCATGTGCCGTGGGAGGAGCTTCAAAGCTGCAAATTTCCAAAGGAAGAGGGAGTCCCAGTCGAAAAGAGCTACGTACTTGGTGCCGAACCTGGTGGCGTAGGCACCGGCCTGCTTGGTGAGGATGATGGCGTTCCCCCCAAGCCTGGTAACATCCATCGGTTGGGTCTTGTTTCTGTCCGTGGACTTGGGGGGGTCCATGCTTCTGATAATATTGGCGGCAACGGGGTTCGACGCATCCTCGATACTCGCCTGAACGAAGTTTGTTCGGGACAAGTAACCTCGATTTTTGTATTCGAGGACCGCAATATTGAGGTCTCCAACCCTTATAAGTACGTCGCAGCGGACGCCGGGCTCGACGACTTCGGCAGCACATGTCGCCCCAGGTACCAGGGTCTGCATGGCCTTAATGACCGGATGCAGAAACCAAAGAGCGGAAGCACGTACGATATCGGACTCGGAGTCTAGACATAGCGGGAGCTCCTGGCTAGGAAGATAAGACCGAGACAATACGCTGCGAACTTGCTGCTGCTTTAGATACTGATCTGCGATGTCTTCGTATTCTCTGGCAGATATGCGGAACCAAATCCTGGGTGGCGGCGTGGCCATGGTGGTGTCCGCCCTGTCGGGGCTGGCAATTTTCTGTAGGTTACTGCCTTTGTTGGACATGAGAAGGAAGGGCGTGCTGAAGCACTCATACAGCGTGATATTGTCGTGGGATGACATATCTGCCTTGGAGCTGACGAGACTGACGGTTGTGTATGATTGAGGAAAATTGATGGAAGAGGCGGACCTGGGCTTCGGTCGAGAAGGTAGAAAGGAGAGAATGCGGTATGGCTTTTGCTGAGGGAATGACACTAATAGACTCCGAGGCATTGCGGCCCTTTTAACATTTGCGTGTTGTAACGAGTTCAGGCGTGCACTTGGAGAGCTTGTCCTGCTCGAGTCTTCCCCTGGGTATGGCATTGACAACCGCCATTGCGACTATACCGCAGGATATCGCGTGCCATGCTGCGGGACATCTCGAACCAACAGTCAGTTTCCGAGACTCAACGTGCACCTATGGGAAGAATACGCATGTCAGTGCGGTGGCCAGTCCGTAGCCGTCCCTCCCCTCGTCATGTCGTCTGCTCAGCAATGAACTGACTGCCATGCGTAGTTCTACCAGGGTGTGTCATGCACACTCTCGCTCTCGCCCAGGATCTGCGACGGATAAGCTGCATGATAATAAAACTGGAAGTCAAGCGCCCGGTGCACTCAGCCGCGACCCAACATCCCGGTGACACCTTCGATGCCCATGATGCTATGCCGATCTACAGGTGTAGATTCTCGCATGTTAGCCGGACACTTTGCTGAGGACGCTCGTGTATGATCTTGCCCCTTGCTGGGAAGTCCAAAGAAAAGGGATTGAGGAGCAAGGGACATGTAAGAAACCTGGGAGCACTTGCTCCCAAGGCTGAACGACCAAGGTACGTGCTGTAGACACCCTTCAGGCATCAGTAGAAGTTATTGAGCATCCTGCTGAAAGAGAAGGGCTGGACAATTGGACAGCTTTGACGGTTGGGCGCAAAGCTACACACACCACACACCACAGGAAGAATATCACCAGGGTATGGCGCGTAGCAAATACATACCTGTAGCTGGCCTGTCTGGACACTCAGGTGTGTACTGTGGTATTCGCGTCTCGCCGGATGGTTGAAAACGTCGGCCGACCTGAGAGGTTTGAAGAGACCCGACGCAGGCGCGCGTGTCGGGAGGAACCTGGGAGATGAAACACGGCGGTTGTTTGATGTGGGTCCCTTCCAATGAAAGGTTGGGAGCGGTCTGGCACAAGCACGTGCCATTCCAACCTCGCCCTCCCTTCTATTTACCTCCACTTCATGGTTCCTCAACCTTTGCATGCATGCCAATTAAGCCAATCGAGTTTTATTCTTCTTGCTATCACCGGCCTTTCGACCTGCTCAAATTTGATGATTGCCGTCTTCACTGTCTTCGATCTGAAAGGCTAGCACCTCAGGCTCAGGATGAGTACCACCCACAACTCCGACTCGGCCGAGTCTCATTCCAGAGCGGATTTCGAAGCCTTGAAGGAGCCAGAACTCCTGGAACCTCCACCACGATCACCCAAGTGGACACCTCCACCAGAACCTCACAAGCCTTATATACCGTATAGAAGAGGCTGCCGGTGGACGATCTATCGGCACACATCCCCTCGGCCTTTCGGTGCATATTACGCATCGCGGGACGGTGAGAGAGAGGAAGGCGAGAGAGAGGAAGTGCTTCACGATGAGCTTGTCAAGACTACAGTGACGGACCTTTGCCATGCTCATCCCCCCGCGGAGGGCATCACACACTATGATGTTGAGCCACGACAAATCGAAATCGTGGAACCCTTAGAAGTCAAGGATGGCCATGGTGCCCAGATCTTCGTTTGCCGCCTGGACTCGGACGCTACAGAGTATGTTGCCAAAGTGTACGACCCATTATACTACGGCTATGCGAATCTCATGTGGTCTGACCTACCACGGGATGTCACCTATGCGGCAGATGGAGACTACAGCCGGGAAGTGGCCGCCTATGAGCACCTCGAGAAAGAATCCTTCCCCTGCCCGGAATTGCCATCATACTACGGCTCCTGGACGTTCGATGTACCGACTGATGCTCGATACACGGATCCCCGCACCGGTAAACACACTCGTCCCGTACGCATGATTCTGATGGAGCATCTTGACGGGAAGACAATGCTCGACATGAATGTGGCTAGGACACCACTAGAGCATCGTTTCAGTATTATTTCCAGGGCGATGGAGATCAACTCCAGGCTGGGTCACATTGGCATAAACCACAACGACGTATCGCAAAGGAACATCATGGTCTGTGGGTATGATTCTCCGCACCAGGTCCCTTCGAGAGTCTGTCTCTTTGACTTCAACATGGCTGTTGTCTCGCAACTGTCTGTGGTGGAGGATGAATATGCGTCGAAAGGAAAAAGTCTGCCCTATTCGCCTGTGGACGTGTGGTGGGACATGGGTGTCTTCGAATTCATAAATTGGTTCCCAGAAGACTGGGAGGACGAGACGCGAGAATGGCACCGGTGGCTCCTTGACACATACCGCAACTCGGACCTCTATGAGCCTACACAGAAAACCGTCGAAGAAACCGAAGGGGCAGTAATTTTCGGCGCGGATGGCAAACCATACGCAGGTTCGGAGAATAATGATGACTATGTCCGTCGTCGTTCGTCTACTCCGCTGTTAATGGATCAGTCGAAGGGAGGGACAGGGCTGCCGGAATTGGCGCATTTCGGCAATGATTCTGTTTCTCGCAGTCCCAAACGAACCCGAGACGACTTCATGGATGACGGCGTCGACTTTGAGCTTGAGCTCAGAGACCGCAAGACAACATCTCTAGGTCCTGATATCTCGTCTGGAACTGGGAATGGGGGTTCGGGCGTGACTGGCTCAGCGAGGTTCAACCAACCAGGACTTGGCCACATCTCTATTGGCGTCACGGAGTATGGTACTGCAAAGATGTTCTATTCTGGCGCCCTTAAGCCCCTTGGATTGGATCTGGTTTACGACAGCGAGGGTCCGGGTTCGAGTTCTATCGTACGCACGTTAGGCTACGGTCCCGACGAAGATACGGAGCTTCTCAACATATTCGAGTATAAGGAAGAAGCACAAGCTCCAGGCCGTGGCTGTCATATTGCTTTCAATGCCCCGAACCGGAAGGCAGTGGACGAATTTCATGAGCAGGCGCTTCTCTGGGGAGGAACCTGTGACAGCAAACCGGGCTTGAGAACTCGGTATGGGCCCAATTACTATGCGGCGTTTGTCATCTCTCCTGATGGCTGGAAGCTGGAGGCTGTTTGCAAGACGCCAGAGTGAAGCATACGGTGCAAGTGGTGATAGATATGTAGTGAAGTTGACGAAAACTTGAATTGCTTGTTCAACTATACGAACTCTCAACAGCATAGTGACTGACTCAGGGGAGTCGCGTCGTGTATCCCTCGTATTGTATCCCATACCGTGTCTCCGTCATCGTGTATCCTTCGCCGTCTATCCTGTGACGTATATATGCGTTGTGTATCCTCAACTGCAAGGAAAGTCTGTTGCACCTCTTTAATCAAGACACCCATTGCACTAATTAATCGTGGTTCCGAGACGGCCCGGAGAAAGAGCCAAGTGGCCAAGTCTCACGAAAGACAAGTATGCCGAGCCACTATCAGCCCAGCATGCAGTTCTGTGTCTAAAGACGACATGGTTCAAGAGTGGCAAGCCTCTGGAAGACGCAGCCAGTCGGGAGTTCAGTTGCCCAAGAACCCCGTCAGCTTGGGACCCAACACCCCAAGCCTTGTCACAACCCACCTAACAATCCCGGCAGTCTTCTCCGACTTTTCTTGCTCGTATTCAAGGGCCAAAACTTCGACAACTCCCCACTCATCACACATTCCAATGAGGCGCTCTTCCGTGATCAGTCCACCGCGACTGATGGCCCACTCCGCGGTATCGAGATCTTGACTGACGACGCATAGCCCCAACACCTCGTCCAGAGCCTTGGAAGATAGACAACGGTGGCATGCTTAGTTGTAGAGTATTGGGAAGAGCGTGGTCTCGATGGTGGGTACCCCCCCAGGCCGCGCAATGTCAAGGGCGCGGCCGAAAACACATGCATTGTGTTCATTCAGCTGTTTCGGATCACATCCGTGCTGTATAAGCAGTCTTATGATGTCTCCGGCGTGCTGTTTCCAGCGTACCGGCTCTGCACCTGGTTGTGTTCGACGAGTGTGGCCTGTCTGGGAAGCATAAACTTGCCATATGTCCCACTCCCATTCTTCATGGTCCAATGCTCCAACAACCCAGTGAATGGCATTCTGACCCCTAGCATCTATTGCGTCGACGGCAGCGCCGTGCTCAAGCAGCAGCTTGTTGCTCTCGACACAGTCCGCTCTCTGAGCGGCGTACATGAGTGGGGTGACCCCAATGGTAAACCCATCCTTGTACCGGAAGGCTTCATCCCTCTCTCCTGGCACTGCGGTGGTTTTGGCGTTTGGATCGGCTCCAGCAGCAAGCAACTCTCTGGCCATGTGCAGTCTCAAGTCCTTCCAGGTCTTCCATCTCCCATTGAAGTCGGGAGCGTCGTCTTCGTCATATTCCGCAACATCGCCGCTGAAGACGCAGTGGAGGGGACGGTGGCCCGCCGACGGACTGTCTGGCTTCGCGCCAGCCTCTAACAGGAGGTGTGCCGCTGCAAAGCCGCCCCGATCAAGGCTTGATGCAAAGGTAGAATGAGCTGGTGGTAGAAGAATCCGTCGTTTGCGGGGGATTCGGCGTCGAGAGCAACGTCGGCTTCCAGCAGAAGACGCAGCGGATCGATACTTGCGACACAGCGCCGAGGATCGAACTTGATTCTAAGACGGGACGGGACATATGGCCACAGTGATGACCCATGCGCATGGCATTGGCGCTTATCGATCGGCACATGATGGCGCTGAACCTGGGAACCAAAGGTGAACCAGCAAGTAACGATATCACGCGGCGCGTATCTGCATTCGGTTTTGTCTGGCTGATCCGTCCGAACAGCTGTTGCCACTGCCGTTACTCCAAGGCTATCTGCAGCATTTGGATCGATGCTAAAGCGCTGGTTGGGATCTAGCAGCATCTTGACATGAGCTAATGATCCGGTACGGATTGCTGTGTGCAGAGCATTGACACCGGGGTAGGTGGAACTCATGTTGTAACGATCCGCACCTCTGTCGAGTAACAAGGCTGCAGTCGAGTCGTGTCCATAGCAGTAAGCCAAGTGTAGTGCTGTCCACCAACTCTCCCCGAAGCCCTGCCAAACTCCTTGTACAGTACGGCCAAGGTGACACACACACATCAACTTACATTCGCCGTCCACCTCTGCCCCACGATCGAGGAGCCAAGACACCACGTTGTCATGGCCAGCGGCTGTTGCAGCATGGAGGGCCGAGAATGTCATTCCCATGTTGCGCCCCGGATCTGGAGCATATTCCAGACCGTAGTCAAATTTCCAATCCAAACTACCATGACGGCGTCGATATACATCAAGCGGCACACCCCAATGTCCCGTAACTGACGCTCCGTGAGCATGGAGATCCTTCAGCAGATTGAGGTGGCCGTGGAATGCAGCCCATGGTACGGCGGACGCGCCATTCCGAGTGATATCGATGTGCAGTAGGTGACACCGGAGCTTGTCTTCGAGTTCGCGGTTGCAGGCCATCAGCCTCACGATATCAGCAGGAGTGCAATGATCGGCTATGGTGAAGAGCATCTCCAGAGGAAGTCGGAGGAAAGGTGGCTGATGAGAGGAGGGCGTTGTGGATGCCATGGTAGATTCGGTCGTGTGTCGAAAGCCTCAAGCGTGGTGATGGGAAGAGGGACATGGTGCAAGAGCCAGCGGGACGGCTCTGCTATATACAGTTCGGAAATCAGGCATGTGGTCATCAGAGGTGAGACCAGCTTGCATGTTGAGCTCGGCAAGTAGACCCTCCACCGCTGCAGCATGAGACCTTCATCCGAACACAACAAAAGTCACTCGGTGCCCCGAGGCTCTTCGTCAAAACCCGACAAAGCATCCAGTCCTCCGTCAGCAAACCGTTCGCCGTCCTAACCTCGCAACTCTCTCTTCCAACTGAAGTAAGCCCAGAACAAGCCCGCACAATCATGCCGAAGAAGCTTCTCGGTCAGTCTGGGTCATGAACGTGCGCCTTGTTGATATATGAAAGACGTGACGATTCGTCTGAACTTATGCATGCACTCATACATTCTCCTGTGCGGAATGATTGCGCGTTGGTTAGTCCCGATGCCGCAGGCTGCATGCTGGCCACGTCAAGCAAATCTGCGTGCATAAACATCGTCTGGAAGGCGGGATTATCTGAGCTGTTCTTCGGGCACCCCGCCGTCTGCTCGAACGGCATCATGTTTGTCCCAATTGTCAGCTGACTGGTGAACCGAGTGTTGCCTGGCGGAGTCACCTTTCCGGGCGGTGGGAGCCGCAGCTCAGCTCAACAACGAGGATGCGGGATGGGAGTTATTCACCGGGGGGCCGAGGGCGTTGAGCTCGCCGACGACTTGCTGAGGAGGAGAGGGAACATTGTCGTCGGTCTTGCGGATAGTTTCCAACGTGGCTGAGGAGCTTAAGCTGCCGTTGGCCAAAGGGGGTGAGCTGTGCCCTCTGTTTCGAAGATGGTTTTGCCGCAGTACTGATACGCGTTGACACCCTTCCAGGAATCCAGAACGTGTTTGTGTCGTTCACAATGACGGCTGACTGAAAGAGGGAAAGTCAAAGTCGGACTGGGTCGTGGAGTTGGGCGAATGGCTGCCAGTTTCGTCAAGTTAAGGGGTTCGAGAAGTTGCCAAAGCCCCTACAACTCCGACATCGAACTCGAGGACTGGCCGAGTCATTCGACTGGGAGGGTACGCTTCATCGATCCTCTGAAACGCATTCGATCGGAGCTTCGATTGGTATAATGACAAGCGAACAGTCAGGTTATCGAGATGTTCTCCTTGACTGTTTAAACCTCCGCAGAAATGAGACAGCTCAAGGATATCGGTCTCATCAGTGGCCACAAGCATGTGCGAGGTACGACAAATGGACTATCACTCTCGATGTCAATGGCTTAGCCATTGCATTGTAAGAATAGCTGACAACTAGAGGCGCACTTGAGATGTGTGTAAGTCATTCCGCGTATGAGTGGAGGAGTGTTTACTCGACGACACTTGCCAGTCGTTATCAAACCAGTCGTTAGATCAAAGTGTGCTTGCTGGCACTTGTGGCTGCGATGTGCGTAATAAGTTCCCCAACCGGTAGGATAGGATAATTATAAGGGGCATTTAATGGGTATCAAGGACGCAGTAAACAACCGGTATGCTCCAAGGCCAGGAAAATTAGTGATAGAATAGAATTGAGAAAGTGGAATTTGGTAAATTTAGAGTACCAACCAACGTCGAGGTCAAGCAAACTCAATCCTGAGAAACGAGGAAGTGTCATCGCGCGTCGCGTTCGCGTATGGACATGTTTGTTTTCTCAGCAAGATGTGTCCCAATCGAAACCAACAGTCCGAGTCCCTCGAATCGTCTTTCTCAGGTGTCACAAACCAAAAAGGCCCGTCGCCAACACTCCCACCCAAAAGCTGAAACCTACAACATGATAGGTCAGATCGTAGACCAGCGGCCCTGAGCTGACTGAAAGTTACTGTTGGTGATGCCAAGATGGGGTTCGGCCAGCAATTCCGCAAGACGCGCAGGGGTGACAGACACGGGAAGGATTCCGTTAGCGCCCCCTTCATGCAACCTTGACGAGACACAAGCGGCCGAATAGTAGCGCTTGCGCGACGACCAGATGAGGATCCGGGAGAGACCTTCCATTATTCCTTCCAACTGGTTTTGTTGGTGGTGTCCCGGAGCTTAGGTGAGACGCAAAGTCACAACGGTAATTGATGTGCATTGCGAGCAAAAGGCTTGTGCTCACTTGCTGAGAAGAGACTCGGACCCTGTGCACGGAGAAGTGGTGGCAAGCTGCAAAGGAAAGAACAACATCAAGAAAAGGTTCGTTTGGCAAGAGGTTTGAGTTGGGTATCGAGGTATCATATATTAGAAACGACAGCGTGCTGTAGCAAGCCAGCTGCCTTTTTTGCGAGGTAAATAAGTTGTAGGTATTATGTAGCACTGAGCATCCCAGCCCCTCACTCCGCCCGCATTCGACATTTTTCTCGTAAATGAGGGGAAACACTAAATCCAAAAGACAAAATGCTATTCAGAGACGGGGAGAGAGAGGGCGTCAGAGGATGCATCCGAGGAAAGAAAGCAGCATAATCCGCTTTATGCGGCCGTCTTCTCGCTGTGCATGGCGTTGTGCGTGATGTCCTCCTCGTGCTCGGCGTTGTGGATGTCCTTCTCGACCTGGCGCATGTCGATGTGGGCGATGGCCGAGTCGCCGTCGAAGATGCGGGCGATCTCCTCGAGGGTGGGGCCCTTGGTCTCGACGTAGAAGAACCAGACGAAGACGAGCTCGCAGAAGTCCCAGAGGGTGTAGAACAGCATGAAGTTCCAGTGGTTGGGGAGGTTGTCCCAGGCGAGCTTGTTGGTTTGGCTGTGAGGATTGGGGTTAGCATGAGGCATCGACACTGGAAGAGGTGGGGTTGTTGGGTTACATACTTTCCGAGAGCGAGGATGGCCTGGACGACGATGTTCATGATCATCATGCCCTTGGCACGGAGATGGAAGGGCAGGACCTCGAGCGCGTAGGCAACAAGCAGACCCGAGAAACCGATGTCGTAGAAGATACCGAAGATCCAGATGAAGACCAGCTGGGCATATCCGGAGCCGGCGTTGGTCTCGCCCGAGTTCTCGTATACAGCACCGGTGATGGTCCAGCAGACGAAAGAGCCGACCATGCCGAAGACGGAGATGAGGAAAAGGGGGCGACGGCCGAACTTGTCAACGCTCAGGGCGGCGGCAATGGTGACGGAGAGATCGAGAATGGTCTTGCCGGTCGAGATACCAAGCTTCTGGTTCTGGTCGGTAATACCGGCGCCTTCGTAGATGGTGTTCATGTAGTTGGAGAAAAGAGCGTTACCGGAGTACTGGGAGATGACACCGAGCGAGATGATGATGGCCAGCCTCCAGCGGTTGCCCTTGGTGCGGAAGAAATCGAGATAGGTGGTGGCCTTGTCAGCGTCCTTCTCGATCTGGATGGTCTGCTTGATCTCCTGGAACTCGAACTGGACAGTGGCGTTGTTGCGGTCACCACCGGCGTGCCACTTGGAAAGGATCTCGAGAGCCTCCTCGTGCCTGTCCTTGTTGACAAGGTAGCGAGGGGACTCGGGAATCCACCAGATGAATACGAGCTGGATCACGGAGGGAACGATCTGAATGAAGGTGATGGACCTCCACGACCAGTTGTTGTTGATGCTGGCAGTACCCCAGCCGATGCAGGAGACGAGCAAGGCGCCCAAGTTCCACAGACAGTTGTAGATGGCTGTGACTGGACCACGATGCTGAGGGTGGCAGATCTCAGTGAGAAGCAAAGGGGAGGCCATCTGAGCGAGAGAGTTGCCGAAACCAAGCACGAAGCGACCGCCAAGGTACACTGCAACCTGTTAGCTCGATGTCCTCGCCTGTCCCGGAACCAAGCGGCATTTCCGTGGTTTCAGGGGCACTTACTTCCGTAACCATTGCAGAAAGCGGTCAAGCAGCCACCAAGGACCATGAAGCAGCATCCAATGAAGATGGACGTCTTGCGGCCATAGTTATCGCAGATGTACGGGGTGATGAAGAACGAGATAATGGAACCGATGTTGAACATGTTGACGAGGATGCCGAGCTTGTTGTTGTCCTTGACCTCGGGCGAGAAGAACTCTTCCCATTTGGCCATCTGCTGGGAGGTGTTCACCAGCATACCATCGTAACCGGTGGTGGCGGAGGCAATCATGAGCACGACGGCCATCCCATAGAGCTTCCGCAGATGGGGCTCCTTGGTCCAGTAGACCTTCTCAAAGCGAGGGGCCTCGGCCTGAGCAACTTCGAGCTCGGCCGTGACCGACGAAACACCGATGTTTGGCGCCATTGTGGTGGACTTTGGTGGTCGTGTGTGTCTTGGTTGTTGTCTGGTGGTCCTTCCCAGGGGGTGGTGCAGAGGTGAGGGGACTCTGCCTTGCGTGCGAAACCGGTGTAGGGGAAGGAGATGTGGTCAAAGGACTGACTGACTGACTTCAAGCGGAAGGAGGGCAGGACGGAGGAGAGGGATGATGGCCCTTTATGAGATTCCGATCCATGAGATTTCTCCACTTATATATGGTTGTGATGAGACTTAACAGATCGTGGAGGAGGACGGGGACTCCAATGGAGTGCTCTGGAGATCCTGGGGTTGGATTCCGAAGGACCTTGTCGTCCGTTCACGCCCCCCCATGTCTCTCTGGTTGTGATGGAGCGGCTCGTTACCCACAGCGTCCAGAGCTCACCCCAATTTGGAGCCCTGTCAGAAGCGGGGACATGGGGACATGGGGTCGAGTCCAACATGGGGTTGCAGTGGCTGCCGGCTTGCGGTTAATGCCACCTTAGCTGGATCAGATTGGGTGTCTCGTAGGTGGTGGGGTGGCAACCAGCATTGATGGTTAGGAAAAATGTAAAACGATAAATAAACAGAGGAAAGGAGTACTAGCTAATGGCCGGTGTAAGATGGTGTGCGAAGAAACGGCCTAGCGGATGCAGCACAGGCTGAAAGAGAATTTTGCAACCTCCAAGTCGCCAAGCAATACTTGTCGGCGAGGTCTGGACACGGAGCGCAGCATTGAACATACCGAACTCGGCTTTGAACGCGTAGCAACGACCTCCGGTCTGGAGCTCTGGATCCCGTGATGATCTTCGCAAATAGAATGCCAGTACACCATTACACTCGTAGGCGATGCACTAGTTCTAACTGTTGAACGTATTGCTACGGGAAAGGACACTTGTCGAAATATTGTCGCGACAACACGCGACAGAAGAAGCCATCAAATTGTCACAGATTTGACAAAGGAAGTTTATTTCAACCTCGACGAGGTGCAAGTTCACACGCACGTGAGCTAGACGCGCTGGGCTAACCTCCGGAACTTCGGGAGCGTTGCAGATAACAGGAAATCTGGGGGGCTTGCGGTTGGACGCCAGGAACGCCTCGTGGCAGATGCCCGTGACGCGCTAGAGGCGCCTCTCCGGAAGACAGTCCGGTGTAAGACGACAGACTCATTGGAGCGGCGACGGCTTTAGAAGCCGTCATCAAGGTGAACACCGGCCCGTGGATTGTGAAAGCCATCCTGATAGGGAGAGTATGCGTCGCGGCTAGCGCTTCATCTTGAGGCAAGTTGAGCCAGTGATCGTGTGTGATGTTTGATGTCTGGTCTTCCAGTGTGCCGCCGCAATTGTTTGTTTGCTTGTGAGAAAATGCGATGCCGGAACGGAGTTGGAGGCTGCCAGAATAGGCCCGGATGGAAGAATCGGAAGAATGGGCCGTCAAGCTGACCAGCCAATGAAAAGGGGTAAATGGCTCAAATGAGTGGGTTTGCTTTGACGAACGCGTTTGTAGATTGGCTGCCGCTTCGAAACATTGTGAGATTCAAGCAATTCCAAGACCGCCTGTCCCGCATCGCCAAGAATAAATCTCGCCCGTCAACTTTCCCAAGCCGGTTGGTCTTCCTGGCAAATGGCTTGCTGGGAGTTTTAACCGAGACTAACCTCACTCTTGGATAAATTCGGAAGAACCAGAATATGGGGAACTTGGCGGACCCTAACCGCTTGTGAGTTTCTCCATTGTGTGAGACTGTGGATGAGTCTGTGACTCGTCCATGATAGCAGACATCCGAGAGTCTGAGGACATGTGCTCAAGCAAATCCCGGGCCTTGATGCCGAGGAAGAATCTTGGCGGTCAGGTGATGTTTAGAAGCTCTTCTCATCAGAGACATCAACTCCGTGATCATGCAGACCTGCGGCAAACAGGACCGGACTACTGAATCTCTAGAACACGTTGAAAACGAGAGTGACTGGTTGTGGCATCTGCGCGCCATCAATTTAGGGATTCATTGCATCGACATTGCAGCAGTCTGGATAACCAACGGCATGGTGCTGGAAAGACCAATCGAGACCGGTCCAGGGTTGCAGACACTATACATGCCTCGACTGTTGGTACCGGGTCAATATCGAGAATCGGCCCTGCAGCTACAGCAATATCCAGTGTCATGCCAGCATGTCAGTTCGAGAAACACTTCAGAATCATTCTGTGCTCCGTGTTTGAAGGCCGGGTATACATCGTGAATACCGGGGCCGTGGGGCTTCCAAGATGGTTAAAGTCATTAAGGTTCTTCACAGCGACACTGGCACACGGGGCCAGCCGCGGCCATACGATGATCCTAAGCTGCGTACTCAGATCTGGGAAGCATGGAACGACATAGCTGGTGGCCTGGGTATCAACAAGTGCCTCTCTGCCTCAGCTGGTTCCTGAATCGCGGATCAACATCTCATGGGATGCCGTTCCAGTTGTTGTTGTCGTGTATTCCGAGGTTCTCCCCCGAATTCCTCGGCCCGGTCTGTGCTCCATGATCCCCATCGACCATCTGGGGCGCCAGACCCCGTCTGTACCTGGGTGACGGGACTGTGAGGCAACAGCCGCCCTGTCTGCTAATCACTCCACGCCGGAGGAGAGAATGGCTTCTCTGCCACCGCTGCCATACCAGTACAAGATCATACTGGATATGGCTAGTTCATCCGAGTGTCACTGCTGACCGGACCCCAACTATCATCTCCTATGCAGTACACGATGCACCATCGTTTGAGCTAGCCGTGTCAGCACATGACCGTACCGCTGCATGTTCAACCTAGCTGGCATACACAGTAGCAGCCAATGACATTACGAACACGCAGCATTCCTCCGCAAAGGAACGGCTCCATCATACCCTCCCGTGGCTAGTGCCTATGTTCTCCATCAGATGTCGGTAGTCTTGGCGCTAGCTATCGGCACATGTTAAACTTAGCAACACCGGACAAGCAAACAATCTTACGGACTAGCTGTGCTTCCACAACGTCCCGCACGCGCTTCAGAGATGCCAAGGCGCGGCCATTCCATTGTGCCTTTCAGCTTGTCAGGAGCCTTGTCTGAACCTTCCGCTCGGAGTGTAGGGAAGCATTCCGCTCTCCAGGACTAACAATAGGTTGCTGAGTCATGGGAGACAAGCGAAGGTTTGGTCGTCCTCAAAGTCGTTCGATCTCATTAGCGCTCTCTAAGTTCAGAGACAGCGGCCAACAAGCGTCGATCGAGGAGGAATTAGAACCCCAATGGACGCTTATACTGACTACAAGTCCAGATCTACCGGCTGCCACCTGTGGCGCAGAACTCGGCTTCCGTCCGAAGCTTCCTCAACGTGTACCATGATTTCAATCACCGAAACTCCGATATTCATTCGATCCCTCATCTCCATCTCCATCATCAACTGCCTGGCCTGTTCTGGACACGACGTCCACCCCTTGCCCCTGCGGAGATTCATGCGGGGAGGGAAGAAAGACCCGGCACGTGGATATTCAGGCTAAATGCGCCGTACCATCTCGCCTCCTTCTTTAGCCAGTTAGCGCCATCTCGCTTTCACGGGGTTACACCAAAAGCTTTTACACCCCCCATGAAGGGCCATGACACCCTCAGCTCTCTTTTCCCGGTTGCGGCCAGCAGGGCCAGCTGGCTAGTCGCTAGGGAGTCTTTCTTTTGCTGCAATCCGGGTGAAAACATCGCGTACTACGGTATCAGTGGGTATGTACTCCAGACAAGAGATCCAGATGGTTGGATCCCATGGCCTCGGGGACGTGGAGATCGCCAATATTTGCCTTTTCGATAGTCAACCATGGGAATGCGCCACTGGCGGTGTTTCGTGATTCATGATTCAAGACCACATGTTACGGGGTGACGGTACGGACACGGAGGCCAATGATCGGCTCGCATCTCTTTTGCCAAGCACGCGACATGCTCACCATATTGGGAGAATATGAGAGCTGGGTTCGTTTCGTAAAATTGAGTCTGCCACAAGCGAGATTCACCATACTATTTTACGCCCATCCCTAACTGGGTGATATTTCGAGATCATACGTGCGTACATATCACGCATCCCCAACACTCCTCAACCCGGATAATGGCTGGCCCATTGGGTCTGGCCCTGCTGGCCGGGACGGGTCTCCGTATCTTCGTCCACTGCTTGGAATCGCTTGGTTAATTGTCGAACCAGCCTGCTGGGCTCGTTGCTGTAACACAGCCCTGCGGACTCGAAGCGGTCCCTGGCATTGACAGCAGCTTCCGCGGATGGACGGCGAGGACCCTCATGGGATATCCACCTGTTGCTAGTCGGGGTGACAGTAGTGTTCCGGATATTCTCGCCTGTTTCGTTCTGCCCTGCTAGTGAGTGTACCAGATATGGGAGGCAAGGGCGTGAAGGTAGTAAAGTTGAGGCAATGTCGTGGAGACCGGAATACACCTCAAACATCAAACGAGAAACTACCTATATGAGCCTTTTCTTCCCTCTTGGCAGTGTTGTTAGCTTTGAGTGGTTTTGGGATCGGATGTCCCGTATGTAGTCCCAATCGACCACCAGGAATGCTTTGTTTGGTACTGGTGGTGTTTTGTCGATTTGCCTCTTTCTCTCATTTGAGGAGCCGCTGGGCGATCGACCGCCCTGTCGTCAGTTGACTCGATGATCGTTCTCATTGTTCATTCACACCAAGAGTCCAGACACAACGCTATTGATGTCGTGGGTGGCTCCTCAGTTTCCGGTCTCTTTATTCACAGTCTGACGACTAGACTGTTGCCTTTCGACCTTAGAGGCAAACATGAGTTGTCGTGTGACTGCTGAGGTGACGCCGGATGACAACACTCGAAGAGCTCACGAGGACTTTGAGCACTTCAACCGTTCAAGATCAGCGTCTGATCATCTCGACTAAAGCCAAGCAGTATCAGCGTCCCCGTAACTCCTTCGAATCCGACGGTTAGGTACCGAACGATAGACTCACGCTCGCAAGGCGATGATGCCCCTGCCTACCCTCCTCCGGTCGAACCACTCGAACGATACGCGACCGTCGTCACAGTTCAACCGGGACTGGTCCCAAATCCACGGCAATCCTTTCGTCGACGAAGATGGCATGCCCATATTGCGCGGTTGACGAGATTGTAACGACCTACAACTTGACGAAAGTCTCTTTCACTGCCGTTACGAGTCTCGCCATTTCATCACGATGACGGCTACGCCTCGACTGTTCGATGATCACTCCCTGATCCCGATTCTCCAGTGGTTAATATTGTCGAAAACGAGATGAGATTCTAAAAACATTCAATCCAGTTGGCCCCAGATATCTCCTTTCCTGCCTTCACCCTCAAGACTTCCCAGATGTCGAGAAGTCTTGCCACATTTACCGTCAACACGGAAGCTACTTTGGGATCTACTGATCGACTGGCATACCCAGCTTCTCTCATCCTCCCAGTTCAACTGACTCAACCCAGAATCTTCGTCGTGTACGACCCGCAACCCCAACAGCTTCAAAGCCCCAGAGTTCTTCCATTCGACTACCGACCGTGCCATCTACGACAACTCCCAACTGTCTGAACGCATCCGAGCTATACCCAGAGGTCATGGATGGCACAAGAATACCATACCTGCGTCCCCTAACACCAAACTTGACATACCCACGACTGGCTAATATGCGAAGAACTCCTCTGCCCCCTCCACAAAAGTCCCGGACGGTCTCTCAACCTCCGGAAAGACCTTGTGATATCCCCCCATAAACTTAAACAGCAAGTCCTGTCTTCCATCGCGAGCCACGACAAAGAACCCGTACGGCTGCCCATTCTTCTCCCATCGGCTTAGTGGGACGGTCGCAATAGGCCACCCAGCACATGCCGCAAACGAGACGAGTGTCGAGTCCGAAGGCGCCAGGATAATATCCAGATCATGTTCAGCCATCACCTTGCCGATCCCCTGCGGTCCAGCAAGGGTTCGGAGTGCTGTAACGGTCTCGAGGCGGGTTGACTCTGTCATACTGCTGTTTTTGGCTTTGATGAGCTCGCTTTGGGAGGAGTACGCTGCGGAGCTGTTTCAGTTGCGCCATCTCAGTATGGACAGAGGTCAACTTACGTTCTGGTAGAGCCATGTCCGCGTACTCCTCATTCCACCTGATGATATCAGCGAGATTCTTGATCCGTCGGTCGTCCTCAAAGTTGGTGATGAACTGTTCCACCTGCGCAGGGAACTCGGCGTCTATCATCATTTAGTCTTGCGACGCACTCCGTAAGACGTCAGGTCTTCTCACATGCAACTGTGGTCAGCGTTTCGCCTTTGTGCTTGAGAGTCTCGTGATCCGTGGCCTCGAGAGGATATACCACTCGAGCTCCGCTCGCCCTGACCAGGTTTACAGCATTCTCATACGAGGATACCTTGACAAATGTCAACAGGACAGCATCTAGCAGGGGTCCCACATCTAACTCACAACATCAGGAGAAGTCCACTTCTCTGCATCATACAGACCCCAGGTGCTGGCAACGACGCCGATAGCAAGCCCAAATAGCAAGCCACTCATGACCGTTGTAGTTTCTGCATAAGTACCCACACCATGCACGCCGTCACCGTCACGAACCAGCAGCACCTCAGCAAGCGCGGCTAGATCAGCCGGATTCCGAGCCATGACACCAATCCCGTCGAAGCTCTCGCTGAGGCAAAACACGCCGTCTGTCGGGACTGTTCCAGGTGTTAGCTTCATGCCGTACAGCCCGTTGCAGCTTGCCGGGAGAACCGTGGAACCGGCGGTCTCTGTCCCGACGGCGAGGGGGGTGAAGCCGGCAGTGACGCTGACGGCGGAGCCGGAGGAGGAGCCTCCCGGAACCTGAGGTTGATGTCAGATGGGCCGAGAAGGTTTTTTTTTTTTTTCAGGAGGACTCCGACTAACCGGTTGTTGCTCTTCTGGTAAGTCTTCCCGTCGGTAGGGAGATAGAGTCTGGCCCGTGACCGAACTCCATCCTATGGGCTCGGTGCCCCTTTGCTCTGGTAAGCCCTCCCCAGTTTAGGGACGTTGGTTCAAGTTCGAGACATACTTCAGACCACAGAATTCCTGCATTGCCATAATTGTCAGTCATCTTGTAGTCGTCACATCTTGTTTGTTTGCAGTGATTCAGGGGCGATGGGAGCTAGACTGCTATGTAGGGTAGCTATAGGGTAGCTTCAAGTCAGACATACCGTCATATTTGCCTTGCCCAGAACGATCAGCCCAGCATCGAGAAGCTTGCGAGTATCCAATGTTAGCAGAAGGTCGGAGACAGGATCTTGAGGAACAGCACCTTGTCAACAAGAGTGGCATTCCTCTTTGCCTTTAGATGCGAGAAGACGTGCGATCCCACAGTGGTGGGCATTCCCAGGGACGAGTCAGTGACGATGGCATCCTACGCATACTTCAGTCAACAAAATATCAACAAGGCATATATTACGAACTCCGAGATTACCTTGACGATGATCGGGATGCCGTGAAGCCTGCTGCGTAACCTGCCCTGTCTCCTTTCCTCGTCCAGAAGTCTTGCCCTTGCAATTACCTTCTCCCTCGAATCATCAACGGAGATAACGGCTTTGAGCTTGAGCCCACGTCGATTGAGAAGCTCGATATGGTCCAGGCATACTTGGACAAGTACAATACTTGTCAGGCCGTTGAAATCCAACCGCTCCTGTAACTCCAAGGCCGACTTTTGGAGGATGAGGTTCCCCGTCTTGTCCATATTACCGCGATTTACCTGCTATGCAGCTTGGCAAGCAGAAATGGGCTTCGAGCTTCCATTGCGAATAAGTGCCTGGTGATTGAAGGCTGCCTGATCTCTTCGGCACCGTCGATATGCCTGGGTATGCCTCCCGGGACACAGCTGCATGCGTGGACCCACAGGAAATGGCTTCCTCCACAATATGTCACGTCATCCCGCAATCACCACAACCCATCATGCAGAACACATCCGGCCAGACTTGATAGTCTGGGTCACCAACAGCCATACAACTTGAGAACAAGTGATGAGAGTTAATACCTTACTTCTAAGCCATAGCCTGTCCTTTTGCCGCGTTGCTTCAACCAACTCATTGTTTGTTTTACCCAACCCAGGACTACGTTGTTCCTCTGCACTATCCACCATGGCCTCGAAGCCACTCAAACATCGCAGGGTCGTGTCCTCCTTCATCTTCAAGTACGACAACGGCAAGCCCTCAGTAGCGCTCTTCCGGCGCAGCGGCAAGGTCAACACTTACCAGTAAGTCATCGGCCAAGATCACAAACGCATGTCCCTCGATAGATGCATCGAAGCCAGGCAGTCAACCACATCCCGTTCCACAATGCAACACCATTGCTAATCAGTCCAGGCATCATTTGGCCCCAATATCCGGCAGCATCGACGAGACGGATGCCTCCCCACTGGCAGCAGCCTGGCGGGAGATCAGCGAGGAGACGACACTTACTCCCGCCTCACTAGTCCTTCTACGTCAGGGGAAGGACTATTCGTTCGAAGACCAGTCTATTGGAAGGTCATGGACCATCTACCCTTTTGCTTTTAGACTGAAGACGGCTCAGGAAGGCGGTAAAGGCGAGCAAGGCATCCATATCGACTGGGAGCATGAGGGCTGGAATTGGCACGACCCGCTGGAAGTAGAGGACTCGGACGACTTTGGCGGTGTACCGAGGCTGGCTGAGAGTCTTAGACGGGTCTGGTTCGAGAAGGACCTCGGAGATGCGGCGGGCGCTGTGCTCGCGGAGGGACTGGAGAAGTTGAAGAACGACCATCAGAGTGGCGCCAGGCAACTGGCTGGTGTTGCGCTGCAGATTTTGCGGGAGGTAATCACGAAGCTTGATGCTGAGGGTCCTACCGTGGAATGGTGGGTAAAGGTACGCTTTGCGGCCTGGCACATTTGGAAGAATGGGCGCGAATCCATGGGCGCCGCCATCATGAATGTGCTGCTCTCGGCGCTGAAGAGCATCGAGGACACCGTCAAGCAGCACGCCGCAGACCCGAAGTCGAGCCACTCCATGAAGTGGAGGGATGCGGTCGTGGAGGATTTAAAGAGGAGGATATCCTTGAGGAACACAGACTCGTCGAGACTGGTTACGCAGGCGTTGGCCGACTACCTGCAGTCCACTTACGCTTCCAAGCTGGCTTCGAAAGAACAACTGGCCATTTTGACCATGTCCGAGAGCTCTACTATATCTCACAGCATCCGACATCTGGTTCAGAAGTCGGGATTCGCCCTCGATCTTCGCGTTCTCGAGTCCCGACCTCTATATGAGGGCGTCTCCTTGGCTGGATCGTTCGCTGAAGATATAGTCGCTGCAACACGGAATCAACCAGATGACGGAAGCACAGTACCTCCAAAGACAAAGATCAGCGTCTTCTCGGACGCTTCGGCAGCGCTGGCGTCGAAGGGCGTGGACGTGGTCATCATCGGCGCCGACAGAATCGCTTCGAACGGGGCGGTGAGCAACAAGACCGGTTCCTTACCGACAATCTTGTCTGCCAGACATATGGCCGCCTCCTCTGGGAAACAGGTCAAGGTCATCATCCTCGGAGAGTCAGAAAAGGTCGCGCCGCCAGAGAGTCCGGACAAGCATGTCGTCGAGGACAACGACCCCGACCAAATAAGCCGCGCTTGGTCTGCGGAGTATAACTCGGAACGGGTGAGGCGCGGTGGTGAAGTCCTCAAGAACATGTCTAAGGGAACGAATGACTTGGTTGAGGTTGCGGTGCACAATGTCTTTTTCGAGTGGGTGTCGGCCGACCTGATCGACCTGTACATGACCGAGTTTGGGCAGTGGACGGTCGAGGATATCTCCAAATATTCCGATCGGCTGGCCACCGAGGAGCAGAGGCTGTTCGGCGAGTTGTGAGGGCTGAAGGGCTGCTGTACCGCCAACCCGGAGGTCTGGGCTCAACGGTTGTGCATCTCGTTATCGAAATGCAGTGGTGACGTTTCCCACGCGTTCGGATAGGCAGCTGTTCACTACAGCAACAACGAGCACTCTATATATACCATTTCCTGGCCAGTATGACCATCAACCAGGCTGGAAACGAAACAAAACAGAAACATATTAGCTCATCAATGATTTGCTCACCACAAACACGGTCGCACCCCAAACGCCAAGCCTGGCTGAGTTCTCCTCTCCTCAGTCGGGGTAATTCATCGGACACTGCAAGCCTTATTTTAAGCATAAGGCAGTTAAAGATACAGGGTAGCTTGAATCCTTTACAGAACCCTTGCCGCCCGATTCTTGTGCCGGATTAGTCCTCTTTCGAAATGCCAGGATGTCCTGCATCCCACGATACGTTTTACGGTCTAGTACGCCGGCCGTGGATATGAGTCGACCTTCGAGTGGCTCGATCCTTGCTGTGCCGCGGAAAGTACCCTGCTGCGACGCTGAACCAGTGACTGCCAAGTGTCGCAAGTCTTCGTTCTTTCGTCGTTCAATACTTGATTTGGAAGCAGCCGTAAGCTCAAGACGTTGCTGTCCATACCGCGCGCAATAGCGACTTCAACAGCAAAGAAGGTGTAGAACAGAGCGGAAGAACGACACTCTACCACAGGAATCCCACTACAGTGCGGGCGCGCTTCGTCATCATGACTGGAACAAGCTCAACGACAAGCTCGACATCTCCCAACCCCACTAACACGCAGAAGAGAGAACGGCTGCCTGTCAATCCGCGCCGAAACAAGGTCCCAGTGGACAAGCGAAAACGGGTCGCAACAGCGTGAGTTACTGGAAATTCGGGTACGGTATCCTGTAGTGACTAACGAGATATTGCTCTCTAGGTGCAACAACTGCAACGTCCGACGAGTCAAATGCTCAGGCGACAACCCATGTCGGCAATGCCAAAGAGGCTCGCGACAATGCGTGTACCCGGAGGGAGTGGAGAAGATATCCGTCAACAGGACCGAGTGGGAGTATCTGCAGCGGAGATGTGCCGAGCTAGAGTCCCGGAGCGGCCGCGCAGCATCGCACGAGCAACACCTCCTGTCTCCAGTCACGGCGCATAACATACCTCTAGCCTCGTCCCCGATATGTATGCGCGCAGACGGACAATCCCACGAGGACAGCTCGCAACCAACGGAGGGCCGACTCCTCCAAGACACGGACGGCACGGCGCGCTACCTCGGCGAGACTTCCGGCGCCACCTTCCTCGACAACCTCAAGTCTTTCATGTTCACCATCTTCCCCCTAGCCTTCCACCACAGCCACCCCGTCTCGCAAGCACCGGGAGGGACAGGCACGGCATTTCTCTCCTCTGTCGGTCGGTACCAGACGCAAGACTCCAGGCCGCTGCAACTCCCCCACGGCGTCGATCCGACTTGGCTCCCTTCCCGGACAGACATGACCGCCATGCTTGCGGGGCTGCGGTACTTCATCCAGGACGGCAACGGGGACTTCCCCTCCGGCGGCGTCTTCTTCTGGGGCGATCTGTCGAGGGTGCCGCTGGATCTGCATGCGTCTGGGGGGAGCAGCCCAGAAGTGGACGCTCAACAACAGCGCCACCTAGCCTTCTTCCACACCGCGTTCGCGTTTGCTACCCACTTAGGGCTGACCCGTCCGAATTCGAAGCTTAACGGCCAGCTGGGTGAGACGTACTTCGCCAGAGCGAGACTGCTGCTGGGGAACCCGCTGGACATCACGACGTATAGCAGCGACGATGTCGCGGTGCTCGCGTTGATGGCGCTGTATCTCGTCGAGAATAACAGGCGAGATGCCGCGTACATATCCATCAGTACGGCTATGCACATCTCCATCATGCATGGTGTCCACAGGGGCTGGTCGGTTGATGAGAGGGGCAAGAGGACGTTTTGGACGGTCTATATACTAGATAGGTGAGTGGTCCCGCCCCCAAGTTTGCTCCGTACCTAACCTTGTGCATTAGGTGGCTGAGTTGTCTTATGGGACGGCCCCCAACCATTCTCGATGATGCGATCCGGCTGGAGATGCCTGAAGACATACCGTAGGCTCTTCCCTACCGACCAGGATAGTTGTCACTGACATGTTAACGTTTAAACTTCGTAGTGGCATGCCTCCAGCAGCTGGTCTGAAAGCGAACATTGAGCTGGCCAGGATATCCGGCTACATCGTCTGCAGCAGTTACCGCGTCACGCAAAGAGGCCAGACCGCCGACAGGGTAGAATGCTACCTCCACCGAGCCTTGGAACTACTGTCAAACTGGCGAGCGAATCTTCCCTCCTCCCTGCAATTACCAGACGAACCCCCGTTCACCAGCGACCGTGCGTGCTGCGCGCTGCACATGGCCCAAGGCCAGGTAAGCCTTCTAGCCTCATCCTGTCTCACCGCCCGTCTCTAGCACAGCCATTTAGACTAACCCCTTGTAGCTGATAATCCTCTCCGTCCGACCCATCTTCTTCATGGCCGTCAAAAAGGCCGTGGCAGACTGGTTCGTCAGCGGGGCGTGGTACATCGAAGACCACCCGCACATCAACCTGATCCGGTCCTGCAGCGACGCGGCCCGGCGAAACCTGCGACTTGGTCGATGGCTCTGCGGCATCAGTCCCGCGGGCAAGCTGCTGCTGCCCGACCTACACCACGTCTTCAACGCCGCCATCGTGCTGATGCTGCACCACATCGTCTTCCTCAACCTGCGGACGGGAGATGTGGCTGATATTGCCTTCGCGATCGAATGTTTCGAGCGCGAGGCCGAGACGGGCAGTAAGTATGGCAAGGACTGTGCTAAAGTCCTGCAGGATCTGTGGGCTTTGGTGAGGAGGTTGAGGGATTTGATGATCGATGGCGCTGGCGGGACCGGCGTGCCTATGTCCGGGGAGCAGATATTGGCTGGCTTGTCGAATGGGGATGGACATGCGGCGTTTGGTGGACAGCCGGGACAGGGGGTTCTGTCGCATGCCCGAGTCTCCCAGCAGCAGCAACCGCAGCAACAGACGGACGGCCCCCTTTACCAGCCCCAGTATCAGGAACTGGCCAGTGAGTTGGCCACTTGGATGAACAGCGACGACATGCAGTTTTACAACAACTTCCTGCTTTGAGCGGAGAGCAAACAATCATAACCCTCGAACTTGACTTCATACCGAGTATCAAGATCAGGGGCCATCAGCCCGACCAGGCCAAGATACCAGGCATACCGAGGCCGAGGCCGGCTCCGGAGTATCGCAAGGGGCGAGATCATATCCAGCCAAGCTTCAAACAACAACCTGCGAGAGCAGCGTCCTTGTAACCGTCTGGCGATGCGATTTCAAGAGGCCGAGGGCGTCAGCATGACAGTCTCAGGAGGCCAGCCACATGACTGCGGTAACGAGCACTTCCCGAGGAGGATGATGCCATCTGGTGGCACTCTATGCATACCGACGGCGGTGTAGACGGACCATACTGCCGACTGGATGATAGGCCTCCCCGATAAGACGTCCGACGGAACGGGATGGTGTCCGGCGAGCTGCACACCGCTGCCTCACAAAGGGGGCTGCAATAATGCCCAAAATGGCGGCTGGTATCCTTCGCGGATATAGCGGGCCATGGAGCTTGCTTGGTCCCTCCCATAAAGCCAGAGTAAGTTGTCAACCTTGTGCTACTTGACCTGTAGGGATATTTGATGCTCATATCATTGACAACTATGAAAACTCTTAGTCAGGGGAGGGCGAACAAGTTGGCGGGACATGTAAAAGTACACATGAAGTTCAGACAGTACTTCTCAGGGTTCGAATCGAGGCGTGCTCTTGGATCTGTGTCAGCAGTGAATTCGTTATTTGTCCCCTAGTCTCTTGAGTCCGATGGTGTAAGCTGTCTGACGTTGGACTGTCGTGGAGAAGCCCACCAGAACCCTGGGTTCGGTGTAGAAGAAGTATGATAGCAGAAACTATTCATGTATATACATACGGCAGCCAGCGAAGGAGCGTGTAATGTGGACAGATGTTGCATGAGATACAGCTGGTCAGAACGAGGAGGTAGTGTATTTGGCAGAAGTCGAGGACAAAGAAAGCCTATCGGGTTTAAGTTCGGGACAGTGCAAAAAGCCGGCCATGTGGGGTAGTGTCAGCCAATCAGCGCAAACGTTCCTTCCCCAACTTTTTGTCCTTGAGGTTGATGTTTGCATCATCGCCGTTTACATCTCGAACTCTCCCAGTTCCTTAACAAGAACATCACGACCACGCTCACACGGCAACCATGCTCAAATCAACCTACAAACCCTCCGCAGCCCTCACCGCCCCCCTCCCAGCAGGATGGACCGAACACAAAGCCCCCACGGGGCACACCTACTACTACAACGCCTCGACGGGGGTATCGACCTACACCCGCCCCGTCGCCGCGCCCCTCGACCCGGCGGCGTCCTACCTCCAGCACCAGGCCGTGCCGGCCATAGACCTCTCCGACCCCAACGTCGCGAACGCCTTCATGGCGCAGTATAACGCCCCTGCTGCCGGGCAACCACAACAACAACAGAGGAAAGAGGACGGGAATAGACGACCCCCGCCGCAACCAAAGGACAGACCGAAGAGCAAGGTGCCCATACCGGGCCACGAGCCGTGGGTGCTGGTCTACACCAAGTACGGGCGGCGGTTCGCGTACAACCCCGAGAAGGAGAGGAGTTACTGGCGGATACCGGAGAAGCTGATGCCGGCCATCTTGGAGCTTGATCGGGCTAGGATAAGGGAGAAGGCCGGGTTGCCTGTTGCTGCCATTCCTGAGGGTGAAAAGAGGAAGACGGAGGAGAAGAAAGAGGAGGGACCGGCGCCTACGGCACAAGCTAGACCCGACGCCCCACCACGACCGAGAAGCGAAAGTGCCCCGGCAGCTGAGGCACAAGAGAAGGATTACGACAGCGACGAGTACGAGGAAGTGGAAGTTACGGATTCCGAAGGCGAGGAGGGCGAGGGCGAGGACGGAGCCGAGCCCGGCGCCCGCGCATCGAAACGCCAGCGCACGGAAGAACCAACAGGCGAAGACCAGCAGCCCCTCGAGTTCACGGAAGAGGACATCGCCGCCCAGCTAGCAGCCATGCAAGAAATGGAAGCCGGCGGAGGAGAAGACTGGGAGGAAGGCGACGAGGGCCTGCCTCTATCCGAAGCCGACGCGCGGGCGCTGTTCAAGGACCTCCTCGACGACCACGGCATCAACCCGTACTCCTCGTGGGAGAAGCTGATGGAGGAGGGCAAGATCTTTGACGACGCGCGGTACACCGTCCTCGGCAGCACGCGGGAGCGAAAGGAGGTGTGGGAGGAGTGGTCGCGCGAGAAGATAAGGGTGCTCAAAGAGCTGCGCGCGAAGGAGGAGAAGAAGGACCCTAGGATACCGTACATCCAGTTCTTACAGGAGAAAGCAACGCCGAAGCTGTATTGGCCCGAGTTTCGTAGGAAATACAGGAAGGAAGGGCCCATGAAGGATACGGGGTTGAGCGATAAGGACAGAGAGAAGTGGTACAGGGAGCACATCAACCGGCTGCGGCTGCCGCAGGCGGAGTTGAAGGCCGACCTGAGGAAGTTGTTGGAGAGCGTGCCGCTGAGGGAGCTGAATAACCGGACGAGCTTGGGGGCTATGCCGGGGAGGGTGCTGACGGACCTGAGGTGGATCAGTCTGGACCCGAAGATCAGGGACCCGATCGTCGAGGCGTATGTACAGGCTCTGCCGGGCCCGCCGGAGGATGGGGAGATGGGGGAGGGGGAGGAGAGCGAGGAGAAGAGGAAGGGGAGGGAGGATAGGGAGAGGAGAGAAAAGGCTATGAGGGAGCGGGAGAGGAAGGTGGAGGAGGAAAAGAGGAGGGTCGAGAAGAGGTTGGCGTTCGAAAGGGCGAATATGAGGGACGGGGAGAGGGAGCTGGAGGCTGCTATGAGGGTGGGCAAGAGGGGGTTGCAGAGCCAACTTGGTGGGAGTTGAGCAAGTTGCTCTTAGCTGTTACACGGGTCACCGCGGTCAAGCATGTCAAATTGAGCCACGTTGACACAAGTTGACAACGATGTGACGACGAATCCTTTCAACTCGCACTTATAATGCAGCTCCAAAACCGACAGAGCGGGTATTAAGCACTCATAACTCCCAAAACACCACCGTCCCAACGCTACCAAAATGCTTCACATACGCGATTTACCATATCCTCTTAGCAATCATCTCATACCTCATGACACCACTGAGATCCTTCTCCTCCTTCCCTCCCCCACCTCCACGCTCCGCCTTGACAGCCCTCTCCCGCGCCTTCCTCAACCCCTCAGGATCATCCCCATAAACCCACCTCCTCCTCTCCTCGCCCACCTCAACATGTCCGAACCCGCCCACCCTCTTGCCTTTGGCATCGAACACCTCCTTCTCCGCCTTGCCCGTGGCGACGGCGTGCTCCCTTGCCTTCATCTTGGCGTACCTGTCCCGGCTGTACCGCAGCAGCGCCGCGCCCAGCACAAGCTTCACGACCAGGAGCGCGAGGAAGACGAGCAAGAATACGACGACCATGGTCACGGCGGCAATGGCGTCGTCGCTGTTCCACCGCCGCCAGAAGGTGAGGATGCCCACGCCCGCCGTGGTCGTCCCGTTCTCGGCGTTGGCGTAGGGGTAGCCGTAGACTGCCCGCCCTAAAGCGGAGCGGATTACCGTGTCGAGGCGTTCGAGGGCGGCGACCACGGCTTGGGAAGAGGCTGTGGCGGAGGGGAGGACGGAGTCGATCGATAGGGAGGTTTGCGGGGAGGGAGGGATTGGGGAGGGGAGGTGCGTGGCGAGGAACATGTGGTAGGTCTGGACGGAGGCGCGGATGAAGAGGCAGGACAAGGGGAGGAGGGGGAGGCCGAGACGGCGGGTTAGGGGAGGGGTTACGAAGGCCTGTGGTCGGGATGAGTCAGCTCAGGTTATGGAGGTAAAGGGGTCTGCGGGAAAGGGGAAACGCGGAAGACGTACGTTGGTGTAGTAATCTTTACACAGGATGTCGAGGATACGGCCGTAGAAGTTGGGCTTGATGTTGTTGAACTTGTTGATGTAGGCGTGCTTGATCCAGTCGACTAACATCTCACTGCCGATGACGATGAGGAACGGGGACAGCACTTCACCGGACATGAGCCACGAAGGGAGAAGAGTGAAGCTGTCGGGTAGGATGAAAGGCGAGTGCAGCGGTTTGCTGCTGGTCGAGTCCCCGTCTCCTGCTCCAGGTACCGTAAACCCGCCCACCTCGACGACGTTGCGCATGCCGATGATGAACAGCATGATCCACAGCTGGAAGCGCTCGACGATGTCGGCACAGGTCAGCTGGAAGGTGTTTTCCTTCTCGAAGCGCTTGAAGACGCTGCTCTTGATCTCGACGAATTGGTTGGAAATGAGCAGGCTGAGCAGGGCGTTGGAATAGGCGTTGACGGCCACGTTGAGGGTGGTTACTTGGTAGAAGAGCGAGACGGCGTGAAGTGTATTGTAGGCTAGAGATAAGAGGAACATGAAGAAGGGGAGGAGAACCTTGGAGCGGCCCGAGCTGTTGCGGCTGAGCGTCTCGGAGCTAAAGAGGCACTCGAAGATGTCTTGGCCGGCTGCTGATAAGAGACGGTCGCTCACTTCCAACACGTTGTAGATGACGTACAGCTTCATGGCCGACTGCGCGCGGATGAAGTGATACATCCGGCTGGCGTCAAGATTCATGAGGAAGATAGAGCTAAAGATGATGACCAGACCCTGGAGGATGTCGGCCTTGTGATACGATGTCAAGGTGGAAGGAGTTGACTTGGTCCGTCGGTGTCGGAAGGCGGAGGAGTGGTGCGACTTAGCCTGAGGTCTCCTAGAACCACTGGCTCCCGCGTTACTACTGCTGTGTAACCTGCCATTCTCTGGCCGACGCGTGGCCGTGCCCGGCTTGTCCACGCCGCTTGCGTAGGTGACATTTCCATTGGACTTCCCGGCCACGGTGTCCGGCGGGTTGCTCCGGCTCCGCGAGTCCTCTGCCGCACTGTTCTTGGCCGACTCGTAGCTGCCCGTCCTCGATAAAGCGCGGCCGCGCCGGTTCCGCGTCCACATCCTGCCAAGCCCGTACCACACGAAGCCCACGACCCATCTCGCCTCCTTGGCGATCAGATACGCCCACCATCGTAACAGAACACCCACGGCTACACAGAAGCGGATTGGTAGTATGGTGAAGGTCCATAGCCAGGCGTCTAGGCAGGCCAATGCGCCAAAGCTCAAGGTTCTTTCCAGATGTGGAGGGAGAAGGAGGAAGTTCTTCAATCTCTCGAACTTCACGGCACTCGACTCGTACGGTTGATCGCTAGCATAGGAATGGTGTATGTACAGCGGACTCGGCCTGCCTTGGGCCAGCTCTAGTTGGAGGAGCGTCGGGATTGACATGGGTGGCAGTGGTATGGACGGAGGAATCGGAGATGGTAGAGGCGCGTCCAGCGGCTCGGACCTGCTGCCGCTAGCAGCCTTCGAACCTGAAGGGGGAGCAACGCCCTTCGAACCTGAAGGGGGAACGTTGCTCCGACCATTCAGATCAAGTGGTTGAGGTTTGGGCACCGGATTGTAGGAGTTGCGCCGTGTCGGGACGGACTGGCTTGGGACCTGCTGTGTGCTCGATCTGCGGCGGCTTGTTGGAGGTGTCGAAAGAGTCCTCGAAGTTATGTTCGGCCGTCCGGTATGCAGCACCCGCGGGTTTGTCCCGTCAGACCTGAGCACATCTGTATCCTCCGCAGCATCAGGCCGAACAATTCCCAGCAGTTCGGACATTGATGGCCGGCCGGTCGTCTCTGCAAGTCCAGCAGACAAGGGGTGGTCGGACGGCTGCCGGCTTGGGATCGAGGCTACCGGTAGTGATTCGCGCTCGGCGGTGAGAGCTTGTATGCCGGATGCAGACAGGCGTCTTATGCCATCATGTGTGCCCGTGCTCGACTTCGTTCCGGACCGACTTCGCGTCTTCGGAGCGGTGTCCGCCTGCTCGTCCTTGACAGGTTCGCGCTCGTGGCTCGACATCGACGGCTCGCTCGACATGTCTTCGGCACTGGTGTTCTCGCTCGCCGGATCAGAGCTGCTCGCGCTCTGCAGACTGACTTCCGGCATATGCTCCTCTGTAGGCTTCGACGAAGGGTTATCGAGGGCCGACTTGGAAAGATCAGGTGTGAGAAGGGGCGATGGGAGGTGCGTTGCATGCGGTGTTGAGATAGCCGCCGCTCCTGGCTTGTCGTGCCTCGTATCCTGCTCCATTGCGGCTTCTCTTTCGATCCCTTCCATTGCTGGCTTTAGCTGCGATGTGAGGCTGGACCCATCTAGGGTATCGCGGCCGGGTGAGATGCCCAAGCCGGTGCTGGTCTCTTTCCCCGGTTGTCCTCCCTCCATGTCGAGTTATGGTCGAACACGATTGCGCAGGCCAGCCATGGCAGATATTTACCACTAGCTGTGATGGTTTCCTACAACAAGCCGTGGGACAGCAGAAGGAGTCGAAATCGCGAATCAACAGAGTTGGCGGAGTTAGCAGAGGCCAGATGGTCGAATTGACGAACATTGAATGGACAATCGGCAATCTGCAGCCGCAAGTCAAATGACGTTTTTAGCGGGCTGCATCGCCTATGCATTTGCGCTAAGCTGCTGAAGAAGGGACGACCCGATTGGCCAGCTGCACTTGACCTCAACTCTTGACGCCCAGACAGAACTCCATCGCTCCTTCCTCTTCATGTTCAAGAAGGAGTTGCTTGGCTTGACAAGGAATCAGACTTGAAGGATCCATATCGACTGTGAAAGAGTGAGATGCTGACTCCGAACCCGACACGCTCCCGCTAGGTGTTGCCGCTGATATATATCTTGCACAATTGGCCCAGTCTCGTGTTACAGTCACGTTCAGTTTGCAACACTTGCAAGCACTTACCAACGCCGCCATGGCCCAAGACACAGCGCCCAGCTCTACTCAATGCGACAAGAATCATGAAGCGAGGGCCCAACTCCAAGATGCCGCCGAAGCAACAACCGTAATAGCAGCCGTCAGCGCATCTCCCGCCTCAACCCCTCCACAAGCCTTCAACATCGCATTTCCCCCAGAAGAGGCCTCATCCCAAGACTCCGACCTCATAGCGCACATCACGTCCTTCGTCAACCGCATCTACTTCGACAGCGAGTCCACCTTCTGGACGCCCGGTTTCCAGCGCACCAGCGCAGACGAAGTCCGCTCCTACCTCGCCTCCCGCGCCCTGGCACTCGCCTGGCGCGGCGACGCCTCGTTCGAGTCTCACGGCGACCTGACTGAAGACCTGCTGGGCTGCGTCAACGTCAAGATGTTCCCCGAGGAGGAGACGGGGGAGTTCGGGATGTTGGCCTGCGAGCCTGTGTCTAGGGGTATAGGTGTGGGAAGGGCGCTGCTGAGGTTTGCGGAGGAGGAGATGCGCCGCCGAGGTGCAAAGAAGATGAGGTTGGAGTTGTTACAGGGAGATGGGTGGAGGCACGAGTTTAAGGATAGGCTGGAGGCGTGGTATAGCCGGAATGGGTATGTGTTGACCAGGACGGAGGACGTGCAGAAGAACTGGGCTTTTCTGGTGCCGCTTCTGGCGAGGCCAACGGTGATGAAGGTGTTTATCAAGGAGCTGTGATGGTGATGGAAAATGCAGCTGTCATTGCGACATTTGCTTGACTCGAAACACAGTACCGCTTTTAGATTAGTCATTGGTGCTACTGTCAAATATACTGCTGCTTTGGGCTTAGTAATACTATCTACTCATTGCAATGCTTCGAAAGGGTTCCGTGGATCCTTATCGCAGCGGGGTTGAGGGGGGTCGCTACGATAAGAGCTGTTGAAGCTTCAGCGATTGAGGCGGCATAAACACTATTGAACATATCGAAATCATGCCTAAGAGATGAGAAAGAAGATGGAACAAGATATTCAGCCTGACGGTGAGGTTCATTTGACTGAAATTATGCTTCTCAATCTCCTATTACGCCTTGAAAGCTGCTTATGAAGCAAGCATCTCGACAGACGGCCTCGGCACAATATTTCCGGGTGTGTTGAAGATATCAGGATGCCGTGCAACATTACCGTCGTGTGTGTGTAATTGCCGGACCCAGTTGGCAGCATTGAGAAGGCAACATGTCTCTCGGACTCCGTTCCCAGGCACAAGGGGCCCGCTCTCTCTCCCGTCGCCTCTCGGCGTCCCCTTGGGCCCTGACGTATGTAAATGTCTCTTGTGTCCCTGTGCCTGGCGGTCCCGTTTGAAACCAACAATAACCTCTTTGCCTTCTCTCTTTCACAACCCTACACATCTGCCCAAGGCGATCGGAAGCCTCTCATACCGAACCGTAAGCTTAATATCTCCAACCCACATCCACCATGGCTTCCAACCCTCCCGCAAAATGCTGCACCATCGGCGTCAAGCATGAGTACGTAATCATCCTCCCACGCCGCCCAGCTCCAAATAACCTCAAGCAACTGACTAACGCTCCCACCAGAGGTACCCCCAGCGGCAAGTCCGTCAAGGTCGGCCAACACGAGGCCTACCTCGCCACCCCGCCCGAGGGTAAGGCGCACAAGGACACGGCCATCCTCTATCTCCCCGACGTCCTCGGCATCTGGCAGAACGCCCAGCTCATCGCCGACCAGTTCGCCGCCAATGGGTACCTGACCCTCGTCCCGGACCTGTTCAACGGCGACCCCATCCCCGTCAACGGGCTCGGCGGCATGGACATCATGACCTGGCTCAAGGAGGGGTCGGACGGCAAGCACCCCCACACCAAGGAGGTCGTCGACCCCATCGTCGTGGAGGCTATCAAGGTCCTGAAGGAGGAGTACGGCGTCAAGAAGATCGGTGCCGTGGGTTACTGCTTTGGTGGAAAGGTACTTTTCCCTCTCCCTTCCCCTTCCCCTTCCTCCCCTGCCCCTCTCAATCCTGTCCCTCCCTCGAACCTACCCTATACTAACCTCCCTCCTCCTCAACAGTACGTAGTCCGCCACTACAAAGACGGCATCCAAGTCGGCTTCGTCGCCCACCCCTCCTTCGTCGAGGAGGATGAGCTGGCCGCCATCACGGGACCCCTCTCGATCGCCGCCGCCGAGACGGACCAGATCTTCCCCGCCGAGAAGCGCCACAAGTCCGAGGTGATCCTCAAGGACACCAAGCTGCCGTACCAGATCAACCTATACTCGGGCGTCAGCCACGGGTTCGCCGTCCGCTGCGACCTGTCGGACAAGGTGCAGAAGTGGGCCAAGGAGCAGGCCTTCAACCAGGCTGTTGCTTGGTTTGACCAGCATCTGGTTTGACTTCTTGGTGATGAGGGAATGAAGGGGAGGCTCTGATGTGTGAAGTGTGGGCTTAGCGAGCATTTGAACTCTTAGCAGGTAGCTTGTGGGTAGCGATCGCTTGATCGAATGTGAATGATGTGGATAACATTGAGGCATGTTCTCAACTGTGACAACATGTACGTGTTCTTCGACTTGTGCACTGCCGGAAGTAGATTTCGTGATGGGAAAACTTACTGTGTGTATGAGGTGTCCTTAGCAGTTGCAAGCGGGCTACGACTAGATGGGGGTTATGGTGCACTTATATACAGCACAGTTGAGGTATCCCTGCGTGTCTGACCTCGTTTAGGAGAGCGTATCCAGGATAGGGGGGCATGTGGTCCGGATCAACCGCCAATCATCAGTCAGAAATCCCTTCGGTAAACTTAATATCGCCCCGGACATCGAACCGGTGATAGGACTTAGATACAGTGCAAGTCCCTGGCCGACTCGGGGCCGATCACCGTAAGGTCTTATCGGGTGATTCGGGTCTCACCAAAGCCACAGCGACGAGCAAAACGAAAATGGTAACTCCGGAACCCCTTGCCATGGTATCTTAGACAGTAATGTACAAACGCTTGCTTAACCCACGCCAAACTAGCCAGGCCTCCGAAATGGATGGGCCTCAGTGTTGAAGACGTAATCGTCCAAACTGATCAAGTCCGGCGGAGAGAAAACCAAGTAAAAGTACTTGAGCGTCTCAGCAAGCCAGAAACTCTGTCCCCAAGTTAGCAAACGTATCTATCACCAGTCAGGACATGGCAAAACTCACCTCCATATAATCTTCCTGCGGCAATGGATGCGTCTTTGCCGTAACGTCCATAACCGCCGCACTAGCCACATCCGTCGATGTCCCGTTCGCCACAGCCTTGAACATCTCCCACGCCGCCTGCTGGTACTCATACCGCCCCGTGATCCTCCACAGGACAAACACGCTCTCAATCGCCTCTGGCCTCAAGATGTACCTCGGATCCTTCACCGTAGTAAAACCCCTGGGCAATCCCTCCTTCCACTCCGGCCTCTGTTTCTTCCCCTCCTCCCACATCTCCTCATCCCACTTACACTTGCCCCTCTCCTCGCAGGCGACCATATTCCACCTCTCCGGTCCCATGCCCGTCGGCATAGCCCGGTAGGAGTAGACACACCCCCTAGTCAATTTCTCCCCCGTCTCCACATCCGTTTTGTTTCCCAACAGCCGCCCGGCAAGCGCATACGCCCCGCCCACGAAGCAACTCAGATGCTCCGTCTCCGGGTCCAGCACGACCGGCGCGCCAGCGGCGTTAACGCTCGCCGTGCCGGCCATAAGGACGTCCTCCCCGCCCGGCAACATGGGGCGATACAGCAGCGCCCTGTCCGCGGCATCCAGCCAACCCCTCGTCATGACTTCATACCTCGCCCTCTCTTTACTCCCGACGGGTAACAGCGCGGCCATCTTGGGCAGGTACTCGTACAAACTATCCGCGCAACCCGCCACGGTAAACGTGTTGCCCCCCACAACATCCATCCTCCTCATACTCACGAACATCGGCCAAAGCCCCGGTATCAACGTCTGATTCTGCCCCTTCTCAAACACCTCCATCACCCTTGCCGCGGCATCGTAGTACCTCCCCTCCCCGGTAACCTGACTCAACCGCGTCAGTTCCAGACTCAACGTCCCCGGGCTAGCGCTCACAACGCTATCCTCCACCACCAACCCCCTCCCCGTCTTAGCCGTAACAAAATCAATAAAATCCACCGGCATCCGATTAGGCGTGTTAAACGCAGTATACAACAAATCCCCCAACTCCCTCGCTTTTTTCAGCAGCACCGGCCTCCCACTCAAATCGTACGCCGCCAGCAAACCCCCTAAATAACGTATATTCGTCTCGAAAGTGTTCACCCTCCCGCTCGTGCTAGACCCAAAATCGACCTCCTCGGCCACGTACGCGACCGCCTCGTCGAATTCCTGGCGCAGGCCCACGATCCAGAGCGTGTCGAGGCTGTCGACTAAGGTAGCGGCCCAGCCGGAGAACTGGTCGCGCCCGTCTTTGGTCAGCGGCAGGAGGGCGTCGCGGCCCCAGGCGTATTCCTTGTAGGCGGCCCAGTTCTTCTTGAAGAGGGTGCGGACCTCGTCGCGACGGGTGTTGCGCAGCGTGCGTTGGGTGGTGGACTCGGGGCGGAAGACGGCTTGTATACGGGGAGCGGGGCGGGAGGAGGAGGTGGTGGGCTTGGGGAGCGGGCGGATGGGGCCCGGTGGATGCTCGGGGACGACGGCGGACCAGTCGAAGTGGCCGGTGGGAGAGGCTGGTGGTTCGGGATCGGGAGGGAGGTTACTGTTCATGTGCTGCGCTAGGAGGACGGATTCGAGAGGCGGCGAGGACCGCCATGAGTAGAGGTAGTATATGAGCGAAAGAAAGAGGGCGGCGGCGAGGACGAGGTTGCGGTTGCGCGCCGTGGTGCGAAACCGGGGCCGCGCCGGGCGGAAACCCCGTGTGGACATCTTTCGCGGCGGCATTGGGACGGGACTCCACTGACACAGCGGATCGGGAGTGAAATGGGTATCACCTCGAGAGAGGTGGGAAGAGAGGTGGTGGAATGACCATTGTTCAGATCAAGTTGAGGGCCATGTGTCCATTTTCAAGCGATGTTGGAACGATTTTCATCAGAAACTATTGTTGGGTTGGACTGGCGGCTAATTGATACAACGGCAGTCAAAATGACAGGCGCAAGCAAGCAAGCAAACAATCCGGAACAAGCGACCGACTGACTGCTAAGAATGGCAAAACGGGGGTGAATGAATGCAACGGCACCAAAAGACAAAAATATCACCGACAAAGGCAGGATTTGAACCTACGCGGCCGAAGCCATATGATTTCTAGTCATACCCATTAACCACTCTGGCACTTTGCCTGTTTGGTGATGGAAGACACAGAGCTACTGTGTCTCATAAACTTGGGCGTCTCCAGCCCAATCAGCTTTGCCCCACTTGCTGTCTTTCAGGGGCTTGGCCCATCTTGATATCTCGAGACCGACGGGGATTATCAACCTCAGTCAACGTGAAGTTCTGTTTAGCACTTGTCTCCTACTCAGACCCCATCAACCGCTAGCCCGCCAATTGCACAAGATGAGGATCTGAGCCACCGGCTGTGTACACGCATATTATCGACTGCTTATGGTGTGTAGCACAAGCTGCGCGCGCCCGCCAATCATCGTATGAGATGGAGGGCTGTTGGCAGCAGAGGGGCTGCGACTACTCACTCCTGTTCTGCCCGTGAGTGCTCAGAAACTGATAAATACCTCGGAGGCGCCTTGCCCTGTCTATCTTGAACATGGAGACTACCGACAAGCTCGACAACCGGCCATCATGGCAATGAACGCCTTTCTCCGTACAGGGGAGACCGACTTCTGGGAACAGGGTGATCGTCATGTCGATCCAGACTTCAGCATCCTGCACAGTATGGTTGAGGGGCCACTTGTCAGGGGACGTGTTGAAACTGACCATCTTATCGACTGGGTCAATGACCGTGAAGTCCAGGAACGAACAGGTGGCGCTGTCCCAAAGTTCAAGATGATTGAACTCACTGCCCCTGCGTCCGAGCCACGTGTAGGGATAACCTTCGATACCGTCTTCTGCGGGTTCCACATCCCACGGTGGTTGAAGGTTCTCGCCCTGTCTCGCCAGCCGCTACACGGATTCTTCCAGTCGTATGCGAACGGCATGCATGGTATTTGGACATTCCTATACAGCACTGACAACGGTTCAGTGACCTGGTCCTACTCTACCTCGACTGCCTCGACCAGAGCTGTTTATTTGAGCGACGAGTAGAACTTCGCGAGAAGGCTCCGGCGGCGGATGATCTTCTACAGTGACTCATCCCATCACCCCGTATTTCCCGGATTTGTGCTTGCGGAGACAGTTGTTCATGACCTTACTAAATCGCTCGCAGTCATCCACCAGGAGCTTGTGTGGTTTGAGGATCTCACTGCCTACGGAAGCGTCCGCAGGGAGCGGCTCGAGAAGCTCATCGATGTGGATTGGGAGGATGTTCTAGGGCTATCCAGGATCTCCCAACACCTGACCGACATCAGCAAAACGGTTTTCGAGGAGCGGCACCACCTGAACACAGCAAGAAAGATTCTGTTGTTCCTACTGGTTGAAACTTCTCATCCCCTAGCCACCGAGACACTCTCCTGGAATGACGTTGCGAACGTTGCGCGCTGTCTTTTGGGTGTCTTGGACAGCCAAGAACAGCGGCTGACCGTGATGGAGAAGCGCGTTGCCAATCAACTGACAAGGGCGAGCAATATCGCGTCAGAACCGGCAGCCTGAATTCATTTGGCTTGCTAACGAACATCGTAGATCTTCAATCTTATCGCACGGCAAGACACCAAGGCCACCATCCAACTGGCGGAGGCAGCGAAGCGTGACGGCTCCTCTATGAAGACCGTCGCTGTGATGACCATGGCTTTCCTTCCAGCAACATTCGTCGCGACGGTATTTGCTATGCCGAGCTTGACAGCCAACTCTCCTACGGAGTTGGGGTTGGGATTATATCTCGCAGTTGCGATTCCAACGACGATTGGCATCCTGCTTCTCTGGGTCGGTGTCACTCAACGTCAAACGATACGATCTCTCTTCGACTATATAATTAACTGGGTCAGATATACCCCCTTCACGGACATCGAATACTGGCGAAAGGATTGGCGTGGAATGTCTCGTACCCCAGACGTTGAAGCGGCCCCTGTGGAAATTCAAGAAGAGAAAGGTCCTTCGGCCTCCCAAAGAGGCGTGGCGGCAAGCCGCTCACATTCACATTTAGACCTCCCGGAAGGTTATCCGCAATCACGAATGGCTCGTCTAGAGCCGATGCCGGGTCGCAGAGGACTTCTGACAACCTTCAACAAGAAGTGAAAGCAACATCCTCTGAGAGCCATCCACATTCACATCGAAGCTCGAGTAGCAGTGTTGAGCAATAAGGGCATGCAGCAAGTCATTGATCAACAACCGGCCGGAACTTCTACCGAGTCAAAACTTCCGAGAATGGCGACTTGCAAAATCCCTTTCTTTCTACCAGCAACCACACTGGTCCCGAGGTGCAAGGCGCTGTCAAGCTTATCACCAGCAGCGGACACGTAACAGGTTTCACATTCAGAAGAAGGCTCACATCTCGAAAATCATGGAAAACAGTCCCGGCACCTTCTCTCGAACCCCGGATATCGCCAAGCGTGAACGCAACGAGAAACTCATCGGCGACCGAACACCCGATCTCTACAGCACCATCATGCAACAGGCGCTGCCACCGGGGATAACACCTGTCCTCATTTGACTAGTAGGATGTCGATAGTGACAGCCAACCAAGTGTTGATGGCAGGACTGAGGATGGGCGACGCGGTCGACGATTCGGGCCGCCACGACAGCGAGGATGATGAGGACAATGCCGAGAGTTGCGGATGCGAAACGGACTGCCAGCTAGATTGGCCGGGATGGGTTCGACTGGGGGAAGAAAGTGCCGTGCTTGGTGGCCATTTCGAGTAGCAAAGGAGGCGATGGAGATGTTGTCTTTTCCAGGCATTAGATAGGGTTATTCTTCGATGGAGTCCACATCCTATCGGGTCAAGTAGCTGAAAGGGTTCAGGGCCAGGTGCTGAGAGAATGGGTTTGTACTAGTCGTCTACTCATCAAGAACTTGAGCTTTTATATCCCTTTTCCTCCTCCATAACGATAAGTCTGAGGCTATCGTATTCCTCGCTGTCACCCCCTGTTCTGCGAGCTGATCTGCGCACGACTGTTGTATTGATCCAACTAGTCCTCTACGGGCGGTGATATATTGATGCCCAATCCCTTCAACGCTACCCAGAGAGAGAATCTTTCTCTAGGCGGTACCTAGCTATCCTGCGGTATATGCGATGGCGGAAAGCGTAGAGGACGGTGAAAAGCAAAAGGGTAAAGGAGACACTGCCACAGACTCGCCAAAAGTCTCTCTCCGTCCGATGTGACCCCTGTATCCCCTCCAGGTTCATGCCGAAGTAAGACGTGAAGAAAGACAGTGGGAGGAAGACGATCGTAACCGCTGTAAAGACGAAGATGGCTTTATTCTGGGTGTCAGCCATAATGGCCAGCTCGTTCTGCTCGATGGATCGAAGTTGGAACAGCTGGGTACGAAGATTAGCTAACGGACCCTATCGCGCTGGAGAGCAAGGCCTACCGTGTTCAACGACTCCCGCAAATCGGCCGCTAGACGTTTGCACTGAGCACTCGACTCCTCCATCATGTGCTCAGCGAAGGCGATCCTATCCGCAGGCGTCTCGCCCTGTTTGTTATCGGGAGGGTTCCCGAGTACGTCAGAGCCTTGGAGCTGGGGAAAAGTGTCACAGTCTTTTCTTAGCCGCTTGAAGAAGTCGAGCTTCTTGGAAAAGATACCCTCCAGGACAGTGAGTTCGTCCAAACATATAAGATAAGCTCGCACCAAGTTGATGGTTTCGTTTCGCTGCCAACGGTCGTACCGGCGTTCTTTCTGGACTGGGGTCAGTTTTGATCCAAACGTCAGCTGCCGCTCGGGAGAAACATGCCAGCTCGTGGACAATGGAGTCATAAGCATCCATCAACGAGGGCACACTGTAACCCTGCCGGATGTTATGTGGTGTAACTGCAACCTCTGTAATCAGATACACCAGGAACCATTCGACCGTTTTGCGAAACCAGGTGCGTGTTCCTGTTTCGGAAAACTCGAGGAATATCTGTGCTGTTGCCGATGCAAAGCTTTCCTGACAGAGCTCTTCAGGTGACATGTCCAGGTAAAGGGGCAGATTTGCGTTGAGATAGTCGACGCCAGCAGCAGGTGACATGGTTAGAAGGAAGCCTGGTCGCCAGTCAGCACTCTGTGACATTACCTGCCGGTAACATATTATAACTTGCCATCAGATCGGTGGAAACAACGAAAGGGATTTCTCGCAATATGGGCATCCTTAAAGAACGAGTGCCGCGTCAGGGATTGCGTGGATTTTTCCAGTTTCGTCGTTCTGATGCCTTCAGAAGGACCGTTCATATTGAGGTAGCTTCCCTCGGCGATATGCCAGGGGAGGTCGGCTTTCGCGAGTTCCCAGAAGTCCATGCCTTGCCCGACATACTGTGCCCGCCATGTGACATCTTTTTTCAGCTTCTCGCTGTTGTTTCCGGTGAAGACACCTCGGTCGAGTACGTCACTGACTCTCCTGTCTTCTTTCAGGATACGAAGGAGATCCCTGGAGTCTTGGACGGACCTCGTACTCCGCAGATCGAACGTTTCCACCTCCAGATACGGCCAGCCGGCACGGCCACCGCGGACGAAGGGACGGCCCATGACTTTGGAACCAGTGTGAAAGAACAGGGCTTCGACTGACTACAGAACCCTGTTAAACAAGCTCGAATGATCGATATCTGCGTTACCGACTTACAGAGTGCAGAAGGCCCACGCCTACAGGCGCATGTCTAGTTAGAGCATGCCAATCAGTATATTTGGCAACATATAAGCACTTGAGGGCAAACTTACATCCATCGGACGGTAGACCACGAAGGTTTAGACTGGAACTCTGCCAAATGTCAGACGTGCGACAGAGAGTCTTCCGCTCCAGGGAACCCACCTTGCTCAATGTCTCCGAGCCGTACGAATCGGCGCTGGGCCCGCCCATCCCCAAAGTCGCAGACGGTGACCAGAATGTCAAATCTGGGAGGGAAGAAGTGGTTGACGCACTCGTGTAGAGCGTCATCCGCCGGTAGCCTAGGACTCGAACTTGACGGGAGGATGCAGCGCAGAACTCTGCCGATCAGGCTACTCTCACGATACCGCGCCCATCTCCTCAGCTGTTTGACAGTTTCAGAGTGCCTCTGTAGCGTGAGACGGCGTTGTTGAAATTCCGCATTGTCGATGTCCGGCGGCGAGTTTCTGCTGTAGTCTCCGAGTATCTTGGTAGTACTGGCCGGTATATACGGGTGAGATTTGGCCGAGAGTTCGAAAGTCTCGACACGCGTTGGGGGTTTCATAGTTCCTCGTCACACTCAAGGTGGTCGTCCTTGCAGTACGTACGTAGGCGAGCGACGAGACGACCGACAGCGAGCTGCACTCAGGTCCGCGGAATACACCTGGCCAGCTTTAAGCTTATGATCTCCTGCAGCAGTCAAAGCCAAACCAGGCTGCTGTAAGGGATGTCTGCCTGATGATGCGGGGGTGTGTGTGATGCGATTATAACTTAGAAAGACTTGACGGTTCTGCCGCCTAGTTGCAGAAAGTTCCGGTCCCCAGGGTTGATGCGCGATGTGATGCCCGTATCAGCTGTATCAGGGCAAACCAACGGCCAGTAACCAAAACTGCATCTGTCCACCTGATTGGTCCTAGGTCCGGTGTGTAACCCTGGTCAGCGCCCCGGCGCGTAAAATAGCTGGTGTTGATGCAGCTGGGACGAGCGCCTAACAAATGGCAGTCTATTTCTGCCAACCCCCTGCCTTAGCGAACACTGCCGCGGTTATCATGAAGGTGGCACAACAAGACCGTTGCGCAGCCTGAGCCGGAGGCAATCCTGCCCATACCGAGACTGCACAGGAAGCGCACAAATAAGCCGCAGAGTGTCCCATTGACCCGGTTCAGATGTGGCTGGTTCAAGTCTTGATTGCTGGTGTTCTTTAACCACGTCGCGTTGCTGGCGGCCGCGTCAGGTCGGCCCATCGCAAGGCCGTCGTCTAGCAAGGCTAAGCAGCCATCTTTGCGGCGCCATCCTGTGGTCCCTTGCCAGGAATCCTTATCATCTCCGTCATTTTCTCTGTGCCGTCCAGTCCGTAATTGGACAAGTTGAACTCGACGGTGCCCATGTCCTGAAATCCGTAATGACTGTAGAGACGTCGTCCCTGCTCAGATGCCTGGAGATAGCATGGGAGTCCTGTAGTCTCAGACAACTCGATGCCCCATTTGACGAGCAGGCTACCAGCGCCCTTTCGTCTATGTCGGCTGCCTGTGACCAGGAGCGCCAGGACTAGGTCTGGTAAGCACATGGACGACGACTGATGGCTTGTACATGCGGATCGCAACTTACGTATGTGCGGACGCTTTCCGAATTCGCCATTACGGGTGCAGAAATAGTCGTGTGCAGCCTCCCTTAGCAGTCCATACTGATCGACCTCTTTGTCGGCCTGGTCCATTGGTTTGCGAAGCTTGTCGAGATCAGGACGTCCATCAGGATACACTTCCCACTTTCCGTATGCGATGACCTCGCCCTCGTTCTCAGGATCGACAACTTTCAAGTGGTGTACGAAAGGTCTGTTGTCGAGGTCGTTGCGCACTGAGGCCTCTGCTTCTTGGACATAACCAGGATATGGGGGCGGCCGCCCGATAACAAGACTGCCGAGGCTCGCAACACGAAGCGCAACGCACTGAGAAACGTCCGCATGTTCTACAGGCCGGACGACGAGAGGCATCTTGCAAACCGGGAGTTGAAATAACGAGAATACTGCGGCGCAAGTCGGCAGTCTCATAGTACCATGTTCCGCAATAATGCGCAAGCTAGAGAAATCAAGACGTGACTCCGTCAAAGTAAGATGAAGAGACGGAGAGGGACCATGTCCGCTGTGCTGGGCTGGGGCGACGTTCTTGTGAACCAACGTCAGCGAATCAGGTTCCGACTCTTCAGCAGGTGGGGGCAACCCCTTCCCGCCCATTACGACGTCCTGCCGTCTGCATGATTTTCGGACAACACCGACAGAACAACAACTCGAGACCGGGCAACGTCTATCCTCCAGCAAATATCAGGTTGACTTGCTGGTTCACTCAACACAATCGAATACCCTGAATACCAAAGGTTGATCCAGCGAGAGCGAATTATGCCCGCACGCTGAACCAATACAGGGACTACACATTGCCACCTTTAGCCTTCCATGTATCACATCACTGCTACGAAGGCGAAAGGAAACTTTGGAGCGTTCTCCGGAATTCGGAGAGTTAACGGTCCATGATGTAGACCAAGCGAGGTTGCACCTCGCGCATGGGAAGCTTCAGGGGCTGCTCGAGGCATTCGTTACGGCACACATCATCACGGCTAACAACAGGCAACACGGAGAGAGAATGACTGTTATTTGTGCGTATCTCATCCCTCAATACCACGATATCTCAGTCGAGCAGAAGAATCTCCGACCTGACATGAAGTGAAGTAAGTACAGTGAGTGTCGATCCAATGACTTATCCTCAACAGGTTAGGAGGCATCTCAAGCACTCCTAGATGCTCCTAGTCGCGAATGAAGCACCTCCCCTTGCCCGTACCGCAATCGTCGGCATGCCCGTAGTCGCAGCAGTCGCCGCTGGGGCTGCACTCGAAGATGTGCGTGGCCACGCGCTTCTTGGTGATGACCCAGGACCCGTCGTTGGTCCAGACGCACCCGCCGCAGGAGTGGAACTGATAGCCGCGGCTGTTGCACTTGCAGCCGTTGTAGGTGCACTTGCGCTTCTGCAGCACGTTGGCGATGGAGTTGTCGCTGACACCCGGGGCGGGCTCCGGGGCGCGGGCCTCGACGACAGCAGCGTCGACTTCCGTGGCCAACTCGAACTGGCCGAGCTCTTCGGCTGCATAGGCGAAGCCTAGCAGGAGGAAGACGAGGGGGGCGAGGAAGCGCATGTTGGTTGGTTGTTGGGTTTGGCTGGAGGATGGTGTTAATGGTTGCTGCCGTTGCAGTGATGCTCGAGGAGTTGAAGGCTTACCTTGTTGGTTGATTGCAGCTGCTTGATACTTCTTCTGAGATATCGAGTTGTCGGTGCTTGCTTTGGCCTTCTGAGCAGTCGAAGAAGGAGATCCTTCGCTGGTCTTTATACCTGAGCCTCGGCACGCGACAGACTTCCTCTTCCACTACCGCCTGACCGAGCGGCTACTGTTTGCTATGGCCCATCATCCATCTCTGAGTGTCGCCGACAATATTGAAAGAGAAGAAGACGGCGCAATCGCCTGTCCGTCTGACAGTAAAGGTGACGTTCGGCATCGCGAGAATCATGAAACAACGTGCTATTCTAGGAGTTGTGTGCAGTAGCGAGACGGTGTGATATTACAGGTGAATAACCGTATGGGGCATTTTTCAGCTGAATCGGGGAGTTAATATGGTTGCTCCAACCGGGTGGCCGCCCCTGAGGTTACAGCTAAGGGTCCTTGGGTGGCTATGCCACGGGGTACTGCAGCTCAGCGTTGTACGGATTATATAACACATCTGCGATAAAGTAGCAGCTTACGGCTCCCAACTGAGGGGATTTTAATTGCCCAGCACAACGTTAATCAAGATTGGGCTGTCGGCCCCGAGGACCCAGGGTCGGTTTGCCATCGAGGCAGCGTAAGCCGGTTCAGACAACGGCACCGACTTCCGGCTGGACGAGTGAGAGGCAACTGCAGGCGAGACGATCAGCATGTGAGTACAACTGAGGAGGATCCCGTCAAAAGACAGGAGCATGAACATCATAGAACACACACTCCTGATGCATGCGCAACACCGCAGTCTATCAGACCACCTTCAGGGCCGAGGAATCCGAAGACCGTGAGCAAATACAACGTAACATGCAGTCATGAACTGCAATTCTCACCGAGTTCGACGGTTCAATTACCGGTCCTGGACAGTCCTCTTTTTTATCACGTAGACCTATGGCCACAGCTGCGACCTCACTGCTAGAGGTCCTGCTGATGACAACGCAGGCAGTTGTTTGATTAGTAGCTTTCACAACCTACTTCCCCATTGTATTCTCGAAGGCTTTCAGCAAGGAATAAGTAAGCAAGGGTGATCGGGCAGGAAACAATCCTGGTGGATGGCCGTCTAGCCAGCTGAGGGACGACTTGTCGACTTGAGCGCGGTGTTGAACTTTTCCAAACCAGCGGATGGGAGAGGACTGGACGATTCGAGAAGTGTATGACTATCATCAGTTAAGGCCATACCTCGCAGATGGTTAACAGCGCCAAAGACTCCGAGCTCCTTAACCACAGCTCATCGGAGCGGAAGTGCTGTTATATGTCATAGAGCCAAAGCCGTATCCCCTGTGTCGTTGGCACAGTTGTACTCTACCGAGAGACAACAACTAGATTGTGAAGTTTGACGGCGCATCTCCAAATGAAGGATCAGCACCTGAAGAAGGGTGGACTTGACTTCAGGAAGGATAATGGGCACTCTTGAGTTGCACCCGGAAGCGTCGCTTCTTCTTCTCCTTACCAGGTTCTATGACATATAGGTAATAAGCATGAGCCGCGATGATCCAGACTCGAGAACAGAAGTTCTGGACTTCTGGTGTGGCCGTCATTACGACCCTATATAGGTATATCCCGACCCTGCTTCGAAACTTCGCATCATGAGTGTGAGTGTCTATGCTCTTCTATCCCAACCCTCCTTGTGCACATGCGCGTACAGCGCGTCACTAACCAAATTACCGACTCCCGAGTCACCAATCCCGTCTTCTGATGTATCATGGTTAGGCACCAGTTGTTCGACAAACCTGATGCGTATGATGCTGTGCTACATGAGCAAATTAAAACCCGATTCCTGTGGAACAACGGCACATTCATGTGAATACAAAAGAACCCTGCGACATTATCATGCAGATCAGTGAGCCCAACTCACCAGACGAGTTCTAAAGTAAAAATCACCTTACCCCGCTACACCGACATACGGGATGGGACGCTATCATTGCCGTCCGGCCTTGCTGGGTAACTCTTGCACTCGTTACTTAAAGCCGTTGTATTGAGAGGACCGCTTTGAAGCATGCGCCTTACCTTAATAAGCTGGTGACACTCGCTACGTACGCCTTACAGTTGCGGTTGAATGTTTACATGTGAAAACATCTTGGGTTGATGCAGTTGGGCTGGTACAGCATCTCACAGAGCAAGACAAGGTGCGCTTTCTGACGAGGATATGCAACTGTAATGAGGGTTTATACCGGATGTCATACACGCGAAGCGGCGAATGCTAGCCGATGTAATACTAAACGCCTCAGTATCATCATAGTTGAGGTTCTTTTGGAGTAACAGTTGCACACAGAGTACAGTGCGCAACTGCTCTTCCATAAGTCCCGCGCATGAGAGAAAAGGAGCTTCTTGTAGCAGGCGATCTCGTCGTTCTAAAGAAACCCCCTATTCTACTAGAGAGTAGCCGCTGCGAATCATTACAGTATGGAGTCGAAACTGAACATAGGCCTTCGTCGCCACGGAGCATCCGTGTAACTAGACGACCTGCAGGTCCTTGAAAACCTTCTCATTGCCTCTCATAGTTCCTTGCATGCATATTGGACTGTCCTACAACTCGTCAGTCTTTGTATAGACGCCTGTATACTGATCCTTCAGTGTAGCTTCCTGTTGAGACCTACGAACGCCGATATCCCCATGGGGTCGGCTGTCCTTCGTACGATGAGCTGAGGCGGAGATGTCCTCTTAACACTAACCCAGCGCTTCAGAGGTCTATAAAAGACCAGAACCTCCTCCCCATCATCAGGAGCAATCTTCATCTCCAGCACCTTCAACCACATCAATCTTCCACTTAACAACCACAACCACAACATCAACAACCAGCCAAAATGAAGACCTTCCAGACCCTCGCCCTCCTCTTCGCCATCGCGGCCGGCGTCTCTGCCCTCCCCTCGGAGAACAGCCCCTCAATCGACGTAATCACCGACGGCACGTTCACCTACACCGGCACGGCCACCGTAAGCACTTGATCCCTTCCCTTCCTCCTACACTGCCAAACTCGAGAAACAACCCAGCTAACCAACGCACGCAGAGCGCCTTCCTGGCCCGCGGCCTTGAGGCTCGCTGCGGCGAGAACTTCCCGCCGCACTCGGACTGCGTCATCGGACAGTGCCAGTGCTCCAGCGGGTACGGCTGCTACTCGTGCAACGGCGGGCGCGTCCAGTGTCAGCCCGGCCCCGGCAGCGGCCAGTGCTGGACTTAAAGAAGAGAAGCGGACAGGATTCGGGATCCGCCTGCGTCAGGCCGGAGGCTGGCTTACGATGTAGCGTCCGAAACACACCTAAGCATGTCGACCATCTCCGTGCGGCGGGGTCTCGATTTGACCACTGTTGGTGCCTCGGAAAAAGAAGAGCTCGATACTTCTCCTGCCAGTTCTTGTACTTAGTCACTCGTTCATAACCAAAAATCTGATCCGGCCGGTCAAACTTACTTGTATTTGTAAGCTGTGCATATATGTGACTTGGCGGTGAGGGAATGATATCCTAGCCGGCGGTTAGCCCACCAAACAGACCAAGCAACGCCCCCGGCAGCACATATTTCGTGTCCAAGCTATATTCACTCCGTTTAAACGAGCCGAGGGATCATAGGGTTAGGATTGCTTATCCCCGGGGACCCCCAAAAGCGTCATGATGTAGGTGATCCTGGGGGGTGTTAAAACCTCCTCGACTCCCTGTTCCTGGGAGGTACGACTTCTATCACCCAAATCCGTAATAAAAAGGAGCCTACTACTCACAATGGGTCTCTATACCACGCTTCCGGACGGCCTTGAAGAGGTCGACGTGATCATCGCCGGCGGTAAGGCATCCGCTCCCGGCCCAGAGTATCATGAGCATGCACTAACAACACACTTCCTAGGCGGCACAGCAGGTTGCATCATCGCCTCCCGCATCGCCTCCGCACTGCCCTCCCTCTCGTTACTGTTGGTCGAAGGCGGCAGCAACAACACCGGCCCAACCATTTCCACACCTCTTCTCTTCCTGAGCCACCTTGACCCCAATGCGTCCACCAACATCATGTACACGACGGCGCCCGAGCCGCAGCTTGCTGGGCGGCAGCTCAGCATCCCGGCCGGCGGTGTGCTCGGTGGCGGCTCGTCAATTAACATGATGACGTACAGCCGCGCCCTGCTGCGGGACTGGGATGCGTGGGACATGGAAGGTTGGAAAGGGAAGGACATGCTCCCCTTTCTGAAGATGGTGAGTATGAGGGACAACCAGAGGAGATGCGACAGGTGATATCAAAAGATTGACCGTCTTTTTTTTATGTAGACCGAGACGTATCTCGGACCTGGCGATAAGTCAACCCACGGCACCTCCGGTCCCATCCAGGTTTCCCCAGGGCCGTTCGCCTCTCCCCGCGCGGCGGACCAGTTCATGGAGGCGGCCGAGTTTCTCGGTTTCCCTAAAGTAGACGACCTCAACGATTTGGTGACGGCGTATGGTGTGCAAAGAAGCCTGAGGTTCATATCGCCCGTCGGTGTGCGGCAGGACGTGGCGACGCAGTACCTAAAGCCGAGACTCGAGGATGGGAAGCACCCCAACTTGCATGTCCTGCTTGAGCACCAGGTTGTGCGCGTCTTTTTTGAGGGTAAGCGCGCTGTGGGTGTGGAGGTTGTGGCGAACCCCAAGGTCCAGCCCGGGAAAAGCTCCGAGGCACGAAGCATCAGGGCCAAGAAGATGGTGGTCGTGTCCAGTGGCGCATACGGCACGCCACCTGTTCTGGAGCGGTCCGGAATCGGGAGCAAGGAGGTACTGAGACGTGCTGGAGTGGATGTTGTGGCTGATCTTCCTGGTGTCGGGAAGGGGTACCACGACCACTCGCTCGTGATGTACGAATACCATACCTCGCTGGAACCAAGTGAGACACTAAATGCTGCCGTGGCGAACCCCGAGTTCTTCGGCAAGTGGATGCAGGAAGGGAATCCCATCACGGGCTGGAACGGCCAAGAGGTGTCGTTCAAACTGCGTCCGACTGAGAGTGACGTATCCAACCTGGGCGAGAACTTCCAGCGCTTCTGGGACAGCAACTTCAAGCATGGGCCACCTCGGGCCTTGACCCAGGGCGCTCTGGTGATGGCGTCTGCCTCTCGTTCTTCACACACCTCTACAGATTAGAAGAGCTGTACTAACCCCCATCCAGTAGTCTCACTGATCCGTCGCCGGCCCGGCAGAACATCTTGACCTCCAACTTCCCCCTGTACTCCGAGTCACGGGGGCACATCCACATCACCGGCCCGCGCACCACCGACCCCCTCGACTTCAAGAGTGGGATCCTCACAGACGCGGAGGGCATCGACCTGACGGCCCACGTGTGGGCCTACAAGACGCAGCGCGAGATATTGCGCCGGATGCCCGTCTACCGCGGCGAGCTGGCCATCACGCACCCGAAATTCCCGCCCGGATCGGCTTCCGCATGTGTCGACCTGGATACGCACGATGCGGAGGCAGTGAAGAGCCTGGAGTACACGGCCGAGGACGACAGAGCCATTGAGCAGTGGGTGCGGGAGCACGTGAGTACGGCCTGGCATCCGCTAGGGACGTGCAAGATGGCGCCGCGCGAGAAAGGAGGCGTGGTTGACAAGGACCTCAGTGTTTACGGCGTTCAGGGGCTCAAGGTTGCCGATCTGAGTATTGCGCCTGGTGGGATTTCCGCCAATACAGCTAATACTGCCATGGCCGTTGGCGAGAGGGCAGCAGATATCTTTATTCGGGAATTGTCGAAAGGCTTAGATGCTTAACCTCAATTGCTCGAGGCCGAAGTCAAGACCAGGTGGTCAGTTGATGAGGGAAGAGTTGATACATGCTCCTTGGCCAATGCTTCCCTTCCAGCCAGTATTCCCCACATAGATCGATTCCAGTCAATCAGAACGACGCTCTGCAAATCCTTTCACAACAGATGGAGAAGCCGCAATGCGAGAATAGATCTGAGGGGCGAATAGTTCGATGCCGAAGGGCGTATTCGATGTTCGGGACAATGTTGTTTTGACTGGGCGCCAAATGCTGACAAAAGCCACAGCATTGGATAAGAAAGGTGGAGCGGCTATGACGAGGGTACTTCTCGGCCCGGAGCTTCCCAGATTGATCTCCCTCCCCGAACATCTCACAGGCAGCCGTATATAACCTCTACCAGTCTTTCATATACCCCTTTCGTTCACCAATCGCAATACCTGAGCAATTGAACCCAGTTTCTCAAAGATGACGTCCGACAAGATCACCTTCTTTGACCTAACAAGCCGGGATGGCACCGCATGGTCACTGAACCCCTGGAGAAGTGTGTAACACAACTCCCCACCAATCACTCTGCTACCGGGGGTCTAACATGTGTAACACCACCAGTTCGTCTGCTCTTGAACTTCAAGAAAGTTGAATACGAGACAAAATGGGTAGAGTTTCCCCCAATCCCAAAGCTATTATGCCACGAATACTAACAATATGCTACAGGTCGAATATCCTGAGATCCAGAAGACTCTCGAGGGAAAGTAAGTCGCACAGTCTAAAATGGATCCTAAAAAACATCGTGGGCTTCCATCTCATCACTGAAACAGAGTCGCACCCAATGAGGTACCCCCAGGCAGTGTCGATGACCCGCTGTACACCATCCCAGCCATCAAGTTCCCAGACGGCACCTACCTGATGGGCTCCTGGGCCGTGGCAGAGGCAATCAACGAGCGCTACCCAGAGCCAGCCATCGAGCTAAAGCCTGCTGTCAAAGACAAACTCGTCCAATCCATCAGCAAGATCATGGATGCCATTCAACCAATCTTCTTCACCCGCGTTCCCGAGCGCGTGCTCAACAAAGCCAGCCACGAGCACTGGTACCGCACCCGGACGATCTACGCCGGTATGCCTCTCGAGCAGTTCTGGAACGAGAAGGCCGGCGATGTCGCGTGGAAGGCGGCCGAGCCGCACATCCGCGACATCACGGCTATGCTCAAGGAGAAGTCGGATGGACCGTTCTTTGAGGGGAAGACGGTGACGTATGCTGACTTTTACTGGACGGGCTTCCTGATCTTCCTGCAGCGGCTTGGAAACGATGATGTCTTCGATGTTCTCCTGAAGCTCAGCGGGGATGAGAAGGTCCATCTTGATCATCTCAAGGCCTGCGAGCCGTGGTCGAAGAGGAACGACCATTAGTGTCTCGCATATCCGAGTAGGCCTCTGAGCCTAGTACTGTCACACGGGGTTAAAACCGACAATATATTGCCTTACACAATAACACTCTGACCCTCCATCGTCTCCCTCCACTCCCGCTTGACCTCCTCCAATAGGCCCTTTTGCGTGAGCACATCAACCGCCGTTCCCGCCAGGCCCTTGCCACACCTCAAAGCCCGCTCATACGCATCTCTCGTCCCGGCACTCTCCGCAAACTCGGGCTTATGAGGTCCCGTCTGCAGCGGACCAGGCAAGATCGCGAATCCAGCGCTCAGACTCGGCATATCATAGCTGACATCCCCCTGATCTGTACTCGCCTGCGTGCGCCCGCGCACCTCATCCGCATCCTGATCCGTCGGTATCAACTCATCAGGACGCAAGCAGTTGAAATACCGCGTGTAACTCCTCCCCAGCGCGCGATTAGGCACGTGATCAGCATACGCTTGCTCCGGCGTGACCAGGAGCTTCGCACCGCTCGCCAGCGCACCCGCGGCGAAGCAGTTGTCCACTTTTACCATCAGCTCCTTCAACCTGGCCTGCGTTTCGGCGCGCACGACGAACACGCCCGCGGCGCGCGCGTGGATGATGTTGGGCGCCACCCCGCTCTTGGTGATGTACCCCTGGATAATGTCGCCCGGCATGGTCTGCTGCCGCAGGACCGACAGGCCGTTGTAGGCTGTGATCAGCGCGTCGAGGGCGTTGATGCCCATCCACGGCGCGGCGGCGGCGTGCGCCTCGCGGCCGATGTACTCGACCTTGAAGCGCGTGTAGGCCGTTGTGCGCATCAGCGCGCAGTTGGCCACTATCCCCGGGTGGGAGATGAGGTTCAGCTCGACGTTGTAGTCGCTGTAGGCGCCCGCCTGGAGGAGCTTGATTTTGCCCCCGCCGCCTTCCTCGGCGGGGGTGCCGTAAACGACGAGTTTACCCGACAGTTTGTGTTTATGCATCAGGGAGGCTGTTGCTAGACCAGCAGCTACAGACGCAGTGGCGATGAGGTTGTGGCCGCATGCGTGGCCTATACCGGGGAGGGCGTCTGCTAGGTGTTAGGAGGCGGCGATGCAAATGGCTAGGGGGCCAATACCCATTTCGACATTGAAGGAAATCACTGGGCCTTTCCTGTCCGTTCCAAAAATGGCGACCCATGCTGTCTCCATGCCGTATGCAGACCGTATGACCTTCCACCCCGTCTGCGCTTCCATGTACCCGGTCAAGACCTCATGCGCGATGAACTCCTCGAAGCCTAACTCGGGGTTATCGTGGATCTTCTTGTTCACCAGCCACAGGTCGTCGGCAATCCCGTCGACAAAGCTGCTGATGTCGGCAAGGTACTCTGGCCCATCCGCATTTGCTCGAGGGTTCTCCTCGACATCGCCATGGCGCACCAGGACGAAGCCGTCCTCTTCGTCCATCCGAATATTCTCCATGCTCAGCGACTCTCGATATGTTGTGAGGGAATCATGGTGAGAAGTCTGCATGTCTGGATTCTATTGACCCGAAGGATTGGTAGTGGTTTGTCCGTCGGCATGGAATGAGCCATAAGGTTTCTTGGATGGAATGCTTATCTGCGGGGTGAATTACCCTGCGGAGGTTGCACGGTGACGCCAACGAGAGAGCTAACAATACGATGTCATCGCCCGAAACAGTTGACTTTCAGCGATCTCGAAGCGAACACTCCAATTGCCGCGCATTCGGGAAACGGGACGGCCCTCTGTGCTTCAGGTCTTCCGCGGTGTCGGCGCTTGAGCAGAACAACCCTCAACAACTCGACGAATTGTGCAGTTTGTCAACACGCGCATGCTCACCGTCGATAATGCCGTCTCCATCGCATTTGCAGCTGGTTTTTATTAACACTTCGACTCTCACACTTTCCGGCGACGAGAAACTGCAGCTCGCATTCCACCTGCGATGTCCGCTGTGCAATTACTATCGCAGCGTGTTGAAGAGTCAATTCTAGTTGAGCTGCCTCCTTGGCTGCCGTCGAAGATATGCCGACACTGCTTCGCGGTTCAAACACAGAGCTGTGGCCTCGAAGTCGAGTCCATTGTTCAGAGCAGACACGTGTCATGTTGTCAAGCGAGTGCGTCAACGCTGGACACGACCTTCTAGATGGCCGCAATCCAACTCCTTTCGGGAAGGTCGTGGCTCTGAAAGCCGGCGCAACTCTGTCACGCTCGAAAGACCCTCCTGGACTTCACTATCAGGGCGAATGGACCGCAATACTTTCGTATTGTCCGCTCCTATTTTACTCCATGTGGTCAGATCGGTCTTCTGTCTGTTGGTCTGTCAAATGGAGGATGCCCCTGAACAAGATCAGAAGGCACTCGGTGGACATCTGAACTTGGCCGGACGAGTGGCATGTTGGGCGACAGAAGCGGGCATCACTGCATCACCAGGCAGTGAGGGATCAGGGAAAAGTGACTCGGTATCATTTCGGTGCCGTTGTGCGTCTGACGGCGGCATCGCGATATCTGGTACCGACCAGGCGATGCTGAGTCGCATCGCTAACGAGTGTTCGCAGTTGTATTTGGCAGGGTGGTCATGCCAGAAGTGCTGTGGTGGGTGTCAGATTGGTGTCACACAGACCAGCGACTGCCTCCCGCCGGTGCGGACATTCCGGTATGTGTCTAACTTGCGAAGGGGGTGGCCTGCGGTTGGCCATTTGCTCGACAATCTCCCCTGAGCCGTGCCTGGAAAGGAGAGCCTCTACTACACAGTATGTCGAGGCGCATCGAGCGCATGCGGAGACGGATCAGACGCAACATACACGCTCGGCACAAAGGACCCTCGCTTACGGCGCTACTGACAGACCGCGTGATCGATCCTTCCGGGGCGGAATCTTGAGGGCCAGGCTTGTATCACTCGACTGTCCATCTTGCTGGTGGTGGTTGTCTCCCCGCCCAGCCTGCTTTGAACTCGTCCCCTTTGGCGAACCAAAAATATTTCCTGACCTGCCTGGCAAGCTGCGTTTCAGTAATGTGGTGCCTGTGAGACGGGCGTCACTGTGCACTAGTGCTGACTGTCAGCTGGCACTCGACATACCTTACCCAACGAGTCATGGTTATGGCGGCATTCTGTTCTTCAAAGTTGCCACAATCAGTAACCGATTGCGAATTCCGGTCCGGCATGATTTTTAAGTTTATTTGAAGAGTTTTCCTTGAGAAAAGTCTGCAACGTTGCGAACGTGTTTTCAAGACCAAGACGGGAAACTCTTGGTAGGGGGAGACCAATGGTATCGATGGGAGCAAGATTATGCGGTGTCATTCAGGGCTGGAAAAGGGACACGTTAATTCCCCCTGACAGGAAAGCTTAATCCTACGACAACCTCACCCTACTGCCCTACCACCACGCTAATCAGGCGCATCTAGGTTATCGATCCTTCGATACTACAGTCCATCATGTCTGTCCCTTACAGCATCAGGATTGCCGCCACGGGGCGTCCCGGGGGTGGCGTCATTACCCCTGGTGCTATTCCTCTTCAGGCTTCCTCGGTCGTTCTCTCGTCCTGATCCTTCTGGCTTAAAAATCACTCGCCGTCAGCGGTGGATCGGTCACGGTGTCGCCGAGCCACACCTGCCCTATTAGCTGCCTGTTCATTGGATCTTGAAACGATCCGTGTGATCTCGGTGGGCAGTTGGTGGTCTCCAATGGTGCAATACATGGAGACGTTCGGCGGTCGTGTGCATCGACGTCTTGGGCACACCAACAAGCAACATGGATGGCCTAGGCTGGAGAAGGCGAAGTAAACGTAACACATACGTTCAGGCACCATGTTGTTGTCTAACAAACCCCATTGTACGCAGTGGCTTCCTCAGATATAAAGGTCTGCTGGTCTCCCAGGCTCAGTTCATCTATTCTCTGCTCATCGGGACAAACTTCACTTTCACCCTTCACTGCACTCCTTAGATCAACAGATCACTTTCATTCCTTTTCGATCGCTCAGATCACTCTCACTCCTTCGCTCTCAGAAGCAACTATATACTTTGACTTCTACACTCCTTCAGCCACCACTTGCAGTTCAACTGTACATATTCAAGAACTTTACACTCTTTAACCTTCTTGGTACATACTTCACCTTTCTTCAAAAAGATACCCATCAACTCCAAAATGTTCACCACCATCGTCTCCGTCCTGGCCGGCGCCGCCCTCACCATGGCCGCGCCCCTCACCTCCAGGGCCACCGGCGTCTCCATCACGCCGCACGACATGTACTCCTCCTCTGTCGGCGTGCTGGGGTGCAAGATCAACACCGACCGCGTCGCCTACTGGCCCATGCCGGTGGACTGCAACAACATCTGCGTCAAGGTGACAGCCAACGGCCGCTCCGTCAACCTGCTCCGCATCGACACCTCGGGCGGCGCCTACGACATCAGCTACGACGCCTGGAACTACCTCGTCACGGGCCAGTCCGCCACAGTCAAGCCGACCCAGGGCGGCGGCATCTCGGCGACCTACGAGACCGTCTCCGCCGACCAGTGCAGGGACCTCATCCGCACTCCCGGAAACAAGCTTCCCCTCAGCGGCGCCAACAGCATGAACTACCTCGCCAGCTGCCTCAACCAGCCCAGCAGCTGGGTCGCGAAGAACTACCAGCTTTACAACATCCTCAACCCGGTTTGCACGTGGGGATACGACGAGACGTGCACGCTCAACTGGCCATCGCAGAACCAGGCTACCTGCCCGCACCAGCTTGGTGTGCCCAACCCGCTTACTAGCCAGCCCGTTTACAACATCCAGTACGGCACTGGCAAGAAGGTTTTGGCCCAGTAGAGATCTCGAGGTTAGGAGAGCTTGGTTATAGGGGGATGTGTTTGGATAAGACCGGTCTTCTGGTCGAAGCAGATAGCTACCTAGCCAAATTATTTAGCAATCTAGCTTACTTATCTATATTCGCGTACCAGTGGGGAAGTTAACAGGTGAACTGACTGTATTTGCAGCAATAAAATGTTGGGGGCTATTTCTAGACCACTAAGCATTGTACTGGGGTCGTCTCCAGCATGTGTTGGAGAAACTGTAAGCTGGAATCAGGGGCTGGTAAACATCATCACATGCTTGTATACATGTTGCATCAGTGCATACTTGGCAAGTCAGGTACATGTGGTTTTCGGTCTAGCCTTTGGTCTGGCCTTCGAACCGCAAACAGGAGTACACAGCTCACAGATCGGCTAGACAAAGGACACCTATGTGTACATTCCCCGAAACCCCTTTCTCCTCCGTCTCCCCCAACTCACTCCCGACAACCCCCGTCCGATAACCCCCCTTAAGCAAGCGCCTGCTCCGTAAAATTGCTAAACCCCTGCGCCCTCATCACATCCGCCACGCTCAAGCCCGTAGCATCAAACGGCGCCTTTAGCGAGGCGGCCGAGTTGGCGTTCTCGACGTCGCTGCCCTCGACGGCGGGGTCGACGAGGGGCACGATGCCCCTGAGCTCAGGGGTGGCTGGCAGGCTGGCATCGGAGCAGATGGTCGGGATCGACTGGGCCGAGGGGTTGAAGTTCTTCTCCGCCGCGACGAGCTCGATCGCGCCGGCGAGGACGGCCGGGTCGTTGCCTAGGGAGGCGACGATTTCGTCTGCTAGTTGGAGCTGGGGGGGGACAGTTAATCGGAGTACCTATGGATGAGAAGTCGAGCAGGGTAAAAAAGAAAAGGAGGGAGAGGGGGGCAAGGGGAGATTGAGGGAGGGAAGGGCGGGAAGGGGCAACTGGAGGAGACGAACCTTGGCACACGCATTCGCGCCGGCAAGGAGGACGCCGGGCGTCTGGCCCGCAAGAGTGGGTGCTTCGCCCGGGTTGCCGAAGTCGGAGAGGCCCTGGATCCTGGCCTGGACGACGCCCTCTTTGCCGAAGCGGGCTTCGGTGAGGGCGATGATGGCCGTAAGGAGGAGGAACTTGGACTGCATGGTGAAGGGAAAGATAGAATAGAAGAATGACGGTTAAAAAGGTTGTATGTAAAGCCGACTAGCGGGTATTGAAACAAGAAATAGAAGTGAAGAATGGAAACGACTGTCGAGCCTGTCGAGCAGAAAGGAGAGAATAGCTGGAGGCAAAGTTGGAGAGACTGAGCGGGAGGGAAGGGGAACAGTGGGAGGTGAACTTATAGAGATCATGCTGGCGGATGTCGAATACGTGATGGGCTAGGTCCCATTGCGTAGTCTTGACGGTCAGAAGAAGCGTGTCTTTGGCGTGGCATAACTTTCCTTGTGCGTTGCCCCTGAATGACGGAATAGCGTTTGGAGTGCTTTCGTGTGGGAGTTGGGTAAACTGTAGGTCTAAGCGACTTGTATCAACTTCGCGGCAGACCGTCGAGACGGGGACTGCTCGATTGAAGATCGGGCATTGTTGCTCAAGCACTCTTGGCTGAATTGATGCCGCCCAAGACGGCTTGGGAGCCGTCCAGGAACTCAAGCCTGCATTGCCCCTTTTTCTCGAATACAATCTGAAGCGTAGAGTCTTCGGTCTCAAGGTCAGATATTCCATCGCTGAGATTACAGTGGTTGCACTTATTCTCCGCTTTGTGCACGATGATTGGAAAATCTTGGCTTCTGCTCTGGTTAATTGAGCTTGGTGGTTGCCAGCTCTTGAGTTTGATATGCCGTACTTGAGCCGCGATGATCGCCTTGTTGAAACGGCTCTCAACACCAGCCGGCAGCGCAAACAAGTAACCAAGACAGGAATGTCCATGCATCGGGTGTCCTTCTGCAAGGTCACTCTAACATCTTGCAGCAAGAACTTCGACAACAAACTTATGCCGTATCTTCCGTATTCTTGGATTGATATGCCCAGCCGGCATCTGTAACGCTGCCGCAACAGACAAGAGTCCTTGGTTCTCCAAGCAATAGAATTGCAAACAAAGCAAAGAAAGCCTCTGGGAGAACGACTGTTTTCTATGACGATGATCGTCCACTAGGAAGGTCTTGAACATTGGATAAGGTGCTGACATGGGCTTGACTTTCGGACAGCTGCCGCAGTCATCAATAACTGAACCCAGACTTCTGATCCCTGGACCTCTTCGACTCCTGATATACTATCTGGAATTCCTCCTCAATGCTCCTATTCCAGTCTTCTTCAGTCTTCGTGGGCTTCCATCCAAGATCGCGACTCCTATCGGAGGATGTCATCGACCTATGAATGTTAGCATGCCTGTGACATCTCTTCCGCATCCAACCACACTTACCTAGAAGCAAACCCCAGCTCAGCCAACTGCGCATCTCCCCCATGCCATTTCTCTCCCGCCTCCTTAAGCGTGATAGACACAGGCGTCGGCGTCGTAAACGCACCGGCCTCATACCCAGCCTGTCCAATACCCTGCGCAACTTCCAACCAGCTGTGTCTCCCTGCGCCATTGAAGTAGAACCCCTGTCTTCCGAACCCGATCGCTTCCCCCGCGAGGGCCTTACCCAGCACAATTTCGTACAGATCGACCAGATCATCAATGTGCACATGATCCCAAACGCCGCTGTCCTCACCAGCATACTGCGCCACTCCGCTCTCGATCGCTTTCCTCATCATTAGCGGCACTTGTATCGAGAGTTTGTTGAAGGCGCCCGAGCCGACGCCGTAGATGGTAGGACACATGAGGATGTACGTCTTCATGCCCGTCTCCTCGCCCGTTTCGACGACGGCTACGTCGCTTGTGCGCTGGAGGTAGGGCTCGAAACTCTCCCTCTCCTTGAGATAAGGGTAGATCTCCTCTTTGTCGGAGAAGATGCGCCCTTCAGGGTGGAGGTATTTCTTGGTGATGGGGTAGTCTCCGAGGTTGGATGTTCCTGATGTCTGTGGCATCTAGTTAGTGCCCGTGTTTTGATATCGACGGAGTAAGTGTAGACTCACATGAATATAGTGCACTGCCTGTGTACTTGTCCTCTGCCTCTCCGCCAGGCCGAGGATCAGGGCTTTAGCGGAGCCGGGATGGTAGCTAACGGCCGTGTGGATGACGATGTCGTGCTCACTCGCGACCTTCTTCAGTAGCTCCGAGTGATCGAAGTCCCTGAAGAGAATCGGGCTCACGCCCATGCCCCTGAGGACATCGGCTTCGGACTGCTTGCGTACGAGAGCGGATATGCTCAGCTCTCTGATCGCGGAGTTGGATGATGCTTGGAGCCGGGCTAGAACTGATCCGCCTCTGTCTGTTATGAGTGTTTGATCGACCTCAAGATTGGTAGGTGTATATGACTTACATGTAGCCCGTTGCGCCTGTTAGAAGGAGTTTCCTTCCTGACATTGCTAGAAGTGTTGATCGTTTGGGGAAGGATCTGCAGAAATAGTCCTGTCTCACAGTCTGCTTCTAACGGAAACTTGTCAGAAGTATTCAGCTCGAACTTGTTGTTGCTGAGGTTTCCAAGTGAGTCGACATCGCGGCTTTTATATCACCGGAGCCCTACACCGAGGCGGCCCTCCTGTCCGCGTTTCTTTAGAAACACATGACGAAATAGTGAAGATCAGATACATATTCCTAGTTCTTCACATTCCAGAGTAGCAAATAACTGAATCTGTCGAGGCGTATTAACAGATTCAAACTGCGTATCCGGGGCTATGACGGTGTATGTCCGATAAGAGATCGGACATACGCGGACCCGCATCGGCGAGCTGGTGCTCCGCAAACCTGGAAGGTCAGGGTGTTCATGAGAACAGTTGCAGAGGGTCCATCTTGGAAGACAAGTTTGCGGTTCAAGTTCGTTCCAGGACCCAGCAGGGCAAGCTCCATCTCGTGCCTTGCTCCGCTGAGAGTTCGACGATTCGGCAGGAACGGTGGTCGCGATGAATGCGGGGAAGGCACGACGAGTTGACGACGGGAACTTGGAATGCAGAACCCTCGACTCGACTTATCAAGCTGCCTTCCGTCCTTCTTCAAGCACTTTACAAGCTCGTCTTTCACCAAACTTGAAAACAACATCCAGCTCCACGACTGTTCTCCTGCTCCTGAACGCCAACTGAGAAGGATCGTGTGCGCAACCCAGAAGATCACGACGTCGGCGTCATCCCTGAACATCCTGCCGCAGCGCTAACCAGAATCTTCCTAGCTCCCGCATCCCGAGCGGTTGCCGAGACAGATCAAGTCCTCGTATCATTGGCCGGCCTCACACCCCGGATCAACTCCCCTGTCATCGACCGTGAGACTTAAGGTGGCAGAGCTCAAATGAGGGCTCTCCAACCAACGCTGCCACAATGTCTGGCCGGCACTCGCAGCCTCGCCTGCCACAACCCCCTCTCTTGTGCTTCTTCGCTTCTTTTTTTGCTTTTGAGCGTACCCAATCGCTGATGTTGTGTTGCTTGAGCGTTCTAGTTTGCCTTTCGATCGCCATGCTACAACAGTTTGTTTAGCTGCGAGCCTCGTCCTTCCTTGCCGTCCTCGAGCGATCATCCTCGAGATACCCTCCTCCCTCGACGCCACCTTTGCGAGTCCGACAACCGATTCTCGAGTCTTGTGGCAGCAAGCCCCGAACGCCAAATGGAGAAGCGCGACAGCAATGATGCCTCGCAGACGATTCTCGGCGTCGTCGCCCTCGTGGTGTCGGTTGTCGCCCTGATCGGAACCGTACTGCAGGTCGCCCAACAATACTATGCCTCGGCCGCGGGATACGCAGAATGCGGCGAAAGCGTCATGGGGAAATGGTCCGAGAGCAAGAAGCGCGTCTTCCGCCTCTCCGAGTTCCGATTCGAGGTCCAATTCGAGACGCCCGTCATATTCGTTTCGCCCCCGACAAATACCAAGGGTCCGGTCAAGGGCTCTGAGATTTGCTTCGTTAAAGGCACAGACGAAAGTCTGAAGAAGACCCGCACGCTTTTGCCTTCTGATGATCGAAAGCAACGCGACGACCTGGTGGACCGTGCCAAACAAGTACATACGGCTGATAACGAGCGCGCCACGTGGTACATGTTGCTGTCAGAACTGCAGAACATGGAAAAAGAGAGCCAGGAATGGCAGCAGAAACAGTACGGCAAAAGCCCACCTACAAAAAACCGACAGGCTGAATTCAAGGACCACACTCTTGCTGTGGCCCTTCAGTCCAAAAAGCGCAGCTGGGATACAATGCCGAGCAACGTCAAGCGGCCATACGCAACGTCCACCATGTGCCATTTACTTGAGATTGCCGCCATGCTCGGCGTGCATTGGAAGGAGTTCAACCGCTCGACTGACAGGTATCGGGGGGAGGGTAACGGCTACATCCTAACGGGCAACAAAGTCGACGACCTCGGCCTGATGTTCACGTTCCTAATGTATGGCAAGAGTCGATTCCACGAGAACCGCGTCGTCCCGGTCGACGAGGTCAAGGAGCTGTGCTGCGGCTATGTCTCGACTATCTTTCGTAAAGATATCGACGGACGACGCCTGGAGTTGACCGAGGAGGAGCCGCAGGATCTTAGCATTCTCCAAGTGGGGAGTCCTAACGACCTTGCAGAAGCCATGGTCCTTATCGGCTGTAATACCAATACGGCGAACTACTTCCGGTCCGACAAGACCAAACATGGCCATCTCTTTCCCAGTATGCATGCCTTGTGTCCATTCCTACGCCCCTTCCCCGTACTAACATGTACAGTTGCCTTCGAGCTGGTCGGTATGCTGAGCAAGAACCTGCATATCCCCAACAGTTGCTTCCGCATGCTACCCAATCCAACGCCCTACCACTGGGACAAGAAGTTCTTCTCCTTGCGCAAATTACTACAAGAGTACAAAAAGAAAGTACAAGACGACGATATCACACTGCAAACACCGGAAGTCCGTCGCCTAGCCCGCCTCGCGGAGGAGGTAGAGCGCGAGCTGCGTCCAGGACCGCAAGACTTCAGCATCCCGCTGCTGGACGCATTACACGACGCAATCGACGAATGCGACGACTTTCTCCGGGACCATGAGTCGCGAGAGCTCGTGACGATGGTCCTACGTGAGCATTTCCAGGAAATCCTACGCATGGTCAACGAAGACCCTACTGACACCACCACTGCTACCACAATTGCAACTGACGGAGCAGCCACAAGCCCAACATCACCTTCCTCTCCCGAGCAAACACAGGGAACCCGCCCCCCGCGCTTCGACGACCTCAACTCCGCCTCGCCAGAAGAGAAACAGGAGAAATTCATGGACATCTACTTCGCCGTCGTCCTGCCCCGCGTAATGCGACAAGCAGTTGAAGCCTTCCGCCGGCGGAAAACGACGCGGTATGCGCCATCCCACCACGGCCGCGACCCCTCAAGCAACAGCATCCACTCCCCCCCTCCCACGCCCGCACAATCACCCCGCCCTGCGGGCCTGCACGAGACGCACAGCCACGGGTCGGGGATGTTGACGCCCGGATTGCACATCCAGATCGATGAGTACGAGATGAGGGAGAATGGCGCTGGAAGGAGACACAGCCACGAGGAGTTGACGGGGGAGAAAGGGGAGAAGACTGGTGATGGCGGGAGAAGAAGAAAGTTGTGTAGGGAAGATACGACGGAGAACCTGGACACGCAGGCGAATAATATATGGTGCCATTTGGTGTTCCGGATGTTGTGCTGGTTGATGCTGCATGATTTCCACAAGAAGGACGTGCAGATTAGTAAGAGCGAGTTGTTGGGGAGTCGATTGCCGGTTTACATCGCCTGATCATGGCCTCAAGGTGCATTGGGATGTCGCAGAGGAAACAAATGGCCCATCTACAGCGACTGGGTTCAAGGGGCGAAGCTATTGGGAGACTGCAAGCATTTGCATTTTGCATCGTGTGTTTAGGGAGGATTATCATGTGGGGCCAAACTGCATCTACGAGATTACAGCATCATCTATGACAGGATATTTCCGCTTTGGGACGCCGAAGGCAGAGGAGGCTACGTGGGAGGTCCAGCCCGGTGGGAGAAGACCACATGGGTTTCGGTCAGGAGGCCCAAGGTGTGTGGTTGCGTCGCTCTGCTGGCGCCTGTTGACGGTTGGTCTCTTGAAATACGTGCTGTTTAACGAGCTACAATCGCTTCTCCGTTCCTCCTTGATTCATCTTTTATCTTCCAGCTGGCCCTCTTTTCATTCTCATACACAGTATATCGCACAGTTGGAGATGAGTAGGGCGAACTGTCCAGCAAACGCACAGCTGAACAACTGACGACGACATATCGCAGCCTGCGGGTCCAGCGGAGGGACCCACTCAAATTAGGGGTCCACTCGAGCTTCTCCCCCGAGCTTGCCCTTGGTGCTTGGCGGCTGCCGGGGGCATCGGCGCGGTTCCTAACCTTCACCTGAGCACCTGAAGTACGTAGTAAGCTGCATCGCACCTGCATCCCGTCGCAGAAGCCAGAAGCAGCAAAGAGCTTCCAACATAATCCCCCATCTAGCAGCCCAATTGCTTGTTTTCGCCCTTACCCGAAACGCTGTTCCCCTTATTTGCATCGACAGAGCACAAGGCTGCCGGCTGGTTTCCTCTCTCGGGCGTCAGAGTATCACCGAATCGCACACTCTGGGAGCTCCCACCTTCAACATCGACACCTGCATCAACAGCCACCATCGATCGATATAGCTTTCGATTGTAGGGTTTCTTAGTGATCTTACTTATCCTTTCTTACTGGTACGTTCTGGATTTTGGGGCGCTGATTTGTCCTGCGAATGCGCGAACTGTCGCACATGACGTGAAGCGTCTGTTCGTTTTGTCATGACGCCAGTCACACGAGCCTCGAGACATACTGCTGGAGCCTCTTACCGTGGCTTGTTTGCTGCGAGGCTCATGCAATGCCATTCATCGTCTGGTATCTGAAGTTCACCTTCGACTAATGCAGCTTCTGGTACCAGGGACATGTCCGATCGATCGTTCTAGACGAACCGACGACATACACATACCCCGATCCACGACCATCCAGGTCCAGCGAGTTATCTTACCCAGCGACATTGGTACTGGTAGAGGACGATATAAGTCTACTCCAGCTACTGCACTACTGAAGTTCACCATCCGACGGACCACCACCCCAAAGCCACCTCCAATCGCTGCGGGTGCCGAGGCTACTACAGCCTATTCCATACCCAACACCCCAGCGATACCTGCCTCCTGCAACTTGCGGCCATATCCACTGCGAGTATCGCAACCCGCATTACAAACATAGCAAGATGGACGAGATGCTGGAGCCGCTCTCAGCTGCGGCTGCCGCTCTCGGTGCCTCCGCCGCGAACGCGCCCTCACAATTCCAGGGCCTTCTGAGCTCCCTCGACACCATATCAAGAGCCACATCTCCTGGCCTACCTTCTGACGACAGCTCCGGCCAAGATGACAAGAAGCGATACCGCCCGCGGACCTTCAAGTACTTCCGACTACTGCCCTTCGAGGTCGAGGAGGAGTCGGCTCGGGACGCCGCCCTCCACGGCATCCTCAAGAACCTCTACACAGCGATAATGGCCGAGGATTTCTCGCCGGGCGCTCTGCACTGGACGAGGGAGCTGCAGGGATGGCTCAACCTCAAGTTCGAAATGACCCGGGAGCTGCGGGCGAGGCTGGCGCAGCTCTACTACCACCTCGCCTTGGCGCCCGGTCTGGACGCTGTCACGGCAGATAGGTTCTGCAAGATGCTTGTCACATTAACCCGCAAGAAGCATTACCTCAAGCCCGGCGTGGACTTAACCCTTGACTGGAGACCGATATGGAAGGAACTCAAAGGGCTAGTTCTTCCCTCCGAGACTCCCTCACATCAAGGAAGCCGGAGACGGTCCAATAAGCATCTGCTTAAACTGGTTCTCCATGCAAACTCCTATTTCGACCCGAAGGACAGGCGGGAAATGCTGGAAGAGATCCTCCCATACTTCAGCACTTCGGACCTGACGAACGCCTACATCGTTGCCGGAGCAATAAACCTCATGATACCCACGGAGCCTGCACCTGTCACCGAGCCGCAGTCGCAACCATCGGACTTTGTCCCAACATTCTTCCATTTATGGTCTCTCATGACCCGGTCCAAGTCGATGGACGTGTGCTGGATCGACCTGTACTCTCGGATGTCTCGAGACTATCTATCGTGCACGCATGTTCCGTTCTCCGGCCACGGCATCTTCACCAAGGAGCAGTCCGACTTGATCTTCACGGCCATCCTACGACTGACAGAGATCCCCGTGGGCCAAGCAAACTCGCCGTACGCTACCATCGACTACTCAGCGGGGCTTGGCATATTTCTGGAAAAGGACAAGAAGAAGTACCCAGTTCCGTACATGATCGCCCGCTGGATTGCATATTCACTGTCGCCCTTGTGTCTTACCCAGGAGAACTCGATATTGTCGAACTTGGAAGGACTCATCGAGTCGGTGGATACCTTCTTCCACCCTTCGAACCAAGGTAGCTGGACAAGCTTCCTGGCTCAGCTGACTTTCTTCCTCACGGATATCTTCGTGTCGCGCAGGAACCGCGAGCAGAGCGGCGAGCTCAATGTTCCGCCAGAACGGCGCATCAACGACGAGCTCAAGAGACGTTTTGTCCTGGCTCTGCGCGAGGTCACCTTCATGGGCCTGTTCGCAAAGAGTTCCAAGGTGGTGAACTACTACTACTCCACTCTTCAAGGATTGACCTACCTCGAGCCAGATCTCATGCTCCCCGGAGCGCTGCAGCGGTTCTACCCCAGTCTGCAAGGCTTGGTGGAAGTCCACCGCACGACGTCGAGTCTCTGTGGTCTCCAGATGATAGCGAATATCATGTCCAGGCAGAAGGGCTACCGATGCCACATCACCGCTCTTCTCGCACTGGCTCTTCCAGGCATAGACGCCAATGATCTGAACAAGACGCAGTACACCTTGAACTTCATCCAGAGCGTTGCCTACAGTATCCCGTTCGAGTCGCTCATCAAGGAGCATGACGAAATCCAAGACACCAGCCTTGCCCAGCAATGGGTACAGGGTGAGATGGAGCGAATGGAACACGAAGGACAGGATGTCAAGATCGACTACAAGACTGAGTTGTCCGACGAGGTGGAAGCCAGCATTCTCCGGTCTTCGACTGCTGGCTTCGGAGAGTTTGTTCTTGCTCTGCTCGGCAAGGTCTTCACCCTCCTTGAGAACCTGCCCGATGCATCGCACATCCGGTCGAACACGCCAGAGGAGAACGTGATCAACACTCTTCCGGCGGCATTTACACCGTTGTTTGCGACGCTCTCCCCAGAGCTCTTTGACCTGGTACTGGACAAGCTGGCAACGTTTGTTTCAAATCACGTCGTACACCAAGCGAGGGATGCTATGGCCTGGATCTGTAACGCGCTCTGCAAGGTCAATCCCGAAAAGACGCTTAAGGTCTTCATACCCATGTTAATCGTCAACATCCGCAACGAGATCGACCACAATGGCGCGGCATCAGACAGGAGTAGTGGCACAGAAGTGCTACCTCGCGACAGGGCGCTGGTTTGGCACGTCAGCATGCTTAGTATGTGTGTCGTCCATGTCGGCAGCGAGGTGTTGAAGTACAAGTCGGAACTTCTGGGCATTGCGCAGTACATGCAGGAGAAGTGCCGAGGCCTGCCTACCATCCACATCTCGAACTTCATCCATCACCTGCTGCTCAACCTGACGTACACTTACCCCATTGACAATGCGCTGTACGAGCCTGATTTGGTCAAGCGCGGATTGGATATTGACGACTGGGGTCGCATCACTAAGCCGGATGAGCTGACGATCAGGTGGCATCGGGCTTCTCCGGCAGAGCTGCAGTTTGCTGTTGAGCTCTTCGAGCAGCAGACTAAGTCCGCGTCCCAGAAACTGGAGGACCTGATGAGCGAGAATCCGCCCGTCACGCGGAAGGGCAAGAACAAGGAATGGTCGGACGAGCTGAACAGGAGTCTGGCCGCACTGCGACTGGTCATTTCCGGCGTGGCGACGCTCTTTGACCCTGAGCGTGCCTCCGGTGACACCAGGAGGACATCAGTCGTCAACGGCAACGTGCCGATGGAGCCGGGCGAGGACACCGTAATGGAGGAAGACGACGACCCGCTCGCCGAAGTGGCGGACGATGAGGAGCTTAGACGCCAGTTCCGGTACCCTGCCGGCTACTTGCTCGAACCTGAGAGTCCCCTCTATATCCGCATCCACGACATCCGGGAAGACATTGGCCGTCTACTTTCGCGGACACACACGTTCTTGAATGCCAGTCAGGAGGATGATGTGTCTTGCTTCACACATCTCTATGCCGCGTATCGGACATGGATTACAGACGTGGGTATCGAACGGTCTGCACATCCCTTCGAACGCCTGGTACGGCTCTACAAAGCGGACATCGCGCCATTCAAGATCAGTGGACTACGGAAGCCTTACCCAAGGCCGTTACTCATCAAGCGCGCCGACGCCTACCAACTCCAACGGGTGAAGTACAATGCGGTCCATCGCAAGAAGAGCGAGCTGGATAAACAGCTTCTCCTCGATCTGGCGGAGTCCTGTGTATCCTCGTACGCCGATGTCCGGCGTGTGGCCCAAGGCGCCCAGGACTCGTCGCTCAAGGTGTTAATAGGCGGCCGGACTCTCGTCGTTCCCGTCATCCTCGAGCGCTTCCGCAAGGCGCTGGAGAGCAACGACCACGATCGTATCAAAGGCGCAATGTACACTCTCCTGTTCAGTTCACTGATAAAGACATTGATGCGGGACTGGCGGTTTGCGCCAGACCTTATGCGGCTCTACATCAAGACCGCAAGTGTCGACAAGCAGTCCATTCAGAGCCTCGGCGGCACGGCTCTGTATCCTCTCCTGGAGTTCGGCCGACCCTTTGAGCGCATGGTCATCTTCGACAAGAGTCTTGTGGAGTCGATCAAGCCCGAGGAAGACTGCACGCCGTCCATCGAGAGGCGGCATTCCTTCATCGTCGAGAGACGAACGAAGGTCGAGGAGAAGAAGGCGAAGCTCGGCATCGAGCTTATTGAGCTGGCGAGGACGTCGCATTGGAAGGTGGCCAACCGCTGCGCGATATTCGCATCCAATCTTTGCGTACGGTTCGACACGCTGGCTCCGAGCGAGTTCATTGATCTCGTCGCAAATGGTACCAACGATCCCCATCCGGGTCTGCGGTCCAACTATCAGTCTGCGTTCTCTAGTATCTGTTCTGCGATTGATATGCGAGCGATCTACGGCCACAAGTACGAGAACTTCCTTCGCGAGAAGGAGAGCTACAGTCCGAACTTCAAGGTGGACGTCCCATCGGACGACCCGAACTGGACGGAGAAGCACCTGGCATCTTTCGAGAAGTTTGACGGTGCTGAGTACTTTGTTGATGCAGACCACCCTGGCTGGCTCGTCTGGGGCAAGAACTTCACCGCGACGACTGCCAATCCCGAGCCGTTCTTGGGTTACGACGAGCTTGAAACGGCCGCAAGGACACAGATCGGAAAGATCCTGACCAAGGAGTGGTTCAAGAAGCAGTTCGACTTCCTCAAGCAAGAGCCAAGAGACCAAAGCCACGACAGGTTCCGGATGCAGAACGTCATCCTGCTCATGCACGTCCTGGACATGGTCAACTACGGCGTCACAGAAGTCACATTCGACGAGATCAAGGAGCTGACAAAGGAGGTCTATGGCGACGGAAGCGACAAGCATCAACACCGCGCCACGGCAGAGATCCTCGGCGCGATGCTGTCGGGCACCAACGATGACCCGCGCGAGTACCGGGAGGCGAACTGGGGCTTTGCGGCGCCCATGATGCTAAAGATCATTGCCGATGACCTGACGCCGGACAACCTGCAGTACTGGATGACCTGTCTCCATCAGATCATCGATGCTAGAGACCCTCGGAAGTCGAAGGAGCTCATGCAGGCCCTCAGCGCCTTCCAGCTGGACATATCCTCCAACGCAGCCTTCAAGGACTCCTCCAAGGTCCAGCTGCTCGAGTTCTGCGTCAATGACGCGGGCTGGCACTTCCGCCACGAGAAGCCCATCCTCGACGACTTCCTCGCCCACATTGACCACCCCTACAAGACGGTGCGCGAGTCCATCGGCCGCGTGATCGCCACGATCTACCGCACCCGCTACCACGAGTCCTTCCCTAACGTCGCCGCCCTCCTCGAAGCCAACAAGGCCGACTCCTCCATCGGCATCCGCCCCTACAAGCCCACGCCCGACTTCTCCTCCACCATAACCGAGGTTTTCTCCCGCCTCGAGAAGTGGCGCCACGAGCGTCAACCAGGCCAGCAGACGCCCTCCTCCTACACCTCCGGCTCCAAGACGGTCCTCATCTGGCTCGACAGCATGCTCTCTTCGCAAGAATGCACCGAACTAGTCCCCTTCTTCCCGGAGCCCTTCATGGACGAACTGCTCCACATGATGGACGTAAAAGAAGACCCGGAGCTTATGAAGCTAGCCTACCACGTCTACCGGCACCTGCCCAACATCCCCCTCCGCGCAGGGGAAGACGAAGCCTTCATTTCTGCCCTCATCCGCATCGGGAAAGGCGCCGCGTCGTGGCACCAGCGCCTGCGCGCCCTCATCAACATGCAGGTCATCTACTTCCGCCGGCTCTTCCTCACGGGACCCTCACAGCGGATGCTCCTCTTCGACGCCGTGGGGGACATGCTCGGCGACGTGCAGCTCGAGGTCCGCGACGCCGCGTCCGGGACCCTGGCGGGCATGATCCGTTGCTCGCCCGAGGCGATACGGAAGCCCATCATTGAGACGCTCCGCTCGAGGTTCGAGCTCGAGCTCAAGCGAAACCCCATGCCGAAGAAGAAGGTGCCGGGGACAGAGACGCCCATTGACACGCACAAGCAGATTTTGAGAAGACACGCCGCTGTGTTGGGCTTGGGAGCGCTGATAGAGGCTTTTCCCTATGCCACGCCGCCTCCGACTTGGATGCCCGGGGTGCTGGCGCATCTCGCTACGAGGGCGGCTGGGGATGCGGGGATTGTGGGTAAGACGGTCAAGGGGATACTGGCGGAGTTCAAGAAGACGAGGCAGGATAGTTGGGCTGTTGATCAGAAGGTATGATTCCCCCCCCTTTTACGTTCTTTCGAGGTTCAATAAGGTGGAGTTCAAAAGATATATGTGGAATGATACGCTAACGATGACCAAACAGTACTTCACACAAGAACAGCTCGAGGATCTGGAGGGTGTGTTGTGGAAGAGTTATTTTGCGTGAGCATAGGATGGTGTGGTGGCAATGCCAAGGGTTTGTGGTTGTTTGGGTACGAATATTGTGGTACATAGGAGAAGAGAGGTCTCTTCAGACGAGAGCACACATAGACAGAAGACAGACATGGCTGCTGAGATTGGGGTGGCCGAGCGTAATGGGACTGGGAATGTAACGTACGACGAAAAGGTGATGATGTCTATAGCATTGCTTGCTTGCTTGCTTGCATTGACGGGATGTGATGGGATGGGGGTATGGATGGTTCAGCTAGTTAATACCTTGCTAGAGGTCAATGTTCGTGAGAGGCGTCGAGCGTTATTGAAATTTCTACTCCTTCTCTGTCATCAGCGGCTCGCAACAGAGCGTCAAAGGTATAAAAATGCTGTACGCAACCGCCAATCCCATGGCACGAGCCCTTTTATTCGATTAAGATCACGGCGCCATTGTTGAAGCACGCTTCACTTGAAGCCAGCGGCATCCCCACCCGAATAACCTCCTCAAGCCGTGTCCTATTTCCAACTCAACATGCACGTAACGATTAGACTACTGTACATCAAGATGAGTTCAAGAGTTCGAGAAAGAGAGGAACTGTGTACCACCAGCCGCCCGCCCTCTTGCCGCCAGAGGTTGTCCGTGCGGTACTATTTCCGTCTCCGGATCTTGGAACTTCCATATCAACCGTCGTATCAGATCGCGCAGATTGACGATTTATGCGCGCTTAACCGCCGCTTTTTCATGCAGGGACCACCCACGTTGACAAAACTAACTAGAAAGAAATGTCTGTACGATCCTTTAATCCATCGCCTGGTTTCGAGATGATGTCGTTAAGATGGAAGTTTAAGAATAACGGCGCTTGTGGTTAGGCGCCGGGAGGCGCGCGGTGTGTGGCGTGGACTTAGATATTTGCTCATTGTTGGTTGCAAGTGAAGTTCCGGGACCATGGGACGGAATCTTGCGAGGAGATCTCGGGTGTGTTTGGGTTGCCGCCCCAGCCTCGGAGCAAGCGCGTACCTTAGGCTAGAGAGGTTGGCGGCTGCACAATGCACATCTCAAGAAGGGCGAGGTCTGGTATAGGATGCTGGTCGAAGGTCGGCATAACGGGAACAGAACCACAGTCCGAAACGGTGTAGCGCTATCACGGCCTGGGGCGGTCGGCTACCTCAATTTCCCGTTGAGTGCCGCTTCGCTGTGCCACCTAGGTCGACAGGTATCATACCTAACACAGTCGAGGTCAAAGCACGAAGGAGAGGTAGCTGAGTCGTACATTGTCCAATGTCAATATCAAATCCAACAAGCGTTTAAAGCTGCGATCGGAGGATGCTTGTCCTGCTGGCCCTCCCGTCGAGTCCCAGCTGTCCAGCTGTGGCTGAAGAACGCCACAGAGTGAACATGCCCCCTGCTAGCGTTGCCGCTTGCCGAGATTCAAAAATCTGGAGATCGGCTGCAAGGTCAGACGCCACGTCTAACCTCTTCCAGACAAGCGTAGAAGACCCCTCGTGACCGGGGTGGGCGGTGGTCTCGTGCATGCAAGCAGAACTGTCTGTTTTCCGCGGGGTACATTCTGGTCACCGCTGGAAAGAAACAAGCATCACAAGCCGCCCCGAAGCGAAAGGAGAGGAGAGGCCCGATGACATACCCCATCGATCCGAAACCAACCGAGAAGAAAGAGACGTTCCGGTCCAACCTCGCCCGACACATGTGTTTTAGCTGCCGTGCTCAGGTGTCTCTGTACGCCAAGGCAAAAACAGGGAAGCGATTCTCTCAGCGCCAAGATGGGCCCGATCTTGAGGAAATGTGCAGTGTCTGAATCGACGCATCACCACTGACTGCAAGCATCTGACTACAGTTATTCGACTCTTCTAGAATACCCAGCTGTCGGGAAGAGTAGAATGGCTCAGCCACTACTAAGTTGTTTCTCTATAGCGAACCAGACTGGTCTGACTGGTGCACATCGCCGGATTCAAACCTGCAGAAACTGCATCCAAAAGTTCTGATGCTGCCTTCTTCCGGCTCAGCTATTGATCCAGACTTTGCGTTCCGTGTTTCAGGAGCCACACGACCAATCACGGTGCTCCCATGCGCCCAGGACCGAGCCAGCTCCGGACGTTCGGAGCTCCTTCAACTTTTGCGCCGGAACGGGAGGGGATGCCGATGGAAGGGGGCGGTGTAGGTGCACTTCTCCTCAAGCCGATGCTACCGGGTTAAAGGTTTATATGCTCTCCCTCTGCAAAGGGCTTGCATATGGGAAATGAAGGTTCGACGGATCTGGCCTTACTAGTAAGTCGCGAGATGATGACTCGACAACTTCGCCGGTTTGGGGTTCTGGTTCATCCCTTTCTGCTGCAGTTGTCGAGAAAAGGGGTCCGTCATGCGGGGCGGTGGATGAGGTGGATCGAGATGCCACATGGACAACAAGACGGACCCCGCCAGCCCACCACATCCCGCAAATCGCGGGGTGGACGGACGCGGACGTGGACGTGGACGTGACGAGCTCATGCGGGAAGCAGGGAGTCGTCAACTGATATTCAATGATCCGCGATAGATGGGGAGATTTGAGATAGTGGAGGAGGGGGGGATCAGATCACCGTCAAAGGTGTGCTGGGGCCCGCAGGCATCTTGAAACACCGCGAGATGTTCGGTCGATCAACCCCTGGGTATCTCCATTCCCAAGGCTGGTTTGCAAATCATCATTTACTCAACATGATCTACTTTCGGGATGGGATTTGGCTGACAGTTCCGGACGTTGGAAGGAATGCCGTTATGTCTGTCTGTCAGGTCTGTCTCCCTTAGCCAGGAGTCCGGATGTCTGGTCTGGACACGCGATAATGTTGCGGATTGTTGCTACGGAGCACATGCCAGAACCAGCTGGAGGGAGGGGAGGATACCTAAAGTGCTTGCATTAGTTGCTACTAGCTAGCTTCCTGGCAGAAAGTCACCAGCCACAATTCGCATCAGGAACCTCCTTGGGACTAATGACGACGACGAAAGACTCTGGGGATGGTGTCTCACATGGAGGCAGCACAACCACAGTAGTAATGATCGAAAGGGGGTTGCGCAGGCGGGACGAGACGGCGGGCTTGGTATGACTCGAGAATGTCAAGCGACGATGTTGCCGAGTCAGGATTTCAATATTCCGGAGTTCACGACTAGCAGGTCCACTCTGCATTCCGCGAGATGTCCAAGCGAAGACATTTCTCGACTGGCAATTTTTACCTACACGTGTAGCTGGTATGGAGGTTCTGCACGGAAAGGGACGGAAACTTGTTGAAGGGATTCATGGGTTCTGTTGCGAGGGGGTTGCGAATGCATGCCAGGCATCATCATCAACTCTGCACGCTGCGATGCCACGGAGACTCGACGACGATATGAAATAACGAGCACCAGGAGTCTTGCATTCCCTTCCTCCCGGATTTCGTTTCGTTTCACCACCGTTGAGCCTGTCGTAGGGCAGACCACATTCTCAGGAGTAATACACAGTAAGGGGGGGTTATGCAAGCCGGATATTGCAAGATTGATTGGATCTCAGAGGTGTTCGTTTATCTGGCATGTCAAATCGAGCGGATCCGCCCTGTAACGGATCCAGATCTGGAGCATTTGGGGTCACTGTCACCACTGAATCGATGGTCCTGCCAGCTGAAATAGTGCCTGTGCAGCGGTGGTGTATCATGAAATGTCAGCAACCTTTAGCAACAGGACAAGAAACTCAGGGCATGACAAGGACACACAAACGCAAATTAGTTGTCTGGGGTCAACGGATACAAACGGGCAGTTGTGTCGCGACATCGTCAGCTAAAACACGGTGCAAGACCTGACGCGGCATGATATGGTCATACCAGCAGTGGCCTGAAAATGGCCTGAAGCGTAACTTGCGCATGACGGCGATGATGAGATATCTGTCAACAACGGAAGACCCAGTCAGGCCTCGCATGAAGCGCTATATGTTATCCCGGCCCAGATGCACAGCCTCGGCCTCGACATCGGGTCAGGTATAGAGGAGTTCAAAGATGAGGCCTCACTGACCACCGTCTGTGTTTGTTTTGGAACTCCGTCGGAGTCTTTGTGGCCGGCAACCGTGTTCAGGACTGTTTGAGGCCCGCCCGGTTGGCGGCCACCACAAGAAGACGTTGGGCTCGGGGGCCAACGTGTGCCATAACACTGGAGGCTGGCGATGCGCTGGTTAGTGCTTGCCGAGTAAACAGACGCGCGTGTACGAGTCAAACGTGTCCAAGAAAAGCACGCTCAGCCTCCTCTGGTTGTTGATGGGTCGCGGTTGAGTGGAGGATGTCATGAAGAAACGAAATGCTGGCCGCCGGAGCCAATCATGTCGATGACTGTTCCTGACGGACTGACAGATGCGCTGGAAGAGCATCATCCAAGCAATGCTTCCGGTCTTTGAAGCTTTGCATCGCCGTCATGCCAGGTGGCAGCGGCGAATTACTCGTGGCTGACGGTGATGTTTCGAGGATTTATTTGACAGCAAGCGCGACGGCCAAAGAGCGATCCCCATCGCTTGTTTCATGTGTCGACCGCCCGCCAGCCAATAGGCCCGCGTGGTATTCATACTAGGGGGTCATGCAGGGCCCTAGCTCGCTGGGACGGGGGTGCATGGGGGGACCGCCATAACAGATCGATAGCCACTCAAATCACGTCTACACCAAACCCCTCGAGCCAAACGGGGGCCCCTGCCGCGGTTTCGAATAACATAGCGAACCACTGAACCAGAGTTTATTTACGAGAGTTTGATGTCAAACTGACCGCGTCCAGTTGGAGTCGAGCTCACCGCTGTTACGCGGCCCTTTGAGTGGCTGAGGATCAACAAGCACCAGTGGCCAAAATGAGGCCAGACGGTTCTTGAAGGAATAACATTGACGGGCTATCTTTGACGCCAAGCTCTTTTGGCCTCCATTGACTCCCTGCTGTCCTTGACCACAAGAGGAATTGCTAAATAAGAATCATCCACATCCTCCCTCCAGGTTTCTAGAGTTGAACATTCATTCCAGACTTCCTACCTTTCCCGTCCCGCTCCGGAGCGTTATACTGTTAACGGAACTCGGCAACACCCCCTGGGTCCTCCGTGCCTTGTGTTATATCTCGAACAGGCACTTTCCAGCGCCCCACGAATCCACGATAGTGGCCCAGAAAACGCCCGATATTACAGAGTCTCGCAAGACGAGGGGTATTCTTCAGGTAGAGCAAGAGATAGAGAGTTTCTCTTTTCGCTCCCTTTGGACGCCTTCATTTCATCTTACTCAGACACTCTTCACCGAAACCAGCTCGAGCCCTGGACTCGCTGGCATTCTAACGCAGGCCGTTATTATCAACCCTCGAATAATTCCACTTTAACGACAACCGCCCTCTCATCGGTCCACCATCCTCCCTTGGTCGAAAAAAGGGACAACGACATCACAGGCATTACGGAACATCGTCAATCTTCAGAGAGTCGGATCTATATAATCCATTCGTCTGGCCTGCAGGTTCATTTCGCCTTGTTCGACAACTTGTGCCTCATCAACAAAGCCTTCCAGTACCATTACACTCATTGTTCAGTCGAGGCATCTACCAAGGCGTCTCTTGGTCATTGTTTTCAATCCCGCTCTTTGACAGGTAAGCAGTCATCAATCCCCCTTTTCCGCAGCAAACATGCATCCAATCAAGGGGCCCGAACATTGCCGCAGGGCAACTCTTGCTACACCTGCAGGCAGGCTTCCTCAGTGGCTGCTACTGCACGGTAGGTTGTAAAAGAGAGGACGGGAAGGCGGCTCGAGCAAATCAAAAGTGCAGAGAAGACGCCTCAGGGCGACTGCTCAAACAAGAGGTCATCGCGGCTGGGGAACCTTCAGAGCGTGTCGCTGGCTCTGTCATTGATACATTCACTTTGCATCTGATGCAGGGTGGTTGCAGCTCCCGCTCCCGTCACCCGTGTGCTTGGTGCCTTTTTTTTCTCATTCAGCCATATTAATTCCCAGTTCATTGAAGCCGTTTGCTCGGAGTGCATCGCTGCCGTAGCGAAAAATATCTGACCAAGAGATGCATAGACCACAGCGCAGTTCAACTCGATCTATTCACAGCTTTTCCAGCTAGAGGTCTACAGCTTCGCCAATCGTCATTTCTTCTGGATCGGAATCGTGCATCCCGTGCATTCGTTGTTCGTCCCTTTTGATTCAGACTCGACAGTCTAAATCTAGCGACAACTGGAACATCCTCCACCACGGCCAACAAATTATCGACCGTTTACCAATACTTCCACACACACAAATACCCCAGATTTCCATTCTCAGCTCAGCACTTACAGCAACACTATCGGCTGTTTGACTCCCTTGATCGAGATTCCGGCTCACATAAGTACAACTACGCTCAGCACTCACATCTCACCTCGACGGCTACCTCGGTATTTTGCACAAGCCACCATTTACACCATCATCTGTTGCCTCCCATCGGCCACGTAACCTCCCACCACTGCGCCGACAACTACCGCCAAGGAGAACCGGATTCATCAACGGACCCGGTTTGCATCATCACGGGATCTTGTCGTTCATCCACCGGTGTTTTTGCCACACCGCCCATTTACTTTATCTTGGCCCCGTCTCCCTTTTTCCTTGAACACAGGAAAGAAGAGTTGCAACAGTTCCCGAGGTAAATCCAGCGGAAATCCTTGGATCCACTCCTGAAAGAGGACCCCTGCCGGACTTGTCCGCAAGCCACATCCACTACGATCCACTCCTGCCGATCTCGACACGCCAAGCCTAATTCCAAGCTTGGGTCACCCCGGTCCAGTCCATCCCAGACCTGTCTCGCCTCCCTTCGAAAGTACCTCTGTACCGAACCAAGACCCCCCCTGTCCGCCTGAGCCGGCCACCTCCTGGCACTTGACGCCTTCGCTCAGCCTCGTGGACGACAAACGTCACCCTCACTGTTCACTCTTTCCTCTCGTCTGGCACTCTCCAGAAAGCCTCCGAGACATACTTTGGGTCACTCTTAAAGCCTGCGGACTCTCTTTTACGCCTTTTGCGCTTTTCAAAAACACCTTGCTCCGCTCCCAGCCTTTCTTGGGAAGGTGAAGCATTACTGTCCTTCATCACTTCCCCCATTCGATGCACATCAACTACGCCTCATATTAACTCTACACCACAACCATACCAGACCGTCTTATTGTTCCCTCGGGACAAGGTCACTGCATTTTATTGTATCCAGTTCATCCTCTTTGCACTGGATTATAATACTTTCACACAACCCAACTCATCCCACGCCTACCTTGATTACTTTACTCTTATTTCCCCACACCACCACTTACACCAACTTCAACCTCAACCTCAACGTCACCTCCGACTTCCATCTTACTCTCCTACTCTCACCACAACACAACACAACACAACGACCAAGATGGACTCATTATCAGGACTCAGCATGGCTGAGCTCAACGCGGCTGCCCTCGACACATTTGTCTACCAGCCTGTAAGCAGGGAAATGATCAGCTACCTGGCCGAAGCCGCCTTCTCCGTCATCCAGTGCGACCCGAACATGATGCCACCACCGGCATGCGAGCCTCGGCCCACCACAAACCCTCACCTTCCGCCATCACCACCCCGATCACCGCCACCAAGAGCAGTCCGGCACGACGACGGTCCCCTGCCCAGCCTGGAGGAGTTCATCACTCAGCTCGTCGTCTCCTCCAACGTCCAGGTACCCACCTTGATGTCTACCCTGGTCTATCTCAACCGGCTCAAGTCCCGCCTCCAACCCATGGCGAAGGGCCTCCGCTGCACCACCCACCGCATCTTCCTGGCCTCCCTGGTTCTTGCGGCCAAGTACCTCAACGACAGCAGTCCCAAGAACAAGCACTGGGCCAGCTACAGCGTCATCCAGAACGAAGGGTACAACTTCGGCTTCTCCCGGACCGAGGTCAACCTGATGGAGAAGCAGCTCCTCTCCCTCCTCAACTGGGAGCTCCGAATCACCGAGGCCGACCTGCACCGCGAGCTGGAACCCTTCCTCGCGCCCATCCGCCTCGACATCGAGGAGAGGTATATGCGCCGCCAGGTGCGCAAGGCGGAGGAGCGCGCGCGCAGGAAGCGCGAGGAGGCCGAGGCCTGGATCGCCGTGCACCAGCCCGCCAGCATTGCGAGGAGGGCCGCCGCCGCCGGTGTATCTACTTACGCACAGTACCACACCCCGCCACGGGACCTGTCCCCTCCGGCACTGAGCTACAGCTCCAGCAGCTCCTCATACGCAAGCAGTGTCGCCTCCTCGGCATCAAGACACAACTCCCGCGCTGCCACGCCACTAACGGACCCCGAACCGGAGCCGTACGTGTACGACGCCGACGTGGCTCAGGGCAGCCTCTACGACTCGCCGGTCGAGATCGTGGTCAACAACGACAGCAGCAGCAAGCCCGCGCCTCCCAAGGTTCCCGTCAAGGACAACATCCCCTTCGGCAACGTCACCAGCATCTACTCCGCCGCCTCGCAACCACAACACCACCACCACAAGCGCGGCGTCAGCAGCAGGAGCTTGCTGCCCTACGAGATCAGCGCCGAGGAGATGAGCCAGATGTCGCAGGACCCCATCAAGCCGGTGGCCAAGCGCATGAGGGGCGTGTTCGGGCGGGTATTTGGCAGTGCGGGAGTCGCTGTGCGATAAAGCATATCTGGTTATTACGGCAAGGGGGAGTAATGGATTTGCATGGTTCGTCGGGAGTTAACACTTTGGGTTGCATGTCAAAATAGGGGGGAGGGACTACGGTTTCTCACAAGGCATTGGGGAGTTTGACTATTACTGTCTACGGCACATTTGCATCACACGGTCGGATCACCACAGGTTGGACTTTGAATAAGTCAGTCACCACGGTTACGGTCTTTTTGGGGGCGTCTTTTTCTCTTTTTACAATACCACATCTGGCAGGCAGACATCATCATTAGCATTAGTCTACGGTACAGCGGACTCAGCGCAGCCGATTGTCGAACAACTCTGGACGTTGTTGGCAGGGGGAAGCATCTAATGGGGAATTAATGAACAACCATTCCAACTACTACTACATTCTTTCTCATTGCCATGCTAGACTTCTAGTGAAAATGGAAACCGCACTTGTCTCCCTAGCACGTGGTGACTGGAATCCCATTAGTTCAATATTCGAACTTTTAAACACCGGGCTGGGAGATCAGCGCTCCCCTACCGTGGACTGGAATGTGCCGGGTGCATCGTCGTGGATACGCACAAGTATCGGGCCGCGATTGTCTTGACCTCATGCTGAAATGGATCGTCCGAGTCCAACCCCTGAGAGCAAATGCATATCACTTTTCGAAAAGTTAACGACGGGATTACGCATTGTGCTTCCCGTTGCTCTCCCGCTCGAAGTCCAGCATATTCGGGACGGAGGCTGGCTGAGCAAACATCAGAAAGGGGTAATGCGGAAGGATGCATGAATGGCTAAAGTGACGGTCCTGTCATGGCCGCTACGGGTTGGGCTGCAAGAAGCCTGAAATCGTGTGACCGCAACACTCAATACGATACCTTACGTGGCGAATTAACAATAACAATAATAATAATACCAGCCATTCGACTTATGACGTGTCTTGTTGATAGACAATTTGCAAAACATTGAGAGGTTACCTGTAAGTTATCATCATTGCAAAGCATCTCGCCGACGGCAGGCGGCGGCGTGTAAAATGACCCCAACTACCCCCTTTTAGCGACAGCTACAGTGGGAGCGTTTGCATGAATTACGCCTATCTGCGCCGTATGTACTATGTAGGCCAGTGAGAAAAAGGGGGATTGGATGATGGTAGCATTGAACACACGGATCCTATCCCACGATTCTGTGTACCTTTGCTTTGCGAAGCTCAGGTAAGAGCTCGACCACAAACTCAACAGCGTATCATAGCGACTTGATCGTGGCTGATTGCTTTGCTTGGACGCTGCAAGTATTCTCCCGACCGAACACATGCAGATAGCCCATCGTAACCGTCGCCATCGACATTGACTGCTCAGAGCGCACAAACACACATCCTACACTAGGTACCGAAGCATCCCGTATTCAAAACTCTCCCTTCGCGCCATCGCCGACAGGAAGGCCGAATGCACCGCCGGCCGGACAGGGAAGTGTTACTGGTTATTGGATGGGTTTGACCGAGATGGGCTAGACATGCATCTCCGTATTCGCGGAAGATATTCCTGCTTCGCCGTTGAGGTAGGGAAGGTTGACCTGTGAGCTTGTCGTGAAGTGAGACGGAGGGGTGAGGGTGCCTTGGTTGATTGCTTGGGGATGCGACCAATCAAATGTTGTAGATAGGGGTTGGTATAGGGGGCTGATGCGTTCGTGGTAATGAGAAGAAGGACGGTGGAAGCATGTGCAAAGGTCGAAGTCAAAGTCATTGTGAGGATAGGATGTTGAGGCTGAAATCACATGTTGAAATCTGTTTGTTGTCTTTTCTCTTGCGCTGTCGGAAGACACGTCGGTGTTGAGGCTTGTCGAACCCCTGAACAACTTCCCAGACTAGGATATATTTTTGGTGTCATCAGCCTTGAAGCTGGGGTCGGTAGTTGACCACAGGGGTCCTTGTTGGTGTTTGTGTCGCTGTCTGCCTGTGCGACCTGAATGCCGGGATCTCTCGGTAGCGTGTTGCTGAGTGATGAGGCTGTTCGTCATCGTTGCTCTCGTGCCTGCGTATCCTCACCGTCGCTTGTTTCTATCCCCGCGCCTTTTCCGCGGTGATGCATCATCACATCGGGACGGCCGCTGTACGCGATGCCCCGAATCCCTTGTTAATGACGGACAGGATGCCGAACATATCCGGGATGCCCATCCAAACAAGAAGAGTACGCCCGTGGCTTGTCATGCCTGCAAGAACCCCCAAGCCAACCAGAGCCGGAGTTCACGATCTGTCGAGCGAGAGCTGACAACCCGCAGTCAGTCCGGTGACGTAGGCTGAGAGCGAGGCTCTCTGACCCTCCAGGCTTTTTTTCTTTCTCACCTAACCCATCAGTAACCAACCAACTAGGTAGCCAACCAACGATCGCAACACTTCCCCAGTCTGTCGGAGACGACACCTCACTCCTGGACCAGTAGTATTGCTTGCGCGGTAGTCGCGGCCGACTCGTCTGACGGATTCCTCATCAGTAAGATGCGCAGCGAGACGACCCATTGGATCTATGGAGGCTTCGCCATTGAACTTTCTTCCATCGCTTCGACAGGCAGGGCACTCCGTAACTTTATTCCCGTCAGGCATCATCAGCCTCGGCTGCCGGGCGAAGATGCAAGATGCAGAATGCTGGAAACGCCACCAGCTTCCACATCCTGCATCAGGTTTCGTAAGCAACCGAACAGAAGGCCTCTCACGCCCTTGCATGCAGGAAACCATCGTGACTGGACGCCGTCGTTGACGAAGAGTAAAAGAGAAGAAGCCAGTCCTTCTGAGACTGGACCGGTCACGTCAGTCATCGTGCGTCCTGGTTCCTGTACGTATAATATCGCATGTCGCGGAACTGGTTATTGAAGTGTCCAGTAAGAAATGTAAAAAGAATGAAACGGGTTTCCTCCGGGGGCACTACAGTAGCGCCTCGCAGATTGATGACTTGCAGCAGTTCGTCTCCTTCAGTACCATAACTGCGAAGGGTTTGCCGGTAAAGGTCCGCAGCCGTGTCGGATGGGAGCATGGGAGAACCAAACCAGTCCGCCGAACTGTGCTCATGACGAACTGAAGACCGAACTGCCGGATACCAGCGGAGGAAGCCAAATGACAAGAAAGCCTTGCTGTTCTGCCTCGGATGACTTGCTTTCACATCCGGAGTTGCCTCATGATTAATCGACTGGACGGGCAGCCGCGTCAATCTGCTGCATCATGAGGTTATGAGATGCAGTGACGAGAATGGTGAGAGTCCAAGAATGTGAGGGAGTGTGGAGAGGTCGGCAACAGTTGAAGATGATTCGGTGCCAGCAAATGGAATTGCGGGAAATGATTGGCTGAGACGCGTCCAAGCTCTCGGTTCCCCACATATTCACCTGCCATAATAAAGCTGCAAGAACTTACGACCCTTCCATCACGGCGGGAATGCCAGCAAGACCCACCGGAAGCCTCACTTTCCGTTTTCTCTCACCTGCCCAAAAACTTGTAGGAGTGAGTGAGTACCTTCTTTCTTTTTCGTCTTTCACATCTAGAACCGCGTCCACGACACCATCAATATCAAATGCCTCTTTCTCACCTCACACCACATTGAATGCCGTCCTGTTGTGAACCGATGCGCTGGCAGGTCTTGTGCCACCTTCCATTCGTTTCCCACTTCCGTTTTCCGCTAGAAGAGAACGACAAAAAGAGAAAAGAGAGGCCCCAAAACTCGAGGCCACGTTGTCCATCCAAGACACAAAACACGAGGGGAAACGAGATCCAGGAGGCAGCCACTTACACCTCGCCGCTGCGTTGTCAATACCGTGACATCCACATTGACTCGAGTCGGGTCTTGACATGACCATAATCTCACAGCGCAGCCTTGTCACGAACACATCAAGGCTCTGGCTGCTCACCAGAACTTCAAACCCCAGCACAATATGATATCACTCTCTGCATGCGACCGGCGAGGGTTCTTATCTTTTTTCTATTCACTGCTTCAGTGACGTCTGTGTCTGTGTGTCTCGGCTTCATCACCAACATTCTATCACATCTCAGCGACAATCAAGTGAACGACAGAAGATCTTACCCTCTTCGCCAGAACACTCGCAGGCCTCACCATTTTCTTACCACCCTGCACTTCCAAGGAAACATGCAAGTCGGGCATGCTGTGCCCGGTTGCCCGGGTTGTACCTTCACCTACGAGCCTCTCACAGGGCTCCATCTCAGGATTAGGGCGAGTGGCTCTGGTCTTACTGTGAGATGTGACATGCATCTGGTAAGCTGAGGGAGGGCCAAGGTCAGTTCTGAGAGGCCCGACACGCAATGCAGCATCGTTGTTGCCCAGCTTCAATTGGAGAAAGCAACAGGCTATAGGCAGAACTTGCGCTTGCTCCATTCACTCACAGCTAACCAATTCGGCTGCTTCGATGTGAGGCTCTAAGCGCCCTCTGCCTACCCAGTGGTAGGTGAGGGGTCAGGACTTCCAGGGCTGGAACCAGTGGTCAGTCTCTGGCCAGTGGAACCCCCCCAAGGAATTCCCCGAGAAGCACGCACGCACGCAGCCTGCATGTTGCTGTATGCGTCCGCATATGCTGTCGAGCACTCGTGCAGTTCCCATCTGCTAGTCAGACGGATTTAGCGAACTCGGCCCTCCTCCCCCTCCTGTGCTACGACGTATGGCCACTGCACGAGATGTGCACGAGCGACAGCCTTCGATCGCCCGGTGCTGCTGGGGGACAGGTGTGAATCCGGTGAGTGTGCGATGTGGAAGGCGATGTGCGAGCATATTAAAAGTCAAGCATTGCCCCGTCAGCACTGTCTCTGTGCTTCTTTCCCCTTTGCCCTGCCTTCTCGTGGATCTGCCTCTCTTCCTAGCCTCAGATTTCGTCTTACTCTCATCCATATCCAATCGCTGCACTCAGTTGTCGGTCACATTGGCTTCTGCCCAGGTCGATCTCAAGCCTTGTTGCTGAAGATCTGCTGCCGTTGCCCATTGACCCATTGACCACCACCTACCTACCTTCTCAACCACCCCTTAACGGCAGGCCCGTACAAAACTACAACCTATAATAAACCCCCGTCCCGATCTGATTACCATGTCCGTCTCCTCCCGCAGCAGTTCTTCCTCCTCTGCCTCCAGCTGGTCGGGCAAATCCCGCACCTCCTCCAAATGGAGCACCTCAACCAAGTCCCGCGAGCGCAAGCTCCCGAACACAAGCGTGGTAAACACCCTAGTCTGGTTCTCCGGACGAAATCCAGCCAAGGTCAAGGGCGTCAAAGTCTACGAGACCTTGTATGAACGAGACGACGACACGCGCAGCAACCGCAGCGGCTGGTCCACCTCCACCATGAGGAGGAAGGAATACGAAGTCGTCTTCATTGAGTCGCCCCGCATTCGGTCGGACTGGTACGATAACACCACCACCTCCTACTCCCGCGGGTGGAAGACGTCTAGCACGGGCCGTTCCTCGCGCGCCTCGGGGCGGAGTAGCAAAGTCGACCCCTGGGCTGGTCGTGGCCGCGGAGCGACAGTGGAGGATGACGATGACGGGAGCGACGAAGGGAGCGATGACGGCAGCGAGGCCGAGTACGGCATTCCTGTACAAGGGCCGCCGATGGGGATGGGGATGCCGCCGCCTCCGCCGGGTATGAGGCCGATGGGGATGGGGCCGCCGGGTATGGGCGGGATGCCGCCTCCTCCGCCGGGGTTTGGTAGGTCGATGGGCGCGATGCCGCCGCCGCCTCCTGGCTTTGGACGACCTGGTGGTCCGCCGGCTATGGGACCGCCGAGGATGGGGCCGCCGATGCCGCCGCCTCCGCCTCCGGCGGGTGGCAATGATGACTTTATTCAGCTTTCATGATCAATGGCCTTTCATGTGTTATGACATGGCGTTTATTATCAAGCGAGGAAAGTGGCGTTACTTGTATTTTGGGCTATTGTATAATCTCTTCTGTTTCTTGGATGTGTTATTGTCGGGTATTTACAGGGCTCAAGGGTTTAGGGAAGGGTCCAGAGTCATGTTTAACGACGAGATCTCATTACAGATATCTTTCACAGACAGCAGCACAATACTGCCATGCTAGTGATAAAACCAGGATACTATCAACGCCGTTAACGCATGAAATGATTGCGCTTGGGGATTAATTCAATACTTTCTCAGTGCCATCAAGATCACTGGCAACAGAGCGAAGCTGACAACGCTCATGTACCTACCCTATACGACATGTCCAACCGCCAAAAGCGACGAATGCCTCAAGCTTTTCCCGTCAGAACCATGATTCCCTCTCTCTGGCGTGCCATCCATTGAATCTCCATGCAAGTCAGACGACGATAAGGCCCAATTCTCCCGCTCTTCCAGATAGTGACGTGGCCAAGGTGCATGTTTGAGAACCTTAAAGTCTAACCTCAAAGCCTTGATATCAGCTTGCTAACGCTCCTGCATTCGTAGGCAGAGACGCCTCTGCGGCAAGTGACGCCAATCCCAGCGGTGAGATCTGGGAAGATCTCGCCGCCCAGTGCGGGAGGCCTGTCGACGGCTCGACGGCAACGAACCCCTGAAATCGCGGGGGAGGCTTGTCTCGAACGGCTGCCCGATTGACTCATCCCGTCGTCCAATCAGATGGCTTAGATCTGGCTTGGTGTAACTTCAACGTCGATGTTTCATGCAAACCCAGCCATCCTTTTTCTTTAACGTTGGCCGTTCGGTTTCCCCGTTCTCGGAGGCTGAGTTAACCGGCCCTGTCCAGCTGAGGAAGGGATGCCGTATCCAGTCTCACTGCCCTGCCGTCACCGAGGAGGAGGACGTCATTGTCACTGAAACCTCATCACGGCTTGACAGCCTTGGGAATCCTCCAGGCTGCCTCATACCGCCAATGGCGAACCGTCGGGAACAAAGGCGATTCGGAAAGGACGTCGCAGATTCGGGCGATCTGCTAGCCCTTCAGACCTTTAATATCGCGTACGATACTAGTATCTTCTCTTGGGAGAGGTATCGTATATAATTGTCCGGGTGCTATCTCGGCCTTGCTTTTACGGGGGCGCGGCTGGCCGAGTTCGTGGACGGCGAGAAAAAGAGCCCTGGACGGGTGTTTGGAGGAGCTTTTCGGCCGAAAAGCTATCGAGGGGTCTTTAGGCGGTAAGGACTAGGACAAGAAGCGCCACGGACGTATCTCCATCGGGCATCCTCGCTGGGATGGGACTCCGTGGTGGGCGTCATCTTGAAGTCTAGTCCCTCGGAGGCAGTCTCTGCCGAACGAGACGGTTACAACCTCCTGGAGCGCTATGCATACCACGGCGTTAAACAGAGGTTGGCTCAAGCATTGGACAAGCTGCCATACGATGTCTTCGACACTACCCCCGACCGCGGGTCAAGGCTTCTCATTTTGTGCGACCAACAAGACCGGGAGCGGATAGTCCACCTCGTCGTCCAGAAATACTTCACGGACGATAATGCCACCGACGTCGCTGGCAGGACCATCGCTCACTGGGCAAGTCAAATCCAGTGGCAATCTCTGCCGGCCCTCATAGCGAGCAAAAGTAGGGTCTGGATCAACAAAGCAGGCCACGACGGACGGACGGCTCTCCATTCCGCAGCCGAACACCGCAACGAAACAGCCTGCAAAGCGTTGCTTCGGGCGGGCGCGGACAGTCTCCTCCGGGACAAGGCAGGAAAACTTGCCATCCACGTTGCTGCGGAATAAGGCCATCGAGCAATCGTTAGCCTGCTACTAAAGGCGCCCATCCAGGACTTTCGGGGATACGAGACGGACACGCACGGCCGGAGTCTCCTGCATTACATTGTGATGTAACATTCGGAGCGCTTTATCAGACAGCGGCTCCACGTTCTCCGTCCCCATATCAACATCAAGGATCACAGCGGGAAATCCCCCCTCCACATGACTTGCGTGTTCGGCAACGAGATCGCCGTCTCTGTCCTGCTAGACATGGACAGCTCGTACTTCACGCCCTTACATCACGCACTCATGTCTGGCTCGGTCGAGTGCGCCCAGATACTTATTCGGCGCGGTGCCAAATATGATCTGCTCGAAAAGTTCGGCTGAAACATGGTCATCCTAGCGGTCTTGAGCGAGCAGAGCGCCATAGTGGAATACTCCAAGCTGTCCACCAGCGAGATCGCTAAGCACGCCAGACACGTCGACGACTTCGGCCGCTGAGTCCTACACGACCTATTCTACTGGGTGGTCGACCGCAAAAAGAACGATGACAGCGACGAGACAGGCGAGATCATCCTCGAGGTCGACGAGGAGGACTGGGACGACCACGAGCAGCCGGGGCCTACCTCCTCCCCGGTCGAGTGGCTGATCAAGACCTTCTGCTCCCTGGGCGCCGACACCAACGGCCGCGACCGGTTGGGCCGCACGCCGCTCCACACCGCCGCCGGGGCGGGCAACCTCGCCGCGGCCCAGGCCCTACTGCGGGTGCCGCGCATCAAACCGTCGCCCACGGAGGCCGAGTTCCTGACGTCCCTGGACTGGGCAAGGGTGCACGGCCACGACGCCGCGGCGGCGCTGGTCGAGGCGCACCGCGGCGGGCGCTCGACGGCCGACTTGCGGCGCAGGTTGAGGCCGCTGTACCAGCCTCGGCAGTCTGGGTATGGCTTTGACGAGGACAAGGCTGGGGAGGAAGGGGATAGGGCTTTGGCTGTTCCGGGCTAGCGCTTGGCGCAGAATTTCGTACAATGTCCCTTCCGCGGTTCTTGATGGCGAAGCAAAGGAAAGGGGTTCAGGCTTCCGCATCGATGATGCTCACACATTTACCATGTTTCCAAATCTTACGATACGAGAGCCGCGTCACTGATTTTGCCTCATACCAGCGTACGACGGGATATACACGCTCTTATACGGCAACGTTGGACATCCAGAGTGGAGGAGTTGACGAATACGGTCCCCGTTATCGAGGCAGTGTTCATCTTCATCGAATCTTGGCGAGCTCGAATACGTGTCACATGATCACTCACATCTCGACCGCCCGCCAAGCTCCCCTGTAGACCTTCTAGAACTCACCATCGCCTATCCATTCCAAACGAAACACAAATCGCGTGTCGTGTTCCAGACCATCGAAGCGTACCGCATCCGGCAAAATAAGCCCTTCCTCGGAGTCTAGACAGACGCGAAGCCCCGATGTGGCTTGTCCCGCTTAGCAACCAGACCCCCAAAAGACTGGAAGCCACATGGCGAGTGGAGATCCCGCCGCTAACCTTAATCAGGTTAATGTAACCCTGGCCCCGGAAAGAAGATGTGGCTGTGCGAAGATGCCAAGCCCGAACCATGTCCGCTCCGAGGCATCCTGCTATGTGTGCGCCTTCCGTTATCGTATATGCCTCTGTGTCCAATCACGGTCTCCTTCCATGCAGCCTGCCTGCTCGGTGCATTGTCGTCCTAAGCTTCCGGGACTTAGTCAGGCTGCGCGACATCACCAGGGTAGCCATGGCTGATCGGATGAAGGATTTCTTCGTCACATCTCTGCAAAACGAAGAGGCTCTACGGTCGCTCAACTTCTCCAAGTACGATGAGCCTGACCCTGCACACGGCCAGGGCCAGGATACCTCGGAACTCATCGACAAGGCCATACACAAGCTAGGCTAGACCGGGCTCGACGACCACACCCGAAGTCTGTTCGCGTACTGCGTTTCCTACTGGAACTATCATTGCAACCAGAGTTCCTCAGATCCTGAAGTATGCAGATCTCTCACCAGCTTTGCTTTGCTTCGCCAATCGCATTACTTCATCATCGTTGCGATGCTCCTAGGTATGGCAAAATACCATCACGGGCCGTTTTGGAACAACATCGACCAGTTCTCCCGCCTGCCACCATTGCACTTCATGTTGCGAGCGGGTGATCATCCCGGTGTCCTTACAAATCTGATGGACGCTGGAGAGGACATCAATGGACTGGACTGCCATGGTTGGACTCTTATAGTCTGGGCTTTACTCGAGGACCGACGGGAGTCACTGGAGATGCTTGTCTCCCACGATGAGACGAGACTGGGGCCAACAGCCCATCAAACCGACCACGTTTTTCGCCTCGCACTCCGAGCGGGGGTGAAAACAAAGTTGATCCTGCGCCTGCTTGCTGATTTCCACGCCGACGTCAACGCGACGAGTAGCGAAGGCTGGACTGCTTTGCCGTGGTGTCTCTCGCGACAATATTTGGAGTCCGTGGCGTGCGAGTTGCTCCGACGGAAGGATGTCGACATCTACAACCGGAACAGCCAGGGCCTCAACGTTATCGAACAGATTTATCACGAAGGCCTGTCCAAGCAGTACGCACTCCAAGTCTGCGCTCGTTCTGATGTGCCGGAGCACTCGTTCAACCGAGATCGGACAGTGGTACCGATACTCATGCCATGGGAAAGCAAGGTAGCCCTCGATCCCGAGCCGTACCCTCCAATTCTCTTGCTTTGGTACTGATGAGGCTCCCACACCACTAGATGGGTGGTGTTGGAAGAACTGGCTGCCTTGAGGGGACCGTAGCCAGTCACAACACACCTGTCTGTGACGCCTGGTCTCTGTAGAAGTGTTGGACGTTAGCTAAGAACGACATGTGGAGAAGACCGACTTACCAGACCTGTATCCATGTTCTCCTCCTGTGAACGTATTAAGCATGTGGGCTTCATACGGTAAGTAGACATCGGGCAACACCATCGTCCAGTGCATCCGGGACCTCACGCCGAGACCAAGAAAGTCATGAAATCCGGTTTCCTCATTTTTCACCTCCAGGCCATGCAGCGTCCCTTGCCTACCTATCTACCAATACAAACAAGGCCGTCCGTAACAAAGTGAAATCGCAGTGTCCGTTTGGATCAAGACTATATCAGCATGGAAGCCGATATAGCCCAGTACCCGAATATGTCCAGAAGAACATTGAAAAAGAGCACAAACCATGCCATCCTTCCATACCGAAACAGCAAAAAGTCCTTTGCAGGAAGGGGCAAAAACAAACAGCAACGCCGGGTATACGCCTCTGATTCCCTCACACACACAAGGAGAAAGAAAACCTGCCCTCGAACAATATCCAGAAAGCACCACGGTTAAAGTAATGCTTTCCCGTTCCCTCCATTCCGTTTCCAATCCGCCCTGGATGAACCTGATCAAAGGATGAAGACTTGATAAGACCATAAGCGCGAAGGAGAGTTGTGGCGAGGTGATGGAAATCGTCTACTTCTGGTGGAAATCCGCGTAGTTGGTGTGGTCGAGGTGACTGGGCATGGGGATCTGCGGAGCTTGCGCCGGGATGTACATGGCGCCCGGGTACATGTTAATCGGGATAGGACCGGGGTGCTGGACAGGATGCTGCGGGGGAGGCTGGATGATGGTATGCTGCGGCTGAGGCATACCGTGACGCTGCAGGAACTCCGAGAAGGTCTGGGCAGGCGGTCCAGCGCAGTTGAACTTCTTCTCCTCCCCTCCATTACCGCCACTCTTGATATTCTCGTTACTTCCGACACTGGCGGCCCTGCCATCACCGACAGCGCCGTGATACCCCTGGTGAACAGCAGGCTGGCCGGGAATGGGACGACCGCCTCCCTGGCACCGAGGACCGCCAGCCGTCGGCCTCGCCACAACAGCAGGCGCCCGGATCTAGTGGTAGCCATTGCTGTACGCGCCCTCGCGCGGGAAGTCCTCGAAGTATGGGTGGTTACAGGCCTGCTTGGCCGAGATGCGGCCGGCGGGGTCGTAGACGAGCAGCATCTCGAGAAGGTCGAGGCCGGCATCGTCGAGGTTGTTGCACAGGGGTGCGTTCATGTCGCGCTGCCACTTGGGGAAGGAGGACTTGAAGTCGGGGTACGAGGTGACGCCGGGCCAGATCTCTTCGGTGGGGGTGCCGAGCAGGCTGTTCAGACAGGCAATATTAGTTATGCACAGGACAGCTGGGTAGGGGCGAGGATCGAAAAAAAAATACCGGAAGATCTTGAAGATCTCGTCAATCTCGGAATCACCTGGGAAGAGGGGTTTGCGAGTGCACATCTCGGCAAAGATGCATCCAACGGACCACATGTCTACTCCGGTCGAATACTGGCGACCGCCGAGCAGAATCTCCGGGGCGCGGTACCACAGGGTGACGACCTCGTGGGTGTAGGTGCGAAGAGGGACACCGAAGGCGCGAGCAAGACCGAAATCGGCGAGCTTCAGGTTTCCGTCTCGGTTGATAAGCAAGTTCTGTGGCTTCAGGTCGCGGTGGAGGATGCGGTGGCTGTGGCAGTACCGGATTCCCTCGCAGAGTTGGCTCATGAACTTCTTGATAATAGCATCGCCTAGACCGAGTCCGTACAGCTGAGCGCCGGTGCCCTCGGGCAGCGCCTTGCCCCGTCCGCCGTCTGAGACTGGCAAAGACTCCATGTACTTCTTGAGATCGAGGTCGAGGAACTCGAAGACGAGGTACAGCTTGTGGCCATCGGCGTGGACGATGTTGAAGAGTTGCACGATGTTGGGGTCGCGCATCTCCTTGAGGAGGGAGATCTCGCGGATGGCGGTGGAGGGGACGCCCTCATCCTCGGCCTCGAGGCGGATCTTCTTGAGGGCTACAATGCGGCCTCCGTTGGCGAGGTCACGGGCCTTGTAGACGACTCCATAGGTACCTAGAGAGGAGGGGTAAGTTCTGATGAGTGTCTGGTCATTCAGGGCTGGCCGATGTGCAATGCATTGCTTACCTTCGCCGATCTTCTCAAGCTTCTGATAGTTCTCCATGTTAACTGATGTTCGGATGTCGTAAAGGCTGATCTGCCGTAAGGTCCAAGTAGTGTGCCGTAGCGATCGTAATGAGAGATGGGTCCGATAGTAAAGTCGTCGTCGAGGGTCGGTTCTTTCAAAGCCAAGGCCAGGTTATGTCGAGGAAAGGTTGGCGCAGCTGAGGGGAAACGGGGTCGATGATGCGATCGGCGACAATGTAAAAAGGGAGAAGAAAAAGAATCCGAGAAAGCAATGCAAAGCAGTACCACTATGCTCGCATTGTCGTCGAAAAATGACTTACTTGGTGAGTGTCGAATGTCGTGCAGTTAGCCGGGCGATTGGTGAACAAGCTGGCACCTCTGTTTGGTGTTCAATGTTGTCGGGTTGTCGGAAAGGGCTGGTCGGTGTTGATGTTTGGTTGTTGATGCGCTGCAAATTTACCGGGGAAGTGGGATGTTTACCAGTGCAACCAATGAACCAAACAGATGCACGCAATGCACGGTCCCAAGAGATTGGTTTGCAGGCGCGTTTGCACCCGACGGGCGCGTTCCCGCCTTATCGAGTTCTTATCGGCGAGATTACCCCACCATCATCTCGAGTACCTGTGGGTCCATAAGGGGCGCTAGTGAAGTTGTGAATTTGAGCACCAAGACTCTGGATGGACTTTGACATGAGAGGAAGGAGCGGTTTGAGCATTTGGATTTCCGGTCTCCTTCAAAGAGATTCAAGTTCAAAGTAAACACTCTCTTCTATATACCTGCGTCTCAGTGTGACACAAGATGACAGCCGAGATCGATTCACTGGACGCCCACGAGCAGCCATCCGATGAGCTCAGGGCGAAATGGAAGGCCTACTCAAAGACTGAGGCGGCGGATCTGCTTGCACGACATGACATCGATGACTTGAGATCCCCAGAGAAGGCTGCAGAGTTCGTGCTGTCTTCAAAGATTCCAGCAGATCAGCTCACAACGGCATTCAACCATCTATCACCAGACACCACCTCCAACTTGAAGCTGGAAGATGCCCCTGTTTACTACCATCCGCTACTACCTGGTCAGTCCTGGTAACCATGATGGTCATCCGACAACTGCATTCTAACACAGTCTCCAGGTCTACTCATAGTACCATCTGTCATCCCACCAGAGATACAACAGATCCTGCTGGACCGCATCATCCACCGTGACCTCAGCAACCCAAGGCACCAGACCAGTCTCCATCTACACTGGAAGCTCCCCTACCCCGGGCGGGCAGAGGGCAGCGACTACCGGGACTCATCTTTCTTCACCTACCCACCCGAGTCCGACACCAAGTTCGAACCCAATGACCCGGAAGTCCACAGAGCCCTCTCCATGAAGCAGGTCATGGACCGCAAGCTCCACTGGGTAACGCTTGGAGGACAGTACGACTGGACGAACCGTGTCTACCCGGGCGAAGAAGCCCCCGAATTCCCGCGCGACATCTCCGGGTTTCTCGAGACTCTCTTCCCCGAGACCTTGGCGCAAGCGGCCATCGTCAACTTCTACACGCCCGGAGACACCATGATGATGCACCGCGACGTGTCGGAGGAGACGGACAAGGGTCTCATCAGCCTCAGCATTGGGTGCGACTCGCTCTTCATGATTGCGCCCAACGACGTGGGCAAGATGTCCGAGGAAGAGAAGAAGGCGCTTCCGGGGGGCAAGGACCATCTCATCCTCCGCCTGCGGTCGGGCGATGCGGTGTACATGACCAACGAATCGCGGTTCGCGTGGCATGGAGTGCCCAAGGTTCTGAAGGGGACGTGCCCGTCTTTCTTGGAGGAGTGGCCGGCTGTGGACGGCAGATTTGAGGAGTGGAGGGGTTGGATGAAGAACAAGAGGATTAACATTAATGTGAGGCAGATGAGGGATTGATCGGCCACGTCAAGTATGCTAAAAGGATACGCTACGCTGTCAAATAACACGAGACGACTAAATATCGGCACTCAAACCCCTGGCTTTAAGCTCCGCCAAAGTCAAGCTCTCCATCACCCGAGACCGTTCGGCAGCCCACCACGTCTTCTCAAACCTCAGCAACCGATTCGCGGCTCGGTACGTGTGGTGCAGCACCACAAGCGCCCTCGAGTCGTTCTCCAATATCAACGGCAAGAAGGGGCCGAAGCAGAGCGTCGGGAAAGAGAAGAAGTAGCGCTCGATGTCAAGAAGTCTCTCCTCTGGAAGCGGCTCCACCTCGGATCCGTCCTCGGGGATGAAGGAGAGGAGCACGGAGAGGCGCTGCGTGATACGCTCGTATATGGTCCTGCCCCTCAGCCCGTCAAGGTGGTATCGCAGGCTTCTCGCCGGATTGTTGGTGCGCTCCATCACACGCTGCAGGTAGTGTTCCGCGTACGAGACGGTTTCCTTGCCGCAGCTCGACTGCCACGAGGGCTCGCCGGGTTCCTGGCCGGGCGTCGGGGGCGCGGGCGTCCAGACATACGGACTGGGAGATGCGGCGGAGTATGCTTCGGGGGAGGAGTGGTCGGTGCTGCTCATTTCGAGGTCCATGTCGTCATAGATGCTGGGAGACGACCCCTGACGGCTTGCAGGGGGAGGTGGACGCTGCGGTGAGCCTTGGTAGCTGGGGTCGTCGAATTTGAGGAACATTCGTGTCATGATCTCGCGCCAGTTCGAACCTCTCCTGTCTGCTTCTTGCTCGAGGTTGTCGCAAGGGTGGTACTCGCCGATTTTGACGAAGGGGCTGTCGTGCTCCTTGAAGAGCGGGAAGGCGCCGAAGAACACCTGCCGGACGCCGGAGCCGAGCAGGAACAGCAGGTCCATGGACATGTCGAGGCCGCCCGCGCGGGGATCCGCCGTGATGAGCTGGCCGTCGAGGAAGCCGAGCTCCGTCCACGCCATGTAGTTGATCAGGATGGAGGTGCCAAGGCGGGACTCGCAGTTGTCCATGGTGATTGGCGTGTCCAGTGTTCCCCGGAATGACTGGATGCTCTGGTTCAGCAGGACGATGGCTGCTTCCGCGTATCGTGGATCTTGCGGCCGCAGGACGGACATGTGCTTGGCTGATATGGCGAGGATGGCGTGCATGAGATATTCGTGCTAGTTTGCTCCGGTCAGTCTAACCGACACACATCATCAGTCTACAATAAACCGCACGCATACCTTGAACGACTCCTGCAGCATCATATCCCAGATCTCTGGGAAAGCCAGGGTGTGCTGGGTGACTTTCTCGAAATGCGAGAACAGTTCGATGTGCAGGATGTTAACCTGCTGCGACGGTCCGGCCGGTTGCAGTTGCGCCTCGGCCTTGGTCTGGGGTCGAGGATCCGGACGTTCACACTTCTCCCGCCGGTTAACGCAATGGCCGCAGGGAAGACGCTCGTCGCACTTCGTACTCCCATGTCAGTTAGGGTGTCACCGTCAACATCACCAAGGCCGTTGCAAATCCTTACCTTCACTCGTCGCCTCTTGCAAGCCAAGCAGCCATTGCGGCTCTTCGTATGCGGCCTCTTGGCCCGCTCCCTATCAGGGTTGCCGTAGGACCTGACGACGGCCTGGTCCCCGTCCAGGAAGAGGAAGAGGTTGGAAAATTTCTCTAGGTCACTGGTCCTCATCGTTGTATGCAATTGAGGTGACCACTAAAGAGGAGAGGAAGCTGTTGAGGTTTCCAGCATGACTACATGACTAAGTGGAGGCCGCGTCGTCAACTTATATACGTCGTTTCGACCTACACTCTCTCATGACCTTGGTTGAACAAGCGGTACCTGATAACTCCAAGGTTTGAACAAGCGTGCCATATAACTCTGCCGACCACGCTAGGAATGATCGCCAGCAGGGGATGGAACTGAATTGCGTACGCTCATTCGCCTGCGCCTCTTTAAGGCCAGCGTCCAGGCGCGACTCTAGCTTCGTATTCTCGCTCTTCCGCTTTGGGAATGCGAAGGCACCGAAAAGTCCGTCGGGGCTTTGTCAGGGGTTACGTACGCATAGGGGCTAGGCATCCTGCAATAACCACTTCGGTTGCTCATCTCCTGCTAGAGTGAGTTGTACGAAGTTGTGGAGGCTATTCACACAGCTTGCGCTGACGAACGGGCTACGGGTTAGGGTTGGCCCATCCCCCCTTTTGTCCTACAACGGAACATATCCCGCGCGAGCATCGCCCACACACCCACGCAATGCCCCCATCGTCAAATCCTACGATCTGCGGCTACCCTAGCGAAGCATAATTTCAGCCATTCCCAAAGCAGAGAATCCGAGTGCCAAGCTTTTCGCGCTCGATAACTCAGATCCACGCCGCGGTGCTCGGCACATGGAGCAGGGTAGCACCGACGTAGGGCTAGGAACCGTGGAGGAAGGACGCCAGGAAGGTACCCCAACGGCTGCCCAGCTCCAGATCTCTAGACACTCCATGGACATGTATCAGCGTTTCCTACTTTTGGCAAGGGGTAGGGATTGGGACTCGGGACCTTGGATGCCGGTGGATATGTTTCTTCAAACGACGCTTGCTCTCGGGCCCGAGGTGGAGAGGCCATGTAACTCAAGTTTCTGCCGGCAATGACCACTCGCCCATGTTAATGACGCCCTTCAACAGTAGGATCAGTCATCTACCTATTCGCCCGTCAGTCCCCCACACTCAGCTGCAGGTGTCGTGTGTGGTGTATCTTGGTCTTGCCCCGGCACTCTTTAATCTGGCTTGTCTAAGCAGAACGAACCCCTGCAACAACTCTTCTCGGACATCTATATGACGAGGAGGACTCTTGCACTTACCTTCCTCAGACATATGTAGGATTCAGACGGGAATCTCTTTGTGGTAGATAACCGTGGAAAAGCCCGACGTAGAGTGCATATTCCATCAGCAAGACTACGGAATAGCGGACTATGCGGAAACCCGCCATGGTGCCTTCACACCAGCTTGATCTACAGGATTTCTACCTGGCTCCTATGAGGTGGCAGAGGGATTGATATCAATGCTAACAGAGTGTTTAATAACCCTAACATCAGGATGCAAACACAAGCGGATGGTCTCGCCCGTAGAAGATGGATTCGATCAACCTTGTTGCCACCACAGTGTCGCTATCTGACCGGCTGATTGTCTGACACTACCCCATCATCGCCCATCTCTTACCCTTTTGAAGGGTTGGAAGGAGCGCCTGAGACTCCTTCGACAAGTAAGCCATAGAGCAGATAAAGTGAGTAAGTCTTAACGGGACCTCAACCTGGGATAGGCTACGTTGGATATATTCCTCCACGAGTGAGTTGAAGCTAATGGTTTGGATGAAGCCGACAATGGGTCAGAACAGGGGAATCACAGGCGAACACCCGTAGTCCGTTCCGGATCTCCGGTCCAAAACTGGATGGGCCAAGGTTGAAACCAACGGTGCAGTCACGGTCGAAGCAACGGGCCAAGGCCAGTCACCGCCCAACAACACGGAGAAAGAAGCTTCACCTGACTTGCCAGACGTCTTTAAGTCACTTTTAACAGACTTCATTCAGCCGCTGAATGACAGATGTCCTTAATCATGCGGGACATAATATCCGATACGGGCGATTCTTTTCATTGCTGTACAGAGTGATCTTCCATTTGTGTCTTGTGCACAACAAAATCAAGTGACGCAGTCACTCTGAATAAAAACAATTGCTCGAGCTTATCCAACCAACAGAGCCACCTGTGATTCCATAAGCACACAAAGAGGCTGGAATCACTCCAACATGAAGTCAATCACGGACTACGTATAGAAGGTACGCTTGACCGCACGACTGTTGCCCACCTCGGGGTCGGAACTTCAACCAGCTTCACTTTGATCGAAAATACTTGCGTAATGGCGTCAAAGCCTCCAAACAACAAGGCCCTGCCGATACCGCGGAAACCAAAACTTATCGAAAGAGTTTCTTGATGGAGACAAATATCTGCAGCAGCCCCATGCACACGTCGAGGAGATTGCCTCCAGCCTTCAAGCCAGTCCGTATCTGGGCTATGCAGCCGGCTACGGGCATCTAAAAGTGTTCGGCCCACACGGATTGCAACGGAAAGCGATGTGTCCTCGAGTTTCGAGTGTTTGCCACGTCTTTTGCCCGACTGGTACCCTATATGGGATTCTCCGGAGCACGCTCTGCGGTTTACAGAGCCATCATGGCAGCCACGTTGGCCGACGGGATAGTCCGCTGGGCAGCGGAAGTATACGAACAGGGTTATGCCAGACAGAATTTCGTGTTCGATAAGAAAGTGGTTAATGGTACGGAGCGAGATCCACCTCGCACTCTAGTGCATGCTGTGGTCATCTTCGTCCTTTTTCTACACGAACATGCCCAACAAAAGCCTCGACGTACGTACGAAGCCCTTCTAGTAGCTAGAGCCAAGGGAGACAACGAGTCCGCAACGCAAGCCGATGTTAGGTATGAAGCGGCAAAAGATCAGAAAAACATATGGAGTAGGGAGTATAGGGAGGTTATTGATTGGGCGCAATGGAAGACTGAAGACTTAGAGAAAGGGCACTGAGAGTGTAGTTGGAGCAGCGGACCTCAGAGACATCAATTGCTACCGGAATAAGGTACAAGTGCCCACAGTAGACTTCCTAGTTAAGACTAAAGCATGGGCCAGTACGTCAGTTATCCCGTCGGGACCCTCTGACTTCCCATATTCATTTCCCTTCCGGACCATTCGCAGTCTTGGTCTCATTCAGGTGGTCTTCGTCCACAGTATCCTTCGCTCAGCCTCCAATTCCGCCTCCTTTTTCACCTCGCTCTTATGATGCGGCGCCCCTTTCTCAGGCTCATTTATATGAAGCAGGTCAGAGCTTCAATGGTAGTGTTTAGCTGAAGATCTGGAACAGGAACTAACATTCACACTCGGTGAGTCCTCGTCTAATCTATATATCTGTACCCTCAATAACAGACTCCCACTCCTTCAGCACCGCCAACGTCTCCTCGCACTCCTGCTTAATCGTCTCAAAGCAGTCAGCTCCCAGCGGCATTCGAAACGGTACCTCCCTCCCCTCCGCGACACCCTCGCGCCGCACAAAGTCGAGGATCACCCCAACACCCTTCTGCACATCCCCCGGCTGATTTCCGTCCTCCTTCGCGATGTACCCCAGAAACGCCGCATAAGCCGCTTGATATTCACTTCCCTCCGCTTTCACGGTGGAAAACCCCCCACCCGAAGAAGACAGAAACGCAGTCCGGAACCGCCCGGGATGGATCAGCAGCGTTCTGATCCCAAACGGCGCCGTCTCCCATCTCAAGCTCTCGACGATACCTTCCAGCGCAAACTTGGAGCCTGAGTAGGCGCCGCAGAACGGATCGCCGTACCACGCGGATCGCGAACCCATAAAGACCATGGTGCCGGTCCGTCGTGCTCGGAAGTGAGGGAGCACAGCGCGGGTGACTCTGATGACGCCGAAGACGTTGGTTTCGAACTGGGCTAGGAAGTCGGCATACCTGTGTAACGGTCAGTGTAAGCTCCTAAGGATTTCATACTGATGGGAAGGAGGGAGAATACCCAAGGTCCTCCCAAGAACCGGTGGCAATGTATCCGGCATTGTTCACCAAGGCGTCGATCCGCCCGTGGATGCTGATAGCCTTGGCGACGGTTTCGTTCAAGGAGTCTTGGCTATCGTTGACATCGAGCTGCAGTACGGAGACTCCGGGCTGCTCCAGGTATTGAATCTTGTCGAGCTTCCGGCTCGTGGCGATGACGAGGTCTCCGCGCCGTCGGATTTGTGCCACGAACTCGGCACCAAATCCGGATGAGCAGCCGGTGATGAGCCAGACAAGTTGCGATGAGGATTCCATTCTGCTGTTATTCCACTATGTCGCAACAACAGGAGATGAAAAGGGAGCTTGATGGATTTGATAGTCGTTCGCCTTGAGCTCTTTATATCCCCAGAGTTTCCCACTTCCGCCGTGACGGTTCATCCTAGCTTTGGTTTGATATCTAGTTCGACTTTGCATGGTCGTCATGAAGCTCGGGCTAGGTTACTAACTGGGATCTGCGTGAGGTTGTTACTGCACAAGGCCGGTGATTGTGATGCTAACTCCTATCCCCGTTTGGGCGGAGGGGATGCTGCATACCAAGCATCTTAGCAATGCCAGTTCTTAACTTCTTCCCAGTTATACGGAGGACGATCATTCAAAGTTGGAACCGCCACTTACGACGGCCGACATTCAGATACGTTACGGAGTCACCATGCATTTCGCTTTGTGAAGGCACACCAAGCATTTCAGCCCACCGATTGAGTTCTGAATCACCAAACTTAAATGGATGAGTCACACCGAGTCACCGACGCATGATCATGAGTCAACGCCGTACATATGTTTGTTTGTCTGCTCGATTATTTCGGCGGCCCGGAGGCCATTGGCAGAGGCAAGGAATGTTCCTCTCATAAGCAGAACAAACCAGATCCGGGCGAAGCTATCTCGTGTTGATTTTGGCCATCGCTGTCCGTTACTTGGAGATCCGAGTTCTAACGGACCATTGCGGCAAGTGTATCGCCGAGGGACAAGGACAAGCCATCTAAGGAATGAGAAAGGTTGGAATGGAGTTCTCGGAGGTAACCCCATGGGCGTTTTACATTAACGACAAAAGTTCTTGGACTTGATAGAGGAGAGATCGAATTCGAAGAGGCCCGGTCAAACTGAGCTGGACCGATCAGTTGGGTTGAGTCCAGTTACAGCATCAGAGATTAACACTGGTCCAACTTGCTACTCGTCTGGCAACGGGAGGAGTTCCTACGGTTGATGGTTTCTTAGACACTGCGAATTGTGTCTAATCCTCAGTTACTTTTCCGGTCTGCCATCTCAAGGCCTTCATACGCTCTTCTTCTGCAGCATCCACCAGTGCATCACTCTTCCTCTAATTCAGCCTTCTTCTTCGCCTCACTCTTATGATGGGGCACCCCTTTCTCTGGCTCATTCTTGGACCCGGCCTCGTTCTCATACTCTCCTCCCTGACCCTCATATTCCTTGGCTAGTTTCGATGCCTGAATACGACCGCGTCAGTGACCAATCCCGGCCGTTACAGGTCTTGAGTTGTGTAAGTGAGTTAGAAAAAAGGGACTTAGGGACTTACCTTCCATGCCGCCCACTGACCCTTGCCGCTGCCATCCTTGTTGGTCTCTTGCTTGATCTCTGGATGCAGCTTGTTAGAAGGCCTCTATACGCCAGACCTGTCAAAAGCAATGGAGCCGGTCCGCCTGTGAGACGTGACATACCTTCCTTGAGCTGCTCACGCAGCTCCGGATCTGTTGGCGTTCCCTTGCTGCTGGGCATGATGAATTAAGGTGTAGGAGTAGACGAGGTATCAGGTTTATGGTTTATGTGTGGACAAGTGTCTCGATGTTAGTGAAGCACTGCTAAACTTATTGCTTAGGGATTATGTGTTGTTCTCGAATACTTATGCTTCGTGTTTGCTTGGCATTGGCCCCGATCTTTGCTTGTCTATGACGTTGTGGCGCGTATCTTGCATCGAAGTTTAAGCTCAGAGCTAGAGCGGGCAATCCGAGACAATCACCACCAGCATTCCACAATTACCTACCTTAGCTGTCGATCTGCCGTACCCGCAGACTTCTGTAAGATAGTCAAGACCATCTTGCTGCAGACAATTCACACGCGGCAGACTCCCTACAGGACTATGCTACAGGATATTAATGTTTGTTCTAAAGCTCCACGTCTAATGCATAGTGACTCAGCTCCGATCTAGCAATGGTGCCTCTATCCTCTCCTTCTAACTTGTAGCATGACAACTCCGTCAGGTATCGGCTCTTTCCACGCCGCCATGGCCGTTTGGCTCCCTGGTCCCTCCTCTGCCTCCCTCGCGCCCAGTTTGAACTCATAGTTTTGCAGCAGCTCAACTAGGACAACCGTCACTTCATACGTAGCCAGTGTCGGGCTTTGTCTTCGGTTGGGCTCGTCGGAGTAGGAACCCTGGCTCGCGAGTATGAACGTCTGGAGCTTTTCCAGTTTCGCGAGCGACGCCTCAGGAAAGTATCGATTTTCACCATCGTCTAGTTCCAAGCCCCTGTCTGCAACGACTTCCTCGATTTCCTCCGTGAGAAGCTGTATCAGTTCTGGTTGCGATGCCAGATCCTGTATGACCTGGCCAAGCAACCGTGTGGTGTTGTAGATGGACGTAAAACACACAATGAGCTGGTCGATCGCAACCCTCTCCGCATTCGTCGGGTCATTAAACGGTAGGTAGTCCAATACCCACGACATGAACGCGCCCTTCTCTCCCGGTTTCGGCAGCGTCCTCTTCTCCCCGACCAAGTTCCGCTTCGCCTGCGCCATAACATCGGCCACGATAGGCTCGAGGCACTTCTCCCCCCGTTTCAAATTCTGGACGGCGTTCGCCACTTCCGGCATGAACGGCACCACAAACGGCCTGATGACCCGGTTGACCTTCAGGCTCGCATTCTTGACCCTCTCCGAGTCCTCGGTGAAGTCGACGCAAGCCTTCAACCACTCGTTGTTGCGGCTCAGCGGCCGTCCGACGAATATCCGGCCCGTGAGGAGGGCGACGATCCTCCGGAGCTTGCGGTGGAGCGGCACGCTCGTCCACTGCTCGGGCCATCCGAGTTCCTCGTCCAGTGCGTATCTTGCTTCGCTCTGGAGTAAGGAGAGTATGTCCTCGAGGTGGTGGGCGACGTGGGAGCGGAAGGCGTGGTCGACTTCCGGTCCTTGGGTGCCGATGCGGGTGTAGCGGCCTTGGAAGAGCTTGTGCATGTGTTTTGAGGAGCTGGAGGAGAACTCGTCGGGGAGTGCGTCGAAGGCACCGCGTTGGGATGCCATGGTGACCCTCATGGTGGTCTAGTCCTCGTCTCCAACGGAGGGGGAAGTTTGGCTGGAGATATATGCGAGCGAGTAGTTGGACGTCAGACCACGAGACAAGCTGCAAGAACGGGTGCGGTTGGTGGTTGACGCGGCTTGCTTAAGAAGAAGGTTCTGAGTGTGACACACTGCACAGAAGGGAGCCTATGAATATGGGCAGGTTACGAGGGAACCCTCAGATTGAAGTAGATAGGCATATGAAGACTGGAATAGTAATTGGCACCGATTCCTTCGTAAGACCCTGCAGCGGCCGGCGCGCAGTCCGTCATGGTCCATGGTACCGGATCTATTCCAAGGACTGCTAGCTTCAACTTCCGGAGCTTGGCCCTGGGTGGCTCGATCCAACGATGGCGTATCGGGAGTTTTTACCTGTCGCGAGTTTTGACCCGGCTTTGGGCGCTGGAAATCAGCGGTTAGATCTGCGGCTGAAGCTTACGGCATCGCCCTTAATCTGGTTGTCCCAAATCGAGCATGGCTGAAGGTACGAGGCCCCCAATTAGGGCTCGTCCCTTAACTGATAGTTGTGTGATAGCTGTCGATGAGGATTCAGAGTGCTGACCGGAGTGATGATTAAGCACCGATCGTACGGTCGATGTCTCCGGGATCCAAGGATTTATTAGGTCCAGGTTATATCCTCTGCCCTTATCACTTGCAAGAACCCAAAGGCGACACCGAGGAAAGCAGTGGAGGGCATTGCGGGTTTTATCAGCAACTGCCCGGTGGAATAAAAAGGGGGTTTACCATAATTCCACCACGGCGAACGCTTGGCGGCCGAGAACTTGCGTCGTTGACCGATCTTCTTTCTGGGGATGGACGTACTTGCTTCGACCTAGCCCTGACTCCTCTTGGGAATCGAGGAGATGCCCTGGAGATGTCAGTCAAGCCAGTTAACACGGCGGAAGAACAACCAAGAGATCCCTGACGACTTTGTCGCGCAACTCCTGTTGCCGAACGCCTCTCCGTCGTCCAGCACAGATGGGCAGCAAGCCGACATGAGATGTGCCTAACTCTTGAGACAATACCGGCCAGGGCGTCGTAGCATCGCGGCGCCGGGACTGGGAGACGAGCTCGTTCGGTCCGAAGCTCACACATCAGTTGCCGGATATCTGATCAGTACCAGACCCAGTTGGCGCTTGCAGAGGTATTTAATGGACCAAGTGCCTATGATTCAGTGACAGATGATGTGAGTTTCAGTACGATACAGTGCTTGTTGAATGGCCTTGGGTCTGTCGCTCAGTTGACGTGACGAGACATGGGCGCACGCGCCGCTTGTGTAATTGCAGGCAAGTGAACAACGGGGCGATTCCAACATCGAGTCTGTACGTAACTCGTCGACGGAGTATTGACGGAACTATGCCATTGTCCGACAAATGCTCGCTTGGTATGATGCTCGTGTGACCGGCAGTGGTTGGAAGGAGGCGGGTCGAAGTACCGGTAGCTCCGTTAAGCCACACTGAGCTCACCGGCTCGAGCAATGGTGTACAGCCACAAAGCCACAAAGACAATGAAGCTTGTTTGACCGACGGGCCGCCTTCATGCTGGCCCGTCGTTAGTTGGACGTGGCGCTTCTAGTGCAGAGACCAGTGACCTCATGACTTGAATCTTCTCGAACTAAAAGCGGCAATGGAGGAGGAGGTTAGGTAAAAGTTCTAGATCATGGGGCTGGCTTCACCGCTACTATGATTACCATCGAAAAAGACATACTTCACTGGAGCATTCCTCGAAAAGGAACATCGCTTCTTCCCCTCTCATCAACAACCCGAATTCAAAGCGGTGCATATTCCCAAACTCCCAGCCCAGATCTGCACATCCAAAGTGATCTGATCGGTGAAGTGTACAGCGAGACGTCACCTATACCTCACGTGTGGCTGGAAATCCCCGCAGATCAGCGAGTACCACTAGCGTATCCCAACCTCCGCCAGGAGAGGATCTGCATGCACGCGTTCAGGGGTGCCCTGTAAGGCCTTGAAGCACCTGAAGCAGCCTGCTTTAACGCGTCCCACCAACAATTCCCATTACCAGCTTGGCCTGCAGCTTCAGGGCGAATTTTCCGTCGACGACGTCCTGCCTTCAATAAAACAGCAGTCTTCATTTTGCATTGTTTGTTGGCATTGCTAGAGCATAGAGCTGCTTAGATCTGCTATTTTTCCATTGTTGCCCGGCACATATTGGGCTGTTTCAACGACTTTCGCGACGGTGCTTGTCCACGACACGCGACATCCCTTTTTGACGTCACAATTCGAGTTCCGCATCCCGAACAACTCCAGCAGCTCACGACAACGACTGCTGTGCACTTCCTCGCCATCTTGGGGGAAAGACAAAGCTTCTACAGCTCGGGCTACATCGAATTGACGGCCCATCCGCCTCCTCGGTCTCCAGCAGCCGTCTAATTGCTAGGGCAAAACACATCGCCATCATGGCTCTTCGCGAAGCTCCCCCGGCCGCCGGGTCGAGCTTCTTCGGCATCCCCATGAAGCAAGTGTCGCTAATAACTGTGAGTACCGACTCTGTTCAATCATCGAAGCGTGTTACTGACAGACCTCTCCTCCGCAGTTGACGTTCCAGAATTCCGCCCTCATACTCGTACGTCGAGCTCGAGAACCCCCTTTCTCCCGTCCTTAGAATACACCCGAGTTACTGACGCCGCGATGCCCTACCACAGATAATGCACTATTCTCGCATAATGCCGCCCCAAGGCGACCACCGATACTTTGCCTCGACCGCCGTCCTGCTCGCCGAGGTCCTCAAGCTCGGAGTGGCCCTGACCTTTGCCATATACGAGGCATCCCGAAGTCTTGCGCCCCAGACGCCGGCCACGGTCATGTTCCAGCAGATATACAACTCGGTCTTTACCGGAGACGGCTGGAAGCTGATTATACCAGCGACGTTGTACACCCTCCAGAACACGCTGCAGTACGTGGCTCTGGGAAATCTGGATCCGGTGCATTTCCAGATATTATACGAGCTCAAGGTAGGGACATTATTGACCCTCAAGTCCTCTGGGAAGCTGTTACTAACGTTACATGTAGATCCTCACAACCGCCTTCTTCAGCGTATTCCTCCTCGGCCGCTCCCTCGGCACACGCAAGTGGCTCTCCCTCGTCATCCTCACCGCCGGCGTCTCCGTCGTCTCGATACCCTCCGGCTCCAAGGACCTGGCCATGGTCATCCACGACACTAGCGACCACTTCTTCCCGACCTCCGTCCACGAGCTCGGCCACATGGCCAACGAAGTCGCCGACGTGGCCATGGAACTCACCAAGCGCGCCGTCGTCGGCCTGACGGGCGAGCTCGCTCGACGATCCGCCTCGTACGAGGGCATCGTAGAAGACCAAGCCGGCGGTGGCGGCGGCGGTGGCGCCGCAGCGGCAGCGGCAGCAGTAGCCATGAACTACTCCGTCGGCCTGATGGCCGTGCTGGTGGCGGCCGTCGTGTCCGGGTTGACGGGGGTGTATTTCGAAAAGGTCCTCAAGGACTCGGCGACGCCCGTGTCCATGTGGACGCGCAACATCCAGCTGTCGTTCTACTCGCTCTTCCCCGCGCTGTTCTTCGGCGTCATTATGAACGACGGGGAGGAGATTGCCAAGCACGGCTTCTTCGACGGGTATAACTGGATCGTGTGGACGGCCATCGTGCTGCAGGCCCTGGGCGGCGTGTTGGCTTCGCTGGTTATCAACTATGCGGACAATATCGCCAAGAACTTTGCTACGAGCATTAGTATTGTCATCAGCTTTTTGTTTAGCGTGTGGTTCTTTGATTTTACTGTTACGCTGCCGGTAAGTCGAATCTCCCCCATATTTCCGCATGCTATCTGGTACGTAATCTAACAAAATGTCCAGTTCATCATCGGCACGTCCTTGGTCATAGCCTCGACATACCTATACAGCGGCGCAGAGAGGAGAAGAGGCCGACCGCCACCCATCAGCGTCGTCAGCTTCGAGAAGACGACGGTCGACCGGACGCCGAGGTTCACCGACCAGGCGAGGCTCAACACGGACCCCATGGACGCCGTCAAGGCGTCGGACTCCCTCATGCCGCCGTCTACCGGTCTCACGACGTCGAGGCCGGCGTCGCCGATGCTGCACCACGTGCGGACGCCCTCTGCTCGGGGTAAGAGGTTCGATGATTAGCCACAGAGCCTGGCGGCTGCGATGATTTAGGGATCTGGCGTTAAAACGAAAGAAAACGATGACGATGATGATTTACAGATGAGCCACACCATGTGTACGTAACGGACAACCGGCGTACTATGTACAGGCAATCACGAACGGCGAATCATGCCACGCTTGTTGATGGTGTTTGGGGGAATGGACACAACACGCTGCTTGAAGATCCACCCGACGGGCCGCACCGCGGGTATGTTCCGGCCACGGGCTGTGGCATGGAAAAGTCGGGCATGGATGGGCGATTGCAAGATGGTAATCGTCATCCGTCATCCGGGTATGATGCGGAAATCAGGATAGACACGACATTGGTTCAGGTTTGGGTGAAGTGGCCAACATTAGAAAGTGCATAGACAGAGGCCAGCGAAATACAACTTATCGTTTAACCTAGGTCACCCTTGCGTAAGTGCGCAAAGGATGGGAAGAAAAGCTCCGGGACAGTTCACGAGGACATCGTGATGAGGCTTGACCGGTCCAGCTTGGCTTGTTTGCTTCGGAGTAACTTTGAGGTCATGAAGACGTCTGACTGACGTCAAGCTCATCGGGGTTCGCGCGCTTAAGGTGACACGCTTGGACGCAATATTCGCGCAGTGTCTCATACACGCGGTATGAATGCGGGTTACCCATCCGGAGATGTAAGTCCGCCAGAAGAAACATCGAGATTCGAGATGTCGCATGTGCTTCGGGCATAGGATTCTGACATCGAGATGAAGAAAGCTTGTGGGTTTCTTGGGGATGTCCTCAGCCGCACAAGCCTGTGTAGATCTCGCTGCCCGGAGCTATGTGTCCGGAAGGGTTGCTACGAATACCCATTACCCAAGAGCTAAGCGAACCGCCAGTGATGTCAAGGGGCCGGTTGATGGTGATCGACACAGAGCCCCACCACCGCCCTCCCACCAAGCACCGGGAGGGACGAGGGAAAACGCATCACTTGCAGCGCCCGGAATCAATGACGCCACGCCCGCTGATTGGCCACCTTGTAAGGTGCTTGTCCTGTTGGGAGCAAGCCTGTTCATAATCTGCGATCCCACGCCTTCGATGCCGATGGGAAGGAACTTCAACATATTATATTTCTGACTCTTCGAAGTCGGGTACCTTGCCTTGGCCCAAAAGTGTGTTCCGTCTGTTATTGTTCTTCCTTTCCGCCTCGGGGTTGGAATGTCCTTTACCAGGACCACCAGAGCCTGAACAAAGACAGCTGTCTGTCATTTGCGATTCTTGTTTTCGTTTTTTCCTGGAAAAGTTTTATGAAGCAAAATAGTACGTCATGACGCGAAAGACCAAGAAGGAGAAGAAGAAGCAACGCTTCGGCGAAGAGACGGAGCCGTTCGACTGGACCGAACACGGCGTCCCGGCTCCAGAGTGGGCGGAATTCGTCGCGGGGCACCCGAAGGAGGGGAAGACGGCCATGCTGCCCGACAAGCCCGCCCGCGAGCTGCAGGCGGAGGAGAACTCGAAGCGGCGCGAGAAGTCGGAGCGGAACTTCGACGCCATGGGGCTGGCGGAGGAGGTCAACGTCGAGGAGGTGGAGATGCACACTCTCGGCGACGGGGCGCAGGACAGGCTCACGGCCAGGGTCTACACGAGGGCGCCGCGCCCGGACGAGCTGCAGATGGAGAAAGTTCCGGGAGTGGTGTATTACCACGGCGGCGGGTACGCGTTCGGCGCGCCGGACACGGAGGTGCAGCTGTGCAGTCTCGTGGCGAGCCGGTTGAGGGTCGTGGTCGTGCACGTCTGCTACCGCGAGGCGCCGCAGCATCCGCATCCCGCGGCGCATAATGACGGGAAGCAAGGGTTCGAGTGGGTGGTTGACAATGCGAAGAGGTTGGGGATAGACCCGGAGCAGATCGTGCTCGTGGGCCTGTCGTGCGGCGCGGGGATTGCGGCTAGCACGGCGCTGAGGGTGTGTAACGAGGATGCCGAGAGGTTGAGGGCGGAGGCGGAGAGGGTGCAAGGGGACGCGGAGAAGCGGACGGATGAGGATCGGAGTCCGCGGCCGGCGAAGAGGAGGAGGACTAACGAGGACGAGAGCTCTAATAGCAGTGTGCAGAGCTGGAGGGGTACTGTGCTTGAGGCTACGGAGGTGAAGAGCTCAGACGACTTTCCGCCAGAGGCCAAGGTGTATGACCGATCGGCACCGCTGGCGGGGAGGAAGGACCAGAAGGCCAGGATCAAGGGGGTGCTTCTCGCTGTCCCATGGCTGATGCAGGAGAGCAGCTTTCCGTACGACAAGTTCGCGTCGCGAGAGGCAACGTCGAGGGTACAGTGCGCAGAGGCGGCGGGGATGTCGAAGCCCGTTTACGACCGCCTAGCCGAGTGGTTGGGAGCAAAGGACCCGAACGATCCGCTGCTGAACGTCCCGCTGGCAAAAGACAAAGAGCTGGCGAGGTTTCCACGCACGGCGTTGATGATCTCCGGGATGGATTTCTTCCGCGATGATGGACTCCTCTTCGGCCATAAGCTCAAGTCATTAGGGTGAGTGAATGACTTTTGGATCCAACAGTTCGCTTCGTTGTACTGTCCCTGACTTTTACTGCTAACGTTGCCTCTTGGCTCCAGGGTGCCTAGGAGGCTTCATCTATTCAAGGGGATGCCTCACGGGTTCCGGAAGTACGACGATTTGTGGTCCAGCAAGCGGTTCGACGAGCTGTTCCTGCTCCTGATAAACTGGGCCCTGGACAGGACCGTGTCGTCTGTCGACACCAGGGCTCATATCGAGCAGCGGGAACTTGCCAATCCTCCGGGCAAAATGAGCCAGGAGAGCAGGATGCAGGAGCCACCTTTTTCGACACGGTATAGCGGTCCGGCGGAGACGATGTGATACTCCTGTTATTTCTCATGTCTGCCTTTTCGACGTACTTGGTTCTTCTTCCGAGCATGGGAGCGTGGCATGGGATTTGGGTTCCTCGGACTCGGGATAGATGTGTCGGGGTACGAGCTGGAAAGGTCAGATGCCTGGAATGGAGTGAAATGGAGTTGTGTTCGGTTGAGTTCAGGCCATACGGAAGACCAGGCTCACCATTGTTGGGCTAGCAACCTGGCGACCAGCAAGCAAGGCCCTCCTGGATTTGACGGCGATCCGAGTCCATCTCAAGGAAGTGCGTGGATGTGGACCTTCTTTGTGGTGGCAAGATGCGACCGTGGCCTTGATCGTGTTCTGTGTCTATTGACTCCATTCTACGGCGTCTATGGTCTGGACAAGGCACTTGGTGCCCTCCTTTAACAACGGTCGACAATGAGCTATTGTGACGGAAACAGAGAACTTCCGGGAGAAAGGGCATGGCAAAGGGATGCATTGTCGAAGATGTTAACACGGATTCTGCTTGACCTCAACCTCTCTGAAGGGTGTCCTGCGTCTAGGTACGTAGGTATAGCTTAGTTCCTCACACCGGATTGGGCATGCCTTTCTGTGGAAAGAGGACAATGCTGATACTTTCAAAGGCGATGACCTCAAAGGGTGCATTGTGCAGGGTGTCATTACTGCTCCAGTTTGCCCAGCGACACACATGGAGTCTTTGTCGGCTAGCACTTCGAGTCAAAGAAGACGACTACAATGCACCTGATAGAGGTCATTGTGCAAGTTGATCATCGAGGCCGAACAGTGATCACTTGAAGCGTATAAATATCAGGTACTGCTCGCTCCGGATCTTGTCTTCATACTGCAACACACAATCAACACCCTTCCAAACCCAAGGCGAACAACCAGCCTCCAAGCAACAAGCGCGATACGATCCAACTTACAACCTAACACAATTTGCAGCATGTCTCGGGTCTTCGAGGTTTTTCGGCGTCATGTCGCAGGGACCAACACCGACAGAGGCAACAAGACGGCGAATTTGATGTAGACGACGGAGACTTCAGCCAGTGGAGCCACGACCTCCCTCGCGTGAGAAGGGCACTCGCCAGCAAGATGCCCATCCGCGATTTCAGCGGGTGGCTCGCCGGAGACGAGGTCCAGCCATTCTTCAACGAATTCGAGCTGGACTACCTCGGAGACGCCACCGATTACCTCCCCGTCACGAGGTTCAAGCCGTTCAACTCGGCGCTCAAGGACTTCAAGGCGAGGGCAGAAGTCTCCAAGAAGGGCCTCTCCCACGGGCTGAGGGAGGAGGACAAGACGTATTGGGGCATGGAGACGCACTGGGCGTGGTTCGCGTTCCAGATGTGGTGGGCGGCCGTCCATAATCCCGCGGGCTCGAAGTGGTGTCGCCCCGACCCTGAGCTGAGGTTCGGCACGGCTTGGTTTCTGTTGTCGGTCATCGAGTATCTGCAGGTCGATTGGATCACGAACTCGGCTGCTGCCCGGCATAATAGGGAGGAAGCTGATAGGAGGGAAGGGACGGGTCGTGTGTACCTCAACGAGAGGGGGCAGAGGTGGGTCTACATCCACTTGCAGGAGTCTGGCGAGACAGGGACAGAGGTTCAGTCTGGAGATGTACTGGGCGTAGAGGTCCAGGTGGGAGAGAACCAGCTCCACCTGTTTTAGAAGGATGGTTTACATGGTTTGGCTTGGTTGGATTTCCTAACTTCTTTGTCACGTACCTATGCAAGGTCTTTCAAATATCGTTATTGGTCAATGTAACCGTTCCCGTCACAACATCTTGCTCTCGTTTCCCCCAGTCTACCCGTTGGCCAAGCAGGGACGCCCCTAAAGTGACTTGACTCAGCCATAAATTAGGTAGGAACGTATGTTCAGGCAATTTGCTATGGAGCATCATACCAAGTGTGTTTGACTCCTCTCCAGCCTTCACCACTGGCCAAGTTACAAGTGCGGCCCGAACAAGACCACACTCAAGCAACAAGTGACAATGTGATCTTCTCTATCCATTGTCTTCTCTAAACAGGGTATCAAACCATGTAGTCGCACTAAATATCTACATATCCACAACATCATCCTCTATCTACCCGCACTCTCCAATTCATCATGCCGCGACAGGAATTTGAGCAGCAGAACCCATAGCGAGCTGGATAACGTTCGGCTCGCCAGGCTTGTTCTGGGGAAAGCGAGAGTTGAACCCGATGACGCTCCGGACCTGCTCGAACGTCGACGTCTGGATCTGGAGCTTCTGCGTCGCCACGAGCCACCTCACGCCCTCGCTGCAGGGGGGTGTGGTTAGGGAACCGGCATAGCTGGACAACCGTCAGTTTCTTTTTACACGACAGATCAAAGTGAAGTAAGAGGTTGTAGTGTAGGAACTCACCTCTGGAAAGACCCGCTCAAGACAGTGTTGACAATCTCCGTCATGGCCAACGGACCAGTCTTGACCGACGTGCCGGGCGTGGCAATCTCGCCCACCTTGGCGAACACGGTCTCGAGGACGTTGGAGGTCACGCCCGGCGCGGCCGCCATGGGCGTGGTGATGAAGCCCTGCACGCCGCCGAACGAACCCGGCGCGGCAACCGGCTCTTGCCTCCTCGCGTGTCCTCCCCCCCTGCGGAAGCGGAGTCGCTCGGCTGCCGGGGCGGTTGCGGTTGTCTCTGTTGCAGCAGGTGCCTCGGCGGTAGCAGATGAAGATGTCGCTGTGGCAGCAGGTGCTTCGGGGGCAGGGGCGGCGGCAGGAGGGGCGGCAGCGACGCCGCCGTTGTCGAGGTCGACGAAGATGCCGATGACGGCGATCTGGTTGTCGGCGGACTGGAAGACCATGTGTTGTTCCACTGTTTGAGAGTGAGTATATGACTGTGGTAGGTACCAAGGTGTTAACATGTCGAAGAGGTGGTCTTACTAGCGATACTGGTGCCGTTATCCAAATGCTCGCTGGGCAGATGCCAATGCGTCTGCTTGAACTCATACGTGATATTGGAAATCACCAGGCTGCCACCCTTTCCGATAACTTCGACCGTCGTCCCCAAGTTCTCAAACTCTGTCTCCTCAATGTCGGGTATCGACAAGGTCAAGTCCGAAGCCTCAACCATCTGGAAGACACCGTCGACCATGTCGATGGGTGACTGGTTCGTGCCAGTAGCACAGGCTGCATTAGCAGCCGGGTCGAGGGCGACCCAGTTCAACGGACCCTGGGCGCCGGTGTACCCGAACGTGTTCACCGGTACGGCGCCGCCCTCCTCCGCCCGGGGTTGGAGGAACGTGCCGTACGAGCAGGAGGCGAGGACGTGGCTGGCGGATAGGGCCGTGGCCAAGGTGGCCTTGAGGAGGAATGAGGCCATTTTTCCTTTCTCGTCTTGGATGTGAACCGGCACGGGTGATTACGAGATATAATGGTACGGTGGAAGGAGAGAGTACGTAAGATAATACAAGAGAAACGAATGTGGTGCCAGACCTGGAGTAACGAAAAGAGAGAAAGCTGGGCAGGAGGATGAACAACCAGGAGGGAGGTATATAACAAGGCCAAGGCAGATGGGAGGGTGGATGCCGATCGAGCTGAGCCTCATCAAGGTCTAGATAGCGAAACAGACTTGCGTCCCCCATCACATCGGTTGTTAGTCCCGGCTAGGGCCGCCTCGTCCTCGACCAGTGCTAGGTATACTCCTTGATACCTACCAAGCTGTGTCACAATCCACCAGTGCCGGCGCTGCAGCCCAGACTCGGCGCCATGCCGGGCCATAAGCTTGCGTAGTCGCCAAGTGAAGCTTCAATTGCTGGTCTCGATGGAAGCCAAGGTGTTGGAGGGCTGGGAGCCAAGGCGTAGCAGAAGTCGTAGAACAATGGTTCTTCCTATGAGATGCTTACCCCTGCCAAGGTCTTTACCGCTGCAGGTCGTCCTTGGCTGCGGCACTTGTCCATCACGATTTGGGCTGCAGGACGCGTTCGTCAGCCACTACCTCGTACATGATTGCAATAGGCGACGACAAGAGATCTTCTTCATGCTTTAAAACCTGGGGTTCGCATTATCCATGGCTGGATGCTCGTTGCTCTGAAGCGACACCGACGGACGCATTAAACTGTGAACTGATGTCTCGTCTGAACTTGCTCCTCAACCCACGTAGATCGACAGCAATTTCTCCGCTGTGACAACCGCTGCTACCACAGTACGTCCGGTACGAAACGAAACAAACTTGATGGATTCAAGGATTGAGAAGTCCAGACTCCCACAGACCGATGGACAATCATTCGAGAAGATTGGGGGTTTGCTGTGACGCCAAGCGCAACTGTAACCGACGGTATCATCGACCCTGTCCAGGGGCTCACTGGCCCGTTAACGGAAACTCTTGGACAATCTTGGCTTCATGAATATCCTCTCTCTTTTCAATTGCTGTCGTACGATTTCTGAAACTCTTCTTCACTGGATTTATCGCCTGGAAGCCAAGTGAAGGCTTGTTTCGTTGCCAACCTCAGTTGAAAGGCTTGAAGCAGTTCGCCCGCCTCGGCGCTATCATATCGAAGAGCGGACAGGGACATCACCCTTCATTAACGCGGAGCAAAGCCATCGCCTGGAAGCCAAGTGAAGGCTTGTTTCGTTGCCAATCTCAGTTGAAGAAGTTCAACTGCCTCGGCGCCATGACAATGAAGACTTCACAATGGCAATGCGGAGCAAAGCCATTGCTTGATGGTAAACTAGAACTCTCTTGGTATTTCTTCTCCCCGGTATCGCCATAATGCAAAACAGAGATATCTAACATCCATCCAACTTCCCTAACTGTACAATTCCTGTAACAGCAATGCAAACCAAATGCGTCTACCGTCCAGGTAGATAATAATGCCCGACTCCAAAAAACGCCAGCCTCTCTAACGTTAACCATCACGTTACCCGGCCATGCAGTAAACCCCAAAACCACCACCCATCACCCACCACCCTAACTTCCATGCTCCAAACCCCCAGTCTACTCATCAGCACTGGGCCCATCAAGCGCAATGCTCTTCGCCAGACTAGCAGTAGGCATAACCAACCTCCCCTCCGCCCCCGTGGGCGCAGTAACCGCCGCCCTTCCACCCGAGAAAGAATTCCTCCTCTCCCTGTGCTTTCCCGCAACGACCTCCTCCCTCGTCACACCCATCAGATCCCTGCTCAGTCCCATGGAAGCGAGGAAGCGCACCGTCTCCCTCCACTCCGTCTCCTTCCGCGCTTGATCCCAGCCGAGCTCCTCGGACAGGACGTCCACCACCTTGGGGAGCGTCTCGAGCGCGGCCCGGGCGTCGAGGAACGCCAACCGCATACGGCGCGCGAGCACGTCGGCCGCCGTCTGCGCGAGCTCGCGCCTCGCACCGTAGCGGATCTCGGACTCGATGAAGGGGAGGGTGGGGACCAGCCTCTCGCTCTTCTTCTCCGGGGTGGATAGGCTTGCTACCTCCCAGGCACGATCGCCGTAGCAATCGGCCAGATGCTCGGCTACGTCGACCTCGAGGCCGAAGGTGGTGGCCAGCTGCTGCGGCAGGGCGGGGGTGTACCCGTGCGCTCCGACGAGGCGGACGTGGTGCGTCTGGCAGGCTCCCGGGCGGGAGGTGTCGAGGTCGGGGGAGGAGGCGACGGGGGAGAGCGGCTGGGAGGTGCCCGGGACGAGGTTGAAGACCTTGACGGCCTCGTCGACGGCGTCCTCGGCCATCTGGCGGTAGGTCGTCCACTTGCCGCCCGCGCAGGTGAGGAGGCCGGCGTCGGAGACGGTCACGAGGTGGTTGCGGACTAGGGACTCGGTGTTCTTTGCCTTGGGGTCGCGGACGAGGGGGCGGATGCCTGAGAAATCATGTTAAGTCGTTGTGTTTTCGGAGGAGTGGAAGTAAGGGGTAAGAGTAAGGGGGGAAAGCATACCAGACCACGCAGCAAGAACGTCGTCGCGCGAGAGCTTCTTCTCGGGGGCGAGAAACTTGCGGATCTCCTTGAGGATGAAGTTGATCTCCTCGTCCTTGGCCACGGGCTCGCGCTCAATGGCGCACGGGTTGTCGGTCGTTCCGGCAATGGTCCGGCCCTCCCACGGCAGGAAGAAGATGACGCGTCCGTCGGACGAGGCCTGCAGAATGCCCATGTCGTCGGGGCAGAAGTCCCTCGGCAGCACGATGTGCACGCCCGAGCTAGGGGCAACAAGCTCCTTCCGGGCTGGATCGTCCAGTTTCTCGACCGCGTCGGAGTAAGGGCCGGTCGCGTTGATCACGCCCTTGGCGTACACCACGTGCTCGGAGTCGTCACCGGAGACGGTGTCCTTGATCCGGGCGCCGCATATCCTCCCGCTCGCGTCCTTCTCGAGCCCGGTCACCTCGGCATGGTTGAGGACCGTGGCGCCGTACATAGACGCCGTCAGGGCGAGGGAGACGTTGACCCTGGCATCATTCTGCTGACCGTCGTAGTACACCAGCGCGCCCGTGAGCTTATCCTTCTTCAACAAGGGAAAAGCGTCGAGCGCGGCCTTCTTGCCGAGGAGGTACGAGCTCGTCAGCCCCATGCCCTGGCTCCACGCGAGGATGTCGTAGGCCTTGGTCCCGGCCCAGAAGTAAGGGAGCTGCCACCAGCTGTAGACGGGCAGCAGGATGGGCAGGGGCTTGGCGAGGTGGGGCGCGACGTCGAGGAAGGTGGAGCGCTCGCGCAGGGCCTCGCGCACGAGCTCGTACTGGTTGTAGTCGAGGTTCCAGAAGGCCTTCTCCAGGTAGCGCACGCCGCCGTGGACGAGCTTGGTCGACTTGCTCGACGTGCCGGCGCTGAAGTCGTCGCGCTCGACGAGGGCGACGCGGAGGCCGCGGGTCGCGGCGTCGAGGGCGATGCCCGTGCCCGTCGCGCCGCCGCCGATGACGAGGAGGTCGTACGGGTCAGAGGCCGTGCTGTGCTTCTTCAGTTCTGCGATGTGGTCGAAGCGGGATTTCGTCTGTGGGAAGGTCGGCGGGATGATGCGGCCCGAGGGATCGCGGTGTAGCGGTGCTAGGGGTGGCGGTGGAAGTCTGGCGTTTGCCCGTTGTGATTGTATGACATAGAATGCCGATCCGGCTGTGACTGTGACTGTTGCTGCTGCGACATAGCGCCCTATCCTCCTCGTTCCGTGCCGGGCGGACATGGTGAAGTCTGTGTGTGGGTGTCTCGTCTGCTGAGGGTAGAGTAGAGTTGCCGCTCTACCTTGTGGTCGTTGTGGGCGCAGCACAATATGGGGGTGAGCAGGAGTTCTGTAGTTGGTTTGGATGCAAATATACAAGTAACAGGAAAAGGGAGTAGAGGGGATCACGACACGGCTGCGGGTGAATCTGATCTTGATATAGTGACGGGAAGAAGGGAGATCGGATGATCGTCGTCAACACTTTATCTGGAACATCTTTTGCCTCTGCCTGACTGGCACCCGACCCATAATCCCATATTCCTCCTGCCTTGACAATGCACCTTGGGTCTCTTAGCACCGGACTTTTTTCCATCCACCTGCCAGCGCTCGCTCGCTTATGGCGGACCCCTTCGCTCGCTGGTTCATGATTCCGCCAGTCCAGAGACACAGGGCGTCATCTCTTTCTCTGCCATGCCGGGGCGGCACAAACTCCATAGCTGTTCCCAATTTCCACCAACAGGGTGCCTCGGAGAGCCTCGCCAGGGCTGCTAGACCGGGTCCCCCACTGGAGCCATGTCTTTCACAGGCAAAAGTGCTCTTCTGCGCTTGTGTTTTGCGTCGGAGGCAGCTGGGAGGCACCCCACGCCTCCGATTCTCGGGCTCTACCCAGCGAGGCACCGAACACGTGGGATGGGCTCGGGGCGCAAGCCGCGAGAATCTGACCCCAAGAGCCGCCCTGCAGCTCGGTAATCTGGACCGAGAGAGGGGGAGCATGGAATCGCCGAAAGTGGAAATGTTGCCGATGCAGCCCATGAACCCTGCTAAATCCGTGAATCCTTCATCGAGCAAAGCTTCGATACCCCTCTTTTGTGCCCACAGCTGCCCGAAGAGAACTTCTCGTGCTCGTCTTTGACTTCTTTGTCAGATTTTTCTGCTGTTGTGCGGTGGTCCACCTAGAAATGGAGATATTGAGATGGAGACCTCAAGACAAGACACGACAAGACTTCTTGCCCATCGCAATTTGATGACGGCGATGCTTGCGTTGTGTGTAAGCCACATCTATAAGCAATTGAGAAACGATAAATAGCAGGAGGTATCTCTCATCAATTGGAGATACCTCGGGACTGCCACGTCGATTGGCAGTCGATTGGCTTCTCATCCGTCAGAGTTCTTGCTCGTGACCCAAAGCTGACAATTGCGGTCGCACACTTCATACGTCATCGCCACTTTGTCAACGACTCGCTTTACCTCGGAAAGGCCAAGAAATTGTCGGTGTCACTTGACTCTTCCTTCTTTGGGCGTTTGTCTTCGACTCCATCTCATACCATCGGTTCCGGCGCGGAACGGCGTCACTGATCTCATCAAAACCTAGTTGTCGCTGCAATTCAGGTTTTGTCCATGTCCTCGACTCGTCGGATTTGCAAGCGTGCTTAGCCGTCGTCACTGGATGATTCGTTTGCTGACGATCGCTTCCGGGTGTTGCGGCGTGTAAGTCTGGAGGGTGACCAGCAATGGGCAGTGCACGTGTGCGCCTTTGCAACAATCGTCTTCGCCCTGGAGAGAGAAATGACCAAGACAACGACGATGGCTGCATCTTCGCGATGTGGCTGCAACAAGCCCATCTATATATTGTTTAGTCATCGTCGACACGACACCACCATGGTGAGGTAAGTCAGCGCCACGGCCCACGGAAGCGAAGTTCACCCGACCCTATCGCCCTATCCAATCGACGTGCAGAAGACAGTGCGATATTCCTAGCTTCCCTATTGCCGTACTTGCATTGCCGTTGGTCCGTCTAATTGTATGGTAGATGTATGTAGACATACGGTTCGAGCTAGGGTCTAGTCTGTGCATTGCCCCTTGTCCGTCTCTACGATTTGTGCATAAAGAACGTACGATGGCAGCACCGCAACAAGATTTGATGGACGAATCTCGTCTCTCCGTTGGGTGAATGGAAGTACTCAGTTGTTGGATTGGTGGTTTCGATAGTTGCTGCTTACTGTGCTTTGTTGAGGAGTTGGTGTTGTCCAGTCTGTCTCTTGTTCAAGGCTAGGAGAGGAAATTCGGTGCGGTCTCTTCTCATGTAAGTGGCTGGAGTTGAGCATGGGGGTTTTGTAGTGAGCAATCGCAAGACAGAATTCACTGTAAGCTAGCAACTTCATCTCAGATGTTGCGCCTTGCCCCGTCTCAAGTCTTGCCTCAAAGATACCTCCGCAGACTGATACCGCATAACACACGGTGATGCTTCTACAACAGAAAAGATATCAATCACAATATTTCTGAGAGTCACCGCGTCCATATACTTATCATGCAATAATAGTATTTAACAGTTTTGAATTCGTTATGAACAACCCAATCCGCACCGAGAGCGATGACACCGTAAACGCTCACTCCTTGCCTGAAAGACAAAAGACATTGCTCTGAAGACTGGCGCTGCTAACGCAACAATAAACGCTAGATATCGTAACACAACCGAGTCATTTCAAGACCATCCATTTCCCTTTCGTAGATCTGTACATATACTTTTGCGTCCCAATATGTTCAGACATTTCTGGTTGAATCTGTTGCCCTTGTCGTTTTCCTGGACTACCTTCGATCTCCCCCAGATTTCCACATCGTTTTCCTTGAGTTGAAAAAAAAAAGGAAAAGAAGAGATTTAGACCATCTCCTTGTTCTGGACTTGGTAGGTGTTGGACCATACGCTGCGCTTCCACTGGAACAGGCGGGCGAAGCCGAGGTAGGGGGTGTTGACGGGGCTGTCGTTGCCGGTGTACAGGAAGACGTCGTAGAGGAAGCCGCCGGTCAGGGCGCCGAGGAAGGGCGAGACCATGGGGATCTGTAGGGATGTTTGTTAATACTCATGACATGTTTTATTTTGATAAGAGAATTGAAGAACTTACCCAGAAGTAGTAACCACCAGCAGACCAGACATCATGTCCGTAGCCAATCATGTAAGAAACAAGACGGGGACCAAAGTCACGAGCCAGGTTCATGGCATAGCCGGTCTCCCAGCCGAAGCAGGCGCCGATGCCGAAGATGAGGAAGAACAGGCACAGGGGCATGAGATTGCCGGCGCCGTTGTCGTTCAGGGCGTAGATGACGAAGATGAGGACGGCCGTGCAGATGAACTCGGAGAAGAACATGCCCGTCCGGGTCAGGAAGGCGGCCGGGTAGGTGCAGAAGATGCCGGCGGTGGAGGTGTCGCCGCCGACGGTGCGGATGCCGACGCCGCCCTCGAACACGTCGATGGCGGACCGGTAGTTGCCGTAGACGACGGCCGCGGCGGTCATGGCGCCGAGGAGCTGGGCGAGGAAGTAGACGGGGAACTTGCGCCACGGGAACTTGCGGAACACGCAGGCGGCGAGGGTGACGGCGGGGTTGAGATGGCCTCCCGACTTGCCGGCAACGTAGACACCGAGCATGACGGCGATACTATGAGAGGATCGCATGTTAGAGACTGCTTTTTTTTCCAAGCTCAAAGTTTGGATGAGATGCTGTCACTCACCCCCAGCCCCATGAGATACTCTGGTAGTCACCGTTCTTCTTGTTGGACAGAACAACCTGGGCAACGACGCCATCTCCGAACATGATCATGATGAAGACGCCCCAGAACTCAGAGAAGGCATCCTGCCAGATGGTCCTCGTCTTGCTCCATTTGAGCTCAGTCTCCATCTCTGGGATCGAGCTCGGAGGCGAAGACACTTGCGAGGAGGAGACGACTGTGTGCTCGTTGTGTGCAGTCTCGACACCCATTCTGTCGATAGGACGCTCGAACTTGAGGTCCTTGGTGTCTGAGCCGACGGCGGTTGAGGGGAGTGACGAGTGGTCGTGGGAGTGACGAGGTGAAGATGGGTTGATCTCTAACGAATTCATTGCTTGTGGAGGGGAAAAGAAAGTGAAGATCCGGGGGAGGAGTAAGATGTTTATGTAGTATCCGGTGTCTCGCAGAAACTGGGGAACCCAGCACGATGCGTTCCTGATATACGCTTCCACGGATCCGAGGCGACGGGAGTGAGCCTTGAGCCCCGTGGGGACAGCGGATGAGTGGATGGGGGAATGAGATGGTTGGTAGGTCGAATCCGGAGAGGGAGGAGGTCTGTGATCCCGAGAGCTCGGTGCAGCAGGAGAATAAGATTTGCTATGTCAAAGAGTCTAGTATCGAAGTCTCGTGGCCAGTAATGGGTCCTGGTCTCTCATGCATCCAAGGTCTAGGCGGCCGAGTCCGAAGGATTCACGATCTGGAGTAGTATGGCGGGTATGACTTGTGTGCTTTGAGAAGGTGGCTGTGGAATGGTCTGACACGTTGGAAACGAGAACGCCGCAGACACCGGCACTGTGGATTGTTGGAAAGTAGAATAGCGGAGATGATCGAGGTTGGCGGCTCCTGGTGAGATGTTAGTTTTCGGTCTTTTCGGTCTGGGGCCCCGGACCTTTGCCACGGCCGAGAAATCCGGCGCTCCTTATGTGATCCGGACGAGCCTACAAATACCGGTAGTCCTCCACCTATTTTCGGTAGTGGAGAGGCTTCACCGAGCTGCATTCGATGGCATCCGTCACAAGCGCTTCTCTCTTGTCGCCTCTGCAACACCGAGTTGCATCAGAAATTGGAGTTCGTGAAGACTGATGAGGAGTTGTTCGACAACGGACCGATAGCGAGTTCCAGACCTCGGCCCTAGTGGTTGTGTGTGTTGGTGCAAGGACTGTGATGGAGTTGAACTATGTATAATGGTTGATTCCTTCGTGGCCTTGACCATTGCTGCCGTCCATGCTACCTGTGTAGCGTTGACACTCCTTCATATCCTCGCCGTACGATCGTAGATCACTGGCCTCTTCGAGAGACTTGACAGACCCATGGAAGATCATGATGATGAATCTCCCCACACACACCACTGCTTCCGGTTGGCGTGAAGTTGTGGGCACGCAGGATCTGTCGACCCTTACCCAGACAAGTCCTAGCAAGATCTCAACGGCTCGTGGTGGCAGGCACTGAAAAGCCTCGAAGAGCACTGGTCGGTTTGCCTACTGCAGGCCAAGCAGCTGCTAACTGTAGTAAATCGAGTGTTGATCTCTGGTGTGCCAATGAATCGTACGGACTCGCTCCGTGTGACCGACGTCATCCGCTTCGCCGCCAATTGAGCTGGCCATTGGTCCGTTGGACACAAGTTCGATGTCAAAAGTGGGCATCCGTAGCATCCGTAACAACTTTCCTCATCAAGAATGGAGAACTGGTGCACATGCCATCCTATCCTTGGGCTCACTGCCTATCCGCCCAGCCGCCTCCGCCGGTGCCACTGGATAGTTGGAGCATGGAGTCCGTGTCCGTGTCGGCCGCGGTTTCGCGGGTTTGCGGTTCACATGACTTGCGTATAAAGCGAAGCTATGACAGAGCTCCAGAAATACGAAAGAAGTTTTTACCGACAGCTGACTGGTGTTCGGTGATTCGGTGAGCAGCACGACTCGCGAATTCTTACTGTCTCTGACAGGTCCGCACTGGTCCGCCACGCTAGACCCTCCTCTCCCTAGCGGGATGATCCTTCGTGTCGTGCATGCCTCCGAGTTGTACCACCCGTCGCTAGCGCCCATACCGTGTAGCCCCTCGGCTTCTGTGCCCCTCACTTCGTGAACGGGACCCTGAACACCGAGATGCATGTCGGTCGTCCTTGTCCGAATCATGGTTCGTTGCTTCAGTTCGCGCCAGCTTCACGATGAGATCTGTGGCTGGACCCCCGCACCAGATTTGGCAGGACGGACGACAATCCACTTGAAGCTACCCTGTCGTCTTTTCTGCGAAGCGTAGGATCGTCTCACATGTGCTCGTGACGGTTGGGGTAGCTCGGTAGCTTTGAGTGGACAAGCTCCCCGGTTGCGGTCTCAGCCAATGTTGGAGAAGCAATGAGGAGAAAAGGAGGAGAAGTGTATGTGGGAGACACATGTTCCATCAATCCCAGAGCTTCGTCCCCGTGGGGAACGGGAAGGAAGTGTCATGTCCAACTCCCCGGGTTAAGTCCCTGCGAAGCCGTGTGTGCCCTGACTGAGAGAGAGATGGAGTACAAATACTTCTACTCGCGTGTCTGCACTGTTTCCCTCTTGTAAATGCAGAAGAGCAAGTTACCCCGTCCACTGTCCTCCCTCTCCTGCCTTTTCACCTCGCTGCTCTCTTGCCTTCCCAAGACTCGATCTATGCCTGCCACTTCAGACATTTCAGACGCAACCAGCTCAGACTTCCAAAAGATCGAAATGGCGGAAGTTGACCACCACGCAAATGCCCACTCCTTCGTCGGTGCCATTGATCAGGGCACCACGAGCTCCAGATTCCTGATCTTCAACTCCCTAGGCGAGGTTGTCGTAACACATCAGCTGGAGTTCAAGCAGATATACCCCCAGTCAGGGTAAGCTTTAACCCCGCGCCCAAGTAGCTGCACGAACCTTAGAAACTGACCAATTGCCCCTCAGATGGCACGAACATGATCCCAAGGACCTCGTAGAGTCCGTCCAGACATGCATTGACGGCGCCGTCGAGGCATTCGAGCGTCAGGGCCACTCGGCGAAGGACATCAAGGCCGTCGGCATCACCAACCAGAGGGAGACCACGCTCGTGTGGGACGTGCGGACGGGCGAGCCCCTCTACAACGCCATCGTCTGGACCGACATGCGCTCGGCCGAGCTCGTCAGGAACCTCAAGAAGCGCCTCGGGGCCTCCGAGATCAACGACCTCTGCGGCCTGCCGCTCTCGACCTACCCGTCGGGCGCCAAGCTGCTGTGGCTGCTCGAGAACGTGCCCAAGGTGAAGGAGGCCTACGAGCAAGGACACCTCGCCTTCGGCACCGTCGACACGTGGCTGGTCTACAAGCTCAACGGTGGCGCCAAGGCGAACGTCTTTGTCACCGACCCCTCCAACGCCTCGCGCACGCTCTTCATGAACATCTCCACCCTCGAGTACGACGACCAGCTCCTCGACTTCCTGCGCATCGACCGCAAGCTCATCCACCTCCCCAAGATCGTCCAGTCGTCCCACGAGACCGCCTACGGCTCCCTCGCCGTGAGCGTGCTCAAGGGCGTCCCCATCACGGGCTGCCTGGGCGACCAGTCCGCCGCGCTCGTCGGCCAGAAGGGCTTCACCCCGGGCCTGGCCAAGAACACGTACGGCACCGGCTGCTTCCTCCTCTACAACTGCGGTCCCAAGCCCGTCATCTCCAAGCACGGTCTTCTGACCACCGTCGCCTTCGACTTTGGCCCCGGCAAGCGCATGTACGCGCTTGAGGGTTCCATTGCCGTCGCCGGCTCCAGCGTCAAGTTCCTGGCCGACAACCTGGGGTTCATCAAGCACAGCAGCGCCGTCAGCGCTCTTGCTGAGACTGTCGAGGACAACGGCGGTGTTTGCTTCGTCACTGCCTTCAGCGGCTTGTTCGCCCCTTACTGGGTGGATGATGCTCGTGGTACCATCTTCGGTATCACCGCCTACACTCAGCGTGGCCACATCGCCCGCGCTACTCTTGAGGCTACCTGCTTCCAGACCAAGGCTGTCCTTGCTGCCGCTGAGAAGGACAGCGGTCACAAGCTGACCGAGCTGAGGGTTGATGGTGGGATGTGCAACTCCGACCTTACCATGCAGGTATGTACAGCAAACAGCTCTTGGCTACACCCTTGACTCAGTAGTTCTCTTGCTAACAATTTCTTTCTTCCCAGATCCAATCCGATCTCATCGGAATCCCCGTCGTCCGCCCTGCCATGCGCGAGACCACCGCTCTCGGCGCAGCCATCGCGGCCGGCCTGGCCGTTGGCGTCTGGGAGAGCTTCGACGACCTCAAGCAGGTCAACAGCGAGGGAACGACTGAGTTCAAGCCTCTGATCAGCGAGAAGGAGAGCAACAGCCGCTTCCAACGCTGGGAGAAGGCCGTGGAGATGAGCAAGGGATGGCTCGCGTAAGTGACTGGGTTAGTAGAGACGACTTGACGATCAGAGAGAGGGAGTTCTGGCTTGGTGGATAGGAAGGGGGAATGTACTGTATCTTCTGTCTGGTGTGACACCCTTGGGAGGGTGTCCCCTTAGTGATTTTCTTCAGCGCAGTGTTGCCTTATCTCGGGCGTAACACACGGGCAGAGGCGCTCAAGAAGCAACACGCCTCGCCCCCCAGATTTTGGCGCTTAAGCCCGTGTAAGCCTAGTCTAAAGGCGTTTTGAGAGCCGCGAATACCACCTAAATTTTCTACTCGTCGTCATCCAAATAGCAGCCAAAGGCTGCTCTTGGCAAAGACCTCAGTGACGACGCCGCCCTGAATGAGTTCATGAGTCCCGATATTCTACCGTGCCAGGTTGCCCACCACCCACACCCGTGATTCTCGAGAAGGTGTCCGTTTTGGGAAGTCGTAATATCGTTCATTACGCTATAGCCGTGCCCCAGGTTTGTTGGAGCGCTTGATGCTGGGCGGCGCCTCGGCCTGGCCGGCTGAAGCGGGGGAATGGGCTTCGCAAAGGAGGAGAAGCCACACCTTCTACAGTGCCCTGCAGTGCCTCTGCGGCTCCGCTTTTCCTTCTCCAGAGGAAGGATTTAGACCGGATGCATCCTTAAAGAAGCGTATTAGAGGCTCGCCCAGCGCCCCTTCACCTCGATCTTGTTCCAGTCTTACCCCAACTGTCGGATCCATTCCCACCGCGCGGTACCACACGTGCCTGTCATTTGCTGCCAAATCATCGAGTCAAACGTGTCGTGCTTGTTGTTGGCTTCAAACTTGGCAGTTGTCCCTTTTTGCGGTGGCGAGTCTCCAGAGAACTAAACAAGGCAAAAGTGCAACAAATCTGACTTCGGTGGAAAAGTGGCTCCTCTCTCTCCGCAAATCCGCGATATCTTACCACACCTTTACTTCGACTTTTCAGAAGCGCCGGCGCCGCTTCCCCATAATCCCGAATTTCTGGCATCTGCATCTCATTAAACGCAGCAGGCAAATGCCGCACACAGCACGGAATCCCCACAACAGTTGGTGACAGTAAACACGGATGACCAGGGCATGGCTAGTGCTAGTATGAAACCCGCGTATGCCGGCGGCGGCCCCGGCGACAACATGGCCGGCACAGAGGAGCAGGACATAGGGGGATCCGGGGATGATTACGGTTCCAGCGATGATGAGAGGGGGAACACGGCGGCGACCGGCAGCCAGCCCAACAGCAACGGCAGCAACATCCCAAGGAAAAGAAAACCCGGTACGACGGCGCAACAGAAAACGTCGTGCGAGCTCTGCAAGGCGCGCAAGGTGAAATGCGACCGTGCCGAGCCGGCGTGCTCGTGGTGTGCGCGCCATGGGAGGGAGTGCGTGTACAAGGAGCGAAGGAACAACCAGCACCGGACGGACCAGATCATGGAGCTGGAGGCGAAAGTGAAGCGGCTCGATGCGCTGCTGCAGGCGCTTGGACGGCGGGTGGAAGACCACGTCTTGAACGACCATGCGACAGGGGCGATTGGATTTCCTGCCCGATCGGATTCGTCGCCGCATCAGTCTCTGGGCTCTCCGGTAGGGACCAACACCAGCGGAGTACCGAGGAAGTCAACTGCGACGCTGTCGGAATCGTTCTGGGAGCAGCGGTTCGCAGCTCAGCAGACGCTGCGGAATGGCGACCAGGAGATGCCGGACTTGGACAGGACCTCGGTGCAGTCGCTGCTCAACGGTGGGCCGAGTGACAACCAGTCGCACCCCGTCGCCCGGTCCGTCTCGTCCATCGTGCCGGAACGAGCAGAGACAAACAGCTTAGGGGAGGACCTCCCGCCGAACGACGTGCTGTACACGCTTGTGGATCTCTTCTTCAAACACACCAACACCTGGATACCGATTCTCGACCGGAAAACGACTTTCGGAACCTTCTTCGGCTCGACCTCTCTGACTGACCGGGACCGGATTGTGCTATACGCGATTGTGGCCTGCACTTTGCGGTTCTCCAAGGATCCGAGGTTGACGCCGGAGTTGAAGGCGCATTACCATGAGACGGCAAAGCGAAAAGTGGAGCTGTATGCGTTCGAGAACGTCAACATCGAAGCTTCCCGGGCCCTCGTCATTCTCTTGGTCGACATACTCGGCACATCGAATGGTCCGCGCGGATGGAACCTGCTGGCGTTGATTGTGCAGAACGCGAAACAGCTCGGCTTGTTCACCGAGACGAAAGTGTATCTTGCACCTGGCCCAGGATGCCTGCCAGAAACAGGTTCCCTCCGGATGGTCGCGATCGCGCAGCCCAAGTCTTTCATCGAGGATGAAGGCCGGAGGCGGCTGGCCTGGGTTATATACCAGCTCGATCGATATGCCACCATCGCCACCACCACCTTCGACTTTATGCTGCACGACAAGGACATGCAGCGGCACCTCCCGACCTCCTACGACCTCTTCTCCAAAAACGTCCCCGTGGAAACATGTCCATGTCCCAGCTGGCAGGCTCGGTCAGACTGGACGGGATCGACCTTCCCTCTCCTTCACAACCGACACGACAACCTCGGCAGCTTCTCTTACCACTGCCAGATCTTGCGCATCCTCTCGGGGATCCACGACTTCCTCAAGATGCCGCTGGACACCACGTGCGCGGCGGCCATCACAGAGTGGCGTAACACGCACCGGATGCTTGATGCCGCGCTCAACACGTGGCTGCAGAACCTCCCTGGCGAGTACAGTCGCATCAGCGCGCTCTGCCACTCTGACCCGGCCAGCCGTGTGGCGAACTGGTTCATGCTGCACAGTGTCTTCGTTACGTCCGTGGTAAGGCTGCACTCGGCGGCGGCGTATCCGATCATGGCCATGCTGAGGGGCAACCAGCAGCCGCAGCAGAACGTAACCTCGCCTGGCGCGGGTCAATCGCCTCATGCGCAGGAGAGCATCTTTACTCCTTCCTATCATGCTGTGCAGAGGTGCAAGACTGCTGTTGATAGCTTGTGCGATATCATTAGAGACGTTCGGGAGGTGGACGGTCTCGAGCTGCTCGGCCCCCCGTTTGCGTTCTCTCTCTGGATGGCGGCGCGGTTGTTGATAGTGCACTCCGCGGCGACGGGCACAGCGATCGATCCCAAGATAGACTTCTTCATCGAGACGCTGGCGCACGTGGGGAGATTTTGGGGCGTGGCTGCGAACTATGCCAAGATCCTGGCGAGGGTGGTGCAGAAGGGCAGAGAGGGCGTTGTGAGCTTTGCAGAGATGCGAAGGTAAGTTGTTCGCTGTCAAGCTTGTTTCGTGACCATTGATCCTCAAGCTAACCATGTTCCAGGGCTGCATATTCCCTGGTGACCTTGACCTCGACGACGCGGCGGTCAGGCCTGGATCCAATGACGACGCGTATGACGACGCAGGAAGACATCGACTACATCGACATCTTCGACTTCTTCAATGTCCCCAAGATGATGGAAGCTCCTCCACGGCAGATGGGCGTCTTTGGCACGGCCACGTCGTCGGTAGAGGCCGTGGCAGGGATGGGCCAGGCCATTGGTTTGAACGGTGCCATCAATCCCGAGGCGGATTGGCTGGGCTATTGAGTTGGCCTCCTGTTGGTGCGAGAGAGTGTGTTGTGATGATCTTATGTTGGGTTCGGATACCACTGTCCTTTCTTCTCCTCTGTCTGGACCTGGTGGTGTATTATTATGAGGATTCTGTTGCGAGCGGGAGTTACACGTCACGTCTGACGTTCGCCATTGGCGTTGCACAAGGGATTTTCGGGGCAAACGGGAAGCGGGAAGCGGGAAGCAGGGCTGGCGATATACTCCTGTTGGGAGGGGTACCTACTTTTTGATGAGACAGACGAGTGAAAAAAGCAAGTCCCCCTCGTCAAGGGTGGAGGGAGGGTTCAAGTTCATATACCTTGGTTATGTTATGTAAGAAATGGGTTCCTTCTGCTTGTCAGTCTGGTTCTGTATCGAATTCCTGGTGCAAGTCGTGGGTTTTCTTGGTCGAAGATGGCATTATGTCAGTTCGTTGTTTGAGAGACGGAGAGAAGGTGGAAGAAGGTGAGCGAGGTGCGAAAAGCCAAAGATGTGCATGAGGCGCGTCATCGAGGAATCGTGGTTTGTGGTGTTTGTTCGAGAAGGAAGGTGCGCCTTTGGACATGCCTGCCGCAAGGTCCCTCGTCTCGAGCAGTCGATCGTACCTTCTCTTTACCTTCCTCGCAACGCCGCAAGAGTGAATTGGAAGGCGCGGCCTTTAGAGACACTTGCCTGATGGTCTTCAACTTTACGTCACTTCTAACTTCATCTCCTCTTCACCTTCTGCCGCGACATTCCTCGTCTCAACTACTCTAACCTTCACCCCAACTTCAGCACCTTTCCCTCGACAGGATTGATACTCGTCTCATCGTTTACCATTCGACATAAGCTGTTTGCCGGCGCGCCCCTCCGAACATCGGATTACCTACGGATTCCCGACGCGAAGTCGATGAACTGAGGTTCCAGCCATTGGTGTTTGCACTCCCGTCGACCGCCATGGCTGGGAACTGGCCCTACGATCCGGGCCAGGATCGGCTAACTCGATCGAACCACTGGCCGGCGCCGCAGTACTCTCAACCTACAGCATACAATGCGTACGGACAGAATGAGTACTTGCCCGTCCCCAACCTTCCGATCCACGAGAGTTTCTATGCTGTCCGAGCTCGCGCCGATCCGACATATTCTTTGCCGGCAGTTCAGCACCATGACGACGATGGACTGGACGCGTTTGGTAAGTACCGCTGATGGCGAGATCAGATGTTCTTAGTTGGTCGTCTTGGTAAGGTACCTCTACTTACAGATAGCTGTCTAGATCGGCGGCTCCTAAGCACGACCGAGCTACCGGCCGCCCATCCTCAATCCTCCCGCCGCCTGACGCTCCCTCAGGCTGAGCCGATCATGAGGCCAGCCATCCAACAGCCACATCACGGCGACGACTTCTCCGGCAGCCAGTTCGATCCCAGTCACGCCAGTTACCACGAGCCGGCACCACAATACTCCCACCCCCAACAACCTGCGTATCTCCCAGACCTGAGCCAAGCAGGAAGCGGTGTTGGGAGCAGAGACCTAGTTCACCAATACCACCAAGAGCTGCATCATGCGATTCACCAGCAGCAGCTGCAGCTTTCGCCACCTTCGCACTCCGGTAGAGTTTATGTCCCACGTCGTTTCCCCGGCCCGTCTAACTCTTCGCAGTAGCTCCTTCCCCGTATGTGCAGGTTGAGGACCCGGTGACGCCACCTTACGTCCGAAGTTCGTCTGATGCCGGCACCTTGAGCCCCTCCGCAAAAGTTAGCCTTCGCAAACAACAGCGATCGCACAACCCTTCCCAGCGCAAGAACCCATCAATGTCCATTCGCCAACAGGAGGCGGCGCGCCCCTCGTTGGATCGTCATCGCGCACCTCCCATACCTCCCATACCTCCCCAACCTCCCATGGCGAATGGGATACAGCTAGTGAGCCCTCAGCAAGCTTTACCCCACAACGTCCGGTCCGTCTTCCCCTACCCCGTGTTCAATGCGGTTCAATCGAAGTGCTTCGACTCGGCGTACGGCTCGAACGATAACCTGGTGGTTTCTGCTCCGACAGGGAGCGGCAAAACAGCGATTCTCGAGCTCGCAATTTGCAGAACCATCGCAGGCAACACCCACGGAAACACGAAGATCGTCTACCAAGCTCCTACTAAGGCCCTGTGTTCCGAGCGGGCGCGCGACTGGGAGAAGAAGTTCAGCCCTCTCCAGTATGTGGTCGCAGAGTTGACCGGAGACACTTCGCAAGCCGAATTGCCCAGGGTTAGGGAGGCTTCGATCATTGTCACCACCCCCGAGAAGTGGGATTCGATCACCAGAAAGTGGCAAGATCATCAGAAGCTTCTCGAGCTTGTTGGACTCTTCCTCATCGACGAGGTTCACATACTCAAGGAAATACGTGGTGCAACATTGGAAGCTGTGGTGTCTCGAATGAAGACCATCGGCAACAATGTGAGGTTCGTAGCGTTGAGTGCTACAGTTCCAAATTCTCAAGATATCGCCGCATGGCTCGGACTGAACCACGAGCAGCAGCAACTCCCAGCCCAGCACGAGGTATTCGGCCAGGACTTTCGACCCGTGAAGCTGGAGAGGCACGTCTTCGGTTACGACAAACGCATGAACGACCATGTATTCGACAAGCAGCTCGATGCCAAGCTGCCTGGTTTGCTTGTCAAGCACTCGATTGGAAAACCGATCTTGATTTTCTGCTTCACGAGGAACTCCTGCGAGCAGACGGCAGCGACACTCGCCAAAATGCCCGAGAGCGAGCGTCCTTGGAAATCCTCTGCGAATCATATTGGCGTACTGAAACCAGGGCTGCAGGAGGTAGTTCAAGCTGGGGTTGCGTATCATCATGCTGGCCTAGATATTGGTGATCGCCGGGCGATTGAGCAGGCGTTTCTCAACGGGGACGTCAGCGTCATCTGCTGCACGTCTACTCTTGCTGTGGGCGTCAATCTTCCTTGTCATACTGTGGTACTCAAGGGTACTGTCACCTACCAGAACGACTCCATTCAAGAGTTATCCGACTTGGAAGTCATGCAGATGCTGGGACGAGCCGGTCGCCCTCAATTTGACAACAGCGCTAAGGCGCTCATCCTCACATCGTCAGATCAGAAAGAGCGGTACGAAAGGATGGTTGACGGGAAGGAGATACTCGAGAGTACCCTCCATCTGAACTTGATTGGACACCTCAACTCCGAAGTTGGTCTTCGAACGATTACCGACATCGAATCGGCGAAGAAATGGCTGGGGAGCACGTTTCTGAGCGTACGCATGCGCCAAAATCCACACTACTACCGGCTTTCCGAAGACATTGCAGCCGTCCACGACACAGACTCTATGTTAGAGGAGATCTGTGAGAGGGATGTCAGGTTGCTGCAGGAGTATGATATTGTCACGCGTGACTCTGTCATCCGGCAAACAGAGAAGGGAGCCGGCATGGCGAAGCATATGGTCGACTTCGAAACCATGAAGCTGCTGCTAGAACTCCCGACAGCTTTGACGATGGAGCAACTGGTGAGTACTTTCATGTCAGTTGGCGCACTGCCTTTACTAACGGCTGGTAGCTCACTGCCCTCAGTAAGGCCAAGGAGTTCAGGGACTTCAAGTTCAAGCCTGCTGATGCACCAATTCTTCGCGAGGTGAACCAGTCGTCGTTCATCCTCTACCGTATCAGCGAGCACCTCACCAAAACCTGGCAGAAGATATCTCTCCTGGTACAAGCACAATTGGGGGCGGTTGAGTATCACGACACACACCATCTTCGCATAGAGAAGCGCGGCATCTTTGAGCGGCTTCAGCGCCTTGTGCGCTGCCTCGTCATATGCAAGGGAGTCGACCATGACAGTGTCTCGGTGAAGACCGCATTGGAGCTTGCGAGATCCTTGGCCGCTGGTTCTTGGGAAGGCCGCCCTACCGAGTTAGTCCAGATACCCAACATTGGAGCGGTGAGCATGAGGAAGCTCGTCAGCCAGAATATCAGGGCGGTCAAGGACCTGGTCAACATGGATTGTGGTCAACTGGAGCGCCTCCTGAGCAGACAACCGCCATTTGGCAAAACACTGTCTGATACCTTAAACAGCTTTCCCATCCTTCACCTCGAGCTCTCAATACCAAGCCGGAAGGACATATCGGCTACCGAAGACGCGGTAACCGTACCAGTGTTGGCCACATTGCGTTACTTGAATCCGACAGGGCTGCTCAAGTGGAATAGCAAGATTCCCTCCGCCTCCTTCATTGCGGAGACGACGGCCGGGTTGTTGTGCTACTCCTGGATGGGGAGTCTTGGCCAGATCAAGACTGACACAGGGCTGGAGCTCCGCTTCGGTGCTCATATCACGGCTTTGGACCAGCAGATCGTTTGTCATTTCAGCTGCGCAGAAATTGTTGGCACGATTGTGACGAAGACGTTGGTACATGGGCTCCCCAATGCCGCTTTCAGGCAGAAGGTTCGACAGGTGGATGGTCCCAGTGAGACGCACCCCGGGCTTCAGAAAGCGCAACATTTGCAGCATATTATACCGGCCGTGGCGCTCGACGACACGCTGAAGGGCCGATCGGATGAATATTTGGACGACATGGATGATGCTGATGCTGTTGATGCTGTAACTTCATTATATGGCCATGCGAACGGGCAGCCGGATCCGAATGGCAGCACAGAGAAGGCTCAATCCCAAGAGTCCGGCGACACCAACTATGGCGACGTCCCCATGCTGGATAATATCCTGGATGTCTTTACGCCAAAGCAGCTTCCGGCACAGCAAGCTCAGCAGGAGCGTTCTGTTAGTCCGGGGACGGATTCTGCACGTCAATCCACCCAACCTCACAGCTCTGTCACACCGGGATCCTCGACCGCACCAAGTACCCCTGGCGACACTGCCGACAATGAGCCTGTCAGGCTAGACAACGGCAGATGGCGATGCAATCACGTCTGTTCTGGAGGCGCGCCCACCAAGTCCGGGAAAGTGTGCACCCACAGGTGCTGTATCGAGGGCCTGGAAAAGCCGCGGAAGATCAAGCCCAAGGGCACCGAACCCAAGAAGCGCAAGGCAGAACGGCCCGCCGATCAAGGTGTCAAGGAGACGTCAGCTGCACCGAGTCCTTCCTTCCTGAACAGCACTCCTTGCTCCACGAACAAGAAGCGACGGATCAGTCAGCAGCCAGCACCTGTCTTGGGAAACACGACATTGGCTACGTTCCAGCCCTTTGCCAATGGCAGCAAGGTGACAGGGAGCGCCCTCGTGGAAGCTGATATAGGTGACCTTGATCCTGCCGACTTCGAGGACGACGAGTTCCCAGATTTTCTGGCGCTGGCAGCGCAGAAGGGCAAGGGCAAGGCAGCGGGAAAGCCTACAATCAAGGCCGCGGAGAAGCCCACACCCAAGGCAGCGGAGAAGCCCAAGTCCAAGTTAACAGAGAAGCCAAAGTCTAAGGCACCGAGAAACATCAAGTCTAAGGCAGCGCACAAGGACAAGGACGAGGCAATGGACGAGCATCCGAGCCAGGCAAGGGGAGCGGGTTCGGAGGATCCTAATGGAGGCATCACCGCAGAGGTGAACGGAAACCTACCAATTATCCCGGGTAGTTCACAGCCGTGGGGAGCGGAAGACTATCTGCCAACCGCCCCTCCGGCGGCGACTATTGACTTTGGCTCACTCAGTGACCCCTTCGATGAGGACACCGGACAATCTGCGCCTCCTGCGGCGCCTACGGACTTTGGAAAGCTGGACGACCCCTTTGAAGAACACACCGGACACGACACCACTGCTGCATCTGGCAAAAGCCACAACATGCCATGTAGTCCCGCCGCGCAGTTACGTTCGAGTTTCGAAGTGTCTGATGTGCTGAACGCGCAGGCAGCGTCCAGCTTTTCTGGCTTCGATGCCTCCGATATCCTGAACAGCGACGGCGACTTCCATACGAACATGGAAGACACCTCCCTTATTGGAGGACTCGCGTCTGGGCCTCCTCCAGAGGGAACTGCGCAAGCGGAGAATGGTGCAGAGAGTGGCATGCAAGTGAACAAGCCCTACGCCGACCTGAGTCCAGACTCGTATAAGAAGAAGCTGGACGAAGCCGCGAGGTGGTGCGACATTGGTTCGGACGACGAGTACACGCTGCCGAAGCAATTCACGTCGGAATTCCACGCCCAGCAACACGACAACGCGGTAGTTCCACCCTTTGACAACGACTTCGGCAACTTCGACGACGGCATGGCCTACCTCACGGAGGACCCCGGCCACGCGACGTCACCCGACGACCCGCTGGGACTGGGCTCGCCCGCCGTTCCGGCTTGCATGCTCGGCAATGGCGTCAGTGGCGGTGGTGTTGTCGGCAGCGGGCTGCCGGCCGGCATCCCGGAGGCGGAAGAAGACCAGGAGAAGCAGGCTGATCCGGAGTGGGTGCGGGAGTTCGCCGATCAAGACATGATCGACGAGTACCGCGACTACGTGCAGTTCGTTGACTGATTTTTTCCTGCACTTGCCGTGGCGTTTAAAAGCAAGACAGGAAAAGCAGCTGCTCTATGGGTATGATTACGAGGAAACGGGAAAAGCAGGATAAGTTGCTGTATTCGAGAATGACTGACGGATTTGCTACGAGATACGACGAGGGGGCCGAGGGTGGTATGGAATGGTCATGGTGGAAGGTGTTCCGGTTCTGTTTGCTTCATGCTGCCCAGATCGTGGGAATGAAGCGCGTTCGATGTCAAGTACACCACGACGCGTTGTCTCCGCGGAAGCAGCTGCTCGCTAGACTGCCTCAGGTAGCAATACACACATATTGTAAAGAACTCTTAACGACTACTCACATCATACACGTCATACACGTGATAATTATCACATCTTTATCCCACACAACAGGCGCCAGGGTCCTGAGACCTACCCTGTCATGCATCCCGACTCGCGTCTCCCTTCTCCCACACCTCATCCTCCCATTCTGCATATCTTACACAACCAGCAGTGTAGACTTAACCTCCTACACTTGTCTAGGTACCCTATCTTAGACATCCAACACCGGGCCCCTATCCCCATACACCGGATCCCCTCCAAACCACTCTACCCCCGCTATCCCCTTCACCTTCTCCTCCTCCCCTTCCCTCCCGTAGCACATATCCCACTGTTTTCCCTTTGGATAACTCCCCACCATCTCAAACTCCTCTTCCTCCCCTTCTTCCCCTTCCCTACTACTACTCAAATCCTCAAGCAACCGATGTCCAACCCCAGCCGGTATGACCACGACATCCCCCCCTCCCACAGTAACCTCCACCCTCTCGGGGTTATCCTCTCCCCCAAAACAAAGCTTCGCTTTACCAGACACGACGACGAGGACCTCGTGCGTGGTGGAGTGAAAATGCGTGGTATTGTACATGGTGTACAGCCACTGCGGGACGACGACTCCCACGGAACGGAGGTGCGCTTCCACCGCCTCGGGAGAGACGGAGGAGAGGGGATGAAAGGCGGAGTGGTAGATGAGCAGGGGTTTGTTGGTCCCGGAAGAGTTTGGGAGGAGGAGGTAGGGGGGGATGTGGTGCTTTGAGACGCGGAGGGAGGGGAGGGGGGTTAGGTCCATTGGGAGGGTAAGGCGGAGGGGGTGGTGGTAGGGGAGACGGAGATGGAGGTTGGGGGTTGGGTTGAGGAGCAGGAGGAGCTGAGGCCGGGAGAGTGAAGATTTGGTGTACCAAGGACCGGCGTGGAGTGTCTTGGTGACTAAGAACTTGCTCATACGTTTCTCCTGCTGGGCGGAAGTGTTGCTTGTTCCCGGTGGTAAGTTGAGTGTTGGGTTGGGAAGGTGAAAAAGGTGACAGGTCAAGAAAGGTGTGACAGCGGGCTTCCCGATCGGGAACTTTGTGGCGGCCTCGGCGCGGTCGGTAGTTGTGTCAAGCACGGGGGTTTTGTGGCGAGGGCTGGCGGTAAACTCGGAGACTGATAATTAAATTGTGGTTATTATGACAGCCGCAGATGGATGATATTTGGGTGTGTTGGTGATTCTGGTTTATTAGCAATGGGGTAGCGTAAGACGGGGGACGGAGGAGGTTGGTTTAAGGTGACGTTGTGATGTCATCGCCATTATCGAGCGGAAGAGGGCGTGGTGACTTCGATACATACACACCGGAACTGTTAGGCAGGCGAGGCTGTTTGAGTATTCGCGATGTAGGCACTTTCAACAAACGGGTTGGAGATTCGTGGTATCGTCTGTATTCGTAAATGTTATCCCGACTGCATGCTAGATAGAACAAAGCTAAATTGTAGACTGACATGAGGTCTCAAATATACTTCGTAACGCGCCGTCAAAGAATCGTGAACCTCGACCGCATTTACATGGCCATCAGCAACCCACCAGCAACCAGAGCAGCAGCATAACACAACCCGGCGCCCTGCCACAAGCTACCAGCCCCGCTCCCGCTCGGCGAACCGGTAGCAGTAACAATCGTCCCGCTAGCAGTCGCCGTGCCGGACGGCTGCGCGTTACTCTTCTGCAGCACAAAGATCTCCCCCGTGCTGTCGGAGCTCATCCACAGCCTGCCCTTGGTATCCCACGCAAGGCCGACGGGGCGGAAGCACTTGTCCGGGCACACCTTGTGGTCCGGGTTGGTCATGACGTCCGACAGGGCCGTGGTGCTCGACGCGTCGGCCGTCGGCTCGCCCGTGGCGGGGTCGAAGGCCACGACGGACAGACTGTAGCCGACGGGGTTGGTCTTGTCGAAGGATCCGTGGAAGGAGACGTAGGCCTCGCTTCCCTCGGGGTTGAACTTAATGTCCAGGGGCGCCTGGTGGGCGGGGAAGGTGAGGCGGGGCGAGACGTAGTCCGAGGCGCACAGCTCGTCGGTGACGGTGGTGTTCTCCGTCATGGCGAATTGGGTGCCGACGGCGAGCCCCGCGTTGTCGGGGATCTCGTTCGGGTCCCAGACGGCGAAGCAGCGCGGGTAGCCGTAGTTGCCGCCCTGGTGGTCCGTCGTGGCGTTGAGGTAGCCGTGGAAGTTGAGCTCCTCGCCCGGGTTGTTCTCGTGAATGTCGGTCCCCTGGCGGGTGACGCCGTCGATGGAGTTCTCGACGGAGTAGATGCCTCCCGTGACGGGGTGCTCGGCGACGCCGACGGAGTTGCGCAGGCCCCAGCCCAGGACGCGGCCGGAGGTCTCGAAGTCGTAGGGCTTGGAGATGGAGGTTAGGTTGGCGAGGTTGAAGGCGCGGATCTGGGAGAGGCCGGACGAGAGGACGGTGGCCTCGTCGAGGTCCGAGGTGCCGCCGCGGGAGACGACGATGTAGCCCGGCTGCTTCTGGGAGACGAGGAGCGTGCGGGTCACGAGGTCGTTGTTCGACATGTTATTGATGACGACGCGGGGCTCGCCGGAGACTTTGCCGGCTTGGGCGTCGTAGTCCCAGGCGAAGACGGACTCGACAGAGGAGGCGTAGAGGGTCTTGCCGTCCGTGGAGAGGCCGAGGCCGTGGTTCAACTGTGGGAGGGGCAAGTTAGTAGGCTGGAACGAGGGGCAGGTTGGGCAGTTGTGGAGGAAGCGTACATTGGTCTGGTTAACGAGCAGCTCCTGCTTGTCGAGCGTCAGACATGTTGCCCCATTGTCGGTGAATGTGTATCTTAGGACACCTTTGCCGCTGTCGACGATGAGCAGGGCGCCGGCGCTGTCGAACTGGATGCTCCTGGGCTTCTTGAGTCCACCGGCGACGAGCTGTGCTTGCCATCCCTTTGCGATAGCTGGGAGGGGTGAGTAGGCGGGTGTGAGAACAGACGAGCAGGCTGAGGCTGCGTCTGCGGCAAAGGCGCCGGTCGATAGGAGCCCAGCGGCGAGTGCCACGCGGGCAACACCGTTTGTCTTCATGGTATGCGACGGCTGTGGTGGTCAAGGGCCGATGGTCGGAGTTTGGAGTCACCTAGGTGAGTAAGATATGAAGCAAAGGTAAGACAGAATAGAACAAAAGACAACCTGGGAGTAGCAGCCACTCGACCCGGTGCTCTGGATATCAAGATGGAGAATGGATGTGGGCGCGACGGACAGAGATGTTTGACGGGATGCCAATTCGTCTTAAGGTTTTCAGGGGAACTATCTCGACGTCTCCCGGGACCCGGAGACCAACAAGCGGCGGGCTACTACCACAGTACATACCAGGTAGGTACATGGCCTCTCTAGAAGGGAACTAGACATGCGCGAGAAGCGGCAGCGTGGAAGCTATCGAAGCTGTGCACTCCATGCCAGCATCCACTTGGATCGATGGTCTGGGCCAGGGTGGGGTGCTGTGTGTCCGATCAATGAAAATCCACAAATGCCAATGCGATCCAACGAGATGAAAGCATCGAAGTTCATCCCGGGGCCAGTCCGATAAGACTCTCGATAGTGCGGCCCCCATTTCGAAGACGGTCGAATACGTAAAGCCAAGAGGGCGAGGGTTGCTTGGCCGGGACATCGGCTTCTGCCCTCTTGTTGGATGGATTGTGACATTGCCAGAATTGCTTCTTCGGATGAGAGACTGTTTGTTGGGAGACGCGGGCAGCGACGAGTCGGAAGTCGCAGAAAATGGTCAAGGAGGGGTCAATGATTGACAGCAAGGACGGCACGAGAGTGGGGTGTGGAGGGGTCAATAAGTGGGCCCATTTAAACTTACAGCTTCAGCACTAGCCAGTGGCCAGCACCTGCCAGCCATTTCTCAATCATTACCATATTGCTGCTCAAACAACTTGTCGCTTCAGAACAGGCCAGAGACGAAGTTGCATGCGGCATGCAGCATCCGACAGACAACCACCTCACTGCAAGTGCAGCGTGGGAGTCACACTCCTGCAGATGTGCCAACTGCCAACCTTCTGCCCCACTCAACAAGTGAGCTCTTGTGGCGGTCAAGGACCAACCACAGCTGAAGGACAAGAGGCGGGATTGACGCGGGACCACATCACTACTGCCAATAGTGTGGAAGAAAAAGCAAAGATTATCTTGGTGCCAGATCCGGCCATCTCCTTGCGTGACGAACGATGGATCTCGGCGGTCTGAACAGGAGCTGAGGAATGGCCGGACTGCACACCCACGTGGGAATCATTTGAGAGACATTCTCAATATGTGTCAGTGCGGGACAAAAGTGGTGATGTCTTCCTTACCTACCGCTGAGAACATGACCAGCCTTCTATTTCAAGCCCTCAACCATTGCATCAGCCTTAACACAATGCAATAAGTCACAGGCATCGGAGGAGACATACTCAAGCAGCCAACCTTGCTGACATCTCGTTACCACCATCTTACTGCCCATCACATCCTGTCCAATCTATCCCGTCCGGCATCCCGTGCCATCGCATTGCGGGGTACATCTTGTCTCAAAGGTGGTTGGGGACCCTGCGCTTTGAGCTGAGCTGGCTCCGGCGGGTGGCCATTATCTAGCTCATCACTAACAGAAGAAGACGAGACGGATTACACCCCGATCTGCAGCCTGGTCCTTTCTACTCTGCCGTCTCATTTACAGCTTCATGCGCTGCTTCCCCGAGGCTGACTTCTGCTCTGTCCTATCTCTATTTGTGCCTTCTTTACCCGCAGAGAAGCGACTCGACTACATCTGATCTCTCTCCGCCCAGGTCACTTACACCACCGCAACTCGACGTCGCCCTGACGTCTGTTTACTCAACTCAATCCTTGGGCCCTGAGGACATCCGCAACAATGGCCAAACTTCGGCACTTCCTCGCCCTCCTTCCTATCCTCTCCTCCCCAGTCTCAGCCCTGCCCGCAGAACCTCACGCCCCGGAAGCAAGACAAGTAGCCCACTTCGCTCCCTCGCTATGGGTAACTGTCGACGCCTCCGGCAGGGGAACAACAATAACGCCCACCGTCGCCTCCTCCACCGGCGCGGCCAGCGCGACCACCATCTCCCCGCCCCCCTCGCAGCTCACGCAGACGGGGACCTACACCCTCGCGCCCACCAACGCCGCCGTCACCACCTCCACCGGCCTGTCGCCGGTAGCGACCGCCTCCTCCGACAGCGGTGAGGGCGTCTTCCTCGCCTGCACGGTGTACAAGAGCGTCGACGCGCCCTTCTGCCAGCCCAAGGCGGGCAGCCAGTTGACGCCGGGTAGCACGTATTACAGTTCGTTTTTTACTCTGTTCCCTCCCTCCCAATCTTCAAGCATCTTCGCTAACACTGCCGCAAAACAGTAACCTGGTCAGACTCCTACTTCTCCAACACCTCCACCTCAATCCAAATCCAAGGCTCCTACCACGACGGCTCCTCCGAGGGGTTCACCTCCTCCCGCATGTTAGCCTCAAAGGGTTTCTTCATCTGGTCCATCCCGCCCACCTTCCTCTCCGACCTCAACACCCCGCTCACCACGGTCAACGTGTCCTTCTCCCTGGTCTACTTCCAAGACCTCTACGGCAACGACCTCGAGACCGTGCCCGGCCCCACCGTTATCGTCACCTCCACCCCCTTTTCCGGTGGCCCCGGACAACATGAAGGGAAGAAGACGAACGTGGTGGCCATCGCCGTGCCCGTTGTTATTGTCGTCGTCGTTTTGCTGCTGGCGGGACTTTGTGTTTGGAGCTGGAGACGGCACGGGACTGTCCCCGTGCTGGGCGCGCTGAAGAGGAGGAGTACGGGCGGGGGGCAGGGGTACGGGATACGGCAGAGCGCTACGCAGAGGACGGGCGGTGGTGGGGCGGCGCCGCCGGTTGTTGGGGCAGTGGGAGACAAGAAACACGTGGCAGGGGTGGAGCTTACGGATCGGGATAGTTGGAGTCCCGGCGCGAGTCCGAGGGGTGGGAATAATGTGTTTAGGGAGGAGATGGAGAGGCAGCGGAGGGAGCAGCGGTGAGAAGGGGCCAGGGGAGAGGGGCTGTGGGAGGGGTGCGAATGCGCAGCACGACTTGGGGCGGATGGTCTGGCTTGGGGTCGGGTTGTGCCCCAGAAGGGAGCGTCGCGTTGTTACTAGAATTTCTTAGGTGTTACTGGATGAACATATGATGGGATGACAGAATGAGATGTACCGGGCTAATGCAAGTGTCGAGAGAGGGTTCCCGACAGCGTGTTCGGGGTAGATAGTCAGAGGTTTCGTTGGTTAGCATCAGATACCTACCTACGTGAACTTCCATGACCCAATGTCACTGCTTACTGTGGTACGTCCCCATTTGGTCTCACCGCCATGTGAAGGCTTGATGATGCCAGCTGAGGTGAGGGTCCAAGACTGAGAGAGACCCACTGCGAAGGTTCGTGTTCGGATGACGGTAAACTATCGCTTGCTAGCTGGACGGTAGTAGGGAGGTTGGTAAAGCTCGACTTGAGCCGAGCATGGATACGAATCTAGCCCAGGCCTGGGTAGTAAACTTTCGAGAGAGATTGTAGAAGTAAAGGTACATCCCCACGGTGTCGATTCTTTCTTTCGAATTATTGAGGTGAGTTTCATTATAAGAATGATTATATGGGCTGTCATGAACTGACAGGGCGTCCAAGTATCTCGCTAATATTAGAAAGGGTATTATGCTCCAAATGGGTATGTGCCCGCTCCAGTAGGCCCTCCATCCATGCCCGAGAAGAGAGTTGTGTGTGTGTGTGTGTTGACCATGTAGTCAGTCATCAGTCGTCCGATATCCCATCGTCCATAGGGTAGCGACAGGTATCTTCCGCCGTCGAAGTTGCGACGCCCTTCCTCTCTTTTCCCCTCTTCTCTCCTCCGGGGGACCATGACGTCAGTGCAAAGTCCGCCCTTGCCCCCTACCATATTCCGCGGCCGCTCGATGATGCTCATGCTTTAACAAATGAAAATACGCCCAACCCAGATCGTCAAATCCTTTCCCGCAGCATTACCCGTCCTCCTCATCCCTACCCGTCATCCCCCCAAACCCCCTCAACCCCAAATCCAACAGCGCTGAGCCGGACCTGCTTCTTCTTCGGCAGCTTCTCCTCTTTCGCTTTGGGTACCACCCCTATCAGATCCCCAGCAGGCGAGATAGGCGAGTCCGGGCGGGGTATGTCCTTTTCCATTACACTACTTGCGGCACTATTCTCCGCGGGTTTGGAATTCAGCCGCGAGTTGTTGTTGTTGTTGTTATTGTTGTTAAACCTGGACTCGAGGAGACGAGCTGCCTTCGGGACTGGGGGGAAGAGGTCCGCTTCGCTGAGGAGGGTGGTGGTAGAGGTGGGTGTCGTGCGGGAGGTGGAGATGGTGTTGGAGGTGGAGGCGGCAGGGGAGGACAAGAAGGAGCCCGACAGAGAGTTGGTTGAGGAGGAGGATGCGGGAGCGGCGGGTTGGGAGGCGGAGGCGGAGGGGGAGGAGTGAGGGTGGGAGTGGGTGATGTCGCCTAGGTAGTCGAAGTCGCTGAGGTCGTCTATGTCTGAGCTTCCTTCGAGCGAGGGTGCGGTGTTGTTGGTTTGGGGGATGGGGTGGCCGATGTAGAGCGGGACTCGCTCTTGGTTGGGAGATGGTGATTTGAGGAGGTCGCGGCTGGTCTTGCGGGAGAGCGGTGCTGAAGAGGTGGACTGCTGCTGCTGTTCGCCGTAAGGCTGCTCAGGTAGGGAAGCGAGCCTCACTGTGCTCATGGACGAGTTCCGCGATACGTGTCGACCGGAAGCGCGTTTCGAGTCGCCTGGCAAACGTTGCTTTCCGGGCACACTGGGCAATGCCTGCTGCAGCGTCTCCTGGCCGTATCGAAGTTGCGGCAACGTCTGATGTATCGGCATGCCCTCCCCATCCGTCCCATCGTCCTCCTCCTCCTCCTCAAACTCGGCAATGATATCCTCCCGCATCCGGGCGCGCTTGTTGCGCAGCGCGGCAAGCAGCATCTCCTCCTGCCGCGTGACGGCGATGAAGCGCCCGTTCCCGCCATCGTCTCCTCCTCCTGCTACCGTGCTGGCTATCGAGCTGCGCATGCTCTTCCCGCTCCGGATGGAGCTGGCGTCGAAGGCCATCGAGTTGTGCTGGGACTGGAGGTAGAAGTCGATCGAGGTTGGTGAGAGGGGCGTGGACATGTCGGAGGCGGTGGAGAGGCGCGTGTTGTGGCGTCTGTGGGGGGACTGCTGCTGGGAGTTGCGCGCGTTGTGGCGGAAGGGGATGAAGGCGATGGGGCGGAACTGGTCTTGTCCTCCGTTGTCGCTTCGCGGAGTAGAGTCGAGGACCGTGCCGGCGGAGGCTGATCTTGCTGTTGCTGTTGAGGCGAGGGAGAACCGCGAGGTGCCGTCGGGTTTCACTGTCCCGACTGAGGAGGCGGATCGTGAACTTGTTCGCTCGGCTATCTTTGGTGGGGTTACCTGGGTGTTTGGGGCCGGGCTGTCTTGTCCATCGAACTGCGTGCGGCTGTTGGGTGATGCGCCGCCTGAGTGTGCAGAACGCGGTTTCTTGGAGGTAGGGTCGGTATTGTGAGGAGACGGCGGTTGAGGGAAGCTGTTGAGGTTGGGACTTGTTGGACTTGGCAACGTGTCAGACGGCCGTCTCGGTGCAGACAGTGACGTGTGGGGGCGGTCATCGTAGTCATCTTCAGAGTCGGAGGACAATGAGAGAACGCTGTTCTGTCGTAGGTCGATATCGGTCATACTGCGATCTGTCCGCTTGGAAGCTTTGGAGGTCCGAGTATGCCGACTGGATATGCTCGCCGTGTCCGTTGGCGGGGACTTAAGGCTCGAGGGCGTCATGAGCGAGATGGTGGGTGTCTCGACGCCGCCTATCCTCGACTGGGGCCTGTCGCGACTAGAAAGACCCGTTCGAGACACATTATTTGAGTATGGCGAGAGGAATCCCTTCAAGCCCGGTGATGAGGCGTGTGATGACTGGCATCTGGGACTGCTACCCCCGGCACTTGTCACAGCCCGCTCCGTGCCCATCATCTCGTCGAAGGACCGCTGCTCGTAATGCTCGTAGAGATTATGCAACTCATTCACCGACGAAGCTGTCCTCATGTTCAGTGGGGGGGAGGTTTTTGGGCTGTCAATTCGCTCCGGCCGGTGATTGCGTAGCGTCTCCAACGTCAGCTTCTTGCGGGGTTTACGATCTGGTTGCTGCTCCACGGGTGAAGGAGCGATTTCAGGGAAAATGGACATGACAGAGGGTGATCTTGTCATCATATCCGGTCCAAGGACAAGATTTTTGTTGCCAGCATCCGCAGGTGAGAGGTGTTTTGGCGATTTGGTCATCGACTTTGGTATTAGGTATGAAAGGTCGAGCCTGGACGGCTTCTGCCTCCGAGCCTTGGGTGTTGAATCGCGAGATCCGTCCATGTCGAGAAGTGCGCTGGCCTTGTTCGGTAGACCTTTCGCCATGGCAGAGGATGCCGTCTGCTGCGATATGGAGAGCGGCACCTTGGACTTGTCGTAATATGTGTTTATCGTCGAGCTCGACCGCTGCCGGCGCAAACTTGATGCATCCGTCGTCGTATCGTTTCCCGCCCCACCCAGCGCCGCATTTCCTCTCGCGCCTCCTCCATTGCGAGCCCGTGGTATTATGGCAGACTCGTCGTCCCACCGTGCATGGCGCCCGCTTACGCCATGGACAACCTCCCCTTCGTCAAGTCGTCCCAAGCCAGTATCCGTGTAGCTCGCAGTGCTTTCTGAAATCGATATGCTGATGGCAGAGTTCGAGTTCGACCGCGTCTCCCAGAATCTCGAGTGGTCCTTGGCTAGGGCGTCGACATTCAGTCCCCCGGTACCGAGGATCTTCTGGGCTTTCGTCAAGGGGCCGGATATGTCTGCGGGCGGACTCGGTATGGGCTTCTTCTGCTTGCGGCCGGGCACTGGAAAGGAGAATTTGGAGGTGCGCCCCATGGCTGATCCGTTTGTGTCGTCAATCCAGGGTCAATTAATTGTATGCGCTTCCTCTCCTCCAAGCTGTAAGTGCCTCCACTGAGCAATCCGAGAGCAACAAGACCTCGCAAAAGGCTCAATGCCTGCTGGTATGCTCAAACCAGGCGCAGTTTAAGAAGGGAAGTCGGCCGGTAGGAGATGTCGAGGCCCATTCAGTTCACCGGAGAGTCGTCGGGAAATAAGGCGGTGTGTCTGTCGGTCGTCGAGCTGTATTTCGTGATGCGCGTCTTTTCAATCCTGGCAACGGCGCCTTCAAATCCCCAACTTGTCATATCTCGAGCCGCCAACACTCAAACGCAGTTTCCAATATATTGAATGGAAGGTTGAAGTTGACAAAGGAGGGCGAGAAGTGACGAGCCCCTTCCTCAACTCTCAAGCAAGCAACCGTGGGTATCGGCGCAAACGAAGTGTCCACCCGCCGTCGCTTTCCAGAGACAGACTAACACGGCCGGGACCCCCTACTAAGTAACCCTGCAAGCTCGTGTAGTGTATACCTTTATTATGCACTAATGGGCCGTGAAAATTGTATTTTGGACTGACAGTTGCACCAAGAAAGGGGAGATGGGATCTGTAATCTGGCCATCCGGCTGGGCTCACAGGGCTCAACAGCTGTTGTGGAGAGATTGAGCGAAACAGGGGGGGTGAAGAAGTCCAGGATGCACAACATCAAGAGAGTGGATGCGGATCCATCTCCGGTATTAAAAGCTTTGGCGAGTCGGCGGCATGGAAATTCGAAAAGAAAAGAGAGAATGGAAGACGGCAGCACGGACAGTTTGCTCTTCTTCCTTGCAGGCAGATCGACGCTCTCGTCAATCATGGCCGAAGCTAAATCGACAGGGGATGTCTGGGAAACCTTGTTCACCAGAAATCGTGAGATTGTAACGCCCGAGTACAGACTGTGACACTTTTTTATCAAGCTGAGACATGTCCAGAGTCTGGGGATACCTACACGGCCAGTACGAAGGGGAGGCACTTGCCCGTGGTGTCCCTTGCCTTGATTTTCTGCAAGGAAGCCAAGAGACCGCTGCAGAGCTTGAGAAAACCTAAGAAGAACTGGAGACGGCTCTTTGTTGCAGCTGCGATGGGAATCTGCAGCGTTGCGAAAGGAAGGTCACGCTGCTTGGCCTTGGCTTGATTGCCTGCAGGGATCTACCCTCCTCGGCAAACCCATGCAACCCACGCTAGCCGATTCGATGCTCCACAGCTTGGCCGGACCCCTGCAGGAGTGATTTTTGGCGAACGCAAAGGGGTTGTGGAAGGAGCAATTGGCAAACGGAAGAAGCCAGCGACATGGAGCAACAAAAGGAAAGAGCATCGCGAAATGATGAACCATGATGTCAGACTTTCGGACAGTTCTTCTCGTCAATCTGGCAATATCGAGTACCTTAGATCAAATTTCCTGGCGTGAAGGAGAGCTCGTCTCGCCATGAACTTATGCGTCCTTCCGGCATTTACTGACCCAAACAACAAGACAGAGGACAGTCTCTGTTTGGCCGGCTGAACGAAGCGGCTGGACATCAACTGTCTCAGATATTTGACCCGGGAAATGGCTTCGACACACGTTGTCCCCCACGATTCGAAACTTTAAAGGACCTGTGTCTGAAGTACCAACATCCTCCTTGTTTTCACGCGTTGCCGACATGTGTTCAGCGCTGTCCCACGCGTAAAGCATCAAGTCTCTGCCTATCGAGCGTGTCAAGCTAGGTATCCAGATGGGTCGGCTTGGCGACCATCTACTGTGGTAGCCTCATGTCGTGATGATGCTTCCTCGGGCATTTCTTCTTTCAATCTTCAGGCGGTATCCGCACCTCATCTCCTTTATTGACTCGCAGCCGGTCATCTCGTGTCACGGTGTCGCCGGCTCCAGAGCTGAACCCCTCATCCATGGTCATCCATGTCTGGCTGATATTGGCATCTCGCCAATCCCCACCCTTGACTCAATCTGGCCTCGTTCATTTCGCCGGACAATTCTAGTTTTCTCGGCGGCCGGAGAAGCGCACGAGCCGCCATGCGGTGTCCCACACCTCCGTATTCCGTACACCGCCGCTCGGGCCGTGCACGGTCCCCTCTTCTGCCGTCCTCCTCTTCGCAAGCAAGTCTCCGTACGGTCTGGCTTCCTGAATGCTGCCGGGGAGGAAGCCGTGTGGTGATCACTTCCCGTCGAGCTGGAGTACTGGCCGTCTGTGTGGCACACACACGCCTCACCGAGCAGCAAGCCACCCATCGTCGAGTGACGATGTACGCTCGAGCCTCAACTGTTTCCATCAAACAGGTTCTTGACAGTTATTCTATCGCTGGCGGTGAGGGGTAGAAGTGCCTTCCCCAACAAACATGGAGGCAAATGCAATGCAAGGAGTATGCAAGAGAAGGCGGGGTTACCAAACGACATAGAGGTTTGACGGCATGATGTCGTGTGACAGTGTTGACAACAAACGAAACTTGGGTACATTTCGTTGACCTCAACGGATTTCCCTCCATCACAAGAGCATTGCCTCCATTACTGCTCCGCCCGTCCCCGCCTACGAAGCCCAAGATTTCAGCAGGCGACCGGCTTCTAGCTGTCTGTCGATGCTCCCAGGTCTCGCAATGGTTGAGAATATGAGCAGCTACTCAAACGGTTCAACATACGCGTCCCTGTCCTCCTCGCTCGAGACAGCTGACCCACAGATCTCAAACGTCTCTCCAAACACTCTCACGGCTACGTGCCGCTCTCCCCACACACCATCCCTCACCGCACGATCTTCACCGACTTCAGAGTGGTTGGCACCGCGAGGTGGGCTACCTAGATGCACTACGCCGTCATCCCGTGCCGTCCTGTGGGCGAGGTGTGTGCTCTTTGACTGATTTGCTATTCTGCCCTTCTGTTTTCGTGGATGGGATACTTCGCTAGGCCGCGTACATGCGGACGGGGGTTTGACCTCCTCTGTCAACCCCGTTCACTCCTTAGATCCGGTTGCTTACGGGGAAAGTTCTGAGGTGTGGTATCAAGCGATTTGGGAAGAGAAGACTCTTACATCACCATGCAGACGCAGAGGGCAGTCGTTTTTCTGCGTCTGGTCATCTTTCATTGGGATACGGTACGGCCAGGAAGGCCTTCTGTCGGAGTGAAGCATTCCGAAACAGGTCGTCCAGTCCCAGTAGCATGCACCGCATCCGGGACGGTCGGGAAGAACTTCATGTCCGACAAAAGGTTGTCCACCTCTTTACTCGGATGGTGTCAGTTGGTCGCGTTGACTATAGGGTAGCTCAGCTACTCCCTACCCTATCGTCAATGCGAAGAGGTTGGGACGCGACCTCGTGAGCCAACGTAATGCTTAAAGTCATAACTAACCATGGAGGGGGAGGTGTTGGCCTTGCTCTCCCAAGCACAGGCGGCGAAACGCTTGGTGCTTCGCAGTCCTCCAGGAACACTTGCTCTCCCAGGAGTAGGATGGGACACTTCACTTACCTAACTGCTTGGCGTACATGAACCCTCACTGTCTGCGGGTATACATAGGAATAACTAGGGTCGTCGATTTACAGGAGGTTGCACTCCAGGAGTCCAGGTATATATAGGACCATTAACTTCAGGAGACGCGGGACGCACAAGAAGCTCACTTCAACCTGGGCAAAATACTGGAGACTCTACTACAACAGAGGTTGTATAGGGGGCTTCACTTGAACTAGGTAGATGGACAGGAAGCTTCACCACAGCTGGGGAAGATACTTACATGAAGATTCACCTGAGCTGGATGGATGTACAGGAAGCTTCACCATGGCTAAGGTTTCATTCCTGACCGGTTCCCTGCGGGACCGCCTGGAACTCCTCTAACGCCAGCACATCGAGACAAGGACGTTCTCTTCTGCCTTTGATGCGCGACAGCCGCCATCGTTACGTGTGGTTCCCCGCTCGCAAGCAGTGTCGTCCTTTAACACTAGCCTGTATTTTCGACTGTTCAAGTCTGTCTGCGCTCGTCGTTCCCCTTGGAGCTCGAACTCTCCGTGCGAGAACCTCCACAACGGACCCTTTTTGTAGCCCACGGCTACCCACGAACATCACTCACAATGGTCAATGACGTACCCTATAGCAACCCCGACCCTCGGCAAGCCGTAGCCCCAGGTGCCAGAAACAACAACTTCCCCAAACCATCTTTCTCCCCTCCTTTACCTACCACCAAGTCCAAACCACCCCCTCTAAATAGGCAACGTCTCATTAACCGCCAAACACGTCCCCAACTCCTTCCCCTCGATCCTACTCGTCGCATTCCGCACCGCCCCCTGCAACCCGGCCGTTCCGCACTTGAGCCCCAGCACGAAACTTCTCGCAAACAGATCCGCGTAGCGGGGACTCAGGTGGGTGTTATCCATCGGATACCCCTCCATCGCGTTTTCCCTTCCTAAAAGTTCAACGGCTTGCGCCGCGTACGCGCCGTGGGGGATGTAATACACTCCCGCCGCGGGCCCGCCGAGGAGGGAGGCTACATACCAGGAGTGGTAGGCGTAGATGGAGGGGAGGAAGGAGAAGGTGCCGGAGGGGTTGAGGGGGGTGGATTCGAAGGGGTTGGTGGGGGTGGGGGAGGTGAGGATCACGCCTCTGGCGCCGAGGCGGAGGAAGGTTTGCGTTGCGGAGGAAAGGTAGGAGACGTAGGTGCGGACTAGTTCGGTTTGGTTGCTGGGGGAGGGTTAGTGTGCGGGTGGTAGAGGGAGGAAGGCAGGGCGAGAAGGGAATGGGAAATAGGGTGATGGGGAATAAGAGGACGGAGGGTGAGAACGGACTTGTAGGTTACGGGACAGATCTCGTTGCCCATGCCGGGACAGTCTACGCGGTATTTGGTGTCATTGGCGGGGATGCCGCCTGCCAGCATGTCAGCACCCCGAGTGCATCTACTTGGGACAAAGGCTTGGTAAAGTACCGTCGTTATGCCCAAACTGGATGACGACCCAGTCACCTGGCACGATCTTGTCATAGATGGCCTGGAATCTGCCCTCTCGAGTGAACGTCCTGGCACTCCGGCCGGCGTAGGCGGAGTTGTTGACCCGGATGTGAGGGTCAAGGGAGTATTGCAGATACTGCCCCCATCCCTCCGTGCCATTATGCCCGCCTCCCGGGGCCATGGTGCTGTCGCCGCATAGCCAGAGGGTGTGGTTCTTGCATGATGCCGCTAGGGCTGTGCCTATGAATGGGAGGATGGCTGGGAGCTTCATTGTGGATATGGGGCGTTGAATATCTGGCGAGTTGGTATCACCAAGGAGCCAGGTTCTTGGGAGGCCATCTCCCATTTATCAGTACAGAACATCCTCTCGTCCAGCGCCCGACCCGGTATCGAGCACCGAAAGCAGGCCCCGTCCGCCATCATGATCGCATACCCGGCCTCAGTGGCGCTACTGTACCCCACGATTACCCCACAGTCCAACGGTTGAGGTCCTGTCGAGGTTGAAAGCGAATAAATTGCCCACCACTGAAGTTGGGGATGTTGACGTCGAGCGTCGAGGTCGGGGTAATTGCGGCCGAGGTTGGAGCCACGAGCTGCGCCGAAGCGACGATTTGATGGGAAGAATAACTGCAAACTTCCGCCGCCCCGAAGATCTGGGGACAATTGTTGGGTGGGACAACGATGCGAGTGTATTTTGGTATCTCCACGAGAGGGCGAGGATAGGGGAGGCCTGGGCTCGCAGGGTCAACAGTAATCACTGGACCAATTTGGCCGACGGAACCAGGAGTTAGAGTGCGGTCGCATCGAGCAAAGCCATCAACCTTCGAACCTCTTCCTGTAACCACATTCGCCGACTTTGTCTTGGTCACTTTGAACACCGTTTCAGGTTCCCTCAAGAAGAACAAAAGGAGTCAAGAACGACGAAGCCAATGACATAGAAGATCGGGACCCGGTAGGGAAGCCATCTCTCTTTTACTCCGGATTTTACCTGTCGAGAGCGACACTGTCACCACTTGGCGCAATATCGAGGCTTCTATTTCAGGATAAAGTAGAAGACAGGAACGACCTCCGGCTTGGCAGATGTCCTTCTTGAGCGAAAACTTAGATGTCTCGTTCTTCCGAGACAAGAGCCTTCCATTTCAGCCGTTGCAGAAGAAGAGAAAGAGCGACTGACCGGGTAGACGAACCTTGTTTCCACGTCGTTGAACACGGGTTATATATATGACGTTCTTTCCAGGTCAGAAGCCTTGTTCATCAACCTCGGACACGAACATCATCAACCAAGACCTCCAGCGCAACACCACCACAACCTTTTAAACCCAAACCTAAGAACACCGTCAAAATGCTCCTCTCAACCATCCTCTCAACAACCCTCTTCTCCCTCCTCGTCGCCGCAATCCCAGCCGAGCAAAAGAAGCGCCCAACCAAGACCCCATCACCCACCTCAACCTTCACCTCCCTACCGGAGCCGACATTCACCTACCAGTCCTGCGGCGGCCACCGCATCCAGCAGGTCCCCTGCCTCTCCCACCAGATCTGCATCGACGACCCCTACAAGGGCGGGTGCGGCATGGCGTGCGACGCTCCGGGTATCTGCGTCACGCCGGACACCTTCTGCGGAGGGTTCGCTGGCATCCAGTGCAAGGACGGCAGGAGGAAGATGTGCGTCGACGACCCGCGTGACGACTGCGACCCGGAGAACGGCGGGGCCGACTGCGGCGGGATCTGTGTGTGAGTGAGTGGGCGCCCTGCCTGAGAAAGCGGAAGGACGAATCGGCCGGAGGAGGGCCGGCGGCCACGGTTACGGGGAAGGATTTTATAATGGGATGGATCTTCCGTGGTGGATGCAGTGGTGAGGTGAAAGGTCAGGAAGGTTTCGATTCACTTCGTGTTTTCCGTTCTTGGATGGCGGGACGGTTAAAAATAGGAAGACATCGTCGATTTCGGTCTGCGGTGATTCTCAGGGGATCATCGATCGCGCCGGAGAAGTCATGCCGGGAAGGATGATGGCCAAGACAAAGCCAAGCATGAAATTCATGATGTTGTCTCCATAAATCGCTCCCGCCGTACCGAGAAAATGTCACTCCGTAAAACCAGCACCTCGTATCTCTGACTGCCCTGTTTTACACAGTAAAACTGAGTGAAGAATCTGTATGGATGACGCTGAGTAATGGTCTTTGATACGGAGGCTCTCAGATCGATGAAGTATTGCGCTTGCGCGCAAGAGACTGCCCAAGATAGCCTGGAGGAGGCAGAGACGGGACGCATCGGCCCATCAGCTGAAAGCCAATATGCACCCATTGAAGCCACCATTGAGGCGAAGCAAGAAATGCCAAAATGCGTTCCTGCAGTAGCGGGCGCCTCCTTTTTACACTGATCGCTCTTTCTCTCCTGTTGATCTCTGCAACGTTTGTCACTCACTGGCTTCGCGATGAATCGTGATTCGTGACTGCCTTGACTCGAGTCTCATTCTCAAGCTACCACAGTAATCCACCGACAATCGTAAGACGTATGACGTATTGAGTTTATCGATAAAAGATGGTTCTGACTGTTTCTCAGCTCATCGCTTGTGCGGAATTCGCTGCAGAAGGGACCCCTGACAAAAGCTCAAAGATCATCACCAATCCAGAGTTGATAGCCGGCCGATAACCATAACGATTGTCAAGGATTTTCATGGTGCCTGACGGATGTTCGTATTTGACTTTGTGCCGGGGAAACCGTCGGGAAATTGCGATACGATGATTCTCCCACTCCCGCTCAACCGCCTTTGCGTGTGAGTGGCTGTCATGGAGTGTCGCTTGGACGACTCTTTGAGGATAGCTTTGCGGCTCCTTATCAGCCTCAAGCCATTGACCATTGACGACAAACCCGCTTTGTATTTTGCAGGGAAGAAAATCACGAGCTTTCCAGGGGCTTGAAGATCTCTCAAACGAGGTCAGGCTGATCAATGGTTGCATCGAGAAGGAGGGAGTGGGGGGTTTTTACTGGGATTGACTGGGTGTGCCTGGCCAGGAACAGGGGTTGTTTACTGGTTAACTGTGGAGAGGCCCTCTGCTGAGCAACAAGAGAAACCTGCTTGTGGTGGTGAAGGCGAACGGCACGAAAAAAAGGAGAGACAGACGCGGTGCTAGCGTGATCCATGGGTCAAACCGTCATTCGTGGGTGGTGGTGTCATGCCCTGACACCCGCTACTTATCCCCCTCGTGTCCGCAACGGCTCGACATTGCAATCAATTCTTGATTCCTTCTTTTGTTCACCTCACGCCCAGTTAATAATACCCTTAAGAATCTCTCGCTAGATTCGTTACGTTCGCTCTCCAGTGTTCCCAGTCCATTCGCTTCAGCAAAGCAAGTCTCTCGCCTTTTAATTGCACCTTTCAGTCGCTACAAACCACAACAACATCTTCAAAATGCTGTCCAAGACGATCCTCGCTTTCGCCGGCCTCATCGCCGCTGCCCAGGGTAAGATTTCATTCCTTCACAATCGGGGACAACTGACCACGAACTGACATATACAAACAGCCATCCTGGTCACCTCCCCGGCCAAGGACTCGAAGCTCGACTTCTCGTCCACCATCAAGGTCGAGTGGACCTCGGTCAACACCGACCCGACCACCTTTGAGCTCGTCCTCGTCGACCAGAACAACATGACCCCCATCAGCATCAGCAAGGGCGTCAAGTCCTCCGACCACGAGTACACCCTCAGCAACTTCGCCGCCAACCCGGGCACCTACAAGTTCAACTTCTTGTCCGAGGACCCCCTGAACACGGGCATCCTCGCCCAGTCGCAGACCTTCACCATCACCAAGTCCGGCGGCGCCGAGGAGTCCGAGAGCTCCTCCTCCTCGACCATTACCACTTCTACCAGCAAGTCTTCCCCCACTGGCACTGCTGGCGAGTCCGACAGCACCACGTCGTCGGACTCCTCCTCCACCATCACCACTAAGACCAGCTCAGGCACCCCCTCCAAGACCTCCGGTGCCTCCAACGCCTCCAACACGGCCGACGCCTCCTCCACCGGCACCGCCCCCGTCAAGAGCGACAACGCCGCCGCTGCCCTGAACGGCAAGACCTTCGGCATTGCCGGCGGTCTCTTCGCCGGTCTCCTCATGCTCTTCTAAGCTCCCCTCGCCGTGAGTAGAAAAGAGGATTGAGTGACTTGGGACGACGTGGATTCGGTACGCCGTCTTCATTGGCGCGTGCCGTGGAATTACGAAAGGTTTGGGGGCGTTCGGCGCCCTCAGATAGACAATTTTTCATTCCTTTGTTTACCGGACCGGCTGTGGAAATCTCTTTGGAAATAGTTGGAACAGGAATAATGGAAGGATGCGGGAGGGAGGAAGGAATCATAGAAGTTGGCCATATTGTGTTCTTTTCAGATCTTCACGCCAGGATGTTCTACAATATCGTTGCTAATACAGACACATTTGGAAAGGAAGCTACCTCTATCACGTCGTCTCTCTATCCCTTGCTTCCCGTTCGTTTATTTGTGTACAAACGCGAAGAAAAGAGCTCAAAACACTGACGCCGCCAACAAGTCCCGTCCCCGCCATTCCAACCAATGCCGCCCGAGCCGTTTTCTTCATTCCAACCGCATCACCCCCCTCGTTTTTGTCTTCGCAGCCCTGAACGACACTCAATTGTCCGCCCCGTCGCGTTGAACGTTGCACTTGAGCTCCAGACCTCCCGATCGGGAATGTCACGCTCACATCCGGGGTCTCTTTTTCACAGTCGCCCTCAGACCGCCCTCCTGCCTCTCACAGGGCCAATGAGTCCGGCTATCAGACGATGATGCCCATCCCTCTCCGAGCTCCAAGTGCTAAACACCAACACACATCCCTTTTCCCAGCGCCTGCCTACCCATCCCCTCCATAACCTCCCAGCCGCAAGAAGCCAAACGCGCTTCTGGCCGCACAGAACTCCCGCGTCATCACCCCATTTTGGCGCGTCTGTCTGCCTGCGCCATCAACCTCCTCCCCCTTCTCTCATGTTGACTCGCAACGGACGTTGTCTTCCCCAAGCCGCATGGGAATTACCCTCCCGTCTCCCTGCACATATACACCCGACCTCGTCTCGCTCTGACACAAACTTTCTCACCACCGTGGACTGCGCCGGAGAGGCTATCGACCTTCCAGTCCCGGAGCCGCAGCAGGCAGGTCTTTCGCTCAGTGGCGAAGGAAAGGGGTTTGATACACGCCCCCTGAAACCTATCTCTCAATTTCACCCTCTGCGTCCGACGCCCGGAACGTGCAAGTTCGAGCTTGGAGCATAGCTGAGGGATAGGCGGGTATGGTGTCTCCGCACAATGGCAAACGCTGTTGGGCTTTCCCAGATGTCTAGACTAGCCAGGGGTAGCATGAGCCTGAGTTTTTGAGGTCAGACTGCCTAGGCTTGTCTATTATCAGCATGTGGTATAGTTCTCCCCCCCTTCCCCTTTCGCAATGAAGGGAGTTTACCCACCTCGCCCAGTCCACGTCAAATCAAGACACTCTCCCATCGACATATCCAGTCCCATACCTCTCGCCCGCTTCGTTCTCCCTCCCCCATCTCCCGCCCATCTCGCTCACTGAGAAATGTGTTGAAGGGAAGGGGACAGAGACTTGAGGGGAGAACTGGTCCGGCGGAGCGGGGAAGGGATATAGCTTCGGTAACAGGGAGGGAAGTGGATGTGGGAGGCGTACTGGTCGAGGCGGTGGCGCCTGGGAACGTCAACATGTGCGTCATCCCGAACAGGCGTTCGAGGCTCTTCCGTTAAAGGGCGCGTTCTCAATCCAGTGGTTTCAGTTCCTGGCTGTATTCTATCGTTCCATCACCATTTGTGTATCCACGCGGTAAGTATGCAACAACAGAGTCAGCGCGCACTCTCTTGTCTATCTGCTCGATCTCGTTCCATCCCACCCAGGCTCTCTAATTCATATATACCCTCAGCTCAGTTCTCATCCCAGTGCTTCTCCTGGATAATCTTCCAGATTTTGGCGGAGAACGAGCTAGGGAAGATGGTGAAGTCGAACAAGTGGTGCCGGATATCTTCAGAGAGTCAGCATGTTATCGGTCCATGGTCACAAGAGGGATAGCGCAGTCTCTCTGCGAGGTCAAGCTTGTGAGTGACTGGGAGTAGCAGTGTGGATGCCGAGCTGCGGTTGCGTTGCCGTCGAGCGGGAGCCCAAAATCGGGCACTTCAACGTGTTAGTCGAGACGCGAGGGGCCTCGACGCAGAGCAGACATCGGCGCATTCGTTCCAGGATAACAACTTCCATCAGCAAATCGGAACACCAACATAGGTATGCAGCTTGCCAGAGACGTCTGTCAAGGAGTCAAGCACCGTTTCTCAGCATGATACGACTTACCAGTCCATCGCCTCTACATAGCCATTGCGAGAACGAGAACGACAGACATGTCTCGCGATTCGAGAAACTTCCAGTGGGACGGTATAATTTCGAGAGCTGACTCTAACTGCTTCTTCAAGGGGCAGCTTTGCCGTCCCAAGTCTAGGAGCTGTAGTCAGGCAAAGCTGGCGTCAGCTAGTCGTCTTGCAGTGAGTGACGGTGCCTGCAATACCTGTCGAGAGAGCAAGACTGCGGGAGTCAACCAAGCCACTTGATAAGACCATTGTGTTGCTTCAAGAGCGTTTAAAAGCCGGAACAACTGCGAGAACTTGGAGAAATGGACTGCGATTCCTTCACTGGCATCGGGTAAAAGCCTCGAGACTCGGAGTTTGGAACGAGGGGTCCCTCAAGCTGCAACCTTTTGGGGGTCGTTGATCGCTGCGACTGTGTAGCATCGAGCGGCTAAGTAGCTAAATCGATCTGTTTGATCCCAGTGACCGGATTGGGACAGCGTTACTGTGATAATTAGGCCTGTCTATTTGAAGCGCCAACATGGCAGTGCAGGTTTTGACACCCGCGCGCCACACACGTCGTCACAGTTTAGAGAAGTTGGTCCGGGTCCCTCGACCAACCGACCCTCCTGGTTTCTGGCCGCGCATTACTCGATGCCATTTTACCTTCCTTTTTTTCTTTATAATGGTTGGAAGTCTGGGCACATGGCTACAGCCATGATTCCCCTCAGATACGCAAGATGGCTTTGCTGCAGTGTTCAGCAATATCGACAAGCATAATACCCATCATGTCTCTCAGTCTGAAACCAGTATCGCGCCTCCCGACTACCGCGAAGAAGACGTTGATTGTCGTGCCGCTCTTTCTCTTTGTTTACTACACCCTTACCAGTCCTACAGTCGCATCGTTGAATGGGTGGAAAACCGCGGACGCTTGGCCTGGCGTCAAGCTTCCTGACGTGCCCGAGACGCCACTCAATGTGTCGCAGTGGGGAGAACGAGGCAGTCGCGTCAGCCAGCTGGCTCAGTGGGCGGACATCTTGATTAAGAATCCGTCAGAGAACAGACACCTCTTCGAAACAGCGTTGATAGCGCAGTTCCCGTATCTTGCCGGGGCTCTGGACTCGATATATGCGCCATGGTCCGCAAGTCAGAAGCATCCAAGCTCCCCGAATACGGACCATGGCTTCGTTATTTGCGCTGGATCCGGGAACTTCCACCTCGCCGCCCATCTGGCCCGCAGTTTGCGCAGGGTACACGGGTCCTCAACCCCGATCGAGATTGCCTACGCCGGTGACGATGACCTGAAGCCGATACACGGGAATTTCTTGGCCGACCTGGACTCGAATATTACATTAATCGATGTTCTGGAGCGCTTTCCGGCAGCTCGACGAGACTTGGTGGGGAGTGGCTGGGCTATGAAGCCTTTTGCCCTTCTCGCATCCGCCTACAGCCGCGCCATCTTGATGGACGCCGATGCCGTGTTCCTTAGTTCGCCCGACTCTCTCTTTGCGAAAGGTGTTCATCCGGGTCATCCTGCCTTAAGACGAACCGGAACCCTATTCTTCCATGACCGCGCTGCCGTAGGAGGCGGTGACGAGCGACGCTTGTGGGTGAAGGAACAGATCGAAGCTGCCGGGATCCCCCCGTCAACGTACCTCGCAACAGAATCGCTCTTCTATGAAGGAGCGGCGTGGTATGAGGCAGATAGCGGCGTCGTCGCCCTTGATCGGAGCAATCCACACGTCCTCCTCGGACTTATGTTCGCAACATGGATGAATACGAAAGATGTGCGGGATGAGATCACCTACCGCATCTTCTACGGTGACAAATAATCCTTTTGGCTTGCGATGGAGCTGAGTGGGTTCGAGTACGCGTTCCAGCCCTGGTATGCAGGTACTATGGGCACCGTCTCAGACAAGTCAGGACGGCCAGGGCAGCCTCCGGATCTTGACTCGGCGGTAGAGATCTGTGGGACTCACATGCTACATCTGGACTATCTTGGTCAGACGCCCTTCTGGATCAACGGCGGTATATACGAGCATAAGGACAGCCCGGAGAACGAGAGACGCTATGCCGACATGACGCATTACTGGGTCGGCAATACCAGCTCTATTCGACTCACACAACCTAGCTGGTACTGGGTCAACGGGAACGTTGCATGCTTGAAAGAGACAGGCGTCAAAGTCTTACCTGAGGCCACCATGATAGTTGCGCAGAAAAACCGAGAACAGGCGCTGGAAGTGGATGAGATGATCAAGAACCTTCACTAGACTTATATCCAGTCTGGGTTCCTCGGCGGTGTTATTATCTTCCACCGGACCCTTGCTTGTGCGGCCTCGATGGCTATGGAGAGTAATAATGCTGATGGCGGGCATATTGTTGTTGACATGTTCGATTGTTTCTCACTTGGAGATTGTAAGCAGTCGGATCAGAATTTCACATCTCCGGGACTGCATCCTTGTCTCGCATTCTTCTCATGAAACGTGAGTACAAACGCACCCAATCTCGTCTGACAGTTCCTTGTACGTGTGCCTCGTACCCAAATGTCGACTAACCTGACTAGAAATATTGATGCAGGCTCGTTCAGCCGCAGGCTTCTGTTGACGCCAAGACGTCATTGCCGAAAGGGGCGCCGAATCACGTCCAGCACTCCGTAGCCAGGGCCTCGCGAGCACCTCGAGGACGAAAAGAAAAGAGGGCCGCAATAGCCGCCGGTCAAGCCAGCTCAGCTCTTCTCGAGACCAGCATCCGGAGACTGTTATGATACGTCAGTATCTCCAAGATGAAAGGGCTCGTCGATCCAGATTACGATTGTTCCGTCAGCATCTCAGCCAATACTGATGTCGGAGGTCCTGGTGTAAGTCCATATTAGTCTTAGACATTATCTTTGACCCGGTGCGTAGCTAATGTTGACGGCGCTAGGTCATCATATCATTCGTGGTTATTGCCGGCTTTACTGTTTTCTTGGCCTCGTTTCTGGCTTTGGAAGTCTTGAGACAATGGTGGCACTCTGCTGTGAAGGCTTTCAAACAGTGGCACGCAACCCAACGGACTGACGAGGAAGGCTTGAAACCGACATCGACGCACCGTTACATGTTGCGACGCACACGCACTTTCATCGGCTCAGCCCCTGGAGTGACAGAGCAACGGAGGGGCAGGCTGTCAGCTAGGGAAGCCGGCAAGCAGCCCAGTGCTGGTATCGAGCCTCGTCCTCGCAATGTCGACCGTGTCACACCTAGCCAACATCGACCTCGTGCGCCACCGCATCCGTCGATTCGGGAGATCCGAGACAGTCTTTTCGACCCAGTGAACGCATCCCGCCGCCAACTCGCTTGTTCACCAAGGACTCGGAAAATTGCAACGCTGCTACGCCCGCTTTGTGACCTTCAGATTGCCACTGGCCTTGGAATGATGGTGGCAGGCATGGGACAATGGCACACGATCGACTTTTACCACGAGCAACTCGTTAATTCCTACTACGCGTTGACTTTGAACTCGTTCTGGGCTACCCGCGTCAGCTACATGGACGTCGAGTCTAGAGAAGACACATGGGTACTGTTCCTAAGACGCGCGACAGTTTTGACAAGCAGCATTCTCAACATCATCTGGCAGTTCCGGATTTACTACCGGGAGACGGCGAGCCGTGTCTGGGACGACGAGTTTGGACCCTGCTTCCGATACCTGGACCGGTCAGACCCGCTGTTTAGCACCATATTCTGGACTGCCGGCTTGTCGCTCTTCTGCTTTGCTCTTGCCACTTCGCTGTTCAAGCAGACTCGATGGGTCAATGAGTGGTATTTCGCGGCAACGGAATGGCTGTCACAGGTCCTATGGAACTGGTTGCAAGCTGCCCTGGCGAGGAATGTCCCCGACTCCGAGCATATTTCGGGAGCTGTTCGTGCCCTACGGAAGATGCTCACTTTCCTGTTGAAGGTCGTTGAAGTGCTCGCTTCTGCTCTTGTTGTGACGGTCTACTTCCTCGTCGTGCAGTTGTTGGATGTATGGTCGTACGGCAGCGGCTTCTACCCTCTCACGTGGTTCGCTTATTTCGCATTCTATGCCTGGAACGTGTTCGACATTGTATCCGCTGTGGTGTTGAACCACGGCCTCATAGAGGACGAGGAATGGTCGTGGGGTTTTGGGCAAATCCTGCCGCTGGTGCTGATCTTGGGTGTCCTCTTTTCAGCCGTGGACGTGTTCAGGGCAAGCTCCAGACCCGATTTAGATGAGATCACAGGAAACGTGGAGTCATCAGCTGGCCCGAGTACGACCGAATTACTAACACAGAAAGTGTTTGTGATGCGGCAAACCCGTGCTCGAGCTACATCTGTGCCAGCATCCACGGGAATCCCTCCTACAGATAATCATGGCCAAGGCAACGGAGGTTCCTCGTCCCCATCTAGGCCGTGACCTACATTCAGAAATACCAAGCGATAATGTCGGATCGTCGTGTCCCAAGGAAACCGGCGATGTTACTCCGCCGCATCCTGCTTCTGTTTCTCCACCATCTTCTTGTACTCCAACCAGTCATCACTCCTCGGAAACGGAACGCCTTCAGGCACAGGCACTCCCAAGAATTCGCACAGCGGCACCCAGCCGTCCTTTGCCTGGAGCTCGAGAAAGTCGCGCCCCTTACTCGCCTCCTTGACGAGCGCATTATGCTCGCGGAAACAAGTGCGGCCGTTCTCGGGAAAGTCATTTCCCCAGCAGTGGCCGTGATACTTGCGGGCAAGCTGACTTATGGGCGACGGGTCGTCGGCCGGTCTCGACATCTGCCAGTGGATGAGAGTCGACATCATGGAGGCGTACCACCCGTCTTCGTCTCGGGTGGAGAGGATGATCTTGGCTTCAGGATATGCGGCTATCAGCTCCTCTGGGAAGATGGCGGCGGGATAGTCCGCGACGGCCTGCTTGGCTTCAGCACTGAGTGGAGGGTGTAATGGTAGGGGGGAGCCTGTGTCATACCTCGAAACCAGCGAGGATCCTCTCCAAGTCTTCGCGGCCCCACGGATTGCCTACTCCCTCGAACTTGGCGTCGATGGCCTCAACCCACAGGCCCGCGTGCTTGTTCTTGCCTACCTCCTTCATGTGGTAGACGGGGCCGATCCCGAGATGCGTGAGGGCATTGGCGATGGCTGAGGAATGTCAGGATCAAGACGAGCGACGACCCCGATCGGATTCATGTCTTACATTGTGTTCCCGTGCGTGGGAGACCCACCACTAGGACCTTCATGTTTGGCGTGTTGTCTCCGGTCTTCAGAATGTATTATATTGGATTGAAGCGGAATTTTGAGCAACCAAAACAGCCATAAAAGCTCGAATGTCTGCGGAACGTCGCATATTTAATTTGCGCACTACTATCGCGATGGCACACCACTATCGCGATGGCATGCCATCCGGTAAATCCCCGCTCCTCCCGCTCTTCCCCGAATCAGGAGTCTAGAGGATATCTCGACCTTCCACAACGGGGAAGGCTGTCTACAGAACAGCGCCAAGCATATTCTAGGAACATATACTCTGCCATTGGATGTATATCATGTTTAGAGTTCTTCGAATGTGTTATTCCTGTGCATTTCACCAGCCTTTCACCCCTCCTATCTTTGCTCTCAACTGGACTCAGTGCAACTGTCATTCTGAAAGACGCGGCCATGGAGGTTGTCCGGATTGCTTTTGCTCAATCCTCTCATCTGAGAGGTTCATGAGCCCTGCCAGAGGAGAAGAGCTCGGCTCCAACACAGTTGGCCAAACCCTGGGCTTCTATGCTGCTCTGTCAGGCTTGTGTCACCATGGAGATACATCATACGGCACGCACCTGGCGACGGGATATAGAGCAACCGGACAGAGCGTCGTAGGTTGGACATAACAAGGATGAGCCTTCCTTACTGATGGACGTGGCCGGTCGCCTCGGCTACATCTTATATCAACTTCAGCCCGTCGACGGAAGCCTCCCCAACAGCCACTCTATTTAGGGCTGTGTCTTAGCTCAGCTGCCGACGACATTTACCGTTCCCCGGGAATATTTCTGGAGTAACACGAGTTCATTCATAAGTGTGCGGATGTTGAAAGGACATATTAGGAGCTCTCCAGAGACCTTAGGCAACACGTCACCACCACCAAGGAGCAGTTGTCCATCTCCATCTCTACATATTTTAGACTTATACAACCCCAGATATAAATTCTCATAACGGACAGTCCCCTCGGATTGCATCAATATGTTCTATAAAGCAACACAGCATCACTGACCATGTCTTGATTTACGGTGTCACGGTCGCCGGCTTCGTCAGCGCCATGTCAGTATGTCTTACGTTGGCTCGTGTCAGCTACCGACTACGAAATCAGCACCTAGCGCTGACTTAAATTGGTATAGAATGTGTTGAACTCTATACTTGCATTGATAGTATGCGATTTCTAAGTCCTTACTGTTCATTTCCGCAAGTTACACGAAAAGCTATCAACGGATCCGTCGGATTCCGAGGAAAGTGAGCCTCACTCGGACTCTTACTATGCAAGCCAGCATATCACAAACGCGCGAACATCAGGCGTCTTATTCCCCGGTCACAGACCCGCACGATACGCGTAGACATCTACTCAGCGTCACTTGGGGACTACTCCGGGTATGGATTGATGAATGTGTTCTTGTCTCCCAAGCAGCATCGGGACCACTACAGCTCCGGGAGTATTGGACTCATGGTAGGTATATAAGCACCGCGAAGAACACACCCGTACAGACGTTGAAGTATTAGAAATCACTCAGCGTCACAGTCTAAACATCATAGCCAACCGGTCACGCTCCTCACCGAACGCATAGTCAACCGTCTTCCGCTATCTGTCCTCCTTTCTCTGCACTTGCCAGTTACTACTAGACAAGATGACCATCACCCTCGCTTCCCTCACGGCCATTGCCCTCGGCCTGCTATCCGCCACCGGCTCTTGTGGCGCCACAGGCTGGCCAACCACCACAACAACGTCAACATCCATGGCCGCAGCCCCAACGGGCTCCCCCGCCGCTCCTCCAGCACTCCCACCAGTCGCCCCCTTCGGGATCTCCGTCACATCCCCCGACGGCCAGACGGTAACCAACTGCTTCGGCATCGATACCGTCGGCCCCTTAATCCAGCCCGCGGACGCCATGGCGCTCGTGCAGCTGTACAACCAGACCATCTGCAGCGGCAACCCGGTCCTGACGCTGCAGGCGCAGGAGGGCATCGTCATTACGTCGGGGTCTAACCAGTTGATGTTCAAGAACCAGGTCCAGTTCCCCATCACGCCGTCCACCTGTGACGAGACGGTGGACGACTTCGTCACCATCGTGAACACGTGCTTCAACGGCCTGCCGGCGTATGGAGGGCGGTTGATCGATCATGTGTTTAGCAATTATGTTATTGCTTCTACCGCGCAGGGGGCGTTATTTTGATAGGGAAGGGGAAGTGGGGATTGTGATGCGGATCGAGTCTGACTCGTGGGGGAGTTTATGTGTGGTATGATGTGAGGTTTATATCTCTGAGATGCTTCATCTTGGTACAAAGTCATTCAAGTTTTCGGCACGAATTTCACATCAACATGTCACAGTACTTATCATAGTGAAGGTAACCACTGCATGGTTACCTATGTGTGGTAGCAGAAGCTATGCAGATTGAGGGATACGTAGCTGATGACTGGACACATCCCGGCCAATTGGCCTCCTGCAGGACACCTAACACTCCGCAACAATCAAAGCCCACAGTCCCTCCAAACGTCCGACTTGCCAGCTACTCCCCGTCATCCATGATCGAGGATGCACACAATCCGCAAAAGCTGATACACTGTCCGTTAAACATTCCTCTACAACACAGGACTGCCATGGCTGCGCATAGTCGGCCGGGGACCAGGGGTGGCCTAGGCGCCAGCGGGAACGGCGGCTGCGGCAGGTCAGTGTGAAGACAGACTTAGCTGCCTTGGCCTTGTTGAGAGCGTCCACCTCGGCCTTCTTGACAGCGTCTGCCTCGGCCTTCTTGAGAGCGACAACCTTGGCCTTTCCTCGGGGGCGACCTGGGCAGACCACTCCGCCATTTCAGCTAGTTTGGCCATGTCCTCCTCTACCTGCATCTGGGTCTTGTCTTGGGGGCTTGATCCTGCTCGTGCTGGGAGCTGTTCATTCGGGGCACCGGCGTCGGGCATGATGACATCACCGTAGCCGTCGGCCATGTCGACGTCACCGTAGGTCATGGGGATGTCGCCGTAGGTCATGTCGACGTCGCCATCGGTCGGCGGGACATCGTTGCCAGGCTCGCGGGTATCGCTGTTGTCGGCGAACATCTTCTCCAACTCGCGCTCGTGGGGGTCGGCTTCGGTATCGGCTCCATCCTCATGTGCCTGGGCTCCTCCATACTCATACTGATGCACCTGGTTCACCGTGGCGATCTGGTTGGCACGAGCCTTCTTGTTCTGCTTGAGGGGCATAACAAGGTTCTTCCACGGCATGCGCTGGATAGCAGGGGGCAAGAAGACGTTAGGCTGGGTCTCAGCAACTTTGACCTCCAGCATAAACTCCATCGCCTCGTCGCTGTCGGCCTCGTGGATCCGCATGTGGATGTTGAACTGGCGGACGAGGTTGAGGAACCGGGGTGCTGCCCTCCTTCCTGCAGCCTGCGTACTTGCGCTCCGACCTGGCGATGGTGAGAACAAGGTCGCGGACGATGTCACCGTCGAGGGTAATCTTCGAGACATTAAGCCAGTCATCGGCGACATACTGCCAGTACAGGACGCGGGAGAAGTGGCACAGTGGGAGGTGCTTGACGGACTGCTCGAAGAGCTGGATCAGTTTGGCGACGGCATCGCCCTTGGTCGGGTATCGACCCTCGATGACGCGAGCGATGGCGTTCTCGACAATCTCGTCTTTCTTCTGGGAGCCTAGGATGATGCCGCTGGCAGGGAGACGGAGCTCCTGGTTGGGGATGAGCTCGGAGAGCCGGAGCGCGGCGGTGTAGGGTGTCGGCATCTTGTTGAGTAGCACTGGAGCACTGGAGCAGAGAAGTTAGAAAAGTTGCTCCGGGGTTTTGGAAGAAACGGATCGGCAAACTTACGGTGATCGTCAATGAAGAAATATTGATGTGGGTTGGAAGGGAAGGTTGGGATGGGGAGATGGATTGTAATATGGTCCGCAGGTGAGAAAAGATGGTGACGCCGAAGACGAGGTCCTGATTAAACGACTTCGTCGAAAACGAACGAGAAAACCAGGTGGGGCCAACGACGTTTCGCAGCTTTTGCTTTGCAAAATTCACTAAGGTGAAGCCGAGCTGATATGTGAGGTTCTCGTAATAAACAGGTGAATTCAGTGTGAAGGTCTTCACCAGCTCTTCACCGTCCCTGTGGTCCGTGCCGCAGCGGACAGCGATCTGTGGTTCGAATCCAGGTGGTGGCAAGTTTGTTTTCCATTAAGAGTACTCTCATGGCGAATCGAATAGTATCGCCTGACGAGGCCTCGTCGTGATAATGGTGATTGTGTTGGATCGAGATTTCGGGGACAGATGCCACAGCTGGCCATCGCCCTACCGGTTGCCAAGTATCCGTTATCCAGCATCCAATGCCATGTTATCACCTACCATACTCTTGAGTGTCACACTCAACCTCATTGATTATTGGTCTCCAAGACGCATGCTTGAAATAGCACTTCAAAGGACAACATCAACCACCACATTTTGTTCAAGAATGACAACACTGAAAACAGTGGAAGGTTCTTAACAAGTCAAAGCGCCGGATCACAAAGGCACCAAAAGCTAAATAACTTCAATCGAAAATAATAATAATGCAAAAAGCCAGCCAGCGGAGAGAATTGAACTCCCGCTTCTCGTTTGGACTTAGTGTCTGAGATGACAGGCCTAGTAGCACCCCAGGCTGGAGGGGGGAGGCTCGCAGGTTCGCCTACCTCTTAACCCATTTTTACTACATTCCCATTGGTTAGTAGATTCCAAACCTTACCTGTAGCCTGCTAGAAATGGGACTGCAGAAGAGCCAAGAGGGGTTGTGACATATTGACATGTACGATCAAGCTTACCGTTGAGCCATCCCACCAGCCTGTGTGCTACCATTGGCATGCTGGTTCCATTGTTTGATTTATTAACCAGCAGACTGGGTGTATGGACATGTGACATTCACTTCGCTTTGAGTACTTCACAACTTCACTCGAGTTCTTCGCATCCTACACACAGAACTCCGCCACCTTCAAGCAGACTCAACCACCTGTGTCTGCATATGACTGTCAACCCAGCTACAGCAAGAAGAGAGGCCAGAGTGGCATCACCAGCGCGACAATGAGAAAGGTCAACAGTAAGGGGCAGAATCCGCCAATCCGGCTCCATGGCGCGCAACCCGGAATGCTGTCTCCTGGTTCAGCCGTACCTCCAACCCGTGCTGGTCTGGGGAAAGTAAGGTAGATACACGCGAAGGATACAGCCACACGAATTGGGATTTGACCAGCACGGGTTTCGTTTAATCAAGATTAAACAGAACTTTTGCGCCATCAGCCGGGTTATGCGCCGATGGGAGAGGAGGTCCATGTTTCTCTTCAAGTAGTAGCTGGGTAGTTACCTTGAGATATGCACAATGGTCGGTCGTTTTGTCAGTGTCCCAGCCTCCAACGTGCTGCTATTATTGTTGAAAGACTCACGCTTGATGCGGCACAATGCCGACGGACATGGATGGTCGTCAAGAGTGGAGCACCTGGTGGGTTATATAATCAGCCGGCGTCCAGTTCCCATTCGTCATCGCATCCCCCAACTTGAACTTTGCTCATCGCTGACCTGGACTAAATACAGACAGATTTGCGACTGGCCTTGCTTATACCATTGGTATCTCATTCAGATCTCATCTACGTCCAGCCAGATGAAGCGCGCCATACGAAACACCCAAGCAAGGAACTCGCGCTCCAAAGCGGCCAAGGACGTCATCATCCGCGAAATCCCCGCCATCCTGAAGGCGAACCCACGAGCGCGACGTGGCGTTGAAGCAGCCGAACTCATAGTCGACCCTGCGCCTTTGCCAACAACTCCATCGGCACCACCATTATCTAAGACCCAATCTCAAGAGACTTCATCTCATCCCACAAAACACAATGCAGCACCGACCTCACCACCAACCGTCATCCTCCGCACAACGTCCACCCTAGAAGCAGCCCACCGCCTCCTCACCACCCAAGATGCCTCGCCCTCCCACCACCGCCACCGCCCGCCCAAAGTAGCAATACTAAACATGGCCTCCCCCCTCCGACCAGGAGGCGGCGTCCTCTCCGGCGCCGCCTCCCAAGAAGAATGGCTCTGCGCGCGGACGACGCTCTACGCCTCCCTGCGGGAGGAGTTCTACCGCCTCCCGGAGGTAGGCGGGATCTTTACCCCCGACATGTTCGTGTTCCGGCACTGGGGCGATAGCGCAACAGAACTGCCAAAGGCGGAGCGGTTTTACGTCGATGTCGTGAGCGCGGGGATGTTGCGTTTTCCCGATCTTGAGGAGACTAAGGAGGAAGATGGGGAGGAGAAGGTCTATGCCGAGCAGAAGGACCGGGAGATGGTGGTTAGGAAGATAAGGGCGGTGTTGAGGATTATGAGGGCCAAGGGGGCGGAGAAGGTCGTGCTCGGGGCTTGGGGGTGCGGTGCGTATGGGAACCCGGTCGGCGAGGTTGCGGGGGCTTGGAGGAGGGTGTTACTTGGGAAGGGGAAGAGCCAGGGACAGGGGAGTGGGGAGCTTGGTGCAGGGGCGGAGAGCTGGGAGGGACTGGAGGTTGTGTTTGCTATTAAGGATGGTAGGATGGCGGAGAGGTTTGCTGCTGCGTTTGGGTCGGGGATTGAGGTGGAGGAGGTTGAGTCTGGAGCTAGACATTCAGGAGATGGGGCAGAGGACTCGCAAGATGAGGACGACGAAGGCTCTGAAGATCAATCGTGAAGGTAAGTTCTCTTCTCAAAGAGCGATCTCTTTGTCATCATGGCTGCGGTTCAGAGCTAACAAAGACAGGTATGTCAATTTGGGCGTGCTTCATAGACACGACGCCTATCCCATTACAAAGGGCCTCCGACAAACCCCTCTAGGCCCCTAATGGGTCATCACCTGGCCCTTGATGCTGCGCTTGTGCACCTTGGCAAGCCAGCTCCTCGACATGAACGCCCTGATCTTCTTGCCCCAAATCATGAAAATGATGAGCGCAAGGTTATTCGCCAACAACAACCCACAGAAGACGCCCGCAATCATGACCACATACCCGTTCTCGGTGATCCACTTCAACAGGTCAATCCCCATACCGAAACTAATCGCCTGCTTCCCCAAGTTCATAGCGATCAGCATCTCGCTTGTGTTGGCCGCATAGCTGTCGATGGCGTATGCCAGCGTGAAGGTGAAGTAGAAGTAGCTCGCGAACGAGCTCGACGCCACGGCGACGAAGTACGTGATCCAGTGCAGGTTGCGCTCGGCGGCGAAGCCAAAGAGGATCAGCGCCGCGGGGCCGACGAGCATGACGGGGAGCATGACGCCGAGGCGCATCTCGGCCTCGCGCAAGCCGTTGTTCTTGCGCGTCAGGCGCGCGGCGAGCCGGTCCGAGGTGGCGGTGAAGGGGATGCCGAGGGCGTAGCCGATGAGGGAGCCGAGGGCGAGGAGGCCGCTGTTCAGCTGGGACCAGTTGTAGGGCGGCTGGGTGACCTTGATGGGGAAGATGTAGTTGAAGGTCAGGGCGCCGAGGCCGATGTTGATGCCTACACTGGGGTGTTAGTTGCGATTGAAGCAGAAGGGGAACGAATTGTTGACGACCAGTGAAGTGGGACGGAAGGGACGCACCATAAGTCGTGACAACCCACAACACGTGAGGGACGAGGAAGTACGTGAACGACCTGGCCATCATCATGAAGAACTCCGAATCCTTCTCCCACACGTTCCAGAACACCAGGGTCTGCGCGAACGTCTTGCGCGGAGGAATGACGCGGTGCGGCCTCTCCTCGGCCATCGTCGCGGTCGCCTTTTCTCCTTCAGAGTTGTTGTGGACGACGCTGAGGTCTTGGGTGCTCTCTGGTGATACGCGATGGTATGTTGTTTCTTCAACGATGAAGAATGAAGCTATCAGCAAAGCGCCGGCGAAGGCGAACTCGACGTAGAAGAAGAGGCGCCAGGAATAGCCGCCGTTGAGCATGTATCCGGCGAAGAGCGGACCGGTGGAGCCGAAGCAGAGGCAGACTGTGGGGATCGATCATGGTCAGCAGGAACGCTGCTGTTAAGGACTGATGGAGACATACCGGTATAGTACCCAATCCGCTTGCCCCTCTCGTGCAGGAAGAATATGTCGTTAACCAACTGCACAGGGAGTGCCTCGCAGACGCCGGAGCCAAATGCGTGGATTACCCGAGCTGCCATGAGGTTATTGAACGAAGTCGCTTGCGAACACCCAATGAGTCCAGCGCAGTACTATCAAAACGTTAGCTTCCGAGAAGAACGCGAGCATCTTGAGCCTGGAATTTCCGACGTACAAACACAAGAGAGCCCAGCAACACGGCCCTCCTACCAATCTTGTGGTACAACGGCACGAGGAGCAAGGACCCGAAACCGAATGCCAGGTTGGGGTAGCTGACGAGGCCCGACGCCTTATTGACCTCGATGCCGAACTCCATGGCGAAGTTGACGAGGTACACCGACGGACCGAGCAGAGCGGAGTTCCCTAGGAAGGAGTACAGCGACACGACGATGAGGATGCCTATCTTCTTGGATTTCGCCCACTGCAGGGGATCGTTCGGGTCTTCGGCAGGCACCGGGAACAGGGCCTGGCCATACGCGGTGTCATCGCCCTCTGGACATCATCATTTCAGCGAAACGGCGACGTCAAATTCTCCCGATGGTTTATATCTTACCGAGGGCTTTGAGATTGACCGTTCCAGGTATATCCTCCTCATGGGCATGGCTGTGCGAGGACTCAAGTCAGCGATCAATGTTCGCCACTGCACCCCGACATGCAGGCCAGCAACGTACCTGTGCACCAAATGCCTCGTCGGCTCATGAGCAGCCTTCAGACTTTGAGGAGCGGAAGCCATTCTTTCCAACTGTTATCACTTCAAATCGCACAAATCCGTCGATGTTTGCGGCGATGCAGTGCAGAATGCATCAAAGCAAAAATCCTACCTCGACCCAGAAACACGGGACATCGACACATCTTTAAAAGCCCCCAACGTCGCAGATCATCTCCCCGCCTCCTTTCCGCCCTACCTCTCGGCCATTTCTTCCAAGCCCACTAGCCAGCGCGTGCCGCTGCCAGATCTGTGCTCGGGTAATTGTCTTGGTTGCGGGGGTTTAGACTAGCGTGTGCGGTGCGCGGCAGTTGGAGAAGGTGGTAGTGCATATGGGCTTGATTGCCATCGCATATCTTGAGACCATTATACCACTATCGTGCCGGTCAGCAAGGATACTCCAATCGGGAGGCTAACGTCGGTGGCGGGCTCGTGATTGTCTCGAGCTGCAAGCCAATGTTGGGGAGAGGGTCGGCGGTTCTTTTGCATTGCGGTTCATGGAGGGGAGGGGATGTTGTGGTGTTTTAACTGCTGCTCGCGCCTCTCCAAATCCCAGCTTTCCCCTCATTGATGGGTGTTGGGTATAAGGGGGTCGATGACTTGCGACAACACCAGTCGAGTTTGAATGATTGTGGTCTCGGGGATGTTGGTGCAAGCGCATCCCACTTCCCGAGCGAACCAGCCCGGTCATTCGAGTGTCGACATCAGTGTACAAAACCCCAAGGCGACAAGGCCTGTGTAACCACTATGCTTATGTATACAATATGCGCTGTCACACCGTCATTCGTTAACACATAAAGATGTCAGCACCGGCTGTGGGTTCCTATCTCCGAGCGCCTTGCTTAGCCTATACATGTATCATATAAATAAGGTCATGGCTGTGCCTCGAGTTAGATGTATCGACAGCCGTGACTCCGTCTTGATGCCATGCGAAGCCTCAAGCGTCATGTCGATTTCAGAGTTGTGCATTGCAAGACTATGTCAATTGATAGCCCAGAAACTTGGTGTATGTGGGGGAGGGGGTTAGGGTGCGGGGGAGGGGAATATGAGGTTGGAGTCTTCGAGATGAGACTTTGTCCCTAATGTCACAAAGGAACAACTATTGCCATTGAGAACCTGTGCCGTACTGAAGCGCGAAGTTGTGCTCTTGATGTCCTTGTCTTTGTTGTCAAGACTACCTTATAGAGCCGGACTTGAGGAGGGTATCTTACAGGGGCGGCAGCGAATGCGTTCCCGGCAGGGCTCAGAGATGGCTACCTAACAAGAACCGCTTCCTTTCCGACTTAGGTGCCTCGAAGCCCAGCCTAGGCTTGATCGATCACCGCCAGAGCCTGTTGGACATGACAGTGTCCGAGTCGAAGTACCCTCAAGCCTCTTCCCTGTCCTAAAACAATAGGTATGCCAGGTTCGAGCCATCCCTCCGGATCTTGGCTGATGGGGCAGGCGTAGAGAATGAGGAGATCCTTGACCAGTTGACACATCATCAGCATCATGCCAAACTCTGTTCTGGCGACCAGGTATGCCGACGTCCAGAGATGTCCGGTTACTTGAGCGGTGATCCATCAACCAGTATGATACCTTGAGGATGGCTTCAGAACGGAAGCCAGGTTGATGGACCTGCCACGAATCCACTGCCGGTTCAATGAATCACTAAACTAAAAAGTCCAAAAAAATAAGAAAAAGAAAAAAAGTATGGCTGCCGTTTGGGAGGAGGATCGAACTCCCGCCTTGCGGTGCCGGCTTACCCTTGGTGTAAGGCCACTTTGTATACCCCGTTGCCCTCTGATAAATCCCCACTGCCCACTGAACCCCCAGTATTGCCCACATTGCCCCCGAAAACCCCACTGCGGTATACAGCCACCTGGAAGTGAACTATAGATCTTGGACAGCGAACATTATCCCAAAGTTGTTGGATGAGAAGTAGGCTTTCGTTCAAAGCTCTGCGTACGCCCAAGACCAGTGAAAATACGGGTGGCTGTTGCTGATAGCCCTGCCTGGTAAGCTTCTTTATCTACCTCTGACACTGTCACCTGACTCACACCTACCTTAGTGAATTTGGGTTGCTTTATGTGTGTCTAACTCATTCCAATCCCACGCGCCTAACTTGCCTTTGTTTTATTCGTATCCCTACACGATATATCGTTGCCGTTGTTCTTAGACTCCCACATCCTCGACTTTCATTTATAACCCTTGAACACTGACTTTAAAACAACCAGACGCATTTCAGACACCTTGACGCCGCCAGATGATGCCTGGGCAGATATTGAATCCCATCACAGTTATGGAGTAGTTCTTGGTGCTGCAAATCCAGCACAATGGTTAGTCCTTGATGCACTACATACAAAGCTACACAGGCCACATCTGTCAAGTTGACACCGCTCCTATATATATTTCTGTACGGTCACATTCCTTCGATGTGACATTGTACCCTTTTGGGTCAGTACATGGCGCAGTTGACAGCACTGCTGCTCCGTGACAACATCGAGCAAGAGTATGCTAAATGTCATAGAGCTATCCACCATCAACATTCATGTTCACATCAGCAACCACCCACCACCTTTCAGGTCCAGCGGCACAATCCATAGCAGACGCTTGATATTGGCGAATAGCTGCTACTCAATCTCGGGGCCAATGTGTGCCGCCAACAAGCACTGCAATCGCGCGACGCCATCGCCGCACGGCATGAAGCGCTACTTTCAAACTTTTCCAGCTTCTATCTCATTGTGGGACCTGCCGATGCCCACGCGGCCTCGAATCTCGAGGTGTGGATCTGCGTCATGTCTTGAACTAGATCGACGCTATTTCATTGAATGGAGGCCGCGATCGCAAATCCAGCGACCTAGAACTCTCTAGCGCTCTCCATCACGAAGGGCTCGATGACGGGTGCGGGCCTCCCAAGATTAGGTGTGTATAAGTCCACTGTTTCCCCTTCCCTTTTCTGGGGCTTTTGGCCAAGTCATTCTTTTACCATAACTGATTGTTCTTCTCGTTCTTTCAAGATGGGGTTCGCGACGAAGACCGGCAAGCTTCTGCTGCAGGCGTCCGTCTTTGTGTCGGTTGCTTCAGGCCTGTGTCATCCGCCTTGCCCTGCCAATGACCCTTTGGTTGTTCTCTTTCGCACCGCAGATGACGCTCTACCCTGGTGCAGCGCCTTTTTCGGTCTCCCAGTATCCACGGCTATCGCCACGGTGACGCCTACAATGTCAGTTGCAACTGTGAGTCGGCTGGTACTGTCAGCAAGCTAATACGAGGCTCTGGTACCGCAGATCGACCACAGTGACCGAGACCACCTATATCAACAAAATCACAATTGAGAACGGCGGTACTGTCAGCGAGACGTCAGTTGCGCAGATCACCTCAATTGCGCCGGTACCAAGGAGGGCCGCCAAGCGGTCTGTGGCTTACCCCGACTGGCTGCCAACAACATATCCCGCCCAGAGCGTCTCTTCGGCCTGTGTGTGCATCAAAGTGCCCTTGTCCGCGTCAAAGCATACCGCCACTGCCACTGCCCCGGCGGTGACGCTTACCGCCTCTGTCACCGTTACTCAGACCTCGACCAGCACGGTCTACTCCACCTCGACCGAGACATCTCCGGCATCAGTTTCTTCAGAAAGTTCTTCGACTGGTCGCACAATTTCGTCCACGACTGACGCGTCAAGTTCCATAGAGGTTTCGACCACTGATGACCCCGCCTCACAGACCTCGACCACCGACATTGCTACGTCGACAACGGAGCCCTCGACATCTGAGTCCACAACAGCCGTTCCCACCGAGACAGCCGCCCCTCTCCCTATCCAGCGCCAGGCCAAGATTGAAGTTCTCCGGAAAGACACGCAAGCCTCGGTCGGATGGCTGTACTACAGCAGCGGCCCAGCTATTGGCCAGGAGGCGCAGGCCAGCTCAGTTAACTTTACCCTGAGCGCCGGAGCGACGACCGAGTCTCGAGTGCGCATAAACCTCGAGGGCCTCAGTCCGCCTACACTCGGGTTTCTGAAGGACAGCAATCCGACTAATATCGTGGAGCTGGAGAACAACTAGTACGTCCTTTAAGCACCTTTACTATTCCCCAGATTTCGCGGGACTAACGTGACGATTGCAACAGTGGTTCGCTGAGTCTGGTCCAGCCGAGTAGGCAGTCTCCTCATCCCTAATCTCCCAGACTGGTTTCTGACATGCACCAGCTCCCCCCGGCTCACGACCTGTGCAATCCGGTAGCAGCAAGTACGAGTCTGACATTGTAAGCGCCTCTCTGCCACTCTCGTGCGAACTCCTGACACTAATACAAGGGACGTCTAGTGGATCGTTAACACGGACACGAGAATGATCAGTTGGCAGTGGATCGCCACCGACGGGTCCCGTAAGCTTCATCGTCCTGCTGTATCATATGCAAACGCTTCTTAACTGATATCACATCCAGTGCCGACGATTGCCCTGTACCGCGTCGGCGGCCGCATGTACCCTGTCGGCAACGTTGCTGCTTTCAACGCCGCCACGGGAGGGACCAGCGCATCCAAGTACGAGCTCCTCTTCAGATACAGCCTTGTGGCTGAGTCCTGAGTTTTGTTGAGGAACATCCATGTCAACCAGTAATAACAAGTTCCTGTATACGGCTCATGTTTATGGTTATTAGGTCTGCCGGAGCTATGTAACCCAATCTCACAGGTTGGCACATGTGACTTGCCCCCCCCCCCCCCCCCCCCCCCCCCCGCTTTTCGACCAGACCTCGACATCAATCCATGCTGCGGCTATGTCTCCTACCCAAATAGTATACATAAACGTTACACTTTTACCTCCGTCCATACGCCAACTCCCATCGTTTTGTGACACGACGACTCGATGTCTCGCCCGGAGCGCCAGTCGATGAGGGCGACGGTGGTGCGCACCCTCTTCACAACTGGACACTCATCCTTCGCTGGAAATGAAGAGCAAAGAAGAGCGCTTTCTGCCGTGCTAAGCAGCATCGGCGTCCATCGCAAGACTGACCTGCTTATCAACCCGCTCTCCATCCGTATCGCGATTGTCATCGGTCTGAATGCCACCACCGGACTCGCCGTCTCCATCTAACATGGGAATTCCATCTCGATCCTTGCCATCCTCCTCCTGACCAATCAACTCAACATCACCCTTCCCTTTCTCAAACATGCCTTCGATCTCCTTGAGCTCCCTCTTTTCCTTCCTCTCCCTCTTCCTGTGACCCTTGGACATGGGCTTGGACTTGTCGTCGCCATTTGTCGAAACGTCCGAAAACGTCATTGTCCATCTCCTCACGAAGGGCCCTGATCCCCTAGCCCATTTGGGACGGCTCGTGCCGTTAGGGCCAAGGGCAATCATCATGAGGGCACGCTCAACGTCGAACGTGTTGCCCGCGCTTAGCGACTGCCACGCGAACCTGAACTTCGGCACCACCGTGAATGCATTCTTGGCACGCTTAGCGTACTCCACCTCGGCCAGGATTTCATGGGCTTCGTCGCTGTGGTACTCGGAGCGGACGAAGTAGTCATTCACGAGCCGCAAGTTGCGGAGGAACGGATGGGTCTCGGCGCTCTTCGCCCCGGGCCAGCGGCGCTCGGCCAGGATGATGACGAGCACGAGCGCGCGCACGACGTCCTCGTCGGCCTCCTCCCAGGCCTCGGTGACCTTGTGCCAGAAGACGCGGCGACCCATGTTGAGGCGCCTCCCGCGGTAGACGTAGACGTGCTCGAAGAGCCTCTCGAAGAGGTACGCTGCCTCGCGCTCGGTGGGGTGGCCGTACAGAGTGCGGGTGAGCGCGTCGACGACGAGCTGGTCCTGGTGCTTGCTGATGACGTAGTGCGAGGCTGAGAACTTGAGCTCTCTGATCGGGATGAGCTGGTAGAGCGTCATGCTCTTCATGGGCTGGTATGACGGCGCCATGTTGGAGATGCTTGACGGGATAGGGGTAGAGGATGATCCTGGACATTGTTGGTCAGAGGGGAAGCATTCATTGAGATGAGAGTCAATGTAGTGCTTACTCGGCGTTGAAAAATCAAAGATGGTATGAGAACTTGAGGTATGTACCGATGTCGAGATAAGATGTGTGATGGAAGCGAGAAAATGTTACCCCCTTGATGAGATGTTGGATATTGCTTGACGTACTGGGATGGAGAGTTTGATGAGGTGATCGAGTTCGCTGGCGAGGTGGGAAGAGACCAGCGCAAGCCAGGTACAAGTTGGGAGCACTTCATATTGTGTCTTGCTGGGGCAAAGTCGTTAAAACGCCCATTCGCTCAGAAGCGCTGGTGAATTTGCGGTTTCAGGTGGGTGTTGCGGTTACTGGGTCAAGCAGAGATGACATACAGGTGAAGTCTATGAGACGGAGGTCATCCTGAAGACAAACAGAGCATGGAGGCCGAGCCCCGTATGCTTCACGACGCTTCTATCATTTCGGTCTTATTGGAATAGATCTTGCAGACAGCCACAGCGAACGAGTCACATTTTGTTTACTGGCTTGTAAAGTAAGTGGCATCACGGTCTCACAGATTGCGGCTTCTTATGCATCTGGACTTCTAGACATAGTCGCAAGTTTCGGATCCTATCTTCTAAATTTCAAACTTCCATGGAGAGTTCTCTTCAAGTCAAGAACAGTACAGCAGTTGTACAGACTGTAAATTATTCATGAGTATGGTCAACATCAGTCAACTTAATCGCGTGAACGGCTCGCATATGGTGTCGGAGTGGTTGAAGTGTCGTCGCCTGTTTCCATCCTTTAAGTGTCCGCCAAATGACAGCTCGGTAGCTCTGCAAATTCCGCCTAAACCAAAAGGTAGGGCTGCTTGGAGAGGCCCACTTTTGACCGCACAGAGTTTTAACGGCGTCGCTGGCTGTCTGAAAGTTTCGCCGCTTTGCCTTACCTCAGGCATTGTTGGCAACACCAACGTTGTTGTGACGCAATCATGGACAAGATTTTCCAGGTCGACTCCCTTGCCACACGGCTGCTTTAAACCATCTGTAAGATCAGTATTCGGAACTATCTAATCATGTCTCAAGAGTTGTGCCCAGCACGAAACGGCAGTTTTCAACCATGTTGGTTCCATGGAAGGCGCTGGTCAACAGCTGGGCAGCTCTACCGACGAGCGAATGGGAAGAGTGTCGCATTGTTGGTGTATGCACAGCTCACCCGCCGGCTGCCAATAGCATCAGCCCAGGAGTTTCCCAAGTATGTATCTTCCATCAAGCTGCGCCATCCATCCGTGGTACATCCAACACAACTGTCCAAATCCTGTTCACTGCCACTTCGACGCCCATCTCACCTCTCGTTGCCCATGTGACGGCTCGCGGGCAGCGTGCTCCAGCTTTTTCCAAACGTTTTTGATTCCGGTTATGCGGTCCACCATATGTGTCGAGAAGTCCTTAGAACACGCCAGACTGTGGCCGAATCTGAGGGTATACTTGGAAGAAGCCGCGCTTGTTTTTCCACGCCCAAGCTCGACTGTGTCAACCCATGAGCGACTGTTACCCAACAGACTTTGTAGACAGACCACGAAAGACGAGGCGGGAGGTCAGTCAGAACGAAACAAATGAGGAGGGGAAATCTGAGGTGTGTAAAGTTCGTATTTGATATGATTCAGAATAGCAAAAAATAAAGCCGAAAAAAAAAAAAAAGGAAAAGATTGCCCTTTTGAGAGGATCGAACTCTCGCATTGCCGGTTGTGTATGTATGATGGCATTATCCCCCAAGTGCCGTCTTTGTCCCCCAGTGCCCGATTGTCCCCAGTTTGCCTCAGAAAACCCCCGAAAAAACCCACTGGCATACAACCACCGAGATGTGAACACCTGCGGTCTTAGCGAGCGAACATTAACCCGAGAAGATTCCCGGGTAGGTGGCCTACTTTAAGGCTCGACAAAGCGCTAAGACCAGTGAGCCATACATGGCTGGCTGTATGCCGAAAGCAAGACTTGCCAAAGTTCTTTATCAACCCCTTCCCCCCTCTCCCCCCCAAACAACAGTGACTCAAGGTCACCTGACATTGATGCCCCTCGACAACATAATTCACCCTCATGCGGTCCCTCTCCAGCGGCAGGTCATCGACAAACTTTCTTCGACCTCTCCTCCGCTGTACATAGCAGAATTCGAAACCCTCCGTTGTATACTCTTAAGCTGCTACTCCTAGGTACATTGTTCTGATATTGGGTGACGACTGAAGCACCTCACCAACACTGATGATCTCGATGCGCCTTGTCCGGGACAAACCGAGACATCCCTAGCTGATTCTGGTGCTTCTTGAGCTCTTCTGATGAATTTGCCGTGAGTCTAACTGTCTGCTGTGGACCAACACCCTACATAGTCGACGATACGACTCAGTCGATGCTCCCCGACCGAGTCGCATCTCTGAAGAATCCGGCCTGGTATTTAGACTCCCCGACCCTGTTATACTTTGTGGTCCAGTCCTATGATTCTACCTGCCTTAACAGTTGGAAACCTGGAAGGCCTAGGCCTCGTGGTACAAATCCGTCGGCACTTCACGAAGTCAGCTGTTTATAAGATACCAATGAGTTGAGATCAGGCCACGAGTCCAGGACCGGGCATCGTTAGAGTGCTAGAACACAACCGTGGACAGTTACTTAGGTGCTCCATGTACATCTATGAGCTCGCATATCAGCTGACAGGTAAGGTATTCAGGAGTTGATCGTCCCCTAGACTGGGGTCATGTGGAAGTACCGACTACAGAAGACCAGTAGTTCCGCAGACAGTGTAATGAAGTAGATGCCAGCGCTGTATTTAGTTGTTTCTTGACAGAAATCAGGAACTGTTCCAGGTTAGCGACTTGCATCTATCCCATAAACTGCGGGCAAAATCGCCGTTCGGACACATCAGCCAGAGCGTGGCCAAAATGTTGCATGTGTGGTCAGAAGCGGGTCCAGCCAAGGCCCCCCACCTTCCTGATGAGGTACAAATTACGGGCTTGCCAAGCTGTCATTGGCCGACACTTTCGTCAATGCGGGATGCAAACGCCAACCGAACACTACCACAACCCTACCTTACACTACAGTGCCCGGAGTGCCAGCCGTTGGGTAACTCATCTGAGATGGTGGTCTAGCCAGATAGGGCCTACAGTACCTTAACCAAAATGTGGTTTTACTCCACAATGTCTGGATCTTTATCCAGCGAGATGACTTCGTGTCTAGAACGTCTTAAACGCAGGTTTGCCGCTTTGATGGCCAGGTGGGCCAGGTCCACGATCCACCACTAAGGTAGTTCAGTCATCATTCACCTTCACTTCAGTCAGATAGCAACAACACGTCCAGGTGAACTTCAAAATTTCACTAGAATTTGGTCTCAGTTCCGTGCAAAAAGTTACCGCCTTTTCCAGCGACTTTTTGCCCCACCCAGGCCAGGTACACGTACTCTGACTTCTTAACTTGCCGGTGTCTCGACGATCTGACCATTTCCGCACCGGTCATCAACCTCTCTGCTCTTGCATTACTGTACTGGATATCAGACATTGATACTGTGCTCATCTTCGATTCCTATCCTGGGCTTGGATTCGTCGGTTGCGCTTCCTTCCACGTCGACCCGCCGTCCAAGGAGAAAAAAAAAACACCCACGTTCCGATCACACATCCTTTTCTAAATCGATGCCTCATCCTATCCACGACTATTCCTCTCATCACCAACCTCCAAGCAACAACCTTTGATTTCTAACACCGAATAAGACTATGGTCTTGTGTTACATCATGAAAAGCTTGTCTCTAACCGACATTGTGCAGAAAGACCATCCCATCCAAGTCGAGCAACATGGCGCCTCCAGGCCAGTCATTCAGGTCCCTGACCCTCTACCAACTCAGTCCGCATAATGGGATCCGCCTCAAGCACTGCAAGAGGCGTATTGTGATGAACAAGCACGACGACCAACTGGTCGTGGTCGCATTCCGCCAAGCCCTCTCCACCTATCCGACCATGTCTGATGGCGGCAGGCTGTTCGAGCGCCTCTTCGACGCCGTCGTCTTCTACCGCTTTAGGCGACTCGTCTATGGCCGCAGAGCCTTCTGGATCAAAGTCGCCGACGAGTGGAAGACGGCCACAGGCGTTACGCTAGACCACAATGTCGTGCGCGCTCTGGTCTTGACCATCACGATGGGTGAGCGCCACTGGCGGGGGGGGACGCCCAAGGCTCGGCGGCCGTTCCTCCAGCGCGTCAGGGAGATGAACGACCACTTCGTGCGCTTCGAGTACCACAGCGACGAGGCTAGCGAGCTTATCGAGGAGGAAAAGGAAGCCGCCGAGGCACCCAACTCGTTCACTGGGCTGCATACCTACCAGATCTGCTGGAAATCCGTGAATGCACCCGATACGTCAGTGATCGAAACCGCTCTGCAGAACTTCCATCTCTATGATGAGCCAGAGACGACAGGCCCGGAAGGGACGAGGGATACGCCGCATACGCCAAACCTCAAGAAAGAGGACGTCGACATGCTCAGGGAGGAAGTGACCGCCCTCCTGGGGGAATTGAAGCATTATAACGATGATTTCATCCCGAAGAAGAGGTCGGCGTCCAAGAATCAAAAGAAGAAAGAGCGCAAGAGAAAGAAAAAGGAAAGGGAGGCCGCCGAGAAGAAGGAACAGGAGGAGGAAAAGGCCGAGAAGATGGAACCAGAAGTGGAGACGGACAAACAGGAAGAGGACTCTGACGAGGTGCTCGAGAAGTGGTGTGCGGCCGGGTTCGAGAAGGACGGCTATGACAACGAGGAAAATGGACAAGAGGAGGATGACCAACCCGCCGACCTGGCGATTGCCAATGCCGGCGCTCAGAAGAACCTCGACACCGACAAGATAACGACGGCGGACGAGACCACTCAGACCGAGCAGGCACGGGTCGAGCCTGTGGACCAACAGCCTGATAGCAAGGGCAAGAAACGTGCACCCTCACCGGAACAAGACGAGCACCCTTCCGGTAAGAGGGCCAAGTTGATGCCGACCATTCCGTCATCACAAATTGGCCTATTCCCCGCTCCGAATCCTGAGTGACAGCGAGCCATCTCTTTCGGTTCAAAGTCATCAGCCTGCCATGCCGTCAAATATGTCCTTTGAGCATGCATTAGATTCTATGCGAATCGTGAACGAGGAGAGGACTGTTGGAAAGTGAGGGAAGCTTTGTAATATCTTGTATGGTACCACGGGAGGGAAAGACTGGACTGATCTCGAGGTCGACAGGGAGAAGATGGAGTCTGCGTGAGTGCGCCCAACTTATGAGTTGGTCGGTGGGCGCTTTCGCCGCTGCTTAGTGCTGTTGATAGCCGTAATTATCATGATACCCTTGAGACCTTTCCGTAACCCGAGTGCAATGATATCTCTGTGTCCCAACTCACTGTCGAGGTATGAACAGGACATATACGCCTCAATGAACTCCGTCGTGGTGGTCATGGCAATGGAATCTTCGGACCATGATACCGTGAAATACCGAATACGACCGGTATGGTCTCACTATCGCCATGGCACTTCAGTCCGCGATCGTACATGCTAGATGTGCACGGCTGCAGCGAACTGACAGGCCCTTCTTTCACGGAGTCCCACGGCCGTATCAACCGTGCTCTAAGTTTGAAATCCGCAGAGATAAACAAGAACGAACCGCCCCGAGGCCACCTTCTACCATCACGATACATCCTCATACCCTGCACCTTGACCAACAACACAAGCCCTAAGAGCTCCCATCATCGTCGAACAACTTCCTTAACGCCCTGCGCGCAGCCTCATACGCCTCCGACCTCTCCGCCGTCTTACCCTTTTTCAGTTCTTCAATCGAACCTCGAAGGGCAGCCCAAGCCTGCTTCGTAGCGCCGTCCTTGGCGGTCGGCTTGTCCGCCACTCCTGTCTCGCGAGGTCCCGGGGCGAGCACATTCGTGGCAAGTTAGTGCCGTCCAACCACATGCTCAAGTTGTTCAGCTCACATGCTTGTCTCTCCAACTTCGGTCTATCGAGCGGCCTAACGCCTACAAAGGACCTTTCCCGGTGTCTGCCTTTTCATTCGCTCTAGAAATATGCCTCAATGTTGGTTGACGTAGGTTTCCATGCATAGTGGGTATCCTCACATGAGGTGTATTTCATGGCGGATGATGTTCTGCCCAGACTGCCCTTCACTTTTGACTCCAACAGGTTATGATGGACAGCACTTCATTGGGCTTGAATGCAGGAGCCTTTATTATTGGTATCTCGGTGTCAGTTACTGCCTGTTGACCCTTCTAGTATATATATACATATATAGGTAGGAGATGGTACCAATGGCTCAGGACCCAGGAGAATTGTTCAGCTATTCGAATAAGGCTTTAAGTGACTACTACATTTCTAGATGTCTAGTAAAGCAGGATCCAAGGCTTCCGTTCCAAACCCTCTGGTTCTAAACCCTTAAAGTCTAAGCCCTTAAAGTCCAAGCCCTCAAAGTCCAAGCCCTCAAAGCCTAAGCCCTTATCATTCAAGTCCTCGGAATCTAAGTCTTCCGAGGCGTCGATACTTTAACTTTACTGTGTAATGTATAGACTACGAACCGGAAACGACTACTATTGGGCGTTTGCTATATACGACGACTTAAATGAGACGTGGCGTGTTTTCGAAGTTGTCTAGGACTAAGATGATAACTTCCACCCTTATATTCTGCGTAGTAATCCTCTGATATCCGAACGTTGCCTTTAACCCCTCACTTGGCTGGGTGTAATGTATGCCGGCTGGTTGGATGTCCTTGAGGGCCGTATTTAAGATATTCAAGTTCCGGGGGAGTCTATGTTTTGGAACTGTTAGGACTACGCTATGGAGATCTGGAATATTGTCGGCGAATGTGGTATGGTCGATTGGGACACTTGCGAACAGGGTCGCGAGACTATGATGCCTTGTTACCGTTAAGACTATGGGGTTAGTAAGAGGACGAGGACGAGTACGGGGACGAAGGGCTTCGTCGCCGAGGACCTTGGTGTAGACCCTCGCCGTTAGCTTATGTGGGGATTCGCCTTGGAAGCGGATCTCGGCATGCTGGATACGCACGGCCGACTCCAGCCCTTCGGTTTCGAGCATTTCCGGGCCGCCACCTACTATATATACATGTAACATCGCCTAATTCTGTCAACCGCAATCTGCAATGGCGGAGGATAAACCGGGTTTGGCCCCTGACAGCTCTCGGTCCGAGGCGGACCGCAATGCGACCACATGACTTCAATGTATAAGTCAGTGTACCCGTAAAGGCCCATTGCGCTGAATATAAATAAGGGGACACGCTCTTCTGGATGCCTGTTAAGTCGGTAGTACTCCAGCCACGAGTCGCCAGCATGCATGTCTCCATCCTCCTAGCCACGGCAGCGGCCTTAGCCGCAGCCGACACGACAACCACCATCTCCGCCTCCACGCAAGGAGATGATCTCGGACCTGAGTGACATGTTCATGTTGCGGCTAGGGCTGTGGAATGACCCGGGACACGTCAATGTGCAATGGTGACGAGAGCCTGTCCTACGAAGAGGGGGCTTTTGAATACCGTCGACCTGCTGTCATGTACGACCACTTCGATAGGTCACACATGAAGCATATGGGAGTGAAGCAGTGGCATGCAAGGGGGAGGCGTTGACACTCGAGCACCTTGACCAAATCAAAAGCCACGTATTGTCGTTCTTCAAGATATGGTGTCCGGATGTCTTCAATCAAGAACTCGCTGCCCAGTACCTAAGGTATTTTTCCTGTACCTATTCAAGAAAACAAAAAGTCCCACGGTCTACTATTTGATTCACCCGTAGATGACAGATACCTGGCGGCCCGACGACATGGTGCAGTTTGCACTTACAAGGGGAATGGAAGTGTGGAATGCTGTCACCGGTCGCCGTACGTGCGGTCAATCTACCATCCAGACCCGGGAAGAGGGGGTGCTCAGCTCGCCTCCTGTCGAATAGCTTTCGTCGTGTGTCAGGAACCAGTGTCTCCAAGTACTTCTCAAGGCTCCCTCTCTCCCCACCCTCCTTGGCCAAGGCCATGGCTTGCGGATCGAAGTCTCCTAACCCGAAGACGTGTTTGTAGAAGTTGAGAAGTTGCCATCTCTCCCAGATGCTGCTTAAGTGAAATCCGTAGCCTATGTCCGTCTCTGAGTCGAGGTGTGTTTCAAAGTATTGGTGACATGGTCGACCCTTGCGCGTCCTGAAGCATTCGCAATATCGGCCCGAAAGAGCATGCTCCACTCCTGTCATGAGCCGATAGACCGCGTACTGGCATGGAGAGGGCGTACGCAGCCTGATACCCTGGCGTTCCAGGCTCGAGACATCGATACATGAGTTCTCATCAAGTCGGCCGTCGTATCGGTTTCGTATGCGGACACGATATCTTCAAAGGTGGCCTCGGAGGAAGCCAAAGCCACGTACTTGTTTGCAAGCTCCTGGCGTTGCGAGAAGGATTTGCAGTAGCAGAATCCAAAGTTGATCCAATCTGAGGAGTAAACGTTGGGAAGCTGCCAGACTGGCGGCTGGATGGCGGCGAAGATCCTGAGAACCTCTGACTGGAGGACGTTGAACTTCTGTCCATCTCCAGTTGGAAGGGTCAACCCCAGAAGTTCCATTGCCCCGGCGCATCCTGTAACCCAGATGTTGTACGTGGCTCCGTCGATCGCTGGGTTCGAGAAATAGCTCTTCTGCTCTACTGGTCAGATACCACGTGATGCAATCGCATTCGCTCTGTCCACCCGCTTGCTCGACGCGTTGTTGGCAATATGTTTTTAAGAAGTGACCGAGACTGCCAACTTCCAAGGCTTTCTGTATCGCTCCTATTGGTTTGCGGCATGTCGATATGATGGTATCGTACAAGCAGACAAGAAGGACCGCCTCTTTCCAGCTGGCAGTTTTGCTGAATCCAAAGATCCGGCAGATGTGGTCATCTGCGAATATCTTCAAAAGGGAATCGTGGACGTGTTCGAGACTTCCGGATTCCATGCCCTTCTTCACTCGCCTCACGATTAGCCTTAGGTAGTCTGCGTTATTTGGCCGGTTCGGGGTAGTGCAAGTGAAGACGTGGCTTCTCCAATTTCGTCGTTGACAGATATTGGAACAATACCAGGTCCAACACGCCGAGCACCTGAGCCTGGCCTTGTTGCGGCAGCCAGACCGTCGGCACAGTTTCTGGCCTAGATCTCGAACCGTTGGCATCTGGTCCATTCTTTTCCAACAAGAAGACTTCCCTATCATGATTGATATTGTGCGTTTCGGCCTCGTCAAATCTTGTACACTCTCAACCGCTCTGAGAAAAGAAATTGGTAAGTATCGAGTGAGCCTCTCGGGCAGAAATTAGGCGGCCCGACGCTGACAAATATCAGGCCACCACTGCATCCTACCAGAGCACCAATCGTTGGCTCATTCTCGTCCCCACGTTGATAAGCGGAAAGAACCAACCATGCCTAGTCTGCTACAGTTGTGCTAGGTGGCGAGTATACGGCTTGATTGGGGATGAAGACTCGGTATGATTGCATGCGGAATATGGCAAGCCGTTGTTCATTCAGCCAGTGCCAACGGCCGGGAAACGGCGTGTAATGCGGTGTAGGTGGCGGTATCGTTGTTGAAGCACCTCTCAGCGTCCCGTATGGCCGTCAACCGCCAGCCCAGTCGTCCAGCTTGACGATATCGTGTGGGTTCAATGAGGCACGTGATGAACATCTGAAACATTCTCGCGAAGTCACTACTTTTGTGGAGTTATTCCGGAGTTATTCCGACCTTTTCGCGACCGAGGGGGGAGCGGCTGGGCTGCCGCTTTTTCCTTTCCCTGCGCGTCCTCTAAGAGCCTTTCGTGCCTCAAAACACAGCTATTGGCAGGAAACGTAAACCGCAAGCGGTTTGCCCAAAAGGAGCCTTAAGGAACGACGCTTGAAACTGGCATGGAGGCGGAGGTGGCCTTCAGATCGTGAAGAGAACCCTGTGGTCTGTTTTGAAATCTACAGTCGTGTTGCGTCGAAGGGAGGCGCAGTGTATGACTCGGAAATTCATTGATGTGCTTCTCAAGACCAGCGCTCCGCTGGCAGTGTGTGCCCGTACTACTCGTTGGCAGTAGCTGCAGAGCCATCCAAGACCCAAGTCCATGATCGTTATCTTGACATGGCAGTTGCTCTCTCGATGTCAGGAAGCCTAGGAAGAAAAGAAAATAGGACGAGAACCCGTTGCAACGGACCCCGGAGGCGACGGGACCTTATACTGCCAAGTAAGAACTTATTGGCGATGGGCAGTACGAAGGAAATACTGCCAATGTAGCGCTAGACTCTCAAAATAAGAGTTTTTCTTTATCGAGACATCGAGAGATTGTCTGGCTCGAGGAGTGGTAGGTATATCACGCTAAATTATCAACGTAATAAATACATCGAATAACGTTAACTCATTCACGAAAATGACGTGATCTACCCTCCGTGAACCATTATTCTACCTCATGCAACAACATGCAGCTCGCTCAAGGCGCAACCTCCACATGGTCCGCCGCCTCAAATTTCTCGTTATATTCATGTTGTTGAGCAAATTCTAGCGGAAGGATTGTGCGTTAGTGAAAGACCTTTGAAATGAATCGAGAGGAGAAAAAAATGAACTCTGAAAACTTACGGTCGACCTTGGTGTACTTGAATTTCCTGGCCGGGACGTGGTTGTCAAAGAGGATATCAATCTCTCCAAAGGTACGGTCCTTGGTCTCGGGGAGACGGAACCAGCACCAGATGTTGCAGAGAAGGTTGGTTCCGGCGTAGAACAGACCAGCCTTCGCTCCCCAGTTCCACTCTGGGAGAAACAAATCGATGTCAGCAGCTTATCATAACATAATCAGGATGTGAAGGACGGTTCTTACCGGAGTTTGACAGCATGCGTGGTGTGATGGAGTTGGTGACGATGCCAGTCAGGTTATATACAAACCTGCCAATGACAATCGTCTTGTACCGCAGCCTTCCTGACGGGGTCTCGGCCACAATGGGGTAGCATGCCGGTCCGATGGTGATCATGTTGCACAGCGTCGAGACAACCAGGAGAATGCCAACTGCCATTTGCGACGACTTGGAAGAGGCAAAGCCCAGTCCTCCAATGGCGATAAGACAGAAGAACATGAAGGTCATTCCGGCCATGTAGATAGTGGCCCGTCCAACGTGGGGGAAGAGGAGCCAACAGATGATACCGCCGATGATGTAGCAGCCTGTGTAATACGTCAGTCTTCGGCACCGAATGTTGTACAGTTAGGTTGAGGAGAGTCATGGTGGCATACTTGACAGGGAAATATTGAGGTCAAATGCCTGGAGTTCTGTGAAGCCTGCGGCCTCGAGGAAGACAACCGAGTAGCCAAGAATAGCGTTACCACAGAGAATCTGTGCGGCCCATACGACGCAGTTCTAATACCAGAAGTGTGAGTGATAGTCCAAAGAAGTTCTAGTCACGGAGGGCATACTCACGATTTCGGTACGGCGAAGGTTGGTGCCTTTGAAGCACTCAAGAAGACTAGCGCCCTCGGTTTCGGCCTTCTCAAGCTCCGTGGTATACTTGATGTATGCTACGGCAGCCTCCACCTCACGCTGGTTTTCAGGCGAGTCTTGTCGGAGGCGGCTCATGCTCTTAATGGCAACGTCCATCTTGCCTCGCCTCACAGCATTCCAAGGCGACTCAGGAGCCAGGTAAGCACCAATGAAGAGAGGGACGGGCCAGACCCATTGTAGCATGAATGGGAGCCTCCAGGCAAGATTGCCGGGAATCGATGACACGGTCGCCCTGACGACACCAGACGCTATCAGCTGGCCTGCACCCCAACACATGCAGACCCAAGCCGTGACATATGGGCGAAGGACCGTGGGCACGATTTCCGAAGCATAGGTGGTCGATAAGGTCTGGAAAGAGTCTCAGTTAGTTCTCCTGTCCTTAACCTGATGTGACGTCCTTCTTGTGTCATCACCGGTCTACATCATACCTGGAAAACACCCCATGAAATACCGCACATGGCCTCTCCAAAGGCCAGCACGGGCAGTGAAGGTGCAAAGACGGGGATGAAGATTGTTACTGCCATCCAAGCCATGAAGATCATCAATGTCGTCCGGGCACCTAGACGATCCTGGGCGTATCCATTGATCACGAGGCCAACAAGTTGTCCAACAAGGGCAGAGTTCGAGAGACCAGACTGCCAAGGGGCAGTGATGACCTTCAGGCCAGTGACGGGGTCGACGGTACCGAAGCGGTCCTTGAACTGTGTTTGCCCGTAGAACGACGAGATCTGAAGTTGTCAGCTTGAATCCAGAAACCAGTGTATGCCGAGGAGAGGAGTAGTGAAAGAGTATCACGAACCATGGACAGATCATACCCTTCCATCACCAGGGACAGACTGAGGAACATGGCCCAGGCAACCGCTTTCTTGTACTTTCCCAGCGCCTCCCTGACGGTCAGGAGGCGGTCGGCGGCGTCACCTTCTTCGGCATGATGGATCAGCTCGACAATCTCCGGGCTGTTCAAGTCAAACTGGCCAAGGGCACGCTCAGTGAGAACAATCTTCTCGGCCCCCATACTTGCTAGGACAAGTTGCGCGACAGTGAATTTGATGTTAAGAGTGAGTTGGCTCGGGCAGCAAAAACGAAACCTTCAAGTGCTGTTCTATCAAAGATGGGGCAAACACAGGAGTTCTGAGGGGAGGAAGACGATGTTAAATAGAAGATATCAACCTCACAATATCCGAGGAGGGAGATCGACAGTCTGTTTCACCCCCGCCAAGTCTGTGGGCGAGAGCCACCGCTCCGGGGGACTAACCCATTGGGAGTTGGCGGTACTTGTCGATGACCCGAGTAGCAGTAAGCCCACAGAGAGTTATGCGACGCTTACGAGTGCTCACGCGCGGCAGAGCTTTCCCACCATCTCAATGATGTGCCCCTGACAGTCTGGTAGCCTGTCCAGAGTAGCACATTAGTTATCACTCATCAGATTGTGACAGTCTATGCTTAGCTCCCATCCATAACCTCCTTGGCAGCCGAGGATCAACGTGCCAACCGCTTGGCTCGCATCGTGGAGTATGGGGACTGGGGTGGAGGAGAGTGCGGGAGATGGAGAGAGGTTGGAGACAGGCTAGTTGTCGGAAGGAGTGAGTGCCGCCACAGAGATATGCGCACCAATGGTGTAGGAGCACGACGCCGGTCATGTGTCCCGGCCAGTGCCCGCTGGCGGTCCGTTAACGGTCATTGAAATGCCACCGCTCTCCGTGGTGCTGGGCCCTCACAGCGGGCGGAGTGGTGGCGTTCGGGCAGGTCCGGAATCCAAAGACTCCACGAGGCGCATGGGTATAATCCGGGGGAGTGTGTCGGCAAACGGCATCGGACAGCTGCAATACCACCACGGTACCTCTACCAGCTGTCGATCCCTGTCGGTAGTGCAGAGACTGGGGGACGCCTGGGAAGTGCGGAGAGTGCGGGGAAAGAATTGCCTGACTTGGTAATCTTGACTCCCAAGCGCTTAGTGATCATTCATTGCCGCACTAATGAGACCGTCGACTAGCCGCGAAACCAGGGGGTTAGCCGATCGACGGTGACCGGCATATCAAGGGGCGAGGCTACTGCTAGTCTGCTTCAATGCACTACGCAGTATACTCGCTTCGACCTCGGAGGCGACTCCGAGTGAGGTGAGCTTGGTGAGATCATCCTCTCCAATGACAGACAGTCCGACTCCGGCCTCACGGGCCATACAAAAGCCTACCGTCGCTTCCAATGCATAGTTCGTGCTGAGTTCTATTCACTTCGGCAGGCAATCTATCCCCGTCAGCAGCCATGTCTCATCCCCAGAGGAGCTTCAAGGACACCGTCTTCTACGGGCCGTCCATCCTGTCACTCCGCCGAAGCACAGTCGCCAAAACAACGCTGCACACGCAGCTCGACCAACTACGTAGCACGGGACGCTATGACTGCTTCAACCTCAAATGGCACCCCGTGTACGACGACAAGTCCGGGTGGCCCGTCCCCAAACATCTGTTCTGGGACAGTGACCTTGGCAAGTGGATCGAAGGCGCGTGCTATTCATTGCACGCATACTACGACGAAGACGTCGACAACGCCATACAAGAGATTGTGGGCATGATCCGCAGCGCCCAAGAGGAGGACGGGTACCTGAACCTGCACTACACTGTCGTCGAACCCGAGCCTAGCAAGAGGTGGTCAAACTTGCGAGATATGCATGAGTTGTAAGTCTTATATCGTCTCTCATTAGCGCTCGGATTATCACTAATTACCTGGCGTCTGATTTCAGATACAATGCCGGTCATCTGATTGAAGCTGCCCTGGCACACCACCACTACTACAACAACGACCTGCTTCTTGAGCCCATGCTCAAGTATGTCAGCTACATCCGCAAAGTCTTCGGTCCTGGCGAGTCTCAGCGTCACGGATACCCAGGCCACCCGGAGATTGAGCTTGCGCTTCTCCGCCTCTACTCCGTGACTGGTCTGCGGGACGCGTACGACCTTGCCAGATACTTCCTCGAGGAGCGAGGAAACCCGACAGGGCAACACGGCAAACACTACTTTGAGTGGGAGGCCGAGCAGCGAGGCGATACACCCTGGAAACGCCCTGACCCATACCCGGAGAGCGGAGCATACTGGTACGCCCAAGCCCACGAGCCCATACTGCAACAGCAGACCGTCGAGGGACATTCTGTGCGCTGCGTCTACCTTCTCACAGCGGTTGCGGATATGATCGGCCTGGAACTGGATCGTCAGAAGGGCGTCCAAAAGCAAGCATCACTTCCTCCTCTGGACGCCAAGGCATGGACCACAGCCGCACACCGGCTCTGGGACAACATGGTCGACAAGAAGATGTACCTGACCGGTGGCATCGGCGCCATCAAGCAATGGGAAGGCTTCGGCATCGACTACTTCCTCCCCCAAGGCACTGATGAGGGCGGCTGTTACGCGGAAACGTGCGCCTCCATCGGCATCATGATGCTGGCCGAGCGTCTCCTCCACCTGGACGGTGAGAGCAACCCCGACAGGCGATACGCAGATATCATGGAGTTGTGCCTCTACAACAACGTCATGACTGCCATGAGTCTGAACGGAAAAGCCTTCACGTACGTCAACCAGCTTGCGAGTTCGGACAAGGATGCGAGTGCGAGGTCCGAGTGGTTCGAAGTCTCGTGCTGTCCGCCTAATCTTACCCGTCTTTACGGAAGCCTGGGAGGGTATCTGTGGGACTATGGCGGCACCACTTCAGCTGCCTTCGTCAATGTGCATCTCTACACATCTGCTACGCTTACCTTCGACATCGACGGGCGCGCCTTCACCTTGAAGCAAAGTTCCAATTGGCCCTGGGAGGGCAAGGTTGCGTTCGAGGCTTCTCTGCCGAGCTCAACACCAGTGACGATCCGTCTTCGCTTGCCAGTCTGGTCCAAGAATGAGTACACTCTCCACCCGAAGGCTTCTCCAACAGATGCCAGCATCACAGAAGGCGGCTACTTGACTCTCTCGCCCGCCTACGTGGCCGCAAACCCAGCATTTTCCTTCGAAATTGGAGGCTTCAAGCCACGATACGTCGCACCTCACCCCTACACAAACCAGCACACGCTTTCTCTCGCCCGAGGTCCCATCGTCTACTGCGCAGAGGACGCAGACAACGCCTGGAAGACAGGGCACTTCAAAGACACCGCCATCAGCAGGAGCAGCGCCGTGTCAGAGCAGAGCCTTGTAGACGAGGTCAGCGGCGAGAAGTATGTCGCGCTGAAGACGAAGAGCTGGCAGAGACAGTTGCCTGATGTCCAGCGGCAAGGGAGAGGGGAGGAGCCCGGATTTGACGCCGCTGAGACCGTGTACGGACTGGAGAGAGAACTGGTGTTTGTCCCTTACTACTTCAGGGCAAATAGGGGTGGAAAGGGACAGATGAGGGTCGGTCTACCGGTACGTCGTTGATGCTCCGATGACCAGACCGTATTCAGCTCCACAGAATACAGCTTCCGCTATATTTCTACAAGAGTGAGAAGATATCTGTATGGTGCCGTTGCAGAAGCTAGATAGAAACACCCGACCTGAACTAGACATAGATTTTCATTGACTGATTGCCGATTGTTGAATTCTGTCGATATATTGTGAGTAATGTATTAGGCTAAGCTCAAGCAGTTGGAGTTTGCCTGCCGGGGTAATTGCAATCTCGGACATGTGCTATCTTGCTGATGGCCAACGCTGGCTGTCGTAATGGCTGGGGTGGCGGCGCTTGAAGCTTACTATCCAGACGCACCCAGAACCTACACTGCCGTCATGGCTTCGAGCTGACGGTAATTCTTGGTGATGGCTTCAGGTCGTCGCAGTTTATCGATTCACGAAAATGGTCGTGCTGGTTGGTGATGAGGGGTGCGAAGGTAGAAGATCACATCCACTCGCGGTGGAGGATCAACAAGTCTGGAAGGGGGAAGTGAGGCCAGACTGCAAGGAGGAGCAAGAACTGATTTTGAGAAGGCCAGACAGCTGGTAAGGTAGATAAGTTGCGTAGCTTCTGTTCGATGATCTGGTCTTTATGTTGGTAAGCGTCCAGCAATGTTCTTGTGAAAAGCAAACGACATAGAGAGACACGGTCATGGAACTCAACCCTCGGTGGCAGAGGGACGTTTGGCTTTAATAGAATCTCGCTTATTTTTGCCCCGTAAATGCATTGTGAATTACTCCTGTCTGCTGTTGAGTCCCTGTCATGCGTAATGCTGGGTTTTGGTAGACCTTGACCAGGACAAACGACGATGGAAGAGTGCGCGATATCTGTGACAACTCACGCCTTTGCTCAAGGTAAATATATCAAAAGCCCACATCATGTTCGTCCATCATAGCACAAGCCGTCATCTTCAGGTGGAGAAAAACATAGGGCAGGAAAATCAACGGCCGACTCGAGCCCCGTAAACTCCCAAGCTCTCTGAAAACCTGCCGTTCCAGTTCGTTATATCAGTTCTCGAAATAGGCCCACGAACCATATGACTGATTGGCGAAAAGAGGATCGAAATAAGTCACCTGCCTCTTGCGCTGGGGAGCCTGACCCCTGTCGAGAATTGCATTCGCGTCACTGTCCAGAGGGCTATGTCCTGTGCAAGTTCGGATGCTGTCGCGTACGAGCTTCATCACCATTGTCGTGTACCAGTCATTCCCGTCCTTTAGAGTATTGTAGTGACCTACAATCTCGGCCCACTTTTTGAGGTCTGGTGCCAAGCCCTCCTCACAGTCCTGCCCTTCGGTCCGTCCATCTCCACGCCCACCCAACGGCCTTCGGTGAAATACTCCCATATGTGGATAGGAGTATGGTACGTCGGAAGCGTAACGCTGCCGTCCTTCGCGAAGAAATCCTCCTCAAACCCCCATTTGTACGTGTTAGCCCGGAGCGCTTTGAGCTGGGTGCCCGTCAGGGGCAGCCGCAGCGCCGACCAGATTTGTAGTTCCCCGTGCACCGCCTGGTCCAGGTCGTAGAACCGCCTGAGGTCCCGGGCCGTGTCGAACATGCTGCCGTTTTGGCGGCCGATGACGAAGAGCTTTGGGAAGAAGCGGTACTCCTCTGGACAATCGCTGCGGGGTACGAGTTTGCATATGGTCATTCGCGGAGGCTCGGATGCCCCTGTGGCGCCTGTTAGAGGAGGTGAAGTGATGTAGTATGATCGAGATCTGCCGTGGCCTTGGGGCAGGTGGATGTACTTGTGGTTATTCATTCCGGCGTTTTCGGTCTTTAGGGAGGGACTGTCTTATGGATGGGAAGATGCGATGGAATGGAACGGATGAAGAAGGATGAGAGAGAGGAAACTAGACGACAGCGTCCTGTTTGGGGATCCCAGCTCGTTATAAAGGGCCAACAGCCGAACTATGGAAGCTCCCTCTGGTGACTTTCAGCGATGCGTTGGAAAGTTGGAGTGCTGAAGGCGCATCATTCTCTTGGCATAGTATGTATATCGGATGCCGAGGACCGCGGCGTCATTCTACATGAGATCCGACTTGGCTTGAGATGCATCATGCATGCAATAAGCCCGCCCCGAACCGTGGCTTCTGTAGAGAGCCCACAAAGGTAGGGTACCTGCCTCTTCATCTTTCGTCACAGTGCCAGTGTGTGTGATTATCACAGGCGAGAGGGTGGTGTAACTGCTGGTATTTGGCCAGCCTCCCGAAGCCGTGATCGCGACAACCACAGGGACGAAACTAGTCGTGCAGCTGGTGGAGAGCTCGACTTTAACCTCTGTGGCCAGGGTAGCTACCGAAGAAGCAACGGTCGTTAAAGATATAGAGGCATTGGAGCCATCTGCCGAGGTAGGGTCTTGCTGACTGGTCGCATGGACGACATTGTTGATAGTGGCTCCTGCGAGGAGCAGTCTGCTGAAAAGCATTATCATACAATAGAGAGTGTTTGCATGAAGCAAGGAAGGTTTATTATGAAAGAAAAAGCAGAAGAGTCAAATAACAACGAAGAATGCAACACAACGGCTGCTCCAGTAAACAGACCGCTGCCGTGCTGTTGGAGAAGAGGCCAGAGATTGCTGCACCTGGAGCGGGTTTATAGAGGCCTTCTGATAGCCCGAACAGTGAATCACTGTTTTCCGCCTGTAGTCGCTTAGGTGGTATATCTAAATCACTCCACATCAACTCAGATCATCTCAACAAACAGATCGCCTGGCCGCTTCAAGTGGCTCTATGCTTCTAGATGAGCTGGTTTGTGACCCCAATGGTTAGTTGTTTGTCGGCGAGGTGAGACATTACCATGGTGACGGAATGGTTGGACACTCACACAAGGCAGACTCCAGAAACTACGTACAGGTATTTTAGCGGAGGCACGGCTCAGCATCCGTGGCTTCTGGGGGTGAAATTTCACTTGACGATATTCCTAGCTATACTCACCTCACCAACGATGTTGTACAGGGCGGAAAATTGTCCCTTTGACAGATAACAAGTGAGAGAACAGGGGCATCGAAAGCATGTAAGATAATTGGCCATGCTCTTTGATGGAGAATTAGGGTTAAGGTTACTGACCTCGATCAACATCTCGGCAAGCAATGTGCAACAGGGAATCAGTCCACAAGTATTCGCGTCCTAAAGGCGTGTGATATGACTCATCATCTTTATTTATGAAGCACTACATAACGACCATCAGTATGGGAGCCTCAGCTAGAAACGATTTATTTTATTCACAGAAGAAATGGCCTGTATCTTAAGGAGGCCCGATTGTGGCAGACTATGCAGTACGAGTACATGTCTATTAACTTACAACAAGGCTGACAGGTTCGACTCGGCCGCTGAGTACCAGGTAGCCTTCCGCTCAGATGGATGGATGCCTACCAAGGCTCAGCATAGAAAACCGAGGCTCCTTATTCTCAGCCAATCAGCTCATAGAATCCAGCTTCGAAGAAAGGACCCTCCTACTTTCTGTTTACTTTTCTTCCTTAACTCTTCCTCAACTCCTCCTCCGCCACCTCTTCCTCCACCACTTCTTCGTCTATCGTCCCCATCTTCGTCGTCTCCATTTTCTTCCTCCTCGACTTTCTTCTCCGCGAACTTTTTCCTCCTCGATTTTCTCCTCCTCGATTTTCTCCTCCTCGACCTTTTCGGTTTCCTCCTCGACTTTCTCCTCCTCAACTTCCTCATCCACTTTCTCTCCTTTCAGCTTTCTTTCTTTCCCATCTTTCTCCCTCTTTCATCCTCCTCGTCTACATCCTCCTCATCTTCATTCTCTTCCTCTTCATCCCCCTCAGCTTCATCCCCCTCAGCTTCATCCTCCTCAGCTTCATCCTCCTCAGCTTCATCCTCCTCAGCTTCATCCTCCTCAGCTTCATCCTCCTCAGCTTCATCCTCCTCAGCTTCATCCTCCTCAGAACATGATCAATTTCCGGCTCTTCACGTCCACGATCTTGACGAGTCTTATCTTAAATCTGCTAAGTGTCCCCCGACCTCCCTCCCCTGCCTTTCCACGAAACGGCTGATATGCTCTGAATCAGGTACCGACCCGAGCAGATCCGGTTGCCTTTGCAATCAGGTCTTGGTAAGTTCCCAACCTCATTATCTTCGATTTCCATCTCTGTTCACCTCGCGTGTTTGATTTTTGAATCAAAGATTCGCTGACTTTTGCTGCAGCTCGGGAATCAAACGGCCGTTCCAGCCCTCCCCGAGCCGTGTCCCCAAGGAAGCACAACCAGCCACTTGCCAACCTGACCTCTTCAGAGATAGGTAGTTGTTGAGGTAACGGCTCAACAAGCCCACGACTCTCTGGGACGAGGGATAGGTAGTTGTTGAGGTAACGGCTCAACAAGCCCATGATTCTCTTTAGTCGAAGCTGTAACGGCCGAGACACCGACGCCTCTCAGGTGCGTCGCTTTGCTGTGCTTCCGCGGTTAGGGTCTGTGGAATTGAAAGTGAGTACATCTGCCTCTGCCAATCACCAACTCGTCGTGAAGGATGCCTTGCTGACCTTCTCTCCATAGCCACGAGAGCTGGAACACCGATACGGCGGGCAGGTGACACCATTCCCAGCCTTTCGACGTGACGGTCTGGCCGGTGGTAATCCTCATATTGCTTGAGCACCCATTCCAGTAACCGACTGCGGCAGCCTGGCCGGTGTTAAGACTCATATTACTTGAGCACTCGTTCCAGCAGTTGCCCCTCGACGTCGTATCGGATGGCCATCGTCCTTAGGACACCAGATCTGCTGCCCTCTCTGCCTTGGTAAGCTGCCTCTTCTACTGCTGCCCATCGCATGTCACTAACCGTTCCCGTCATAGCCCAGCAAAAAATGGCTTGACAACCACTTCAACGGTCTCGAGACGGTGGCAGATCTCCCGGCGAGCTGGTTGACCACCATTCCCAGCTTTTCGACGTTGGTGGCCGGTGTCTCTGATTGTTTCAACGTGCAATAATTGATCAAGCGCCGTTCTCTCAGAGCCCGGTCGCCCCTCGACGCTGGGCCACAAAATCCCGAGGTCAGGAATAGCAATGCCGACTCGAAGACGGTGCCCTCAACCCATGCAGCGCAGCCGACGACGATACCGGCTAGACGACGTCAGGCGGCGTCACCATTCCAAACCTCGGGCCTTGGCAATCCCACCTCCTTTCAAATCAAAAGTCCGCCCTTCGGCGCTGCATGGGATTGAGGTGTCGTGGCAACGTCGTTTCGACGAAGTCAATAACATTTGATGTTGCCGAATCTGTGAGTTTACCTTCCTCCAATCACCCTTCTGAGAGTTCGCTGACCTCACCCCAGCCTCTCAACATCGTCGGTGTCAGCGCTCCAGTCGACAACCATCTCCTGGCGCTTGAACATTTGCGGCAGGGGACTCTTTGATGGTCAACCTCATACCACTTGAGTACTCAACTGAGCACCGCCCGACCGACCTTCGATGGCTGATGAGAAGGACCCACGACCACCCGCCCGCCCAAAACACTTGCATCGCATTGGGGTAATCAGTGGCGGCGGATGACTTTTGTTCTCCGGCTTGCCGACGTCGCGCTGTCAACATTCAGTCATGCCTTCTGTCGGACACTAAGCGGTGTTTTTGAGCATCAGTTCTGCTGGTTGACCCTTGTTACCGGCTCAACGACGTTCTGAGTGGTGGCGTGGGTCGAGTGCTTGTAATAATCATGGCACTTTGCGTTGTCTTACTGGTATGTTTCCTTCGCTGTGCTCTTGTTCTCGTCCTGCCTCCTACACTTCTTCCTGCCTTGTCACCAACATCTTCACATCTCCGCCACTTCTCCACCATCCCCTCTACCACTTCCTTCACCCCTTCAACCAACCCTCTCCCACCGCTTCTCTCTCCCCTTCTTGTCAAGAGTCACAGCTAACCATCTTCTCCCACTCTTCGCCAAATTGCCCGACCAAGTCAAGGTCCTCCTGCTGGCCATCAGGTCCTCGTGTCGGCCACATCAGGTTTCATCGTGGTGGAAGTTTATGCAAGGCTCTCAGCCGGGAGAAGCGTTCGGAGCACGGCGTCCGAATGGCGCGATCTGTCACTCTTTTTTCCCACTGGGTTTTTAACGAGGACAGGGGATTTCTTATGTCGGGGGTTTACACTTTCTGTTGAGATATCTCGCCAGACGCAGTGCCCGGGGTGGAAGCCAAGGGGGTCACGTGACTGAGGGATGGCAGGGGGTGTAGATACCCTCACTCTCAGACCCCTGCGCCACCCCGGCTTCCACCCAGATAAAAACAACAATACAGCCACCACTTGAACCACAACTTGCAGCGCAGCCTACAGAGGCCTGCGCCCCCTGGACTAAGTACCGGTACCTGTGAATCCAACACTTTCTGTATTTTAGTCATTGCTCGGGGCACGCAAATCAACAAGTGTTCTGGGACCTTTGTCTTCTTGGATTGACTCGCAGTGAAAGCTGAGAGAATAACTTGTGATCCTCAATCTCGTTGGAGATTGGAGAAGCACCTGAGAGCGGTAGGCAATATTGACTTCGACTTCACCACAGCGTTAGACTGGATTGGAGTTGGATTGGACGACGTGGTCGCTGTAAGACTGACTTTGAAGCCGTTGGGCATGCCACCTTGAGATCGTCACGCCTGAAGAACAAGGGAGACATGTAATTCCCTGGGAACACTGAAAGCAGACATCCGTCCATGCAACACTCCAGGTTCAGGTTGAGTCATAACGAAGGTAACAATTGGACGAAGGTTGGATTTGAGTTTCGCGCTAAGCGATCAAACATTAGCGACAAGCGAATCACCATCCAGTCATCGGCCATTTTAGGAAGGTTTGACCTTCTTTCTACCTTATCATCTGTACCATGACCAGCACTGCCACCTAAGCCCCCCATGCTGCCATGCAAGATATGGGATGCCAGACAGCTAGGTTTGGATGAAGCTGAATGATCAGACTGCATTATCTCTTCCTGTCCTGGCATTCCGCCTGCGGACATGTCGCGCAGTGGTTCCAACTTACCTCAGCTCCGTCTAACATTGCGCCTTCGATTTCTAGGCAACAGACTCTCGGCTTGGACCCCCTTGGTGCACCTGCTGGTTCGACTTGGATCCGGACAAAGTGCCACCTCTTCCATCTTGCCATGGCCCCAGCTAGTGCAACTTGATGATGCTTTATCATGGCCGATTGAACTTCTTCCACCGCCTTCGGGAAAAAGACGGACCTTTGGGTCTACCCTCATACCTTCCCAGCTAACTTTAGGGGTCCTAATTTTATCTACACAATGACCCTTCCGACCACCAGTCTTTACCAATGCCATGCAATTCAACAGAGATCCTTCACCTCATACGCCAACAAGACCACCAAAGCAATCATCACAACCAGTAGTTGGTACATCTACTCTGGAGACGCCATCTCCACGCCGAGATTCCAACGACACCGGCAGCATCTTCAACAGCCCATCCCCTCCGCAGCCATCCACCGCCCACCAGCCGCAATTTTCCGCGCCCTATCATCTCAGTCCACCGACTTGGTGGCCCAAACAGCCGGCCAATAGCCCCCGAAGACTGCAAAGTCCGTCTCCAGCACCAAGGTACAGGCCGTCGTCCTCCCCAAGTTCAAGGTTCCTGATAGGGAATCTGCGAGGTCTTGTTCCAAGCACAAGCGCTACAACCGTGGTAGGCACTTTCATATCAGTTCAGTGACGAGTTCATTATCTTGATCTTCGAGCAGTTGTTGAGCAGCCCGAAGCTGACTCCCTTGACAATCAGTATCCAACGCGACGAGGCTCTACACAGCCTGCATCTAGCCAGCAATCGAATCATTTCCGAATCAAGGCAACGCATAACTGCCCATTTCTTCTCAACATGGAGCAGCAAAATACCAACGACGACCCATTATCATCAAACGGACACGATCAGCCGGGCGATGCTCTCGGAAACGGACAAACCGATGTGCCATCACTGCAATCCAGGTTTTCTCCGCCTCACGACTCGCCACCAGAATTCAGAGCCAGCCTTGTCGGGGGATTTCAGCCTTTGCCTGTCGCCTTTCCAAGCGACAACCGACCCCACGACTCCCTAGCCACAGATCGACCACCTCTCTTCCGTCACAATCTTTCGTTCGAACGAAACGACACGAGCGAGCAAGAATCGACCCGTACGTTGTCGGCGGACCCCCCTCACATCAACGAGCAGGGTGAAGAATGCTCTGAACAACGCGGGGAACTGCTACAGCAGGTTGCGGGACCCTCTGAACAGCGTACCGGACCCTCTTCTCACGCACAGTCCCCCAGCAGGCTCCCCGTTGTAAAGAACGGGGATCCGTCAATGCACGTTGCACATCTGGTTTGGGGAGAGCCTCGCAAGGCCTACCCGCAGCTGGCGAATGCACATCTAGTTGATCCTGTACGTTATCACCCATGTTCAAGGGAAGATCGCGGATATTCTCTACCTCTGTCTGCTGGGAACATCAAGACTCATACCAAACTAATGGTGCGAAAGATTTCTCGGCAAGGTGGTCTAAAAGAAGGTCAACTACGCCCCTATCAGCGTTCGTTCTCGCCGGCGCCACCACATCACAACCATCCAGGGCCCCCGGACGCAAGTCAGAAGTCTCAGAGGCCCGTCAATCAGTTCGATCGGCCACCTAGCCCAACTCAAGACCTGCAACGCCTCATCCATCCAACCCTTCCTCAGCATCAACCCCCGCATGTGCCTCGAGAACATCAGAAGCTCGCTGAAGATTGCATATATTATCTGCCTGAGCCATCTCTCGAACCTCGGAGGCTTGCCCAACAGGCAATGGAGCAGCTTCCTCCAATACGCAGCCTCTTTCAACTAGGCCGACCAGGCCCTGCGCGGCGTTCTGCCTCACCACCTATTCTGCAGTCTCGTCAATCCCCTAGGCCTTCCAAAGGGCGCGCCCGACAACGCAGTCCAGTTCAACCACGCCCTTCTCAGCGTTACACGCCGCCACGGGCCCCACCTCCTCCCCAATCTCAGAATCCACGGCCTTCGGAGACACATCATGAATATCAGAGGCCCGTCAATCAGCGTGCTCGGCCAGCCTCCCCGACTCAACCACACCCTTATCAGCGTTTCCACTCATCGCCTCCCCCCAAGTGTCCGCTTCCAAATGTACCCCGAGAATCTCGGAGGACCCACGACCAGCGTCCTAGTCCAGCCAAACGGGCTAGGCCGACGCATATAGGGCCATCTGGGCGTCCCAATCAACCGGCTGCTCCCTACTTACAGCTTCCACAACCTTGGGACCCACCTCAGGAACCTCAGAGGCCAGTCGAGCAGTTTCCACGACAGCCTAGCCCCGCTCAGCCACGCTCCTCCTGGGCTCCAGCCCCTCCACCGTCTCACCCGCACCCTTCGCCGGGCCGGTGTGCTAGAATAGGGACGCATCAAGAACGGCTCCCCCAACCGAGTGGCGCTCGGTACAACGAACCACCTCCCCCTGAGCCCAGACACCACAACCCACAAGCTCCCCCCGTCCATCACCAGAACGAACAGCCGCGTGCCGAAGTCCTGTTCCCCCTCGGCAGAGACACTTCGCTCCGCGAGATCGCAGCAAGAGCAAGGTCGGATCAGAACTACGCCGGCGAGCTGTTTCTGTACCGGCACCGCCACTGCGAGGAGGCCGTACAGGAAGCCAGAGTGAGCTTGCAACTGACGCGCAACGAGATCAGGAGATGTCGGGACTATTACCAAGACCTAAGGCCCTGCTACAAGAATCTTTACGAAGGGTGGTACCGCTCCGAGATGGCCAAGCTTGAGAGCCAGCTCCGAGATACGCAGCTGCAGGTGTCCTTATTGAGGACTGATTCGCAGGACATCTTCACTGCGCTCGTGATGTCGCGCGTGCGCGCGAGGGTGATCTTCCGCGATGATTTCATCGACGGGGAAGGCGGCAGGACTGAACATTCACGGTGGGTAGCAATTGGGTAACTCGATGCAAGAAGACTCTTGTGGTCAGCAGCGGGTTATATGCTTCCTTCGGCTGGCTTATCTGCTTGCTCGTTGGACACGGAGTTCTTAAGCAGCGACTCTCTGCCTGGCACCTGGAAACAACATCACCAGAGAACAAGACACACTGGATACTTGCCCCGTACACATTTGCGCTTAGTAGGAAACACGCCCGACGTCTTGCATTTCGTTGGTATATCTTTGCTTCGTTTTTTTGGCTTCGCGGCAAGCAGGGGTTGGGCGTTCATTACACCGGACTCATTTAAAATGTAGCAGCATTGAATGAGGCGCGTTGGAGACACACTTGGGGAGAACAGAGCATCAGTGGCCAAGGGCACAAGCAACACTATTCGTTTCAAGGTCATTCGCACTTCATCTGTCCCTAGAGCCCCTTGCTCGATGACTATTGGAGCGGTTGAGTGCTTGAAAGACTGGAAACTGGTCTGGTCACCTCAAGATCAACGGTACAACAGGAAACAGGTACGAACATGAAGCGACTCATTCATTATCTTCAACAGTTCTTTTACGATTAGGAATCATGTACAGCGAACACGGACATCGTTCATTCAAAGACCAAGGGTTTCTCTTAACCCCAAACGCGAGTTTGCGCCTCATTTGTGTAGGGCATCTCTGTCGGTTGTTTCCATGGCCTCGGATACGGAGCGGAGGTGACCCCCTGTTCAACCGGACGGCCACGCTCCGAGCCACCACATGGAGGCTTGATGCCGTTGCACCGGCGGGACCACGGACCAGCACTTGTAAAAATCGCCATAACATACCAGGAACGAGGAACAGTTGATTGATGGGATATTCTGTCGCGAGAGTCGTACTAGCCTCGGGCTCCTCCCTGGTTCGGCTTCAGATCAGTGCGACCGCAAAACCCGGAACCGCTTCCCGCCAATGCAGCACTCGGTTACGCATATGGCGTACTCGCACGCGGGTAGACGGGAAGCAGTATTGCCAAGAAGCGGGTGATGGTACTCCTGTGCCTGGATTTATATGAAGTGGCTTCTACCCGTCGCCTTGGTTTCTGGTTGAGGCTCTTAACATCAACACGACCTCAGCTGCTGACTGACCATGAAGTCCCTCCTTACGGTACCGCTGCTTCTCGCTGCCGTTGCGTCGGTGCGGGCTGCTTTTACTTGGCAGAATGTGAAGTGAGTCAACAAGCCCCTCCGAATCGCAGTACAAAAATCACGCTGAACCCGTCTCAAGGATCGGTGGCGGCGGCGGCTTCGTGCCCGGCATCGTGTTCCATCCAAAGACCAAGGCGAGTACCGTTTCCAACCTCACACACACGACAGATACTAACCAGCAACAGGGCGTCACATACGCAAGAACCGACATAGGCGGCCTCTACCGCCTCAACGCAGACGACTCCTGGACGGCCGTGACGGACAGCATCGCCACCGACGCGGGGTGGAACAAATGGGGCGTCGACGCCGTGGCCCTCGACCCGGGCGACGCGAACAAGGTCTACGCCGCCGTGGGCATGTACACCAACTCGTGGGACCCCAACAACGGCGCCATCATCCGCTCTTCTGACAAGGGCGCGACGTGGTCGACTACGACGCTGCCCTTCAAGGTCGGCGGCAACATGCCCGGGCGGGGGATGGGCGAGCGGCTGGCCGTCGATCCGCAGAACAGCAAGATCCTGTACTTTGGTGCGAGGAGCGGGAACGGGCTGTGGAAGTCGACGGATGCGGGCGTCACCTGGGCGAAGGTGCCGAGCTTCACAGCCGTCGGCACGTACGTCCCCGACGCGAGCGACAACAGCGGGTATAACTCTGACATCATCGGGCTGTCGTGGGTAACCTTCGACTCGACCTCAACCCTACTAAACGGCGCAACAAGTCGCATCTTCGTCGGAACGGCAGACAACACCACCGCCTCAGTCTACGTCTCCAACGACGCCGGCGCAACGTGGTCCCCCGTCCCGGGGCAGCCGGGGAAGTACTTCCCCCACAAGGGCAAGCTTCAACCGACGGAAAAGGCCCTGTACATCACCTACTCTGACGGCGCGGGGCCGTACGACGGAACCATGGGTGCCGTCTACCGCTACGACATTACATCAGGCACGTGGAAGGACATCACCCCCGTATCGGGCGGGGATTTGTACTTCGGCTTCGGCGGTTTGGGCGTGGACATGCTCAAGCCGGGCACGCTGGTGGTGGCGAGCCTGAACTCGTGGTGGCCCGACGCGCAGCTGTTCCGCAGCACGGACGCGGGCGCGACGTGGTCGAGGATCTGGGAGTGGGCGGCGTACCCGGCGCAGAACCTGTATTACGGCATGTCCACGGCGAAGGCGCCTTGGGTCGGGCCGTTTATAAGCGGCGACACGAAGAGGCTTGGGTGGATGATTGAGGCGTTGGAGATTGATCCGCTGGATAGCGATCACTGGCTGTATGGGACGGGGCTGACGCTGTTTGGTGGGAGGGACTTGACTAAGTGGGATACGGTGCATAATGTTACGATCCAGGTGATGGCTGACGGGATTGAGGAGATGTCTGTGCAGGACCTGTCGAGTGCGTCGGGGGGTTCGGAGTTGTTGGTTGCTGTGGGCGATGATAACGGGTTTACGTTCAAGTCGGCTGATGGGCTTGGGACGTCGCCGGCTACGTACTGGCAGAATCCGACGTATGCCACGTCTATGAGTGTCGGTGAGTTGTTGCGTGGTGGGTGTGTCTCCGGTGGAAGCACCTGAACTGATCAGGCCTGCAGATTACGCCGGCAACAAACCAGCCAATGTTGTTCGTGTTGGGAATGAAGCTTCTGCCAGTGTGCAGCAGATTGGGATATCAACTGACGGAGGCGCCACGTGGAACATTGGTGAGTGAAATCCGCATATGCAGCTCTGTTGCACGATAAGCTTCCTCGCATAACCCGCTCGCTGCAAGTGCGATGAAACCTTACCATGCAAGCAACTAACATGCATGCGCGCCATCAGACTACGCAGCCTCCGCAGGCGGGCCCTACGGCGGCATAGTAGCCTACAGCGCAGACGCAGACACAGTGATCTGGTCTACATCAGCCAACGGCGTCCTCCGCTCCCAGTCCCAGAGCACGTTCACCTCCGTCTCTTCCCTCCCCTGGGGTGCAGTCATCGCAAGCGACAAGCGGAAGAACAGCTACTTCTACGGCGGCTCCGGCGGCGCAGTCTACGTCTCCTCCGACACGGGAGCGACGTTTACCAAGGGCGGTAGCTTGGGCACGGCCACATCCGTCCGCGACATCGCCGTCCACCCCACAACCGCCGGCGAGGTGTGGGTTAGCACCGACGTCGGCGTCTTCAGGAGCACAGACTTCGGCGCCAGCTTTGCGCAGGTCGGCAGCGGGCTCATCAAGGACACGCAACAGATTACCCTCGGTCTGGGATCCGGGACGGCGACGTGGAATGTGTACGCTTTCGGCGCCGGGCCGGCGGGGAATAAGTTGTACGCTAGCTCCGACTCGGGCGCGAGCTGGACGGATATCCAGGGTAGCCAGGGGTTCGGGGCGATCAGCAGCTGTAAGTTGGGTGGTAGTGCGAACAAGGCGAATCAGGTGTATGTGGGCACGAACGGTCGGGGGGTGTTCTACGCTTCTGGTGCGGTGGCGGGGGGTGGAGGCAGCAGTACTACCAGTGTGCGGTCATCGACGACGACGAGTAAGAGCACTTCGACGACCAAGGGATCTGGCACGACAACTTCCACGACGACTAGGAGTACGAGCACTACCCTAACGACCACGATACGGACTAGCACCAGTGCCACGTCGAAGTCGAGCGCGAGCTCTGTGGCTTCGCCGAGTCCGACGGGTGTTGCCCAGCACTGGGGACAGTGTGGCGGGATTGGGTGGACGGGACCGACGGCTTGTGTGTCTGGGTATACGTGTCAGAAGCAGAACGACTACTACTCTCAGTGCTTGTGAGCTATGGAACTTCTGACCTGGGTGGAAAACGGGGGAACAACATAGAAGTGCGAGTATCGAAACAATCGCTTGAAGTTGTTATCCAAGAGTCAATCCCCATCATCTCAGCAGTTGCACACACGTCTCCTTCACACAGTCTACCCCCATCATCACAACACCCGATAAGCATCATAAACCACCCACCTCCCCAACCTCGCACCGCTCCCAATCCACATACAAGCATTCAAATGCCTATACCGCTCATCCCCCGTCTCAAGGTTGATGTACAACCTAAATCTGTACTCCTCCGGCCCAACACTATCCGCAGCGACCGGATCAAACAGCTTCTCCAACGCCTCCCGTCCCCCAGATCCCTCCGTCCGCCACCCCTCCGTATGAACGGTTATGTGCGCCCCGTCGTCCGTCTTGAGTAGGTAATGCGTGTCGACGTGGGTGCTGAGGTCCGAGCCGACGACCTGGTTGTCCTGGCCGCCGGGGACGACGACGCCCTTGCCCCAGACGGCGGTGAAGTGCCCGCCCTCGAGGCCGATCCAGTTGCGGTGGCCGGCTCCGGCGGCGGTGGGACCGATTGGGATGCGTTCGGATAGTTTGCAGGCTAGGCGGAAGTCGTGCTTGAGTGAGGGGGTGGGGAGTGGGAAGGCGTCGGGGGAGAATTGAAGTGGCATGGCGCTGGCTAGCGATGATGAGTTGGGTTGCGCTTCCATACTTTGTTTGGCTTGTGTGATGTTCGCTGTTGGGGTTTTGATGTCGGACTCATTCATTGTCAGACAATGAAATTCAGCTGAAGGCACCCTGACAGTTGAAAGATGTTACCTATTATAACATCTTCCCCGCTCCGACGACATGACGTCCGGGTTATATCGCTTTCAAGGTGGGACTAGCGTTTGGAGAGAACCGGCACTTGAACTCCTCGCAAAGATCATGTCGGAGTGGTTCGAGGGACTTGCACGGCAATACAGGGGCTAAACCAACTTGTTGGGGCCCGCGGGCGCTAAAATACAGGGGATCTGCAAGTCAAGGGGTAAGGACGTGAACAAAAGTGTGCGGCTTTTTTTTTCACACAGCTCGCGTGCCTGCCAACATTTTGGCGGCTGCTGGTTTGCGAACCAGCCAATAGAACATGTGCGTAATGTCCGAAGGTAAGGTAAACAGAAAGTTATAATCTGCCCCTTTCAATCTGTTCTTCGCCTCAAAGAACAGAACACCTCCCGCTTCGCAGCATCTCCAATATCCCCAGCCGGTAAAAGCTACAAAACAGGTCAGTGTCACATCAAGCCCACTTGCACAGCAAATCAGACAAAACTCACCTCATACTTGTAGACCAAGTTCGCAACCACCTTGAACATCTGCAGCCTCGCCACGTTCTGCCCAATACACACCCGCGCCCCATACCCAAACGACATATCCCCCCTCTCCATCCTGCTCATCCTCGCCTCGTACTCCTCCTCTCCCTCCCCGTCTCCCCTGCACCACCTCTCGGGCCGAAACTCCAGCGGACCCTCGCCAAAGATCTGCTCCTGCCCATGGCAGCAGTGCGCCTTGACGCCCACCGCCGTGCCGGGAGGGAGTCGCATCCCGTTGGGTAGAATCAAGCCCTCGGGCGGCACGTCGCGGCCCATGATGCAGTTCAGCGCGAGGTGCAGCCGGGTGGACTCGCGGATGAGGCCGTTGAGGAAAGGCAGTTTCTGCGTCTGCGTCCAGGTGACGGGGTACGTGACGCCCGAGGCCGTCATCTCGTCCAGGAGGCGCTTTTGCGCCGCGGGGTGCGTGACGAAGTGGTGCACGATGAGGTAGAGGGCGTTGGTCGCGAGGCCCCCCGAGAAGATGTTGGTGATGACGGTCGAGACGACTTGCTCCTCGGTCATGATGTCCGGGTACTTCTCGCGCGAGTCGAGGAAGTAGGCGAGGAGGTCCGGTTTGCGCGGACCGCTGCGGCCGGATTCGGTGTCTCGCTTGGTGGGAGGCTGCTCGAACTCGCTGATGCGCTCCTGGACACGCTCCTGGGAGAAGCGGTAGAAGGTGTTCTTGCTGGGGTCGATGAAGAGCCCGAGGATGGGGTTGCCGAGGAGTAAATAGTGGAGTTTCGGCATCGTTGTTAACTTGGGGAAGTTGGGTTAGCAGGACATCGAATTGGGATGTGAGGATGTGAGGATGTGAGGATGTGAGGATGTGAGGATGTGATATCCTTCTCGCGAGTAAAAAGTCTTACCAAGCGAACATAGTTAGTCATTACAGACTGTTTGTAGATGAGGCCGTATACGTCCCGCCCCTGCTCCAGAAACCCGATGGGCTTGCCGAAGGACAGCTCGCCGATGACATCAAGAGCATCTGCGGGCGTTAGTACGTAAAATCCATCCGCAGTGCACTGGAATACAACCTACAGTAAAACGCCCATCTAGCAATATCGATCCTAGCCCCTCCCGCTCCCTCCCTGTCCAGGGCGACAAAGAGAGATCGAAGCGTATCGTCCACTCTCGGCTCGTATTCTACTAGAGTAGACAATGCGTAGGCATTGGCGATCGGCCTGCGGAACTGACCATGGACCTGGGTATCCCGCATAGTAGCGATGTTGGGACTGGTCCTGCCAAATGGTACACCAACTGTCACGGACTCGGACTGTGCTGCAAGTTAGTGACATCGGTCCTTGAACCCTTATTTCTTCCTCACCCCTGTTGTTTGACACCTCAACGTACCTTGTTCAGGCGGAGCTTGGTGTTGTAAATGGTGTTGATCGCATCAGTGTCAGCAACGCTGACCATCCGCGGTCCGACCCTGACTACGCCTCCATACTTTTCATGCATGCCGAGAAGGTAGTCTCCGCGTCGGCCGGCTCGCCATGTGGAGATGAACGCATGGAGGTTGGTGTATCGAGCTATAAACGGCCCTGGGACATGCCTCAGGCCTGCCGTGTGGCTGTCGTAGATGAAGTACAGTATTGTGATGACAACAGATATGATGGCGAGCCACTTGATACAGAAAATGGAGTTCTGCAGCAAAAGCTGCCCAAGTCGTGTGACAGCCATCGTGCGGGGCTTTTTTGAGATCTGTATGGAGCGTCAAGTATGGTTTTGCTGTTTTTGGTGATCGTTGTGTGTCGAGTGCGTGACCCCTAGACTTATCAATATGTGCTTCTCACTCAAGAGGGACGTGCTGCTGAGCCACAACCATGCCGCACCCCGAAACATCAACCAGTATTCTGCCCCCAAAGGATGCTTCCGCTTATGACAGATCTCGTTGGTTAGACACGGCCTGACAAGAAAATAGTTAAAATAAATGAAGCGGATGAGGATCCTTGACCTTGCATATGCAGACCTAGTGTATTACAGGATCACGCATGTTGCAGTTGGCTGTTGGGCTGTGCCATATGATCAGAAGGATCTCCATAGATGCGTATGTGCCAGACCATGCAGCCCTATATCTAAGACTGTGAGTGATCATCACGACTTGACTTCTCTGCCTGTCGTATACATCTCTCCCATCCCTTTTACTGGGTCGTTGCAACACCAGTCATGTTATTTCTTGAGCCTTTCAAAGTGCCGTCGGAGTCCGGGTTTCTGCGCCAACCCAACAAGCGTGTCAAAGTGATTGTGGTAAGCACGCCCTTGACCTCCGTTCAAACAGTCCGTTGTGTTTAATCATGAGTTCAACACCTCTAGGCTGGACTTCCTCGAACGAGTACAGCGAGCCTCAAGGAGGCACTAGAGACTCTCGGCATAGGACCATGCCACCACCTTGGAGATCCTCCCAACCAGTACGGCCGTCTAAGGTTGACCGCAGACCTGATGACCACGAGCTATGCCCCGGAGCGGCGGATGAGACTGGCCGAGCTCTTCGAAGGTTGTGAAGCTATCCTTGAGCAGCCGGTGAGCACCTGCCTGCCAGATCTGCTGGAGATGTACCCGGATGCCAAGGTTATTCTCACGGAGAGGTCTTCCGCCCGCCTTTGGGTTGAGTCCTGGGAGGACTCCATAGCTTACACGAGGTGGTGGTCATGGCGATACGTAGGATATCTGATGCCCGGTGTCAAATCGACGAGCGATATCTACCGGTCATGGACACGAATCTCGGCGGAGCGGTTCGGGATCCCAGACGAAGTGACGGAGGAGTTGTACCATGCGCACAACGCTTGGGTGAAGAGGATTGTGCCGGCGGAAAGACTTCTCGTGTACAGAGCGCAAATGGGGTTTGCGCCATTGTGCAACTTCCTCGGGCGGGAGATCCCAGACGGGGGTAACTCACTTCCTCACTCCCACAAGACGGACAGATGGACCTTTCAACTATTCCACAAGCTCGCGATGACCTGTGCAGTAATATCGTGGGTCATCATTGCTTGGGCGGCTTGGTCTCTCTGGTTGCTGCTCAGCGAGCGTGAGCAGTTCTCAAACGTCGTCGGGTTCTTCTTTTTCTTTTACCTCCTTCGGGCTATGGACTGGTTGGTGAAGGGAGGTCCGGAAGTACTTAGCATGGGTCTGAAGTAGAAGTTACAACAACAAATAGATTACCACGTGTATCGTGAGATATGGGTTGGCATGTTTCTGGTCCACGCACGAATTGCAGCAAGGGCTCCTCATCAAGTCTGTTAACCCTTCATTTCCCTGAAGTTGAATGGCAAGGTCGGTTGCTTGCTTCAGCTACCGGGCTATTCCACGGATTACTCGGCCCGCCAAGCCTCCCCCGAGGAAAATTCCTAAATTAACTAACAGACAGATGGACCGCTGAGCGGTTGAGGGCGGTTGGTGGTAACACAGACCCTGAGCGGCTGGGTGGTAACACAGACCACTGAGTAGTTGGCGGCAACAGAGACCGCTGGCCCGCTGCGGGAGAAGTCCATGAGCGGCACGGGTGCGGCGCGTTCCTCAGGGGTCGGAAGAGCAAGGCGCAGCATCTAACAACGGCTTACGGCGGCGCATGCACAAAGATCAGCAAACTCGAAATATAGTCCGAGGAGGGTCTCCAACTTGATAAGCTGATATGATGTTACAGTAACATTCAGGCACGATCCATCCTCGTCATGCTAGTTGACACCGCACTTGCCTAGGTATCTGAGACGAGGACAAGATAACACGACCAGGTTGTGGCCGACTTCGGCCCCCAAAGATTTTTTGGCCCCAACGGCCATTTTTGGCGCCAACTTCGCCGCCTCCTGGCAGATTGTAACCCATGGTTCGCAGTCCTTACAGATCCTTAGCTACCTAGTAAATAGCGAGAGTCGAGTGAGACAAGAAGTGCTGTGCATATGTAATTAATTCGTCCAGCTTGGTTGGCATACTATACATTAGCGCGCTGTGGGATGGGCTTCCTGGTAATTTACAAAGGCAGTTGATGCGGCTTATGCGCAATGAAAGTAAATAGCGTGGTCGCCACAGTGGTGTGTGGCCAACCAACAGTCAAACCCTGTGCACGGCGCCTTGCAGGCACGAGAACACGTTGTCATCCAACACTCCTCTCCGGGGTCACATTTTGCCAAAGGTCTTCCAGGGGAACTTCGTTCTTTGAACGGATTAGAGTCCTGGTCTCTCCCCGCTGAACTGGTGTCTTAGGGAGTCGGTCGTCTAAGCTCCAAGGCATCAAGATGGCTTTCATACACCTCGGCGTAGCCTTGCTTCTCATTCCGGTGTACTTTCTCTACCGTTTATACCAACAGAGGAGTCTGTTCAAGAATCTTGTAAGTTGCCCTCCGCCAACTGTAAACCGCAGCTTCGATCTGACAAAGTCCATTACGTAGCCTGGGCCCCCTCACCATCCGCTATGGGGTCATCTCAAAGTGATGGCGAACCTGGCACGAAGCCTGCCTCGAGATGCCGACCCTCAATCGTACGCGCACCACATACGAAGGAAATATGGGCTGGGTGATTTCTTCTATCTAGATCTCTGGCCTGCTGCACCACCGCAGCTGGTCATTGTCCACCCGGATCTAGCGGCTCAAGTCGCTCAAGGCAAAGTGCTGTTCGACAAAGGCGACATGGTCCGTCAGTATCTTGCTCCATTGGTAGGGCCCAAGGCCATGGTGGCTGCAAACGGACATACTTGGGTAAGTGCTGCCGAAACATTGCGTGTTCAGACAATGGAGACAACATGACGGATGTGTGGCTGACATGTGAATTCTAACCAGAAAACTGCTCGCCGGCTCTTTACCCCTGGGCTCCTCCATGGTAATCTTCTGCGACACATTCCCGAGATGGTCCAGGACACACTGATCTTTCGTGAGGAGCTCATGAAGCACGCTGAAGCTGGTGATCTCTTCAAGCTGGAGCATCTTAGTGCTAGGTTGATTTTCAACACTGCCACCCGGATCATCTTGTGAGTCGCTAGATGCTGTGCTAGTTCATCTTTATTTATGGCCATCATACAAAGAACTGACATGGTATCAGGGGCGTCAACTGTAACGCGATTCGGCAAGACCACGAGTTCATGACCGTGTTCCACCGACAGGCGCAACTCTTGCCCGTCGAGTTCTGGGCGCGGTACTTCGTGCATCCGAATCCCCTTGTGCACTTTCGGCGGTGGCAGAATCGGCAAAAGCTGGACGCGTTAATCGGCGACATGATTGATGAGCGGGCAAAGTCTCTCCAGGGAGGAACAAGCGACAACACCGACAAGAAGAGTTGGGTTGTCGTGGATCATGCTCTCGACGCTTGCATGGAAGATTCTGCAAACTCACATGGAGGAGCCACGGTGTTCAGAATGGACCGCGAGATGAGGGACGACTTGATTTCGCAGTGAGTCGCTCCACAGGTTTTTGACCACTCCTTCGTTCAGTTACTCAATGCAGCATACCTGTAGGGTAAAGACGCTTATCTTTGCCGGCCATGATTCATCTGCTAGTACTATCGCGGTAAGTAACACCGGTCTCATTGCCTCATTTCTCGTCCCTTAGTACAAGAAATCAGTACTTACTTATACATACATACAGTATACGTATTTTCTTCTGAACCGAAACCCAGGGGCTTTGGCGAAACTACGCGGAGAACTCGACGAAGTCTTTGGTAAAGACGTCCAGGACACGGCGGAGATACTGGAGAATGATTATGCAATCATAAACCGCTTGCCATTCACATTAGCCGTCATCAAGGAGACTTTGAGGATGCTACCGCCCATCGTTGGCTCCTATCGATATGGCCGCAAAGGGTAAAGTAACATTGCTCACCGAGAAGCTGTTTCCAGGCCTGAGGCAACCCGACTAACTGAGTCTGCCATAGTGTCTCGATATACCACAATGGTAAAGCCTGGCCAACCTACCCTTTCGCCTGTTTCATCAACAACCACGCCATGATGCGGCGCCCAGACATTTTCAAGGACCCGGAGCGCTTCATGCCCGAGCGGTACCTCGTCGCCGACCCAGCGGACCCGTACTATGTGCCCAAGGATGCGTGGCGAGGATTCGAGAAGGGGGCACGGAACTGCATCGGCGATGCGATGGCGCTGATCCAGATCAAGGTTGTCCTTGCGCTGACCGTGAGGACGTTCCGGTTCCAGGAGGAGTACCCTGAAGACGCACCAGAGGTCGATGGAGAGAAGATGTACGCTACATTTCATGTCACTGCGAAGCCTGCTTTGGGGATGCCGGGGCGCGTTAGTCTCGAATAACTACACGTAAAACTGCCCTGTCGGTTTTGAGACTACCTCGGCAATGCCCGCCCCAAGCCAGCAAGTCGAATGTGAGCAGCAAGGCGAGCAAAACCAGCCCCAGCCAAAATTATCTCCGTGAGCAAGATGCAGGGACGCGGACGACAGAGACACCCATTGCCAGGTGATCACGTGTGGATCTATGGACTGTTTCGAGGATACACTATAGGAATACGGGCAGCTGTGACAAATGACGGAAACGGGATTATAGCACTTCATCGTCGTGGCCCTTCTTGGTTTCTACATGCCTGTACACATGCCCGCATCCAGGAAACGGCGAAGAGCAAATCTCGTCACGGCTTGGTGTGCATCGATACTTGGGTTCAAGATTACGGTGACTTATGACGACCGGAGCAGCGAGGAGCAGCGAGGGACAACGTCGTACCAGAATAACCGAGGCCAAAGCCTCCAGCGCCAATCTTACGATCAACACATTACCTATCGGCGATGAGTCCTGGAGGGAATGTAAGCAGTTTCTAGCGTATATTAGGAGGGTCAGAGATTCTATACCTTCATTCCGAAATGGCGGTTGAAACTGCGAAGTGAAGCCAGGTATCCAAAAGCGGACGGAATAAACCCTCGTTCGTACCCCCGCACCCTACGTCGTATCCCGACTTCAAAGCGCCTAATGGTTGGCTGACACCTTCCACAAACGCGGCACGCCTCGGATCGTGCCATCGAGCCCGACCTGAATGCCCACGCCGTTTTCCTTGTCCCAACACCATCCGCCGCTCATGGCGAGAGAGCAGCTTCGAACGAGACGGCCCGCAGACGATCTCTCGCAAGACCGCCGTCCTAACACGAAGATCAAGTCGACAAGTGAACCTCACCGCTACACCTTTCCACCGGAAGTCTGTGACGGCCTGTCCAAAGTTCCGCTCACGTGCCGCGCACTCGCTGCGAGACCTCGACCGGCGGAACAACACTCAAACTGCTCCAGGGCCAGCGGCACCTACGGTATACACGACGACAAATACACGCCATGGAGACATCACAAGGAAGTTTCCAGGCACAGTCAGAGCCTCCATCAGTCGACTCTGGTATTGTCGAACACGATCAGAGGGGTGCGGTGCTGAACAGTTTATTTCCGCATGAAATTCCACCTGTAATCCCGCAAGCATATTTACGGGGAAGACATCCCCATATTGACGAAGAAGCCGGCATTGGAAGACATGTCCCAAGGTCTTTTCGAGCCAGAATGGAAACATCGAGGATACGAAGCAGATATCCATCCCCGCCTCCTCAATCGACGCAGTCTAGGAAGCAAAGTCCAGCCAAGATTGAAGCATTCAAGGATAAATACACGCGACTGTTCTTTGACAGCATCGCCGAGAACACTCCCTGCGTCTTCCTTTGTATCGGACGACCAGAGAAGTGTCGGATCGTCCAAGTTAAGCTCAAAGATGACGAAGATCATGCAGTTATTCTCAGGAAGATGTGGGAGACTTGGGATAAGTCGAGGAAGCGGTTACCTTTTCGTAAGGTCACTCGAGTGGAAGAGGTAAACGTATGTGCTACTTCTGATACCGGAACCTTTTTTGACTACTAGTCTGACTTCGGCCTCAGTTTCGCTTTGCCGGAGCTGAAAATCGCAAAGGCAGCAGCAATATCTTTGTCGGGACGTACGAACTGCTAAGTACGGAGCAATTGCGCCGCAGTCTCCACGAAAAGTTGAAGGCCATCGAAGAGTCGATTAGCATATGGCAAAGCCCGGACGCCTTCGACTTTTGCCGAGAGGATTACACGAGTGGAGAATGGGAACATTCGCCGGAGTGCCCTAGCTTGGACATCCCCTTCCGCGACTGCGACGTCAAAGAATTTGACTACCTAAAACGCCGCTTACGAAGCCTTTCTCTCCTGCCGATGCTCACTTTGGCGTTCCAGAATCCCTCGTTGGCACGTGGGCAACGGTTTCTCGACGGCCTCGCCCAGGGGTCAGGAATATACTCCTCTAGGTTTGGCAACCACTGTTTCCAGATAGACTCAGTGTCTCCCTTCCACTAACCATAACAAGGGATATGCTCCGAAACCTTTACTGGCACAATCCACGTATCGGCGATGTTGACTTCACCGGTTACACAGTGACTGAAGAGTGGGAGGATGTGCGATATAGCGCAGCTATGCCAGTGGCGATCACTTTCACGGTTGGCTTTTCTTTCGTTTTCCGAGCGGTATTTGGAGACTGGCAAACGGCTATTGGGGCCAGCTCTCTGGTAGTTGCAGGCATAGCCATAATCGTCCAGTGGATGATTCACGTCGGTGGAAAGGGATCGAGGCCATAAGAGTTTCCATGTCCATAATCGGGTCCGGTGTGCCGCCCGGCTGGTCGCCGAAGCCCATGTCGTCCGTGTTCTGGTCAGTAGGCCGGCGACATCGACCGACCGGGTGAGAAACGGTGAGGTTTCATCCTGCAGCTAACATCGGCGAGTTTCAGTTCGCCAATTTTGAGAGCATGCTGAGAAAATCTGTGTTTGAAACGCCGGTGACGTCTACAGGCGGCGACATTTGCATCCGGGGACTCCCTCATTGACCCCTGCAGACGGCTACCTTTTTCCATTCCCCCTTCTTCCTCCATATTCCGCTCCAACGGTGACTTTTCCCTCGGCGAGTTTTGGTCGGCGACTTTCCAGTCTGGATTAACTATAAATACGATGCTTCCCCCCTTAAAAAGCCCCCTTTTTCTTCCTACATAGGCCAGTCGTGTGGTTGGAGAACTCCCAGCGGCGAGTTCGAGCATCACTGTAGGCAGCATGTCATGAGCATGGCCTCTCCCCGGTGTGTGAGAGAGAACTGCGGAGTGAGCCGATGGGGTGGAACAGGTGCTGCAAGGTGCCGGGAACAGCTATAATACCGGGATACATTTACTTGTCCGTGTCATGGAATCAAGCCTTTCTACCGTTTGACTGTGGGCTCTAATCTCCGTGCATGAACAACGCCGTGTGCCAAGTTACACAACGCTTGTAACGCAGTATTCCTCATCTTCGTGCTTATCCGCTCGTGTCCGTAAACAGGGAAGACCGTTCGGCGAGTTTGTGGTACTACATGTAGCAGCACTCTGAAGACCCATTGATTGCCTTGCTCGCATTGTCAATGTGCGCCGGTTGCTTCTTGTTTCGAGCGGGCAAAAGCCGGAGTCGGCGACTTATGCCGACCAGCGAGATATGCCAACCGGGGAGAATGGCAACGGTCGACCGGCCTGTTTGATCGCAACGACCAGCGAATGAGTCGCTCAGCAAACAAGGCGTAAGTCGCCGATGTTGGCCGGTTCATGCTCCTCGCATTCGCTCATCGGCTCATCGGCAGGCCGGCCGGGTCAGCAGGCAAGTCTGAGTCCGAAATCGAGCCAGCGACGTGGTGTCGTTGTGTACGACGACTTTGGAGACACGGCCCTTTCCAGCAGGGCAATTTTCGACGCGGCAACTTTCGACACGGCGATTTCAGCACGGCGAGTTTTCGCCCGGCATATTCCGCAGACAAAATCGCCGGTTGGATGCAAAAACTCGCCGTCTCACGCCGACCCAAGATTCGCCGGCTTACCCGGGTGCAGGGAGTAAACAAAGTCGCCGGTCTCAAAAGTCGCCGATGTAGGGGTATTGAGAAACGTAAAACTCGCCGGCTCACGCCGTCGCCTTGCGTCTCCTGGCCACGATCTTGGCCTGCAGCGCGGGGATGATAGTCTGGCCCAGCCACTGCGGCTTCGGCCGCTCGGCTATGGGCTTGATCTCGTAGTTGTTGAGCAGGTAGGCCAGTACCATCTTTAGTTCGTGGGCGACGAAGAAACGCCCGGGACTAAGGCAGGGGTTAGCAATCGCATCCGCAACAAATCCGGTGGGGAACTGTTTTAGAACTTACCAAGCATGTCTCCCGTGTCCAAAGGCGAGATGGGAGTCACTCGTCGTCACCATGCCGAGCTTGGCGACCCGTAGACCTTCCTCTTTATCCCTCTTCTCCCTCGGACGCCCCGCATACTCGATCCTCACTCGGGAGTACCGGAACGCGTCGTACTGGTAGGGGTCGCTGTATATGTCGGCGTCGTGCTGCACGCCTGCCAGGTTCAGCATGCACAGCGCTCCGTAAGGCGCGTGCCATCCTTCCGCCTGGTTGATGATTCCCTCTGGCGCAATGACTTTTCGCTTGACGAGGGATGTGGCGAAGTTGCTCAGCCGCTGGCTCTCGCGGATGGCGCTGTCGGTCTTGTATAGCCGGGAGAGCCCCTCCTTCGTCCACCGACCGCCTTCCTCCCTGAAGACGCGGGACGTTTCCTCCTTGATTTCTTCGACGAACTTTGGGTCGGAGGAGAAGAGGTCGAGGAGCAGACTGTGGCCCGTGATGACGGTCGTGTGAATGGCGGCGAACTCCAGAGGCAGTAGGCGCTTGGATATCATGTCGGCATCTAGCTCCGCAGGCTTGCCATCAACGATCGACTGCCTGATCACCCAGGTGATGAAGTCTTCCTTCGGCGCCCAGTTCTCGTACCCCGGCTCCCCGCTGTGCTTCCGCATCATGTCCCGCAAGCGCTCCCGCATGGTGGGCAGCGCAATCCTCGACAACTTCCACCAAGTCCACCAGTTGCGGAGCGTCACAAGCCTCCCCATAATCGGATGCAGGATCTTCGGCGTCATGCTGAGGATGAACGAGTTCATCACCACTTGATCCGCGAACGTCACCACCCGCCGCAGGAACTCCTTGTTCCTACACACCTCCGCCCCGACAAGTACCCGGTTCGTCACCCGCGGCACGATGCCGAGCCACGCGTCCCAGAGGTTGAGCTCCTTCCACTCCCCCTCCGTGTCGGTGCCGAATATCTCGTCCAGCACGCCGTGCACCTCCTCTTGTATGCCCGGTATCAAACCGGGCAGGTTCCTGGCGAGGTGTTTGTGCAGCACACTGATCGGGTAGCCGCTGCCGACGCCGAGGAACTGGTACGTGTTGAACAGCACGTCGTCGTGCGCTTCGAGCGTGGAGACGACGCGGTCGGGCATCTCGAGGAGCCACATTGTTTGTGACCTTGGCAGGACGATCTCGTTGGGCCGGCTGGCGGAGGAGGGGACGACGAAGGTCTTGTCTTGTTTCGAGAACTGCGGATAGGACACGGTTAGTCATTCGCACACCAAAGCAGACAAGTCAGCGCAGATGAGACAAACCTTCTCGTAGCCTTCAGCGACCCAGTCGTTGAAGTAGAGCACATAGCCCATCCAGTTCCTCACCGTCCCAATAACGCCATCGCCGTAGCCAATCCGAGGCAATTGCGCGGGGTACCTGGGTTTCCAGGTGAAGTCAACGACGAATGCGCCCAAGAAGAACAGAAACACCGCGGCGACGACGCGCCCCGTCGTCAAGGTCTCCAGACATTGGAGAATCACGCTGCCTGCCATGTTGCTAACGCCAACACGTCCGCCTTTTTGCGAAGTGAGAGATGGTTGTCGCGACGGCCATTGCTCTGCTGGGCTGACGGACCGTCTTTATCAGTCAGGTCAGCTTTCCTGGCGAACGGACGTTGATTTCGAAGAACGACGCAGCCGGAAATCTGAGACATGCATGCAGGAGCCACGGCGTCAGCACGGGTTCGGGCATCCGGCGTCATAGCGGATTGGCTGGCCCTGCAACGGTGCGTCATCACTAGCTTTTAGCGCCCCTGCGCCGCCTAAACCTGCCAAGAATAGCACCAAGACACCTTGGGATTGTTTCAGCATTTTTTAGCAGACGCATTCCGGAGTTTTCCTTGATTGGCTTCACTCGTATCGAACTCTCCCAACCTTTCAACGCTTATTCCCATCCTCAGGAGGATAAACGACAATCCTGTCCAAATCCGCGCCCTTGTAGTCAAATCCATTCCACAGCCCACCGACAGTAATCGTATTCCTCTTCCCCTTCTCCAAGTTCAACAACACCGGCGTCGACAGCACGATCCCCTTGTGCGTGTCCCGCTGGAACAGCGTCTCGACCTTCTCCGCGTTCCCGTTGACCACGACGCTCGCGATCCGCCTCAGCTGCCACGTCCCGCCGATGCGGTCGGGGGTCCCGCCCGGCTGGTCGCCAAAGCCCAGGTCGTCCGTGTTCTGGTAGTAGAACGACACCCACTGCGGCTTGCCCGCGCCCTCGACCCCGTCGAACGTGACGGTGCTGTCGTTGCCGTAAATGCCGGTGGCGATGACGCCCTTGCTCGCGAAGTTGGCCTCCTGTTTGAAGGCGTTGCCCGCTACCTTGGCGTCGGCGGCGTAGTAGGCCTGGCCCTTGACGGGGGACCAGTCGCCTGACTTGACGTCCAGGTCGTAAACGTCGTTCCAGACCACCGAGAGGGTTTTCTTCTTGTCATCGATTTCCATGGGCAGCCAGATGTACCTGCTCTCCCAGAGGGAGTTGGAGTCCCACTGGTCGCCGAGGTAGAGGTAGGTCGTCTTCTTCTTGCCCTTGATGGTGAGGGTGAACCCGGACTGGGAGTTGAATGTGCGCGTGTTGAGCGGTGCTACCATGAAGGGCTGCGACCAAGGGCCCGACAAGGAGTCCGCGCGGAAGGCGACGACGTTGTTAGGCCGGTAGCCGGTCTTGTGGCTCATGAGGGCGTAGTAGCTCTTGTCCGTCTGGACGATGGTCGGGGCTTCAAGGTCGTACTTGTCGAAGCGGTGGATGACCTTGTCGAGGGCGGTGGTGTCCTCGTTGTAGGAGGTCAGGTACACGTCTCGGCCCTCCTTCCTGTCGCCATTGGAGTACAGAGCGTAGGACCTCCCGTCCTTGTAGTCGGTGAAGAGGCCGAAGTCCTGCGACCAGTTGCCTAGCGGTGCCGTGGCGCTGACAAAGGTGTAGGGGCCGGAGATGTTGGGCGATCGGGCGAAGCCTTGGAGAAGCAGTCCATAGGAGGAGTTGTCGGCGTGCCACCACATCTGTCTGGCGTTAGTGTTGCGCTGCACGTGTGTCAAAGGGGTAACAGGAGCTTACATGGTACTCGTTGCTGATCGTGCTATAAACCACTTTCGGGCGCTGGATGATGTTGGAAGGCGATAGGTAGGGATGGCCCTCGACAGGGGCTATTCGATATGGTCAGGTTTGAGGAAACAGCATGTGGGCCAAGTCATCACATGTGATATACCTAAGGCGAGGCCATGGCTCTCCCATGTCGCCAGATCATCCGAACTATAGACCGAAACACCACCGCCCTCAGTCTGACCCTCAATCTTGTACTCGCCGAACAACCAGAACTTGCCCGATTTGTCGACAGTCACAGATCCAGCATGTGCGCTGACGAGATTGCCGTCGGTGTCGTGCCACCGGGCTCCGGGGACGATGTACTTGGTGGCTGAGAGGCCTGCGAAGAGCAGGGTAGTAAGGAGGCTTAACCGGGCCATTTCGAGTCGATTGGAGACTGTGATGACTGTCCTGGTGCAACAGACGTGGGCGACATCTTCACCAATTGGCCGTCGCTTCGTGCGGTTATATAGTGCTGGTAAGACACGCCCGGTTAAGTCAACAAGCCATCGAACCCCGGGGAGCAATACCCCGAGATCGTTCCCCGCACCGAGGTCTGCTCTCCGCCTTCTCCGCAAAGTCGTTGAAAGTTGGGGGAAAGCAGGGCACACGCGAGGCTTGGCGACGAGCCTAATCTTCGCGCTCGAGTCCACCACGATGAATCGCAGTTGATGCTTCTCCAGCGGCCCGTCATTGCGGAAGCACTTGCTTCATGGGCAGTCGGAAATTTGCTGTCAGCACACCTTGGCGTTCCGTGAGCTCGGATGATCATCGCTGCGGAAACTCGAAGTTGTGGTGACCTCCCATAAAAGGAAAAAACCCGCATTATTAGTCGCAAATCATATACAGTACAAGACCGGTTCTCAGACAGTTTTCGTACGAGGCAAAAATGTGGACCCTCAGGTACCTTCACCTTCAACCGGCACCTACCTCTTTCCCAGGCTCGTACCTTCTACGAAGGCAAGAAAACACATGCAAGTCGAGGAATCAAACTCGTGTCACAGGCAAGGTACAATTTACAATTACAATTTCCATCAGGAAGGCACATTACAATTAAGCTACAGGCATATTTGATTACGTGCGAGTGCGGGTTACCAGAACGTCTTAAAGTAAGGAGCCTTGTAATATTGCGAGTCTACTGCTAAGTCTACTACCACCAACTGCATTACTGCCACCATTACAATTCTACCTAGCTTAATTGCAAGGTGTTGTAAGGCACAGCCCTCAATCGCAGCCCTCAATCGCAGCTAGGCCCAGAGGCAGTCTTGCGTAAGGCCCTGTATTGCAGTACGGGCCTCAGTCAACGAGCTCGAACTATCCGTCAGGAAGCTCGACGACGACAGCAAGAGCACGGTCGACGCGCCCGACTGCCGCAGTAATACACTGGACTCGCAGTGCTCAATGACTTACACCCGCCAGCTGTCAGGACTATGACGGCCCGTACTAGGTCGCTAAGGTCCCGATTGAGAACCAGTCCCTACGTGAGAACCGATTTTCCGGTTCGTCAACTAGAGAATCCGTTCTCCTGAGGCAGAATTTCCCACTAGGGTAGTCAAGACTGTACGTAAAGTCCTGCCCAATGATGTCCAACTTAACCCCCGGTACCACGACGAGACGACGAGACGACGATCGACTTGTTATCGTACTACTTTACGTACCTCCTAACTGCAAAAAAATGGCACATATGGAAGGCTCTCGACTACTGATGCAATGATCCTTGACAGAATATTTCACACAAACAAGCGAAATCCTTTACTCCGTACCATTGCCCTGCCATATCCTACTCTGCCACCATCGTCAGGCCGTAGCGGGGTGACCAAAGACATGCTTGCTCTCCTCGCCGTAGCCAGGCCAGTCGTCGATCCCGTAAGGCTCCCGGGCAGCAACAGCAGCACTCATCCGCTTCCCGGGCCCGTGGCAGTTCCCCTCTCCGCCGCCACCGGCCGCGACCAGCGCGTCGCCGACGCAGTTCTTGGTGCCGATCGGCAGCCGCCCCGAGGCATACCACTGAAACTTGACGTCATTGGGCGTCCTCTCAAAGTTCCACTTGGTGAGGGCCCCGCAGCCAGCCAGCTACGCCCTGAGACCCTCGCCCTCGGCGCCGAAGCGGGCGTCGGGCAGGTTCTTGCCGCGGACCTCGAAGGAGTCGAAGAAGAACTTGTACGACACATCACAGCTGCCCTCGTTGACCTGCTTGCTCAGCGGCGTCATCCCGTACTCCCACCCGTCTGCCGTGGTGAGGGTCGAGCCGAACTTGTAGTTGTGCGGGTTGTTGGTGAGGTCGTGGCCGTCACAGCCGTCGATGACGGCGCGCTGAAAGCGGCCGACGCAGTCGGGCGCGTCGACCGCGCTCTTGCTGTCGTCGTCGAGCTTCCTGACGGAAAGTTCGAGCTCGTTGACCGAGCCCTTGTTGTACGTCGCTGTTTTGGCGGGCTGCTGGCAGAATGCCTTCACGCTGTCGACGGCGACGTCGCGCGACATGACCCAGTGGTCTCCACTCACCCCGTGGCAAGCGTTTATGTCGTGGGCGGGCGGGGGTGGCGGAAGTTCTGTCTTGTTGGCCTGCAAGTTGCGATATAGCTGTCCAGGATCAGGTCTCTGATCTTCTCGTGAAGTGGGATAGTTGGATGGAAGACTTTGAACCTCTCGCCTGCCCGGCGCCAGATGAAATCCTGCCAGCCTGTTGTTGTGTTGGATTCGTCCAGTTCCATGGCGTCGAGGAGGGCATTCTGAAAATCGTTGTACGTCTTGAAAGCCACGTTGACGTCAACCCCTGCGGTGACTTTGTCATAGGCCTTTTCAAGGAGTCCGTCAAGTACCTCGTCACGGGCCTCGTTGTAGGGATAGTGGAAGAGCCAGAGATTTGGGTTCGTCTGGTCTGGCTCCCGAATATGTGGTTCGCAGAACCTGTGGCCTTGCATGAGGCCGTCGATAGGGATCCATCTGACGCCGTTGTCGGTATTCCTCAGGACTGCCTTTTCGATGACCTTGTTGAGGTGGAGGCTCATCTCGTTGTATTCCTTCCGAACCTCCTGTGTCATCTTTTGGTGTGGCTTTCCGTCATCTTTCGGATTGGCCGACCGGGCAAAGGTGACGTGATCGCACTCATCTGTCTCCACGCTGAAAAATTGCGGGAAACCTGTAACGTAGAGCTTGAACTGATCACCGATCGGGCCAGTACGGGCCTTTGCGACGATCTTCTTGATGGTTGTGTCAATCTTATCTGGCAGGGTTGGATCGACAAGTCGATTCCACGTTAATTCTTTCTGTTCATTGCATGGTGCGATTTGGTATACCGAGTGGCAACTTTGCCTCCAGGATACAATTGAAGATGATGCCGGGGAAGTCAATGTCGTTGCCTCCAATACTGAGAGACGCCATGGACGGGTTTCCAAACCTGGGTCGGTCCCCTCGAGCACAGTCAGTATATATCGCCTTAGCACGGTCATTGATCAGGACGTCCGCAGTGCCTACCGTATTGTGCGTTGGGGGTTCCTGAGGTGTCTTTATCGTAGAACTGGTAAGCCTCAACATCTGCTGTGCTGGATCCAGAGCAGACGGCGTTATGAAATTCGTGGTTTCCTGAGGGAAGCCTCGCATCGCTATTGATCAGGACAGGGTGCGCGTGGTCGTATCGAAGACAACGATAGCTGTTAGAAACATACCCCCCTGCTCCTACGCCGGAGGAGTACGAGTCTCCAAATGCGGTCCATTCGAACGTGTCTCGACCAAGTATTTGTTTGATTGTGTCGATTTTGTTGAGCGGTGAAGCGAAGGCGGTGCAGATGGCTATCAGCACCGTGAGGCCCTTTGCTCCCAGCATGCTGAGGGCTTTTATGGCCGCGTGAGCTTGGAACGGGGGGATATACTAGGCTGCCTTGCCGTGTTGACCAGGGAAGAGTATGTTGCAGGAATAGAGGCTCTGGCTATGCCATGTCGAACGTCCTTCCACGACTTTTCCATGTCTTTATAGCTTTTGATGCGTCGAGTCTCCTGTGCCAACGAAACCAGTTTGGCAGAGCACTGGCACCATTGTCCAGGCGATGCTGTTGGTCCGCGCCGCGACGCGGATGTGACAACGGAATGAGCACACCACCGTCCTCCAGCAGCGCTTGTTTCGAGGCAGTGGCCATGGCGCTTAGAGGGAAGTCTGAGGCACATGTTATCCTTCATCTTGCTACTAGCATCTGCCTTTCTGTTAGGGTTAGATGGTATCGGGGCCAACATCGGTCCTCTGAACGGATTATTGGACTACGCCAGCCGGTTTGAAACCACTCAACACCAACGCTCACTCCGGATGGGTAGGGATTGTGCGTCAACGACTGCCCATGAGCCACTTTCGGCCGTCATAGGCGGCCGCCTAGAAATGAAGGCCGTTAACCGGTCACCTACTGCAGGCGGCCTTGGTCAACAGGACGGACTGTTGGCCTACTGGCCGGGCTGTTAGTCTGCCAGGCACGTAAGCACCACAGGTGCTAGACCTTGTCATGAAAAGAGGTACATTTTTCCTGGCTTGGTGGCCGACCTATGTGAGACTTTCAGTCAGCATCACGTCGTGAGAGCCTCGGGACACACGCAGAAGTCCTACCTACCTTAGGAGCCTTCAATTATACCCAGTCAAGACGTGCCAACTTAACCTGGCTATATCGCTTAGCCTCGGCCTCTATGGCGTCGAGGAGGGCGTTCTGAAATTAGTTGTACGTCTTGAAAGCTGCGTTGACGTGAACTCCTGCGGTGACTCTGTTATATGCCTTTTTAAGGGGTCCGTCGAGTACCGGTTGGGTGTCAATGCTGAGTAGCCACTGCAGGAAGACTTTATGTAAGAATATACGAGCCTTCTCCAAGGATGTGGAGGCAGAAGCGCAGGAGGGGCGATAAGCGCTGCTGTGCTGTGTATATCGGCCAGTTCGGCACACCTGGCGTGGTCGTTGTTGCTGCGGATAAGTCAAAGCTGTCTGAGTTCGTCAACAACGTAATGTAGTTCATTGTCATTGTGACTGGCCTCTAATTTTAAGTGCTGAGTAAAAAAGGCCTGGAGCGGCTACCGGCATACTGGTGTACCAACTGGAGGCAACGAAGGTCACTGATCCATTCGGCACAGTCGTTATGGAATCGGCGCTTAGCGCCAGTGCCTGGCAGTCCACCTGTTCAAGGATTACGCATGTTAGCGCGGTACCCTGAACCTACGATTATGTAGACAATTCCACGATTAGCCGACGACACGACGATTAGCATACTACCACACTAACATGCGAACTCCTGCCACAGGTGTAATTGTGATCCCCACACCACCGGGGCCCCGCGTGTTTCATGCCAGGCCAACAGCACACTGTCCAGGCCAACGGCACACACCTCTCATGATATCTTATATGACTAACATCCTCGTTGTGAGGCACAGAATTGGTGCAGAGAGCTTTCCCGCCATCACCATTTTTCCCACAGCGACCTACCGTCTTCTCAAATTTGCGTATGCTAAAGAACGATTGTGGGAAACGTCGCTGGCTAAGACGACCACATGACGATGCGGATTCCAGTTCTGGAAAGCCTCGCTCGAGCTCTATCATCGTTCCCAGTTTTCCAAAAGACCTTAAGCGGTGGTGTCTCTCCAGATGAAGTATCGTACGCTGCTGCTTCGTTGAAGGAGGTGCCCGGTGGGACGCCTCTGAGTTTCTGCGAAGTATCGCGTTCGACGGACCTCTTCAACATCTCCATGGTGCAGATTGACCAGCTGCCCAGGCCGGTTCACATTGACGACGACTTCCTCTTTTACCTCTACGGTACTTTCCAGGACACCTTCCCAGCAAATGCAACCATCAACATCACCGTCGATTGCGGGTCTCACTGCGAGGACTACGGCGTCCCTTCCGGGACAGGCGGTTCCTTCACGCTGGACTTTTGTGATGTCAGCGGGATCGAGCAGCCGCTGGGCGGCATGAGGAAAACCCCCATTTGTCCGCCCGAAAAGGGCTCGGGATTGATAAAAAATGTCGGCTACGTCTGGCCCATGTTCATTCGCTCTCCCGTAAGTTTCGGATTCTTCTCTTCCATCTTTCTTAGCCCTTTCACTTGTTGGACCAACAGTGAGTGACTAACCGAGCCAAGGGATGGTACAACTTCACTTTTGATGCCAAGACGGCCGAGGGAGAGAGGATCTACTGCTTGACGAGCGAGGTGTGCTTGAGGTGGGAAAGGGAGGAGGACAACAAGCGCTATCCTAAAGGTCCTTGGAGTAATTGTACATGGCCACGTTGAGGGGGTTTTTGAAGGTTGGACGGCCCGTAAGAAGAGAAGAATGGGGCTTCAAACCTTTTTGGTGATGTCAGTTTTTGCTCACGGTTATTCTCCCGCTGCGCTAAGCCGAAACGGAAGCGAACAAATGTGGAGGCATCGATGCCTGTTGATGTGGGTCTCAACCTTCATTCATTGTCATCCTTACCTTGATATTGAGAGAAAGGAGACACAGCGGGCAGGCGTAGCTTGATATCCGCTACTTCTTCGTTCTGCAGTGTGCTTTCCTAAATCTTACGGATGAATTTGAACGCACCGACTGCCGGAAGAGAGAATTGCGACGATGCGTCAGCCAAAGTCCCGTCGTGGCATCCTGCAACTATCCGCCACCTTCCTCGTGCCCATGAGGTTCTCTCTCCCTCCCGCCTTTGACGCTTTGTTTTCTCCGGTCGCTCGTCCTTTGGAACTTCCCCTTTTCCCTGTTTGCACCGTGGATCGTGTGAGCAGCAAATGACGCGGTCATGTCGACCTTCAACGGCCTCATGGCCGAATTTCCCGACATCAGAGGTCCGTTTCCACTGATGAGTGTCCATTCAACGGCAACTGACCATATTATAGTCGACTTCTTCCGTTCACATCCGGAGAGACGACCTCCGTTAGCTTGCTTCCTCAGCCACATCCACAGCGACCATCTTGCTGGCCTCGAGAGTCTTCGATCGCCTTTGTATGTACGCTGGCACAACTGTATGCTTGCCTCGCTGACGGTGGGCCTAGTCTGTACTGCTCGGCTGCTACCAAAGAGCTTCTTCTTCAGCTGGAGCGGTATCCCTGCCGTATCAACTATGCCAAGGGCATTATCGAGGCCCGGGTGATGACCTACAGGCCTCTGAAGGACCTGCTGGTATGCGGTGCCCAGTCCCGTATCCCGGTGCTAGCTAAATACATATCAGAAACCCCTTCCTATGGAGACCCCAGTCACCCTTGAGCTCGAGCCCGGGAACCACATTCAGGTCACCCTCTTTGATGCAAACCATTGTCCCGGAGCCGTCATGTTCCGTGAGTTCACCACCACACCACGAGACACTGACGAGCCAAGTTCTACGATGCTGACTGTTGCAGTATTTGAGGGCCATGGCAAGGCGGTCCTGTACACGGGTGATATCCGAAGCGAGCCCTGGTTCGTGAACGCAATAGCCCGAAGCCCATCGCTGGTGGAGTATAGCTCCGGCCTGAAGACTCTGGATACCATATACCTCGACACATCGTTCATTGATGACATCGCATTCCAGACCAAGGCTGAAGGAATCCGGGAGCTCCTGCAGAAGGTCTCCAGGTACCCGCCGGACACCATCTTCCACCTCCAGGCTTGGACATATGGGCAAGTGGCATTGAGATCCCGGTCTGAACTGTCAGCTAACTTGGATTAGTTATGAGGATGTTTGGATTGCATTGTCCAAGTTTTTGCGTACCAAGATCCACGTCGATAAGTACAAAATGAAGGTCTACAAGTCACTAGTGGCGAAAGATGCAAGCAACAAGTTCGGCGCCCAGTTCCACTTCTCACCTGAAGCGCCAGGACTGGTGGGCTTCATGTGTGGTAACACCCACCACGAGGGTTGCCTTACCTTGGACGAGACCGTCCGTCTGCACAGCTGCGAGAAGGGTAACTACTGCTCCACCGTGCAGAAGGGGCCAGTTGTCCGGATCCAACCCATCATCGCGCACCTGCCTGACGGCCAAGACCTTGCTGAGATTGGTGTCGGTGGTGGAGGAGATGACCTTGAGAGGGATGCTGAGCTGGACTTCCCGTCTCTAGGAGACATTGACACTCTGCTCGAAGTGTAAGCTTACCAGTGGAATCGCGACCGCATGGACTATGCTAACTGCTCTGCAGCATCGGGGACATGGACAACATCCCGGACGAGTTGAGAGAAGCCATCCGAGCCTTCCTACTGAAAGCTGTGCAGAACGGCCGCAATGTCGCTCTTGACCTTGATATATCAACCTTCGGTGAAGCCAACGACACCGTCCTGGGCAATGCGGTCCACGCCATTGCGAAGAAATCCAAGCTGGGCCGATACCAGCCGAAGGATATTGAAGTGATGGATATCTTGCCGAAGACCATCACTTTCCCATACTCTCGGCATGCATCCTATCCAGAGCTCTGTGACCTCGTCTCCGCCTTCAAGCCGAGGGATGTCTGGCCGTGCACAGTGAGCCCGGCTGAATGGGTCAAAGATGGTACGTACGCTTGCGGCCGTCGCGTGGCAGATCCAGCTGACGCAATGTTGTTCCAGGCACTACCATCAAAGGTCTGTTTGGCGCATACTGCTCCGGCACGGCGTTTCAGCACGATATTCTCATGGAGCCCTTCATGGAGGCCCACCAGGCGAGTCAGAGCCAGCACGACACCCAGACCACCGCCAGCTCGCTTGAGATACCTCGACAGGATGGAAACGAGGCAGAAGACGAGCTGCGACCTCGATCGCCGAACAGTCCGTCACCAACAGTCGCAACGGAAAGGCCACATTCACCGTCACCAGATGCCGAAGATGCGACTGCTTCAGAAGACGACATCGAGGACTCGGAGGCAACACCCACCGGAAGTAGAAAGCGCGACTACGACGAGTATAAAAGGCTCGTCGGTACCGAAAATGACTCGCAGACGTCCGAAATCTCAGAGCGAGCCGTCGAAGTGCGCATGACGGCCTTCCAAGCAATGCTGGGGAATGTCAGGTCGGAAGCCTGGCAGCGGATTGGCCTGCTATCCACCGACGACAACCACACCACGGAAGAAGAGGACCTCGGCCTGGACCATGGATGAGTTCGTCACAATGTTGTGCCGAGACTACTGCAGGTGCAAACTGGGATATGGACCAGCATGTGGCGCCGGGGATGTCGGTGCCGCACCACCCATCCCTGCCTCCCACCCCACGCACCGCCCTTCTCCGCATCTTCTCGGACGCCACAGCCGAGGGTTGTCTCAACTTAAATACAACATCACATATCACCAAAGTTTCTGGTCGATCGGACCGCCAAGGTCGTTGCTCACAGGAGCGCATATAATCACGGGCAGGAGGGTTGCGGGGAATGTTGTGTTGTCGCAATTCGCTTCCATAACACGTACCATTTTGGAGATATTTACCCAAGTTATTCCGCCCACCCACCCATGTCGATGAGGCTAAATAGAAACAGATCGTGAAATGTGGGGATCACGCATACCTGTGTCCCAGCTGGGTGCCGACATATAAAGACATGTGTGCAAGTCCATCTGCGAGACCGGGTTCTTGCATCGCATTGCCGCTTCTCTGCGTCCCCGGTTCTTGGGATATCTGGCGACCACCACCTCAGATCCGGGATCCGTCCGACCACCATGTATCTTAACCTCACCCCGCGAAGAGGTGGTGGCCTCCTCACCACCCTCGCCGTCCTCCTATACACCACTATAGGCACAGCCGCTCCCTGCGCCAGCCCCAGTCTATCAGGTTACCTCGGCGCCTTCTTCCTCGGAGCAGACCCCTACGTCTACTTCTACCTCAGCAACGGCAACAACCCCGTCTCCTTCAGAGCCCTCAACAAGGGCTCGCCCATCATGAAGCCCACAAAGGGCACCGGCGGCGTGCGCGACCCAACCATCGTCCAGGGAGGCGGCGCCGAGGCGGGGAACAAGTGGTACATCGTCGGCACGGACCTGAACATAGGCAAAACGAACTGGGACGCGTCGCAGCGGACGGGGTCGAAGGGCATCTTCGTCTGGGAGAGCAGCGACCTCGTCAACTGGGTCGACGAGCGCCTCGTCACGGTAGAAGACGGCACGGCGGGCATGGTCTGGGCGCCCGAGGCGATATGGGATCCCGCAAGGGGCCAGTACATGGTCTTTTGGGCTTCCAAGTTCTACGCCGCCTCGGACACGAAACACACCGGCAGCCCGTCCAACACGCAGATACGCTACGCATACACGTCGGACTTTAAGACCTTCTCCAAGCCGCAGACGTACATCAACTACGCGCCGACGGATATCATCGACCTCACCATCCTACCGCTCGACACCAACGGGACGACCTTCGTCCGCTTCATGAAGGACGAGACGAAGAAGACAGTGTTCGCGGAGGTGTCGACGACGGGCCTCTTCGGGACGTGGACGCGGCCCGGGGGTAGCGGGGCAATAATCCAGTCTGGCGTCGAGGGGCCGGCGGCGTACCTTGACAACACGGTGCCGGGGAAGGTGCACCTGCTGCTGGACTTTTACGGCGGGGACGGGTACAGGCCGTACGAGAGCGGGAACCCGGCGAGTAACGCCGGTTGGACGGCGAGTAGTCGGACGGGGTTCCCTGCAAATTTGAGGCATGGGAGTGTGCTGCCGATTAATGAGACGGTTTATAGTGCTTTGAGCGCTAGATGGAGATGATTTGGGGAAGAGTGTGGGTTTGGGGAGTTATGCGCAGCGTCGAGTCCCGCTGGCCAAAGAGAAGCGCGACTGAGGTCACACGAATGAACGAACGGTGCTCTGGGCACCTATCGATTTATGTGCTACGAGTTACACACCCACCTCTACGGAGCCATACGCAGGGTAAAATTGTCCGAACTCTAATAGGGGTGGTGTGATGCTAGGACTATGCCCGCCGTCGGCGCCCACCTCCGTGGTGGCGTTCATGTTTACGTACAAACAAACCTTAAAAAGAGGCTGCGGTATAGTCACCATACACCACCACACGCCATCACTTCCAGCAGGGCCATTTTATGAAGTCAAGGCAAACTCTAATCACGTAGATTTCAGAGCATAGATGCTTTGCAAGAATCTATATAGTGTCCCTTCACTCATGCATAACAGCGTATGTTAATCATCCTAACTCACTTTGGTATGAGCGGCATGAGCGGACGATTCCTGAAACAACAAATACGTATGCATGCAATGCAATGCCAACACTCACTCACTCAGTCCCGGTTTCCCCTCAACCTGGATGGAAAAGGCTCCGAATGAGCATCAAACAGATGATCCTCTTTCATTTTTCCCGGAGTTAAACACACCGGATCTTCATCGCATCTCACGATTCGTCATACCAGGCGGCCATGTCCCGGAAGCCGTGTGGTACGCCCTCATCTTTCGTGAGATCGAAGGTAATACCGGTGAGATTTTGACAAGTTTGACAAGAAGGTGTGTGTCTGATATTGCATGTAGTAACTTCTCGAAGGCTCTTCCTTACCTGGAAGAACCGTTGTAGACGTCCTGAATAGCGATTATTTGAGGAAGAGAGCCCCTGTTCCTGGAGATAGTCGTCTAAGAAAATGACTCCCCAGAGGGAAGACCGAAACCAGCAACAAATAGTTTTAGTCTTCCCCCTCTTTGGAGCCTTTTTCCTTGAATAACTTCCTCGCGGAACGGGGACTTACTTGCCCACATAATCGCCATACAAGACGTTTACAACGGTTCTTCCAGGTATCGAGGTAGAAGCCGACGTTGAGAGTTGAACTACCATCTCTCCCCACCCCTCCCAAAAGAAACACGTCTATGTTACCGGAGATAAAGAAGTTTCGCTCCAAGAAAAAGTGAACGTGGTATATGTGTGTGTACCCAAACGAAATAGAAAAAAGCCCTGATTTTCCTTTCCCATCTTTGCCCTGCCTGATGCAGCCCTGCCCGCCCAGCCGGTAGGTATCGTCCATATAAGGTAAGTATCCAACGCTGCACAAAATCCCAACCAAGCCCATTATACCGCTCCCCAAAGCCGCCTTGCTTAAATCATGGATGCTGAAATTCAAAAGAAAAGCGCGAGTGGGGTATGATGTGTCGATGTAACAAAAGAAAAAGGGCGTCCAAAGTGTGTATCAAAATAAGTCCGGCTGTTGAATCGAAGTGGTGGCATCATCCCTTCCTCCTCTCCCCGGTTATCACAAACCCGGCCCATTACTCGTGTGCCCATGCCCATGTTGGCCCTTATCATCCACCCCTCCGAGATCCAGCCCCAACCCAAGCCCATTCGTATGCTGCCCGGCCGTCGACCCGGGCGCGCTCTGATAATGCAGCGTCGTCGGCGTACTCGAGTAAGCGCCCATGTGATACGGGTACCCGGAGTTAGGACTCCTCCTCGACCCGGGGCTGAATGTACTCGTAGCCGAGCTCGGCCCGGTGCCCTGGGAGTTGTGCGGACTGATCCCAACCTGCGTGTCCAGCCTGGGAGGCATGGTGTGGTACGGCGCCGGCATGGGCAGGCCCGCCACCGCGGCGGCGCTGCTGGTCACCGCGTAGCCCGAGGAGGAATAGGGCAGTATCGACGACGTGGGCGGCATCTCTGGTATCGTGCGGGGGTGGTGGCCGGCCGCGGCCGCGGCTTGTTGGTAGGGTGTGAAGTCGTGGTTCTCGTAGCCGTGGGTCCCTCCTCCGTTGCTGGGTTGTTCTACCCCCATGCGCTGGCGCTTCGCGGAGCGCGGCTCGTCGTAGGCGCCGTAGCCGGGGTAGCCTCCGCCGGGCGGGCCGTGGGAGTACTCCCCCAGTCGCGGGGTGTTGTCGAAGTACGCGCCCGAGCCGACCTGTTGCATCCCGCCTCGCACGCGGTCTATGGGGGAGATGGTATCGCTGTAGCCGCCTCCTGAGCGGGGGTGGTGGTCACCGCGGCCGCTGGCGGGACTGACTTCTTGGGTGTGGTCGTGGCGGGAGTACTGGCGGGAGTAATCTGCTACTGTGCTGTTGCGCTTGCGGGTGGTAATGCTGCGCGAGTCTTTCCGAAGCCGGAGGCGGACGCCTTGGTCGCTGAAGGAGCGGGTGAGGAAGGTCGACTCGGCCATGCCAGGGAAGTACTTCTGCGCGTAGACGGTGAAGGGGTCTGAGCGCACGCTCGCTAGGTACCAGCACCACTTGTCTGGCATCTTGAGCTCGAAGAGGGTGAATTCCAGCCGGTAGGTGCCCTCGCATTTGACTGAGAGGTCGCCGAAGACGAAGAAGCCTCCCACCGAGTTGTCAGTGTCCTTGAGGCTGTAGAGGGAGGAGACTATTGTGCCGAGTAGGGCGTTTGAGACGGGGCCCGAGGTGTCTTTGTCGTCATCGTTTGCTTTGATGAGCTGGCAGGACATTATTAGGTAGGGGTTCTGGAGGAAGTTTTGCATTGGATCCTTCTTCGCGCTGACTTTGAGCTGCACGATTGGGGGAGGATCTATTGGTTTGCGGTCTTCGGTTTGTTGTAAGCATCCTGGTCAGTCACAGTCCAGCTCCCGGGGTAACTAACCTTTCTCCTTGCCGATGGCAACCCTTGCGTAGACGGGTTGCTGCCGCACCTCCAGCTTGTAGTCGGGTTCCTCCATTTGGTAGGCCATCAGATGTGGCGGTCTGACAGAGCAGAGTACCGTGCGGTGTTGCTAGGAAATAGTTCGTTTGTTGGCGCCCGTTGTCTAAGTTCCTCCTTTCCCTATTCTGCAGTTCCAGAGAATTGCTCGAGGTGATGTGGTAAGATTCGAGGGCGACCAGGTCATATCCCAGAGCTTATCTATGGCTCTCTAGATCCAAAGACAACGTCGTTGCACGTCAAGCTGGCGGACTCTTCGATGCTCTGAAGGTCGATTGGGGTTTACTGCGAGGAGGTAGTCCAGGTCTCTAGTGGCAAGGTGTGGTGACCGGGATGAGGGGTTGAAATTTGTGGTAGCGGTCCTGTTATTCTGATCGGGGTTTGAGGACAGACGGTCTGGTTCTTGCGGCGCCGGAGGCAGTCTTGGATGTCAGGTGTGTGGTATGAAGACGGCCAGGGCGACAGGTATGTATATGCCTGAGATCCGGATGACAGCGAGTGCGGGTTGTAAGCGGCAGCGTGACGGATGCAGAAGCTGCAGGAGGGTGTGAGCTTATCGACGTGGTGCTATAGCAGCCGAGATGCGATATAGGTCGTCAGGCAGGCCGATGTGGGGTTCTACTCTGCCGAGAACGCAAGTCGCCGTAGAGATGGCCTCACCGGGCGTGTGTGTGTCCGAGGAGGAAGTGCTGAGTACCTGCGGTGATAGAGTACTTGCCAAAAGAAGATGTTGAGAGGTATAACAGATGCGGTTCTAGTGTGGGCGACGGAGGGAAGACACCCAAGTGTGGCACCGGCGAGTGGAGGTTGCGAGCAGTAAGACTCCGTATTGGATGGAGCCAGGATGTTCGATGGTGGCCACCTGTCTGCGTTCATGCCCCGGTTCTGCTTGGAGCTTTCTGCTTTCCCGCCCCTCCGATCCCCAATCGAGGTCGAATGCACTCAAGTACTCGGTGCCTTGGCTCTGCAGCGGCTCCCCGAAACAAGGGATCTCGCCAGAAGAGTTAATGGTCGTGATAAGGCTGATGGTGCGGAGACCGAATCTAGCTCCAGTGCTCTCTCTGGTTGGCTTACTGTCTTTGATTGCGGAAGCAAGACAGCGTAGGAGGACGATAGAATGCCGTAAGGAAATGTCCCAACCAAAGCGAAGCGCAGCAAAGTCTTTTTGTTGTTGTGATGACCGTAGTCAAGCCACTTGTCGCAGGAGAGTCAATCTAAATCGCCTGAGCACGATTCCGAACGGCCAGATAAGGATGTCGTCGATGAGATTTGGAGAGGAAAAGAGGTCCGATCGCTCCGAAACAGAGAGTCGCATACGATGGCCAAATGCGACCGTTTTGGCTGTGATTGGCTTGCCTGGGACGTCGTGGAAAGACAAGAACCTGGGGGTTGTGTTCGTGAGTCCCTCTGGCGGTCCTGAAGTGTCGAGTGTATGGTTGATATGGGGAAAGATCTACTGGAACCGGTAGGAATGAAGACGCGATGGGACGAAATGGCTTGGGACTGGCGGTGGAGATATAGCTATCAGCGTGCTAAGCTGCAACCAAGGTGTGATCGAGGAGACGCGCCGTCCAGTAACAAATCGACGTCAAGCTCGGCGGATGGTGGGCAACAATAACAGAGGACGCACCACAAGAGCGTTATGATTAACGACGAGGATGATGTCTGATGTTACCGGGGCCCAGCCTCTGTTGTCAGTAGATGTCACTTCCGTGCCTCGTTGAATCACGGGTGTCTTCCGTGTTAGCGGTGGAGCAAGGGTGTTCGGCTCGCTCAACTGCCCTGCCCTGACATACCAGGGTACAATTCCACGACTCCAGGCTAGCGAGCTGTCGACAAGTCCGTCGACTCGGGAGCTCCCCACTCTCCGTCGTCGATGCCCAGGTAGGACCCTTGTCAGTCACGTCCGTCCCAGCAGCGGTGAAGAGCGCTTTGCTGCGAGATTTACTACTCTCGCTTCCAAGCGGGATGGACAGAGGCGAGAAACGAAGTGCGTCTGCTGGAATGGCTTCGAGAAGAGCAAAGTAGAAGGTACTTGACCATGTCGAGGGTGGAACTCTGGCTAAATGTACCGGATGTGGTGGCTAATGGAGCATCGACTGCCATGCCAGGGTGAAGACCATGCGTGAGGGGGCCAAGGCCTGGGCTACCTGCTGGCCGTGCTGCAGCGACGCTGTGACAGGGATGCCTATTCGAGTCTTGACAGGGGTTCGGTGAACAGGGCAAGACCTAACGGCTTGTACAGGGCGTGGTAGCTTCGACTCGACGACAAACGGCCGCCTGCGATCCCCAGTGGCTTGAAAGCTTCACACTGGCCCCCTACCTTCTCCCACGGGGAATCAGGCCATTGCCGTTATTTTATCTAACAGTCAGGTGTTCCTTGGGCCGTTTGCTTTGTGTGACCTCGGCCTGGAAGTGGATTCAAGCGCTATCGTGCTTTGACGTGGAATCGCTAGAACGTCTTAGTGCCTTTCTCGGGAGGTGAGGAGCTATTCCAATTCCTGAATAACACCTGAGCGGAAACGGCACTCCGAGAGTCTTGCCTTGGCGGCATAGAGGATTGGTCCAGGCATCTTTGACAGTTGTGCCACCCCTGGCTCCTTCATCAGATGAACTTGAACCTCGCAGGGTGCATGTGGAGGGCAGATGGTCTATTAACGCATTGCTACTTCGACGGCAGACCGATGCATGACAATCGACGGGCGATGGACACTCATACAATCATCCATGAGACTTGTTCTCCTTCTGCAACAGCATTTGGCCTTCCAGAAGGTGGGGATCGTCGTGGAAGCACGCTTCAGTCGTGAAATGCCCCAATAACAGGCTCAGAATGATGCGTGTGGAGGGGTGAGATCGTCGTCGCTAGGGGCTGCTAGCAATGCGCGAATCGACGGAGCTTGACGACATCGTGCAAATTCCAGGCCACCCTCCATCTTTCTTCAGTATCGCCGCGAGGGATCGCTCCAAGCCCGTGAGGCCACATGGCATTTCCTTAGATTTTCAGGAACGAATGTCCCTTCAGTTCCTAATGCGTCAGCTGCAGTTGATCTAACTCCGCGCTTCTCGCTGTGCATTGCATGATCAAGCCTGCCATGCTCTGTTCTCAGCAGTGTGCTGGTACATTGCTCTCCTCTTGTCGCTATATCAGCCTCAGAATGCTCAGGGGAGAGTCCAGGTATGATTATGTGGCGTTGCAAGTGTGGGATTGACGCGCGCGGGCGAAAAGCCGTCAGGCCATCCTTGTGGCAGCCCGCACTCGCAATCTTTCACACAAGATATCTGACTCTCCCTTGGCTTCCCTCATGATCGTCGCCCAGAAGTGCTGCTCTTGAGTATGATATTCTGCCCACCAGTCCGCCCCATCTATAAAGTCAAAACAGCGCTCTCGGACCTGAGCGTGCGTCAATGCCGCCCGGCCCTCGTCGAAGATGGCGGGATTCTAGAAGCCAGCAACATCCATGTCCATCATGATCATTGGAATGTCAGAGGAACATTCCAAAAGAGGGTCAGAGGGTCAATGCAACTGCATGAGTGAACATCGCAAGCTCAGAGGCTGAGCATTTACGACGGGCTGACACCGCTGACACCGGGAAGTGGACGCTCATCAACCGGTAGGAGCCCATTGACGACGATCAAAATCAACGATGGTGGTTTGATGGGATTTCCGGGAGACTTGGACCGGGAGAAGTGAAAGAGACAGACCGGGGTAGGAGGGTGCATGGTTGGCGGGCCCGTTTCAGAGCTCGACGTGCCGTTCCTGGAGGCGTGAGGCTTTGCAGCCAGCATAGTTCTGATTGTACGTCTCTGCCTTGTCAGGCCAGGTCAAGGGCGCAGGCTGCCGGTAATGAATGTGCCATGACAAACGGCTTATTCACTTGAGCTCACAGCCAGGATGGAGGGCCCGATTGGGAATGCATCGGCATAGATGCGTGCATCGTTCATCCCCAAATCCGGGATCATGATTCGACTACCACAGTATGTCCAACGGTGTTGTGGGTGAGACATCGAATGCACGCCGCCTTCTTAGCGTTAACCGCCCGCCCACGCCGTGGCGCTGAACGGTGCAAAAAAAGAGTCAAAAATGCAAACTGCAAAGGGAAGATCTGTGGTCGGGCTCGATTTCCATGGTTCTCCAACGAGGTAATCTGTGGCGGGCCACGTCGAAATCTTGGTTGAACCTCTGCCGGCTTTTTTTAGGCCTGAATTGGGATGAGGTGACGAGATCAAAAGAACATCCACATCTCGGTTCCGAGAGAAACCCTGTCGGTTCGTTTCAACGGCCGGAGCTAAGAGGCTGGTTAACCCCATATTTTACAGTTCGATTAGGCTGCACTCCACTTCAGCTCTGCGCTAGCTTGGAGCGAAAACGCGACTGACGAGGAAAGGCAAGGACGACGGGAAGTTCATGTTGAAGCGATTACCTACTAGTCGGAAAGAAGGAAAGAGAGAGTGAGATCCGCTTGAGCATGATATGATGTCATTGGCCGAATGCTCCTGCCTCGACAGTCGCAGAATCACCGTGCAGCAATTGCGGCTACACGTACTGCTAGACTTTTAGTCTGATGATTGAGCACCTCATTCGACAACCTTGCTTTCGCTTGAATTTGCGAGAGGCGAGAGGGGCGAGACGAACTGCATTCTGCTCATCACTTCCCATCATGCAGGCTCTCCTGATGCCCCATTCTCACCAACGGACATTTAATCTCGATGTCTTATTTTTATCTTTAGACTCAACCCTGCAGGCCAAGGCGGTCGGCTCGCTCCAGCATGCCCGATAAATTGCCACTTGCTGGCTGCTTGTTGGAGAGCTTTGCAATGAACATCCAGGACATGTCGCAAAATGTGGCCTGTCATGGACAGACAACAGGTTCATCAAAAGCGGAGTTTCGCTAACGGCAAGCAAGCAGGCGGCTGGCAGTGGTGTGCAGATGTGGAGGATGTGGAGGATTGACCGAAGAGGAAGGGGCGAACAAAGGTCGAAAAAGGACAACAGTGGGATCTGGGCAACTGGCACCTGCAAAGCACGTGTCAGGGGTACGTACCCTATTCATTTTCTCCAATGTGGTGTGTCGGGACATTTCCGTTCCAGATTCGTTGCCAGAGCTTCCGACTGGCTTGTTGAGTTGACACTTCCAGGTCCCCGTCTTTCGGCCTTCCGCGGCTGCACTTTCCTTGTCCAGACAACACCTCAACATCAACTGCAGCTTCGACATTGATGGCATGCTTCCATCCCTTTCCCCAGGACCACCTATCTGCAATTTTCATGCATTTTACCTGCTAAAAGTCTACAATTTTCGATGCATTAACACACCCGGCTCGCTACAGATCGCCCAAGGAGGCCAAGATGCGACATTGTTCTGCACTTCGCTGGTGCTTCCATGAATCCATCGCCCTGACGAATATCTTCCGTGTCTCAGCTTCTCGGCGTCAACTCTAACCCCACAATGCCGCTCCACCCCAGGACTCCATCCCGCAAGCTTCTTGACTCGGAGCTGTCAGTCAGAACCAGGGAAGTTGTGGAATATGAAATGCTTCTTTGTTCCGCCATGTCGGTAGCGCCGACAACGAACCCACTCTCAAGCGAAAGTCATGCGATTCCCGGGAAGTGAGACGGCGTCTTACGAAAAACTAAACCGGGGACGGTCTTGCATTGTCGCCGGATCGTCGCCCACAGCTTCACAGTCTTGAAGTCTCGGCAGACATGACACTTCAACCCCTCGACCCCTTAACCCTGCAATTATCTTCGCGGCCCGAGCTGGCCCGTGTCAGGCGTTATTGTGGAGACAGGGCTGCGGATTGAGCCCTGTTCAGCGTCCATCCCCTGCAGCTCCCAACTCTGACCAACTTTCATGATTTCTTCACTCTCGCTTGCATTGTGCATCGCGCTACGTCCTGTCCCGCAAGTCCGCGATGGTGTACTGGAGTATTGGTCCGCTGCCGCCACCAATCTCTGTGCCTCCTAGTGTTGCTGCCTGAGAGCCTCCTAGCAAACTGCATTGTCGATCGAACGACGGCACAACTTCTCAGCTGTGGCAGACTGTTCTGCCGGCTTCACCTACCGCAAGGATTTTGTTACAAGGTCGTCCGTCGACAAGGCATCCCTCCTCAAAATGCACAAGAGCCGGCTCTTTACTTCCGACCCCTTGGCAAGCAGGACAGACAACGCCAGATCATCTTGATGGCCCAAGTGTAGCGCGGAGCTTGCTCGGGCTAATCTCTGGGCGTGAAGGTATACTCAACTGATGCCATCATAACCAGCGCGTCGGCCATCCTAACGGGATGCGTTTAACGTCCTCAATACTAGGGCCGGTGAACATATCCCTTATAGTGCAAGGCCCAACTATCTGGGACGCGGCCAATGAAGCAGTTCGTTTTGGCGGCCACCCACCTAGCACGCGGCGTTAACACCATCATTGACGTCTAGCCGTCTATATCAGCAGCCCTCTATATGCCTGCTATGGCTCCTTCTCCGAACCGGTGAAGACGTAGCTTGTCAAACCGGCCCGCCTCCCTGCCTGGTGATCAAGACGTGCCGCTCCCGTCCACTTACCCGGTTCCTGCTGTCATGCGCAACAGGGAGGACTAGAACTCGCCCCGACACGGGCATTGTCAATGGAGGGAATACGATCGCGGAAGTCATATGGCGTCTGGTCCTGGACTTACATCTTTCGGCGGACACTCCGAAGTTGTAGGACGGGAGGCAATAGCAAAGGACAATCTACATACCTAATTATAGAGTGGCGAGCCCCCTACCCTACACACTTCCCAGCCCGGCTAAGGCGATATCTCGATGTACAACATAGCAATCATCAAAACAACTGCTTTCCAGATCTGGCCACAAGTGTAGTCCATCAGTCTATTTCAGACCTGAGAGGCGGCAAATGTACCGTTCGTCGCCTTCGCATATGCAAACCCGCCCGTTCCCGGTCGGAGAGCTTCCCGCCCCAGATTCAGTCCGGTCGCGACTTTGGTTCGACCAAAGTCTGCCGGCTTGTGGTACCTTTCAGACACCTGCAGACCTGTAACCAAAGGCTTCTGTAGCGGCCATCTACCGGCAGGGCACTCTTGTTCCTGGAACTTTCGAGGAGAGTTCTCATGACCTCATCGGGTGATGGTTGATGCCTTGAATTTGTGTCCCTCTGGCTCGTCCGTCCGGTCTCGTCTCTGTCATCTTGCAACGTCTCCTTATCAAAAGCCATCAATTAGGCTAAAGACGCAGCACTTGCAACGTTCGGAGAGAGATGAGAAGAAGGAAGAAAAGAAAACTGGACGATCACCTGCGATTAGGTGGCAGTGCTGGTTGTGCTCTCCCTCGCCCCCTGATGAATGACACGCTTTCCTGGACCCGTACCTGATCGTCAGCGGCGAACCGAACTCAGGGAAGCGCGCCCATCCAAATTGTGTTACGAGGACAAACTGGAACAGAAGGCTGCCGCCAGAAAGTCAGACGATGACTCTGTTCTTCCTTTCGTTCGCTCCAGTGGGTTCGATGTCGACGTCGTACCTAGCGTTTGTGCCGTGTCCAGCGGCTGAGACCACTCCACCAAAGGTACACCAGACATGGAATCCGTCGTTCTGTACCAGGTCGCTTAACATCTCGGGGATTTGTTGACGAGATTCTCCTCAATATCAAGCCGCGTTTTCCTCCACCTTCGGATGCCTACACCTTCCTGTCCTGCACCTTTTCCCCAGGTCAGGAGACGACGGACTCGTCCCGCTTGAGGGGGCGACGCCGTGGAGTCGGTATCCGCCCAACCACAGTGACAGCTGTCTGTCCCTCTGTGTCGGGTACATCCTTCGGCCTGTCGTGTCGCTATCCAAGTCTTCCAGGCTCCCGAAGAAATACTCGAAACGCCGGCCATGGTCATGGTCCTCGGTTCCTTGCGTAGTGAACCATGCTCAAACTACCCGCAACACCTGGTCTTGCCTGAACCACCTGCTGAAGGCCTCCTCGAGTGCCTCAGGAGTCACTCACCGATTTGGGTGGTGGCCAATATCCGTGCCGCAACAGCACACCTCCTCGCCTCAACCCGTCTCCGTCCCGTGAGCCAAAAATATCGTCGCTTAGATGAACACAACCAGACCATCACTCCTGCAGTTAATAACGACGTGGCTTGAGGCTCTTCAGCTGAATATCAACGTCGCCGACTCCTCCATTGCCGGGTCCCTGCCCTTCACTGTCGCGTCGCATTACCTATAGGCCTGCCCGCTATAGCAGCTAACCCAGTGGTTAATCCAGCAGTTCCATCGTGCCCTCGCATTGGGTACACTCCACAGCGGGCTGTTGGGTCAACACTCATCACACCGGTTTAACGGGAGACTGACTGACAGTGTCTCTTGGACTTTCCTTTCCCCGCCGTAGACGGACGGACGTGGGCTCGCAGGATGTACCGGCTTCGCACCGTTCATCACCTCGATAAGCTTTGTCCACCCATCGGTACCAATCACTGGCCCATCAGCCCAATTCAAATTCCACCATTCCATATCGCACAGAAAGATCTCATGACACTGGTCACCTCCAATCAGCGGCGCGGTTTCCGCCGTGGTGAGTGGGTATAGAGAGGAGAGAGACTGTTTGTGTTTGTTCGGTTGCGAGAGTTTGTGCGTACCCTTGTGCGGACTGTTGGGTTGGCTGCAGGCTCTTCCGGTTCTAAGCCTCGCAATTGTGAGGCCAGGATGACGGCTTAGTCGACGTATGTCGAAGGTGTCCTGGGTGTGATGGTCTGGCTGGGTATCGGATGGGCTGTGATGCCCCAAACGTGCCTGGGCAGCTTTAGTTCGGCGCTTGAGGGCAAGCACAACAGACGGACGAGGTATCGCCGGAGTTGCTGACAACTAACACACATTTTGCTAGATATAGGCCGAGTATTATACGTATGCTCACTTGTGTCGTGGCATTTGTCCTCGACCATTTCGGTCAGGGGCAGACTGGCCGTGAAACAGCTTCACAATTTGTCGCGACATTCACCTCCTAGCCTTTGAGGGTCAGTGCTGAACCATGACGAGGTCGCTCACACCAACCGTTGGAGATGTTTCCAAGTTGGATCGGTGTCACTGTCACTGGCTACTACTAAGATTTCTTCTCCCTCAACCAGTGTTGAAACGGGTACAGAACAAACACACTGGCGATGAATCTAATGACTATCTCTTTCCCACGCCCTTGCTCGTCTCGGAGGGCCACGAACACATTCACTCGTCACCACTTCCTCTATTTCGTCATCCGTTAATGTTTACGCACATCTTACAGAATATCTACCTCTAATCCGCCTCAACAAATCACTAGAATCTACGAGATCCCCCACATGTCACCATCTATCCCCTCCCCTGCTCTATCTGCAACCCCACACTCTCAACCCCCCAGAACCAAACCTCCAGTACATACGGTTCAGCACCTCTCTTCCAAAAGCTGCAAGAAACCCCTTCGAGACAAGTTCGACTGCCACTCCTGACGCAATATCCTCCCGATCTGGCAATTGTCTCTGCCTCCTTTTATTAGCCGTTTGAGTTTCCTCGATTTGGGTCGAACTGCAGAGTACTTCCTAAAGAGCTGCAGGACTAAGACGATTCGAAGAAAGCTCGAAATAGAAACCAGATGCTTCTTGCTTTGAGGTGTTGTCACTGGCTTGGAGCTTGCTCCGGTGATCGAATCGATCGATCGATCGTCCACGCCCCCAGAGACGGGCAAGTGCCGCGAGCCTCAGCACGATAAGTCAAACCTCCGTACATCGTGGCATACGTACGAAGCCGAGCCTAGGTCACAGGTGTGTCTATAGAAAACCGAACCGAGCCAGACCCGACAGCGGATGGATGGCCCTTCCTCAGTTCTACTAAATCCTCATCCGATAGAGCGCTCGGAGTGTTGAACCACGGATTATTATCTTTGGAAGGCCGTCTTCGACATGTTCCCGTTTGGTGAACTACGTTCTGTTGACGTACGGGGGCGCGGTACTAAGGTTCAGCGTCACTCCAGCTTGGTGAGCAAGTGGCTGATGGCAGGGGATGCATCTTCGACTTCAAGCCACTCGGCAAATACATCATGGGGCCTGAGAAAGAGTATTCTATCGAGCAGCTAGCTATATTTTCTCTTCTATCCAATGCGAGGGTTCATACTTCCCCCGCGACTCGAAGCGCATCGACGTCGGGGTATGCCGTATGTCAACACTAGCCCCTGAGCCCCTGAGCAAGCAAAAACACAAGCGTGGAGTATCAACGCAGTTGCGCTTTGCTGGTCAAGTGTTACCTCGTGGGCCATCGTCATTCCAGTGCCGAGCCAAACTGGTTCAAGGCATCATCTCGAAGCATCTGTCTGCACTACAATGCCAGCACGGAGACAGAGCCATGGCTGGCCTGGCCGACGAGCACGCAAGACGGTCGCGAGAGCGGCCATGTCTCACAAAACAGGTTCACGGACACCCAAAGTCAACATACGACACGCCGCGCCGCACAAGTTGCACCCCGAACGTGCCGAGACTGCTACTTTGACAGCGCACGCACCGACCAAAAGGCCACCGCAGCAGTTGGACATCATCGCACGGCGATACTGTTTCGTGCCTCGTTCCACAGCAAGAAAAGCACGAAAATAGGTGTCATCGAGCGCGACGTGCGCACGTACATACTGCCGTGCGACCGGCCCGGCGAACCTGAAAGTTACCCTGACACAGTCCAGTCAAGTATCTCGGGCCTTGAAAATAGCATCCGAAAGCACGGCCCCCCGCCCAATATGTCAAAAACCCGGACGACGGAGATGTCAATCTGTCCGGCTGGCTCCGGAGTTGCTGTCCATGTCAACGTCCATGTCGTAGCAAAGAAACTTGGCGAGTCGTACTGTGGTCGTTCCGAGTTTGGGCAGCGTTGTACCAAGACCGCGGGCCGCCCACTTCCCGAGGTCTCTTACGGATGGTTCGCCGTCAACGTCCGAGTACGAGGACAAATGGCAAGCTGGTAGGTAAGTCTAACCCGCCACTTGGCGAGTTTAATGAAAGCTGTTTGATCCCGCTTTGTCAGATGCGCGCGGGAGCTGTCGATATTGCTGGCGTCTGTCCTCATCTCGCAGTCGACCCTCAAACGGGTTGCGGTGTCCGCAGAGAGTCAGATGCTGTCACACTCGGCAAGCAGATGGCGCGCCCCTCCCCTCCGGAAGCCCGGTCTGGAAGAGGCCGGTGCAGAAGAGTGGCAGACCTGTCGCGACGTGATTGGCTTGAGCCCCGTGTTTCTGCGCGATGTAATGACGGCTCGCGGATGTCAGGAGGAGAACGTCAAGGAAGGCCCTTGCTTGCCGGTGTGTTCGTGCGTCCGGGCAGGGATCCGAAGCCGGGGAGGGGGGCATATTCGGGCTGATGCGGTGTCACTGTCGCCAAGGCGTGTTTGCGAGTAATTTTAGACCTGCGTGTGACATGCTGCCGTCGGTGATGATGTAGCTGTGGTCGTCTGCAGGCGGGTTTTGTATTGACGGTGTGCCAATTCATTACGATGGCAATGGACTGTTGTGTCTGTTATGGAGATGTCATTCGTGATAATGGTCCGATACAGATTGGGTTAGACGTACCTGGCGGTAATGGTGTCGTGGTGAGGGGAAACTTCACGGTGCGGAGAAGAGGCAAGGTGTCACAGAACGACTCTCGGCGTGAGCTGACCTAACCGAGTGTGGAGTGCCTCTCCTCAACCTCTAGATGAACTGATATAGAAGATGCCGTCAGTTGATAACAGACCAGTCACACAAGATCCTCACCTGACAAGAGTGGCGGAGGAAGCTTCCTCCCCCGAAGAAAGATGAGGCCGTCTGATACGTAAAAGAGCGGTGATGCGTGTCCGTTTCAGGGCAGCTGCTGTTAATGAGGGGTAGATGCGAAGTACCTGCTACAACCTCTACATAGAGGTTGCATTTCAGGCCGCATGGCCCGAGACAGTGAGCAAGGGGAGAGGGAAAAGGCGGAGGTTGTCTTCTGTGCCGCCGTTGCATCGGTGTGTCCTCGAGAGCGAATTGCTGTGAGTTGCCTGGTTGCTCAGGTTCTTTATCCACTCTCGGTGTGAGATTGCCTGCCACCTTAAACTGGCCACAGCGTCTGCTCGCTTCTGCAAGAGCACTTATTGGCGAGCTCCGGGTCCAGAAGCAGGTCCTATCTGCATATCTGCACTCCGCATGACAGTGTATCTGGTACTCAGCTGGAAGGATCTTGCAAGTTGAACAGAAGAGGTTGAAGTTTGAGAGGTTGTGTGGGCTGAGGTGGACTGAAGATCCAATGTCACCCGCCGGGTTGACGCTTGGCCCGAAGTGGAGACCGCACCTCGCCATGCCCCACTCTTTCTTTTCAACGGCCGCGAGCGTTTGCCAACGGCGTGATATCGGAGATTTCAACTCTCACATCCTCATCTCACAGCTCCGGATGTGTTGCCGAAGCTCGGACCAACAGATCCCAACGTCGTTTGCTTGTTTGCCTCTACCGAACCATGTCGAACCCTGAACCGGCACATCTCGATGGAACCAACCGCTTTGGCCTCTCCCTTTCTCGGCTTCTCTTGCCGCTATTGCGAGACTGCGGTGCTTCGATGGAGGCCCAGAACCTGGGGAAGTCATGTCACATGGTGACCCCGGCTACCGGCGATACGATCACGGTTCACAGCCAGTTGACAGCAAACAGGAGGCAGGAGGCACCTCGTTGAATTACCTAACCCGCAAGAGATGATCTGTGCCAGAAAGAAGTATGATTCGAGGCCTAATATACAACAAAGTCACCATGACGACTGGCGTTCATCGTTTGGAAGAGAACCGATGCCCAGCATGGGACTGAAAAGACATCAATGGCCTTAAACGCCTGCGTCAACGAAGATAAACCACCAAGATCTGAAACCAGCAGCTAAGCAAACATGACCGTGAACCATAATCATCACAAATCGTTGGAGATATTCCAGGCCGCCAACAGCATCCCTCAATTTGGACGCCATCACCCAGGCCCTGGCTTCTGAGTTCGGCCTTGTCTCCTGGACTAGAACCTCGTCCGTTCCGAGGGTGTGTACCGCATCAGAGCCGCAACTTGGATGCCAGCATCACAGCAGTCCTGGGATAGTTCCCTGAACCTTGCGTGCGAGCATCAAATGTTGTCGAACTGCTTGAGATGCTGCGGGCTTCTCCAGATGCCGACCCTCGAACTTGGGGCCACATACCAATGGCCTCCTATCCAAGAAGTGCGATCCATAACCGATGAATTCTTGATCTGCGAGGTCAACTACAACGCCGCGACACACTTCTCCAAACCGCTTTCTGTCCCGACGTGCTCCTTGGTGTTTCTTTTTTTCTGCTTTTCCTTTTTTTCCTAGTCCCGCGTATGTCGGACTAGTATGCGATTTCGATGCGAAGTTGAAACCAGAACGAAAGAGAGGGGAGAGACCGGCATCGAGGAGGAGGTGATGTGCAAAGCTCATCATCAACTGTCTCGAAACGTGCCAGTGGTATGGAATGTCCGTCAGCGGTCGGTCATTCCATCGTCGTCATGGAATTTCAGCCTGTTATCCAGTCGCTGCCTTCTATGAATGATCACAGGAAACCTGTCATCTTCCCCTACGGTCATGGTGACTGGAGCCGTGTGAGCCCAACGGATACACACGTCGCTCTCGTCGGCACGTAACTGCGTGCACTCACCGTCGACTCTGGTCTCGACTCTGGTAGCAATCGTTGCAGATGCTCTTGACACAGCAGGGAGATTGTGCGAACTCGCTGAATCCCTGGGTGCCAAACGAGGTGAACTTGCATTCGACCCATGACCTCGGGCCCTCGAGGACTGGGGGGGACTGTGGTGGGCCGGGAGGTGTGTCGGGAAGTGCTTCGGGAGTTAACTTGGGAGGTGACTTTGGATGGTCCCAGATCTCAGCGCTAGCCTCCGAGGGTCGCTGCTTCTTCGTCCCCGGCACAGGCTGCGACCATGAAGCAGGTCTCCTGACATCGGGGCGTGAGGAGGTATCGATGAGTGAAAGCGGCGCCCTCCGCACCTTCGACTTGTCGCAGACAGGGCATATGTCAAACACCACGACTTCGGGGGCGAACATCTCGGGCCGTGTGCAACAGATGAAGCGACCAAACTCCACAGCCTGGCGTTTCGTCAGCACCGTATCGAACTCGAGCTTTCTGCCATTCAAAAGGGGGCACTCTAGCTGGCCCTGTCTGAGCTTCAGCACCAGGGTAGGGACCAACTGCAGAACGGTCCGGGGCGTTGGCTTATCGCCGATCTCGTCGTCGATCAGCCCCAGGGTGATTTCCCTGCCGGAATCCAGGGGGTTTTGTCCCGGGGAGGGCGTCGGCAGGATTCGAGAGAAGTGGTGCGGTCGTGCAGCAGCACGCTGTTTCTCACGCTGCTCTTCGTACCGCTTGATTTCCTCTTCGAAGCCGAAGAGGGGGATGGGCCGGTGACCCTGCGGCTCCGTAGTCCGGAGGGGTGGAGGACGCGATAAATGGCGCTGCCCGAAATCCCGAAGGAGTGCAGCACGCCGTTCATCCCGCGTGGTGGCCGAGAGAAGTGCAGCACCCTCCTCTTCGGGCTGGTTGTGTCCCATCTCCTGGCTGGTTGATACATCGAGAGAAGGGGGGAGCGGTGACACTGTGGTAGGGAGGTCATTGTCGACTTGTTGATTTCCCGAGGTCTCAGGGTGCGCTGGCTGTGTGCCTGCGCTTGAAATCTCGGGTTGATCAGGCTGGCCGTAGCCTGGCCGGTTGCTGGCGAAGTCGGCCATTATACCTCTTGGAGAATGGGTATATGGAAAGAAAGCAGTCTAAGACGCCCCGGGGACGCTGAGTCGTGCTATTCTATTCGTTCTAGTGGGTATTGCGAAAACGCCAGTTGACGTTATGTACACTGGGTAATCCGCGGACGAATTCCTCGTCGGTAACGGTCAATCTCGTCGTTACCAACGAATTGAAATTTGGAGATAGCAGGTACGGGAGCAATCTTGCACCCAGATGCGGAGGAACAAGATTGCTCTAGGACATTGCTATTGAGTTCTTCAAAATTGTGACTGAAGGTGTAAGGGGCAAATTGAGTTCTCGTGCGTTGGGGGGGGTGCTGGGCGGTCAATTGACCGACAGCCTGCCTTCCAGCGGCAGTTTATGGAGGCTGGCAAAAAAGAATGGGTGGAAAGTCCAAATGCTAAGGAGCAGACGGCTTTCAAATGCAGAAAAACATGGGAGTCGATGGTGGTACGGGTTGTTTTTTTTGTTTTTGTTTTGTCGGCCCCCTTTCTGATGTTGACGGTCAGGGCGTTGTGTGAACGAGGGACGCTCAAGACAAACAGCACTTGGGGGTGCTGAGCACCTTCTTATACCACCGCCATGTGTACCAAGCTGGGACGATTCTGGATTTCTCGGCAGTGCAGTGCTATCTCATCCGAAGTTGTCGGCCGGAAAAGCTCCTTTGTCCTTTGGCCGCGATGCTGCCAGTCAGGGAGGTATGCTCAACAACGGATAGAGATGTGGTGTTCACGCCGTCACCGTCGGTCACGAGACTCCCTTTCACGGCATTTCCAGCGTTTAATCGCCGTGCGATGCCTTTTCACCCATGGCTCCGCGTGCGAGAAGTCCAGTTCGCGATGCCAGGTTCTGGTGCCAAGGGCGGCTTCCCGGCTGGAAGCGGGGGTCCACCACGGACCGTTCCGCGATGCAAGCATATCAAAAGTGGTCCAAAAGCGGACTCTGGGAGCCTTGGAGGCCATGGCGAGGGAGCCGCGGGCCAAGAAGGCGAGTGTGGTGCGTCATTGAGGCGCTACGGGAAGTTATGAGGGCGTCATAGGGCGACGGCTGGCATTCGCTCTAGAGTCCGATCTGCAAGTTCGCACGTCAAAAACAACCAGCACAGATGTCAGATCATAACAGCACCAACGAGGCGGTGCCAACTCTGAGTATGGCGGGGCCATGCCTTGCGTCTCTGTTGCTAGTCAGAGCCAGGGCTGCATGGTCAGCCTCGTGTGCCTGAAGGGTGAAGACTGGATTTTATCTCGGCGGTGATGTGGATCTGTTCACCGGAAAGGCGGAAGCTGGCAAGGTTTGGTTTCCGCTAAGCTTCCATCAAGATGGTCCTGGCAGCCTGGGAGTCAACGCATCGGGGGCGTGTAGCCCTGCGTCTTGTTTACTCAAGCTGGGGTTCGTTGCGTCCTTGGCAGCTGCGCTTACGTCGAGGGCACGTTTTTCGTCAGGAATACAAACAGTGGGCATCATAGTCATTTTTCGTTGCAACCTCATACAGTGCATGTTCGTAGTTCGGCGCATAAGTTGGGTTGATAACAAACCTTTTCACCCGTGCAGAGGCTGAAGTCTGGAACAGCTGCCGCCATCTTCTTGCACATAGCTCGCCAAACGGTCATGAAGTTTTATCCTGACCGTCTGATGCATGAGGATTATCGGCTTGAATCCGCTGTCAAACGCGGACAGCCGAAAAGTAAGAGGAAAAATCACGATATTTACTTGCAATGGGAACGTCTGGACCTGCAAGTTCTGCAACTTGAGGGAAGATCCTTTCCTCCGGCAGACAATACCCCGTTGTCCTCGTGGCTTTTCGGGACGAGCCTTGACAGGCGTGCGTGAAACGTGGCAGAACCCCATTCAAAAGACAGAGAATGAACAGGCGGATCAGCAATTGCATGACAGAGGCTTGGCTGCGGCTGTCGTGGGTTGGGGTTGCTATGCAACACTGGGAGGACATGGGGTTTACATTTGGCCCAAGTGAGAGGATGGTGGTAGCTTTCATACTCCCACACCTGCACTGCTGAATATGGTCAAGTTGGTTCAACAGGACATTGAGTGGTTGTGATTGCGGCCGAACAAGAGACACGCCCGAATGGAGGGTTGCGTTGACCACGTCAATTATCCGAACAAGTGCCAGACTGGACTTGAACCTCCAAGCCATCTAATGATACAACCCCCTTATCTCTTTACACCTCCTCCTGGGCCACGCCACTGGAATTAAACCCGCGAACACACGCACTTGCCACCTGCATGGTAGCAATGCCGCAAAGTTAGATACGTCAGTACTAACCAAGAAGGCATACGCATACGGTACCGCTCCATAGCAAGTGTTCATGACCGCCCGCATCGGACGTGCTGCCCAAGCCACCCGTGTCACCACCCACGCCCTTCCTCTGACCGCCCTGCGCTCACAATACCCGGGTCTCCTCCGGCACCAATGACGCCCAACCAACCCACCTCCAACCAACCCACCTCCAACCGACCCCCCTCCAGCCCACCCCCCTCTAACCCAACCTCACCGCCTTCATAATCACTGCCTTTCTCATCACCGCCTTCATAATCACTGCCCTTCTAATTACCGCTCTCCTAATCACCGCTCTCTTAATCACCGCCCTCCAACTCACCGCCCTCCTACTCACCGCCCTCACTCACATATACTCCACATCAAAATACCCAGCCTTAGCATATTCACACCCAAGCACGCTCCCTATCCTCACCGGCTTCGCCAACGCAGTCGAGAAGTTTGCCCTCGGCCCAACCGCCCCAGCACCGGTATTCCCAAACTCGGCAAAGGTAACATTACTCGTGCGCTCGTCGCCGACGTTCCAGATATGCCAGCCGGCGGAATTAATCACCTTGCTCAACGAGCTGCGCTGGAAGACGACCTTGGCGAACATCGACCACGGACGGCCGAGGAAGTACACCCCGTCGGCCACCGCGCTGCCGTCTGCCGCGGAGACGTCGCAGTTGTTGAAGACGTAGTAGTTCGGGTCTGTTGCGGAGGAGCGGCCGGATGCTGCGCGTTGGGCGTTAGCACTTGCGTTCAAGTAGTACGTCCGTCGAAGCGTTAAGTTGCACCTGTCTCAGGACCACTTGTCTCAGCAGCACTTGCGCCTCACCACCACTTGCGTCCCATACCACTTGTCCCCCCACCTGGTGTCCCAGTACCACTTGCGTCTCAGAGCACTAGATATCCAGCGCACGCAAACAAAAAATAACACGGCACATCCCCCAAAACAACAACAAAAAGGAACAGTACCAGCATCTACTTACCAGTAACATACCCAATCCCATTCTGCGGCGTCACAACCCTAACATCGCACCCCTCAAACCATGCCGGCGCGTGCTGCCCAAAGATGAAATCCGTCGCCCCCTCAATCTTCGTCCTCGCATAAACCTGTTTCCCAACCTGCGCGAGCAGCGTATCCTGAAACCCCCTAAACGCGCACCCGTAGTACCCGCTATCCGCGTACGCGCTGACGGCAACCGCCTGACTTCCCTTTCCAAAGGTATTCTCCACATTCACATTGTAGAGCTTAAAATTCGCGCTCTTGACCCGCAGCGTGGCCGTCTCGTCGTTGCTGATGTTGAGCTTCTGGGACTTGGAGCCCGATATGGTCACCGTGTTACCGGTGTAAGAGGAGACGTCGGGCGTGGAGCCGTAGATGGAGAGCTGGGCCGCGCGGGCGGGGAGGAGGACTTGCTCGACGTAGAGGCCGGGGTGGATGAAGATGCATTGCGGGGCGGGGGAGGTTAGGGAGAGGGAGTCGACGGCGGATTGGATGGTGCTGTAGGCGCCTGGGGTTGGGCCGACGGAGAGGCACCCTGGTGGGGGGGAGCTGCGGGATTTGACTGCTAGAGACAGAGAGGTGAGGGAGAGGAGGAGGAGGAGGGACTTCATGGTGACGGATGAGGTTGGGATGGGGGGTGCCAAGACTGGTGATCTGCGGGAACGGTTGGAGGGTTGGGATTTATATAGCAAAGCTGGAGGGTTGCCTTGAGGCTCTGTCGACTACCCCCGACGAGTATCGAACTTCTCAATCGAGAACAGCGCCAACGACCAGGTCGACGGATTGGTGGACTTCTGGTGTACACAGTACGTCGCATCGCTAGAGGCTGTACGCGGAGAAAGTCGCTTCACCACTCACCAGTCTGGTGCGGACGGGATATGGGAAACTTGGATGAATCGCCAGATCCTGGCAAGCTGGATTAAAGAATCTGGGGTCGTCTTGGCCGCGGCTGGAATCGATCCCATTTGCGGATAAATTCATGTGGTCAACCGGGAAATCTACTGTCTCACTACCACACGAACCACGGGCATCAGGGACCGGTCCGCTAGCAACGTCGCGGGATTCCGGCACTATTGATTGCTGAGTGCAACGGTCTCCAACGAACTTCATCATCTTGATGACTGGCGGGTGCGATGATACCATTTCTCTCACTTGGAAGCATCGGGACAACGGGTGCGCTGCTGGGACTGGGCCGTGGTAATCACAACCCAAACGCGCCGATGACGGCTATATATATCTGAGATGCCATGTTACGCCTTCCTGTCTCCAATGGGAGGGCCAGGTGCGTATCAGATCTAACTATTTATACAACGGTCGAAAAGAAGGGAAAAGCATGTCGACAGACACGAAAAGAAGCGAAAATGGGTATATACAGGGGAAAAAAGTTGTTTCGAAGAGAGGAAGACGAAACGTCGACCGTCTCTTCATGATTGGGCAGCAGCAGCAGCACTAGTGCTTGCGAACGTCCCGAGCATGCGCACGAACAGTGACTGTCCTCGTCACAGGACCAGTGCAGTCAACTGTCGGCTTGACCGGAGCAGCGGTGACGGAAGGGGCGTCAGTGACGACTGCGTTGGCAGCCGTAGTCGGCGCAGCAGCTCCACCGTCGTTTTTGGCAGTTGTAGGGTTGGCCGCTGTAGGCGCTGCGGCCAGGACGGAGCCGGTCACAGCTGAGGAGCTAGCGGTAGCAACGGACTTGGCCTGTGCGATGCTGACGGCGCCGCTGTAAAGAGCAGGTCCGGGGATAGTGTAGGTCGAAAGAGGCGGGTAGTAAATGTTGATGTGGATTCCAGGATCCTCGGCGTTGTACAGCTCTGTAGCAAGTACACCCTCGGGGTTATCACTACCGCCGCCGGTGACCTCGAGGTTGAAGCACTGAGGGTAGGCCTGAGCAGCGTTCGAATCGAAGGCGCTGTGGAGAGCGATCATCTCGTGACGAAGGACATAGAAACCGGGCGCGATGGTGGGAGGGATCTCAACCAGCCAGGAGTTGTTGTTGGCGATCAACTGGTCGGAACCCCATGTGCCTGGGGAGTTGGAGCCATCGATAAGGCCGACCTCATCGATCTTGAAGAACTTGAGCGTCGTCTTGTCGACCGACTCGCACCCGGCACTGCCGCAGTTGGCCAGGTAGTCCATGACGGGTCCCTTGTGCCCCTCCGGCCATGTGTCCCACTCGAGTAAGATCTTGTCACCAGCGGCGACCACGGCGTGGCCGCCGGCGTTCTTTGCGTTCCTGTGGCAAGCCATATCGGCAGAAGCGAATGCATCGGGGAGGACAAAGCCATTATCTAACGCGTCCGTTTGCCAGCCGACGACATTTGGCGGATTCTGTATGTAGGGCATGACGAAAGGGTTGTAGCCCTGCCACAAAACACCATTGACGATGATATCGTTGACGTGGCCATGGGCAGCGACAGTGACGGCGCCCGTCAGAGCGGCGAGGAGAGTCTTGGAGGTGAAAGAAAGCATGGTGGCGGCGTATCAGAACAGAGATCTGCGATGAAGGAAGGTCTTGGAAGTTGAACCGACTTGCGGAAAGAATGGATATTGCAGAACGGAAGCAAGAATCTTCAATCAATGAAGGAATGAATGAACGACGAAGCTGAAGAGCTGACGGAAAAGAATGTCTGTAGAGAAGGAAAGGTCTCTGTGAGCCTGGAGGGGAGAGAAGAGGATTTTCGTCATGGTGGGTGGATGTCCGTTGGTCTTATAGACTTTTTGCCTCGCCGCCAACATAATTTCATTGTCTCCCGCACCATCACCTATGCCTGACCCTGCCTTAAGCCCACTCGAGCCCTGGACAAATGCGACCATGATGTGCCAAGATCTTACCCAAAGCCAGAGGCTGACGAGTATGGCAAAGATTGGTGATGGAGCCAGTGGTGCATTGTGGGCAACAAAAGGCGGGCAAAGGAGGGCGCCATGGTGTTTCAGAAGTATGAAAGGGCAGGGGAAGGCTCCCTGGTTTTCGCGCTTGGAATGAGAAAGGCGGCTCCATCCGCGATATGCTTGGGTATGATTCCTGGCAATCGGGACCGTTGTAGCACGCAGATTGCCGCCAGGATCGACGAGGCACTGCGATCTGCATGGCTATCCAGGAGAGGCCTGGTAGACAAGATCATCAGCATTGACGATGTGCACAGGGGAAAGATGAGATGGCAGGCCAAAGGCATAAGGACAGGTTGTGGCTGGGCTCGACACAGCCAACATCCGTCAGCAGGTGACTGAAGGACCAAGATGCTCATATCCTTGGAGGATCATTTGTGCATTGCCATGCTGCGTGTTTATGGTGGTCGCATGAAGGCGAGGGATGGGTCCAGAGAGAGGTGATGTTCAGCTTGTTGTTGGAACTTGTTGGAGTTGTTTTTGGAGAAGAGGAGCGCCAGCTCAGGGGTTGCCAAGACTCAAAGTGGGCTAGGGGCCGTTTGTGGATGCTTAGCGAAATTCCCATTGGCCAGCTTATGAAACCTCAAACACCGAGCCAACAGAACTTCAACAACCCATCTTTCGACCTCGCAAGTCGCTCCCTTTTGCATTTTGTTTGGTGACGTGGACGGTTCTTCAACTGACAGGCTTCCTACTCAGCCCAGCGATGAGAGACTGATAGCATAACTGGCACATGAAAGAGGTGGCCTCCTTCAAGACCGGACTATTTCTCCTGGACCATCTGCGCCAGCAGCTCGTCCAAATCAGCCAGAAGCTGGAACTGCTGTTTGAGAACCTGGAAGTTAGTAGCCACTGCATTGCATGCAGCATGCCCTCACCAGTCAATGACAGGACATGCCTGGCTGCTTCTACTCCAGTTCTCCATAGCTGTGTGAACTGGTTGTGGCATACCAAACTCTCCTGAGGCCAATCAGCACATCAGTATCTCGCAGCTAGCCGAAGGGTGTGTGTTTTGACTTCGACAGACATGGCCAAAACGAGGACGGCCAGTCTGGCTCAAGAAGAAGTCTTCTCTGTTTTAGCAACCTGCCTAGGACGGGGTGTCAGTTAATATCCAACAGCTCGTCAACAAGGGGAGGACTATCACTGAGCATGTCTCTTGGGGGTGTACTGTAGGAGCAAAGTAGTGCGCCATGCTGTTTTGACATCTTAACATCTTGACACGGGTGCCGGACATGATAGTTGTGCATATGCCGTGTGTTGACGTGTTGCCGCAAGGCTTTTTTGTCTGTGCCATGAAAGATCTTATCGACTGTGTTATCTGCAACACCACCAGTTCCCATGACTGTAGCTGTGGGTTGATCGACAGGACATCGTTGCTTTGTACACCTTGCATGGTGCATCCAGAGAACGAGCTGCCTAACACCGAAGAGTCATACTAAAGGCCAGATGCACGCCAAGTACATGTAAACATAGAAGCATGCAGAGTTGCTGCGAGAAAAAACAACAGACCGTGATAGCTCCACCAAGATACACAGCTTGACAACGACATCTCTAGAGCCAGTATCACCGGCTGAAGAGGCTTTGTAGACACAAACGGAACGAGCAACTGAACACAAAGGAAACAGAGGCCGCAAAGACAAGAGGAGGGTAGAAGCTTACTGCGGTGGTGATACTGCTTCGAAGTAGGTGTTCGCAACTTCAGTGAGAAGCGGAACATTCGGGTAACCGGCGTGAGTCAAGTCTGTCCGACAAATAAGCATCACATCTGCTGTGTGCTTCTGCATTTCAGTACCTCGGGGAGACTTGCACTTTGAAAGGGTAAAAGGCTTGATCATTGAAGACCTACCGTACTTAAAAAGGAGACAGTAGCCAGGGGAAAGGGGAAAGGGGAAGGTGCCAGAGGGGACGAGACAACCTACTGCATAGGTGTGCGAGCTCCAAAGCTCTTGCTGTGCGAACATTACCACTGTTAACGGCAAGCTTGTCCGAGCCGCAACTTCCTCAACCGTTCCGCCGGTCCAGAAGCAGAGCGGTTATCCGGAGGGTCCTTTATTTTGGCCCTTTAAATTCTCTGGTTCAGTCTCGATCCAAAACTTTCCACCAAAAATGTGGTCATCACCTTACAACAACACAACTTACCACAACCATCCTCCACCTCCACTTCCTGCTCGACCTACATACGAGCAGACAATGGGGAGCAATAATCTCTCACACTCTTCGCCATTCAACGACCCCAAGTCGAAGATGGCTCCCGACGGGTCCGACGTGTTCAATCCTCTAGGGGACTCAAAGAACAAACAAGCCGCCTACATCGGCAACACGACAGCCATCAACACTCATGTATCTACCTACCTTGTTATCTTCGACAGTGTACCTCGTCCTGACCTACTAATGTCGCCGTCACAGCGTCCCGATAACAAGTCAGGCTCAGCTCCTGCCAAGATGGACGACAACAGCCCCAACAGCAAGACTCCCGATGACCCCAAGCTCAAAGCTGCCCAGCTCAAGAAGAAGCTCATGGACCAGAAGAGCATGCGAGCCAGTACTGCTCAGCCTGATAGACCGGCTGGCACTGATTCTGCCACCACCTCGCCAACGGATTCTCACGTCGCTCATCCTCAGGTGCCGGCGCAACAGTCGCGCCAGGAACATCTTGACGACATCACTGAGCTCATCAGGTCTTTCTCTTCTGGAGCCAAGGATAATAACAACCAAGTCAAAGCTCCGGACTGCCCCAATGGCAGCCGTAGCGATGTGCCTCACTCGACGAGCTCTCCCATCCAGAAGATTCCAGGGCTCGGAAGCGTCGCTCCACAGACCCCGGCGAGCAGGACCAAACCCTTGGTCAATCCATTCGCCAGCAACCCATTCGCTCCATCTCCAGCAGCTCAGTCTACGATGCGCCAAGCCGGACCTACTACCTCCAAGACGTCCAAGGTTAATGAGAAGAAAACTGCGATGACTACCCCTCAGAAAGACGCTGCTCCCAAGGCATCTCAAGCCAAGACAGCCGTCCCGACATCCGTCACCCGCTTGCAAGAGAAGACTCAACAGGGCGATTCCATAGCCAGCAGCACCACTAGTGTTGCTTCATCTGCCTATTCCCCGGCATCTTCTCAACTTGACCGCTTGGCCCAGGCGAAGACTGGAGAGGCTACAACATCCATCGGACCAAACACAGCCAGTGACAAGGCTGGTGATATCAGCAAGACCACGGATACTGAGACCGTTGGGGCTATGCTTGCCAAACTCGTCGAGCGTGATGCAGACCTCCGCGACTGGCTCACATGCACGCAGTACTTCGACGTCGAGAATCGCAACAAGAAGCTGGCCCACTATCGCGCGCTGGTTGACGTGGAGGCTGCCGAGCGACGAATCAAGGCGGAGCAGGAGCATGTCGCAGCTATGCGTCGCAAGCTGCTTGAGGAAGACGACATCCATCAGAGCTTCTTCCCGCCCACCGCCCGAGCTGGACATTCTGGAGCTCCAGGGCTTTTCGCTCCTGCCACCCCGAGTACCAACATCTCTTCGGCTGATCAGCTTCATTCTAGCATGGGTAATGGCCAGAACAATCCGTCTACTACTACCAAACTGACACTCAAGCGCGGCCTCGAGAGTGACGACACCGAGGAGGAGCAGCGCGCGAAGATGCCAAAGCTGGATACCGACCGTCTTCGCCTCAATGACACCAAGACTACCAAGACAGACGATGATGGACCGCGTGCTGATCGAGACCGTGGCCGATACAACGAACGTGACAACCATGGTACCTTCCGCGATCGCTCGCCGTTCTTCCCTCGTGGGGACTCAACTCGCCGCCGGTCTCCGTCTCACAAGCCTTACGGCAAGTTCAACAAGTACGCCCGGCACGACGGCGGCTACGACAACGAGAATAATGACCTTCGTGATACGTACCGGTACGACTCGTACCGCGGCGGCAAGGCCACGCGTGGAGGCTGGGTTAGAACTCCTTCCCCTCATCGGCGCCATATCCGGATGCAGGACAATCCCAAGCCCGTCGACCTAGGAGGTAAAGGCGGTCAGTATCTTCGTACCGGTCGCGAAAGCTCACGACTGTACCCTCGTTTCGCGTTGCCAAGCTGACTTTACACTCCAGATACACGGTTCTTCATCATCAAGTCCGCCAACGAGGGAAACGTGCGCATGTGTATGAAAGACGTACGTGAAACAAACTGCCCACACCCGCCTTTTTGCACCTTAACGCCGTACCTGCGGCATCGCATCAGGCACATACTCCCCCGTCCTCTGCTTCACTAACCAGCTTCTCACAGGGAATCTGGACCACTCAGGCCCACAATGCCGAGACTCTCACCACCGCCTATGCCACTTGCAAGAATGTGATTCTCTTCTTCTCGATCAACACCTCGAAGGCTTTCCAGGGTTATGTACGTCTTCCCATACGTTCCCACGGCACGAGATATGAGAGCTTTGCAAGCCTGTTGACAAATATGATGCCATCAACAACAAGATGTTCAAGATCGTCTCACCTGTTTCCCGACCTCTCTTTCAACCAATGCTTCAAACTTGGATACGATACTGACCTTCTTCCCCTACATCTAGGCCCGCATGTCCACCGCTCCCTCTCCCGATACTCCCGCCCCGCGCTACGCGATGTGGGCCAAATGGGATGCCTCCGCACCCTTCCGCGTCGAGTGGCTCAGCAAGACCGAGGTCCAGTTTAACTTCATCGGCCACATTAGGAACCCCCTGAACGACAACCTTGCCGTTTTGGTCGGCAAGGACGGCCAGGAGATCGAGGAGGAGGCTGGTCGCGCCCTGCTCAGGGAGATGGAGGCAATCGCTCGTGCGCAGGAGGGCGATCCTGAAGGCTGGGGCGACCGCGACCGTGACCGTAATGGCGACCACTCCGATCGCTCTGACCAGGGCCGCTGGTCTCGAGGGGGCGGCGGCTTCAAGATCCGTGGCCGGAGCGGAAAAGACGTCAAGGACGAGGACCACTGATGGTACCGGGCATCCACCGACTAATGGCTGGCACGCGATGTCTTTTTGAGCTGAACGACTGCTCTATATCAACGGCCGGACTGTATAATATCGAGACGAAATACACGAAAACACGCGATAATCAGAGAAAACACGAAAAACAGACCACAACTGGCTCTCATTGCTACCTGCGCTTCGACTGTTGACAGCAAATGACATTACCGAACAGTGTTGGGCAACCGAGGTTGATGAGAACAGACTTGTGGAGGGAAGACATGCAGATATCGGGCACACGGTAGCGCGGCGCATGGGAATATGCTTGTTACCAGCACAGGTAGAGGTAGACGAGTTATCAATAGAGGTCATTGATCACAAACAACCTGCAACAAGCTGTGATGCCATGCGTCTCCTTAAATCTTGTTCCCGGTCAGGTCCCGGGAAAACTCTGCTCTGCATACAACAGAAAATACAGAATAGCTGTATCGTTCACTGACCTTACTGCCTCCATCTACTTCGGTAAACATCCAACCACGTGTGGAAGGAGAAACCAGCTGCCGGTTGAAAGCGACAGAGCAGATGTTGTCCACACATGATCGACATCCTTGCAGCTCACTGCCGAGCTACCCCCTGCTAGCGCAAACCTTAATCGAGCTCTAACCCCTGACGCCCGTCCCGCTCCTCCTTTTCCCCCCAATTTCATGTCCAACATCTGGAGCTTTCAGCATTCAATTAGTGTACATCTGTCGGGACAGAAATGGACCTTCCACCATCAAGATGCCCCTCTATACACAGCCTGGAACCGAGCCGATCTCTCTCAGCACGGCAGCGTCTTTCGAAACGAGCAAGCATCCTCACGACAGGTACCGGCCCAGGCTCCTGAAAGTGCAAGCTGACTCCGGCACGCCCGGACCCTGAGTAAGGGCCCCGGAGATCTCATATAACAGGTCAAGGGTCCCGTCGTCGTCGAACGATTTTGCGCTTGTATCGCATTGTTTATTCTTGCTTATTCTTGTCTACTCTCCTTTCTCTTTACCGTCATTCTGGATAACTTCTAGACTGCTGTCTCTTCTACCAGTATCGCAATGATAGCTTCCAGGTAGCATCTGCTTCGATAGAACATCCCCTATCTCTTCTACCAGTATCGCAATGATAGCTTCCAGGTAGCATCTGCTTCGATAGAACATCCCCTATCTCCCTCCACTTCCCGACCTCCACGGCCTCCTCCTTCGTCACCACCACCACCACCACCTCCTCTACCTACCAATTCCTCCGCTCCTCAACCCCTGGTCGACACAATGCCCTGGCCACGCAACCCCTTCTCCCACACCCCCAAACCAGGCCCAGAAGCAGAAGCCTCCGCCTCCGACGTCGAACCCCTCCCTGCGTCCTCTTCTCCTCCGTCACCTTCATCTCACCCAGCCCGACCGACCCTAGAATCCTTCCCCACCGTTCCCGACGCCGCTCCGCCGCGCCCGAGCCAGGACATAGGCGCCATCCTCGCGCACTTCAAGACGCCCACCCCTCGTCTCTCGGGCCACCAGATCTTCTACATCTTCGTCCTCGACGGGCTGGGGGCGGGGATACTCAGTGGCGGGATCAACTTCGCTGTTGCTTATGGTATGTTCTATCTTCCACCCTTCGGCTCATGCCTCTTCCGTTCCTCTAGCCCTTGGCCCTCCCCATCCCTCTGACCCTTCCATTTCCCCCTCCATCGCTAGGCAGAGAAACTGAATTACGGCGTGCGAAAACAGCGATGTATACCACCCAAGACACCCTCTCCCACCCGATCCGCCTCTTCCGCCTCCCCAACACCCTAGCAGGCGACGCCGCCGTGACGATAATCCTGCAATCCCTCATAACCTGGTTCATCGAATTCTTCCTCGTCCGCCGGGACCTCGCCGCAGGCGGCGTCTCCCCCATCGGGTTCCTCCCCCGCCCTACATCCAGATTTTGGCGTCGTCTCTTTCTCTTGGACGAGTTCGCCTTACCCTCTGCCACAGAAGACGAAACAGGTCGGGCAAGGGTGTTAAGATGGGGGAGGTGGACGCTAGAGCAGGCGGGCAGGGCGATGCTCACCGCCGTGGCGGGGTTCGTGTTGTTCTGGCCTGTTAGCGTGGCGGTTCTCATGAAGTTGGGCAAGAAGGAGGGAGGGGATTGGACGTTCGAGAAGTCGTGGACGCCACAGGTTTTCAAGCTTGTGTTGGGGGGAGGGTGGGGGATGGTGCAGACGCCTGTTTATGCTGGGTTCTGGTTGGTTAGGGAGGGGTGGGTTATCTTGGGCAGGGAGGAGGATGAGAGCGACGGGGAGGAGGGTCGAGTGGTGGGAGAAGAGGATGTGGATGTGGTGGGAGGGGTCCCTGGGGAGGCTCGGGTTGGACGAGGTGAGCCCGAGGCTGAAGGGGTTGTCAAGGCGGCCGAGAGGACAGTTGGCAGTGGCCGGGGTAGTAGAGGCGGTGAGGCGGCTGTTGTGAGTCCTGTCACGAGCAATAGGGGTGGGGCGGATGAAGTCGCCGTCGTTAGTGACGAGGAGACAGTCTAAGTGCCGAGGTTGTTGGACGGATTCCAAGATTATCTAAGCCCCGGTGCTCCGGGTTGAGTAAAGGACCTCCGTTATCCGAGTCGAGGACCTCCGTTATCCGAGTAGTTCCGGCTCCGGATATTTACATTCCCATCGCCGGATGTCAACGCTCGTTTGCTCGGAAGGCGGCCGGAGAACTTGGGTCTATGTAAAGCTTCCCCTGTGGTGGGCGTATGCTTACACGAGGTTGATTGGGTCTCACGGCTTGGACGCTCATGCTTACCTGCCGCCGTTGTGCCTACCATCCTACTGCCGGTTGAAAGACCTGGGGTTCGAAAGCTCTCGGTGCGATAAGCATTTGCCGTCTCGTGGCAGAGACGGATATCCTAGACTCTGGTGACGTCCTTTGACACAGGCAAGATTAAAGACCCTATGTTGTGCGGTGGCCGTTGTCATCCGTTCGCCTCACGTTACAAGCTAGCAACATGTGGCACTAGCCTCGTTACGAGTAGCTTCATTCAAGAATGACCCTTCCTCGGGCTTGACGAGGCCGGCAGGCATCGAGGCTCGCGGTTTATCAAAAGGAGCTACTCGATGTACCACCTGGCGAAGACGCTCCCCATGCAGGCCACCTGCTCTATTCTATATGCTAAATAAGTATCAAAAGAACCGCTACGCAGGCGGCAAAAAAGAACTAAACAGCACCCCCTGCACAGCCGCATACATAACCATAAACACCACAAACCCCCCAGCCGGAAAACCCCCCTTCCCCTTCCCCTTTACCTTAACACCCGTCTTCCCTTCCCTCGCAAACTGTCCAGCCAACCACCAGTACCAAAGCGGATAACCCGACGCCATGCGCGTGATGATCTGGACGTGGTGGTTCGTAATGGTCAGCACGGTGATCAGCACCTGCGCGGCGGCGGCGGACTTGACCAGCCCCACGAGCCGCTCGGAGCGCTGACTGCCAGAGGGACCTGGGCGGGCAACGACGAGCTGCGCCATGCCCGAGCGGGCGAGGACGTAGAGCGTCGGCGCGGCGAGGAGGAAGAGCGGGATGTTGGAGGGTTTCCAGTAGCGGAAGAGGCCGTTGTCCCTATGGGGGGAGGTACAGTCAGCATAAGAAAAAGACAAAAGAGGGGATCAGTCATTAGTATGGGGCCCGCCTTACCAATAATACACCTGCACGAAGGCGTATATACTGCGTAACCGGCCGTCGCACCAAGGTCTCCTACCAACCCCAGCAACAAGCGCTGACGTCGTTGGATCGCCGTCCACACAAAAGCGACGGTAAGCGACGTACTGCGGGACCGTGGAGCCCGCGGCCACACATAGCCCAGCGACGCCCAGCACCGTCAGCCGTCGGATTGCGGAGAAGGAGGGGCGCCGCCTCCGCAGCAGCGCGGAAAGCTGCTGGACGAACTCCCAGGCGAAGGGCACGCCGTGGGAGATGCCGTTGCTGCGGAAGGCGGTCGCGAGGCCGAAGACGCAGCCGGCGAGGAGGAGCTGCGCATCGCGGGTTAACAGGGCGGCGCGCCCGTGAGTGGTAGGAGTAAGGCTGTTGCAGCTCTTGGCGTAGAGGAGGTAGCCGAGGAAGGAGAGCAAGGCGAAGGGGGCCTCGCTGTAGGGGGCCGAGAGGAAGAGGCCCGCGGGGGAGAAGACGTGCAGCAAGGCGCCCAGGAGGGCGAGTTTGGCGTCGGCGAGGACGACTTGGCCTAGGGTGTTTAGGACCAGTGAGGAGAGGAGGTGGGATGTAGTAGAGACGAGCACGCCGGCCGCGGACTCCAGGTGCCCATTGTTTGGGACGCCAAGGGATGTGAGGACTAAGTGATGGTTGTGTGTGTCAGTGACAGCTGGTTATCACCGGCTTGTTCGGATGTGTGTGTGAGATCCCAAGGATGCGGACACATGCGGACAGCTTGGCTCCCGGTAGGGCTGTCAGCCGTCCCCCCCCGCGGAGAAGAGAGGGAAGCTTACGCTTAACGATGGACTCGATGACGATGGTGAGTCCGCTGCCGAAGGCCCATTCTTGCTCGAAGAGGTAGCCCCGGCGGGCTACTTGGGTGTAGTAGATTGCGTCCCAGCTAGTGAGACGAGCGAGCAACTCGGAATATGCAGATCCGGAGCTGTTAGTCTTGCCGGCACTGGCTGCATCGAGGGCGAGGCTGGCTGACGTGTCGTATGCGGGACCCACGACTGTGCTGCCTGCTGCGATGAGGAAGAGAAATAGCTTCCATGCTGCAAAGACGGCGATTATGGTCCGCACTGGATGACGGACGGCGTCCTGAGCGATGAGCATTCTGTGTTGTGAGTTTGTAACGATGCCCGATTAGTCTTCCAGCGCGCGACAACCGCGCGGGATGTGCTGCAACGTCGGCTAAACTCGCCGCGTTGAAGTACCGGCGCTAGAGTTGCAGGCTGGAGGTTGGAATGGTGTCGGACTCGGACGGCTGATGAAGCTCATCAACTTGATATGTTCACCGGTGATATCGGAGAATGCGCTTACGCGATGCCGTTGACCGTGATATTGTGGGTCCATGCGTTGAAGATCGCCAATTGGAAGGGTTAGGGTTCTACGTGGCTGACATGGAATTCCGCTGGGCTGTTTCTTGACGCTTGTGATTGCGGAGAAGCTTACACAACGTGGCCGACATGAGAGCCGCAATTACCTCCACATCTTCCCTCTAATTCTGAGACCTTCATTGTCTTCTTGGCTGTCTTGAAAAATCTTCCGGCTTTCCTTCAATATCCACTTGGAGCAAATGCTAGCCCGGCAGCCAAGCCGAGGCCGCTGAATCGCTGAATCAAGATCGCTTTTAGTCTTCCGCCGTGCATGGGCTTCTAGACTCGTGGACGGGTTCCGCTCGGCACCCGAGGCCCCGGCGGATTGTACATTCAGCACTGCAGGACGTGGTGCATCGGTCCAACACGCCTCCGACCGGATACCGCATAGCGATTGATTTGTCGATCTGGTTGGGCACCCTCTTACTGTGATAGGGCTGGCTGCTGGACCGTTCCGAGGCTGCCGGCAGTGCATGCGACAAGGGTTCCAGGTTTTGTGTTTCTTGTTGCTTGCTCGCTCTCGGGTTGAGTAATCCAGTTGTGAAAGACTGTAGTAGAAACGCAGTCAGCACGACACCCTTACAGTTTTAGCCGTCACTTGTTTTACCAGACCCGGTAATATATTGTTGCCGCTTGTGTCTTGTGTCTCGTCTGCCAACCTCATTTGGGGATATGGTCTGTTGTCTTGAAGTTCTGAAGTGCAAAAGAACCCAACGGTTTCCACTTCTTCTGAACCTCTGACCTCGCTTCCGCACTTAGTACACAGTAAGGCCATCGATGAAGTGTCTCGGCGCTGGGATAGCCTGTTCTGTTGTTTCGATACTACGATACTTCAACAACCCTGGCCTGAGATCCATCATTATAGTCCGTCGGGGCCCATTCATCAATCCATGCCCACACACTGCCTCGGAACGTCAGGTGCTTTTTCCGACATACCTTTCGTACCTGATTGATATATCAAATCACAGTCTTCTTTACCTTTCTCTTCATTACTTTAGCTTTCTTTGTCAACGATCATCTTGTTGCCATTGTTGTTGATCAAGTCAGATTGGATCTTACAATTCCCGTTTCTACCCAAACTCTAAAACGAGGAGTGCCATACGCCGGAGCTATCACCGAGCCGGTCTGGAGGTCAGCTGCATGATCCCACGAGGACAAGAGTGTGGACAAGAGTCGGGGATTTGGGGGTCTGATCTTCCTCACATACGTGTGTAACCGCTCCCGCGCAAGCCAATCTGACATCGGCGAATGTCAGTCCATGAGCTCCATGCTGCTACATGCCGTGAGACTCGAACGATCCTACACACTGGCCACCACCACTGTTGCTGCAGCCTGAATCTCTCGACTTTTCCGAGCTCAATCGGGGTACATGGTTGTTGCTTTTTGTCCATCTTTTGCACGACCATCGCATCCATCTCCATTTTCCAAATTCTCATTGTCTGGATCTTGGACCCGACTATTCAGCCCCAACTCAAAACTTCAACCAACGTCCGAAAGGGGTTGCTCGTCTCTTTAGTCAGTCTGAATCGGCGACTAATAAGAACTAAGCACAGCCAACGGCACCCAAAGTCAGCCATCAGCCATCAGCCATTCGGCCAACCATAAGCGAAGGAACCGCCTCACACCTCTAATTGCTGACACTACCTTACACGACAATCTCAGGCGCCTTGGTATATCACTTCACGGGCCCCCTTGGCCGAACGCCGTGAGGCTCAATTGCTCCTTCAACATCGGACGGTGGACGGTGGATGACTCGATCGATTCGAACGGGTATCACAGTTCCAAATAATCATTTTACTTGGCGAAAGAGGAGGGCGAACTCAACTCAAGTTCATTTTAGGGACAGACATCTGTACTTCGACGATGGCAACATAGTGTGGCGGAATTTGGATAGGCGACTTCGACATCCGCAATTCTGATATTGTCCAGCACCGGTTGCCCCTTTCTTGGTCAACAACCCGACTCTTCTATTTCGTTTCATATACCAAGAAGGCGGGACTTGGACATCCATCCAGTTTCAAGCAAGCTTTTGAAGAGCTCCTTCCATCCTACATTCTGAGCGCCCCTTCCAACCAGGGCTGGCGTCGACGTCGATGCCAGTCCTTCCTACCATTCTTGACGACATAATGTTCCTCCATTCCGGAGCCAGTCTCCATGGCCACGAGTACTCCGACCGCCAAGCATCCCCGGCCGGTCAACAACACCACCACACTTACAAACGCTCGCCATTATTACGCTCGGCCTTTGCAACGCCCAAGGTCCGCCCGGTCTCGCTCGACGGTGCCAGACCATCGCTCGCTTCTGAACCCGCCAGACGACCGTTCTCAGACCTTGTCGTGCGCCTACCGGAACCCGTGGTCCGCTTCGTGGAACCCGAGGACAAGGAGACGCTCTGCACGCCCATGACCGAGGATGCGGTGTCGATCATGTCCGAGTCCGAGCTCAGCGACGGCTCCCACGCCCCCTCGGAGGCGCCGACTGTGACGCCCTCGGAAACGACACCTAAGCGCAGGCGGAGTCGGGCGTCGAGTCGCGCTTCTAGGACAAAGACAACGACGAAACTCGCTCTGGCATACCCTGCCCCCAGGTTCGCGGGCAAGAAGCGGGTGGTGCAGAAGGTCTCGCCCAAGCTGTTCCTGCAGCTGCAGGAGGTATCGCTTAACAAGCGTCCGAGGCCGGTCATCGACGTCTTTCCCTCGTCGCGGATAGCTGGGCCCGTGATAGCTCCACGGCTCGCGAAGCGGTTTCCTGGACTGTTTGGCCCCAAGGGAGAGCTGGGGTCTGCGGATGTCGTGCTGATGAGGAGCGAGGACTACGATACCGTGTCGGACGATGTGGATAGCGAAGATGAGGAGGGCAGGCTGGAGCAGAGGCAGCCGGTCGCTGTGTTGAGTCCGGTGAGGAAGTCAGACCGGACGGAGATTGTGCTGGACGATGGATCTGTGTGGGTTGCTAGGCCATTGCCTACGGGGTCCTTCGAGTTCGCCCGCACGGATGAATGTGGAAATACGACTACGGCGCGGTGGGTACGGAGACCCGTCTCGAAGAGTGTCCCGGCTCAAGCACCTACAGAGTCAGCACCCAAAGCTGGACGGACGACACCCGAGTCTGCAGACGTGAAGTACACCTTCAGCATCATCAACCCGGACACGCGGCGGCACCCCATCATGGCGACTTTGACGCCACAATTCCTCGACATCCAAGACACATACACATCAGTCTCGACCTCCTCAGGCCGGTACCCACCCTGCCGACCTCTGTCCCGCGCAGTCACAGTAAACGTAGCCCAACAGCTGTCAACCACATCGCCCTCCAAACCCGCCCTCTCCCGCTCCGTCTCCTCCTCAGCAGCAGAAGCAGAAAGCGAAGCCCGCCGCGTCGCCACCCCAGAGCCGGAGACAGATCGCACAACGCACCCAATTGACGAATGCACCAAGCTCCTCATCTCAGTAACCGCAGTCTTCCTCGCCCTCGAGTCGGGATGGTCCCCTTACTTCCGTTCCCACTCCCACCACACCACAGCAGCAGCAGCCGAGCACCACGGATCTCCCCCCACCGAACCCAGCATAACCTCGACCATAACCGACATCCCCGCCCGGTGCAGCCGGCCCTCCCGCAACCGACGACGCAACAGCTCGGACGACTACCATCCCCCGCCAAAGACGATTGCGTCCCGGGATTGCTCCCCCGGCGGCAGCTTCATCTCCCCATCAGCCGCGCCGCCCCCGGCCTGGTGGGAGGCACCCCCGTCTCCCCAGCCATCCAATTGCCCGAGCTCAACGCCCACGCGCCCCGCAGCCCGCCGCGCGACCAGCACCGGAGCGGCATTCATGCAACGCACGCGGATCGCATCGGCCCAGCAACAGTTGGAGTCGAGCGACAGCGAGCACCACCGCCCGCCCTCTACCCGCAAGTCCTCCTCGCGACGGCCGCGGATCCTAAGCCACAGCAGCTCGCACGCTGAGGAGAAGCGCGACAAGCAACTCCGCCACCAGAGCTTACCCCTCTCGGTGCCTATCCCATCGAGCCCAACCCTGCCAGCGGAATTCCAATCCCCTCATATCCACCCCCAAGCAATGGACAAAGTAATCGTCTCCCTCAACCACACCACCCAACCCCCAGATTCCCCCACCCCCACCGCCCCATCGCACACCCTCTCCTCCTCATCCCCCTCCCACCGCGAGCGCAAGACGCAGAGCGCGTACTACACCCTCTCGGCGCCAATGGTGACGATCCACTCGAACCAAACCATGGACCACAACTCTCAATTTCAATCTCAATCTCAGCACTACAACCACAACATATCCCTCCTAGCCGTCCCGGCACCGCCGAGAGTTAGTCTCGAGGTTAATGAGAGGTATAAGATGCCCCCCGCGGTGACAGTCGAGCGACAACGAGGCACAGAAAGGGGTTTCGGCGGGAAGATGAGGAGTCTGGGACAGTGGTTTCGGCGGTTGGGACATGCACACGGAGGACACGGACAGGAGCAGAGGGGACGGTAGGGTTGTCGCTTGTTCTCTTGCTGCGGGGTTTGTTGTCATTGTTTTGGGTGGGGAAGGGGGAGGGGGGAGGGGGAGGGGGGTGAGGAGATTGAGATGGTGTGAGATGATGTTGTGATAGGAGATGGTCTGAGATGGGTATAGGGTAGGAGAAAGCGGATGCTGAAATGCTGTGAGATTGCCAAGCAAGGAGTCCGGTATGATGAAGAGGAGAGGAAAGGAGAAAATTGAAGCCTTGTAACAATACGCTTATACCCCCCCATTCGCTTGTTTTGTTTGTTTCAGATAGTATCAATAGCTCGTTGGGTGAGGCCCACGAGGGTGTACAACACTTTACATGACTTTGGTTGACAGCGACTCCAATGTTAGTTCAGTCGGCAGCTTCATCTCACTGATCCTAGCGGTCCAGTATGACCGATTAATTTCTTTCGATGTCCTGCCAGCGGGTGTTGGTGTAAGGTCCGTTGTCATAAGCATCTTCAACGGATAAGTTGTTTAAGTGTGTCTCGTCGTCGATGGCAAGGGGCAGTACTGGACCAGTCTCTACCTGATTTTCTTGCTTCTATGATCCAGCACTTCATCTCAATGTTGATCTGCCGCCATCCTCTCTGCGTATTTCATCTTGTCCCGTTAGACATGGTTATTTTATCGTTGTCTAGGTGGCCGACTTCAACTACCTCTGGTATCGTTCTCGTCCTCGTCCAGCCACTTCAGCCCGCTCCACCAATCACATCCCTCCCCTCGCTCCACCTTGTCTCCCGCTCCATCCCGTCCGATCCGGTGTTCAACCACCCTTGAGACAAACTAACCGGACCGTCCTTCATCAAATAAGAGAGGTTCCGTGGTCCAGTGGTCAAGACTCATCGTTGTGGTTCCTCTTCAACACCTCCGATGCAACCCGTGTTCGATTCACGGCGGAGCCATCAAAACCACCCTCTCGGGTTCCCTTTTGCTGGATCAGTTGGTGATGGCTTCTTTTTTGGCTGCAGCGAGGCGTTCCTTCCTTTTTTGTTTTTTGGGGTGTTGGTCGCTCCTTCCTCGATTGAAGGGAAATTGGAAGGGGTGCATGCAGCTTGGGGTTCTTTCCTTTTTGCACTTGAAATTTTTTACGGGCGGCGCTTCCCTTCTAATTTTTGGGCAACGGTCGCGTCGCGCTTTTTCAATTGAATTGACTTTTCAAATTGAATTCGTTCAATCACCATCCACCATGTCGCGATGACCTCACAAACAGAGACCAAGGTCTGCATCCGCCAGCATCAGGGTGCAGAGGGTTTCAACTGATCAATCATTTCAATTGCCTTTGCTGGTTCAACAACTCTGCATGCTCTCCTTCTAAGTTCTAGACTCTATCCCGCTTCTCATTTATCCTCACACGTGCTCTTCGCAATCAACAGCAACCTGTTGATCTTCCCTGCGCCTAATCATACCAAATAGCATTCATCCCAAACCCAGGCTCGGGTATCCTCACCCTCGCAACGCGATGCAGCACCTCCTCATTCCACCGGTACACCTCAACCCAGCCCTCCTGATCATCGGTAATAGCAACCCACTCGTCGCTCCACGGACACGGAGACACGGCATTGCTGTGCCCGCCGCTCGTCGGCGTCGGCATGAGGCACAGCTGCTCCTCGATGCTCCCGCACTCCCGCAGCCTGAACGCGGCCACGTACCCGGCCAGGTCGAACTTGTTCGCCCTCGCCGACGCGAACATGTACTTCCCGCTGCTCGTCACGGCGCACACGTCGGACCTGTACAGGCCCTTCCCCGTCTCCCTGTCTTTCGCGACGATGCCCGGCGGGATGAGCGGGAAGGAATGGTGCGTATACACGGGACAGTGCGTGACGGGGTCGATGACGTACTCCAGCAACCTGTTCCCTGCCTCCATGAGGACGTACAGGTACTGCCCCGACGGGTGCATGGCTATCCATCTGGGGTGATCGAGGGGATCGGGCGCGTACAAGCGGGAGACGAGCTCGACGGTGCCGTCGGCATTCTTGCGGTGCGTCCAGATGGAGTTGCCCGTCAGGTCGGCCGAGTAGAGGTACTCCTCCGCCGGGTCGAAAACCATGCCGTGGATGCCGGTTTCCGGGGCGTAGGGGTAGTTCTGGACATTCTTCTCGAGGGCGCCCGAGGGGGAGACGGAGAAGACGTTGCCGTAGCCTGCGTGCTTGTAGAAGGGATTGCAGTAGACGTGGTAGGGGGCTTTCTGCGCGGCGAGGAGGAAGATGGCGCGGGTGTTGGTTGTGGGGGATTGGGCTTGGGCTGGACAAAGGATCAATGTCAGTGCATTGGCCCTGGGGAGAGGATGAGGATGGGGTGGGAAGACTTACGGTCACCCCCGATCGGATGCGACGCCTCGTGCACAATCTCAGTCGGGCTCTTGACGGCGAAGCTGTTCCACTTCTTCATGGCCGCGCCATAGATGTTCTTCCTCTTGTGGTCGAAGGTCATCCATGATATCGGCTCGTCCTCGGGGATGGGCGTGCGCTTCACCAGGTCGAGGGTCAACTTCTCGTCGTCGAAGGCGACGGTGAAGATGGCGCCCGGGGGCGTCCATGTCCCTATCATCAAGTGGTGGATCGGCATCTTGGAGTGACGTCGGTACGTGGTGGCTTGCGGGAAGAGTCTGGGGAGAGCTGTGCGGCGGGCAGTTCTCGCGATCATACGACACGGCAAGCTGACGGTAAGTGTTCACGATGGTTTGAGACGGATTGTTTACAGTTTCTCCTCAAGCGCTCTCGAGAAACTGATTCTAGGAACACAGCCGCAGTTCACGCCGACAACTCGCGCCATGTATACCCCTCCATGTGGATGCCATTCCCATCGTCTCGGTACTGAGATCTGGTTGCTGCGAGGTTGTGTGGGGAAGAAAGTTTCTACGGGGGGCCACGATTTGGGGTTCAAAGTGGCGGGACATCTCAATTGTCCAATGGCGTGGATCGCATTTAACTTCCCCGTTGGAGCTTGCCGTCCTTTCTAGCGCTTGGCGCGGAATTGTGGTGGGGGGCCAGTCATCCGGGTAAAGATTTATTTCACGGTTCACCTGGGCATTGGGTGGCTATGCCGCTGTCGCAAAAGTGCATAGCCGTGGTATCCAATCTGATCTCATCTCGCAGTTGAGTCGACGTTGGACGAGATCAGATCTGGGAGGTATTGAGGATGGCTTTCAGCCAACAACGTATCGCCGGTATTCCTGCGACTAACCGTCCCGCAATGGTTCCGTGTGCGGCGAATGGAGGCGCCGTGAATCGGCTTCATGAAGCCGGATAGGAAATCCCTTGAAAAACCTCAGGCCATGACCGGTGTCCAAGTCTAGGTCGGGTCGGATGCTGATCCGCTTTCGATCCATTCCTGGGAGGATACTGGGGACAAACTGGGGAGCAAACAGGCAAGAGCGGCCTCTGCCCCGTGTGAGTGGCCGTGTGCTTGACTCTGTCTGAGTCGAGTACTGAGTCGGGGGACTAAATATTCCCCGGACACCTTCTCCAACTCTCCACCCCTCCACTCCGATTCTGGCTTCAGAACTACAAGCTGCCGCGATGAGAGTCCGGACCCTGGATATGGCGGGGAAATGACACCACGGAACGCTCTGCCAGTGCAAAGCTGTGTCCTATCACGTCGAGTGCAATTGCAGTGCCGGTGCTGGGGAATATACGCTTGTCGGACAATGAGAGTCAGGCCTATTTAACAGGCGGTAGTTCCCCAGATCTTCAGACCCTTTCCTTGCTCTATCATTCTTGATATATACCAGCTTCACACATCTCACAAGAAGTCTTCTCTTCCTCACTCACCAGCCTCACTACCATATACCCCTTTCCTACACCCCCTATATAAACACCACAACATCACAATGGCTACCAACGGAAACGGCCCCGAGGGCAACAAGGCCAAGCCCGCCCACAGGTTCGACCCAAACTTCACTGACAATGTCGTCAACACCATGGGCCCCAAGATGACCGACCGGAACCGCGTCGTTCTCGGCGCTCTCATCCGCCACCTCCACGACTTCGCCCGCGAAGTCGAGCTCACCATCCCCGAGTGGATGGCCGGTGTTCACTTCGTCAACGCCGTCGGACAGATCTCCACACCGCAGCGTAACGAGGCTCACCGCATCTCCGACATCCTCGGTCTCGAATCGTGAGTTATACTCTGAACATCACCCCTTAAAAACACCCTATTCTAACCTCCTGCCACAGCCTCGTCGACGAGATCGCCCACAAGATCATCTCAGAAGGCGACATCGACCCCACCTCCTCCTCCATCCTTGGCCCCTTCTGGTCGCCCAACGCCCCCTTCCGCGAGAACGGCGGCAGCATCATCCAGGACCCCGTCCCCGCCGGCGGCCGCGTGGCCAAGATGCACGGCGTCATCCGGGACATGACCACCAACCAGCCCATCCCGGGCGCCGTCTTCGACATCTGGCAGGCGTCCGCCAACGGCAAGTACGACTTCCAGGACCCCGAGAACCAGTCGGACAACAACCTGCGCGGCAAGTTCCGCGCCAACGAGAAGGGCGAGTACTGGTTCTACTGCCTCCACCCCACCGCCTACTCCCTCCCCACCGACGGTCCTTCGTACGCCCTGCTCAACCTCATGGATCGCCACCCCATGCGTCCCGCGCACATCCACATCATGGTCACGCACGAGGACTTCCAGGGGTGCACGACCCAGCTCTACCCCAAGGACGACCCGTGGCTGGAGACGGATACCGTCTTTGCTGTCAAGCCGGATCTGATCATTGACTTCCAGCCGTCGAAGGGCGATGACAAGGCCGAGCTTGACTTGGAGTACAATGTCTACCTTGCTCCTAAGGGGTACAAGGGCAAGCAGCTCCCGTAAGCGGGTGGACTGCCTGGCTGGTGAGAGGAGGAAATTTGTATATACCCTGTTTTTGGAGGCTTGTCTCTGGGGTTGAGATAGCTGGTACATTATGAACCTGTTTAGTTTTGCAATTTGAGCATTTACGATCAAAAGCTTTTCCATGTGCCAAGTGAATAAGTGAGTCGGTCGTTATGTCATGATGAGATTTGAATCCCTGAGACTGACTCCAGCATACTAACATCGCCAGCCTGAGATGACCTTTGAAGCCAGTTTCCAGCAAGTTCACCGTCTGAAGCTAGATAGTTACTTGTTCGTCTCCGTGGTCTATACAATCCACACAAAGTATCTGTGAGATCACGTGAGGTCTTGTGGATTGAGAAACGGAGCCTTGCATGCATCCAGCGAGATCGCAGCTGCACCAGATTCAGATGCCGCAGGTTGATGCGGGGCACAAAATCAACGTCACTGCCGCCCCGCCAGTACTCCCGCATCCAAGCAAGGAGAGTTGCCCGAGAAATTGCACAGTTGCCCAGTCCAGATACACATTCTTCTTCAGTTCTTCACAACCGATCGATTGACTCTTCCTCGTTTATGTCACCAGCTATAAACCCCAACCAACCCACCAAACCAGCAAGATCCTACCGCTTCCTAGCCTTCCTTGCCTCTGTACTATTCCTCACGCTGGCCATCCTCTTCGGCTCCCCGACGCCCCTCGTCCCAACCATCCTCTCCCGTCTAACCCGTCTATCCTCCCACTTCCACACCCCCCAAACCGCAACAATGTCCTCCTACAGCAAAGAACTCCTCGTCGCCCAGCTAGCCGTCCAACGCGCCTCCCTCCTCACCCGCCGCGTTTTCCTCGACTCGGCCAAGGGCACGGTGTCCAAGTCCGACGCCTCCCCCGTGACCGTCGGCGACTTCGGCGCCCAGGCCCTCATCATCGCGGCGCTCAAGCACAATTTCCCCGAGGACGAGATTGTCGCCGAGGAAGAGGGGGATAAGCTGCGCGAGGACGACGGGCTGGCCGAGCGCATCTGGGAGCTTGTTAAGGGTACCAAGCTAGATGATGATGAGGCCGAGACAAATGTCCTAGGCGGAGGCGTCGAGTCGAAGGAGAAGATGATCGAGCTGATCGACATGGGAAACAGTAAAGGGGGTCGGAGCGGTAGGATCTGGGCTATCGATCCCATCGACGGGACGAAGGGGTTTCTACGGGGCGGGCAGTACGCCGTTTGTCTGGGACTGATGGTGGATGGGGATGTCAAGGTCGGTGTGCTGGGCTGCCCTAACCTGCCGGTTGACGATGCCGCTCCGCTAAGCGCGGATGTGGGGGCTGGTGGGAGCGATGAGGAGGAGGGACGGGGTGTCATCTTTTCTGCTGTGCTGGGTGAGGGTGCTACGTCTAGGCCGCTTACGAGGGGTGGGTTGGCGGCAGGGAAGGCGATTGCTATGAAGCCTGTTACTGAGCTCAGCTCGGCGAGTTTCTGTGAGAGTGTCGAGGCGGGACATAGCAACCAGGGAGATTCGGCCAAGATCGCGAATGGGTTGGGGATCACGAAGCCTAGTGTGCGGATGGATAGCCAGGCGAAGTATGGCAGTATTGCCAGGGGCGCGGGGGATATTTACCTCCGCCTGCCGGTTAGCAAGACGTATGTGGAGAAGATATGGGATCATGCTGCTGGAGACTTGATTGTACGGGAGGCTGGGGGCGAGGTCACGGATGTCCTTGGCCGGAGACTGGACTTCGGACATGGACGGACGCTGGCGGAGAACAAGGGCGTTATTGCTGCTCCCAAGGCGGTTCATGGCGAGGTGCTGAAGGTTGTGCAGGAGGTGCTGGGTGTGCAGGGACAGTAGAGGGTTGAGATAAAAGTACAGTTTATATGATATGGCACAGCCGTCCAGCCGCAACAAAGGCGCTAGATGGACGATTTCTAGTTGTACAGTAACGCAACCACACCCAATGCAGCGATAGCAGCACCACCGCCACCAGACCTGATATACAACCACGCCCCCTCGTCCAACAGATCCTCTACTTGATCTTCTTCTGCTTCAACTTGATCGTCTCCTCATTGACAAAGATGCCCTTCCCCTTGTACGGCTCGGGCACCCTCCACCGTCGGATGCGCGCGGCGAACGACATCAGCTCCTCCCTGTGGATGCCCTCCAACAAGATACGCGTCGGCTGCGGCGCGCTGGCGCTTATCCCCTTGGGGCAGCCCATCTCGACGGGGTGCGAGAAGCCGAGCTTCAGGATGACGAACTGCTGGCCCGGGTACTCCTCCAGCGCGGGCCGCGCCTCGACCGTGGCCCTGTAGCCGATTCCCACCAGGCGGAGGACGGCGGTGTGGCCCTCTGATACGCCTAGGATGTGTTTTTGGAGGTAGGCCCAGGTTGTGCCTTGGGGGGAAGGAGGTGTGTTAGTTGGGTTGGTATGGAAGGGGACGGGGAGGGAGGACGGAAGACGTACCCCACATCTCGCGCTGGTTCTTCTCTTCCGTGTTCTCTACGCTCAGGACGGCTCGTCTTGCTGCGGCATCGTGGTCGATCTTGAGGTAGGGCGGTATCTCGAGGTTGAGCTCTCCTAACGGGCCGGTGACGGTAACCGTCCTCTTCGGTTCAATCCTCCAGTTTGTGGGATCCTTCTTTATCTTGGGCTCGCCGATGAGGAGCTCAACGCCGGGCGGTATCGAGATGGGCGTCCGGCCCAGCTTGGACGGTCGGCATGTGGTCGAGGAGAAGGGGCGGCGGCTTTGGAGGGCCGGGACGAGGAAGGATGGAAGGGTTGTTGATTGTGATGAGGCAGCAGCAGCCTTTTCCAAAGCGCTTCTCCTACATGGCGCGAACATTGTGGCTGGTCTGGACGGTTGACTATTTCCAATCTTCCCCTGATACGGCGCGATGCTGTCGATGGGATTGAAGCTCCAAAAATGTTCTGGCTTGGTCCGTGCACCAAACGCCAGGTTGATGTGGGTCAATTTCGGGGTGAGCTCGGTGAGTGGGAGGTATAGACGTCTAGGTCAAAGCTCTCGGTGAGCGACGGTGTGCGTCAACGACACTCGTTCCGCAACTCGGAATTTTATGAATCCTTAAGGTGATATAAGATTGGAAACTCTAAGTCCCTACCTTATCCAGCATCTGCTAGCCATCGTAAGGGAACAGCTAAAGAAATTGTCAGCACCCGAATCAAGACATCCCTTGAAGACATCAGGCAGTATAGGGTAGACTGGGCATTTCGATTCAGGCCTGGGAGATCTGCGTCCTTCGCATCCTTAGTCTACAGCACAATGAAGGTAAAGTGAGGTTGTGCTGAAACCAATCTTAGCCTCTCTCAGTTCCAACTCGCTTGACACTATGGGCTCAGGTGTCAAGTACAGTTGAGTAAGGTTCGGACCGTACACGGTCGTGCCTTCCCCAAAAAGTCTAAACCGCCCCCGTGCCTTCCACGTCAAACACTATCGTGCCTTCCCTTTGGGTCACCTTTGGCTCCTTCCCTTTCACTCCTTCCTCTTTCTGTGTAACCGGCAGGAACGGCTACAAGATGGGCTCCTACCTTTGATTTCAATCCTGGTTTCTTCAACCGAACATCCCATCGTCTTCTCCCACCTCAGTTCCAAAACGATCGGACGTCCGCCAGCCATGATGGTGCAAGTACACCGCTCCAACGCCTTCAACAGCCTGAGGCTAGGCCTCACTCTCCTAGCCCTCTTCTCTCCCACCGTCCTCTCCTTCTCATGGAGAAACGAAGTCAGAGCATCTGCTCCGCTGCAATCACTTCACAACCGCACAGAGGCACAAGTGCCCCGGGGCAGTATGGAACAGGTCTATGCCGTCGCCCTGAACGAGCTGAAAGAACTGGAATCGCAACCACTCTGCCACCGAGTAGCGGCGCGCCTGCTGGTGAACAACTGCCAACTCCTCGAGGGCAGAGACGAAGCCACCGTCCACACGGACAGCGGCCGTCAGCTACGGGATTTCATCGACTCCTACGCCGCGAGTCTCGCGATATGTGATCTCGAGCGAGGCTCGTTCAACATTCCCCGCGAATGCACCAAGTTCCGGGAGCCGGCGCTGAGCCAGCTTGAAGTGCGTAACGAGGCGTACATGCACGTCACAACCAAAGAGATCGACCTGTGTCTCTCCGCCCTGGGCGTGTCGGACTCGGCGTGGAATACATGGGTCAGCTACCGGCACAAGACCTTCCGTTTCTGCGAAGCAGCCAGAGCGGACAACGGAAAGAGTAACGTCTCCCTCTCCCTCATTCCATTATCAATCTCTTACTAACACTCCCCCGCCAGCGTCAACAATCCACCTCCACCAACGCCTAACCAAGATCCTCTCCAACCTAACAACCAGCATCGAAACCGAGCTCCACTCCTGCCTGGCCGACCTCGACGCCCGCGCCCGCCTCGCCGCCGAGCGCATCGACAGACTCAACCCGCACATCGACAGCCTCCACGACCGGTTAGCCGCCGTCCAGCACTACCTCGCGCGCGACGTCGCCCAGGCGGCCGCGGCGTCCGACACCCTCGTCAGGTCCGGCGCGGAGCACGCCGCCAACCTCGAGCAGATGCTTGCCGTCCTCCTCCGGACGGTGATGGACAGCAACGCCGACCTCGCCGCCGCCCACTCCGAGTCTCTCTCTCTCGTGACCCGCAGGGCCAGCGACGAACTCGGCGCTTTCGTCGGCGTCGTTGCTTCCGCTGCCGCGAGTTCGCTGGCGCTGCAAAACCAGATCGAGCTAAGTCGGCACCAAGCGGATGCCCTTGCCCAGCGTCAGGAAAAATTGGAGAGTAACCTCGACCGGCTCATCTCCGCCTCGGAAACTCTGGCGTCTCACCAGGCGGCGCACTCCCACCTCCTCCAGCAGGCGAGCAACATCACCTCCGAGCTCCTCGACGGGCTCGAGTCCACCGCCAGCGCCGCGACGCGGATCGGGAAGTCCGTGTTCGATTACACCGCCACGCAGTCGAACTGGTGGCCGTACGTCGTCTGCCCTACCGTGTCGCTGGTCATGGGGTCGTATGGGCTTCCGCCTTCGATCGTGCGGAACTTGGGGCTCGTGGTGGTGGGGGAGGTATTTGGGTTCGTGGTGGCGAGCTTTGATGATATTCGGAGGACGTTTGGGGAACTGGGGATGTGCACTGTGGTTGCTGAGGACAGTGGCGAGGGGCCGGATGATGGGGAGGGGTTTGGGAAGAGCGTGTTTGATGGGTTCAATGGGACAGGGATGACGGGTGCGGGCGATATCTAGGATGATGTGCGCTGCACGACTAAACGCTGCTTCGAGAGATCCGGGGAACGTGGGACTGCTGTGACAGTTAGGACGCGGATGACTTGGAAGGCTGGGAGACGATGTAGCGGGATCATTTTCTAAGCCGAAGGACATGATCATGGCTTTGATGAGAGCGGGAAACCGAGAGAGATCTGACAACATGGGAACAGGGCATATCTGGGAGTTGGGGAACACATCACTTACTCTGGGCAAACGACTTACGGATCCTCACATACGGTGGCTTTCATGAACACAGCTACAGTATCTCGGTTTAGACACTTTTTTTCAAGACGAAGCAATACGTATTTCATAGTTAAGATGCCGTTTATAACCATTATGCATCTATGATTACGCTCCGGCCCTTCGCCGTGATCATGGAAGATGTCCCTAATAATAGCAATCTATGCCTTCAGTGAGACCCCCAAACTCCAGAAAGCAAAACCCCATAACTCCAGTAAATGCAAATGCTCCCTTTGCCAATCCAATGCCATCCATATGCCTAACCCAGCCCAAACTCCTTAACCCCGTCCCCATCCATAACTATTATGAGGCAAATCAACGCAACGCTTAGTCGGTCGGTAAATGCCCAACCAGCTAACCTAAAACCCACCACACCCACCATCCTGCCATCACCTTAGGCAGCTCACTCAATACTCAGCTTCGTAATGCCATCATTAGTATCCATCATCCCCTGCAGTCCCACCCGACCACCCACGGTCTTCCCGGCATGTCCGTTCCCTCCTCCTCCCTGTCCTCCTCCCGGTGGTCCTCCTCCACCACCGTTCCTCCCGCCTTCACTCTTCCCCGTGCTGGTTCCGTCCCCCCCCACGCTCCCCGGCCTGCTCCCCCAGGGTGCCACGTCCCGCTGCAGCGGACTCTGCATGATAGGACTGTTATGCACGCTCATACCCGGGCTGACGGCCCTCCGCTTGAAGCTGACCGGGTCGAGGTCGTCGTCGCGCCTGCGCTTGGAGTTTATGCGTCTCGTGATCTCGGCCGCGCTGGGCGGGAGGGCGGAGGGGGCGGTGACGTAACCCCCCGCTGACGTGGTGACGAGGGGTTGGGAGCCGGGGGTGTCGTTGCCGGAGGAGCTGGATGTTATCTGACCCGGTAGGGCGAAGGGGTTGTTGTTGGTCGTGCCGCCGGAGGAGGAGGCTTGGGAGGGGGAGTCCATGTTGATGTCCTCCGTCGACAGACCGGCCGATGATGCGCGGGGGCCCGGGCCGAAAAGTGGGGGAGGGGGCGTGGTGCGGTGTCCTCCGGGGAAGGTATCCCAGAAGTCCTTGCCCTTGGAGTTGCGGAGGGCTTGCTGCTTGAAGGAAGAGGAGAGGCCGAGGCCTGGCGGACCGCCGATGGAGGAGGGGTCCATCATCATTGCGTCCTCGGGGATGTCGTCTAGGTCCTTGTTGTCGCCTAGCGAGGCAAGTTGCGGGGAGGAGAGGGTGGAGGAGGGGTAGGTATCGAGGTCGGACTCGCGGACTTGGCGGACGACTTCTGCTTCGCGGCGGAACTCGGCTTCGACCGGGGCGGATTCTTCGGCTAGGGCGGCGCGGATGCGGGCGAAGCCTTTTGTTTTGGGCTGGGAGGGTGGTTAGATGGGGCTTCAGGGGAGAGGAGGGGATAGTGTACTTACAAGAAGGTTACCGCGTCTGGTGACGGCACGCTTGATCACGCTGGGACGCGAGGGGCTGTCGACGCTGCCGTCGGGCAGGGGTTGTCTGTTGTCATCGCTCTCGCTGCCGGAAATGTTCAGCTGGTTTGCGGCCCAGCTGATGCTCTCCCGGCGGGCGTGGTCCCCGATCTCCTTGGGCACCATGTTGTTGGGCGGGGATTTGGAGAGTGCAGGTTGCGGGATGACGGAGCTGAAACCAAGGCCAAGCGGGCCTCGCAGCTTCTTGCGCGGTTGTTTCGGCCGCCGTTGCGGGCGCTGGAAGCTCAGAAGGCTATTGACGGCTGGAGACCCTCCCGGCATCCACGGGGCGCCGGCTGTTGGGTGAAGGGGATTTTGCGACGTCCTATTCACTTGCGGTGTAGTGATGTAACTGTCGTCCATCATTTCGTCGTCCATGTATTCGTCGTCGTCTGACGTGCTAGACGAGTCGGAGCACATGTGCATGTTGCTACCGAGCGAGCTCGAAACGGTGGAGCGCTCTTGGTGGTTGCTCATGACGGACCAGAGTGAAGTCGAGCTCTGTTCCGCGTTTCCATAGTCACCAACTCTTCTGCCTGGTATGTTCATAGCTCGACTGCCGATGGTGGGAGAAGAGTCTGGCGAGTTGTGGTCTGCTAGAGTCGAGTGGTGCAAGCTCGTAGCTGCTCGGGAGAAATCGAGGCCTCGAGACCTGCGCGGTAGAATGTTCGGCGAAGCATAGATGTGCGCGTGGTCGAGCTTCGGAGACAGAGGAGCGGGCTTGACGTATGGCGGTTGTGTCTGAGCGGGTGAGGCTGCCCTGGGGATATGTTCTTGGGGCAGTTGTATCGAAAGGCCCCGAAGGGAGGTGAAGCCGGCACGGATGGGAGTGGATGGTACGGATGCCGTGATGCTGCTATTCGCTGAGCTGCCGTCCCGGATGGCGTTGTCGTCCTTGGACTGGCGTCGTGATGCTTCGACGATGTGCGGAGACGGTGATAGCTTCCCAGGTGTTCCTCCCCCGTCCGACAGAGAGCGGGTCTTGGATAATGGCGACTTTGCCATGCGTATTCCAAGGCCGGAGCTGTCGATCGCTGTGTCCGCCTTTCCTTCCACGTCCTCCATCACGGCGATATCGTCGAAATCCACCTCCGACATTGTGTTGTTTCTGTGTTCGTTATGCTCCGGAACTTCCACTCTCGCTATTTCAAGTACGCGTTTGCTGCTCAACAGATCGTCATTGTGCCTTGGTCGTTTAATTCAAGTCGACCGAAAGATTGGAAAGTGTGCAGTAGTTTCGGAATGTATATATGGCCTGTGAAAAAGTCACGTCTTTGTAACAAGAGACTTATCAGAATTCGGTTGAGATGGAAAGCACTTTAGAACGACAACGATAAGACGCGAAGGGACACAATGGATCTGGAACCTTAACGGTGTTTGTCCACCCCTGCTACGCGGCTCGGTGGGTTAGAGCAGGCTTGGTGGAGCTCATTGGATGATGCCAAGACTTCCCGCATCCCTGTCCCCGTCAGGGCCGGAACAGTCTGCCAAATTCCAATGCATCCCTTCAATTCTTTGAGCTTCAAACATCGCTTTTCGCCATGCACGCATTCTATTTGGGCTCTAAACCTGCAATCTGCTATCATGACTTCATATCCTCTCTGTTATCCAAAATCTAAGCCTTTGTGCCAAACGCCTTGTCAAATCCAGTCAAGGTAAACCGGTACTTGACATCCCCCTTCTGCACCCGCTCAACAGCTTGCCTGCAACCGTCCTCCGAGATATCAATCGTCTCAACCACGGGCCTGACCCCCTTATCCGCCGCAAGCTGCAGCATCTCCTCCATCTCCTGGTGGTTGCCCAAATGGCTACCCGTGATTCTCGCACCATTAGTAGTAAACGCCATCGGCATCAGACTCGGCAGCGGCTCATCACCCAGCCCAACCATGTGGAAGTCCCCTCCCACCTTCAGCGTGCTCATGTACTGCTTCAGGTCCATCTTGTGCGTCGCGTCCGACGCGTTGAGGATCATGTCGAACTGGTACTTGTACTTGTCCGCCCAACCCTCTTCCGTTGTGACTATGACGCCGTCGGCGCCGAGCCTCTTCGCGTCTTCGACCTTGTGCGGCGAGTGCGTCATGGCGTACGTCTCGGCGCCGAGGGCCTTGCTCCATTGGATGGCGAGGTGGCCCAGCCCGCCGATGCCGAGGACGGCCACCTTGCTACCCTTGCCGATGCGCGCCCGGACGAGGGGCGAGTAGGTCGTTATGCCGGCGCAGAGCAGGGGGGCGGCCTCGTGGCTGGGCAGGGCGTCGGGGATCTTGAAGACGAAGTACTCGTGTGCGCGGATGTGGCTCGACCAGCCGCCGTGGGCTGTGCTGCCGTCTGGGTACTTGGCGTTGTATGTGTCTGCGGTTTTGTTAGCTGACATTCACACCTTTCCAAGATAGGGAAACACATACCAACCCAGTGAGGGCAGTAGTTCTCGTTTTTGCTCTTGCACAGGTCGCACTTCAAGCACGCCCACACTTCGGCGCCGACACCGACGCGGTCACCCTCCTTGATGAGGGTCACGTCCTTGCCGACGCGGACGGCCTTACCGACGACCTCGTGGCCAACGCAAAGGGGTCCCTCGAAGTCACCCCAGCCGCCGGTCACTGTGTGCACGTCGGAGCCGCAGACGCCGCAGCACTCAATTTCGACATCGACGTCGTGGTCCTCGAAGGGCTTGGGCGTGAGCTCCTGCTTCTTGAAGTTCTCCCACGTCTTGGGGGAGTCGACGCAGAAGCCGGTAAAGGTATCCGGGTAGCCCATTGTGTCAATGTGTATTCGTGGATAGGTATGTTAGGTGTTCTTAAGTGATGTATTAACAGGTGTAGAAACGGTCTAAGGGGTATCAATGGCTTGAATTGCAGGTTCAAAGAGAGTCGGTAGGTTATGATACACCTCTTATACTAACCCATCTCTATCGCTTCCCTAATGACGTCTACGACTCCATAGAAGGCCATCGATGTATGCTAGCGCGTTAACTCCCGAATATCTGTGGCCGTGTGGGTATCTCGAGCAAAACACCACATATCTTTGGTCGGCACGTATCCGCTCGAGAATCAATGACGAACCAGAACCAGCAACCTCTCTTATCACCTCGGTCAATCAGTAAGCCCAACACGCCATCCAGGAGTTAAGACCTGAATTGCAGGAACCGTCACCATGACGGGACGCCGTTGGCCACCAACCTTTCCCAGGGACAAGAAACTGTGGTATTTGTTCTTCAAGAGGCAAAGTTTGCGATTAAGTTTTCTATCCTGCATATCACTACCGGTCGCAACGGCTAACCAGTCGCCTACCACAGTACTGTACAAGCACCGGAAGGATGGCCATCCATGACGGCGTCAGAGCTTAAATCCGACGTTGAATTGACGTCAGTATTGGCGGGCCCCGCTCCGGTCTCGCCAAGCCTCAATTGGAGGAGCTCCTACCCCTGCGCTTGCCGTCAACCCCTCATTGAAGCTTTGGCGGGTCCCGCGGGGCCGTCTGTCGCTCCCTCTCGGCAACGAGATGCCGCCGCCGAACAGTGAACGTGTAATCTGATCTTGTCTCCCAGCAACAAATCATCTCGTCCCATCTCCCGCTCGTTTGCTTACTGCCATCTGACCTCAACCTCAACCTCTCAGACTGAAAGCAGATGAACACCCTGCGAGCAGCGAGCAGACTCAGACAACAGCTCTCCTTCTTCTTCCCCAGAACAACAGCCTCAACCACCACCACCACCAAGTCAGCAGCTTTCATCCGCCCCCTCGCGACAATGGCCTCCACAACCTCCACCTCGAACTACAAGTTCAACCACTCCATGATCCGCGTCAAGGACCCCGAGAAGTCGGGTAAGTAACCCTCTCTCCCAGTCCCTCTCCCCCCTCCACCCACCCGTCACTAACTTTATCTTCCCTCCATAGTAAAATTCTACAACCACCTCGGCCTAACCCTCCTCAAGAAACTCACCTTCCCCGACGCCAAATTCGACCTCTACTTCCTAGGTTACGACTCTCCCCAATCCCCCAGCCACGGCAACGAGATCTGGGACCGTGAGGGCCTGATCGAGCTGACGCACAACTACGGCACCGAGTCGGACCCGGAGTACAAAGTCAACAACGGCAACCGCGATCCCGACAGGGGGTTCGGGCACACGTGTATCTCGGTGGACAACATCCAGGCCGCGTGCAAGCGGATCGAGGATGCAGGCTACAAGTTCCAGAAGAAGCTGACGGACGGGAGGATGAGGCACATTGCGTTTGTGCTGGATCCGGATGAGTACTGGGTTGAGGTTATTGGGCAGAAGCCGGTGGAGGAGACGGAGGGGGTGACGACGACGGATACGGCTACTTATAAGATGGTATGTTTGGTTGACTTTGGGCAGGGGAGAATGAATGTTCGGGCTGACAAAAAGAACAGAACCACACCATGCTGCGCATCAAGGACGCCGAGAAGAGCCTCAAGTTCTACCAGGACGTGCTGGGAATGTCGCTGTACCGCACCAACGAGAACGAGAAGAACGGGTTCAATTTGTACTTCCTCGGCTACCCGGGCGAGAAGGGCGTGCCGCAGGGATACCAGGCAGACCGCGAGGGGATCCTCGAGCTGACGTGGAACTACGGGACAGAGAAGGACGAGAAGTTCAGCTACCATGACGGTAACAGCAAGGATAGCGAGGGGAGGCAGGGGTTCGGACACATCTGTAAGTTTGATGCGGAGAGTCGGAGAAGGGAAGAGAGAAAGAGAATGCAGGCTAACAGTGTATACCGTAGGCATCTCTGTCGACAACATCGAGGCCGCGTGCCAGAGGTTCGACGAGAAGGGCGTTACGTGGAAGAAGAAGCTTACTGACGGGCGGATGAAGAACATCGCTTTCGTGCTGGATCCCGACGGCTACTGGATCGAGGTTGTCCAGAACGAGCGGTTCTCGGGGAAAAAGAACTTCTAGACGAGTCATTAGCCAGTGAGTGCTTATGTTGTTGTACAGTTATTGCACCGCTAAGTCCGACTTTCTTGGAATGCACATACAATTCATGCCAGCCATGACTGGACTGTGCGCAATGCAACGTCTCGGGTGCGAATCTCGGAACAGACCAGTGAGAGTAGCGTGTGACCCCAGATTTTAACGATCTGGGGAAAGCCTGTCCAATACGATGATGGCGTGGAATGCGGCGTGCAGTAGCTCTCGCGCGGCGGAACGTGGGGGAGGTTTATGGGAGTGAGGGGTCAATAAGACGTCTGGCTGCCTCATAGGCCGGTCTAGCCTCAACCCCGTGCTTCCGTTCGCGTTTGTCCTCCTGCTTAGAAGATGTTATGACAGGTTCAACTCGGGGCTCGTGTATGTTGAGCGATGTCGCTTTGCTCGAACCTGCACGCCTCGAACCTGCGGGTGTCCTATCTCGCCATACTTGCCTGCTTCTCCCTCATTGGTAACCCCCTCGTTGGTTGGATACTGAATAGCTGTTGCCATTGGGTTAGCAGGTTGCCTTTGTCCGCAGTCCGTCTTACCCTAGTTTGGTCCTTGGCTGTCGAGTGGTAGAAAAGGGAGCAAGCACCGCTGGCGTATACTTATAAGCAGGAGACGCCATCTCAAGACGGCCTCACTCAGCTTCACCTCGTCTCTACCTCTTCCAGACTTTCCAACCGAGCGTCCCTGCAAACACCCATCAACCAGAAAAAGCCAACCACCACAATCGCCATGTCCCCCTCCGCAACCTCAACCACCCCCTCCACCCCCACCCGCCCGCGCATCCTCGTGCCGGAAAAGGTCTCCCCGGACGGCCTAGCCCTGCTCTCCTCCCTCTACGAAGTCGACGTCCGCACCGACCTGTCCGCCTCCGACCTACTCTCCCTCATCCCCGGCTACCAGGCGCTGATCGTCCGGTCCGAGACGAAAGTGACCGCCCCCGTTCTCGCCGCCGGCAAGAAACTGAAAGTCGTCGCGCGCGCCGGCGTGGGCGTGGACAACATCGACGTCGCCGCCGCCACGGCGCAGGGGATCATCGTCGTCAACAGTCCGAGCGGGAACATCGTTGCCGCGGCGGAGCACACCGTTGCGCTGCTGCTTGCTACTGCGAGGAATGTGGGTAGGGCGGACGGGGGAGTTAAGGACGGGAAGTGGGAGCGGGGGAAGTTGGTCGGTGTTGAGGTGGGTAGGAAGACGCTGGGGATTATAGGGTTGGGGAAGGTCGGGATGAAGGTGGCGAGGATGGCGATCGGGTTGGGGATGAAGGTCGTCGCGCTGGATCCGTATGCTAGTCCTGATATCGCGCGGCAGGCTGGGGTGGGACTCGTGGAGGGACTGGGGGAGTTGTTGCCGCAGGTGGACTTTTTGACTATCCATACGCCGCTGTTGGCTAGTACGTTGAATTTGTTGGGGGAGGAGGAGTTCAAGACCATGAAGAAGACGGCGAGGGTGTTGAATGTGGCGCGTGGAGGGGTGTATAACGAAGACGCTCTGCTGAAGGCGCTGGATGAGGGCTGGATTGCGGGCGCGGGGATTGATGTGTACACGAGCGAGCCGCCGGAGGAAGGGTCCAGTGCGGCCAGACTGGCGAGACATCCGAAGGTTGTGGCTACGCCGCATCTTGGGGCTAGTACTGTCGAGGCGCAGGAAAATGTGAGTATGGATGTTTGCGCGCAGGTGTTGGAGATCCTGAGGGGCGGGTTGCCGACTGCGGCTGTTAATGCGCCGTTGATCCTACCGGAAGAGTATAGGAAGTTACAGCCTTTTGTGAGGCTTGTCGAGAGGATGGGAGGGTTGTATACGCAGCATTTTGCGGGCGGGAAGGCGGGGATGATCGGTGGACGGAGGTTCGAGCTGGTGTATCAGGGTGAGCTGGCGGGAATGGGCAACACGAGGCCGCTGTTCGCTGCGCTGGTGAAGGGGCTGGTGAGCAGCATCTCTGACTCGGGTGGGCGAGACGTGAACATCGTCAACGCCACGCTCATTGCTAAGGAGAAGGGCATCATCATCAACGAGTCGCACATCCGCGAGTCCGAGGGGCTGGTGTATGCCTCGCTAGTCACGCTCCGCAGCCACGGTGAGGGCCAGCAGACGCAGGTCATCGACGGGTATGTCAGTGGGAGGAACATCTACATCTCCAAGCTGGACAGGTTTTCGGCCAACTTCACGCCCGAGGGGACGCTGGTGGTGCTGCACAACTACGACGAGCCCGGTAAGATTGGGAGCGTCGGCATGGTGCTCGGCAAGCACAGCGTCAACATTCGGTTTATGCACGTGGCCAGCCTGGACCCCGAGACCAAGATGGAGCTGGAGGCCAAGACGCAGGGCGACGCGGTGTTGGCGTCCGATAACGTTGAGACAAATGGGAAGGGGAATCCAGCAAACGAGGCCCTCATGATCCTGGGCGTTGATGGCGAAGTTACCAAGGAAGTCTTGGAGGACCTTGGCAAGCCCGAGGGTATCTTGAATGTGAGCCTGGTTAGGCTGTGAGTTTAAAGAGACATTGAAGAGATAAATGGCTGCTAGATGGAAGATGGAAGATGGGGGTTTTCCTGGCATAAGTGCTTGTCTGTGAGATGGCCAAAGAGGTGCCAAAACGGTGCTCAATTCAACATTGATGTTTAATGATTGCAGCCAATTCGAGCAGCCAATCATAACCCACGCACAAGCCAATGAATACCCCCGTAGCAGGCGCATACCACAGTATTGCGCTAAAATGATAGCGCGTCATCGGTACTGTCCACTAGCCCCTCAACTGCCAAGAAGTTGGTCGAGACTTCCTCCTGTCTTTATTCAATTCAAATCAAGCTCTCCATCTCCTCTGTCCGGTCCATCTCCGCCACTCATTCTTCCATTCCCGCGGTTTCCATCCACACTCCGTCATCAGAGCAGACCCTGATCGCCCGGGCTTAACTAGGGTCTCAACTAATCTTGGGTGACGATGAATTGAGGTTCGACTGCAGCTTTCAATCTCACCCCTACTGTCCGGCCTCCATCCACCAGATTCGATTCGCCTTTCGACTCAAGCAGCAATGGCTGCAGCCACGACACGAACGCGTGCGGTGAGGCCATCGTCCTCCTCCTCCAGCAATGGCGTCCTCCGAGCCCGACCCGTCGCCCTAGGCCTCGCCAAGGTCCTCTTCATGAGCTTGTTCTCCGTCGTCAAAGTCAAAGCTGCTCCGATCCTGTCGATATTCGAGCATTATCACGATGACGTGCCAGAGGAGGAGGGCGTCGCTCTCTGGGTGCTATATGTCGCGTCTGCCGTACTGGTGCTGCTCGGTGGCGCCTTTGCTGGTCTAACAATTGCGTATGTCTCGTGTTACCATCCAACCAAGCCCCCCTGAATCATCCGTCACCTCCGTGTGACTGTATAAGACTGCTTACTGACGACGCGACCAAACAGTTTAATGGGCCAGGATGGCATCTACCTCCAAGTCCTGTCGAGAGATACCAACGAGCCGCAGCAAAAGAACGCGAAGCGCGTCTACGACTTGCTTGCAAAGGGAAAACACTGGGTGTTAGTCACGCTGCTGCTGTCGAACGTTATCGTCAACGAGACGCTTCCAGTCGTGCTGGACCGATGTCTTGGCGGTGGTGTTGCCGCCGTGATTGGGGCTACCTTCTTGATAGGTACGTCCCTTACAACACTCTACAACAACTAGGTCAGCGCTTGCTAACAAACAACAGTGATCTTTGGCGAGGTCATCCCCCAATCCCTCTGCGTACGATACGGTCTGCAAATCGGCGGCTACATGTCTAAGCCTGTAATGGCTCTGATGTGGCTGATGGCGCCCTTCGCTTGGCCGACTGCGAAACTTCTCGACTGGCTCCTCGGAGAAGACCACGGCACGGTGTACAAGAAGAGCGGATTGAAGACACTCGTCACCTTGCACAAGAACATGGGAGATGTCTCGGAGCGCCTGAACCAGGATGAGGTCACTATCATCAGTGCCGTCTTGGATCTCAAGGCCAAGCCCGTCGAGAGCGTCATGACGCCCATGAGCGACGTGTTCATTATGTCCGAGGACACGGTCCTGGACGAGGAGACGATGGATCTGATCCTCTCCGCCGGTTACTCTAGGATCCCGATCCACGAGCCTGGCAACCCTACCAACTTTGTCGGCATGCTGCTAGTCAAGATTCTCATCACCTACGACCCCGAAGACGCCAAGCTCGTCCGTGAGTTTCCTCTGGCTACGCTACCCGAAACGCGGCCGGAAACGAGCTGCTTGGACATAGTCAACTTCTTCCAGGAGGGCAAGTCACACATGGTTCTCGTCTCAGAGTTCCCGGGTGAGGATCACGGGGCTCTCGGTGTAGTCACGTTGGAAGATGTCATCGAGGAGCTCATCGGCGAGGAGATTATCGATGAGTCGGACGTCTATATCGATGTGCACAAGGCCATCCGCCGCCTCACACCAGCTCCTAAGGCCCGGCTACAGGGGCGGCCGTCGGAAAACCAGACGCCTAAGGGGTCGGACACGGGTATACTAGTCGACACTAGCGACCCGAACGACACCCCGACCGCCCCGAACGGAAAGAGGCCCGGCCCCATAACAGCACAGACCGACGCACATATACTGTCCAGCAGCCCCCGCGCTACAACAATGATGATGCGCCGTAGCTCGGCTGGCATCGATGGCCAACTTGTGAAGTCGACTGTGCCTGTGCGCGCCAACCTGGAAGAGATGCGCCAGCACCTCCGCCACCTTGGCCCCTCCAACCCCGCCACGAACCCGAAGAACACGCGCTCAACAACAGTCAAGATCAAGCCCGGTATCATCACCTCGAACAGGGTGGAGTCAGTGGCAGCAGACCAACTTGAAGAGGTGCCGGTCAACGGCCGACAGGACGACGAGACCACCGCCCTCCTCAACTCGGTGAGCGGCAAGGACGGCATCCAGGCTCTGCACACACACTACGGAACCAGCTCTCCCAAGCCCCAGACTCCTACAAACGCGCCAAACGGCGCTACTGAGGCTGCCGTGCAGGCTGCCCCGGCGGAAGAAGACCTAGCCGACAAGGCCACGCAGACCAAGCCCTTCGCTTCAACAGATGTACTCGGCCTCACACCCATGACTCCCACGGTGAGCAACGAAAGCGTCCACAGTCTGCCCCCGGACTTCGGCACAACCTTACCCAGGCGCAATGTCCGGAGCGGTAGCATCACGGAGAATGTGGTCGAAACCCGCGGTGTGCGCAAGGTCGTGTTGGAAACCACTTCCTCCAACGAGGACGAAGACACCATCATCGTCCGTAGCCCGGACGGCGGATCGCCTAAAGTTAGGGCTGCTAGTCGATCCTCCGGACTGGGTATGTTCGGCAGCAGCAAGACCGATATAGCCGAGGAGGATGAGGACGACGACGAAGACGACGACAGGAAGGACGGAGACGGCGCGGCCGAGAACGGAGGCGGTTCATCCACTGCAAACAACGGCGAGGCAGGGGAATCCAGCACAACAGGCGGGCCCAAGGCACCGGGAAGGAAAAAGAATAATAACAGGCGGAAGAAGAGGAGAGGGGGCAAGTCTTAGGTCGACGAGCTCCCTGTCTTGTTCGAGCAGCTTGGCAGTGGGAGGAGGACTAGTGTATGATACGACGTATGGAGGAGAAAGAAGGCTGTGATTTCAGCGATTTAAGAGAAGGGCGCGTGATGGGATACGGGTTACTGTACAACTTGTTCTGGAGGGGACGTGGGCCTCGGCGAATTATTAACCGCAGGCTGGCAGCGGAGAGTATGGGATTATTGCAGGAGAAAAGCTTATTACCGCACGTTTAAGCAATGGACGCTGTCTTCTCACGTTCCGATGCCATTTCTATCTGCTATGTTTGCCGATATGCACAGTCACTCTCGCCTCTTGGGGTGCTCGCCTCGGCTTGAACTTGCCTTGAACTTCGTGTCGCTGCTATCGACGGCGCTGGTGTTCGTAAGGCAACTAGACTCTAGATGGTAAGAAATCAGCAAGTCAAGGTGATATATACGGAAGTGAAGTGTAGAGGTCTGAAGCCAGGCTGCACACCGCAAGAATGAAGAACAACCCCCTGAATCTCAGCATGAGAAAATCTCCATTGACAGCAGGCAGCTTTTGCAACCCTGAAAAAGCCGATCTAACCCCTAACGCCAAACATCGCATGTTGCTCAACCCTCCCCCTCTCCCTCTATCCTTCTCTACTCCTCCATAGTCTTGACACACTCCCACTCCCCCCTCAAATTCTCCTTCCACAGCGTAACCTTGTTATCCTGCGAGCTCACCGCCAGGACATTCCCGCTCAAGCTCCAGCTAACCCTCCACACCACAGCCTCGAAGTTAAGCGTCTTGCAAGCCCAATCGAAACTCGTCGCGCTCTCGCTCGTCCAGATCCGCACCGTCTTGTCCTGGCCGGCACTAGCGATGTAACTCTTCTGCAACACCGTCGGGCTCCAAGCGACATCCCTCACCCAGTCCGTGTGGCCCGTAAGCGGGTCCCTCTCGAGCTTGTACCCATTGGTAGAGGGGTCGTACACCCAGATCTTGAGCGTGTTGTCGCACCCGCCCGTCACGAAGCGGCGGTTGCCGGCGGCCTGGGGGCCGGGGGAGGAGGAGACGATGCTGCCCGGAGCGGCGGCGGGGGCCCAGGAGACGGCGTTGACGCCCAGGCCGTGGGCGGGGAAGATGGTGTGCTCGAAGGGCGAGGCCGAGGTGGAGTTCTCCTTGAACTCGAGGACGGAGACGCAGCCGTCGCTGCTGGCGCAGGCGAGCAGGCAGCCGGCCTCGTGGGGGGACCAGGAGACGGTGTTGACGGAGGCCTTGTGCAGGGCGAAGTCGTAGATGCGCGACCAGGCGCCTGATGAGGAGGGCTGTTGTTGCTGGTGGGCTGCTTGTTGGGATTGTTGGGAGGCGGGCGCGCCTTCGCGCCAGATAATGACCTTGCCGTCGTAGCCTGCGGAAGCCAAGATGTTGCCGTACTTGGGGTGGGCCCAGGAGACGCACCAGACGGCGCCCTCGTGGCCTTTTAGGGTTTCGAGGAGGCGCTGCTGGTCGCCTTCTAGCTCGAAGATCTTGATTGTGCGGTCCGATGAGCAGGTCGCTAGGCGGCGGCCGTAATAGTCTAGGACTGCGTCGTGCTGGAGGGGGAAGAAGGTTAGATAGCTGATCGGTCGGACTGAGGGGGTGACATGGGAGGTTGAAACGTACAATCATGTCATCGTGGCCGGAATTGGTGATTACTTGCGTACTCGACGCCTAAATCGGTCAGTTAGCAGCAGCTCTGGGCGTCAAGTTCCAATTGCAGCTCGGCTTTGATCGCAGCCAGCTTGAAGTGGTAGGATCAAAGCTCACCATCTTGTCTGATTCTGAGAGTTGTGCGGGGGGAGAAAGGGTGCAATGTGAGGCGTTGAAAGGGTATCGTGGAAATGCACTGCTTGTTTGTTTATGGAGGCCAGATGTTCTGGAGCTTCAAGTGGAAGCCAGGTCGCGGGACAATCTCAATTATGTAAGCTAGCGTAGCTTGCTCAAGGTGACAAGATGTCTTCACCGAAAGTGCACGGTTCGACCTGGCGGCCGTGCGTCCGACGTTGAAGGAGGCACGCTCATTGGCTGCAGTCCTTCTGTCCTCGGCTTTTTAGACAAATAGCCGGCGTCACGAGCTTGAATGTCTTCGCCTCCGGACTTACACATCGCCAACGCCCCTGACGGCCTCATGTTTTGATATCGCGAACTGCGCGCAACACGATGGCCCGCAGATGTTTCCACGCCGTCGATACCTCGCAAGCAAGGCATCTAGTTTCAAATTTATTTCACCTGCTATTCAGCTAAAGCTTTGACCGCGAAACGCTAGCAAATCCGTTGGCCAGAACTGAGAACCAAAAAGCCTACCTCGGCTTCTCTCTCTCTCTTTCTGCTCTCAAACTTCAACTCAACACTCTCCTCCTCATCCAAGCTTTACCAATCTGGAGCTTTGATTTCAGATCTTTTCTTCCATAGACCTTGCTCCCAAACATACGAGTGAGGGATATCTTCCTCCCGCTTCACCGGCTCCAACATCTCTCAGCTACCAAGCTTAACTCACCCAACACCAACGGTCACCATGGCTGACGACATGTGCGGCCCGTCTAACGGCGCGAAGAACCTGCTGTCCCACGTCAATCGGGACCGTAGCCTGCATCAGGATCGCATTGCCGGAGGTCCCAGCGGCGCCAGCCAGGTAGGTCGCATCTCACTCACTCGTCTTGCTCATGTGCTAATCCGCTACAAGTCCTTCCGCAATCAGCGTCTCACTGGCAATGGAGACGCCAACTACGAGTCCTTCCTGTCTGCCCAGGTGGGCGGTCTCCACGCTGGTCCTATCCCTGGCATGACTGAGGAGTTCAGCCAGATGAACCTGGGTCGCCAGGTCGGACCCGGCATGGGACTTGGTAACCAGGCTGTTAACACTATGGATGTTGCCCACGCTCGCGCCGCTAATGCTGGAATGAGCGTTGAGCAGTATCAGCGCTTTCTCCAGGGCATGAACGGACAGCCTGGTGTGGCTCAGTCCAGCATTGCCAATCCATTCCAGCAGACTGGTGGCGTCATGGTCAACCCCCAGACTGTCATGGGTGCTCCCGTTGCTCGCCACACGACTCCCACTGCTCACATGGCTGGCGGCAACTTCATGGCTCAGGGTTTCACCCATCCCATGAGCGGTCCTCTGACGCAACAGACTGGCTCCTTCGCTATGGCCCATTCCTTTGGTCCGGCTGCCACAACCACCTCGCAGTTCAACCCTCAGGCTGCCCAGGCTGATCCAGCCCTGGCTTTCCCGTCCGCTGCCTACGACGCCGCGTTCGCCGAGTTTGACGATGGCGAGTTCGAGGAGGAGGTTGGCAAATGGATGGACAAACATGGTCCTGCCGCTGAGCTCGCCCAGCGCGCCGGTCAGCCCACCGCAGACGAGTGGAACGAGATTGATGCGAACATGCAGCAGATGGCCGATGCCGCCGACGCTGCTCGCGAGGCCGGATCTGTTGGAGCTCATGAGGATGCCCAGGCCAACTCCGACCAGAATAACCTGCAGGCTCAGCAGGAGCTTGTCAAGGCCGCTACCGACATTCTGACCGCTGTCTCTGACAACCAGTCAGACAAGTTCAAGAATTCGACGTTCCTGGAGCTGATGCGCCGCATCCGCGCTGAAGAGATTACCATCCAGAACAACGCACTTGTCGATGTCCAGACCGGGGCCGAGATTCCCATCCCCCCAGCTGCCGACGACGGCCTCGTGCCTCCTACCGCCGGCCCTTCTACTGCCGGCAATGACAACGCTGAATCCGATGCTGGCACCCGTAAGTTTGCGTCAACCATTTCGCTTTGATTCCAACACTAATTCCCCTTCGTTACAAAGCCTGGGCTAACGTGCCCGTGGTCAATCCCTAGGTTGGTGACCCGCAGCATGACCCTCGTTTTGTGTACGCGGCGATCTCCCTTCCGTCTGATGGCTTCGTCTTTGAGGTGCTCCCAGCTGCCCCTGGCTTCACCATCCAGCGCGACGGCGCCCGGAACCCGGCCCTCTGGACTCCTGTCGACAACGGCCGGGCTACCAACAACAACAGGCCCGTCGTCTGGGGTCCTGCCAACAACGGCGGCGACATCAATGACCCTGGCGCCTGGGTCCCTGCTCGCCATGACGACCAGGAGTCCCTGGACGCGGCCGACCAGAACTCCGATAATCTCGGGTCCGAGGCCGGCGAGATCTTCGACCGCGTTGGACGCTAGATCACTCGCACCTGCTGCTGGTGGTGATATTCGCTTGGGCTTTTACGTAGGGCTTCGGTTGGGTCATCATTCGGCTGACGGTCGGTGGCGCTTTGGGATGGAATTGGCGGCTTTCTGGGCAACACTCTGGAATAGAACTCTGGAGAAAACGTTTCGGTCTGGAAACAAGCATGCTTGACGACGGGGAGTTTGGTTAAGGACCACGCAACTCCTGTCTAGGGTGTCATGCATCAATGGGATAGGCAAACCAGGAAAATCACAAAAACATTACACCCCATTGCCCATGCTTTTTGCCTTGTTGGTGGTTTGTTTTCTACTTCGTCACGTCACGGCTTACAATGGTTTTGCTGTCCGTAATACACCGGAATCAATCATCATCAAACACCGCGCAGGTTGGATGCTTATGGTCGGCAATGATCTATATAGTCATACACCATCCAGATCTCCTCTGGTTGCTTTCCTCCCGCAACCGCAGTCCTTCTCTTTTTCCGAAGATCATACACACAAACACTCCTCACCACTTCCACCACCACCACACCTCAATGCTCACAACCTTTGCTCCCCGTCTTCCCCTCCAACCATGTCCTACCCCAGTGACCCCGTAGACATCAACTCCACCTTCGGGGAGTTTTGCAACGCAATCGACGACCCGATCAAACGCCGTCTGCTGGCGGCAATCATCCACCAACTGGCCGACCAGATCGGCGTGCTACATACCCTTGTGAAGGAGCTTGAGCGGAAACTGGAGGGCCATGCGCGAGAGCTCGCCGTCCTGCGGAGGAACCACGAGACTACCATTGCTCGGCTGCAGGAGTACTCGGAGTGGCATCATGATCGACCCAAGTACAAGGAAAGTTGGACTGGGGATAAATGATCTATTCGTTGCGGTGTTGACAAGTGCAAGTCCTTCTAAAGAAATACATGGCATCAATCGATAATGAATGACAAGAGAGCATTGAAACCGCATACTCTCATCATCAACCGCGTCATTAGTGAAAATTGAAACCAAACGAGGCCTTTTCAATTCCCACCCGTGCCATGATTCGATATGCACTTCTGTGTTCGCCTGACTGATACCGTAGTCTCAGTCACCGGGGAACACGACTACAGTGTTTAAAGGTGCCATCCCACATCCCACATCCCACATCCAGCCCTCAACTATTCCCCCCGTTATACCTAGCATCCTGTACCTCCACCAACCCCCTGACCAACCATCGGTAGAGGGTGGAATGAAGTGCGAATTGTCGAGGGCGAAGAGTGCGGGACATACCGCGAGACCTTTGAAACCTGCCGGCAGGTACGCTTTAACCACCCGGACGACTATTATTGCCTAGGTTGGCGAGCCCGACGTCTCTGAAGAGCCCGACGAGGAGGACGCCTAGTGTGATGACGTATAGCGCTTCCTCATAGGCGACGGGGGCCATATCTACTTCAGGGCAGCAGCGGGACCTGGATAGGGGACCACGACTAGAGCGACTATATGCCGGGGGACTTATCGGGCCCAAGTGGTGGGAGAGGGCGCGGCTATAGATGGCGTAAGTATTACGGGAGGAGGAACTATTTGGGGCTTAGGACATGCTGGCTTAATACCCAATAGCGCCTCGTGTAAGAAACTATTTATGCATCATTACCACCGTCCCAGGGGGCGCATACCATCCCAGCGGCCGTGGCACTCGCCGCAAAACCCCCTCCAGAAATCACAACTCCCCTTCTGGTGTTGGTCATCGCTCACCGTCCCCAAGTCCTCAGTTGCCCACCTTCGCGACACGGTCATCTTTCTTCCCCTTACTGCCGGGATGACAGTACCTTACCGTCGGGGGGAGGTTAAATAACCTTCAGCTAGTATTCGGGTCGCGAGTTGTGTGATGTAGCTGTTGTTGCTCAAAAAGACAGCCGTTTCTCGGGGACCGGAAACGCTAGAACCACGGAGTATTTGGGCGCATAAAGCTTGGCCACATAGATGGAACGTGCTGGTTGGCGTAGAAAGGGACTGGGTCAGCAAAAGACAGTGTGCGATGGAGCTGTCAATGATGGTTGTCTCTTAGGGGCGAGCCAGGCGAAGGTACCTATGTGGTGGCGCCAATGTGGTGTCCAATCTAGGTCTAGTTGTTGAAGCGCTGTTGGACCTGGAACCGGAATTTGATTAAGATAAGGTATGGAGAAATCGATGTGAACTGAAGTGCAATGTTACACAATGAATGGTTGCTGGCCAATGGCTTGGTTGAAGTTGTGATAGAGTTGTGATGTTTTGTTGGGAGTGGTGACGAAAAGGTGTTGCTCCAAAGGACGACCTCCCTCGGAATACTAGCTTTAACCGCACTGCATCCCATTGTCAACAACACAAAACCAACAGCAATGTACAAGAGAAGATGTTGTTTATAAATTCTACTCTATACCAAATATGCAAGAAAGTATATATACCCAAAGAAAGAATTGCACTGTTTCTTGTCCAACGCCACGCATGCTATATATGCACAATGCACTCGGTATCCAACCCCCGTCCGGTCGCCTATTGGGCTCTTATAAACCGCAGACCACAGGGTATCATGCTTCCCCTCAAAACAATAATATGCACCCTCTAACCGATCCAGCGAGCTCACTTCCTGTTCGGAGTTCACCTCCCAAACTTCCACCACTTTTTCTTCTCCTCAGCCTTAACCTCGTAACCCTCCTCCTGAACACCGTGCTTCCCGACAACGGCCAAGAAAACCTGATCCAGGGTCGTGGGAGAGACACTGAAATGCTCGATCCCCAAACCCTCCCTGTTCTCCTCGAGCAACACAACAAGTCTTCCAATCGCGCTGCTCTCCGACGCCTTACTTCCCCCACCAACCTCGTCGACAGTCTCGATAACATCCTTCTCTCCGACGCTCGTCGTACCCCGGCTGACCGCGCTGGCGGGGATACTGAACCGCATCTGTCCGTGGTACGTCTTCTCCTCGACATCCGCCCCAGGGAGCTCCCTTCCGATCCACGCCCGTACGACCTCGACGTCGGCGTCGCTCGTCCTCGGCGCGCCCTTGCAGACGATGTGGACGTGCAGCGCGTCGCCAAAGCGCTGGCGGAGGCCCTGGGCGGTGCCCATGGCCAGCATGCGCTTGGCGAGGATACCGGCCCGCCCGGCTAGCGCGTCGGCTTCCTCCATGCTGTGGGTTGTGAGGAGGATGGACCTGCCCGGCACGGCGGCGGCGAGGGTGCACCACATGACGCGCTTGGCGGCGGCGTCGAGACCGGAGGAGGGCTCGTCGAGGAGGACGACGGTGGGGTTGCCCATCAGCGCTATGCCGAGGGAGAGCTTGCGCTTGTTACCGCCCGACAAGGCGAACGCCTGGCGCGTGCGGAAGGCCTGCAGGCCGACGGCGCGGATGATGGCCTCGACGTTGTGCTCGACGTCGGGTATGCCGCGGACGCGGGCGTAGAAGCGGAGGTGTTCCTGCACCGTCATCTGATCGATCGCGTCGAACTGAGGGCACACGCCCAGGTTGGACCGGGCGGCGGCGAGGTGTTTCGTGACGGAGACGGACTCGACGAAGACGTCGCCGCCCGTGCGCCGGTCGGGCTTGAGGTCGCCGCGGATCATGGAGATGGTCGTCGACTTGCCCGCGCCGTTGGGGCCGAGGAGGGCGAAGACCTCGCCGTGCGGGACGCCAAAGGTCACGTTGTCGACTGCCGTCATTTTCTTGCCGAAGGTCTTGGTTAGGTGGACTACACTCAGGCCGTCGGGGGTGCCGGCGTTGGAGGTCACGCGGGCTAGCTCGGCGGAGATCTCTTCGTCCGAGTGTTCTGGGTCGACGGGGGTGTCGGTGGGTTTGGAGCGGCTGAAGAGGCGGGAGATGGAAGAGCCGACGTCGTCGGAGTCCAGCCAGAGGAGGAGGAGGAAGAGGCCGATGGACTGGAGGATGAGGTAGAGGATCGGCCCGCCGTACTGCAGGATGCCGCGGGGGTTGGTGGCGACTTGGTCGTCGACGCAGGTTGTCGAAAAGAGGTTGAGGGCCAGGAAGAGGGAGCGCACCACCGAGCCGATGGGGGCGAAGGCCGAGACGACAAAGTGCACTAAAATCAGCTGCGAGTCGACCTTGTTGACGGGGGCGTAGGTGATCGTGCAGAGGTAAGCGATGATGTAGACTAGGAAGAGGACTGCTTGGCCGGCTGCGGTAAAGGCGTAGGCGGAGAGTTGGTTGGAGGCAAAGAGGGAGATGACGTAGGCGAGCAGGATGGAGGTCAAGCCGTACAGCATGAAGATGAGGAAGAGGTAGGCCACGTTCCACCATACTTGGGAGAGAGCTGCGAACAGGATGACGGCCAAGGCTGAGGAGACGATGACGATGGAGAAGTCGAAGGCAACGTAGGCCAACCACAGAGGTAGAGTTCGGACGCCGTTGGAGTACTGCAGGCCGCGGACGAAGCGCCTGCGCTCGATATTGGGGTACAGGGCGAAGAAACCAGGGTATGCGGCAAGCGCGAGACAGATGTAGACGAGCAGTTGGAGCGAGCTACCTGTGTCTGGTGCCCAAGGGATGTCGAAATTGACGTACTCCGAGGCTATCGGGGTGTTGGCGAGGAGCATATCCATAATCCAACCTCCGAACCACGCATTGATCATCTCGACACCCTGTCCCCGGTAGGCGATTGTAGGCGGCGAGTTAGAGTCACCAAGCCACAGTCCGGCCGGGGTGACATTCTTTCGGTAGTTGACCATCTGCTTGTTGAAATCGTCCAAGCTGTCGACCAGGATGATGTTCTTGAACAGGGATGTAGGATCCGTGCCTGCGCCAGAGCTGTTGGAGCTACCGCCACCGCCTTGCTGACTGTTTAGGTAGATGGGCGCGAGCAACCGGAGCAGCACGTCGTCGTTGAACTTTGAAGAAGGCCCACCGACTGTAAACAGCTCGAAGTCATTGCTGAAGACGTTCACCTCCGCAGTCTCGGCGGAATACCGTTGCGCTGGCGTGCATCCGGGAAGCTCGCGGCCGCTGACGAACAAGGTGACAAGTCCAGCAGCAGCAACAGGGATGACGAACGCCGCGACATACGGGAACCAGTTGGTCTTGAAGATGGTGCAGCGCTTGAGGAAGAGGACACAGGCTTGACGGAAATACCCAATCTTCTGGCCGGACAGCAGCTCGAGGCCCCCCTTGCCAGGCTCGTCAATAGCAACCGCGTTGTTCGAAGATGCGTGCTTCTCGTCCAAGTGATGCGTTGTGGTAAGCGAGTTGTCGAGGCTATCGTTGCTCTCACCGCGCACCTCCTCGGCCAGAGACAAGAACACGTCTTCGATTGTAGGCCCAGAGAATCCGTACTCGGAAATACCGCTCGCTTCAAGGGACTTGATCACCTGCGCAGCAAGGCTAGACGAAGGAGCAATGTAGGTGATCAGGTCGAAAGCAACCGTCTTCTTGACACCCTCAACATCAGGAGTGATTGACGGATCCTTGATGTTGTGCACATGTATGCGATAACCACCACCAAGTGTGTCCTTGAGTTCGACGGACGAGCCTTCGGCGCGGAGTGTTCCCTTGGAGAGGATGGCGATGCGGTCGGCAAGGAGGTCGGCTTCGTCCAGGAAATGCGTTGTCATGATGATGGTGCGTCGTCCTCGCTCGGCAAGCAGGATATCCCAGATCTTTCTACGACTGAGGGGATCCAGTCCGCTCGAGACTTCGTCCACGCAGCATACAGCACTTCCACCAGTTAACATCATGCCCAGCTGGAGCTTGCGCTTCTGTCCTCCGGAGAGGGTCTTCGAGTGGGCCTTGACCTTCAGGTCCAGGTCGATGGCGTGGATAAGCTCCCGGATTTCTTGTTTCGATGAGTGGTTTCCGGGAGACTTGAGCTTGTTGAAGATCCGAAGGTGCTCCTCGACCGACAGCTCATCCCAGAGCACATTCTTCTGCGGCGCAATTCCCAAGCCACCTGTACCATCAATCGTGATGCTTCCGCTCGTGAGTTTGGTGGTGCCCGCAATGGAGTCCAGCGTTGTACTCTTTCCGCTTCCGTTGGCGCCGAGCAACGCCAGAATCTGGCCACGCCCTGCCGAGAGCGTGAGTCCATTCACGGCAACCACTGGAGGCTTCGGCTTGCTAATGAAGGAGAACATGCGGCGGAAGATCCCAGGGCTGTAGACCTTGGTGAACCCATCGAGTCGAACGGCGCTTTCGGCACCAGCGCCCTCTTGACTCTGGGCACCAGAGACGATATTTCTGGTGTTGGTCGAAGTTCCGTGGAAATATCTCTCAAGCAGTGCTCCAAGAATGGGATATACAATGATCTGGATAATGAGGAAGATCCAAAGGACTATCCCTGACACTTTCGACGGGCTGTTGGGTGCGACTTTGACCAGGTTGGCGCCCATCTCTTCCTGCTCGTAGCGGGCTAGGAACTGGATGAAATAGGTGTAGTTGCAAGGGGCAAACAGCAAGCTGAGCACTATAACAGGTCCGCTCTTGGGCCGGGTAAGGACCTGCGCGATGACGGCGAGGAGGATGCAGACAATCGTCACCAACACACCGCTGAGTTGCGACTTCTTGAAAAAGGATGCGCCGAAGATGGACATGGAAGACAGCGCTAGTCCGGCCAGGATGTGGTAGATAATCACCACACCGAGGCTGGTATGAGCGAAGACTCCGCGTCCCAGGATGATTGACCCGATGATCCAAGCAGGGGCGTATGTCAAAGAGAAGGAGACGTGGTAGGAGAGCAGGCGGGCGGCTTGGGCGTGCCAGGGCTTGCTGGTGGGCATCATGGCCTCGATCAGAGTCGACATGCCGGTTTCCCTTTCGGAGGCGATAAAACCAGTCATGTGGTAGACAACGCCGATCATGCCGGCAATAAACGTGACACCTAGGAAGTTCATGATCGCTTTCTGGTACAGAACTCGGACGCGGTCGGCGCGCTCTTCCTGCGTCAGAGCCGTGAAGGGGAACTGCTGGACCGTGTCCGGGATGGCGTCCGTGGTAGAGCTGTTGACATTCGCGATGGCGGCATCAATGGCGTGCTGGAAGGGCAGCATATACACCTGGGCGTCGTTGGTGTCCTTGTCCACATTGAGCTTCCCAACACCGAGTGACCCGTCAGAGCGGATCGTGTAGTTCCATAGCCCTCCCTCGCCCTCGTTCGGCGAACCATTGAATACCACAGCGCCATAACACGGCGTTACTCCGCGCAGAGAAGCTCGGCAGACCGTCAGGAGATCGCTGTTCGAATTCAAGATGGGCGCTTTGGCGCCAGCGCCCTCGATGACGGGTATGAGAGTGTTGATCACCCGCTCGATGTCTCCTCCAACGAATCCATTATTGACGAATGCCACGGTTTGGCGACCAGAACCGGAAGCCTCGAGGAGCGCATCGTGTAGACCGAAGATGGGCCGGGACTCGCCGAAACCGTAGATTGCGGGAGGGACGAATAGGTTCTTCGCAAAGCTCAAGAAGGCCGTCAAGGCGATGGGGAGGATGAATGCGCGGATGAAGGTCGCGAACCAGTGCCTTCGGAGTATGATGAGAAACGTCTTGGACGTCAGTGTCCATGTCTGGCGAAAGAAGCGCATCGTGTAGGTAACGGCAGCGGGTCTACCGCTCATGTTGTTTCGTGGTGTGTCCGTTCGTCTGCTTCGTGTCGTTATATCGGATTGTTGTCATTTCGGCGCATCACGCATTGGTCTCCATCATGTTCGATCTGGGAGAATCGAACTGCGCCTCGCTACTGAGCGACAATCAGAGATGAGCAGAAAAACACCAAGAGTTTCGACGGGGTATTCGTATTGTCGCGGGGATTAGGCCAAGCCAATGGCCAAGTCGATAGAATCCGAATGTGAATGCAGTTGGAGATCGCCAATGGCTGCCTGATCGAATCCAGACAACCCCATTTCCAGAGTTTCCCCACCGCCCAAGCATTGGTTCTGGAGCCGGAGCCGAACATAGCGGGGATTGCACGGACATGATGCCGAATCGCGTATCCAGTTCGTACGCGGCATGTTTGATGCTCCATGCCGCCTTGTCGATGAGGAGGTAGAAAAAGGAGGACCTCGACACAGCCACTTACACCACGTGTTCCAAGTCCAAGATGACGAGGCCAAGCGACCCATTATCCGTCCTACCACCGGATAACGACAACACCAAGGCTTCCAGGAGCCGGTGCATTTCTCAACCATCTTCAAAAGTTAAGATATCTCGCCATGTTGTTGTTGAATTCTGGAATAGGGATGCCTTACCAGCCAAGAGTCGATCATCCTTCCCGTTGGTAAGGGATGTTCGGCAATCTGGATCCTATTCGATCCCACGACATTTACTGTTTGTTTATGGATGCTTGCAGGGCTTCTCCAGATTCCGCCGCCAACGATGACGATCCTGTCATATTCTAATCTTGATTCCGCACATACAACGTGGCTGTTATGCCGTACGTTAGAAGACAAGCTCAGAAAGATTCCCGGAGTTCGGGAGTCGGGACGAGCTGTTCGAACACCGCTCCGGATTGAGAACCTCGATATGTTGAGCGGTTATTAGCCGGTGCGTAGCTCACCAACTCTCCTTCTCAACAGGTTCCTGAGGATAAGGATATCTATTCGCCTAAGATCGTGCTCTCAAAGTGCGAGAGCAGCCGACCGCAAGTGTGGTCGCAAGGTTGTTGTCTTTGATCCCTAATGGTCGTCAAGGACAAGTATCGTTGATGATAAACTCTTTGCTTAGACGCGACCTTCTTTCATGACCACGGAATTCCACAAGCTTGTTCTCCAGAAAATATGCTTGATGGGGAATGGAACTGCGAGCCGTACCAGAGGGAATTTGGGGATTGGTGTAGCCGTCATATACATGATATGCACTTCATATATTCGTCGAGCCGTCTCCGAGGACCAGCACTTTGGCACATATTGCGCTGAGGCTGATCGACTCAAGAATGCGGGGAATGTGTCACAGCTTTACTCACGTTTAACATCGCAGTCATGCTGTCAGTTATACCTACTGACAGAACATCGGCCACCCGTCTCCTCATCGAATTCCAACACCATACAAGAGTCCAGCAAGGTGCTCGGTTGTCCAAGGAACGGGGAACACCATCAAGGAACTGCGACTCACGCTGCCCGTCCAAACTCCGTCGCACATGCCAGCCAACATCCTCTCCTCGAGGTACTCCAGCATGCGAGACTCCGCTTCATGACCACGGCCGTCTTGACGAGCAGCTTCGAAGCTCATGCAACAAGAGTGCTAATTCCTTACATCTGCGATGTCGAACACCAGCAACCCAATCCCACCCGGCTCCCAACCCAGCCAAGTCCCCATCGCAATAGGCGTCACAATCCTCTGCCTCAGCATCGCCTCTGCAGTCGTCGTGCTACGAACTTACACTCGGGGCTGGATCCTCAATAAAATGGGCACAGACGACTACTTCGCCATCGCCTCCCTGCTCCTAACCTACGGCGCCGGCATAGCCATCCTGAGCATGACACAATTCGGCCTAGGCCACCACATCCACCACCTCCCCGACCTGACGCACTCCATCCCCCTCTACCTCCGCGCCTTCTACGTCTCCATAATCCTCTACTGCGCCGCCCTCTCCGCCGTGAAGATGACCTTCCTCTTCCAGTACTACCGCGTCTTCGGCGTCTTCGCGCTGCGCCGCGTCTTCATCTTCGCCATCCTCGTCGTCGGGGCGTGGGGGCTGACGCAGGTGGCCGTCGGCATCTTCATCTGTTTTCCCGTGGCCGGGTTCTGGGACTTGGGAGTCAAAGCGAGGTGCATCCCCAACTACCCCCAGTTCTACGTCAACGCGGCGGGGAATATTGCTACAGATGTGGCGGTGCTGGTCATGCCGTTCCCGCTGCTCAAGAGGTTGAGGCTGCCGAGACAGCAGAAGGTGTTGTTGTTTGGGATCTTCGGGCTGGGTTTTTTCACTGTGGCGATCTCGGTGTTGAGGCTGAAGTATTTGACGCTGAGTTGGGATTTCACGTGGCAGAATGTCGAGACCTCGGCTTGGAGTATGGCGGAGCTGTGCTCGGGGATCACGTGCGCTTGTTTGCCGACGCTGAGGCCGTTTTTGAAGGCGCATTTCCCCGTGTTGGGGACGAGGTTGACGGGGGATGATGGGGAGGAGTTGGGGGAGGTTGAACGGGTTGGAAGGAGGGAGGTGGTGCATAAGAGGGTTGGGAGTGGGGATAGTGGTGACTTGTCTGTTGTTGAGGGGGGAAGTAGTTCCGGGGCGGGGGTGAGGGGGATCGTCGAGATGGGAGAGTCATCGCGGGCGGCTGTGAGGCAAGTGGCAGACGCAGAGGGCAGTGATGAGAACAGCGAAGGGCGGCTTGAGGCGAGAATGACGACGCACCCGCACGTGGACGAGACTCTCGAAGCTGAGCTTTCGAGGCCACCTCCTGTGCAGCAGAGTGGCGGTGGGATGCCCGGTCAAAGAACAAGTTGATGGCCGGATAGGCGTGGACTCACCGTGTGTTCAGAACATGTCGGCAGAACTAGGAACTCTGGTCACGGGCCGTTTGTCGGGAGGGCTGGAAGTTCTGGTGTTTCGTCCTTAGAGCCACTTGCTAGGCTCCCGTTGTCTTGGCCTCGGAAGTTCCAAGTTGCCTGCTAACCGGGAATGGGCGAGCTGCATGAAGCTCTAACCGGATGATTAGAGCGAGCTGGGACGCCGCTGACCGCATGCTGTGTTGCACTGGAATTTAGTCGGAGACAAGGTCCGGTCCGGCACCGCATGTTTTGTGTGACTGTATGTCTGTCTCGTGAGATATCATGTATTCGAGACTTGGTCTAGATGCTTATTCGGTTCCCTCAGGTTTAGATTGCGGCTGCTTGAGGTTGAGACACCGTTTCTCGTGTTCAGACCGGGCGGTAGACCTTCGATATTGCCTTGTTGTACAGCAGCTGAGTGCTGAGGTGCTGGCAGCCATGGGCGGGCGACGTGGACCGTCGAGCATGATATGTAGTGAATGAGGTGCACCTCTGCATATCATCATTTCACATGGCGACAGCTATGTCTGCGGTGTCGAGATAGCGAGCGAGTTGTCTCACCTCATGTAAGAAAGGGGGCTGAGTGAATGCCTTAAGCTGACGAGTACCGTCCTGTTTCCGGGGTAGTACACAGACATATTTCCGCAAGAAGAGTGCATGGAAGTCCGGTGTTACGAGTCGTCGGTAGGTACCCGTCAACGAAAAGCATCAAGTCTCCAAGGTGAGAAGAAAGGAGAAGCCGGTGAACGTTGAATGTCTTGATTGAGATGGGAGGGTGGAGGGCGCTTACATAACCCACGTTATTCTCCACAGTTCGCTGCCCTGTTGTATTGGTACAACATTTGCCAATTCCAACTCCAAATTCGCAACAACCAAACAACCGAACAAGCTCATCATATAAGGAGTGCACAGATTTACGGTTCCGATGCGGCAGTTGGTTGTTTTGGTGCTCCCGTCTCCTCATTTCTCTCGGTGTCCCGACAGGTCGTATCCTACGACCAGTGTAACGAAGATGCAGGTCATCACGTTAGGGTTGTCGAACGTCACACCTCAACTACCTTACCCAAGTCAAGCCAACAGATAATGCCATTGCCCGAAGGTTTTCGGCAGCCTGCCGAATGTGTCAGACATTCAAGCATGCCAGCATTGTGATCGACAAGGTCAACGGGCACGACAGGACGTACGACACAACCACCCGGTGTCTTTGGCTCCAACCGTTCCTTCGTGCGGCTTGTGGCCGCCACCAACGCTAAAACACCGCCAGCTCCGCGTTTATTCGTTCTTGTCCGACAACACGGCAGCTAATGCAGCCTCGCGAGAAGAGGACTTGACAGGAAACGATTCCGCCGCGACACAAACAATGGCCTTTGTCCAACACGGAAGTTCGAGTCTGTCGGGACGAAATCGGCAAATACGTACCATCTCTCCCCGTCGAGCAACCCCGGAGATGTTCTTCCCGAGCGAATATTGACGGATGAACGACGTCAAACCTGCAGCTGTCAATGTGCATCTTTCCTGCACCTGGTCGAGTTTGTCCAGTCCGTGGGGGGTTGAGGTCTGGCCGGGACAGCTTCCCATTCGCGCAAACCCGCGACAAAATAGAGTTGGATGGCTGGACGGATCATCGTCCAGGGTAGCTGAAGCCCTGACACCTGCAGGTTGAGACAAGTCGGGACATTGACGAGCTTCAAAGCTTGTCGCGTATGTGATATCTCACAAAACATACGGTGCGGGAAGTCCTGCAGTTACGTACGACATCGTCAACGGAGTACAGCGTCGAGTGTCGACACTGTTTGAAGAAGAAAAGTGGCAACACGAAATGCTTGGCCTCGGGTTTCGAGAGCGACCACCAGTGGGGTCTGGTCATGACAAGCCCGGTGTGGGTTGCCAAACGGCGAAGAATGTTGGCCGACGATGGGATGGACCCCGGAAGGCTTGTCTCCTCTTAAATCGCGCCTATCCTGCCTCACATCACCAACTCAAGGGTTTGCTTCAAATTGCAGACCTCGCGTCTCTCCTACCCCATTTCAAGAACTGACTAGGTTCTCTGGACCATGGTCTACCGACCTCCCTGACCCGTGTAGGAAACTGACACCGATGAACCACTTGCTGTTATTAGACAGCCCGTTCTCGAGTCGTCATTGCTATATTCACACCATTCTTGCTCTTACCGCAGGGAAGCGAAACCGAAGCACGCCTGCAACTGCATAGCTCGTCGTTTACCTTTCACGGCTGTCGTCACCTGTCCTGCCTCGCCATTTCCCTTACCCGCTGAGCTGGTCCAAAGTCCTCGGAAGTCCCGAACCTGACTGGACGGGACGAGACCTTTGTGACACAAGGTCTCGATATCATTGAGACACGCACTTTGCCTCTCGAAACTGTCGCGTCCATCCTGCGCGCAGGAGCTATATACAAGTTCAACTGCAAATACTCTTCACCGGTAAGCTCTGGTCACGACAGAAACAAATTCCAGAAACAGCGCCTCATCAACAGCAGGAAAAGCGCATACCAACAGGTACTGACATACCACACCAGTCAGAAGCCACGAACGACAAGAACAACCGAAACAATGTGCTGGGAACGCATGTGCCAGTACAAGAAATGCGGGCACGAGTCCGTCTACTGGATGCAGCCCTGCCCCAACTTCGGCAAGGGCTGCTTCGGCCCCAAGGGCACCCCGGAGTGGAGGACGACCGACAAGTGGAAGGAAGGAGACTGCTCCGACTGCCTCGCCAGGGCGAATGACCCGAATCCTAATGCCCGAAGCCACGACCCGTACAGGAGACAGAAGTAGCGCCCAGCACTCCCACGTCCTTTCACCGGGTGCATATAGGCCTACTCCAGGTTTTCTTTTTGCCTTGCTCAACATCACATCACACAAACAGGATCAGATCAGCTACTACTATTCGTCTTTGCCACATATCAGTTACGGCTATATTTTTTGGATCACGTCGTCTCGTCACGCATTATCAGACGTTAAACAGCAACCATATCTCGTCCTTCACTTGACAACCACGAACCGAGATTCATACGCGCGAAGCAACAAACCCGTACCGAACCGGACTGTCGAAAAGTATCACCAAGGATATCTCCCCTCAGTTTTCAGCCAAACCTGAGTCGACCTGCCGGACAGCACAATGTGCGTCAACCACTTGGAGAGTTACACCGACTACGGGCACGAGGTATTCTTCACCTGGGTCTCTTGAAATTCCGGTGATTGTGCTGCGTTCCTTGAATGGAGCGCAAACCCGAAGGGTATCCCCTTGGCGCCCTGCCCAAGGCAGGTCAGCTTGGTGCATCCGGGCTTTTGCTTGGACTGTCGTCGCGTAGCCTTGGCCATTTAACCTCAACTCGAGGTGGTTATAAGGGACTCGTTACTTGAAGAAGCACGATTAAGGCGGCTCAGAACTCGAAGTCTATGGGAACGACTACCACCCCATGAATGGCTCGAGGCGGAACGGATGTGGGATGAACAAGAGCGAGAGCTAGCGCGACAACAGGAACAACAGGCGGCCCGGGAACTGGCAAGGCGCGTCGTGGCTGAGCAGACACGGGCCGCGGCAGAAGAGAGAAGACAGCAGGAGGTGAAATGCCAACACGATGAAATGGTACTGGAGCAGCTTGAACTGGCTAGGCGAGAGCGGGAGGAGAGGGATAGAACTCGGGCTTAGGCAGCATATGAAAATCACCAGGAGGAGCTGAAACGGGCCGTGGCAGAACAGGAACAACAAGAGGAGCTGAAACGCCAACAGGAGGATCGGGAACAAGCGCAGCAAGAACAGGCCAGGCGACAACAGCAGGAGGAGGAAAAGAGACGGTCATTGGAGGCAGGGCAGCTCGCGGAGCGTCCACGATTGGAGGAGGCGAAGAAGGAAGAGATGACGGCCAAAGAGTTGAGGAAGTACAAACAGAGGGAGTATCAGAGATCGTGGCGCGAGAACAACCCAGAAAGAAACAGAGAAACCAGCAGAAAAACAAACAGGTCATGGCGCCAGCGCAACCAAGAAAAAGAGAGGGAAAGGCGTAAAAACCGCTATCAAGCAGACCGCGAGCGCAAACGGCAGCGGAAAGCGAAAGAGAAGAAGGAGGCGGAGGAACGAGCGCTCATGGAGGCCGCAACCTCCTCCAAATAACCCGACAGCGCCCGGGACAGGGAGTCTGGCGAGAGCGCTGATCCGGGAGTTGACGGGCCGTTAGCGAGAGTGGGAAAGGAGGGCGGAGATTTCACGACTGAAGAGCGCACAGATAGTCCATTCCGTCGGCTTTCGTGGTGGACCGGTACGGCATGGCGAGGCCGCGGGGTCAGTGGACCGGAGGGACAGAGACTGCGAGGAGGTACCGATGGCGAGGAGCTTCTTAGCGAGGTTGGAGATTCGGTGTTGCTCTGGACTTGTGATGGGAAGCGGCTTTGTTATACCTCGGTGTATCTGATGGGCGGCATGGCTATGGGAACTCGAGCGAGGAATGACCATGGATTACCAACGAGCTGTTGTTGTTAATACGGATAGCGTTCGAGTAATAGCGTAATTAGTCAACATTTACAACTTCTCCCAGCTGACGCCTCTCCATTAACCTGGTACTTTATATTGCCGAAGGTGAGCGCTGTTGGATGTAGATTGTGGTCATCCAGCTCCAGCTCGAGATCACAAATCCCACGCCACCGCAATCCGTATCCCTTTATCGACTGGCGTAGGTATGTATACTCACTATCGACATCTGCCCAACACCAACACGTTCAGTGCTGCACGTCGCTGATTTCCCTCACAGGATCATCTTCCAATTGTCTCCCCTTTGGCATAAGGACTGCTTCTCCAACGTCACCGGCACATCCTCATTCAACTCAGACTACTCCATTCAGTGCCAACTACTTCATATGGCTTTGGCGACACGTCGAATCATCATCATGGGGTTCCATCTCGAGAGCATTCCCTTTTATGCTGCCGCTCACACAGGACTCCCAACACCGAGACCTGTCGATGACCGCCTTTCAGATGTCTGGTTCACGCAGGCATACTCCTCTCCCGATGATTCCTGCTTTCCTTTCATGATGAATCCCGTTCGCCATAGTCTTTTCACTATGAATACAGCCCCGTGGTGAGGACCGCACCTATAAAAGGCATGAAACCGCCATGCCTTGAGGTGGTCGAGACTTGCCACAAGCATCACAGTCGAGCATACAGAGAGCATTCACTCCGTACGCCTCAGGATTTGAAGTATCCAAGTTATCCCCTGGAGAAAACAATACCAAAACCTCAACTTGCAGCAGCTAAGTAAAGGCACCCCGGAATCCGGAATTGCGGTACACAAGCTTACCAGCCTATGAGACCACAGCAGACCATCCGTTCGAGCAAAATGTGCATGCAGCATGATCGTGAGTGGCTTCAATGCCACCACACGTCCATGTACAAAATGGCCTTCTGTGGAATGGTCGGCAGGGGTTGCAACGGCGTAGTGGGTAAGGTAACCAGCGACTGGGCTCCCGGCCTCTGTTCCGATTGCCTGAAACCGAACCATAACCCGGGCAAAAGGGAGGAGGAAGCGGTGAAGCTGAGGGCGGAAGCCGAGAAGAAGCAGAAGAAGGAAGAGGAAGAGCGTAAGAAGAGGTTAGGTCAAGCGTACGCAGTCGTGCCGTACGCGGACGGCAGCAATGGTATCTCGCAGGGAGAAGTTCCAGGATTCGGAAAGGGGTCTGCCGGATACCATCGAGCTGCGGGAGTGCCTCGGGCAAGGAATCAACGGTGACTGAAGGAGGAGAGGAGGAGGTTATTGGCTTTCGGTTCCGGAATCACCAAACGAAGACGGGCATATTGAGTAACAGGTTTGCTTTCATTCTATCACGGTCATTACCGAGACGAGCTGGTCTCGGTCTTCTAGATGAGGACATAATCTCCTCTTCCTTCAGAGTTAATAGGTGGCTACTCGTATTGTCAGTGCCCAAGACACTCCTTAATACCAAATCCATCTCTTTGACAGCGACACAATGGTAGTCAGTATTTGCTCACTTGAGACCTCGTCATTCGTTCTCGCCATAGGGTTCTGTCAAGCGGACTCCTCCTTCCTGCTCTTGACAGTTGATGGCTTCCAACCACGGCGCCTTCTGACATCCTGGGGAATTCATGTCACGGATTCTGTTTCTTTCAGCATGATCGCTTCCTCTCCACATTGCGACGATTGTCCTGATCCAGACATTGTTAACATCTGAGATTCAGTTCCACCATCATACAGAGATATCGATTTCCAGCGCTGCTCAGCTTAATTCAGACACCAGACACCCAGCCAGCGCAATAAGCCGCCCTTTCCCAACAAAGCACTCCCATTCAAGTCATCCGTCCCCATCCCATCCAACCAAAGGAAAAGACGTGCATCGAGCACTTCCGCCAATGGACCTGCAGCCACACAGCCCTCTAGTACATGGAGCGCTGCCCGTCCTTCGGCACGACCTGCCTCGGCCCCAAGGGCACGCCCGAGTCCCGCGTCGTAGACAAATTCAGCGAAAGGAAATGCTACGACTGCGAGCATCTCAGAGCGAAGGACTGGAACCCGGAGGCGACGAGGGAGGACGAGCGGAGGCGGGCTGAGCGGGCCAAGACGCAGCCTGACTTGCGCAGTTGGGGGCATCCTGATACGGAGCCGCCTGTGTTGAAGACCCTTCCATCTGGGCGGGTTGAGTTTGGTGAGGTGGTTGAGGGGGGTGAGGAGCGGAGGGAGAAGGGGAAGGAAAGGGGGAAGGAGGAAGGGGGTGGTAGGGGGGCGGCTGCCGATCCTGTTGTGGTGGACGAGGGGAGGGGGGAGACGGGAGGGAAGGGTATTGGGTATGACGGACGGATACCTGATATTATCGTCACGAGCCCGGGGTCGGCCCAGGAGAATGGAGGGGGGCGGCAGGGGACAGGACAACGCGACTTGGGCTATGGCGAGGGAGTTGGTGGGGGACGGAGGGGAACAGTTGCGGATACCATCTTGGGGGAGGGCCAGGAGGAGACACGACAAGAGAGTCACCTGGGGGACAGACAGGTACCGCGGGAGCTCGCTCCGGCCCCGAAGTCCGACTGGGCGGAAGAACGGGCACAGCAGGGAACAGAGCAGCAGAATGCGAAGAAGCGTAAGCCCGATGATGAGGAATCGCAGGAGACGGGCGAAGGGAGACACAAGAAGCCCAGGTGCTAAGTCATGGGGATCCAAGCCCGTACACTCTCCTAGGAGGTTGTCAACAGTACAGGTTACGGGACAGACGGGGAAGGCTCTTGCAATCCGAAACAGTGTTGGGAAGGTTGGCCTTTTTCTGTGTCTAACTCTAAGTATAATCATGAAAAAAGCGTTATCAGTCTGGTTTCCGTACCCTGAACTCCCTATTGTCGTTTTTGTAGTCCAACTAGGACCCCTCTACCTGACGCGTAAAGACCCTCGCACCGAACTTCCACACCTCGTCGAGAACCAGCTTCGGCGTACCATCCTCGTTCTTCTCCTCCGAAAAGACACAGAGATCAGCATCGCCTCCAGCCGCCAACGTGCCCTTCACGCCCTGGACGCGGAGCATTGCGGCCGGTGTGGCGGTGACGGCCTTCAAGGCCTGCGGGATCGAAGTCCCCGACCATTGGAGGAAATTGTTGACGCACTCGATTAGAGTGATTGAGCTGTAGCATGTCAGTATCTCGCCCACCCTGATATGTCACATACAGAGTACTCACCTCCCAGCAATAGTCTCCGACCCCTCCAACAACAGCACACTCCCCTTCTTCACAATAAAGTTCTCCTCGTCCCCATTCGTCCACTTGTACGCCCCGTCCGGCAAGCCCACAAGGTGCATAGCATCCGTCACCAGAATAAACCCGTCCGGATGCGAGTTATACGCAATCTTGACCGTCGTGGGGTGCAGATGTATCCCGTCAGAGATAACCCCAAAGTACGGCCTGGGAAGACTCTCCGCGATGCCCAACACGCCGAAGATGCCAGGGTTGCGGTGGTGCAGCGGCCGCATTGCGTTGAAGAGGTGGGTGATCATCGTCGCGCCCTCGGCGACGGCGGCAGAGGCCTCCTCGTAGGTCGCCTCGGAGTGGCCGATGGAGTAGATTATGTCCCTGCTGATGAGGTGGGGGATGAGGGAGGTCATGTTGCCGCGCTCTGGGGCGGCGGTGAGCATTTTTATGGGGATGGGTGAGGAGGAGTCGGGGGAGGGCGTGATGTTGGAGTGCCCGTACATGTCCTCTAGGGCTTGGAAGGAGTGCGCCTCGACAAGGACGTTGCGGTTGTGCACGCCGTTCTTAGTCGGGTTGAGGAAGGGCCCTTCGACGTGGGCGCCGAGTGACTCTGCGCCGTCGGAGGATTGCCGCTGATGCCCCGATGGTCCTAGGAATGGGAGGACATTGTGATACAGCTCGCTGGTCTGGCTGGTGACGGTGGGTATGTAGGACGTCACGCCCGTGGTGACGATTTGGCGGTTGACTTCCTTGAGCTTCTTGCCGTACTGGGACATGTCCTCCAGGAGGGTGGAGAAGTTGAAGCCGAAGGCGCCGTTGAGTTGGCATTCTATCATGCCGGGAGACAGGATGCGGCCGCCAAGGTCGATGGTCTCGTCCGGTAGCAAACGGGAGTCGTAGAAGGTGGCCTGGCTCTCCAGAATCTTGCCTGTGATGGAGCTAACCCATAGGTCCCCGTCGACCAGGTTATCGCCGACGACTAGCCGGCAGTTCGTGAGCTTTGTGATGCCATTGCCATTGCCATTGACAGCGACGTGCGGCATCGGGGCTTCCCGAATGGCTGACGGCATGGTTTAGATGGAGATTGACTGTAGCTGAGGCGATGCTAGTGTCAGGTAATGGCGGAATGAAAGGTAAGGACTGATGTCCTTGGTTTGTTGTTCAGAGGCTCCATGTATCAAGAACAGAACAAGAGGAACAGGAATAGAAGAAGCCAAGAAGACGTGACGAGAGACTAGACACTTATCAGGTCTGACTTGTGACGGGGAGCTCACCGGTGGCGGCCAGTAATCCACAGTCTTGGGCGTGTGTCAATGGGAATACAAGAGCTCACGATGAGGTAACAGACTGCTGGTACTACTGGGACATGCAAATGACGAGAAAAGCACGAGATCGGCCCGGCGATAGCCACTTGGTCTACCGCTCGGTGCTGTGTCTGCGAGGAAGACTTGTGACAAAACGTCTGCCAGAACATCACCTTACAATCAAAGGTCGATAAGAAGCTCAAACGGAACATTGCGACCTGCTAAGCGGACCGGTCGGAGGCAAAGTGACCAGCAGCATTGGATGGCTGAGAGGAGACCGAACGGTGGTTGTGGGTTGTCACCGTCCAGTTGCGCCAAAAGAAAATGTAACGTTGCCGGTTGCCGGATCCGCTCCTGCCCCGTCAGCCCGTCAGGCCCGTATGCCAAATCTTCAACGGTGAGACAAGCCCTTGGCCGTCTTGGAAAACTGGACCTCGAAGTTGGAGAGTTCTAGCGCTGTTCCTGAGTGGGACTAGCGCGGTTTCGCCCCATGTCCCGACGGATCTCATCCCCAATCTCATGCGGTCAACCGTCCAATCAACAGCCGGCCTCATTCAACCTGCTTACTGTGGTATGCTTCCTTCAACATTCTATCGCGATTCCACACCAACACACTTTGTGCTTGTTGGATCTCCGTTTTATGCCTTCGACGCCGCAATATTCGGCCAACAGACTCCTTACACGAGAGCCATATCACCTGACAACTGGCGACCTGGCATCTCCAGCTGCCAAGTGTAACAACTCGCTCCGGACCCCAATTAGGGCCAAATATGCCATCCATAACGTGACAGCCAGCAATACAAGCTCATCTCCAGCACTCATACGAACACCGTAGCACCCCTGTGAGAGCTGGCTGAGGCTCTGCTACCTCCTACCCAGCCACCATGGCGAAGTTCGACCCCGACTTAGACTCACTATGGCAGGACCTAGACTGGTACGTGTTGCCGTTCTCTCTCGGGCTCTCCCTTCGCAAGCCCGGCACCCATTGATCGACTCCGGGACCGGTGGGCCGGGTTGCTTCATGTACGTGTGCGGCTCTTCGTGCTGACTATGCCTGTACTTCAGGGCCATTGGCCAGATGCTGTTCATGGGTTGGGATGGTACAGAAGTAACTCCTCAGTTGCGCCATCTCATCGTTGATCACCACATTGGATCCATCCTCCTGACAGCGAAGAACCTCAAATGTAATGTCACCGTCAATCTTTAAATCGACCGCCTTTGTCAGGGCCCAGGCGGCCTCATATGCTGACCATTTCACAGCTGCTCACCAGACTGCGAAGCTGGTGCAAGAACTACAGACCATTGCTCATCAAGCCGGCCATCCTCAGCCTCTTTTGATAGCTCTCGACCAGGAGAATGGCGGCGTCAACAGCCTCTTCGACGAGGCCTATATATGCCAGTTCCCGAGCTCCATGGGCCAGGCAGCTGCCGGCAGCCCGGAACTGGCATACAACATAGCCAAAGCCACGGCTACCGAAGTCTCGGCATGCGGCGTCAACCTTATTCTCGGCCCGGTACTTGACGTCCTAACTAATGCACGCTACCAGCCGCTCGGTGTTCGTGCTACCGGCGATGACCCGCAGGAAGTCTCCCAATATGGCATTGCCGCCATGAACGGCTACAGGGCCGCCGGAGTTGCTACTTGCGGCAAGCACTTTCCTTCCTATGGCAACCTAGACTTTCTGGGCTCGAGCCTAGAAATGCCCATCATCACCCAGACACTCGAAGAACTCTCCCTCAGTGCCCTTGTTCCCTTCCGGAATGCTGTCTCGACGGGATGTCTCGATGCAATGTTCGTCGGCGGTTGTGGTATCGCCAACCCTTCCATGAATGTCAATCATGCTTGTCTATCGGACCAAGTCGTGGACGACCTACTACGGAACGAGCTCGGGTTCACTGGCGTTGCTATCTCGGAATGTCTGGAGATGGAGTCTCTCCGCAACGAGATCGGTGTCAAGGCTGGTACGGTCATGGCTGTCGAAGCCGGCTGTGATCTGGTTCTCCTCTGCAGGGCATACGACGTCCAGCTCGAAGCCATCTCGGGACTGAAACTTGGTGTCGAGAACGAGCTCCTGACCAAGGACAGGATATACACCTCGCTGAAGCGGATCCTGCGGCTGAAGAACTCATGCACCTCCTGGGCCAAGGCCTTGAACCCTCCTGGCATATCGCTCCTCTCCAAGATCCATCCGGAGCATCTCGCACTCTCACGGAAAGCCTATGATGGATCTATCACTGTCATGCGAGACAACGAGAAGTTGTTGCCGCTGAACGAGACTATGCACATGACCGAGGAGCTTCTGCTACTGACACCTCTCGTCAAGCCATTACCGGCGTCTTCAATGACGAAGTCCATCCTCGAGGCAAAGAACGCCAAAGATGCACCGACCAACCACGACAGATGGGCTCACCGTGATAGGGGCGCGATCATGAGTGGCGAAGGTGTGTTCAGAGAACTGGGAAGGTCACTGGCTCGTGCTAGACATGGGAAGCTTTTACACACGTCATACACGGCCAACGGCGTCCGACCAGTTCACGAGAATCTCATCAACCGCGCTTCATGTATTATCATTGTCACCGCAGATGCCAACCGGAACTTGTATCAGGCCGGCTTCACCAAACACGTGGCGATGATGTGCTCTTTGCTGCGAGCCAGCGGTCAGAAGAAATCACTTATTGTCGTGGCGGTGAGCTCTCCCTACGACTTTGCCATGGACAAATCAGTCGGGACGTATATCTGTACGTTTGACTTTACAGAAACGGCCATGCTTGCTCTCGTCCGAATTCTGTTCGGAGAGTTCCAGCCGCATGGTACTTTACCGGGCACGCTAAGGAAGAGCAGGAAGGTCGTCAAATCGAGGCAACAGTGGCTCGTTGAGAACTACAACCGCGACAGAGATGGCCGAGGTCTCGACGAGCTCCTACAAGGCCTTGCAAGAGCCAGCGCACCAAGCCATCAATATCTGCAAACAACAACGGCTGCAGCATTCGAGCTCTTCAACCCGAGCATCATCGAATCACATTTCGTGGTCCGGAACAGCAGTACTCACGCCTTGTACGGGTTCTGCGCTACATACTTCACCAAGGGCATCGGAGACATAGGAGCCATCTTCGTCGATCCCTCAAAACGCAACATCTCAATCGGCAGATCTCTCCACCGCCGAGCCCTTCGCAGCCTTACCCAGCGACAAGGCATAAAGAAAGTTCAGCTCGGCGTGTCCTTCCCAGGCGTCTACCTCGGCATCCCGGTCGACGACAGCACAACCCTCAAGACGTGGTTCGCCAGCAGCGGGTGGGACACACAGTTCCCCAAACGCCTGACCAACATGATCATCAACGACCTTACAACCTGGCAAGCACCGGATGGTCTGCTACAATCCATCCAGCGTGCAAGCATCAGCTTCGACCTCATCCACGGCCTCGATAACGCCGAGAGCGTGCTGAACCACGTCGCCACGCACGCGACGCCGGAGGTATACGAGCTCTACAAGCACGCTTTACAAGAAACCAAGACGTGCGGTGTCGTCCGGGCTAAGAGCCCCGTTGACAGCCTGCTCGGAACGGTCATTATCTGCTCGCCGGGCAGTCACTTGGCGATCTATGTCCCGGCGCTGTGTCCCACTCGGCGGGATGACTTGATCGGGGGTATACTGGCGCCTGTTGTGCCGTCGACGGCGCAGGCGAATCTGGTTCTGCAAGGGCTGGCGCTCATGGGCGTTAGGCAGAATAAGGCCCATAAGTCGTCGAGGAGTGTGCTGAGTTGGGTGCAAGATGAGACGTACGAGCCGCTTTTGGCTATGGGGTTCAATGTGCTGCAGAGCTTTGAGGTGATCACGAATGCGCCTGAGAATGTAAGTTCAACCCCTGACCGTTTTCCCTGGACATGGATGCTAACGAATACAGTTTGTCGATGTTGTTTGAGCGACTAATTGGACTGCGAATGCTTTACGACCTTTTAGCTATGGATGTCCTGGATGTTATTTATGCCTGCTATTTATCTGAGCGATATCATTTGCTTTACTCACATCTCAATTACTTCCAGTTTCTTGAAGCCTTGCTGCTCTCAAGATGTCTTATGACATCTATCTTATCGGCCATCCAATCCCTCCGATGTCGTATCAAGCCCCTTGATCAATCTCATGTTCCGCAGATCTGCTACACGCATCTCCACTAAACAGACGTTATGTCAGGCAGCAAGATCCGTCAAAACACACTTCCACCAAGCCCTCTCGTTGCCGAGTTGGGGGTCTCGTGCCGCTGCGCAGTGGTCGATCGCAGCGTGAAAAGACCCTGAATACTGCAGCCCTCGGTCTCATTACCCCAGGTCTCAGGCCGGTGGCCGAAGTTTAGCAGTCGTTAGCGCGACGAGTCTCCAGACTTTCAGGCCAGAAAGCAGGAGTGGAAGTGGTGCTCACGCCTGCCAGGGTAACCTTGGACGGACTTGGGACGGCCTTCCCCTCACCCCACCATCAGGGTGCCAATGCGGTCCATCCAATTGGCTTCCGCCGCTCCAGTCTTTGTCCGGCTGATAGGAACTGAGTGGAAGCCCTGTGGAACTGGGGAGGAAGCTTGTGGTGTCTTCTCCACCCTGGGACTTACAGCATTCCCACCACCCGTCTTGTCTCCCGCATCGCAATTGGGAAAGTCGAACGGCCGCCCTATCGTGAACCGCACTTTACATCTCTGGACTGACACTTGACACGTTCAACTTCGACACCCGGAAGCAATCTGTTTGAAGAACTGGGCACCTAGAGAGCCATTACTAGAGACACATTACACAAGCTGACAGATAACCACATTGGACCGGATTCAGCCGTCCGTCTGACACATTAACCTTCCTCAAATGCCGATAAGCGATCGACCACACGAGACGAGATGAGATGATGTCCGCATACAACTCGATGCCGGCGCTCTCGACCGGCGCCTCAGGACCAGATGGCCTAGGGCTGAGCCACAACGGCCAACCGCTACACATGGATTTCGACCAAGATCTAAACTTTGACGAATCGCTGCTGTAAGTCACTGTCCGGAATGTCAAGACGGGGCAAGAAGAAATCTGGGGGAAATCCCGAAGTGGGAACCGGACCGAGCAAAGAGGACAGAACAGGAACATTGAACACGAGCCCGAATATGCCATGCGACATCATAACTAACAAACTCACCACCAAACTAGCGACAGCGTAAACGGAAACCTCCCTCCCCTCCCCTTCACCCCCTCCTACGACTTCGAGACGTTTTCCACAACCTTCGAAGACCCCTTCTCCTCCTATCCCGCCACCCGCCACTACGATGCCCTCCCCCAAGGCGACGCAGAGGCCTACCACGGCGAGGAGTCCTCCCCGCAGGAGCTTGACAACAAGCTCCTCGGCTTCTCAACGCCCATCATAAAAGCCGCCATCGTGCCGGACGAGTCCGTCTCAGCGGCCGCAGGGGGCAGCCAGTACTCCGACCCGTCGGCGGGGTGCGAGGTGGGCATGAGCGCCGAGCTGTACGGCATGTTCTTCGTCGCCGAGGATGTGTTTGGTGGGGACAATAACCCGGCGCGGCCGCTGGAGTTGACGTGCTACCGCCGGAATCTATGGCAGTGCTCGGGGCAAATAACAATACCTAAACACGGCATATCGGCTGTAGTCACGGAGCAAGGGCGCCACGTACCCGTCTTCGACCTGGCGGCGAGCATAACAGCCATCGAGTCCATCGAAGGCAAAGCGACGGAAATAATCTCCATTCCCTGGAAATCCAGCACGACCAACCCGGGGGGCAACGGCACAGAGGACAACTCAAAAGTAGCCTCCGCCCCTCCCCAAGTGCCCCTCGACCTAGGGGCCGGTCAGGAGCTAGACGGCCACTTGGTGTCAGTCCCCGTGTCCTGGAAGCGACTGCAGTTCAAGCACGCCACGGCCAACAACGGCCGACGCAAAGGGCTGCAGCAGCACTACGTCGTGCAGATCAACCTGCTGGGCAAGACCAAGAGCGGCGACTTCGTCAAGATCGCCGAGATCCAGAGCGGTCCCGTCATCGTGCGGGGGAGGAGCCCGAGGAACTTCGACAGTAGGAAGGACGTGCCGCTCACGGGGGACAAGAAGCTCGAGCGGAGGTCTACGGACACGAGTATCGGCTCTACCCCCGGGCCTGGGCCCGTAGCGAAGACGGAGCGGGGTGACCTGGCGCAGAATATGCAGCGGTATCATTCTTTGGGCAACATCCAGGTATTTACTCCCCCCCTGACCATTCACTCCCCTTCACACTTATACTAACAACCACACAGCAATCAGACTGGCTCACCTCCCAAGTCCCCTTCCCCCAACCACCGCCCACCCCGTCCCAACAACAGCACCCCTCCAAGAAACTAGCCCTCTCACCCAGCACAAATCGTCCTCCCGTCCCCAGCTGGTCAAGCGACCCCTCCATCCCGCAACACCGGCCCCCCTCGACACCGTCAATGGGCAAGACAATGCAGACCCTCCCCATCAACCTCTCCCTCTCCGAAGACGAGCGCAGCCCGAACAACCGCTCCGCCGGCTCCGACCCGCTGTCGAGTCCGCAGTTCAACAAGACCATGGCCGCCGTCGGTAACGGGGGAGGGATGGTGCAGAATGCAGGGCACCAGAAGAACAACCCAAGCGGCAGCCCGTTGGAGACGGCGGATATGCTTTATGAGTACTTTCCGCTTAGTTTGGATGATTGGTAAGTTCTTTTTTATTATTATTCTGGCCTGGAGGCCGGGACTGGGACAAGTCGGAAGATGCTAACGAGAAACACCACAGGATGCCCCCCGTCGACGCGATATACAGGCCTCACGTGGTGCACCACACTGTCGTCCCGCCCGAGGTCAAGGCGCAGCAGACGAGGACCAAGACGAAACGGTATTTCACTGATTGAAGCGCGAGCGATGAGGCGTGTTTCTGGATCTCGGTATACAATGCTAGCTATTGGAGCTCATCTATTGTCTGCTGGAGCATGATGATGATACCGACGAGCGATCCACTGGCATGTTTCCTTTATTTACCCCTTTTCCTTTAGGCGTCTATTTTGCTCTTGCGATATCACCTGATTTCATGTATGTACATTAGCGGTGCGTGCGATCTTGGTAGGAACGGAAAGAAGACAGTCGAATAGGGGTTAAGTTCTAGCGCATGCCTCGGGCAGATGGGAGTATGCAGGTTGAGGAGGGGAGGGGGGTGGGTGGTACCGAGTGAACTAAGGAGTTTGAAAGGAGGGAGGATGGGGAAGGATTGAACGACAACAGACCATCAAGGAAAGGCTGGTAGGATCAGATAGTGTCTAGTGAACCTTCTGATAATGCTCGACCACCATCACACCAAAACCATGGAATTTTGACAACGTAACTTCCTCTTTTGGTGAATATTTCAGTGGAAGCGATGCTGACCGACTTCCATTGGCAGCCTGGTCTCATTTTCACGTAAGCTATGCCGTGATGTTGATAGCTGTGTAACAGTCTCCTCCCCTGGAGGAGGATGCTCGAACGCGGGGTGATGAATCCTGATAACGGCTGGTTTTTTCAAGGCGAGCCTTCTCTTCAGGCAACTGTAGAAGTCTAGACGCTAGATCGGATCATCAGCAGACAACAGCTGAGTTAGGATGTGAATGTGTAAAAGTGACATGTTCAGTAGCTCGCTTGGAGCATAACACAGCCTCGCAGAATAAACAACGCTATATATAAAGAGCAAAATGAGAAGAACAAATTCAACGGTATAAAAAGGGCACCGCTGTTTATGTACAAAAACGCCTCTAGATTCCTTTCGTTCTGTCGGATTGGTTCGTGTGAACCGGTCCAACGGGCAGCCAACGCAACGCGACGCAATGTGTCCTTATATTTCCTCCACATCAACAACTCTCTCGAAAAAATGATATTAGTTAGGTCCCATGCCTGATGTCCATAGAGCAACTCTAAACATCAGATGTTGGAAAGAACTTCGTGGAAAGTCCCGACCCAAGTGGGTTTTGCTGGAGACCTCAACGTTGCTCGTATGGGGGATCTCAGTTCGCCTTCCCCTCAACAGCACAAGCCAACGCCACCGCTGCGCCAATCAGCGAGCTCTCCTTCGCCGCGACGAGATCGATACTGCCCGGCACGCCTCCGTCGGCCGTGATAAGGGCGTCGATGTACTTCTGCGTATTGGTGAGGTAGTTCGGGTAGTTCTCGATGACGGAGCCGTTGAAGGACACCACGGTGCGCGGCAGCTTTAGCTCCGCCTCTGTCTCCGCCACGAAGGGGGAGGATGCGGTCATCAACTCGCGCAGGTATTCCGTCTCCGTCTCGGTCTTTAGTTGCCAGAGTGCGAAGAGGGATGCCGCGACGATGGAGCTTGACCGCCGGGAGACGTAAGATGCTATGACCTGGAGGGCCTTCACGTCGGTTGTGGTGGGTTCGGGGAGGGTGGGGTAGCATTGCTTGAAGGCTGTTATGGCGCGTGATAGGGATGGGGACGTGTCTCTGTGGTGTGGTTAGTATATGCGGTGGGTGTGAAGGGTGTATGGGAACTCACCCTTCGACTATAGACATTACCCTGGTGTCTAGGGAGTATTGCTTCAGCAACGCTGGTGGGACAACTCCCCCGTAGATACCGGTGGTCGCGATGGCCTCGACGAAGGCTATCCTCGTCATCTCCCCGAGGTAAAATCCGCTGACGAGATACTCCAGAGGTTGGAAGTCCGGACGTGGGTGCTCGGCAGCTAGGATGCGGTCCCACCGGGTCATGGGGAGGATACCGCCGCCAAACATTCCCAGCTCAGTGTTGACGACAACATGGCTGGCCTTGTCGAACCAGCCTTCTGGTCGAGTGCCGTACTTCTTCGGGCTGATGGTGGGTATAGGTAGGTGGGCAGCGATGTTGACACCGGTGCCGAGGATTAGGCTGAAGCGAGTCGCCTCGTTGATGTAGGCTTCTGAAAGTAATGCGGCCGTCGAGTCGTTGACGATCGCAGCCAGCTCGACGTCCAGCCCCTTTCCTTTACAAGCTAGTTGAATAACGTCCCCGAGATCCTGACCAAGTAGTCCGTTGGCGGCAAGGAAGCCCTTGCCCATGTTCCGCAGAACACCACCCTTGAGAGACGTTTGCCTGCCGCGCGTGTTAAACAAGACTGGTCCTTGTTTTCGGGATCTGCAGCGCAGAGAACTGCCGGCCGGGACGGGATAAACTCGGCCGACAAAGATGGGGGAAAAGGAGGACATACTCAATGGGAAAACTCCACGCCAAGCCCATGGGAAGCGGCTTCTCCGAGCTATTCTTCTTCACATCCTCGGCAACGGTCTCGATGATCAGATCGGCCATCCAGTCGAAGAATTCCATGCCCTCGAGATCCTTGATGGTCCTATCGATGGGGAACGACTTCATGCGGATAATCCCGCTCTCGCTGCCCCGCGCACCCCTGCTTCGCAGTTCGACAAGCGCGACCCGCAACGTCGAACCTCCCACGTCGAGCGCCAGATACTGTCCCCGTTCGTAGCCATTGGGTAATTGGTAGTTGTAGGACGGCAGCATGCAGTCCGGATTCGACAGTAGGTTCTCCCGAAACTGCAGCTTGAGTTTGGACGCAAAGTCCTTCAAGCCATCACCCTCTGACGGTCCAACGAGAAGCGTCTGAGCCTCCTTCAGGAAATCCTCGATCGTCCTCGTAGGCGGATCTCTTGTGTCGACCTTTTGGCCCTTGACGACGGCGGGGCCAACCCAGAATGCGAGAAAGGCTTGGATGAACGATTTGCCGCGCAACAATGACTTGAGGGCGGCCGCGAAGGCCTGTCGTAGTGTGGTCATTGCAGAAATGAGCGGCTGCATGACAGGAGAGAAAGAGTCTCAAGCCAGGGTCATCGAGATGGAGGAGATGGACGGCTTAGAAGTATGAGCATGTCTCGACGATAGTGGAGGCAAAGACAACAGAGTGTAACAGGTAACCTGTCAGCGAGGGTTTAGACCATTGTTCCTCCCGGCAGGTAAGACACGGATTGGGTTGTTGGTAGTAGGAACAACGAGAGAGACAAGGCCACAGGCACAGCAGCCACCAGTGTCTCTCGCTGGTTCAAAGGTCACCGTACGAAAACGAGACTGGAACGGGAGACGGCAGTGAATGAAACCTGCCCTGTGGACTATGGGGAGATCTCTCAAGGTTCCTCCCGTATAAGCCTGAAAGGGGATTGGGAAGGTGTCCTGCCGGCCAATGGATTCGAAAGGTTGCAAGCCCGGCGTAATAGTGGAGAGGACGGAGCCCGGCGACGAGCACCGTTAGGACACGAAGCACGACGGTCTGGGTTGCGTCTAATGTAATGCCAGCATGCTATGACGTGTGAGGCATGGTATGTTTGGTTATGCGATTCTCTAGGCTGGAGGGCTGCTGAAAGGCTGGAGCGGAGTGCTACCATAGGAGGGGGGTCCCTCCTCTCAAGGGGGAAGAGATAGCAGGCAATGTGGTAGGATATTGCGAAAGAATGAGAGATCAGTGATCATGAACCAATGACAGGACAGCTTGACCCGTGGTACAATGGGAAGAGAAGGCTAACAACGAAGTGCCCCTGATGGACGAACGGGAATATCGACGCCAATAACGGGGGAAAACTGGCGAATGGAGTATAGCACGCGTGTTCGTGCTCCAGTAAAATGAGAGGATGCCTGGCTCGGGGCAGAGTGTTCCACTGGAAACACCACCAGTGACCAGTGAACTACAGGACGAGCGGCGAATGTATGGGTTGAGCTGTTGAGCAAGCGACGTTGGAAGCTTCTTTGGTGAAGAAGCTTGGCGTTGTTGTATCGGTTTTCAAGGGGACGTAACGTTCCATGCCCTGACGGAGCCCAGATCTACCCTAGCGTGTTATTGGCGCGCATTTGACAGGCCAATTCTCACCACTTCCACAGCGCACGGACCAGGCATCTGGATCTTGCCTCGGATTGAGTGGAGAATTGGAGACCTGTCTTGGGATCATCCCTTCCTTCAACAATTCAATGCACCTCATCAAACAAAAGAGCAGGAGCAATTCGCGGTGAAGTGACGATTGGACGATTGGATCCCGAAACTTTGGCATGCAATTCTGCACAAGATGCAAATGCAAGTGTGGATAAGGAAGGTTTGCACAGACTATGCGCCGCTAACCTGCCGTTCGAGCCTCAACTTTCCCCCTTCAGCCTCACTGTAACTGCTCACCTTGGCCACCTTGGCCGGGGTCCGGGTCCCAAGCCTGTGGTTCGTCGAATCCTCCACACATCATGTGTTCTTTTGTGTTACCATGTTACCTACAACAACGCTTTGCAACGGCTGCTCCCATGGTCTTATATCTGTCAGGTTACCAGGCGTGAGAGGTGTAATGGTTCTGCAAGAGTGTGGCGGTGCCACCGTCAGCGTAATTCTCAGTAAGTGGCCATCCGATAATCAGCAATAAGACCACTGACAAAACTCCGTAGCCTCCGTTAAGAAGCTGGATCCGTTTCGCAGCGAGTCCAGCAGTCCAGATCGGGCCAACCGTACCGACACAACGTGCTACGTAGCGCCAAACCGTCGATCCTTTGTGTTGGATGGCTGCTGATCCACGCCGGACGCCACTCCCCGAGAGCTTGTCGAGAGGAGCAATGGGGTCCAAACAAACGCTCCGCAGGCCCCCGGGGGCCGGTGAGACGACTTCAACGTTCCATCGCCCGCCTTCCACCGACTGTGGTAGTCCACACTCCTATCAGAAACAGCGCCCACCACCACAATGGTGTTGCTGGCTTGTCATCCCCGGCGCTATCCGCCCTTCCGGCCAGCGAGATGCTGCCCCGGGACGCGAACCTGTCGTCATTGTTACCACCAGCTTGGCCTTCCGTTATGCTAGTCCAGTGGTCCAGCGGCTAGTCGCCGCTGTAGGAGCTTCTAGTCTTCTAGAATGTCATCTCTTAATCACGTCCCAGGACCCCTTCTTCTTGCCCTTTTCCTACTATTCCTCCTCCTCAAGCCTACCTGAAGAGCAAACTCCAAACCCTTCATTCCACTGACCCTGCTCACTATCATCTTCGGACAAGCTACTTTAAACCTTATCCGTCACTGTCACCCTACACCGCACATCACACTCCTTTCAGACTAGTTCATCATGAGGCTCATCATCAGGGACGCGCCCGATGCCGCGAGTGCGTATGTTGCCAACTACATCATCGACCGCATAAAGCACTTTGCTCCTACTCCGGCACACCCCTTCGTGCTCGGCCTGCCCACGGGCGCAAGCCCTCTCGGCGTGTATAGAATCCTCGTAGAGAAGTACAAGGCCGGCGAGGTATGCTCTTCCTCCTCTGCACTATGTCTCATACCCAGTGTCTGACCAAGATACACATAGATCTCCTTCGAAAATGTCATCACCTTCAACATGGTAAGATTTTAGCCTTCCGTGTTCCCCCGTCCATCCATACCCGTAAACCTATCCGAGCATGTGTCTGATATCCCCACAAGGACGAGTACATCGGCATCCCCCGGGACCACCCGGAGAGCTATCACTCCTTCATGTGGAAGAACTTCTTCTCCCACGTGAACATCCACCCTAACAACGTCAACATCCTCAACGGCAACGCCCCGAACCTCGAGGCCGAGTGCGTCGAGTACGAGGCCAAGATCAAGCGCGCCGGCGGCATCGACCTCTTCCTCGCCGGCATCGGCGAGGACGGCCACATCGCCTTCAACGAGCCCGGCTCGTCGCTGGCCTCGCGGACCCGCGTCAAGACGCTCGCGTACGACACCATCCTCGCCAACTCGCGCTTCTTCGACAACGACCTCGAGAAGGTGCCCAAGATGGCGCTGACGGTGGGCGTGCAGACCGTGCTGGAGGCGAGGGAGGTGGTGGTCATTATCATAGGCGCGAGGAAGGCGCTGGCGCTGCAGAGGTGTATTGAGCAAGGCGTCAACCACATGTGGACTCTGTCCAGTCTGCAATTGCACCCTCATCCCATGATTGTGTGCGACGAGGACGCCACGCTCGAGTTGCAGGTGAAGACAGTCAGGGTACGTTCCTCCATATGTCGCCGTCCTCCTATCCTTCCCCCAATTTCACCACTAACAACAACACCAGTACTTCAAATCAATCGAGCAAGTCGCCCTAGCCCAAGGCTTCGAGCAAATCCTCCCCTCCAAGATCCGCACCGGCCCCGCGCCCGAGACGGTAGTCCAGTCCCCCCGCGAAGCCGCTGCGGTTGTCACCAACGGAGTCAACGGGGTCAACGGGGTCAACGGTGTCAACGGGGTCCATGGCGACGACGGCGACTCCTCCCCCACCGTCCTGTCTCCGCAACCCACCACGTCTCGCCTGCTCCGCGCCTCCTCGCCAGCGAGGGAGTACCCCATCCGCTCGAGGTCGCGATCGCCCGACGGCGACCTCGTCCCCGACAGGATGGCGAGCCGCATCCCCGAGCCGGCGCTGAACAGGAGGCTTACGCCTACGCCTGAGGCGCAGAGCCGGGTTGGGGCTGTTGGTGCGTAAAGAGGAAGAGACGGGTTGGGAGGAAGGGGGGAATGAATGGATGACGAAATGGGCGGTTTTGGCTTACTTGAGGCGTTTAAATATTGGGATTTGGGATGAGATACGGAGGTACACACCAGATTGCCACAAGACCTTCACATGATGTTTGTAGGGCAGTGATAGACAAACACTATGTTTCTTGGTATTGATTCGGGCTACGCAGTTGCTGGAGATACCTTAGTAGTTTACATACCCAATATTCATTGTATTTGAAATATTCATCGTATTTGTGTTGTTGCGCACTGTTCCGTCCTTCCTTCAAGACATTGGCACGCTGTGGGAAGACGTTGCAAGAACTCCTGTCATTGCACTCCTTTATAACAAGGACGACTACTCCCCTCAACTTCCCCATATCAAACTAGATAAACGAAACTAATATTTCAGAGAATGTGTAGATACACCACGGCAAACGAACTTCATACATCTCTCTCAAACCCCAACCAGCATCGTATCAACTCAATACCTCAGCACAACCCCAGTCGACTTCCTGTTTACCCCTTCATCCGCCTCCTCCCTCTTCACCCGTCCGGCAAACCCATCCAACTCAGCCCCCTCCTCAATAGCCTTAATCTGCGCCAGTATCTGCGCCTTCCTCTCCTCCTTCTCCCGTCTCCTCGCCATTTTCTCCTCTTCCTCCCTCCTCGCTTGCTGCGCCCTTTCCTCAGCCTCTCTCAGCTCCTTCTCCCGCCCGATTTGCTCGGCCTTCTCCTCGGCTAGAGCGGCACTCCGGTCTCTCTCCTGAACAAGAACAACCTCCACCTCATCACTCGTTTCTATGACCACCTCCTCTTCCTCTTCCGGCAGCACCCGCTGCTGGTACATCTGCCCCGCCATGCGGGCGACGAACATCTTCTCCTCTTCGAGCTGGCGGATCTGCTCGGCCAACAACGGGTCGAAAGTCGCTGGCGGGGAGGGTGAAGGTTCGGGGAAGACGGCGTGGCTTGGCAGTGGGTAGCTGAGAGACAGAGCTTTGTCGAGGGCGGACGACCAGTCTTCGGGTGTGGCATTGCGGTGGGGATAAGTGCGAGACGACGGGTAGCTTGCTTTCACGGCGGAGGTCAGGGCCGCGGACCAGTCTGCCTTGGTGGTGGTTGGTCTTGTGAACTTGCTGGAAGATGCGGTAATCCAGTTCCGGTCCTTGGACACATGAGGCTTGGCCGACCAGAGACTGGTCGAAGCCAGTTTCTCAAGCGGCTTGTACTCTGCAACACGGGGCTTGCGGGCCATGTCCTTGGCAGCTGGTGGCGCGGAGGTGGTCCTGTAGTCTGTCCTTGCGTGGTTGACGGTGAACAGACCGTTGAACTCAACGTGCTGGTGGACGCGCGGAGGCGACCACATCCCGTGGCTCATCTGTTGGAAGCGAGCTTTGCTGTTGCCGGTCTTGGTCCACATGCCCGCTGAGACGAGTCTATCCAACGGCTTGTGCTCGGCGTGTCGGGGCTTGCGAGACATGTTCTTGGCCGCCGGCTCGGCGGAGGTGGTGCGGTAGTCGGAGCGCCTGGGGTCGAGCTTGAAGAGACCGCGGGATGTGGTCGGACGGGTCGATTCGGGCTGATTCCACAGGCCCTGCCGATGCTTCCTCGCGTGCTTGACATCGGACGGGCGAGGGATCTTGCTCGCGTTAATCCACTCCACAGCTGAGTCGTCGTCCTTAGCCTCCGGCGTCCACAGGCCATCACTCTCAATAACCGAAACCTCAACCATCCTCTTCTTAGCCCTCTTCACCTCCTCAACAGCCGCATTACCATACTTCATCCACGTCCCCTCATCAGGATGCGGCAAGCCAACCTCATGCTCGCCCCGTCCAGGCGCCATCGGGCCACCAGTCCAAAGCACCGACGCTTCGACCCTCGGCTTCTCCTCCTCCTCCTCCATCAAGCCAATAACAATCTCATCGTCCTCCTCCTCACCCTCATAGTCGGAGGGGATATCATGCATATAATCCTCCACAACATCACCCACATTCATCAGCGGCGGCGGGAACAAGCTGTTCTTGCTGGGTATACTATCGCTCTTCAGCAGGCTCGCAATCTCCCACAGCGTCGTCTCGTCGAAGTCGTCACCACTATCCTCTTCGTACTCATCCTCATCATCCTCTTCCTCGGCGGAGACATCCATCCCGTCCGTCTCCTCGTCGTACTCGTCGAAGAAACTAGACGAGTACTCCGCCGACTCGAGCTCGCGGGCCCGCGCTTGTAAAGCGGCGCTGATGGCGCTCTGCTGCCCGCCGCCCGATGTCATGGTCCCCGGCATGGCCATCATCATGTTGCTCGACCGCGGGATGACGGGGTAGGCGGAGACGGAGGCCGTGTCGGACCGCTCGCCCCAGGGGAACTGGAAGATGCCTAGGGTGCCGCGCTTGTCTGGTAGAGGTTGGGGGTCTTCGACTATGTCGGGCAGGAGGGTGACGCGCCTGTTGCGGCGGGGCGGGCGCTGGGTTAGGGGTCGGGGAGGCTTTTGAGATTGGGGTTGGGATTGGGATTGGGATGAGACCGGGCGGGAGGTTGTGCGTTCGACAGCGGGAGCAGGGGCGGGTTGCGGTGCACTTGCCCAGCTGGGACGCCAGAGGCCGGTTGTCGACCGGTTCTTGGGGTGAGGTTTACGCCATAGCTGTGATGAGGTAATGGTGAGCGACGAGGTTTCTTTTCTCTGCGCGGGGCGGACTGTAAGTCCTGGCAGTTGAGGAGATGCATTTTGGAGTTGACGGGTGTGAGGGGGCGACCAGAGTAAGCCGGATGAGCGGTGTGCCGGGGTGGTGTTGTCCGGTACCCACAAGGCGTTCCGTTGGGGTTGTCCGCGGCTAGCCCGCGCTACCGCTGCGTCGAGTTGCACCGGCTGAACGGGCGGCGCGGGGAATTCCTCGTCGGACTCGGATTGTTCAGAGTCAGGAGGGGTAGGACTGCCGAGCTGAGCCTTGGATACGGTCAGGAAATTGAAACCGCGGAGTTTGGAGGCGTCGGTCGCGTTGTCCATGTACTCCATCTCGGCCTCAGCTAGGGCCAGTTTCTGTTGCCAAGCGCCGGCGCGGGAGTTGGCTGGGACTTGGAGCTGAGAGGGCTCATCGGGCTTTGTGGTGCTACCGGAGCGAATGCGAGACCTGCGCAGAGCTCTCCGCTCCTGCGCGAGGTTGGGTTTCGGCGGAGGCGGCGCCTCGCGTTGGACAGGGACAGGCGCCGCAATGACAGACTCGCGGCGAGAGTTCCTGTTGGAATTTGTGGTGCCAACGCTGGACATCGAGTTGCGGCCAAGATCATGCTGCATCTCGTGCCAGTGGTTCTCCTGCATGCCCATCTCCTTCTCGAGGTTCTCCAGAAGCGCCAGCCTCTTGCCGGTGCTCTCGACGGAATCCCGGTTAGGCTGCTCGAACTTCTTGAGTTGCTCCTGAATCTGTTGGATGGCATGCTCCGGCGACTCGATAGGGGACGGTTCAGCAGTGTGGATGATCATGGCGTTCTTGTTGGAACCAGCATTGAGCAACAGGGGAGTGGGCGGAGGCATCTTGCGGGACCGGGTCTTCTCCTTTCGCTCGGAGAATGATGGACAGTTGTCACCAACGCGCCTGTGCCACTGTGATGCTCGCTCGGGTCGGGTCATGCTGTCCTCGCCTGACATCCACGGTTCGTTGGCCCGGAGCCCACCGTCAAAGACCGTTGCGTCCAGCATGAAGTTGATCACCTCGCCACTGCTTCGCTCGGATGGCGGCCTCTGGCTCTGCACGTTCCGGCTGTTGACGCGCTTGATGCTGGTCGCTCGGGCAACTTGGACGCCGACAGCAACTCCGGGCGAGTATTGCGAATCCCAGTTTGTGCTGTCATCCCTGGTGTCGCGCGTCCTCGATTCAGTTGTGTCGGTCCATCCTGACTCACGGAGTGGGAGAACTGGTGACGATCCACGCTTGCCGGCACCGCTGCGAGACGAAGCCTGGGTGCTTTGGGTCTGTCTGTTCACATCGGTAATACCGGGCAGCCAAGACCGGCCAACCTCATCGGCGAAGTTTGTTTCCGGGCTGAAGCGGCTCTTGTTGACAGGCTTCGAGGGAAGTTCATCAACTTCGAAGAGGTTGTCGGTCTGAACAGACGTCTTCGTTGTCCTGTTAGAGCGGCGCTGGCTGACGTCCTCTGTAGGAGACGAGTTTGTGTCCATAAACGGCCGCGGCACAGGAGGAATCTCAGGCACAAATCCCTTGCGCATATTGTCACGCGGCGGCGAGGCAAAGAAAGCACCCATCTTTTCGTCCACAGTCATGCTTTTCGTGTCATTGGGGTGAGGCCGCGATGGCATACCAGCACTCTTTGGAGGGGGTGGTAGAGGTGGCAGCTGCGTAGGGCTGCCTGCGGTCGCATCGAGTATCGACTTCCGGCTAACCAACGAACCACCGGACCGGCTGCGCCTGTGCTCCGGCTTCCTTGGAATGGGCCGCGGCCTGTGAACAACGGAAGCTGAATCATCGGGTGTCTGGGGTTGTCTTGGAGCGGCCTTCGAGGCCCTATCGCTGGCGCCGTCGATAATTCGCTGGACCTCGTTGGGATCGTCGTAGACGATGTTGTTGACAAACATCACGGTTTGCTGGGCCTGTGCGTCCGCTTCCTTGGCCAGATTCAGCTTACGCGCCCTCGGTCCAGGAGGAAGTCCAGTTGTAGGCCGTCTCTGCAGCGGCGTCTTGGTTGGCTCGGGAATGGGTTCCTTCTTCGGGGACGACAGCTTCCGCGACGGCCGAATGCCAGCTCGAGCAGTCACTGGTCGCTGTGGGCTCTGCTCAAGGGGCTTTTCGACCACCTGAGGTGGCGTAACAGCTCGCATCTGCACAGGACTCGTGACAAAAGGCTGCTCCGGTTCGAGAATTTGTTCGGCGGAAAACAACGCTGCGCGGGGCTCTTCAGTCCTGGGAGGTGAAACAGATCGTTGCGAAACTGGAGGTTCCTGGTGATCAGCGGGAAGGAAGCGAGGTGACCGCCGCCGGATCTCCTCAACACCAGGAGACAACTGTGCCGACGTCGTTAACGACATGTTGACTGGCTGCAGAGTAGACGAAGGTACGGCAGGTGGAGACGTAACGGAAGCGACCTCCTTGCGCTTGACACTAATTGATCGCTTCACAGCTTCCTGGGGCGTCATGTTTGGCGGCTGTGGAGCGGGCCGTCTCCCAACAAAGTCCGACTCTTGCTTCAGCGCCATTGCCCTTCTGTCATGCTCAGCCCTTGCCGCCTCCCTGAGGTCGATGGTCGCAATCTTGTTGAGCGGATTCTGGGCGTCGTTATCCATGAGGATAGGGTTACCAATGGTCATCTTCCCTGTTTCGTGGGAAGCCCCGTTCCCGATGCCGAACAGGCCTCTCTTCTGCTTCAGTGTCGCAGTGCTGGTTTTCCTGGTAAGGTCCGGAGCGGGCATCGTCTCTACGCGAGTTGGCGGGAACAGTGCGCCCTGGATCGGAAGTCCTCCAATGCCAGCAATACCAGTAACGGGCCTCGCAATGTTTGGCAGCCGCCCGGTCTCCCCGAAAGCTGTGGGTGCCTCTCTCGGTTGCAGAAACGCAGTGGATGACCTGATCGCTTCGTCCTTCAGGTCCTCGAATCGGCTCGGTGGATAATCGCTGGAATCGGCGGTCGATATATCGCGGCTGATATTGATGCGCCGCGGCGATGGAGCCTCAGGTGGGCTTGACTGACTGCCTCGTGGTGAGGCGAGTTCGCCACTGCAAGCGGTGACAATGACTGGAAATTGTTAGCATAACAAGTCACTTCAAAACTATCGATAACTTACTGATCAAGATAACGAGGCCGATGGCCGGAAGAGCAGTTCGGAAGATCAGGTCTACCGTCGTCATTCCCAGCATCATTGGTATGCTCATCTAGAGTCGGGTTAGTGGGAGTTCGTGTTCCAACAGTGCGTCCTGCTTACCGCAGTCCAAATTACGAAGCCAACCATGACAATCAAGATGGACTTGCTCCGCGAGGAACTTGATTTGCCTTCCCGCACATCGGCAACCAGCCCAGTCATCAGGGCCCTGGCAGCGAGGCAAACAATAATCACACCATCAAGCGCAATAACTGTGAAAGCCACAGGCATGAGTGACGACCTCGCCACGCAAAAGGTATCGACCTGCGGCCTCGTGAACCCAATAAAGACTGCCCCGACAATGAAGCGAGCCGCGATGAACACCTGCGTAACCATACCGCCGGCCGACGTCTTCCCTGGCGTGACCATCGCCCATAGCAAGTACTGTTCCATCGCGAACCGTCCCACCTGGTCGAATAGCGTCGAGAAGATGAGTCCTATCTGGCAGGACATGGTGCCCCCCGTCGTATCAATGACCGTCGTAATGAAATCGATTTGTGCCCACAGGGCGGATGTGAGAAGGAATGTAATGAGGACCAGCCTCAGGCCGTCCCGGAATATGGAAGAACCATGGCCTCTAGTGAAGAGAAATAAAGCTGCCGACGCCGCGTTGACCACGATGCCACTGCTCGTATGTTAGCATGTCACTGTACCATCATGGATGTGCCATTGAGTGTTGACTGACAATGTGAAGGCCGCGATAAGGGCCTGAGAGGCGCCTTGGATCGCCATGGTGCCGACGTCGAAGGGAGCGCGCAGCGTAAGGAGAGAATCGAAACCCAGTCAATGGGAAAGGAGAGAAAAGAATGGTCTAATTAGTAACGAAGCATAATGAAAGACAGCAATATCAACACAACTCTCCGGGTAGCATCAATGACATCGATGGCATGCCTTCGCTACAAAGCATCACCAAACAGAGAAGGGAAGGAAGAAGAAACGGAAGATGAGCTGAGGGAACGAACGAGATGCCTCCTGCAAGACTGACCAGACCTGAGACAATTGCCAAGCACCCCCAAGGAAAACCTAGATCTCAAGGAAGCCAGTGTGCGGCGGGACTGACGTGCAGCGATGGTACTCTATTTCCTTCCCGGCATGGGTGCTGCAAGGCTCAGGCAGGGCAAGGAACCGAAAGCTGGTAACGAAACGGGAGTCCGTCCACCCGCTAGAGAGAAGAGAGGTCCACTTGGACCATCCAATCGACGATGTCGTCTCTTCACCGGACGAAGAGCTCAAACAATGGCGGGCAAGGGTGGTGTTCGAGATCTCTCGATCTGTCCTTCATGCCGAGGGAGGGTATCCGGTGCCATGGTGGTTGATTGGGCGAGATGCAAGGCTGACGAGGCGACAAGCGTTGTGTGTGTCAAGGACCCCCAGCCGTAGTCTGTTTCACTTGGAACCTGAGACGTTACGCCTCGACCACGGGTGTACATTCTCCCCACCCCAACGAACGCTATTCTGGGAGCCAAAGTCTGGACTCTGGTCATGTACCATGGAGGGAAATGATCGTCCATGACAAGAGCCGCATTGAACGGTTGATGATGATGCTGCATTGCAGCTCATCCACGTACAGCGATGATTGTTCGTCTTCGCGGGAGAGACACGAGCAACAAGAGTATCCATCCGGTTATCCGCCGGCCATAAGAAGATGCGACATCAAACGAGCATCTACCTGTGGCAGAAGTAGATCGAAACAGTTAGTGCTGCTCATGAAGCGATCATGTGCTGTTGACCGCACGATGCTGAGGTAACTGATGTAGCCGCGGTGCCGCCGTGAGACCAACAAGAGCTTGAAATCGGTTTCGCACTCTGCAGCCACGACGAGCCATTACTGATTTTCGGAAGGTCATCCACATGATTACAAAAGATGGACTCTTTGGTAGGAGTGATTCCACCGTCCCGGGCGGTGGTGTAGATGGCGGGGGTTTGCATTCACGAAAGAAAAAGAGTTGTCGAAGTTGGAAGATGAGTCTCGAATCAGGGACGTTGCAGCGAGTTTGGACTCCACCGACCCCTTAAGCGAGCGCGGAGAGTCCGTGCCCCAGTTGCAACCCTAACCCGCAGCGATCTATTTCTATCCCGGTGCTCGCTGACTAAGCCCTCGATCGGATCCTCACCTCTCAGGTTTTGGTGTGCACGATGTAACTTAGCAGGTCTAGCACAACGACAACAGTGCTCTTCTCAACGCTGTGGTCACGTGGTCTCTATTCCCTTTTATCTAGTCTCAGAAGCTGTTCCTGTCTCGTAGATAATGCCTATAATCGCGTGTCTGTTGGCTCCATGTTGGCAGCGGCCCAAAGTTCCCGAAAGCGCACGAGTCACGAGAGACAGGCCTACTCTTGGCGGCAAACTGGCAACCAGACCTTGACCCTGAAATGATTGCAATCGACAGTAGGGCTATAGCCATCCCATCTGTCCTTAAACGCAAGCTAACAGATGTGTGTAGCTTGTGGTCTATAGAACATCGAGGAGAGGTCGAGTTTAGGTTTGGTCCGCCTTACCATGTCGAGGCACGGGAGACTCGGGGTTCGTCGAGACTCGGGCACTGAGTCGATACGTATATCCTCCACTGCCCCGGACATGACACAAGGACCGAAACTTCGCGATGCCAACTTCCCCGAACTTTGACCGCGTCAGTCCATATTCATGTGGAGCAGCATGTCTGGGCTCCAGTTCGCCCTCCATGGGGTTGATTCAAGCTTTTACCAGTCGGCAGGTTGAGAATTCTTGCCAATACTTAATTCCACTGGCTCAACCTTCAACAACCTCGATCGGACGAATCGCTGTTTAGGTCAAAACAAGTCTCCCAGCATCATGGATGATATCCCCGGCTTCAATGTCATAGGCCTGTCCTACACTCCAAGCGAGACCGTCGAAGTGGTCTCGCGGATCGGTTCCTTGAAGGGAAGGCAGCGGCCCGAGAAGATCTTCATAGGCGCTTTCTACGGAGGTATTCTCGTCAGCTTCGGCGCCGCCGCTTGCATGATAGCTATTGCGGAGCCGTGGTATGTAGAGAACACGCCGGGTGTTCCGAAGTTCTTGGGTGCCCTCATCTTCCCGGTCGCGCTGGTGATGGTGCTCCTTACCAGCGCGGAGCTGTTCACGGCATCGAACATGGTATGTTATGCCGCATATATTCTTCATCTCAGGCCTGGATCAGTACTGATACGGCGTCCAGTTTACCGGTGTAGCGTTTTTGCATCGTCGGTTGCCATTCTGGAGGATGTTCATGCATTGGGTTCTCTGTTGGCTGGGAAATTTCGCAGGGTGTCTCTTCTCGATGGCCATCTTCTTTGGTTGTGAGTATTACTTCGTTCGGACATCATCCTCTGCGGCAGATACTAACCGGACATTGCCATAGACACCGGCATCTTTGACACCCCAGTGTTACGCGACACCGTTGTCACCTTTGGTACCAACCGACAGGTGCTTCCTAATTTCCGCCAGATCTTCCTCAAGGGTATCCCGTGCAACATGCTGGTCTGTCTGGCCTGTTTTATCGCGATCCAGTCCAAGAGTCTCTCGGGTAAGATTCTCGGACTCTGGGGACCTATCGCCATTTTCGCTTTCCTCGGCTTCGACCACGCCGTGGCCAATATGTTCAACATGCCTCTTGCCATTTGGCACAAGACCCCGGGCCTTACCGTGGGACTCTACATCTGGAAGGGTGAGTGCAAGAGCTTGCGTTTTCCACGAATGCCTTCAGCTTATCTAACCATTCCGTCTAGGTCTCATTCCAGCTACACTGGGGAACATTGTAGGAGGCACAATCTTTGCAGGCTTCTTCCTTTGGTGGTTCCACCTCCTCGGTCAACCACCCCGCGCGATCGACGGGAAACATCATGAACACCATGAGCCCTCGCTACCCAATAACATGTATGATCATGACCCTCAGAGTTCATCGAGTGGCGCGAGACGAACTGTGCGTAGGGATAGCGATCTGGAAAGCCGCCCAAAGTCGTGCAGATGCTCTTAAGAGAGTGTCGTGTGGGGGTTCTTACTTGGAGTGGCATCTCTGCCTGGGCGTCCCTTTGCTAAGAGGCAGACGACCGTGACAGATGGTCGGCGGCAAAGCCAGTCTCTGTATGCTCTTGGAATAAGACATATGCTTCTTTGTGCCTGGTTCGCGTGTTCTCGGTGTGCATAAGGCGGACTCGGCGACAGGAGATGGCTCCGGCGCAGTAGTAGCACGTGCTCCGACCTTGGAAGATGACCGCACGGCAACCCTAACCCTCAATGGAGCGTCACCTGTTTACAACGCTTCCTTCGCTCTTCTTTTGGACGTTGTTCCATCTTCTGCCACTTCAGACCCTCGGATTTCAAGCTCTGGAGGATCCGAAACTGTGGTAGGCAGATCGCGACATTCCCTCCCGCCCTCAAGGAGTTGCATCCGCCTTCCGAGAATTTACAGACCTACTCAGCCGCGAGGCATGGTTCGATCTACACATGTAATTCAGCCGCGATGCTTGCATTCGAAGGCTTGAGTCAGGGGATATAGGATATGGATTGCTAGGAGACTCAGATATCATATCTAAGGTGCAGAACAGGAATATGGTGCCGGCAGGACTTGCTTGGTTGGGTCTAGCGGGGAGCATGTCGGCAACCGCGCCCTTCCCAAGTGTACGGCCGGCCCGACAACCAATCATTTCGGGCCGGATGCGGATGACAACATCTCGAATCCAGTGCCCGATTAACTGTAGTCACTACCATTTTGATTCTGTCGGATTATAACCCTCCAGTGACTCACCTTGAATCCGATACCTCTCGTCATTGATAAATATAAAAAGGCCAGCCAGCTTGAGATATTCAGTCCAGATGTAAATAGCTGACAGCTGCATCAAACCAAAAAGACGCTCATCTGAGGTCAACAAGAGACAAAGCCGAGCATCAAGAACAGACGTCAAAATGGTTCACTATGACCTCGAGTACCCCAAGCAGCCGTACAGCACGGTGAAGCGGTACGACTCACGCGGTAAGACCTGGCCATCCCGACTCCTCCTCGCCCTTATCAGAACCGCTCATCCCATCACCGTCACCGTCACCCTCACTCAATCCTCCTCGTCATGCTCCCATATAACGCCCCGTACCCTTGAGCCCTCCTCCTATGTCACCAATATCCAATACTAACAAACCTCCGCAGCAACATACGCCCTAAAAACAATCCACCACCTGATATCCACCTCCCCCATCCTCAGCATCTCCTTCAACACCCCCGACACCCCCTTCCCCACCATCCTCCCCATGATAGGCGCCCTAGGCTCCTACACCCGTCCCTCCGCCTCCTTATCCGATCCGCAAGACCTCTACCTCCACGGCTACGTCTCCAGCCGCATCATAAACCTCTCCCGCGCCAGCACCTCTTCCTCTGCCCCAGACACACCTCCCGGCCTACCAATCTGCATCTCCGCCACCCACTTGGACGGGCTGGTGTTAAGTCTCACCCCCAACAGCCACAGCTACAACTACCGCTCCGCCACCCTCTTCGGCCACGCCGTCCTCGTCTCGGACCCGGAGGAGAAGTTGTACGCCATGCGCCTCATAACCGACGGCGTTCTACCGGGTAGGTGGGACAACACCCGCACGCCGCCTAACGCGGGGGAGATGGCATCCACGTCCGTGTTGCGGGTCAAGCTCGTGGCTGGGTCGGCGAAGGTTAGGGCGGGCGGGCCGAATGATGATAAGGGGGACATGAACGATGAGGAGGTTAGGGAGAGGGTGTGGACTGGTGTCGTGCCTGTTAGTAGGAAGTTGGGAGAGCCGGTGGGGAGCGGGTATAATCGGGTGGCGGAGGTGCCGGGGTATATCAGGGAGTTTGTCGAGGAGGCGAATGAGGAGGGGGAGAGGGAGGCGGTGGAGGCGGCTGGGAGGACGGCGGCGCCGAAGAAGGTGTTTGGGGAGGAGGAGTGAGGTCGGATGGGTGGGAAACGTATGGTTGAGTTGGAACTAGGGGTAGGTGAATCGTCTCCGGCGGAGTTTGGAGACGATGAGGCCTAGTATCAGAATGGCGAGGATGCGCTTGATCATTGTTGCGATTGAGTTTGCAGGCGAAAGCGGGAGAAAGAAAGCCAATATTCAAGCCATATATATGTGTCCTTATATTCACCGCCCACATCATCGCCCATACCGCCTCGAGATACGCCCGCGCACCCCACGCCGCCCCTCCCCCGTAGCACAGTCTCATCACGTCCCGCAGACGGGCGCACCTCGCCTCGCACAGGGGCACAACGGCCGTTACGCGTGCGACCGGGCCGTGCGCCCGCGACGCCCTCGCCGGTGGGTACCCCCGGTTCGTAGCCTGCAGTCTTCCCATTCTCACCGCCAGATACATTTCTTCGTTTCTAAGCCAGGGACGTCACCAATTCTCCCAAACCTCCTTGGGCAACACGCTCCTCATAACCCCCCAATGTCCCACCGCACTCCGGACATGCCACCTCTCCAGCTTCCCCGTGTCGTTCCGTCTGGTAACCCCTTCCTCCATGCCCACGAGGTAGTCCTTCTCGAGCACCTCATTCTTGGGCATGAGGAATTGCTCCCTACTCGGGCTGTTCAACAGGTCCCTCTCTTGCACCTCCCTAAACTCCACCCCGCCGCTCAGTTTGGTGCAAAAGAATACCATATTCGTAAAATCCGCGCCGGTTTTCTTCAGTGTGTCCTCATCCCGCGGATGTTCCCTGAACACCCTGCAGCTGGGAAACACCTCCCTCACGGTCTTGGTCACCACCGCCGGCGGCGGCAGGGCGAAGTCGCCCGCGTAATTGATGGCTACCACCCCGTTCGGCTTGAGGAGTGCAGCTAGATTCTGCAGGAATTCGAGCGTGAATAGGGGGACCGGTTCGGCGCCGCCGGTGAAGACGTCGTGGACGATGTAATCGTACTTTCCTAACCCAGCTTCTTTTGCTCCTCGCTCTGCAAAGGAGACGGCGTCCTCGACGACGGTATCTAGCCCTTTCCCCTCTTCCGGCAGGGCGAAGTACTTGTGCGCAAAGTCCACGACCACGGGATCAATCTCCACCACCGTCGTGCGCACACCATGCGCCACCAGCGCGGCGGGGGTAGTCCCGATGCCCATGCCTATCACTAGCGCCGCGGCCTCGGCGTCTGGGACAGGAGAAGGCACTTTGACCAGCCTCACTGCCTCGAGCATCGCAAACACGCCGTAGATAGGCTCGGCGACGAGGTTGTTGACGAACTGCGGCAGGGACTTGAGGTGCACCCATTCGCCTCCTAGCAGTGAATGATCGCATCGCAGCACGCGGTAGCCGGCAGCGGTATTCTCCAATACGGAGATGTAGCCCGTCAAGGACTCTGCTCTGTCGAGGATGCGGTAGGAGGAGGAGGAGGAGAGAGTAGAGTTGAGCGCTGAAAATGCCGGGGGCGAGGGGACGTGGGTGTTCAGGATGGTGAAGTGTAAGATAGCTGGGATGGCGTACAGAAGGAGTTTAGAAGGGGAGAGGATTGTGTAGGATGCGAAGAGAATCGCTTGCAGGCCGAGACGGGTGAAGATTGGCGAGGAGCCGATGTGCTGGTTGATGAGCGAGGAGGAGTAGTACTCCGTCAGCTTCAAGAGGGCATAGCAGAATAGCCCAGGCCAGCTAGGCATCTTGCCTCCGTGTACCCCTCCATGTGCTTCTTCTAGATAGTTGGCCACACAGGCCACTGATACGACGGTAAGTGGGAAGAGGGTGAAGAGCTCAGTGACGACGGGTCCCCACGTTGCGCCAAGGGGAGAGCTGGCTTTGAAGAGGAAGAACTGCACAGCCGGGATGTAGGCAGCTATGAGAGGGAGCCATCTGTGAGCTTTCCGGGGAAGACCTCTGTTCATGGACCAGCCGATGAAGCAGGCGGTGTTTGTGAGCTTGGCGTGGTGTATGTTGGAGGGGATGGAGCCGTAAACCGGGGAGAGGGTGAGCTGGGAGACGTTGGAGTAGAGCGCCACGAGGAGGAGCAGGACGGTGGATTTGAGGTAGAGGGTTGACTGCTCTCTAGCGGTGCTGAGCCAGGTCTCCTCCTTCGCTTTGGCAGCGAGGTCTTTGAGTTCCTTTTCGAAGCTGTCCTTGGAAAATGGAGGTGGACCAGGTGGTGGCTCTGAAGTAGATGGCGCTTGAGTCTTGGATGACTTCTGTGACCTGCTGGGCTTTGGCGCCATTTTGACAGATGAGAGTCCCAGACCCTCCTTTCCGTGACAATATGCAAGACAAGAATATACACAGTACAGATAATCAATACGAGAATCACAGCCAGCTGTTGAAGCTCTCACATGTGTGTCTTTACGGATGAAAGAGAGAGAAATGTGGTCTCATTGGTCCAGTGTTTGAGACACAGCTCCGGCAAAACAAGGGGTTGCAAGGGGTCCAGCACAGACCCCTGTCGATTAGGTTCAGAACCCCACCAACGCTGGGGAAAGTGCATCAATGACGCCAGACAGCATTGGGCCATAGCGTCATTTCCCTCAGGAATCCGTTGTCTTTCACAAGCTTCAACATTTCTTCCTTCTTTTTTTGGCTCACCACCAAGCATTGGCCTTGTACTGTTGCAGTTCGCGATAATTACACCCACATCAAGATGTCGTCCTCTCTAAAGCTCACCGACCTGGTCAACTTTGACCAGAAGTCGCTGTTAAGTGAGTACTGCCCAGACCTCCGGTTTGCGATGAGGACAGCTATCTAATAATCCACGCAAACAGTATCCGCCGCCAGCATCGCCTTCAACCCGACCTTCTGGAAGTAAATACACCCCCTATCTTCCCTTTTCTCGGCACAGCTACAGTCAAGACTAACATACGCCCTCCCCTAGCATCGTCGCGCGCCGCGAATACCGCACCCACTTCCTCACCCGCATCTTCGGCGGCAACAAGCAGCTAGCCTGCTACGCCCTCGCCGCGACCATCTTCTCCCTCGGCCTCGTCCGCGACTTCCTCTACGAGCGCGCCCTCCGCCAGCAGCCCTCGCACCCTCTTCTCTCCACCGACGCGACGACGTACATCGGCTACGCCCTCATCGCCGCCGGCAACGTGCTCGTCATATCGTCCACCTGGGCGCTGGGCATCACGGGCACCTTCCTGGGCGACTACTTCGGCATCCTGATGGACCACATGGTTACGGGCTTCCCGTTCAACCTGACGGACGCGCCCATGTACAACGGTAGCACCATGAGCTTTTTGGGGACCGCTCTGGTGTACGGCAAGCCGGCGGGCGTGCTGCTTACCGTTTGGGTGTTCCTGGTGTACAAGGTTGCGCTGGCGTTTGAGAACCCGTTTACGGCGGGGATTTATGCCAAGCGGGAGAGGGAGAGGGCGAGTGGACGGGTGGAGGGCAAGAAGGAGCTGTAAGAGGAGGGCAGAAGCGCAGCTCTAAGTCTGGAGGGGAAGAGCAGCGAGGTCGAGAGGGTGAGGGACGGCGGAAGTATCCGAGTTGCACTGAAACCGCGCGGAGGACACTGCGTGCCAGGTCATGGTGGTCTTGGCGAGCATATTTCTTATTTTTGTGGCTGTGTCGACGGTGAGGGGTGCAGGTGAGATCTGACCAAAGGTGGTATTTTGCAGGGTTGACTCTCGAGAGCGGGAACAGGATAGAGACACGTGAGTGGAAGAGTGACGGGGATGCATGAGGTGATCGGGCTTGGTCACCGATCTGGATACAGGGGAAAAAGAAGTTGGGGCAGGGAGGGCAGGGAAAGAACTGGCGTTCATCATTCAACTTGATTACGGCGTAACCATCAACTGGTCAGCAAGCGGGTATATAGTCTTCCTAGAATAAATGTCATTGGTATTTCCAGCAATCCTGCATCCGGCCGGAGTGTGTTCCGGCATGTAATGCGCCATCCTAGCAGCACTGCCAAGTTAAGCACAGGCAGAGAACAAAGCGCACATGGGCATGAGTTGCTGCTGTGTAGCGGTGAGGATGAACAACAACTGCAGGAGTCGTAGTTCGTCGGAACCCGGTTGATTGCTTCAATTGACGACAGCATTGACTGGGCAAACGGATGACCCAATGGCCTTACAATGAAATTGTCTCGGCACTTGGTTTTGGCGTTCTTGTTCGTCACTTCCGTTCCGGGCGTGGCGTCCGTTGGTGTCGATGCCGGGAGAAACCGCGGGGTCGGAGCAAATCCCTGCCCCAAATCGTGGCGTATGACTCGTCTGATTGGCTGGTCTGTTCATGACCGGGAGAAGTTTGATCGTGGTACGTATCTTTTCTTCTCAAGTGACGATGATGCATAAGAAGAAATGACATCCCTGGTTCTAGATTCGTTGAGATGAAATGTTCTATTGTTCTCCCTTTCTTGAATTGGCCTGTTCGTCTCTATTATCATCAAAATACCGGCCTGAGTGTTCAATTGCTCTGTTTACGGGAGAGAAACGCATGCAAGAATTGAGAGTCAGGTCAATTGCAGAAGGGAATCCAGAGACCACCAATTATCACCATCGTCATTGGCGGGGCGTCATCACCGCATCACTTCGCCATGAACTGTCCTTCCAGGACAGACGAGCCTCCAGTCTCGGACGGCTACAACCAGAGCCCCAACCAGTTCTCCAATGACTTGACCACCAATGCCGACCTCAAGGGCATATCCAACTCCCGCCAGAGGAGCGACGACGCATTGTCCATACAGAATGGCGGCCAAGGTACAGAAGGGCCAGATCCAGCACTCACCGACGACCCGCACAGAAACATCTCTCCCTCAAAGGGTGGTGGCGGTGGTGAGGCGGCTGCGGGGTCAAGCGGTAAAGACCAGCAGTCGCCGGAAAAGGGGCCGATGAACCTCCTGGAGACCTTCGTGACTCAACAGTCCATGTCTCCCTCGGACAACGGCCCCAGCGACGGTGGCGGCGGACCCGGCGGTGCCTCCGGTCCCAGGTCCCTGTTCCGTCGTATGTGGGATGGCTTTATCACGTTTGGAAAGTTCATCGGCCCGGGTTTCATGGTTGCCGTGGCATACAGTATGTCTTCAACCCCCTTTCCAACCACTCACGTGACTCGCACTGACAAGATCTCCAGTCGATCCCGGCAACTACGCCACGGACGTCGCAGCAGGCGCCTCCTACCGCTTCCGGCTGCTCTTCATCGTTCTCCTCAGCAACATCTTCGCCATCTTCCTGCAATCCCTGGCCATCAAGCTTGGCACCGTGTCCGGTCTCAACCTCGCCGAGGCCTGCCGCGCCTTCTTACCCCGATGGCTCAACTACTTCCTCTACTTCATGGCTGAGTGTGCCATCATAGCCACCGACATCGCCGAGGTCATCGGTACAGCCATCGCCATCAACCTTCTAATCCCCAAGATCCCCTTAGTAGCAGGCTGCGCGCTCTCCATCCTCGACGTCATGGTGATCCTCTTCTTCTACCAACCCTCCGGCTCCATGCGCGGCCTGCGCGTCTTCGAGCTCTTCGTTATGGCGCTTGTACTAGCAGTAGTAGTCTGCTTCTGCGTCCAGCTCAGCCTCATCCAAGACACGCCCGTAGGCGACGTCTTCAAGGGCTACCTCCCCTCCAGCGCCATAACCGAGCAGAAGGGCCTCTACCAAGCCTGCGGTATCCTCGGCGCCACAGTGATGCCTCACAGCCTCTACCTCGGCTCGGGCATCGTCCAGGCCCGCCTCCGCGACTACGACAGCAAGGCCGGCCTCCTCCCGCCCGAGCCCCAGTCCGCCGCCTCCAGCATGCGCGAGGGCACGGCCTACAAGGCGACCTACGTCCCCTCCCTCAAGGCCATCAAGTTCAGCCTCAAGTACTCCACCGCCGAGATGGCCATCAGCCTCTTCACCTTCGCCCTCTTCGTCAACAGCGCCATTCTCATCGTCGCCGGCGCCTCGCTGTACGAGAACCCGGACGCCATCGAGGCCGACATCTTCGGCATCCACGACCTGCTGTCCGCCTCCCTCTCCCCCGGCGCGGGGACCGTGTTCGCCCTGGCGTTACTCCTGTCCGGCATCAGCGCCGGCATCGTCTGCACCATTGCCGGGCAGATGGTCTCCGAGGGCGCGCTGAACTGGACGCTCAAGCCATGGCTGCGCCGCCTCGTCACACGGTCCATCAGCATCACGCCCAGCATCATCATCGCCGGCGCCGTGGGCCGGCCGGGTCTCAACGCCGCGCTCAACGGGAGCCAGGTCGCCCTCTCTGTGGCCCTGCCCTTCGTCACGGCTCCCTTGATCTGGTTCACATGCATGAACAAATACATGACCGTTCAACCGGGGATGGCGCGTTTCGCGCGGCAGGGGACGGATAGTGAGAATGCCCTGGGGGGGAGACTGACGGGCGACGAGGTGGGGAGGAAGAGGAGTCTCTGGGCGAGGATTTTGTTCAGAGGGGACGGGAACGAGCAGGTCGAGGGCGGCCCCGTAAGGATGGCTAATAGCTGGCTTGTGGCTGGGTTTGCCGTGGTGGTGTGGCTGGTTATTACTTGCATGAATGTCGCGAATTTGGCGCTGCTCGGGAAGGGCGAATAGACGCACTTACGGAATGGGTCTTGTTGATGTTATTGGCGGCGTCGGTGATGATATGGGAAGGGGCCTGTTTTCCTAACGATGTTCATGGGATATGTGGTGTTGCTTGTTTTGTTTGGGGATGAAACTTGTTTAATGTTGATGTTCTCCTATATTTTCTTATAATGGGCACCCCCTTGTGTTGTCCTTCCCAGGTCCGGACGCTACAGGTACTTTATTCAGTACGCCACTAATCGTCAGGTCCGTCACTTAAGGCAATGTGCCCTTCGTCTACCGGTCATCCCACATCCTTACCGTCGAGTCTGTTGACGTAATAAACGCCCGCAATGTTCTCTGATCCGATCTTCCACTCCTGCATGACAAGGCGGTGTAATCTACCGGACCTTCGATATCGATGCAAATGCCGCCGCTCATGATCTTCCGGCTTCCCCAACCTGGTCACCTCTCGATACCTCGACCGCAGAGAATTTTGATAGTCGACACAAGCTGGTATGGTCAACTTAGTTCAGCACCTCCTACTTCGCCTCCTTACCCCTCCAAGTTGGTTGAGTGAGCTCTACCAATGGGTCTTTGGACGGTTCGATGGCCCGGAGGAGCCACGGTCCTAAGTCCAGGATGACCTGGAGGGCGGACAAGCGGAAGAAGGAAGACAAGTGGAAGAAGGAAGACAAGTGGAAGAAGGAAGACAAGTGGAAGAAGGAAGACAAGTGGAAGAAGGAGGAAAAGAGGAGGAGCATGAGCAGCACGAGATTGAAGCCCAAGGTTTACTGGGCTATGATGACGAACGAGTGCCAGAAGCACACAGAAACCACCCTCAACACCATCTTACGACAACGAAACGACAACGCGTCATCGATCCCTGGATTGCCGCACAAATTCACAGCGCGAAGAACAGTCCCATCGGCCGGTTACCGGATGAGATCTTGCTCAACATTCTTTACTGCTTGGGGCCCGACGCTGCGTCTTTGTTCTGCCTCCGCCGCGTATCGAGGAGGTTTCGGCGAATCATCTTCGATCGAGATATCATGAAGCACCTGTCCGATCTGTCCGATCTCGACGAAGATTTCGAATCTAGACATATATACAGCGATCATGTCGCGGCAGTCCTCAAACAGCGCCTGCGGCGGGACGGGATGTGTGCCCAGTGTGCGCTCCGGAGCCCAAGCATTCCCGAGGAGCAGATACCCAAGCCCGAGGGTTATTCGAAGTGGACGAACTGGCAGACAATATGCCGATTCGCAGAGCCTTTCCCATCGCGCTTAAGGATTGCCAAAAACCGGACGGATCCTCCCCGCCTCTATTGCGACGGCTGCGGCTGCGAGCACACCGTAAATCAGTTCTCGGTGCCGGACCAAGGCCCAGATCGACACAGAGTGTGTCTAGCTCGAAAAGGAGCGGTGCGACTATGCGAGCACGTCCAGGTCCCGTGGGCCACTATCGAGACACATATAGCCCGCTGGCAGAATAAGCACGGCGAAATGGACTGGCAGGGCTGCTTTGACAGCTTCAACATCGAGTGTCGCCATCCCAGCCACGATACCCGCTGCTCTGCTGGTGAAGACCCAAACTGGCCGCGCGCACGTCTGGGGCCCAGGTGGCCGGACGATACGGCGGTACGTCTGAGCATGGAGTGGAAGCCTCACAGTGGCTTTGACGCTGTCACTATAACCCCGGACGGCCGTGTTCTTGCTTCGGACCTGAGGGCACTCTTTACCAAACATAGACAGGGCCCGGGTAGCATTTTACTACCCGCTCACATACTGAGTCCTCTGCCCGAGATGGCGAGTTTCAAGTCCAAATGCAAGTGTCTTCACTACGAGACCGGGGAAGACGGCGATGGAGCTTTTGTAGAAGCACAATCACCGATGGTCTACAACAATCTCCGCGGTGGTATCCTTAGCCAATGTCCGCAGGTCTTCCACGGTGTCTGCAGATTTCAAGGAGTGGAAAATTCGGATCGTGTGTATATCAGTACGCATCGGCCTAAAGACAAGACTTCCCCCTCGGTATGTTTTGTCACGGAGTACGACCGCAACATCACCATATGCAGGAAGACCGACCGCGGAACCATCAACCCGCCGCACGATTGGCTGCATTTTGTAGACCTGGATTGCTATGACGATGCCAATGGCGGGGACGGTCTGAGTTACTGTAAGGACGAGGCCTGTATGAATTACTATCGGAGGGCAAGGGATCATCACATGTGGTAAGTAAACTGCTGTTGCCCGACGTCAGCGATTATACCTCGTTTTACTTAAGGTACTAACATGTAATGGTAGCCACGACTATGTCTAGTAGGTCGAGGTCTGTTAATAACCGGTAGCCGACGAATGGAATATGAGATGAAAGCTTGGAGTCGGATGCATCATTCCGTCACTATTTACCTAGTCCCCTGAGGCAGCCTTATGATCTATATATCTTGAACCCTCGATTCGACAAAAGGCCCTATAGATACTCGATGCTCTGAGGTGCCTCACCCCCAACATCTCTACCCTCGACACTGACCTTCCAACTGCCCTTCAACACCTCCGTCCCCTTAACCTCCCCGTCATCCGCAACCTCCAGTGTCCCGACTTTCTTGCCCTGGCAGTCAACCAAAACGGCCTTCTCCCCTCCAGCCACCTGATACAGACAAACCTCCGCACCCTCCGCATAATCATACACTGCGCCCCTAGCCTCCCTGCTGCCAATCACAAGTACAGTCCCCTCCCGCACGTAAAGCGGCAAGGTCCCGAAACTGTGCCTCTCCCTGAACCAGCCGGGACCGCTCCTCACCTCGTTGGTGAAGAAGCTCGTCCACCTGCCCCGGGGCAGGTAGAACTCGACCTCGCCGCTCTCCTCGTACACGGGTGCGACCATCAGCCTGTCACCCACCATGAACTGCCTGTCCAGGTACCAGCTCGTCGGGTCGGCGGGGAACTCGAGACACACCGCCCGCAGGCTGACGGGGAGGCCCGTCTCGACGCTCTCGAGCGCCTGCTGGTACAGGTACGGCATCAGCCTCGTCTTGAGGTTGGTCCACTTGCTCAGCGTCCTGCTGCAGCCTTCCTCGGACTTGTCGTCCCCGTCAATCGTCCACGGCACGCGGTAGCTGCCGCTGCCGTGCAGCCTGCTGTGCGAGCACAGGAGTCCCATGGCCACCCACCGCTTGTAGATCCAGGGAGGGGGAGACCCCTCGAACCCGCCGATGTCGACGCTCCAGAAGGCAAAGCCTGATAGTCCCAGGCTCAGCCCACCCCTCACGCTCTCCGCCATCGCCTCGGGGGTACTCTCGCAATCTCCACCCCAGGTAAGCGGGAACCGCTGCGTGCCGGCACACGCGCTCCGAGCATACAGCACGGCTTCGTTCTCGCCGTATCTCTTCTGCAACGCCTCGTACACGACCTTGTTGTATATAAACGCGTAGTAGTTATGCATCCTCTCCGGATCAGCCTGGGCATCGAACCAGACGACATCCTTCGTCGGGATCCGCTCGCCGAAATCCGTCTTGATCGCGTCGACTCCCACATCAAACAACTTCTCCAGACAGCTCACGTACCAAGCACAGGCCTCGGGGTTGGTAAAGTCCACCAGCCCCATTCCAGCCTGCCAGACGTCCCACTGCCAGATATCGCCGTTCTTCCGCTTCACCAGGTACCCCTTCTCGGCAGCGTAGGCAAATGCCTCGCCCGCCTGAGCGATGTAGGGGTTAATCCAGACGCAGACCTTCTTGCACAGACCTGACACCTTTAGCCTCGCAATCTGCGCCTTGGGATCGGGAAACTTGTCGGAGTCAAACACAAAGTCCGTCCACTTGAAGGCCCTCATCCAGAAGCAGTCGTAGTGAAACACATCCACACTAATATCCCGCTCCTTCATACCCTCCAAAAACGAATTGACAGTCTGCTCGTCATAGTTGGTCGTGAAGCTGGTGCTCAACCACAACCCAAAACTCCAGCTGGGCACGGTACCAGGCTTGCCCGTCAACACGCCGTACTTGTGCAGTACCTCCTTCGGCGTCGGGCCGTGGATGATAAACCACTTCAGCCGCTGTCCCTCGACGCTCGTCTGCACGCGGCACGACCGCTCGGACCCGACCTCCAGGTCGACCTTGCCCGGGTGGTCGATGAACACGCCGTACCCCCTGCTGCTCATCCAGAATGAGACGTTCTTGTACGCCTGGTCGGACGAGGTGCCGCCGTCCGCGTTCCAGAGCTGCACGGACTGCCCCACCTTGTTGAAGGCGCCGAAGCGCTCACCCAGGCCGTGGACGGACTCGCCTACCGACAGGGTGGTCTGGGTAACCATGAAGTGCTTGATCTTGGACATGTCTTCCGTGACGAGCTCGTTGTTGAAGGCGGGGGTGTAGGCTAGCGCCACGGAGCGGGAGCCGAGGGAGGTGAGGTGTTTCGAGCCGTCGGCGGCGTCGAAGGAGATGTTGAAGGTGTGCTCGTCCGGGTGGATCGTGGCGGATAAGGAGCCGGAGGTTAGGGTCGTGCCTTTTGGTCCCTTGGTGAGTTCCGGTGAGACGGGAGGTTTGCCGGCTGGGTAGAGGTCGAAGTTGGGGCCTAAACGGCGGGCGCCGGTCCAGTGGGTTGCTTCGACTGAGATGACGCCGTCGGATTCGGCTTGGACGTCCTAGATGGTTGTGTTAGTGGTGGTTTCTGGGAGGATGAAGGTCAGGCAGGGCTTACAAGAGTGATACAGCTGCGGTTCAGCGTGTCCCCTCTGGACCTGATGCGCGTGGTAGGACATAGGAGACTGAGACCTTGCTCGGTCTCTGTGATATTGTGTACTTCCTCCGCGTATTCGACTCTCATGCCCTCGGCCACCAACCACATGCCGTCGCGGAACTTCATGGTGGGCGTATCTATTTGTCTATGTCACGGGTAAAGGGGTGTGTGTTTGGGACAGAAGAGGAGACAGAGGCAACAGAGCAGAAAGAGATGTTTACAAGCTCTTCACTCGAAGAGGGGTTGAGAGAACATATGAACCTCGACAACAACGGACTCAGTCAGCTTGTGACCATGTCTCACGGCATTCCGGGCCGCCAATCGAGTGATACTTGCTCCAGAGCTGGCTGAACCTCGGATGCAGGAGTTGAGAGGATCACAGAGTCCACATGGTGGGCGCTCGCGCCGTCGGGACATCTTGTCGCCCATCTCTTTCGTGATCTGGAATTTCTCAAGAAGACGCTCGCACTTAAGACTCCCGTCGCGATCAACGATGCAGGGATGCAGGGTGAGGGGAATCACCCGTCGGCAGTCGAACAACATAGATACACTCAACGCTAGTGGTGCGGGTACCTAGAGCGGGTAATGGTGGAGCCCCTGTTACCCCTACGGCAGTCGGGATAAAGCACACCGCCCGCTGAACTCAGCGGCTTTTCCACGAGTCACAGGGCGGTTCTCCACTATCACTTCCCCAATTCTCGTCATCAAATATCCCCAGATTCTCACGACTCCAAGATTCTTCTCTCCGCATTCAACTCCATGATCTTGTCTGTACTCCTCATCTCGGTTGAGCAGGATGAATGCATCCTAAGCTGCATGTTTATCGCTGTCGATGGCGGGATTCCTCATTCCACATCCGTTAGTGGCCGTTAAGGCCGTTACAATGTCCCCATCCTTGTTCCCATGTCTCGTCTCTCGAGTGAGAGATGATGACGATAGAGGCAGAGATCACCGTTCCCGAAGTCTTGGGAGGTGATTGTCTACCCCGGCCGCCATTACATCGGTTGAGATTGTGTGCTCGCTGTCTTGCATAGCGATCGTGGGAACATCTCCTATTGGACAATGTGTGTCGGAATGGACGGCAGCTCTTCCATCGTGGAGAAGAACCTGGAGATTGACGGATACAATGAAGCGAGCGAGAAGCTGGGGTTGTCAGAGTAGGATATAACGCCGGTATCACAGCTCACTACAACTTCATTTTGGGGTTGCCATCCGTCAGTTCAACTGCCTTCCAGTCTGCTGCGAGTGACAGCTAGGCATGATGAAGTCCGTCTCCCTCCTCGCTCTCAGCGGCATCGCCGCCGCAGTAAACACACCCCTCTACAAGAACCCCAAAGCCTCAGTCGACGACCGGGTGGCCGATCTGCTCAAGCGCATGACAATCGAAGACAAGGCCTCCCAACTCCTTCAAGGCGACTTCTCCAACTGGATCAACACAACCGATGGTACCTTCAACAAGACCGGCCTGGAGTGGAACATGAAGTACCGCTCCAGCCAGTTCTATGTTGGATATCCTACCAACTGGACTACTATCAGCCATGGTATCAAGATCGCACAGGACTATCTCGTGAATAACACCACCCTGGGTATACCCGCGCTTGTGCAGAGTGAGGGTATCCATGGCTTTCTGATACCGAATGCTACCATCTTCAACTCGCCCATTGGCTATGCTTGCTCGTGGAACCCTGGCCTGGTCGAGAAGATGGCTCAGGCTATTGCTCGGGAGTCGCTTGCGCTAGGTGTTAACCAGCTGTTTGCTCCTTTGGGCGATCTTGCGAGGGTTTGTCCGACCTCCCTCCCGTGGCTAATCCAACTGACACTGTCAGGAACTTCGCTACGGCCGCGTCGAAGAGAGCTTCAGCGAGGACCCCTACCTCACGGGCGAAATGGCCTACTCCTACGTCAAGGGCCTGCAGTCTGGCCAAGTCGCCGCAACAGTCAAGCACTTCGCCGGCGTCGCCACCCCAGAGCAAGGCATCAACACCGGCCCAGTCCACGGCGGCCAGCGCGAGCTGCTCACCACGTACATGCCCTCATACAAGCGCGCTATCATTGACGCGGGAGCTTACAGTGTCATGTCTGCTTACCACTGCTACGACGGCGTCCCCGCTGTTGCCAACGCATATATGCTCACGGACATCCTGCGCAAGTCGTGGGGGTTCAAGTACTTTGTCATGTCCGATGCCGGTGGCACCGATCGCCTCTGCAGCGCGTTCAACCTCTGCCGGGCCAAGCCGATCGACTCCGAGGCCGTCGTGTCCATGGCGCTCACTGCTGGCACTGACACTGAGATGGGCGGCGGTTCGTACAACTACCAGAAAATACCCGACATGGTCAAGGCCGGCAAGCTCAGCCAGAGCGTGGTGGACACTGCTGTGTCGAGAGTGCTTCGCACCAAGTTTGCTCTTGGTCTCTTTGAGAAGCCGTACCAGGGTGTCGCCGATGACAAAGCTAAGGACTACCACCGCGGGTTGCTTCCGGGGCGACTGATTCGGTCTGTGCCTCGAGCGGAGCAGCCCGGGGTGCAGAGCCGGCGGCGCCCAACAGGCCGGTGGGTGCTGTCGACCGGGCGGCGCCGAAGGCTGATTGAGCATAGTTAGAGGCTCCGCCGCCGCCGAACAGTCCACCAGTCGACGATTGAGTAGCGCTGCCGAACAACCCCGCTGAGCCTGTAGGAGCCTGGCTGGGCTGGGCGCCAAAGCCGCTGGTCACCGGAGCCGGGTGTACGAGGCCGGCCGGGCGGGCGCTGAAAGCGGATCCGGAGATACCCTGAGCCTGTTTAATTTGCGCCCACTGTTGCTCAACGGAAGCCGGACGAGCGGCGGCCGCATACACATACTGCGTCTTCTCTTGTGCGTTGTTGACCTTCTGGTAGCCGTAAAGGTGGGACCGCGACTTTTGAAAGTTCCAAGCCCCCCGTTGAGAAGTCTGGCCGTTCTTGTGGTCGCGCTCCTCGCGGCTGTCGAGAATCTCGCTGATGGGTCGACCGCCGTAGCCTCTCCCGTTGAGGCGGACACGCCAGGGTACCAGGGTGGGGATGTCGTCCTGTAGGCCGGCGAAGGTGGCTTGCGATGTGCTGAGGACAATCTTGCAGTTGTTCCAGTTCTCTGATGTCTTGTTCGTGAGCTGGGCATCGAAGCACAGGAGCGCTGTGTTCGTGGTGGTGGAGAGAGACAAGTCGTAGCTGGGCGACCAGTAGGCTGACGAGACCACGTATGAGAGGGAGAGGTCGCAGTTGTATGTACCGTCCGAATGCTCGGAAGACGTGTCGACCTTGACGAGATCGCTGGCGCTGGCGATAGAAGTCCGGCGCGATGAACACGCCTGATGCTATTAAGCTCGCCCGTGACTTGGACGCCGAGTCCATTGTCCTGCTCGAGAACCACAACAATGTTCTTCCCCTGAAGAAGTCCGCCAAGGTCGCAGTCATTGGCCCCATGGGTCACGGCTACATGAACGTAAGTCCACCTCATCTGCTCACTCGCCTACTATGTATACTGATGAAAGGTCCATAGTACGGCGACTATGTCCCTTACCTCTCGCAATACCGCGGCGTAACCCCCTACGACGGGATCAAATCCGCCACGAACGCCACCGTAACCTTCACCCAAGGCTGCGAGCGCTGGTCCAACGACGAGTCCGGTTTCCCGGACGCAATCGCCGCAGCAGAAGCCGCCGACGTGGCCGTCGTCGTAGTAGGCACCTGGTCCCGCGACCAAGGCGAGCTCTGGCAGAACCTCAACGCCACGACGGGCGAGCACATCGACATCTCCTCCCTCAACCTCGTCGGCGCCATGCCCCGCCTGGTCCAAGCCATCATCAACACTGGCAAGCCCACCGTCGTCGTCTTCTCCTCCGGCAAGCCCATCACCGAGGCCTGGATAAGCGAGAACGCCACCGCGCTGGTGCAGCAGTTCTACCCCTCCGAGCAGGGCGGGAACGCCCTCGCCGACGTGCTATACGGCAACGTCAACCCCTCGGGCAAGCTGAGCGTCGGCTTCCCGACGGACGTCGGCACGCTGCCGGTGTACTACGACTACCTCAACTCGGGCCGGTCGTGGCCTAACCCCGGCAGGGCTTACCCGAACGGCACACTCGTCTTCGGCACGAACTACGTCCTCGACACGCCGTACCCGCTCTACGAGTTCGGCTACGGCAAGTCGTACTCCACCTTCGACTACAAGAACCTGAGGCTCTCTAAGTCCAAGACCGGCGCGGAGGACAAGTTGACCGTCACGGTGGACGTGACGAATAACTCCACCCGCGACGGGGCGGAGGTGGTGCAGCTGTACGTGAGGGACGAGATTGCGAGCGTGGTGGTGCCGAACATACAGCTCAAGGGGTTTAGCAAGACGCTCATCAAGGCTGGGGAGACGGCGACGGTCAAGATCCCGCTTGATGTGGGTGAGCTGGGATTGTGGGATATTAGACTCAACTATGTGGTTGAGCCGGGGAACTTCACGGTGTTTGTGGGCAGTTCGAGTCGTGATTTGAGGTTGAACTCTACACTCACGGTGCAGTGAGAGCCCCTGGGAAGAGGGTGTGCCATCCAGGGTGCGGTACCCGTGCGGTCAATATAAGGAGTTGTACAAAGGCGTGGAAGACCGACTGCTGCCTGGGTACCGAAGCCATGCACCATACCCAACGTTGATATTGTCTGCGTCGTGTTAAACAACTATGGCGTCGAAAGGTGCCATCGGACCAGAGTCTAGAAGATCTAGACACGGCTACCACAAGTACAGATATTAAACGGCGTGATGATCCACCCGGTGACCGAACAAATCAGATAGCGCAGAGTGCTTATTTGATGACTGTTAGTATAAGCTGCAGAGCGCCTTACAATTGGGAGCCTTCCGATGGAAGGCGGTGGGCGGCTTATACGGTCGCCTTTCTGGAGATCACCTCACCTACAATTATGCAGAGCACTAAGTAACTTGCGAGATGTACAGAATGATTCACTTCTGATGCTTGTCCCAAGCTCACTGTGAGATGTCATGCAACCACTTTCGGGCCGTGGTCACTCGGTATTCACTTGCAACGATAGAGATGTAAAGGCAAATTCACCTGCCTCGGGCAAACATGTAGGAACGGAGCGTTCACCGAGACATGGTGTATAGGGGAACCAGGTTCACTCCAAACACCGTACACCGAGATTCTGACTCAACACTAGGCAACCTGGCTCTCCTCCTGTGAGGGTGTGGTCGTAATAACATCCCGACATCGAGGTTGTGGTACCCTTCACCGCGTTTCAGGTAGCGACTGGGAACGTAATATACTGACTTTCAGCTCGCTTACGTCTCCCACAGGCGAGACGCCTCGTGCTTATTGTGGTGATGGCGGCGGCAATCTCGTTGCCTTAGCTTTACAAGTATATTAACCCCTCATATCTCCTTGCTAGACCAGACGATGCATAGCACATCATCTACAACAGACTGTACCTTACAGACCTTTTTTCTGGCATCCTTTGTAACTCCCCAAACATGAAGTTCAGTATCGCCTCTCTCTCCCTCCTCGCCCTCCTGGGAAGCGGTCTCGCAGCACCGGCCACCGAACCACTCGACGCCGACATCGATGCTCGAGCCACGAAGTCCGCCTTGACCTACTCCTGGGTCAGCGACAACTGCCCGATGACGGAGCAGGTGTACTCGAACTACGTCGGTCAAGGAGAATGTGCTCCGCTGCCTGGTTCGAGCACGGTACCCGCCAGGGTCCCATCGGGCTGTACCCGTAAGTATTACTCTCCACCTGTTAGCGTCCTACCCTGCCACTTCGTTGTGTCGGGGTCAGCTGATGAAATGGTTCCACGATGGTTAACCAAATTGCTTTGTTTTATGTAGTGTACTTCTACAAGAACTCCGGCTGTAGTGGAACTCGGTATACGGTCACGGATAATGATATTGCTAGGGCGAGGTGCATTACGACCATGGCGTACAACTCCTTGAAGCGTCACTTGTTAAAACAAAGTCGGCTTCCTTTGGGTTCCGCAAAATTTGCTACTACGGAGCTTTTCGTTGGTGAGAGTTTTAGGATATCGGAGAGATCGAGAAATTGAATAATTGGTTACGTGGACTGAAGATATGAAAAGAACTTAAATCTTTGCAGTTGTGACTTGCTGGCGATGCGCAACATCGTAGCCCCTGGGCGAAAGAAGCGTCTGCCAAGACCGTACCCCTTTCAGGGGGAAAGTCAACATTGACAGTTTTCGTGGTTAGTCACCACTCCTTCAGGGCTGAAGATAGTAAAGCTACTACGTAGGAGATTGATGGTGTTCAAGTAGGCAGTTAGCAAAGTAATAGCAACTTGACTTTTATTGGCTTTGGAAGTAATTTTGCGGCATATCTCCCATCTCATCTTAACATCATCCAAGTTTGCTACCAATGACCTCAATGTCAACGACAAGCTTCCTACCTCGCGGCGCAATATTGAACCTATCCTCCATTATCATGTCCTCCGGCTTCATGACAGCTTCGTTCAGTCTAACCTTCAGTCTGCGGAAGATCTCCGTGACGGCCAAGTATAATTCCGCCTTGGCCAGGTTCTGTCCGATACACATGCGCGGACCGAGGCTGAATGGTGTGAGTGCGGCCTCCATGTCTTTGAGCTCGGCTTCGTCGCTGCTGAGCCACCGTTCGGGGTTGAAAGTATGCGGATCCGGGAATACGCTGGGGTCACGATGGTGGACGTAGTTTTGCATGCCGACGTCGGTTCCAGCGGGAAGGCAGACTGCTGTCTTGAGTCCGGAGTGGGAAGAGGATGGAGATATTGTGACGCTCGTTTCCAGAGTCCGAGGGAGCGTAGAAATAATGGTCGGATAAAGTCTCATGGTCTCCTTGATGACAGCGTTGAGATACGGGACGCCTTGGATGTCTTTGAGGCCTAGCTTCCCATTCTTAGCTGCAGCATTGATCTCCTGTCGTAATAATTCCTGCTTGATTTCGGCTTCGGGTCGCGACATTGCGTAAATGAGATAGAATAGGGTGGTGGATGTGGTGCCGCTGCCGGCGAAAGCGATACCCATAGCTTCCTCTAATGCTTCGCTGCGACTCAAACGGCGGCCGAGAAACTCATCGTGGTTGACCAGGAGAGGTGTGGACAGGAAACGCTGAGATTTATCGTATGCCCTGTCGTTCGCCTGGAAATCCGCTAGGAACGTGTCGGTCATCTGCGCCCATCTAGCATGACCTCGGTAGCGTTGGCCCAAGCCACCGGGTAGGTGCGCGCCGATTCCCAGTTTCAGGATCCAGGGCATAGCTGCATTGATGGGCAGTAACTTGGCGGAGGCGTCCATCATGTGTAAGTACTCCAGCGAATCGCCGTCTGCCCGTTCGCCAGAATCGTGGTTAAAAGCACATTGAAGGATGACCTCGAGGCTGAAAAGCCCGCAGAGCGTATACATGTCTACCGTTCTACCCGATGCAGACGTTTCTGCGCCTGATATGGCACGATCCACGAGGATTGTGGCTCTGGATGCAATCAGGGACTCGTTCTCGAATACTGCCGTCTGAGAGTATGGTTGCGATTGCAGCTTGCGACGAGCAGAGTGTTCGGCCTTGTTTCTAGTGCCATAGTATGTCAACCCCGACGACTATTGTGAGTAGAGGGCCGAGGTAGAAACAAGAAACACACACCTCATAGTAAAGATGTTCTCATGCGCGATAAACTTGGCCGCTTTGTAGAATGATTCCTCCTTCCGACTGGCCTTGTTGGTGTAGATTTGTCTGTAGGCTCTCCAATCCGAGATGGAAACTTCATTTGGACCAACACGAACCACAGGTCCGTATGTGTTATGCAGAGCAAGAAGTGTCTAAGGGGCCAATCAGTTACAGAAACGTGTAACGTGGTGGTTAAGTGCATCGGCTAAGGTATATACCTGAGCCCTGTCACCTCTGAACAACGCTGGTGACAAGTAGGACGACAGGATTGCTGCGACACGTGGCCCCGGGACCCCAGACAGAGGATGAAACAGGATATTATAGATTGCCTAGAAGGCAGAGTGTCAGAGACAGGGGAATCAGGAAGCAGATAAAGGGTCGTTGAAGACAGGACACGAACCTGGTATACAAACTTAACGGCGAAAAACACAAATAGCCCGACGGTAATCCAAGCCACCAGCTTCAGGCTGCCTACATCCTCACGATCCATCTTGTTGCGGACTTCAGCTCCTCAGTATTAGAGAGGTTAAAGATGAAGGCGACGGTGAATGGGCTCCGGATGTAAAGGAGAAGGCAGGTCAGACTAACCAGTACTACAGCAGGTTGGGATGAGTATATATTCGTAGGTACAACAGAACTGACGAGTATATGAAGGGAGGCTCACTGGGAGGTAGGATGCTTGACTACCGGGAGGTAACCTAGTCCTTTGCCGGCAGCAAGCAGATGATTGGACAAGTTCTAAATCGGTTCATGTCCCCCACATCGGCATCACGATATGGATCCGCTTCCCCCATCGGCCCCATCAGAAGCCGAGATGGGAGCGTCTGCCTTATAATTAGCGTAGAGCTAATACACTCTAAACGCGGGGGAGCCAAGTATTCGCGATACTTCTCCCGAGTCCTCTGCATCAACCGGCATTCACTCAACAATCCCCGGTAAACAATTTCGCACAACGACTATGCAAGAGGTTGAGACGATTGAGGCCATGCGACTGGAGAGTCACGAAAGAACCAGCAGGGAAGGAGTAAAATCCTCACAATGCCATATTTGTGGGAAGACATATTCCAGAGTCGACCACCTTGAGCGTCACCTACGGTCTCGTTGGTACCCTTTAACTTTATGGATGAAGCTAAGCTGCGGTACTCTGACAACCGGCAGATTCGACCCTCAAGCCATTCTCCTGCGGTGTATGCAACAGACATTTTGCCAGAGGGTAGGTTAACCCCACGTCCATCATACATATATACCTGGTGCTGACCTTAGTAGTGATGTCCTCAAGCGTCACCTAACCACGCACAACCACGACGAACAACCACCCACGAGGAGTTCATATACGACTCGGTCTCGAGTAAGCAGAGCGTGCGTATCTTGTGCCACGGCTAAACTGAAGTGCGACAACGGGAAACCCTGTGCTCGGTGTCGTTCGAAGAAAGTGCCTTGCGTCTTCACTCCACCGGTACTGAATGACTGTCACAGTTCTAAATCAAGCACAGGTAGACATGCTCGTTCAACTATCCTGTAATGTGAAGTTGACAGTTCGCAGATTGCAATCCATATCCAGACTGGACAGTTTCGCCACAGTCGCGCAGCCATGAACCGGAAACCGATCCATCAGTGGTAGAGATACCCAACGCCCTCCACCAAGAGGAAGCCAGCTCGTATCAGATTTGCACTCGGTCCAGTGCATGCTTCGCACCTCGTGAGCAGGCCATGTCTGAGGCGGCTACTGAGCCTACAGTGAACACCAATGCCATTGGATCCGGCATATATCCGCTATCGTCGGACATCTCCGACATGCTCGACGAGTCATCGCTGGCCGACTTTTTGAATTCGATAATGCTGCCTTCGACATCAGCCCCAGCTGGTCATCTAGCTTCAGAAAAGCACATAGATCTGCAACGCATTCAGCGAGACTTCTTAGACTTTGGTACACCATGGGATGTGTCCATGGATCCGAACCCCAACGCCATGCCGTGCGCAAATGAGATCGAATGGAGACTATTCAACAGCGGCCAGAAGCGAAACAACAACACGAATGAGCAGCTGTTGGTTTTAGGAGCCAGAACACCAATCTTCGCCAACGGGTTTGGCCTAAAAGAGGCCGCCTTTGCCAGATCAATCTGGGGATGGACACCGACACAAGACGATCATCGCCGCGCTGAGCAGCTCAATCTAGCTCTGTCGCATGCTGATGTGCAAAGTTCCGGTACTTCTGCAGCGGCAGACTCGCCGCTCACTCGTCACTATATTGACCAAAAATTACGCGACAATATCCTTGCTCTCGTCTTGAGTACCTGCAATACGGCCGTCTTTGGGGACGTCGTGTCTGCGTTTCCCAGTGCAGAACTCCTGACCGCTCAAATGAGCCACTTTCTTGTAACACACTCAGCTCAGACGGACTCCTACCTTCATATACCAACACTCTGGCTGGATGAGCAATGTGTTGAGCTTATCACCATGACTATAGCAGCTGGTGCCATGACGTCCTCGGTGCCAGCTATGCGAAAGTTCGGGGATGCATTGCAGGAGACTGCAAGAGAGGCACTTGCTCGTAAGATTGAGAGTGATAATCGGTGTACACGAGATCTCCAATGTCTCCAGTCACTTGCTATTCAACTCCAAGCTGGCTACTGGAGCGGCAATAGACGAAAGATGGAGATTGCAGAGGCTCTTGCGCAACCGCTCATTACAATGATGAGAAAGGGCGGCCGGTTCAGACGACCCAGAAGCACATCCAGCGCACCTTCACTGGATGACTCTGAGGATATCCTCAACTCTAAGTGGCGTCATTGGGTCTTCGACGAATCCTACAAGCGACTTGCTTGTCACTTGTTGATCCACGACACACAATCATCCATTGCTCAACAAGTGGCACCACTGCTGTCACCACTGGAATTTTCCCTCGAGTTCCCAGCTGCTAGAGAGCTCTGGACGGCAGGCACCGCTCAAGAATGGAAGGCGATCTATCTCCAGCTCGGCATTGCCGCTTCGGCCGAGCCTCTCACGGTCGCTCAAAGCATAACCTGCCTCGCGCAAATTCGAGAACAACCACATCTGGACGTTGCACTCTCCGGGTCAATCGCCATTCACTGCCTCTGGGCGTTGGTTTGGAACCAGTCGCAGCTCCAATCCCTCCTTCAAATCAGGCAATCCAGCCAAGCAGCTCCTCCAGACCTCACCTCAGGTTCGTTCGAGCATCCGAGAGTTCCCCAGCTCCTCGAAGAAGTGCGCATGATATTTTCCGACTGGGATGGATTATATCTCCCAGAAATTTCGCTTGTGCTAGAAAGAATACTTCTCAACCAGCACGTCCCCTTCGAACAAGTCCAGCTCTTCGCCGGCAAAGACGGGGAAGAGGAAGCACGAAGAGCATTCCCGGTGCTGCACCAATGGGCCAGCACCAGCGACGCCCGCAAGGCGGTCTGGCATGCAGGACAGGTCCTAAAAGCCGCGGGACAGTGTCCTCACGGCAAGATCCACGACTTCCAGGCCGTCTGCCTCTACCATGCCGCCCTCACTTTCTGGGCGTACGCCGTGGTCGCGGCATGCAACTCGGAGAGCCAAGACGGTCAGCCCCGGGTCCCGTGTTCCAACAACAACTCTGATTCGGTCCACGTCTGGCTCGACGGCCAGGACTGCTCTGCCGTACGGCGTTTCATAGTCCTCAATAGGGGCTGCCCTGTGGTCGGCAGTTCAGGTGAGACGAGCACGAGTCGTGCATCGCCGGTTTCTCTTGGTGACCCCCATGCAATCCTGACCGTGTGTATTGATGTACTAAGGAGGAACAATGTTAATGGCACCGAGGATCCCCTGCCCCTGGTGGAAAACTTGAGCCAGATGATGCGGGATCTGCGGAACGCGGCACGAGGTGTGTTACATGGGCGACATAGAGAGAGGGTTTGAGGACCGACGTGGGAGTCCATTTGATATTACGTTATTCCGGGATCAACAGCCCGTGTATAAGTTGATATAGACACCTGCGTGGGCTGAAGAAAAGATGTGATTGTATTGTGAGTTGTGGAAAAGCTAGCAGCGCTACCAGCAAAGGAATGGATACAGCCTGACATGACAATACGTTCACAGGAGATCGATACCTCGACGAACGACTTTGCCAGCTCGTCTCTTCCTCGTGTTCAAATCAACACCTATTCTCTACCATGCCACAACCCTTGCTGCAACGCGCGGAACCACAGACAGCGATACCCAGCTTGTGGCCAGTCCCCATGAAGGACGCGAGCACAGAATTACAGGAGAGTGGCGCAGTTGAGGAGCGCGATATTGACCAAGGCTCCCTAAACAGAGTCAGTCGACAACAAAACCCCTGACTGGGAAATAGAGGAAGACGGCAAAAGTTGCCAAACATACCTTTGGAGCATCGGTTTTGCAGCAATAGGCGCCACTAGAGCAGGTGTCGCCGAGGACTTGAACGACGCAGTTCAACAGGCCATCGCAGCAGACTTGCTTCGTGTTGGACTTGCAGGAGCCGCCGGTACGCTCTTCCAGAGTCGGGGCTGCGGTGGCAACCAGAGCCATGGGGAGGATGGTCGCGAAAACTGTGGTGGCCTTCATGGTGGTTGGTTGATTTGGAGTGTGTGGATGAGGGTGGTCTTCAAGAGTTGTGGCTGTGGTGAGGATGGTTTGGAGTTGCTTGCTTGTAGATGATCTTGGATGCTGGATGTTTAGAGTGTTGGCATCACTGGCAGATGGTCCCCTTTATATAGACGTTGGGTATCGCCTCTCAGTCACCAGCTCGATTCTCACATAGACGCACCTCAAACGCCGCATCCTTCTCCTTCCTTGCCTCGATATATTCATCTTCGTTGAAGCGTCATTCTCAGACGACTATGACGTGGCTGGCGTCAAGTGTTGATGGCTGGCCGAACATGGGTCAACAACAGTCAGGGGTTGAGCGCCAGTCTTTGGGTGGCGGAACAACCGGTTTCCTTGATCACTCCCGGCATTTACATAACTACTTATCTACAAGTTGCCGGGCCTCCAGCATAACACCGGGTATCGGTGCTGAAGTTGAGCCTCCAGGATGTCGAGTGACCGATACCCGGCTCCATACCGGTCGCCAGTAGCCGCATTGTACGGACGCCCAGCCAAATACCAAGGCATTTCCATGCACGGTATAGGCGCTCTTTGCGCCACGTCGACGTATATGTGTTTGTTGGAATATCTCCAGTATCTGGCTGCGCAGGAAGAGGCTTACCTAAGCCATGTAAAGAGCAGGGGGCAGGACATGGGTAGGGAACTATCCTCCCACCTATTTTCTACGGCATCTGGACTTCCTCCTTATGCAAGACAACCAATCGATCCACCTGAACCACAATACCGCGTTACGAGCCTCTACTTCGTGAGGAGGCCTTACGCACCGTGATTCTAATGTACCGGTACTAGTTTGGTGATACCAACAGTGTTATCATATCCAGCGTCCTGAACATTAGCTGACTAGAGTTTGGCGTGGCACAGCAGCTCGCCTAGTCTGGGGTTTGTTCCGAAGCATCAATGTCGTGCGACTCTAGAGCAGGTTTGACATTAGGAATCGCACCACCAAGATGTAGGTATGACGGCAACGTCAAACCACCGAGCCACACCTCTAGGAGAAGCATGACTTCTGGCAGATGTTGGTCATATTGGTCGAGCGGGACTGACGTGTGACCAAGTCCGTTAAACGAGCACTGGGAACCGCATGGTCAATCGCACACTATCCAGCCTTCACGCCCTTGCCAATCTACAGAACACTGCCCTCGCTCACGCCGTGTTCACAGACCAGGACGTGCTCAACTCCATGGGGCCCTGTGACGTGGAGCAAGAACGTGCTCGGGGCGCTGAAGGAAAGAGACTCGACTGGCACCGACTGGCTCAGTCTTGCGGGGTTGAGAAAGCCCAGGTATTTCGGGGACCTCGTGGTGTTGCCGCTCGCGAGTTCCAGCGCGGATTGGAGGCATGGCTGGGGAGTCTGGGGGACGTGGTTTGACTGGCGGAGGGGGAAGGAGGCGCCGGTGAGGCACTTAAACACTTGTTTCATTGCGGGTGGAGGGTTGTGAGGCTGCCTTCCCGTGGGCGCGAATGAGGGATGAGGGATGGGCTGTGGAAGGTGTGGTCGAGTCATGTTGCTGACATGTCTTAGTGGACGCTGGAGCAGTTCGACAATGGTGGTTTTGCTAAGTATTTGTTTTAGAGTTCATGTTGTTCACTTGTCTGAAATTTGCGTATCTAATGGGCAGATGTTATGACACAGGGCACTTGGTGCTCAGTGAATACCGCAAGAGCAAATTGTTTACTTCAACACAAGATGTCACTTCATTGTTAGTTCTCATCGTGCCTATTACCCGGCAGAATGGCAGCGTTTCAAGTAGTCAGCACGCACCGGAAGCCACGCCCCCTTGTATGTCCGCGGGTGTTCATTTCCAATAACGCCGTGTGAGACAGGCAGTCATGATACGCAAAGGGTGAGGGTCGAGACCTAGTTTTGGAAACTGCAACTTCAGTACACGAGCGTACGGTTGCTCCGAGTGGAAGTGCTCGCAAGTTCTGGCATCCTTACCCATCTTGGTCTCTGCTTGTACTCTTCAACATCCAACATTCGCCAATCCATAAGTAGTATTCGTCCACGTTGTCAATAAATCACTTCGAAAACATCAGTAGTGCGTCAAGATTACTTCCTTCTATTGTCACGACTTCTCACATTCTCTCACTCCCGATCATGTGGCCACCAGCGGAGCCTCTGGACGGCAAGGACAGCAAACAGTACATCACGGAGCGCCGGCGAACGCTGACGGCACAATTCGAGAACTTATCAAAAACCAGTGACATGGAAGCAGTGCAACAAATCTCGCCTTTGCTGGATTCGCTCCAGAACCTCAGCGCGTTTGTCATCAAGACGGTCAACTTTCAAACCGAGCCCAGATACGACACTATCTGGAACCTCTGGCATATCTTCATCGTGGCAGCCGCGGTAGTGCCCCCGATTCTTCAGGACAGACTGGTCAGTATTCTCCTATGGACTAGGGAATTCGACGCCCAGACCAGAAGCCTCCGCCTCCGAACGGGCGCGGGAGCCACGTACTTTGGAAACTGGAACGAGTACGGCTTTGGCGAGCTCCTCATCGACATATATATCCGCCTCAAGTTGGTAGATCGAGAGGATGAGATCGACCCTGTCACCCCCGAACAGTTACAAAACATTGCAGCTTTCTCCGCCAGGTGTCTATCGCTCCATGTCGATCTCTGCCGGGAGGCTATGGCGGTAGCCTGTCTCTCAACCTTACGAATGGCGCCCGAACGAAGCACGCCGGGAAGGTCTACGTTCAAAATAAGGAAGATACTTCCAGCTGCCGTTGATTGGCTCCACTTGCGCCGCATCAAATCCTCAAGCTCTCATTTGAGGGATATACGCCTGTTTATCGGTCACCCATGGAGCTCGGCCCGGACGTGGTTGATGGGTTCCAATACTACGCTTTCAGCAACACGCATACGGAGATCAACGCGCATTGCCAGGGCTATCTAACATTGAACGCAGGGTTCCATCTTAGGAGGTGGAGATGGTGAAAGCTCTCTTTGGGAACGATGAGCGGAGACAGAACATGGCCAGAGGCCGCAGCGTACGCCAAGATAGGCTTCCAGCAAATGGCTACCTGCGGGCGCGATCTGAACGTGGACGTACCCGACCCTCGCCGTCCGCTCGAATCTGAGGAAGACAGATTCAGGTCTGACCTACGGGATATTGAGAGGTTTGGCAAGTAAACAAAAGGAACGAGGGTGGAAGACCTGGACATTGACTCGAACGGTCGGTCGTTGGAGAGACGGATGAAAGACCGGAGACGAGATTAGCATCAGCCATCATACTTTATGAATCAGCACAGCCGAGAGTATAAGACGTAGTTTACCTACTGGAGTCTACTCTGGATCACAAATAGAAGTCTCGTTTTCCAGTCTTCAAGGTTCTAGGTTGCAAGAGTTATGTCAAGCACTGAGAGCCTCTGTCCGTCCCGGCCTCCCCCTAATACGTAAGGTATACCGACGAACTTGTTCTCTAAGGGAAGAGCGGTCTCCCATCACGGCACCACACCAGCTCTCAAAACGCCAAAGTAGTTTAAGCCCGAAGGCCAAGAGCAAACAGAAGACGGTTGGGAGCGAACTCCGCTACATAGATTATGGTTAGGCGGCTCCCCACAGCCATACCCTGATGACAGAGCGGTCATGATGCACTGACCCGTCCCGTGCCTTCCTCATAGGCCATTTCGAGCAAACATCATGTCAACAAACAAACAGCTGGCATGGTATAGTAGTTAAGACACTCCCCTCCCATTCTTAAATAGAAGATAAGGGAGAAACCCGGGTGCAAATCCCGGTGCTAGCAAGAACGTTTTCTTTGTGTTTTTTACCTTTTATCTCTTTGGTCTTTTGCCTACCATAGGCGACCTGTCTGTCTAGTCCCACACGTTCTTCCGTTCTACTGTCGTCACGGCTATCGATCAGTCTTTATAGAAGCCAAACTCATTCAGCCGTGAGCCCGTGATCGAATAGGCTCTGCGGCTTGCTGAGATTGCTCTCCTCCCACGCCCATTTCTTTAGCAGTCGGCCTCGAACCAGCCGAGAGACGTCCCCTTCCATTTCCCCCTCTGCTTCCTGTCCAGGTATTCTCTTCCTCGTTACCCCTCCGCTATATATCCACTCGATGCTGGCAAAGTCACCACACGACTACCCGCCAGCGGCGAACCGGAACCTGTGACTCCCAAGGTCACTCACTCATCACACTCCGTCCGCAGCAAACTTGCTCTGCTGTGCTTGTGCAATGTGAGACTCATCTCCATTGGTACCTTATTTATCTGTGACTGAATCAATCTTGTTAGCGCGGTGATGAGCGCCTCATCGTTTTTCCCCTAATCGTCTCATCGCCTCATCATCTTATCGCTTCATAATCGCACCGCCTCTTCGTCTCATCACCTATTCATGAGTTCGATGGTTGCGTTAACATGCGTGATCTACCACAGGTATTTCTGATAGGTGGCTATGTCGATACTGGAATACCCCAGGGATCTGGTGTGGTCCACTACCATTCGTTGGCGTCGACCCAAGAGGCACGAATAGAGAGATGTCGAGGAGGATCTCTATTGGCAAGCCACGCACACAGGCGGACACAAGCAGCTGGCTGACAGAGGCGACAAGTTGAGATAACAGACTGTCATCATTTGAAATGAAAAGATTGCTAGTGTACATAAGATCGACATCGCTATATGCTCCTCTTGTTGTTATCACCCAGCCTTTATCACCCCAGGCCCGAATATATCTAACCTCACCACTCAGGCGCAGACCCACACCCCCTACCAGCCATCAACTCAACCGGCTTCCGCATCATCCTCCTCTCGTCCGCCGCAACGGGCCTGACGCCGGGCTTCTTGGCCCGCATCCCCTTGAACTGGATCTTCCGGTCCAGCTCCTCGAACGGGTGCGGGCCGGACTCGCCCTTCCGCACCATCCACTTCCCCGTCCCCAGCGCGGCGTCGAGCTCCTCGACGGGCGGCAGCTTGAGGTACACGAGCCCGTCGTCCCGCGCCTCGACGGGGAAGGTGGCGATCGACAGTTCGTCGTCGTTCTTGCACGCGCCGCTCGAGAGGTCGTAGTTGCGCTTGTGGTGCGGGCAGGACACCCAGGGAGCGGACTTGCCCTCTGGGTTCTTGTCGCAAGACGATGAGTCGGAGGAGGGAGGGGGGTCCTCGCCCACGAGTCCGTCGGAGAGGACGAAGGCCCGCTTGTGCGGGCACATCTGCTGCGTGGCGAACCAGCGGCCGCGAACCCTCCACAGCGCGAGCTGCGTGTCGCCGCGGCGGATGGCGGCGCTGATGCCGTTGGGCAGCTCGTCCGCGCCGTCGAAGTGACTAGCTTCGATAACCGGCTGCCAGCTCGTCGACGACCACCGGTCCTTCAGGCCCTTGAAGTCCTCCCGCGCGGGCTCCTTGGCCCAGTACACCGGCCGCGTCTGGTTCCGGTCGGACTCGGTCTCGAGCCAGTCCTGCGGCTTGGCGTCGTCGTTGGCGAACTGGCGGAACTTGGCCGCGATGGAAGGGTTGTTGATGGCCTCAACCCACTCGTCGAAGTAGCTGTCCACGAGCTCCTGCATCTGTGCTTCCAGGCTGGCGTTGATGCCGAGCTTGTCCTCGAGGACGACCTCGCGGAGGTACTTGATGCCGCCCGGGAGGCCCTCGAGCCAGCGCGCAGTGCGTTGGAGCTTGTCGGCCGTGCGGATGTAGAACATTAGGTAGCGGTCGAGGATGGGTATGACTTCTGCGGGCGGGACGTCTTTGGCTAGGAGCTCCGAGTGCCGGGGTTTGGCGCCGCCGTTGCCGGCTACGAAGATGTTGAAGCCCTTTTCTGAGGCGATGAGGCCGAAGCTGCAAGAAGAGATGTCAGTAACCTGTTGAAGCAAGACGAGTGAGAGGTTGCATACTCTTTATTCTGTGCCTCGGCACACTCCCTGACACACCCACTTACACCCCCTTTAATCTTGTGCGGCGCCCGTATACTCTTATACCTCTCCTCCAACCGCACAGCCATGCCTACACTATCCCCAATGCCAAACCTACACCACGTCGTGCCCACACAGCTTTTCACGGTTCTCAGACTCTTGGCATAGGCATGTCCGCTCTCCATACCAGCATCAACAAGCTTCTTCCAGATGTCCAGCAAATCGCCCTTCTTCGCACCGAACATATCGATCCTCTGCCCGCCGGTGATCTTGGTGTAGAGGTTGTACTCCTTCGCCACCTGGCCCATGACAATCAGCTTGTCGGGCGTGATCTCCCCAGCCGCGACACGCGGAACAACGCTGAAGGTACCGTTGCGCTGGATGTTGCCTAGGTACCTGTCGTTGGTGTCCTGCAGTCCGTGGCTGCCACGGTCCATAACGTGCTTGTTCCAGAGACTAGCGAAGATACTCGCAACCGTGGGCTTGCACGCCTCGCACCCGATGTTGTCTTTGTCTGTCCCGGCCTCGCGCATTACGTCGGCAAAGGTTGTCAGTCGCTTCACCATGACTATGTGGTACAGCTCTGCGCGCCCGTGCGCGAAGTGAGGGCATATGTGGTTCTTCACCTCGTTGCCCATCTCTTTCATGGTTTTGTTGAAGATGGAGGTGACGAGGGGCATGCACCCGCCGCAGCCGGTGCCGGCTTTGGTGCAAGACTTGACATCGCCGATGGAGGTGCAGGTCCCGTCTTTGGTGGCGGAGACGACGTCTCCCTTGGTGACGTTGTGGCAGCTGCAGATCTGCGTGTCAGAGGGCAGGTCGTCGCCATCGTCGCCTTCGGAGTTGCTGGCGCCGAGGATCAGCTGGGCGGGTGGGATGTCGAGCTCTTTTTGCGCCTTGACGAGGGGCACGAGCTTGACGTAGTCCTTTGTGTCGCCTATCATCATGCCGCCGAGGAGGTATTTGCCGTCTGTGGTGAAGAGGTATTTCTTGTAGACGTTTTGGAAGGGGTCTTTGTAGGTTAGCGCTTTCACTGGCGCCGGAGGGAGGCCGTTGGTCAGGATCTTGACGCTGTTCGGCTGTGACTCCTTTTCTGCTTTCTTGGCTGCTCGGGCAGGCAAGTATTTCGGCCCATCGCGGTCGGCGAAGAAGTCACCAAAGCTGGCCACCTCGACGCCGAGGAGCTTTAGTTTGGTGCTGAGGTCTGGTCGCTTGTACAGTCGCGGTTGGTGTAGCTTTGCTTGTGTAAGGTTGAAGGCGAGGACGTCAGCCATCTCGACGCCAGGGGCGATGAGACCGAATGTTTGACCCTGCCAGCTCGCACACTCGCCAATGGCGTAGATGTCCGGCTCGCTCGTCGACAGGTCATCGTTGATAACAATACCGCCGCCACGGTCCGCACACTTGATGCCAGCCTTCCGGGCTAACTCGTCTCTCGGGCGCACACCGATGGCGAAGCAGATTGTCGAGCATGGCATTGACTCGCCATCTTCGAAGTGAACTCCCTTGACGTGGTTGTTTTCATCGACATCGATCTTGCCCACCCGTTTGCTGAGCAGGACCTCCACGCCAAGCTGACGCACTTGCTCGACAACCATGCCGCCGGCATCTCCGTCCAACTGTCGACTGAGTACCCATCTGTTCCTCTCAATGACGCTGACTTTGTCGAAGCACGCCAGGTCGATCATGGCCTTGGCAGCTTCGAGACCAAGGAGACCACCTCCGACGACAGCGCCGACAGTGCCTTTCCGCGTGGCAGAGAATGATATCAGCTTCTCGAGATCCTCGATGTTGCGGTAGACGAAGACCCCCTTTGCATCGTGGCCAGGCGTGTGTCTGGGCAGCAGGGCGTCTGAACCGGTCGCTAGGACGAGGATGTCATAGTGTACTTCCTGTCCGTTGGCGCATGATATCGTCTTGGAAGCGGAGTGTATGGCGGTGACTTTGGTGTTGAGGTGGTAGCCAAGGGCTCCGTCTAGGACGCTTTCGTACTGTGACTGGTTAGTTGCGGCACGTTGATGACGGTGGAGGACGACCTACCCATGTCAGGGGATTCAGGTAGAGGTTCTCGACCTTCCTATGGTCGAAGTAGCTCGTGAGGCCGACTCTGTTGTAGGCCACATGTGGCTCCTCGCCGACGACAACGATGTCATACTCCCGACTTCTGGCGTCTAGTTTCAGGAGTTTCTCTCTGAAAAATTGGTGTCAGTGCTCTGTGCCGTCAGAGGCCTTGTGAATGGTAAGTTTACATGAAGCTGATGCCGACCATCCCCAGGCCGACGACCACGACTCTTTTTCGGCTTCCGACAGCCATTTTGCGCGCCTTAGTACCAGATGAGTGTTGATGGAGTCAGGAGCAGCGGATACCATAGAGAAAGAAGGGTGAAAGGAGAAGATTAACGGTAGAGGGTGTAACTATGCCACAAGGACCAGTTACGAGGACACACCAGAGTAACAGAAGGAGAGAAGAAAAAGACGCATAAAGAACTCCCAACGAGACTATCGCCAGCCCTTCATACGCCTCCCAGAAGTTCTGGATCTAGATCTCACCTATCTCCCTATCTCGCCAATGACGTCCACGGTATACTAATACCTTGATACCTCTCTATCTCGCCTTGTCTATCGGGGAGGGAGATCTGCATCTCCGGTGCCAGCAAGAAGAAGCACTTCTTCTGCATATCTCATGCACCATTGCCGTCCCGGAGAAACGCCAATCGCCCATATCGCTGGTCCTTCTGTGGTTCTTTGGTGAGATGCTGCGAGTAATCGTATCTCCGTAGATGTTGAGTGATGGTTTGAGAGACGATCTTGAGATAAGGCGGCATGTTTGATAACGATACGCCGGCCAATCAGAGATCGCTGATGTTTGGGGGACGTTGGCCGCGGAGAAAAGCACACGGGGGTTGTCTTGATGGAGCTCGTGCGCCAAGCCTTCAGGTACCTCAAGGGCTAGACCGGTCTGCAACTTTCATACCAAAAGAATGCGAGATAAAACAACCCAAAAGGAAGAATTGCGATTGCTCCGTACGACCTAAAAAGACTAAGACCTGAGGTGCTTGCCACTGTACCTCGGACATTCCTCGCTTTTCTACAAAGTATGAAGCTTTCTTGAGCCCGGTTGCTCAAGCGTCACGTGCGATAAGCGCCTATCTGTTCCCGAAGCTTAATCAACCCTTATCTTATGTCATCACCGAGGCCATCTTGTCGGGATTTCCGAATCCTTTGATCGACGCGTACCTTGTCCCGAACCTGGGACACCAAGGCTGCCAACCCTTTTATATCGTGACTCGGTTCTTGAACCGAGCACGGCGGCATCCCGATGTCTGGTCCGCGTGCGGGGGGAGGAGATTCCGGGGACGGGAATGTGCGCGCGCCCCTGAACAACCCCGCCCCCACATCGGATCCGGCGAGCCGGTAGGTGGAGGAAGCCATCGCGAAGCCGAACTGAGCGCACTAACACCAGGCCCTTCACCCTACGGGATGCCCATGTAAATACCAGCGGACTGCTCGTCATTCTACAGGATTTGCTACGTCTCCAGTCAATCACGCTCATATTGTCAACAACGTCTCCAGTCAACCACACTCACACCGTCAAACATCCTCATAATGCCAGACCAAACCCTCACAGGCAAAATAGCCCTAATAACCGGCTCCAACACGGGCATAGGCGCCTCCATCGCCCACGAGCTCTCCTCCCGCGGCGCGAGCGTAATCCTCAACTACCCCTTTCCCTCTCTCTCCCAACAAGCTGAGCTCGTCCTCGCCTCCCTACCGACGGCATCCTCATCCGTGGCGATAGAAGCGGACCTCTCCACCACAGACGGCCCGGCGTCCCTCGTTTCCGCAGCGGTGGCCCACTACGGCGGCGGCGGTAGGAGCATAGATATCCTGGTCAACAACGCCGGGCTGGCCGTCAACAAGCCCTTCGAGGAGCAGACCTTGGGGGATTGGGATAAGCTCGTCAACCTCAACGCCAGGGGGGTGTTCTTGCTCACGCAGGCCGTGCTGCCGTACCTGCCGAAGGAGGGGGGAGGGAGGGTGGTTAACATCGTTTCTATTTCGGCGAGGGCGGCGCCGCCGATGCAAACGATATATGCCGGCACGAAGGGGATGGTGGATAGCTTTACCCGTGTGTGGGCGAAGGAGTTGCCTAGGAAGTATGGGTGCACGGTTAACGCCGTTAGTCCGGGGCCGACGATGACGGATGGGTTTGCTGATGCCGGGAAGGAGTTTATGCGGGAGATGAGACCGGCGATGGAGCAGACGCCTGTTGGGGATCGGATGGCGAAGCCGGAGGAAATTGCGTTTGCCGTGGGGTTCTTGTGTGAGCCGAGGGCGAGCTGGATTAATGGGTTGCATTTGGTTGCGAGCGGGGGGTTGTTTGTTGAGTAGGAGGACAGAGAAGGAAAACCAGGGAGAGGAATTGGCGGGGTCAGATTCAATTTGGCGGATCTAAATATGTATTTATATCCCAGATGTAGATGTGGTGTTGATATCCAAATGCTTCCGGCCAAATACATCCAAAACGATGTTTGTGTGGTATCCCAACAGCTTAAATCCAAAAGAGATCATGATCATCGTGACAAGAGAAGCAGACGCCGCGCAAACCCGACAGAAACATAACCGAGAACCCCCTCACGACTCCAAACCCCGTCCACCAGCCTGTATGACAAGCAGACTAGCCTTGACGCCCTTGGAAACAATCTGATCCGCAACAACACCAACGGTCCTCTTGAAGTCCCCTCCAGAGCCTTCGCCGATGTCATCTCCCAGCCTCTTATGCCGGCGCCCGACAACGACAATGTCACCCGCATTCTTGGGGTTCTGGCCCACGACGCTAGTAGCGACATCGACCGTCATCTTCAGCGCCGAAGCAGGCGAGACGAGACTCTCCTTGAAGGTTACCCGCCCGATAAGCTCCTCCGGCAGCGACGACTCGAGGGTATGTAAAAGGGCCAGATCCTGAGCCGAAACTTCATCTTCAACAGCCAAGGCCTTGGAGACCGTAGCGACCTTGGGATTCGCGTTGGTAGAGGGTCCCTCGCCGGGAACATCGATACCCGCATCCTCGCCAGCGCCAGCAAAGCTAAAGTACGCGACTGTCAAAGTGACAACCGGGTTCTTTGCAAGTTGCAGCACAAATCGCAGAGCAACCCTGTCATCTACGCCCCCGAAGAATGGGAAGAAGACATGGTGACTCTTATCCGTAATGGGTAACACCGTCGGCTCAAGCCTGATGCTCCGAATAGACATCGCCGACCTTGTCCGTCTCAGCTCGTTCGTCTTGACCACGCCGCCAAAGCCATTGTTGATGAATATCCCCGCATTGCACGTGACGGATGCCTTGACTAGGGTCTTCTGGATGAACTCGAGGTGGGTGCCGTTCTTGAACCGCTCACTGTCATTAGTAGCATACGGTACAGACTGGTCCTCGGTGACGCTGCCGTACTCGCTCCAGGGGATGAGGGCGAAGTCGGAGGACACGTCTGCGGCCTGGGACATCAGAGTTTCCGGGTAGGAGTCGACAGGTACGACGGACACGCGCCCCGCGGCGGCGACGTCGTTGAGCTGGGAGAAGGTGCGGAAGGCGTTCACAACGGGATCGTGGGCGGAGTAGTACTCTTCACCCTCGGTGACTTGCATCACGGATGAAGTACGTGCGGTGAGCTCGATGATGCGCAGGCCATGGACTTCGAGAGGCCGCTTGCGGATGTGGACTGTGGTGTCCTCGGCTGCCGAGGCCGCGGCTGCTTCTTGGGCGGCGTGGCTGGTCTCTGCTCCGAGGAGGGTGATGAAAGTGAAAAGGCTGGGGAGGCTATCCAGGCGGAGGTAGACGAGGAGGCGGCGGACTTGCGTGGCGTTGAGCTTCTCGACGGATCCCGAGGCGCTGTCGGAGGATGACCCGGTTGGGTTGCCGTCCCAGTCGATCTCGCCTCGCCTCCATCGGTCAACCTTCTGCTGATACCAAGGTGGATAGAGGAGCTTCGTCAGGGGAGTGGTGGCGACGGTTGTCACCAGGGCCATGACGACGAACATGGTGAAGGTCCTGGCAGACAGGATCTTGGCTTGGAGACCGATATTCTGCTATTGTCAGTGACTATGTTACTACACGGTTCAGAGCTGTACATACCAACACGATAAGTTCCACCAGACCCTTGCAACTCATCAGGACACCGATCGTGGTACTCTCGCGCCAGAGGAGTCCATTGGACTTGGCCGCTATTGTGCCTCCGATAATCTTGCCGGAAAAGGCGATGACGATAACTGCGATGGTATATCCCCAGGTAATGCCGTCATTCAAGAGCCCCAAATTGGTGCTCAGGCCAGACAGCGCAAAGTAGAGAGGTAGGAAGAGGACCGTTATGAGATCTTCGATCTTCTCTGTCAGCTTGATGGCGAAGCCGCCATCGTGGGGGCATATTAGGCCGACAAGGAATGCACCGAAAATGGGATGGATGCCGATGATGCCGGTAAACCAGGATGAGATCAGCGTCAGCAGCATAGTTAGAGCAACCATACCCTGGGTAGGCCCGTTCTGGATACTTCCCGTCCGTCTCAGTATCCACATGAAAACCGGCCTCACGGCAAAGACGAGGAACAGTGTCCAAGCAACACCGGTGAGCAGAGCCCACAAGGCTGCCAGTCCAGAATCGTTATTCACCAGGGCAACGCAAAGAGCCAGTAGAACCCAACCGGTGACATCGTTACCGATGCCGGCGGCAAGCACGGTGACACCGACGTTGGACCGCAGGAGCTTGAGCTCGGTGAGGATACGACACAGGACCGGGAAGGCGGTGATGGCCAGGGCGGTGCCGACGAACAAAGCGTAGACTCCGAAATTGATCGCGACGATGCCATCATCATTGCGGAACTGGTGATACAAGCCCCATGCAATGGCGACACCGAGCCCAAAGGGCAGGATCATTCCGGCCAGACCAACGCTCAGGGCGACTCTCCAATTGGCCGTGAAGAGACGAATATCGACCTGTAAAGGAGGGTGGGACGAATCAGCTTCAGAGCTGCGGTGTGATACTGGACAAACGCCGCATGAGCAGGTGTAACGCGAGTCTTACCTCCAAAGCCACCAAGAACAAGAAGATGATGAGTCCTAGATTTGCGACATTGCTGAAGACGGGGATAGACTCGGTGGGAAAGATGGATCTAGGCTTGTGTTAGTCCCGTGAGAGTAGGCTAGGAATTGGAAGTAATTACTCTTGGAAGTTGGGAATACGCATCATCACAGAGGGACCGAGGATGATGCCGCCGATAACCTCTGCAATGACACGCGGTTGGCCAATCAGCCGAAGGGGGTCTAGACACAAGTTAGCCTCAGCTGTTTAACCTCGGAGAATTCTCTCGTGGGTGGTCTCACAATGTAGCAGCTGGCAGAAGATGATGACGATGCTGGCCTATGATGGCGTATTAGTCTCGGGGGGAGAAAGATTGTGTGCCATTGCACGCGTCGAGGTGACACTTCTCGGAGGATAAACTGACCTGGATGATGAATAGCGTGATAGGACTCGAGGGATTGTAGGCCACCGGGTTGGCACCTTCGATGATACCGGCCTGAGGTGGAGGGCCTGCCATGGCGAGAGATGCGTCGCCTTCCGGCGGTGTCGGTTAGGGAGAAGGGGAGGCCGGCGCAAGGCCGTGCTGGATCAACCGGATCGCCTTCTGACACCAGAGCGCAGCAATGTTCAGCTGAGAACCTAAGCTTGATGAGAGACGGAGATGCAACAAAGATCTAGAGTTGAAGAAAGATATTTATCAAGGCTAATGCAGCCTATGGGGTGGTTGGGATCACCCCGGACTCCGAACTTATCAGTTGATCTGACCGTCGAAGAGGATGGATGAATAAGAATGCTCCCCGAGTGATGCAAGATTGGTAAGGGATGCTGATGTCTTTCACATGACGGTTTCGGAGCGCCAGTTGGGTCTCTTCGTTGGTATTCAGCGCGTCTTTGATGCCAAACTCGACATGCGGCGAGGGTCTTGTGGTACACTTGATACACAACAAAGGCGGTGCGATGAACAAATGATGAGACATGCCATTCCATCAAAGACGCAGATGGAGGTCTGTCAGGTCAGTCCACGCCGTCGGGAGGTGGCCTGGGCGCCAAGTGGAAGAGGCGTCCTCGCCCCGCCGTGGAGAGCTTCTTCAGTGGAGTTAACTTGCTCTGCTGACATGGGGTTCAGCGCCTGCGCCCCCCCGGAGAGCCTTCATGATGAACCCCTGTTGGAGTCGAGACCGGCCTCTTTGTCGTTGGTGCGTCGCGCGGAGGAGCCCGCCCACCGCTCTTTTGCTAGTTGTGTGGTTCGTGATGTCGAGCGTTGAACAACCGTTATTTAACCGATAAGTATGGGCGAACTTAAGTTGGTGGAAGAAAACCAAGCTTTGATGAGAATGTGTTACAGTCTTGATCAATTTTCGGTGTGCATTCGAGGTGCAGGGAGAGTGCATCTGACTCCGAGTCTGGACGAACCACTGGGGCAGGAGCGTATCCGTCTCATGACGACAAAGCCACTCCTGTCGATCAGCAATTAGCACGTGGGCTACGAGCACACCAAACCTTTTTAACCCGAACCCTGAGATCAAGATACGTCTCAGGGCGACGGCCAGATACCGCGCTATTTCTGCCAGGTATCATGAGATTACGAATATGCAGTTTCCCTATTGATATCTCCGTCTAGTCTAGATCCTTCCAGCAAGGTGTTCAGGACCAAGCTCAAAGCGACCAGCCATAGTCCTCCTCCTCCGTTTTGTGCCATGCGAGCTCACAAACTGGGTCTCGTCGATTCCATCCTCAACTAGCAGTCCAGAAAATTCATTGTCGAGGACTCTACTACCACCAGTCCCCTTCTGTATCCCCCCCTCCTTCTCAACATCCATGTCCCACAAATCCCTCGTCCACACATCCCCCTTATTAGCCAAAAAGTTATCATAAGCAAAAGCACAGTTAACCCCTATCCTCGCCTCATTCCCTAGCTTCACATCCGCATGTCGTCGGTGCCACTTGCTGATCCTCACCGGCCGCAGCCGCCTCTCGATCCCTTCCCTCATATTTTGTAGTAAGGCAAGCGTCTTCCCTGTCCGGCAGGGGACGTGAGCCGCCCTGTAGAACTCCTGCTTGGCGTACTCCTCCTCTCCTAGGAACAGGTTCAGCATCAGCTCCCACGGAAGCGATAGCTGGAGGCTGTCGAGGTCAAACTGGACGTCGTGGAGCTCGCTGTCGCGCTTGATCCCGCCCAGCTCGACGATATGGAAGGGGAACTCCATCATGCTCGGGGAGTCGGGCTGCCAGCTGTTGACCAGGTCTCGGAGGTCCGCTCGGGCTCGACGGAGGGCCTGAGGGTCGGGATTGCGCCTGGGGTGTGTTGAAGCTTCCGACATGATCGCGCGTTTGCCGTCGGACGAGAAGGCCTTGAAGACGAAGTGGATGTCGGTGGTCATGGGGAAGTCTGCGTCTGAGCCGTACTCGTTGGGGAAGAAGTGAAGTTTCAGGGATGGGATGTGGTATTGTCTGAAGGCGCCTTCGGTTGCCGATTTGAATGTTCTCGAGACGCGGCGGCAGGTGAACCAGGTAGCTGGTAGGTCCTTGGCTGGTAGACTGGCGATTATCTGGATCAGGACCTCTGGCGGGAGATGTCCCAGCCCGGTCGTGGGTTTGCTTGTGGGCTTAGACATCTTCTGAGCTTTGCGGTGCCAGTTGGAGAAGTCGAGGTAGGTGAAACAGAGGAGAGGAGGTAGATAATGCCAGGCTTAACTACTTCATAGCGTAGTGTCGACTGAAGTTAATTCGTGTGGCTTTGTGGTGGCTGATCCCTTTTACTGACAGCGTCTTGCCGTCGGGGGGTTAGTGATGTAAGCTCTATAGGCACCCTGTGCTTCTTTTCTCGTAACAGCGCTCGCCTGTACCTCGGAGCTGAATTGATCACCGCCAAACACCGAACTGCCAAGAGCTACCATCTGAACACGAATCTCTAAACTCCAGGAGGTTTCCAGTCTTTATATACTATGATCTTTGAACTGAGCTGACATCTCCATCTTACCGGTCTTACAACGGCGGATCCTTCCAACGGCCGCCGTCTCACCCCGATTGCTGACCGTACTCGGCGATAGGAAGGCATATGTCGACTCTAAAAGCCAGACCGCTTTCCGAAGCATCGCTGGTAGAAACGCCTCTGAGACTAGTCTATTACCGTTGTTCTCATTAGTTACTAACCCACACGGATGGTGTTGTGAGTCAATGTCGACCGGTATGTTCACAATCGGTAAACATAAACCCATCATCCCCATATCCAGAGCTCAGAATCACCCAGGGACACAGTCACACGATCACACGATTGCATCTACCACTTTCAGTGCATCGTCGAAATGAGCTGTTCAGTCATCTCAAGCGACCGCCTGCCATCCACGTCCATCCACGCCCCATCCCAACGGCGCGAAGAGTCGGCAGACATTCGGGGGCCGCCCACCTATACCCTCTCGCCGAAGCACGCGTCAAGCAAGCGCCTCCAGTCAAACGACACCTCGAGCCTTGCCGTGTCGAAGTAAAAGCTGAGAAGTTCGCAATCGTGTTCAATACCGCGGAACTGGACAGCCAGCCCGTCTCGCATGACCATGTCACGCTTGGGCAGTAACCACCTAGAGCGAGACCCGTTGTGGCCCGGGTTGCCAATTATGCTGCCGTCGTGTTCACTTAAGTGGCGCCTTTCGTGTGGTTTTCCTGCCTTGAGAACGAAAGCTAGAGGCCTCAATAGCATTCTTGACGTCTCGGGCGGTGTCCCAGTCGGTACGTGCCGGAAGAGAAGAGTAGGTCTGCGACATGATGACTTGCTCGCCATCTTCCGACATCCTGTTGAACTGAAAGCGCCGCAGGAGCGAGTTGTAGCGGATGTTGAGATATGGGACGAAGAGTCGCTGTTGTTTGATGTGATACTGCAAATGGAAGCTCTCCACGAGTGATGTGAAGTATCGCGAGACGGGCCGCAAGGTGATCCATGGGTTTGATCGGTTTTGGGCGTATGTAGAGTTCATCGATGATCATCGTCCATATCCCTCCTGGGAAGTGACATCGCCGCCCGGCAACTGCTATGGTCTTCTCGGGGGAAGCAGACATTGTCGGAGATCTGATCCCGTCCGGCTGACGGTGCGAGCTGTTCAGTGAATGCTATGTGACAGTAAGGATAAGTTGAGAGAGTGTCGGTTGAGGATAAGGAAAGGTATCGGAAGGGAATCCCATTCCATTTTGGGCGGGCATGAACTCATCACTTGGACGGCCATTACGTCGTGTTCTTGTGACGCAGGGCTTCTTTGATGGCTGTGAAATGCACATTTGGCGTTGGTTGGCTCTGATATATGGTATGACTGTTTGAAGCACTGGCGTTGGTTTGAAACTCGTCCGGTATGTACACAACTCCTTTCTTAGATTCGGATAGTTGCTTGCGTGCGGAGGTGCGTTATCTCTCGGCGTGTAGACTTTCACAAAGCGCCTCAGCTATATAAACAGGTAGCCTCGGCAGTCAAATCAAGTCGAGGCGTTTGCAGTGATGTCTCATCTCAATCCTCACTCCGGTTATCGAAGCTGTCGTGGCTCGATGCAGTGAAGCAACGGCTGAGGAACGTTGAAGTGGACCCCCACCCAATTCCCCACCACCCGGCAGCTGACAGGTTGCATAGAATCTGGTCCGTGCGTCAAGGCTTCTCGTGCTTGTCTTCGCTTCCCTCGACAGATTGTGTGGAGCCCGGGCCATGTGCAAGCGCGGCTCTCAACGCAATCGGCAACTGGCAAAAGTCATCAATCAATCACCTGCAGTGGCAGCCTTCCGACCCAAGAGATCCGCCCAGACCTCCAGCTTCCATCGTTTTCCCGACGACCGGCCCTCACCATCTCTCTCTCCACCTCCACACAACCTACCTCCCCTGTCCGTGATTCAAGCACTGACTACCTCGAGCATCAACACTGACCTTTAGCGACAGGTGCACTTTGCTCATGAACCCGCGAGCGCCAGAGCAGTGCACCTCCGCCCTTGCCAGAGATTGACCGCTAAGGCTGTCAATACCTCACAACCACCATTACCCAATCATTTCGATATCTATCCTCATCCACCGACCGCCGCCTGAGCACAGTTCAAGATGATGAACGCTCAACACGTCTACGGACACCACCAGCAGTACAATGCCCAGGTAGATCCGGCCTGGGTGCAACAGCAGAATGCCCACCAGCAGCGCGCCCAACAGGCCGCCGCCGCCGCCGCTGCAAATGCCGCCCAGCAGCAGCACTACAACCACATCGCCGCCGCCCACAACACGGCCAATGCCCTCAATGTAGCGCACAACCAGGAGGACATGACGGTGTCCGAGGACAACAGGCGCACCCTCAACTACGTGGCCGACCTACTGAACGAGAACACGCGGGAAGCGGCGCTGCTGGAGCTTAGCAAGAAGAGGGAGCAGGTGCCGGAGCTGGCCTTGATATTGTGGCACTCTTTTGGTACGTTGATGGAGCTTCGTGTCTCTCCTACAGCGTGACGTGTGCTGACTCCCGTGTCCTCAGGTGTCATGACTTCGCTGCTCCAGGAGATCATCTCGGTCTACAACCTTCTCAACCCTTCGCAGCTCACCGCCGCGGCCTCTAACAGAGTGTGCAACGCCCTCGCCCTACTTCAGTGTGTCGCTTCCCATAATGAGACTAGAACTCTCTTCCTTAACGGTACGTCCCTGGGCATCATCCATTCATAGTGATACGCGGAAACTGACCATTGACTTTGCGCAGCGCACATCCCGCTCTTCCTCTACCCCTTCCTCAACACGACCTCCAAGTCCCGCCCCTTCGAATACCTCCGCCTGACTTCGCTCGGCGTCATCGGTGCCCTTGTCAAGAACGACTCAACTGAGGTGATCAACTTTTTGCTGACGACCGAGATTATCCCTCTCTGCCTCCGGATCATGGAGACCGGATCAGAGCTCAGCAAGACGGTTGCTATCTTCATCGTCCAGAAGATCTTGCTCGATGACAACGGCCTGAACTATATCTGTGCCACGTACGAGAGGTTCTATGCGGTCGGTACCGTACTGAGCAACATGGTAGGACAGCTGGTCGAGCAGCAGACGGCTAGGCTCCTGAAGCATGTGGTTCGCTGTTTCCTGAGGTATGTTCGATTGTTTCTCCCCCTCGTCAAGCTTCCGCCGTTCACCTGCTGATCTCATCTGCACAGGCTCAGTGATAACGCTAGGGCCCGCGAAGCCCTGAGACAGTGCCTCCCCGAACCGCTTAGAGACGCGACGTTCTCCTCTGTCCTCCGTGACGACGCGGCGACCAAGCGTTGCCTCGCGCAGCTGCTGATGAACCTATCCGATAATGTCCGAGCCCCGGCCCCGGCCAGCGACCATTCCGCGACGTGACGGACGGCGTCGTTTGTATAAAGAGAAGTAGGGCTAACTTCAATCACAGGCTGGCAAGGACTGGATTGGCAATTAGAAATTGGCCAATGCCTTTTGGCGTTATCAAGTCGTTTAAGGCGCACTTTTTTTCTGTCGGCATTTCGAAAGACACTGGTCGTCAACAATTCGTGTTGTCGATTCCTCCCTTTCTACCATTTCCTCGCTTGGGGTTCTGGTTGGTTTACGGCGAGCTTGCGTGCTTGTGGGAGAGGAAAGGAAACTTCTTGAATAATTCTTGCTATTTCACCAGGGAGGGCGGAAAGGACCAAAAGTTACGAAATCATTGGGGCCGGCGTTCACAAGGCGTTCATTTAGGGGTTGCGAGATGATATCAGCAGCAAGAGGGAACTTGTACGGTACCAGGGAGCGCGCGCGTTGGGAGGGGCGATCTGTTGTCGGTTCAAAGGGCGGCATGGCTTCACAAGCATAGCACGGGATTTCATGGCTTCTTATACCAACGTTAGACTCTCATTTGGTTTGTCTAGGAGCGGGTTGTAAGGGAGGACTGTTATACGGATAGGCGCAAAAGCCAAGTGCTAGGTAGTAAACATGGATGTCGATACCCCGAGGTCTAGGACCAGGCCGGCCTCCCGCCCTGTGCTGCCACAAGCGGAGGAGTGATGGGAGACTGTCTTTCTCGTCCTCAACCTCAAGATTGAGTTCTGACCCGAACCTTCAACAACAACCAAGCATGTCCCTGCCGTGGAAGACAATAACCAACTACAACCGGTATCTCACAGCTATTGGTCGCTATCCACAAGGCAGCCATCTCTAATCTTCTACGACTGGACGTCACTCGTCTCGGCCGAGATGACATGGATAGACTGACAGTTGTCGAGCCGCGAATCTGCCATCGAGCTTGGCGCCCAATGACGAAGCCGACGGTAACCCTGTAACTTGATTTACACGGGGCATGTGACGACCTACTCTGCAAGGACGGACACTACCTACCACCACCACCGCTCATCTCGATCAAGTAATTGGCCGTCTATTATCCTGATTTGCCGAGCAAGGTAGCACTGGAGGACGGTATGATGTACCCTCCTTTATATCAAGTTGTTGCGCTCCTGCCTGCCAGGGGTGACATTGACCATGTCCAGTGACATGTCGGGAAGAACTGCAGATGCCAACCGCGCCAGTATCTCGAACCAGTGCTGAAGTCGAATGGTCGCTCCGGGTGGTGTTGCATCCATGCGAGGGGCAGGGAAGAACCAGATGACAACCTGAACAGGTCGACACCACATTGGCGATATCTGATCGCGCGGGGAAGATTGGAGGGCCGAACCTGAATCTCGAGACGTAGTTTGTTATAACACAAGCTATCTGTCCTTGGGCTGGCCGATGTCGTCTCCCCCTCAACCCTCGGGCAGCCGTCGACGACTTACAGGCCCAAGGATAACAACACCAGACGAGCTCCTACCACCATCCAACACCGCTACCGCCGCCATGCCTTCCCGGCATCACGGCCAAGCCGCCTCCGCGGCAAGGCGATACGCGGCCCTCGGCCTAGCAACCTTCAGCTTCCTCCTCCTCACCCTCTTCGCCGTCTCGCACTTCAGCACCCCCCAACCCGCAGCCCACCCCTCCCACATCCGCTACGCAACCCCGCGCACCAGCCAGCAACACTCCCAATCCCAGGCCAAACCGCGCGCCACCCCCTCGGGCGACAAGTACCTCATCGGCGCCGGGAAGGGCGACATCACCGGCCCCGTGGTGGAGATCAACTTCGCCGGCTACGCCGCGCCCGCGCAGACGGGCACGGGCCTGCGCCAGCGGCTGTACTCGCGCGCCTTCATCGTCGGGGACGTCAACAACCCCGCCGACCGGTTGGTCTACCTCGTCCTCGACACGCAAAGCGGCGATACCGCAGTGCGCTACGGTATCTTGGAGGGCATCAAGACTCTGGGCCCGGAGTACGCCGCCGTCTACGGCGCCGGCAACGTCGCCGTCACGGGGACGCACTCCCACTCCGGTCCGGGGGCGTGGTTCAACTACCTCCTGCCGCAGGTCACTAGTCTCGGGTTCGACAGGCAGAGCTACCAGGCCATCGTCGACGGGGCCGTGCTGAGCGTGAAGCGCGCGCACGAGAGCTTGACGACGGGGTACCTCGACGTCGGCACCATGAACGTGACGGACGCGAACCTGAGCAGGAGTCTGTACGCCTACCTCGCCAACCCGGCGGAGGAGAGGGCGCGGTACGCGGAAAGCGTGGATAAGGAGCTCACGCTGCTGCGGTTCAGGCGGGAGAGCGATTTGAAGGATGTCGGCGTGCTGACGTGGTTCCCCGTGCATGGGACGAGTATGTTGGAGAATAACACGCATGTGAGCGGGGATAATAAGGGGTTGGCGGCTTATCTTTTTGAGCAGAGTGTTAAGGGGAGTGGGACGGTGGCGGATGGGTTCGTGGCTGGGTTTTCGCAGGCGAATGTCGGTGATACCACGCCCAATGTTCTCGGTGCGTATTGTGATGATGGGAGCGGGCAGATGTGCAGTCTCGAGCAGAGCACGTGTGCCGATGGGAAGAGCCAGAGCTGCCATGGCCGGGGACCGGAGTTTCAGAAGTTGGATCTCGGGGTGAGCAGCTGTTTTGAGATCGGGAGGAGGCAGTTCGCCGGTGCGAAGTCGATTTATGTACGCTCCCCTTTCCCCATCACCCCTCTTCATTACCCCAAGCTGATCATCCCAGGACAATCTCGACACATCCTCAACCCCCCTCGTCGGCACCTCCGTCAAATCCTTCCACTACTACCAAGACATGCGCTACTTCAAATTCCCCCTCGAGAACGGCACCCTCGTGCAAACCTGCCCCGCGGCGCTAGGCCACTCCTTCGCAGCCGGCACCTCCGACGGGCCGGGCGCATTCGACTTCACCCAGGGCGACTCGGGAGCGCCCAACAACCCCCTCTGGTCGGTGGTAGGCGGCCTCCTCCGCGTTCCTTCCCCGGAACAGACGGCCTGCCAGGCCCCCAAACCCATCCTCCTCGACGTGGGCGAGATGGAGACGCCCTACGCCTGGTCGCCCAACATCGTCGACGTCCAGACGCTGCGCGTGGGGCAGCTGCTCATCATCGTCTCGCCGAGCGAGGCGACGACCATGGCCGGCCGGCGGTGGCGGAACGCGGTGCACTCGGCTGCTAAAAAGCTTACCCTCACGGGCGAGGCGGAACCCGTGGTCGTGCTGGGCGGGCCGGCGAACACGTACGCGCACTACGTCGCCACGCCGGAGGAGTACGTCGTGCAGCGGTACGAGGGGGCGAGCACGCTCTACGGCCCCTGGGAGCTGCCGGCGTACATCAACCTCACGCTCTCGGCGCTGCCCTACCTTTCCCCTTCCTCGACATCCTCCCCGCCGCCCGGGCCCAGCCCGCCCGATAACAGGAAGAACTCCCTCTCCTTCATCACGGGCGTGGTGCAGGACTCCGCTCCCATAGGGCAGTCGTTCGGGCGGTGCACGGCGCAGCCCGCAGCGAGCTACAAGGTAGGGCAGGTCGTGAACGCCACCTTCGTCGGCGCGAACCCGCGCAACAACCTGCGGCTGGAGGGGACGTATGCGGCGGTGGAGAAGTTGGGTGGCGACGGGAAGACCTGGACGAGAGTGAGGAGCGACGAGGACTGGCATCTGGTGTACACCTGGACGAGGACGAACTTCGTGCTTGGGTACAGCTCCGTTGTTATCTCCTGGGAAACGGATAGCGGGAGCGGTGATGCGCCCGGGACGTATAGGATCCGGTATTACGGGGATGCGAAGAACTTGCTGGGGAGGGTGACGGCTTTTGAGGGGGTTAGTAATAGTTTTGTTTTGAGTTAGGTGGGTGGTGATGTTGTTGCTCAGAGCGCTCGGTATGAGAGTAATAAGCAAGATGCTTTGCTTTCCGTTCCCATCTTTCTCGCTTGAATGATTCACTTCACTTGGAAGATGTACAGGAGAGATTCACTTCACCAGCATCATATCGCTCTCAAAGCCAGTGAAGGGATGGCCAACAACAGGAAGGGGCTGCAGAAACAAAACTTGCAAAGGCTCACCGGGCAACCCTCAGGGTGCCCGGCTACGAAACCTATCTTGGGGGAAACTGTGTTCCCAGGTTTACTCCGAATGTCTTTGGATGGCGTAAAGCCCTGGTTGACTGTCGTAGACTCGGTGACTCGAACCCGAGCCCTAAAGCGGAGGTAAGAAGACGGGGTTGAGGTGTCCTAGGCAACACCCATACCACTTCACCAAGTAGCCCTGTTGGCTGATAGTGCTGGTCCATGTTTGGGTACATGGCAAGGTAGGTCGGGATCACTGGTCATTCACTGGCTTCACCCAGCTGGCGCACGAGGGCAGGCGTGATGAGAGCTTGCCATGTCATCGAAGGGCCGTGCCAGGTGTACGCGAGACGAACCTTCACTTGCACCCCGACCGGCACCCAGAGCAAAATCACAAGCTATCACCAGGTAGGCATAACAGACCGTGGTCATGATCAAGATTGGTAGTCATATATTGATAAGTAGCGATATAGAACATCTCGAGATAATGTCCAAGCCAACAAAACCCGTCCAATATCCATGTCATCTCCTTCATCTCCTCATATCTTCCTGGCTTGATACCAACTGCAAAACACTTCCAACTTTTTCTAACAGAAACGCTTATCGCTCATCGAGTATTCCCCTTTTTGTGCGCGCTCGATTCGCTTTTGCAACGATTTGCAACACTTGCCATGACAGGCAACAGCTTCTTCAAACGCCCTTAAAGGAAAACCCCCCAGAAGCTTCCAACACCGTCCTTATGCATGAAACACCGGTACCCATACCCACCAACCGTTATAGCCCCGGCTTCCAACCCTTACATAACGCCGGGGGCCTATAAGCTCCCCTTTCCCACCGCGGGTGTGTTGTTGAAAATGACAAATGAGAAAAAAGAAACAAAAAGAGGAGTTGAGAATGATGGGGAAACGTAGGGCTATAGCCAAGATTATACGCACTCAGCATCCGCCCTCAACCTCGTCACAATCGCTCATGCTCCCATAGCCGGGATCAGCTTCCATGCCGACCACAGCCTTGGTGACGGCAAGACACCTGTCGACGGTTTTGCACCGCACCTCCTGGCTAAGTCCACAGGTGTCACCCTCAGCACCGCCAACCCAAACTCTCAGACTGGCAGCGAGCCTCTCGAGAGTAGCAGCACAAGCCTCTTTTCCGACAGCATGCTCGTTCAACGCATCCATGAGACGGAATGCGGCCGTGAACCCGAGTAAGCTCATACTACCCTGCAGAGGCAGGGCAATACTGTTGATAGCCTGCAATGCCCACGCAGGCGGACTGGAGAACTTCTGCAGGTGTGCCAGCGCTTGTGAGCAACGGAGAGCGGTATGAATATCCGGATCGGGGAAAATGGGCGCGGTCGTGGGAGAGTCAATAAGTGGCGGGACGACGCCGCTGTACTGCGGGTGTTTATCCGGGTTCTCGGTGGGAGCCATGGCTTGCATAGCGGCGGCAATGCTGGCGCCGCGCTTCTCGTCCGTCACGAAGGTGCGAGCGACGAGCGCGCGAATCTGAGCGTTGGAGCCGATGGGCGCCACCTTGATGGCGAGGTCGAGGTCCTTGTTGTTGGTGCCCGCCGCCTTGCGGTCTTCAAGGCTAGCGGTCAGGACGCACTGGAGCGTGACGTTGGAATACCATGCCGCCACAGCGTCCATGGGCGAGCGAACGGCTGGGTCGTCGACTACGGCGTTCATGCCGTCTATACAGTCGACTACGTTGAAACAGGTGGGTTTATTCCAGGCGAGGTTGTACGCGCGGTGGACGATGTCGTCGTTGAGGACGTCGTCGCAGTCTTCGTCTAGAAGGATTGCGAGGTGCTCAGGGAGGAGCTCCTCATCGTTAGTGTTGTTGTTGGACTTGCGAAGCTGGAGCATGAGGCGGTAGAGGTGTTTGGCTTCGTTCCAGTTGGAGCGGGCGAGGTTGGCGGCGATGATGTTGAAGACGGCCGGGAGGGCGTCGACTTGCCAAAGCAGGACGCGGATGTGCAGGGCTTTGAGCATGAGGCGCAGCGGAGTATCCGGGAGGGTGCCTGATGCGAGGAGTGTGAGTGTGAGGCGGCTCTTGTTGATCTCAACATCGCCACCCGCCAACTGTGCGTCAAGAGCAATTGCCCACGCCTTCACACGGGCGGTCTCCTGCTCTTCGGTAAGACCGGTGAGCATCTGGTATCCATGGACTCCGATTGTGTTGCGGACGGAAAGCTTGAGCGTCTTCAGGATCAGAGCAGCCGCTTCAAGTATGAAGTTGTGTCTTGGTACCCACACAGTCTGGATGGCGGTAAGCCAGGCTTGTCTCCTGACGTGGATAGGCGATGCCAGAGAGGGCACTGCCGCAAGAGACTGGTTGAACGGCGCCTTCTGGTTCTTCGGAAGCTTAGGCGCAAAGATGGACGGCACGAATACCCATAGCAAGGAACCGAAGAGTACCAAGACCTTTAGCCAAGAGAAGAACTGGGCTGTCGACACGTGATATCCAGCAATGCTGAAATGCGTCGAGTTGATGAACGACATCAGGAGCTGCACCGGCATGGCGAACAGCCCACGTCCTTCGGGGCTCTCGTTGCTTTGCTCCGTCTCGCGGACGGCTTCGACAATCATGAGTCCGGCCAAGGAGCCAACCATCAGCTTGCCGAAGTAAGGAGCGTTGCCCCAGCGCTGGTTCTGCATCTGCTGCTGTTGTTGAATCTGCTGTTGGCGCATGATGGCCGGATTGGCCTGGAACTGCTGTGGGACGGCATAGGACCGTCCGGCAGCGACCTGCTGGCTGGCCAGAATCTTGCGCATGTCCTCAGGTACGGGGATCATGCCGGGTGGATCATTGCCTCTCGGTGTCGCAATGGGTGACGCCATGAATGCCTGGGTGTCTTGAGGATATTGTAGCGAGGGCTGCTGCTGGAGAGGGTTAGGTAGTGTTGTGCCCAGGGCACCAGCCATGAACAGCTTTTCAAAAGCACTGATCCTGGCTTGCATAGAGCTGTTCTCCTCGAGAAGGCGGTTATTCCTCTTCTCCAAGTGCCTGATGTACTCAGTGGCTTTGCTTAGAACCTAGCATCCTAGTCAGTACGAGTCATTTGATGACGGCTTGAGTAAGTAAGAGACATACCGTAGCCTTATTTAGCTTGTGCGCCGGTGTGAGGCCGTGCAGCTCCTCTCTGTCCTCTGTCGTGTCCTCTCCCCGTGCGCTCTTGGACATGATCCTCAGCGCAGGGACACTGTCGCGCAAGGCGGCGATCTTGTCGTTCAGGTTGGTCCGATACCGCTTCTCAATCATATTGTGCGCGGTCTTCTTGACCGGCTGACCGTGGTCGTCTTCCTCATCGTCGTCATCGTCAAAGTCGGCGGAGGACTTGCGCTTCCGGCTGGCCTTGCCAGACCCCTCGGTCGCCTCTGGCGACGCCATCGTGTTCTTATCTGTCCCACCTGCGCTCGATCGCGGACTAGGCTCGCTCTTGGGTGAGTGATATTGGAGATGCGCCGGCATAGCAATGCTCTTCAGCGTCTCCTGCTGGGCCGGCGTCAGGGAGCTGAGGATCTTCTTGGATGGGTTTGGTCGAATGACTCCCTCGGCGTAAGGGCTCGGTGATAGGTTGTTGGCCGACGGACCGGAAGACGTGTAGAGTGATGCCGGACTGATATCGGTACGGCTGTACTGCTCGGTCTTCAGATCGGCCTGTAACTGGTCTGGTACTGGCTGTTGTCCTTCGAATCCCCACTGCTGTGGCTGCTGGAACATAGGCCCGGCGTCGTAGCCGTTCGCGTTGAATCCGTCAAACTGCGGCACGTCTCCGAAGTTCCAATTTGGTGGCGCGTTCGGATCGAAGTATGGCTGGTTGGGTTGGTTGTTGTCGGTGGCCTTAGGTAGTCCGTGGTGTTGTCCTCCGATAGACGGAGAAGCGCTGGATCCGTTCAGAAAAGCGGCGCCGTTAGATTGGAAGTCGCTGGAGGAAGACGAGTGAAGGCTCTCAGGGGAACCTCCGGGACCTTCCAGGTAGGCCGGGGTGACTAGACCGTCGACGGTATCGTACGGCTCGAGACCAGCAAATAGCTGGGCCGAGTCTGGATCATTGACGTTGTTGTCGGCCATTATGCTGAACGGGTGGCCCTCCAGCGAATATCTTCCTATTATTCGACAGAGAACATGCAATTATGGCCTGATGGACATGAGCCGGCGAGGGTTGTCTAAGGTTGCCGGGGGTGTGATTGAGCGGCAGTGAGCGGGAATGCAAGGCTGAGGCGACAGGAACTCCTCTCTCTCCCCTTGACAGAATGACAGGAAGCGATTGAGTAAGATGGATGGACCAACCAGGGTCCAGGGCGCAATTGTTGGATCGAGAATTAACTCGTCATACCACTTCGTGTACTTGGTAAAAAGATGCAATTGTTGCTGTCGGAAGACTCCTCAAAGCTGATTCTTCACACACTTTGCGGGCGGCGAGGGACGGACGGGGTTCGAGGAGCGGAAGGGGTGGTTCGAGGGAATCGTACGATGGACTTCCGCCATCCACTACTGGTCGGAGGATCCACAGTCTGCAATTGGCTTAGACTTTTACGCCAAACTCACGTGCAGCTCGGCTAGGGGTCCACCACTTTAGCCTGCCTCGAGCTGTCGTTGAATTGACGTGGAAGGAGCATCCAGGGACAATTGGAGTTCTGACTTCTGTTTGACATATGCCTTCTTTGACTGGCAACCTGAGTTAGCGTATATCAATTTTCATTGCGGGACGTGAGTGCCATGTCGCTGTCACAGGAGTCCAAACAATGCCCTTATCGTCTCGAGGCTCCCTTTGTTTCAGCTCTTCCGCGGTGGTGGCGTTTGCATCTTTACGCTGCAACACTGCGCTCGCGTCTTCTGCCTCTGCAAGTCTGCACCCTCTGGTTGCACGACACAATTGACCGAATGTGCCCGCTGCGACCCAACCCAAGTCTACTACTATCCCGACGCAATATGATGTCTACTACGACTTCGATGAGATCAAGGCATGTGAATTCGAATTATCTACTACCGACCCAGAGGACCGAAAGACTGTCCGTCTCGCAGAAGCAGACAGAGAGACATGGTCGAGCACCGGGAAACGTTTCACAGGGCATGTCTGAAACCCATCCAGTCAATCGATCACAGCAGCTGGTACGCTCCTCACCCAAGTCACTGCAGCACCCAGGAGGCAAATGTCAAAGCAAAGGACCACCAGAATCTGTTATTTAATGCCGTAAAGAACACCAGGAGCTCTGTCGAGCATCCCTATAAACATGAACTAACCCAGGTACCGAACTAAAGAAAAGGTCTTCATCGCCACATTCCAGCAAGTCCTTTGCAGGACTCCGTCTGATATCATCATCCCATGTCATAGGTATGAAAAGGTGAAGAGTGCAGTGAGCCGTAGCCACTGACAACACCACCGCCTGCTTCCGGTCTCAGGTGTCGGACACCAACGAAAGCAGGCAGGTAAGAACCAGGCAACATTAAAGTTTGCACCAAACAAAACAAGCAAACAGGTATATCTGTGCATCACCACCTCATCCAAACAATGCTCTCAGCATGTCACCAGATATCGTCCGAACTCATAACCATCTCCACAGTAGGCGTTTTGGGCTCAAGCCTCCTCATCCTCTTCCTATCCTCCTTGGTAACCAAGCTCGGCGTCATGGGGATAACGGGCGAGAAGGGTTGGTAAGGACTATACGGCACCGCGGCACCGGTATACGGCGTCCCCAAGCCGGGCGACAGCGGTCCGGCCCGGGTAAAAACAGTCTGCTGTCCCAGCCTCGGGCTGGCGAGACTGGGCTCGTACGCACGGAGCGGGAGGGCGCCGCCCATGCGGATTGCGGCGGGCGGGTTGGCGCGCTGGAAGGACGACTGGCCCGGCTCGCGTTGGAAGGTCTGCCCCGGCTTGGGGGAGGCGGGCAGGGTCAAGTCGCGCGGGAAGGATTGCTGGCCCGGGCGCGGGCTAGCCGGGAGGGAGGGGAAGCGGTTGACGCCCGGCTTGGGGGAGGTCGGGAGGCCGATGAGCTGGGTGGTGGACTTGTCGGAGGACGCGGAAACCGGGTCGCCTTCTGTCATGGCCGAGTCGTCGCGTCTGTGGGATGGCTGATTGGGCTGGCGGGCGATGACGGCATCGAGGCGGCCGTCGATGCTCGTCATGCTGGTGGGCGACATTTCCGGGGTGAGAGGCATGTTGCTATTGCCTGTGTTGCGATGCTGGAAGTAGGGGTTCCGGTCTGTCGGGACTGGCGGAGGAGGTACAGGTGCGTATTGACGAGGAGGGATGGCGTTCATCTCTTCTCCCTCGCCGTATCGCGGGAAAGTGCCCGACATGGGCGTCATGATGGGCGAGGAGATGGTGACGGCCTTCACGCTCTTCTTGCGCGGCGACTTCAGGATGGACGACAGGATGGACGATCCGCGAGACTGCGACTTCTCGTCTCGATCCAGGTTGAGGCCCTGCGGTCTGTTCTTCTCCTTCTTAAGGGTACCGGACGAACTCGCGGGTGTGCCTGGCTTCGAGATCTGAGGCGAGGGCAGGATTGGCCCTTGGTAGGCTCGCCCTTGGAGCTTCGCCTCCTCCTGCTCCATGACATGCTTGTACATGTCTTCAAGCTGTTGTTGCGCCATTTCTCTGTCTGCTGAGATCACTGACTGGTCGACTGACAGGTCGTATCCTGGTGCGATGAGAGTTGAAGCAGGTGAGGGGACGATGAATGGGTTGTCTTTGTTGTATTCGGCCTTGACCGGACTGTTCGGGGACAGATCAGGTCGGGAGAAGTTCTTATACGGGCTCTTCGGTGTCTGTAAAGGATAGGGAACGCTGGGATGGAGCGTCCTCTGCGGGTATGCCTGCTGCGCGGCGTGCTCCTCGCCAAAAAGCTGCTCCTGATGCTGAGCAAATTCCTGTTGCTCCTGGTATTGCTGAATTGCCGCGAAGTATTCCTCCTCGGATTTGAATCCGGCCACCTCGAACTGGAAGGTAGGTAGCTCGAGTTCGCCGCTCTCGACAGCTTCACCCGCTCTCAGATGCGCTCGGCGTGTCTTTGCAAGCGCAAGCAGGCCAATGGCGACCAGCACCAGCGAGACGGCGTACGAGCCGACGATGCCACCGATCTGGATGGGGAGATAGGCCGGGTCTCTGATGGCTCCAGCTGAGGCAGGAGGACCGTCTTCGGGAGCGGGTGCGGGATCCCAGTCGATATTCAGTGGATTGCTAGGACTTCTCCTCTGGACAGAATCGGCATATGGTATCGCGACACAGAATGGAAGGAGGGCGACAAAGCCAAGCAGAGAAAGTAAGTCGTCAACAAGATAGTTATAAGTTCCCGTTCGCATGATGAACCAGGGCAGTAGTATCAGGGTTTTAATGAGGCGGCATTTCTCAAGCGGAGCCTCGAAACACAAGCCGACGGAGAAGTAACATGGAGATCGCCGGAAGGGCTGCAATCCAGGAGGTGCTCACCAGGTATATAGCGGCTGGTGATACGTGATGTTGATGGAGCCGTGCTAGAGGAGTCGTGTCGGGACTCCAAATGCACCAAAGACGTGGGATAGGCCGTGTGATATCAGGCACAAGTGGGCTCCGCGCATGACGGTCACCTAGGAGGGAGGCCATCTGGCGAGCCTACCGAGCGACACAACGCCGTAGCGTGCAGCGAGAGCGGGAGTTGAGGCAGCGGTTACGATCCGTGGTTGGACGAGCCGATATGATAGCTGGAAGTCGAGGCGGCAAAAGCGGGCGTGTGATTGGTCGGCCGCATGTGAATCCGTGAGATGCTCGATTGCACACCCCGGCACATCCCCCGCCATCCATCTCTCCCGCCACGACCCTGACCTGCAGGGGCCCAACCAGTGATTTCCCCTCTCTTCGTCGCTTGTTGCTGACGGCGTCGAATCTCCAATGCAAGCAATCTGTTCGTCACCGTACTTGCGGTGAGAAATGAGTGCAAACCCACTTGTAAGTTGTTGAGCACTTCGAGCCTCCGATTGTGTTTCCGGACCAGGCCAGGAGTTGGCCGTTGATCAACCGAGTTGCTGCCGTCCTAAGCAAACCAACAACAAGTGAACGGCGCCCGACGATGCTTATTTTTCTAGGCGCCGGTGCCAGGAACAGATCAACGGCGGTCATGGGTCCCGTCAATGCAAACATGATCGGCTTTACCGCACAGACTCGGGCAATTCGGCTTAAGAGAAACATTTATCATCTCATCACAGATCGTCAATCACATCTCGCTGTGAGATATCAACTTTGTTTCTCTGCCTCGATCCTATTCGTGGGTGTCTGAAGTCTAAGCCATGTGCTTGACATCCAAACGTCGAAGACACATCATAGCAGCGAATTCTCAATGTTGTCAACTGCTTCAACGAGACTCCGCAGCCGTCGACCGTCCGAAGATCGAGCTGACTCGCCTCGAGCAATGAGGAGTCGACAAGCTTCGCCCCGTCGGGCCCGTCCATGTGTGGAGTTAGGGCACAAATCCGCATCGCAAACCCCCTTGTGGTGTAGTTGGATATCACATTCGACTGTAATTGAAAATTGTTATCGAAAGGTCACCGGCTCGATTCCGGTCGAGGGGAATTTCTCTTTTGCTCTTCACACTCTTCTATATCAAACCCTGTTTGATGGTGGTGAAAGAGAATAGCTTCTTTTTGCTCGGGCCGCGAGCTGAGGGACTTAGACGACCAGCTCTCCGACAAGTCCGTCGAGAGCCAGATCTAATAAGGTCGGTCCAACTTTGGGTGTGGTAAACTGTTGTGCGCCAGAGACTTACACCGTCTCTATGCCTGGTTTGCCCGCTCTATAGCGCAAGCAGCATCATCACGCTGTTGCACCAACGCAGACAGGATTTTGGTCCAGAGTACGCCTCGTATCCAAGCATAGGGGAAGGATACGGGCTAGAGATATGCAGAAGATGACAAAAAGAATGACAAAAAATGAATTCCCCTCGACCGGAATCGAGCCGGTGACCTTTCGGTAACAAATAACATTTACAGCCGAACGTGATAGCCAACTACACCACAAGGGGGTTGAATTTGTTGAAACAGCCTGCTGCTATTGCTTCACACATACTTCGCGAAGCGGGGCGCGATGAGAAGTAGCCTAGCACTAACAGTTCACCACACGGCCTCCGTGCTTTCCGGTTAGCCACTCCCGCACAGTAAGTGGATCCTGCGTGACAGCGTGTAAACCGCCCGTTTCCAAAAGTCGCGTCGTCGCGTCTCCCTTTAACACAAACCAAAGCCCGGCATCAACACCATGTCGCCGCCGGCAATACCAACAACAAATGACATATTCAGCTCACTTAATGAAGCCCAATCGAGGGCAGTGAGGAGCAATGCCGACACAGTCGCCATCCTGGCCGGCCCAGGCAGCGGCAAGACGCACACGCTGACGTCGCGCGTTGTCTACCTCGTCGACGCCCTCGGCTATCAACCGCAGGATGTCATCGTTGCGACTTTTACCGTCAAGGCGGCCAGGGAGATGACGGAGCGAATTGGCAAGGCTCTCGGCGGCGGCAGGGAGAAGAAGATCATCTTGGGCACTTTCCACAGCGTTGCGCGGCGGTACCTGGCTGCGTATGGTCAGCGCATCGGACTCAACCAGAAGTTCGGGATTGCTGACGATGGCGACTCCCGCGGCATCATCTCGAGGATATGCAAGCGGCTGCAACTGACCGTCGATCCGCCCGTGGCACGAGCATGGATCAGCAGGAAGAAGGCCAAGGGAACGCAGCCGGAGCCGGAGCCGAACGCGAAGAAACAGGGTCCTCCGAAGGGCGCTCAAGTACAAGAACTGGAGACACTCTACAAGGAGTATCAGGACCATCTTGAGCGGTCAAACTTGCTGGACTACGACGATCTGCTGGTACGATGCGTGGAGCTACTGAAGAGGCACCCCTCCTGCGTCTCCAACGTGCAGGCGGTTCTGATCGACGAGTACCAAGACACCAACGGCGTGCAATACGAGCTGATGAAGCTGTTTGCTCAAACCCGGCAGAGGATCACGATTGTCGGAGATCCGGACCAGAGTATCTACGGCTGGCGCTCGGCCGAGATTAGGAACCTTTGGCGGCTGCTACGAGACTACCCTGCGACCGAGGAGGTGTCGCTCGAGGAGAACTACCGGTCGTCACAGTCCATCCTCGACATGTCATTGACGGTTATTCAGCAAGACACGAAGCGCTACCAGAAGGCGCTACGACCGATACACAACAAGGGTACTCGTCCGGTGCTGCGCAGGCTGAAGACGTCGGCCAACGAGGCGGAGTGGGTGGTTTCCGAGATCAGGCGGGCTGTCATGATGTCTGGAGAGATGATGACGCATAACGACATCGCGATATTGCTCCGCTCCGCATCGCTGTCACGGCACATCGAGCATGCGCTCGGGAAGGCGGGGATAAGCTACAAGATGGTCGGCGGCTTCAAGTTCTACGAACGGATGGAAATCAAGGTCTTGCTCGACTACCTAAGGGTCATACATCAACCAGAGAACAACGATGCGCTCGCCAGGATAGTGAACGTCCCCAAGCGAGGAATCGGAGACGTGACGATCAAGGCTCTCATCGAGGAAGCAGAGAAGTCGTCGACCAGTCTGTTCAGTCTGCTCGACAAGCACTGCTCTGGCGGTCGACAGGCGAAGACCAGGATCACCAAGCAAGCGGAGCAGAAGATCAGCGGTGACCTGCTCCGTCTGCTCAAGGGCATCCGGAAGAGCATAGACGATATCTCTCGGGGGACGCCCTTTGGCTTAATTGAGATGATCCACGAGCTTGTCACAAAGCTGCAGTTCCAGAAGTTCCTGCAGGAAACGTACGCAGACGACCACGAACAGAGATGGGCAAATGTGCAGGAGTTTGTCGGGCTCGCATCGGACTTCATCCGGGACTTGGACAGGATCGGCGACGATGGGCTGCCGGAAATCGAGGGTCTGCAGCAGTCGAAGGAGATTGACGTGCTGCCGAAGTTCCTATCCCAGATTGCGCTCGCGTCGGACACACTGAAGGACGACGAGACGCAAGAGAACAAGCCGATGGTCACCATCTCGACCATCCACGCTGCCAAGGGTCTCGAGTGGCCGATTGTGTTTGTCCCGGCAGCATACAACGGGTCGATACCGCACGCAAGGGCGGAGGACAACGACGAGGAGCGGAGGCTGCTATATGTCGCCATGACGCGAGCTAAGGCATTGTTGTATCTCAGTTGCCCCTTGTATGGCTCGCATGGGGGCGGGGAGAAGCAGGAACTGTCGACCTTCCTCTCGCCCATCGAGCGGTACTTTGCCAAGAAGGGGCCTTGCTTCGACCGGCCAGTGATGAACGAGGTGGCCCGCATCCTGCAGCGTACGCTTCCCTCCGAAGACTCCATCTATAAGTCCATGCCACCAATGTCGGTCATCGAAGACGACCTGTTCCCGGAAGACCCAGAGCAGGCTATCAAGGAAGTTCGGAAAGCGGGCGGTACGGTGGAAGGAGGCTACGGCGAGAGCTACCGTTACAAGCGTCCGCGGCTGTACGGACCAGCGGGCGAGACCCAGTCGGGCGAAGAAGAGCCATGGAAGAAAGACTACGCCACGACCATGGGGCAGACCTCGAGCTTCACAGTGGCATCCCTACCGGGCTTCGTCACTGCCAGCACCGCCCAAGCAGCTATTGCCGCAGCGACAGTACCCACCAAGCCAGAGCCGCAGGCCCGATCCGGAGTCCCGGCAACAACGAGCAAACGCCCGGCCGACCAACGCAGCATCATGGGCTTCGTCAAGAGCACCGCACCGCAGCCATCAGCTCCATCAAAACCACCCGCCGCTGCCGTAGCTGCTGCACAGCCCTCCGCCCCAAGGCAACGCCTCCCCCCAAAACTAGCCGCCCAACCACAATACTACGTCCCGAAACCGGCCATCTCCCCCTCGCTCAGCTCCCACAAACTCCCCACCACCAAGCTGCTATCCCGGCCATCTCTCCCCAAGCGCGAAGAAGAAGAAGCAGACTCCACCTTCAAGAGCAAAGCCTACACCTGCTTCTCCAGCTCGCCCACCAAGCCGCCGCCGACACAAGACGACGAGAACGAGCCACCACCGGAACCGACTCGGCCGGCGGGCAGTTTCCACGCTACCACATGTGCGATGCCTACAGGGCTAGGTGGTGGAGGAGGGTTCAGGAGGCCAGCGGGCTTGGCGATGGAGGGGATCGCGCCTATGGATCGGCTGAGGAAGCCTTTTAAGCCGCTTACTATGAACCGGCGTTAGGTACGGTTCGGCCAGGCGTTCTGGGTTGAATCGAGTTGTTTGCTTGGGAGAGGGAAAAGGGGTTCTCGTGATGATAGAGAACCCAAGACAGCTCGATAATAGAGCGGAACAACTTCCCGTGTATGACTCAATCGGCTTGCTATATTGCTGTGATTACCCCGACTCTGATGCAACTCTTACCTGTCCCAAGATGTGAGATATCGTCCAGTGCGAAATACGACGGACTGGAACGGGTGTTTTGTTCTGCTTCAGAAGTCGGGATATCTCGGTAGGAGCGACAAAGGTACTTATATTGCCCCAAAACGGCAAGGCTCAATAGGGTCTAAGCAAACACAACGACCGCCCTCTTACGCCTGTGAACCTGGCGCGCTACGGTCTGGAGTAGATATATAAGGCGAGGGTACACTCACATGGTCGAGATACCCCTATATAGACTTCAACTTGTCAATAAGAAATACCTTACTCTTCCATAAGTTGTCTATTAACAACACTCCCAAACCTACAGAAACCCCACACTCCGAACTAAGCTACCCTATACAAACAATGTCCCAACCACCAACAACTAGCATCTCCAAAGCGAACCCATTTTCGACAGTTCAAACCCTCTCCCTCTCCTCGACACCCATACGGCTGTCCAATCCAGTCAATAACAGCAGCGGCCCAAACCCGGGAGAGCTACCCAAGTTCAGCGGCCTCAGGCAGCTCGGCGCCACCCCCCGCGTCCGGGCGGTGATTTACATTGGTCTCCTGGCCGTTGGGTTCGCGGAGGGTGCGACGTATTATAAGTATGCGCCTAGGGTTCTTGGCTGGGAGGAGGGGAAGGGGTCGAATGGGGAGTAGAATATCTGGTTAAGGCCATGGCGAGGATTTGTCGTGATGAGTTGAACGAGGAGAACGGAAGATGGTGTATGATAGAGAGATGGGAGGAACCTTTGAACAATGTTTTGATAGGAAGAGCAGTACCTAGTAAGGGACAAGACGCCTCTTTTAACGAACGCTGGCCAGAACCACCTGAAATGTCATACAGAATTCACGGCTCTCAGTGTGTTTGTTCTTGCTCGCTATGCTCCTTAGCTCTGCTCAGGAATGGAGAGTCACCAGTAACCAAGCAGGCATGCAAGAGCTGCAAAAGCCGCAGTTTTATCAAGACGAGAAAACGCGACGCGGATATACTATGGAAAAGCCAAAGAAACTATAACGTTGTGTTCCTTCCCCGGGGTAACCGTGTCGAGGCCCAAAGAACAAAAGAAATAGAAAATGCGGGCAGACCTAAAATGGTAGAAGCAGCAAAAAACAGGCCAGTATTTTCATGCCCATAACACCCAAGCGCTTCTTCCGCAAGAAAGAACAGGCAGAGAAAAGAATCCTGTCACCTAGAAAGCCCCAATCAGCCGCTGCACCACCAACAACCGCCAACTGCATGGTATCCAACTCTGAAACCAACACCCAACCCACCACCTCGCGTCACGGCTCAGACTTTTTCAGTCGTCCAACAACAGCAAGCCCAAAGCCGCCGCCAGCGCTCTCAGCTCGCCCGCCCACCACCGCTCCCAGAGCGGCCACTAACGCAACCCGATGACGCTCATCTCGAGCGTCCACACCCGCCTGATCCAGACCTTGAGCTTCGACCCCTCGGGCAGGCCCTCGACGCCCTCTAGCTCGACCCCTTCCCACCAGCACCGCCTCGCCGGCTTGCGCCAGAAGAGCAGCAGCTTCTGCGCCATGCCCACGGCGTTGCTGCCCATCTCGTTGCCGCGGATGTCGGACCGCAGCCGCGCGAGCGCGAGGCTGCAGATGACGGCCTTGTTGGGCTCGCCTGCGCGGTGGCCCCACTTGTCGTCGTGGTTGAAGCCGCTTTGGGACGCGTTAGTTATGTCTCGGCCTCGAAGAAGGGAGGGAGAAGGGAGAGGGAAGGAAAGAAAATAGTTACCCAGCAGTCAACATCTCAATCAAATGCGCCTCCGTAGTGCCCGCCTCGTCGCTCTTCTTGAGACCGCTGAAGATGCCGTCCTGGCTAAGCAGCGTCCGCGCCGCCGCGCGCTTGACGTCCATCATCTCGGCGGCCTCGATGTCGCCCTTGGGCGGGATGACGTAGAAGTCCAGGTCCTCCCGCAGCACGATGATGCCGGCGCGCTTGCTCGAGTCGTCGGCGCTTCGGTTCGCCACGGGGTCGAGCGGGTGAACGCCGGCTCCCGGCTGTTCGGGTTGCCCGTCTTGCGAGGCCGACGCGCTGTCGGACGTGGTCGTGGGTATCGTCTGCGCCACGTTGCGGAAGAAGTCCAGCATGTACTGCAGCGATGCCGGGTCGTACTGCGTTTGGTGGGGGTATGTGTCAGCTATATGGATGTCTAGATTGCTCAGGATGTTGCGGATCTGCGTCGCGGCTCCGGCGAGAGTTGGCAGGGCAAGCGCTAAGGCGCTGCTGCTTCTGCGGTTGCTCGACGGTTCCGGAACGGAGGAGGAGGAGGGGAGAAGGGGAACTTGATGGAGAACCGTGCTACTAACATCGACTTGTACTGCGTCGCCGTCTGCGAATCCGCCCATGTGGCCCTCGGGAAAGAGGCCGTTGGGAAAGAGGGAGAGAAGGACGAATTCTGGGAGGGTTAGAAGCTCGTCGCGGGAGAGGGTGAAGCGGGTGCCCCTTTTGTACAGTCAAGTCAGCTGGACGCTCTTCTGAGTGGTACATAGCAGGTTGTTGGCGAAGTCCTACCGCAAGTCCATAGTAATCGTCTCATCGGCGCCAACATCTGCTCAAACACTGTCAGTCACTGGTCATTCCGCTCTGCCATTGCTTGCCAGGATATCTCACCTCCAATCGTGTTGATCCCGCCCGGCGGTCCACCTTGCTGCACCTGAGTAATAATACTCGCAGCTCCACCGGCGGCAGCCATGAGGTATGTGAAGGACTGGAGAGGACTGGATCCCTCCGAGTAAGCGGGTGGTGGTTCTGCGTCGTCTTCCTTGCGCGAGGGCCCTGCTTTTGTGTCCTGCGGTAGGGCGCGCTTGGTCTCGTCCTGGAGGAAGCGAGCTGCGGCGGTCGATGAGCCCGGTACTGCTAGTTGCTGCTGCTGCTGGCTATCCGCTGGCGCATACGCTGGGGCGGCGCTGGACGATTGCTCTCCGAATGCTGCGAGGGTCTCGGCGTCGGAAACGGAGGCCTTGTACGGTTCGCAGGGCTCGAGGACTGCTAGTGCCGCTGCTGACTGGTCAAGTGACGGTGAGGCGTCGGTAAAGAGCGACGAAAAAGGAGGCGGAGGTCGGAAAGGCTGGCTACTCGCTGAGGCCTCGGATGCTGGGTATTGCGGTGGGGGAGATTGTTGTTGTCGTCGCTGTGCTTCGCTGGGTGATTCGTTCTCGACACCGGAGCGCAATGCGGAGGCTTGTTGGTTGACCTCGTCGGTGAAGCGGACCAGCTCTTTCTCAGTCAGGTCTGCGGGTAGTCCTGCTTCGTCTTCGATGCTGCGACGCTTTGGAAGGGGAGGTCGAGAGGAGGAGGAGGGTGAGGACGCGGATGGTCCGTTGCTGCTACTGGTTCCTCGTGGCGGAAACAATTTGGCGATACGTGGTGAACGGTCACCAACCCTTTGTGACGAACAAGGCGAAGTGGTTGCTGTTGTAGAGGAAGGAGATGATATCCAAGGCAAAAAGAGCAGAAATGAAGTTCAAATGTTCGATGTTTCCAAGGCTTAGGTAACGACGTGACAGTGGTGACGGCGGTACTGCTCTGGACGTTGTGATTGACCGGGGCAATTGATTGATTGCCTCTGTTAGATTGGGTTACCCGCTGCTGCTACTAGCACATCAGATCAACCGGACAGCTGCTTCCAAGTTTGCGAAGTGTAAAAGTGGTTCCAATTGTACGTTACTGCATCTGGTCGTGGTGTGAGTTGAGAGGCCAGATTCTGAGCAGAACTCGACAGTGCAATGATTCGATGCATTGATCTGGTTTAGGTTCTGTCGTGAGAAGTCGTCGTTCCTTCCCTTTGTCGCGCCCAGATCCAAGATGTTCCCGCAGCACCAACTGACAACTCGGGCCACCCCTGGCCCCCTAAAGCTAAAGCTAAGACCACTTTAGCACTAACTAGTACGGGACCCCTGGTTGGAGACCCACAGGTTCTGTAGCCGCCTTCCTCCACCCAATCGAGTGGTTCATTGAAGTCATCAGTTAGGTTTCACCTTCCTCAACAGCTGGTTGTAGATGTAATTATAGACTTCCGTGGTCTAGATCTTGTTTCGAACGGTCACTATGTATGGACTGGCTGCATACCTTGACGCTCAAGAGCCTGGCATGCGTGGAGAAGTAAAGACGCATATCTGATCAGACAGCGTACGCGCTGACTTCACTTCAATACTGACCTCTAAGTCATATACTTATATATACTCATGATCATCTATTCCTCATCATCATCACTATCCCCAAAGATAGCCCTAAACACCTCCTCTCCAGCCCTCTTCCCTTCCAAGGCATCGTTCCGGCTAGCATCTATAACCGGAGCAGCCACAGCAAACAGCCTCTTTTCCGCAGCAGCAGCTTCTTCAGCAGGAGCATACTCAATGGCCAGCGGTCTTGACGCCGGCCTGCTCTCAGTACCGTAAGCCTCGAACCCCGGTAGAGCAGCTGGCGTCGACCGTCCGCTCTCCCCCTCGTCAGGCTGCACATGTGCCGGCGGCCGCACCCCAAACCTCTTGCAGAGCAGTCTGCTAGGGTAGAAATCCGCCACCGACCGTGTCATGTGGCCGAACATACACAACCTGGCAGCCTCCTCGGCCGGGTCTTTGGGCTTTTCTGGAGGTTTGGCCAAGAGGTTCTTATCTTCTAGCTTTTGTGATCCGGAAGACATCTTTGACCCGGAGGTAGACGTAGTGAACCGACTAGCCATAAACCCAGTCATGGGCTTAAAGATCCGCGCACAGTTGTGGAATTCGTAGAACTCCTTCAGCCAGTCGTCGAGGCTCATGCCTGGCGGCCGAGAGGGAAGCGCCTTGCCGTATCCGGCCTGGAATTCGAGGTAGGCGCGGTACCGGCTGCGCTTGGCGTCATCTTCGGAGTAAGGACCGGATGCGCCGCGGGAGATGGCCGCGATGGCTGTCTCATTTTCTAGTTTGGGAACCTGGTTGAGGACTTCTTGTGTTTTTTGGGCGTCTGTTAGGTTGTACCCCTCGGGCACTTCGCCTTTTGCTTGTGGCAGGTTTTGTTTGCCTGTTACGGCGACGAGGCGGTCGCGGGCCGAAGCGGAGAGGAAGTCAAAGACGGACTTGCCCGGAAGTTGGTTCTCGCCTAGTAGGGCTGCACGAGCTTTGGGGTCAAGGGAAGATGCCTTTGCTGCGTCGGCGGGCGAGATGTAGGTATTTTCTTTCCCGTCTGCGGTGGTGTGCTGCTTGGATGACTTCCACCCGGGCGGTATTTCAGGAGGCGGGTATTTCCCCTCCGCATTGATCTCGCTTGTCAGCGGATCTGGCTCCCGGCCAAAGACGAATCCGTCCAGCGGCAACCTGCCGTCGTGGCACCGCCTGACGCCCAGAGCAACTCGTTTAAGGGCCGCTCGGTTGGGCAGGAAGGTCGGCTTTGCTTTGACTGCCGGGTTGATGGCTGTTGTGGCAGCCTTTTTCTTCTTCTTATCGCCGCCTATTACACGGTTGTACGATATTCGTGGCCCGATCTCGTAAGGGTCTTCGTCGTCCGAGCCGGTATCGTTCAGGACACCTATCCCGATGCCGCCTTTCCTCTTTGTATCCGATTTCTTGGATTTGCCCAGCAAGGGTTTCTGCCCCAGGCGGCCTAGGCTCCCTATGCCGTCTTCATCGTCGTCGTCCTCGGAGGGTGCGGCCGAAATCTTCCTCCCGATCCTGGACTCTCCCTCAAATCCCAGGCCTTTCCGGTCTGTCTTCCTTGTAAAGCTGATTATGCAGACATTCTCGGGCGCAAACAGAAACGTGTCGCCCTTGTCGCCAGTCCCGGTAGACTTGACGTCCAGCCGAGCTCTCCTCCTGACCTTGGGCCCGACGCCTTGGCCGTCCTTCCAGCCCATCTTCCTCAGTAGCTTGGTGCCAATCGTCTCCCCTTGCGCCCGGAACAGACCCATCAGCGCGTCTTGCCTCGAGACATGATCCTCTGTCGAGCCAAGCCCAGCGAATGCAGCATTGGTCTCAATCGTTCTCGCGTCTTCGGCATCTTTCAGGTCCTCCTCGTCCATGAAATCCTCCGGCCGCTGCTGGACGTCATCTTTCTTTGCCCGGTTCGCGCGGGAGGATACGAAGGTCGAGGGCGTCCACCCCTCTTTTGAGCCGACGGTGTTGAAGTATCTGTATTACGCCAGGTATGTCAGTCACAACATCTCTTGACCTCCAATTAATTCCAGCTTGCGGCCGGGGTTTGCTTACCCTGCACTCCATCCTCCAGTGAAGGCGCCGTGAAGCCTCTTCCGGCCCCTCTCGTCTCTAACCTCCTGCTTCCAGACGGGCACATAGGAGCCGTCGTCCCTGACGTCCGGGTCGAGCGGGGGCAGGGGCGTGCCGAAGAGCACAAAGGGCGACTGCTGGGCCGTGAGGTCGGCCTCGAAGTTGGCGCGTGACCTCTTGTAGGACATGGTGCCTATGGGGAGGCTGGGGTGAATGAGGCTGGCATGTCACGTTCTCAAGATACCGTTAAAGTACGAGTTGGTGGTGGGTGGTGCCTTCTGAGGTGAGCCTCACCATTGCGGATGCTAAATTTAGTTGGAGGCCTTCGAGGTGGTTGTTCCGAAAGGGGATTAGCGGCGGTTAAGGAAGGTGAGGATGGTGGGGTCACGGTGTGGGGAAAGCTTGGATCCGGTCTGCTCCTCTGATGTTTTCAGCATTTGGGTACCCTTGATGTTCCCTGAGTGGCATTGCTTCGTCCAGCAAACTTTTTGGGAAGGGCGGAGCAAGTCATATGTTCGAGCTCGAAGTGAACATGCAGGCTTCTTACCTTTAGTGTATCTTGAGCGTTTGTTGACGAGGCACCACTGGGTAGGTTTATACTCAAAGTGAGAGCCCAGCGACTATGTACTTCATTCTTCATCACCGTGAACCACAGACGCCCCAAGATCATATCTCCGCGTAAGGTTCCTCCCAGCAAGCCATGTACATCACTTTGCGTTATCAGCCGTCCGAAGTGTCGAGTTTGGAAGACGTGGTCGAAGCCATGACTGGACGCAACTTGTAAGGCCACCGGTCGTTGTGTACGGGAGATGACAGGTCCGACAGAGTCTCCAATATGGAGCCTGGTGTCTGGTGTCTCTTCAGCAGGTGATGTTCACTCCGGTGGCTCAGGTCAGATCGGTCCACCACAACGTGGAGAGACACAACAATGTCGGGCTGCTCATCACTGGTCATATCCCAGTACTGCCCCTGATCCTCATCGATATGGTGCTGACACCCGTGGCTCCCAACTGGAGAGGACGCCGCTATCATTCTGTCATTCTGTCATTCTGCCAGTCATTGGCCTGCTGGCCCTTACCTTCAGAGGCCCTTGCAAGTTGTTTGAACCTTCTTAACCAAGATGACGGAACTGGACAGCGAATCAGCATCAGTAGAGAGGGGTTGCCGGTACCTGGTTTTCCAAGGACAGAAAACCCAGGAGCATCGCTGCCGCTGCATTGATGGTATCGATTTGTCTGGAACATACAGTTGAATCGGGCATCCTCTTGACCTCTTCTTCTGCAGCCAACTATCCTTCCCCCATTAGGTCGACTCGTGAGTGACCAGCGGCCCGGCTCGTCAGGAATCAAGACCGTCAGGCACGGATCCTTCGCTGCAAGAACGTGAGGGATTGTTGGTGTTTTGATATGCACAAGTCATATGAGAGGCACATACTCCTTCGCCTCAATGATGGTTGATCCTTTAAGTAAAACGGTCTGGCAGCAATCCGAGAAACAAAGTGCTGATGCCGCCCCTGGTCAGCAAGCATGTGCAGTTCTCCCTTCAGAGTTGAATCCGAACTTGGACGAGCCAGACCGGCCATGTGAGCGTGTGAGACGTTGGTTTCCTCCTGGTCCTACGTGGCCACCTCGTTGGCCTGGCCGGTGATGGTGAGTGAAGGGGGCGGCGAGCAGGAGCAGCTGCAGGCGGCCGCAAGACGGCGCAGAGGATATGTCCTATAACAGTACACTGCATCAAAGTGGTGCACGTCTCTTTGTCTTATTCAAAAGAACAACCAGATCCGCCCCTGACGCTGCCAACCCCCCCCTCATCGGTCGAAATACTGCATTATCTGCTGCATCGAACTAGAGTGAATGCTTGCTGCATTCGCTCCGACCTAAGCCTTTCGTTCGTTTTGTTTCATGCTCTTCCAAAGTTTGCTCATCAGAAAAAACCACGTTGGACGTTCGATTCATGTTGGTTCTTGTGCATTTCCCTCCCGCATTGCATCAACAAGAGGAATCGGCAGAGTGACATCAAAGTCGATTGAATCGTTCCTGCCCCGTCCTGCCTGCCCCGCCTTGCCGTCAGTTTCCAGGTTTAGCTGGATCTCTGGATCTCCATTTTCTCCAGCGGCCCCTTCCTGGACTGACGATTGAAGGACCCTGGTTTATCTGGAGTCTTTCCGTTTTCAACAATCACATTCACACATTCACAACATTCACGCTTCTCAGGTCAATCACTTGGGGTCAACATCCCAATAACTCTCCCTACTTCTACAGCAAACATACATACCTCTATCGGTTCCGTCCCGTCCTTTCGTCACATATGGAATATTTACCGTTAGCATCCGTCACAAGCACAGAAGACTGGCCCTGAAAATCCAGAACGGTGAACCCGCTTTATCACGGGACGAGCTATCACAGTACAACTTGCTAAGGTCGCGACACGAGCCCCGACGTCAGGGAGGAAAAAAAGTCACCAAAATAGGGGGCCATCTTGCTTCTGCACCTTTAAAAGGGGCTATTGACCTTTCTCTTTGCTCTTTGCAATAACGAACATTTCGGCTACCGTTAACTGGCAGACTCGCCCGTTTCCAGTCATTGTCCCTCCATTGCAGAGTCCAGTCTTCACAGGCCCAGAAGGTCCAAGGTCCAGAAGGTCTCGACTTATTATTACCAACGGGCCGAACTGCTACATATTGCCGACCTTACCCACTCACCTCCTCCCGCTGGCCTGCATACAGCGGTACCAATTACAACTCATTTTAGCCCGTTACCACATTCCTCTCCTTTGGGCTGTGCTGAGTCCTTTTGCGGAAACGAAACGACCATCCAGCCAGCATCCAGCAATTCACAAAAAGCAAAAGGGTTTCCGGCTAGAGTCGCAGTCGACATCATCACCATACTTCCAGGTTTCTTGGCTGGCCCTGTCGACTGTCGTCAGTGGGTGCCAAAAGCTGAGACGGAGCGCGCCAACAATAACCGTGCCATCCCTGCGCAACCTGACTCCCCCAAAGCCAAGCCCAAGCCAACCCCAGCCCCGAGCGCCATCCCTCTCCGTCTCGTCTCCCGCAATCCCCTTTCCGTCTCATCACCGAGGCGTTTGTTATTGCGACCCTTTCGACATTAGCCATGTCAACCGCAATATCCTCGCCACCTGAGGCTACTCATTCATCATCATCGCGAGCTCCATCCTACGGCCTGCCGTCGAGGTCACAGTCGACGCGGTCGCGTCCGCCAACATCTGCGGCACCAGCGACGGGGCCTTTACCACACCGTGCCGCGTCACATCATCACCAGGGCAGCCGACAAGGTTCCTCCTCAGGCCGTCCCGCCCACGATATCCTCCCACACGAAGAATATGCCAACGAAACAACGAACGTAGCTGCTGCTCGCCACCACTCCAAGCGCAGCTCCAGCAAAGATCGACCGCCATCTGCCTCTCGCACCGATCAAGCATCGCAACCCCAGCGCCGAAACAGCCAGCGTTCAACCAACTCTCGCAACCCCGATATGGCCACATCCGCAAACAATGCCGGCCCGGCGCCGGCGCCACATACCGGGCCGGATGCGAGATCTGCCGCCGCTGGAACTCAGAAGCATGGTAGGACACGTACTACGATTCCGACCCAATCTGGGAAGTGGATACTGGGCAAGACGATCGGCGCAGGCAGTATGGGCAAAGTCAAGCTGGCAAAGAAGGAGGATAGCAATGAGCAGGTCAGTGCCTTGAACATATCTGTTACCACTTGGCTGTTGTGCTAACAATCTTATTTCTCCAGGTCGCCTGCAAGATCATCCCACGACTCTCTCCCGACGATGGATCACACAGTCGAGCCGAACGCGAACGAGCCGATCAATCCAAGGAGATTAGGACTGCCCGCGAGGCTGCGATCGTTACTCTCCTCAACCATCCGCATATCTGCGGTTTGAAAGATGTTGTCCGGACTAATTACCACTGGTACATGCTTTTCGAATACGTCAACGGTGGACAGATGCTCGACTACATCATCTCACATGGAAAGCTCAAGGAGAAGCAGGCGAGGAAGTTCAGCCGACAGATTGCCAGCGCCCTCGACTACTGCCATCGCAACAGCATCGTCCACCGAGACTTGAAGATCGAGAACATCCTCATTAGCAAGACGGGTGACATCAAGATCATTGACTTTGGCTTGAGCAATCTGTTCGCCCCCAAGGGTCATCTCAAGACCTTCTGTGGTAGTCTCTATTTTGCTGCCCCAGAGCTGCTCCAGGCTCGAGCGTACACCGGCCCAGAGGTGGACATTTGGAGTTTCGGCATCGTCCTGTATGTGCTCGTTTGTGGCAAGGTACCTTTCGACGACCAAAGCATGCCTGCCCTGCACGCAAAAATCAAGAAAGGTGTCGTCGACTACCCAAGCTGGCTGACAGGTGGTAAGTTTCAATCCGCTCCGTTGCTTCTGGCCAGGAAACCTAACATGTTTCTAGAATGCAAGCATCTCCTGTCGCGGATGCTTGTGACCGACCCGAAACAGCGAGCCACCATGGCAGAGGTTATGAGCCATCCGTGGATTATCAAGGGCTATAGCGGGCCACCAGAAAACTTTCTCCCACCCCGTGAACCCCTCCAGTTGCCGTTGGATCCGGAAGTCATCGCCGCCATGACTGGTTTCAACTTCGGTTCCCCCGAAACGATCCGTTCCCAACTTACACGAACTATCGAGTCGGAAGAGTACCAGCGGGCTGTGCGACTGCTGCAGAAGGAGAAAGAGCTCCCTCAGCCTCCAAAGGACGCTGAGAAGAGGCGTGGTTTTGGATTCGACTTCTACAAAAGACGAAACTCGGGCAACAGCAGAGACACTCTGACTGCTCCCAGCTCGGAAGGGCTACAGATGGGCGTCGACCCTCTCAACGCCTTCAGTCCACTCATCTCTATTTACTATCTCGTGCGCGAGAAGCAAGAGCGTGGCAGGCAGGAGCTTCAAGGAGCATCTGCCCCGCCGGCACCGTCGAAGAAGGAAGAGAATCCGGCTGAGATCGCGCCTCCACCCACGGCGTACACAAATGCTTCGACGTACGAAATGCCCGGAGAGAAGTCGGGTGGCCGGTCTAGGCCACGGGCTCGGACACACGGCGAAGATGATGTTCCAGAGCAAGTCAAGAACAACACGCTTCTGTCTCCCAGCTCGGCCGCTCATCCACAGGACCTCCACGCCGACCAGCTTCCGAAGAAAGAGGGCACTGCAGCCGGGTTCCTGCGCCGGCTTAGCACGCGACGTAGGAAGGAACCGGAGCGGCTGGATAGGGACCGTTCGCACCCGCCTGTCGTGCATGTTCCTGCCACGCCGACTGAGGCTCCGAGCCTTAGAAAGAGCTTCAGCATGCGTCGGACGCGTCGGGATGATAGCTCCAACCCGAGGCTCAGGTCAGGCTCCAGTCAGCCACATCACAGCGATCTTCTCGCCCCGCCTCTTTCCGCTGGTGCCAATTCATCCTCGTTTAGGAAGCAACTAGGACGGTCGGCGAGTGTTAACTCCACCGAGTTCCACCGCCGACGTGGTGATTTCAGCAAGGAACCACCAGCTACTTCGGGGTCAGACCAGTCCGGCCCGGCCATCGAGAAGTCTAATACGCTCCAACCCGGCGTACAGAGCGCCAAGTCCGTCTCGATGCGGGCCAAGTCACTTGGCCATGCGCGCAGGGAGAGCATTCAGGCCAGGAGAGCTAGGCGCGAGGCCGAGTCTCGCGGCGAGCAGAACCCCGTCCCTGAGGAGACAGATGCCGAGCTTGGTGAGCACAGTGGAACCTCGAACGACAAGCTTGAAGATCCCGACCTGGCAAAGCCCGTCTTCCTCAAGGGCATCTTCAGTGTGTCGACGACCAGCACCAGGCCAGTCACCGAGATCCGAGCGGATATTAAGCGCGTGCTCAAGCAACTTAATGTTGACTATACTGAGATCAAGGGTGGATTCAGCTGTCGTCATGCACCTAGCATTGACCTGAAGAAGGATGGCCGGCCCGGCAGTCCCTCTCAGCAGGGCCTAGCTCCTCAGACCCCAACCCATAGGAGGCGGTTCAGTTTTGCGGGCCGGCGCGGGAACCAAGACGACGGTGGCTCCGGCAAAGAGAACGACAGGATGCCGACTACACCCAGGACACCTGGTACCGGCAGAACCAGAGACAGGGACCAGGACGATTATTCCAACTCTGATCTGTCGGAGGATAGCCTTACCAGGGGCGACACGCACGGCGCGTCCTCAAAACGCGTGCAACAGGGCGAGACGAGGACAAACGTGCGAGACGACGTGGACGGCAACATGGTGCTGAACTTTGAGATCTTGGTGGTCAAGGTGCCGGTCATCAGCCTGCACGGCATACAGTTCAAGAGGTTGGGCGGAAACACGTGGCAGTATAAGAATATGGCGGACCAGATCCTGAGGGAGCTGAGGCTATAGTGCCGTCGCAGGAGACGAGCGGTACGGCGTGCCGAGTACGGGCTTAATGACGTTGGATGGGGCGAGAGTTGGATAGGATAGGTGGAAAGGTTGAGGTTGTTGCTTCTCGTGGTTTACAACAATTGCATGGCGCGGGTGTTTGCTTTAGTCCTTCGTTGTTTCATCCCATCGTTTACTCCGCGTTTTCCTCACTATTCAATTTTCCGTCCTGTCTTGTTGTTGTGAAGGAAAAGTACGGTACATGTGCTGCGTTTGGGGGCGAGCATAGCATCGCGTCAGAAGTGTCGGCATAGCGAGGCTCATCTTGGAAGCAAGGAAAGGCCATGGCGATGGTTCCCACAGGCTGAGAACGAAGGCACGACACACCTACTGTCAGCCACGACTTACTCATTCTTCTTTGTTTTTCCGCTTTACAATAGGTACCTTTTAATTCCTGGAATTCAGTCATGGCGTGGGAAGCGGCATCATGAGACTGGTGGTGGATCATAGTGTGTGGACGGATAGGACAGACATAAATATAGCTTCTTTTGAGTAAGTTAGCTACTAGTGGTTGGCAATCAAGCATACGTGATGGCCAAACGTCATCAATCTCCTGTGTATCTTGACATTGGCTGTGGCGACACGGAGTGAATTATCTCGACTCATGTTCGACGGTCTGGCAGTGTCACGATAAAAGGGGCGAGGCGGAAGCACAAGACTCGAGACCAGACCCTTGAGCAACAAACAAGACCCACTCAAATTTTGAATGGCTCGCCCCGCCAGCTGAGGAATCCAGTCTCATCACAAAACAACCATCCGAGCTTCACCATTTGATATCGGCCTCAACCTCACCTTTGCATATTGCGTACAGAACATTGTTAAGCTTATCTTATTCCGGAACTCGCTTCCTTGCTTTTCAGGCCGGGCAACCCATATCTGCTGCAGTGAAGGCCACGCCAGCTGCCACAAATCATGGCTCCTGCAGCATCGCCTCAGGATGACGCTGCCGACCCCCAGGATATGCTCGCCTACAATGAGTCCATCGAAGAGCGGTGTTTCTCGGCAGCTCTAATATGTCTGGAGGGTCATTACACCGACTCTCCCGCCATGGGCCCTTTGACGAGCGCCAAGGTGACGAGTATGATCTCACGGACGCTTGAGAAGACACACACTTCAAAAGAAGTGCGGTAAGCCACCTCACTCATTGTCGGGCACAGAAGAACTGCAGCTGACCGCCCGTCGCAGGGAAAAACTATCAAGAAACGTAGGAATCTGGATCTGGATGACGCGCATAGTCGCAGCAGCAGTACCGAGCCTCACAGCCCGCTCCGTCGGCCCCCTGTCCAGCCTCAACGACCCGGACAAGGGCGTGACGCCGACGGAGAGCACCAATCTCATCATCAAGAACTGGGCTACCCTGAAAGAGGACCTGGGGATCCTGAGCAAGCTGCTGCACATAGCGCGCAACCTGCTCGTCACGCCGGAGCCCGAGGTTCCGCAGGACCTGTGTGCCGCTGTCCATTTCGACCAGATGGTCTACCAGGTCATTATCCTGTGTGTTAATGTCACATCTAAGGGGTATGATGGTGAGATATTGGATAATGCCTCGAGGACGAAGCTAAACGAGATTACGGATGGGTGTATGTGTCCCTTCTTGGACGTTTGCGTTGTGGAGATCCAAAAGAAATGCTGACTTCTCGCAGATAAAAAGGTGCTTGTTACGTCGCTCCAGCACGCTCATAACTGGACGGCCAAGAACGACCGCAACAAGATGTCCTTCTGGCTCGACGTGCTTTTCGATGAAGAGTCAGGGCTCGACGACCCGTCGGCATACCCGGTCATGCTAGAGTTCCGTCCTGGCGTTGCAAAACTCGAGGTGCAACACTGGCTCGAGCGCAACTCACGGATGTGTGACAAGGCCGTGGCACTGCTGAGGGATTACCACAAGAACCGCTCAGATAAGCCGCCAGGTCCATTGGCACCGATCTCACCTTTGGCCTGGAACTGGCTGCCGAAGGCTGCAGGAGAATCGCGAGCTGATGACCTTGCGGATGACTTCAAGGTCACTCCAAGCTGGGACGAGAACGAAGTAGACAAGTTCAAGCAGGATGCCGCGTATGGCCGTGTGTCTCGGGAGATCGATACCTGGTGGCTGAGCGCGAGAGATCCCAACTACGAAGATTGGGTGGTCCCGATGCCGTCCGTCGAGTTCGCCAAGACACGGACCGATCACTGCAAGGCCAACCTCATTCGCAGATATAACCACTCCTACCGTGGAGACGACCACGATGACCACGATGACCACGACGATCATCACTCCACCGCAGGTCAAGCGGAGGGATCCGTCGGTGATGAAGCGGAGGAAAGCCAGTACGCGGAACATGAAGGGGAGGAATACGATGATCCGATCATTGAGGAGGAGGAGGATGACGACGACTCGTACGGCGAGGGTCCCATGACTGGTCTCCTTACGGAGGTGCCCAACATCCTGGATCCGAAGCAGATCGAGGCCCTGCACCTGATCGTTAAGTCGTGCATTCTCGACTCAGCCGGAGTCGGCTTGACGAAGGCCGGCGAGAACCTCCAAAAGACGAGGTGCAGGATGTTCCTGGCCGCGGACTGCGGCAAGAGCCTACTCCGGGAGATGCTCGTCTTCATCGCCGTCTGGGAGCAGCCGGAGACGTCGCTCATCTTCCAGATCACGACACAGATCATCGAGGCCATCCATCATAGCGCTCTGCTGCCGTACACGTGGGACTCTCTGCGGATTCCGAAGGATATAATATCTCCCGCCCAGACGGTGCTCCTGCGTCTGATCAACCACATGTTCCAGGCGAGGAAGAGCAAGGTGCCGGCTTCCGAGTCCAAGGAGCAACTGCGGGACGTCAAGCTGGTTTACTTCCTGTTTGCCAGCTTCCGCAGCCGGGTTGTGCCCGAGTGCGTTGCACTCATGCACCTCCAGGCCCAGATCCGCCAGGACCTCTGCGACCCCGCCGACTTCCCCGTCGACAACTGGGACATGGAGCGTGCCAAGGATGGCCTCGCCCAGTTCCTCGACTTCCTGATGACCGTGGTAGAGATGGAGCACATCCGGAAGTACCTCGTCCAGTGGGAAGTTGCCTACGAGCTGGTGTCCCTCCTCAAAGCCCTCGAAGCCGGCGTGGAGAAGAAGCCCCTCGTCGCCCTGCCCAACCGCTCCGCCAACCGCCCCAACCCCGACTCGCCCACGGGAACAAACATCGACCACCAGCACTGGGACATAAGCCACGTCGCCTACCCAGGCGAACCTCCCGTCCCGCCGCCGCCTCCTCCAATGCAAGAACCGGCGCACCTCTTTCCCTGGCCACAAATCAAGATCCAGATCCTCACCATCCTCGCCGGGCTCCTACAACCTCCACCCGGCCGCTCCGGCCCCGGCAACCCCGACGTCCAGCAGCAAATCGTAGAGCACGACGGCGTCCTAGCAATGCTTAACTGCTGCGTCTACGACGACCATAACCCATACGCCCGCGAGCGCGTGCAGATCTGCCTCAAGTGGCTAATGGACGGCTCCGAAGCAGCGAACAAGTTCGTGCGCGACATGGTAGCCGTCTCAGGTCCTCCACAGTCGCAACCCTACGGCCCACCTCCTCCGCCTCAGGTTCAGAGCCAGGGGCAGCAGGGGCAGCAAGGGCAAATCGAACCCGCCGCCGCCGCCAGCGTTCGACCCTCCTCCCAACAACAACAACAACAACAACAACCACCTAACCCTCCCCAACTGCCCCGCCGACCCGACCTCCCCACGACCCTCCCCTCCCCCGAACCCCCAGGCACGCACATAAGCCGTGCCCTCTCGAACCTCGCCGCAGGCCGCCCCGTCCGATCCATGGTAGACGGCATAGGCGAAGTAAGCATCGAGATCCGCCGAGAGCCCCCGTCCTCCTCCTCCTCCTCCTCTCAACCTCAATTGTCCGCTTCCTCCACCACCACCACCGGTCTCCCAACTGCCTCCGGGCAACAAGCCCAAGGACCCTCCCTAAACCTCTCCGGCCTCCTAGCAGCCGGCCTGGGCGCGGGTATCAACGGCTCCGTCCTGGGCGCGGGGATAGCCCGCCTCGCCGCCGCGGGCCTGATCTCCACCGACCCCGCCAGCCAGCAGCAGCAGCGCGAGCAGCTCGCCAACCTGCAGCAGCACCTGATGGCTGCCGGCGCGCCGCTCATGACCGGAGGCTCCTCCGGTTACGGCAATGGTGCTGCTGGTGGAGCGGGAGGACAAGGTGGGGGAAACAATAACAACCCCGCCGCCGCGCGGAGTCGGAGCGAGGAGTTGCTGCGGGACATTGTGGCGCTCGCGGACGAGGCGGCTAGACTGGCGCTGGGCCACCACGCGCATGCGCATTGGGGTGGACAGGCAGGGCAGGCAGGGCAGGGATTAGAGGGGGGAGGTGGTGGTGGTGGTGGTGGTGGTGTTAGCGCTGGGGGAGTGAAGTATGAGAATGAGTATGAGGATGGGGATGAGACGGAGGAGGAGGATTTCATGTAAATGGATGATGAGACGGGACGGTGAGATGGATGGAAGATATGAAAAAGAGAGGAGGAAGATGAAGTGGATGGATGGGTGATGTGAGAAGAGAGCGAAGGCTTGGGTAACCGGACTCACTCTTGGTTTTTGTCAGAGTTGACCTTGGACAGGTGTTTTTGTATATATGTTCTGTGATTGTTCACGTGGAAGGATAGATAAAACAGGAGTTATGTTGAACATACATGCGAGCATAGCGGAAAATGTATTCTTAGGACTAAGTATTCTGATCGCATTTTGTTTTCTGGCTACTTTTCCTATGTTGTCTACCTGCTGGTCTCGATCTATTTACTCTGGTCACGAATTGTCAAAAAACCCGAGAAACCCATTTTTGTTGATGAGGTGTGAATGTCGGCCACCCATCGGCCTGCTATATCCTCTGTGTCATGGGGTGTCTCGTTCCCATAAAGACGCCTAGGCAGCAAGAGCACGGAAGGGAAGATAAGAGAGAATAAAATGTGCAAAACACATATATGCCACAGTGAAAAGAGCTTTAGCTTCCGTCTTCCAAATCAATCCACCAAGCCAGTAAGCCAGCAAAGCAATCACCCCTTTTTGTCTTCTGTCGTCTTCCGGATTCTTTTTGGACACCCTCTTCATCTTCCAATCTCATCGCGTCCTCGTCTTCCAATCTCCATATCTTCCTCGTTCCACAGCCGTACCTATTAGAGACTCGAAATATCGTCTACCGCTCGCTCCCGTTCCACATTACAACCTTGCTCGTCGAGAATTATTCCCACTGGTTCACCAACTGCTCATCGAAGACGGGGGATCCCTACTCCCTCGCCTGACGACCGTTGACGCCCTCCTTCACAGCAGCGAGGATGAGCTCCTTCGCCTGCTCGACGCCCTCGCGGGAGCCGACGATCTCGATCGCGTCGCCGGCCTGGTCGCGGGGGACGGTGATCTTGCACCCGCTCTGCTTACGGATGGCGTTTACCTTGCTGCCGCCCTGGCCAATGACGTGGCGGTACGTGCGCGGGTCGGGCAGGACGAGGTAGCCAGTGGCGTTCTGGCCGGCCGCCTGCTTAAGGGCGTTCTCGATCGCCTTCTTGGCCTTCTCGACGTTGTCGGGCGAGCCGCGGAGGACCCACGGGATGTCGCCCTCCTCGGTAGAGACGGCCTCGACGATGGTCCACGAGTGGACGTCGTTGGTGCTCTCCTCATCGTCGGTGATCAGGGGCAGGGCGCCGGTGCGGGCGCTAGGGGCAGGTGCGGCCGGCTTCTCGGGGATGGAGTGGCCGGCGTGGTCGACAGTGACGTGGTGGTCGCTGCGCAGGCGGCGGAAGAATTGACCGTTGTTGGAGACGGCGTGGTGTAGCTTGCGGGGCACCTGGACCGTCTCGCCAGCCTGCTCCTTGATGAGGCCGAGGAGGTGCTCCTTTGCCTTCTCAACGTCGGGAGCCTGGCCGACGATCTTGACGCCGGTTTGGCCGCTGCCTTGCCGGGGGATGTCAAGAGAGACCTTGAACTGGGACTCCAGGCCGCGCTTGACGTCGCCCCCACGTCCGATGAGCGACCTGTGCTTCTCGGTAGGGACTTCGACGACCTCGGCCACCTGGTTCTCTCGCTGGGAGACAAAGTCCTGAATGTGGACAACAATCTTGTCCACGATGTCTGTGCGGCCCTCGACCTTGATGGTGTTGCCCTCGGAATCTTGCTTGGGAAACTGGATTGTACGTGCAAGTTCGCGGCGGTCATCGGAGCCTCCGGCCTTGAGGACAATGTCACGGAGGTTGGCACCTAGATCATGTCAGTACTGTCGAACACGTCGAACAATTGTAGGCTTCTGAACTTACCACCTGCACCAATGAGAGCCTTGTGGTACTTCTTATCCACCTCAATGGTCTTCACGACAGTATCGTCGAAAACAGCCCGCTTCTCCTCCAGGAGTTTCTTGGCAGCAGCAACCTGCTCCTTGGTTCCCTTGATGGTGATGTCCACGAGGGTACCCTCGGGAATGTCCCGCCCATTGGGAATATCAATCCTGGCGCCGGTAGCCTGGCGCAGCTGCTCCATGCCGGAGCCGCCCTGGCCAATGAGCGACGGCAGCTGTCTCTGCTGCACTGAGACCGTGGCTGTGAAGGAGTTGTCCTTCAGGTACTGGAGCAGCGACAGAATCTCGTCGCGAGCCTCATCCGCGCCCTTCTTGGGTCCGCGAACGATAACCTCGTCCGGAGCCTGCTGGCGCTTAGGCTTGCCAGCCTCACTGGCACCGTCAACAACCGATTCGTCGTCCTTGGCATTCTTGCCAGAGCGAGGGAAGAAGATCTGGACCTTGTAGCGGGTCTGTAGACGGTTGATCTGGCCGCCACCGGCTCCGATGAGCTCCCTGTGAAACTTGGGGTCAATCTTGAGAATGTGCGTGGTCTCGTCAGCCAACTGCTTGCCCAGAGAAACGATATGGGCCTTCGCCGCTTCGGCCTTCTTCTGGGGACCCTTCAGCTGCACCTTTCCATCCTGAACCTGGATCTCAACGTCGAACTTCTCCTTCATCTCCTTAATGTGGCTGCCGCCTTTACCAATGAGGTGGTTGGCGAACTTCTGGGGAAAGTCAAAGTCAAGGGTGAATCCGCGTTCCTTCTCATCTTCCTTTTCCTGTTCAACAAATGCGCGACACTTCTCGGCCAAAGATTCGACGGCAGAAGTAGGACCACGGAAGGTGACAGTTTCCCTCAGGCTGGAGACACGAACCGGAATCTGATCGGCGGCGCGTCTCTCATCCTGCTCGTTCTTGATGAACCTCTTCAGCTTTTCGTGGTACTTGTGCGGCACGTCGATCGACACAGACGTCAAAGACTCTTGCTGCTTTATGAGGTCCTCGATGTGCTGTCTAGCCTCACGGAGTCCCTGTTCGAAGTTCCGGATATCGGCTTGGCTCGGCTGTGATCTCGGGATCTGGTAGGGTGTGTCTTGAGGCGAAGGACCTTCGTACACAAGAAGAACAGGGGCCTCGCTGTCGTTAGAATTGGGGACGACGAGATGGACGCCATATTGATCGTGGACGCGCGGGTTGATCTCGTTGCGGAGGTACTGATGGAAGAAAGAATCAACAGGGACAGCGCTTATGCGGGCAGGAGGGTGGCTATCCACAATGCCCTTGATCTCCGACTGAGCCCGGATGGCGGCCTTGCCGTCGCGCGAGTAGAGCTCCCAAGGCTGTGCGCCTTCGGAGGTGAACGGCGTGTTGAAGTGCACATTATACTCCTTCTCCAGGCGCTCAATCTCCTTGCGCTCGCGAAGATAGCGAGTGACGTTGCGAGCATGCGCAGCAGCACCACCAGGTGCTTGACGGTGAAACCGAGAGATATCAATGTTGGAGCACTGCATCGAGGTTGCGAGGTCCATTGCCTTCTCCAGCCCAGCTTGGATATTCTCGGGCGGTCCAATAACCGTGACAGTGTCGTCCTCCTCATCGGTTGGCAGTATGATCACGCAACCGGTCTCCTCGAAGAACTCAGTCTCGTCAACACCCCTGTTTCCAATAATAAACTGGTGGCGTCCTCGCTGAATATTGAGTTGCTCGAGGTGGAGCTGGCGCTGTAGTTCTGCGGCGCGTCGCTCGATTCCAGCACGGGCAGCCTGAACAGCAGCCCGCTCACCGGCGAGTTGGATGTGGTTGTCATTGGCGGCCGGGGCGAAGACGGGTCGCTGTCCGACAACACGGGGCGCAGGTTGCGCTGCCCAAGCCTGGTGTGGTGGGATGCGGACCTGAACACCATTGTTCTCCTCCAGATTGTGCACGAAGCTGTTCTTGGGCCCTGCAATGAAGGGATAGAACTCAGCAGGGACGCCCCTGACCTTTGTGCTGACATTGGCAGCACGCTCTCCAGCGATTTTCAAGATGAGATCCCGAGCAATAGCTGCTGAGTGGGCATTGCCCTCAACCATGACATCGATGGTGGCGTCGTCGTCATCGTCGACCGGCTGGCTCTCGTCTGCCTTCGGAAGCTGGATCCGAGCACCGGACTTCTCCTGGAGCGACTTGATGGTGGAACCACCTTTGCCGATGATGTGGGCTCTTGCGGACTGGGGAATTGGGACCTTGACTGTTTGCTGCAAACCGATGTTAGCATACGAGGAAGGAAAGAACTTGACCATGTCGAATGATGCGTACCTTGGTACCAATCTGCTGAACCAACTCTTTGAGCGCTTGTGCGGCAATGTCCTGGGGTCCGGCTGCCTCGAATTTAAGCCTTCCGTTCCCTAGTGTGGACATGCTAATCTGAGCGCGAGATTTCCGATTCAGGTCCTTGAGGATATCCCCCAATGGTTTCCTCAGCTGTGTCTTTGGCTGCATATGCTGCGGCTCAAGGAAAAGAGTCTCGACATTGCGGCCGGGGATGGACAGAGATGGAGCTGCGTGCTGAGCGGTTCCGGTCGGTGTGCTTACACCGGAGGCCGGCGCCGATGTGCGAGGCGTGCCATTTGTGGCAGGAGCACCGTTAGCCTTGCCATTCGTGGCACTCTTTGCACTCCAGACAGGCACCACGCCCGAAGGCGATTTGCCCTTGGATTGTCCACCGAGCTCGGGGAAGAGGTCATGGGACTGGGTGTCCAAAGGCTTTGTTTCTTGCTTCGGTGCTGGCTTTGTGGATGGCTCTGCCCAGCTGGGGTTGGCTTCAGTACCGGAGGCCGCTGTGTCGGCGTGATGCGACATAATGTCCTCATCTGGCACCTCCTCGACCTCGACATGATGTGCGGCGGCCTCGGCATGCTTGGCCTTCAATTGGGCAGCGAAGTTCGAAGCGCTGGATGACTCGGCCATGGTGAATGATGAGTTGGGAGATACGAGGAAGGGGGAAGTTGTAGAGGAACTCGACGATGTGTCTAACACGTCACCGGTATCGGTTAGTTTCCACAATCGCACATCTCCGCCTGGATTTGTGTAGGGAAAGAGTGGAAGAGTACGCACCTTTGTCGAAATAACTTGACGTTGAGCCGGGAATCGCTCAATAGAGTCGGAGTTGTCGAAGAAGACGAAAAAGGATGTCGAGATGGATGCCAAGCGGTACGGATGAGTGCTGCGAACTGGCTTCTTTAATGTGGGGGAGAAGGGGAAGCCGGGGAGAGGGAAACTGGTGGTGGAAATCAGTCCGAGTACCGAATTAGATGCCTGCTGAACTGATATCCTGAGCAACGAGAGATGCTATAGACCACCAGATGGGTGGGGGAAGGGAGCAAAAGCGGAAAAGAGAGGTGGGAGGGATAACTTGAGGTTGAATTGGCAAGTTGGAGAGCTTGTTCTGGACTGTGACAGCTCTGTCGTAAGGGGTGATGTGGAAGTTTAACAATCCCGGCCCGTTTAAGCTTCGATTCAACAACAAATCTCAGAATGTTCCAGCGATTGACGACTCCACCAAGATTTTCCTAGCGCGGTGGGGCGGGGTCTGGCCTGGCAGGTCCCTGCGCCGACCGTGAAGCTACTGGCACTTACCCGAGCACCTGATCTGGCAGTTGCCGAACAGTTGGCGCGGTCCACACAGTACTCAACCCCAACCCTACGCCTAGACGCCAACATTTTCGGTGAAAGGTGAAGCCTTCCACCTTCCTCCCTCATCGATTGCGGTGAGGAGACCGGCCTCAGATGATGTGCAATGCAGTCATACTGCCTAGGTAATATACAGTCGTTGTAAAGCTATCCGTTTTCTTCATTCGGTATGCGAGGTCGTAACAGACAGTTGGATGATGTCCGGTTAAATCCTCCAAGGTACTTCGTATATCCAGACAGCAGGCGGGCATGGGAGTGAATGAAGTTTATTCTTGTTCCCGTGAGAATGATACCTCGGTCAGAAGCATATAAATGCTTCCTGTCCCCATCTACCTGTAATAAGTAAGTGACCCTCACCATGAGATTCTCACAAGCCCTCCCGCTGCTAGTGGTCTTCACCTTTAGCACAAATGCCGAAGCAGGACATATCGGCAGCGCCCCAATAGCGACACAGGAAGCAGCAACCATCTTGACAGCTTCCCCTAGTGCCCAACTCGACTCGACCTGGAAAACAACCATCAACACAACAACTCTCGCCACCACAACCGCCTACCTTTTCATCTACCCCCGCCGTGAGGAACTCCTGACCACCATGACCATCACGACCCTCGAACCCCCATGGGCAACAGTTTCCCTCCCCACCACAATAACAGAAACAATCATCAAGCAGCTCACCTACGAGCAGCGCATAACCTACCTCGAGTCAGACCTCACCACGACGTCCTTCACGACCTACACCGGCATCACCGTCCATGACACATGGGTCATCCACCGCCCTGAAGCCACCGACCTACCCGCCGGCAGCAGATCGACAGACGACGTCCCCTGCGGCGAGGAGGAAACTTGTGCCGGTGGCCCGCCCGATCCGTTGTGCGACAATGGGCTGGTGGCGGCGTGCCAGGGCCAGTGTCAACCTCGGCCACGGGGCGACAGGGACAATAACTGGTACTGGTGGTGCTTGATGATTAGGCCTAGGGAGATGGTATACCCCGATCTGGTGATGGGGCGAGCGTGTTGGGGAGGGAATTGGGAGTATCGACAGCTGAACACGCCTTGTGTGCGGGGGGATGCGGCTGTGCCGTGTGTGCCGTGTAAGGGCGTGAATGAGAGCTGGGGCGCATTAAACTGGCATGGACCCGTGGCTGGTGATGATTGAGGCCGGAAGTGGTTCCGGAAGGTCAAGCTGCCGAGGAGGAGCTGCCGAGGAAGAGGCCAGGCCAGAGATTGATTGCTGTTAACTAACGATTATCGCGCGGCGCTGTGTCGTGGCGACCGTTGACAGCAGGAATTAGACGAAGAGGCGCCTGTTGTGTAAGTGTCCTGATATTCTCGAAACTGTGGAGGCTCTCACTTGCTGTTGCCTTCCACGTTTCGATCCTGCATTCTATAGATTGCGGCGGGTGTTGATTCCGGGTCTAGAAGGAAGTCCGACATCCAGTCAAAGACATTGACTCTCTCGGTCAACACTTCGGCACCTTGGGATTTGTCTGTGCTTGCGCACCCACCGCATGCCAGGTTGCCCGCGAAAAAGATATTCAGTAATGGAGAGGAGAGCGAGGTTCCAGCGGCCTTGTCCGACGCCGTATGGCAGTAAGGAGAAACTGCCAGGTGAACTGGCAGAAGCACACGCTCGAGTCCTACCTATTACCTGTAAGGAGCGGGCGTATGCGTAGACCTTGTTGCATCGACCGGGCGCAAAGCAATGAAGCCGTGCTGTCAAGTTAGGTACCCTCCATAGGATAGCGCCTCCTCGTCCGGTATGAAGTGAATCCTCCTGCAGGAACAACTGTGCCTTGAGGTACCGCAGCATGATGTCTTGCCATTTCAAGAATCCGGAAGCAATTCCAGAAGGAGGACCTGCCACTGTGGGCTGATTCGACGGGAGGTTCTGAGGTTGGCGAGTGGCTGTATAGATCAAGTGTAACGCCAGCAGACATGTCGGCGCCGAGAGCGAGCGCGTGGAGGCTCGACGGGTTCAGCAGAAAGACAGCTCGACTCCGAGACTTCCTGGCGGCTGGTACCACGTAGTACCCTTCTGTGCCGTCGGATCTGGCTGTTTCCCGTCGGCTCGCATGCCAGATACCGTGGAGTAATGAAAGAATCACGTTGTCGGGACGATACCTGGGCAATGACCTGAGACTTGTGTAGAGTCTCGATATCTGTCGAGTGACTATCCACTGCTAAGGAGCGTAGACACTTGCAGGATCGCCGACGTTGGGATGCAGCAGGCGCAGTGAGCGTGCCGTATGTAGGCAGGGTAGACTAAGACCGAATGCAGTTGAGAAGTGATGAAACGAGCTGCAGCGGGAAGATGGCCGGAAGGGTGGTGACCAAGAGCGTTTCGAGCTCATGTCTGACGAGCCGCTGCCTTGTCCGTTGTCGTCCGACCTGAGACAGAGCGTTTAGAGATACGCCACCAAGGATGCCATGCGAAGCGCCACCGGGGCAGTAATCGATGATTTGATATCTGTAATGCGGAAGGACCCGAGACCAGAGGAACATCGGATTGGGAGATGTGCTTGGCGTTGCCGGCCTCGTCTCTATCGAAGCTTTGGATTTGGACTTCAAGGCAGTTGAGCCGCACTTGGATGGGCAACCTTCTTCTTTGCCCCGATGTTCGGATTCTCGAGATCCTCTTGCAACAGTTCGTGGCTGGGCGAGTACGGAAGCAAGCGCTTCTTCGAAGGGATAGACTTGTTTCGTCCTCGGCTTGAGCCTCTACACGAGTACAAACATCGTGTCATCGTCCATGACAGCAAACAGCCCAGGAGGTCATCAATATTCGGACAGTCGCACCAACCGACGGCCTTGTTGGACTCCACTGGTGGACCCTGAGTCTCGACTTCGAGATTCGCTGGTATGACTTCGCAACCTGTTCATAAGCTGATAAGGAACATTGATTAACTGCAGATGGCATCGTCAACCAGAACGGCGTTGAAGTGCTGAAAGTACCAGGGGCGGGAAGGACCCTGGAAAATTGAAAGCAACCCTGCATTCCTTCCAGTGATGGCACACATCAGTCAGGATGACGAGATTGACCGCATTCCGGGCAACTGCCACAGCCCATGTCCCAGCTGGCAGCATGAAGGCCCCACTTCGTGCGGTGAGGTGGGTCCCGCCGGATCTTCAGATGCTTGGAAAAGCACAGACGGAAAAAGTGACGAAAACCAGTCAATCGAAAAATAAATCATCGATCACTATCAATCATCTTGCAGAAAAAGCATGTCAAGCATGTCGGTTTTCTGCGGACCCTACCGGTCTTGCAGCGACCCAGCAGCAGCAGCGGAAAAGGAGTTGGGTCGAAGTGAGAAGGCGTTGTACCACTTATCATTGTCCCACTGTGGCTGAAAAGCACACGTTCAACGATGAGAGATTTCAAGAGAGGGAATGACATGGCAGTGGCTCGCCTAAAGAGAAACGGAGAAGAAGGGGACTAAAATGCCCCACCATCCCACATCCATCTGCCAGACCAGATGGATCGATTGAGCCCAGTGAGCCCAAACCCACCACCAGTCCCCTCCTCTTGCCAGAGCCCCTCATTGTCCATCAACAGTTTTGAAAGCAACAAATCACAACCACCCGCTGCCACGCTCGTTTCTCCATCCACAGCACCACACCAGCCCGGTCTTTTCGTCTTTCCCAGGGACTTCTCCTCAGCACGCCTCTTCACAGCAAGGTTTCCAAACAGTCCAAACAAGTGGCGTCCTGTCAGGCCTGAGTCCTGCCGCCTCTCTTTCTTGGCCCCTTCGGCCCCTACCCAGCGATAGACGGTGCCCCCTTCATCCAGAAACAGGCAAATCTCCTACCTGACATCGGTACATCCATTGCGTGGCTGGATAAAAAAGATAGCACAGCCAGACAGACAGAAAGTGCTCCACGGGCGCATCCACCTTCTGTTACTCGTTGCATTGCGACTGATTGCTTTCCTTCCCAGCTAGTGCCCTGGCAAGTTCCTGCTCTGTTTGACACTTTCTAAAACATACCTAGTTGACGGGCCCTCTTCTTTGTATGTGTGTGTGTATGCGTGGGACTGGCAGAAAAGAGCTGGCAGTGGCAGGAAAGTAATTTGAATGATTGGTACTCTTATCATGGACGCCGGCGGCAACAACGAGCACTACTCGCAGCAGCTGTCTCAACTATCTCCTCTGTCTCCAACAACAACAACTACTAGTTCCAGTTCGCAACCACCACCACCACAACAACAACCAGCGGCGCATCAACCACTTCCATCCTTCAACAGCCTGAACCACACCTCTACTCGTCGCAAACTCACAAAGAAACCTCCTCCCCCCGGAAGCCATCACCACACCAGCGGCGCATTCAGCATCGATGGTCGTATTGACGCTGAATCCATCCAGAGCAAACGGAGCTCCACCAGTCTGAGGCGGGCTCCAAGCGCTCCCACGGCCAGGACTCCCACCTCCAACGCGTCCACCAATTCCTCCCCGCGGTATCCTCCGTCCGCCACCCGTTTGCCCAACCCGTCGCCCAGTCTGCCCGCCAGCGACTTTGTCGGATCGACGAGCGCATCCACCTCATCACAGTCCTTTTCGCAACACCAGCAACACCATTTCCAGCCCCAGCCTGCTCCTCACCCTGCCGCTCGCATGAAGGACCGTCACTCGGACTCGGCCTCTCATCCGCGACCCCTCAGTTCCAAGACGTCAGAAGAGCTCATCGGCGCTCCCTTCGACGGCGGCGCCATACTGAACCGCATCGAGGCCACCAAGTCTCCCACGTCGCCGACCGGCCAGAAACCCAACGCAAACGCCTTCGCACCCTATCGTCCCGCCCCTCCCGCTCCCTCCTTCACAAGTCCCGACGCCAGGGTCGGCATGGCCCCGCCAACATTGCGCCAGTCGACGAGCTACTCGGGCGGCGACTCCTCGTCCAATTCAGATACCTTGGTGAACGAGAAGTCTTACCCTCCGAAGGTAGACACGTCGTCATCCGGCGCCAACATTGCCGGCAAGCGCTTCTCCGATGAGAGTGGCAAGGAGCCTAGGATCGCCGGTGTGTTAAGGAAGAAGTCGGGTTTCTCGACGTTCATGACCAGCCTGGTCAGCTCGCCGAAAAAGCCAACAATATCCGCGCCGGAGAACCCGGTGCATGTAACACATGTCGGCTATGATAGTAATACCGGCCAGTTTACTGTCAGTCTCTCATCTCTTCTGGTTGTTCTCATACTCGCATTCGCATAGACTAACATGTGCGCGATCCAGGGTCTACCCAAAGAATGGCAGCGACTCATCAACGAGAGCGGCATCACAGAGAAAGACAGGAGGGAGCACCCACAAATCCTGGTGGACGTGTTGACGTTCTACAAGGAGACGACGGAGAAGCCCCAAGAAGACCAGCAGCTAGAAAAGTTCGACCATGCGCGAGCCGCTGACCTGGGCCCTCTAGGCGCAAATTCGCCATCATCCATAACCTCGCCGCAAATGCTCCAAGGGAACTACCCTTTGTCACCGCTTGTCAGCCCGCCAGCGAGTCCGCGATTCCCGCAAGTGAACCATGAGGGCAGCTTCGAAAACCCAAGAGCACCGCCACCAGTGCCGCAGAAGGGCCCTGGTCCCCTACCGGCGAAGGATAACCTCATGCCCAGTCGCCCGGCGCCAAAAGCACCGATCTCCCTTCCTACAAGAGTCGCTCCTCAACCCCCATACAAAGACTCGGGCATTGGCATGCAAAACGCAGGTGACGATGCGACGAGCCCATATCTGCCGCCCAAGGACAACGCCCCTCTGCTACCGGAGGAGCTCCGATCGAGATCGAATTCGCGTGCCGCAGCCTCCCCCTACACCCCGTCACAGCCTTCTCCGGCCTTTCCGTCACAAACGGCGCAAGGAGCAGCATATCAGCAGCAGATGCTGCAACAACAGCAGGAACAGGCCATGGCCCAGGCGCAGGCCGCCATGACGGGTCAGCTCGGCCGGCAACAAAGCAAACGCCAGCAACCGACACCACCCAGCTCACAGCACCAGTTTTCGGCTGGCTCTAATGGAGCTAGCCGACCTGCGCAGCCCCCTCAAGCAAATGCGCCGCCAGCCGCCGCGGGGGCCCGGCCACGGCATCGTGCGCGCCAGAGCAACGGCATAGATGTGGTTGCCCACCTAAAAAGGATATGTTCCGACGGCGATCCACGGGACATTTACCGTGGGTTTACCAAGATCGGCCAAGGAGCTTCCGGAGGTGTTTATACAGGCCACGAAAGGGGGACCAACAGACTCGTGGCGATCAAGCAGATGAACTTGGAGCAGCAGCCGAAGAAGGACCTCATTATCAACGAGATCCTGGTCATGAAGGAGAGCTCGCACCCTAATATCGTCAATTTCATCGACAGCTTCCTTACCGGTGGTGAACTATGGGTGGTTATGGAGTTCATGGAGGGTGGCAGTCTAACAGACGTGGTTACCTTCAACATAATGACTGAAGGCCAAATAGCCTCGGTATGCAGGGAAACGCTTAAGGGTCTGCAGCATCTGCATTCGAAGGGTGTCATCCATCGGGATATCAAGTCGGACAACATCCTCCTAAGCATGGAAGGCAACATCAAACTCAGTAAGTTCTCTTTCCCCCCTGGCGCAATAAGTCAACAGCATCTGACAGACGCGTCCAGCCGACTTTGGTTTCTGCGCCACCATCAACGAAGCCCAGAACAAGCGGACCACGATGGTCGGCACCCCCTATTGGATGGCGCCCGAGGTGGTGACCCGGAAAGAGTACGGGCGCAAGGTGGACATCTGGTCGCTGGGCATCATGGCCATCGAGATGATTGAGGGCGAGCCCCCGTACCTGACCGAGTCGCCGCTCCGCGCGCTGTGGCTGATCGCTACCAACGGCACGCCGCAAATCAAGGACGAGCAGAACCTCAGCCCCGTATTCCGAGACTTCCTCTACTTTGCGCTCAAGGTCGACCCCGAGAAGAGGGCGAGCGCGCATGATCTATTACGAGTCAGTTCACTTCTCCGCAGTTTTCGAGATTTTCTTATCGCCCCCCCATTTGCCCGAACTAGAAGTGCTGACATGACTACCTACCCTACAGCATGAGTTTATGAAGCAATGCGTCGACCTGTCCCAGCTATCTCCCCTAGTGAGGGCGGCGAGGGAAGCCCGGGCCGCGGAGAAGGCCCGCAAGGGACAATGATGATTGTTGTGGTTCTTCCATCCTATCTATGAAAGCATGAATTGATGCATGGGGCAAATCTTGCTTTTTGTATCCCTGTGTTTTCCACCCCCCCAGCGCCTGGGGCTTGTCTTTCCCGTGTTGTTTTCTTGCTTCTCCAAGGCGCTTTATACCCTCTTCATCACCGACAAAGTTTGCACCAGCACCAAGCAAGCCGATGTTTTTCGGAGCGGGAAGCTAAAAGAAAAAGGAAAATTTTTGTACTTGAACATACAAAAACGCAGCTGAAGTTTTTATTCTGTTTCTCCGCTTATATTCCCCCTTTTCACCGTTTTGCTGCGGTATCTTTAGCCAGCCCTGCCTTTGTACCTTCTGCCTCGCCTTTGATTCACACCGGATCTTTGCTTGATGATTTAGGTACCTCCCTGGCTGGCATTTGGACGAGTAGCGGTCTACTGTCAGCGACTGGATGGAAAGCAGGCGAGGCGCGCATTGATTATTTAGCAGTATGCCAGGGTAGCACTAGGGATCAATCGGTCCCTGCGTTTGCCCTTCACGCTCTCTTGACTGCCTTGCTTTAAGGGGATACCCAAGTAGTTGTAGTTGGTGCTGCTGCCAGGATTTACCCGACCTCAGGGTAGGGCAGGGCGACTTCTGCGCGTCTTAGCGATTTCGTTGCGGCTGACTTTAGGTGTATTCCGGACCCCTTCTCTCTGGGGCAAAGTAGGGAGAGCAGTTACCGCAGGCGTTCGAGTGAGAGATGAGGGCTTAGGTTTCTTATGGCCTGTCCTTGGTTTGGTTAAAGGCGTAGCTGTTCTTCATACCCTGGCAGTTGAAGCGAATGACGACGGTCTTTGGTATTTAGCACCCTCCCATCATCCACATGCAGCCACCGGCACCTCGTACGCAATAAGGTAGGTACGACTAAGATCGGGGCTGAAGTTGGGAGGTGGGCGACGATCTCTAAGTCAGATCTGACTGTGTGCACCGGAGCGATCGAGACCCGTATAGTAGTATGTCAAGGGAACCCAACAAGCCTGATGATCATCACGGAGCTTGCTAATCGACTTGCGTGAGAGTCTAATAGGGGCTGAAGTTGGAAGGAGGGCCGATCTCCAAAGTCAGATCTGACTGTGTGCACTGGACGACGATGTAGACCCGTGCAGTAGTATGTCAAGGGAACCCAACAAGCCTGATGATCATCACGGAGCTTGTAATCGACTTGCATGAGAGTCTGACTGGCTTCTTGGTTAAAGATGCCCGAGATGGGTTGTGGTTTTGTAGATCGGGTTTCCGCGATGATACATCCGGGTGGTGAGGAAAGTGAATCACGGTAAGCCGGCCTGTAGACGGACTTTCCACGGTGCCGCTGGAACCGTGAGCGAGAGATACTACCCTGGTAGAGTAAAGAGACGATGTCGGGTAAAGGTGACATCGGGGTACGACATTGAAGCTTGTCCGGACTGATCTTGCTGGGCGAGCAGCTCCGTGATGTTTTCTAACTGAGGACTAATGGGGATCAAGATGCCATCGACTTGATGGACGGTGTACCGCTTTAGGGCAACAGCACTGAATGTCAACACAGGCAAGCATCGCAAAAGAGGATGAAGAAGTGTAGGAGTAACAATTCGTTATAAGGAGGGTAATTCCCCCATGCTATTAAAGGCGGTGCGACAATCCAGTCGAGTACCAGCCACTATTTCTCTATCCATTTCCATCCATCCTTGATCCCGTCATGAAAAAGGCAGTGCTGCCGACAAGGAAAATCCACCCTCAACTCCTGACGCCCCCCTACAATCCAGGCGCAAAAGCAATCGCAAGCTATTGACCGAAAACCTTAAAAACCACTGTCCACGCAACGTCATGCCATGAAAGAGAAGAGCTACTCGTGGGTATCAAATCCGCAACCAAGAGCTATGCAAAGGTATGCGCGCTCCTCAGTAAAGCGTGTAGCCACCGTCGATAGCGACGTTCGAACCAGTCATGAAGCCGGAAGCATCAGAGGCAAGGAACACGCAGAGGCCGTTGAGATCATCAACAGCGCCCAACCTGTTCTGCGGCGTGAGGCTCTTCCAGATCTTCTTCTGCGCGTCGAGGGCGGGCACCTTGTTGAGCGCCGTGTCCATGTAGCCGGGCGAGATGCAGTTGACGCGGATGCCGTACTTGGCCCACTCGGCCGCCAGCGACTTGCCGAACTGGATCACGCCGGCCTTGGAGGCGTTGTAGCAAGACTGCTCCTGCGGGTAGTTGACGATGCTGCCGCTCATGGAGGCGACAAGGATGATGCTGCCCGGCTTGCCGGCGGCGATCATGGCGCGCCCGACGGACTGAGCCATGAGGAAGGAGCCCGTCAGGTTGATGTCGATCAGGCGGCGGAACATGGCCGGGTCGTACTTCTCGGCGGGGATGTTGGAGTCGGCGATACCAGCCGAGTTGACGAGCACGTCGGGGGCGCCGAACTTAGCGACCACGTCCTCGACGGCGGTGTTGATGGCGCTGCCGTCGCGGACGTCGACCTTGTAGAAGGTGACGGGCAGCTTGGAGGCGTTGCTGAGCTCGGCCGCCGCCTCGTCTCCGAGCTCCTTGTTGGCATCGAAGATGATGATGGCCTTGGCTCCGGCTTCCGCACAGGCGCGAGCCATGTAGTTGCCTAGACCGCGGGCGCCACTGGAAGATGGGTGTTAGCGATATGTTGATCATTGCGTGGCGGAGGTGTGCGATTGGGCTGCTCGTTTGAAGCTGCTTGTCAGACTTACCCAGTGATTATGATAACCTTGTCCTTGACGGACATCTTCTGCATGGTGACGGGCATCTTGCTGTAGACCTCGTCGCTGAGGGGTTCGACGGTCTTCATGACCTCCTCCTCCTCGACCGGAGGCGGGGGACCTTGTGGGTTCCGGCGAACGGGGAGGCTGGTGTGGTCCGAGCCGGGCTGGTGGACGCCCTTAGCGTCGGGGGTGTAGACAGACACGGGGATCTCGGTCTCCTTAATCACCTCGGACTTGCGCGGGGCGGTCGAGCCAGAGAGGAAAGCGCGCTGGACGAATGCCGGCAGTGTGCGGGTGGCGGGAGCGGGCCGTGGCATGGCAGCCATGCGGCTGCTCAGACGGAGGGCAGTGCGTGCAGTGGCCATGGTGGCTGCTGGATTTGTTGTGTGGTGTGATATGTGAGGGGAAGGGGGAAGATGCGAAGAGAGAAAGGACGTTGGTCGCAGAGGGGACCAAGCTGTCTTTTTGAGTCTGCCCAAGAAGAACTTGTGTCTTTTATGGGAAGTTGGTTGGGAGATTCGTATAGAGGATCTCACAATTGGCTTTCCACGGCAGATTAGGAGGTGGGAGGGTGGCACCGAAGAAAGGATCGGCTGCAGGTAAGACGCCTGAAAGTGACTCCGGGTCGGGATGTATGGTTTCGACGGATATTTCGCGGGGTAGCTTTTTAAGGCTGAGTTGGTTGCCTTTTGCTGTTTTCTCAACAAAGATGCAGAAGTGTGCAAAGCTGATTAGAAACCAATTGCTAAGAAACAACTGGAGATGAAGCAGTGCTGCTGTTGAGGTGTGGGCCAGGGGGGGGTAAGAGGTTGGCGTGTAAGTGAAAGACGATGTGATGATGATGCAACAAGTGAATCAGAACGGGAAAATCAGGGCACGTCAGAAGTACCCGGGCTCCTCAATAGCGACTGCAAAACTGGCTGTTGAAGAGTGAGAGAGAGAACCTGACAAGCGCTGGGCAAGAACCTAGGTGTCAGGTTATATATGAGGGCACCGAAGAGCGGGCTGGTGGTGAGGCAAAGTTAGGAAAAAAAGGAAAATATTACACTAGTCGACCGGGAACGGCGACTCGACCCGTAGGACGAGATGTGTTGAGAGCTCTCGACCGCAGAATGACTACACTACGGCACGCAGACCGAGGCGAAGCTCTCCTTGGTGCCTCCCTCGAGCCCTTGTCTATCTGGCTGGACAAGCCGGAAACACTGGGGATGTAGCGGATGGAACAGTGAGATGTGGAGGGAGTTGCAGCAAAAGTGGCATAAGTGGCGAGTCGAGATGGGCCCTTTTCCATACTGGCATGTCGATCTTTCGTGTTCAGGCAGGTCCGCAAGTCCCGATTAGATGGAGCTGATGGAAATGCAACACACGCACGAATAAGCTTTTGGTCCAGAACACTTCCAAGAAAAGCAGCTTTCGGCGTGGACGACGGTGCGGAAAGGAGCACCACACCATCAGGAACAAAAAAGGGATGCCCCTCACCATTGGCGTCCCGCTGCCCCTCATTAACCTGGTACTCGAAATCTGAACGGCAGCAACAGCTGAGGAGGAAAGAGCGAGAGTGTACGGCCGCATCATGTTGACTATTCTATGCTTGTCAAGTTGTGCAATCACGACTCAAGGCTTGTACACGCCCTTTTGTGGGACTGACAAAACTTCTAATTGATATTAGTCCTGCTTTTGTATCCTGTATCCTGTATCTATAGATATTGGACTGTGAGAACTATCCCGCTTGTCCTACTCCCCTGTCTTTCCAGATAAGAATACCTTGTTGTAGGAGTGGGCATGGCATGGTGTTGCTGGTGAGGATTTGGTCACCAGACCAGCAGTAATTTCTTGAGCCATGATGTTTTGGAGCAGCCGTGCAGCACTTCCCTCGCTCAGGTGTGGGGGAGCAAGGCTGGCGGCTCAACAATGTTGAGAATATGCGCTGTCACATCAGTTCCATTGGATGTCAATATCGAATCCAGGTCGATGGTTTCTCCGAGAGAATCGACGAACAGGTGCACAAAGATCCAGGTAGCACTATCGACAGATTGATGTAATGGCAGGTGTCCATCTTTGGTAGAGGTGGAAGTCGGTTAATGCCATTGTCATCACACATGCATGACGAAAAGAATAGTGGCTCGATACTCGATATGATGAACTGGGCCTCCGTATCGGACAGCTTCTGAATCAGATTTCTATAATCTGTTGTTGGTCCTACTCGTGCCTGTCGTGTTTGAGTATCCATTGATAGGCACCTGAATCATCTCGAGGCCTTGTCAAGTTCTCGATATGAAGGCGTCGAGTCAAGCAGGGCTAGCTCTCCGGTTCCAGCTCTCCAGATTGTACCCGGCTGGCGCTCCCGGCCTTCATGCAGTGCCGTGCAACGGCGCCCACAGTGGTGTGGAGTGACTTGGGTTCTGTGTGGAACACTGGAACGCTCTGTCTCGCGCTGGCTTCGTTAGCGCTAAAATCGTGGTGGTGGGGGCTATTTTATGCGGATGCCGTGATTTTTCAGATATCCCGTCACGGGGCCATTCCATGTCTCTGGAAGGAGCTTAAGCTCCCCCTGTTTTGTCCTGTTTTGGAGACATAGAAACATGCGGTGAGCATCCTGGCCCATCTAGCTAACGCCGGGTGTTTGAAGCTGTCTCGCTAGGAGGAATTGAGCTGCACGCTCTGCAGTAGCGTGGAAGAGGCGAGATATCTCCTGTGTGTTCTCCATAAACCGCCAATACCGGAAGCGACGGCCCAGTTGAGATCGGTGACGATGCTCTCGACATGTCTCCTCATCAGTTCCATGCTGTTCTGTCCCCAGCCTTTACCGGTATGGGGGACCGAGTAGACGTCAGATGATGCGTAAATTTGACGTTCTCGGTTACATCTTGGACGGTTGGCGTAGCATAGTCGGCGGGTCCGGCAGGCGCCGGCGTAAACACCGGGGAGCATCCGGGACATGGCGCAGGAACCGAAAGAGAAGAGGGAGAGGAAAACTCTGTTGTGTCGATCGCAAATGTCCTCCTGAGCTAGCCCGACAGCTTGTCTCCATTATTTGGGGCTTGTACGCGTCCAAGAACTGGGCCGCTGTCGTCCCGAGACCCCAAATGCTCGACCGTTGAGGCAAGTGATCCCGTCGATGGAGGAAGGCGCCGTCGAGGAGTTCTCCTTTTCCTCCAGCGACTTCCACTTTCTCCTCAGGCCTCAGGAGTTTTCTCTCCGAGCTGTGGGACCTCCAATGCATCATCAAAGCAAGTTTTTCAAGTCGATTGAGGCAATCAACGATTCGAGCATCGAAATGAGAAGTTGGGAGTTGAGGATTGACGTTGGAGGACTTTGGAAATTCGACAGGGATCTAAGAATAAAGTTTCCAGAACGTCTTCCCGCCCCACAGCCCCGTGGGGGTTCGGATTTTGATGCCATCGTGAAGGTTCCTACTGTGTATTCTTGAACAAGACATGTCCTTCAGAGTCGTGCGCGTCTCAGACACACACATACATACACGATGTCGAGTGGACACGTTGACTCGAGAAGATATTTCACATACCAACGAAGCCGCCCTTTCCTTCGTCTCGCGAGCACCATTCTTCAACACAGCAGTAACTTCGAATCCTCGTCCTGTCCAGTCCAGATCGTAGTGGGTCCTAAACAAGCCAGATGCCCAGGCCGCGCTAACAATTCTTGATGCACCCCGGAATCTCACGATAACCTCAAAAAGTCGCCACTCCCAGAATCTGGGCCGCCAACGCACCACAGATTGCGGCACGTCCCTGCCGCTAGTAGCCCAATCTCCTCGCCTGACCTGCAGCAATCTTCACGATGTTCTCGCAGCCTTGACGCCATACTGATTCCCGCACCAGCCTCTCCCGTCTCCCGCTTTCAGCTCATCCCAAACAAAAAGCTCACGATAGTTGGCACGTCATTTTCGGACGGGTCTCGACGTCACGACCTCCATAAAAGGCTTCCACTTTCACTTCTGCCTCATTCTTCACTTCTGTGCTTTCAACGATATTGTCCTACAACTCCCACTGGACACAAATACCAACATCAACACGCAACGATAACAAATCAGATGGGTTGTTCTTAAGTCAGACTCCCAACCTCATCCTCAGGAGAAGGAATAGTGACCGGTTCAACCGCCGTTCTCTTCTGGAACGCATCCCAATCCCACTGCACCACAGCCGTCATCTCCGCGATTCTATTCCGCCCATATTCCCTGATCCTCTCCGCCTCCTCCGTCCTGCCCATCTTATCTAGCACCTCCGTCAGCTTAAACATGCTGTACTGTACGGCATCCTCGTCCGTCGTGTTCATGGCGTGCTTGACCGACAACCTAAAGTACCTCTCGGCGGCCTCAAGGTCCCCCCTCCGAATCTCAATCATGGCCGCGAAACCCCAGTGCCGCGACGCGTCCACCGACTGGTTCTCGTCGATGGCGTACGTGTGCTCCACCGTCCTCAGCGCCTCCTGCGCCTCATCGAACAGGCCCTCGCCGCGCTTCTTCTGGCTGATCTTCCACGCGTAGAGGCGCTGGTGACGGAGAACCCAAGGATGAGGGCCGGCGTCGGGGCTGATCTTGTCCAGCTCGCGCTTGAGACTGCGGATCTGGCCTGCAGTGTCTTGTTGCATGATGTAGGAGCCAAACATGTGCCAATAGATCTCGAGACTGAGGTTGCTCCCCGGGCCGAATATGTCGTCTGCCTGCTCGATCATCAAGTTGTAGACGCGGGGGAAAACTTCGTCGTACTTGTCGATCTCGAGGGCACTGACTCGTTTGAGGACCGTGGGCAGTTTCTTGTTGCCGCTGCTGATGCCATCTGCCTGGCTCTGGATGTACTTCCGGAGTATATTCAGCGTGTCTTTCTGGCCTCTGTGCGCGAGCCGCTCAAACACAATCAACAGCAGGGATAGCAACCTCGGCACGTTCTGCGAGACTATTTGTCCCGTCTCCCGAAACGCCAGATCCAGCACCTTGAAGGCGCCCGGGAAGTTCGACCGGTATAGCAAATCAGCCGCCGTGTAGAACTTGGACAGCACATCGTCCGTGACATCAGCACCCTTGCGTCCGGCCCTCACGCTCATCACCAGCCCGTCGTCATCAACCTTCCACTCCCCGGCGTCCCACGACGACCGGAAGTAGTCCCTGCAGTCCACCAGGATGGACTCGGCCTCGGCCAAAGTGGTCCCGACGGGGAACCTCCACACCATCCCCGGAGCAGGGGGTGGCGTCACGCACACCAGCCGGGAGGACTCGTGCGTGTTGGCCGGGCGGTGGCCCCGACGGTACCGGACAAGCAACTCCGGCTTTCGCTTCAGATAACGCTGGATGTTGGACTCGTTGACGCGCTTGCCCATGATCCAGAACTCGGACTGCTTCGACGCCGCCTCGCGCTGGGAGCGCAGGTGCAGGATGGCGAGGATGTCGTCGTCGTTTAGTCGCTTGCCGATGTCCCATTCTTTGATCTTTGTTTTGTAGATCTTCTTCCTGCATGGAGGTTACCATGACATGTCGGCGAGAATGGCCGGTTAGGTCACTTACGTGGAGAAGAAGTTGTGGTCTCGCTGCATTGTCTCCATCACCTCCTCCAGCTCAAGATCCCGGTAGAGACTGATGATGGTCTGCTTATGCTTCTCCCAGTCCTGCGGCGTGGCCCATTTTCTTTTCGACTCGGCTGTCGCCATGTTCCCGTGGTTCGATGTTCACCGCTAACTGACGTCGGCAATCTGATAATCGCTTGTCTGTGCAGTTCGTCAAAGCAAGACGACGGCCATGTAACATCTACATGGTCACACTTGATGAAGGTAAAGGTAAGGAAGGGTAGAGCGTAGAGGTCAAGAACCTCGTCGTCATCCGAGATGATCGTCGTATATCATTCTCATCCCTCCATGGAAGGATCAGCCTTGGCCCACCGTGAGTGAAGCCGAGATGTCCATCGCTCTTCTTTGAAAAGAAGCCAAGAATTCGACTACCCAGTGATGATTGAGTAAAAATAGCCCAGGGGCTATTATCACAGGGATCTTTGGCTTCACACCATGTCAGATTGGTTGGATAGCTGAAGCGGCATGGCCGGCCCCGGCATGTGTCGACGGGACAAAAAGTCCTCACCGCTAAGGGAACCAGCCGAATGGTATCGGTTATTTGAAACACATTCGCACTGCCGTCTTTTCTACCTCCTTGAGTATAGGGTATGCTCAGAGGCAGCGAGCTAATAAGATTTGAGGTAAAACGTGCAGGCAAGATGGTCAGGTTGTCCTGTGGCATGATTTCACATGTTAGTGCGGTAACATGCTACCACAGTAATCGTCGTGTAGTCTGCCAATCGTGGAATTGCTCAATCGTACGAAGGTACGCTCAGGTATCGCGCTAACCTGCGTAATCCTGCAACAGGTGTATAGGGTAGGTGAGCATGCCGTGGCGGGGCTCTCAGTTCAAGCTCCAACCAATAAGCGTATCGCTCCTGGCCACCACCATCGACACCTCTTACCTACCTTACCATCTGACAATTCTGTCAGTTTCATCTGCTGCTGTCGGGACGTCTGGTTGACATTACCGGAAATGTTGCAAAAGCCTGAAGAATCGTCCGTCAAACAGTGACCGAATTTCGAATCCGGGTGCCGGAGATCGCCATCTATTACATGTCGTTTCAACTTTCAACATCCATCTGACGGCTTCTGATATTGGATGCTTACGCACCTGTGTCTACGGGCGATGTCTGCCGCCGGCAGACCACAGCACCTCTAATAACCGCAAACCAAGATACAAATCGGCTGCTCTGGCTCCCACCATGTTCGGCTTCCTCTCCAAAGCCGTCGACGCCGTGCTTGGCGGCGAGGACGACGACGGCTTCTTTGATCTCGCCTCGGCGGAGGAACTCGTCCAACGACTGGAGCATTCTGGCACCGACAGCTTCCCCTTCCCGACCTCGGAAGACGACGCCGAAGCAGAGACGACTCCAGAGACAGCTAAGCCAATAACCAATCTGCTACCGAAGGATGTGTCCGGGTACCTGTCCGAGGCATCCATCCCGTTACCCAAGGAGGAACAGGCTATCCTTGGTCTGAAGCTTCCCAAAGACGTTGGAAGTCCGGACCGTATGTTGACCGACATCTGTAAAGACCAGGAGAGTATCATCACCCCAGACGACACCGCCACCACATCCGAGACTCTCGAAAGCTCGCCTGGTGCCCAGTCCGCAACTCTAGAGCCAACTTCCGTTGCGACGCACGGCTATCTCGGGCATGTACACGGTCACATGATTATCACACCTCCAAAGCATCCAACAAAAGACGAGATTGCCACGGTCATCGACATCACCGAATCACCGGTCACACGAGGGCTTACTCCTCAACTTCAGACTGAGGCTTCAACTGTAGCCGTACTGGGCCGTGCTGTGACCCCCAAGAAGTCCATTATCAACACTGTCAAATCCTTGGGGGACATAGTGCGGGAGACGACAGGCGACGACGAGCTGGAGGCCATCTCCTTCGACGATATTCACGGTGATATCTGGCATGATGCTGCTCCTGTTCTGGATGTAGTTACCGCTGGAGAAACACTGGCACCTCTCTTGCAGACTCCGCCTCAGAAGACAGTCCGGAAGAACGTGTCTAACAAGGTCGTTCCGCCACTCTCAGCAGAGACTAAGAGTCCTGGCAAGAAAAAGAGAGCGCCGCGCTGCTCGAAATGTCATGAGCAGGGCCACTTCAAAAGAGACTGTCCGAGACGGAAGAAAACCCAAGTCGAGCAGACACCGGTAAAGCAGCCTGTCCGCGTGTCCTTAGCCCAGACGCTGGAGGATGAAACTGTCCCGCCTGCCCCAACGGTTCTTTCTCCCGACACGCCTTCGAACAACACTAGCTGGTCAATTATCAACCGGGTGTGGGGGATGTTAGGGGCTTTCGTTTGCACACGAGAGGACCGTGTTCAACCGGCAACCTCGTTTGCCCTCTTTGGCCACCCGGAGCTCATGGCGGACGACTCGGAAGCTGACACAGCTTCGGAAAGTTTACAGCATGTCTTCGGACCGTCAACCTTGACAGGCAACGAGAGCGCGCATGACTTGTCTGGTTTCTTCGGCCCTTCATATCTCACCGACGGTTACTGGGAGGCCGAAGCTCCGGATGAAACGACCTCTGATCATGAACCCGTACCTGAGGAGCGGAAGATCGAAGAACCCTTGGAGACAGGACGGGACATGGCGGATGACCCACCGAAAGAACCAAGGACCATCCTTCTCCCGTCAACTTTGACCGAAAAGCAACGTGGTACGCATCACTTCAGTGTTCTGGGCCCTGGCATGCTGATGACGGACGGTAACCAGCCTGAGCTGCGGGATACAGAGCAGGAAGAGGACGACAAATACTGGGATACCGACGACACCCTTGTCAGTCCAGCTCCTAAGACAGATATTCTTCAGGTCATCGCAAACCATGTGCCTTGGTTCGGTTCAAGGAGACAGGTAGCCGGCGGGAATGCTCGCGGAGAGGCGGTTGAGCCTCGTCCGCCCGAGGTGGTGCTGAAACCGACGACGGACCCCCATAAGGTTAGCGAGGCGCGTCACCCAATAGCTCGGAGGCCAAACGACCGGCCGCTTACAGCTGTGACAGGCAAAAAAGATCGAGCGACCAAGCCTGTTGTTGAGATGGATGACATAAGTCCGGCTCCAGCTCCTGCTGCGGCTGCGACAACAACGAAAGGGTTTCTGCCCTCGCCCAAGATCCTACCACTCGGTATGCGGAACGGTCCACTGCACCAGTCTGAACCACTGCAACCACATCCCACGCCAAAGAAGTTAAATAAGTTACCCAAGCCGCCGAAGACCCCCAAGAAATCACAACAACCACCCGAAAAAGGACTCGACAACCCCGGCTCCACGGCGCCCCCAGTGCAACCACTCTCACAACTATCCAAACGACAGCGAAGGAAGGCTAGTGCACAGCGTAGGAAGGTCAAAGAGGCCGCCTCCTTAGTAGCACACTCCCTCCCCTACAAGGTCACCGTCGCGCCACACATCGAAGCCTGGTCCTACGCCTCCATGGCTTACTCCTCCCCCGGCGGCTCTCTGACGGGAGAATTCGGCCCCCACCACCTCGTCATGTGGACAGACGCCACGTTCCCCGACGAGAGGCTCAACAAGCGTCTCCAGGCCATGGCCGTGACGTACCGGCAACCGTCGTCCTCTCCGCCGCCGCCGCTCTCCTCCTTCTCGGACGTCCAATCCGCCTCCGACGAAACCACCGGTGATGGCTGGCGTGACTTCGCCTACACGGCAGACATCGAGCGCGAGTCGAGCTCCAGTCTCATCGACGTCCTCGAAACCTTGGCCGTGGAGCTGGCTGTCTCCCTGGCTTTACGGGAAGTAGTCGACAAGAAGACACCACCTCCTCCTTCCTCCGCCGAACCCATCCGGAAAGTAACCGTCTTCACCGACTCCCAAGCCGCACTCCTGTGTCTCCAAATCCCCCGCAACGCGCCGATCGAGACCTACGCCGCCCAACTCAAGCAGCGCGGGGTGGAAGTCCACCTCCGCTGGGTGCCCGGCCACGCGAACCTCGGCGGCAACGAGAGGGCGGACAGGTTGGCGCTGCTGGCGAGCAACTACGCCCCTGCGCCCGAGACGAAGGGCGGGCTGGTGCGGGTCCCCGTCCCGCTGCTGAGGGCGTGCGAGAGGCAGGTTGAGTTGATGGAGGCTTGGTGCCGGGCGGGCGATCAGGATGTGCTGCGGCCGTTCATGAAGGTGCAGAGGAGGGAGTTGAAGGAGGCGCTGCGGGCGGCGGGGGTGGAGGAAGGGTGGGTTGGTGGTGGTGGTGGTGATTGTGGTTAGAGGTTATTAGAGGTTGTGGGATGGTGATGAGCTTGGGGTTTCTAACAGCGGCTGTTTGTTTAGCTAGGCAAGTAGTCTAGTGAGATGACGAAAATTCCTATGGGTGTGATACTTACTGTCAGTCGAGCGTCCGTAGGTCTACTGTGGTCCACGAAGTGCTTAGGTTACCTACCTTGCTAGTCGACTATGTTGAGGACTAAGCAAATCTGTGTGGTGAGAAGCTCATCTCTGTCGTTATCACCTCAGGTCTTCGCTCTCACCACTTTAGTGTCTCGTCATCTCGTTACCCGATCGTTCTGTTCCTTGGTTTCGTATCGAAATTTATCTGAACGCTACACTAAACGCCATGATCCATAACCTCCCGGTTCCTTCCGCCCAATCCTCCCAATGCCCCCCGGGCAAACATGTGTTACTCGTTTGGTTATTATTGCTTATGGGTAGCCATGTGTGTCTCCAATTCAGCCTGATCATTGAATATGGAAATGCAACGATAGTGAGGGCAAGCAAGCGCACCATGTCTTCTTTCCATGTGTCCTCTCAAAAATTCACCCTTCGTTGTGGCGAAGTCGCAACCGAGATACGTACACGCAAATGCTTTCTCTTTCTCTTCAGCATGTGTACCCATGTGTGTCTCCAACTCAACCGAATCGAAGGAGACGAAAGTGCAACGATAGTGAGAGCAAGCATGCGCTTTATGCTGCGCTATCATGTGAGTTCTCAAATTGCCAGATTGCGAAGCGGCGTAACCACAGCCGGGATACCTGCACGCAAATGGTTTCTCAGACGTATGTGTGAGGATGTGTGTCTGTAACTCGGCCGGATCGTTGAACATGGAAGAGCAGCCACGGCGAGGGCAAGGGTGCGCATAATGCTTGCGCCTGTGTTGCTTCAAATCGCCACGAACGGCAGCGGCGTAATCGCAATCGGCATACGTGCACGCAAATGGTTTCTCTCGATGTGTACCCAAGTGTGTCTCCAACTCATCCGCATCGAAGAATACGGAACCGCAACGAGACTGAGGACAAGGGAGTGCCTTGTGCGTTTTAATCATGTGCTTTCTCAAATTCCTATATTGCGTGGAGGCATGATTGCAACCGGGATACGTGCACGCAAACGGTTTCTCTGTCGCATGTGTGCGGATGTGTAGGTCCAGATTGACATACGTTCCAATGCAATAAGGGCACTGACTGGGTGCGACCCTTCTCCGCTTCTTGCCGGTCTCACCCGCTGCCTCTGGTGCAGTCTGATCCGTAGCATGTTCCTGCACCTGGATATGATGAGCTGCTGTAGCCGCTGTAGCCTGGGTTGCTGGAGCCGTCGTTTGATTGTTCTTCTCGAGGAGCTCCGCAAGTGGCGTATCCGACGCTTCCCGCTTGATAGCCGTCCTTGGTTGCGGTTCCGGCTCCGACTCCGACTCCGTTGCCAGGTCAGTCTCTGCAGCTGAAGACTGAGATACACCGGTGTCTTGTTGTGGAAGCTCCATAACATCCTCGAGATGCTCCTCAGTATCGATATCTTCTGAAGATTCAGGGTGAAGCTGATCAACCAGAGATGAAGGTTCTTCCATGTCTTCTTCGAAGAGAGGCCCGGAATAGTCCGGGTCGGATTCCCCCTCATTATCAACATCTTGGGCATCTTCAAGGTCTCGATCAACCGGAGAGAATGTGAGATGGTCCCCAACATCGATATCTTCTGAATACTCAGGGCAAGGTTGATCAACCGAAGGTGACGGTTCTTCCAGGGCTTCTTCGAAGAGAGGCTCGACATAGTCCGGATCGGGCCCCACTCAGCATCAATCTCTTGGGCATGTTCGAGACGATCTCGTAATGATAGCGGTCCAGCAGGCTGCTCTGGGGCATCGTTCTCTCGTCGTCTCATCGAGTGGTCACCGTCCAACCGCGTTTTCGAGGTATTGGCTAATCCAGCGCCTCCATCCCCGTCGTCGTCCTGGCCGTCATAGCCAAAAGTACAACGAAAAGAACAGTAAAACCGCCCAGGCCAAGCCGCTTTTTCTAATTGCTGTGCAGATAGGCTTGGGACGGTGCTCTAACGGTCCCGGACGGAATAGAATACCTGATCTCGCTCATTCCGGGCTGCTGGCCGGGGCCCGCTGCGCCAGTGGCCCCGTTGCCGTTGAGTGGAGAAGCAGCCGCGAATCTAGTGTGCGGCACCGGAGCCGGGAACTGAGAACTGGCTTGCGCTGAGACTCCATTTAACTGACGGGACAGTGCCGTTGGTTGAGCGTGGGGTGGTGTGGGGGCAGCTTGATGGCCCTGCTGGTGTGCGTTGGAGTATATGTCATCATCCTCCATCTCTGCGTCTGCGTCCTGGTCGGTCATTTCGTCGTCCTTATCGGCGTCGGCATCCCGGTCGCTTAGGCCATCGTCTTGTTCAGCAAGGGCGTCCTCCTCACTCATACTTGCATCTCCGTCGATTCGACCAACCGTGACAAGCAACGGGTGCTTGCTGTGCGAGTGCCCGGCCGGTGGTGTGTTGGGAAGTGCTGGCGACGCTAATGCAGATGTAGGCACTCCGTTGGGGCGCGGAGAAGGCCTTTGATGGGACGCTATTGAATTGGTGACAGCGGGTTGCAGATGCCCAGCAGATGTGCCAGCTGATCGAATCCTCGGTAAAAGACGGCCATCCTCGCCAGACAGGGCTCGGGCCTTGTTCTGTCTTGTTGACTGGTTCGGAACGAGGGCTGAAGAAACAGGACTGTCCGCATGATCTTCTCCGTCAAGCCCAGCTTGGTCTGCTCCGCGTTTCAACACGCTGCCGCTGGCAGATGGCCTGTTGGACACCACCACCCGCATCCACCGGTCGATGGACGTGCGCACCGCGGTGCCGATATCCAAACGGCGGTCGTCCAGATTCATGCCGAGGTTGCGGCGGCCATGGACCACGGCTTGCTCCTGCCACAAGTCGAGGAATTTCTGGTCGACAGGCAGCGTAGCTGGAACCATCATCTTGAACTCACGGGGCTGTTGCAGCTTGTTGAGTTGATCGATCTGGCTCCTCAGGTTTGAGTTTTCCTGTCGGAGTCTGCGCTGTTCGTCCTGCATACTTTCCATCTGCTGCTGTTTCTTGCCAACGCCTCTAGCAAGTTCCAGTGTCCACGTGTCCTGTCTTCGTTGTGGCGTCAACGCTGACCATTTGCTGTATGCCGTCTTGATGTGCTCCTGAACCTTCTCCTCTAGATCATCTGCGAGTTTCTCTGCTCTTCGGATGGCTTCTTGTGGATCATCCTTGAACGCGGATTCGGAGGGAGGATACTGTATGTCCTCCTGTAATGCCGTGGTGGCAGCGGCACACCTGATCCTCCACTGTCGAAACTCGGCGGAGAAGTATTGGCCCAGTGCTCTGTATTGTTGCTCGCCGGGCGGCTGTATGGACCATGATGTGTCTGTCGAGTATGGATTGAGCGAGGAAAGTGTTGGGGGCGCCTGGAGACATTGGAGCGTCAGGGCAGGGAAGTCGAGGATCAAAGGATCGAAGTCGAAGGGGTTCGAGCTCATGTCGATGTGAAGTCTGACGCAGCGACGAGTTAGCGAGGCAAAGAGAGAAATGACACGGTACGTACTTTGCAGCTCTCCATGAACTGACCATCTCCCTCAGGGCCAGCTCTGCCGCCTTTGCCCTATCCTCCGCATCCTGAACCTTCTTGACCATGTCCATGTTGACCTGGGAGGCCTTGATCCGTTGCGTCAAGGCTTCATTTGACGAACCCTGGCCCCCATGTCCTTGGCCCTTGTCAATGTCGTTTATGACTCCAGTTACCGCAAAGTTGTGGACGTTGAATCCCGGAATAGCGGCGGCACTATCCTTCCGGACCACGGGCGAGGCCGTGGAGTTGACATGGGGCTCGGAAGCCGCAGGGCTTCTCCTAGAAGCTGCAGTAGGCGTTTGGTTCGTTGCTGTTGTTTGGGCGGAACCGGACGAGTCTCTCCTCGAACCGAGTCCTCTCTTGTATTGGCGACGTGTGACGTGGCCTCGTATTTTCTTGATTGCGTCTACATCGTGCACGCCGTCGGCCGGTTTCGGATTCTTTTCCTTGATCCAGAGGTCAAGATGCCGGCCGAGGGAAGACGAGGTGAAGTCCTTGTTGCAGAAAGGGCATTTCCTATCCTTTGCGATGTGTGGCGTGCCTGTTGACTCGGCGTCCCCCTTGCTTGGGGTTTCGGACATTGCTCCGTGGGCCGGCGGCCGACTGCTTTGGAGTTCTCGAGTTGTACAATCGCGAATCCCGGGAAGTCTCTGGAATAAGAAAATGGAGAGATCGAAGATAAGGGGTCAATGAATACTCCCTGGGGAATAGTTGCTGCGTATGGCATGGACGCAGAGAGAGAAGAACCGGTTGTTTGGGTAGCTGGCCCTTCTTATATCAAGCCATTCGAATAACTGGTTTGCTTCTTGTCGGAAGTTGGGGGAGAACCTAGAGGAAGAGATGGTGAATTGAGAACTGACATGGAGGAAAATGGAAGCTGGGAAGTGATGAACAGCCACCTGCCCCTTCCCTCAGATAAAGAACTGCGGGAGGTGGAAGCTCTAGTCGCTCCACGCTTGTGTAAGGTAGTGGTAAAACTGTCGTGCCTTTATTTTCTGATTTTCTCGGATGTAGAAGGTAGCTTCCATTCCCGTTCCCCCTTTCCCACGATCCCACGCAGGGGTCCAGAGCTAGTTAGCTTTTGTGGCTTGTTGGTAGCCAACGGGCTGGGCTTTTTGGTTGGAGAAGTCGATGCAGCTCACACTATTGAATCTGTGCTTTTAAGCGACAGGCAGCGTCAGAAGTACATCCAAGTTCTGCGCGGTCTGTCTGTCTTCTCGGAATTGCGCATACCAGAAATATTGAGGCACTTGCTGGCAGGCACGCAACAGGAAGTGAAGTTCATGTTCGCTCTTGCTTCCAGCTTGAGGTGCAGTTGCACTTGGCATTTTAGTTGTGCCCCGCCCGGATGCCTGCACAATCCTGGGTTCCAGCGCCAATCGGACAGGTAGACAGACCTCTTCCCGGTTCCTGCACGGACCAATACGCGCCTTCCTGATGTTCGCAATTGGAGACAAAGACGATAGGACCTCAGATTCAACTCTTCAGCTTCCTCACATGTCATCTCTTCAGCAACATCACTATTTGCAAACCTACAGAGCGTACCTTACACAGTAGGACACCACGTATCAGGTTATGATGTATTACGGGGCCTAGGCGTGCCTTCGTAACAGTGAGCTGCAGTATCTTCTCCTGCAGCAACAAATTAACGCCCCCTTTAAGGTGCCTCATACCTTCCCGGTTGGTGAACAACAGACCGAAAGCGAGACGCTCAGTTGGGCTGATTGGTAGAATGAGATGAATCAGATTCGAAGTTCGTCCCTGCCCTTCCCGCACTATGACACTTTCTCGAGACGGCCCGCTGCTTCACGTGGGCTTGTATCCCGTCATCTAGCAAGTTGGTATTGAAGCTGAGAGATGTGAACGTGGAGGACACCGGGGCTGTTCTCATCCTCCTCGAATAATGGCCCGATCAAGCTATTACCAGCACAAATGGCAACACGCCGGAGCTCTCGTCTCCAGGCGGTGATCGGTCGGACGGGCAAAACTTGTTGAGATATATGAGCGATGTCGCTGCTATCATGATATGGCTGTCTTTGCGACACGAGGCTGGCACCGGTAGTAAACACAGGCGCTGCCAACTCTCCCTGTTCGTAAGGCCATCAACCTGAGGTAGGTAGCCAACTTTGAATACTACATGATAATATACTTCATACCTCTGATTGTGTAGCTCCCTCATAGAAGTGTTATGACGCCTGTCCCTGGCTAAGGCAAGTTATCGACAAACCTAACCCTAACCCTTACCCTAACCCAAACCCTCAACTACGCTTCCCCGCCAAGTCTGCCACTGTTGTTCCGAGTCGGAAGTTGCGACGCGTCTCGCATCTTCAACAGTTGACACTTCTATCCGCCACAACCGCTCAAACCAACATTGTATCTGCCCGTTCTGATTGCGCTGGTATCTATTTCTTTCATTGGCTGCACCTTCACCTGTCCCGGAATCAATGCTCCGAAGCTCGCCCGTCGAACAACAGCAGCCATGGTCGAAACAAGGTCAAGAGGGCGTGTAGCTGCCGCCCCCGATCCAGCCACCACGAAGCAGCGCAGTAGACCAAGCGCGTCCATCAAGACTCGCTCAAGACAGGATATTCACGATACCCTCGATCCGAAGAATGTGGCCCCCAAGCCTACAAAGCGTGGTGCCGGGAAACGCCGCGCCGATGACCCAGTCGCCCAGTCGGGCTCGAACAAGCGTGCGAAGACTAATGAGGTGCGCCCCGGCACGTTGGATGTCATAAACAGCGGCCAGCGTATAAATCATGCGCCGCGGTCGAGGGGGACGCGCCTTATTGTGCCAATACACCGGAAAAGCGATCTGATGTCGACGGCAAAAGCTGCGGCGCCGCCAGAACAAGTGAGGGAACAGGCAATCGAGGTCGAGGCTTCACATCCCGCGAGTGAGGACGAGCAACTGCAGGAGCAGGTGGACGAGCAGTTCCAACAAGAGATTTTACAGCGCTCAGATCAGCTAAACGACGAAGATGCCGCCGAGGAGGGAGCGGAGGAGGATGCTGGGGCCTTGGAAGCAGACGTTGAGCAGTTACCTGATCGGTCCGGCAGCGTCCCTCCGCGGAGCGGCCAGGGAGACCTCCCCGAGGTAGCGACGCAGCGAGAAATGGCACCGTCGACTCCCGAGAGGGCAAGGAAGGGCCCGGCCCGAAAGCCGAAAACGGCGTTGAGCGATCGCGTTCCAGAAGAGCATGCTAGTAGAGCTGCTGCAGAGCCTGCTGGCTCTGCGCCCGGAGTTCGGATCAGGAAGGCTACCCAGGGCGGCCCGTCGTTGTCAAAAGAACAGCCGAGAAGGCTCGGCGTTCCGCTTGATCAGTCATCTCCCAGGCAGAATCCCTCCCAGGAGAAGGGCATGCCGGTTGAAAACGCAAGCGTTGAGGGAAATGAGGAGGGTGAAGAGGACAAAGGCGAAGAGGATGAAGGTGAGGAGGACGAAGGTGAAGAAGACGATGGTGATGAAGAAGAAGATGACGGTCATGACGCCACTCGGGACGCCCTCTTGCATCCGGCCCCACCAAGTACAGAGGGACAGTCCACAGTCCACGTTGAAAGCAAGGCCGTCATTGCCATGTACAGGCTGATGAGGAAGCCAAGCTGGACGAACAATGGGATGCATTGGGCGAGAGATGTCTTGCATCCTCCAGCATTTGAAGACGAGCCAGCACCTGAACCTCGCACTCCGTCAGGCAATGTCATTTGGAAGCATGTCATATTCCTCAAACGGTTATACAGATCTGCGCCAAGTGTACGCAGACTCGCCAGGCAGAACGACTTCTTGAGGCAAAAGCACGACGAGGCCAGACGAGCCATCGCCAAAATCAGAGCCGAGGTCCAAGGTATACGCCGAAAGCACGAACGCCTGCTCCAAGACGACAAGAGGAAACTGGAACTCATTCGGCTGAGGGACGACCTCATCAACTGGATCATCCCCTCGCTCGTCATACTTTTACGCGAATTCTTCTTTCTTGGTTGCAGCGGCGAAGAGGACAAGGACGGCTATTGGGGGCTGCCGTCCGAAGGGGGCGAGTTTACTGCTACAACTCTGACCGTCTTAGGGCGTATCACCGGCTGGATATACCTTCTCGCAGAGAGCATCCGAGATGAGGCCCAACTGAGCCGGCCAAAGCGTCCTGACCAAGGCAACGACGAGTCTAGTACAGCCGCTGACAACCTGCCCTATGACCGACTCGTAAAGCGAGCGGAAGAACGCATGAAACTCTATGACCTCGCGAAGCAGTTTCGTATGGCCGTGAACGACGCTCTTGCCGAATTGGACGAGAAGGCCGCCGAGGCAGCTGGTCGCCTCAAGGAGAAAGAGGAGCGTTTCCGGCAGGTACAGGCCGAGAGGGAGCAGGAAGCACGCGAGGCCGAGGAGAAGAGGCAGCGCCACTACGAGATCATGCGCGCCGATGCCCAGAGAGCTCGCGAGGAGCCTTATGCCGGCATCGACCCCCTCAGCCTGTTGTGGATCAAGAGACAGGAAGAAGATCGGAAGCGGGAGGCTAAGAGGCAGCGCGGTGCCGAGCGGGAGAGGATGGGTTCGCCTCAGCTTGACTCTGGTGTCTTTGGTGACGAGTCCCCCGTTCGACAGGCCCGGGACGAACGACGTCGAGGCAAGCAACCAGCCTTCGTCCTCCATGATGATGGCTACAGGGGCAGGATGTGGACCGAGTACGAGATTGAGTGGCTGGGCGACAGACTTGAGGAGGGCGGCGTGCCGGACTATGAGAGCTGGGCTAAGGAGCTTCGGTGCAAAGTGGAAGACGTCAAGGCCGAGGCGGACCGGCAGAGACAATTGATGAGGGATCTCGCGCGGAAGAAGGGGAAGAGGGCACCGGCTTGGGCGCTGGCTTGAGTTGGGTGATGCTGCTTTTATTGTCGTCTGCTGAAATGCATGGTGGCCCAAAGCCGGGTTTCTCGCTTCAAGATGGTTATTGGATGCGGTACGGGGAATTATGAATGAGGAACGAGCACGAAGACATGGCTTCTGAGCGTAATGCGCAAGTATTGATACCCCTTTTCTTTAGCTATAAGTTCCTGCAATATTTGGGCGGGCAAATTAATCGGATATCGACCTCTCCGTCACGGCCTTTTTTCAACGGATTGATTTCCCGGACCCCTTGAGTCATGGCCGCACGTTGTCATCATCTTGACTCCGTCGCCAGCGAGGCAAGAAGACGCGAACCGCGTCAGAGTCCCGCTATTCCTTAAGTGGTTAGCCAGATTGGACCCCTGGATTCGTGCAAACTGTCCAATCGGCGCTGAGGATCTTGCTCAAGCTTCAGTCTACCGGGAAAGTCTCACAAGGCCACTGTTGTTCGGAGGTAAGGCAATCAATCTGACACAAATCTGGTAAGCCGTCAATGCCATCCGTCCAGTGGCCTTGAAACACCAGAACGCCTCGCATTGTGAGATCAGCATTAAGAGGTCGAAACGGATGAACATTGCCTGCCCTGTTTCTTGGTTGGCAGAGCTGGCAGACTTGCGGGGCCACGCGGGCCGGTGCCGTCGAATCGCTAGCGAAGCCCCACATGGCATGTGCTCTCGACTCGAAGCTGCCAAGCCAGACAAGTCACAATTGGAAGTCACAACGCATGCATTGAAAGTCGTCCCGGCGTTTCCTTCCCTGCCTCGAATCTTGCCAACTACAACGTACTTTGTGGAATTGAATATTCTTATTTCTTTGCTCGCATCTACTGGTACGACCCTTCAAAGTTTCGTAAGCGTGGTCTTGTGATTGCATCTGGCACTTTTACTTCGGTCAGGTTGACTTACACGGTTGGCGGTTGGCGCGCTCGGACTAATTTCCCGTCAGAAGAAAATAGGAGGTTCTCGTCAACGGTGAGTGAATGTCCGTGCAACCCAGCTACCCTGAGCTCCAACATCACCGCTCTGTTCCTGTCAGAGCTTTTCTGTCTTTCACTTGTGCAACCTCCGTTTTGCAGTACTGCGTAAGGGAGACACGACCTGTCATAACTCTTGCCCCCAAGCCTTGAGCTTCTTCGCCGTAGCTGCAAGCATCCGTTGTTCTACTTGACCTTGAAGCCCAATTCAATTGCTGACATTGGGCTCGTTTAACCAGAGCTTCCACACCTACCGAGTACTACGAAACCCCGGTTATTCCCTCGCGCAGCGCAAAACCGAAAGTATGTCGGACGCCGAGGGCTTCGAGGTTGTGCAGCACAACGATGCTCCTGCTCCGGAGCCAGCTCCTGCCTCGACTACGGCAAAGCCTACCACGACGACCTCTGCGACTGTGAAGAAGGCTCCCGCAACTACCTCGGTCCCCGCCCGCCGTGGCGTACCTGCCACCAAGCCAACGGCTAGCTCGGCCTCGCGCACAACAACCACGGCTGGCGGGTTGAGCAAGCCGCCCACGCGCCCTCCTGGTGGCTCCGTTTCGACAGCTGCCAAGCGGCCACCTACCTCTGCCTCGACAACTTCCCACCGCAGCCAACCTTCCGTCTCCGAGGACGAGAAGAAGCGAGCGACGTCCTCTACAGTATCGCGACGGACCTCGACTCTCCCAAGCAGCACCACGTCGTCGCCCAATAGTAAGACCACGGCGAGCCGGGCCACAAGCGGAACCGCTTCGACCACTGCGGCAGCGCGCAAACCAGCGGGTGTTACTTCTAGTACCGTGTCACCGAAGCCAACAGTTACCAAGACTACCAGCTCCCTGAGCACCGGCTCAAGCGCTACCGGGCCAACAACGCGCACCGTGACTAGGCCCGCTGCCACGGGGGCTGTCGCCGATGCTAAGAAGCGTCTGTCAACCGCTACCACGACGGGCACGACGACAACGAGGGCTCCCCGTGCCTCTATCGCATCGAGCTCCAGCACTGCTTCCGCTGCTGCTGCTGCTGCCGCGTCGGCAAAGGAGGTCGAGGAACTGAAGAGCAAGCTAGCATCCAGTGAGGCCGAGGTGGAAGACATCAAGGCGCAACATGCATCTGAGCTGGAGAGGCTCACCACCCAGGTGACCGAGACGGAGGAGAAGCTCGCGCAGGCAGAGAAGGAACTTGCCGAGCAGAAAGCTTCGTTGGAAGACGCCTCGGGCTCGAAGGAGGCTACTGAGTCTGAGATCTCTGCGCTGAAGGAAAAACTTGAGACGCTGCAAGCCGAGCACGCGTCCAAGCTGGAGGAGAGCGAAGCAAGTCTTGCCAAAGCGACCGAGGAACATGCCTTCAAGATCGAGGAGCTACAGAACAGCCTAGCCGAGCAACACAAAGCTGCCATCGAGGCGTTGGAGGCCAAACACGCCGAGGAGCTCCAAAGTGGCAACTCTGAAGCCGTTGCCGAACACAACAAGGCGCTCCAGGAGCAGAAGGCAGCTCATGAAGCTGCCCTCGAGGACTTGCAGAAGAAGATCGATGATCTGACTGCAAGCCAAGAAGCGCTCGAAGCAGCGCATGCGGCTAAGCTGGCCAGTGCTGGTGATGAAAGCACCTCGAAACTTTCGACTCTGGAGGCGGAAATCAGTGAGCTCAAGACTAAGCTAGCATCTGCCGAGGAGATGGCCACTTCGCTACAAGCTGCACTCGACGGGAAAAACTCGGCAATTGAAGCTCTCGAGGCTAAGGTTGCCGACATCACCGCCGAGCTCGCGACAGCCAAGGAGGAATCAGCCAAGGTCGCTGGCTCCATTGCCGAGTTGCAAAAGGCCATCGACCTTGCCGCCGAGGAGGGCATAACCAAGGATGCGACCATCACGAGACTGGAGCAGGAGGCCGCGGCTGTTGCGACCAAGCACGACGAGCACTTGAAGCAGATTAGCAAAGACTACGAGGAGGAAATTGAGAGCCTCCGCGGCGATGCTTTCTTCAAGCGCAAGTTCGAAAAACTGGAAGCCGAGCATAACGACCTGACGAAGTCTCACACCGAGGCTGTTGAAAGCCACAGCAAGGCCGTCGAGAGCGCCAAGGCCGAGCATGAAGCTGCCATCAAGGCTTTGGAGGCAAAGGAAGTCGAGTACCAGAAAGCTCTCGATGCCCTCCGCGCCAGTCATGCGGAGGAGCTCGAGGCCGCCAAGAGCAGCGCAAGGCAGGACAAGGACTCTGCCCTTGAAGAGCTGGAGGCTCTCAAGGAGAAGCATGCCAAGGAAATCGATATACTTAAAAGCGAAGGCGAGTCCAGCTACGCCCAGGAGCTAGAAACGCTCAAGACGAGTCATGCCGAGATTGTCGCAGCCCTGAAGAAGGAAAGCGCCACCGAGAAAGAGAGTCTGTTGGCCTCGCATGCCGCTGAACTAGCTGCTGTACGTGCGGCAGGCGATGAGGAGCACGCCGCGGCGTTGGAAGCTATAAAGAAGGAGTTGACTGCGCAGCACAATGAGGAGCTTGCTGCCGTCAAGGCCTCTGCCGATAGTGCCTTGGCTGAAAAGGTGGAGGCGCTCAAGCAGGAGCTGGCTGCTAAGCACGCAGAGGAACTCGACGCCCTCAGGTCAGCCGGTGACGAGGGCCATGCTCAACAGCTAAAGGACCTAAGCGTCAAGCACGCAGAAGAGCTCTCGAAGCTCAAGGCCGAGCTTGAAAGCGTCAAGGGGCTGGAAGCCAGCCTTGCAGCCGCGCAGGCGAAACTGGCCGAGGCAGAAGAGAGCCACAGCACTGTTTTGCAATCGGTCAAGAAGGAGATCGAAGCCTCGCACTCCATGGAAGTCGAAAAGCTTATAACACTACACGCCGAGGCTCTCGACTCGCTGAAGAAGGACAGCTCCGCCAACGCCGAGAAACACCTGGAAAGCCTAAAGGACGAACACACGAGAGCGATAGAGAGCTTGAAGGCAGAGCATGCGGCGAACGCGCAGTCCATCTCCGAGACCCTTTCCAAGCTTGAGACTTCAAATGCCGAGCTCGAGGCCACGCTCGCTTCCGTCAAGGGCGAGTTGCAAAATGCACAGGACGAGGTCGACGAGCTTAGCCAACAGCTCGCACACGAGAAGATGGCGAAGATCGAGGCACAGACCGCCCTCGACGCCGCCCAGAACGCAAAGCCTGATACCTCCGAGATGGATGCTCTGAAGGAGCAGCTGAAGTCGACCAAGGAAGACCTAGCCATCGTCCAGGCCGACTTTGAGTCTCACAAGCTCGACGCTGTTGCCAAGCAGAAGACGCACGAAGCCGACTACAAGGAACTCCACGACAGCATGTCTCAGCTTATTGAGGAGGCGCACGCTAAGACCCAGGAAGCGGAAGAGCTGATTGCCAAGGAAGTCGAGCAGGCGAAGGCACGAAGCAACGATTTGGCCAAGGCAGCGGATGAGGCGAACGCCCGAAGCAACGATTTGGAGAAGAAGATGGATGAGGCGAAGGCCCGATGCGACGATTTGGAGAAGAAAATCGACGAGCTGGAAGCGCAATTGAAGGTTAAGGACGCCGAAATTGCGGAGGCGAAGGTATGAACAGATCTAGTTGCACTTTTTGTGACTATACGCTGACAAGACAATCGTATCAGGCCAACGCAGCCATTTCTGCCCCTAAGGGCCTCGCCGCGAGCCGGCACGCCAACGGGTCGCGTGAGGACGACACCGAGACGGCCGAAAAAGACGAGCCTGCGGCCGAAGGTGAGAGAGAGCCGGATCATTCTTCAAAGGCGTTGGCCTCGGTGCGATCACCCTTGCTTGATCCATACATCGTGCCGCCCAGAGACGAGTCAACTTTGCTAACCGTTGTGCTCATGAAACAGTTAGCTAAAATGGGCAAGGAGACTCATCAGCTGCTGGCTATGGATGAGGAGTGGCGGGACCAGAATTATCGTATGCTGAGCTCGATCACGGACCTGTCACGCAACGTGACGGACACACCCCCGGCATTCCGGGATTCTCAGATGGAGCATGTTGACGCCCCAGCCCGTGCTTAAAGGGAAGCACATTTCGGGGAGGACATTTTCGACCTTTCGACCTTTCGGCCCTTCGACCTGTGTTCCGTTCATCCCTTCGAACTTTCGACCTTTCGATTGGCCAACATCTCCTATAGTTCGCTGGGTTTCGTAACGATGAGAGCACTGGAAGTGTGATGGTTCAGGTGTTTAATATGTGGGAGGAATGAGTCTTCGCAGGGTTATTTCTTTTTTCGTTCGGACATAGCTTTGGTTGTCGAGGGTATATACCGGGTTTCGGTGTGGTGGAGGAAACGGGACACGAGAGATCCCTTTGAATAATAACCCCGGCCTGTTTCGTTTGGGCACTTTCACATACCTCCTTTTTAACTTTATACCCATTTGAGCATGCGGCTGTTGTTTTTTGCCGTATGTGGCTTCTCCTTCTTTCGAGCTTCGACGTGTGTATATGTACACTTGGTTGGGCAGCCGGCCAGTTCACAGTGTAACTTCAGACGATACCCTTCCACTTCCCCCTCGAGCTGCTTTAGCGGCATCTGAGCTTTGCAGTACACTTCATTCACAACTCTCTTGTACATATCCGCCTCGGCTGAAGCTTCGTCTGTCTTCGGCAGGCCCCCACTCCCGTTCGGTACCCGTGACGGCAGAACCATATACTACCTACGTGCATACATGCGTAAGCAGAGCTTCCGGCAGCTGTGGTCCTCGGGACGACTAGCTCCATGAGGGTTGACAATTCGGACGCTGGTCTCTCGGCCGACTTCTGGGTATATTGCTTCCGATGTTGGGACTTGTTCGCTTAGGACGCCGCGGAATTGGAGATAACGAAATACAGGCATATTTAAGACGGAGCTCAGACGGACACGAAAGCTCCCAGATGGCTTTTCGGGGAATATGAATGCTCCGGCCACGTGTGCTTCCAGTCTAGACAGACCGTAGTTTTAACCTTTGTAGCACAGTATCCTGGTGTTATGCCCACATATCAACTGTTTGAGAATCTGTAAGATAAGGTACGCAGACACACATCAGGGAAGGCAGGAAGAGTCGAGAGGATTGGAGAAAGAGGAATGCGTATTCGCCATCCATGCGGCGGTCACAGCAGAGTTCGACACAAATCAGACCACCATATGGACAGCGCTCTTCTGTCCACGACTTGTTGATGTGAAGTCAACTGAGGTTGAGTGAAGCCATGTTCCGTCACCGCGACGGAGCAGATACACGCCGCCTGGCCCGAGCTCAAGCTGCTGTGGAGCCGCAGCGTGCAGTTTGCTCCACCTTTCGAGAAATCTTCCGGCAAACAAAAAGCAGTTCCACGGTCAAAACTCCAGCCGTTCCCGCCCATCTCGGAGCAGTTGGTTTCTCCTTTTCCGCAAAGCTTGCCCCCCGGAACAACATCGACTTGTCTCTTGGTCAGTCTACAAAATAATAATCCTTGGTACGTCTCGAAGGTCTCTTCTCGTTACAACAATGCTCATTGCAACATGATAACACGAGCATCACTTGTATCGTCTGAAGCAGAGTGTGCTTTGTCAACTCAGCGGGCAGAATTTTCGGGCAGAGAGAGTGCATCGATATCATCATGTAGCAACCGTTGCTGTGTTAGATAGTGGTCGTCGCGTCTTCGATCCTCAACTAATGATATGTCGTCCTAGACTCATAACCATCCGTGTTCTGTGTTTGGAAGGAGGCACAGATATCATCAACACCACACATCTCTTTCTGGTCGTTTGATACTATCGTCGTCACCCGTCACGTTGTCGTCTGTGCGTCTCAGTTCCATGTGTGGCTGCGGAACCACGCCGCGGGCAAACAAACAGTTTGTGTGATGTGATCGTAGCCTTACCCAACCCCACGACTGCACGATATTCCTAGCCTGGGCCGTATATCCGTTCAGGTATCTTTACGACAACGCGTGCTGATAAGTGGTGCCTGTTCGCCTACCATCACTCGGACACTGGCGGCCGTCCACTTGGGCGACCCTTTACTCAACATAGGAGATCAGCCATCATCTGTATACAACATCTACAGCCACGAAGAGCCCATTCCCTCCCCCGGTGGTATGTGAGGGCTGCCCTCACGGCCCCTTTCAACAATGGATGTTAAACAGGATCCCTCTGTCCCAGAGGACGCCATCATGCAACAAGACTTCCCGTCCCCGGGTGGCGAGACCGGCGACAACGCCGCTTTCTATAGTACCGAGCCGCGTGAGGTGCAAGAGGAATCAGCCATAGGACCGCCAATACAGGAACCACAGGAGACACAGCAACATCATCAAACTACAAGTCCAGAACCCCAACCCGCAGGAGCCTCTGATAGGGCAGACGAGCTCCAGCTTGCTGCCCAGCTGACCCGGGGTCTTGCACCAATGATGGCAGCCCATAGTCAGGCACAGGAACACCAGCTCCAGCAAGTCCAAGAGGCGGACATGCAAGTTCGTGAGCCGAGCTACGAAACACACCCGCAGGAGGTCGACTATCAGGGTGAGCATGCACCGCAGGAGTTGCATGGCCAGGTCCAGGAGCCCCAGCCCGAGTATGATGAGCACATCCAGGGCGACTCGGAATACCAGGACCACGTGCAGGTGCAAGACGACCCAACAGACCTTCAACACGATGCGACCAGCCTCCAGCGCCATCTGCAGAGTCAGCTGGCAGACCACGAGCGTGAGTTGCGGAACATCATTCTACGAGAACAGGCTCAGGCTCAGGCCCAGGCCCAAGCCCAGACTCAGTCGCCCGTCGAGCATCACTATGGTTCCGTCAACATCGCTCCTCAAATCCCACAACATAACCCCATGGGTCACCTCGGACAGCCATATCAGCTGCAGGATAGGGGTATGCAGCAGCAGAACACCATGGTCCCTCCCAGGAAGCGGTCCAAAATCTCCCGCGCGTGCGATGAGTGCCGGCGAAAGAAGATCAAGTGCGACGCGGTAGCGGAAGGAGGCGATGACCCCTGTTCGAACTGTCGTCGTTCGTCTTCTCAGTGTCTCTTCAGCCGCGTCCCACAGAAGCGCGGTCCCAGTAAGGGGTAAGATACTGACCACCTGAAGTTCCATGAATTAAGATCACTCCTGCTAATCACTCATGCAGCTACATCAAGGAATTAGCAGACAGAATCAATAGTATCGAGGGCAAGCTGGGTGGAGGGGGCAGTGGTGCTGATCTGTTAGAGAGCGTGTCGCGACGCGAGTCGACGGAAGCATTCGCCTCGCCCCTGCCTATGGACGATAGTCGGAAGAGGCCGTTCTCCAGCATCTCGAACGACCCCTTTCCAACACCAAGCCCTGCTAGGTACACGAGCTTGCTCCCCGACCACCGGCCGATACAACCATACCAACCGCCTCCGCCGCCGCCCAATCAGAACATGGGCTCTCCCTATTCGGTGAACGGACTTGCGCCGCAACCCATAGGTCCCAAGCCCGATCCTCCACGACTCGAACCGCAGGTAGCCGACTCCATGCAGCTCGACACCGTGATGGGCGAGCTGAACGATGTGACTTGGCGCATCTATAAGTCTGCTATCCATCAGACCTTCCCGATTCTGGCGAGCAGTTCGTACAGAGCTCAGGCTCTGATTGCGCCCTGTCCGGTCCACCTTCGGGAAGCCTTCCTCGAAGCGTTCTATGCAGCCCTCAAGCACACCCAGGAACTGCCACCAGGGACATCGGGCGATACCCGGACTGCGAACAAGTTGCTGACGGAGTGGGAGACGGACAACAACACGAGAAGCTACCGCACCGACCTAGTCCACCTGCAGACGCTATTGCTTATGGCGATAGAGACTGATTCTCACGGTCCTGCTTCCATCAAGGGGCACCACGGCGGCTTGCCGAAGGGATCCTTCATCGGCCGTGCGCTCGCACTGGCCTACTCCATGGAACTTCATACCTCAAAGCTGGACCCGAACCCGGTCACAGAGTTTGACGAGGATCTGGAGGACAAGGTGGCAATGCGGGCTTGGTGGTCGCTTGTCATGCTGGACCGATGGAATGCGATCGGTGCTGCCCTCCCTCCTCAGATCCCCATTGACAGCGTGGTTATTACCCCAGGCCTCAAGCTCCTCATGGGCGATGGGCCATATGCTCTAATGCGTAAGTGTATCCCTACTACTTTGTTGGGTCTTCAATAATTAACGTGTGTGTGCAACACAGACCTGTCACAGCTGCTCGGCCACTTCGTCCCAATGGCGCTAACACCACCAAAGCAACTCGGAGCCGGTCAAGGGCCCATAGTATCCTCCTGGGTCAATCTCGCGGTAGAGTCGTTCCGGCTCAACCTCCCCCACCACGTCACCCCGGGAAGCCACCCAGTAGTCCACCTAGCCTACTGGCACTGCCGACTCCTCGCCTACCTCCTCATGCCCTCGGCCCTCTCGACCGACGTCTTCTGGGCAGCAGGCGAGACGGTCAAGCTCCTTCTCCGCTACCCGCAGCTCCGCAGCCCGCTGAACCACCACTTCAGCACCCTCGTCACGGCAGCGCTGATCGAGCTCTCCGACGTCTCCAAGACGCGCGACGAGGCCCTCAGGCTGCTCCGCGAGCTCTACGAGAAGCCCTTCGCCCCGTCCGCGTGGGACGGCGCCGTCTCCTTCGCCATCGCGGAGAAGATCACGCGGCCCGGCACGAGCTCGGGGGGCATGAACAGCCACAACCTGCAGCACCTCGCCGATCTGGCCACGGCCACGACGGAGATAGCTGCTGCCGCTGCGGCGGCCGTTCACGCTGCGGTCGAGGGCGTGGCGGGTGATGGTGGTGGTGGTGGTGATAACCCTGCACCACCTGCTGCCGCCGTCGAGGAGCTAGGAGGAGAACCGCCCATCAAGTACAGGACCATGTCAGACTACGAGGACCTCGGCTTCGACCCCAGGCCGATGCTGCAGGCCGGGTACCTGAACTACTTCCCCGTCGCCGAGGGGGAAGGCCTGGCCGCGGAGTAGGAATCCGTCCGGCTTCTCAGCGGGTCACGGTCGTCTGTAGTGGTCGAGTCTGCGGCTGGGTCCGTTGCCTCGGACGATAGTTTCGGGGCTGCTTTGTTCGAGGCTTGCGAATCAGCTGGTCTTTGTTAGTTGGCCTTGCTCTTGTATATTTTCTAATTGTTGCAGGCGTATGGGTCTCGTGCTGTTTGCGCTAGCGTGCGTTGAGTACGTGATACCATCGGTTGCTCTTCTTACCGGGGCCGGGAAGAGCGGTATGTAGCGGGTTGACTCTCCGTGGCACTGGTTGTACTTATTTGTGGTGGTACATTGTTCTTGAGTATGGGCTGAGAGGAGAGAGGTCTCCGTGCATGGGAAATCGGACTTGTGTATCCAGGCATGGAGGCATGGAGTTTCCTTGGAAAGGTGTCCTGACTGAGGGTATCATTGTCCTGACTTCCGGGACGATAGTGATCAAGAAGCAATCCCAAGTCTTTAACCATTCGGATATTAGCATCATCTCACGTGTGTCTGGCAACTACCTTCCTCCCGCTCTTCTCTCGCTTTTGTCATATATCAAATAACCTGCAAGGCATGACATGTACCATTCGACAAGGCTTCAAGAGATCATCACTAAGCTACCTGAGCTTCGGACACTCACGTCTTAGGTGGCGGAAAGGATTCAAACGGCTGTTGAGATTTTGTAATCGCCATACATAACATCCGGACCATCCGCAGCGTAACTTCTCGTGTCCAAGTACTACTGTGTATATTGTTGTGTTACCGCCCAAGAGTAAGCAACCACAAACTCTCCTATAGGACATGTTAACTGAACCCACCGACGTCGACGCCGACGCCGACGTACTACGTACCCGAAGGGCCATCGAAATAATAAGGGAATGTAATCACATTGTGAAACGCTAGACACAAGTGACGCCCCCGGGGGTGTTATTGTCGGATATCTCGGCGAAAATTTGTACAAAGCCCACCGAAACCGGTGGCTTTATGTAGAGTTAGTTGCCACTGCGAAGATCCAACTGAAATGTCAAGCCCGACCTGGCTTCGTTGCAACATTTAAATTCTAACCGCACTTCCAGGTACGTGAGGTTTATTATTTGAGTCTACCGTGTAACTCATGAACCACACTGAAGCCGCGGAGGTCGGGACACACTAGTAATTAACTCAGCGAGCAAAGTCGCGAGGGCGACTTGCACCGACCTCGCTGTTTGGGTGTACTATTCGATAGCGCGACATTGGCAGGGCTTAGGCAAGGGCTACTATTGGGAAGCCTCGTAGTAGACAGCATGTAGCTAGGCTGAGAATATGTAATACTGGACAAAGGATACGAGAAGTCCGGTACAGGCAACTGGAACTGGAACCAGGCCCATTTATGGCAAGACAGGGGTAGGTAAGTGTAGCTGATGCTGTCACGTAAACGTCTTCGTGTCGTCCATAACGCCAACAAGCCAAGTCAACCTCCCTCACCGCTCCGAGCAGCTTGAAGCGGATGTTGTCGTTGTTGTTGTTGAAACTTCGAGATGAAGTAGATGAGGATGACGAAGGAGAGGAATTTTGTTACCATGACGGACGATGATGGCGAAATTCTGGCATGATGGTATGACCACATCGAGGTGGAAAATGGCTCAAAGACAGCCGATTGTACTGTTTATTGCGCAAATTGACGGAAAATCTCGCGAGCGTTGTGAGGTATTAAAGCTGCTTTTGCCCGGTTTGTTCGTGGATTTCGAACCGCTTCTCAACTGTCGACATGTGGTCGCAAGACGCAACAAGTTCCCCACCGAAGGAGGCACTTGAGCTGCTTCAGTTGCGACACATCCCACGCCGGTTCAGCTCGCCTTATCCCGCCTCAACCGACGATGACTTTCAGCTAGGATTGTGTTCTGTCCGGAGAGCGCCAGTGACCGACCGAGACCGATGCACGACCGCAAGGAGGACTGTGAAGGACATCTCCTCCCAATTTGCTGACCGAAGCAAGACCAAGAGCCCGGGCAACATCACGCCCATGGCGTCCTCGAGCCCTACTTTCATCTCGACGAATCAGGAAACAGAACGCGTGCAGAAAGCTCACAAGACCGGGACAACTTTTACTCGGTCTCGAATCGGACTGTGCAGTTGTAAAAGAGGCGCGACCGGAGAGTGGGATGTCAGGAGAGACAAGAGAATGCGTCTGTATTATACCAGCCATTATGTCCCGGACTCTTACTCCCCCGCGGACAACCCCCACAGGTGTCGTGGGAGGCTGGATAGCTGCGGGTGGAAGTTGTCTCTGGAGATGCAACTCACAGATGAGTGAGGGGTGGATGGAGAGAGCGATGACGGACATCTCCTGACGCGTGCAGCTGCACGCACCTGCACTCTGCCTGCATAATGGAGAAAGGGTTTTCTCGACTACTCTCTCACGTTGTCGTTGGCAGATGCAGGGCGCCGGATTCAGATTTGGGGTGGCCCCTTGAACGATGGCCGTCCCTGGAGCGAACATCGGTCCAGCATGAAAAGTGCATACCACACTCATAAAACAAGGGAAAGCAACTCCGCTGACGAAAGCGACGCAAGACCCGACACCGCCGGTTCCGCGGCAAACTCCAGGAATCCACATCGATCCAACCCATCTCCGGACTCTCCTCTTCTCCAAACGAGCTGCAAGCAAGATCGTTGAATGAATCATGGACACACAGCTGACACATCAGTGACGGCCAAGCTTTTTCGTCAGAATCACTAGACTTAGACCCCCCTGGTCCGATTCCGCGCCAAGGAGGAAGGTCACGAACGTGCGACAGGGCTAAGGGTAGGTTGGCGCTCAGGGCTTCGACAGGGGTTTAGAGTGTCGATCACCGATCGGTCCTCGTTGTACCACTGATCACTTTGCGGCTCTGCGTTGTCTTGGTGTCACCCTTGCTGACCGTGAGAGCGCAGAAAAGTACCCCTTCTGTCGGCCCGGTAATACGGGCAGGATGCAAAGAGTCGAATAGAGGCAGAACAGAGGCAGAACAGAGGCAGAAGGGAACAGCGGATAATAAGCGCCGTGTCCGCCGCCGCCGGGTCGCAGTTTCGCGAATTGGCGACGAAAATTATGAGGAATGCGAGCCGATCAACTTATGCAGGAACGGTTCCATGCGCGTTAGCGGAGCCTCCCTTGTTGGGTGGAGAAAGCTCGGGGGAAGGTTGATGATTCCAACGATTTGGTCATACCGCCGATTGCTCGCCACCGGCCCTTCTACTGGCCCGATTCTCGGTGGCACCTCGTCGCGAATATGTCGAGGACTGTTGCTGTCGGGGCTTTGTTGGTGTAACTGCACAGCAATAGCAACAGCAGACAGCCAGCCCTATCCATAATTAGGTGCATTGGTCTGGCCGCACGGAGATGGCAGTCGTGTGTTTATTCATCTCGTTCCTCGGAGAGTCGGGTGTGATGGAGATTCTCCCTTTGCTTGCGATCGGTGATCCAGCAACTCCAGCGAGTCGTGGACAGTTCCACTGCTTCCTTGGGTTCTTCTTGGATCGTCCCTTGGCCATGCCGATCCGTTTCGGGAAAGCGAGAACGTGGCCTCTGGCCTCGGGCATCTGGGCGCGCGGAGTATCTGGGAAGGTTACTGTGGTAGATGTGAAAGTAAAAGAGGTTGTGCTTGTCACCTGTGCGCTCAGATGCTAAGGTATATCCAATGAAGTGAAAATAGTGAAATAACCCAACCCCAGTAGTTTCGCCAACACCAGCCCGTCTTCAAACCAGCTTTTTTTATGATACCGCCTGTAATAACACCGCGCCGTGTGAACAAGAGCAAGTGTAAACCCGTAGGATGCAGACATATCATGACATGAGTTTTCGTGTCCAAATGCCCCCCGTCTTCCCAAACAAACAATAAGCGCCCAAAATGTGCCATGCCTTTCGCCGTGTAAAAGCCCGCCCCGTCCGTTTCGCCCGGCAGATAAGTAAAAGAAAAGAGAAGAAAAAGAAGAAAAAAAGGAAATATAGACTGGTCGAAGTGTATACGAGTAAGAGTGTGGATCCCTTGCTCCTTGATCTTGAAGTATCGTCATTACTGGGGTCCCCAGAAAGTTGTCATGAGATACTCGTCAGGGGAATCCGCCAATGGCAGCTGGTAATCGCTCGAAGGAAGGCCATGGCAGTAGTCGGCGCTGCCCATCCAGAGATTCGGATCTTCATCTACCAGTGTCTGCGGGAAGCCGCCCATAGACGCAGAGGTGGGTGCCAGAACTGGATCATCACCAGCCAGCGACGCAGGTGTAGGCAAGAACTGGGTGCCGGCCTTCATCATCTTGAACTGGTCGTAATCGAGCTTGGACAGATCTCTGCTGCTGTTGAGCAGGTTTTGCGTGATCTGACTAACATCGAAACCGGTCCCGATCGTGCTCGTGCGGTAGCGGCTGCCGTCCAGGTTCTCGAAGCTGTTCGAGATCCAGTCATCGATTTCGGATGGTTCTCCTGATGTTGATGTGGTCGTCGTCAGCGTTGGTGGCTGCTCCGAACTGCCAAGGTCAAATCCGCCGTAACTCTGTGGTTGGCTGTAGTTTGAAGGAGCAAAATCGGGGGCGGCCTTCGTGGCGAACTCTAGCCCATCGTATTGGTTCCAATCGATAGAAGGCGCACTGAGTCCGGCACTGAACATGGGTTGCTCGATTTCCGACAACCCCGAATACAGGTCAAACTTGCCGCCGCTCCAGAGAGAGTTCGTGCTGCCAAGGTCCAGTTGTGGTAGCTGTGCGTTAAGTTCCGAGAGGCTCCGAGAGGATCCGATCATCAATGGCGATGCTGCCTCGGACTTGGACTGGCGGCGCTCGGGGAACGATATGCTGCTGCTGGACGGCGAGTCGCACCCAGGTGAGTCGTCGGGGCTCGCGCTGTGCAAGCTGTATGCGGAGTTCTGGCGATTTAGCTGATACGGCTCGAACTTTTGCGATGCCCTGCCGCACTTCGAAGTCGTCTTGCGGTTGCCGTGCTCGTCGAAGCTGAGCATGCTCTCGGCGTGAACGGTTGCTCGCCTCCTACTCGGAACTGGCTTTTTTATGCGCACCGGTCCGCTCCCTGGCGAAGCGGACTCCAGCACTGTTTCAAGCTGGGAGTACTCCTTCTTGTGGCAACACGTGCATCGGCCTCCATGATTGCAACAGCAGCTGTCTATAAGCAGAGAAGACAAACTTTTAGTCAGACTGTGCGACCTCAATGGGAATGTAGGCTGCGCTGCTCACCCGTATGGCCTTCGTGTGTGGTCTTCAAGTGGGCGCACTTGAACATCTTCTCACCACAGTCACACCTGGTGTGAGCAGAGCGCGATTTGCGCAGAGAGCGGCAATGCTGGCATTGCGAAACTGGCCTGCCCTTCTTTTTGATGTGTTGCAGTTCCCGGTCTGGAGAGACAAGCAGCAGAGTCAGTATGGGGTTCGGGATATTGCGGGTTGATGGTTGGTTGAGCTGCATCCAGCAAAACTCAATGCACAGAATCGCAGCCAAGCTTGATCCGCAGAATGGATCTGGCATGTCACTCACCATGGTGCTGACAGGTGCTGACACGATGTCCTCTCACGCATGCCTCGCACGCCCACTTCTCGCCGTTGATGAGAGGCATGGTTCCCCGAAGCTCTCGTAGCTCCGGCTCCGGCGCGATGTGTTCAGGGACAATGTGTGAAATGTCGAAAGAAACCGGATGAAGCCAGAATTATCGAGCGGACACGTCAGTCGAAGTTATCCAGGTGTGGCGGGCGGTCGAGTCGCGTCCGGCAGCTTCAGGGCCGGTTTGGTGGAGCTCGGGGCAAGGGTACAGGGTGCAGATGACGGTAACGAGTTCCTGTTCCGGGAGGGGATGCTGAAACTGGTTCCTGGGTGGTGGGTGGTGGTGTTGCAGTTGTCACAGATGGTGACTAGTGGTTGACGCTCGACGCCGGCTTGCTACTGTAACCTAACAGAAAAGGGAATGGAACGTTTATCGAGACATGTCCTTGGGTATCGTGCAAAACTTTTTTGGACCAGAAAATGCCGGAGACTCCACGATTAAAAGAGAAGGCCGATTGTGAAAGAATTCGAAACACAAGACGAGAAGAGCTAATAAGTCGAAAGTGTGGATTGAGTGGAGATATGTCTTGTAACTTCTTGGAGGTTTGGGTTCGCTAGCCTAGACGGCCCCGTTCCTCCAAGTCAGGTCCAGCGTTGGGAATGACGGCAGTGGTGTGTGTGGACGAGTTATGGATGTGGGCTTGGATGTTGCACGCCCCGGGGGGTTGACGGTCAGGAAACCCGGGAGGAGAGACGACGGCAGAATAGCAAGCCAGGTCCACCTTGCCTTGCTGAAACCCGAAGTTCAGTCACAGCGCATTCAGCTGGACACGAGTTGCGAGTCTTGTTGTGTTGGTGAGCCGGCAAATTCAACCGAAGAACGGTTGTTGTGCGACCGAGAAGGGCTGAGCTCGGTCGTGTAAGTCGCAAAGCTGTGGGCGAGAGATCGGCTGCGAATTGCTGCTGTGCGGTTCCAATTGACTTTCAGCCGGTAGCTTTCTCCAACTTGAAGATGGGGGAGCTTTATGCTAGCATACCTAGCTGTAAGACAGATGTTGTAAGTCAAGGAGCTAGATAGAACCTGGCAGTGAGTATCGAGGAGGAGTCAATGGTGCAGCAAGTTCGAAAGGCATCAACAGCTAGTAGTACGGCGCGAAGGGAGTCATGACGGAGGGAGGTGGGCTCTTATTTAAACTGGAAGTGTGAGGAACGTGGGTGACTTGGGTGACTTGGGTGACTTGGGGGTGTTTGAAGCACAACAAGCGAGAAGCCCAGTCTGCGGAAAAGAGAGACGGAAAAGTGGGTTTGAGAATAGTGTCAAAAAGAAGAGACGACCGATGCAGGCGCGCTAATGAGGATGGATGGGATGCTACGGTGCTGCTAGGCTGGGCTTGTTTGGGCTGGGCTGGTAGCTTGGGGATTTACGAGGAAGTATCGTCGCGATCAATTCCGCACACGTGTGGAGATTACTTCATGAGGAAGCTACGAAGTACCTGTCACTCATCGTCACTGGTCTCTCTGTCAGCCTCTCCTGGTCAGAGCTCCAATATCGTTACGGGCCGAGGGTTACCTGTTCGTACGTACCTCCAGGTTCCATCGCTCCTTCCTCTCGACATCACCAGAAGGCACCTTCCTCCACATTCATTGGCAGGTCACCACTGGTGGTAAAAGTGGCAGGCATGGCCAGTCACCAGCAGCCACCCACCTCCTCTTCCTTCCACTACCCCCCGGAAGTCTGCATCATCGCCAGATGACGGAAGAGATTTTAAGCACACACTGCAGCAACACGGGCGACGGGAATCAAATCGAAGGGACAACTACGATTGATTGAGTGTGTGGCATGGGGGGGCCAGCCAAGTCCTGCAGGACCGGGCAGACCTAGAGAGGGGTGTGGTTGGCCGCTGAATGAGGTAAGGTCCCAGGCCATTCCAGGGGTCGGAGCCATCTTGGACTTTGCACTGGAGTTCGAATAATTCACAGACTGAGTGATGCAGACTTGATGCAGAGTGGGAGGAGGGTGGGATGCCAATGCAAATCGATGAGGTCTCTCGGCTTCATTCACCCAACAACTTACTTGAGACTGACCTTTTTACATTCAACCTTTCCAGCCACAGATGTTCTGGTTGCCGATCTCCGCGACTCGATTCACGCCGCTCGAGTTGTTGCACTTCTCCGTACCGGCGGTGCCGGTCGGCTTTCCCCATTCTCATATCTTCCATCACCTTGATACATGGTTTCTTTTGAATGCGGATGCGGACAACTCCAGTTTCTCCACGTATGCTCTCCCGAGTCAAGTGCAACAGGAAAGGCGGGAATCCCTTACATTTCCAAGGAATGTGTTCTCTATTGTGTGGATATCGAGTATAGTCCTGCAATCTGCGATGCGTTGCAGCCATCTACAATTCCGCAGTGCCAGTTGAGCCGCGCTTCTCGAGGAACATGCGGTTAAATCATATGTCGATACCGATATGCCGTACTTTGGAGAGCACAACCGCTCAGCCTAGCGCATGCAGACTTGGCCCTTTACTGCAGAAGACCTCGAGAGATGGGCGATTGCGGAGAGATGTGCCGACGCCAAAGAATCGCGCAATACCTGCATCCCACCAACAAGACAACAAAGTCCTCTCGTGTAGCGGTTGTCGGTGGCAGCCACTTCCACAAACCCTTCTTCAACGCTCACTCCGAACTGTCCACTGGTGAGCCTCTCCTGTGATATCTGTGTGCACCAGATGCACTGAAGACCTTTCTCTGCCACCACCACCTCTACGGCCGGTTGAACGTTGGCTGCGATGACAGGGACGGCTGTGGTAAATTCCTGCACATGCCTCTGACCTGCACTCTGCAATGCACGTCCGATGAGGCCGCGCCTCTTGTGGCTCTTGGCTTCAGGGCAGGCTAAAATATGGCGAACTTTTCCAAGCCTGTTCCCTTGTAACCGGCGGCAGGTTAAAGACATTTTGGGGCCGGATACCGGCGAGGTTCACGGTTGCGGCGGCTTTGTGTAACTTCCAGTGTCAGGGAGGAGGGATGGGAGTCGAATACAGCTGGCAGCGTTCGGGGTTCGCTTATTTTAGTGGACCACCCCTAATGGTTGCCCTAAACTTTCCGTGCAGAAAGTTGCCGCGAAAATTCTTCCACAAAGGAAACCCTCCAACAACCAGACACCACACCCAAATACTTCCATCCGCACCTCATGTCACTCGTCGTTGTTAACCCCCAATATCATCACCCTCTCGTTTAGAGTCTACCACATCTCCAACCGCAATGCAGAGCAGCAGCCCTGGGGGCGAATTCCTCGACTAGCGGTCTTCGGTCTGCACCAACTATTCTAGCGGTGGAAATCATCAGACTCCATCAGACAAGCATCCGGGGGTAAAGGCAGCCAGGCCAAGATGTTCTCGTCAGACGTCTTATTGCCGGGGTAATGGCGGCTACGACAATGTTCAGCACCTTATTTGGCACCTTTGCGGCTGAAGTCGGAATCCTCGAAGAGCGACAAGTCAGAAGATCGGTTGCGTAACGCTTCTCGACCTTCTAGAAGCCGGCCCTACCCTCCCTCCAAACACTCAAGACTTCCGGTTCCCCACTCCATTCCCCTTCTTGTTCCCCCGCACCGGGTCCTTCGAGAAGCTCGGATTCAGAGACCTCAGCTCATTCTCTCCTTGCCAGAGTTTGCCAGACAATGCGATGCTGACAGCAAATGTCAGGTCAACCGGCGGCAAAGGATTCCGTGTGCATTGGCGGCTGAGAGGAGAGAACCTGCGCTGTGGTTCAAACGCCGTCACACCCGCACCAAGTGGTTCTCGGTTATCTGAAGCACTTGCACCATCCTTGATGGGTGTCTCTTTTTGCCCCAAAACGGAAGGGAGTTGGGGTGGGAGGTCACACCAATGACGTTGTCTGACCGTCCTGCGGATATGGCGAGCTTCCCCACCATACATGCACCAGCAACACCACTGATTCAAGTGTGTCCATGGCGAAGCTCGACAGATCGATGCACGAAGCTCCAAAAAAGTTCGTCAACTGGACTAGGCTTGAGCATTACCGCCAGTTGATTGGGCAAAGCTGTTGCCATTTCGCACCACGCACCGCGACCCCTCCCTGTCCTCTCTCATCTAGGTGGAGCCACTTGCCTGGAACCCCCACGCTGACAGCCGCCAATTTCTCCACGAAACCAGCAGCTCACCCATATCTCACCCATTCACCTTGTCTGCAAGTTGACGCTGGAAGCATCGCTAGGCAGATCTGGCGAGCTTGTGGCGTTATCCGGCCTGCAAGACGTTGGCACGAGCCACCGGCTTCGCCGTCCTCCATCAGGCTCTCGAGCGAGGGTTTTGGTTTAACTCACTGCCTTCGCTGCTTTCCTCAGCTGCTGGAACTACTGCAGGGCAATGCAAGGCAGATTTTCTCTGACGCACTATAGAGAGCTGATGGTTGAGCTGGGTTCCGAGGCAAGGTGGCTGGTCCTCCTGACATGAACGAAATTTCACGGTGCTCCCCTGGCCTTCAATGCCAGATGCGCAGGCTACGATGGGGGTACCGGATCGCTTGTCGACATGCACGTCGAACCATTCGTGTGTTGGATGTTGGTTGATCTGCGTGGAGTGTTGCCCGGAGACAGCCCGTCCAAGGTAGGGCATGCTCCCTTACGGGCTGGGTATCAATCTGATATTCAGTCAAAATCATGCCAGTTTACACGTATTCGCACGTGTATATCGACATCCACACATAAGCTCTCCGTTAGCGTGGATGTTTTCGCACTGGCAGAGATCAAAATATTGACCCGTTGCTGGGCGCCCGGTTTGAGAGTTCGTCTTGATACTCAACGAGAGCTTGGGAATCAGTAGAGGTTACATCATGGCACATGTCGTGCAGACTGTTGACGACGTATGTGCGGCAAAGAAGGGGAAGGTGTAACCAGAGATCTGTCTATCCGGCAGTATCACGGCAGCAGTCGCTTATCTGTCTTAAGTTAATGTTTGCTAATACATTGCCCTTTGGGGGGCTGAAGACACGCTGTCGAGCTTATCATGTTGAAGAGGCGGTTTCAGTGTCGTGTTACCATGCCAGCATAGTGGACCGGAGCCGCGGGCTCGGTATAAAGAGGTGGCATACAGTTCCCGTCCCTGTCGTCAGAACATGACGAAGGCCATAAACCACTTGGACTAGATCTGCAACGTCAATGTCTAGGAGAGATAAGAATTGTCCCAACGGTACGCTTATGCACTGCCTGCTGCTCTGTGATATCACCACTGTCGAGGATCGCAGAAGTAAACATGTTGCTGGTATCGCAAACCCAGAACATAAGTTCTCCTGGCTCTGTGAGCTGACGAGATATGCCGACGATAAACAACAAACGATCTATCTTGGTGTTCGTCATCCGAGCTGCTAGCTGGCCAATCCTCGTGCTTCTCGATGTGATCAGCTCTTTAGCGGCAGTCTTCAACGTCTGGTTCCAGACTTGGGCGAACCCTCGCGGGAGGCTAAATCCTGCGAGTTGTCGATGTCGTTATCCCTGGCTAGTCTAGTCCGAACTTGTGAATAGGGTGGCTTCCAATCCATGGCCCAAGGCATCCCTCACGTCATTGTGTAGCGCAGGTCGAGCGGGAGTCCATCCGGCATCGAGATCTCTGTTTCTCCTACGTTCAAAGTATGTATCAGATGTCCAGATGTCCTGTCCCGTTCTTCAAGAGCCCCAGCTACCTTATCTATCTGTAATTGAGTTGTCAGCGGAGTCCGTGGTCTCAGAGCCATCGCAATGCATGTCCCAGCCTTCAAGTAATCGGTTCCTGGAAAGGAAGCTCCGGAATTTAGAAGGAGGAGGTTATCATATCGATGTCACTAACACCTGCCGTCGAAGTGTGGTCTCGGCACGGGAACCCCACTTTCGGCTACAAGCGCGCTACGGGGGGAATAGTCACAGGCAACCAGCAACGACAACCGTGATCACTGACCTCGGCGGTTGACCCGACCTCTCACACTCTCCTGAACTGTTCTGACTCCCCTTTGCCAATCACCGTGCCTCACTGAAGCTACTATAGGGTAACCAAAACTCAGAAGCGGTAATCGCGACTTCATTGTGCTGCCACAGCCGTAACCCGGGGTTCCAATCACTCTAGGAGTCCAGGTTAATTTAACGTCCTGTACGATTCGCTGCACATCAGCTCCTCCGTGTTCCGTCGTCCTTATTCTACAGGCCGGCTCCGACATCCTGACACACCACCTCAGCTCACTCATCGGAACTGACCGCCTTATTTTTACCGTCGGTTTCCGAGCCACCATATGCCAAGCATCAACAACTGAGTACAGTACATTGCTCACCACCGACCATGAGCAAGCCATCAACTTCCCCATCAGGGGAGGCATCGAGGTAAGATCACACCAATAACTGCACCGTGCGGTCCCCTTTCAGCTGGAGTCGTACATCGGCTATCCTCGCTTTGACGGGGGACAACACACATTCCTCTGCCGTGGCGCGTGCATAACCCCTTTTTCTCCCTCGGTCAAGAAGCACAGGCTAACACGTGCCTACAGACCAGTCAACGTCGTCTTCGTAGGCGCCGGCGCCGTGGGATGTTTCTACGCGTCGCGGATGCACCATGTACGTGGAAATGAAGCCCGCAACTGCCTTCCCTCTCCTGACATTCTCGACCGAGGGCGCTCGGACCAGAGAGGGGGTGAGAGCGCCATGCATGTGTGTCGGTCACTGGGGGCCGAGGTGTGACATGTCTTGTCGTCCAAGTGGACGGTTGCGCAGCGTTGGGATATCGAGCTGCACGTCCAAGACTCGCTGCACACCGAGCCCCTATCTCACATACTATGTCGCCTCACCTCTAACAGACACTCGCTAACAACTACCCAAGCCCTCCAAAAATATCCACACCTCCCTAATCGCCCGCTCCAACTACTCCGCCATCGCCGCACACGGGGTAAAGCTCCAAACCCACTCCTTCGGCGACTACGTCTTCCAACCCGCCTCCATCTTCCCCTCCGTACCAGCGGCCGTAGCATCCACCATCCCGGGGTCCTCAGAAGTCCTCGACCGGCAGCCCAACTCCGCAAAGACGGAATGGGACTTCGTAGTCGTCACCACCAAGGCCCTGCCCGACCGGACGGACGACTCGGCGCTCATCGCCCCGCTAGTCGGCCCCGGCACCGCCATCGTCCTCGTCCAGAACGGCGTGGGCGTGGAGGAGCAGTACCGCTCGCGCTTCCCCTCCAACCCCATTGTCAGCGCCGTCACCGTCATCTCGGCCGAGCAGACCTCCCCCGGCGTGGTGCGGCAGAACAGGTGGACGCGCATCCACCTCGGCCCCTACACGGACTCGGCCAGTAGTTTCTCCTCCTCGTCCGAGAAGAAGAAGAAGAACTCATCTGCTCCCGTTGACAACAGCGAACTGCACGAGCGAGGCACGGCCAAGACGCGCCAGCTCGCCTCCATCCTCGCGCTGGGCGGCGTCAGGGACGCCCTCGCCACGGACGAGATCGGCCTCCAGACCATAAGGTGGCACAAGCTCTGCATCAACGCGGCGTTTAACCCGTCCTCCGTCCTCTCCGGAGGGGTGGGCAACGCCGAGATGGTGCTCGATCCGGAACTCAGGACACACCTCGTGGGGGTGATGCGGGAGATCTGGGACGCCGCCCCCAGGATCTTGGGGAGGGAGGAGCCGTTCAAGGGACTGGCGGACGCGGAGAAGATTTTGAAGAGCACGGAACGGAATGTCGGGTCGAAGCCGAGTATGTTGCTCGACTGGGAGGCGGAGAGGCCGTTGGAGGTGGAGGTTATACTCGGGAACCCGGTGAGGATCGCGAGGGCGAGGGGGGTGGAGCTGCCGAGGATGCAGAGTCTTTATGCGCTTTTGAGGAGTATGCAGAGGGTTAGGGAGGGAGGGGCGAAGGAGGTTAAGGGGAAATTGTGAATCGGGTCGTCGTGTGGGCAAGTTGGAAACTGCCTAATCAATAGGGCCGGTCGGCTGGGGATGGAAGTTGCTGAATGGAGAGCGGTTGTGGCCGGCCATTCGATACAAGAAATGAGTGCATCACGGAGCATCAGTGGACCTAAGGCTGTTGAGAGAACCGTTCCAGGTTGAGCGTCTACGCGGTCACGCTCCCCGTGACTACATGCGCTGGCTGCTGAGTCAACCCTGCCGGCCACATGTCTGAAGTTCTGAATTTGAAGCAGTTCGAACCAGTCGATCCAAGCGAACAATTTCCAGTAGCTTCGAGGTACTCTTCACACGCATGACATCATGTCTCCACGCGGTTGTTGCCTTTCGTCAAAGGAAGCGTTGCTTAGAGGCCGATGTCGCCCAGCTGGTCAGGTCGGAGCAGGGTGAATGCTCGAGCCTCTAGGACCACGGGACGTCGCCGTTTCTGGTGTTGCTTGTACGGGTGACGGTTACTGAGCCGGTGCGGACGAGTAGCACACGACAAGACATGGCTGAGTGTTCTCTACCATCTTCCTGGTGCTGGACATGCTCCAAAACAAGGTTATGTATTCAGAGAAGGCAGACATGACGAGAAAGGAAGCCTATCACTTCCTGGTTAGCAGACGGTCAAGGCCCATCCCGCTGAAAGCAAGTTGAGCAGTCCCCGGTAGAGTGTCAGTCCTCTCAATAGTACATAGACCCCGGCAACTTTGGCAGTTCCCCAACAGCCAAGGTGCGTAGAGCTCAGAAGGGGGCATGGCCCAGGTTGCCAGACTGGGGCAGAGCGGTCGAGTTGGATGATTTCCGCTTCCGAAGGAAACTTCCCCCCGAACAAGGTCTCGTAGCCGGGCATCCTCAAATGGAGGGTTGCTCGGTGAGCTTTTGTTCGAACCCCCCTAGATACGTTCTGTATTTTGATTTGTCTTTTCTGCTCCTTGCGAGAGGTCAGTCACCGGATGGGAGATGTCGTTGACCGTTTCAACTGGAATCTATGCTTCGTATTCACGTCCTGCTTGCGATTCCCCTATGGTAAGGGCAGTCGCCCGGTAGCCATCTTCAAGCCCCTGGTGTGAATCCTCCAAGGTGCCGGCACCGAAGTAGCCCTGAGGCTTGCCCTAAGCGTTGCCTGGGGATTGTCGAGCTCTCGCTGAGTGTTTACCGTGAGCAATTTCTCAATTTAGCTTCCAGTGTAGCCCATCTTTAGCAGTATGCTTCTTTGACTTGTTGGTCCTACAGAGACATCCGATCCGCGATCTCATACGGCACGTCCGGGGCCATCCTCGCTCTTCCACGTGGTGCCCGTGCCGCTTCCCTGATGTGGATGATACTTTTCGTCCGCCCCATATGGTCGTGTCGTGCTTCAAAGATAACACCAAGGCCTAGACTCTAGACCTTGGATGACTCTTCGGGTCCTCTCCGTCAGATCATCTCGCAGCGGATCTTGCGCACGGCATGTCGTTCAACGAAACTCCAATCTGAGACAGGAGCATGGCACTTGTTCCTTGCGTGGTAGTACCGCCGCCTCGCCGTGGTATGAACACGTACTATCCCGTCCTTGCGTCATTGGTCCATGATGGTGATGCAGACGGACAGAATTAGGGTCGTCTACAGCACCAGGTCCGAGAGTAGATGAGAGACGTGGTAAGACGTCGTGCTGAAAGCGGCCTGACCGTGAGGATGGTGGATGCTTGATCCAAGAGTGTCACGACCTAATGCCGTGCACAAGTTGTGAGGCCATTTATGCATGGCGAGCCATGTGGTCGTATTCAGGGCTCAGGGTCAGACCCTTAGGGGACCTTTTGTGGCACCGGCACGAGGAGAGAAAACTGGTTTTATGTTTGATGCTAGAAATTAGTAGGTGCAGATCATTGCCTGAAGTTAGCGAGGGGACAAGCCACGACGACCACCACAAGACGACGATCTTTTGGACTACGGGCCAAATGAACCAATTGGAACAAAGACACACGTCGGGGGATGGGAATCTTGGTAATTCGCCTGTTTGTCGACCAGTTTTCCATGCCGAAAATGCCATCCCGGGATGCTGCAGTTTGCGAGTAAGGGCAACCGACATCTTGTTTTCTCGTGTTTGATGCTGGATATCGGATGGAATTCGAGCAATGAACATGACGTTTATTATTCTTGGCGAAACCCTATCAGCTTGGCACTAACGAGCCGCGAATAAGGTGTGACCCGAAGCATTGAGAAACCACCTACGTCATCGTTTCGTTACAGTGCATATATCCCGATGAAAAAGAGGAACGGAAAGAGGAGGTTCAGGGACACATGGAAGCCACAAGGGGCCGAGATCCGTCAGCCAGCTATGTCTCTGTTGTCGTGTCCCTGCAACTCGACGTCTTTTCTTAGGGTGACGGCCATTGGAGGGGAAAAGAGGAAATAGAGGACCAGAGAGGAGAACTGAACCCTTTGTGGCGACAATCTCCTGCCCTCACTGGCGCGGTCTCCTTGGCCGCATGCGAAAAGGATGACCCTACGTGCAGATTTCCTTGTTTCTCACGACAGAACAGCCCGGCCCCTTGCTCGATACCAGCAATACCATGTCGAACATGTCGTTGTCATTGGACGGAAGGGTTCATCGACAGACAAATTCTCCGCTTTTGACGACTCCCTTTCCGATCTTCAAAGAGATAGGCGACTCAACAATGAGGAGTAGAAACTACCACAGCAGCACAGTAAAAGCCAAGCAGTTGTAGCTCTAAACATGCCTTCTGCCGGTCCCCCAGACTTCGGCCTGCCTAAGTACTGTGATAGTTCGCCGTGTCAGTCCCTGCGGAAATAATCCACAGTTCCCACCCGTATGTTTGTCAAGTGAAGCGCAAGGACCATCATCCCCGGTTCTTATTCCGACTCCCATTTACATCTTTTTCGCCCGATCCAAAGTCTAGAGCTGGGGAGAGTTTTGACTAAGAATTGGGCTGAGTATTTTGGGACAATTACTTCGGTAGAGACCAGAGATTGAAGTGTAGATCGATCTTGACTCGGGAGATTCCTTCCTGCCTTTTCCACTGTTAAATACCTTATTACCATTATTACCGGGCGCTCGAGGAAACACAACGATCGCAAACATCTGTTCCCCGAATCAGGATTCTAGCGCACCATCAGAAGCCAAGCGCCCCAAAAGTCCACCACATCGACCCCAGCGATTGCCTCTCTCCCAAAACCGCTCTCCTCCAAACGAACTGCGAAACCGACTGGCACGAGGGTTCGGCGCGTCATCTCGACCGGTTGATCCTAGGCCCCTGGTTACAAGGAAAAAAGAAGAGCAAGGCTGGCTGGTGGCGGCCATGACCAGGGACATGGCGCAGGACCAGCCGGATGTTCAGCCACACTCTGCTGAACGGCAAGACCAACCAAACCCGCAACCCCCGCGCGAACACCCTCACGATGCCGATTCCGATGCCGATACCACCCCCGGCGCAACGACAGCCATAGCAGCAAATGCTGCGACCGATGCGGCCCCCAGCGAGTCTCTGATCCTCAGTCCGACTGCCACGACGGCACAAACCGACCCTGCGACGTCTGCGAGTAACGACAACAGCTCGTCATCATCCTCCGTCGCCCCGAGCGCTACGCTGTCGTCATGGAGCACGTCCTCAGACCGCCAACTCGGCCACGGCAGCAGCCAGCAGGACCTCACGGACCGCGTCTTCCCCGTGCGCTCCGTCGTGAGCGTCGACCCCGGCAGGACATCGGGCGAACATGATCGCAACCCATACGTTGAAGGCGCCGGGAGTGCAAGCACGGCGAGCGCAGCTGGACGCCCGGCCGCGGCGAGATTGAACACGGCAGTACCGATAGGACGGTCAATAAGTGGAACAAGCGACACTGTGACATCTCCGACCTACAGTACACCACAAGGGGGAAAGGGGCGGCTGCAGCGATTATATACCACCTCGGGCTCCAAGTCCAGCGTACAGGCAGATGCAGATCGGCGCGGAACCGCCACCCATATCCCGTCCTTCCTAGACAACCTTCCCGACCACGACAATAACTCAGACGACGAAGACCAGGAGTCGAGTAAGAGCGAACAAATGGGAAGCAACTCTACGGGACGGCAAACGCCCTCAGTGAATGAGCAACTCCCAGAGGAGCACTACACGTTGCGCTTCAAGCACGTCATTACGGACGAGGGCCATGCTGTCATCACAGGGAGGGACGGGACGATGCAAAGATGCGAAGACGAGCCAATACATACGCCCGGTGCCATCCAGGCCTTTGGCTTACTGCTCGCCCTGAGAGAGGAAGCCGATGGGTCGTACCAGGTGCGCTACGTCAGCGAGAACTCCAAAAGACTCATCGGGTACACCCCTCAAGAGCTCTTCCGGGTTGGGAACTTCCTGGAGCTCTTGACCGATGAGCAAGCCGAGAACCTGCTCGACCATATTGATTTTATCAGGGATGAGGATGCCGACCCCTCGATAAACGGACCCGAGGTCTTCAGCCTCTCAATCCGGCCACCCAAGAAGAAGTCTGTCAGGCTGTGGTGCGCCATCCACATCAACCCGGCACATCGCGATCTGATCATCTGCGAATTTGAGCTGGACGACGATGCCGACTACCCCTTGCGCCCCGCTGATGAACTTACCCCTGACGTCCCCGAAGACACCCTACGGTCAAACCCGACCCTAGAAGAGCTGGCAGAAAGCACGGAAATCCTAAGTAAACCCCTCAGGGTCCTGCGGAGCGCTCGCAAGCGCCGCGGCGAGGCGGGAGCCATGCAGGTGTTCGACATTATGGGCCAGGTGCAGGAGCAGCTGGCCTCTGCGCCTAACCTTGAGAAGTTCCTCAAGATACTGGTCGGCATCGTTAAGGAACTAACCGGCTTCCACCGCGTCATGATCTACCAGTTCGACTCTTCCTTCAACGGCAAGGTGGTTACCGAATTGGTAGACCCCGTGCAGACGCGCGACCTCTACAAGGGCTTGCATTTCCCCGCTGCGGACATCCCGAAGCAGGCTCGGGACCTATATAAGGTCAACAAGGTCCGCCTGCTCTACGACCGCGATCTGGAGACGGCCAGGATGGTGTGTCGCTCCGTCGAGGACCTCGAGGTGCCTCTCGACATGACGCACTCGTACCTACGTGCCATGTCGCCCATCCACCTCAAATACCTCGCCCACATGGCCGTGCGCTCTTCCATGTCGATATCAATCAACGCCTTCAGCGAGCTATGGGGTCTGATCGCGTGCCACTCCTACGGAAACCAGGGAATGCGCGTCTCCTTTCCCATCCGCAAGATGTGCCGGCTAGTCGGTGACACGGCGTCACGGAACATCGAGAGACTGTCCTACGCTTCGCGGCTGCAGGCGCGGAAGCTCATCAACACCGCGCCGACCGATAAGAATCCCTCGGGCTATATTATCGCATCGTCGGACGACCTGCTGAAGCTGTTCGACGCCGACTTCGGCATGCTCTCCATCCGCGGCGAGACCAAGATCCTAGGCAAAATCGAGCAGACCCAGGAGGCGCTAGCCATGCTCGAGTACCTCCGCCTCCGCCGCTTCACCTCCGTCGTGACGACCCAAGACGTGCGCCTCGACTTCCCCGACCTCCGCTACCCGCCGGGCTTCTCCGTCATCGCCGGCCTCCTCTACGTGCCCCTGAGCGTAGGCGGCAACGATTTCATCGTCTTCTTCCGGCGCGGCCAGATCCGCGAAGTCAAGTGGGCGGGCAACCCCTACGAGAAGATCATCCAGCAGGGCACGGCCGGGTATCTGGAGCCGCGCAAGAGCTTCGCCGTCTGGCACGAGACGGTGGTGGGCAAGTGCCGCGAGTGGACGGAGGAGCAGATCGAGACGTCGGCCGTGCTGTGCCTGGTGTACGGCAAGTTCATCGAGGTGTGGCGGCAGAAGGAGGCGGCGCTGCAGAACAGCCGGCTTACACGCTTGCTGCTGGCCAACTCGGCGCACGAGGTGCGCACGCCGCTGAACGCGATTATTAACTACCTCGAAATTGCGCTCGAGGGCAGCCTGGACCAGGAGACGAGGGATAACCTGGCTAGGTCCCATTCTGCGAGCAAGTCACTTATATATGTGATCAACGACTTGTTGGATCTGACGGCAACGGAGGAGGGGAATGATTTGATTAAGGACGAGGTGTTTGACTTACCGGCGTGCATTCGCGAGGCAACCGAGCCGTTTGAGGGCGAGGCGAAGCGGAAGAATATCCAGTACGACGTGGTGGAGTACCCTGGCCTGCCCCAGTATGTGTACGGAGATCAAAGACGAGTCCGGCAGGCAGTTACCAACATCACGGCCAACGCTGTGCAACACACAACAGAAGGCTCAGTGCGGATCGAGCTGTACGTATCAGAGGTGCAAAATGACCGCGTACGGGTTGAGATTGCTGTGCAAGACACAGGCAAGGGCATGAGCGACAGCAAGGTCGACGCACTCTTCCGGGATCTGGAGCAGGTCACAACCGAGCTCGACCCTGGCGAGCACGAACACGACAAGCCGCAGAACGCAAAGACGCTGGGCTTAGGCTTGGCCGTGGTGGCAAGGATAGTTCGCAACATGGACGGGCAGCTCCGCGTGAAATCCGAAGAAGGCAGAGGGTCCCGCTTCGTCATCCAGCTGCCCTTCGACCTCCGCCCAGACGGGTCGTCGCCCGAACTAGGCGAGGGCGGAACCCAAAAGTCCATCGCGGCATCCAGCCAGGCGTCGGTATCGACCTCGATCCCTCAGTCAACGGACGGTGAAGTAATGCTCGTGAATAGAGGCAGTTCCGCGTCGGCGCAAGGCAGCGGAAGTGCAAGAGACAGTGGCGGTGGTGGGGTACTAGCGGAACGCAGGAGTTTTGACGCAGGCAGCATCAAAAGCCAGCAGAGCGCGACGAGCCAAGTAAGCGCAGCCAGCAGCGCCGATAGGCTGATCGATGCTTTGCAGTCACCGATGCCGATAGGCAAACCAGACGCAGGCGAGAGTCGCCAACGGAGGGCGCTGAAGCGGACCATGTCAGGCAGCAGTCCCGGCATGGGCCGTCTTGGCGACGGAGGCCCCGTGTCACCCTTCGTGCATGAGCCGAACGACCCCTTCGATAAGCTGAATTCCGCCCTCGATGCACCTGCGGACCATCACCCCGCCGTCATCGACGGTTCTGCAGTGCAGGGCGTGGGAGTGGCGCGCGTCAATGACGAGCGGACTCCCATCCGGCCGATCAAAATGCCCGATACGGAGGAGTACAGTGACATCACAACGACGTACATCGGGCAAGAGCGTGCAGCATTGGACAGTTCAGGCTCAGCAAGTGGCAGTGCGGCCGGGGACCTGCAGGCGGCGGAACCGCGGAAGTCGCTTGAGCAGGCTCCTGTGGACCCCATCACGCACGAGAGGGTTGAGCTGAACTTGCTCATCGCCGAGGACGATCCGATCAACATGAAGATACTGCGGAAACGTCTGGAGAAGGCGGGTCACAAGGTCTTCCATGCCGTCAACGGGGAGGAGTGCGCGGCGCTGTACGGGGAGAAGCCGGGTGCGTTTGATGTTGTTCTGATGGATATGCAGGTAAATTTCCTCCCAGGTGCCACTTTCGTCATGTTGCTTGTTGCATGGGCTAATTTTCGTCTCAACAACCTGAAGATGCCTATCGTTGACGGTCTAACGAGCACGAAGATGATCCGCGAGAAGGAGAAGACTACCCCGAACCTGCAGCTGTCGCCTATCGCCGCCAAGCACGGAAGGATACCGATTATTGCTGTTTCTGCGTCTCTGGTGGAGCGGAACAAAGATGTCTATGTCAATGCTGGATTTGATGGCTGGATACTCAAGCCTATCGAGTTCGAGCGACTCAAAACGTTGTTGGCCGGGGTGGTGGATAATGAGGTCAAAGATAAAGAGCTTTACGTGCCTGGGCACTGGGAGAAGGGCGGATGGTTTGGACGACGGAGGGAGGGCGGAGAGGCGCCGCAGTGAGTGACGGAGGCCACATTCACAATGAGCGGATGGAGTACACATTGGCGGTCGAATTCCGGACCGGGCGGAACTGTCCGTCTCATATGATGGGATGGCATGAAGGTTTTCGAGTCGTGGGCGTACGGGTGTCTGTCGTCTCTGATATCACGATCACTACGACTGACTTGTTGCATACGGAATGATAAGATGCGGTGTCCAGCAGTTTGGCTGGCTTGCCGGCTTTTTGGAATTACTGGATCTGCTCTGGACGAGCCTGCAGCGAAGGTTCAAACAGCGGACGGAGGGGCGTCTGATTCTGGCAAGCATACTTTTCGGCATTGGCCTGCATGAAGCTGAACGGCGAGGAAAGGCGTTATCAACTGCAAGTACCACGGCGCACTTGGGATGCTATTTTATGATTTTTGGAATACTTGTTGGGACTGAGTCCGTTGGGGAAAGAGAAAGCGATGTGAAAAGACTCTGTCGGAACGCTTGGACGGTCTTGACGAGAAGGGCCCGACTGCAATACATATATTACCCATTGCCCATTACTTTCACACCCTGGGCTTTCAACCTTCCTCTGTCCTGGAAACCTCACTCAACACTCTCATCACCTACTATTCAGCTTTCCCACAGCAGTCACCGGTTGGAAGTAAGGATAGCCTGTATCCGTTATGAACGATATATCTCACTGTTGTTTACAGTCCGACATCCGCCATGGCAAAGCTCATCACCTTCCTGGCCCTGCTCGTCAGCAGCGGTCTGGCAATGCCGCAGCAGCCCAAGAATGTGAGCTGTAACCACTTACACCATGGAAGACTTCGAATGGAAAAGTTGACACCTATTCACATAGTCGATCACCATCACCGAGACCTTGCCGAAGCCAACAGTGACCACGACCACCAAGGTCACCCAGCAGCAAGCCGCGCCCGGCACAACCCTACATGGCGGAGCATACGATTTCCCGGATGCCTTCGAGACCATCGTCGACGGAAAGACGCTCACTATGATGCCGCCCGTCTCGGTCTCGAAGATCTCCCGGAACTTCGACCGCCCCCTCATTTCTATCCCAACCCCAGACCCCGAGCCTACCCCTGAGACCAAGCCAACCACTACATCTTCCCCCACCCCACTTACCACCACAGTCGTCGTCTCTGACCCTAACCGGAGTATTTCGCACAACCCACTGACTACCATTGTCGTCGAAGCCCCTCCTGGAACGAAGGGGGGGAACACATCGCCTACCCCGCTGACCACGATGGTCCTCTCCCGCCAGTCCCCAGACTTGACGGCGTCCCTCGTGCAGACTACCTCGGCCAAGTCATCGTCGATGCTCCGCATTGGCACATGGGACCTGCCGGATGCCTTCGAGTCCGTCGTCGACGGCAGGACGCTCACTCTCATGCCCGCGAGCTCGGCCCCCAAATTTACACAGCAGCAGCCCCAGGATGCTCCGGCACAGGAGACGGTGACCTTCACCGCTGATACGGTGGTCGTCACCGCCACGCAGCCAACCGCGGAGCTTCCAGCCCAGGAGACGGTGACCTTCACCGCCGAGACGGTGGTCGTCACGGCCTTGCTGGCGACCGTCTCTGTCTCGCAGCCGAAGTCGACCGTATCGGTGGCTGTCCTGACGACCGTCATTCCTCCTCAGCAAGCCGCATGGGTTCAGGCACAGGACCTCGGTAACAGAGTGCCCGTCCACGAACCGACAAAGACTGTCCTCGATGTCACATGGGTGACCGAAGGCCCACATGTCGCCGTCCTGCCCGGCAAGAAGCCGAACACTATCGAGATAGTCTACGAGGATGATGCCGAGGCCGTCAAGTGGCTTCAAGCTCATGGGCTTGATCCTAAAAATCATGGACTGGGAGCACAAGGCCACAGGAATAACCTCCAAGCGGCAGCCCCGACCAAGACGGTCCCTCTTGACATCACGTGGGTGACTGAGGGTCCTCACGTCGCCGTCGTTCCTGGCAAGAAGCCGAATACTCAGGAGATATACTACGAGGACGATGCGGAAGCGGTCAAGTGGCTTGATGCTCATGGACTTGATCCCAAAGACTATGGGCTCGGAGCTCAAGGTCATCAGAATAACGCAAAAGCCGCACCCGCAGGCAAGTCGGTTGTCTCCCTCGATATCACCTGGGTCACCGAGGGTCCTCACCGTCTCCCTGCCGGTTACACACTGAAGTCCGGCTACTCTCTGCACGGGCGAGCGGCTGCTACATCAGATGCTGCCGATCCGCAGTCGACGAAGCATCCACGCTGGGACATGTTCAGTGTCGCTTCGCGGTGGACTGAAGGTCTCGCTTCACACAAAACAAAGGTGGAGCCCACATACGAGCCATCTCAACCTACAGAGCCACCTGCAACTCCTGTAGCCGAGCCATTCACCCCCTCGCAACCCAAGTTGTCCACGCTTTCGCAGACCGACCATCCTGCAAATCTGCTGAGAATGCCGCCGACCACGCTGCTGACCAAGGTGTCCAAGGTTAGATATGTTCAGGCGCGGGGTACACCACTCCGGATGGGCGACCTGGAGCTACCAGACGCCTTCGAGTCGGTAGTCGATGGCAAGACCCTGACCTTGATGCCCGTCAGCTCCATCCCCAAGGTCTCGGCGGTCCCACAGGGAGGACCCCAAGTTGTCGAGGGAGATCCCCCCGCCGCAGTTACCGTCACTCAAACCGACGTAGCCGTTGTCACAGTCACCGAGGGCGTCGAAGAGGCGCCCCCTCTCGCGACGCCGCAACCCCCCTTCGTCGAGCCGGAGCCGGATGAAAGTGAGGAGGACCCCGAAGAGTCCCACCGCAACCCGCACCCCCAGCTAACAGATCTCGACAGGCCGATATTCGACCACTACCCTCAGGGCCTCTGCTCGGGGATAAGGTTCTACGACCAGACGAGCGACGCGTCCCCGGACGTCATGGACTGCCTGCACATCGCGCACAACATCCGCCACGACGGCCAGTGGGAAATCGACCTGTTCTTCCACCGCCACCGGCAGATCGTGCAGTACGGCGGCTGCGCCGTCGGGATTCAGGGGCGCAACAATATCTACATCGACACCACTGCGTACGTGAGCTACGAGGACGTCATCGAGATTATATACGGGTCTGTCGAGCTGTTTGGGCACTCGGGAAAGGTTGGGGCTAAGGGGTATATGGACTGTCATTACAAGTTTGGTGGGACGCGGCGGTTGTTTTGGGGGCTCTATTAGAGGGCTGGTTCCTTTTTGTCTCTGGGCTGGGAGGTTGGCTCGAGGCTATCTCCCCGTCTTAATAGTGTGTTATGTGGGATCAGAAGGGACACGGCCGGATACTAGCAACGCAGTGTGCAAGTGAGTGGCCCCGGGCAAAGCTGGTACTCCCGAAGGAGTAGAGGTGCGAAAGACTGTATTCATATTCACCTCCTATTAGATCGTCAGGCTGGTACCTTTGGCTCTGGAGAAAAGCCAACGGTGCGTCTCGGGTGCTTAATGTTGATGGGAGTCCAAGACAACAGGTTGATATACAGCTAGATAACGTCCACTCCGCCCCCTGCCTCCCTCTCGCGCACTTCTGCTCTTGTCCCTTTGCACCTTCTCGTTAGCTAATGAACTTTTAGGATGTCTATCTGGAGACACAAGGTCGGGTGGGCAAAGGAATCACCGCTATGGAGATCGAGATTGCCGGCTGGCTTACCTCTAACTGTACGACATGAGGATCTGCAGATGACTTGTTGACGAATAAAGGGGAGCAGTCTCGGCCTTATACTATATTAGCATAAGACGGTCTCAGGTTGGAGGAGGGTAGTTCGAAAGGGGATCCTGATGCCACTGGGACGAAACAGCCAAGTGGTCCAGATTTCCAATCGTTTAGAGGTGATGATGTGGGCAAACTGAGCGGTGGTTGTCCTCTGTCCTTTTCGCACCTTCTCTTTACTTCATCACCTTCTCCTTAACCCGCCTCTGTTCCTGCCGTGTTATTTCACCTCCTTCTCGCAAAGTTTCTTCACCTTCAGAGCCGTCAAGTATCTTTAAAAGACCTGGAGCTTCTTCGACTTGACAGCTGCAACTTCCCCAAACCACTACAAAGCGTTTAACATTTGCTAACGTCTATCATAACTACATCCACCTACTTCCAAGCCGTCGGTAAGTCTCTGCGCAGCGCTTCACCGCCACCTTTCTCACCGTTTTATAGAATCGAAGATGTATCTACTCAATATCATCGCTGTCCTCACGGCGGTGATTTTCACCACCTCACTGGGCTCACCGGTAGCCCACCTCTCTTCTCGAGATATATCCTACAGCGCTGCGAAGGACAGCGACCCTCTCGGTTCTACCCAAGGAAGCACTGCATCTGCTTCTCTGGACGCAGCCTCCCAACTCCCAGCTCTCTCGCCAACCACTGCAGTTGACGCCACGCCTGTCCTCGATTTCGAGGCTGAGGCCAGTCATAGCGGCATCTGGAACCTCTGCTTCCCCTCAAGCTTCGAAGATCACACCACCGCCGAGTCGCCCCCGACCATGGACTGCTTCGCCCTTGCAAATCAGGTGCTCGCCATGGGCAGCGAAGGTCACTGGACCGTCTGGTTTCATCCCTACACGGACCTGGTTAGCTATGGAGAGTGTACCTTTGGCGTCGAGGCTTGCTGCGGATCCGGTTACCAGTTCAACATTGGTAACGAAGATATTGCCCTTGCCATCTACAAGTCCATCAACAAGTTCGGAACCACGCAGAAGGTCAGTGCGAAGGGCAGCATGAAATGCGAAGGAAGGGGCCATGAGTCGACTTGGCCCTTGGTGACATGGAGTATCTACCATACCAAGACTCTCCAGTCCCGAGACGCTCCGTTCCTACCACCTCCTAACGGCACCAATGGGACTAACACCAGAACCGTTGACGCGCCGCCCGCTCCGCCTAAACCAGGCCCGTGGAATCTCTGTGGTATTTCCACCTTCGAGAACAAGAACAGCGCCAATTCACCCCTGATTGACGACTGCCTCCACCTCGCGGACGATGTCCTCGCCCTTGGCAATAAAGGGTACTGGTATGTCTTGGTCAAACCTTACAAGGCCCTCGTACACTATGGCACCTGCGTCTTTGGCCTCGAGGGCTGTTGCGGACTCGACCAGACATTCTACATTGGCAATAAGGACGTTGCCGATATAATCCGCGATTCTGTTCAGCAGTTCGGCGTCAATGGACAGATAGGGGCGAAGGGCGAGATGGGCTGTCCCTCTGGGAATAACCCGCCGACTGTGATGTGGAGTATATATCATACCAAGACTCTTGTCTCGCAAGATCACGAGGCTTTCGAACTCCTACGCCGAGACGCTTTACCACCTCCTATTAGCGACCCATCCCCCATTCTCGGCTTGTCGACAACAACCAACGAAGAGGAGGTACTGCAGGAGCTCACATTCACGGCGAGCAGCTCGTCGGACAAATGCGGACCTTCATCCTTCCGGAACCAACGCGACAATGCATCGCCGTCGATTGAAGACTGCCTCCGTATGACAGCCAACATGGCGAACGCCGGATACTGGGACGTGATGGCCACGGGACGTTTAGTCCACGTCGCAAACTCGGGCACCTGCGTCTTCAGCGTCACCGCAAAGGTCATCGACCGCGGGTTTGACGAGTTCTTCTTCGTCGGGAACCAGGATATCATCGACCTTATCAACTCGTCTGTGCAGAAGTTCGGCTCCCGCGGCAAAGTTGCGGCGCAGGGCGAGATGGAATGCATCAGCTACGCCGGCAACGACCACCGCACCCATGTGCAATGGGCCATCTACAACTCCGATACCACGCTGGGCAGCAACAGCACCGCCAACGAGACTCTGCCCTTCTTCCTCAACGAGACTCTTGCCGGTAGGTCTCTCGTCCGCAAGTCTCTCGCACCCACGTCCCTCGTCAGCTCGATCCTTCCTGCAAAGGCAGCCGCGGTCGACCCGGGGAGGCAATGCGACTACCCCAACTTCATCCCGACATTCCAGGGCGAGACAAGCCCCGACTCGCCCGTGGCGCAAAACTGCCTAGACCTCGCCGCCTCGCTGCAGCCCGACTTCTTCTGGAGCATAGACATGCGGGACCCGGAGATGAACTCAACTGACTATCACATAGTCGCGACAGAGTACACCTGCTCGTTCGGCGTCAACGTCGATTCCGATTCTTCCTCCAACTTCGGCCTGTCGACGCTCTACATCGGGGCCCAGGACATCAAGGACGCCATCGACATCGCGGTGCAGCGATTTGCCTTCCACGGTCTGGTCGGGGCGGAGGGCAGGCTGCTGTGCAGGGCAGATGGGAACTATACTGGCAAGGAAACGCCTGTCACTTTGCACTGGGCTCTCCTGAACCCGGAGTTCGCGATGGTTTAAAAGGGGGTGGGTGTTGGGACGATTTGGTTCCAGCAGGATAGCGTTTTGCTTTAAAGGATCAATGTTGGGATCTTCTGGATGACTGAGCCGTTGGGTTCATATGCAGAATGCCGTTTGGAGGAGACACGTCTTTGAGGATAGATGATCAGGATCGATGAACTAGAAACAGGAAATGCAATAACATTGGAGAGAAACACTGCTCGTGTTGTAGCTTGCGTATGTGTCCCGTGGTAAAATGTAACAACTGGTGAGGTCGGCACCAGGCGTACATGGAGGACACATGATGGGAAGTCCTACTCACTGAGACGTCCAGTGTCACTTCATGTTCCTCAAGTACAATCAGTCACACTTGACGGATCACAGAACACAGCTAATAACTCGAAGAAAAAGGGTATTGTATTCAAAATCCAAAAACTACGCCCCTATATGTACCCAGCGTCATCAATATCCGCCCAACCAAGAAGCGAATACTCAAATCGTTACTTGTTTCGATTTTCCCTTCGTGAAAGTGTAATTACATTAAGTTCGGTGTCGTCGTCCCACTTATGCATCCAGTCTTTATATATGTCTCATCCTCTCCACATACATCTCTCTACAACAGGAACACGGCCATCACCAAACTCGAGATGAGCCACTCGAGGCCGTAGGTCGCCTTCTTGGCCGCCGCGGCGGTTTGTATCACCGACGGCGAGGAGGTGCCGGTGGTGGTGGTGTTCCCGACGACTGCTGGGGACGTGGTGGATGGCGACGACTGCACGGAGGATTGGATGGAGGATATGACGGAGGAGAGGGCCGAGGAAGCGGAGGACACGGCGGAGGATATGGCCGAGCTCTCGGAGGACACGGGTGGTGGTGGTGGGGGCGGGTTCGCAGCGGTGCTTGTTGTGGGTGTCGGGGCAGCTGGGACGTTGACGCTGCTCGTTTGCGTGCCGGTGATTCCGACCTGGGTGATGGTTGCCGTGGCCACGGGCGTGCCGTTAGAGTAGTACACCACCAGCAGGACGCCAACTTCAGGTGCGGAGGTAGGTGGAGGTGTGGGTGCCGCAGTGATGGTGACTGGTGGCGGGATGACAGTCGTGGGCTGCACGAGGGGGCCCGTGACGGTGGGTACGGCATATGGCGGGTCGAAGAGACCGAAGCGGCCGCAGGCGTTGCAGGGGTAGGCCCAGCTGCTGACTTGCTTGGGCGCGGCGAGGATGGGGTCGCAGGCTGCGTCGACCATGGTCACGATGGCGGTCGGGTCGGCGGTGCGGGGGCAGTTGGTGCCCAGGTCGCCGAGGTTCAGCTGGCTGGTCGAGCCGGTGCCGTTGGCGATGGTCGAGACTTCGTACAGCTCGAGGGGGAGGATCCAGTGTGAGGTTGAGGGGCCGGCGGGCTGGCCAAGGGTGTTGATTCCGCGGGCAGAGGGGATGTACATGTAGACTGATGGGGAGGTGCTGGGATCATGTTAGGATGGGCTGAAAATCGATTGGTGTGATGGGAGATATGTTACTTACAAGGTATAGCCCAGGCTCTCGTCAACATAGGTAGTAGGGTATGAGTATGGCCTGTTTGTTGGCCAGTAGTAGAGGTTGACCGTCTCGGCCGAACTGTTGACATGTTAGCACGCGGTCTATGGCCAAACACGCGTCTATTCCAAAACTCACATGCTGCAGGACTTCGGACATGGCTCGTAGGTGGTTGAGAAGAGAGTTGTGGTCGTCGTTGTAGATGTTGTGATAGTAGTCTACGCTCATCGTTAGCTTTGTATCATCCCCTCTGCGAATCCAACTCAATAGGAGAACCTACAGAATCCGTGCCGGTCGTCGTCACAGTCACACCAGTCGTTCCAGTTGTCGTAACGGTGGTGTCCGTCGTTCCCGTGGTTGTCACTGTAGTGTCGGTGGTGCCAGTTGTTGTTACTGTCACCGCCGTGGTCCCGGTCGTCGTCACAGTTGTGTCTGTGGTTCCGGTTGTTGTTACCGTCGTTGAAGCAGTCCCGGTCGTAGTGACAGTTGTCGAGTTTGTCAATGTTGTTGACTCCGTTGCCGTCTCTGTTACGTTGACTGTGAAATGAAGTGTTGTGGTCGTGAATTCGGTGAAGCGGAGTGTGTTTGTTGTGTATTCTGTCACATACGCGACCACCGTGCTGGTGGTGGTGCTGTCGACGGTGATATCGAGAACATGTGTCACTGGAACAGTCTTCTCTACTATCACTGTTGTTTTGTTGTAGACTGTGACATTCGCCGTACATGCTGGGTCCACGACAGTTGTAGCCTTAGCATGGCGGTCTACGAGTTCCCCTGTGATGTTGTTAGCTTCATGAGCCAAGTTGCTTCAGAATGTGTCACTCCAGATGGAATGTTGTGAGACCAGGCACGAACATACCATCGGCTAGCGACCCTTTGAGACATAGGGCCATCAACCCCAGGGACTTCCACATGCTTAACGGCGACATCGTGGCGAGTGGGCTCTTGTCTATTCCTAACAGCCAAGTTGGAATCGAACGAGTGTAGAGCAACGAGAGTAGGTTTAACAACGAGTGTTATTGATGAAGCGCAACTTAAGCGAAAAGAAGCTCTTGACAAGCAGAGAAGACCCTAAGAGAGACTAGAAATATGGGTAGTGCCCGGTTGATATTGCTGCAGGCGTGGCCATGGATGCATGGATGGCAACCAGTGACGGCAACACACCAACACACTGCCAGGACAACCTACACGTACCGACTGTTCCCAATTCCTGGTTCTGCATCTTGTCCGTACCTTGTTTGGATGCTGTCATGTCCAGCCATACTCCACCACCCCAGACCGGGGGAGAGCTGCCAAAACAACACTAGCACTTGACAGGGGTCCTTAAAGGGACAGGAACTTCCCGCTCACTCGATCTGATTGGCTGATGTGGGTGAGCAGACCAGGGGTAGACAACGGTTATAGCTGCGAGGTGACGTCTGTCAACGCCTCTGGGCCATAAACTTGGGCATTGCACTGCTTCTGGGCAACCAGTGAACCACAGCAGTGACAGCACACATGGCAAAGTCTTCTGCAGTCATGTCAATCTCCCTGGCAGTGCAACTGCAGGAACACCGCTGGCGCCCGCATTGGCTGGGAGCAAGTGCTCCGCTCTCGACTCCGCCGGCCATTCTCATCACCCGTGGTCGCATCGAGAAGTTGATAGGCAGTTTTCGACGTCATGATTCCGCTGGTCCTCATCTTGGCTATTGTGAACCGGATATGAGCACAACCATGGCCGCCACCGCGCCGGCGAGGATGGAGATGGGAGAATTTTCAATAAAAGATCCAGTCACTGGAAGTCCTGTGGCTTACACTAAGAGCCTTGAATTTATTATACTATAATTCCTTGTGAAAGCAAATGTGCTTCTAGACTCCTGCGGTACCTTTGCGTACTTACACTTACACATATATCACCCAAGATGCGCTCCGCTGCGATAATATGTGCCCTGGCAGCCTTCGTCGAGAGCTCACTGTCTGATGATACACCCAAGCCACTCTCAATACCTGCAAGTCAGTACTTCGAGGGCAATGACGGACCATGGAGCACCTTCGATCTTCGAGTTGGCACCCCGGAGCAGTACGTGAGAGTGCTTGTGTCGACAGCATCTCCCCAAACTATGGTTGTCTATTCAGAAGGCGGCTGTCAGACATCTGTGTTCCCTTCGGCGCCTCAGGATTGCCCAGTGTCGAGGGGAAAGCTGTTCAACTTCAACCAGTCTTCAACATGGAAGGATTTGGGAATCTACGGGATCAATGGCGACGGAGTCGGTCTCGAAGCGAATTTGGGATATAGCCAGACGGTCGAATTTGGTCTGGACAAGCTGGGACTGGGCCTGAATGGGCCAAGTCTGGAGAACCAGGTCGTCGCGGCCTTTGCCAATCCCGCACCGTTCTACCTAGGCGTACTGGGACTGAACAATCAGCCGGTGAACTTGACTACCCTGGGCAACTCCTCGGCGCCAACCCTCATCCAGACCCTCAAGGACCAAAAGAAGATCCCCAGCGTGAGCTGGAGTTACACAGCCGGTGCCAAATACCGCCTGAAGACGGTCTATGGCCAGCTCATCTTCTCGGGCTATGACACATCGCGGTTCAGGGAGAACTCCGTGTCTTTCACCATGGCCGAAGATGTCACTCGTGATCTCGTTGTCAGCCTCCAGTCCATCAGCTACAGTGGCTCGACCTCTGCCACTATCCTCAAAACTCCTATCGACATATACATCGATTCGACGGATCCGAACCTCTGGCTGCCAGATGAGGCCGTCGACGCCTTTGAGCAGGCCTTCGGACTGACACTCGACAGCGCGAGTGGCTTGTACCTGATCAATGATACACATCACAATGACCTGCTCAATTCCAACGCGGAGGTGACGTTCAGACTGTCTGACGTCAAGTCGGGGGGCGATACCGTGGCTATCACCCTCCCATACCAGGCGTTCGACCTCCAGGAGGAGCCTCCACTGGTGACCACCAACAGCAGCTATTTCCCCCTGAAGCGCGCAAACAGCTCGGCACAGTACACTCTCGGACGGGTTTTCCTTCAAGAAGCGTAAGTCCTTGGCGTGTTGCTTTCTTCCAAGAGAATTGGGACTGACTCCGCATAGTTACCTCTCCGCCGACTATGAGCGCAAGGTCTTCAACGTCTCAGCCTGCGTGTGGAACGAGGGAGCCGACGAGAACATTGTGGCCATCACATCCAAGGATGACCCTGCCGACCCGGCCTCGAGCGGCGACCCATCTCCATCATCCTCGGGTTCGAAGAAAAAGCTTGGTGGGGGAGCAATCACCGGTATCGTGATCGGAGCTGTGGCCGCCGTCCTCCTCGCCATCGGTCTGGCATTCTGCATCCTCCGGAAACGGAGAAAGTGGCTCAGCCAGGGTTTCGCAAAGACGATCACCACACCCGAGCCTGACGAGTCGGTCCTCAAGGGTCCCGTCTTCAACTCCGGAACTCAGTCTTCGGCGACGGCCACGAACTCTTCGCCATTCTCAGCCGCAGATATGGCCGCCGTACCGAGGTCGACGGCCGAGTACTCCCGATCGGGAGCAGATACTCCGGCTCGAACCGTCACGAACGAGGGGAGTGCCGCGGGCGGGTCGACAGTTGAGCTCGACGGACGTGACACTCTCGTCCGGCCGAATACGGAACTCGACGGGACAGAGATACGGCCAGTGGCCAAGAATCCTGGGGTATACGAGCTGCCGGGCACGGAAGTTGCTGGCGGTGAGCAGAACAGGGATTTTGTGAGGGATGGGACGCCTTCTTCCAGGGCGGGCTCGTCGCCGTCTAACGACTCGAGAGACGGAACTGATTATTCTCCGCACGGGACATATGTGTCAACGCTAGGCACGACGTGGGAGAGAGATGAGAATCAGAGGGGAAACCATGAGCTTGTGTCTCCTACGACACCGCGTCATGGACACGGCCATGGACCGAGGGCGTTCTGAGTTTGAATCCGTGATACCACATAACGATATAATGCAAGAAAAGGGGCGCATATACACGATGGAAGGGAAAACGATGTACAACAAACTCTAATAGTCGATTTTAGGATACCAATTTCGATTCATTTATGCTGCGAAGACCATCGTCGTCGTCGTGTGGAGATCATGAAGATGACTGCCGGGGGAGAGCTGGACCGTGCGCAAGCAGGCGTAGCTCAGTTAGGACTAGCGCTGGCGCTATCTCACGGTCGTCTGAGCTTCCTTCAGCTCCCTGAACAACTGGGGGAACTTTCAATCTTCGTACGTTCGTATTTCTTCCTTCAGTGTTGGATACCTACTCTTCTTCTTTATTCTCCCTCATTTCCAAGTCGATACCCTTCCACAGGATATCACCACGGTCGAAGCAGGTATGCGTCTAGTTTCATACATTGTTGTTTGACGCTCTTTCGAGCAGTCGTCACAAGCAGTCGTTGGCTCCCCAAGCGGGTCTCAAATGCGGTCTCTCCAGTCAAGCACATTCCGCTCGTCTCGTACCCGCAGGCTTGAGACATAGCACAAAGCTTGTCTGCGATGGAGAAACGGTCCAGACCTGGGGGATGATGGGGATGATGCAGGGTCTCACGTCAAGCAGTCACGACTTGCATTCCATCCCTTCTCCTTCTCAACTTCAACTCACCTTTGACTTCGCCGCGGACAGCTAGCTAACATCGGCAAACCTCCAGCTCGCAGTCAAACCTCGCAGCAGATCTGATCATCTAAAGCATCCTTAACCCCCCACAGTCAAGATGCCTGGTGTTCGTAAGTTTATCGGACGATCGTGCGAGGTGGTATTCAGATGGGATAGAGAACTGACTTTGTCCTGTCGCAACAGCTCTCGACGCTCTGGACAACCTCAAGGGGAAGTTCAAGAGCATCTTCGGCAAGAAGAAGCCCAAGAAGGAGGCTGACGCGGCCACCGCTCCCACGGCCACAGCCGCAGCTCCTGCGACCGAGCCCACCAAGACCGAAGCTCCCGCTGCTGCTCCGGCTGGTACGATCTACCTATCAGCCCCGTCACAGACACTGGACATACTAACGTGCGTCAACAGCCGAGCCAGCCACCGCTCCCGCGACTACCGAAGCTCCCAAGGCAGAGACCAAACCCGCCGAGGCCGCTCCAGCAGCTGGTTTGTCACCCTCCACCCTTCTTCCACTTACAACCCACGGTCTAACATTACCCCTCCTGCCAGCTGCAGCCACGACCTCGACCGAAGAAGCCGCCGCGAAAGCCGCAGCTGACCCCACCAAGGCCGCGGCCCCGACCGCCGCTGCTCCCGCTGAGACGACCAAGGCCGGCGCCGTCGAGGCCACCGGACCCGCCATCGAGGCTACCCCCGCTGCCACCGAGACCGCTCCGGCCGCGGCCGCTCCTGCTGCCGAGGAGAAGAAGGGGGAGACCACGACCGAGGCGGCCCCGGCTGCCGGTGTCCATGCTCCTGCTGGCGAGGCTACTGCTACTCCTGCTGCCCCTGCTGCCCCCGCTGCCGAGACGAAGTAGTACTCTCGTCTTTTCGGTCGGAAGAAGTAGAGTGGGCAAGCAGAAGATGTGTTGAGAGAGGGTCTCGTTATAGCGTGATGTACACGGTGTGATGTGCTTGGCTGTTTCTTTTCTGCGAAGGATACCAAGGCGGCACCCATGTTGAGCTCGGGGAGAGAGGTGCCGGCTGGGAGCAGGCATATTTGCTGGTTATCTTCTGGCCGCGCACTGATCTCACGACCACGTGGAGTGCTTGCTGTTTTGCTATTTTTGACATTGATCGATACCCTAATGCAGAAGATATGTTGTGCTCCGCTGGATCATTTGAATTGACAGACCGTTCTTCATACAGGTCACTTCGCAACTGTGATGTGTCCCCCCCTCCAATTCCAGACCGGATCTCTGCCTCCAATGTGGGTATCATGATATAAATCTGACTCTAAATCCGAGTTCAAAGACCTTCTCCTGGAATGTCTGTGCATGATTGCTTCTCTTCGCATGATCCTCCTCATTGCCCTTTTGCCTCGGGGTCCGGTCCCGGCCGCTCCGGCATCGAAACCGGACCTCGAGGCACAGCTCCCGGCATCCGCGTCACCGGCATCCTCATCCCCGGGCCCGGCATCTGCGTCCCCGTCGGCCTCGGCGTCGCTCCCGGCATCCCCACCCCTCCCGGTCTTGGAAAAGCCCCCATCCCCGGCTGCGCCCCCTGAGCCCAAGGCGCCTGCGTGCCCACCATAGGCATAGCACCAGCCTGCGCACTCCCACCCCCACCCCCACCCACGGCCTGCGCCTTCATCGCCCCCTCCCTCACCGCCTCGGGCACATCGTCCGCGAACTCCCAGCTAAACAGGCTCCCGAACGGGAAATGCTGCACGACAGGGAACTTCCCCAGCACCTCGGCCAGGAACATCTTGATCATACCCTTATTGATCTTGCCCCACCCGTCCTTGATGCCGCTGACGTTGTACAGCACGGGGCTGTGCTCCCAGAAGGGGCCCTTCTTGACGTCGTTGATGAAGCCGATGGCGGAGAAGTACATGTTGTCCCCTCTAAAGTCCTCGACGCGGCCGGCGTTGCACACGTCCGCCGGTTTTGGGGCGCCACGGACGGAGCCCTCTTGCGGCATCGGCTCCGTAGGGGAGGAGCAGGGGATGGGACGGGTTAGTTGGGCGCTGCCGAAGATGTAGGGGAGGAAGAAGTGGTCGTCCAGACCCCAGACGCCGTGGGAGCCGGCCGGCTCGAGGGTGTAGGTTAAGGTTAGGCGGCGGATGAGGTTGAGGTAGCTTGGTGAGTTTGTTAGTCTCGTGGAGTCTGTGGGGGGGTCTTAGGGGTTGGCTCACGGTTCAAATACGCCAAAGACGATGCTCCGCTCGATATCGCCCTCGCGACCATTGTCCCCATCCTTAAAGCCTCCTAGCTTCCACAGACAACCGAGGAAAGCGAGGAAGCTCAACTCGTGCCCCGTTCCGTAGTCTAACCTCGTGGAGCTCCCGAACCCGCCCAAGAAATAAGCCCTCAACTCAACAAAAGGACTGACCTCGCCAGCGTAGGGGAAGTCCTGCACTTGCTCCGGCAGGAACTCCTTCAGCAGCCCGTCCACCCTCTCCTCCAACAGCTTGTGCCATGTCCTGAAGCTGGCGTTGCCGAACCGCCGCGGCTCCTTGCTGGGCGGGACCTCGTCGATGATTGACTTGAGCTTCTCTAGCAGTGCCTGTAGCTGTTTCACCGACTGGGGGTCGCCCCGCTTTGAGTTGATGGTGAACGTCTCCGCCGGACCAGCCTTTGCGGGGGTTTTGAGAGTATCTGGGGGCTTCATTGTCGAGGATGTGTCTCCCGGTGTTGGTGATGATGATGATTGTGCTGTGTCTGATGAAGCCTCTCCTTCGGCCGGTTTTGGTGCCGTAGTAGTTCGGGGACATAGAGCCCGGTTGAGCTGGAGGATGAACTGTCCGATATCGTTGAATCCCTTCGTGTATTTGAAGCGCTCCATGTCGTCTTCCGTGAGTATGCATTTCTTTGGTTCCTTGAACTCGCGGGGCCCAGACCCATCGAGGACCTCGAGTTGAGGAGCGGCTGCGCTCATGGTGAGCGAGTCCGTGTTATGAAGCGAGGAGGAGTTCTTCTGGAAGCAATGGGCAAGCTGGACCTGAATAGAGGCAGTTTGTACGTGAAGCTGTAGCGTGTATTTCTTGATATTCTGAGCAAGCTGCGTTGATGTTTGAATGTGTTTGTAACAGTTTGCTTGGAGGAATGCTTCCCTTGCCCCGCTGTCCTCAGCGTCTGGCCAATAACAACCCTAACCCTTAAATAATCCGCTACAGATTGACATTTATTTGAGACAAATGAACCATTTTGTTTCCGTGCTAGGAACCTAGGTCGTATCTTCGGTACGTTTCAAGGGTCTAGCACCAAGCAGCACGGCAAGGACTTTACTCTGTGGCTGAACGACAAAGGTCGATGTAGACGTTACACAGTAAACTGGCATTAGATGGGCTACCCTAGACTCGAGCGTTCCCTACGGATCCACCTCGTCTACAAAGGTAACCCCAGACCAAAACCTTTCGAGACTCAATCTAAACACATACCTAACCTCCATCTATACTGAGGCAGTCTAATCACTACGTACAACGCCTTCGCATCATGGGCAAACAAGAAAAGTCGAAAGCCAAGCAAAATCCCAACACAAGGCCAAAGCCGACACCACAACCTAATCCGGAACCACCACCACCACCACAACTCCTACCACCACTCCCCTACCCAGTCCCCATTAACTGGCCCCCCTCCCTCCCCTACTTAAAAACCCCTTCCTACTCCCCCTCTCTCACCCCAACCCACCTCGCAGCCCTCCGCACCCCGCCACCACCACCAGCAGACCCCCTCCCCACCTACCCCCTTCCCCCGGGTCCCTCACGCTCAGTCCTAATCCGCCCCATCACCAACCCCTCCCACCCAGCGCACCTCCAAAGCGGCCTCTTCGCCGCCCGCGACCTACGCCCAGGGGAAATGATAGTCCCCTACCTCGGCCTGGTACACTCTGGCTCCGCAGAAGCGGACCCGAAATCGGACTACGACCTCTGGCTCGACCGGGACGGGGACGTGGCCGTCGACGCCGCGGAGATGGGCAACGAGGCGCGGTTCGTCAATGACTATCGGGGGGTACCCGGGGTGGTGCAGAAGGCGAACGCCGAGTTCAGGGATGTCTGGTGGGAGGATTTGGGGGAGAGGGGGATGGCGGTCTTTGTCCTGCCCGCTGGGAAGAGGGCCGTGGGGAGGGCGAGGACAGTTGGTGTGGGACGGGGGGAGGAGATCCTCGTTAGTTATGGGAAGGGGTTTTGGGATGGGAGGTTGAAGCAGCAGGAGGAGCAAACGGAGGAAGGGGAAACGGAGGAGGTGGAGGAGGAGGAGGAGACTATGGTTGAGGGGAGGGTGGAAGAGCAGCCTGATGTTGAAGGGGATCCGAAGTCTAGCTAATGCGGCCGGATGGCTGAATTGGGACGCTGGATGAGACACAATGCCTGCGCCAGATCTGACTGTTCTGTGCCTCTATAACAAGCGCCACACCATCATTATGAGTAAGTATCTTGCCCCTCTATTCCCTGGTATTATTCCTCCTCTGTCTATGCCGCTGTCCCAATTATGCTGCGTCCGTCTAATTGCGTTCAGCGAACTGAGTCGCTTGCCGCTCCGTCCCAACCAGCCCTAGAGTCTATTCCGTAGCTAACGTCCGCCGTATGTGCAGCACCTCTCATGTACCCCTGCCGGCTAGGGTCGCTATTCGGTAGCCCCTTCTGCCAGCCGTCGTCATGTCCGCGTTCTCGTGTTCTCCGGATGTCCCGGAAACGCCAATCATTCCATGCCGGCTCTGACCTGGCAGAGCGCTGGTCGCCGAAGTCCGCTGCCGCCCTTGGATTCGGCCAGCCTCATACCATACTCATCCCCCAATCAAACTTAGTTTCCCGTTGCACCGTTCACCACCGGATGCCCTTCTCAGCCATCTCCTTGCGCCGCCGTAGCTGCCTTCGCCGCATAACGTACGCCCCGATGACGATGATGAGGATGCCCACGGCGACAGAACCGATGGTGATGCCGCTAGTCTGGCCCGCCGTGAGGCGTTTGGCGAGAGCGTGTTCCATCCTCGAGACGAGCGCCGGTTGTTGTGGCACGGAGAGGTGTATCTCCTGCAGCGCCTCTTTTGCCGTCTCTGGGACGATCATTGCTGTTGCTAGAAGGGACAGTTAGTATGGAACGAGACTCCGGTCGTAGTACTGAGGGATGTCCTTACTGTTGTGTGGAATTGGTGTCTATCTGGGGTGAGTTCGTTATATCAAGGGCGATAACATGCGCCGGCTGTGAGCACTTCAGGTTGTCGCCGTGGAGGAATGGAATGCATCAAGCTGAAAAGATCCAGATGAGGGCAAGAGACAAAGCAATGGCTCATGGAAAAGATCACAAATAAGCGCATCAACGAGCGAATCAACAAACGAGTGAATGCTCAAACAGACAAATGCATAAGAAACGACCTTTCAGTTCATCGAGACGCAGACCAGACGGCAACAACTTGGGATGCGGATTTCTTGGCAATTCGCCAGAAGACGTTGTTTATCTTCCGTATCCTCAGTGCCCCATTGCGCTATATTCCAGTGGCAGGGTTACCCCTGGCGTCAGAAACAGGGAAAATTTCCACGATAGTCGGTCTTTCCCAGTGGCCGAGAAGTTGACAAAGTCCACTATTTCGAGATATCGTCATTGAAGATGACCAAGTGGAGAGCGCGTCAGCTCGCTAGCCAGGGGCAGTGTTTCTTGATGGGAACGGCACCGTTGCAGTGCCTAGCTCGCGGCTAACCAAAGTTTGCTGGACTACTACTCTACCATAAATCCTCCTCCGGTATCGTCATCGTCCACCAAGAAACCGCCGCCTCCGTCCTCATCCTCGATGAAGTCCATTTCCTCCGTGACATCGCTAACTGCGCCGTCGAAGTCCATATGCTCCTCCTGATCAGCAGCAGCGACACCCTTGCCCTTCTCCTCCCGCGTAAATCCCCCTGCCTCATCCTCATCCTCATCCTCGTCGCCATCACCATCCTTAACCTTTCTCTGCTCAAGCAGGCTTTGACGAGCATCCCCCTCATCAGGATCAACATTAGCCCAAATCCTCTCCCTAATCCGCAACCCCATGAGAAACACCTTCCACCACCGAAGCGCGACCCTCGCCTTCCTCTCCTTCTCCGCCTCGGCCTCCAGGTCCTCCATCCCCGCAACGACGGCCTTCACGGCCTCCTCCGCCTCGGCCGGCACCACCACGCCGCTCAGCACCGCCGTGCCCTTCTTCCCGTGAAACTTGAACCCCGTCAGCGCGGGCGCGTAGTCCACTCCCAAGATGTGTGCCGCATGCGCCGCCCGCTCGTGCAGCACGTGCGCGCCTCCCGGCGGCACCATGCTCGGCACGTAGACGTCGACGTTGCCGAACTTGTTCTTCGGCACCCGGCCGTTGCGCACGGGGTCGGGGACGTAGAGCTCCGTCTGCTCGTACATGTAGATCGGAGTGCCGTCTTTGACGAGCTCCTCACCGAAGAGTCCGACCTTATCTGGGTCGAGGTCGCCCGCGTCCTCCTCCTGCTCCGACTCCTCGTCATCCCACTTGCCCCTGCGTATCTTTCTCTTGGGCAGTACCTTGACCGGCTCCTCGCCCGGCTGCACCACCCTCCCAAGTCGGTACCATTTATCCCTACTCCTCGCGATGCGCACGTCTTTCCGTCTGTAAATCCTCTCCAAGGGGCCTTTACTCCCCGCTCCAACCGTGCCGGCCGGCTGTGCACCCGGAACAAGAACTTCATGCCTTCGTAGATGCCGTTCCAGCGCATAAACAGGATGATCCTTGAAATCTGCCACATTCGTCGGCATTGGCTCCCGCGCCTCCAGCGCTGCAAGCTCATTATCTTCAATCTGATCGAGATCTTCAGGATAAACCTTCTTGAACCTCCTCATCGTGCGCCGCCACCACCTCTCCCCTGGTGAGCGGGCCCCAGTAATATTGGCATCCGTCGGCGGACTCAGGCCGTCGACGCGCATCCTCCTCGTCTTGGAGTTGTAGGCCTTGGCGTATCGACGAGTGACGTCTTTGGCGCTGCCGTCGGCTTCGAATCCGATGGCGTATGTGAGGCAGTTCTCCCTGTCCGAGGCGGGCGGTTCGAGAGCGCGCGGCTTCCATTGCGTGCAGGTTACAAGCGGGTCAACGGGCTGCCATTTCTGGTAGGCAGTGTCGAGGACTTCGACCCAGTAGATCGGGAAGGGGGATTCGCCTTTTATGCGTTTTGCTGGTGGTGGACTGGCGACTGTCACGGGCGATGGAGTGTAGGACATGGAGGGGATGTTGTAGCCCGCCGCATTGGGGTGGCCTAGGCGCCGGCGAGAGGAAGGCATCCCGGTTTCGGGTGCGGGTGATGCTGTGTAATGCTCGTAGGCAGCCCTCATACGTTCCGCTGCTGACGGTGTTTTGGCTGCTGCGGGAATCTTCCTTTGCCTCGGCATAGTGGGAGCAGTCGCTACACAGGCCAGAGGCTGGAGCGAGCAGGCCAGCCGTGTAGTGACGCCCGCACAGCGAAGCAAAGCACAAAATAGTTGTGCGCCAACATCTCTTGACCCCTTCAGCGTCTTCGCTGCGTCGAGGAAGTCGCTCTTTTCAAGCGTCGATTCGATATCATCTGGTAGCTCGTAGTCCCGTAGTTGCTCCGGGTCTTCAGCCCACAGAGCTCTGCGCATCCCGCGCTCTGTGATGGTATACTTCGTTTTGAAGGTCATCGCAAGCTCCAGCAAACCCTTCTTCAGGGACTCACTCCGTCCGAACTGCGACTGGCTGCTCGGTGGATTCAGAAACTTGGCCACCTTGGCCGTCAGGAGCGGTCGCAAAGCCGCCTGCACTTCTGGGTCGTTGCACCACCGGTTGCGCATTGAGGCATGGCACAAGAGGCAAAGGACATGCACCTTGTGCACATGAACACGCCGCTCTTTCTCCTCCTTGGTCACAGGTTTCCGTCTGTCAACCACTCGTTTTGCCGGAGCCATCGCGGCTTGCTGGGTGGTGAGGTTGAGGCTCAGTTCCTGGGGTGGTTCGTCGGCCGTTCCGGGACCGACCAGGTCTAAGGCGCCGAAGTCGACATCCTCGACCTGTATCTCCTCCTCATCTTCCTCCTCTTCGTCTTCCGAGTCCCGCAGCATAGTCTGGACATTAGCCGCCGGCAGGGGAACGTCTTCAAATTCGATGTCCTCCTCCTCCTCAGCACCGTCATGGTCAACGGCGTCCTCCTCCACCTTTCGGCGAGCCACCTTCTCGGGCCTTTCACCAGGCCGTCTTCTCTTCAACGGCCGCTCCTGCAATTCATTTGAGGCCTGCCGTGGTTTTGAGGAGCTCGCGCCGGCCTCAGCCAGCATTTGGCGGTAGACGGTCGGGACGACGTCATTGCCGGATCCGCGTAATCTCGAGCTCACGCGCCGGCCACCATTATCACCGGATGCAGGTCGCTTTTTACCGGCCATTTGATCGAGGTGAAAGAATCGTATCGCGAACCATCGTCGACTGTCTGGACGGTTCACTGAAATGGGGAAAGGAGAGGCTGGTACCCCGATGATGGCGTTCGGGAACTTGGTCAAGATATCGCGAAAGCACGTGGGGTGTTTTAGGCAGATCAAACGGCGAATGACTAATCAATCTTGGCATCTTGGCATGTCCCAGGTGAACTACTTCACCGAGCACACCCCTACGTCGCCGGTAAAAGCGAAATGGCGCGTATTCACGGTCTTCCACTGGTCTTAAACCAATTGGTGTAAATAGAAACTCTGTATCAGAAGCCATAGGGTATCAATGCCGGTAACGCCGTCCCAAATGCAGCTCCAAACCAACGACAATGGTCGTAAAGTCGTGGTCCTGTCGTCCATCAATCATCAGAGTCGTAATTAACCAGCCCTATCATTGTAGGAGCTTTGGCGGGCGGCACCGCTTCCACGGTGTCTTCCAGTGCCGCAGGAGCCCCAGGCTCTGCCTCTGCCCCTGCCGCTCGTTTCCTCTTCAAGCCAGGCAGGAGTGGTGTCGGTGACCTAGTCGTATTCGTGCCGAACTCCAAAAACGGGTCCCTCGCCGCTCTCGTGTTACCGACGATCTCGCTGACAAGATTCTCCCGTCTTTTCGTAGCCATAATCTCAGACTTGAGCTGCCTCTTCGGCTTGCTCTTGCTTTTGCTCTCCTTGCTCTCCTTCTTCCTCCCGCCCGACTCTCCCTCTGGTTTCTTCCCCGCGTCAAACAGAGGCTTTGCAAGAGCCCTATCAACACCCTTGCCATCCTCCCCATCCCCTCCAAAATCCACCAATTTCGCCCGCACCCCATCCTCCTCAACCTCATCCACAAGCTCAAACTCCTCCCCCAGCCCCAACCGCCCTTTAATCTCCTCCCCCTTCCTCCCCTCCGCCTCCCTCTTCTTCCGTCCCACCCTAAACTGCGCCCTCAACCTTCTATTCCTCTCATACGGGTCCTCCCAGACCTTAGCTCCCTCCTCCAGCTCCTCAATCCTCACCTTCCCCCTCTCCGCCACCGCCCGGTCCTCAATCGTCTTCTCCAGATTCTTAAACGCCGCCTCCCTCAAATCCCTCCTCTCCCCCTCCGTCACAATCTCTACCCCACCTCCTTCCCTATTCCCCTTCACCAAACTCTCCTCGTCAGCCCCCAAGTCCCTCTTCCGCGCCCCGCTCACGACGACATACGCCGTATTCTTCGGGTCGGTCCGTATCTCGATCTCCCCCCCGCAAGCGGGATGGCGCATGCGGAAGCTGAAGATCGGGGAAGAGAAGTAATTGCCAACTTTGCTCTTAACGGCGTTGAAGCGCACGCCCTGACCGATGATGGTGGGTTTCGGACAGGTGGCGCACCAGACCGCGAAGGGCATCTCGAAGCGGACTGTTTGCTTGCCGCTGGCGGACATGCCGGGGGGTCGCTTCTTGTGTAGAGAGTTGCCGGATACGAGGCCTTCTTGGTCCGGCGGGACGTACCGCCCCATGTTGAAGCCCTGCATTGCGGCGGTTGCGGTGAGTGGTTAAGTGGGAGGAGGGTTGTCGGGTGATGAAAGAGGTCGAGGGTTCGGTGCGATTCGCTTCGTGGCGGCAATTTGTCGGGTCAGTGAGACTCCCAATGTGACATATTTGTCGAAGAAACGCGTCTGTGCTCGAGGCGATAAACTCGCTCCGCGCGTGTCGCTGGCAGCTAGAAATGTGCTCGAGAAGGAGGAAAGAGAGGAAGATGACGCTGCGCGCCAGACAAAAGTTAGATAACAACCCTTATCGCGCGCTATACACACTGTACTATTTTCGGCCATCTAAACCCTAACCCTCCATAGCATTTCTTTACCCTCCCCGTTTGTTGAACACTGAATTCACGTTCCTCCCAATGGTTAACACAGTCATCGGATATCTCACTCGTCTCGTTTGCTTTACTAGAAGGCCGTTGGAGATTATTCATTGTTACTATGAGGTCTGTGTTTTTCCCCTACCATGTATCTTTGTATCGGTCGGCTTCAGGCGGCACCCAAGCCGTCAGTGACGCCATCCACCCGGCATTCTCTGTATCTAGACTCCATCCCTGATACCTACTCCTCCAGCTACTGTCCCTCAGCCTTCATAGGCGTCCGATCGGTATAAGGATCGAACCCGACCCTCCGCTTCGTCTCCTTCCGCACCTTCCACCTCTCCTCCCCCTTCAGGCCCGTGGTGCTCGTCTCCTCGAGGAAGAAATTCAGAATGTGGTCCGGGATGGCCAGGTGCGAGTTCTGCTGGAACTCCTGCAGGCTCGTCAGGCGGATCATCATCTCCAGCAGCGACAGCGTCGAGGCGACTTTGCGGAAGGGAGAGCGCGCGACGAACGACTCGGTACTGTCGATCAAAGACGCTGTGTCCACCTCGTCGAGATTCTGGTTCGGCTGCCAGCGCTTGGCGACTTGGGGCGAGGAAAAGGATGAGGACGATGGGGAGGGGCAGATGCTGATGTTCTGCATCTGCTCGAGGAGGCGGTTGTCGACTTGCGGCGGCATGCCGTGACGGCCTGCTTTCATTATGGCTAGTTTGTTGGGCGTGCCGTTGGCGGAGTCTCCGTTGTAGGTGTCGCGGACGTTGTCGTCGTCATCCGAATCGGAGCCCGAATCCGAGTCGTCGTCGTCGTCTTCTTCGTAAACTTCCAAGGCGAGCCATTCCTGGTCCAGGTGCTGAGGGAACTCCCACTTCAGCTTGTCCTGAGCGTCAGGCTCTTCCCTGGCAGTATCGAAGCGCTCGCTATCCTCGAACAGCTGTCGGTCGATCTCGGACTGGTCATCGTCATCGACGTCGCTCTCCTCCGAGCCAGGCCCCTCCACGTGCCCGTTGATAACCGCAGGCTCTTCCTCAGCCCATTGCCTCCTTCGCTCCAGCGGCGACACTGCCGTTTTATCCCTCTTCAACAGGAGCACGGGGTTATTCTCCGTCTCGCTCCCGATGTTCAGCAACCTCCCAGTGTTAGTGTAGAAGATCTTCGATATCTGGTGAATCGGCACGGACTCCCTGATGCCAGCAACGGGGATGTTATCGAACCGCTGCTGTTGCCTCTCCGTTCCTCCTTCCTCCTCGTCGTGCAGGCGTCCGTCGTCCAGATCCTCGATTACCTCCAAATGGTAGGAGTACTCGATCGGTGCTGCGAAGGCGGCTCGCGTTGTTTCCGGTGACGGTGGTGAGGTGTAGCCGGCCGCGTTGTCTGGGCAGTATCCCTTCTTACGGTCAAATGCCCAGGCCGGTGGCGTGCGGACGAGACGGATGCGGGCTTTGTGCATGACTTCCTGCCAGATTGGCTTGCGGTCCCTCACGCCTAGTCCATACGGCTCCTCGTCCTGCGTCTCTTTGCTGACCAGGCTCTGGGGTGTCTTGGGTGTCACGGGGAGCTTGCTTGCCTTCCAGTCCCCATTCGTCTGGGATTGTCTCGAACTGTGGTGACCCACAAAGAGCATGTAGAGCGACAGCGTGAACGACGAGCCGATCTGGACCGGCACTGTTGGGTTGCTGGCAAATAGGCAGTCTCCAATGAAGAGCAGATTGCTTGATTGCGCGAACCTGGATGGCGAGGTGCCTGCGGGCATGGAGCTGGACATAGTCTCGCCGGACGAGGTAATGGCCAGCTGGAGGTAGTGGACGTCGCTGTCGATCCGCTCCAATAGGCTTTTGATGTCCCTGATGATGCCCTTCATCTCTTCGTGCTGTTGCTCTATCACTCCTGTGGTTCGACTACCTGGTTGGCCGGATATTGCTTCCTCAGAGGCCGCTGCTGCCTCCAGACGCTTCCCCAGGGTCTCGATATCTCGGCGCAGAGACTTGGCCATAGGAACTGCTGGCTCGAGAAATACATTGCCACGGCCAGCACTGTGTACAGGTCAGTATAAGCCTTCAACGAGAGAAATGTTCTGCATGAACCTACTTGAACTCAATCAAGTCTATAGCAGGAGACAGGATCTGGTGAAGGTTAGTAATGTGTTCCGCCATCCCAGCGGAGTAACGGCTTACCTTGATCTTGGTGTTCAATAACTTCCTCAGCTTCTTGAGCTCCGCGCGGTCGCCCTTGTCATCAATAGTTTTCAGCAGGCGCGAGCACTGCTTTGCGGTATAGTTGGCAGTGAGGGATACGCCGCTTCTGATGGCCATGCGGGCTGCGCAGTTCGCGGCGTACATGCCGAGACCTGAGAGTAGGGCGTCCATATTTGGTGGGTTATCGTCATGTCCAGTAAAGAGACAATAGGTTAGGATAAATCTACGTTCTTGCGAGGATTTCAGATCAGTTTGTCGTCTGAAGTGAAGTGAGTTGAAGGCTTGGAGAAGTGAAGTGGCAGGCGCGGCGAGTATTCGCACTGTCTGTTTGCTCTTGTGCAGCTGCGCGACAACATCCGAACTGCATTTCATCTCAAAAACATGAGGTGTACTATTCCATTGTCCAGACGGCCTTCGCCTGTCATTATTCGACTTTAGCATTTCGTGATCTAAGCGGACTAGAGAGCACCGTTTCGTTTCAACTAGAATACTACAAACGGGGAAACGCTATGTTAGGACAAATGGTCTTCAACCACCCAGACAAACGAAATGCGCAAACATCATGTCATTGAAGCATAAGGAACTCTAGCAACTAACAATGCCACCCCTTCAACACTGTCAACCCTCTCGGACTAGTACGCAGTGGTTCGGTAATAGTCGCTCGGAGCGCTGGGTCCGTCGGCGCCAGGTCCAGCTCCTCCAGGAGGCACATACGCCTTATACTGAGGCTGCTGCTGCCCCTCCTGGGCTGGCGGCGAAGAGTACCCGCCCAATCGGCTCGGCAGTGTCTGCCTAGCATCGTAGGCCGAGCCAGAGGGCTGGAGTGGTGGTGGCGTCAGCACTGCGTCTGGACGAGCCTGCGGGATGGGAGGCGGTGGCGCCTGTCCTGTTGGTGCGGGTGGATGAGGAGCGTCGGTAGGAGGCGCACTTTCGTACGGGCGACCACCATACGGCTGTGATGGTTGTTGCGGGGCGTGGTAGGCCGTATAAGGTTGGTACGTCTGTCGCTGATCCGGGGACGGGGCGGACGGTGCCGAGGCGTTAGGAGGCCCACCGATTGTGGGGCTGGCATGACCGTATGCATCGTCAGGGGAGTAGACGGAGGACGAGTACGTTGCTGCAGAATTGGGGTTGTGTGGTGCGATGGGGGAATCATAGACGGATGTTGACAGCTCTTGCGGAGCACCGCCATACGTGCTTTGCGGTCGTTGGGCTCCTGCTTGGTACCCGGCGTACTGGTTATTCGCTGGAGGCGGGGAGGAGGTCTGGATCGGCTCTGGCTGCTTCCCAGCCGATGTGCGACGTGGGCCTTGTTCACGTTGCGGATACTGCTGCTGAGGCTGCCCGGACGGCCCTCCTTGCGGCGGAACCTCAGCACCGGCCATGTAAAACGGCGCATTAGGATTCGGCCTTTGGAGATTTGGGGAGGGTGACGAGGTTGAATATTGAGGTTGTTCTATTTACATCAGCCACAATCCCCGCTGTCATCATCAAAGGCAAGCCTCATTGCATACCTTGAGGAGCAGGCGTGTAGAAGCGCTGAGGGTCTTGCTGTGGAGGCCCTTGAGGTGGGTAGTTCGGCGCAGCTGCTGGATAACCCTGAGTTGGGGCCGGCGCAGGGTAGCCCTGGGGTACTTGCGGCCTCATCGCATACTGGTGGTAGCTTGGACCTGGCGGGTGCGACATGGACGACTCGAGGAGTGCTTCGTAATCTCTTCTCGCCTTGATGAACTTTTCGTTCAGTTGCGTGAAGTCATCTATTGTCTGTTAGTGCGTGTCCGCACACCATATTATAGCTTCACATGCCTTTCTTCTGAGAGTACTTCTCGATGAGTTTGATTAACTTCGGTCGGATTGCCAGTGTCTGATGGTAGAGTTTCTGTTGTCGAGTTAGCGCTGAGACGAGAGGGAATCCGCTGGCACGGCTACTCACCGAAATCTCCTCGTTGTCCTCTTCCCTGGGAGCTGTGTTGCTTGTGCTCAATAACGTCAAAAGCTTCTCGACATTCTTGATCTCGGCAAAGACCTCAGCCTCCATCTGTGCCTCTCGTTGCAGCTCGTCAGGGGTAGGATCAGTAAGCTTCTCAACGTAGTTCAGCGGGAAGATTCCTGTCTTCCCCTTCAGCGAGCCCCTCCACCAATCTTTGTATACGCTCTCAAGCACCGCTATGACATCACCCTTCTTGAACTCCAGCTCGCCAGGCTCGGATGGGGCGAAATCGTAGAGTGCCCGAACGCGGGACACTGTGGCGGCGGTCGTGCCGGAGGACATTGGCTGCAAAGGGGTAGCAGCTTGAGCAGCTGCAGGGCCCGCACCACTGCTAGCTCCTGCTCCGGATGACGGCCCTGGCTCGGATGCTTTCCTCTTCCGTTCCTCCTCCTGCAACGACAGCTTAAGGGCCATTTGAAGTTCCTCCTCCTCCTTCTGGCGATCAACATCTGTAAGAATGTTCTTCTGCGGAGCGCTCGGGGGTTGCAAAGTCGGGTTTGTCTGCTTGAGGCGGAAGTAGGCATCGTACATGATGCCGAGGTCGGGGTCTGACTTGAACATGTCTGTCCAATCCTTCATTCTCTCGAGAATTCTCGGCTTGACCTCTCTGTGGGTGTTGCGGTCGTTGGCAAGTTTGAGGAGCGCCTCGGTAAAGGCGCGGCTGGACAGTTCGCGGTGCATAGGTTTCCCGCAGTTCTGCGACAGGGCATTTGCGAGCTGAGATGGCCACGCGTCAGCAGGGACCCAACACCAGCCTTCCCGGAACATCCTAGCGTATCACATACCTCTAGAGTATAGAGCTGAACGTTCGCATTGCGATGCGCAAGCCGCTTGATCAAACTCTGGACTGCTTCTTTGGGTCCGTTGGGGTCGCTGGAGACACGGTCGCAGACCTCCATGATGGCGCCCCAATCCTCGGACGTGAGGTTCTCATCGGTGGCCTTGGCTGGAAAGAAAGAACAATGTCAGTCTTCTTCCCTATTACAACTGCGACTCGAGGGCCAGGATAGATAGGAGACATACCGATGGCCTCATCATATGGCCCAGGCGCCGCGGCTCGAAACATGGTGAGAGAGGGTGCGGATGTATTGGACAGCTACCGAGATGCGTGTTTGGAATGAGGCTGGTGGATGGTCTATGGCAAGACAGGAGTAGAAGAAGTCTTGCAATTGCTAGAAAATGGTAGGAGCTCTGCGCGGAATGGATCAAGGGCGATGTTGTTGGTAGTTGCTCTTACGAGTTACGTGAGGAGTGGAAGTTGTAGCCTGCCACCGGCCACCGACCGACAAGACAACTCCGTCATCTGCTCTCTCCAAGCTACAAAGACTCCACTTCTGCCACAGCCCAGCTGGTTTAACTTCGGCCACTCAGCGCGAAGGAGTGCGCTGTGGCCCCACAACCAAGTTCAGCGGGGCTGATTTTGACGTTCAAAGCTTCCAGAATGAAGGGAAGTCGTCGTCTTAAACACAGCAGATTACGTGGACAGCCGCGCAAGCCACGTGAGGGCCTCAACACTTGCCTTTCATGTTTCCTTGCGAACCATGGCAGCTGAACCCCGCTGGTTTGCAGTTTCTGAGAAAAGCGATCACAGCTGAGAAGCTTGGACCAACGTCATTTCGCTACGAAGGTACAGGTGGGTAACTCCTCCAGAAGAGGTAGGCGGTGAGCAACGGCGGGAAAGGGGCCAGAAAAAAATGTTGGACTGGCCGACACCCCTCCGAAATCTTTAACTGGCGGTGTCTTTGTCTTCGCGCTCCATGACCACGTAAACGCATCAACACAACATCTCCATGTCCGCGCCTCCTTGGCTCTTCAGCAACAACTTCCCCTCGACTACGAATACCTCTACGACTCCCTCCGATCCCCAGACTGCTTCGTCGACAATGGCCAAGGCCGACAAGAAGGCCAGCTCCAAAGCCACAGCCGGCTCAAAGGACAAGAAAGCCAGCAAGGCCGACAAGAGCACCTCTTCTGCAACAGCCGTGCCTCCTCCGCAACTAATGGACCTTGTCGAGAACTTCCTCTCCGAAAACAGCTTCTCCGACGCCCACAAGGCCTTCAAGAAGCAGCGCGCCGAGAAGGGCCTGCCCAAGTCCGGCGGTGAGAAGGTCCACCACTCCCTCGTCGGCGTCTTCCAGGACTGGGAGACTTCCCTCAACAAGCCCCAAGGCTCGAAGCTCAAGGTCGACAAGGTCACTGCCGTTAGAAGTAGCGACAGCGACAGCGACGATGTCGACATGAAGGACGTTCCCGAGGAGCCTTCAAGCTCCGATTCCAGCAGCAGCTCTAGCGACAGTGATAGCGACAGCGACAGCGATGACGAACAGAAGACCCGCCAGACTGCCGCGAAGGCAGAGATTGCCCAAGCTGCTGCCCAGGTCGCAAGCCAAGCCAAGTCAACGACACAGAAGCGAAAGGCCGAGTCGGACAGCGAGTCTTCGTCTTCATCTGAGTCCGAGTCGGATTCCGATTCAAGCTCGGATTCCAGCTCAGAAGACGAGAAGCCCCAGGCTAAGAAGCAGAAGGTAGTCTCCTCTTCTGAGTCGAGCTCCGAGTCATCTTCTGAGGAGGAATCCTCGTCTTCCGAGGAGGAGTCTTGTGAGGAAGAATCATCATCTGAGGAATCGTCTTCAGATGAGTTGTCCTCCGATTCCGAGTCCGACTCCGACTCTGATTCCGACTCTGATGTCGACTCGGAGGTCGCTGCAGCCATCGCCGCTCCCCTCCCAGACAGCGACTCCGATTCCTCGAGCGACAGCGATTCCTCTTCCTCCTCCGACTCTTCTGATTCAGAGTCCGACTCCGCAAAACAGGTGAAGAAGGAGGCTAAGGCGGCCATCAAGAAGCAGAAGAAGGAGGCAGCCTCCGGATCAGACACCTCTGCTACCGTCGGCAAGGCCTCGCCGGAGGTCTTCCCTGTGTCCACCTTCGCTCCTCTTCCCCCAGACCCGACCATCAAGGCCAACAACCGCGGCAAGAAGAACGGCACTGAGCGGAAGGAGCCCCCCAAGCCTTTCTCGCGCATCAAGGAGGACGTCGTGGTTGACCCGAGATTGTCCTCCAACGCGTTCGCTGGTCACGAATGGGGTCAGAAAGCGCACGAGGATCTGATCGTTACTCGCGGCAAGGGTTTCACCAAGGAGAAGAACAAGAAGAAGAAGGGCAGCTACCACGGAGGCCGGATTGACACCTTCGCTCGTGGTGGCATCAAGTTCGAGGATTAAGACGCAGGCAGCGAACAGAGCATCTTGAGCGTGGAGTTGGAGCTAGCGGACGTTGTGGATGTCATACAGGTTTTCTGGAGTGTATCCTGGGGAGTTATTGTCCGGCGTTCAAAAATACCTTGCTCGGAACCAGCGTCAGGCGTCCGACCGCGGTAGATGGTTTTCTTTCCATATTGGCAAAGGCTTCTAGATCAGGAGACAGGTCGTCCATACAGGATGAGTAGACTATCTGGAACTTCATTACCATGGACTTGCCCTTTGTACTCTGCTTGCGTCTCTGAAACGGGTGTTATGCAGGAAGCATGAGATCCGACATCGGTATTTGGATGGCAAATCATCCGGATGACGGGCAGCGACAACTTACAAGCTACTGTTGACATGCCCCCTTGCTTCACTGTAAATCTTTCCCTCGGTTTTATGAATGTAGAAGAGGTGAAATCAGTTTACCCAGACTGCTCAGGTATCACATCCAACGATATCGATTTTCCAACCGCACTCCAGTACCTGCTCGATAGAACGCCAGACCCATATCATACCTAAGACCATTTCCAAAAAGCCTGCATGACCAGTCTCAGAGTAAATCATTCAGATCCATCCCCATCCTCCCCATCCTCCCCATCATCCTCCTCCTCCTCCTCTTCCGAGTCATCATCCTGTCCAGGGTCGGGCATGACAACGCTGTTGAGATGCGTTATCTATGTCCTCAAGTTAGCAGAGGTCTCCAAATCAACAGTGAGCGAACGGATTCCACTCACAAATCCCACCATAGCGCCCATAATCCTCGCCACCTCGTCCTGGCCATTCTTATCCGTAAACACCGAATCCGCCAACTTCTTCATGACCGTAAAGCTCTTCAGCTTCAACAGCTCGATATCGCGATGATCAGCGTTAAACCCCTATTGCTCAGTTAGCGCCTCACCCCCCCGTCCCAACCATCTCCCTCCCTCCTCCTCATCGACCACCTGTTCACTCACCTTCGGCTTAGTCTTCAACGCCCCCTCCCGATTCCTCTTCACAAACTCCCTCACCGCGCCCTCCTCCCCCTCCCCGGCCCCCTCCAGAAAAACCTCCCTAAACGCCGGATCATTCAGCGCCCGCCTCCACCTCCACGGCCTCTCATCGATACTAGCCCTGACCTTCCCCAACGGCTCGGCGGGGGGGTAAAACAATCCACCGCCGACAAAACTTCCCGAACCCGATTGGACGTGGAGGTAATACACGGCGTAGGGGCCCTTCCTACCGGTGCGCGACCAGGCGGCGCTGAAGTGCGGTTTGTACGGGGTGGGGTCCTTGGAGAAGCGCGTGTCGCGGTAGATGCGGAAGATGACGTCCTTGAGGGGCAGTTCGGGGATGGTCGGGTCGAGGGCAATGAGGCGGTCGGTTAGGGTGGTGATGTAGCTGTCGAAGTCCTTTAGGGCGCGGCGGAATTCGGCGTCATGGGCTGGTTAGGAGGGACAGGGTGGTTAGTTAGGGGGAATGGGGAATGGGGACAGGGAAAAAGGGGGAAAAGGGGGATGTACACTTGAGCCATGTCCGCTTGTTGTTCGCTTTCAGGTCCTTGAGGAAGAGCATCGTGTTCTTGTGCAGCCTGTCGTCCTCGTAGGGTATGCCGCCCGTGTCGCGCAGCTTGGGGAGGGGGATGTATGTCACCTTTGGAGGGGCGTCTTCGTCGAATGAGTCCTCATCGTCATCATCCTCTGCGACATCTGGTGTCGCTTCTTCTTCATCGTCGTAGACATCGTCGTCTTCATCTTCCGATTCCACCTGCTTGCGCTGGTTGTTGGGCGTAGATTTGGCATTCGATTTGACAGTCGCTTTCACCTTTGTTTTGGACTTTGCGCTCCTCTTGGCCGTCGTGTATTCCTCCTGGCTCAGTTCATCATCTACGGGATCATCTTCGAAGTAGCGGCTCTTCTGGCCCGACGAGCTGATGCGCGACGAGCGACGCGCTGATGCCGATGCTTCCGGCGTCTCTGGGGCCTTGCGTTTGGGCGCCATACTGACCCTAACCTCGTGAAGTGTTGGATTGTTCGGACGAAGTCGTTGGGATGGGTGAGACAGGATGAGGCACGGGAAACGCTCCAACGGGGGTTCAGCTCGGACTCCGGTGTCGTCATTGTCCCGACCGACGCGTCCGTGCCTCACGCGAAGTCAGGTGACGTGCAATTCCAGATGTCGATAAAGCACAGGGTTAGGGTTGGTATAAGCCGTCAACCCCGGGGAGTCGTCTCGAGGCCACGGAGTCTCGGTCCCGTTGCCCTTCGAAATTCTATGGGTCTTTCCTTTCCACCTCGGCATGGAGTGCGCACAGCAACGTTGCATGATGCCGATCCCCGGGATGCCGTGGTCGAGCTAACCCCCAAGCTCCGTTGCTAATCTTGTTCTGTGATGCAACGGAGGAGATCTCCTTCTGGCTGCTTCCGCTCAGGGGTAATCTCACGACTCCAGTGGTAGCCGCTCAAACTGTGAAAGAAAAAAGTCGCGTTATTGGTCGCGGATCATATGTAGTGTAGCACGCCTTCCCAGTAGCTACCCCAGCCTCATCTGGGGGTCTCAATGAGCGCAACGCTTTGTGAGGCTTGAAGTATACCTGTAGTAAGAACTAGGTAAGCAAATGAGGTAGTACGGTAACGAGCTAATCGTTGTTTCGTCGTCTCGTCGTCTCGTCGTGGTACTAGGGTAAGATGCAGAGAAGCCAAAACTGTGCGGCTTGTTCTTTCATAGCTTGCCGCTCAAAGATTCCGCAACGTCACCCTCTGCTCCCTAGCCATATCTTCAGGGGGCTGTACGCCCTTCGCCTTTTGAGCGCGATCCATGTGGCGAGGACAAGTAGGCAAGATCTGACAATTGTCAAGATCCAGTGTGTATATGCAAAAAGACAAAAGAACCCGTATGTACAATCATATCACCTCCTCAGTCCAAGTATGTACAGCTGAACAACTACACATCCCCCTCGTATATACAGTCCCATCATATGTACCCAAAGTAACCTCTCCAAATGCAACCCTTCATATGCACAGTACCTTAACTCTTCTCACATCTCTTGAAACCTCAAGACAGCAGCTCGAGGCTACTCTAACCGCTCTGGTACAGAGCAATGCTATTGACCGTTAGTGTCCGAATCTCCATCGGCTCGAAAAGGGGGGGTGGAGGAAACAAAAAACATACCAGCTAGGATAAACATTGACATTGTCATTGTAATACGCCACCCGCTTGTTGTCGCGGTCGAGCATGCTGAGAGACCCGATGGTGTTGAGGTTGTAGATCTGCACATTGCTGATGTTGCCCTCGAGCGACGTGATGCGCGACTGGCACGTCTGCCCCGCCGCGAAGGTCGAGCAGGTAGTGCTGTAGTCGCTGAAGAAGCTGTACAGGCCCGCGCCGTAGACGAAGATGTTGTTCGAGTTGATGATGCGCAGGCCCCAGGCGGCGGCGCAGTTGCCGGCCACGCCGTTACACGAGGTGCTGAAGTTGGGGTCGTTGAGGGCGGCGTTCGGGGCGAAGGGCACGAGGGCGTTGGGCGTGGGCTGGTAGTAGGGGGTCTCGGTCTGGATCTGGCCCATGAAGATGTTCTTGGTGTTGGCGAGTTGGTACTGGTAGAGGACGTGGTGCTCGGAAGAGGTGCCGCTGGAGGGACAGTTAGTATCACGAGTCAAGGGAGCTATTAGGAGCGCATGTGAGGACTTACACGAGCCAGAAGGTGCCCACGGTAGACTCGATGTAGAGACCGCGTCCGGCGTAGACGGTGATTTGCGTGAGAGCCTGGTCCTCGATGTCGTGATCGGCAATCCTTAGAGGCGATTAGACACAATGAGAAGTAGATGAATGGAGGCGAGCTAACTTACCAGAACCAGTTGTTCTCCATGTACAGGTTGGTCGCGCTTTTGGTGATGTGCATGGACATGTAAGCGCCGATGCAGTTGTTGTTGACGGCGGGGTTGCCAGGCGTCTTGCGGCACTGGGCAACCAGCAGGTTGGAGCCGGCGAAGCCACCGATACGGACGTGCACGTCCCACATGCCGCTGGGGGTGCCGGAGGTGGCGAGGTTGTACTCGATCGCGGTGGCACCGGCCTGAGCGCCGCGCGTCGAGACGATGAAGTCGGACAGCTCGACGTAGCCGGCCTGGCCAGAGGAGGCGCCGACGCGCACGACGGGCTTGGGGTTGTTGACGTCTGCGAAGAAGGCGCCGGAGGACATGATGATGGAGAACGTCTCACCGACGATCTTGGCGCCGGGCGGGATGGTGATGGTCGAGGTGACCACGTAAACACCGTAATCGAGGTAGAGTACCTTGCCGGCCGAGGCAGCGCTGTTAATGGCGTTCTGCAGAGCGGCAGTGTCGTCGGTGTTTCCGTCACCGCGGGCTCCCGAGGAGCGAGCGGATACAAATGAAGAGACGGGGAGGTTCTCGTACTGCGGTTTGGAGCGGGCGTAGTACTTGTTTCCGCTCAGGAGGGCGGCGGGCCGGGCGTAAGGGTTGGTGCTGCCCTGGAAGTTCTGAGGACCGTTCGGGGCGTAGCGGTGACCATTGCCCCACGAAGCGATGGTGGTTTGACCACCCGAACCGGCGAGCACGGTTCCGCTGGGTCCCTTGATGGCGACAGGGACATTGTTCAGAGCGAGGTTCTCGAGTGCGAGACTTCCGCCAGTGGCCGGGACGTTTCCGTTTGGTGCCCAAGCGCTGAGGATACCGACGGGAGTGTTGGTGATAGAGCTGTCAAGAAGAGTGACTGAGCCAACTTGCTCGCCGCCGGTACCTCCCGCTGACATGTCAATACCCACGCCGCAGTTGTTGATAGAGAGGCCAGAGTAGGTCCAGCCCCAATTCCAGAGTTGGATGATGGCTATAGCCCTGTTAGCTCAGTTTGGCCGTCCGCGTATGAGTGTCTGGTGCTTACCGGTCTTGCAGTTCTCGAAACGGAGGTTGCGCATGGTGTATTGTTGGTTGCCAACGGACATACCAGTGGCACCGCCAATAAAGGTCAGATCATTTACAAGACCAGCGCTGCCCTCCTCGATGAACAGGCCGACGTGGACGACGCTGGGATCGGTAGGCATCACGAACTTGATGTTCTGCAGACTGGTCGTCTGGGCTGTTGGCCAGTGCATACCTGTTGCTGGAGTTGCAGGAGGGATGGCAGTAGTGTCAATGACGAAGTTGCGGACCTGGCGGAAGAAGACGTTCACGGCGGCCCAGTTCAGCTTGTCAGTAAAGTAATGGTTGCCATCAATCAACCCAAATCCAGCAAAGTTGGCGGTGGCCTTGTGTCGTTTGACGTTAGCAAATCGTCTTCTGCCTTTCGCGGGAGCGGAGAGTACGTACCTTCAACGTCGGCGGGTTGCTGGCATCGCCAATGAGCTGGGTGTAGTAGGCTTGCAGAATAGACCCGGAGATGGAGTAGGTTCCGGCGGGGAAGTAGACCACGGCGGGAGTGGTCGTGGTCGAGGCCTGTGGTTGTTAGGACCCCGTCCTATGGTTAGGATAGAGATAAGTAGTGATCACTTACGCAACCTTGAAGGCATCTGTTACCGTCCATGATGGCGGCATTGATAGCCGCCGTATCATCGGTCCGTCCATCACCTGTCTTGTGTTAACTAACGCTCCCTTGATTGTATCCAGCACACCTCACCTTTGGCACCATAGTCCTTCACGTTACGGAAGACCTTGTAGCCTGGGCCAGCATAAGGAGCAACGCCCTGATCTGAATTTGGTTAGCACCGCAGAAGCTCAAGACATAACCGACTACCCACGAGCAATATCCTGCATCCAGTACCCGGAAACGGTTGATGCGATGCTGGCAACAGCCAGCGCAACGGAAGAGAAACGCATGTTGGTAGCCTTGGGTAGCGCGGGCTTGAGGATCAGGAACAGGCTGAGCGACAAAAAGTTCGAAGGTCATTAGGAGGGAGACGGCATCCCGCCTTTATAAACATCCCGCGGTGACATGGGCGGCTCGCCCGCGTGCGGGAGAAGTGAGACTCGCGACGGAGGCACCGTGGCCAACAATGCCAGCGATGGCTCTCACGCCTCGACGACGATTGAGGCCAAGTCGTCTCCTGAGCTGCTCCTCCGTTCCATCGCCAAAGGGCCGAATTGTCCTGCCCCGCGCGATCCAGGCTACCACATTGCTTCCCTCTCCCGAGACTAAGACCCCGGGATTGTGACCCCAAAACCTGGGAGATGGGTATGGGGTGCATCTCGTCAAGCCGCAGGCATGGGCCTGGCCCCCGGCGCGTGACGGGCGGCAGTGACCGATTCATCTTAGTCTCGATCGATCAGGCGGCTAGTAGATCTTCGCTAGCAGTTCGTCAGCGGCCACAATGAAGGCGCTCGACGTTTCCCCGGATTCTTGGCTGCTTATGGCTGCTGTAAGACTAGCCGGATGATATCGCATCTCGTGAACGTCCCGAATACCTCAGGTTCCTTGCTCGAGACCGCGTCCAGCCGCGAGGACGCGTCTTGAATTGGTTGCAACTTTTGCAATCGAAGAGTGAGCAGGTGCGCGGTTCAGTTTGTGGAGGTGTGCATAACGGGATGAGATGAAGGGGTGAGTGTGAGGAGCTAGGGTCCAACGGGAATGGTCGTGATAGCAACGCTGATTCGTCGGTGCCTGTCAAGTGTTCCATTGATATTACCCTGTAAGGTAGCTTTTAGGTCCGCTCCCGAAGATCCTCCGGAGTCCTGCTGAAGACTTTGATGAGCCTCCTGAGCCTCAACCAAACTCACCGGTGTCGTGTGGCTTCGGTGCGGGTTCACGGCCAGATGAGATATGCATACCCCGATGGTTCATGGCAACATGGCAGGGATTGTACCCCACTGCTTCGGCAGTGGAAAGGCTGCTAGCAAAGACATCGGACGTCATGAGCCAGTTGCATTGCAACTCTGCGACGGCGTAATGGCACCCTGCCATTGTCATCTGATACCACCGAGACGACCGAGACATTGCAGGACTGGCAGTCGAAATCCTACGGGAAAAGAAAAAGGAGTAGGGTGGCTCAGGGAAAAGGGATCACGATTCACCGGCAACCAAACCACGTGCGATCTACACGTATATGCCGGCGATTACGTATCCAGAACCGTCGGCTCTCATCCGAGATCAGATTGTCGATAATCAGCGGCCCCGGTATTGATGTCCGAGGCCACGGAACCGGCGCGAGCCGGCCAACATAACGGTGAAGTTCTTGGCGCCGACACAATTACAGGTCGTCCTTAGCGTTGGCTTTAGATGGACTGAGATGAAGATCTTCTCATGTTCTCACTCTTGACCTTCTTGGCTAGCAGTTGGTGTATGCTTGGAAGTATGCAGGCAGGTAGGATGAGTTCGGCCGGCCAGAAAAGACACTCCGGCGCCAAATGTCCGAGGTGTAACCAACCTTCACGACCGAACAAACTGATCTTGTGGCTGCAGTTCTCCGCCATGGTTCCAGTCGCTCTTGGGTTAGTTCTGTAAGTTCTGCTCTCCTCCGAGCCTTGATGGTCAATAGTGCCGCATGGGCGACATTCCCATGTGGCCACCCACTGGGCCATTAATTCCATCCACGTTGTGGATTCATTCACGCAAAAAGGATACGACCATACGTGAAGGAGGACCGCAGAACGCTTCCTGGAAAGACCATTAAGTGATTAGGCGACTGGAGGATGATGAGGCGTTGACTCTAGGCGAGGTATCCGGTCTTCGTCCCACTGACTATCCTCGACTATCCAGCGAGGTCCTCTTCATGTGAGGTATGAGAGTCTTTCGCCGAAGACGCACCGGGACACCCGACCCGTTTGCAGGGAGAGTTCGCGAAGGGCACCATCATACCCGCTGGAACGATGTGCCTGTCGGTCTTCATCGGCATCAGGTGCAAACCCGCATCCGACCTTGCGACAAACACCTGACTTATAGTACGCCTCGCTCGTCAACATCCCGGACATTCGAGAGGGGAACACGATAGGGACGACGTTGAATGCCGATTCTAACGACGCCGAATGAGCTGACCCGCGGTTCTGAAGACGTAGCGGCACAGCTTGCACTCGAAGCGCCGGTCGATAATCACATCTCCTGCCAATGAATCTTCCACGGCCTCGAGATCGAACGGTCGACAGTCGAAGACAGAGGGGTCTTCTGGGCTGTGGCGGATAGATCCCAGGTTCCGTTCCAGACCTCGTCACCCAAAGAGTATCGTCGCTTTCCCGGTAGGGGTGTCTATCCGGTAAGAGACACGGAATCGCTCGAATGCCCGGCTACTTGAATCTCCTATGGTACAATCCGTGGACCAGGTGCCAGCAGTCAGGTTTGTCGTCTCCAGGTCGATGTCTACAATCGCGGCACTGCTGGCCCCTTCGTCCTCTCCTACAACCGGGCGATGTAAAGACATGCTGAAGGTAGACGGCCTAGGGAAAACAAGCTTCACCCGCAGGACACTTAGGCCCTTGAACAGCTGAGCGAGAAGTCGGCGACTGAGTCGAATGAGGCTCTCAAGGCCTCATGCGTCATATCGGAACCAAGAGCCCTGCTGTGTGGGTGGGTTGACCATCGGTGATAACTGCGCAATACCATGGTTTTCCGCCGGTCGCGAAGGTCAGGTTGCCCTTGGATAATCTACTCAGGGAGTTCGTTGGCTTCCCAGGGAATCCCTGGTGGGAAAGACCGTGGACTGGTCCTATCACCTGGTATTGTGAACGGAGAGCCGTTTCTCCCCCCTATCGTGACTTAGTATCGTCAGCTCAAGAATATGTCTGTTCCTCCTTCCAGAACATGGAAACCGCTATTCTGGACTCGTTGATGCCGTAAAGACTTGACTGCACCTGCAGCGTCACTGCGTCACCCAAGCCAGAGAACAGGTGCTCACAACGCACATTTCGAATATGCGCCACAAGCCGCTGGGTCTCAGCATTCGGTAGACTTGTCTCGGTAGCTGAATCTTCCAGACCGCTGGTCGAATGTATGCAAGGCAGGCCATAGCGCACGCCTGCGCAATAGATTGCCATCTGCATGTCACACACCCAAGAAGAAGGGCCGGCTGCACCCCGCGTTGCCCAGATATGGCATTGGCAGGGCGGGCGGTGTGACGGTACCAGGCGACCAGAATGTCCGCAAGCCGAGTCAAGTTCCCGTGGACAAGAGGTAGCTCGGCCTATGCGCTTCGATAGTATATGAGCCAGCAGAAGTCGGCCTCGGTGGTGGTCCGCGGATACTTCTGCCATCCAGAAAGTGCCACAGACCGTGGGGTAACATTCTGCCTATTTCGAAGGAGGGCGAGGACATATTGAGCGGCAGTAGGCTCATATGTCTTCCCCAATGACGAAAAATCGGTAAGTTGGAGAACGATACTGGACTTGCCAGTCTGGACACAGTCCTTCCAGCATAGTCTGTCCTTGCAGAATAGTTGCTCGGTTGCGTTGCCATCGTAGGGTCAACATCCGGTGCTGAAGATGGTGAGCGCCGTTGAAGCGGCGAGGAAGCCTGGAATGTGAAGAGTGAGGAGAGCTGGTCAACCGCGAGCTCCTGGTCGTAACCGGTACTCATGCCGCCATACCGGCAATGAATTGTTGCAGATGAGGCCGCTAGGCGGTCAGATCTTTGTATTCCATCTTGCTTCTGAGCGAGCGGTGAGGTGAAGGCCAATAACACAGATTGAATCAATCGGCAGGCTATGTTCCGTGCCACAAACTTAGGCAAGGGAGCCCGCGGGTGAGCACCAGAACCCCCATTCTCCGCACTCCAATCCCCGCCATCGGCACCAGAATTCAGCGAGATATTGGAGAACTGGGGGTAGCTGATGGTGGTGTTCTCTCCACCCTCCGCACTGGACGTCGGGAAATTTTTGATTCGGCTGTCAAACTTCCATGATCTGAGTGAGGGACGGAACCCAAAAGTACTGACAGCATAGCAAGTTGTAGTCCATCGGTATCATGGCGATAAAGAGGATTTCTGGTAAGATATGCGAAGCTTATCGCGGTTCGACAAGGAAATGAGTAGCCAAGGCGCTTTTCTTCTCGGTCCATGCCAAGGTGAGGAGATGCAAGACTCGGAGATCTGGTAAGTTGAGGGAAAGCCAGTGCAGCCCAACCGACCAGTTCCGTTTAGCGACAGAGCTGTGTTGCCGCTATCGCAATGCATTTCAGAACTGCATGAGGCGACTCATGAGTGCGACAGTTTCATGGGGACACAGGAGGATTGCCTCTGCGTGGTATCACACCACCGTGTTCTGGTGCTTCTTGGTGTAACCAAACAAGCAAACATCTGCTGGATTCCACAATGCATGGAGAACAAATCCTGTTCAGAGGTTGTGGGGACAAAAACGGCGTCCTGACACCATATTGGGAATGGCGCCGTCACTCCCCAACCACGGATATCGTGCTCCCGCAGGGAGTCTGGGGGTCTGAGAGCTCATGGCGTGAAAGTTCCGGACCGAGCAGACATGTTGACGAAGACGTGATGAAGCAAGTCGCTTGCGAAGAGGATAGCATATTGTTTCGACCGGCAGTTCTGAGCCTGATAGCGATGGAGGGGGTAGAAGGGAGTAAAAGTGATGGGAAGTTGAAAGAACCCGACACAAGTTATAGTCGGGCATAACGAAGCTTCCGTTATTGGGATAAAGTTTGCTGTTTGTTTGCCCAGAGCAAGAACTTTTGAAGGTGCAGTGACGCAGATGTGCTGCTCCTGACCGTTCCCCGCCATTCATTTTCTCACATGCAGCTGTGCCGAGTTGCGCTGGCAGTCTGATTTAAAAACGTGTATTGACTCGTATCTCTCAACCAGAAACAGGTGGAAGTCGACGGAGAAATACTTCCAAGTACGCAACCCCCTCTTTTCCTGACTTCCCAGCTTTTCTCCAATGCACCAAAAATGCGGAGACAACAATGTCCCATGGGGAAACCGAGCAGAATCTGGGGAAAAGATCACATCGTCACTCGTCCTCAAACACACCTTGCCCCGATGATGGACAGGACAATCTTCGGATTGATCTGAACTCTCGACTTACACCCAGATTATTCTCCGATTATAGGGTAGTCTGTTCGATTTACTCCTTAACGGGATACTATGCCATCCGACAGAATAGAAACGAAACTCCAATGAGGCATCCACAAACAGAAAATCTCGACATTTCTCCGCACAATACCCAAAAGTCGAATCTAGTCGCTTCCATCTGAAGTCGCGTCACACCTCAAACAACACAGACACCAACCACTACATACGACCTGCACGGCAACAGGATATCCATTCGGTCACTTGCTCTCCGAAACAACAAGCTGTGCCCTGAAAGGCTAAACGGGAACGAGGCCGTCTCCTTCCTGCAGCAAACCATCCGAGAGTCAACCGAATCCTAAAACGTCCTGCCCGGTGGTGATACTATTCAAGTAGTAGTAGATCTAAGGTACCACCTTATCGTGGTTGTGGCATTGGACTGCCAACCCAACACTCGGACGTTGACTGAGAGCAACTGATGACTGAGAGCATCTGGCATACGGCATCCATTCACATCCATCCGGCGCCCCTTCCTCTTGCATCCCTTGCGGCTACTACTATCGTCATTCCCGTTGCGGCGCCGCCTTGTCTCTTGCACGGAGACAACCGTGACGTGTAATTTACACACTAAGACTCCTTTCTCGGCACTCCTCCCGCGGCTTCTCCTCTTTCTCTTTCACCTGTCCCAGTTTCTACCGAAAGGAAAAGACCACACATTCCCCCTTTCCCCGCCTTCCACCTCCTCTCCGCCTTCCGCCTCCACGATTTCCAATCGCGTATTCCCCCCCTGCCCCCCTGTCAATATCTTCTCCTTCTCCGCTTTTGCCAACCCTCTGTGTTCCCGTTTTCTTTCTCCTCCCCATCTTCGCTGCTTCATTTCTCTTTTCCCCAGTCACGGCGCATATACGCCCGCATTTACCCAACTTCGGAATACCTTACTCTGCAGTTGTTCTGGACCCTCCCGTGTTGATCTTCCACCAGCAGCTGGCACGGACTCGGGTCCAGTTGGTATACATCTGGACGCAAACAAGAGCCTTCCGGGACACAGGAACACACCGAGCTTCCCCGGATCCAATCGACAACAAACCTTGGACGCCCAGGCCCCACATCCTACTATCCGAAAGGGAGCTCTCCTCTTCCACCTCCGCACTTGCCCGTGTGTCGTCTTGTTGGACCTTTCTTGATCTCCCCCGCCCTGGCTTTCGGTGTTTGGGAGTTGTCATAACGGACTGTTGGATATCTCTTTCCGGTACATCTTGTGCTTGCCGCTGCTACCGCCACATAACCAAAGTGTCTCTCCCGCAGCCACAGCACTCTCTCAGTCGCGGTGGTACGTTTGAGGTCACAGCGAGTAGTCGTGAGCAACGGGCCTCCCCCTCCCCTCGTGTTGGGCTGATCCAGGGCTGTCAGTCTGAGTCGTCAGTCCCACTAGGTTTGTGGCCGAGGAACCCTGGCAAGGACCGACGTCAGATAAACGAGGGGTAACGCATTAGTCTTCAAGCCTGGGCAAGGCTTCCTTCGCTCCACGGTTGGATATAACACGACGGGCATGTTTGTCGTGTCTCCAAATTCAACCATCGTTCCACGCCATTACACCCCACAAACCACTCCTCGGCGGCCTTCTTCCTGAGTCAACTGGTGACCTCCCCCCTCCTCCTCTTCCCCCCACTCCTCTCGAAGTGCGTGACTTTCATCCACATTATCTCATTACCATACCCCAACAACTGCCCAGGTTCTTCTTGCCTCTCCTCACCATGATGAGCCTCCAACAGTCGATCGAGGCACAGGCTCCCCATACAGCCGACGAGAATGGGGAGACGCGGCAGCAGAAGCCCAAGACTTTGCCGTGCAAGTACTGCACCAAACGCTTCAGGTGAGTGAACCAAGACCTTCCGCCTTCCTCCGCAATTACATATTAGCTTACATTGGGCTTCCATATTAGGCGTGTGGAACATGTACAGAGGCATGAGAGAACTCACACCAAAGAGAAGCCCTTTTCTTGTGGCTGGGCTCGCTGTGGGAAAACGTTTGGACGACGGTCAGTTAGCCCTGTTCCTTGTTCAACCCCCCGTGTGATTGCTCGCCTCTGGCGCCTTACCGTGCTTCCACCACGCACCATGCACCTTTCCCGCTTCCCGTTCCCGTGCTGTCACTGTCCAGTCTGTACTTTCCCAACCGGATTCTGCCCTCTAAACACCTAGCATCTCCCACATTCCCTCTTGGACACTTCGTATTTCACTCGCATCCCGACCCTTCCTTTAGCTGCCGCCGAAGAAACATGCTTATATGGACATCAGTGATCTTCTTGTCCGCCACGAAAAGCTCGTCCATCTCAATGAAGGGAATAAGGACGGTGGCCGGCCTCGGAAGCCGTCTTCGGCCGGCGCCGTTACCGGTGCCTCCGATAGCAGTCATGTCGACACCGAGATGCTCGGCATGCAACAGCAGCGGCCGCCGCCCCCGCCACAATATCACCCCGAGAGCATGGTCTCGGCAGTAGCGGCATCCCACGCTCCGGATCCACGACTAGCTGCACGAGCGCCTGCTTGCAACCTGGATCTCTTATCGGATGCGGCCACTCACCTGGCGTCGGGCGGCGAGGTCAGTTCCATGCAACAAAACATGATGCCGGGCTTGGCACCGCCGCCACCCGACCTCACACGCGTCAAACAGCAGTACGACGAGGGGATGCAGTATGGGGATCGTGGACGAGAACAGGACCCAGGTGTTATGCCAGGCGGGTTCCAGGCGCAGCCACCTCCGGCGTATAATGATGACTTCAACCTGTTCCTCGACGACTATGCGACGTCATCTCACTTCCTGCCACCCGGACTTGAAGCCGAGCAGTCATTCCCCATGTGGCCGCGCTCCGGCGTAGAGCTCGGACAAAGAGGGCCGTCGAAGCCGTCGTCGGCCTTCCCATCGAGATTTCCCTCGCTTCAACCAGATCCGAGAGATGGCGCGGATGGAGCATCCAGGATGCATGAAGAGGGCATGAGAGCCCCGGCCTGGAGGATATCGACCATGGACCATACCGTCATCAGGAACAGACTCGATGAGTTCTCGTCCGTACTTCCAAACGACTTCGTCTTCCCATCGAGACACACTTTGACGAGATTCTTGGAAGGCTACATTAGCGGATTTCACGAGCATCTCCCGTTCCTTCACATCCCGACCCTGGCTCCAACGGAGCTGTCGCCGGAATTGTTATTGGCAATTCTTGCGGTCGGCGCCCAATACCGGTTCGAAACGAACCGCGGCCATGCATTATGGTATGCAGCCAAAGCGGTGGCCCTGGAGCAGATTAGAAGGAGACACAGCCATGAAGTGCACGGTCTGCTCCCGACTCCAGCGGCGTACAGCCCTCACTCTACACGCCCGTCTCCCAGCTCAGGCTTCCGGCACTCGTTCCCATCGGCTATGCAAGAACGTCCGATGACGCAAGATACACATCGGGAGCCATAGTAAGTTGAAAGCATGTCGGGGGAATCCTCCGTTGAACCTGTGCTAACATCATCAGCTCGCCCAACACGCCACAGTCGCGGTTGGAAACAATCCAAGCTCTTCTGCTCCTCTTTGCCGTCGGGCTCTGGGGTGCCAAAGCAATTCTCCACGAAGCATTCTCCATCCAGAGCTTACTTGCTCTTCTGGTTCGGGAGGAGGGTCTCCATGCGGAACCCAATCAAGCGATGGACTGGGAGACTTGGATCCGGCTGGAGGCGAGCACTCGGACGAAGCTCATTGCCTACTGCTTCTTCAACCTGTGCAGCATCGCCTATAACACGCCGCCTCTGCTGCTGACGTCCGAGGTGAACCTGTACTTGCCGAACCCATCCAGGCTATGGAGAGCGGAGACAGCCTGGCAATGGCAGGAGGCCCGGCAGTCGTATCCCACAGCCGAGATACCACTCCAGGATGCTTTCTCGAGGCTTCTCAACCGACCATCCCAGGGGCCGCCGTCTCCCGTGTCGTCATTGGGTAACTATGTGCTCATCCACGCGCTGATTCAGCATATCTACCTCCTTAAACAGACGTCGTTCGCAAGTCTCTCGCCCTTTGACGTACATCGCGGGCTGAAGCCGGAGGATGTCGAAGAAGTCAGCCAGGCACTTCGCGTGTGGACGATTGGATTCGAGCAGCATCGCCAGCTCCGGGCCAGCGAAACCGGACAGCAGATGATTGGCGTTGACCCGTTCTCCGGAGGACCGGTTGCCTTCAACTCGACGGCTCTGTTGCGACTGGCGTATATGCGTCTGTACACCGATCTCAATCCCAGCCGAGGTCTCGAGACGCGCGACCATGTCTTGATCGCGCAGTCCTTCAGCCAGGCTCCTGTGCTCGTGCGGAGTCCTCGTCTTCATAGAGCAGTCGTGCAGGCTATCCATGCTCTTTCGATGCTGGTCAAGATGGGTGTGAACTACGTCGCGAGGACGAAATCCCTAGAATGGAGCATGCAGCATTCCCGTGAGTATAACCGCAATTTTTTCCCATGCTTTTCAGCCGCCCGACGTAGGCCATTCTGGGCCTTCCCCCCACCCGTGTTTGATCGACACTAACCGCAACCTAGTATGCAACCTCGAATGCGCAGTCGTCCTATCAAAATGGCTCATAACCCTCGCCTCCATCGGGCCCAACGAACCCCCCGCCACAGCGGAAGAGAAGAACTTCCTCGAGATGGTGCGGCGCATGCTCGACGAGACCGAGTTCGCCGTGCCCATCGACCCTTCACTGTCCGGTCCCAGCGGCGGCCACCACCCGCAACATCACCACCACCAGCAACACCGGTCCATGGACATGTCCGGCGGCGGCACGGACGCGATCAAGCTGCGCCAGCTGGCCGCCGCCGTGATCCGGCTGTGGGCCGAGACGTTCAAGGGCACGCACATCTTCGAGATCATCCGCATTATGGGTGCGGGGCTCGAGGGGTACGCGGACATGGTCGAGAAGCCGCGGGATCGGACGCCGCTGGGGCGGATGGCGCAGAATGCCGGGATGGGATGACATGAGGGTGTCCTGCGTGAAGAGCAGGGTGTGGTGGGGTGTGTACGGTCAAGAACGGTCGGTGGCGGTAGTTCGGATGGTCGGCGCTTTCGGTTCGACATAACCAGAGCGGAACCGCGAGCATATATCTCTCGCGCAGGAGCGTTGGACCTGGAGGTGGCTGGTTCCTTGGTACTTTTAGCGGGCATCACGGCGGGCCTGGGGGCCTATGCTCGGATTCATCCCGTGCAGTGTCAAGTCGGCCACAGAGGGGTTTCGTGGTCAAGTAGCCCGGGTGGCAGTTCAAGTTTCTTTCATTGTAGATATTTCTGTCCGCCTGCACTTGGCTTTCGGTATACTCGTATTAGTACGCCGCGGCGGCTGCATGCCCAGCCCTGCGACCACATCACCTTCAAAAGTAGACTTAAACTGTCACAATTCAATAGTCAACAAGGATACGTTGATTGCCGCGCGTCTGCTCCGTGACATATTGATGACCAGGTGGGCAGTTGTACAGATGACCCAGGAGGCTCTCCGGTAATAAACAAAAGTGGTATGGACCAGACACGTCTATGTAAGGTAGGAAAATGCAAAAAAGACTGACGTGAAAAGTGCAAAATGTTTCCGCGCATGAACCGAAGCCATGTCGCAGGGAAGAATTGTGATTTCGCCCGGGCTCGAACCGGGGACCTTCAGTGTGTTAGACTGACGTGATAACCAGCTACACCACGAAACCAGCTGTTATTGTTGAAGATTGTCCTTGGTATTAGCTTTTATATATGTGGGTGCTATATTTGTGGCGAAGGCGGTGAAGGTTGATATCAAAAAGGGCACGAATGTCGACAGGTCTCCACCAACCTTTACCTTATTCAAGACTTCGCGCTTCACAAACTAGAGGGGAACTGGCACGTGAGACATATTCTTCTTTAACACCTGTTTGTGCTGTAGGTATGGTGTTAAGTTTGAGCCATCACAGTTTCCCCTACACAGGTGTTACAAGTCTGTGACCAGAGAGCCCTCCTCGTAGTACCTAGGTACCATGCCATCCTCAGGGGGCCACAGATGCCGGTCTGTGCAATTGACGTCCGTCCACTTCGCCATCATGGACGCCGTCCAAATGCCATCGACGACAAAACAAGACGGAGTAAACAAGTGCTAGTTGGCAAAAAGGAACTATTCCTGCCGCACGCACCACATGCACCACATGTACCCGCCATCCCCTAACCTCGACCTCAACCAGCAAAACGCCACCTTCTGCGTGTCGCAAAAGAAAGAAGAATGCTTCCCCTCACAGGCTTGAACTGTGGACCTCTCGATGTCTTCTGCTCCCTATGTAGGAGTAAGTAACAGTCGAACGCTCTAGCCAACTGAGCTAAGGAGAATGAATCCCATGATTCGATGGAGTCGGGTGCTGCTATTTCTTGATGTTAATGACTCGTCCTGTCAAGACTGAATCGAGCAAAAAGGAGGAAGGGAGGGAAAAAAACGTACAACATCAGGGATTCCTCGGTGGTCACCCACCCGAGTACTAGTCTGACGATTACCGGCTTATCGATTTGTTTTGGGAGAGCGGACGGGATCCCGAGTTCTCCGGTATCTGTGGTCGTACGTGCTGGTGGGAGCGTTTGAGGCAGGTTATGTTGTGACAGCTAGCGAAACCTTGAGTCGTGGTCTTCCCCCTCCTCCTGTGATCGACGATTATGTGGCGTCCTCGTCGCCCACCACCCTCCTCTCAGCCGCCAACCTTTCCCTCTCCGCCCTCTCACGCTCGTGGTTCTTGAACAACGCCAGCATGCCAAGGTCATACATCGCCTTCAGCGCACCGGCGCAAACGAACGCGACCCAGAACAACTTCCTATCCGCCAGCAGCCCGGTAAGCGTGGGACTCAAACTCTGCGCCGTGCTCTTCACCACATTCACAAGCCCCATGATCGCCGTCCTCTCCCCCGGCAGGACAATGGCAGCCAGGAAGGCCGACCTCGGGGGGCCGTCCATGCTCTGCGTGCACGACCTGAGTATCAAGAACAGAAGCGAAAAGTGCACGTCGTTGGGTATCGGTATAAGCGCAAGAAACACCGCCGACGGTAAATGCGTGAAGACCATGGTATTGACGTTGCCGAACCGCTTGGCGAGGCTCGAGGCGACGAGCATGCTGGCCGCCGACACGAGGGCGGTGGTGAAGAAGACGGTCCCCAGGGCGCCCTCGGACAGGTGGTAGCGCGAGCGGAAGAAGTACGTCACCCAGCTCAGGGGGGCGAGGCCCGATGCGAAGGAGTCGAGGGCGAAGAGGAGGCTGAGGGAGACCATTATGCCGCGGCTCTCGTGACTGATTTCCGGGAGGAGGGAGGCGAGGCCGCGGCGTTTCTCGGGGGGAGCGGGTTTGGGAAGCGGAGGCGAGGCATCGCCGAGGAGTGGTGTGGTTTCTAGGTCCGGTTCAACGGATGAGGGTGTAGGTTGTTGTTGCGAGGGCGGGTCGGCCTCGACTTGCTTGCTTAGGAAGAGGATGATGGCGAGTTTAAGGGCGCCCATCACGGCGTAGCCCATGAAGACTATGCGGTAGGCTTCGACGATGGGCCAGCCTAGGTCTTTGCTGAGATGGTTGACGGTCCAGCCGCAGGTGATCATGCCGAATGCCACACCAGCTGTGGCAATGAGGTTGTACCAGGCGTAGATGTCGCTGCGGTTAGAAGATGCCGTGAGGTGCGCCACGACACTCTCTTCTATGGCGCGGAAGGGTCCGATCTCATTTCCACTGTTTAATTGTCAGGAAGCGCATCCATCTTGTTGTAGTCTCAGCACTTACCTCGGACTAATAACCCCGAAGATGGCAGCAGCAAGCAACACATAGTAGTTCTCAAACAGCGCGAAGACCACGCCGCTGCAGACCATCATGACGGCGCCCAGGGCCAGGACGGCCTTGCGCCCGATGCCGTCGGCGAAGAGCGTGAGGAAGAAGCTGATGCAGACGTCGCCGGCGATGGTGAGGGTCATGAACAGGCCGATGCGCGTCTTGGAGATGCCGAGGGCCTCGAGGTAGGAGACGAGCACGAGCGTCGACGACCCGTAGGCGAAGAGGCGCACGAAGCGCTGGGCGCAGAGGAGCTTGACGTCCGGCTTGCAGTGGTAGAGGGATAGCAGACCCAGCTCGGACAGGACTGCCGTCGCTCGGTTGCGCCAGGGGTGTGTCGCCCCTCGGGAGGGGGGAGGTGGTGGTGAGTCCATCTCGGTCTACGATGGTTGTGAGACTCGGGGTTGGTGTTGCCCGTCGTTGCTCCGAGACGAGCTGGTATTCGGGCTCTTCGGTGTGAAAACGGTTAGAGCATTACGTTCTGCACTGAGATTGTCGACTTTGTCCAGATTCAGTGTCTCGGGTTGCCATGGGTTTGTTTTTTTTCGCCTAGAGAACTTCGCATAATTGTTAGACGCGAGACACGAAAGCAGCGGCACAGAATGCTGTAGCCTAATGATCCCTCTCGGAGACGCGCAATTGGCTGATTCAGCAGGACGTCATCGGTGAGGTCTCGTCCCTCGCCATTACTCACCTTGGATGAGTGAGATGAGTGAGGTGAGTGAGATCAGAAAATATATGCCACTCGTCCATCAATCCACTCGCTATGGCATCATCTCCGATGGTAAGAGAATTTTATGTCGATGCCGGCGCCACACTCGGGCAGAAGAAGGAGCCGAGTCGGAGCCCGGGGTGGACCGGCCTCCAGCTGTTTTCAGTGGACCTTACGAAAGTACATCGTGAACGATTTCACCAATGAATCAAGTCCCTAGATTAGATTCTAGATACAATTGAACTAGATCAAGGTCTGATAGTATGTAGCCGAAAGGATATATTCAATTCACATCCTCTAAAGTTAGTGTACTTTGGTACAAGCTCACTTGCCTACCCTATACGTAATCAGCCTGTCAACTCTATAACTGAGATGGTTAACAATCCGACTTACAGCCAAGATCTTTTCTAACCTGTGCGAGACACGTCCAGTTGCTTAATACAGATTATGTTGCCATGCGAGGTCTTGAGCCGGGTTCGCAGCACCGTTAGAAGTCTCCCCATAGCGATTGTTATCTGGAAGAAACAAGTGATATCCCGGTATGTAACGACGATGGCCCCCTTGTCGAAAAATAGTAGTGGACTTAAACTTATCCTTGACGTCCGCATGACGTTACTTTCGCATTTCTAAAAGTCGATATTTCCTGTTGTCCTTCCACTGGCCGAGACGGCTCGGCACATCCCGGTGGCTTGCCGGACGTGGGATGCAAAAAGGCGGTGGGCGTCCTTGAAGCGTCCGAACCGACCAGTGTCGCATCTTCCATGTGGTTTCTCCCGCGGAGATGTTGAATGTGGTAGAGTGACCCGGGATCGGGTATTCTTTCCAGGAACTTGCCTCGTCCTTGCATGAAGAAGCTGCACTGCCGTCCCCGGATGATAGAGGATGAGTGACCCCCATGCATTGAAAGTAATCGGATGCCACTGTCAAGCGTCCAATGATGCTGACTGAACATCTCGACACCACTGGGCCACGATAACCGACGTGCCAGCCGCGTCTGTTTCGCTCTGTTCTTTCATGGCATTGGAAATGGTTCCCCCAATCGGCAGACCCAACGGCGGTTGGTACGCTTAGGCGTTGTGACTGGATGCTATGCAATGCTTCCCTGGCCTGACATGGAAGCATGCCGTGGCAGGTTTTCGGGTCTTGTGATATTCAAACCTGCAGCTCTGGCGTTCCGCTTGTTCGGATTGGTCGGCGGCCTGTATGGTACTCTCCTGTATGCCGCAGCTGGGACATACACAGGGCCTCTTTCGCATCGCCGGCCGCGGGCGAGCCGGTTGGCCATCCCCCTTTAGTCAAACTGTTGCGAATATCCGTGTCCAGTGACGAAAGTCAATGACGGCCCCGGATGGCTTTCTCCTTCTCGTCAGATTTGATCCTAGGTGCTAGCGCAGCGGCCGTGGGAGGGCTTGGGAGGCGCCGTCGACGCTTCGTTACTATGGGAGAGTTCATGGTAAGAGAGCCGAGTTTCTCAACGTCCGATGGCCGGGAGGGAGAAATGCTGATGGCTGCGTACCCCCACGTAAGGCGCAGGAAGGAAAAGTTTGCGTTCGAAAATCCGAGCTCATCGCGACCTTTGGAAGCAATTAGCTACATCGCAACTTGTTGCATAAGGTCGAAGGGCAATATTGCTGGGAATGACTTACCTATCATGGAACAAGGCAGAAATGAGACGGGCACATGCGCGTGCAGCGGTCTCGGGTCGAGGGGGGCGTACCATAGAAGGCTTGCTGTAGAGGACGACAACCGAAGACTACTCCCCAGCGTGCCAAACCTTACAAACAGGGAACTCCAATGGTTGTCATGCAGCCGGCCGTAGTGTTGGGGAGACCAGGGTACATAGTCTGATATGGCCAGAGCTGTCGTGGTGTTGCCCCTTGACTGGCGTGGTGTTGATGCTTCGGAACCGGCTCTTCCTGGAGTGACAGAGCCATGGAAAGCCGCTGCAAGGTTGAGCTTGACCACTAAGGACATGATTAGCTTCAGTCGACGACATCATACCCACTTTGCTCTCTGTCAAATCCGCGAACTCTTCTACAGTTCGGAAACAAATTGCCCGTCGAAGTAGTCCGCCACAAGGGTATCGGATTCTGGCGTAGACATCGAACTCGCAGGCTCGCGAGGCCTTATGAAGGAATTCGGCGAGAGCCGGACAAAGCTGTTAGTTAGGCAACAAATGACTACTGTCTCCTATGACCCAGATGGCAATCTCTTCTCTGCTCCTTGTCCCATAGCAGGCGTCCCTGCTTAGGACAAGAGGGGAGGTGATTCTACCGGACAGAGTCCGGTTTCTGTCTATTGCGACCGAAGCTCAAGTCTCAGCAACTGCAGCTCTGGGTGCGCAGAGTGTACCGTCTGGAAAGTTCCTGAGAAGACTGCCATGTGCCCACCCATGGTGCAGAGTTGCAGAGTCGCGGCGCTTTATTTCGGTATGAGACCCAATCCGCAAGGCGTGCGGCTGGCTTGATATGTTAAACCGTGCCTCCTTCCGGTCGTGCTTGGAAGGCCGATTTCTAAGGCCTCGTCATCTGCGCCTTGTATCTTGATGTCGTGGATGCAGTTACACCTCCAGCTGCTTGGTAAGAAGCGTACGTTTCCCCGTATGAGACACGGTCCGAGTAATTTGGTCACAAGCCGAGGCCAGGAGTTGCCGCTTCGGCCTTTGCTTCTGCCGAGTTCATGTACTGTTCGGCCTCCGTTACAACGGAAGTCTGATGTGACTTGTCAACTCGGACGCTTCGACTGTGCGAGGGAGCAGCGGCGCTAATAGCTTGACGTGCGTGAAATCGCACGTATAATCTCCCATTGGCTGGAATATACCTCGGAGAGTTTTCGACTGCGCTCGTTTGTCTTGCCTTGTGGTGCCTGTGCCCATCCTTGCCTCATCAGCGGGTCATCCTCTTCTGTCGTTGGGGGCGAGTCGACGGTCGCCCAGATGCAACGCATCTCCTCTCTCACTCCAACCTCTGCAGACTTGCCTTCGAGGTGGCTATTTTTCCTGCAATCATCGTCCGGCATTTCCCCCCTCTTGACCGACATCTCCCTCCAGCCAAGGATAGATGCCGACTATCGACCGTAGTACGCGATCGTGCGTGCACGTACAGGAGGATTGTGTGGGGAATCCTAGTATGCCATGATATGTCTTGCATGCAGCCATCCGAACTGCAGGATCGTGAGGGGTACAGCTCTTGTGCGACCAAACCGCGTCGATTACTGGCGCTGAACTTTGGAGGAGGCGGCGACAGTGAAGGGGAAGAGGGACCATCTTGGCCAGATCTGGTTGGTGGGTGGAGTTGGAGGCAGCCTGACAACAACCCTTCATGACACTCGCCAAGGGTTCGTTGGGCAGCCAGACAGTTGTCTGCTGACATCTAGCAGCAATGCTGTTGCATCGCGAGAATTGCGATGGGTCAGACCGGCTGCGAGTCTGATGCTAGTTAGTTTCGGCAATTCTGCGCGGCGAAGAACAGATTGCAGTGGTCTCAGCAATGCTCTCGGATGTAGCAGTGATTAGGGGGGGATATCATGAGATGCCTCTTCTCGCCGTAGCATTAGACCGGATCGTTGTTCGAAATAGTAGTAGTAGAATTCCAATAGTTGGAGAAATGGATCGGAACGCTAGCTGTATGTCATGCAGAAAGAAAACCGACATAGATGCGACATACCATGCCGCTGGGTCGTACTTCGCCTTGCTCGATGTTGACAGCTTCATGGCTCTTGTTGGTCTGCTCTTCGCTACGTAGCCCGTGGATGCTGATACTGCGTCAAGCTTTCCCTCGGCGTATCCAAGACGGAGGAGTCCCGGTGATGGAGACTTTCGATACCCCTCCTTCCAGAAGGAATCAAGTTGTGCGGTCCGGCAATAGGTGGTTCGTGATGTTGCTTCGCGTTTCTCACCGAGGAGAGTGTGGAGATGTGGATTGATATTGGCCCCCCTGCTCTTCCCCGCTTGGTCCATTCGCCGCTATGATTTTTGGGAGCTTGGCAGGCCCCGAAAATAGCGTGGGGGTCGCTGCGGTCGATCAATTCAGATCTGACCTGACAATTGGAAATCTTGGAGGCCTGGGAGGCAAAGGAAGGTTCGGAAAACCATTACTCCAACATGACGAGACAAGAACTCGAGGACGGCTGGAATGAGCAATAGTATGTGTCAGTTATTCACGTTGGATTGGAACTCAAGTCTCGTAATTTGAACTCAACTCACTTGAGGTCCTCTCCTCCTTGGATAGTATTCTTCGTCCGTATTGAATCTATTCAACGAGTCGGCCAAGACCGAAATCTTATCGCGAAGAAAAGATGGTGGCTGTTTGTTGGCTGTTGGCGTAGCTTGATCTCCAGGGGTTGTCATGGTCATTCCTTGTCGGTAACAGGTAACCGGGGCCGAGTAAGTTTGACACCAAGCCAACCCTGGAAGGAAGCTGAACTTGGGAAGGGAAAAAAGTCCGTTTAATATGCAGACTTGATTGCTTTTGGTCACCGTGACTGCTCACGAGGTCTTTGGGCCCATCTAACTCGGGATAGAGATACGTATAACGTATCGCTTGTCTTTTTGCTGATTCAAAAAGTTCTTGATAGGGTCAAGACCACCGATAACCATTGTGAACTCCAACCGGGTTAAGTCGACATGGAAGAGGCCGACTCTGCCGACACCTTCAATGCACAGTGCGAAGACGGTGGCTTGATCGGTTCGAAACCCCACGACAAAGCTCAGTCAATTTTGTTGATGGTGGTGATCCAGATCCATGTTCCCGGGACCGGCGACGACGAACCAGACCGAACCCCTCACCTGAGGTGTGATGTGGAAGGAGAGGCGAATACCATTCGAGTAATTGCCGCCGAACACATCTTGTCTCAATCATTCAGGTGTCTTGCGAGTCTGGAACTTCGACATGGAAAGGTGTTGTTGTTGGACTTGGAACGATTTACGAAGTACCTGGTATTATTAGCGCTGCTATGACCCCTGATAGCACCTTCCTGATTTCTGGTCTGGGGTCGCTGCGGTGTGGATCAAAAGTGTGGAGTTTTAGCGTAGCGTGACTTCCAAGCGTCTTCACAAAGTTCAACTTCGAATGCTCTTGCTCTCAATCCACGATGTTGTCGAAATGAAGACATTGGATGACACCACTCGCTTATCACTGCAGTTATCTGACTTGCAGGTTGAGGTAACTTGAGCCTTGGCCAAGGCCTGTCACCTGCTTCCTCAATGTACCTCGGTGCCTCACTGCCCCTCTAGAATTGCCCGAATGCGTCGACAAGCATGCTTTTCCCAACTCTTCGATTGGTCCTCAAACGATGCATCTCCAGGCGAGCTGACTTTTCGCGCATTTTTGACGTCGTCCGTCTCCCTCTCTGTCATTATCATAACCTGAAAAGGGAGTCTGACGAGGTGGCTATGCTAGCGCCTTGCAAGACAGACGAAGGCATGCACCATGGCACCACCCACACTGCACCACTGTCTTCTACTGGAATCCCCTGAGCTTCAATGGAGAACCATTGACAATGCCTTACCGGACACCCGACGTTACAGAGTCCCCTACCCGGCCCTCCTGGGCAGGCTAACACCCCAAGCCCCATCAGCTTGCCATGTTTGTCTGGGGTATCGCAGCCCTCTCAGGTTCTTAACACATGTGTGTTGTGTTGGTGAAACTCGAACCAAAAAGGCCGGTCCTATCATCTGCAGTATCTCACGGTAGATCGGCAATGCCACGCAAACAACCTGGAAAGGGATTGCCTGGTGACGCTAGACAGGCCGGATGACCATTTTCGCAAGTTCCCGACAGTGCTGCACCGAGCTGCAAGCCGGGATCATTGATCATCAGCAGACCTGCCGCTTACAACTCGGTACACCAATACGCGCTCGACACCGGACGTCAGTCATTGAATCCGTCATTGCTGTCGTGCACATTGGCCACATGGAAGCCTGAGATACTGTGGTACATGCCCAATGGCTCATGGCATATCAGACCATCGACATCATGGTTCCTGGATCAGACGTGTATGCTGTTGGCGCCAACGTGGTTTGAGGCTCCGAAGCGGCTGGCTTGGGCAAGGAACTTTACAAAGCACAACAAAACTCACAACGACATGGCCATCATCGGCACATTGGCGTGTTGCAGTCACGAGGATGCAATGTATTTTCGGTCTCGGTCCCCATTTACAGCGTGCGATACAACCTGAACCTTTTCTGGTGCGTATCACTGCAGAGGCTCATCCGCCCGCCAGCCGAACGATACGTTAGCAGCCTTCACTCTGGGCGGTTGCCCTCTTCCGACAGTATCAGCCGCTCAATGAGTGCCGTGAACTCGTGGTGGCCTCCCGATGGCCGAGATGACCTCGTCTGTAGCAGGACCCGAGCCGAGAGCCGTTCGAAGAGATTGACGCTGGCCAGCCCGCCGTCGCCACGTTTAATCGACATACCACGCACCAAATGTCACCTGGAACGCCGCGTGACTGCAGGGTGCTTCGAGTCTGCCGTCATGCTGCCCAGAAGCCGTCGAAACTATCATTTCCCTGTCTCTTCGCTCACATGCTTCATTTGTTTTGCCGACTTCCTCACTGACGGAGCGGCATCGGCACGGCACATCTATTGGTGGTAGGCGTGTTTTCCTCCTCGTGGCCCTAATTATCACCTCGCACCCGCCACTACACAGTATGTCCAAGGCTGAAGAAGGCTTGAGGTTGGAAGAAACATACGGGTATTTCTGCTTCAGGTTAGCCGGAACGAAGGCCATTGTGTGTCCTGTTTTCCTCAACTTCCCCAAGCTAACCCCCACACATGAACCCACAGTCATCACTGATCCCCGGAAATCTTCCAGGGGATCCCTGCTAAAATTGGCTCCTTTTCTCCAGACAGGACTCCGATTTTGATGACCATATTCCTTCTTTTCGCTGCACTGTGCTGCAAGGGGTCCCTGTACACTTGAGGAAGAGGTCTGGCGAGGGCAAATCCTGCTCTTCTGCGGCGGTTGAAGGCACACGATCGCTTCAGCCCGCCAAAGCTGTAGGTTCGTCACAAAAATATTCAGTACATGGCTTTCACGAAGTTACGACTGCTTCAGCAGTCAGGCTCGCTTGCTTGGAATCCTGTTGGGCTGTCACACCTTAGGTTCGGGCGGACCGGTAACTACTTGACCAACGCCACCAAAGCCAAGCCGAAGTGATGGTCTCAGCACCGCCGGACGTTTCTTTATCGACCTCGAGTGCTCAGCTTGATACGTACTACTGAGCCTTGTTCTTACCCAGTGGGTAGCTCGCTGCCTCTCAGTCTCTTCCTTTCCTTGCCCCCTTGTCGACCTCCACATACCTCCTGATCATTCAAATATCCTGCTTCTCCCTCTTCCAAGGCCTCCTCCTTCTCCCTCCGTGTCCCTTACACGCTCTTCCACCTTATCTCCTCTCCAAGTCCTAGCCATACTACCCTTTTGCGTGTCAACGTACATCGACTCATCCCTTGGGCGCCTCTCAGCCTCCTTGAACCACACAACATACAATGTCTCCACACAACGACGCACCATCTCCGGCAGGTAGCTTTACATCGGGATTCAACAGGATCCCCTTGCCACCGTCCGGCCTGAGACTCGGGAGTCTCACTCCCGCAGACTCTCACTCTCCCCTGAGCAGCTCATATGACAGCAGTTCACTGGATGCTCCTGCATTGCATATGGCCAGGCCACTTGTTCCGGGCGTCTATGTCCCGACCATGTGTTTCTTCGACCCAGAGACAGAAGACGTGGATACCCTCACTATCGCGCGTCATGCCGTGAAGCTTGCTCGTGCGGGCGTCACAGGCCTTGCCACGCAGGGATCCAACGGAGAGGCAGTCCATCTCACCCATTCAGAGAGGCAGCTCGTCACCGCAACGACGAGGAAGGCGCTCAATGACGCAGGATTCTCCCATATGCCCATCATTGTCGGATGTGGCTCTCAAAGTACCCGCGAGACTCTGCAGTACTGCGAAGAGGCCTGGGAAGCCGGTGGTGACTACGCCCTGGTGCTCCCACCGTCTTACTACAGCCCTCTTTTCGCACCCAGCTCAGAGACCGTTCTTGAGTATTTCCGGACGGTGGCGGATAAGTCTCCCGTACCAATCATCATCTACAACTTCCCAGGCGCCGTCGGCGGAATGGACCTTTCTTCCGATATCATTGTGAAGCTGGCGGAGCATCCGAACATTGTGGGGGTCAAGCTCACGTGCGGTAACACCGGCAAGCTCAACCGCGTAGCTGCGGCCACCCGCAAGCTCTCCAAGAATTACAACCCTCAGAAGCCGGATTTTCTGGTCCTCGCCGGCTCGGCGGACTTCTCCATCCAAGCATTGGTGGCGGGCGGTCACGGAATTCTGGCCGGTTTGGCCAACCTCGCACCGAAAGCGTGCATTAAGACCATTGAGTTGTACCGTCAGGGCAAGGTCACCGAAGCCCAGGAGATGCAGGCAATTGTGTCCCAAGGTGACTGGACCGCCATTCAGGGCGGTGTTGTCGGCGTCAAGGCTGGTTTACAGTCATGGATGGGTTATGGCGGCTATGCACGCAGCCCGCTTCCGAAGCCATCTTCTGAGCAGACCAAGACGTGGAGGGAAGGTTATCGCGACCTTGTGATGTTGGAGAAGAGTCTCTGATCGCACGGCGAAGGGGCAACGGCGGCTACAAAATGGGGTCGACATCTCGAAATTCCAAACTATGGAGTGGACCGCCAGTGATGGCTGGGCATCTCAATTGTTCTTCGCACGAGGGCAAAGTACCCTGGAACTTTTCTTTCACGTTCGAACTCGGTAGACGGATACCGTCATTCTCCGGTCATTCTCCGGAGGCTGTTCTGACTGTTCCGTTTGTTTCCGATATGCTCTGCTTTGGGGGCGCGGCAGTGATACACTTCAAAAGGCGTTATGGAGGATAGAGTCGTCCAACGGTTAGGAGTAGGTGGCTTACGGCAAGATCTTCCACCAAAAGGGGGCTTTCCATTTGCTGTTTCGAGTTTGAGTCGGAGGACATTGCGGGCAATTCTGCCTTTCTCTTTGTTCGAACCGGAGTCGATGCTCCGGAATACTTCACACTGCCAGAAATTTCATACGAAAGTTGGCTGAGCCACATTCTGTTCTGGAGATTTGTTCAACCGGAGCGGTGTGGTTATGGTGGCGGCATCGTGTGCCGAGTTCTACTACAATATCAAAAGCCCTACAAATCCCGAATTGCCAAACATACTTGATGTTTCCCAGCAGGGGATTCATGCCGATCCGTGACGGAAGATAACAAATGTCTGGCCTCGTCAGGAGTTTATCAGAAGGCCCCCTTGCCGAGCGGCATCGAGTATCAACCAGCCAAGGCAGCAGGAGACACAATGGAGCACAACCCAAACAACAAACACGAAAGCGACAGACAGATGAATTGATTTCCGTCCGATTAGGAGGCTTGCCGGATTCAAACTGCCACAACTTGCAGGATCTCCATGCATGGACAACCATCACGAGGAATGGAAGGAGCCAGACAATCCTCACCTGCCGAATTGGGCAGCAAGGCACAACGCCATTCGTGGTTTGTGGTATCACATGACCAAGCGTACAATATCACCTAATCAAAGCTGCGTCGTCACCACCGTGCCGGACTCCAAAGCTTTCACACCCTCTTCCCCTCACACCGACTTCTCTTGTCTCAGCTCAGCTTGATTTGTGGTCGACGGCCAAGATCAGGGGCACGAGTGGTGGTCAGCGGGGAGAGAGAGTGCCGCGGATATGCTACTCTCGAATCACACTGGTCGAACCCCCCACCCTCATCTTCTTCCTTCCTGACTGCGCAGCCCAGTCTTATTAGCCTTCACCGTCTTTGAGTAGGAGGCAAAGATGTAGCCAGATTGTGCCACTTGATGCCATTGGCGGAAGAGAGAAGTCATCAGACCAAATGCCCAAACAAACAAACAATAACAAAATCCGTTTCAGTCCCTCTGGTCACTCACACCATATCATATCTGCACCCAATCTATTCACCCCGAAAGCGCAATCAATGAAGGCGTCGTGCCCGAAGCAAGGTACACGACCGCTATTCGCCACGTCGAACTGTCGTGTTTCTCACCTTGCTGCGGTTGATGCAATCCTGCATCGAAAGGCGTTTCGCAAATCCAAGGCATCTTCCTGACCGAGGACCTTTAGCTCGATGGTGGTGGAAGCGGTGAACAACGCCAGCATGGCTTCTGCTTCAAGATCCACTGGCCCAGCCCTCTCCAACCTCCCTGCTGCAGAGCTGCAGACAGCAATCGGGCGCGGGGCGTGCAGGCAAATGAACGATGGATGAAAGGAAACGAAGCCACGATTTCAAACACAGCGCCGAGTGTCGGTAGTACCGACGAGGTGGTGCCTTGCTCCTCCTGATGCAGAAATCTTCCCATCATGGAGGTGCCGCGGGTCCGTCCGTGGATGGTCGTACAGACTGTCTCTCCAGCGCCAAACATGGCCAGTGATTACGCCTCTGGCCAAGAGGACGAGGGCGATCTGCCGTACACCACGCCATCCACAGGATCCCCAAGCGGGAAGGCGAAGAGTTACACCAAAGATAAGATGCCACCAGGCCATGGCTTAAGAAGGACGGCGGAGAAAAGAAGCTTGAATCCTAGGCCTTGCTGATCACGACATTCCCGGCGCCAAACGGGCTCGTGGCCATGCAGCCACCCAGCCTCCTCTGCGGCTACCGGCATGCAACTGGCGGTGCTTTTGCAATCTGTTTGTTGCCTCCTCTGTTGGACGAATACGAAGAACGATCTATGGGTGGTGGTTTGTTGCGTTTGCACACATTGCATGTTCGTCCTACCGGTTCCGTCTCCCACGAGCCTACCAAATGGCTCCCTCACGGCTTGTTGACTGAGGACCATGCGGTTCCTGATCCTCCACCCACCGCCCGTTTGCTTGCTTGCAAATCTGCATCTTCCGACTTCACATGATGCAGATAGTTCTGTGTTCGAGCCACAAGGTTTGGTGGCATCGTTACGAGGACTGGCCGTGGGGAGCGGACTCCCCACTTCCCGAGTCTGCCGTTTGAGACGGGAGACCTGGGGAGTTGATAAAGACCAGAGGAAGCCCTTCTCTCTCTCGGCCAGGTCTGGTGGTTACCCAGAAATCTCATCTATCTCTACATTGTGTCTCATGGAATAGCATTGGTTATGCCCTTGATTGTGCCAGCAGCAGCGATATGTGGGCATTCGCGGTTGTCAGTGTCGTTGTCGCCATCTCACGAGTGGTCTCGTCTCAGAGTACTGCTACTCCTGTGCCAGTCACAGGCGTACGAACCGGGATCGACCACAACACAGGCGAAAGACCACGGAGATTAAACATTAATGACTTCTATGCTCGTGGTGGTCTGCAATGGTATTGTTGCTCTTGGCGTATATAATGGAGGCAAGTGAGTAAGGTTAGACTGACTGGTTTAGGGATCTATACATTCAAGCTTTACAGGCGTTCCAGGATGTGAACGAGACAGATCCGCTGTCCTACTTCCAGATATCAGGTACGGGCTATGGCTTCCCTTCGGATTCTATACCTCGCTAACATGGGACAGGCATACATGGCTATCCGGTTCAATCATGGAATGGAGTCGAGCAGGTTCCCGGGGGCATAAACCTTGGATACTGCCCTCACAATGTAAGATGAGAGCGTCAACTCCTCGGGAGTCTCTGTGTTGACAGCAAATCAAGGAGATTCTGTTTGCGACCTGGCATCGTCCTTTCGTTGCGCTATTCGAAGTAGGGACAACACTCACACCGGGAGCAAGAACCGTTGAGAACGCAAGCTAACAGCAGCTGCCCAGCAAGAGCTCGTCAAGCACGCAGTGAGGATAGCCAAGCTGTATACAAGGAATGGTCCGACATATCAAGCCGCTGCGCAGTCGCTGCGGCAGCCGTACTGGGACTGGGCGTCAGACCGTAACCTCCCCATCGCGGCTACACTTCCGAACCTTACGATAAACGCATACAACGGTACAGCCACTGTCAGCAATCCCCTCAGGAGATATCGATTTCAGAGGATGCCAAACTTCGGAGGCTCCGGTGATGTGCCTTTACTTCACTCCGAGACCATCCGTTGTGCGGATGCTGCAGGCACGGACGATCCGGCAAAGTCCAACTATAATTTGAACTTGAACACGACTGGGGATTTAACTGGCCAAGTAGTAAGTTAGCTCTTTGGACCAGCGCCCTCTGTTTTGAGAGTTCTTTATATCGAAACGCTGTTTCCTACCGATGTACGTCTCCCGAGACTTGCGGTACTTCATGGGCGTTGTACCCCGAGCTGTTGGCTGCTAGGACGCAGTATTCTACAGCAAGAAGTACGTTTCGTTCTGGTGAAGAGGACGGTCATTGACCCGAAACAGTACATGGCCTTCACGCAAGCTCCCAGATTCGAAGAGATGGCCACAGCCGCGACACCCGGCTCCAGTTTCGAACTTCCACACAACAACGTACACAATGCCGCCGGCTGTGACAACGGGACCCTACGCAACATAGGATGGTCTGCCTTCGAACCTCTCTTGTGAGTCAGTCCCCTCACTTACTTCACAGAAACCGGCACTCACAAGTGACATACCAGCATGCTCCACCACGCCAACGTCGACAGACTAATCGCAATGTGGCAAGCGATACACTACAACAGCAGCATCCTGAACACCACCAGCCTCGCCCTCGGCACATACGGCACAGCGAACGGAACCATCGTCGACGCCGACACCCCTCTCAAACCCTTCTACGACACGAACACCACCTTCCACACCAGCCGCACCGCCTCCGACATCAGGACCTTCGGGTACACCTACCCAGAGATAAACGACTGGAACACGACCCCCGACCAGCTAGCCTCCTTCGTCACGTCGAGGGTAAACGACCTCTACGGCCAGGGCACTGACGGCAGTCCCCCCAAACCCGCACTCAACCCTGAAAAGGTTGCGGCGTCCCCGTCTCAGCTGGTGTCTTACTCCGCCGAGATCCGCGTGGAGAGATCCGAAGTCCCCCTGCCGTGTAACATTGACCTGGTGCTAGGCGACCATGTCCTGGGACGGATAGCGCTGCTGGGTATGCCGATGAGCGGTGTGAGCTACGGCACCATCCCGCTTGGGGAGGCGTTGCAGAAGCTGAATCTGGGCGGGATGAAGGAGGATACGCTTGTGCCGTATCTTCAGCGGCATTTGGAGGTGATAGTGCGGAACGTATGTGTTTCTCTTCTTCCTCGATTATACAGAAGACATTTTGCGTTTTGGGGTTGAGCTAACATGGAACTCACAGAGCGACGGCACCGTCTTCTCCAAGCGAAGTACCATCCCCGGTCTCGGCGTGGAGCTACAGGTCCGAGACTTCGTGCCGAGGGCGAGTGATACGGAGTTCCCGAAGTACGGTGTCGCGAGGAGGATGCCGGTTATCAAGCACGCTTAGCCGGTCTCCCTTCCCTGGTGGAAGGACGCTCGTGAGAGCGGACTGAGACGCTTGTCTCTGGATGCACGTTGTCGTCGTATTTTCTGGAGGATGTGAGGCCACGCATGCGGATATTCTCCTGTCTTTAGCTGGTTTGGAGGGATTTGGACTACGAGGTATGGAATTTTTGCTTAGCAATGAAGTGTTTCCATGACTTGGCTCGGGGCCTTGCTCTCATTGTGACAGCCGAAGGACATTCTACTCTCGCTAAAGCGGTGACAACGCAGTAGACACGGTATGCCGAGTCTCGGATGCGGTCTTAGACAACCGATCGAGTCTTGTATGACATCTGATAAGCACTGCTTCTTGTAGACTCTTACAAACTCCGGCATTACAAGATTGTATCGTCATCAAGTCATTTGGCACGTCTCTCTGACCGTGCCTTCAGCCAACCGTCTTGCAGACTAAGGCATTACACTAATATACAGAATCTTACAACCTCCTTCGGATTTGATATGCCTTGAAGCCGCCTGGAAGCTCTCTTCACCCTGTTCTCTATTCTATCGACCTTCCCTGCCCGGTCTCCATGCCTGCTCGTTTCTGTTGGCCGTGTGTACATGCACTTCCTTCACTTCACTCCTCCGCCCCATTCCTCCGCAGCAAGCAGCGGTCGATTAGTTGCCCGTCTTCTCGGGCCTCGCCGATGTTCTGGTCCTTAAAGAAAAATTGGTCGTGACCGGGAAGAAGCGTGGTGGCCAACGTCGAGCCTCGAGAAGAGCCCACCTCCTCCCGATTCTCCTTGATCAACTCCTTCGGCCTCACCAACCACTCCGCCCACTCGCCCGGCCCAAGGTACTCCTCCAACAACCCCAGCAACGACTCTCCGCTCTCGTACACGAACCACACGTCCTTCACGAAGTGCAGCAGCACAAAGTAGTACCCCAGTATACACAGCGCCTCCCGTCTCCCCGCGACCAGCAGATCCAGAAACCCCTGGGAAAACATAGCCACCCACGCCAGCAGCACGTTCACCCTCCCGTTGTAATTCGGCTTGTTGTCAAACACCCACTGCAAATGCCGTATCGCGAAGCGACAGGCCTCCTTCTCCTCCTCGGTCAAGTTCCTGGACGCCTCTATCCTTCTCTTCAGATCGTCGCACTCCGGCCCCGTCCCGGAGGCCTTGTACATCTCCTCGCCCGCATCAAGAACAGGCCTGAGCTCCGACTCGCGGAGCATATGCCACGACCCCTCGATGACCTTGTGCACGCCCCTGTGCAGCCGCACGTAGGCCAAGTATCTTTCAAAAAAGTCCTCGAACCGGCCCGCCCCCAGCGACAGCACGTCGCAGAAGTCCTGGAAGCCGAGGAAGCTCGAGAAGAGGAAGATGGCGACCCTCTCCGCGGGGGTGATGGTGTTGAGGTCCACCCTCCCGAACAGGCTGATGGCGCGGGTTTGTAGTTGGGTGGCCAGGTGGCGGAAGCGCGCCGCCCGGTCGGGGTCCCCGTCGACGGAACTGCGGTGCCGCGCGGAGAAGGCGAGGAGCTGGTGCATGAGGAAGGGGGAGGAGATGGCGTGGCGGACGGCGACGTCCTTGACGAGGCGGGAGATGGGCTGCTCTGGCAGCACGAAGCCGTAACTCGAGGTGAGGAAGTGGTGGAAGAGGTCCATGTGGACCATGTTCACCTGGGGTTCCTCGTCCTCTTCTTCTTCGACGTCAGCACTGGGGTGGAGGTGGTAGGAGGGGGTAGGTTGTTGTTGTTGGAGGTAGTATGGGGAGGGAGGAGCCGCCGTTAGAAGGACGGGGGTTGAACTGTGGCTTGTTGTCGGGGTTTGGCCTTGTTCTACGGTAACCAGGGACTTGAGGTTCTCTGCGCCGGAGGATGATGCTCGGGAGATGACCTCCGGGTCTGCGGTGGTGCCCGGTTTGTCTTTGTAGGAACAGGTCCTCTCGACTGTTGTGCAGTTCAGGCATCTTGGCCGCGTCTCGTCGCACTTCATGTGGCGGCGTTTGCATTCGAGGCAGCCCCTTCGCGACTTTTGATGGCGCCGCCGTAGTCGAAAGGACTGCTTGTCTCCCGATCCGCCTGGTGTAGCCCCTGGCTCCGAATCTATGTCCATTGTGACAGACTGGTCGGCAAGCGCTTTTGTCACGGGTTGCGAATTGCACCTGGAAGTGGCGTGTTAATAGAGATACTTGAGAGATGTCGCGGCTATGTTATTACCAGATATGTGAGTGACATAAGTCTGTCACTGCGCCAAGATGCGTGGAAGCAAGAGACAGTATTGGAGCAGACAATGACAGTCAAGTAATCATCGCGGAGAGGGCTGCTCGTATCTATAGCAGCGTCCTCACAACTCCAACAGCCATCGCTAGAATAACAATTCCAGGGTCAACTGTTTCAACATGCTAAATGATTGTAGCTGAAAGACGGACTGAAGTCGCCAGTGGAGCCCCCGCGTATGTCTCGGTCGGGGAACGCGGTGCGCAACGTGGCTGAGCCGAACCCGGCATTTACCGTTTCGGGTCCGGCCCTCCGTCATGGTACAAGTGCCGCGCGTCCTGGCGTGGATTTGACGTGATAGCTTCAAAGAATGCCTCGTATGGGAGCGAGACTGCCTTGCCATAAAAGCGAGAGTTCCCACAATCAGTCGAAGCGAGCATTGTTTGAAACGGAATTGATGAATCTGCCACTCATGGGAACGAACCCCTGAGGAGGCATGAGATCGGTAAGAACATCAGACAAATTATGTATTGGTATGCATGCTCCATCACAAGGCAGAGCTGATGCAAGGGAATCTTCGTCTCCTCCTTCTCCCGGTCAAAGTTTCGAACGTTCCGACATGCATAGAGCGGTCACCTGACTTCCCGATGATGGATGGGGTTGAATAGCTCCTCAGTTATCCTCCGTTTGCCTTGTTCATCAACACTACGCAACAGGCACCTATACTCCATCGAATGAGTTCACAATTCCATATATCCACGCCTTTAACGGCCGACGTGGCCCGAATTGCCAGCATCCATGTCGCAGCGATGGACAGCAACACCCTCCTCCATGCCCAGTTTCCAGATCCCGAAACCCTCGGAAGACTAAGGACATTTCTCGAGAACTATCTTACCAACGAGCTCACCAACCCGAAAGCGGGAATCCTCGTGGCTCGCGATGCTGTAACGGACGAGATCGTCAGCTATGCGAAGTGGGATTACCCTTCTTCTGGCGGTGACGACGACAAAGGAAAAGTCGAGACTGGAGACCTGAGGAACATGGAGGGCTGCCGACGGGAGTTCCTCGAGCGATACACAGCACTAGCCGAGCAGGCGAAGAAGAGAGCTTTTGGCGAGGGGCCATGTTATCGTGAGTTTCAGACATCCTAGCGGGTACTCCGGCCACTGACAGGGCGTTGTGTTAGATCTGGCGTTTGTCTGTACTGACCCTGAGTTCCAACGTCTTGGGGCTGGTTCACTGTTGACGCGACATATTATGGAGAAGGCCAGGGCCGACGGTATGGTAATTTACCTCGAGAGCACGCTCGATACTGTACACATGTATGAGAGGCTGGGCTTTAGGAAGGTCGATGCATTCCAAATGAAGATTCCTCGACCCGGCGGTGATCCGGAGGACCTGAGTGGGATATATGAGGAGGTCTGTATGGTGTGGTGGCCGAACGAGACGAGGAGCCCGGGGATTCCGGCTTGAGAGAATGGGGAGACCGGTTCACCCTTGGGCCGGCAGACCTCAGTTCAAGGGTCCTTGATCGGCCCGCACCGGGGAGCAATTGGAAGGGCGGTCGTGTGAATGGCGGCTCTCGGCGACGGTAACCCCCACCCGGAGACGCGATCCGGACCGGCCTCTCTATGCTGTGAAACGTGAAGGGCAGGAAGGGCTGCGTCTCCGCCAATCGAGTAGTGACAGGCGGCTTCGTGATTGACTTGCGGGCCGGTACTTCATTTGTCCACTGCTTTGCTGCCGTCCAACCCATAGCGTCTCGACCTGTCGGCCGGTTGATATTCAATATAGAAACCCAGCATGCAGCCAATGAATGACCCAGGAGTGTTGACTTACCACAGTACGTATGTCTGAGCACACGACATGACCAGCCATTGATCTGGCGAGCACCCCGCGCCCGATCAGAGGTGCATCGCTGTTGTGGAGGTGTCCATTGAGGGGGGGTTCTTTTGATCTCTTGCATGTGCCGGACATGATCAACAATCCGTAAATGGATGCATCTGCGAGCATTACCTAACTGGCCGAAATGCGAGCGAAGGGTGGCGGTGCGACGGGACAAGGCTGGGCATATTGCAAAATGCAAGACATTGTTACTCACCGCCGGTACTTGTTTGTACACGTAAGCTCAAGCTCATGAATATTTGTTGAGAGGAAGAATGTGAGGATTGTGAAGCAGCAAACGAAAGCTTAACGCCGTTAACGGCACCTATCGGATCTCGGAGCTGATAAGCGCACAGACCGCCTTTTCTTTCATCTGAACCAATCCGGCGGGTAGATCTGCCCCTCCATCACCCCACCTTCCGGCCGCCGCCCCGCCTTCTCCATTTTTGAATCTCAGAGCTTGGAGAATTCGTCATCGTAGCTGCGTCAATCAACATGAATCCACTGGAACAGCATCGATGTCGCATCGATCCCAGCCCGGTCTTTTGCAGTTCAATCATCGCTCAGAACCACAATTGGGATCCTCTCGTCTGCCGTTGCGGTCCCCCTTGGCTCAGACATGCGCATGCTTGCATGTTCTTGACCTCGCTACAGCCTGGCGCGTGCATGCCATCTTGACTCGACCAATCTGGGCATGGTTGTGTGATTACGTTAAAGGTATTCTCTAGGCCCTGCGAAAACCGGTACAGCGGTTTTCTATTTGGTAATAAGGGTCCATCGACGACAGCCCGTTTGACACTACTGGGCTAACACATGTCTCTAGGATCCTCGTACCGACTACTCCGAAGCTACCTGCCTTCTAAAGTGAATCTGACGGCTTCTTAGTGCTGATTTACGACAACATGTTCCCACTTGCAAGTCTCACCAAGGTATCGCCAGCTCCACATCACCAACCGTTATCTCTCCCTTTGCCATTATGAGTTTCGAACTTAAATCTTTTGGCATGATAAGGTCACTGTTTTTGGTGCCGCGCCGAAATACGATATGCTCCAGCGTTCATCTCTGTGCAAATCCCTTGCTTGTCACAGGCTGAACAACACGGGTCTTGCCAACGATGGTCAATGACAAGCCATGACATACACAGTAGATTAACATGGGCAGACGACAAGACGACAAGCTCCTTGATGTCGGGCAGTGCCCTTGCATTCCCCGGTTTCTTCCTGTCTAATGGGAAAGCTAATTCGAGCGCCGGAAGGATGTCTTCCCACTGACATGCCTTGGTGTTGTCTATCAATCTCTGGTGTATTCTGGTTCCATTGTCTTTATAATACCAGTCGTCACTATCTCAACGGCCAAAGTTGGCCCACCGATTCTCTTCCAGCTTCCTCTTCTGTCTTTCGCCTCGAGCTCGTCAGATATTCTCCCCGATCTACATGTCACAGATCGGTTCCTGCAACATTTCTTCAGGGGCATATGTTTACTTAAGCCACTCTCGCTCACCCAACGACGGTTTAAAGAAGGGAACTACTGCCGTCTCCCTGCTGGTGAACGGTTGGAGCCTCAAATGACGCAGATAAGCCAAGCTTATCTTATTCTTGTCTCAATCGTCACATAGGCATTGCCCCCAAGCCGGAGGACAACCCCTCGGAGTCCCTGGACTGCCTCATCAACGGTCTGCATCACATCTGCATACGCTTGCTGCAGCATCTCCGGCACTTACTTTACTTTATCTTCAAGGAGGAGCCAGTCGTAAACCCTCGACCAGCGATCTCCTCCATCTCAAACCGGTGAACTCGTGGATCAGCGATAAGGTCGCCCAGAATTACTCATTACACTGTGTTACTCTATATCAGACACGCGACCATACGATTTGCGTGGGATAGGAGCATACAGTTCTTGTCCTGTCGAAGGACCAACCAAAGAGCGTGTTGCAAGCTGTCCGGCCTTATCTATCTCCTGCGGCGTCCGCCTACGGCTGCTTATCTCTGTTCACCTTCAGCGACGCAACCTCACTATCCCTCGCCGGCCGCGCCGGTTCCAAGGTCTCGCCCTGGATTAGCTGCGCTACCATCCCCAATAATCACTTGCTTCAGGAAGCGGCTCCATCCCGCGTACCCGGAGGCCCTGTCTATCTACGCTCCGGCAGGCTGTCAACCCCTGAGTTGGTGACCGGCATTACATCACCACCCTCCGTGCCTGCTCGTGGTGGCCTTGGCGCAAAGACCGACTCCATATCGACGTTTATTTGCCGGGTCTGTATCTGGTCGGGGTCGGAACCGCCAACGAAGCATCCAGTCGATCCCCTACAGATCGATCGCGAAACGGCCCTTCGTGCCCTATCCGGGCTTAATCAGTGCGACCAACCAGGACCTGCCTAGCCGACCTTCCCATCGTTGCCGTCCCGCACCTTTTTACTTACACCATGTCCATTCCCAGTGCCGTCCCCAGGACGGCTCCCATTGCCATTGCACCCAAACCTTCTCGATTCGCATCGAGCCGGCAGGGAAGCGTCAGCTTCGATTCATACCGGGGAGGCAGCTTCCGCAGCGGTCTTGATTCTCCCGACTCGGATTATTCGCCTCTGACCGGAAACCCGTCGGTGCCCTGTGAGGGTTGCCAACGCCGTAGGATAAAGTGCGTCATGACTGAAGAGGACGACAGCTGTATTACATGCCAGGTCAATGGCGCAGAGTGTTCCCTCGCCGCTGATAGCCAGTATCAGAGGAAAAGAAAAGTCAACGGTGGTGATTACCAGGTGGACGAGGGCAGTCATAGCAAACGAAGGTGAGTGTTCAGAGTAACTTGCAACTCCCCCACGCGACTGTTAGAGGCGAGCATCGGGGCGTCGGACGTACCTAGCGGTGATCCCTCGCCAAGCCTGTAAGCCTCGTCACGGGCCTTTTGCGGCGTGCAGACTCCCCAGGCCGGGCCATACAGGGTGTGATACAGAATATCTAACACCTGATTGGCCGATATAGTTCACCGGGGAGATCAGATAACAGGAGACGGCGACACGGCGACACCAGCCTTTCCAGTACAGTTGCGAGCAGCTCATTTATCGAGGAGATGGCCAACATTGCCGGGCCAACCCTCCTCAAGCGCACACTCGGACTCCAGGAGGACCGCTACAGCCAGTACATAGGACCGACGACTGACTTCGAGCCGTCGCTTATCAACCTCTCGCCGTTTGACCCTCACGACGAGAGCCTCCTTTCCAGAGGCGTTCTAAGAAAAGTTAGTGACCATGACACCTTCCTGCTGCTCCCGGACCACAACACCCCCGGCCATGACCATGAGACGGAGGATCTGGAGTCGATTGAGATGATTGTATCCCCCCATGGGCGCCGACTGTTAGACCTGTATTTCCGTATTGTCCACCCTGGCTTTCCCATCATCCAGAAGACCGTCTTCTACGAGAAGTACGAGCGCTCCTACAAGGAGTTCGCCCCTCCCCTTCTCGCCGCCATCTACATCCTCGCTCTGAACTGGTGGGACCACGATGAGGACCTCGCCTCACTTCCGCGACCGAACGTGCGCGAGCTGGAACGGTTAGTGCGCAGGACCCTGGCAGATGCCATGTACAGGCCGAAGCTGTCAACCATCCAAGCAGGCCTCCTCTTATCGCAACGGCCGGAAGGCGACCAATGGGCGCCGACAGCCCAGCTAGTAGCCATTGCCCAGGAGCTCGGCCTACACTTGAACTGTTCCACTTGGAAGATCCCGCCATGGGAGAAAGGCCTGCGGAAGCGTCTCGCCTGGGCGCTGTACATGCAAGACAAATGGGGTGCCCTCGTCCACGGCCGGCCGTCGCACGTATTCCAGGCCAACTGGGCAGTCCAGCCACTGAGACCAAACGACTTCCTGGATGTCGAGTGGGACGAGGACGACATTGAGGAAAGAACCGAAATCGAGCGCGGCCGCACGCTCTTCATGCAGATGGTGCAGCTCTCGCAGATCCTCGCCGAGATCCTCGAGACCTTCTACACCCTGCAAGCCATGCAAGCCGTCTCCGACGCCGGGCCGCAAGGGACGCACATGGTCCTCGCCCTCGCCAAGCCCATCCAGCTCAAGCTCAAGAACTGGTACGCCGAGCTGCCCCAGGCAATCCGCATGGACTCGACCTACCAGACCGCCCCGAGCAGCAACAACAACCCCAACCGCCTCTCGAGCATAGGCTACCTCCACCTCGCCTACTTCGCGACCGAAATTACCCTCCACCGGCGCATCATCCGCTCCCTCGACGCCTCTACCACAGCCGCCGCCGCCGCCTCCGCACCCTCCACCGCCACTAACCCACCGCCCTCCCCGCCCCAGGCCGCCTCGGGAAGCGGTGGCATAGACCCCTACATCCAGCACATCTGCCGCAGCGCGGCCAAGGCCCGCCTCATCTCGGCCATGGACTTCGTCAACCGCCTCACGCCCTCGCACCTGCGCTCCTTCTGGTACTTCGCCTCCAAGACCAACTTCGCGCTGATCGGCACCTTCGGCTCCCTCCTGTGGGCCACGTCCCCGGGTCGCGAAGAAGCGGACTGGTACCGCCGCCGCCTGGCCGAGTACCGCTGGACGCTGTCCGTGTCCTCCTCCAAGCCGGTGGGGGACAGCCACCGCGCCGGCGGCCGGGGCGGGCTGACGGAGTTCGCGATGGGGATGCTGGATATCTCGACGGGTTTACTCAAGAAGCTGCCCGAGAAGCCGAGCATGAGCCGCAACGGGAGCGTGGCTGATATGGATGTATTGGGGATGAGGCAGAGTATCTTTAACTCCACCCAGCAGCAGCAGCAAGAGGTTGGGAGTATGAGTGGGTTGAGCGGGTTCGGTGGTGGGGATTTCAGCGGGCTGGCGAGCGCGGACGTGAGTGGTGTGCAGAGTCCGAGGAGTCAGTCGGGAAGCGAGAGTAGTGATGAGGCTATGTATTTGGGTGGGTTTTCGGTGAATCGCATGGCTGATATTGGGGAGGAGGACATGGTTGAGTAAGTGTTTTGTTGCTGGGGTTGGGGAACCAAGCTTAACGGTTTGGAAACGGCGTTGAAGAAGAGGAGATGGTGGAGGGAGCGACGCTTGAGTGTACCAGACACTCTTACGGGCGTCGTAGAGGCGACTGACGACCTGGATATACACATTTCAGGGTTCTCGGCTTGCCGCGGAGATGATGCTTTATGGCGTGCTCAGGGGGTCATGGCGTCATTGGGATTCAGCCTTGCGCGAGGGTTATAGGGGTTTCGGCCCCCTGTGGTCGTCTGTTATAGAGAGTGACGAACACTGACTGTTACGTCGGTTATGATCTTGGGAGGCACAACTGTTTGCGTTGTTGTTGTTGTTGCGCCTCTTCTTGCTTCGAGTTTGACCGGGCTGATACCACACTATAGAAGCGCCCTTGTTGGACGGTTTGTAGTACAGTCTCTACGAATCGCATGGTGTTTTGGCTAGAGGGATCATATGTTATGGGTTAATAGCTACAAAATGCAAGCTTGTTTGACTTAGGCTTCTGTTCTGATACCTCTGAACCTGCAGTGTGCAGGTACTTCCCGCCCCTTCGGTCCGCATGAATGATCAACCTGGGAGGAACAAGGCTCTATAATCGACCGCAGAGACTTAACTTGTGCATTGCCGATGGATATAGCCGCTGGCAAGAGCATATTGTCCGGGTCATGCAAGGCTACAATATAGTCCTGCTATCTCGTGGAATGCGGCCTGGCCAGTGTGGCGAGGCCAGTTCAGCCTCCGGCTGTCATTAACATTCCCAGGTTCCTTCGAGCGGCTCGGAACTGGGATGGTGTTGAGATGCGGCTTCGCGACGATCTGTTGGTCTGTGAGAGCCTCGAGCTCAAATCCGTCGGTTTTGCTTTGATATCTTTGCGGCCTTACATCTCCCGATGGCCTGACAAGCACGAAGCGAAGGAACCGCTGGCCATCACAGTTGTATAAAGTTAATAAGACAGTCGCGATGCAAGAGAACAGCAACTCGGAGGCAACAGATTATCATAGACTATCTCTCAATCCACGACGGTGACCACAGATCTGGCCGCCATGACCCATATCATCCTCACTTCTCTTCTCCTTGGCCTCCTGGCCTCTGTCTCTGCGGCACCCCTAAGCACAACCAGAATCTCCCTCCCAGCAGGCTTCACCCGCGTCCTCTTCCAAGACGACTTCTCCCTCCTCACCCCATCCTCCCTTCCCCTCCCCTCAAAATGGGCTTTCGACACGGGAACAAGCTACCCCAACGGGCCCTCCCACTGGGGCACGAACGAAGTCCAATCCTACACCTCCTCCCCGTCAAACATAGCCGTCACGCCCCAAGGCACGCTGCAAATCACGCCCCTTCTTTCCCCTGACGGGACGACCTGGACGTCCGCCCGCATCGAGACCGTCCCCGCCCACGACTTCGTCTGCCAGTCGGGGCAGATGTTACGGATGGAAGCCTCCATCCGCGTCGGCGCCGGCGGACAGCCAGATGGGGATATGGCCCGCCTTCTGGTCTCTGGGCGCGGGGTATAGGGGCCATTACTCCTCGTGGCCGGGAGTGGGGGAGATTGATATACTAGAGACGATCAACGGGGCGGCCACGGCGTGGCAGACCGTCCACTGCGGGAGTGTCTCCGGCGGGCCGTGTCACGAGACGGACGGCATTAGCGGGACGGCGGCGCTGAGTAAGGCGGAGTGGCACACTGTTGCTGCCGAGATTGATAGGGCGAATGAGGGCGGGGACTGGATGGGGGAGAGGATCAGTTGGTTTGTGGACGGGGTGAGGACGAATAGTGTCAGTGGTGCTGATGGGGGAGATGAGGAGGTGTGGAGCAGTCTGGCTAGGACGCCGAGGTTTCTGTTGCTGAATGTTGCTTGTGGGGGATCGTTTCCGGATGCTATTGCTAAGACGAAGACGCCTACGACGCAGACAGCTGGGGGACAGGGGGCTTCGATGGAGATGAGGTACGTGGCGGTTTTTGCTACGTGAGGGTACGGCCACAGGGGGAATGAGGCGACTGTCGGCCATTCCCTTGAACGTAGACTGTCGGCAGAAGTAGCCTCAAGGCAAGAAGAATGTTGATGTGGTACCCGGATGGAACGACGCCGGCTCATGATCACCTGGGTATTGATACAGTATATTGATACACGTCCTCCGCCGAGCGCCTACCACCGGCGGCTCTTGTTATCTGACTCGCCTTGTCGCTCCTTCTCTAGCATGGCATCAAATTCCCTCTGCGCCTGGTCCTTGGCGGTCGCCCTGTCGGCATCTTCCTGGGAGTACGAGTATTGCTCAGCAGGCTGTTGCCCATACGCCCGCGGCCGAGCTGTTCCTTGTGCAGCTGGGTTTGCCTTTGCCTGTTGCCTGAGCCTCTCCCAAGCTGATCCGCCCGAGCTTGGGCTAGCGGCAGAACTCCCTCCACGGGCAGCTGCCGCTACGGGAGACGCGTCGTCATCGAAGACACTACCCGCCGTGAAATCCTCCGACGGAGCAGGTGCAGTACTTTGCGCCGGTGCCGACTGTGGCAATGGCGGATAGCCTCCTCGACTGCTTTGGTATCCCCCGGCTGTCCCAGTGCTCCGCGCCGACTGGCCCCGTGGTTGCTCAAATGCTGGTGGTGGTTTTGACGATGCGCTCTCTTCGGCAAAAGATCCATACGGCGTCTCGGCGTCCCTCATGCTAGGATCCTCGTGCGTCTCCCATGCCGGGGCTCCTTCACCGCCCGCAGGCTTCCTCCCATGGCGTCGATCAGCGAAGCCCTTCCGCAGCTCCTCGAGCCTAGGATCCCTCATAATAGCGGCAGTCTGTACACTTGTCGCATAGGACGAGAAGAATATGCCGCCAATGAAATGGGCGACAAAGCCGTAACATCCGAAGCGCACAGCGTTCCATGTGATCATAGCCATTGGGCCTTGTAGCATGGGCGCCCTCTTACTCGGGAAGAAGCTGGGATCGAATGACGTCGGTTTGGGAGTCCAGAAGGGGAACTTCGATGTTGGCCGGCCGCGCCGCTCCAGGTAGATCGCAGTGACCAGCGATATGGGCAGCTCGTAGGTCTGCGTAACGGCCTTCTTGGCGCTGAGGTATGCGATAATGTCTCGCTCTGTAGGCGAGAGACCGCGGCCTAGCAGGGCCGAGGTGTTGACTACCACATCGGCGATTTCGAGTTTGTAGGCGTCGTACGTTCTCCCGAAGAAGGGAGCGAAGAAGGGCAGCTTGGGGAGCTCTTCGTACCTTATGCCCAGGTTGTCGACATTCTGCCTTGCGATTGCTCGTCGCCGTGCGAAGGCTTGTGGTGTGGTGTCGTCGCTCATCTTCAGAATCGTCGTGAACTCGTGTAGATGATTTGGTCGGAGGCAGTAAATCGGAAGCTGGGGTTGGTAGGTAGAGGTATGAGGTGGATTCGGTTGACTTGGTGACGTCTTGTGTCTGATGTTGGAGCTTGGACCCTCGGACTGGTACGTACCGGCGCCAAGTCCAAGCTCCGCCTTGAATCAGCCGAGCGTCAGTGGAGTTGGTTCTGCCGTGTCTCTCCGCCTGGATCGCGACCAAATGCCCCAGCCTTACTGCCCTGTCCGCCGGCGCATTCGCTGCTCATTCATCCTGTCTTCTAGTCCACCCACAACTTGGAACCCAGCATCCGCACGGAGTTTCCCAACCATTCCCAAGCTCCCTCCGGCAGCGCGGCACTTATTTGTTCACAAGGCACCAGCTATTTGCTCGAAACCCCTCATTTCCACGCATTCTGTGCTTTTCTTGGAAGGGGTTGCTCCCTCTCCGTCTCGCCAGCCATGGCAACGCAACAGCAAGCCCTCCTCATGGAGACTGTGATGGCCTTGAGGAAGGCAGTGAAGAGGAAAGCTTATGGTCAGTTACTCGGCGTCTTTACCGTGGCTTGCGCATTGTCTAACGGTACCTTGCACAGAATCCGATTCAGACGACTCGGTCGAGCAAAACACCAATCGAGGACACAAGCTACAAAGACGAGCCCGATTTGTGAAAAAGGGCAACCTCGCCCCGGCCATGGCACCCGCGGCCTACAAGGAGGCCGTCGACCATGCCGGCTACCAGCGCGTCATCATCAACCGCAATCCACCGCTGATTGACGACGAAGGCTACGAGATTGACAGTGACGACGACCAAGACAGAGTGCAGGAGGCAATGGCAGATGCCGCCGATGCGAATCCATATTCCTCCATCCACCTTGAGCGTGCGTGCACCCTTCTACTCCCGAGTGACTGACAGTAGCAAGCATACTTACATAGCGGCTAGAAATATTTGCTCCTCTCACCTCCGTCACCTCCCTACCGAACCACCCCACCCTGTCCCGACCGTTTACCTCAACAGCCCTGAGTCGACTCGCCGTTCAAGGTCGCGATCTGATGCACAAGGAGAACAAGGCGCTATGGAAAGTCAAGCCGCTCCTCACACGGTTACAGGGTGATCACATATGGGCGCCGTGCTCAATGATGATCCAGCCAAACGACGTCGAGCTGTTCGCCGACGAGCTGTTCATACAGTACACTGGTCGGCCCTCGCATGCGCCCAGCGTCATTCGCGCGGCCACACCGATTACAAACGGTCACGCAAAAGCGCTACCCCCAGCGACGCAAGACAACCTGCCAACCACGGAGGGCGGCCAGCCGAAGGAGCAGAACGCAGAGACAAGCACAAGCAGGATACAACCTGAAAACAGCGACAGGAAACATGCTGAGCCCTCAACAACGGAGAAACCGACCGAGTCACACGCAGACCAGGTGCGCCCGACATCACTACCCCCAGAAACCGCCCCCAAGGCATCCGAAGCACAGACAAACGGCACGACACACCAAAACGGCGAAGCACCGCAACTCAACCACACCTCCTCACAAACAGCCGACAACGACGTCGAAATGGCCGACTCCCCCTCCCCTTCCCGCCCGAACGCCGTCGTCGCCGTCGCACCACTCGCCTCCTACCAACCCACCAACCCCAGCCGCGCCGCCTCCGTCACAACCTCCGCGGCAGCAGACGACCTCTACATCCACCCCATCTTCCTGGCGCCCCGCTCCGCCCACCCGGACAGGGACCAAGGGCTCCCCGACCAGGAAGCGGAGGACGTCCGGCGCCTCCTGCAGCTCTACGTGCAGAAGCAGGAGGAGGTCTGCCGCGGCACCAAGAAGCTGTACGAGGGCCTGCTCAAGGCGGACCGGTACCGCAAGACGGTGCTGGCGTGGAGCAAGGCCGAGGCGCACAGGGGGGAATTGAGCGACGGGGAGGACTGGTACGACCGCGAGGAGTGGGGGCTGGCGGAGGACCTGAAGAAGGGCCACGACGAGGAGGAGGAGGAGACGACGGCGCAGACGCAGAAGAAGACGAGGAACCGGAAGTAGAGTGAATGTCCCGTGGCTGGTGAAAAAGTGATGTGTTATGTTGTCGGCTTTTTAGAGGAGACAAGGTGTTTGGAACTAATCTTGCAACTTGGCGTGTTGGCGTTTAGGAAGCGGTACTCCATGTCGGAATACGTCATTGTCTGTGCGGGACAGGCAGGTATATTTGCTGGATGAACAGTGTCTGAGTTTATTTGCTGGAATGAACAGTGTCTGAATTCACAAAATAACACCTAAACTCCGATTTGTGCCATCCTAGCCTGGAATTCCCCTCCTCTGCTCCAGTTTCCCCTTTGCTCTCCCAATGTATGCCCTTCTTTGGCCGAACCGCTATGACAGGAGGTGGCATTTGCTTCCTCCCGTCGCGTCCGTGGTATGGTGTGGCGTGGCGTGGGATTTGCTGCTGCCCAAAGACAAGGAAACCTTTCTCTCGCTGAAGGGGAAAACCCACTCGCGAAGTAAGTAAACAAACATGACTCCCCTGCCCCGTGATGCCGCTAGTCGTATTAACCAAACAATTCATGCGAGGTGGTGGCCCTCCTTCTCCCATTCCTCTCTGTTCTATACCTGCTCCATCTTACCAGCGGGTTCCTCGTCTTCCTCGTCTCGGTCGTCGTCGTCGTCGAAGCTGCCGACGGAGGACATGTCGTCGTCGTCCGCGCTCTCCGCCCCGTCATCGTCGTCGGCGTCTTTGCTGGCATATCTCTTCACGTAATCTGTAAACACGGGGGTAAGAGAATTCCGTTAGCCCAGTCCGCCTCAAACTCGAACAAACAAAATGGCGTGAGTAGACGTACCCTTCACTTTCTCGTTGTACGCGTTTTGGTCCCGCATGAGGATCTGGGCGGCGTCCCCGTTCAGGGGGTCGCTCGGGTTGGGATAGCGCAGCAGCTGCGGCAGGAAGGACTCGAAGATGTTGATCATATCGAACATCGGGGACCACGCCTGGTTTATCACGTCGAGGCAAACCGATCCGGACCTAGAAGAACCGTCCAAAAAAGGTTGTTGCTTAGCCCATCATATTCCCTCCTCTGTTGGTTTGGTATCTTTCCCTTCTCTTTCTGGGCCATCCATCTGGTTCCCTCCTCGTTTCCCGTTTGGACGACAAAGGTTTTTTCCACTTACAGTTCATCTATGTTGGGGTGGAAGATGCGGTTGACGAATCCGATGCTGGGCGACTTGTAGGGGTACTGGTCTGGTAGCTCGACGTGGATCTTCCATAGGCCGCCTTCGAATGGTGCTGGGTTTGGGGGAATCACATGTTAGCCGAATACTGCTGCGAGTCGAAGAGACACATGGGCTGGAGTGGAGAGGAACTGAACTCACTTTCTGTAGGGCCCTTGAACTTGACATAGAACTCCTGCCTGTTTGGAGTCAGATATGTTAGCCGACCCGAAGTTCCGCGAGATACCGCAGGAAGATCTCATCTAGACGCACACTGCATGCATGTCAGTTTCTCTCTCGTGTCCGATACGCCAAGTCAAGCGAGATAAGGCAAGGGGGCAACCTTACTGTTGTCATTCACCAGAGTGACCTCGTAGTCGCTCATCAGCCTGAGACTCGTTAGCCAGAGATATCGCGCGGAAATGTCGGCCGGGAGATTGTGCATACATCTTCATCACCTGTGAGGGAAAGGGGGTTAGCGGAATGCTTCCTTCTCGTCCGGTGGTCATGGCTCAGGACTTACATCCGTCTCGATCCGACGGCGAGGAGAACTCATTTTGGAGGCGCGAGAGGGAGGAAAGGCGAAGAGAGCTCTTATCTTCCACCAGTCGATTTCTTGACTTCTTTCGCTAAATAGTCTTGGTGATGCTGAGTGATCCGGATGCTGCCACTGCACTCTGGTTGGACCGTGTATGTATGGAGGTATGTGTTAGGCCGTCCGAGACTTGTCTGATGTTGGATGGCGAACTTGCGTCGGAGTTGCGGCAGATAGGGGTATTTCGTGCTACTGAAAGTTGTTTTCGGGGAGGTTTGGGCTGTTGGGCTTGTTGGGCCGGAGAAGAGACGGTTTGGCTTTGTTTTAAAGATGAGGAGTGACGAGTGCGTGACAGTGGTAAGGTAGATAGGGTCATCCGGTCATAGGAGCCATCGGAGCAATCGAAAAGCTGCCCCTGCCGAAGATTAGGCGCGCGAGCGGGGTCTTATCGGTGCCGCTGATGACGTTTGGGCCAATCCTGCCATCAGGGTGCTGCGGTCTCAGGTCTGGACTTCACCGCCCAACTGCTTCGCTTACACAGGACAACCTAGCACTGTTTCTTCGAGGCAAACTGCATGTGGTCCTTCCATTTGTGATCTATCGACATTTGGAGTCTGACAGGAATAGCTTCTACCCGACACTGTGTTCCAGGGGTTCAACACCCTACGAGCTGGGCACGAGAAATACACCACTTTACGCGAAAGGAAGTGGATAGGGCCAGAAGGGCGTCTGAGTCTGACAGAAGTCATCACATCCGCCAGTAATGGTGCAACAAGTCAGGTGCTCCGACAGGCTTCTGTCGGGCTGAAACAGGAACTGGTTGCAAATGTGCCACCTTCGGACCAGTCTTTGTTGGCCTCGGCGCGGTGCGGTAGGAATCTTCAGCTGGTTCAGGTGACCAAGGTGAGTCGGTCAAGGTGTGGAGGGGCACACCCATACCCCGCCATTTCCGCCTGCCTCGGCTGTTTCGGTGAAGGCCACCATTGTTGTACCATGTACCCTCACTTACAATCAAATATCAAATAAGAACATCAAGGCAAAACATATATAGTGAATAACTATACTAACAGTGAAGTTTGTAGACAGTGAGTAATCAAGAGTTCGGTAAAAGAGTCCAAGTTCCAGCCGTAACTCCGGTCGATCGGCAACAAATTCACTCGACGGAAGGTTCCATTTCTAGAATTTCGGCGCAGCGGCCGGCCCCTGACTGACGGCTGGCCGGGCTGGGGAATTTCGGTAACTACTCCAAATTTTGGCCAGAAGATACTCAATTGTACGCATGCAAAAACCATCATGACCAGCACAATAAAACCGCCGACGAAAAATTTGCGCCCCAACGAGAGGACTCATTCATTCTCATCACTTTCTTCGCTCTTTTCGACTCTGCCAATTACACCCTGACATTTTTTACCCCTACTTGCCCTCTCCCAACCACAACTCCGGCACCTGTAAACTTGCATATCTCGTCCCACGACACCCCAGAACCAGGGTTAGGGTTCACAAAGTACACATGTACCTCACATCCACCCTAGCACGGCGGTCGTGTGCCTCCCTATGCCGGAGTGCAGCACGGCGGCCATCAACAACACCCCTATCTTCTGCTGTCCGGCCACTCCTATCATCCCCGCAAGCAAGACACAGCTCGCATTCCCCGCTGGGCACGCCGCCGGCCAACCCGCGCAAGAAGGTGACCATCGGCACCCTCCGGTCCCTTTATAAAAAGAACGAGCCCATCACCATGATCACCGCCCACGACTTCCCCAGCGCCCACGTCGCCGACGCTGCGGGCATGGAGATGATCCTCGTCGGCGACAGCCTGGCCATGGTCGCGCTGGGGATGGAGGACACGAGCGAGGTGCTGGTCGATGAGATGCTGCTGCACTGCAAGTCCGTTGCGAGAGCGACGAAGGGAGCTTTCACTGTAAGTCCCGTCCTAGCCTGTCGGGACTCTTATAACATACTGATAAGAAACAGGTCGGCGATCTTCCCATGGGCTCGTACGAGGTATCCCCCGAGCAAGCCCTGCAGACAGCCATCCGCTTCATTAAGGAAGGCCGCGTGCAGTCCGTCAAGCTCGAGGGCGGCAAGGAGATGGCGCCCACCATCCGCAAGATCACCACGGCCGGCATCCCCGTGCTGGGCCACGTCGGCCTCACGCCGCAGAGGCAGAACGCCCTGGGCGGGTTCCGGGTGCAGGGGAAGACCACCTCCGGCGCGCTGAAGGTTCTCGAGGACGCGCTGGCCGTGCAGGAGGCGGGCTGTTTCGCCGTCGTGCTCGAGGCCGTGCCGGCTGACGTGGCGAGTATCGTTACCGAGAAGCTGTCCATCCCGACGATCGGTATTGGTGCGGGGAGCGGGTGCTCGGGGCAGGTGCTGGTGCAGGTCGACATGAGCGGGTTCTTCCCGCCGGGGAGGTTCTTGCCCAAGTTTGTCAAGAAGTATGGTGATGTCTGGGGCGAGAGCATGAGGGCTATCGAGACGTATCGGGATGAGGTCAAGAGTCGGCAGTACCCCGCGCTGGAGCATACGTATCCTATGCCGAAGGAGGATCTGAAGGCTTTTCAGGAGGCGGCTGAGGGAGTTAAGGTGAAGGAGACGTCTTGAGTGGGGTTGAACACTGGTGGTTGGCTTTATCCTTGACTTGGTTTGCATTGTCCTAGCCGGCGTTTGGGGTGGTGGTGATTTCTGCATAGCCTTGCGTTGGCTGCATCTTCGGATACCATAATGCTTTAATAGCGAGAGATGTCGTTGTTGTTGTTGTTGGATGAAGTTCAGGTAGATGATCTTATAGAGTGCCCGGGGCCCAGTTCATCCAAAGGCTGGAGTCATAGAATAAGACACGTTGAGCTCATTGTTGGCGTCTTTGAAGCACTGCATTAGTGTCAGATCACCCTCTCATGATGTTCGACCTGAAGAGTAAACTCACCCGCCACAAGTTTCCCACAACCTCATCCAGAGCCGGCGCAAAGGTGTTGTTGATGTAGAGAAAAACGCTGTCCGTCTCTTTGACCTTCAGGGATTTGCGCACGTGCACCACGACATTCTCAAACTTCTGGCTGCTGGTAACTTTAACCCTCTGGTTCCTGATGGCGGGCGCGTTTCCCACCGGCCTGAAGCGGACGATGACCTTCTCGAGCGGGAAGCCGCCGACGCCGGCGAGGGCAGCGGTTGCATCGCGGGGAAGGCCTAAGAGAACCGTGGACGCGGTCATGGTGAGCGGCAGATCCGGGGATGACGGTCTCTCGGCGATGGGCGAGGCTTGGGGCGAGTTGTCGGTTGGTAGGGCGGGCGATGCCTGGCCTCTCGCGGGATTGGGAGATGAAGAGTTGGAGGCCATCTTGGATGTAGAAGCTGGTAACGGGTATGAGTTTTGAGGACTGCTTATGGAGATCAAACTGCTTTTTGTTGCGGTGATGATCCTATAAACAGTGTGTTGCTGCAGGATAAGGTAGGTAAGACTAAGATGGGGATGTCTGGTGTTGGATGTGAAGTAGATTGTGATGTTGTTGAGATGGTTGTACATACCACAGTATATCTGATACTGCTGTTCGGTGAAGTTCACCCCCTAGATTAGAGGGTTAGGGTTATGTCTAGTTCAAGGCATTCACAACGTGGTTTAAAGCTTGCTGTGTCCTTTCCTTCTGCAACTTAGATGTAATTTTTTTTCTTCTTCACACAACAAAGGTGAAGGATACAATGCTGACTCCTCCTGGCTTACGGTCGGCGAACAAATTGTCTTCCCAAGCTAGCATCAGCTCATGTCTCTGGTCAACAACTCAATCTCCTGCTGGATGTCTATGACCATCGAACACGACTGAAGCAGATGATTGAACTTCACGAGTTGAAGTTCAATGGCTAACTGCAACTTCTATCGAGCATCTTGGAATCGAACAACTACCTTATTGTTTGATATCACACGACTCAGGCACTAACTCTGTCTTTCCTTCTGTCTCGACTCGCTTCTTCTCTGCAGCAACACTGTCTCTGGATCTCGACTGCAATCGTGTCCTGATACCCCGAAATACGCGGTTACAATCCCTCAGATCTGGCTGTAGATCCGCGTCCAGATCGGCTTGCAGGGACATCTCGGTTCCGTGGATTATATTCATGGCCAAATCCAGGCCTCTACAGAAATGCCCAAGAGCGAAGGATCGACTTTAAAGAAATCATGATCTTTTTAAGTGCAAGAAGGCCCACCTCGTTCTAGACCCCCCTGGCTCGCGTGGTTGTTACGTGCTAATGCAAGGCTGAACTTCCGCTAGCCAATTGTACCAGCAAGCCTGGCCGGGATGACCCGCTTGGCAGCGCATGTACGGCCCCTCCTCAGCCTCGCCGGTCATACGATTTAGACAGGAAATGGAGAGAGTTCTGCGAATTGTTCTGCAACACAGCAGACCGAGACCAGTGACACCCCTGGATTTACCTGGATCGCATTCGTCCTTTTGCGCTGGCGAGTGCTCACTTTGCCCCAACCCCAAGCAGAAGTCTGCCACTGGAAAATCAGGCCATTATGGACAAGTCTCTGGCTATCTCGGCAGAGGAAGAAGCGGGAAGCTTTTTTTGTTCTTCTGTTGTCCAATTCAGTCAGCTTCGGCTTCTCCTTGCAAATGTTTTTGGTTGTACCTGTCCTCGTCACCTTGTCGGTCTCTGCGACTTTTCTGAGTGTCACCACCATCGCCACACGATATCTGACTTGATGAGAGCCTCTCCCACTCGCCCTACCACAACCCCGACCAACAAGCTGCTGCATGTCAGTAGGGTACATTTCTCCGATAAGAGCTTGCCTTCCGTCAGCAACAAGACTCCATCTTACTTCCTACCACTGCTGTTATACTGCCTTGTTGTAGTAGCAGACCACTTCCATAAGCGGCACGTCGGCACTGCGCTCCTTTTGTCCTCTATTTCCTGGCATCTCAGTCCCTTGGAGCCAGCTGCCTCCGACCGCCATCTTGCGAACTTGCCTCCCTCACCGTCGAGTCCGGTTCTCCCTCTCTGAACTTCTACAGAGAAAACCTGTGATTGCTAGAGTTGCCTTCACTACGCCGTGCTGGAATTGCATTACTCGACTGTTGATCCCCTTCGCCAAGAAAGGCCAATTCCTTGAGCGACTTAAGCAGCTTGGACTTACTCTGCTCCCTCATCCACTCTGGTCTCTTGTTGAAACGTCCAAGTTGGCATCCAATTCCAGTGGCGATTCGTCCAATCCTGCCGGTCGAATCGCAGTACATAATTCCTCGGACCAGCATCCGTGAGGTCCTCGCCCTCCACTTCATCCTCCCAACAATCAGACCGGCCTCAGGTATCACCAGCAATACTCGTCCGAAGATTGCAAGATAGCTGTGTTGGACAGCGGTTAAGGATCAGGTCACCCGGGCGACTGCCGTCTTATACTGAGCCATTGCTCCGGTCTCATTCCACATCGAGGAGTCTGGGCCCACACCCCAACGACCGCCAAGGGCCGGGATGCAGAGGTGTTAAGCATGGATCCAAATGCGCTGAGACAGCTCGGCTTCTTCACAGTGCCTAACAGCCAGGTACAGTCCTTCCAGGACGCTGCAGATCTGCTGGCGTCACCGTCGTCCTTTAGCTCTGCTACTGACACTGAGCAGACCGTTAATCCGGTCGACCAGTCGCTCAAGCTGTCAGACGGACAGTCGAATCAGTCAAGCTCATTATGGGATACAAATCCAGTCACGAGAGATCAAGGGGCCTCTAATCCGTCGTCAACGGCACCGACGAGCTTGTCGCTCGATTTTCTGCTCCAACCAACTTCACCTGTCGAGCAGGACAGGGGTTCCAGGAAGCAGCCCCAATCTGCTCGGACTTCAGTATCTGGCCATCGTCAAATATTACCGACAAGACCCCCTAAGACGAGAGACGGGCACGAGAGGAAACGGTCTAAACTGAGCACTGAGGCTACCCCTTTCGATTCGGTCGACTACTGGATGCAGTTTGATAACGAGGAAAGCCTTGCCGACATTCCAGAGTCAATGACCGCTGAGATCCTACAGTCCAAGTCGAAAAACAGGCAACCTCCAGACCAACGGTGAGTGGCCCGCACCATAGGTCGGTTTGACTATGCTTTCCTCCACCCAATGCACGATGGGCTGTTGACTGACAAGGTGTTGACGAAGATCTATAAATCCATCTCAGACCTTAAACACTACCGCCCCGTCTCAGCCATCAATGGCCGCCCGATTCGATGATTTCGGGGATGACAGCGCTCTCGATAACGCGCTGTCGGACGACGAAGATTACTCGGGCATCAATCTAGCTGATGAGCTCTCCAAGATAGAGACAATGCCCCAAGCAGACATACCCCAGCGAGAGGGCCTCTACTCGACACCCCTTAGCTGGGAAAGACCACAACCAGGAATACGGATGGACCAACTAATCGGCTTCACGCCACCAAGCATGAACGAAGCAGAGCAGAGGAGGCTAATAGCGATCGCGATGAACCCCGGCCCAAGCATGGGGGGTTTAGGATCAAACCTGATGTTCGGCCTTAACTCAGGGATGAGTACACCTATGGGTTCTGGCTACGGAACGGCCACGATGAGCCAGTTCACGGAGTCGGCTCCACTATCAAGACCGACCGGTCAACTACCAGCACGGCCGCAGCCCAAGAGGCAAACCAGTACGAGTGACAAGGGGAAGGGGAACGCCAAGGGCAGCGACAGGGCGGCGCACAACGACATTGAGCGGAAATACAGGACGAATCTGAAGGACAGGATTGCCGAGCTGAAGAGTGCGGTGCCGGCTCTGCAGACAATATCGGAGGACGCGGGAGACGAAGACGAGCCTTCGCAACCGGGGAGAGCGCCCAAGGTCAGCAAGGTCAGTGACAGTGCAACGGAACGCCCAGCCTTAAGTGATGGACGACCGACTAACAGGCAGCATAGGGCACGGTGCTTACCAAGGCGACGGAGTATATCCAGCAGCTGGAGAGGAGGAACAAGCAAATCATGGCCGAGCATCAGACTCTGTCCAGGCGTCTACAGGCATTCGAGCAGCTCTTGGCCGCGCAAGCGAGACCAGCGTTCCGCGTGCCGGACTACAGCAGAGCCCTCTTCGATCCCAGAGCCTTCTGTTAAACATCTTCCCCCCTCGTATTGGCTCAAGTGTATTGTACGACTTCAACCTGCCTCTTTCTCATGGCATGACATGACAAAAAAAAACATTGGGTTGGGATTTTGTGATACCCAGCATTTTATCTGCGAAGCGAGTACATGGGGATATATGGGACAGGCAGGGAGTATTGCAGCATTTGGGGCTTCATGATGATTAGGACGACGGAGCAACGTGGGAAGGCGGACTTTGATACATGGTAGATATCGGTCTGCATCCATGATAGAGCACTTTGGCGGCGGGCGAGTCACCTTCTTAATACTGCCATGCTCCCTTGACTCCCCACTGTAGCGCGATGAAGTACTCCAGCCTGCAGGGGCACCAACCAAATCATCGTGTAAGAGAGCCGTGAGATGTATGTCCAAGCGGTCGCTTTTATACATGATATTCGTACAGATATATACATCTTCTCGCAACCGCTCCTCAGTCCCTCAAAGCTTCAATGTCAACAACCTCCTTAACCGCCTCGGTAGTCAGGACAAACGGGCTCTCCTCATCCACACAAACACTGTCCTCAATCCTAACCGCCAGCCCCCTGAAGTGCTCCGGCCACCTCTCATCATCAGGCACATAAACCCCGGGCTCAACCGTAACACAATGTCCCTTCTCCAGCTTCACATCCCTCCCATACCCCGGCACATCATGGACATCCAGCCCAACATAATGTCCCACATGATGCGGGAACAGCGTCCCCATCGCGTTTCCACCGGTATCAAACCCCAGCAGATCCAACTGTTCCTTCAACCCCCTCTCGGTAACGCGATGTATCTCATCCAGCGTCAAGCCCGCGCTCTCCCTGCACAGCGCCACCCCCTTCCTCTGCACCCGGAGCACGGCCTCGTACAAGTCCATCTGCGGCGCGGTAAACCTCCCGCTAACAGGCCAGACGCGCGTGACGTCCGATATGTAAGTGCCGTACTCCGCACCCGCGTCGACCAGCACCGTCTCCCCCTCCTTCAAGGCGGCGAGGTTCTGGACGTAGTGTATCAAGTTCCCCCTGATACCGCCCGCTATAACGGGGACGTAGGCCTGCCCGTCCGCGCCCTGGGCGACGAACTCGTGGTCGAGAAAGGCGGCGAGGGATTTTTCCGTCGCCCAGGGGCGGCGCATGGCGGCTGTTAGGGCGCGGCCTGTTGCTTGCCCCGCGCGGCGCATGAGGTTGATCTCGGAGGGGGATTTGATGGCGCGGAGGGAGTTGATGGTGGGTCGGAGGGGACGGATCGAGGCGGATGGTAGGGACTGGCGGAGGAGGGTTGATAGAGTGGTGGGGTTGGAGTTTAGCGTTAGGGGCGCGTCGGTGTAGACGTACTTCGCGCCGCGGACGAGGTCGGGCAGGAGGGAGGGGAGGGAGTGGATCGACGCCGATGTGTCGGCGTTCCAGACGTCTGTTGCAGCCTGCGTGCCGGACCAGGGCCCGGACCATTGCTCTTGTTGGGGGTCCTTGGGGCGGCAGAGGAGGTGGAAAGTGTGGTTGTCGTGTGGGGAGGAGGACGGGACGGTGCGGATCACGGCTAGGGAGTCGGGCTCGCTGAAGCCGGTTAGGTAGAGGAAGTTGGACTCCTGGCGGAAGGGGAAGAAGACGGCGCCCGAGCGGTACTTGAGCTCGGCGGCGGGGAGGATGACGACCGAGTCCGGAGGTAGGAGGGAGCAGAGGGCGGAGCGGCGGTCGTCGTATTCTTGGGCTGTTATGCCGGGGGTTAGTTCGCCGGCGGCGAGGAGGTGGGGGTGCGTCTCATGAACTGGCTGGCCGAATTGGAGCTCGGAGGCGGATATGCTTGCGTAGGTCCGAGTTGGAGGTTGTAATGGCCAGCGGGTGGTGTGACGGGTCGTGTGAAGACATGGTCTCAGAAGAGGGGCCGTACATGGTCGAGCTGCATGCCGCTCAAGTTGCCTCACGGCAGTCTGGGTGAGCTTCATTGTGAGGTTGTCGTGGACTCTGCTATGTACATACTGCCCCGTGATGGAGACCGAGTTCAATGCCGAAGCTGGCCGGATGATGCTCCGACGAAAACCGGAGACGGAGGACGGCAGAAAGTTCAAGCGGTCGCGGTTGCCTCGAGCGACTGGCGGAACTTGTTTGATTGCATCGGTCGACCACAGTGTGGAGAAGGGTGGGGTCAACTGTGGGGGAGCAATTGTTGACGGATTCCCAAGGTGGGCTAGCTCAGAGCTCGGGATGGTCCGTGCCTCCCAAGTTCGCCCAGGTTGTTGCGCGACAGAGCTCCACTCGCCTTCTGTCACCCAAAACTGTCGTGTCTGGCTTCCATCATCCTTTCACACACCCAGTGGAGGACACTCGCAGCAACATTTGTACGGTCCTTTCTCTCCGATAATTTTGCGTGTGCCGTGGCGTTCGCGTATTGTGTCTGTTTGACGTATCGCTTCTTCTCTCTTTCCCGTCCGCGAATGATCGTTTTCATGTCGTCTTTTCAGTAAAGGGATCCACGCTGAAAAAGGACGTGTTTTTGCTCTGCAGTGTCCGGCGCGTGCTGCTCAGACAACCCCTCCCTCCACCACTGGACGCCTGCAGAGAAGAAGAGAGGAGCTCCACCACGAGAACCAACCACCCACAACACGACCACGTCTAACAGTCCTCGCCACAACTTGATAGTGTTGTCACTAATGGTGTTGATTGGGTATTTCTATGGCCTCAGTATCTGTATCTCCTGTCCCTCTCAACCTGTCCGCCATGTCGACTAGGAGGTCCGTCCTCACCAGCAATCCCAATGCCGCCAACTCACCAATTCGAGCCAACCTTGGTGCAACCATCGGCGGCAAGCGACTTCGATCCCATGCCGACCTGCAACGGGAAGAGGCTTATGGACAGCCCCCACCGGCAAAGCGTCAGATGACCGAACATCATGGCCTCCAACAACGTCCGTCATTGAGGGCTCCCTCCACCCAGAGGAGTTCGCGACCCGTTGCCCAGAGGCAGGTGGCGCGTGGCACTGCTGTCGAGAAGCCTTCGCATCAGATCTACAAGCCTTCGGAAAAGGAGATAGAAAATGTCAAGATATGGCAGGAACAGACGAAGGCCCGCTTCCCCAAAATGGTCGTCTACTTTGACTGCATCCCCGAGGACGAGCGTAAAAAGCGGTCGAGAGAGGTTCAAAAGCTTGGTGGTGTAAGTGGAAATAACCGTCTGATTGAACGTGAGATTGAGACCGTAGTAGCTGACCTTTCTTCTCTACAGCGCGAAGAGAAGTTCTTCTCTATCGACATCACCCATGTCGTCACGAGTCGTCCCATCCCATCCGAGAAGGCGGTTCAAGAAGAGCTTCAATCCCATACCGATGCACACGCCCATGAGCAACCGAAGACGATTGATCCGTCCTTGCTCAATCGCCCCGCGGAACAGCCCGTGAAGAGGAAGCTTGTCTTCGACACCGCAGTTAGCCGAAGGATGCCTCTTCAGGTCCACGAGGATGTTCTCCGCAAGCCTAAGCCTCGCAATACCGATGTGCTGTACAAGGCCCGCGAGATGGGCAAGAAGATCTGGCCGCTCGAGAAGATGCAGAAGATCCTTGATATGGTCTCGGAGAATGATCCATATAAGAGTGCTTTGCTCGGCCAAGGCCATCGGACCGGCACTCTCCAAACTGCCTCAACCTCGAAAGTGGTTGAGCAGTCTAACCTCCTGCAGCTCCTGCAGAATGAACGCGTTCATGGCCCATCCGACAGAGATCCGACAGTGGCAACCCAAGAGCTGAACTACTTCAAAGGCCCGTATATCTACGTCTACGACATTGAAGAGAAGATGAAGCCGATTATGGTCCGCGAATACACCAAGGTAGCGGACAAGAAGGATGGAGCATGGCCCCAGTTCCGGATTGCCGCTCAAGGCCGTTGCCCCTTTGTGGAAGATCAGCCTGAGAGGCAGAAGGTCAAGGAACGCGTCACAAAAGCTGCCGAGACTCGTGCACCGGTGGCCAACCAATCCCAAGTTGCACCTTCAAAGTATAAGCCGGAGGAGGTTGCCCGCCTGAGGCAACACAATTCCGATCGCAAGATGTCCGTGGACCATGATGTCGTACGCGTCCGGGAGGGCCATCACGTTCCGGACGACAAGGTGCACCAGGACCACCGGCGCGATGAGGGTCATCGCGAACACGTCCACAAGCCGCGGCTGGAGTTTGACCAGGAGAACGCCTTCATGAGCCGAGCCAAAGCCCCTCGTTTCGTCGCGGGCGAGCCAGTCGCCTCAGGTGTGCAGCCCTCCAAGCTTACTTCTGCCATCCGATCGCAGATGATCTCGTCTACCTCGGGCATTTTGGGCGGTATCAAAGCCGGCACCAGCAAGGAGATCCACGGCCTGCAGCGCAAGGTTCTGCAGAAGAACAGCACCCCTGCTGTTTCGGACCTCAGCTCGCGGCGGCTGACTGAGATGAGTCACGACAGCAACACGTTTATTCGCTCTACTAGTGTCTCCAGGCCGTCCGTCCGCGGCAAACTGGACATGATCGACGAGGATGGCGCTGTGTCCCAGAGGGTCGGCCTGCGCAGGACTGAGAGTGCGCCTGCTCCTGTCCAGGAGAAGCAGAAGAAGCGTGAACTTAAGCCAGGTTACTGCGAGAACTGTGCCGATAAGTTTGATGACTTTGATGATGTAAGTCTAATGGCGAAATGCCTACCTGGTGATTTCCGCTAACCTTTGCATAGCATATCCTCACTCGCAAGCACCGCAAGTTTGCGGAGGACAAGAAGAACTGGGCGCAGTTGGACGACCTGCTGTCCCAGCTCTCGCGGCGTCCCAGGTACGACTACATCGAGCGGTCTCATGAGGAGATATGTTGAGAGGCGCTGTAGCCGGTCGACTTCTCCTATTCACCCTGCATCTGCGGACACCCACCTCCCACCCACCACCACCGACCCATGTTGTTCAATATATCATCCACTCCGCCCATAGACGAGTGCATCCGACACTCGATGCAACCGAGGAGGGCTCGAGTCCAACCCAAGACAACCCGTCTCTTCTTCTTTCTACTAATAACTATTATACCCTTTCATTTCTTGGTGTGGCTTGTACTTCGATTACGGAACCAGCATAGCAATGCGCGGCGCGGGCATATACACATTTCCGGCATTACCAGCATCGGGGCGGCGAATTTGGAAAGGATGTTCAGAAGCATTTTTTTGGCATGGTGTTTGACCTGGGTCGACGGTTGTACCTGGGGTGGGTGTCATCTTCAATGTCGTTCAATGACTGGCGGGCAGGTCACGGCAAGATAACTCAGAAGCGAAGCTTTGAGGAATGGTGTTGAGTGGTTGGTAGGTGGACAATGTGTATGTTTGACGCAGGCGAAGGTTGTGTGGGACGGCTTCACGGTACATACGATACGCGGGCACGAGACTCCATGGTGACGATAACGGAATGGGCGGTGTCGTCACTCCAATCCGGCCTGTTGTTGTCTCGGTCGCACATGCGGCACGAGACAAGCGTGGCTTTGGCTAAACATTGTAGCTAGGCTTTTATACATGTGTATAGTGTATGTTAGGATCATGAGAACACTCCAGAAGACTCGTACTTTATAGCCTTTATGACGAGCTGACGTATCAGGCAATCGGACTAATCTTCAATGCATCACCAGGTCCCTAACCGGACTTCGACATGCACTTTCCGGTGGGACGGCCAATTTGTCGTTGCCGACTTCCATCAGCACGACCTCGGTTCGGTGAGTTTTTATCATGTCCCTTCAGATAGATCAAGAGGGTCTCTTACCAGACTTGATGCATATCACCATACTGATCTGATCTGCGTCGGACTTGAGATGCCGATTTCCGGCGGCACGGGTGAATCCTTGCTCAACAGCAAACACCATATCATGGAGCGGCACCAATTGCGCCTTGGGAGGAAAGGGGTTAACAGGAGTATCCCAAACGGACACGCTTGACGCCTGCGTGTACATAAAGGCGACCAGCCGAGATCCCTCTTGTCAACAGTGAATTAATCTCATTTGAACCGCATCGTCGCGTCGTAAAAATAAAAACATGGCACCAGCACTCATCGACCTCCTCCACCGCAACTGGCAGATCCTCCACCCACCAACACCGTCCCCCAAGACCCAAGATGCCATACGCTTCGGCATCCTAGGCACATCACGCATAGCGTACGTAACCAACCCTTCCTCTTCCACCTTCCCCTTCTTTCTCCGTTTTTGCTGCTCCTTCGTAAAACCATCCACCCATCCATCCATCCATCACTCACACTTTTTCCATTCCATCGCCATTAGACCACACGCATTCATCCGCCCCGCCCGCTCCCACCCGGAAGTCCTCGTCACCGCCATCGCCGGCCGCGACCGCGCCCGCGCGGAAGCCTACGCGAAGCGCCACTCCATCCCGCGTGTCCTGGACTCGTACGCCGCCCTCGTCTCCGACGCCGACGTGGACGCCGTGTACATTCCCCTCCCCAACGGCTTGCACCTCGAGTGGGCGGCGCGCGCGCTCGCGGCGGGGAAGCACGTGCTGGTGGAGAAGCCGGGCACGGCTAACGCGGGTGAGGCGGAGGAGCTGTTTCTTCGAGGTAGCGGTAGGTTTGCTGCGGCAAAGAAGGAGGAGCAGCGAGAAGAGGGAGGGGGAGAGGGAGGACTGGTTCTGTTGGAGGCGAGACATACGTTTTTTCAGCCTAGTTGGAGGTTGTTTGTCGAGCAGATTGATAAGGGGGAGGTGGAGGAGGTGTTCGTTACGATGTGCGGGATGGGGAGTTGGTTCGGGGACGAGGACTTTAGGTTTGATTACGGCAGGGGAGGGGGCGCGCTGTTGGATCTGGGGACGTATCATGTTGCTTGCCTGAGGGCGGTTTTCGGGGGCGAGGCGGAGGAGTGTAAGTCCTAATTCCTCCTGTTTGGATGGAACAGTACCTAGTAAAAGAGGACGCGAGGGGTGCTGACGAAGATACCCAGGCATCGAGAGCAAGCTCACGACGTGCGATTCGCCGAACGAGCTGTGCGACTACAAGTTCGACGCCACGTACCGGTTTCCCAACGGCGGCACGGGACGGATCTACGGGAACCTCAAGGCGGGCGTGGCCGAGATGGTCAAGAATTACGGGATCATCTACGTGATGCAGCAGAGGAAGCGGGTGGTGGACGACGATTCACAGGCACTGCCTGCCGGCCAGGAGAAGTGGGTGAGGCGCAAGGTGACGCTCTTCAACTTTGCCATCGGGGCGTTCTGGCATCGCATCCAGGTCGACGACGAGTTCGAGCTCGTGTGGGTCGATTCCGGGAAGGTCGCGAGGAAGTGGTCTACCAGGGAGGTGAAGAAGGCGTACACGTTCGCCGAGGCGGGGAGGCCGGACCTGCCGGGCGAGAAGTACTGGCTGAGCTACCGGTATTTGTTGGAGGAATTTGTGAACAAGGTGCGCGGAAGGGAGGGCTCGGGGATCTGGGTGACTGGTGAGGATAGTGTCAAGCAGATGAGGATGCTGGACATGGCGTATGAGAAGGGTGGGTTGCCGGTGAGGAAGAGTCCGAGGTTTGAACTTGGAGAAACCACATGAGTTTAGACTTTCAAGTCTGCCCTCAGCATACATCTCTCTCTGCATTGTCACAGGGTATCCGACATCAAGGTAAATGCATGAACATCTACAGACCCCAGTTCGTGGACTGATGTCTCTTACTCACCGTCTATACGTATATCCATTCTTATTCTCCCGCCAAGACAAAGCAACAGGAAGCGGTGCCAGATCATTCCGAAGTACGTAGCGCGGCCGAGTGCGCAGCCAAGTTAGGTCTAGATCCGATGTCAAGCACGGAGTCTAGGCCAAGCGATCGCTGAACCAACGAATCATGTCGCGAGGATATCGACAGGTTTCCTTAGCTTCAATTGTTAGACTAGCGGTTCGAACTCCATGACCAGTCGACCGCGGCTGGCACGCTGTATAGCGTCGTTCATGTTTTGATTGTGGTGGTGGACTTTTTTCCATGGTCTCATCTCCCTTCTGTTCTGTCAATATGGTGTTGTGACCATAATCATCTTTTCATCTTCGTTAATAGTTGCTGTTTAATTCTTGTATACTAGGTACAGTGACGGCTTGACTCAGGTCGATTTCGCTGTCGCGGCTTGACTCGGGAGTTGCGCCGTATTTGTATAGTATCAGTCATTTGTGTTTGTATTTGGTAGTTTCTAGATATTATCACACGCCGATCTGTCAATATCTCCCTGTGCGACAGTCGGCGTCCCCCAGGCGTTACATAATGGCCGACACCCACCACGAAGAGAAATCCCGGCACCGGGCCGGAGTCAAGGATGAGACAACCCCGGACCTCATCAGCGCCCCCTCGGCCGACCGGTCCAGCACCACGGCCGCGGAGCGGGAACCGGAGCATGCCGCCACAGGCGTGAACCCCGACACCTACGTCTCGGACGACGACCTCGTCTACCCCACGGGTCCAAAACTAATCCTGATCATCTTCGCCCTCTGCATGTCCGTCTTCCTCGTCGCCCTGGACCAGACCATCATCGCGCCCGCGCTGGGCACCATCACGGCCGAGTTTAGGTCTACTGGTGACATCGGTTGGTACGGCGCCGCCTACCTGCTGTCCACCACCTGCCTGCAGCCCACCTTCGGCACCATTTACCGCGTCTTCGACGTCAAGGCGACGTACCTCGTCGCCGTGGCCATCTTCCAGATCGGCAGTCTCGTGTGCGCCACCGCCCCGACCTCCAACGCCTTCATCGTCGGCCGCGCCGTGGCGGGCATGGGTACGGCGGGCATGTTCTCCGGCTCGGTGGTGATCCTCAGCTACACCCTGCCGCTGCGCCAGAGGCCAGCCGCCTTCGGGTTGATAGGCGGCATGTGGGGCATCGCGTCCGTCGCCGGCCCGCTGCTGGGCGGCGCCTTCTCCGAGCACGTCACATGGAGGTGGTGCTTCTACATCAACCTGCCCATCGGCGGCGCCGCCATCGCGGCTATCATCTTCTTCCTGCATGTCGACAGGGTGAACAACCCGCACAACCTCAGCCTGCGGACGCGGCTGGGCGAGCTGGACTTCATCGGCACGGCGGTGCTGATCCCCGCCGTCATCATGCTGCTCCTCGCGCTGCAGTGGGGGGGCGCGGAGTACCCGTGGAACAGCGCCAAGATCATCGGCTTGTTCTGCGGGTTCGCGGGGCTGACGGTCATCTTTGTGGGGATCCAGGTCTGGAAGGGGGATAAGGGCACGCTGCCGCCGAGGTTGTTCAAGAACCGGGACGTGCTTCTCGCGATGGCGTTCCAGTTTTGCTTTGGGGCTGGATTCTTCGCTTTGGTGTATTATCTTTGTAAGCCATGCCGCTGTTGTGTTGGATATGTTCATTTGCTGACTGGCTTTTGCCTTAGCCCTCTACTTCCAGGCCATCCAGGGCGACAGCGCTGTGGACGCAGGCATCAAGCTTCTGCCTTTGCTGATTGCCGTCGTCGTCACCTCGGTCTTGACGGGCGGCTTGATATCTGTCGTGGGGTATTATAATCCATTCATCCTGGTGTGCATGGTCCTCTACGCCATCGGTGCGGGCATGATCACGACATTTGACATCGACTCCCCTACCCGGGTCTGGTTCGGTTACCAAGTCCTAGCTGGCCTCGGCATCGGCGTGGGCTTCCAGGCCGGCGTCCTCGTGGTCCAAAACACCGTCTCGATCGAGTGGGTGCCGCAGGCCACCGCATGCGTGCAGTTCTTCCAGTCGCTCGGCGGCTCCATCTTTATTGCCGTGGCCCAGAGCGTCTTCCAGAACGGCCTGATCAAAGGTATCACCCGGGACGTGCCGGGGATCCCGCCCGAGGTCTTCATCCACAGCGGCGCCTCGCAGGTCAGGGAGATTCTCAAGCAGCTCCATGCAGAGCAGTACCTGAATGCGGTGCTCACCGCGTATCTGACTGGGTTGAGACACTCGTATTATATCACAGCTGCGTGCGCTACCGCCGGCTTCTTCCTGGCTTGCGGCTTGAGCTGGAAGAAGATTGAGAAGAGGAAGGCAGGGCCCAAGGATGCCGCGGTAGCGACGCCGGCGACGGTGGAGGATGGTAATGCTGCGGCGGTAGGGAATGGTAATGCTGTGGCGGTGGGAAATGGTAATGCTGCGGCGGTGGGGAATGGTAATGCTGCGACGGTGGAGCGCTTGCCGGAGGGTAAAGACGCGTGATTGTATACTGCTGTATAGTACTGCCACTCGCGCCTCATACTGACGGTTATTCAACTCCAAAAACCTCTGTCTTTCAACCTGGACCAGGGTGTGGTATTTTCCAGACGACAGTTCCGATATTTATTGCGTATCTTCGGGCGGTCTATCCCAAGGCCGTTGCTGAACATTGCCTCCCTTGACAGCAGGTCCGGTCCCGACAAAGTTAAGCACCCACTCCCACACCCTCTTCGTCTTATCCAACTGCGGATTGCTCGGGCCAGCCGAAGCCATGTCGTTCGAGTTATAGTAACCGCCGACATCATCGCGGTCGAGTTTCCGTCGATAAAGCAGATGGGCCTTGGTCATGCCTTTGCGCAGAGAGGAGCCATACACCTTCTTCCTGAAGACGTTGAGCGCCACATTCTGTAAGAGAACGACATCTTGGGGTCGCAGCCCTGCTAGCTCGGTCCCTTCGAGATCGCCGCTCGGGAGCCAAAAAGTGATGGCAAAGCCGGACCTGGTCTCGTCGCCGACGAGGGCTTCGACTAGGGAGCTGGTGCCGCCCCAAAGGGTCTTGATGGCTCTGGGCGCGGAGAGAGAGATGATGCCTACCACGAGGTTGATGGTTACGGTGGCCGGCTGGACTTTGGTTATGTATGTAGCTGATGGTAGGTGGTCCAGGTCGGTCAAGTTTGAGGCTCGTTGGTTTCCGAGTGGTTGCTTGGTGACTTCATCTGTAAACGAAGATTCGTCGGCCGAGGTGTCTGTGATGAAGGATGTGGCTGTCTCTTCAGCTGGCTGGGATTCCACTAGCTCAGATGACCGTACCTGGTCATGGACTGCTCTCGACTGCTCATAGAACTGGGAGAGGAGATCATTCGTGACTTCGTAGGTGTTTTGAGTACCGTCATCGCTCATGAAGGAAACACCCGCGGTCGTAAAGAAGTCGGACTTGTTGCAATCCCAGTCGTTGAGGGCATGTTGCTGGGTGAAGCCAGAGTGCAGCTTGGCCTTCTCCAATGGTAATGACCTCCAAGCAGCATGTTCCTGACGCAAGTCCAACGAGGGAGGTTGCCGAGAAGATAAGGCGGTTGTGGTCTGCGGTAGTCGAGCAAATCGAGCGACGGTGTCGGGGAAATCAGATAACAGGATGGCAGGATCCCAGGTGAGAGACGAGCTATGCGGTGCACCGGCGAAGATCAACACCTTCCCGGCCATGAGGCCAGATAATATCTAGTCCAAAACACGCCAGCGTGTTGTTCTGCAGTGTTGAAAGCTGGATGAGGTAAGATAACACTAAGTGAGATGAGATCCGAGAGGTTAGACATAATAAGTGGGGGAGGGACCAAGCCGGAGCTTCCTCCGTTGCGGCGGCATGTCAGTGGCACGGCAGGCACGGATGAGGTAAGGGGGAAGTGTACCGAGATCGAATCAGATTCACTCCCCTGATTCCTTCCGACTCCTAGTCTAAGTTTTATGATGGATTATGTTTATTTATTTTCTTCGTCACTCCTCACCACTACCTTGAATTCTCCAAATGGTTCCTTGTGTGAATTGGGACAAATGAACTGCATGTGGATGAAATCAGCACATTGATGGCCCCCGGGAACTTCACTTCCCGTGTGGCGTGGGTCAGAATAGACGGGTGGCGGAACATTCCGCCAGTCAATTTCACCAACTCCAGGAACGGGCAACAATGATTCCACGTTGCGCATGGCAGTCGCGAACCACATCACCAATTGATTGACGACGCTCGTACCGGATTACACGAACCCCGCGTGTCTCCTTTTCGACACCCCGGCTTTCACATCCTAAGCCGACTTCACGTCTCGTTACCACACATCTCCCCCGTCCAGCATCGACCCCTGAATCGCCCCCAAGACGTGACAACACCACATCGCGCCCACTCAGATCGACTGTGCAAGTCCCTCAGACTCGACAATGGGGGACAACTTCACAATGGCTCCGGCGCCATGGGACTCGGTGTCGCCCGACAAGACGACCTTTGTCCTCGTCACTGGCGCCAACAGGTACGTAGCGCCCCCTGACGGCACCTTACCGCCCTTCAGAAGCCTCACACCAAACCATGAAGTATAGTGTACTAACCGTCACACCAGTGGAATCGGCTTCGGCATCTGCCAACGCCTCATCGACGAGTTCATCGCCACCCGGTCCCTCGACTGCCACCTGATCCTCATACCCACGGCGCGAAGCACCAGAAAATCCGATGACACAGTCAATGCCCTGCGACGATACGCAGCAACGAGGGCCGAGTGCTCCAAAACACTCAAGTCACGCCTGGGACCGGGCTACGAAGCATCAGAAACAACGAGGAGAATCCACATCGTCAGCATCCAGCTCGACCTCTGCAACCTGCCCAGCATCAAGGGCGCCTCCGACCAGCTCGTAAACGGCACCCTCTCCAACCCCTCCCATACCGACGCCGTCCAGTCTCTAGTCGATATCCGAATCCCGCGGCTAGACGCGGTGATATTGAACGCCGGAATAGGGGGTTGGTCTGGTTTAAACTGGAGCAAGGTGGCGCACTGCTTTTTCAGCAAGGGCATCGTCCAGGCCACCACCTTCCCGACATTCAAAGCCGGCATCAAGGGCCTTACGGTCAACCCGATACCAGAAACATCCAAGTCAAACGACGACGACAGCAAGACAAGCCCTGTACTGGGCGAGGTCTTCTGCGCCAACGTCTTCGGGCACTACCTCTTCGTGCACGCCATCCTACCCCTCCTCAGCCGCGAGCCCGGGGCAACCGTCCCGCCAGGTCGTATAATATGGGAGAGCAGCATCGAGCCGACAGGCGGCGACTTCTCCCCCTCCGACTTCCAGGCCGTCAAGACGAAAGACGCCTACGAGTCCTCCAAGCGCCTGACCGACATCCTAGCCATGACCTCCTCCCTCCCCTCCGTCAAGCCTTACTCCGCTTCTTACCTCTCCCCGCCACCGTCATCCAAGGACGGTAACCTCCTCACCCCTCCCAAGATCTACCTCGCCCACCCGGGCGTCGTGGTGAGCACCCTCTTCCCCCTCAACGCCTTCCTCTTCTTCTGGTACCGCGTGGTCATGTACCTCTCCCGCTGGCTCGGCTCGCCCTGGCACCCCGTCACGGCGTACAACGGCGCCTGCGCCATGGTGTGGCTCGCGCTCGCGGGCGAGGACGAACTCGCCTCGAGGGGAGGGCAGAACGTCAAGTGGGGGACCAGCTGCGACCGGTGCGGGAACACGAGCCCCAAAAAGACGGAGGTCGAGGGGTGGGGGTGGGAAGGTAAGGTGGAGGACAGGGCGGCGCTGGCTAATGATGACGCTACGGGGTTGCTGAGGAAGATGGTGGGCCGGAAGGCGGATGCTGTTGACCTGACGGAGGAGAAGAGGGCAGAGTTTGAGGAGCTGGGCGTCGAGTGCTGGAGGGAGATGGAGAGGCTGAGGGCCGAGTGGGAGGAGAGGGCGGGGATGTGATGCACTACGCGACGGCTGTCTTAGAAGACATACACCATAGAGGCATCTTAGATTCATTACCAATGCTAATGCTAATCAGTCATAACGACAGCACCAGCCCCTTAGTACCATTAACGCCGTAAATCCCTTTCCGATCGTGCTCATTATAAATCAGTATACGTCGTTCCACCACTCACAACCGTACTCTGACTCCCCCTCCCCTCCCGCTCGTCACTCCTCACCCTTTTCAACTCAACATGCTCTCCGCGCCCGAACAGGCCGAGACACATCGGCAGCGGCGCCACGGCCAGCGCCACGACGGCGGTGAAAATCAGCGCCCGCCGCATGTTGTACGGCGGGTCCGCCTCGGGCCCGGCCTTGAGCGCGTCCGAGATGACGATGAAGATCCCGCCCAGCAGCTGGCCGCCGGCCCAACCGAGTGTGCTCGTCACCTCGGGCGAGATGGGGTGCGTCAGCTCGACCATGAACTCGACGGCCACGGGCACGAGGCTGAAGGCCGCGGCGCCCGTGACCGAGAGCACGACGTAGGGGCCCGCTAAACTGCGAGTGGCGGGCATCCAGATAAACACTAAGAAGGACAGCGCCAGGATGGGGACCGTGATTTTGATGGCTAACAAAAAGGACTTGGTCCTGTCCAGGATGGGCGAGGTAATGGCCGCCGCCACGAGGCCGACGACGATGAGCAGCGCGCCGGCTATGCCCGCGTCCGTGTCGCTGAAGCCGTAGGGGTACATGATCTGGTTGATCAAGCTGGAGATGGAATTGAAGAAGCCGACGTAGACGGCGAACGGGATGAGTAAAAGCCAGAACTCCGTGTGCGAGGTCAGGATGTGCACCGACTCCTTCAGGGACAGCTTGGGCGTCTCCGAACTCGCGGCCGCGGGCGTCGGCGGCTTGGCGGGGATGAAGAACGACGGCACGCTGCACACGGACGAGATGATGGCCACGTAGAGCACCATGTTGCTCACGTCCGCCGGCTTGCTCACCCAGAAGGGCACGATCAGCTGGCCCAGGGCCGCGCCGAACGGGTTCGCGAGCGACACGAGCGCCGTGGCGGCCACGCGCCCCCGGTTGGTGAACCACAGGTCAGAGTACCGCGCCGGCGCGCTCAGCACAAAGGGCTGCGCCAGCCCCGTCAGGATCTGGCCGAACATGACTACCCCGAAAATGCCGCCCCCTTCGGTCCGCGAGTGCGACCCGGCGTAGCGGATCCAGTTCCCCGCCAGCACGAGGGCGGCGGAGGTCATGATCGAGGGTTTGGGCCCGAGGTGGAGGACGTAGATGGTCAGTGGCGTGGCGACGACGAAGGAGAACATGAAGGCCGTGCTGAGCCAGTTGACTGTTGTTTCGTTGGTGCGGAAGTAGGTGGCCGCGTTGGAGGCGACCGGGGAGAAGGTGAGCCACTGTGAGCGACGTACCGTGTTAGTCTCTGTTCACGGGTTGTACTGTGACATGCCGAGGGGTTGTGAACCGTCATGCAAGTGAGACGCGGACGATGAAGGGCCGTCCCGAATCCCGTCGCCATCCATCACACGGGGGGAAGTAGGTAGGCAAGGTAGGCAAAACTTACATCCCAGCTGACAATGATATTCAGCAGCGTCAACTGCACCAACCCGAACCACCTCCTCTTGTAAACCTTGTACGTGTGCACCTGCTCTCCAACCTCAGCGCTCCCCCTTCCCTCCTCGCCCGTCGCACGCGCACTACTCGGCCCTCCCAGCGTATGCGACTGCGTAGTCGTCAACTCAACCTCTGCGACACCATCCAGCTTATCCTTGTACCGGTCGACCGAGTCGATGCCGCGCGGTGGTGGCTCGTCGTGCTCCTCGGTCCTCAGCTCCGTGTATCCCCCGCTCGGCGGCATGTTCGCTGCTGCTGCGGCGGTGGCGTCTTGTTTCTCTGTCGCGGTTGTCGTGTGTCCCTTCTTCTCATCGTTATCGCTGCCTAGATGTGCAGATGGTGCTGCGCGAGTCGTGTTGTCCGTCCCCGGTTGTTGTGCGCCGTCATCTTTTAGACCCATGGTGGAGTCCAAGTTCCCCCCGTCCGTTCCGTCAGCTCGACGGGAGCGATCCGATCCCTCTTCCTCCTGCTGTGGCTTTCTCGAAGTGTGTGCTGACAGGCACACACAGCTGGCGCCAAGGGTCGACCGTGCTAATTCGTCAGGAAAGAAAATGGGATTCGAGAAGTCGAGAGTCGTTGGTTGGCATCGTACTCTCTAATTATCATGTGTGGAATAACTTGTTAGGAAGAAATGGTGTCGCATGTCTAGATCCGACATGAGCTGGGAAATGGCACGCTACATAACAGGGCGGATTTACGGCTTCACTATTACTAGATACGGGCCTACCAGCAATTTCATTACATGCGACTTCACGCGGTACACTAGGTGTCTAACCGAGCCAGCTCCTTTCTTCGGGACCTTCAGCAAGCGGCTGGGCGCCGTCTCACCGTTCGCACTCGTCTCGCAGCACACAGCACTGACTACAGAGAACCTGGACTGGATATGGTGCTTGAAAGTTGGTTCTTAGGTTCAAGCAGGGGCGGGGAAATTGCCCAAAGCAGTCGGCGTAAAAAGACAGGTGAGCGAATCCAAAGCTGGAGATTCGTCGGCCGTTAGGTGGTGTGGTATCCAACTGTACCTGGTATGCATCCGGCTATCTCTTCCCCCCTCATCTTGCCCGCATCGAGAAAGGACTTGGGAGAGATAGATAGCATGTGATCCCAACGTGCCGTTGCGGAGGAGATGGCCTATACTGGGCAAGACTCAATTGCTGTTCTGTTGCTGTGAGGTCTGGTTGAAAGAGTTGCGTATCGCCAAATGAAGCTTAGCAACAGTCCCAGAAGGAAGAAGAATGGATGAGGACGCGTGCATATGCGACCGGCTCTTCGACCGGACAGGTGTGGTATTAAATCAGTTGAATCAATAGGGTAGGCTATATTATACAGACGAACATGCTTCTGCCTTGCACCAACAACCGGGCTTCAGTGAACCTGGGAACTTGATACAGGGAGGCACAAAATGTACAGAGGTTGTCGTTTTCCGTTTCTCCCTTTTCTCTTGAACTCTCGGGCCACCACCAGCTTTGTCTAATCGGGGATATCCATCTAGAAGTAACAAGGCAGAAAGCACCGATCGGTATCACTTCGTTGTCCGGACCACAGAAACCGTTCGAGTCGTTTGTGCACAGCTGCTTATTTGAGGACGGACCAGAGCTTGGGGGCGGCGCACTGGGTTGCGCAGTGGGTGAGGTGGAAGACTGGGCGAGCGGTGTATGTTAGTGTATATCCTCAGGTCGCAACCGGGCTCTGTCCTCGAGGGCCCGGTTGCAGGGAAGGTTTGGGATACGTACACTCCTCGACGCAGTCCTCCTTGGAGCCGTTCTCAACGCGCTCGACGCACTCCTCGAAGTGGTGCTTGGCCGGTGCGCACTGCTTGGAATTCCGGCACTCTGTAGATGCCCACACGTCAGCATATCGTTCTTCAGGACCATATTAAGCCGCGCTGTATGTCGAGGCCGTTTGTCGGCATATCAATAGAGTTCTGGAGCAGTAACTCGGACTGTCCCAGAGTTTGTAGCTTTTCCGATGAGAGGCAAGCAAGCCGTCGCAGTCGAAGCTGGACCTCACGCGAGCCGCAGCTCGTCGCTCGTTGTTCGTGGGACTGGGTTGTATGGTAAGAGAGAGTAAACACCACGCACCTTCCTCGATAGTCTCCTTGGGGTCAACGAGCTCCTCCTCCTCCTCTTCTTCTTCCTCCTCTTCCTCCTCGGGCTCCTCCTCGGCCTCGTCCTCCTTGGACTCGGAGTCGTCCGACGACTCCTTCTCGGACTTGCTGTCGTCTACGGTCTCGGTCGCGACCTCGGACTGGTGTGAGGGAAATATAGTCAGCACAGAAGCACATCCAATCACCCCAGTATATCTATCCCCAAGCAGTAGTCCCTTCAGGTATGCCGGTCGGTGAGAGTAATAAATGACGTACGGCAGACTCCTTGGCCGGGCCGGCGCCGGCAGGGTTGGAAGAGGGCGCCTCGGCCTCGGCGGTGCCCCAGGGCGTGGCCGCCTCGACGAGGTCGGTGATGGTGTCCCAGATACCCATGGCTGTCGAACCGCACAGGTCGTGGATGTCAATGGCTAAGGGGGTGGGGGTGGGGTGGAGGTTGATGGGCGATGAGGGAAATTGAAAGTTCAAAGTGAGACGGTTTGCGCGGTATGAAGCTCTGCCAACGAAAATCGAATCACGAAAACCGTCCGGTTGCCGAAACACCCGGCTACTGATTGGTTGGTGGCTTGGGAGAGCTTGGTCGATTGGATCCACCTGTCACGTGTTTGTTTGCTGGCACAACCAAGGCCGGGACTTACACGAGGTCAATTCAAGGCTTAGGTAAGGCTCAAGCTGGAATACTACTACCGTGTGGCACAACTGAAGGCACCTATAGTTGTACTACATATTCAGATGACACTGCTCTTCAGGTCGTTGGCCATAACAGTAAGGTGTTTGTTGTCAGAGTTCACTTCCCGGTTGGGTCAATGCATGGATGCGCTTCTCCTGCCAACAGCTCCTCCTTGACACACGGAAACAACGGCCGGAGTCCCACGCTGCTCAAAAATAAGTAGTGTGGTGAATCAATGAATTCTCATCGCTCTTTTGTCCCGTGGGTATCGTCATCAAAGTATGTAGTACGTGACACAAGCCCTCCTACCGGTCACAAGAACAGCTTCCAGGCAGTCAAGTCATTCGCCATTTCTTAGTCAGCCTCGGCAACTCGCGGCTCACAAACTCCCACCTCTCCCACGCCCTCCCCACGCTTTTACCGTCTCTCGGCCTCCTCGCGCAGGCGCTCCTCGAAGCGCATGCCAATCGCTTGGCTCTGGGCCTCGACGTAATCCGGGGGAGGCTCATCCGGCCCGGGCTGTGGCGGCTGACCTTGTCTCCCGGGGGTACCCTGGCTACCCGCTGCTTCCGTGTCTGCTGCGTCTATGCCTGGTGGTGGCGCCTGCTGAGCTGAAGGAGGAGGAGGAGGAGGGTGGGGGGCGCTCGACGTAGTACCGCTGGATGGCTCGTAGGGTGGTAGCTCCTCGTCCGTCACGATCAGGCTCTGTCCCGTCTCCTGCTCGAGCTCCCGCGCGTGCTGCAGTCGTTCCTTGAGGAGCTCGAACTTGGACTGGAAGTCGCTGTGCCCGCCTTCCTTGAAGATGAGCCGCACTTCTATGCGTGGGAGGTCGACGGGGATGCCTCCGGCCGTGACCGGCTTCACGATGCCGGTCCAGCTCCAGGGTCCGATCCAGGATGAGTGGACGTGGGTGTCTTCGAAGTTGAGGATGGGCGCGAAGAAGGAATTGAACTGCTCTGTAGGTTTTGCAGGGAGGTAAATAACCTAGAACCAGTATGAGCATTTGCACGGCATTGTGTGGGAGGTGGACCCGGCTTGCAGGCGGAAAGACTCACCCTGCGGTTCGTAATGTAGGCTATGCCGCTATCGCTCTTGATAGAGAATGGCTCTGCATTCGGCAGCTCTCGGGGCACCGATACGTCGAGCCCAACGCGGGGCCGCGATGTGTGCAGTATGCGCTCGTTCTGCAGGGGGACGATGTTGCCGTCCTGGCCTAGCATGACCCAGCTGTCGGCCTCGTCAGATGAATCACTTTCGGTATCCTCTGCCTGCGCCTGGGCTTGACGCAGGGTCCAAGCGTGAGCCTCGGCCAGAAACTGGTCCGCCATTGTGATAGAGGGGGGAGATATGGCATGGGGATAGAGAAGGTAAGACCGAGAAGAAATGAGCTGTCGAATAAGACTATTTGACAAGGTAGGAAGCCCGTGACCCCATGCTGGGTGTCATGTCTTAAAAACAACGTGAGCGGGGGTAGCGGAGGATAGATATACACGTTGGGAACTTAGAGGACAGCAGCCAAGTGAACCGGACAGGAAATGGAAACACATTAGGGAAGAGCTGATAGTACTCACTTTATTGACATTTTGACAAGTAGTGTACCTGTGTACGTAGACGCTGGCAATAACAACGGGTGTCTGACTCCGGTCGACTGGACTTCTTGATTCGTGTGCGTTCCGGCAGGATTTCCGATTGCCAGACCTCGTCCGAGTTCGCCCACAGTGACGGTGGCACGGCTCGCAACAGTCCTGCTACAACTGTCCGGATCGCAGGGGACAATTGGGGGATCTGGAGGCAGGACGGGAGGCTGGAGTGGTTGTGGGAAAGAGTTGGGTGTGGGCCGATGCTGCGTGAGACGGTGCTAGTATGCTGGTAGGAAGCCACTTGGTATGCAAGTCAAGAGTTGCTAAACTCGATCTCGACTTGTAATAGGAGTTCAATATGCCGGAGCGGTAGTTCCACGTTTAGTTCCAGGTCCTGGACCAGAAAGATACCGGGTACTTCTGCTGTCTTTGTTGCCTCATCTGACGGCGTGATTCAAGCCGGGGAAAAGGAAGCGAGTTGACTGGTGGTGATGGTACTGACGCGAGGATATCCGGACATCAATCAGAGATGCAGTCGGTCCTTTGGAACCGAGAGGCGTCGCTCAATATGCAGGGAGGAGGCGGATAAGCTGGGATAAGAGCGAAATAGGAGAATAAAGGTCAAGAGTTGAGCGGTAGCTTGTTGTAAGTCCATCAGGTATCTTGACTGGGCTCACTGGTTTGTTGCAAGTCTGGTGTTGGGTTGCCTGAGCTGGAAGGGGCGAGAAGCTTGGAGCTTTGGTAGCTTATGAGTTTGGGCGGAGACTTCAGGCCCAAGTGGTACAGCAAGTACCGCCAAGGTACCGAATGATGGTCTCTGTAACTCCGCTTCACTTTGACAACGTCGAACTTCGTTTATCCCCCCCTCTGAAGATGGAATAGATGTCCGGTTTCATAACTTTCAGGTGTACAATGTCGCAAGGCAAGCAGCAATATCTGTAGCCCTACATGGTTCATTTGGTGTACTCCTCCTGGTACTGTCCCAGAAGAGCACACAACCGGCGACCATGTGGAGCTTGATGACACCGGCGATTGCGCTCCGAACTGAAGGCTTGGATCTTTAAGCTTTGTGGAAGCCCGCCCCGTGAAGCTACGATGCGTTCGAGAGCGAGCTTGACAGCCAGACAGGCGGCCGTCGAAGATTGGTTTGACTTATATTGCTGAACAGCCATCTTGGTATGGACCGCATCGCATACTCATCACGGCGAGAGGCTCAACGCTGCCCGTTCGAAGACATACATGTCCGCTTGCTCTAGTTGGACATCTGACTTGGCCCTTTGGTTTTGGCAAGACTCTCCCGCTGGCGGAGGAGACCGTACGGACCATGCAGGAAGTCAAGGTGTGAATCAATGGATCTTGAACTTTGACAGCACCGTTGCTCACGGAGTGGTCGGTTCTTCTGCAGCATCGCGGCCGCACTGTCCTGCCTTGAACGGTACCAGGAAGCGAAATCTGCATGGCCGGCTGCAGCAACTCAACAGCAGCTACCTCGGTGTAAAGGCAAGGGTTGGTTCTTGACTGGCTGCCGTCGCCGAAAACCCTTGAACCGTCGAGGCCGTCCGGGAGCTAAAAAAGACCCGAGACCAGGGTCAGTCTCGACCGTGACCTGCTCGCCTCCGCCATCCTGATCAGGACATACGGGAGTGCCGAGTCCACAAGCCGTTCAGCCCCTTTGAGAAGTGAGGCTATCCCGCCACTCGTTTCCGTGCCGCAATGTCGGGATCGTCAAGGCGCGCAGGAGATCAGATTTCTGTTGCGAAGCAGTGTCGATCTCAGGCAGCTGGAAGTACCGCGCCAGTACCGGAATCTCTGTAGTAGGTAGTCAGTCGTTGCTCGGCCGAGTGGTTGTACCAGTACGCCACTTATCGCAACGGAAGCAGTTGCAAAAAAGTGTGTTCAAGTGGGATGAGGCGATTTGCGAGGATCTGAAGGGTGCATTGCGTGTTGCAGATACACCTGTAGCAGTATTTCGCATGTTAGTGCGGTAACGTGCTAATCGTGATGTTATTGGCTAATCGTGGAATTGTCCAATCGTCGGTTCAGTACCGCGCTAACATGCGTAATCCTGGAACAGGTGTACCACAGTACTGTGATATGTTGAAAAAAAATTTGATGCAGTGAAAACCGAAGGCGCGTTTTCCGTCTCAAATGATAGCACATCTTCACGTGACGTCACGAAAGCGATTGGCTGTGGACCCACCGGAGCTCATCTCTCGAGCCCTGAGTGGTTGGGATCAACATCAACCTCAACCCTCAACAACATCATCCCTCAGGCGAGGCCAATTCTCGCACGCTCACACAGGAGTATCGCCTTATCTGGTTTCGAAAAGCAACCCGAACATGAACTTGGGTTAGACACACGATGTCTGCCTACGAGGTATGACAAGAAGATCAATAGATTAGCAAGCAATGGCTTCGGGAGAAAAGGAGCAAATCCTCCTTCTCTCCTGACCTTCACAGCTTCACCGGCCTGACCGGTCATTCGTGGCAACTCATCGGTCCGTCAGCTTGCATCAAGTATGAAATCTCTTCAGTTTCTCTTTGTCTTTCTTCCGCGCTGCCTTTTCCATACCCGTCATTTCTTCTCCTCTCTCTCTGCTGTTTGCTGCACACAGCCTGTGGCTCTGTCTTGGCTACTCTTCGTCGTTGTGCCATCCACCAACGACGTATGTACATGATATGTACATGCAAGATACTACAGTGTATTTCAGGTTCATGTTGGCCAGAGCCTGGTTCTGCATCGAAAATGATAGCCAGGATGTCGGAGATCGATCAATATTGGCCTTGCTTTTGTCTCCTATGCTCCGCCTTCGGTGCTTGATTTGGCACCTGCATGGAACTTTGGGGCTTGGGCTGGAGAGCTAGACGTCTAGGACCTGCCTCCCGGGTCTGTACCGGTCCGTTCCTGAAGCTTGTAACGAACATCTCTGGCTTCCGTGGCGACGGCAAATGTGCTCCAACACGGGGACAGCGTGGGGGAAGAGAGAACAAGTACACTGTGTATTGACACGGCGGCGTTCTAGATCTCCCTGATGCTCGACTAACAGGACATCCCCTGTCCGTTACATCGTACAGCCTCAAGAGGAGCAACCGAGATGAGTCTGGAACATCTGGTCTTGATACTGGTCGATGACCCGTTGGGGGAGGGCACTCTCGGGGAATTCCGCCTCACACCAGCTGCAGGAATGACAGCCTATGGTACAAGGCCACTCGCCCCAAGTTGAACTTAGCGATCGACTTTGTGCACTATCTGGATATGGTTGATCCTCATTGTGTATTAAAGAAATGAATACTACCGGCTCATCACTGTCCATTGTCGTTCAACTCAAATCTTTGACATGCTTACCCCTGACAGGTAGCGTCGACTACAGACTGACTAATATACGAAGTACAGCTCAGGTTCAGGCCAGGGGCAGTTACAATCTACTCGACCTCCGCCTCGACCTCTACCAAAGACACCCCTTACAGCGGCCACCAAGTTCTATATTACAAATACTATTAGATAGTCCATATGAGGCGACTATAACACATGATCGTCATGTCCGATCGTCAAAGCAAACTCTAACATCTCCTCCCCGCGTAAGCGAGCGATACTCTTAGCTCTCGATAGTCCCGATAACTAGAGCGTATCCTCTATATAAGCCTACCGGCGGGGAATCTCTTTATTATCTGCTGTATAGCGGAGGAATTTTACGACCTGTAATTAGAGTCTTGCATGGCTTCGGGCTGGCGGGAGTGGCATTCCGTTACGTCTAGCCCCTCCAACCTCCAACCTCCAACCACCGCAGCAGAATAGGAAAGTCCACGCAGTGGACGGGCCTACATACCAGGGCGGATGTCCGTGAGCTGTCATTTTCACGTTCCCCGTAACGTTCTTGCCGACATACTCGTTCTATACATAACAACAGACCGGCACATGCGTGTCTGTCTGTCTGTCACATCTTTCTCGGGACCTCCGAGGACTCAACCAAGACCGGCCTCGAGGTTCGAAGGAAACAGACTGCTTCTTGCCCTTCATGTCACTCTACAAAGTTCTGGACTTCTTGGCTGAGGCGTTGGACCGCGGGGAGATTACCATTGCAGCCCAAAGGAGACGGTCAGGGGTTCAACGGCAGGTTGAGAGACCCAGAACACCACTCCAATCTTTCTGAGCGGTGAGAAAAGGCTTTCCGAAGCCCTTCAATATGTTCCCCAACACTGTGCGGAGTCCTTGACTACCTTACTTCCATCGCCTCGTAACCACATCGGTCCTCCCGGCCACCTTCACGAACAGAGTTACTTCTGCCAAGTGGTTGCCTCCAGGGCAAAGCTGAGGACTCGGATGTGGCATAGCCTCGGGGCACTGAAAATAAGCCGCCCGGTCTTATACCATGTAGGAACACCCTGTAGTCATTGAATATCCACCCCTAATTCCCGTGGCAAACACTCAAGACGTATCGATTCAAACGAGCGCTTGCCTCCACACCCACCCGTCCGAGAGCATGAGGGAGGGACCTTGTACTTCAACCAACAGAACAGGAAAGGTCGTATGGCACCGGTTCATGCCGTTCTACGTCCGGGCATCATGGGCAGCAGCCAGCACTCTTGAGCCCCAGCTGAAGCTTGCAAAACCAACGTGATACTAAGGTAACCAAGCACTCCGAGAATATCCCTGCGCTGCCGGAACAACCCAAGACAGCCGGATCACATGGCTAGAAGATCGGCGGCAACACAGCAGCGGAGCATTAACCCTCAGTGGCATATGAGGTAGCTTATGTGGACTACGCTCCAGGAGCAAGCTTGTATCAACCGCAGGCACGACACGTTCATGTCATGTTAACAATGAGCGACGGCCAGCTTATCCCAACGGTCAGTGCCCAGGCACGGCACCAAGTTAACAGTGAAAAGGCGTGGATGTTCATTAAAACGTCTGAATCGTAGACAACATGCAAACACAACCTGATCCTCTTCCCCCTAACCACCTATCCCATCGTCTGACCACAGGAAAAGGTCAAACGAAACGACCGATCCAACAGACAGGTCTCGACAAACACCAAAGATAATCTGACACATGCAATTTTGCCCCAAACTCCGAAAGTAATCCCTTCCCCAAAAGCCATACCCGGTCTTCTGTTTCCTGTTTGTTTCGTCGACACATAACAATAACTTGATCATCATTCACAACCAGCCCGCAACCAATCTCGTCCCACGACTTTGTAACGAGACGGACCAACCCCCAGCTCCGCCATGATCACCCTGGCGCCTTCAAAGTTCAACCAGTATACCAGGTCCCCTGATGTTAACGGCATCAGGTTACGTAGCAGGATGGAGATGTCCGAGTCTCAGCTCAACCACCCCTCATCATCCCTCCCCCCCTTCCCGCCCAACTCCAAAACAGGGATCTCCAGCCTCGGCGGCGGCTTATCATCCTCCTTCCTCTTCCTACCCCCCTTGACGGGACTCACACTCCGGCTCTTACTCTCCGCAGGGGGTGGTCCGAACCGGACGTCGCGCACGTCCCACCCGTCCTCGGCGGCGGCCGCCGTCCATGTCCGGAGCCCCTCGTGCACTGCCCCGTAAAACTTCTCCTTGCACAGCCGCAGCGATCCCCCCAGGCACCGCTCCCAACCCGACACTCTGAACTGCTCCCGCAGGGCGTTGCGGGCCGAGCCGGTGGGCGTGCAGGCTATGACGGCGTTGAGCAGGTCGAGGTGGCTGGCCAGGTAGTTCGTCGCGTCCCACTCCACGCCGCCGACGTAGGGGGCCGCGGGGACGGGGGCGCGGGGGCGGGGGAAGTGCCGGGAGAGGTAGGACAAGTCTTCTGGGGTGAGGGTTGAGGAAGGGGTGGGAGAGTCAGTCAAGCTGATGGAGGGCTCGTCGACGGGGACGAGGGAGACGACGTTGAGGTTGTGTAGGAAGATCCAGAAGACCTCCTTCGTGACGCTCACCACCTCCTTGTTCCACACGCGGTAGGGCCGCTCGCGCCGCATCTCGAGCACGAAGTCGAGGGGCTTCTCCTCTTCCTTTGGGGCGGGGTCGCGAAGGTAGTTGAGGATGTGCTGGGCTTTGGTCACGCGGTCGTCGGCCGTGGCGCCGGATTCGATGTAGGTTAGCAGCACGGAGGTGATGATGTTGCGGGTTGTGAATTCCGAGGGGCCCTTTTTCTCCGGGTCGAAGATCATGTGCAGCAGGGCAGGGAAGAGGGTAGCGTGGATGGTGGTTAGGTACTGCAGGGCTAGGGCGGTGGTACAGAGGGCTTTGAGGCAGAGGAGGTTCTCGTGGAGGAGGGCGTCTTCGTGTTCCTCTCTGGAAGTTGGTTAGTACCGGTGCAGAGGAAGACTGGGGGCGGGAATACGGTTGGACTTACCTCCACTCAACCTCCATGATGCGGTGAAGAAGACCGACTATCTCCTTCATACCGCCCTCACGGATGAACTCCTCCGCCCAGGCGACCGTCTCGTTGCGCAGCAGCAGGCGGAGCTTGTGCAGCTTGCCCACCTCGACGAGCTCGGGCTTCTGCACTTTGCGCAGATACCCCACATAATCCATCGGGCCCTGTTGCAGTTTGACCTTGGCTAGGAAGCCGCTCGCTATGTTGCTGCCGGAGCCTGATGAATCGGGTCGGCGACCATCACCGCTTGCCACGCTGTCGGTGGACTTGCTCCTGAAGTGCCTGCCCAGCGTCCCCTCGCCCTTGGACTTCTTTGTCGGTGAGCCGGTGGCTTTATCCTTGCCGCTTTTGTCCTTGTTGCTCGCCCGGGAGAGCGTCAGACTCCGGCCACGGCTGGTCTTCTTGCTCTTGCTGTCATCGTCCCCGGCGTTCATGGATGTATCACTGTCGTCGTTGCTCCCCGGCCTGGTGTCGGATTTGGCTGCACTCTCGGCCCAGTCCTGGCGGATGAACTCCATCTTGATCGTGTCATTCAGATTTCGCATCTTGTACCGCTGGTTCTCGGGGATGTTGCGCCTGTCTAGCATGGCCTCGAGGTGCTTGTCGATGTCCTTGGGATCAATGGCCGCCTGCTCGGAGGCTGGGCTCGACTTTTCTGAGAGGGTTGTCGTCGACTTTGTCCGGGATCCCATGCCAGGGAAGGCTCCTAGTATACCGCTCCGTCCTGTGGCTGGGCCGCCTCTGCCCCATGTGTTCCCTTTCTTCGAGTCGTTATCCTTGGACCGGCTGCTGGATGAGTTCTCGAAGGAGTTGGTCCGCTGATCCTCTGGTCGGGCGGCGTAAGGCGGCTGGAAGGACTTAGGCCGCTGCTTCATCGCGAGACGCGGGTCCTCGGTAACTGGACTAGGCGAGGCCGTAGTATAATTCCCATGCATGTTTCTGAACGCATCCAGGCTCGGCCGCTGCTCAGCCAGCGCCTGACTGGTGAACTGAGCAAAGATGGGCGGTGGTGGAGCCATGGACTCGACGGTTACTGAACTCGGGGGTGTCCTGTTCTCCTTGTCCTTGGCCTGTCGAGCCGCCTCTTCGGCCTTTTCTGCCTCCTTCTTAAGATTCTTCATTGACTTCGGCCGTGACAGAAGACCAGCCAGGTTAGTAGCCGACTTGGACTTCTTCGGCTTTGTCGGCGACGATGGGCGGCTGTTCTCCTTGGGCTTGGCCAGCTTCGAGGCTTCCTTCCCTGCAAAGGACTTGAGCGATATGTTGCCAAAGCCACTCTTAGTGGGCGAGGTCGGCGTGCCATTGTCGCGGCTCTTGTTCGGCGATCGTGACCTGGGGCTGCCCTGGCCTTGTTGATTATGATGGAGTTCCTCCAGAGCCCGGGGCTGGCGTGTATAGCCTGGGAATCGCATGTCGTCACCAAGGGGGTCGAGACTAAGGGCCGGTTTGAGCGCGGACTGTGATGTAATGTCGAAGGAGGATGGTAGGTTTGTACCATCCGAGTTGTTGCGCCGGTGACCGATGAAAGAACGGAGGACAGAGGACTTTGTCCTTTGGTGATGCCGAGCTCCAGGAGGTGGCATCTGGGCCAAATTGGGGGTAGGGGTAGAGGTCGCCATGTCTACCCGTGGTTGCTATGAAGACAGCCTGAAATCGCGAAGGAAGTGAACCGAGACCAAGGAGGGTTGGAATGCTGAAGACAATAGTACTCCCAATGATGCTGTTATGCCATTGCTGTCAATGGTATACCTTGAAGAATGCGGTAAGATGTTCGTTGACACAGGACTGACCAAGACCAAGTTGGAATGCAATTGTAATTCAATGCCCTCTCAAAATTGAAGAATGTCTGGTGTCGTGAATGGTCGTGAATGGTCAAGCCGTGTTTACCAAAGGCGCCGTTGCCCGGCGACGAGTCGGCGAAGCTCTTATCGGCGCCTCGGTTACTTATCGTGAACCCCACATGTCACCCGTGACGAGGGCGGTGAAAGCACGGAGGATGCAATGGACAAGCATTTGATGACCCGGCTCCATCTCGCCGTTTCTGTCATTGTCTTTCAGGATCTATGTATGGATTTGTGGGATGAAGCCATCACCAGCGCACCCGAACGGCGCCCAAGAATCACCAACTAAACAGTCCCTTACTCCGATCAAAGCCACCTCTTAACTGACTCTCTGGCTTAACAACCTTGCCCTGCAACACCGTGTACTTGACCAGATTCTCACAATCCTCCGGCCGAATCCTCGCCAGCCAGATGCACTGAGCCGCACCGAGGTTCTCGCCCGCCTCCTCACCCTCCTTCTTCTTCGGCACCACGACCGTGGCGCCCTCCTTCGCCCTCTCCACATCATCAATCCCGAACGCGTTTGGTCTCCTGTACACCATCACATTGGCGCTGTACTTGTGTCCGCCTACATGGCTGATGAAGTATATCCCCACACCTCCCGGCCTCTCGTCGTCGAGATCGCGAAACAGCCCCAGTGGTCGGAGATGTCGCTCCAGCTCTTTCCTTAGTAGAGGCGCGCTCTGGCCGCAACGGGCATCGCGGGTTTTCTGACTGCACAGCAGGATGAGTGCCGAGTGCGGACATGGCCTGATAGTCAACTGTTTGAGGTCTGCCGGTGCGGGCTCTGGTAAGGGAGCGTGGATGGTCCGCGGTAATGATAGCGGCGCGAGAGGCGATGTGTTGGTGGGTGCGCGGTCGATGACGTCCGTGATGAGGGTCGGTACTGTGGCCGGGGTCACGTTCTCGACAATAGCGAAGGCGGGTAATAGGAGGACGGTGGTCGGCTCGGAGTAGTCGTTCGTGTGATGTGGTGTCGGTATGTTGGATGCCGAGAGCATGAGGCGCTGTTACACAGGGTAAGTCAGCTACTGAGGTCAATGTCTAGGAGTGTACGAATAGACAAACAACATACCCCATTGCTAGGCGCAACCTTTGCATTCCCAATGGCCTGCATCACACTGCCCTTCTCATCCGCCACATCCCGCACCCAGTCCGTCTTGCCCGTCGCCACCAGCACATGGGTGCTCCAGCCCTTCACAAATCCGTACAGCACATCCTCCTCGTCGATCTTGAAGCCGCGCGGGTAATGCACCACGCACGAGTTGCAGTCCCGGTCGCAGTCCTCTCCGTCCACCACGGGGTCTACCTTGGGAAACAGCTCGGTCAACTCGGCGGGTTTGTTTTCGCTTTCGCTACCCTCGTCGCTGCCAATGGCCAGTTTCTTGGCGCTGTCGAGCAATGACTTGAATCCGACGGCCATCTTTTGTTTTACTGGCATGCGCAGGGAAGCAGGAACGGCGGGGGAAGAGCTGATAGAGGTGGTCCTGCTGCTAGTAGCGGGCCCATTGCCCTTCGCCGTGTCCATTTCCCGGCCCGGGCCCGCCATTTAGGTTTTCGTCGTAAGGGTTGCTTATCTGATGATCTGATACGTATATGGTACGTATATACGCAATCTCCGGTGCCACAATGGACGCTAAAGTGACGTAGCTCGTTCAATCCGGGGAATCTAGAGCGCGGGGGAGGAGAGTGAGGGGTCGTTCAGGGACATAGTTATTCCTCAATGTGAAAGTTTGAAAGTTGAAAAGTGAACTTGAAGCGTTTCTCGTCGCGGCAGTCAAGAGGAAAGTTTCTCCCTAACCTTGTGATTTCAGGGGGCAGGTGCGTACCATGCTGCAAGTCTTAAATAACATAATGCCCGGACACCGGACCGAACCATCTTAAGGCAATCTTTTATCCCCGAGATCTGGTCCACTGCCTTTTTGCATCTGCCACTCATTTCATCCGGTCGGGGTCCCGGTGGGCGCCCGTGCCGTCGTCTTGGCTCGTATCGCCGAAATGGTTGTCCGTGATCCCGGACCGGAAGGATGCAAGCGAACAACATTCACCAGACGCGTAGGCCATGACGAATCCTTGCATATCACCATCTGGCTTCTTGCGAATATCTACCTGGCTGGTGATAAAGTACGCTTCTATACATGTCGTACTAGACATATTGCAAGAGAGTCCGTTGAGCAGTTGCAATACTCTTCAGTGGATACATGTCAGTCATGTTGACTTACGCCCACTTACGTGGTATTGTGATAGTGCCAGCCAACATCCATCAGATATGGCATTGTTAGACCAGGAGAGCATGCGAAGACGTTGGTTCAATATGAACCTCCAGGCAATCAATGTATGGTTTGTCCTCGAGTGACCGAAACGACAGTAACACGTAGATGTGACGCAATGGCAGACCAACTATCGGCTCTCATCAACCATATATCTCCCATATCGAGAGCTCTGCGTTTCAGCTACTCCTCAAAGACACTTCAAGTCCCTTCATCGTATATTCCGAGACTTACAGATATACAAACAATGCTTTCAAGATCAGTTCTCCGTGCCGCTGCCCCGGTACGGTATGCAAGTCTAACTTACCTACCAAACCCTATACTCCTCTTCTTCGAACATATTCCGTCTCCCCCTTCGGGCAAACTCCAACACGAATTCCTCCCCTCATGAAAATCCGATTAAAATTGAAAACGACCCTGACACTACCAAAACCACAGCACCTCCGTACCTACGCAAACGAAGCCAACAAAGCCACGTCGAGCCCGCAGGGCACTCGCGGCGGCAAGGTCCCCAGCAGCGGCGGTAGCCACTGGCCCAACAGCGGCGGTGGAACAGAGACGAAGCCGACCGCCTACTACACCTACTGGGGCGCCGTGGCGCTCGGGCTCTGCGGGGCGGGATACTACTTCCTGTCTGGCCCTGGGGCGCCGGCGGATAAGAGGAGATGAATGATTGCGAGGGGGAAAGGGGTAAAATGCCGGCGGAGGGAGGGCTGGAAAAACTTGGCGATGGGACGGTGTCGGGCGTGTAAGGATGAGAAACTCGGATGTTATGGGGTTGTACGATACATGACCAGGCGCACCTTTTAAGTCTGTTAAGTCGCACGCGGTGAGATGAAAACGGGATGTTGTGAGGTACATCCAGATTTCAAAAGTCACGTAGACCTGCTGAATTCGCAGATTCATAGCTGCGAAACGCCTATATCCTTTTCATCGCTGCGTAACGCCTATATCCTGTCCTGTATCCCCGTATCTACACATCACAGCAAGCTCGCGTACTTATCCAACCCAGACTTTTGCGGCTGCTGTTGCGGCTGCGGTGGCGGTTGTTGTTGCTGCTGCTGCTGTTGCCTCTGCGCCATGCTCATCATGCTATTCAGACTGCCCGTATTGCCATTCATACCCGCGCCCATCATACTGGACATGCTGTTTCCACTGTTCATACCGTTCATCATGTTCCCCATACTACCCATCGGAGCACTCGTATTCGTTGACCAGCTTGGAGTCGTGCTCGTGGTCGACATGATCGGTTGGTGCGAGAAAGAGGATCCCCCTGGCCCCGGCGGTGGCTTGAGGCTAAAGCCCGACGACCCAAGACCGGATGTGGCGGATGTATTAGGCGGCGGAGGAAGGGAGAATGAAGAGGAGGATGTTCGGTTGTGGGAGAGGTTTGGCCTTTGGTCGAGAGACATCGAGGACATGGGTGAGGCCAGGCCGCTCGTGGCAGGAGATGATGCCCAGGGGTTGGAGGTAGCTGGTGCGCCCCAGTTGACGGAGGTTGCCGCGGAGGAAGGTTGAGTGAATGACGGGGTGGTCGTGGTTTGATATGAGGGTGTACTGGGCTGGAGAGGCTGTGAGAACTGGGTCGCAGACGGTTTTAGCGCTGCGAACTGTCCCAGATCCGGTGTCACTGTGCGGAATGCTGGCTGTTGGGCTTTGACAGTGCCGAACTGATTGTTGACTGGCGGTGCTGTCGTTGTCGATGCAGGAGGCGGTGTTGACCAGGAAAATGCAGGGGCGGAAGGAGACGCGATATTCGACCTCATTGCAGGCGAGGTTACTGTCTGCGTCGAGCCCATGTTGTCCCAGCTGTCCATTGGATTCGACGGAGAGGCAGACGTTGTCGTCTTGCCCTTGACGAGACGCTCAAAGTCATGCTCCGTCGCACCGTTAGTGTCTAGCGTCGACCCGGCAAGCGTGCCAAAGGACATGAAGTCCTCATTCGGCATTGAAGTACCGTTGGACTGGCCGAGCTCCTGGAGTTTCCTCGTCTGCTCGTCTTCCACCCGGGCAGACAGGGACTTGATCAGATCCATGAACTGTTTGAACTGTTCAAGGTTCAGCAGCGGCCCGAGACTCATGTTCCACAGCGCTGGCAGGATATCCATGGCCACAAACTCGGCATCCGCTGCTTGTCCCACGACCCTGCACACGTTGAGGGCTGCTATCATGACAGCCGGCTCTTTTGTCTTGATGGCCTTGATCAGAGGCATAATCTTCTCCTGCATGGTATACTTGTCCAACGCCGTTGAAGACGATGTCTTCTTGTTGGTGGATAGACCATTTAGACCATCATCTGAAAGATCACTCGATCCGCCGCAGAGAATGACAAATGCTTGCAGTCCTCGGACCTTGATCGCTAGACTGTTCGTTTTGCTGAAAATGGAAGCCACCACCGGGAACAACTCGTTCTTGATCGTACTAAAGTCCAGAACGGGCAGGATAGTGGGAAGACCCCGCAGAGCAGCATCGACGATGGAGGGCGTAGATGATTGCAAAGCAACGAAGATGATGGGTAGTATGTCTGGGTATCACGTTAACACTGGTCATGCTGGAGCGGCTTCTCTTAACTCACCATCTTTGAACTCCTTTCCCGAGCAGTTATCAGCAATGACAGCAAGCTGCTCCAGAATAATCATAAGGCCAGCATCTCTTGACGGATCCTTCTCCTCCGTTGGCTTCGCATTTGTGACGAATATCTCCTTCAGACTTGGCCGTATCCTGTCACCGAACGCCCGCTTGCCAGATGGCAGCAGCTCAATGATCTTGAAGACATTGTGCAAGATCAACGATATGAGGTCCCTGTCCTTCAATTCGTCCAGTAGCGCTGGCAGCACCTTCTTCTCCATGACTGACTTCGGAAACGAGGGTAGCACCTTGATCAGCCCCTTTAGGAATGCCGTCTTCTCATTCGCTGTCTTGGCGGGGAACGCATCCAGGAAGCGAATGGTAGACACGAGTATGTTGTCGAAGTACTCGCTCTCTTGGAACTCTTTCGCATTCATGCGCTGAGCCGGTCGTCGGGTGATGAGCCGCGGTAGAACGCCATTTGCGAGGTCCTTGGGTATGGGCCGCGATGACAGGTAGTTATTACTTTGATTCGGTACGCTCGATGATGCCTGAAACTGTCTCTTATAGGCGGTGATGCTCGAATTGCACTCAAGAGGAGAGCGGTGTGGGGAGTTATAAAGGGCTATGCACAGCAAGCCCAACGAGAACATGTCGGCTGCGGAGGTGAGGTTGTTGTCGAGGACAAAGTCTGGTGACGTGTAGTCAAGGTTTATCTGCACCACACGGGGCAAACGGGTATCTAAGTGCAGCACTTCCGAGAGTGCTATGGGTTGAAAAGAGGTGGGCTTCGAGGAGTTCTCCGGCGGACTGCAAAAGGAGAGACCGCTAATCTTCCAGTCGCCCTGTTGTGTGTCAGTTCATAGTCCTCAGCTAGCATTATCCAGATCCGAGAGGCGCACCTTCGCATTGATGAGAATAGCATCCGGGGTCAAGTTCCCATGGACAAGCCCTGCATTCTCGTGGAGGAACTCGAGAGCCTTGCTGACCTGCAAGAGTCCCTTCTGGATCTCAAGCTCGTCAATCTCGAGCTCCCTCCTCCTCCGGGTACCGTCCGGTTCCTCCGTGACATATCGACTCGATCGTCCGCCCACACCACCCGACCTCTCCTGGTCATCCTTCTCTTGCAGCAGGCTAGCAAGCGAGGTGGTTACAGCTTCGGTGACGAACTGCAACCCGCCGCCCCGTATTTCTTCGACTGGCTCGACAAGCTCCAGGACACTGGGGTGCCGTAGCTTGGCCAGCGAGGACGCCTCCTTCTTTAGTCGCTCGACAACCTCCTCCGTGACCTTCTTGAATGCGCTCGCGCTGGACCGACTCAGACCGCTGCTGTGGGCGTCGAGCGACTTCTTATCGAAGGTGAAGACCGAGTAGGACTTGCCAGTCGACTTCTTCTTGGCATCGTAGATCTTCCATGGTCCCGCGGTCGAGGTCTGGTTCTGGGAGACGATGTAGTTGGAGTTGATGTTCGAAGAGATCGACTTGAACGCCGACGAAAACATGGTTTAAGGCCTCAGGCTCAGGTGGGCGCAGGCGCACATGCGATGCTCATGTCTGTCGGATATGCAGGGAAAGGTAGCGTAGGTGATTGTCGTCCCGTAACTTCGATATCGAGTCGCAAAGTCTGGGCCGCCCCTGTCTTTAAACAGTGCTGCACTCGAAAAGGGGGTTCGCCAGGCCGCAATGCTATCGAGGAAATCGTCATCCAGCTGCCGGCGCAATCGTAACCCAAAATAAATGCCGATGGTGGCTTTGTCTTTTCTCACAGATGTTCGTAAGGCTGAACGAGCTGTCCCCCTCGCGATTGGCGATTGGCTGAGGATGCTGACACTGGACATGAGATGCGAGCGGGATGGGGGAGCAATAAGCGGGTACTTCAGGAACAAGTGCGTCACCCGCAATCGGTAGAGGGGACCGAAGCTTATCACGATGTACTGATCTAACAGTCCTACATTGGGCCGCCCTTATCCGCTCGTGCCCTTAAGCCGCTCCGATAATCCTCCGAGATTCAGAAATGTCCCTGGCGCCTATGCGAATTGCGACTAAACACCGCTTCATGCCGGCGGGATTACTCTCCGTAAGCTACATAAAGATTCAAGGGTTCAACTTCCGTTCTTGCTGAAGGGCGTATTCTTCGTGTGTGACTCATTGCTCTTTTTACATAAAGTAGAGCGCGGTTCCTCCTCAATTGACCAGCATCACCGCCATCGCATACATTCACGTCACAATGCTTCGCAGGATACTCCCGCGCGCCGGCGCACTCAGGGCATCGCCCTCCAGGCTCCTGCAAGGCGCCGTCTACCAGAACGTGAGGCAATACAGCATAAAGCTTGAGGCCGCGGAGACCACCAGACCCCTCGACATCGACCCCTCAAGGCTCGTCGTCGAGCAGACCAAGGCCCCCAAGCCTCTCCAAAAACCAGAGGACCTCGTCTTTGGCGCAAAGTTCACAGGTGCACCTTATATCCCCGCCCCCTCGACGCCATTCAACAGGTCAACTAACCTGCTACCCCCCTACCAGACCACATGCTCACGATAGAATGGAACAAGACGGCCGGCTGGCTCGACCCGCACATCACCCCTTACCAAAACCTCTCCCTCGACCCGGCCACCTGCGTCTTCCACTACGCCTTCGAGTGCTTCGAGGGCATGAAGGCCTACAAGGACAGCAAGGGCCAGATCCGCCTCTTCCGGCCGGACAAGAACATGGCCCGTTTCAACAAGTCGGCCGCCCGCATCGCCCTGCCCACCTTCGCGCCCACGGCCCTGATCGACCTCATCGCCCAGTTCGCCAAGCTCGAGTCGCGCTTCATCCCCGAGCAGAAGGGGTACAGCCTGTACCTCCGGCCGACCATGATCGGCACGCAGAAGACGCTGGGTGTCGGCCCCCCCGGCTCAGCGCTGCTGTACGTCATCGCTAGTCCCGTCGGACCGTACTATCCCACCGGTTTCAAGGCCGTCAGCTTGGAGGCGACGGATTACGCCGTGAGGGCCTGGCCGGGCGGTGTGGGCGACAGCAAGCTGGGCGCGAACTACGCGCCGTGCATCGTGCCGCAGCGCGAGGCGATGAGCAGGGGCTTCCAGCAGAATCTGTGGCTGTTCGGGGAGGAGGAGTACGTCACCGAGGTCGGCACGATGAACCTGTTCGCCGCGATCAAGAACAGGGAGACGGGCGTGAAGGAGCTGGTGACCGCGCCGCTGGACGGCACGATCCTGGAGGGCGTAACGCGCGACTCGGTGCTCGCGCTGGCGCGGGAGAGGCTGGTGCCCGAGGGGTGGGAGGTGAGCGAGCGCAAGTTCACGATGAAGGATCTGAATGATGCGTCTGAGGAGGGGAGGTTGCTCGAGGTTTTTGGTGCCGGCACGGCGGCGATCGTTAGTCCTGTGCGGGCGATCAGCTGGAAGGGCAAGCTGGTGAACTGCGGGTTGAAGGACCACGAGGAGGCGGGCGAGACGGCGCTGAGGATGAAGAACTGGATAGAGGGCATCCAGTATGGTGAGGAGGAGCATGAGTGGAGTTATGTGTGCTAGATGATGTTGGGATGGTGGAGTTTCAAGCACTGCGTTGGGGATACCTACCTTTTCTTTTCCTTGCATATCTGAAAGAGGGCATGAGAAGTCCGAGCTGGCCCCGTTAAGCCGGTCGTAGCGACGGATTTAAACGTATCAAACTGTTTCGAGAGTGCCGTGGCCGCAAAACCGGGATGTCAGAGTCAAGTTCACCGATGTCCTTGATGCAAGTACGCGTAATGAACTTGCAATTGCTCTTGCTCCGACGGCATAGACAGGGTTGACCCCCTACCGAGCAGCTTTCTATCCCAGCATAACCCCTCCAAGCCCGAGATGTCTCGTCCATCTCTAACCCCCCGACCTCGTGATCAACGCACTTCGTCCAAGGCAAAACATGTACAAGTCGGCGAGCCCGCAATGTCCTTCATCCAGGTTCACCCCATCGCCAGCCTCCAGTTCCATCCGATGTGTCTTGTCCAGGAGCGAACCCCGACAAAAGCCAACATCTACTCCTTCTTCTCGGGATCGGGCAGGATGCCCTCAGCTTCTAATCTCCTCCTCGCCTCCTCGAGAGCCCAAGTTTGTATGCTATAGTTTGAGCCACATAAGTTAGTCACACTGTCTCCTCAATTTCAAAATGACGCAACCACCGACCGCCTTTTCCGCCTCCACTCCAAATCCAAGTAAAGGAAAGGAAAGGATAGAAAAACGTACGAGGTATCGGGCTTGAAAGCGTACGCAACGGCAAACACGGCCAGGCTCCCGCAGAAGCCGTAGAAGAAGATGTTCTCCCAACCCTCGGGCTTGTACTTCTCGCCGGGCTTGACGCCGAACAGCCAGCCGGTCGGCGGGTCGTACTGCGAGCCGTGCGAGGCGCGAACGGAGGAGGAAGTCGAGAACTGCTGCCGCGCGGCGATGGAGGTCTGCTGCTGGGCTCGGGTGGTGGTCCTGGTCGCGGCCCGCGCGAGGGCGCCGGCGACGCTCGGCCGGATGGTAGAGGACATTGTCGCCACTGTGTGAGGTGTTTTGTTCGTTCGGTTTTGCGGGCGGTGAGACGGGTGTCTGTAGGTTTTCGTGAGGCTGATGACGGGAAGTGAGGGTGACAAAAGAAAGCGTTTCGAGGCTGAGGTATTGAGCTCTCCAGGTGATGTCGTTGGGAGTGGAGATTTGCCAGCCGCCTTAGACAAGACTGGGGAGTGGTGTTGAGGGCGGCAAGTGTGAATTGTGGATGTTGGATGTGGATAGCCGGTTTCCGGATGTTTCCGTCTCACGTGATGTCTCTTACCTGGCCGGCACTCGGTGAGATTGAGATTACGTACGGAGTCAAGACAGCCAACATCACAGCATTTTCGCTGAAGCATCCCATCTGCTCGCTTTCTTGAGAAAACAGTCTATTTCGCTATTGAGCTGAGAATACCTTTGGAAGGGCTAATGTCTACCATTCGCTGAAGAATGATCGCTAAGCATGTATCTTGCATGTATCTTGAGACTCATTTCCGAGACTCCTGAGTTGCGATGTCCCCAATCTTGAAAGCACAAAAATTGGCAGAGAGACGCAAACCCCATCTCCCCAAGACGCTTTTCCCAAGACCCTCCAGCAATTCTCGAGATGTGCCGATTTCTTCTCCCAAATTTCGCAGCAAATAGGAGCCTTGGCGTCGCACGACAAGCCTCCTGTCCTCAGATGTAATACATGGAATTCTTCAGTTTCTCGTGAACCACCCTGACTCTTGGAGCGCTTTGACCACTAACGTTGCTCTGGGTATCGTCGTACAGCTCCTCGTTGAGCAGGCGAGCACGGGTGCAGACAAGATCCGCGTAGTAGGCTGGCGGGCAGATGCTCACCGCCTTGGTGGCGCGTCCGTACAGGTAGCACATGCTGTGCGTCAGGCTCTCCAGCTCGTGTGCCGCCTTGTCCTTGTAGTCCGCACGGAAGATATCGTCGAGCAAGACGGTGTAGTGCGCGGGGCGGGCAGTGCCTGTTGGGGGTTAGAGTACTTGGTTAGCAGAATGAACTTGGTGTGAGAGGATGACTTGAGGCCGGGCATCGCTTACCTTGCAGTGAGGCATGAGCCTGCAAGAAGAAGTCCCAGTAACGGACTGCGGTCACTCCGCGATCGACAACGGTGCCCTCCTTCGGGCTCTTGGACCTCATGTGAGTGTGGCTTGGATCGGTTGGGTAGAAACGGGTATGATGGCGCTTGACGGAGACGATGAGAGTGATCCGTGGCTGCTTTTTGGCGTTGCCATATCTCTTCTGGCAAGCAGTTCGGATGAATGGCAATTCTTCATCCAACACCGTCTTGAACTGACCCTCTGACACGCCATCTCGATATATGAGGATATTGTCAGGAAGCTGGTTCTTGTTGTTCTTTGCCCACATCGTAAGACGATGATCCATGGCTGCCTCCAGCCTGTTGTCGAGCATCTCTTGTCCGCCCTCGTTGGACCACGTCTCGGACGGCCATTGCGCCAAGTACTTGTCAATACTGGCCACCAGTCCTACCATGCTTGGGGGGCGTATCACCTTTCCTTCCTTGTCCCGCCGAATGTTCATGTTCGTCGGATGGGTGACATCGTAGCCGACGATCATGGTTTTACCAGACTTGAGGAGAGGGTGCTCCGCCTGGAGGGACTGGTTGACACCATCCATTTTCAGATTCAGTTTGACAGCGACGTTGGTGAAGTAACCGGCTTGACCCTTCCCATCCATGATCTTTTGCTCGACGACGCAAACAGTGGGACGGCCCAGGTCCCGGTCAGCAAGCTTCTTGACAATGGCGTAGGACTTGGTGTCTTTCCTGGGCAGGACTATCAAGAAGAATTCTGCAGTCGGGTGCTTGTTGAACGCGTCCGTCAGAGTAGCCGTCAGAGCAGCCTCGCCCCTGATATCATAGACGTTCCTGAAATCAGCGGTGGCGAAGCCCGACGGAACGGGGTTGATATTGAGGCCGGTTATCTTGCAATGGTTGCCAAACGCCTTCACCGTTTGCTGGAGCAGCCCGCCGCTGGTGGTGTCGTTCGTGGCGCGGCTGGCATATATGCAGGCCCACTTCTTGATCGCCCGACCAGCTTTGACAACCCGTTGATTTTTCATAAGCCAGCCACCGTCTCGGGGACTCACCGCTTGCCCGCCCTGGTAGATGACCGTGGGTGGTCTGAGCTCCCGGCCGTTCACGGAGATGAGACGGTCAGACACCGATATGCCGAAGTGCGAGAGTAGGGCGTTGTTGTCGAGGCCAAGGACCTTGCGGCCATTGTTGGTAATGGAGATCGCATTGTCCACCGGTTTGCGGCAGGCGAACTTGATCATCGCATCCTGCTCGGTCGGATCCAGCTTGGCTTTGACCGGTTGTCCGCCAACGAGGGTGCAGAACTCGGCTGGGACATACTCGGGGCGCTGCTTGGTGCCAACGTTGATGAGTGGCAACTGGTCTTGCGTCGAGTAGTTGTACCTCTTGGCAAAGTAATCCTTGACAAGGACGTACCCGTCGTAGTTTAGCCCCTGGATCTTTGACGCCTTTGACTTAGGTGCTGGGCTCCTGAGGTAGAATCTCGTCGTGGCTGGGCTTCGAAATTCGACTTGTAGAGGGGCGAATTGGGGAGGGTGTTCTTCTTTCTTGCCATCCTCTCTGTGAGCGAGCCCTGTCATGAATCTCTGGATTGGCTTCTCCTTCCACGGTACTTTCATCACGATTTTGGCCCGGTTAAGTAACCTGCTGATCTCCCTAGCCTTAGCATTGTCGAAGGAGCCGTTGTTGACATTGCTGATCGAGTTTTCAGCGAACAGTTGGGCAAGCGGCATGTGCCGCAGGAAGACGCCATGGGTCACGTTGACATTTAGGAGGAGCCTGCCTGTAGCAGGGCGGACACTCTGGAAGTAACCACGCAGGATAGAAATGCCTCTGGAAGACGGGATCGCTGCGTCCCGCCGAGCATCGTCCACGGCGAAGAACCGGCCGCTTCCGACGATGGTAGTCTTGTCGTCCTGGTGTCTCGCCGTATGACCAAGAATGACACCCAGCGCATCAAGTTCAACAGGGAACTTGGGAAAGCGAGCTTCAGCGTCTCCAGCGGGATCCTCCATACTGCGAAGGTACGCCAGCAGCTGGTCTAGGTTGACGAACATCGGATCGCTGAAAATGATATCCCATTTGTCCACACGGTCTCTGCCAGGGTCGCAGTCCTCCACTCGTATGGCGCCGGAAGGGGGAATATTCAGCTTGGTCAACGACACGACTTGGTCTTGAAACTCAGTAGCCAAGATGAGCTTTGGTCTCCATCCAAGCTTTTGGAGGGCTGAGGCGACGATCCTGTGCTTTTTGCTGCCTTTGGCCACTTTCTCCTTAGGGGGCTCGCCTCCTCTTGCTGGTACAGCCGGTCCGTCATATGCGGCGGGTTTTACTGCAATGCCGTACTTGTAGATTGGCTGAGCTTTGAGATCCAGCTGGAAGTAGTTGGCCCACAGAGTGATTTTGGTGCCGTCATGGCCGAAAGCCGGACGAAGGGGAAAGATGTCGGATTTATCATCAAGCTTGAGCTTGGTCATTTGCTGGACAAGCCCGGTTTGCTTCTTGATGAAATCGTCTTCCAGTTTGTTGATCCGGTCATCGGGTTTTGGCACTGGTTGGTTCTGCCTGCAGGGTTGTCAGTGCCGTAACGAGACGTACGCGTGAATGGATTCAACTTACCCGAACACGTCTAGCTGCGAGTCTCCTGTTCCTCCCCGGCCATCTTCAACGGCGCGACGGCCACCACGGCCGCCGCCTCCTTGATAGCCACCCCGGGCGCCGCCACCTCCTTGGTAGCCACCCCGGTCATAGCCCCCTCGACTGCCGCCACCACCTTGGTAGCCGCCCCGGTCATAGCCGCCCCGGCCGCCTCCACGACCGCCGCCTCCTCCTTGGTAGCCGCCGCCACCTCCTCCTTGATAACTACCGCCGCGACCAACGCCGCCTCCTTGATAGCCGCCAGCCTGGCTGCCTCGGCCGCCGCCGCGCCCGCCACGGTCAGCCATATTGCCGATGGGCTAGAGGAGTCACCTGGGTGACAAGGAGGGGAACTGGTTGGGGAGAAACGGACGGAGCAGTTCTTGGGAGACCGTTTAAGAATGATTGAAAATATGAAATGATGCTTGATATCGTGTTGAAATTCGGATACCGGAGCCAAGAGGTGAGCTGTGCCCGTTGTTGAAAGCTGGATAGCTCTTGGTAGGTAAGGTACCTGATGAAGAAGAGATGAGGTGAAGTTGTGAGTTTCTGGAAGACGAAGATTGTAGGTAAAAGATGAAGCCCAAGCTATATAGCGGCCAGATACCCTGAGGCAGAGGGAAAGAGCCAGTTGAAAGGGCAACACGTTGAATCGGGGGCAGGAGCGATATCGAGTGTTAGGTTATGAGGTGTGCTTCCTCGCCCGCATTCTTTGTCTCCTGCCCAACACTTCTGGTGAACAAATACAAGTCAGCGACCTCAGAGTTCACACGGCGCCAAAAGCAAGGTAGGAAGGAGCAAACGGAGAACCGACCAAGCGGTGAGGAGGAATGGCAGCAATCCAGTTGGAAGGTTGAAGCCTCCTTGTAAGGTAGCTGATGTGCCTACAAAGAACAAGCACTTCACCTTGGAAACTAAGGTCGACAGGGGTCTCCTAGCGAGGAGTTTCCGGGGTAAGGAGCGCTAATCGGGGGGTGGATATCTCCACTATCAGCGGCGGGGAGCCGTGATTGTTCTGATTGTATGAACATCACGAGGAAGGAAGGAATGGAAAGACAGGGCAGTGTTCCAAGTGATTGGATATACCTGATAATGAAGGAAACAACGACTTGCAAACACGAGCAGGCTGCCGTTGTAGCACAACTTGAAGGCTGTTTTCGGTCAGAGTTACACCGCTGGGCAAGAAACTGCCAGTGCTGCGTGGGGAAGCTGCCGTCACGCCGTGCTTCGCTTCTATGCATGCATGCCGTCTTCATGTTGAATTTCTGGCGGTGGGCCTCCCTTGGCTTCTTGTTGGGCGTTTGGGCCTCTCCTGCAGCTGTCACTTTCGGTTTCCAGGTTGGTGGGACGAAGCTGCTGTGCTGTGATGGAATCTGCCTTGTCTGGCGTCATAACTTGCCCCTCGACACCTCCTTCCCAACCTGCAGCCTCACACAAAGCTGATGTGCTCTCCTTGCATTCGTGGTGTCATTCCATCTCATTCTCCTGCCCTTATCAGACCTGAGTGTTGTTCAGCGGTGAGGAGTCGGGCTTTCTTGGTGTTACACACCAAACCTGAAGGCAGAAAATGAGCGTATACCTGACAATATGACATGTCAACCATAAGGGCAGTGCAGGCAAACACCGTCAATCTGTCCAATCTCACCAGCCTCGACGTCACTCCCGGTTTCAGACCAAGCGCTCCTAAGGCTGCTGGCATCAATACCCTACCTACTGCGCAACATCCACATGGGTCTATATCCTGAGGAGAGCTTTGTACCTATCCTCTCGTCAGTTCTCAACAGCAGTGGCTTCCGATGGAGAAACGGCCAGGAAGGACTTGGTCTGTCCGAAACGGGAACATACATAGTAGCACCTTTCCTCTCACGGAGACGCCGACCAGATTCAAGCTTACTTATGAAGCATATCATCAGCCAAAGTATGTACCTGACATATTAGCAAAAGTCCGCACTATGCTCGCAGCATGATACCCCTGAACATCGTCACTAACATACAAACCTAGATCCATCATCACCCAGCACTACCTCTATCCAAAAAGGGGTAACTAGGCGGTAAATCGCCCTCAGCAGTTCCCCAGCTCGGATCCTCCTTCTCTCCCACAGTAAGCTCCAACACGCCACCCTTCATGAAGAACTCGTGCGTGATCCAACTCCTCGTGTACGGCCTGCCATTCAGCTTCGCGCTCCGGACGTACTTCCTCTCGTACGTCAGATCAAAGTTGCTCACCCTAATCACCGCCCACGCCCCGTTCCTCGCCCGCACTTTCACCTCGGGGAAGAACGGCGGCGTGACGAGGTACACGTCCTGGCCGGCGACGGGGAAGAAGCCCATGTACGCGAACGCGCTGAAGGCGCCCATGGCGCAGTCGTCGTTCCCCGGTATCCCGTTGACGCTGGCGTTGAACTGGGAGGGGATGTACTCGTGCGCCCAGTAGCTGCTCAAGCCCGGCCTGCCCCCATAATGGAACTGGAACACGGTCAGGAAGGCCTGCTCGTTTCCCATGTACGCGATGCCCGAGGTGTGGAAGTACGTCAGCCGCTCCACGAAGCGCTCCCGCCCACCCATGGCGGTTACTAAGCCGGCCATGTCCTGCGGCACGAAGAAGCTGTACAGCCACGGGGAACCCTCGTACGTGTCGAGCGCCGTGTCGTAGTAGCAGCTGTGCATCTGGTGGATCGGGCTGCACGCGCGCGTGCTGTGGTACCGCCACGTGCCGTCCACGAGCCGCGGCTGCAGGAAGCCGACGAAGTCGCTCTGCACCACGTCCCCTTGCTTGTCGCGGTAGAGGTCTTTTTGGTTTTCGTTCCAGAGGTTCTGCCAGTTCGTGCTGCGGGCGTGGTACTTTTTCGCGTCGGCGCGTTTGCCCATCCCCTCGGCCATCAGGCCGATGCAGAAGTCGTCGTACGCGTACTCGACGGACCGGGAGATGGTGCGGCTAGAGGGTCCCGTGCCGTTCTTGTCTTCGTCGTTCCAGGGTATGTAGCCCAGCTCGTGCCAGCTGACGAGGTTGCCCCTGCCCTCGACGCCCCAGTTTGTGGGTTCTACCTCCGCGTCGGAGACGACGGCTTCGTACGCCGTGTTCCAGTTGATCCCGTCCGTGATGTTCTTGACAAAGGCATCCGCAAGAACAATGTCGGCGTTTGATCCTCCCTGCGTGAAGCCCTTGCAGAAACTCATCCGGCAGTCCGGCAGCTTCCCCACGTGCCTGTAGATGTCCACCAGCGCCCGCACCATCTCCGTCTGCGCGACGGGGTCGATGATCGTCAGCAGCGGGTGCTGCGCCCGGAACGAGTCCCAGATGCAGTAGAAGCTGTCGTAATATGGCTCCGTCGAGTTCCATCCCTGATTCTCCCCCGTGTAGTTCTGCGGCGACAGCATAGTCCTGTACAAGCCAGACCAAAAGGTCGTTTGCATCTCCTCGCTCACACCCGTGGCATCGACCTCGATAGCACCCAACTTCCTCGCCCACGCCTCCCTCGCCGCTGTCTGGACCTTCCCAAACTCAAAATCCGGTATCTCCCTCTCGGCATTCGCGCAAGCCTGGTCGACCGAGATGAACGACAGCCCGACCCTCGCCAGTATCTGGTCGTTCTTCTCCGGCCGCTCAAACTGGACCCACGCCCCCGTCGACCCGCCGGGGTTATACCACCCCGGCTCGCTGCCATCGATGAACTTGACATCCTCCTTCACCTCATTCCTCACAAACGTGCCCGTCCTCCTCATCTTCGCGCCCCGGAAATCCGCGCAGAAGTAGGCATTGTACTGCCCCGTCCCGAAACTGGGACTGTACGTCCCGTCGCCTATAATCCTTCCGGTATCCGGGTAGACCTCAATCCCGCCGTTGGCCCTACTATTCGCCAGATCGATCAGATCAACCAGCACCAGCGGGCTGTACGGCACCTCCTTCCCCTCCTCCACCTCCACCTTCTCCGTCCCCGGGAACGAGAACCGGTACAGCGCAACGTGCTCAGTGACAGTCATCTCCGCCCGCACCGAGTTGGTGAGGTTGATGCTAAAGTACCCCGGGCTGGCGGCGACGGACCCGTTGGCCCGGTCCGTCATGCGCTCGAGCTGGGGGAACTTGCACTTGGCGACGTCGTCGTCCGGGCAGCCCGGGTGGACGAAGAGGGGGAAGTTGCCCATGGACGGGTTACCGCCTGTGCCCGAGTCGTGCATATGGCTGAAACCCGTGATGGAGTTGTTGTCCGATACGAAGCCGGCGGCGTTTTCGGCTATGGACATTGTGTCTGCTACCGCTTTTGCCATGCCTACCAGAAGAAGTGAGTTTTGCTGTGGTAAAGGAGATGTCAAAAGGGGGGATTACGTACCGTACGGCAGACTCGCGCCGGGAAAGACATGGCCGCCGTTCGTAGTCCCTATCAGCGGGTCGACATACTTGAGTATGCCGGCGGCGGGAGAACCTTTCCCACTAAACGAGCTCAGGGCTTTCGACCCGAACATGAAGAACATGACTGCCCTCCCGATGTGTAAGTCGGGCTTGGGTAGCATAAAGAAGACACATAAAGCGATGAAGGCATATAACAGGACCCTGCTCCGCCGTGGGAAGCTGGACAGGCGGAGGGACGCCATGCCCGCCGCCTCCGCCTTGCGGTAGGGCGAGCGGGAGTCTGCCCTCCTCATGGTGGTTGTTTGAGTTGGTTATCTCACCCTCGCGGGAGGATATTGGGTGTTATTATCGGATTGGCATGCTCTCAGGGGCAAGTATAGACGATATCAAATGGCCTCGACTGCCCGTGAATTAGGGGTTGGAATGTGAGACCATCAAAATAGATCTAGACGTCTAAAGATTTAAAAGCACAAGAGAAAGTGTCAGTCAGTAACGCTCGTCAGTAGTCTTCTTATCAGAGACCAAAAAGCAATATATACAGTCGACCGACTTGAGATGGTTCATCAGATGAACGGAAGTGAAGTTAGATCTTAAAAGACATCAACTCCAACATAAAAATAAGATGACAGTTTCACACGACCGGGAGACACGGCCAGCAAATAACGGCAGCCGGCTATTCGTAAACCGTATAAAGGAGAGGGTTCAAGGTTGCAACGCCAAGTCTTCTTGGCTGCTGATGTGTCTCGGCAGGGGAAGAAGCTTGTGGAGGAACAATGAAAGGATCATCGTCTGACGGTGGTCCCAAAATCAGTGACAGTCTAGATGACGGACGACGGGGTTGGGGCTGACACTTGTCCTGTCAGAGTCACATCTTACAGAGACTTCCAGGCTTCTTTGCAACCAGACAAGCAAGTCATCAGCGATGGATGGTTTGAGTTCAAATGTTGCGTAAGGATGGAACCCCTCCGGAGCTCAATTGGGAAAGACAGCACATGGCAGCCGTTGGAGAATTAACTATTTTGGGCTAGAGTGTCTCTCCGGGACAATTAAAGAATCTTGGCATTCGCGGGGAAGCGTGGCCGCCGTATCTTCAACAACTTCAACAGGGAATTTGCTCCTCAACCGAAAGCTGCATGTGTATTGTTTTTCGCAAAGTAAACTTGTCGCTGTGTGGTATGGCGACCAAGTCAAGACTGACACGGTTGAACATGATATCACGACAATGCTACCAGGACGGTAACGCTGACTTAGGGTCGTTGCAACTATTACGCTATTCTAATGCTACACCTTCTCCCAAGCCATAAACACAACAATGCAGCCATAACGTCGTCTCTAATACGTTTTCGCAATGCTCATGAACGTCATCTCTTACAACCTCCAAACGCCCAGGACACAACCCAGCTCAGCTCAAATCGAACCCAGCACCACTCGTGACCGCATACAGCAGCTTCTGCTTCAGCCTCTTCGCAGACTTGTACTGCGGCAGCTTGAGCAAGTTGACGCACGTGCTGGCGCTCGGCAACCTGTCTTGATCCTGCCCACCGTCGCGGATGGTAAACGGCGGCCTCAGCTGGCTGAACCCCAACAGCGGTGCCCGGGGTGTACTCGTCACGTACTTCAGCACGTCCCTCCGCTCCTGGTCGTCGAGGCCGTGCATGACCTCCCAGAACATCTTGATAGTGGGGTGTTCCTCCCCGTCATCCCCGATCTGGTAGACGCCGCTGTACTCCGTGTTGGCACGGAGGTCCTCGACGTCGATAGCCGACGAGTCACCTCCGACCAGCCTTTGCAGCTCGCTCTGGTTGAACATGCTCAGCCAGCCGGGTTCGATGATGGCGCCGAGACCCTTGAGGAAATGCGCCGTCTGACGGCGGGGTTGCTGGGCTAGCCGGTGCATCGCGACGTAGCGGGTGTACATGGGCCGGTTCTCGTTTGTGACTATCATGTTCTCCCCGTTTGACAGGAGGTTGCGCGTCACTGTGCGCAGCGGCTCGCCCGGGAACGAGATCTGGTCTTCGATCGTGAAGTCGATCCCGAGCTCGCTAATATCGCCGTCATGGTGCTCGAGGTTGACCAGGCCCTGGTAAAGCTCCTCGTCCATGTCGCGTAGATCGTTGATGCTCCCTCGGTAGCCTGCTCCTGACCCGGCCGACGCCCATTTGAGCAGGAAGAAGGGCGCAAAGACGATGTCGATCAGGATACCCTCGTAAAGGCACTTGCCAATGATGCGGCCGAGGAACTCGTATTCCTTCAACAGCTCGTTGACACTCTCGTTCCACTCCGGGGAACCTTCGGGCACACGGGCTTGTCGTAGCAGCTCATACCTCTGGTCGAGCGCACATGGGTTGGGATAGTACGCATTCCTACTGTTCGCAACCATGAGGTTGTGCTGCTCTGTAAAAGCTTCCTTTGTCACGCTCATGAGGAATTCCTTGGTCACGCCACCTCCATCAATGCCTGCCTCCACCGTATCGAACTGGTCGACGAACGTGATCTGTATCGGCTCTTTCAGGCCGTCGCCGAGCTGGTAGAATTGGTCCATAGCATCGTTGAATACCTGGCCTCTCTTGACCTTCGCCTCGTGTCGGGCGAGGGCATTATCCTGCCGGCCACGGGGATCGAAGGGATCTTGAGTTCTGCTCATCACCCACAGGCGCCACCTGTCTGCATCAACGTGTCCGTTCCGTCGTCTCTCCTTGTCAAGCAGGACGAACTGCCGGAAGATCTGAACGCGAGTTTCGAACGGAATGGCGAACGGCATTTTCCGCAGGATTTCGATTTTCGGCCCGGCCGCAGCCAACTTCCTCTCCTGCTCGGCTCGCTTGTTGCGTTTCTGCATTTCATTCCGGGCATACGCCAAGCGACGGCGGCTCTGTTGATCCATGAAGCCAATCGGTCGACTGTCCATTGCATCGTCGTCCGCTTCGCTCTCTTCATCGGAATCTTCATCACCGTCCTTTTCTGCCTTTGTTTTGAGCTCCCGTTGCCTTTCCTCCTCCGCGATCACCGCCTGCAAGAACGAATCCATATTAAATTTCGATGTCATGAGCCAGTGACCGTCCGGCAGAAATCGTCGTCGGGAGTCGCGCTCATACAGCATCCGCATTGCTGTAGTGACAATACTGCTGAAGCCGTCGTAGTCAATGCCCGAGATGATCGAGTAAGTTTGCGAGCTATGATGCTTGTGTGTTCCCCTTGACGTTGCGGACGACGGTAGCTCGCTTTCGTGGAGTTGGGTTGCGTTGTAAAGCAGGGTGAAGGCGAGATGTTTGAGGAATAGCGTGAGCCCCAGAAGGTCATCCAGGGCGAGGCAGTTCTTCCGCACTCTGGATTCAACGGCGCCATGAGACATGGGGCTAGTGCCAAGGCCGCTGAAGAAGTCATCGTCGTCGGTAACCTTGAGGACATAGACATAGAGCTCGAGAAATAGAAGAATGCTCCGCCATTCTTCGTCCCATTTCGATCCGTATTGTAGGGTAGATCCAGCTCGCGGCTTTCCGCGAAGGAGTAAGTCCAGAGTCGCGTCATCTCCCGACTTGATAATATCGAAGACGGAGGTGTTACTCATCGCACTCCAGAAGAACTTGATCGAAGGTAGATCACCACGGGGCGTGTGGATGTCTGTCATGACTAGAGGATACAGTATTCTCTCCCCGTATTCCGACGGAAACGTCCGGATGATAGTAAGTGTGTAAGCGGCGAGCAGACTAGCATCCTCGAGTTCTTGACCGCTGTTCGCAGAGTGTTCCCTGGCTAAAGTCAGTATAATGAAGAAGAGATCCAGAGAGACCAACCGATACTCACGTTGTAAACCGATCCAGGAGTCCGGAGATGCCTTCCTTGGTCACCAACGACTGGAGTTGTTCGAAAACATACTGTGGCAGACTGCTCTCGGCCTCCTGGCCTGTTTCTTCGCCGGCCGATGGAAACCCGATTTTGATCTGACTGGAAAGGTAGGATATTTGCGTGTAGAGGGCCTTCAGACTGACTGAATCTCGTGAACCTCCGCGCTTCGTTTGTACGAGGCCGATAAAATGCGCAAGGAGCCACAGCTCCTGACCCTGCCCAATGACAAGGCGGCCGCTCCTCGAGTTATAGTATGCGACCACAGCTGAGGAGAGCTCGGCGACGTCGATGTTCTCTGCGAACAGGTCGATCTTGGCTTCGAAGATCGATAGGTCGGGTTGGACCAGGAAAGCAGCGACAAGCTCGTGGTAGGCTCGTTGGTTAAAGGATGCTGCAGAGCGAGTTAGCTTGTTCAGCAGGATGTGGAAGAGCAGAGACATACTCGTTAGTTGGGCAACAAGAGGTCCGCTCACAGCTCGAACGAGCTGTGTAAGGTGTGCTTCCTCCGGCAGGTATCGGCAGCAGTGTCCGATGATGTTGTAGTATGCCCGCAAGACGTCCGTGACTGCTTCCGGCCGGCTGTGGGTGATGGCATTGAGTAGCTGGAGATAGAGGAGGCTGTTGTTATGACTACTCGACTGTGGTAAACAGCAGGCGCGAAGAGCTCCGATGGAAGCTAGGCTGAGTTTCTTCAGCAGGACCGTTGGTATTCCGCCGGGCTCGAATGCTGCCGGGGTAGTCTGTATAAGATCCCGGCCCAGCTGGGCAAGTCGGCTCAGGTCGTCAGGTTGTGAGGCGTCTAAGAAGGACAACAGCAGGGGCGTCGCCTGTTGTACCTTATCCTCTGCGTCTAGGATTGACTCGGCGTCGTAGATGTCATCGAACTCGACCCTTCTGGCAGCTCGCAAGCTGCGCCTGACCCTGTGACCCCTCCATACCCTCTGTATCTTGTGGACTGCTTGCCGGCGGTCTCTCTCCAGTTGCCTTTGGCGGCGCTCGGCGGCAGCTTCTGCAACAGTCTTGGAGGCCCCTGTCGCAGCCGACCCAGTGCCCCAAGACGTACCAGCAAAGGGATTGATATTCTTCTGGCCGCTGAGGTTGACCTGGCGTTGACGATGGGACTTCCCCGAGAATGTCGGGAACATGTCTGGCTGGGGAAACGATGGTTACGAGGAATCGGTGGTAGCGGATCGGTTGGGCGAGGATGAATGGGTCGGGAGATTTCGATGGTTCAACAGCTCGATGCGGTAGACAGAGTGGCCACTTTCGCTGTCGTGTGTTGTCGTGGTACAAATGGATGTGACGGCCGGATGTCCGCAATTTGGACACGCCACCTGTTTCACGGGATGCTGAAGCGACCTGGAGTGCAAGGTAGGTGTGTTTCGGGCTTTGATGAGAGGTCGGATGGATGAGGCGAGGTCGGCGCCTTCCAGAATGTTCATGCCGGTGATGATGACAGAGCTTCCCAGAGAGGTATCAGGTACTTCTGGACGCGCTAGGGAACAGAGCATATCATAAGCAGCGGGTAGGCTGAGGCCGATGCTCGAGCTATTTCAGATAGTATACTGAGACCGAATATCTCAGTGGAAACGCACCGTAACAAGCTGGCCACTAATTGAACGTTTTAGAGAGCGTTCATCGGGGAGGCTATCATGTTGAAGGTACATCCAACCCGCCTTGAACCACCACAGCGTCACTTGCCGCGCTAGTGCCGATAACGATAAGCGATTTACTGTTAGGCATGTGGGGAGAAGTACCTCCGTACCTTCACCCAGACGCTGAGGTTTAACCACCGTTTATACCTCTGGAAGGATGATTTCGCATGTTACACTAGTACGGTAACATACTGATAGTCGTGTTGTCGGCTAATCGTAGAATCATCTAATCGTCCGTTTAAGTACTAGGCTAACATGCGTAATCCTGCAACAGGTGTACACAGTCCTTGCAAGTGTAGCACAACGTAACCATTCTCAAGAAACAAGGTACATAGCTATAGGGACCTATGTATATGGGAGATCCAAACGGAGGGGCCTTATTATTAGCTCCTCATGGGAATCACAACTGTAGGACATAACAAAAATGAAGCTTGGTACAGGAGGATCTTGTAGCATCAATGTCCGTATGCACTTCCCCAGCGAATATCTGAATGATGGCTGGCAACTGACAAAGAGCTCTTGGGCTGACAACATCCAGCTCCCAGCCCTTTGGTGGAGACCCAGTTTTGTCCAGACGCAGGAAAAGATATCATTTCGCTAAAAGATACCGGCCTCGAAATTGGTTCACCGGCACTATTAGTGATTCACGACCCGACTTCCATGTTGCAGCAGTGAAAGGCAAACCGATGGAAGGGAAGGCGCCAGTGCTTCTTCAAAGAACTGAAGTCGAAAGTGGGGAATTGACCCCACCACTGAACCACCACGCACGGACCATCGCCTTCACCTGCCGTGCAATCAAACTTAACCCAAAACTCACCGGGGTCCACGTGCAAAACGAAAGCGCGGCCAAAACTTTAACGGGGCAAGTCCAAATCGCAAAAATTTCTGTAAAGGTGTTCGTAGATCTAATCTGCCCGCCTTCTTCACCTCGCTCCGGCTTCCTCTTTTCTCCTCTTCAACCATTCCCAAACTTATCTCTCCCCCCCTCAAAGGAACTCTTTTCAAAAACCCTCAGAGAGTCTGTCGAGTGCGAACTAGCCATCTTGGTTTCTGTTCCCATTCACGTCTTTACTGTCGCGGCAAAAACCTCGCAAAAAAATTTGAAAATCACCAAAAAACCACAATTCTAACAATTGTCCACCCCCATCCGAAATCCCTACATCCTCCCCCATCTCCATCAATCTTCCCGAAGACATCACCTCTGTCCTCGATCTCCCTCCCCCCCATCAAACTATCGACTTCGTCATTCCGACAAGCTCCCCAGCTCACGATATCTCTTTGAATCTCACATCGAGGTTCGCTTTGTTTATCGTGTCTCTGACCTTTTCGATATCCCCCGTCTCATTTCCCCCACATCGGATTCTTGGGTACGTCGTCTTGTCACCGCTTGAGCACCTCGCAGAACCTTGCGTGCACCTCACACTCAATCCCTCATTACCCTAATACTGTTCGACACACTGTCGCTCGACACGACTTCGCGTTCTGACTCGTCTTTGCTCTCTTCAGAAACCAAGCTTAATCCATTATCATGGCTACTTCTACCAACAACGGCGCTGTTGATCAGCTCGCCGCTGACCTTAGCAACACCAGCCTGAACGGACAGGAGAAGGCTGCTGCTCCTGCCATCAACACCGATGTCAGCTCCAGCAACTTCCAGGGTGACGACAACGACACCGCTGGCCCCACCCCCAGCTCGGCTGCTCCCCATCCCCAGGCTTCCGCGTCCCTGTACGTCGGTGAGCTGGACCCCTCCGTCACTGAGGCTATGCTCTTCGAGCTCTTCTCCCAGATCGGCTCGGTCGCCTCCATCCGTGTCTGCCGTGACGCCGTGACGCGTCGCTCCCTCGGATACGCCTATGTCAACTACAACGCCACTGCTGACGGCGAGAAGGCTCTCGAGGAGCTCAACTACACAGTCATTAAGGGCCGCCCCTGCCGTATCATGTGGTCCCAGCGTGACCCCGCCCTCCGCAAGACCGGTCAGGGCAACATCTTCATCAAGAACCTGGATGCCGCCATCGACAACAAAGCCCTCCACGACACCTTCGTTGCTTTCGGCAACATTCTCAGCTGCAAGGTCGCTCAGGACGAGCACGGCAACTCCAAGGGATACGGATTCGTGCACTACGAGACCGATGAGGCCGCCTCGCAGGCTATCAAGCACGTCAACGGCATGCTTCTCAACGAGAAGAAAGTCTACGTTGGTCACCACATCCCCAAGAAGGATCGCCAGAGCAAGTTCGAGGAGATGAAGGCCAACTTCACCAACGTCTACGTCAAGAACATTGCTGCCGACGTCACTGATGACGAGTTCCGTGAGCTGTTCGAGAAGTTCGGTGACGTCACTTCATCGTCCATTGCTCGTGACAACGAGACTGGCAAGAGCCGTGGCTTCGGATTTGTTAACTTCACTACTCATGAGGCTGCCTCCAAGGCCGTCGAGGACCTTAACGGAAACGACTTCCATGGACAGGAGCTGTATGTCGGCCGTGCTCAGAAGAAGCACGAGCGTGAGGAGGAGCTGCGCAAGTCCTACGAGGCTGCCCGCCAGGAGAAGGCCAACAAGTACCAGGGTGTCAACCTTTACATCAAGAACTTGGACGACGAGATTGACGATGAGAAGCTCCGTTCCCTGTTCGCTGAGTACGGCCCGATAACCTCGGCCAAGGTCATGCGCGATAATGTCGTCGACGAGGATGAGCCGAAAGAGAAGGAGAACAAGAAGGAGGATGAGAATGAGCCCGAGAAGGAGAAGGAGGGCGAGCCGGAGGCTGAGGCTTCTGCCGAGGACAAGGACACCAAGGAGACTAAGGAATCCAAGGATGCCAAGACCGAGAAGAAGTCTGGTGAGCATCGCGGCAAGAGCAAGGGCTTCGGCTTTGTTTGCTTCAGCAACCCTGATGACGCCACCAAGGCCGTCACCGAGATGAACCAGCGTATGGTCAACGGCAAGCCCCTCTATGTCGCTCTGGCTCAGCGCAAGGATGTCCGCAAGAGTCAGCTCGAGGCCAGCATCCAGGCTCGTAACCAGCTCCGCCTGCAGCAGGCTGCCGCGGCCGCCGGTATGCCCCAGCAGTTCATGCAGTCCCCGGTCTTCTACGCCGCGCCTGGTCAACAGCCCGGCTACCCGATGCCCGGTGCTGGTCGCGGAATGCCCTTCCCCCAGGGTGCTATGGGCATGCCTGCTGTCCCCGGCGCTCGCCCCGGCCAGTTCCCCGGCTACGCTGGCCAGCCCGCCGGTCGTGGCATGCCTCCTCAGCAGATGCCTCCTGCCATGTACCCTCTCGGACAGTACCCGCAGCCCGGCTTCCCTGCGCCTAACACTCCTCAGTACATGGCTGCCATGCAGCAGGTGCAACAGCAGCAGCTCGGTGGTGGCCGTGGCGGCCCTGGTCGTGGTGTGCCTGGTGCTATGCCTCAGATGCCCGGCGCAGCTGGCATGCCTGGTTACCCTCCCAACAACGGCCGAGCTCAGGGCTCCGGCCGCGGTGGCGCCATGACTGCTCGCGGTGGACAGCAGAACTTCGTTGCTGGCCGTCCTCCTCAGGTTCCCGGATCCGGCCCTAACGATCTCAATGCCGCCAGCCTCCTCCAGTCCCAGCTGGCTCAGGCCAACCCCCAGCAGCAGAAGCAGATTCTCGGCGAGAACCTCTTCCCCAAGATCCAGGTCATCAAGCCTGACCTGGCTGGCAAGATCACTGGTATGCTTTTGGAGATGGATAACGCCGAGCTTGTTCACCTGTGAGTACTTTCCCCATACTTTTATTTGTAATTGAAGCAATTGACTAACGATGCCACAGTCTTGAGGATGATACTGCTCTTCGGTCCAAGGTCGACGAGGCTCTCGCCGTCTACGACGAGTACCTCAAGCAGAACCCCAACCAGGGAGCTGAGGGCGGCGAGGCGGAGCAGAAGCAGGAGAAGACGGAGGAGAAGGCTTAGACCGCCTCTTACCTCGTCGCCTGATTGACAGCAGCCGACACTTCATGATACCATTTCGTTTTCTTATCATGCTTTCATCGACGGCAGATTGCAGCCACGTCTATCCTTTTGGACGGGTGGGTCTCGCACAGGGCAGGGAAAAGTTTCTGATACCAGTCTTACTCGGCGGCAACATCTGCTTTTTCTCATCCTTTTCCAGATTGCACGACGTTTGCGGGTTTAGGCCGCTGTGCCGGAGGTTTACGACTATTTTCATTGTACTCATAGACACGCTTTTGGTCTCATTAGTGACCATCTGGCGGACTGGGGATATGGCGTTTTTAGGGTTGCTGGTTTCTGATCTTGCCTTGGGCAGACAATGGTGCGGTCCATGGCTTGCTCTCGACGGATACCCCGGTCCTCCTGATTATCATCGATGGCAGTTGACGCTTCGACTCTGGGTCACGGCTATTAGGGCTAGGGGCGCTAGCTAATTAGACAGACAAAAGTTCTTAATGATACCTGCGGCGACCGATGTGTGAAAGACATGTTTGTCTTCGAGTGAACTGATTCAGTTGAAGAGGGATGACTTAAAAGACATGATGATTGTTCCTATGATGCAGCACTTGGCGTGAGTATGACGCCGTTCCCACAGCGAACATTGTGACTCCTCCTGATGCACCTATCCAACATCTATGTCGGCTCGCTTGAGCCTTTGGGAGCGACCGCGAACTCGTTCCTTCCTGAGCAGACAAGCCTGTCTTCCAACCCCCTTTGTATGCAACCTCCTCCAGTCGACCCCATGAACACCAATAGAAGACCAAGCCAAGAGCACGTACTACAAGCAACCAAACAACCAGACAATAATCCCAACAAACCCCAACCAGAGACCGAAAATCAAAGCTTCTCCCTCCCAAAGGGCCCCCCATGGCCCTGCAAACTCCATATTCGTGCAAAAGAAAAAGACCATCACTCATCCTCCTTCATTCCAAGAAAGCAACCCCCTAACTCCCCCATCCCTCCTCAATCCTCCTCGCCTCCCGCCCACCTCCTACCCCATCCGCCCTCCCACTCCCATACAAAATCTCCATCAACTTCCCCTTCTGCCTACTCCTGACCCCCTCCAGGTACCCGCCCACGTCCTCCAGCCCCCTAATCTGCTCCTCCACCGTCAAGGTACTAGAATTCACACTCCTCACCAGCGGGCTAACCAGCTTCCTCCTTAAATTCTCCAGGTTCGCCTTGAGCGCCATAAGGCGCTGGTTGTGCTCCACCAGCGTGCCCTTATTCCTGACCGTCTTCTCCCGGACGTTTTGCAAGAGTTGCCTGTTGCGCTCGTACTTGGCCACCTCGCCCGCCTTGGGGCCGAGGATGCGCGTCCATAGGGAAGACAGCAGGTCGGCGTGCCGGTCGTCTTGGACGCTGGCCTCGCGGACGACGGTCCGCGCGAGGTTGAGGAATTGTCGGTCGATGGCCTCGAAGAGGCCGAAGAGGGACAGGGAGTGCTGGAGTTCGGAGGTGATGGCTTCTTCTAACACGGAGAGGAACTCGTGGAAGGTGCGCTCGAGGGTTTGGCGCGTGCGCTGGGGGTTGGACATGCCGAAGAGGGAGGTCGAGAGGGCGCCGAGGCGGGTCGGGAGGCCGGTGCGGGGGTCTTCGAGGACGCCGGCTGAGGAGAGGAGGTTGTGGATGTTGTCGAAGGCGGAGGATAAGGGTTGCGAGGGGAGGGATTGGATCTGGGCGAGCTCGCGGCGGGCCCAGTCCATGACTATGAGGATGCCGTCTATGTCGCCGTCGACGTTGGCGAAGAACTTGGTGAGTTCGATGGCGAGGGTTTTGAGGGAGTCCGAGAGCTCGTCGAGCTCGCGCACGATGATGGGCGCCGACGTCATGTTGCTGCTGCGCACGGACTCGCCCAGGTCCCAGACGGCGACGCCCGTGGCCTGGAGGTCGCCGACCTGCCGCACGCCGTTCTCGGAGTAGTAGATCAGCGGCTCGAAGGAGCGGGCTATGCCGGCCACCTTGACGAGGTCCGGGACGGGCCGGAGGGAGGCCGGGGAGGAGAGGCGGCGCATGGCCGAGTAGGAGAGGACGAAGACGAGGGTGGAGAGGAGGAGGGACGTCCAGGAGCGGGTGACGCGGTGCGTGGTGGTGCGGACGAGGTTGATTGCTGTTTCTATCGGTTCTGTGCGCTGTTGGACTTCTGCGCGGACTGCGAAGCGGATGTCTCGACTTGGTGTTAGACATATACTCTTCATATGGAAGAGAGGAGGGTAACTTACAGTTCTCCGACAAATCCTTCCCCTCAACCTCCGCCTTGCTCTCTTCCATGATACTCCTCTCCCTCTTAACCTCGGGTTCGGGACTCCGTCCCTTGTCAGGCGACACCGAGCCGGCAGGCAACCTAGTCCTCACCGCCCGGGCCAGCACGTCCCCCTCTTCCCCCTCAATCTCGCCCAGCACCTGGTCAACGACACTATCCCCCCCATCATACTCTGGACTGCTCTCCCGACTCCTGTCCCGCCCGTCGACATCAAACCCGCCAAAACCTCCGGCGGTGGTAGCAGGCGTCCGCCAGAACCCGCTACTCCGGCCGCCGTTTCCGAGCCGCCTCCACGCCGGCGGACTGTAGCCACCGCCCGAGGCGACCGAAGGTTGAAGGCCGCCGTCGTCGTCCGTCTCGCTCTCCTCGCTGCGGAAGCCGGAGTGTGCCGAGGGGTAGTCGAACTTCTGATATTCCGGTTGCTCCTGGGTTAGGGGCGGGGAAGGCGGGAGGTAGTCTGCTAGACTGGCGTCTAGGAAGCCGGCCATCATGGTTATCGGTGTAGTAAGCGCTCTCTGGGGAGGACTGGGGGAGGGGCTTGCGCCGGCGGGAAGAGGCGCTGGTGCTTTCGCGGGAGGAGGAACTGTGGTGGTTGTGTCGGGGCCAGTACTGGGACGTAATGAGCCTCTGCTGCTCGCGCTCGTGGTCGAAGTAGGAGTAGTTTGTCAGGAGGCTTCGGGGCGGTATCTCGGGCAGGGCTTTGCGCTGGTAGTTGTACGGGTCGTGGTATTCGTCTCGGTAGTATTCCTCCTGCTGCTGCTCGGTAACAGTTGGTTTCGCAGCTGGTGGTTGCTGCGCCCGGCTGCGCTTGAAAAAGAGGTAGTTCAGCCGGATGGGCGGGACGGGCGGGAGGTAGAGGTAGAGGAAGACGAGGGCAAGCGTGAGCGATGCGACCCAGGTGCTCGGTGCGATGGTGATGCTGAGCAGAGCGACGTTGTTGTTGACCGTGACAAATGATGGCATGGAAGGCAACGGCTGGGCTTTTCTGTCACCCCCGCCCTTTTGGTTGACGTCCAGCACTTGGGAAGCGCTAAGAGTGGTCAGGAGCAATTAAGAGAAGCATCAATGGTGGAGGAGTAACAAGTGAAGAGTGAGCGGTTGTTGACTGGTGTAACAGTTCTTGGATATGAATGGTCAATGTTTCGGGTCGTCAGGTACAATCACCACCTGGGCAGTCACAGAAGTAGAGGCACAGAAGAGAAGGATGATGGACAGGTCATTGATTGTTCTGGCAAAAGAAGCGAGTGGCATACGATATCATGAATTTCTATGTGCGGGATGGATTCTCCCAGCTTGGATGTCGTGAAATCGAGAGGTTGGGAAACCTCCGTCGAGGCCCGACTACCGTATGGGATGGAAGGGATACGGTGCGTGTCGACCAATCAATTCGCGTTCCTGCAGACTGGACATCGCTGATCTCATATATTCTCCGCAAGTTATTGGTCGACCGCCCGGAACGAAACGTGCTAGCAGCGATGCTGGCCCCACTTCGATGCGCACGTCGATGGTGGTTTTCCCCCTCCTCTTCGCTGGCAAACATGTCGATGCATCGGGTCTGTTTACTGCGCTATTTCTCTCAGTGGTGGAATGCACTTCTTCTGGTTGGAACAGGTAGACATCAACCAGTCGCGGAAGCAGCTGAGTTCGAGGTGTGTTTACACTTGTCTGAACAATGATAGGACGATCGAAGAGCTAATGCAACCACTTAACCTTCTGGACGACGGCAACTTATCACCCCGCATCCAGCTTTATCGCAGCACCAAGGTCTGGGGCTAGGTAAGGTACGTATCGCGGATGATCCAGCTTCATTGTGAGAGCAACACAGAGAGGAGCTTCCCTGCATCGTCACTACTACTAGATATATGTTTATCAATACAACTCATGATAATCGTTAGAAGCCATTCCGTTCTCATTTCAACCCCATTGACAGCAGCCAGAAGCTAACAATGAAAAAGCACGGCCGCCGCATCCACTACACCACTTCTTCACCCCATCTCATAGCCACGCCGTATCTACTCATGAACTCCCTCCACCCGCGAGAAACATGACCCCATGTGAAAATATGTAGTTTTTCTCTGGCTTTTAACCCTCATTACTCCATGCATGATAAACACTGCTCTTCAGTCCCCTCCTCATCCTCCTGCCCACTGGTATTGCCCTGGAATATCATAATATCAGAACGTGAAAACGATAAAACCAGACTCCTTTGTCCCTCCCGCATTCGCTGATGATGGTCGTGGTCGATCCCGCCGAAGATGCTGTCGGAGCGCCCGCACCAGCCTTTGAAGAAAGGAAGGGGCCGCCCGCCGAAAAAAACGATGTCGCTAATCTATCTTTGCGTTCGCCAGGCTGCGCGCCGTCGGGTTGCTGATGTTGTTGACCTGCTGGTTGATCGGCCGCTTGTACTTGCTCGGCTTGCGCAGTCGCTTGCGAGCCACCATCACGGGGACGGAACTCTTGGTCACGAGGTAGTTGGAGAAGGAGCCCAGTATGACACTATTTCCAGGTTAGCATGTTTCGATGGTTCACAGTAAGATATGACAAGGAGAACTCACCCCTTCAGCGCACTGCGTCCTCGGCTGCCAAGAATGACCAGCGTCGGGTTGATAAGATCAATCACCTCCGTGATCATGTGCTTCGGGTTCTTGCAGTGGAGAACCTCGACAATGACGCGCACCTGCAGCCGCGTCTTCCGCAACAGCTTGGTGACACGATCGGTGATGTCCATCGCTGCGCGATACCGCTCCTCCTCGGCCCTGCTTCGCTCCCTAATCGAAGGTGCCGGCGAGGGGCTCACGCTAGGAACCTCCGTCGCGCGGAACAACGGCGACGGCTTGTGGTGGTAGAGCGGTATACCAGTACCGCCGGGCGTGGATGGCGTCTTGCTGTTACTAAGAGCATTGAGAGCCGCGGCTTGGTCCTTCATCGCCTTGGGTTCATCGGGTACGAGGGCGCCGTCGCCTGTAACGATGCCGGTCTCCTCGTCAACACAGTAGATAGCGATCAACGTGTCGCCATCTCGAAGCACCGTGCCGATAGCCCATTCCAAGGCATGGGTAGACTCCTCGCTGAGATCGGTCGCCACAAGGTACTTCCGAAGCCGACGGTGCTCCTCCTCACATTCGTGCACAATCTTGCCGTACTCCCCGCGCGTAATGATCCGAATTGCGCGATGCGACTCGGGCGTGTTCATGATGGGCGTCATGGAGAAGGAAAGCTTTTGAGCGCGCTTGATGTCCGTGATATCTGCCTCCTCGTCCGAATCCATCGGCGTACGAGAACCAGACCTAGGAGGTAAATCGAAGCTAGTAGCAGGATGAACTCCAACCTTAGGTGTCTTGACACGCTCGCCCGACGGATTCGTGACTGTGATCTCTGGGTCGTCTAGCAAGGACCGGTACTGGTAGTTGGCTTGGTTCTTTGCCACTTCAATTCCTATTCATCATGTCAGTATACTGTATTGCCGGTGTTGTTTGGTAAGACGTACGCTCTTCCTCCGCTGCCGCTAACAAACTCAGACTCTTCCTAGTAGTCTCGGGCGATTTGGAATTGGTATCGCTAACACCACGGCTGTCGAAGCTTCGCGCCGCCTTACGGCCACGGTCGTCCTCGTCCTCTTCAGATGAATTTGCTCCGTCGTCGTCGCTACTATCGTCGGGAAGCACTTCACCATCGGGACCGAGGTAATCCTTCTCCAGCCTGCCATAGCCTGCCGAGTCGTCCGACTTCTTGCGCCGCGAGAGCTCGGACAGGCTGCCTCCAGAGAAGGCGAGATTTGCGTCTGAAAGTCGTCGGTAGGCGTTATGAAAGTCGACGGCTTGGCCCTCGGTAAGAACCGATCGTCCTGCTGGACTCAGATGCCGACCAGACAGGAGCTTATTCTGGGGCGACTTGTCTCGCAGACCCGGCTTGCCGTGCGGTGACTTGGACTTGTTGGACAGACGCGAGGTACTGCCAGGGATAGAGTGCCTGCCCCTTTCGCCTGGGAGGGCCAGTGTGCTAACATCGTTGCCCCTCATGACCTCGGCCATCATAGACGATGCCGTCGGTGCGCGCTTTCCGCCGTTCTTTCCGCCTTGGGAAACTCGCTTTGGTAATGCCGTTCCGGCATAATTTGTTATGATACCTGAAAACTGGTACTCCGAGGTGGGATCCACAAATCGGTTGGTCGATGCCCTGGGACCAAAGTCGACCGGTTTGGCGGCTGCGTCCGACATACTCCTAGGGTGGCTGACTTGACGTGTTCGGAAGTTCGTTTCCGTTGGCGATGACGGGTTGCTGAGGACCTGCATCATTGCTGAACCGCCTGGTGGGCTGTCGACGTCCAGCATGCTTCTAACGGGTGGTGGGCTGTCGACATCAAGCATGCTTCGGACGGGGGCTAAACTTGGGGGACTTTTCTTAGCTGTTATGACCGGGGAGGATGGATTAGTAGCAGGAGCTGGAGCGTTGTCACCAATATCTAGCATGCTGCGCACAGGTGATCGAGGTGTGTTTGTGTAGGGAGACGGTGATCGTCCGCCGACGGAGCTTCCAGCTCTAGGTCTGCGCGGGCCGCCTTCGAGGAGCGCAAGCACTTCTCGTCTCTCCTCATCGAGCATCGCCTCCATTGACATCGGCGGGCGTGACATATTGGGCAATCGATCGGAGGAATGCGGTCCTCGGCCGCAGTTTGGTCGGTTGTGTCGTTGACGGGCGGTCTCCGGGTTTCGATGCTGCAGAGAGGCGTTATCAGATGCAGATAGGGCGGTTGGAAACGGCGAGAAGGTCTTTGATCGATCGTGGGGTCAGGTGGGAAGGGCGTCTAAGAGGCGAGTGTGTGAAGTCGAGGTTGGCAAGAAGCGAGTGATCTAGACAGCATCGTGCAGCGGACGTGTATAGGCAAGCTTTGTGGCTCTTGGCCTCTCAAGACGATGGCGGGGCTGCCAATACTGCCACCACAATGGGCCAGCAGAATGGAGAAAACGACCAGGTATCTGGTGATGCCAAGAATACCAAGAGGTTGCTGTGTGAGGCACAACTTTCTGGACCTCTTGCCAAGCACCACTAACAGGTCTTGGAGGAGGGCGCAGCTGAGGGATGCTTCGTGGGAGTTGCAGATATGAAGGCGGGATATCGAGGATATGACAAGCTTGTCGGTCTTGGAAGTGTTGTAGGTTGGCCTATGAGTGCTCAGGCTATGGATGTGGGTTGCTGCCCGAGATCACGAGAATAGGGTTGTTTCTGGGTCTGATTGACGTATTCGCAGAGTTCAAAGGAGATTGAATGTCGTAACTTTTCTTTTGCAAAGTAAAACGAGCCTGTTGGGTAAACAGAACTGGCAGTGAATGAGGTGGCTCTCTGATATCGAGCTGATTTCTAGATAGCTGCGAGTTAAAGGTACGAAGTATAAAGTCATGATCTGCGGGGGTGGAGAGACAGAAAACAGCTGTCGAAATGCGATGCCATGTCATCGCCGCTAATCGGACGCAAGCCCGGCCGGAATGTCTGCCCCACTTTCTGCATCTAGACCATCGAGAGTCCTACGGTGAAGATGCACTATGGGAAGGAGCTCCGGATGCGTTACTGCCTCTTCACAAAGCGACAATATCATGGAGGCCAAAGATGTTACAAGATATCGACCACGTTCTACAAAAACACACTGATATTGGCCAAGACCTATCAAGCTTTTCGTGCTTAGACAGTCTTATGTCTGTGCCCGGGTCTGTGAGACCAGATTGGTGGTATTCGGTGGTACAGAGCTTGTATAGATTGAGCTCGGGATTGGCCATAACTGACGTGACCTTATCATCGGCTATACGGTAAGCTAAAGGGACTCATTCTTGGGACGCAACAGATGGGAATCCGGCTTCCGGGTAAACGGCCACTGATGCTTGGTATAACTCCAACGTGAGGCTTAGATGTGCGAATCAAATTAGGAGGCTGGTGACTGATGCGCATAATGAGGCTTCGATACCACATCTTCATTGAGCACTCATAGAGTCCTGTCCAGATTCATCTGGACGGACTGTTTTTTTTTATACAACTACAGGTATAGTACAGTACACAACCCCAGCTTCCGGCGCCTCAAAACGAATCCCAGCCCGTTTACCTGCTGCTCTTCTGTCCCAGCCTCTTAGCAACAGTGGCTATGTTGGCTCTCGCCGCCGTGCCCATCCTGTGCACCAGATTCCTCTTGTCCCACACACTCGACCGCCCCTCCATAATAGCCACAATCTCCTCGGCCACCTTGTGAGGGAACATAGTCCGTCCAGATCCCTTGCTCTTCTTCTTCTCCACAACGTCCAGAATCCACTGGAATGCCGTCCGTCGCCGTTGCCTGAGGGCCAAAGGGGCCGGCACCTCGAGCTTCTTTCCGGAACCAGCCATACCCGCGTAGCCGCGCATCCGAATCAGGGGCGCGACGGAGTCGATTGCTAGTGTGAGGTAGAGGACAGGGTCCAGTGGGAGGTGAGAGGGGGGCGGCGAGCCGGGGAGAAGGGGTCGTGCTGGGTTGATCTTTGGTGGTGGCGAGGTGCGGAGGTAGTTTAGTATCATAGCCATATCCTAGAACTCAAGTTAGACAATCCACTCTCTTAAGAAACATGAATAGCGACTGGGGTGCCCACCCTCTGTGCTTTGCTGAGTTTGCCGTCCCGCATGATGAGTCTTGTCATCTGCTCGACGACCGGGTCGTACCGGTGCTTCGCCCGCATGTTCGACGGTATTGGTAGTTCCGGGAGGCCGTATTTGTGTCCCACGAGGGTAGGGTCGAAGGGGTCCAGGCCGTATGAGGCCAGTTGGAGCTGGTCCAGAGCCAGCTGGTTCAAGGGGCCCTCCGCCTCACCACTCTGTGCCTCGACACCCTCCTTTCCTTCAGCAGCATACTGCGCCGGCTCGTCCTTAGCATCGCCAGTGAAGCTCTTCGGGATGGGCATGCCATCTTGGCCGGGTATTTGCGGAGGAGGAGTTGATGTGGTGTTATCGGCGAAGCTTCGAAGTTGTAACAGGCGGCCGGGTTGAATGGGCGTCCGGACGACTGGGCGCGCTGTTATGCTCAGGGCTCTAAAAGCGACCCGCAGGCCTAATAATGGAGGCATCGTGGGATCTGTGCTCGGCCGGAAGCTGAGGTGGTTCTGGCGTCGTCGTCGTGAGGAGCACCCTTTCGTTGCATTGGCTTCACTTCAGAAATTCTCGGGGACCGAAATTCTGCCGGACCAGCAGGATCCACGTGACTCCGCGATTTTGCGCTGTAACAAGACCCACTCACTACGCTTGCTGGACCGGGCGCGTCTCACTTGAACGATGGAACATCTCGCAGTTGACTTCTTCTCATCAATCTTTACTACATTATATCAAGCTGTGAACTACTTCTATTTAGAGCTATGTATTACCACCACGACTCCCGGGATACTGGAAACTGTTGCGATGCCTCATCCCCGCACAATCGTATACGAGGACCGCGTCATCTTGCCTTCGTTTTGTTCACATAACAGGGCCAGTTCTCCGGAGTCACAGTAAAGTTGGCTTTCCAGGTCCATTCTTGTTCCGGGTCTACCTGACGGATGTCATAGTCACGCACCAGCATGGCACAGATCTTCGACAGCTCAATCTTGGCGATGTTTTGCCCTGGACACGATGCATAGCCCATCCCCCACTATCGCGGTGTGCATTGTCAGTCACTGAGCACTAACATTGAAGAGTGCAGACACTTACTGGAATGAAATACTTCTCCAACCCAGCGGCATCCTCACGGAACCACCTGTCAGGGTTGAACTCCCGGGTATCAGGGCCCCAGATCTCCTTGGAGTGGTGTATCACCCAGATACTCAGCGAGACAATCGTTCCCTCGGGCAGTGTTCGATCACCAATTGTCAGTCCTCCCTTCGGAGCCACTCGTGGTAGTCCCATACTCGCAGGCCCAAAGACACGCATCGCCTCCTTGATGCAAGCCTGCAAGAACGGCAGTCTCTGCGCGTCTGCAAAGCTGGCGAGTCCCTGAATGCCGGCTTCGTCCACCTCTGCCCTCGCACGCTGCCATGCGTTGGGGTGCCGGATCATGAAGTACACGAAAGCTTGCAGCGCCGCTGCGACCGTCTCGTTTCCTGCCGCGACGGCGTTGAAGGCAGCACTGTGGACCTCGTGAAGCTCCATTCTCGGGTTTGTGTCTAACGCTCGCAGCCAATGCGCGAGTGCGTCGAAAGCGGCGTCGGGGTTGCCCTGTCTCTCCTCGATGGCTGCCATGGCGGTATTGATGAGATGGCCCCACGGAGTGATACCAAGCCATGTAATGAACGGGTTGCTGAGGAAGAGCACGTGAAACCAGCGAAAGAACCCAGCCACGCTCACATACGCGGCTTGCGGGTGTGAATTGGCAATAGTGTTGTCTATATCCCGTCCCTCGCGCAGGAAGCCGAATTGCTTGCTGAAGACAACCTCCCCTATCACGTCCGACGTGGTGAAGGTGAAGAATTTGTCCAGGTCGACTGGCTCTCCTGAGGCTGAGAACTTGTCTAGCCAGTTGAAGAGAAGAGAGACAACATTGTTGATCTTATCCTCGGACCGGAGCAGGTTCGGCAGGGTGTAGGCCGGGGCGAGGTGGCGGGACAGCTCATTCTTGACGGCTGGGTCTGTGGCTGACATGGGGTTCTCGAAGCGACCGTCCGGAAAGGCGATCACCTTGTACCAGCCACCTTTGCGGAGGGGCGCTGCGAGGATCTTCTTGACGGCATCCGGATGGCTGACACTGACTTCATTGGGGGCAATGCGGACAAAGTGGCCATGTTTGTCATGCAGGCGGATGAGCTCCAGGTTCTGATCACCCTTGAGGATGTGCCTCACATGCCAGAGGCGAGTGAGGCTGGCAACAAAGGGGCCGGGGATGTCACTAATGGGTGAGAAATACCGACGGTAGATGCAGAGAGTGAGGAGAGCTACCGCAAGCAGACCGGCGATCTGTGGTGAGCTCAACCCGGTTTGCTGGATGAGGCGTGCCATTGGAGTGACCGTGTCGTGCCTCACGATACCGCGGGCGCAATATCGTTGCACAGTACCAACAGTGAAGGTCAGCTCAACTCAAAACACGGTGGGACAATCCTGGTTTTGATATTCCTGGTTGCGAACCGGGGAAGTACTGCCGGAGTGGGGGCTCGTCACAATGTCACGGTAACATTCGGTCGGTCGTCTTGCATGCGCTGATATATTTGCGAATCCTTCGGATTGTGATAGGCATTCGACCGCATGAAAAAACGTGGGAAGTTGAAGCCATCCCCAATTCCACCTTCGCAGTTCATTCTCCTAGGGACTTGCAGGTTGAAGCCGTTCGGGGGAGGAGAGAGATGTCTGGTTCAGAGAGTCAACGGGTTGGCTCGCCGGGCTTGTTTCCCTACTCGAGTCTTCCATTGGCAGGGCCTGTGAGGAGGATAATTCCCACCATGTCTGGTACTATCATCAATCGCTAAGACTTGCCGCCCCAATGTCGCAACGGAGGGTGCCCATCAACCAAACATCACGTCCTTTGCCATTTTAGGGATTTACCGGCGTTAAATGCCTGCCACCAACGACCACAATGGAAACAGGGGAGTGTTGCCGTACGAAATCCTCCCATTCAGAGTCGCATACTACCTGCCTCACGGGACTCACAGGCATAACCGGGCGCTGGTTAGCTATCTGGAGAGCATTCTGGCCGTCAAAGCTCGACTGAATAAAGGGGCGATAGTGTCCTCTCTCACAGGGACCTTGTCGTCTTCTGCCTTACATGCTGTGTGTCAGTTTCTTATCCCCGGAGTCGCCTCGCTCTACAGTCCCGAGACCTCACGATGGAGACACTTCCACCGCCAACCAAGACACCCCCGTTTCCTATCGAAACCGTTGCTCAGAGATCAGTCCTGGGTGTTGCTCTCACTTTTGCTATCTTGCCCGTCGTTTCCGTAACGTTACGGGTAATCGCTAGACGAATCGCCTCGAGAGCTCTAGATGCGAGCGACTACTGCATCATTATTGCATGTCTATTTGCTGAGGCCTTAGAGGGAGTCAGCATCACCGGAGTTCTCGACTGCGGTATTGGTTATGACCATACCGTCAACATTGTCGTCCAGTATGGGATGGGGCCCGTCACAAAGCTGCTCAAGGTATGTTCTCACCTCAGGATAACAGCGCCGTACAAATGTACTAACCTCTCTGGCAATAGCTGCTTATACCACTCCAGTTCCTCTGGGCTCTGAGTCTGGGTTTCTCCAAGACATCCATCCTCTTGCTCTACTCGAATGTCTTCGCCGTGCCCGTCGTCATCTGGACAGCCAGGAGTGCCATCGTCTTCATCGCCTTGTGGGTACTGGCTACTATTATCACGGGATGCCTCATCTGCCAACCCTTCGCCATGAACTGGGACCAGACCATTCCCGGAGGTCACTGCGGCGACCAGGTCCTCTCGTTCACCGTCACCGGCGCTCTCAACCTGGTCACCGACGTCATGGTCCTTCTGCTCCCGCTTCCATATCTCTACAAGCTCCAGATGCGTCTGTACAAGAAGCTGGTCTTGATGGGCGTCTTCAGCGTCGGTTTTCTGTACGCCCCCGTTCTCTTATTGGAAAACGCTCGTGCTCAGCACTAACACACCTAATTCGCAGGACATGCGTCGTCAGTGCAATCCGAATCCACACCCTCTCCTCCATGGACTTCACAGACATCACATACTCCATCCCGCCAGCGAACATCTCTCCGGCCTCGAACCAAGCGTAGCGGTGATACTCTCCTGCATACCGCTTCTCCGGCCTTTACTTGGACGTGGCAAGGGGTCGTCCGGGAATACGGGATACAAGTCTTCACAGGCCAAGACTTTCGAGCTCCAAAGCAAGGAAGGCGGACCGTTCGTACCGCTCGGCGACGACAGTTCTCAGTACCAGCTGCGGCCGGACGGCCCGGAACATACTGCTGGTGTGCACGCTTCGAAGAGGTCGGCATCGAGCGTGCGTGGCAGCAGTGAGGTGGAAGGGGAGGACGTTACGAGGATCAAGGTGCGGTCGCAGTGGGATGTTCAGACTGCTCCGAGACCCGACAGTAAATAGAATCATCACGGGCCTTCGAATTCAAAGCTATTGATCGTCATTCAAGGAGCATAAGGGAGAAGTAATCAGACAGTACGAACACCACAACCTGGCCAACGACGTACACGCCATGGCTCGACAGAAGATAGGAAACAAAGAGCCATCAACGTCGTGATGATCTCAGCTGAGCTTCCACAGCTTAACCTTCTTGTCCTCCGAAGCCGTCGCCAGCAACCTGCCGTCGGACGAGAACGCCACACTCTCAACGCCCTTATCGTGAGCACTGATATTATGGAGTTCCACGCCCTCGCAACTCCACAAGACAAGCTTCCCCAATATATTACCAGCAGCGACAACCTTCCCATCCGGCAAGAACGCCACGCTATTCACCCCAGCGCCGCACTTCATCGCCCTCACCAGCGTCCCCGACCCGGCATTCCACAGCTTTACATTCCCATCGAGCGACCCGCTCGCCAGCAGCTGACCGTCCGGTGAAAACGCCACCGCCATGACGTAGTTCATCATCCCCGGGTGGGCCTTGATAGCCAGCAGCGGCCGCGCCGAGGAGGACGCAGCAACATCCCACGTCCGGACCGTCTTGTCGTTCGACCCGGACGCCAGCACCCTCCCCTCGGGCGAGAAAGCCACACTATTGACAATACTCTTGTGGCCCTTGATCGTATGCAGGACGGCCATCGACCGCCCGTCCCAGATCTGGATCTTGTCGTTCAGCAGGCCGACGGCGAGCTTTGTGCCGTCGGGAGAGAAGGCCACCCAGTGGGCCCAGGAGGATGTCCGGAGGGTGTTTATGCTGCCGTTCGTGCGGACGTCCCACAGCCTGACCGTGGCGTCTTCCGAGGCGGACGCTAGGACCCTGCCGTCGCGCGCGAAGGAGAGGTCGTCGACGGCCTGTTCGTGGCCGTTGAGGGACGAGAGCGGGTCGCCGGTCGCTGTGTCCCAGAGTCGGACGACGGTGTCTTTGCAGCCGGATGCTAGGACGTTGCTGTTGGGGGCGAAGGCTACGGCTTTTATGGTTTTGGAGTGGTAGAAGGTGCGGGCGATGGTCGGCTGCGAGATGCCCTGGCTTGGGTTGACGCCCCAGAAAGTTGGTCCTTCGTCTGGCGGTCGCGTGGGTGTCTGCTGCTGCGGGAGTTGGTGTGGTGTTGGGTGCTGCTGGTATGAGTGCTCCTGAGGCATCTGGGAGCTCCAACTCTCGGACCGTGACTGTGGCTGTGGCTGGTACGCCTCTCTCTCGATTGGGACTGCGTAAGCTAGAGAGCTCCGTGTTTGATCCACCGGGTAATCGAAGTCCGTGAGGGAAGAGGAGGTAGCTGCAGGCTGTGCGCCAAAGTAGTTATCGGAGACGGGTTGCATGAAAGGCTGAGTGACGGGTTGAACAAAAGGTTGGTTAAAGGGTTGTCCATGGCCAGTTCCCGCACTCGAGAGGGGCTTCCGCTGGATCGGTGAAGACGGCGAGACGGCTGCTGGGCTGGGTGCAGCGCGAGGTGTATCCGGAACCTCGATCAGCAGCTGAGCGATGTTCTCCTTTGCTATGTCCGTCACGAAGCTGTTCGGGATCAGGCCAGTCTTGTCACCGAGCTTCGCCTTCCACCAACCGTCTCCGGACTTGTCGTCCACGATTTCGAGGACGTCGCCCGCCGAGAACGAGAGCTCTTCCGCCGTCTCTGCGACGAAATTGTGTAGCGCACTCACGGACCTCACAGCAACGACAACTGGCGGCTTCGGCGCCGGTCGGCGTCTCGGAACTGTCCGGTCTGGGAAGGAGAGGCCTGGAGAGACTGGGGACTGAGGCAGCTCGGTGTACTGTGGAGGTGCCATAGGCGATGCAGGCGACGTAGGCGACACGGGCTGGACTTGCACCACCGGAGAGCTCACTTTGAGGCCGTTGAGCTCGGCGCTGATGATGCCATCCGGAAGGGGTTGCGCAACCACCAGCTTCGGATCATGAGCAATGACAAAAGGCAAGCCGCATACCCCCAGTTCGTTGCCGTAGTTCTTCTTGAGAAGGCTCCTGGCCGAGCGTCCGTACTTGATCTTGCCGTAGTTGACCTGATTGTCTAGGATGACCCGGAAGGGAATGCCGTTCAGCCCCTCGAGCCACTGCGCGAGCGCTCCGATGTGTTCCTCGATAAGGAGTACGGCCTCTCCCGGGTTCAGTCTGGCTTGCTTCCCGGCCGTCCATGCCCAGAGGAACCGACCGGGGTCCATCTGGTGCTGTGCGACGTAGGAGTACCTGTGTCCTTCGTTTTCGTACATCGAGCCTCCGTTCCATGTCGCGAATGGGATCCACCAGTAAGATATGCGGATATGGTCGTACGGATCGATTGGTTGCGGAAATCCTTCCTTCTCCCAGGTCTGGATGATGTCCTTGAGCAGCGACGAGATCTTCTTGGCCACAGACTTGTCCCTTGCCACCGTCTCGGGGTCTTGCTTGCTGATGGCGGACGGCGACTTCTTAAGGAGCTGCCACTGGTGCGGCTGGCTCTTCAGTGCCGTGATGGAGTTGTCGAGCTCGAGGCAGTGGATGTTGGAATGATTCGGGTCCGCCCAGCACAGCTCGTTGAACACGCCACAACCGAAACCTTTCCAGATATGCATAGGCCAGCACTCGGCACAGAACACCATGGCACTCGCGACGGCATTCTGCACGAGCTCGTCCATGTTGTCGTATGTGTATCCCAGGTCGTCATCCTCGGGATCGCCAGCCGTGAAGGCCTGTCGAACTGCGCTACGAGCAGCTGGTAGAGCTGTCGGGTTGACGACTTGGAGGGAGAAGAGCCACTGCCCGATAGTGGCCATGACATAGAGCAGGTCCTCTGTGCTCTGGCGATAGTAGCCGCCGGTGGCTTCTGAGGTCGAGTCTTCCGACCGGGCCATCTGTCTTGTCTGCCACCATGTTGCTACTGCGGCACCGGTCTTTACGGCTTGGAGGGCTATTTGGATGGATGCTGTCACAGGGTCAGCCATGGTTGCGGACCCGAATGTCGTTTGAAAAGGGAGTACATGTGCTGGCTGGAATTACTCAGATTGTTTCCCAACTTCGATCAGAATATCCAGGCTCTTGGCTGAGATATATCCTCTTCCGAGCCTCGCTGGTCCATCGTCGCTAACTTGGTGTGTGCCAAGTTCGGTATGGTCGAGGATGAAATATTGAATCCCAGCTGAAAGCCACAAAGCTCTCCAGGCCGGCCTAGGCTGGGAACCTTGCAACCAACACCCACCTTGACCCAATTCAAGTCAGTATCCTCACACCCTCGTGGACCGGCGCCATGCCCCTTTTGACACCATCGCATATGGCTCGAGCGCTCTCGCCCGATTTATCGGCTATCGCCAGAGCCTCCTTACAAACTGTTGAAGATAAGGACATCACACACACTTGACTAGGTGGTTCGGATAGAGAACCAACCGTCTTGTGAGCGTCCCTTTCGTTCCACACTCGCAGCCTCGTCGCCGAAGGCAAATTGGAACATTCCTGTGTAGGATTGCAGTTTTCAGCTACTTAACCGACAGTTGTATGTTTTGACATTTGGCTGTGTTATCCCGCCGGAGGATTTGGACTTCGACTAAGTAACTGTCAACAGAGGAGAAGACGATGACAGGAGCACGTCCACCGTGGGGCTTGCGTATGAATAGGTTTCGATATATAGGTCTAAGTACACCTCTGAGCCAGAGTCTCGCTCTATCGCATAAGTCTAGCAAATCTACAACTTAGCCTGCTCCGGAGCCGGAACAAACAGATCCAACTTCTCCTTCAACGCCGTGTGAGCCTCCTTCTCTATCCTCACAATCAAGTCCTTGCAAGTAGGAATGTCATGAATCAACCCGATAACCTGTCCCGCAGTCCAAACACCATACTCCGGATCACCGTTCAGGAACACCTCCCTGCCCCTCTTGCCCGACACAAGCGGCGCCATCTCCTTGAAGTCACCGGTCTTGCTCTCCCGCTCGACCTTCAGGGCCTCCTCGGTGACCTTGTTGCGGTACAGGCGGGTGGTGTTGCGCCACCTGCGCAGGACCAGGGCCGTGTCCGTCTCCTGCGCCGCGACGATGGTCTCCTTGATCTTGTGGTGGATGGGCGACTCGACGGTGCACAGGAAGCGCGTGCCCATGTTGATGCCGCAGGCGCCCAGGCACAGCGCGGCCGCGAGGCCCTGGCCGTCGGCGAAGCCGCCTGAGGCGATGAAGGGGACCTTGAGCGTCTGCCGGGCGCGGGAGAGGAGGATGAAGTTTGTTATGTCGGATTCGCCGACGTGACTGGGGGCGTGTGTTAGTCGCCCTTCCCAGTTATGAACGGCAATGCAGCAAATGACTTACCCAGCACACTCGAAGCCATCTATGCTCAGGAAATCGACGCCGAGCTTGACGGCGCTCTGGGCATGTCTGATGGTGGTGCACTTGTGCAGGATGATGCAGCCAGCCTTCTTGAGCTTCGTGATCACAGGTCCGGGGGAGTTACCCGCCGTCTCGACAATCTTGAGACCCTCGTCAATGATGACCTGTGCGTAGGCCTCATAGTCTGGCGGCACGAGAGCGGGAAGCAGCGTGATGTTGACGGCAAAGGGCCGGTTGGTCATCTGCTTGCAGCGGCGGATCTCCTTGCGCAGGCCCTCGGGCTCGGGCCAGATGAGGGCAGTGAGGATGCCCAGTCCTCCGGCGTTGGACACGGCGCTGGCGAGCTCTGCATATCCCACGTGCTTTGGTAGGAGGATGTCATGTCAGCTATATTGTCCATAATTGTTTGACGACGTACAGGCCGACTTGTCCTGGCAGATGGGAACTTACTTGCATGCCACCCTGCACGATGGGGACTTTTGCCGGATAACTGTGTCAGTCTCATATCTCATAAGGCCCGGCATGTTGCATGTGCTTACCGGTGATGCCTAACCGGCGCGTCAATTCTGTGTTGAACGGCATTGTGAAAGATCACTGGTTGAACCAAGTGAGTGTGAGATGGAGAAGGAGAGTCTCTCTCTATTTCAAGGAATACTAATGAATGGAACTGAGACCTGTCTTTCCGGGGTTCTCGGTCAGATGAGACCTCGTCACCCTGTGAGATGGCATGGCCGATGCGCAGCTAAGACGCGTGCCGAGGTAAGTGTCCAAGGGCCTGCGTGTGGAGTGTGGGGTAGCGGCTACGGTTAACAGCGGTCGCCGCCTGCTAGCAGCTGATTGTCAAGCCACTCAGGGGTTTCTAAATCTGCTAATGATTCAGCAGCTGACTCTGCTTGGTCATGCTTTCTTCACCTTAAAGAAACGTCAACGTACGTACCGATATTCTCGGTCGCAGCATATGTTCTTTGTGGCCCCGTTGCCATGCTGGGACAGCTTGGGTTGACGAATTCGTACAACCCATTTGCTGCAGAGTCTGGCGTCTATTATTCAACGGTCCGCCGCGTCTCCCAGCAGTGACCGGGATGTCCAGTCGGAGTCGAGCATGCCAATCAGTGCCACGAGGGAGGCTCTTACCTGCTCCATGTCGTGTAAGTCTGGCCGGGATGACGGAAGACTGCATTCCAACTTCACTCTTTCGCAATGGTACATTGGACCCAATCACCAAAATTCCTACCCTCGCGCTGCTCGGTCAGAGAGTCAGTCGTACAGTGTGTGCTCTGACACAGAAAATATCACATTAAACGGCACATTTCGTCAGACAGGGGGCGGCACGGTGCCGTACAGACTGCCCACGGCTTCAAGCAGCGTCATCTTCCCGTTGTGCATGTCAAATAGCGGTCCGTGGCAGAATTCGTGCCAAAGTAAGGCGGCGAGGCAGCTCGCGATAGATGCCAACGCCGGACGCCGGACGCCGGCAGCAGACACAAGGAAACAACGCCGTACCGGTCTGCGATCATGCCTCGTTGATGCTTTGCAGGTGCGGCCACCAGCTTGTGGTTTAGATTGGCCCGCAGTATGTCGTGCCCTTGATATCCAGCACACTGTGCCAGTACCCAGTGAGTGTGCTTCCCCCTTTGGCAAGTCACGGCAACTGGCAACAGACAATAAGCGGTAGCGCACTGATGCGAAGGATAGCTGCTCCTTTCCGAATGGATTCTGCTCCCGTTCTGCTCAGAGGCCCCGAGCTGCCGCCGACGACTCAACATGACCGATCAAGGAGGTATGGGCGTAAGGTGATATTGCTGTGTAGAGAGCGAGGTTAGGGTTGGAAGCAAACATTTCGGATGGCACGCCAAGGTGTGTCGGCAAGTTATGATGGCAGCACTGCAACGGAGCACAGCAGCTGTCATTACCTCCCTGTCCGTCGCAGAACAGCAGCTTCTGCCAGACGTCGCACCAAGGTCCTACCTTATGTTAGGTCCGCCGTCGCCTTTGAGATGACCTCTCTGCCTCAATGAAGCCTGCAGAAGGAGTGAGAATAGGGCTCAAGGTTAGTCTCAAGAAGAAGTCATCCGCTTCACAACCGATCAGTTCATGGAAGAATCTGCCTCGTGGCTCCGTCGCCACAAGCACTCTGTGCCTTCCTGTGCTCTCCTCGAGAACTGTTGGTTCGTGCTTTTTTTCATCTCAGCGTCGTCATAACCCGCTTCGAGAGAGATGCGCTGTAGCCTGTGATACCGGCTTACCGTCCGTAGTATCTGTGTTCAGCTGCTCTTTGTGCGGGATGGCGGTTCTCCGCCGTCTTCGCAGTGAGACTGATCGTGTCATGGGAACCGGCACCAGTGAGTCGCGTCCAGCAAAGTATCCATGTCCCGCAATGCCGATCCTCGCATTAACCTGGTTGTCTGCAGTGCCCAGTACATACGTGGGGCTGGTTCGTATGCCGACTTGTCATATGGTCGACAAAACGCCACACTTGTGGTCGATATCTTGGGCTGAGAGAGCTTCACCCGGGACAAGGTACACTGGGTCTGGGCCTGCTAGTTGTTGGCCTCATGACGAATAGAAACCAGCCCGCTCTGCCAGCTGCATGAGAACGCATGAAATTTCTCGGGAGTAGCCATATCGGTTGCAAGACTGCCAGTGAGCTGGGTTTGTGATGCTCAGACATGAGAGGGGTTGTTGTAGAAAGCGAAGAGACCTGCCACTTCCCCAGTGGACGAGTAAGTACAAATTCTGTGAGTCTTGCCGTTGTCAACGCACTATCCAAGTTTTTGACCGCTGACTTCGGAGAAAGCAGGACTGACCAGCTCTGACGGCTGCAATGATGCTTGGTGGCGCTTTTGCGGTGGTCGCAGTGTCGGAGAGCAGTACATTCCCAACGCCAGTGTATCAGAATATACCTTAGCGCGAAGCCGTCTCCAACCCTGGTTCCGGGGCTGGCTGTCATTGCATGCAAGCCGATGACACAAAAAGCAATTCGCAGCGACCGAGTCGGTGAGTCTTGTCGAGTCGCAAATCCGGCAACATGACGGATGTTCTCCCGTATCGGCTCTCCACTCACAGATCATGAGTGCGCCAGAAGAAAAGCAATGAGACTGGTCGGTTGCGTTCTCGCACGCAAGAGATGTCCAGTTTTGCTGCGGAAGAGACTTGTTGCTTCGTGGGCGTTGAGTACGAATAGGCGCCTTGTAGGGATCTTAAGACCCGAGCATCTGGGTCAGGCCAGCCTAAGGTAACGCAAGATCCACTAGGAAACCTGTCATTTCAGACAACGGAGCGGGAAAAGCAAACATTGAGCTAGTGCGCGGGTGAAGAACTGGCGCGATCCCATACATCGGTCAGAGAAGGAGATGGCTCTGGTAGGTTGTTCATGGACATAGGAGCGCAAAGTTGACGATTGTTACGGAGAGATAGTGGTGAGGTTACGGAATATCTGGCCATCCAGGTTGGCGGTTATCGCCTGGAAGGAACCACTGTACTTGAAAAAGGTGTTGACGGAGTGAGGAGTTGGAGATTCCGAGATGGTCGCTGCCCCGACTTACAGAAAATGATACACGCCCCACCCAAAATGGAGAAAGATGGAGACATTTCTTGTTCACACTTCGCAGCAGGGGGGTTGCTTCCTTCTGACCATTGATCGTGTCATGTCTCTTCTCCTCGCGTCTTCCGTCATGGTTATCTTTCCTTTTTCTCAACCTCAAACGACAACTCTGGCCGACCGCCTGCACGGTCAATCACATCCATGGATTCGCCCTTCGCCTACATACGGAAAGAATGGTGGCACGGGAGATCGACCGATGAATGCAGACCAGACACGTCCACGGGAGCAGCAGTCGCCAGAGCCACAGCTCCTGAGAAAATGCACTACGGCAGTGCGTGGGTTACCCTTGCACGGCAATCGACTGCCTCGACCACCTTTCTGTGCATCTGTCTACATGGAGCTCGGCAACGCCATGCGGTACGCCGTATCATCTTCAACTCGGTAGAATGTGTCTGGTGGATGGCCAGGCTGGCCTCAGGAAGACGCACTCGCACTCCATCAAGCCAATCTCGCCCCCGTCTCCTTCAGTGTCTCTGCAGTCGCAGAGCCAGCAAAGATGGGGGCTTCCCCCTCGCTCCAATCATGGACACTCGCTCTGTCTTCAACTGGTCACAAAACACCACGCACAGTCACTACTATCATCACTCGGACTCCACCACCTCCTCCCTCACTCTTCCATTCACCGTGAACACCCAGCACCACATCAACGCTACTCATGTACCATCGAGTGTATTACATACCACAGTAGTGCTCTACCAATATCCGCACTTAGCCCTCCCAAAGTCCAATGCGCCATGCAAGTCCTAGGCTGTACATGGCTAGTGTCATGGCTTGCCTTGTTCCTAATGGCCACAATGGACCCGTCCCGTCGAAATGCCACTACCGGTCAGGGAACCAGGATCAGGCGAGGGGGTGGAATTCATAATGCTGTGATAGGGAAAGCAATGTTAGCATGGAAAAAGCAACGAGAGGGAGCACCCATATGCGGCTACTTTGACCACCACAGCACCAGAACCACACACGGTTATCCTGCAATCGGAATAGACGCAAGAGCTATGGGAGCCGCCCGCTGTTGTTACTGTTGCTGGTTAGACCAGAAACATTCGCGCTGCGGCTTCCGTCATGTTTGAAATACCTCCCCTCTCCCTCTTCTACTGCCCGCACTTGTTGCCGCTACCTTGATGCATCCTCCCGGCCACTCTGCCCATTGTCTCCCGCTGCCGTCCTGCAACTTCGCGATATCGCGCGAGTGACAACAGACCAGAAGTGTAGCAGCTCCACCCTCAACCTCTCTGATCTCCCCTTCTGTGTCTCCAAAAACGTTGTCATCTACCTTACCCCGTGGCATCATTCCCCGATAAGACAAGAGAATCCAGGTATAAGAGCAAGACGACCCTCGCACGTCCATTGCCAGGATTCTTTGCTCTACCTCATCGCAGTCATCTTCGCTACTTGGCGTCACTACTCTCTGGAACTGGCAGCACGAGGCTTTACATATCCTACTTCGGCCATTCGACCTCAACAGTCAACCTGTCCGACCGCTCAGCTTCCAATATGCCATCATCAGCACATAGCAGCAACAGCAACAGCTCTCCATGGCAGGACAAGCTTGTTGGTGGGAACCCAAACCTTGCGCCCTTGAAAACTCCCACAGACAACCCAGCTAACCATCGTCCAGAGGCCTGTCAGGAGTTCCAAATAGCTGCTCCTGTTTTCCAGATTGTGTCGGATAGGCGAGGTGAGTCGAGCTTTTTCGAGGGCGTTCGCATGTCGGGCCACGTATCTCGAGCAACCGAGCTGATGACACCTCTAGGCGGTCGTACAGCGTGGTCCAGCAGAGTGACGGTGCACGGATCAGTACACAACGCGAGATACTGGTATGACGGCAAGAACCTCAACAACGCAAAGGAGGATGCGGCCGAAGTGGCTCTGACCTGGCTTAACGGATCCAATCCGAGCTCACCTTCGACCTCCAAGGGCGGCTGGTAAGCGATACGGGCCTCTCGAACCTTCAGCACTGGCACACTCTCGATCATCACCGACTGCCCTTCGCCTGCAGCGTCGATTCCTGTACTATACAATACCACCTTTGGCGTTGGAAAAGGAACCCGGTTAGTGCCACACGGCATAGCACCTCGGAGTCGGCGTCACCAAGCACCTCTTTTTATCCTGTTCTTTCATTTTCACTTCAACTTCGGTTCTCGGCATCGACAATAACCATCGGCTCCTAACTATACACCAGAGGACGCCAACTCTTCTTCCCCACAATGTGGCATGGTGGCTGGGACAACAATCAGACTGCCCGGAGATCAACTCAACATGTCTGGCATTAGCCGCGCTGAGTTCAGTAATTGGGTCCTGGTTGGAGAGCGAGGGAGATACACATTCAGACGGCCGATTAGGAAGGGTGGCATCCTGCTTTAACGATGGAGAAAATTGGGGGAATGGCAACGCACATTCCGTTTAGTAATTGGGATTGGCAATCTGGGAAAGCCAAAAAGGCGCCTCTGTTCTGCGAGTCTGGGAAAGAGTTTGCTCAAACAGAACGAGTCGTCCCCCATGCTGGAACCAAAGATAAGCTCCGGTCTAACTGCGGGGTGGTTTCCCAGCGGCCATCAGGTCGGAAAGTCGCGTAGTTGTCGATCACAAGTCTCGAAGTCGAGCTCCAAGGTCTAGCCTTGGTCAAGGGGGAGCTAGGACTGCGGCCGGCGACGGATCCGATGGGCTCAAATTCGACGATTGTGGGTTTTACTAGGTTGACCGCGTTTACTGGGTTGGAATTCCTTACTTCTTATTACGATAATGACACCAAACACCTTGCAAGCAAGGGGCACTTGCAGACAGTACAGGCAAAGTCCAGAACTCCTCTTTACCTTGGCAAATGCATCCCAACAACTGCAGTTGGTGGTGGACTTACAACAACATGGTGCTTCCCTCCCGCTCACCGACACATCTGACGGCACAGTAGTATTGCATGGTGTTATCGGTTCTCCCATCCCACCCAAAGCTAGTCTAGACTCTATCCCACCCAAACCCCAGATCTACTGTGTACATATGCCCAGTCTAGGCTAACAATACCTTGGGTATGCCGTCCCCGGGTCATCGGTACAACAGAAAAGAACCAGACAACAGCTGGCAGCAGACCATTGACAGCTGCCGACAACCAGGACGCAAGCAGGCGCCACAATCTATCTGGCATGGCGAGTTCGGGCAAGCAGCTCGCCGCCAGTCACCCCCAGCCAGACCTAGAACGAAACTCGCATGCTGCATCAAGGCTGGGTCAACATTCTGGAACTTGGGCCCCCAAACTAGATCCGCATGACCTCTGCCACCGGAGCTCACGGGGCGCCCAGTCAGAGGAACGGAAACGGTACCGGTGATTTTGCAAACGACCCCCGCTCGCCGACCTTGTCTACATTCACCGGGGCCGCTAGTTATGCAAGGACGGCTGGGAGGGACATCAAACCTAGGGGACGGCTGGGAGGGACATCAAACCTAGGGAGCGGGGGCGATGCCGTCTTTTGCATGAAATTGCCTTGGAACCGGTCGGCGTGTATCCCGTACGTAACTCACCAGACTACATATCGATGATGCCTGCAACCAGGTCCCTCTTGCTCGAGCGTCCGGCACCGTGGACTCGGCGGGGTAGCTGAAGATGCTACTGCCCTGTGACCAACAACATAACTGCACGAACACACCGCGAATCGTCCTTCACGTTAGTACCTTACATTCGGCGACAAAGTAGAAAAACAAGAAAGCCATACCTACATTAGTCCCACGCAAGGACCTTTAATGACGCACGCCTCCTCCTACGCTTTTCTGTGAGTACCTCTGTCTGTGGAATCTCGACCGGTGAGCAAAAACACGGGGGCGCCGCACGCCGCGCGGGACATTCCAGAAACTTAACCCCACGCTTTGATGACAGGCGGAGTGCTGCTGCTTGCTGCTGCGCGTGCATGCTTGCTTGGGAGGTCACCAGACACGGGGCGGCCGGGAAAAAATATGTACAAACATGCTCTTCTTTCCTGCTCGATGGCTCGACTGCGGACCAGTGACAGGCGCAGGAGTTGGTCTTGCGGCTTGCTAGAATGACAGGTTTGTTGGGGTCTGGACTGGACGACAGCCAAGATATGTGCATTTTCCGGGGATAGATATATGGTGGGTAGAGAGATAGTTCTTGCTTTCGGCCGTGGATGATCTCACAGTGCGGGCCGAAGGTGGGAAGCGGACTCGGGGACCTGGGTTTTGTTTCTCGGGAGGGAGGGGAGGGGATCTAGATGCCGTGTTTTTGCATGGTTCTAGTTTGTGTGGTGGTACTTCTGGAGAGAAGAGCTTGTTCCAGAGGCTCGAATCGATTGATGTTCGGCTTCTGCACACCGGGCGTGCAATATCACGAGCCTGAAGAGGAGGAGTAACAAGAACACTGGTTGAATAAACCTGGACGGAGCTATGCATTCCCGGGACCTTAGTATCTGGCATTTATATCCATGTCACCACCGTGGCGCCTCTTGCAAACGGGACCCGATGCTCTCTGCTATCCCAATCTTGTTGATCCTGTTCTCGTAGTGAAGTAATCCCCCCAACCCCAATTGGCATCGCCGGCCATGTATGAAAAGCACCGCGTCTATCCCGTAGAAATGTCTGGCACAATGGAGGACACAGCCCGTCAGGCTTGGTTATCTCACTCCGTCACTCGCTAATAATGCAGTTTCCATAATCTCGCACACATGTAGATCCTTAACGTCCTACTACCATCCCCTCCTCGATGCTCCGCGAGGCTCAAATGACCTCTTCACGCCCGGAGGTGGGCCAGAGCCAGACGCTGACGCAGATGACGCTGAACCCCCGCCTCGGCCAGCTTGGTCTTCCAGGCTACGTCTCGAGTCGCGCTCTAGTTCAGACATGGCAAACACGAGCGGCTCGTCATCGGCTCCGTCCTCTCGGTAGAACCTGCCCGTACCTGTACCGGAGAAACTGCCTCTCGATGATGACGAGGTAGCCTGTTGTTGCGGCGGCGCAGATGAACGCCCAGCGCCGCCGCGAGAGGTAGTACTCGGGTAGCGAAGGCGATAAGGCGTGCTAGAGAGTAGGCCGCCAGGTGAATTTGAGTCTGCGCTCTTGCCAGCGTCTCTGTCGGGGGCAGGTGAGGAATTGGTTCGGACTGAAGTCGGCCTGATGTTCGCTGCCGGCTGGAGATTGTCCGCCCCCGAGCTGCCAGCTGCACCTGGCGGAGATCCGGCGGTGGACGACGAAGACGTGGCGTTGGCCGTGCGCTGGAGTGCGCGCAAGGCACTCATCGTAGGTGCCTCGCGGTCGTCGGCACCCAGACTGATGCTCCGCTGAGTTAAGCCGAAGCCTACATCGACATCGTCGTCATCCCCACGTTCGCGCGATGGCCGTGGTCCTGCTGTCGACGAGCGGTGCTGATGCGCGACTGAGCTTGCGGCACGACGATCGACGGCTTGTAGGACGCGCGGAGAGAGTGGAATGTCGATCGCTGTTGTCCCTTCCTGGCTGACCGGTACCGGGGTGTCATCTGCACCTTCACCTTCCTCCTCGGCAGTGATGTCCGTATTGGCCAGACGACGGGCTGTTTGCCTTTGGCCGGGATAGTCGATTATGGAATTCTCACTCAGGCGAGACGGAATGGCGGGCGTGTGAGGGGTATGTGGCGAGAGAGGCTTGCTTGGGGATGATGACGCAGACATGGACGCAGGATTCACCATGCTCGGGACGTTCGCAAGTTGTCGGCTAGACGAGCTCGACGACCGATGTAGGTGGATCGAAGAGGTGATCGAGTCCGTCAGCGCATTGTTGGATTCCCGCATCATGGCAAACTTGGAGAGCTGAGCTGCCGTCCTCTTGGCTGTGCTCGCCTCGCCTTTCCTGTTTGGCTCGAAGCTCTGTAATGTCTTACGGCTGTCAAGGGCCTTCAGGAAGTCTGAGATGTTATCGTCGTCGTTCTGGAAAGACCCCGAGCTGGCAGTACCGCCTACTTCCGCGAGTAGCCCTGACCCTGGCTGGGCAGACGACGAGAGACTCTGTCTACCGCTGCTGATCTGATCGTCGTCGCCTGGTTTACTCTGCCCTCCAAACGATGGACGCCCTCGCCGGTGTGTGAAACTGCTGCTGTACCGGCTTGTGTTTTGAGGTCTCGGTGACCCAACGACCGGCTGCTCAGATCCGGGCGGTGGCCCTCCACGAAGTGAAGCAGCCATGCCTGCCGTGAGTGACGAACGGTTGGTCCTAGGGTAAGATACACCGCTGTAAGACTGTCCTCTAGAGTGCGATGGTGATCCTGGAGCCTCGCCTTCGCCAAGTTTGGGGGAGCCCGATAGAGACCCGTTTTTGAATGGATTTATAGCGAGAGATACTGATGGTCGCCTGCTCATCGCTTCATATGTTTTAAACGGACGGGATGCCGACGACTGACCGGGCCTGATCGGTAAGGAGTGCGGAGGATCCGGGCCGGAGCTCTCTGGAGCAGATCCGGCTGGTGAGCTGGTATCGGACCCAATAGGACGGACGGCTCGCAGGGCTGTCATAGGGCTTGTACCTAAAGCACCAACGCCGTGGAAGGTGGACAAGCTGCCGTATGTCTGTTGTGGCTCCTGTCCCAGTCTGCTCTGCTTATTCGAGGGCAGAGAACCGATCTCCCCGTAGGACTCTGTCCTTGCATGTTCCCTGCGCTGTGGTAGAGAAGGTTTGAAGAAGTGCTCGTCCACGCCCATGAACCTAGAGCTTAATAAGGATTCCGAATCATCAACTCTAAAGTTGCAGTCGTTCCGATAGGTGACCGAGGCACTGAACCTTCCGACAGGGATCTCCAGATCCCCAAATACGTAGTCGCTGACAACGTCACTGCCATCATAGAGTGGTTGCCGCAATGGGTCGTATCCAGCGTGATCTGGCTCTCCCATCAGAAAGCGACATTTCACTTCCAGGGCCGGATGGATCTTGTGTTGCGAGTGCTTCCACATCGGCAATATGTGAACCGTGGTGTACAAAGATCGGAAGAAGACAATGGCCCGTTTATAGATGGTCGGTAGACTCGGGGCAAAATCGTCTGGTTCGTCCGTCGGTATGCATCTGAGCTCAACCCGCCACCGTTCCAAGATGACCTCGTTATGGCGCCTTTGTAGTCGTGAGGGGCTGCTACCACCACTGGACGACTCTGACGAGTTCAAGGCTTCTAAAACATCCCACCTCTTGCCGTTGTCGTCCACTATTACCAAGCTCTGGTTATTGGATAGTCGTGATGCATCCAGATACGTCTCAATTATCATAGGCGGAGGTTTGTTCTCGTAGCTGCCGGAGCTCTTCCATATCTTTAATTCTTCCCTGAAGTCGTCGATATCGTCCGTCTCGATTTGGAACTAATTGGTTCATCCTCGTATTAGTCTTAGTCCGGATGGCAATCTGCCCCTACTTCTGGACTTTTGAACTCACCCATTTGTTTGTCTTCCCCTTCTCTGAGCCCCTGGCGCTTGTAGGGGTCACATTGATTCGCGATTGCAGTATTAGTACCGCGGCTTTGGTGTGGAAGTTCTGGTCACTGTCAGCACCCGGTATCTGGCCCCTGTAGCACAATCAAGTCTCCCTACCTGTACGATCTGGTCCAGCTTCTTGATGGCCTCCCTACTCGGCCTCGTACCGGATGCTTCCCCGCTATCTCCGCCAGAGGACCCTCCCTGACCGGCGAGGGTCTCAGAGCCGGATCTCGTCCTCGCGGCAGCACCGACTGCTTCCCTGGGGTTGTTCGTTCTTGTGGGGTTCGTTTGTGGCGACGATGCGGGGGAGGTCATCCTCGCGGGATGTCGAGATTGTTGATGCATATTGACGGCCGAATACAGAAAACAGAAGCTGCGATGTCGGTGTTGTTGCTCAGATTGGCACACGCCGGCCAAACACCGGATGGCAAGCAGATTCGTCGTCCGGTAGTTGGGACAATCCCAGAGCCCAAGCTGTTATGTACGTTATGGGACGCGGCTCTGGAGCGGGTCCGGGTCCGATGATGCTATGCCTCTGGGATGGATATCGGTCGATGTCGCAGGAGGTTTCCATCCATTGTCGTGCACGGAGGGTTATGTTGGAAGGAGACAGCGACTGAAAGGAAAACTAGATGCCCATTGCCGTACAAGGCAGAAATAAAGGAGGCGGGCTCCTTAGCCGACGTAACGGATTAGAGCCGTATCGATGACTACGCAGATGCAGTTTATGCAGTGGCAGGGAAGCTCTGAATGCCTGGCCGGTGGATGCGGAGCTGGCAGAGCTGGCAGGCGGCGGACCGGTGCGACAAGGCAGAAAGGTAGAGATGTTTGGTGAACCCTGATGAGCTGTGTGGCTGCAGTTCCGACGAAGCTAATCCATGCGGCTGCAGCTCAGAAGTGTAGCTTTGGTAGGCGGCCAGTTGTCTGGAGCAGTCCGGTGGTCGTACATACAGTATCCCGTACTCGACCAGGGCACCAGGCAGAGGCAGAGGCAGCGGCAGCGGCAGGCAGTCGTGGTGCAGATCGTGCAGCTCTGTTAATCGAGAACCGGGGAAGCGGAAATGTGATGGAGGAATATCTCCCCAGCCAGCCTTTAGAAAATGAACAAGATCTGGAGAAATGGAAGAAGGGACGGAGAATGATCAGACTGTGACTGTTTGGACAAGAGCTGAGCTTGTTATTGCTGGACTGGAGTCGGAGGTGTCATCGGTCAGGTACGTAGTGGCTCGTGATCAGATAAGGGGACCCATACGAGTTATCGAGTTATCTGGACCTTCAACTGTCGTGCCTCCTTAGCACACTTCCGTCATCGAGACTTAAACTGATGGCGATCATGTGCATAAGCCGGAGGATGTTAGTGTACACTCTTGTGCAAACTGCATCTGAGTAAGCAGCCTCCTCTAAAATGCTGTTTCTTATAGGACAATACGACGAGGAAAATGCAGAGCGATAAGCAGTTCAATTTCGAAAGATGTCGAGAGTTGTTGATGGATGTTCCAAGGTTGAACAATGGAAGAGTGACGCTTGTGAACAGTCCCGCGATAAGGAGCACAAAGAGACGCTGATGAAGGAGATCTCCCCACTTTGCTTTGGGCACATGTGGATACCGGGTTAGCGCTTGAAGGTTATCCGGCTGTATCCGAAACCGGGGTCATCATTGGCCAATCCTTCGATCTCTTGCTCTCTCCTGTGAACAACAAGACCTGTAACCGTCAAGAAAGGCACTTGATAGCCAGGAGGAAAGGCAGGCTTAGAAATGAGACAGCATGCCTGACTTGTTCTCATGTCATATTGATAGTACACAGCTTTATTCGTACATGGAGTGATGATGCATGCAACGGGCCGACAACTTGTAGACCCTTCCAGGTCTCTGTCTTCTCTGCCATCAGGGTTGCGTTTGGCCTTGCCAGGATGTCCAATGAGTCCTGCCCGGTGTAGAACAGCAGACTCGAGAGTGTCGTCCACCACGTTTGACCAACTCCTTATGTCTTCTGCGCGACGGCCTCAGGGTTCACTCTCAGCTCAATAACCAGAGTAGTGCCACCCATGCGGAGCAGAGGCCGCCCCAGGTGGACAACCTCCAGTCCGGGAACTGTCCGAGCTGCCTCTCGTACAATTGCCTCGATATCCCTATTCCACCAGCACCCGTGTTTGTTGAAGTGCTTCTCCGACGTCTGGTCGAGCCACCTGTTCAAGAAGTCGAAGTAGCCCCGTCCATGCTCAAGCAAGAATATCCGTCCCGTACCGGGCTGTACTGCAGAAGCCATATTGCTGAGGAGCTTGACGGGGTCTGATACACTGCACAGGCCAAACGACTGGAAGATCGTGTCATACTTCCCCGGGTCGGTGTCCGGAGGCGCGGCAGTCGTCGGCGCTGGTGGTGGTAGCGGCTGCTGAGCATCAGCAATGCACAGCCGAACACGGCTGTCCAAGACTTCGACGACAGTGCCGCGCTCCGGCATTGGCTCAGCCCGTATCCTCCTCAACAACATTTTCAGCCCCGGCACCGTATCTCTCAACCTCGTCCGCGCAACGCCCATCATGTCAGCCGAGATATCCACGCCGGTGTAGCTCAGCATCTCACCGTCAAACCGGCCCGGCAGCTTCGCCTTTTTGACCTCGACCTCCTCTCCTTTCGCCTTCATCGCCCGCTGAACCTTCCTGGCCCGCTTCTGCTCCCTTTTCTCCTTTTCCTTCCGCAACTTCTCCTTTTCTGCCTCCGCCTTCTCTCCCTGCAGGGGCATCACACCTTCCACAAGCTCAGTCCAGTCATAATACGGCAGGTTTCTGCCAGTGCCCACGGCGACCTCCAGAACCCGCCCTCGGGCCCACTTCCCCATCTCCTTCCTCAGCTTCTTGTAGCCGCCAATGAACTCGGGCACGTCCAGCTCGCGGTCAAAGGCCTCCGCAGACAGACGCCTCTCGTCACCTTTCGCCTGTTCTAACCCAGGCGGTCGGCCGGTGGGCATCAACGGCGTACCGTTGGGACCTGCAGTCGCGGGATTCGCGCACGCCCCAGCCGCACACGAGGGAGCGGGATTCTTCACCAGGGATGCGACCACGGAAGTGATGTAGAACCCGAGAGCCAGAGCTGCGAAGCCGGCACCCATGAAGGCCCATTTTCGCTGCTGGAAGATGGCGTCGACGGTGGCCTTCTCCCCGTTTGCTGGGGGTGGTTTCTGGCTCGGGCCGGGCGATTGCGCAGCTGGTTTTGACGTCCTGTAAATGAGGGAATTTGCATCTACAGCCGGCTTGGTGGGTGGCGCCGACCGAGGTAATGGATTCCGTGTTTTTGCAAATTGTTGTGATGAGAGGTGCAGTGTGCGTTTTGCTGTGCCAGATGATATCCAGGGGTTGATGCAGATGTTTTGGAGAGGCTTCAGGCCGCGGACGGGCCTGGTCAACCGAGCGACCATGGTAGGCAACTATCAATTATTATCGCATCTCAGGTTCATTTGGGTTCGTCCCGAGAGTGAACAGTGACCGGCTGCATGTGAAGATGGCGGTCTTGAATGTTCTAATGAGTTTCCGTTTTGAGGTTCAGGTTCATGTTCCCAAATTTGCTCCACAACAGTATAACCCTAACCCTGGATCTGCTTGCATTGGGTTCATGTTGGAAACTTAATGATTTCTCTGTGTTATTCTTACTTTCGACGTCTGACATTTTTATTCGCCCAAACAATCCGCCGGATCTGGTCACGATATCGCACGATTGTCAAGCGCCACAGCACCTTGCATCGACTATGGATCGGTGTCTATCAGCTTTGCTAGGCCTATCATTGTCGGCTAGGATGTTTGCCATGGCGACGGCACTGCAAATGGGCTGCCTCCTGTGGATTGGAGAAGATGGCGAGTCTGCAGCGCACCAACAAGTGGTGCAACCCGACCTCCATTTGGGCGCCCGGTCTGTGGCAAGGCCTTAGCATGCATCTGGAACAATATGAAGGGAGCTCGCAGACCTCCTCTTTTTCCGCCTCGGATTCCTTGTCCTTTTGATGAAGAGCTGTATCTGCCCACTCACAATTGGTACGCGGTGCTTATCATAGCTCCTACCTTTTCGAAGCCAGTTGTTCTCGTGCCTGGAAATGAGACTGCTCAGTCGGGATGACAGGAAGGACATCGCCCGAAATGGCGGGCTCTCCGCTTCAGCGGGGAGAGAAAGGCGCTTCGGAGGTCTTTTCAGACGTGTAGGGAAGAAATCCGAGCGACTACAGCATATCGAAGAGGTGGCCACGTCCTCTGCTACAGCCAGCTATCACACCAAAGACGGTCACGTTTCCCCTGGCGAACGCAATGCTATACCCGCTATCGAGCATCCGCTTCCAATCTCCGAAGACAGTTCGACACGACCGTCGCTCTGGGACCGTGCGTATGCCTCACTCAAAGGGGACCAGGCCGTGCTGCTAGAGAGATACGAAGAGCTGCTCAATAAGGAGCTACGGATGGCAAACCCCATAGGTACTTCACACGCCACCTAGAAGCTGTATACACGGCAGACACTTACAAGCGCAGCGCCAGATGCAGAGCCACCGAATGACGTTACGATCAACACCGACGGACTTTCCCGCCAAGCGAACCTGCAAACGATCATTAATCGGGGGCTTCTCCGCATGGAGAGCAAGACGAAATACATCATCGCCGGCCATGAGTTCGTGCCCAAGGAACAGGTAGCGAAGGCCGCGGAACTGGTGTTGTGGGCGAAGGGTTGGATTGGAGAGGCAGCCAAGACTTCCCCGGATGCCTCTGTCGCATGGGCTGGTGTTTGTCTCATCCTCCCCCTCCTTACCAATGCCAAGACTGCGGATGAAGCAAACCGGGACGGCTTTACATATGTCACCACTCGTATGCGGTACTACGCCCGCCTTGAGCCCCTGGTATCCGGGCTCGGCCAGGTTGATGGAATCAGCGACGACCTGCTGGCGGAGCTAAACAGCCATATCTGACGCTCTATCAACACATCATGGAGTTTCAGATCCGAAGCGTGTTGAGGTTTCACCGGAGCAGTTTCGGAGGCTATGTCCGGGATACGATCATACCGGACAACTGGAAGCAGATGAGACTCGACATTGAGAAGCTTGAGTCGACGGTTAATACCAATTTCTCGCAAATCAACGAGCTCGCCTCGACGCAGGAGCTTGCTGTGCTCGACAAGACGAGCAAAGAATCTCTCGACGCCATGCAACGTCTTCTGGCAGTTCCCGAACAGCAGCTTCGAGTCATTGAAGACCACCGGGATATCGCGCAAAAGCAGCTGGGAATTCAGGAAGACATGGTCAAGCAGCACCTGTCCGAACGACAGCAAAGGTGTCTCCAGGTATTCCGTCTGACCTCGACGGACAAGGATGTCACATATGAGTGGTATAAGGCGCGCGTCGAAGACCGAGTTCAAGACACCTGCCTCTGGTTCTTGAGGCACGACAAGTTCCAGCAATGGTTGGACCAAGAATCAGGGTCGTTGCTCGTCTCGGCAGACCCAGGTTGCGGCAAGTCGGTACTGTCCAAGTACCTAATTGACCACGCCCTACCACGGACAGCGACGATCTGTTATTTCTTCAAGGATGGCGATCAAAAGACAGTCCGCCAGGCCCTCTGTGCCATCCTCTACCAACTGTTCTCTCAGAGGCCGTTCCTGATCGATCATGCCATGGATAGATTCGGCGCGGATGGCGACGGCCTGCCGCGATCCACAACGTCTTTGTGGGCCATCTTCTGTGAAGCCGTGCGAGACCGCCGCGCAGGGCAAGTCATCGTTGTCCTGGATGCCCTAGACGAATGTGACGAGTCGGAGTTCAAGAATCTGATGTTCAGTATGAAGCATTACTTCGACTTTCGCAAGCCTGGTGCCGATAATCTCAGGTTCCTTCTCACAAGACGCCCATATGAGCAAATCGCGTCTAGCTTCGTCCATCTATCCGACGCATTTCCGCATTCGATCCGTATACCCGGAGAGGACGAGTCGGAGACCATTAGCCAGGAGATCAACCGTGTCATCGAATACCGCGTCGAGCAGCTGGCTGTGGAAAAAAGGATTCCGGAGCATGTGAAAGACGCCCTACTGCAACGATTGCTGTCGGTTCCACACCGGACTTACCTCTGGGTGCACCTTGTCTTCGACTACTTGAGGACAGAGGACTTTAAGAAGACACCTAAGGGAGTCCAGTCTGCTGTGGCAACGCTGCCGAAGACCGTGGAGCAGGCATACGAACGAATATCAAGCAGGTCTAAAGACCGCACCATGGTGCGGAAGGTCCTGAGCATCATCCTGGCCGCGACTCGGCCACTGTCTGTATCAGAGATGAACGTTGCCGTGAACATTGAAGAGACATCCCAGTCTCTCGATGACCTTGACCTCGAAGAGGAAGAAAACTTCAAGACCCGACTCAGGTCGTGGTGCGGGTTGTTCATCTCCATTTACAACAACAGGGTCTACCTTCTTCATTTGACCGCTCGAGAATTTCTGCTTGCCGATGGCTCGCAGGCAACGACACCGTCAGGGGTTCATTGGCGCGGCTCCATCGCTATCATATACACACATAGGCTTATGGCAGAGCTTTGCGTCCGCTACCTCGACCTTTTCAGGCCCCAGGATCTGGTTGCAACGTACTATGATGACGAGGCCAATATGAGGAACTACATGCTCAGCCACATGATCGACGACCCTCATGTCGCCAAGAGCTTCCTGTCTTATGCAACTGAGGCCTGGGCTGTGCATTTTCGCGAGGCCAACATTGCAGACAACGATGCAATAGTGCCTCTAGCTGCGAGACTCTGGGAACTGGACTGCACATGCTTTATAGCTTTTTCCAAACCATATTGGAGAAGTATATATGATTATAGTAATCCGTGGACAGTCCGGCGGCGTCCATCCGCGCTCACATTGCCCTCCTTTCTGGGACTGAATCCTCTGGTCAAGCACTTGATCAAGAAAGGTGCTGACATCGAAGAACGAGAAACATGTTTCTCCCACTCACCGCTGTCAATGGCGGCGTCTCAAGGACACCTGGGCACCGTATAGCTTCTGCTTAATGCAGGTGCCGAAGCCGACAGAATGAGTTTACGTGAGGCTGTTGTGAAGGGCGACAAAGCTATCGTACAATTGATGCTCGAGAATGGCGCCGAGCCTCGCGAAGTGCTAGACGACGCCGCCCAAGCGGGGCATGAGGATATTGTACGTCTGCTGCTTGACAATGGTGCTGACATAGAAGGATGGACTCCTCCCGATTCATTGTATGTTTTCAGGACTCCGCTAACGATTGCCGCCTGGATGGGACACACAACTATTGCGGAACTGCTGCTCGATAGAGGCGCCGATATAGAGGGCAATAAGGAGGAAAGACCGCTTCTATGGGCTGTTAAACACGAGCAAGAGGCCGCTGTACGACTTCTGCTCAAGAGAGGCGCCGACACACGGGCGGGGCCCGGGCATGGCTGGACACTTCTTCATTGGGCTGCGATATGTAATTCGGGTCCGGAGATAACACAGCTGCTGTTGGAAATGGGTCTCGAGGTCGACGCTAGAGACTCGGAGGGCCGCACGCCTCTGTTGTTCAATCCCAGCCCATCTGTGGCACGCCTCCTTGTCCAGAACGGAGCCGTTATCAAGACAGAAGATTCCCAGGGCCGGAACGCGGTATTCCACGCTGAAAGTGTGGAGACCATACATGTAATGGCTGAGATGGGCGTTGACCTGGATGCCAAAGATGATCATGGAGTTACAGCATTATCTCAGGCTGCGAGTGATGGGAACCTGAAACTGACGCAGGCTCTCATCGAGTGTGGCGCCTATCTGGGTCAGAGAAGCGCATTTGAGTGGGTGGAAGAAGCATTGGCAGTGGCAGCCGCTCACAGGAAGAGGGAAGAAGAAGCATTAGTAAGAGCAGCCGCTGACTGGAAGATGGAAGAAGACTACCGCGGGCGACAGGAATCCCTCACAAAATTGGTTACTACCCTTGCCTTGCCGGCTAATTGGCGAGTCCTTCTCTACCACGGTGTACACCATCAAAATCTGGCTGGAACTAGCACTCGAAGCAGCAGTGGTTATAGTCCCAGCCGATCTCACTCGTACGTCCGGGAGCCTCGGTGCAATACTGGGTGTAGGGGTGGATAGGAGTCGGTGAGGGTACACGCCTGGCAAGACAACGGAGTGGCTACAGTCGCGGCTTCAACCGTGCCCGTTACCACATAGTATGGCACGCTCTACTTTCATCAGAGTTAGAGGAAGCAGTTGCAGCTATGCCTCGTGCGAGAGTTGTGCCCTCAAAGTGAGACGGATACAGTCTTACGCCTAGGCTCGTATGTAGGTATGTAATATTGCTATCCAGGCTGCTTCCGGATGATACGCCGTATGGTATCCTAGTTCTGCTCACCACGTACGACTTACAGGTACCTAATGGTACGGTATCTAACCAGTCCGGATCCATTCTGCTGAAAGCGTATCTTGAACCACCTCGCCTAGCAATAGTTCGTCCCATCCTTGCGCGAGGAGAATACAATGTCCGATAGGCTCCTTTGGAGAGACCAGCTGCTGGTACCTTACTAAAGTTAGGCCCTATATGCCGGCTGGAGTGAGGCATCTGGAGACGTGGGTAAGTGGTTGCGCCTGATCCCCCATAGTTAGCTCAGATAATCGCGATCACCGGCTCGGTTGAGTATGGAAGTTCATTGTGACTCGAGAGTGACCGTTTGGTGTAAGTGTAAGCATCTTTAGAATTGCTGCTTTGAGACTTAGAAGATATGTCGGCATATGGGGATCAGATACCTACCAGGTAGATAGTCATCACAGTCTTGCGTTGACTGAGGCACAAGAGAGGTCGCCGTTTTGGTGGTGAACTTGGTTAAGGGGGGTTTTCTCTGATGTAAGCCTACCAAGAGTCCGAGGTGCCTACGGTGAGCCTCGCGGTGTCTGACCAATGAGAGTGGAGGCTCAGCCACAGCGCGCTAAAAACGGACCCCGAAATTCCCCAGTGTACCTTAGGTGTCTCGGCGGTTTAAGGTGGGACAACGTCCCTGGCGCCTGGTCTTCTTGTGTGTCAACGTCCCTTTTGACAACCCAACGCCTCACTCACTATCTGATCTGCCCATGCGACCGAGTCCACGCGCCTTGTACAGCCCTACCAGATTCATGTGCGTTTGACATGCTCTTGGAAGTTGGTTCCATCTGCTCTGTTTCTGACTCCCTCAGCCTCCTTCGAGGCCAACAGCAGGGTAGCCTGGTCGCATTGGGGACTGACCTCCGGATTGCTGTCTCCGCCTATCTAGGCTGTTGCTCACCGTCGCAAACTCAACTTCAACGTACCGCAATATTTAAGAAGCCCCCTCAGCTGCAGCAAGCGTTACCGCAATCTCTCAGCCAGCCTCTGGTGTCTGGTCCCTGGTCTCCGGTCACACCCTATCACTTACAGTTCGCTTGATGATTTGGACACTCTCTATGCTTCCCCGCGTTGTTGTGTCTCCGATACATCAACCGAGCCGCAAACGGCAAGACTCCTGGTACCAACCACAGCTTACCAACACATTCTGTCTTTGAGATTTACTAAGTGTGATTCACCATCGACTGGACCACTCCAACATCCGCCAGAGCAGGTGCTCTTACCCTTTCATTACAGTACCCCGACGACAGTGGACAACGAGACTCTCCAACTGGGAGTGAATCCCCGCCGGGTCCAACACTCACTCATGGGCGGGCTCTGCAGTATATATAGACCAGTCAGTCACCATGCCGGAATGGGTGCGCATGAGTTCCAGCACACTCCGACAAAGCTAGTCAACAACATTCAAGAACAAGACGCCTCACCACCAATCGCTGATACCATGCCTAGCTACGCGGACCAGAAGGCCAACAGCTATAACTTGGCGTCTGAGCTGGGTGAAATTAGCAAGAACCGACGAACGAAAGGGGCCCCCCCGAAAGGTACTGTCCTTGATGGTGCCAATCGGAACTTCGTGGATAAGGAGGACTATGCCCGCCAACGCGCAGAGATCAAGGCCCGGGAAGACGCTCTCTCCTGGGACTTCATTTGCAAGCGGGACGCTTCTGATCTCGAGCAAAAGGCAGATGAAACTCTCCAGGCACTCAGGATGTACGATGAGCAGCAGGTCTATGCTAAGACGAAAGAACAAGAGGGATACGGCGGGCAGAAGCATCCGCGCTTCATGGGAGACCACTTCCTCTACAACGTTGACCTGATCTCGGAGACCAAACTCTTTAAAGTTGCTGAGAGGATGCCTAAAGGCGCGCACCTTCATATCCATTTCAACGCCAATCTCCCTCCCGATTTTCTTATTGATATGGCGATGAATCAGGACCGCATGTTTATCACAAGCGACTTCCCTTTGGTCCCCTTTGTCCCTTCGGACCCTTCGGACCCTTTCGGCGAAGAAAAGGACCAACCCGGGTCTTTGGTCCCTGTCGACGAGAATAGGGTTCAGCGGCGGTCTTTGGTCCCTGTCGGCAACAATAAGGATCAGCCCTGGTATTACCACAACTTCAATCGGTCCAGGTTACGATTCTCCATTCTGTCGGAAGTAGACGAGGCGAAAGAGAAGAAGGGGCATAAGACGTGCAACATCTTTAGCTCTGACTATCCAGTCGCCGATGACACGGAGAAAACAGGAAGACCGCCAATGAGGTTCAAGGACTTCTGCGACCAATTCAGGGAGCATTACAAGAAGGGATGCGATGTCCGCAAGTGGCTGATCGACAAGTTGGTCTTCAACGAGGAAGAGGCCCACGGATGGCTTCAGACGCCAGAAGGCGCTTGGAAGCGTTTCAATGCACGCACACAGATGATGAAGGGTCTGTTCAACTACGAGACCGCTTACAGAAAGTATACTCGGAAGTGTCTTGAGGAATTTGTGAGGGACAAAATCCAATACGCTGAGATTCGGCCAACATTCATGGACGAGAACCATCTCTTGGACGAGTCCGGCGAAGTGTACAAGGGTCGTTACAGAAGCAAGCCTGCTGATCGGAAGGGTGATACGGAAAACGACAATTCGTTGGGGGTTGGTATCAAGGTCATTATGGACATCATCATCGAAGAATGCGAGGCTTTCCAGAGAACTCACAGGTACTTTACGGGGATCAAGGTCATCTACTGCACTCCTCGATCGTTTAACCACGACAAAATGAGAAAAGCCCTGAACGAGTGCTTCTTGCTCAAGAAGGACAAGAACTACGGTCCATGGATAGCTGGTAAGTTGCGAAACTTGTCTTGTATTCCCACCACGGCTGACGCAAAGCAGGCTTCGATCTTGTGGGCGAAGAGAGCAAAGGTTATCCCTTGAAAGAATTCATCCCGGAGCTACTTGATTTCAAAAAGAGGTGCCGCGCCTCCCATTTCGACATTCCGTTTCTTTTCCACTGCGGCGAGACTCTTGCTGTTGGCAATGACACCGATGGTAACCTCTACGATGCGCTCCTTCTAGGTGCCAAGCGCATCGGTCACGGCTTTGCCCTGCCGCGCCATCCGTACGTCATGGAACAGATGAAGAAGAACAACATCTGTCTTGAGCTATGTCCTATATCCAACGAGATCTTGGGTCTTACGCCCCGAGTCAATGGCCACGCTATGTACAGTCTGCTTGCCAACAACGTTCACTGCAGTGTCAATACGGACAATGGCACTCCCTTCAAGTTTGTCCCCCTGACGCACCATAACAATGTATTACTCCGGAATACTGACATGACTGCAGGTCAACACTATCTCATGACTTCTATCAAGTCTTCGCTGGGAAGGCGGACATGACTCTACACGGGTGGAAGCAACTTGCACTATGGAGCATCGAGCACTCATGCCTGGAAGATGATGAACGCGAAAAACTGCTCGCGAACTGGAATAAGCTCTGGGTCGATTTCTGCAACTGGATCGTACGTGACCACGGGCAGTTCGTCAAATGGGCTGAGGAGAAACGCGCACAGTCACGGGCCGGCATCTAACAACACCTTCTCTTCTTGCATCCTCTACTCTCTTGTGGAGGACGGATCCGTATCGCCTCGTATCAGTGGATCCTAGGGGTTATGCTATTATGAGGCATGGTTGGGAGGCTTGCAGGAGGAGGTCAGTAATGGACTGAATCAGAGGTGGCAGGCATTGGTAGGCGTTGGAAGGGTTTGGTTTGGCCCACGGCGAAGGCGTTGGCAAGTCGGTGATACTCGTCAGGCGTGCTAGGAGCACATTGTGGAGAAACCTTCATACAGCGAAACATGACATTACATTTCAACGTACTTCGTACGTGAGGTCACATAGTCGCTTGCCGCCTGGTTGTCTTGCCTCACGATGTGGCTTATAAGTCGGCAGTGTTGTTCATCTGCATAATGGCACGGGCCAATGGGTGTTCGATCTCGACTCGACCCCTGTCCAAGCTATCGATTTCCCTGCTCGATTTCCCGATCGGGTTGCTCAAGGCTCTCCGATTTCGAACCGCCAACTGAACTGTGAAGTGCTTTTCTGCGTCTTTTCACATTTTCTTGATTTTTTCATACTGCCCTTTTTCTGATATCACGACGATCATCTACAGCAGTTTTTGTAGCATTACTACAGTTGTTGAACGTTGCAACACTTCCACAATACCCCCATTCTCCACGCGTCACATCGTCCGCAATCCCCAAAACCAAGCGCCAGGGCAACGGACGCTCCCGCGCCAAAGCCCTCAACGCCGAGACGACGACCGGACAACCCTCCGGCACAAAACACAACCCGACCACCTCCCATCACCGACACCTAGCCTCCGGGCCCGCCTCCCCGACCGAGGGCCACCATGGCCTCCCCCTCGCCCTCCCCCTCGCCCGAATCCTCCAACCCCCTCTCCCAATGGTTCCCAACCGGCCAGAACGACTCCCCCGGCTGGCGCCTCGACGTCGTCACCCTCCTTGCCGTGATAGGCGAGTCCAGCGTGGCCGAGCACAGCCAGGCCATCACGGCGTCCTTCCTCTGCCTGCTGCCGCGCATCATCCCCGCGCCCCAGGCGCTCCTCAAGCCCTCGCGCCCGATGCGGCTGCCCGAGGTCAGGGCCAAGACGGCGGGCGTGTACAACGGCGTCGTGCTGGACTCTGTTGGGTTTTTCGCCGACATCCTGCACCCGCTGGACCAGCTCCACCCGTACGAGTTCAAGGTTTTGGAGATGACGCATACGGATTTGAATGAGGCGGGCGGGATGGTTGTTGTTGATGGGGAGAGGGCGGGGGAGGGAGGAGGGGGTTTGGGGGAGAGGGTTGGGAGGTTGTTTAGACGGACGAGAACGGGGGTGGGGATGGGGGAGGGTGGTGGGAGGAATAGAGGGCAGAGGAGGGGGAGTAGGATGACGCCTGGCCCGTTGCCGGATGTGGGTGATGGGAAGGATAAGGAGAAGGTTACAAAGACGGAGCAGGGTGGGGATAGTACGTTTGATGTTAATCGAGGGACGGACCCAGAGACGGGAGGTATAAAACCTGGTGTGGTGAGGAGGCGGGAGACGGTTAGCGAGAAGATGACCGACTATCTCGCCAACCCGACACTGGTGAATACGGCGCAGAGACCGGCAGTGCCGGCTACCCTGTACAGCCCTGTGCATGTGCTTTCTTTCCTGTCATTTCTATTGAGTCTTGCACTGGTGGGCACAGCGGTGTACTGGAAGGATGGTACGGCAATCGTGGCCGTCGGCGCGATCAGCGTGGCTAGCAGTGTGATCGGGTACGCGAGCTGGTGGCAGCCTATGCTCATGAACCGGAGCCACACAAACCAAGTACCGCGAGGCGACGTGGTGATCCGCACACGGGAGGGAGCCTTCGTGTTGATCCGGTGCACGGAGGAAGTGGCCAGGGAGCTGTACAGCGGCACGGAGGAGTGCATGTACTACGTCAGCGAGAAGAGCTACCCTGCCTACATGGGCATTGGGACGGTGCTGCTCATGATCTCCGTGGTGCTGCTGGGGAACTGCAACTGGAACTCGCAGGTGTTCATCGGTGCGAGCTACATCACGCTCAACGGGCTATACTGGGCTATGGGACTGCTGCCGCGGGAGAACTTTTGGGATATGAGCCGGTACAAGTGCGTCGACGTCACGCCGGAGGACGCGAAGAATGCTCATACCACGACAAACCCGGAAGACCAGCGCGAAGGCGCCAAGAGCTACACCAGGACGTTGTGGTACGCCATCCGTGAGACGGGAAAGACGGCGTGGGTGGAGAGGAGCGGCGCGGCGCCGGGCACGAAACAGTGGCGGGAGTGGCTGCGTGAGGCACACAGGGCGGCGAGGAAGAAGCAGAGGAACTGGCCCAGTGTGCAGAGGAAGGACGAGATTATGAAGAGCTCTCTTGCCGAGGACAGGGATGGTATTGACAGCGATGCGGAGACGGACGTGGAGGTTGTTGATATGGCCGAGCAGCATGCACCTTTGCTTGAGGTACAGCCGAGGACAATGTCAGGGAGACTGGACGCTTCTTCATTCTGAGATGGCGTATATTGGTTGGACGGTCGTACTGGCGTTTGGGAGGATACCCTTGATTTGCATTGGACGGGCATATACTGGCATGGACAACGGTAATGAGGATAGATGAGGTTGGGATATCTGGGCTAGCCTAGGGAAATGTAACATTCAGTTGAGTTTTGAACACTCCTCGACAGTACGGCTATGCCAGAGCCCGTGTGCCAGGTGAATGGCCGGTGATCCGGAGAAGGTATATGAACCAAAACATGTCCCTACTCTACCAGCTTACGAGCCACATGGGAAGTAATCGAACCTGCCGCAAACCGAAACACACTTGCCCTTCGGGGCCCTGGGGGCTTGATGCGCCCTCCACGCACTGGCTCGAAGCCGTTCAAAGCCAGCTGCCCGCCGTCCACCCAACTGCCTTGCCTCTCGCCAGAGGGCCGCCAAATTCCCACCTTCGCCAACAAGGTTCATATTCGAAGTAAACCTAAGGGCCGGATCCCCAAGACCGGGTTTCGTAGCCGGGCACCCTGAGGGCTTGCCTTGTGAGCTTTTGCTTCTGTTCGATTCCGGCACTGTACGCGTCTTTTTGAGTGTTCTTTTTCCACATCACAAGGAGGTGAGACGGCAGATGACCAGGATGAGCACTGGAGAACGGAAACAGAACTGACGTGAGTAGTTCTGGATGGATGAGTAATGGCATTTCCTTAAGGACGGAATGGCCTTAGTTGAACTCCGCTTCGCGAACCAAAACCGAAGCTCCGACAGGCGACTGCAGGTCGAAACAACAAGCAATTCCGCTCCCGGTATGTTGTCGCGGTGGTGACGTTCCATCAGCCATGCGGCTTATTCTCGCCCAGCCTTGCCGGCCCTTGCCGGGCAGGACAGTTTCACGACAGGTCTTGTGACAGCCTCATCGAACCAACAGGACGGCAGCAAAGAAGCAAGCATGAGTGAAACCGGGACAGCTTCTGGTCGCCCGCAACAAGCTGAAATGAGCCTCGAAGCCGTCAAGATCCGCAATGGTAGGAAAGAGAAACACACGGGTTCCGGAGATGCTTCGGCGGGGTGAGGCCGGCTTGAGATCCGGTCACCTGGCAGGCGAAACTCGGCCCGGGGACTGGGCTTGGCCGGCACTGGCAGCCAGTTTCGATGGTGGTCAAGCCAGGGCCGCCCTGGAATGGCTTTTGCTATTGCGACGGATGGCTCGGGAGTCGGATATTGAGAGTAAGCTCTGCCACACTGGTTCAGGACGAGCATCCAGGGCATCCAAACCCGACTTGTTGTTAGACGAAGGACTTGTTGTGTTCAACTCGAAAGGTCCTACGATCTGCGATCTGTCGTTGAAGACGGACAGGGAATAGACGACAAGGGCTGTACAACTTGCAGGGCTACCGTTACAGCGCCTGGTGACTCACATTCTCAATTGACGACGGATCAACTTCCGCTCTCCCAATTCACTCTTCCCATTCGCCGGCCCTGTCGCGATCCGACTTTGAAGGAGAGGCACAGTCTGGAGGGCAGATTGTTTGCGGACCGTTTGTACGAAGTACCACAGTACGAATATACTCCTCCGTTGCTCCACTGGTGGGAGATGAAAAGCTTTTGATGATCTTGACTGGGACACACTCCGTCTCTCTTGTCGTAACTCCGCGGTTTGCCGGAGCGCGAGAGCACACCTTGGCTGCAGAATGGCTGTACCACGCGAGCGGAGTGCAGAAGGGATGGTGGGTAAGGCCCTACGAATCCTCCGCGTGTCCTGTTGAAAGGACGCGGGATCGTATTGCGACGCTTCTCCCACCAAAAGGACAAGGCAGCGACTAGCACTTCGCTTGCGCGTTCGACTGGTGTCCAATGTCCAGTCGCAAGACTATTCCATGTCTTTCGACCAGTTTCATGGCAAGAAAGACACGATTCAATTGACGAGAAAGTCGGACGAAGGAGAGTTGCGTTTGACATTTCTGACATTTCTGCGCCTTTTGCAATTGCGGTCCGATCCCACGACTTCCTCATCCAGTTGACCGCAGCGCTCCAATCGCAGCCATTCAATCTCGCGAGCCCCTGCTCCACCGCTAGGTCAGAAACGGCTTAGTTAATCCTCGACCGAGAGCCCTGGCACCGCAGCTTGCTCCTATTGGCTCAATTCCGTCTTCAGGCAGGGGCAGTGCGCCAAGAGCTTCTCCACCTTTTGCGGCAGAATGGCAGGCCTGGCGTTCCGGCGTGCAAAACGCCCACTCAAATGCGGACTAGCGCCAGAAAGTGTGACTCACACGGCCAGTCCCCACAATTTGCAACCAACCATCAAACGGACGCGACCCAAGAAACTGGCTCGGCAAGATTATGTACCGTCCTATCGCGCAGATCATATACTAGCGCAGCTTTTAGCCGACTCATAATTGTTAGTGGTTAGGGAAAAACGCATGCTCTCCCCGCCAGATTTCAAACCAAGGGCAGGCCGATTGATGGCCTGGCGCACATGCCACTCCGCCTCGCGTTTGGCTCCTCGCTGCCTGAAAATTACAAAACCTCCGCTCCGCCCACCAAAATTCTCCCTCCTCTCTTCTTTTTTTCTCCAACCAAAACTTCACCACCAGAAACATACATCAGCATCGAGGACATAACCAAGATGCGCTAACTAACCCTTTCCCCGGTGAACCTGCTTCGGCAACATTTGACAAAATTCCATTTCCAATAAACAACAACATTCTCCCCTCTCAACCCCCCTCAGCTCTTCCTTCACAGGTAGATCTGAACTATAGCACTGTGCTTCCCAGCTCAAGCTCCAGTTCTCCGTCAACTCTCGCCATTTACGGCCTAGACTTCCCAGTCTTCACCACGGATTCCCAACAGTCAACATGGCTTCCCTCCAATTCCACCAGCCTGCCGGCACCACCCGCGCACCAACAACCTACGCATCAACAACAACCGGACAAGGACTTCATCCTGTTCGACGCGCCTCCCAACAGGCCAACAGCACAGCGCCTTCAACCTAGACGACTTGCCTCTCAATCTCCAGCCATCGGAGTTGTAACATCTCAGCATCAACATCAATTACAGCAGCACTATCCTAGCCAGCAGCAGCTCTCAGGCTCGCCATCGGTGCAGACTCAACAAGTTGACAACATCATCCGGGCTACAGGGCATCCAACGTCTTCCTTGGCTTACAACAACGCATCTCGGTTTAGCTCCCAGCAGAACCCCCACCAGTTCTACGCTTCATCTGCTCCATCTTCTACGGCTGCCTTGAACCAGGCACGCGCCGACACTCGTCCGCCTGTTCCCCTGTTCCCACAAAGCACAGGGAGCGTCCCGCAGAAGAACAAGATGTTCTCAGGTAATTCATCACTGTACTACTCAGCCTCTCCGCACCCAAGCTCACATCCACGCTCAGATCTGGAGGACTTCACCGCCTTTGGTGGCGCGGGCTACGACATGACTCGTAGTGCCTCCAACTCCACCAACATGGACACTGTTTCGCCCGTGGAGCTGCTTATGTCAGCTCCCGGCTCAACTGCGTTCACGAATCTTACTTCGCCTTCTATCTACACGCCAGAGCTCGACAGCTATGACGCGTCGCCGAGCTTCGCTGCTCTGGATTTCGACAGCAATCCGGACAACTGGGACTCGCTGTTCCCTGAAAGCGGCAACGCAGCACCGGCATACATTGCTGACCAGTCACCTGCCGTGGGTGACCTGGAACTGCGCACAACCGGCCAGCAGCAACGCAAGTCAAGCAGCAGCACCTCGCCCAAGAGCTCCCACCGCCACTCCGGCGCTGGGTCTCGCAAGCGTGAGCTGCCTGCCATCGTTGTCGAGGACCCTAGCGACACCGTGGCCGTCAAGCGAGCTCGCAACACTCTTGCTGCTCGTAAGTCACGGGAACGCAAGGCTCAGAAGATGGAGGAGTACGAGGCGGAGATCGATCGCCTGAAGCAGGAGCGTGATTTCTGGAAGGCCGAGGCCATCAAGAGGGGTGCGAGCGACATGTGAGAAGCAGACTCTCGCCGGTTTATGCAAAAAAGGTTTCGGTTTGGAATGACCAATCATCCCTCGTCCAATTTGGGCGGACGAGGAGGGGAAACTTACTATTCCTGTTCTTTCTCTCCCTTCCCATCTTAAGGGTCGGGTTTCGAGCTTTTCATTACTTCGTTCTTATTTGGACTCGTTATCAGTTACGGATGCTATCAGGGAATGGTCCTTGTTTCTTATTTTCCTAGGAGCGATTTCTATTGAAGAGCTTAAAGGTTTCGGTGATCTGTATTCAGACTATGTTACGAATGACCACAATCGAGAAAGCTATCAACTTGTCCACGCCCATCACGATCGTGAAATGAGTATGTGGCCTTCTGCAGGCCTTTGTAAGACGGCTTGACGTCTCCCCGGCCACACAGTCCCACGAAGGAACATGAATTCTTCCACTTCCCCAAAGCAACGTTTGTTAGCTTCCTTATCATCCTTCCTTGTCCCCATCAGATATCCCCTGTCTCTCCTAAAACAGGCCGCAGCCCGCCTTCCCGACGCATGTGTCGCTTCCCTACTGCAGAAATGCCCGTGCCTGTTCTCTGTCCCTTGGCCTCCAATACGGGAAAAGCGATTCAATTGCTGCCTTGCTTGTTTGTTGCGTTCTCTTTGTAACCAGCCAATGAAACACTGACTTGTTACACGGAACACATCGATCAGGCTTGTGGTCTTCTTCTTCCCGCGGCTGAGTTGTCCTGACTGCCACGGTCTGTAACAAGGTGAATTTGACAGTGCCTGTGCCTTAAAGACTGGCAATGTCTTTCTTGACTGACTGGAGAGATCATCCTGTGGTGTTTGTTTGTGTCCGGAAGCAATAGAGACGCCAGACTAGACTTCAGTTTTTAGATAGACTCTCGTAACACGTCTTGCCGCCTGGAGCTTCTGGCAGATTAACTGACTGGCTGTGATTCGACTTGCCTCGGGCTTTTTACCTCTGTAAATCCTCCCCCTGGCAAGGGTTGTGCTTGGGGCTCTATCGACTTCCAACGTAATGCAGCTAAGGACCGTAGATAGATACCTGCGATGTCAGCAGCCTTTTGTACCACGTTGATGCGACTCTTGCTTGCTTTTTGTTCGCAGTGGGATGGTCGGATATCCATCTGGCTCGATATTGGCTGGGGTTGTACTTTCCTGGCGCTGCTGATGAAGCAGGTTCTGGACTCCGTGAGACAGACCACTTCCACAGCTCAAGTCCAGAGACATCAGATCAGGTCAAGACAATCTCACATCCAAGGAGCCTCACGTTTTAGGTATACGTCGATACTTTCAAGTGTACACATCAAAATAGGTATGCAGTCCGCATCTTTTCATTCATCGAGCCCTTCCACTCCTCAGTCATCAAGACTCTATAACGCCCTAGAGACAGAGAGAGAGAAAAGTAAGAAAGGCTGGCCAACCAAGGTCATGTTTCCGCTCCCTTATGCAATTGAACAACTAGTAGAAGAAAGTTCCCTTTCCTTTCCTGCCCCCCATTTGCCCGGTTGCACTTTTGTTTCTTTTTTTCCAAACCGAAGGAAAAAAGGAAGCATGCTATTCATTCCTGTGGTACCAAAAGTGCTCCATCCATCCTGTTCCGATACCGACGCCTTGCCCAGTGTCTTTCTCATCCCGAGAAGTTGGGCAGGCAGGACAATCAGGTTGATGCAAAGTCCGGCTTCCCCTTTCATCCGTCCTTCCTATGCACACTTTGACGCCACATCTCCTTGTACCCGTGCTGAAACCGGTCTCATCCCCTATTCTGTTGCTCTTGGCTCCGTCCATCCATCTGCTCGCCCGACTGTTCGTCCGTCCGATGGAAGGCACCCGTATGCTACCACCAGAAGCTGAATGTCGATCTCAGAAGGAGGTGGCCAGAAGACGATAATAACAACTGAGACACCCGTAAGCCCCGATGAACACACAAGAGAATCCCAGTGGCGCACAAAAAAAAGGACACAACCGGAGCCCCGTGGAGAAGAGGCACAACTTTTTTGATGTATCCCTTGAACCTCCACCCTGTGTCCCAGAAGTACCAGAAAGTCCGAAACATGAGAGAGTCGTCATAAAAGGCGTCGTCTTCCACATAGACCCTCAAGGGAGGAGGAGAGGTCATTGACTGAGTCCCTGGCACCTAAGGTTCTCCTCTTCTCTCATCGTCTAGTCTTCTCGGCTTCTCCTCTCCCTCTAGCCAACTCGCTCCCGTCGCTTCGTCTTTCGTAAAATAGTCGACAAGGCCCCGGCCCTCAGGGTGCTGGCAGGAGGTACTCGTACATATACAGTGTGATTAGTTGGGTGTTGGTATTAGCCCTGCGTAAGTCGCAAGGAGGGAGGCTGGTATGTATATTGACGATGCCCGGCTCACTCAATGAGCTGGTCGGCGTGGGAAGTGCGAATCAGCTGACTGTCATCATCTGCATCCTGGGTGATTCGACCGATGTCATCGTCAGGACCGTGCTGGCGCTGTGGCTCTTCGGTAGGCGGCTTGGTGGACTAGACGGCGGTTCAGAGAAGACACGCGTAAAGGCCGGGCTGCCGTCGGCAAGCCGCGAAGGGCGCTCCCTCCGAGGAGTCCCTGCTGGGCTCTGTGTGAGCACGTCAGCTCGGCGGACAATATCGGAGAGGGAATCGCGAAGGTGGCTCGCCCGCTTGACGAGTTCTTGAAGGCTGTTGGTGTCGAAGAAGAGCTTTGACTGCGAGGGCTTGACCGGAGATCGACGCCTGACAGGTTCTGTGGCTCGTTGCTGCTGCATCGCCTCCATGACGATCGAAATCATTGCCGAGTCACGGTTTGAATTCCTTGACTGGTCCGGTGTCCGAGGTCGGTAAGGTGCATCAGTCTCCTCGGGCAATGGCCAGCTGTTTCCAAAGATGTCGTCCTCTGGAGAGAACACCGATCGGCGCCGTACTAGCTGGCGTTCCCGGACCACCGCGGTCTTAGACATTTCCGGTTCGTCGAGCACAATCGAGTTGTATGAGGGTTTGTGCTCCAAGCTGGCCGCATCGAATCCCTCGTCCAGAAATCGCTCGTCGATGAAAGCCGCATCGAATTCGTCGACCCGCTCCGTTGGCAGCGGAAGTTCGTCTTCTCCCTCATCATCATCCGGCGCAGCAAGCTCGATGATATTTTCAGCCTCCCTCCACTTCGCTGCGGATGAACCATCAATGATGTCGAGATCCTTTCCGTGGCGGCATAACCTCTTCAGATCGTTGACCAACAAGGACAACTCCCGGATCTGTCCTGAATGCACCTTGACAGTATTCTGAATTGCCTGGATCGAGGGCGGCACAACCATCGAAAAGCTCGTCGCCGAGTCCTTCCCTCCCACAGGGCTAGCAAGATCCTCGTCCAGATCGAAGTCGTCATCCCAATCCTCGCTGACGTTCTTCGTGCCCATGCCCCAAGTGCCAAATTTGGGGACGACTTTGGACGTCTCAGACGGATCCGGGACAACTGGTACACTTTGGCTGCGCACATGTGCCGCAACGGGCCCCTTGCGGTTAGCAGGTCGGCCTCCTCTCAAGTCCAGCTCTTGCTTGCCGTGCACTGTCTTGGGCCTGGGCGAATGTCCGTCGCATTCGAACTGTGAGATCGGCTCGCTCCAATCGAAGACGTTGCTCCGCGGCCGCTCGGATTGGGTGTCGGGATGGCGTTCGGCACTGCTGTTACCACTGATAGACGCTAGTGCATGTCGCAGGTTCGGACTTGCCCTGCGGGAGTTCAGCGAGCTTGTCGGTGGCGACAGGTGGTTGCTCAACGCATTCTCGTCATCTCTGGTCCAGTCATCGTCGTCATCGTCATCAAGCGACATCCGGGCAAAGTCGAAGTGCGCCATGGATATGTCGTGATCGAAACTTGAGTCGTTCTGCAGCGGTCGATCGCTCATCTCAGCGTCGACCTGAGCATGGCTGGCCCTAATTGGCGTCGATATGCTCTCATCCTCCTCCATTATATTAGTGTCGACATCCCATGACTGCCCGAGAATCTCTTGGATAGATAGCCTTTTCGTCCTGCTGTTGCCTGCCGTGCTGGGCGGCGACTCGTCAAACATGGACTCCAGCGGCGTCTCGACGGTGCGCAACCGCGTCGACGTCCCGGTGCGGAACGAGTCATACATAGTGTCGCTCCTTCCATCGGTGTCGTCGTCCTCGCCCGACGTAAAGAGATTCTCAAAGTCGGAACTAACGACGGTAGAGGCACGTTCACCGGATACCGCCCGGCTCTGAGGCATGGATAGCTGGATGTGCGGGCCTGTCGACACCGTGGCAGGCGCATGTGACGGCCGGCGAGAGCCCGACGACGATGACGCTGTTGTTAGTCCTACTCGTGAGACATCGATGTTGAAACTCGAGAGACGTGAGAGGGGTGGCAGTGGAGAAGAGGAGTTTCGCTTTCGGACCTTAGGGTGGTAATTGGATGCAGATTCGGGCTCCAATTGCTGGCGGGGCTGATGTGAGATAAATATTTGGTCCAACGCAACAGAAGCCTTGGGCTCTGGTTGGCTTGCGAAGGGGGACGTCGCTGTCGGGTCTGATACGTTCCGCTTGCCAGCCAATTTGGCTTCACTGGATCCTCGTTTCGTCCGGCGGATGCTGCCGGTTTTGGAGATCCAAGTGGTGGGTGAGGAGAAGTGCATTGATATTGACCGCCGCGGACGCTTGGTTGGGGTTTCATCCGCAGAACTGGGCGAGCCATCCTTAGCCTCAGGACTGTCGTCCGTCAACCTGTAATCGTCTGGTTCGTAGCCAGCGTCTTCAGGTCGTACTGCAGTGCCCGTTATTAAGGTGGATGCCCTGACGAGATATGCACGCGGTTTGCTCCCCAAAGGTAGTTGCACCCGCTTGTTTGGCCCTGGTGCAACACTCGAACTGTCGAAACTGCTCCGCCCGATTCTCTTAATAGTCCGCGCGTGGAAGAATGACGTCCAGCCGACGTTCTCTTCGGGAGTATCAGCGGCATCCACTTCCGCCGGGGGTACGATCTCCTTCGGCCGGAGTTGCTGATCAAGGGAGAACCTGGCTGCCTGAGGCGGACCGGAAAATCCGCCTTGGGCCTGGAACTGCTGCAGAGTAGCAGACCTTTGGTGACTTGTCGCTGGTCGTCGAAGAGACGGCATTTGTGATCTGGAACCCCGCCTCGAGACAGTCGCTGTGCCGTTGCTCTGGTTCGGTGTCGTTCCCCGCTTAACCAGTTTATTAGGCGGCAGCTGGGGGATTGCAGAGCCGTCGGAGGCTAGTATGGGAGCACCGGAGCCGTGGGAGAAAAGAGACGGCGCATCCGGACCTATGCTCGACCTCTCACTTCCATGCTGTGAGAGGGGGCGGATTGAAGACAGCCGCTTCATCCATGACCCATTTGAAGATATTGAATCCCTAGCATTCTCCGCAATTGGTCGTGTCGTCAGGTCATTTTGCCTCATGAATGACTGCCTGCGGCTGGTAGTCTTTGGGGGCGTAAGCTGGCTATTGGACGGCCGTTGACGTGCGAAGTTAGGCGCATGTGAAAAGAGAGGACTCGGTAATGGCTGGTCGAGATGCCGTGGCGGGTTGCTGTACGGAACTCCTCCGGTCGGGCCGTCGAAGCCTGCGGAACTGGGCGGCCTGAACGAGGAAGGGAGACGCAAGCTGCCATATTCGGAGGTCAATTTCCGCTTGTTTGACTCTGGTCGACGTTCGTGTGGTCCTCCGGGTTGGGCGAAGGCCAAGCCGACGGTTGCGGTGGCCACGATCGTACCGGTTCCTACGAGCTGCATTTGTATCTTTGGTCAGCTGCGGATCAGAGATGAGACCGGGATGTACGGTGCTTTTGGTCATTGGTCCTGCGTGCCAGACAACAAGGACGGAGTCGTCGGTCTCGTCTCCAATGGCCAACTTCTTTGTGCGTGTCGCCGTTTTGCAAGAGGTAGAATCAACTTACACTCGGTACGGCCTCCATATCGGCAGCTTGCTATAGGCTAGAAGCTGCCTTTGACAATAAGGAGGCAAGAGGTGACTCGTGGTTTGTAGAGGGCGAGGTTCGCATCGTCAGGCCATCAGAGGTGGATCGAGTCGAAGCTGAAGGACCATGAAGATGAATGTTGTTTGTTTACAGTCCAGCCGCAGAGCTGAGAGAGAGCCGATGTTGCTCTTCCCAACACAGGACGAAAGGACAGTCAATCGCGCGGGTGAGGTCGAATGTAGTGAGTGTTGTGAATGCGGTAGACGGTAGACAGTCAGGTCCAGAGTGACCTCAGCTACGGGTTGTCCAGTGTCGATCGAGACGTCGTCGTGAATATCGGTGGACGCGATTGGCAGTTGGCGGTTGGCACTCTGAGAAATTGGCTTCGGTTAGCGGCAGGATTCGCAGAAGAAATCACGGAGAAACACCAAAGTCCATGCCTTTGACGGCTTGGAAAACAGTCCAGAGACCAGACCAGCAGAAGAAAAGGCCCCGAGAGCGAGACAAGAAGTGGAAATCGAAGAAGCCGGAATGCCAACCAGGACCCAAGATGGACAATGTAAAATGAAGGAGAGGAAAGTACGTACCGAATGGTCGAGAACGAGACAGAGAGGCCCTTGTCTCCGCAGCAGCGAGATGGATGTCGAATAATGAGATGCAAAAGCAAAACAAACCAATGCAAAAACACAAGCATAAAAGAATAATACAGACCCTTCAACCTGAACTGCAACAGCGTGCAATGAGCAACACAAAGACTCAAGTTGCAGAGCTCCTTGTCCGGTAAGGTTAAAAAAAAGAGGGGAGAAATGAAAGTCTCGGGACGACTCGTCACTCGTGTATCCAGAGTGCTGCCAGTGAGAAGGGCCAAGAGCAGGCTTGTGGTTTGTTCCTTGGTTGTTTTGGCGTGTACAGTGTATTGTGTTGTACTGATTAATTGTTACAGCACGGTTTGTTGACAAAAACAGGTACGTACCGCTGCCGGTGAACGCGGGTGAAGACACGCTAAGCCTGAAGTGCGCTAACAAGTCCGGCTAAGTCCACTAGGAATATCTGGGGCCATTGGGTAACGATCAAGGTCAAGGCGAGCTGACACTGACATTGGCACGTTTATTAGCACCACAAATACAGTTCACGCTAATGTGCGGCACGGAGGGCATGATTGCTCTTTCTGTTGTGTTTTGCAGCAAAACTCGCAATCTTCTGTCTTCACAAAGTCAATCGACACACACAGTGTGGCTCATGGCCCATTTTAACATTTTATACGTGCAGCATTGGCGGTGCCTGACCTTGATTTTCCCTCAAGCCTCCATCTGGCGTGCTCCTTCCAAAACCTGACTGATGATATATCATACGCCATCTGGCACTTGGCCATGACTGATGAGATGGCAGTGGCAGGGACATTGACAGTGACAGTCGAGAGACTCTCTGTTCTGGCCGAGTCTTGACACTCTCAAGTCTGCACTTACAACGGCCTGGAAGTTGCACAATACGGACGAGGTAGCAAATGCATATTACCCAAGTGCTACAGCGTCGATGAGCAGCTCTCCTTATTCCAGGACCTCTGTGGTGCATCCACACACCACAGCTCCAAACTATTGTACGGACTGAGTCCGACCTGTGCAGTCCACAGACACGAACACACACGTTCTCCATTGATCGACGTTCCAAAGCACGTTCTCGTTCTCAATACGCCATCGAAGCTTTCTAGGCTACTCACGAGCCTTTCCTGTTCAAGGCATCCGGGGTCCATAAATTATTTTCACTTCCATTTCCATTTCCTTTCGTTTCCTATCTGAAGGTACTTGACTTCCAGGTTCTGAGGATCGATCTCACCCGACATCTTAGCGTGGATGAGCTGAGACCTATCATCTGCCTCGACCACCTCGAAACCCCTGAAAACGCAATCAATAACGTGCCATAAAGTCGCCATCACTGCCCCGTCAGGTCCTGTATCTGAAGGGATCTTGCGAACAATAGGGCAGGGATCACTACCTCACTCCCAGCACAGCAAAAGATGCCGGAGATTCAACACCCCTTCGAGCTGCCGGGAGTATGCTTGGTTGAGATGTGGCAACACACACAATTTCTCTCCATCCGGAACCGAATCATTGATTCCTTCGACGCATGGCTCTTTTCACCTTCCATGACAGGAGAACCAGTGCGAGCCACTGTCTGCCCTACCACAGTACACTGACAACGTTTTTCCCCTCTCGGAGAGCCAACCGGCTCACCAACTCATGCGGCATAACCTCACGACAACAGACACATGCTGCTGTTGGTCTCGGCAGCCCCATACGTATGTAGCTTTCATAACTCTCCGATGCTGCTGATGCCGTGTAAGCCCTATGCAGCTTATTCTCGGGTTCCGGCTGCCTCAGCTCAGGAGACGGATTCGCTCTACGGATCCCGCCGGCAACAGCTGAACAGAGAGAGACTGCCTGGCAGTGTCGTGTCTGTCTCTCGACTCTGGCCTTGGAAGTCTTGCCGACGAAGAAACCACCCAGAGCCGCCTAGATATGCTGGGCCCATACCCTTAACGTCTGGCTCAGTCGTTCTTCCCGGTAGGACGCGAAATTTTTCTTCAACTCTCATTACTTCGAAACCGGTTCTCCGTCGAGTCAGCAATTGCAACTTTTTTTTCTCTCATCACAGTGTCCGATTAGGGGGCCAAGAGCACGGCCTGTTACGAAGCCACTTATATCACAGCAAGCATATGTATAACACCGCAACCCCAAAATTCTCGAGCCGATATTGCACTCCGGACTGACCTGCTTGTATTGAGCCGTACGAGAAACCGGACGTACGGTTGCTATCCGTGGGCTTGTGCGACTCTCTTCACTGTTGGTTTGGACGTTCGGGATCTCTCGAATGGAGATCCGGGCGTCAAGACATTCAGTCGCCAACAGCTTCCATGTTGGCCTCAGTCATATTCACTCCAGCTCTTGAATGATATACCGCACGTCAAAACGTCTATACATCGTCGCTACCCAGGAATGCTCGATGTTTCGATATTTCTCGGTACCGGGTCTCCATCCAGGCCCCATCCGACCTTAGCATTCGCTTGTTCCTGCTTCTGCCGCACCTCGCATCATGCATCAAGGCTGCTGCTGCTGGGTGTGCCCGATCGAATGGTGTCCTCACATCGGCAGGGGTCTCTTTGTGCTGTCTGCTGGAAAGGCAAAATCCAATCGATCGGATTCTTTGGATGAGAGACGGACCACAACACGACCCGGTGCGTTAGGTTGTGGCCGACATTGCAGGGCCCCGGTCGCGGTCGTGTGTTGACAGACAACATCATTAGACAGCATTGAGTGCTGTCTGTGACAAGTTTGCCTTGGACAACACCTCACTACTGTCGTGGTACTGTCGACCGTGTCAGACGTCGGACTTATCGTGTCTATCAGCCCGTCACGGCAGTACAATCCAGACCTTCCAACTCTACGCAATAGACTACATGATTGCGTTCCGGGTCAAGAAAACACTGATACCGCAATTCGGCAACTGGAGCACTGAGCATCTCGTCAACATGAGGAACTCGCACCGTCAGTTGAGCCGACCACTTGGGTCTCAACACCAGCTCTCCCAAGCCGCAACATACTATATCTGCCCCGCGGCCGTCCCCACGCTGTCTCTTCCCGTCCGTTGAAAAGCTCCCTCGCTTCCAGGCTATTCTGTGCCTCCTCTCTGGACGCCACGGTATCCCCCTCCCTGCACCTGGCCGCTGTGAGCGGAAGTCTGCTGATCGGCACAAGCCGCAGTCTATAATACCCTTTGTCAGTCTCCGTCGCACAAGCCGCCTATTTATTGTCCGCCCTCTCCACCGTTGAGCGGCGCCTCCCCAAACGTATTCCGCCTTCGCGAAGCCTTCTGAAGTAGGCAGAATGCCGGAGTGAAAGACGGGAAACGACGGTGCACCTTGCCGTCATCGGGTGGAATGTGGACTTGTCCTGGCCGCCACTTCTCTCTGTCTCCCCTGGTTGACATCAGGGCAGCTACCTAAAAGCTCCTGGCGATACGAAGCACCTGTACTCTGGTTCCGCCGTCGTCACTAACACAAGTCTATCTCTCTTGTCTCGGCCTGGACATCGCACATAGTATCTGAACACTAACGAACGACAAAAATGTTTCGTCCGACACACAAGCACAACACAGCTGCGTCATGAGGGATGGGTTCCCCCTTTGATGGGCGGTTCTTGACGAGGCTTCGAGAAACAAACTTCAGATCGTCATGTCTCTGCCACTTTGTCATACCGGGGACGGTGACACATGGCCCGTTCCGTGTGGTACGAGATATAAACACCCCCTATACTACGTACCCCCTCTGGTGCGTCCACGGCAACAAGGGGAAGGTAGGTCGAGCTCGTGAGCCGAACATCGGACTCTTGCGGACGTGGGACGACGCGAGGGGGAAGAGCAGACTGCCTTTTGAAGCAAAAGTGATTGCCTCTCCGCCGGCTGATGTGAAGCTCTCGGTAGAGGTAGGTCTGTCGTGTCGATATGAGGCCAAAGCGAAATCGGTTGACGTCAACCCGTTTTGTTCCAGAAACCGCGGCTTGATATAGGGGTCCAAACAGTTACCGCACACTGTAGAGTACCCAGCTCAAATGACCTCAGAATTACCCCTGAATTCTTTGTCCCCTACCTAGATCCCGTCTTCAACAAGAGGGTGCCTGAATGCCCTGCCTTGGCCGGCACTCACATTCAACATCTTGTTGTTTCCGGCTTACATAGACAGACCGGGGTACAGGAACCAAGCGCTTCAACAGGGAGCAACCTGTCAAGAAAGCCACCACGAGAGTCTAGTCGCCAGACTTCGGAATCCCCTCCTTCCTTCGTAGCCAGGAACACCAGCAGATAACCTGAGCTCAAACCCCGCCTCCCCTGTGACTGCACACGCGGCATCACCACCCAGCACTGCCCATCCCTGTGGCCGGTTGTTGCCGTAAATGCCTCTCTGTTTGAGGATTATCACCGGTGGAGAAAAGCACATCAATACGGCTTGGCGGCATCAATGGTTCGAATTCGAGCAAAGCTCAGGACCGGTTCATAAAGGATCTACTGTGCACAGTACGTCCTTGCCAGATACCACCACGGCAGTATGGCACCCCGGCATGAGACCACACCCACATCCAGACTCAAAGGGAGTGGCACTTTCACATGGCTGGAAATAGCCCCGAGGGGCCGGGACCCAGCTTATACTTTCCACTAGTCTTGCCAAGTTCGATGCACACCTTCCCAGTTCAACTGGAGTCTAGTGATGCGGGAGAAAAGCCTCTTCGGTTTTTACTGTGTACAGCCCCCCCAGTGCCCCCCTCTTGGATGCCGTATTGGGCATGAAAGACGAGGGGCGGCAGAGTCTGAAGCGGAGGGGCCGTTGGAGGATGACGATGGCAGGGCCAGAGCTTCAGCTTCCCCAATTTTGCCTGCCTGTCAAGATAATTCTTTCCACGGGGCAGCCAGCCCATTGAGACGAGGAAAGCTCAGTGCCCAGGCCGGTGATATCAGCATGACTGCCTCTTCTAAAGAGCATGGTCGATTGCTTCCTGCAAAGTTCCCGCCGACGCCCGTCACGGGGCTGAGGTGCTTGCTGCCTGCCTGGTGCCGTCCGTTCCCCTGTTTCTCATTCTCAGCTTTCCTGCTAACAAAAGGACCCTGTCGAAACCACTGGCGACGTGCAGACCGCGGGAGGAATACGATACGCTCGCTCATCTTGGATTTGATGCCCTGCACCTCGCACTCAAGGTCAGGTTGATCCCCGGACTGATCTCCAATGCATGTGGAAAGCTTCGAAGCCCGGTCCAGACAAGTCTCGGTCCGCGACTGGCCAGTCGGCACCGGCGTACCATCAGAGCAATGTAACGACGCGCTCTCATTGGTCCTGCATTCGCGAAACACGTCTTTTCTGGAAACCTTCCGAGTCGCGTCAAAGGCCCATCGCGTCACTTCGGCCCCCCCTGTTGCTCAGTGACGCGGATCCACACGCCACATTTGCATTCAAGCAGACGGAAGCAGGGGATCTTTGCAGTGCGGTGCTGACATGCATAACGCCTTGCGAGGGAAGACGTCGGCGACGAGATGTGATTCGGATGTTCCTTTGCATACGTTTCAGATATTGCCTGGCTGCGGCAGAGAGTGCCTGTGATAAGTTTGGGAGCCGTCATTCTGTCGTGTCTTCTTCTCGCGACAGGGCTGTTGCAGCCGTGTTATTCGTACTTGACGAACCGCTGTGCTATGTACCATAGCCAGTCAAGTGCAAATAAGTGCTCGACCGTCAGCAGTCTGTCATCCTTCCTTGCAAGTTACAAGCGCCGATGTTAGCCTCGTGTACCTTCGGTCTTCAATGTCGTGCTTCGATTGATGAAATGTGAGAATTGAGAGAGATTGGTGAATGTTGAGCCCAGATTCAAAAGCTCGCGATAAGACCAATCACAAAACGCGGGGTTAGAAAGGCACGGACGATTGACCGGATGTGCCCCGCCCCAGCCGGCGGCGGAGAGTTCCGTCCGCCGATGGAATTTTCCAACTTCATGTGTGGCGGCGATAGCATCAGTTTCGGGCTGAAGATAGGCTTGAAAGTTGAAACACACTACCGACTCGAAGAAGTAGCACATTTCTCGCCAGGACTACGAAGGAGTTGATCACACTACACGAAGCTACTACCCAAACCCCCTAGATCCTTGTAGCACTGCACAGTGCTGCCACATCGCCAGCATGGATACCGAAATCAAGACGCTGATCCCGAACATCGACCCCGTTGTCTCGGAGTACTCAGTCGGCTACCTGACGCACGCCTCGACCGCCTTCACCGGAGATGACGAGACCTCTGGAGAGTCGCCTCTCGCTGAGGCCGCATCAGCAGTCACCGACATCCTCGTCTCCGCCTCAGGCGATGCCTCCGTGCAAGACCAGATCCGGCAACTGGTAGAGAAATGGGTCGACAGGTACATGGCTGCCAACGGCGGCAGCGCCGAGAGGAGGGCCCCGGTGATCAGGCGGCTGGACCAAACCATTCAGGTCAGCTCCCAGAGGAACATGTCGTCCACCCTCGCCGTCGCGACGACGGGCGGTGTAGATCTCGAGCAGGCCAACGCAAGGAAGGTTGAGTCCAAGGTCGACAAGAAGAAGCTGGAGAAGGCCGAAAGGAAGATTGCCGCCAAGCAGAGCAAGAAGACGTTCAAGACTGTCGAGTACGAGGCGTCCAGGTTGTTGAACCAGGTCGACGAGAGTCAGTCGTACGAGGACTTCTACATGGCTGTCAATCCGCTGCAGTTGGGCCAAGGCGCTGGCGGCAAGAGCAAGGATATCAAGATCGACAACACGGACGTATCCATCGGAGGTCTCAGGATTCTGCAGGACACCACGCTCACGCTTTCGTACGGCCACCGGTACGGTCTCGTCGGTCACAACGGTGTGGGTAAATCGACGCTTCTCCGGGCCCTCGCGCGCAGAGAGGTGCCCATCCCGCAGCACATATCCATTCTCCATGTGGAACAAGAGATTACCGGCGACGACACACCCGCACTGCAGGCTGTCCTGGACGCCGACGTGTGGCGCAAGGTCCTGATCAAGGAAGAGAAGGAGCTCCAACAAAAGCTCAAGGACATCGAGGAGCAGAGGAAATCCCTAGCAGACACCTCCACCGATGCCGCAAAGCTCGACAAAGACCGCGACGCACTGGATACCAGGCTCGGCGACGTCCAGGGCAAGCTTGCCGAGATGGATTCCGACAAGGCCGAGCCCAGGGCTGCTAGCATCCTGGCTGGTCTCGGTTTCTCGCCGGAACGCCAGCAATTTGCCACCAAGACATTCTCCGGAGGTTGGCGTATGCGTCTGGCTCTTGCCAGAGCGTTGTTCTGCGAGCCTGATCTCCTGTTGCTCGACGAGCCGTCTAACATGTTGGACGTCCCCTCTATCACCTTCTTATCAAATTATCTGCAAGGCTACCCCAGCACTGTCCTGGTCGTGTCTCACGACAGAGCGTTCCTCAACGAAATCGCCACAGACATCATCCACCAACACTCGCAGCGCCTCGACTACTACAGAGGCGCCAACTTCGATGCCTTCTACGCCACCAGAGAGGAGCGGAAGAAGACTGCGAAGCGCGAGTACGAGAACCAGATGGCCGTGCGGGCGCATCTGCAAGCCTTCATCGACAAGTTCCGCTACAACGCCGCCAAGTCGTCCGAAGCACAGTCCCGCATCAAGAAGCTGGAGAAGATGCCCGTGCTCGAGCCCCCAGAGGCAGAGTACAGCGTCAAGTTCAAGTTCCCCGACGTGGAGAAGCTGTCGCCGCCCATCGTGCAGATGACGGACGTCACCTTCGGCTACACCAAGGACAACATCCTCCTCCGCAACGTCGACCTCGACGTCCAGCTCGACTCGCGCATCGGTATCGTCGGCCCCAACGGAGCGGGTAAGACGACGGTGCTGAGGCTGCTCATCGGCAAGCTCACCCCCACCTCAGGCCTGATCAGCCAGAACCCGCGTCTGCGCGTGGGCTTCTTCGCGCAGCACCACGTCGACGCACTCGACCTCAACACCAGCGCCGTCAGCTTCATGGCGAAGGAATACCCAGGCAAGACGGACGAGGAATACCGCCGGCAGCTGGGCGCGTTCGGCATCACCGGCACCACGGGCCTGCAGAAGATGGAGTTCCTGTCCGGTGGTCAGAAGTCCCGTGTGGCGTTCGCGTGCCTGGCTCTGACGAACCCGCATATCCTGGTGCTCGACGAGCCGTCTAACCATCTTGATATCGAGGCTATGGACGCGCTGGCGGATGCGCTGAACGAGTTCCAGGGCGGCGTGCTGATGGTTTCTCACGACGTGACGATGTTGCAGAATGTATGCAAGTCGTTGTGGGTGTGTGATAACGGCACGGTGGAGAAGTTCCCTGGCGATGTCCAGGCGTACAAGAAGAGGATTGCTGCTCAGGCCGACGCTGCGGGTGTGGTGAAGGCGCATTAAGTCTTGAGTGGTCAGGGGCTGTAGATAGTGAAGAATGAAGAATGTAAATATTTGGAAAGCGGTTGCATCAATCATACCTACCTCATCTGTGATCCCACATGCCCCGAACATTGAAGTAAGGCCGTATCTCGCTTTAAGTTGTTGCCTGCTGTTGCAGTCTGCTGCACTCAGTGAAGCCATCACTAACAAGTCAGGTGACCTGTCAACAAAATGGACCCCGCCAGCATTTTGCAGGGCGGAAGGTGTTGCCGTTGGCCAATGCTTTCCGCGCTAGAAGTAAACAAGCCAAGCGCGTCAGGGGTTCGCAAAGCAGGGTCCCACTTACCCCACCTGCAGCTGTCCCTTTGGATAGGTGGTGCCTGGCCTGTTCAACCGCGGACCGCAGGCCACTCAAGCCACTCCAATCAAGCGGTGAAGGACGTCCCTCGCTTCATTTCTCCTCCCGAAAATCAACAAAATCTCCCTCTCCCATCTCTTTGCAACCTAATCCACACCCTGACAAGCAGCATCACCCGGTTTCGCAACCAAACCTCGACCTCGCTATTTTTCACATCAGCAAGCCTTTTCTGCGAAGCTTCGAACTATCTTCAAGATGCGTGAGATCGTAAGTATCTTGTCCTGATTTCTTCCCAACGTGCGACGCGTCCCCGAACGACCCCTGATCTGCCCCACCATCACAATATCTGGGGGTTCGGGCGGCCACAACGACGACCTTGAGATGGAAACGAGCTGTCTTTTGGGCCTCTCTTGTTGAAAGTATCGGGCTGACCATCATCTTCTCTACAGGTCCATCTTCAGACCGGTCAATGCGTAAGTGATTATCTGCTCTATCGTGCTTGGTGATGATGGCGCTAACGTGTCTGCTCAGGGTAACCAAATCGGTGCTGCCTTCTGGTGCGTTTGCCTCCAGCTTTCCAACCCGACGTCGACAACCATGTTCGGAGCGATATTCTGACCATCATAATAACAGGCAAACGATTTCCGGCGAGCACGGCCTCGATAGCAACGGCGTGTATGGATATCCCCGACCTTGACCATCGAGACAGAAGCTCACCGCTCCTTAGGTACAATGGAACTTCCGAGCTCCAGCTCGAGCGCATGAGCGTCTACTTCAACGAGGTAAGCTCTTCCAAACATTGCAATCACCTCTGTTTGCTCGTTTGATCTATTGCAGTTTGCTGACGAATCGTCCAAATTCTAGGCTTCAGGCAACAAGTATGTTCCCCGCGCTGTCCTCGTCGATCTCGAACCGGGTACCATGGACGCTGTCCGCGCCGGTCCCTTCGGCCAGCTCTTCCGTCCCGACAACTTCGTCTTCGGCCAGTCGGGTGCCGGCAACAACTGGGCCAAGGGCCATTACACTGAGGGTGCCGAGCTTGTCGATCAGGTCCTCGATGTCGTCCGTCGCGAGGCCGAGGGCTGCGACTGCCTCCAGGGCTTCCAGATCACCCACTCCCTCGGTGGTGGTACCGGTGCCGGTATGGGAACTCTCCTCATCTCCAAGATTCGCGAGGAGTTCCCCGACCGCATGATGGCTACCTTCTCCGTCGTGCCCTCCCCCAAGGTCTCGGACACCGTCGTCGAGCCCTACAACGCCACCCTCTCGGTCCATCAGCTGGTCGAGAACTCTGACGAGACCTTCTGCATTGACAACGAGGCTCTCTACGACATCTGCATGCGGACCCTCAAGCTGTCCAACCCCTCGTACGGCGATCTCAACCACCTGGTCTCGGCCGTCATGTCCGGCGTCACCACATGCCTGCGTTTCCCCGGTCAGCTCAACTCTGATCTCCGCAAGCTTGCCGTCAACATGGTTCCCTTCCCTCGTCTGCATTTCTTCATGGTCGGCTTCGCTCCCCTGACCAGCCGCGGTGCTTACTCTTTCCGCGCCGTCACCGTTCCCGAGCTCACCCAGCAGATGTTCGACCCCAAGAACATGATGGCTGCCTCCGACTTCCGCAACGGTCGCTACCTGACTTGCTCTGCCATCTTGTAAGTTCCTCATACCTCCCCACCCCCGATATCATCCTGCTAACATGAATCTTTTCAGCCGTGGCAAGGTCTCCATGAAGGAGGTCGAGGACCAGATGCGCAACGTCCAGAACAAGAACTCGTCTTACTTCGTCGAGTGGATCCCCAACAACGTGCAGACCGCTCTTTGCTCCATCCCCCCCCGCGGCCTTAAGATGTCCTCCACCTTCGTCGGTAACTCGACCGCCATCCAGGAGCTGTTCAAGCGTATCGGCGAGCAGTTCACCGCCATGTTCAGGCGCAAGGCTTTCTTGCATTGGTACACTGGTGAGGGTATGGACGAGATGGAGTTCACTGAGGCCGAGTCCAACATGAACGATCTCGTCTCGGAGTACCAGCAGTACCAGGATGCTGGTGTTGACGAGGAGGAGGAGGAGTACGAGGAGGAGGTCCCCCAGGAGGGTGAGGAGTAAGCGACTCGCCAGCCGTCTCAGTCTCGTGTGGCGTGGAGGCTGCGGTTGCTTCGGGCCTTGTGCGGTTCTTCTGAGGGCTAAACGCCTTGTCTGTGGTGGTTGTCTTCGTTTTTCTTAACAGTATGGCGATGGTGGTGTTGGAGTACAATCAAGTTTGGGACGCACTGCACGTCGTACCTCTGAAAGGCTCTTCTCTTTTGAACTTCATGGAACTCCTGCGCGGGTTTAGGACGAAGAGCATAATGTTTGCAGAGATACCTGTCACTGTAGGAGCTCCGTTATTGCGTATACAGAAATAAATGCGTTGCATTATATTGCCTTAACCACATTGTCATGGCATATCGCCGCGCGGGCTGTTCACCTGCCATACTTGATATAAAACTCTGATAACCCCGACGAGACTGAAAGCCAAACTTTTCTCCTGATACAGGCAACCCAAGAACCAGACCCTCGCACGGGTCATGCTTCAACCCCGAACATCTGCAAAGTGTGACAGCTTTTTCCTCCCTGCCTACCTGTTCTTTCTCTCATGTGTCATACCATCCATGCCTCCCTCTCTCTCACCCTAAAATGGGCCTCTCCCCCTTCTCCTCAACCGGCACCTCCACCTTCCTCTCCTCCTCCTCCTTCGCCTCCCACCGCCTAAACATGCTCCCATCAACCGGCACCCGCTCGCCCAGCCAGATAGCCTGTTCGGTATGATTCCTCAACCCCTTCTCCGCCTCGCTCAGCCCGGGCTCCGTGGTGTTAGGGTGGACGAGCGCCGACAGCGGACCCCTCCAGATGGCGAGCCAGGGGATGAACGCGCCAAACTGGGCCGGGGTGAACAAGTTCACCTCGAACATGGCCATCGCGTGGGGCCCGATGGGCCGGTCCCAGATCTTGTACATCCGAAGCTCGGGAAACTCGAGGCGGATGCGCTGCCAGAGCTGCGTGGCGTAGAGGGTTTGCTGGGGGTTTTGGGGGAAGTAATAGATGTGGATGTCGCTGGGGGGGGGGGGGGTGTTAGTTATGATGGGGGCATGAGATGAGAGGAAAGAGATAAGGGGACATACAAGCCACCTCTCCGGCCATTGTCCAATGGCTCTGGGAACTTCTCGTACGCTCCGCTCAGGATGCCGGCTTGCGGGTTCTTGTAGCTCTTCCCGTCTTCGTCTTTCTCGTCTGAGAGGGCGGCGGCGGCGTCCTCGTACCCGGCTAGGGGAGAGGGGTAGGTCACTGAGGGGAAGGTGTAGCTTGAGATTCCGGACATCTTGGGTGTTGTGGGCTGTTATGGGACTTTGGGGGATTTGTTAAAATGTGGCGGAACGGAGTATGAGTGAGTTGAACGATGAAGTTGAGCGAGATTCGTGAGTGTGTAGGTACGTATGAGAGAGCTGAAGTTCAACTTTCGGTTCAAGCCGATGGACGGAAGCATGATTGCCGGCCCCGCTCCGGGTGCTGGGCGCTGGGCCGGTGGCGTGGAGGGGACCCCGTACTTTACTTTGTCAGCCATGAGTCGGGATTGGGTAATCGTATTGATTCGTCATGTGTAGCAGATTCAACGCCATTACAACTGACTTGGCTAAGGTACTGTGTACGCCATGAGTCGACATGGGCACCTGTAACCTGCTTTGGCAGACGGCCATGCAGTGCTCTCGTCTTCAACCCTTAGGCCTTCGGACCGGACACAGTCGGAGCTTCGACAGACATCCATCTCGATCACGGATCGCGTTTTCAGCTCCTCCCATACTCAAACCTTCCATACGATGTCCCTTCCCCGATGATGACGAGTGTCTCATTCAAGATATTTGATGAGAGAAGGTTTCCAGGACATCGTACAAGCATCGCGAGTCAGCAGGCCAGTGACAGTATTTTCTAGGTACTGAAGATTGATTTGGGACATATTCCAGGTTAAGAATTGATGTTAGATGCTGGGCCGTGCCATCTAGCCATTGGGTGTTCGGAGAATTAACGAGTATAGACGGTATAAGCATCTATCTCTTCGTTGCATGTGAAGGGAAAGTACCTTATCCAGCAGTCTGCAATCTAATGACAGGAAAGGAAAACCAAATCGCCATTAACAAGCCTGACATGTGCCAGCACTCCTCATGTCCCCCATCCCGCATCGTTACCGCTGAGCATCACACCCGACATTCACGGTCGACGGCTCACAGCAACAACCCAGCAAGCACAACACCAAAAGCCCCAACCCCAAAGGTAACAACCTTGCCCGCACCAGCAGTAACAAACGGCGGACTCGTCTTCGTCGGCGTAGGGGTCACGACCACCGAACCTGTACCAGTCGGTCCCGTACCGCCAGTGGTGTTGTTCGGCACCGTCGTCAAGTTACAAGCCGAGATCCCCAAGCTGCTCAGGACAGAAACTTGAAAGACGCCCTCGGCCGTCGAGTTGGACGAGCTAACCACCAACTTCAGATTCGTCGAAGCCGCGGCGGTATACTCGAGCACAGCCGCCTCGCCAGAACTCCCCGTGCTGTTCTTCCCCACGCTCGCACCGCTCCCATCCGTCAACTCCGCATCGAGGGCCTGCGCGGACAGACTCTCGACGGTGAAACTCACCGTCTCCCCGGCGACAGCCGCATAACTAAACCCCACGCCCGCACTCCCGGCAGTGAGCTTCGCCACCGTGACGCCCGGAAGCAGAGCCTGATCCCCGCTGGCTGCGGTGTCCGTCTTGGTCAGCCCGTTGCTGAGCAGCAGGTACAGGAAGGACTGGATCGCGTCGGCGGTCTCGAAGGAGACGTACGTCCCGCCCGTGCGCAGGATGGCGGCCAGCAAGTCCGGGTCATATGACGCCGTCGAGGAGGCGAGGAAGCCGAAGGACACGCGGATGCCGGCCGAGCCGGCGGCGACGATGGAGTTGGTGAGGGAGACGACGTCGCTGTCTTCGCCGTCGGTGAGGACGACGATGCCGGAGCGGTCGGCAGTTGGGTCGTTGCCTGGGGCGGAGAGCTGGGCGACGGCTTTTTCGATGCCACTGGGAGGGGACTGGTGTTAGTGGTTGGTGGAGGCACGGAGGGGAGAAGAAGGGGAAGGGAAGGGTAAGCAAAGGGGTGTTGCTTACTCGGCGATGAAGGTGCCGCCCGAACTGTCGATTTGGTCAAAGGAGGAACCTGCTCCGGCCGGGTCGCCGAGGGGGTAGATGACCGTCGCTACGTCGTCGAAGCTATGGCCTCTGCATTAGCTACTATGTATCATCATATATATGGGGAGGGTGAGCTCACTCGACAACGGTGACCAAGTCGGCCTGCTTCCCGCCCGTTGCACCGGCAGCAGGGACGAGCTGGTTGTTGAGCGCCTTGCCGGCCGTGATGCGCAGGTTGTTAGGGTCGGTGCCCGACATGGAGCCCGAGGAGTCGATGACGATGGCCACCTTGCGGCCGCCGTTGCTCGTCGCCAGCTGGACGTTGCACGTCCCCGTGTCGCGGCGGAAGACGGGGCTCTCGCGCTTGGGGAAGCGGGAGGCCAGTGCCGGGGAGGCGGCTAGAAGGAAGTTGAGGGCGGCGGTGAGCTTCATGGTGAAGATTGATGGGTGGTGATGTTGCTAAACGATTGTATCTGGTAGGTGTGAGAGTGTCCGGATTCTTTCCAAGTCGAGAAGCGAAGGACTGTGACGATGCTGGTCAAGTTAAGTACGAGTGAAACTGTCTCATGGCTGGTCTATATATATCACCACCCAGCACATCTAGGCTGGAGGGGCAGGCAGGGCAGGAGAGCAACAGCGCCCAGCATTGAGGCGTCGTGGCTGTGGAGGCAACGATAAACGAGGTCCAGTCGTCTCCTGGCGTAGTTTCGTCATATCCGATCACGTACGTGTCAGTCACCTGAATTTCGGAGATATGCCCCTTTCACTAGGGACCTGATATTCATGAGTAACCAGGGCGACGCCGGTGGCCGTCGGGGTTATTTTCCTCGTGTAGGGCTGAGGGGGGGACCTGGGGAAAGCTTGAAAGCTTGTGGTGACAGCCGTCATCACACAGCCCCTGAATATGGTCTTGGCGTTGACATCTTACCTGTGACTGGTGGTCGGTGAGTGCCATAGGAAAGGCTCGTGGAATTGACGAGGCTGGGGCATCAAGTGTTTTGTTCAGACACCTTCCTCTGTGCTAGACCGTCATGTCGTCGGTGTAGCACAGCTGCCAACACCTTGCTTCAGCAGTCTTGATACATACACGGTAGCTACTACTCAGGAAGTTGGTTAGCATTGCGATACTCAACACACAGCAGGCGGCAGCAGGCAGTGGGTTACGCTGCAGTCTCCCTACCTATTCGCTCATAGGCGACAACAGAAGCCATGTCGAAGGCATAGTATCGGGCCAAGACTCGGAAAGTTCCGTCACTCACGTATGACAGGCTGATTGGCACAGCGAGTTAGCGGCGAAAGAGTATACGGGTTCTCGATGAAACATTGCGGCTGAGACTGCCAGGCTACGGACATCCAATCATCCATATGCAGACCAACATGCACAACCGAAGCCAGTCTCCTGTCAAGGCACGGCCGGGCTGATACATTGGATGATCACGACTGGAACTGTCCTTGAGGCGTGTATGACCACTTCGAAAAATATGCCTCCGTTTTGCCCGGACCGCCGTTGCTTGTGCAGTAGATGCCCAGGAGTGTGCCTGCGAGTGATGTCAGTGGCAGGTCGTATATCACTTGTGTACGAAGCCACTGGATATTTAGTTCCGTGAGGAAGAGTTGCCCACTTACCGGTAAATCCCCAGCTAACAGGCTGATTCGACGCATACAGTATCGTCTGCGTTTGCGAAACAGCATCCGCTGGCCCAACAGAAAAGGAATAGTGCGTCATGTTCGACGCCTTGATCTCCAGCCTCAGCGTGTTGTTGGCCCAGGCAGCCGGCAGCGGAACGATGACAGGTTCAGGCACGGGAACGTAGGAGATACCTCTGAATCGAATGTGCGGTATCAACTCTGTAGACGTGGTGGTTGTCCTGTTGGTTCCCGGAAAAGCTGCCGTGCTCGAGTTGGCCGGCAACATAACGACACCCATGTCCAAGTGATGGTTCTGTGTGAGGAAGACGCTGACTCCTGCTTCTTCCTCCTGCTGTGACGGGGAGTAGTCCAGGTTGACGCTGTAAGTGAACAGCGTATCCTGCTGTCTCCGGCTCACGAACGTCTGGCCTCCGGGACCGGCATAGTTCCCGTTCAGAGCGGTCAGGTTTAGCGTCGAAGGTTTCAGGCGCAGCGTGTTTGGGTGTCCTGGTGGAGATACGGTAAATGAGTCCGGGTTCGGGAAGCGCCAGTAGGTGAAGTGAGCAGGCAGCGAAGATCCCGGTGCGAAGTCGATGTCGTCACCTTCGGTAATGACAGGGCTGAACACGGATCAGTTATCGGTCCTACAGAGGTAATCTCCGAACATGTGCTTACCCAGCTCCCTTAACCTCGCCGTGTGCATTTGGTGTCTGCCAGACGCTCACTTCGCCACTGATAGGAGTCCAGATGGGATACTCTCCTTTCGGCCAGATCACGGCTGTCATGACGGTTTCTCGGCCCATTGGATAGAAGAGATACTCGGGGCCAGAGCGTGTCGATAGAGCAACACCCCACCTGCAGGCATTAGCAATGAGACTGTGGAACTTCAGCCAAACCAGGAGACTTACCAGTTGCCCTTTGAATCCTGGAAGAGGTCTGCGTGTCCGACGGTTTGAACTGGCATATCGTTAGCCAATAACAACCCACGAGGGGTCCAATGCAGACGTACAGTAACTCGTCGTGTTGGCGTTAGTCAAGACTGGGTTTGATGGGTTCGCCTCATACGGTCCATGGACGCTCTTTGAGCGTGCCATAGTGACCATGTGCTCCAGCCCAGTGCCACCTGTGTCCGGTTAGCGTACACGTTTCGAAGCGCCGTACAGAGTCCTTACCTTCGGCGGCTAATAAATAGTACCAGCCATCCTTATTGTAGATGTGCGGTCCTTCAGGAGCCTGCCGTCCTTGTCAGCACAGACACCCAGGTTGTCTTGGGCATACATACCAGGCCACCAGTTCCGTTCCAAATGTTCTTCCACTCGCCAACCTCACCAGTGTCAAGGTTTGCTTCTGCCTGGTGGATGCCAGGGCTTTGCCAACATCAGCCCCTTTCCCAGCGAATGTTAGACTGTCGCACGTGTACACTTACCTGACTTGCCACGCATGGGCACCGGTAATGTACACCTTGCCGTCCTTGTCCCAGTAAGGCGAAGTGTCATATCCCGTGAAGTCGAAGTGGATCGCATTCGACCATGACGCAGGGTCGTAGGGGTCTCTGCCCTTGAATATGACCTGCTATCTGTCAGCAAGTGACAGCACAGCTCCTGCCACGGCTGCTCACATTCGTCCATCTCGAGAAGTCCGTCTGCGGCCGGTCGTCGTCGACAAGCGTCGTCACGAGCCAGAACGTTCCCTTGTTGTACCGTATTGTGGGCGCCCATATCCCGCTGCATGTATCAGCACTTCCCCATGTTCTCATTGTCTCTCACGAGCTCTTACCTTGTTGACCTGTTCGTCTCAGCCAGCTTTGGCAGCTGCTCGAGCCGGTTCAGGACGTGTCCTATCAACTTCCAAGTTTGCAGGTCCTTGCTCGCGTGGATGGGTATGCCGGGGAATGCATTGAAGCTCGACGAGGCGCAGAAGAAGGTATCGTCCCACTCGGGAACGAAGATGCAGCTCGGGTCTGGATGGAAACCGGGCAACATGGGGTTCGAGATGGTGCTGTTGCCCCCGTGCTGCGAGGTCGCCGAGATGCAGGTCGCGAGGGACGACGCAAGGAAGGCGAGAGTGCGGCGCATTGCGGCGACTCGTGGAACAGCAAATGGTGAGGCTATACAGGCTGCGGGCAGAGACGCTGTTTCATCCTCCTCCATTACCAGCCACTACGGCACTTATAACTGTATAAGTGACAGAGACCGACATCATTGAAGTCCGTCGATCCACCCCGCAAACCTGGAGAATGGTGACATTGAGAGCTCGCCGGATAAAGGAGGTTAAACAGGAACCTTGGATAGTGGTCGAGACTCCGGGGTATAATCGCCCGAACTTAGGCATCTTGGGCTCCACTGGCTGTCATCAACAGACTCCCCTCGCCTGTTCCCGTCATCCTGTATGCGGGGGAGAAGACCGTTGAAGATTGAGTCGATGGAGTATTTAATCCGTGAGGGGCTTGCTTACCCCAACCTGCCGTAGAGAGATCTTCGTAAATAAGCTTGAAGTTGGAGATGCAACTCAATTCACCCGAGAGCCTGGGTCCGGTACGTCGACGTAAGGTACCTTAGGTATGCTGTGCGGAGGGCAGGAAAGGCCTTGAACAGTCCGACGCTGACTTCGCGAATTATATATCCAAACTCGTCCACAGAAACACATGCGAGAGCTCGGGTCAGAATGTGCGCACGCCGAAGTCCACCATCGCGTGTCTTTCTGTGGACAAGTCTGGATATATAATTCGACCATATACCTTAGGGATGAGTGATTCAGGCCCAGGAATAACAGCCCAGTGTAGAGAACAGTGTGTCAAGTTGGATTGCACTTACTGTGGTATGCACTGTGTTGTGTATTTCCCCACTCATTTCCCAAGCACCTCCCGTTCATCCCCTGTTTTTCCAACTGAAAAGGGAACTCAAGAAACCTCAAACCCGATAAAAGGGCAGCTATTCGCCCTAACTGGCCTCTCGTCCCACAGTGTTGCTCTTTGCTTTTCGTTAGGTATTCTTTCAGTGTCGTCTTTTTACCAGGCCACGCAGGCGAGCGAGGCTTGAATTTCAAGAGCTGAGCACAGTGTCTCTTCATTCACGGTACTCATCTATCTCATCACCCCGTCTCGTCTACGCGGTCCGCCCAGCAGCACTCTCTTCCTGTAGTACATGGAAGTCCATTGGCTCTCATACTGGGTATCTAGTTCGATACCATATCTATACTGTTCCTTTGATCAGGGCTTACACTGACTTTGCGGAACACTGGGGCTCACCGCGTCTAGAGTGTACGTTGGTCAGCGAAGTCGCGTGTAACCATCGAATACTCCACGTTCGCCTTTGCTGCATGATGGATTCTTCCGCTGCTTCTCTTCCATCTCGGCAGATTGGTGGTGAAAGGGGATGAAACTAAAACTGGCGGGCATAAAGTGGCACAAGAAGTTGTGCATCCTGTTGTACAGCCCACATTGTGTTGCTGCCTGGTTGTTCCACGAGCCTCTCCGTCTATTTAAACAGCACCCAGGACACCTTCTGGTGATCTCGAGACTCACCAGACATCAAAGCTGACTTGGACTCCCTACACCAGACACCTACGTATCCTGTTTAATTTTCGCGAAGATCCCACAGTGCAACCATGAGCCGCAAACGCCCTCACAGCTCGCCGTCACACGGACAGCCGCGCCTCGAGATCCTTGTCGACGGCAAGGCATCTGTCTTCCGCAAAGCAGAGCGTGCCTATGTCCAGGTTATTATCTCGTCAGCAAGCACTGACCAGTCCCAAGCCTTCGAAAACGCACAATCCACCGTCACCACCCTGACGTCTCAGATCCGCCTCCTGGCCACAAAGATGGAGGACGGCGTGACCCCTCATCCCTCAGCCGCCGTGACCGCCTTCACCGTCAGCCCTCTGAGCACGTCCTCCCGCTTCCAGCGTGATGACAGAGGTAATTTGCTCGAGAGGAAGCCCAAGGAGTATACCGTCTCCACGTCGGCCGAAATTATCTTCCGCAATATGGACCGGCTTGCGGAGATCAGCGCCGAACTGGCGACGATGCAGCACCTGTCCATAACGGGCACGGAGTGGCGCCTCACCGAGCCTACGCGCCTGGAGATTGAGCGGGAGGCGCGCATCAAGGCTATCAAGAACGCAGTGCAGAAGGCCGAGGACTACGCCGGAGTGGTTGCGCGACGGGTCATCGCCGTCGAGATCAAGGACGGCGCGTCGTCGGGACCTGGGTATACATCACAACGTTATCCGATGAGGCATATGCAGATGGCGCAGATGCAGGTGCAGCAGCAGCAGCAGCAGGCACAGATGATTGGAATGAGTGGGGATGGGATGGCGGTCACTTCGGACGGGCCAGCTCTCGAGCCAAAGACTATCACCGTGTCCGCGTCTGTGAGTGCGAAGTTTGTGTCTATCGATGGGTATGATGAGGATGACATGGAGATCGCTGGCTAGATTGCCTGGAGACTTTACCATTTGGAGGACGCCGGGTCCATTTTCAGTGTGACACACGCTATACCTGCCTGTGCTGGTACTTTGCAGGTGTTTACGATTCTTATACGATTCTCCACGTTTCCAAATGAAGATGCCAGTGATGCACACAGTCCTAGTCCTTTGTATCGAATTCATTATAAGGATATCGTTCGCATGCAGCAGAGAGAAGCAAACTCTGATGTGCACAGTAAATCTACCACAGTAAAGCTCTCACGTTTAGTGGGAATTTAGCGTTCCAGGTCGCTGCTGCAGTGGGCCGCTGGCGCTACGGCCCGCGGGCCCACAACCCTTGAGCTTGACCACTTGGCTGGACCTGCTGGACTTACACCTGTTCCAGGATTTCGCTTGTTAGTGCGGTAACCTGCCAATCGTCGTGTTGTCTGCCAATCGTGGAATCGCCCAATCGTACGTTCAGGTGTCGCGCTAACATGCGTAATCCTAGAACAGGTGTACACTGTAGATTATGGGCAGCCTTCTTCTCCCACCTGGCGAGCCCAAGCTCTGCACCTTTCATCTCGGCTTCCTTCCATCTTCATGGCGAGCACAGACGCACAAGATCTGCTCCGAACGGGTAATGACCCGGAGCCCTCAACCGAGCCATTTCCCAAGGTTTACAACGACGTCTATTTCGCCCAGTCACGGGCTTCGCTGTCACCCCTCTTCGAAACATGGACACCCTTCAGTCGTCTTCCCACGGAGCTGCGCCTGAAGATATGGCTGACTGTTCTCCGCCAGCACCGAATGATCGAGATGACCATCATCCGCAATGAGGATGAAGAAGAGAATGACACATTTGCACGTAGCGTTGAGTCTCGGTACTTCACTGAGCGCAACCAGCTCGGCAACATCATCAGCGGCCGCAACTATACACTCGACATTGCCGACCGTGGCCACGCTGCAAGCTTTCACCCGCTTCTTTGGGTCAACACCGAATCCCGGCACGCCGCACTCAAGCTTCACTATCGTGTGCACCTGCCCTTCCCGACCCAGGACGCGAGTAAGATACTCTACTTGAACCCGGAGTACGACGTTATCAACCTCAGTCTGTACTTTCTCGGGCCCTTGCGGCCAAAGGCACCCTGGCCCGTGACCCTCCTCGCCGACTTTCTTCACGATTTCAAGGCTTATGACCCAAAGAACGAAGGGTAAGTCGCTCGTCGCTGTGTTCGAAAAGGCGTGCTGGTGCTAATGGTACAATAGGGTCGCTCACCTCGCACTGCCCACAATTTACTTCTTCTTTTTCAGACAGTTTGTGCCCTCGCCCAACCCTGGCGCTCATGCCTTCGCTATTTCCGAGGTGAGGGAGACGCAAACCCCTACTCAGCCGAGCATTTTCCAGGCGATGCATACCTCTTCGGCACCCCTCACGCCTTCCATCATCCATCCAATCTCAGCCTTCTCCTTCGCCGAGATACTGCGCAGGAGGCTCCGCTCTCTGATGTGCACCATGCCCTTTCGCGACAACAGGAGGGACATGGGCTACATGGGAGGCGAACATGGAATGTTCTTCAAGCAGACATACCCTCTCTGCAGACGCGGTAACCCCACCGGCGTCTTCCGTTGGTTGGAGACCGATCCCCGGCCGGGAGTGCAGGTGGAACTCAAAGAAACGAAGCCTGCGGCCATGATAGAGACAATATTCTACGCCTGGAAAAAGTTGGAGGTCGCTTTTGGGATTCATAGACGGAGCGCGGATGATCGTTTCCGCTTCTACATCTGCCCGGCCATCAACTGGCCCACAAAAGGAGCTGGGAGCTTTGAAGAGTCTGACGTGGAGGACGATGGGGACGAGGACAACTCGGATTTCAACCCGGACGATGACGGGGTAAAGAACGGCTCGAACGAAGAAGAAGAAGATGGTCTCAGTGACAAATGGCGCAGGGAGCTAGCGCAGCACTTTAAGCAGGAGGAGGAGGATTGGCTAGGGAGACGTCAACATATCAACATCGGATACAAAACACACATCAACAGGCAAGGCCACACGGACGCCAAACTGTTTGAGTTGATGGAGAAGACGCCCTGCTCAGCAATTGGCATGTGGCTCTTTCCAGTGGACGTATTCACGGAGGCAAAATGTCACCTGAGTTCGAACACCTACGACCTTTCTGGTGGCCCTCTTCCCGGCCTGTTTCTGTTCGAGGTCTGAGGCTGCTGGCGCGGGGAGGCTTCGGCACAACGGGCCTATACATGATCTTCACGAGAGGTAAACGGAGATGGAAAGTTACCGATTGCGGTGTTGATCAGCTTCCCAGAGCGTATGATCATGCATATAGAGTTATGAGCTACGAAGGCTTTTCACTTTCATCTTGTCAGTATGTAAGGTAGGGTTGTTTAACTCCCCGCTGCCAAAACATCTCTGACTGATCTTGAACTACGTGATACTGCATGCTCCACGGGGTTATGTTTCTGCCAACCGTTGACCTCGACATTGAACCAAGTTCCCCTGACGTTTCCAGATACAGCTGTGTGTTGACGATTTCATCATGCCAAGTAAGTGGAGTGACTTCACGATGGGAACTCAGGGGTAATGGAAGTGAATGGCTATAGGGTAGCTTGGCAACCCGATGATGTCAAATGTGGAGAAGTAGCACGTGATTGAGACGCTCCAACCTCACCTCCACCGACTGGAATTCCAAACGGCCCGGCTTGTACGGAGGTGCATCCGCTTCGGCATCCCCTCGTAACTGTGTCTCACGTCAACAACCCCGATTATTGGTGGCCAATCCTCACCAGCGCACCGTCGCCCTACTGGATTGCACGCAGTCACACAATGCCGACTCAACAGGATCTCCAGGAATTACTCCGCCTGCTGACCGTGAGCCGGAAGGTTCCCATGATCCAAGCAATGAGCCAGATCAAATCCCTCCAAGCTGTCGGTCTGAAGAGGTGCGCTTCTCGTCAAAACAAAACAGTCTGATTTGATCTCCCTTGCTCATCACCTCAGCTAGCATAAAGGACATAGCCGACGCCGAGCAGCCCGTAGTGCAGTCCGCCATCAAGGATGAGAAGCAGTCCAAAGCCCTCCACTCAGCCTGCAAGGCCGTCCTCAAGCGAGGTAGCGTCGGCGGTAAACGAGACGCTTCGTTGTCAACCTCGGAATCGTCATCTTCGAAACGTACCAAGATGTCCTCGGACACGAACGACCTTCTTCCCGGCTTGAACCAGCAGGAGCAGCTCTCCCCGCAAGAACTGGAAGCATCTCTCGCCTTACCCGTTAACATGGACGAGGAGCTCATCTCGCGCACGACCCTGCAGACCAACCGAGCGCCTCTGGTCCTCGCCTTCGCCGTTGAACTCTTGCGGTACACGATGCCGGAGCAACCGCCCTCGAGCCGTCTGAGTCTAGGCCAAGCAGTCGTGAGCGCCAACTCACGCTCCAAAGCCGTCAGTTTAGGCATCGAGAAGGGTCCATCGGCCGAAGACGAAGGCTGGGGCACAGGGCAACCCAAAGTGCGCATCATGGGACGCGATGTGGCCGTGCTAAAGCGCGGGGGGTATGAGTGGAAGGGCGAGGAAGAAGTTGGGACGGAAGATGCCTGCGCCGGGATAGAAGAACCAAAGCCCGCGGAACCACCCAAGACGCACCCCTTCTTCCTACCCAAGCCGGAGCCGGAACCGGCGCCTTCTTCACCCGTCTGGTCGACGTCCCAGCCGGTGTCGCTCAAGTCGTCGACTTTTGTGGGCCGCGCAACGACGATCACCTCGCCTTCCCAGCGTCAAGCGCTCATCTCCTCTCTAATGACATCCATTCCGCACCTAACGACCGCAACGCACAACGCATGGGCGTACCGCACCACGGATTCCAGGACGGGATACGTGACGGAAAAATCAGAGGACGACGGAGAGACGGGCGCGGGGGCATTACTCCTGCGCACCATGCGTGACTTGGGTGCTACGGACACGCTGGTCGTCATGACGCGCTGGTATGGCGGGATTATGCTCGGCCCAGACCGGTGGAGGCTGATGAGGAATGTGGTTACTTCTGCTTTGACCGAGAGACTCCGGAAGAGCGGGACCGAGGTGACGCTGGGAGGAGAGGCGGTTTGGGGCCTTGATTTGGAGGGGATGAAGGGGAAGGCTAACTCGAGTGGAGGTGCTGGAAGACAGACTGGCGGTAGCAGCGTGGTGGGGATGCAGATTCACAGCCCCCAGGGGGCGAGGGCGTACCTGCTCAAGAGCTTTGCTAGTGCTGCCCCCGCCCAGGAGAAAGCGGGTGAGGACGGAGGGGGAGCGGAGAGTCCGAGTAAGGCGAAGAAGCCGGCGAAGAGGACGGTGAAGGAACTTGACAAGGAGAAGGAGGAGAATCTGGGCCTGCTGTTTGGAGCTTTGAGACTGCTTTTTGATAGCTGGGCTGATCATCTGAGTCCTGCCGATCTCGATCGGCGGGCTTGGAGCTGGTATGTGGCTGTTCGGCCTGAGGTCGATGTCGGTCCTTCTGGTTGGGGGGCGAAGGGGGTGTTAAAGCTGGAGGATATCTTGAAGTTGAGGCGGAAGGAGAATACTTCGTGAGGGGGTTGTTGAGGTATGGCAAGCTACGTTGTGTCCGGCTAGGAGTCATGGTGTTATGGAAGCACGCTTTACGATGTTACCTTGGTCCACGACGGGTTTCGACAGAGGATGGCCTTTTTACGATTAATGGAAGCAGCCTTCGGTACATGACCTGGCGCAGTGTCCCAGGGTTCGAGGTCAGTGAGCGGACTCAATATCAATTTTCATACCACAACTACACGATGACAACCAAACTCCAGCCATGTGCTCCAAAAAAAACATTTCTCAAGGATGGTCAGTTCTACCGTCACAACATGGAACCCGCAGCTACAACCGTCGGTAGGGGGTTAAGTCTAACCAGGGCCGCTCCGGACGGTAATCACCCAGTCTGCCGCCCGACGTTCATCTGCCCGCTCGTGTAGCACCTGCAGTACGAGCCTGACAACCACAGCCGCGGGTTCGCTGATCCACTGGCACTGGTAGAGACGAAGTTCGGGATTCCGGGGAACAGGTACGTGTTCCACTTCGCCTCGGTGATGGGCGGCTTCGCGCTTAGGACCGAGGAGCACCACACACTCTGCGAGGAGGCGACCCTGCCGATAGCGTATGCGTATGCGCGCCAGCAGAGGTTGGTGGCGCAGATGGGGGTTTGGGGAGAGGGAGGGGGCACGCACGTCGTCGTCGTCACCGTTGAGGGGGCCGGGGTGACGGTCTTGGTTGAGGGTTTGGCGCTGAGGGTGGATGTGATGTAGACTGTTGTCGGTGTCTGGCCTGGACCGGGAGGAGCGGAGGCTGGTGCTGGGGTTGTGGCTGGTGGTGCCGATGCTGGTTGGGTTGATGGCTTGCTTGGAGGTTGGGATGCTGGTTGGGATCCTGGCTGGGTTTGAACCGGTTGGGACGAAGGCTTGTTTTGCGCTTGGGTAGAGGGCTGGTTCGTGCCGTCTTTGGGCCACGACACAGTACACATTCCAGGCAACTATGTTCGCGGGACAATCCTTCAGGCTGAAGAGCTGTGGGTTGAAGGCCACCAGTTGGTCGAGAGTGATGCCGTGCTTCGTGGCGAATGAATCGCAGGCGTCGCCTGGCCTGCACAGTTCGGTCTTGCAGCCCCAGTCCGCTGCTATGGCACAAGAGACTATGACAAGGATGGTGGTGAGGATGGAGGAAGTCTTCATGGTGATATTCGGGCGTTGATGGGTTTGATGTGGTTTAGGCTCGTGTGCTGAAGCGAATGCGTCGCGATGAGGGTGACCTCGAAGCTGACTGATGAATTTCTTGATGTTGGAGGGATGAAGTAGACCGGAGTTGAGGATATGCGCTGAGTCTGTGACTCAAGACTAATCTAGTCATCTTCCTCGTCTTGACCACCATCTCTATCCATCAATGAATATCAACATAACCGGGAAATGTGTTGGACTGAACACTCAGGGAGACACGCACGATAAAGCAATAGTTGTAGAGAGGAAACACTCGACTCTCATCCAACAATAAAACTTGAAAAACATAAAAGCGCTGTACAAGAGCATCGTCGCCACTTATACCAACTCAATAGTAAAATACCTATTGAAACTCGAATCCGTCCCAAAGGAACGCTTGCTTCATCTTCCAAGTGACACCGCTGTGCACCGTATATCAGTCAAAAGGAATAGGGTGTCATAGCTTTTTTTTCAGGCTGGAAACATCATCTGGGTGTAATTATCGTCGCGATGTTCTGATCGGGTCAAGCCATGGACAGGGCATGCTTGAATTCAGTGGCAATGGCATGAGTCCAAGGCATATTATACAACCGGAATAGACCAACCTGCCGTCCGCATAAAAGAGCTTGAAGGAAAGAAGATAGGAAGAAGTCGCACTGACGTTCTGGCCGCGGAGCGCCTCCACTCCTGGAAGGAAAAGAGAGAGTGCCCGGCGTGTCGGCCACGAGTATTCCTCTGACACTGAAGTTGAAGCTCTCACCACCTCGTCAGACTGCCATTTCGGGATCTAAACTAGGTCAGGCTTAGATGCAGCATCTCATCCAATCATTTACCGTCCCCTTTTCTAATGCAGTTCGCAGATTGGTGGCGCTCTTAGTGGCAGGTTCGAAACATGTTTCGGCGCTACTTTCTTTGTCCGGCTGCTGTAATCTGGCGATAGACAACGGCGGTGAACAGGAAGGTCGACCACAAAACTGCTTCCGCAATGTCGTAGCCATACGAAGTACACCTGTGGCAGGATTTTAGTGCGGTAACATGCTAATCGTCATGTTATTGGCTAATCGTGGAATCTTCTCATCGTAGGTTCAGGTACCGCGCTAACATGCGTAATCCTGGAACAGGTGTAGAAGTTATTGACAGGCTCTCCCGGGCCGTCTGTGCAGTCGGGTCAGATATCAGTCCGTGACGCATGGCCGTTTCGATCTCTTGTGTAACCCGACTTTCGTCACCATGACTGTTTTGGACTCTCCGCCGGGGAAGAGAGTGAGTTGCGCCGTCATGACTGCTTCGGTCTATCAAACAAACTGCTCAGCGAGCCGCTGACCATATGGCTGGGTAGTACGAATATGCCATTGCGGTCTGTTTACGTCGCCGATCAAGGGACAATTGCCCCTTTTCTTGATGCCGGTGGGCGCCAAGTGCGCTTGTTTTCAGCTGGCAGGGGTAGCTCGTCACGAAGCCGTGACCACAAGGCGCAATACCAAGGGAATATCCTACATGGCGTCGGCTTCAGCCTATCGCGTCGCCGCTACGGAGTGAGGCCCGCGTAGCGGAGGGGGAGAAAGCGGGAAGCGCACTTGGAAAACTCTCACCCAACATGTTCCCACTCTCCGCGACGGACTCCCGCCTCTTCTTGCTCTCTCGACCCAGACTCGATCGGGCGTGTTGCGTCACAGCTGTCGAGTGTCGAGTGTCGTGAATCTGCTACTCTCGTCGCTCGTTACCTTCCATCTTGCTCAAGATGAGGCACGCCGGACTTTCTCTCTTTGCCGTATATCTCGGCACTACCCTCGTGGCAGCTGCTGAGGTCGTCTATGTCACCGACCTGTCCATCTTTACCTCCCTTGTATGAGATGGCTCTTCCTCAACCGGTCGAACGATCATGACTGACTGCCGTGTTACAGGCACCATGCGCTGCCGACGCACTCTCGTATAACATACAGTCCCAGACGTATAGCAACTGCCCGGAAGCCGTGACCGACCTTCAATCATGCGTTTGCACCAAGAACCAGAACTTCGCCTCTATATCGACGGCCATATCGAAGTCGGTTAGCTATAGTTGTGGTTCGACCGCGAGCGAGGATCAAGCATCTGTTGCGACGGTGAGTGCTCGCTGGCCTCCCAGCTGCAACCGAAACTATGCTCATACGCTCTGGCATCCCATAGGTTCTCAGCGCGTACTGCAACCAGGACTCGATCCCCTCATTCCCGACTCCGACCATACCTGTGTCCATATATATCACAGATGTGCCTGAGATATCTTACCTGGCGAAGTGCGCCTCATACGCTGTGTCTGCAGCTGTCCAGTATGTCGAGCTGAACACACCACTCGGTCTAGACGGTCGCTAACGAGTCCCAGAACATTAGTGCGTTATCCAGATGCGTTATGTGGGATTAGGAGGTTGAAAGACTGACAACCCTTAGACATATGACCTCTGCCCTCCTGACGCAACAGCATTGGCATCGTGCGCTTGCAACAAGAACCAGAACTCATTGAAGGTTTCTCAGTTGATCAACTCGTCGGCCAGGTATTCGTGCACGTCGCATACGGCAGATATATCGTCGGCACAAGCCATCTTTGCGGCTTACTGCGCGATGAACGATGGCACAACCTCCTTTCCGACGCCGACGAACCCGCCTGGAGATAGTAAGTGGCGTTGAACAGTCCCGTAGTATGGCTGGCTTGACAGTGCTGACGCCCCTTCTAGTGTCGTATTATGTAACCGCCTTGACGCAGTACTCGTCGCTAGCACCATGCGCCGCGTCTGGTTTGTCGTATGCTGTCTTCTCCGTAAGCATATGTTAGGCCTTCCCGGATCACTCTAGTCCCCTTGGCTGATGTCTTGTGTTAGCAAACGTACGACTACTGCCCTACCGGCCCACAAGCTCTCGCCTCATGCGCTTGCATCAAGGAAAGCATTTCCGGCTCAGTCACAAGCAGCATCAGCTCCAACGTGAAGTACTCTTGCAGTTCCACGGCCTCGGAAGATGTGGCTTCCGCGATTGCTGTGTTCGACTTTTACTGCAGTGCCGCGAGGGCTGAAGTAGTTGCTGCCGGAATCACCGACTCTGTGGCCCAAACATACCCAACAGGAGCCACCGGACGAACAGGCGGAAGCGGAAGCGGCGGAGCGAAGCCGACAGCGACAAACAGAGGCAACACCAGTGGTTCGAGCAGCTCGACAGGTACACCCGGTGCTGCGAACGATGGGGGTTCCAACAGCACCGGCAACGGAAACGGACCGATGCCCGCCGTCATTGGGGGTGCTATTGGAGGGGCTGTCGTTGTGCTCGCGGGCCTCGGAGCCCTCATCTGGTTCCTGATCAGACAGTCGCGCAAGAAGCGAGAAGGTCCGGCAGCCTTGGAAGCAGATCACTCCAATCTTCCTGACCCCGGTCAAGACCATGGCGGCAAGTCCGAGCTGGCAGGTAATCCGATCGGCGCCATGCCGCCGTCCAGTCCATCGCCGAGCACGCTCAAGCCTCATGCGACAGGCCGCACAGATTCCGTCTCACCGGTCTCGGCCCAGGGCGCCGGCGCCTGGGGCCCACCACCCAACACAGCCGAGCTGCACGGCCAAACCGCGCCTTACCCGCCCATGCCACCGAATGCGGCAGAACTGGCTGCCCAGGCACAGCATGGGTCCCCGTATGCGCCGCCAGATCGTCCGGAGTTGATGGGCGGCCAGGGCTATCCTTCGCAACCACCACTGTCGCCGAGCAGGCAAGAGCTGATGGGCCAACAGACCTACCAGCAAGCGCCAGCATACCCTATGCAAGCTCAGGAGTACAATCCCTACCCCAACGGGCAACAGGCGCCCCAAGAAGCGCATGGGCAACCGATACATGAGTTCCCGGGACAGCAAGGTCCGTATCAACCGCCACAGCCGCCTCAGCATCCAAGTGCAGGGTGGCCTATGGCTGAGCTTGATGGGCGATATCAGCAGCCAAGGTGACATCGAGTGAAGGGCGGCGAGCGAGGGTGAGGTCCAGGGAGAGGTTTACTTATAGAAAGGTGTCTGTCGGGACGCGGAGTTAACTGGGAGTAGTAGGACTGCAGTTGGAAAGCAGAGTTGAGACCGTTGCATAAGGGCTTTTAATCAATCAACGTAACCCGGGTGCTCATGACGTGGTCATAGCGTGTTGATATATGTGGAGGGATGTGACGCTTTCTTCAGGGTGAAATGGTCGGGGCCATTTATATATCGATGCCTCGACGTACGTACACTCCGTCTAAGGTAATACGAAATGTCCTCTACTTCACTGTTGAGGGTGTTTGGATGTCGGAAGTTTATTTGGCCTGGGCAGTGAGGATGATGAAGGAAGGCTTGTGAAAGTGAGGGCAGCCTCGTCTCTCTCATTGGCTCTTTCACTTTGGCCTTGGCGAGTAGCCCACATGGGAGCTAGCAACACCCCACATTTGGGCGAATGAGCTAGCGCGACGCAACAGCCTTGCACCTTCCCTTCACTTTGGTTGATGCTTTCCCCAAAACAGTCTCCAAGCTCGACCCTTCGCAACTTTCGTTTGTTTCCTCCATCAAAGGAACCGGACGCCACGTCCACCCCGCCACCTTTCCCTTTTGCAACCTTCTCATCGCGATATTGGGACGGACTGCGACGATCGGAAAATCGGCAAATCAAGTATTGATTCCGATGAACATCCGCCAGCCGATGCGATAAACATTCCATCATCAAACAATCATGGCGGCCGCCGATGTGGATGTGGGCTCACTGTCCGCGCATCTGGGCGTGCCCGAGGAGACGCTTCATACCATCACCACCACACCTACTGTTGACCTTGTAAAGGCGGTTCTGCAGGCAGTTGCGCAGAAAGCACAGGAGTACAACACCCTCTACTCAGAGAAGCTCAGCCTCGACATTGAGCTCGAGACCGCCGTCCGCAACTCCGAATCGCGCACAGAACAGTTCAAGGCCACCACAGACAAGGCATTACGGGATGTCGAGGAAGTGCGCCAAAGGCTAAAAGATGAAGGTGAGCTTAGATTCTTTTCACCTGCCGCTGCCTCACCCGCAGCCCTCGCTAACTCTCTCGACAACAGAGCAAGCTCGGCAAGCTCTCACCACCGAGGTGCAGGCGCTGAAATCTGAGACAAACTCTCTACGTTCCGAGAACGAGACCCTGCGCAAGCGCAATGACTCACTGGAGGAGTCTAACCGAAGCGCCCTGGCTATCATCGACTCCAAGAACACAGCAAATGCTGAGCTCTACGAAGAACTCCAGAAGCAGCACAAGAAAATCAGCGAGCTCAAACAGCAGATCTCGACTCTCACCGTTGCCACCCAGGAGGCTCAGAGTGCCGCAAGCACTGCCGACTTCCGACAGAAGTCGGTGGAGCAGCAGCTGGAGCTTGCGCAGAAGAACAACGAGTGGCTGGAGAGCGAGCTCAAGCTGAAGAGCGCCGAAGCCCTCAAGACACGCAAGGAGAAGGGTGCCCGCATCTCAGAGCTCCAGCGCCTCAATGAGGAAGCCAACTCTCAGATCGACTCCCTTACCCGGACAGAGCAAGACCTGCGACGACAACTCGCCGAAAGCCAGCGCAGGCTGGAGGAGAAGCTTGTAGAGGTCCAGCATCTTCAGGAACGTGCGGCTCAGGAGGAAGAGCGTTTCAAGCAGGATCAAGAGTCACAGCTGCGTCTGCTCGAGCTCCAGAAGGAGCAAGCTAACACCCACAAGAAGCGACTCCACGATGTCGAAATCCGGCTCGAGCAGGTCAAGGATGATGCGGTCGAAGAAGTACGCAAGATACAGCAAGCCCTGGAGTCCGAGAGAGAGGAACACGCCCAAACAGCGCAGCGCGTTGAAGAGTTGCAGACCGAGATCGACAAACTGCAGGCTGTGCTGGCAACCCAGGGCGAGTCTGGTTCCGCTCCACAAACCCCCCGGCCGAATGGATCAGTCTATGGCCGCCCCTCGTCGCCCTTCGGCACCCCTGGATCCCTCCGCGGCAAGGCTTCCCTCCGCGCTACCGACACGGTCACAGAGCTGTACCAGGTCAAGTCTCAGCTGGCTAAAGAACTTCGCCGCAACAAGCAGCTCCAGGAGGATTTGGATGAGCTGGCCGGTCTTCTGGAGGCCAAGGCTCCTGAGATCCAAGAGGCGGGTGAGGAAGTTGAACGTCTCCGCAATGAAGCGATTCAAATGTCTCAGATCATGGAACGGAGTTACGAGGAGCGCGACCTCGCCGTCAAGGCAGCCCGCAAGGCCGAGGCAGCAGCCGCCTCTTCGCAAACAGAGCTCAAGATCCTCCAGTCTCAAATCCGCGACTTGAGCACCCAGGTCCATGTTTTGATCTTCAACATCCATGCGAAAGAGAAGGGACTGGATCAACTCACGGAAGAGGAGGCGGAGCAGTTTGAGCGCATCAACCGGGGCGAAGTCTCACAAGATGCACTGGATGACCTGTCGCCAACTCACCGTTTCATCTCAGAGCGCTTCGTCACATTCAAGGATATTCATGAGCTACAAGCCAAGAACCAGGAGCTCTTGCGCATGACTCGCGAGTTGGCCGATAGGATGGAGAACGAAGAGGCCTTGGCCGAGAAGCACCAGGCTGCCGAGGATCACGAAGAGGTGGAGCGGCTCCGCGCAACAGTTGTTGCTCTAGAAGACGACGTCAAGTCTCTCACTGTTCGCATGAAGAGCTACATGGCCGAGCGTGACATGTTCCGGAGAATGTTACAACAAAAGACATCTTCGGGCGAGATCAACGCAGCTATTGGTTCAAACGGCGAAGACAACCCGCGCGAGGTTCTGGCCAGTATCGAGAACCAGTCGCAAGCAGACGATGCTGACCTAGTTGCCGCTCTGCGACAACTGCAGGCACAATTCGACTCGTATCGGAACGACGAGGCGACGGACCGCAAGACGATGCGGGAGCAGATTGACTCTCTGTCGGCGGAGAATAGTTCTCTCAAGATCTCAAATGCCAACATCAAGAGCCATCTTACTGTGGCCGAGGAGCGTCTCAAAATCTTGCAATCGAACTTTGAGTCCGCTCAACACGAGAACAACGAGTTACAGAAGAGGAACCAGAGCCCCTCCGAGGCATCGGCTAAGCAAGACATCCGGACCACACAGGTTGCCGAGGAGCTCTTGGAGGCTCGGGGTCTGGTGGAGGGTATGCGCAACGAGAACGCAAACCTCAAGGCTGAGAAGGCATTGTGGAAGGGCATCCAGGACCGGTTGGAGCAGGATAACAAGCACCTGGTCTCTGAGAAGGCTCGACTCAACACATTACTCTCTGATCAACAGAACGCTCAGAATGAGAAGGACCTGGCTGCTGCCGAGACGAAACGGAGGCTGGAAACTCATGTGGATGCTTTGGAGAACGAGTTGAGCGCGACGAAACGCAAGCTTGCATCGGAGATTGATGCCTCTAGGCAGGCTCAGCTTGTCAAGGAGCACGACACGAAGGAATCTCAGAAGCGGATCGATCAACTGGCCTCGACCCTCAATGAGCTTAAACAGGAGAACGTGGCTCTCAAGACGACGCGTGACCATCTCCAGGCGAGAGTTGACGAACTCACTGTCGAGCTTCGCGGAGCCGAGGAACGCACCCAGCGTCTGCGTCCCCTGCCTACACCAAGATCACAACCCGCGCCGGCCGGTCAAGATGCTAGCGATGCCGAGGCTGAGGCTCGTATCCAAGAACTGGAGTACGAGGTTGCCGATCTCAAGAACAACCTTGAGATGGCCAACACGTCACTTGAGAATGCCCACGCGGAGACGGCGAGCTACAAGCAGATGTGCGCGGAGATGGAAGACGAACTCTCCAGCGCTACAGCCACTAATGAGCAGTTCAACGAGGAGATGGCTGCCGCAGTGGCCTCTAAGGATAGCACAATCGCCGAGCTCAACCAGCGCATTGAGGTTCTCACGTCTGAGCTTGCTAACTCCACCAGCGAGCTTAATAGGCTCCGGGACTCTCAGGCAGAAACAGCGCGCAAGGCTGAGGAGAAGGAGCGTATTCTCAATGAGGAGATTACGAGACTCAAGGAGGAGGAAGATAGGTACAAGGAGGCCGCTCGGAACCACCTCCAGGATCTGCGGGATCAGGCCGAAATCGCAGCACAGGCGCAACAGGGTCACGATGAAGAGCTTGTTAAGCATGCTAAGGCGGCGGAGGCTCTTCAAGCTCTGCGTGCCGAGTACAACACCGTCAAGACGCAAGCGACAACGTGGAGGATTGATGCTGAATCTGCCAAACAAGCTTTGGCGCAGAGCGAGCGGTCGTGGGAAGAACGGCGTCAGTTGCTAGAGCAGGAGATCAGCGATATCAAGACAAGATGGGATGACGCAAATGCCCAGAACAAGCTCCTCCACCAGCAGCTTGAGGCGATGGGCAAGCAGATTCACGACATCCAGCAACAGAGGTCATCTGCTGCTGACGCAGCTGATTCCTCTCACGAGGCTTCCGGTTCCGCTGCCATTGCCGATTCGGAGATCGAGCGAGCTCGCGAACTCAGCGCCTTCCTCCGCCGCGAGAGGGAGATCGCCGAAGTGCAACTCAGCTTGAAGACGCAAGAAGCCAATTCCCTGCGCCAAAAGCTCGAATATGCACAGTCTCAGCTCGACGAGGCCCGGCTCAAGATCGAACAAGATCGGAGGACACAGGCCGACACCGGTCGGGCAGCTATGACTCACAAGGAGTTGATGGACAAGCTCACTGAGCTCAACCTTTACAAGGAAAGCAACGTCACCCTTCGCAACCAGAACCTCCGGACCGAGGCCGAACTGGCGGAGAAGACTGCCAAGGTCCACGAGTTGGAGGCCAAGATCTTGCCGTTAGAAGCTCGCATCACTGAACTTGAGGACATCCAGGGCTTCAAAGAGGAGGAGATCAAACAACTCCAAGAGGACCGGGAGAGGTGGCAGAAGAGGACCGAGTCCATACTCACCAAGTATGGCCAGGCGGACCCTGCCGAGGTTGAGAAGCTGAAGGAGACCGTCGAGGCGTTGACTGTTGAACGAGATCAGCTGAAAGAATCTGAGCAGTCATTGCAGACCAAGCTCGACGAGGCCGCCAAGACTCTCGAGGAGGAGCAGAGCAAGTGGAACGCCGCCAAGCAGAAGCAGATCGAGCAGTTCAAGTCGCAGTATGCCGCGGTTAAGGTTCAACGAAACGAATACCAGACAGCCAAGAATGAGTTGCAGACACAGCTCGACTCGGTCAAGGAGCAACTCGCGAACTTGGAGAAAGAACTGCAGGCTGCCAAGGACGAGAAGGCTGCGCTGGAGGAGAAGAACAACACTCTTCAACACCAGGTCCAGACGGCCGCACCCCAACAGCAAGAGCCGGCAACGCAACCTGCTGCTCCTGCACCTGGCCCTGTTCCGGATTCGGCCGGTTCCAGCGAGGAGCTTGGGAACGTCAAGCAGGAACTCGAGTCTGTCAAACAGGAGCTTGAGGGCCTCAAGCAGGAACTGGAGGTTGTGTCAGGTCAAAAGGCAGACGCCGATGTCGAGCTTGAGGATCTCCGACAGCAGCTTGCAACGGCAGTCTCCGAGCGCGACGAGGCTCTGGCTCAAGCTACCCAGGCAGTCCAGGTGGCTGCTAACGGTGCCGACAACGTCGTCACCAACGGCGCAGAGCACCCTGGGCCTACTGTCGTGCACCTAAGCGACGAGGAGCGCGAGCAGCTGCAGGCACAGATCGCGGTGGCTGAAGCGAAGGCCGCTGAGTTTGAGGCCAAGGCACAGGAGATTGAATCCAAGATCCAGGCCACGGTTAGGGAGCGCAGCGACCGAATGAAGGACACCTTGAACCAGAGGCTCAAGGAGAGCAAGGCGGCCTTGGAGAAGGAAAAGGTGCAGATGCAGGAAGAGTACAAGATCAAACTGGAACAGGAACGGGCAATCATCATGGCCGAGCTCCAAGCTGCTGCACCAGCTCAGAATGGTGTCCCAGCTACTCCTTCGAAGGCGTCTCAAGATCAGGGCCCGCCGACTCCTTCCTTCGCCACGCCCGGTTCAGGCAACGTCGATGTCTCGAGCCTGACCGACCAGCAAACGCGCGACCTGTTATCGACTAATCCAACGGTCAAAGCAATAGTCGCCAGCAACATCAAGAAGAAGGTTGATCAGGAGACGCAGAAGATTCGAGAAGCGGCTGAAGCTGCGGTCAAGGCCGAGTATGAGCAAAAGATCATCACAGCTAAGGAGCAAGCGGTCGCCCTGAATGAGAAGAAGGGGGCTCTCAAGATGAACATGCTGGACAACAAGCATAAGACGGCGCAAGCCAAGCTCAGCATTGTCGAAACCGCTGCGAAGGAGACCCCTCAAAGGCCCGTTGCTGAGGTCTGGGCGATCGCGAAGGACGCTAAGCCCGTACCACCGGCGTCAGCCGCGGCACCTGCTGCTGTGGCGAAGGCGAGTAGCACAGCGAACAGTTAGTACCCTGTGCAACGCAGCCCATGACTGCTGACAATGTCGTCTGGAAGACTGTTGCTAACATACTGTCCAGGCCCTGCTCCGTCAGAGAAAGCAGCACCCACAGCCACCCCTCAAGCACCAAAGCCCCAAGCGCAGCCCACTGCCGCACCTGACGCTGCTCCTGCCATAGCTAACCCCTTTGGCAATGCGTCCTCGCAGCCGCAGGCAACGCAACAGCCATCCTCGGGCATTCCCAACCCGTTCGCCCCGGCATCTCAGCAGAACCAAGCTCAGCCGACAAACCAGCCTTCCCTACAACAACAGCAGCAGCAGCAGCAGCCCGGACCCGCTCGCACCGGCATTCCCGTGCCTTCTAGGGGAGGACACAACCCCGGTCGCGGCGGACGCGGAGGCGTCTACCAGCACCCCAGAGGCAACCAGGGCCCGGGAGCACGTGGTGGTCGAGGAGGGTTTGGCGCCCGAAACAGCAGCGGCCTGAACCCTGGCGCCGGCGATTTCAACCCCGGCAACTCCGGAGGAGCGGGTAACAAGCGACCTCGCGGTAACGACGCTGAGGGCCACGGTGGTGGAACGGGAGGTGTCAAGAGGCAACGCGGTGGAGCTGGTGGTCAGTAGGATGGTCCCAATCCTAGGCGTCGTGGACGCAAGCCTCACCCTTAGGGAGGGAGATTCTAGGACTGGATAGATGATGGACTGCAGGGGGAGACGAGATGTTGGAAGGGGAAAGGTTGCTAAAAGCACGTATCACAATTGGCGTCAGGGCGGAACAAGATCTTTGCTGCTACCCAGATGGCTCCATATCTGGAAGGGGATGAGAGAGGTTTCATTTGTATGTTTTACTATTTGATCTTATTGACAGGTCGGGGGGACCAGGTGCTTTTGCTGGACTTATGGCTTTCTGTAGGGAAGGAAGCGGGCAGCAGAGCAAAGGAGATATCATTTCTCGAGGGTATCATAGTTTTGCTTTAGTGTATCAATAACACTGGAAGACAGAGGTCAGAAGGAGTTTTCGGGACAGCTTATAAAAGTAGTTTTTAATCTAGAGATGGTGATGAGGAGGTCGATGACGGCAGGCTCAACTATGTATATAAACTGAAGTGAGCTTGAACGTGTGACACGTCGGCCAAGGAAGGCTGCATTTCTAGAGTGAGTGCCAGAGATGAACTTAGCGATTGACAAGGGTGCCTAAAATTTACTGGATTGTCCTAGTTGTTGCTCACTTTCCCGCTATTCTTTTCCTGGTTCACGGCCTGCTCCAGCAACGAAACATCTTCTGTCACTTCGGACCTGACCCAGACATTGCCGTGAATTTCTCTGTTCGCGCTTCACCCGTCGTTGCCTTGCTGCAAGATAAGGGCTGTTCAGTGTTCCCAACCCCTATACCATCTTGCATCGTTTTTCATTTTGCGACTGGCCAACATTTATTACCACCGGACAACGACAACCCAGCAACAGCAGTATTGAGCACGACTTCAAATCTCGAGTATTCAGAATTCAGCACAAAGCAAGCAGTAAGGTCTACAGCAACTGGCAGATGACCTTGACAGCAACCGAGGGTCCCACTCCTGTTTCGCTGCGTCCCCAGTATGACCACATAACCACCTCACGAGTACCTCCACATCACTCCCGCATCACCGCCTGACAGTCGCCTGGAGCTGTTTCACTGTCGGAGAAGGGAACAAAGCTTTCTCGGAGAATCGATCGGTGACTCGTCACATCTTCACTGGCAGCTAGCTACCATTGCCAGAGAACGTCAATTCCACACCTTCACAGCTTGGGCGGTTTGGATTCTCCTGAAGAGACAGGAGACTTGACAGCTGGTCAACAACCCCTCCTCTTTCCTCTTTCCTCTTTCCTCTTTCCTCTTCCCGAGCTGCAGCTCCCACCGGCCTATCCCAGCCCATCTTGTTCTGCATCGTCCTTTCTCTCTCTCCCCCGCGTCTTTCCTTTGAGACCTGCCTTAACCTAATTTGCATTTACACACTACTTGTGTACTTACCCTTATCTTCTACTTCTCTTCCTCTACGACACAAATACGACTTCGTCATCGTCACAACTCCACATCGAACAAACCGCCCACCATGCCCTGCTACAAGGGCATCGCGGTGAGCATCCACGCAAACGGGTCACCGCTGCCCGAATACGGCATCCAGAAGCAGTCCCGCGTCAGTCGGATCAACACCTACATCCCCGTGCCGCAACCGCAGCTCAACCCGGAGAGCAACAAGCCCGAGCCAGCCAAGTTCGCCGTCTCCATCACCTTGCTCACACCGGGCCTCGCGATCCCTTACTCGACCCCGAAGCCGTCCGAAGCGAATCCATACCCCAAACCCCAGCATGTCGGCACTCTTCCCTCAGCTACGGGCGAGCGCGGCAAGTACCACGGCGTGGTTAACCCCTACATCCCCATGACGAACAACGAGAACGAGACCATCGCCGCCTACATATACTTCGACGGTCGTGCTAAGGAGGAGGTCGCTACCCTCCTGCGCCCCGGCGAGGAGACCTGGGTCAACAGCCGGTGGGTGCAGGTCCCACTATCCGAGGGCGGCGGCCTAGCTGAGCGGGAGTTCCTCTTTCGCGAGGTCGGGCTGGACAGGTGGCTGAAGGGACTCGACCTGGCCGGCGACGTAACCGACGAGAAGCTCGAGCGCCGGCGGCAGAAGTTCGAGAAACGTCGTAGACGGCAAAAGACCGAGGCTGGCGGTCCGACCATCAAGACCGAGGAGGGAATGGAGATCGAGAGCGGCGGTCCGTCCAGGGAGTCCAAGCCGCGCGACACGCTGCGCTACGGCGACGCCCAGAGCCCCGTCGAGCCCGTCTTCGAGGACGATAGCGACAGCTCCTCTGACGACGAGCCTCCCGAGACGGCGGGCCAGATCAAGGTGGCCATGTTCAGGGTCATTGCCTCGGGCGAGATCAAGAAGGGAGAGTATTCACCTCAATTCGACGCCCACGACGATGACGATGAAGACGCAAGCGGAGGCGGCGCCAAGAGCGCGGAGAACGGGGTCGATGCCGACGTCGAGCATACCACTAGTTTCGCTAAGCCGAAGACGCTCGATCCGAAGACGATTAGCACGCAGACCGTGACTGGTATCGATGGTCCGGATAAGCCCTATGCTACGTTTACGTTCTTCTATCGCGGCGAGCGTGAGTCCCCTGCCCCTTTCCCCCCTTTCTCTACCCACCATAGCATGCTAACCAACGTCGATCTGCAGGCCAGCTCCAAAAGATGGGCATGCTCACCTCCTCCAAGGCCCAACCCACAACTCCTGCGTCCATAAAGCGGAGGTCAGGCCAGCTGGACTTCTCCAACCTGGGGCCCCTAAAGACGAGCGGGACGGTGGGCTTCTCAGCCTTCCGAGACCGCAACGAGGAGCCACTGCGGAAGAAGAAGAATCGCACCAAGAGCAATGGGAGCGCCATGATCGAGGAGGACAGCGACGAAGATGACGACGACGACGAGATTCTGGGCAAGATGGAGGATGTCGATGAGAAAGAGGACAAGAGCCGGCTGGGACCGGAGGATGCGAATTTCTCGGGCGAGTTGGCGGACGGTGTCAAGCGGATCAAGGTATGCCCTTTCCTCCTTCCCAAACATACATCTGTGCATACGCTAACACCCAACAACAGCTTAAGCGGCAACACTCCGCCGACCCCGAATCCGCAAGCGTCAGTTCGAGGAAGTCCCCCAGCGCAGGACCTTTCACGGGCGAGGCAACACCTCCTGATGTCCCTGGTGCGCAACCTATCACCGGCGCCGCTCTCTTTGGCAAGAGCCTGGAGACCGATTCGGCCATAGTAGGAAGTCCGATGAAGAAGGCTCGACCCAGCATCGCGGGACTGGACGACGTCAACGGCGGGTTGTCGAGCAGCTTCCCTCAGCTGGGAGATGTCCTGGCCAAGGCCGAGGCGGGCCAGAAGGCTAAGACGGCCGAGGCTGAGGCTGCTAAACCTCCAGCCTATACAGAAGTGAAGTCTCCGGCCCCTGCGACTGGCCAGACGGGGAATGAGATGGAGGAGGAGGAGCTATAGTCGTACCCCTTCCCTGTCCTTGGGCGGGATTGGCGTGGATGAGGTGGGCACGTGGATGGCGTGTTGGGATATCCCCTTTGTATTCGGGTTATTGTTACGGATATATGACGACCAGACGACAACTGTCAGCCGGTAGATCTCGACTGGGCTTGACGACCGTCGGTCGGTCACTTGATCAGGAGCTCTGGCAAGGGTTTATTGCCGCGAAATGGATCGCTCTACCACGAAATGGCTATACCACGAATAAGCTTAAGGCTGGCTGCGAAGGGGCTCCATCACAACTCTACGCACAGCTAACGGGGGTCTGTCGAGATTTCTGGTGCCTGTTTCGCCACGGAAAACGGGGTGATGTCGTTTACTACTTCACATTCTTCAGGGGACAGCAGGGTGAGGCTAGATACGGTTTTTCTAGAGAAGAAAAGGAGTTTGACCAGGTCATTTGCATTGGACTGGAACAGGGGGCGGAGGACATGGAACCGCCCTCGGTGATGATTGCTTTTCCTCTTATGCTTGGGGATAGAGAGATGAGTTGGCTGAGGGGTGACAGGGCTGGACATGTCTATCCTTCGTGTATCAGTACGAGTGCCTTTAGTAGTATGGCGGCCCTTTTCGCTGAGAGGTAGATAATGCCTGTAAATGAACGGCGATGACTTCTCAAGCTCTTATGGTCTGAATTTACATATGTGGCAGATCCGAGCAGATCTCTAGATTTGGGTCTCTGACAAGAGTCATTTCACGGCAGCATCCGGGAAGCATCGCAGATTAAGGAGCCTAGGTAAGATCGAATGAATTGCTATCTAACAGTTCATTACGAGAGAAGCCCGTCGCCGTCGAACCGAGGTCCTTCAACATAGCTTCCACCACGCCGATCATCAATGTTTGCAGTGTTCCTATCTTTATGACATGTTAGCCAGTGAACCTAACCAGATATGCGTCTTGGAAGGTTGAAGATGGAGGAATATTTCAGACTGTTGAGCTTGATATGTTAAGAATCGACATAGAGGATTCAGTAGTGAAGAAGTTGGTTGTTCATCATGATGGTTGTGTAGCAGCGTAAGAAGGAGTCAAGATAGAAACGTACCGTGTAGTTCAGTTAGCATTTCGCCGTTCCTGTAGTTGTAGCCATGAGACGAAGCTTATTGCGTATCTGGAAATGTTGACAATGAACCAGAAGCAATCTCCAAAAATCTTTGGACGCGCTTTTGTATCCCTCCAAACCCTGCCACAGCTCACCGCCTAAACCCCACCAAGCTTTCCGGCCCCACCTTTCTCCTCTTCTTGCCTGGGCGACGGTGCATTTCGACCCCTCAGATCCCGACGAAGCGACCTTTTTGGTATTTACGAAACTTATTTATTTCCCTTCAGCAAGCGAGCACAGTTGCCTCACACAACCAGACCTCTACACGACTTTCGAGTTACGATCCCCGTCTCCTTAACAGAAGGACGTATCCGTCACCACAACCGTCAAGATGGCGACAAGTGAGTACCTCTCGACTGTAGCTGCCCCGCCCTGTTTTGTCCTGCTCGCGGGAGGACATCGGCGATGCGACGGGCAGCTTGAACCATCAGTGACAGGCAGCTAATATGTTCTATTTTTCTCCTAGACTTCGAGGAGGTTGCTAGTAAGCTTGACCCTCACCCACGCACGAGACGGGCGAACATAGCTGTCTCCGGCTTGCCCCAGTGATCCAACGAAGCTGGGGGCGGCAGCCCAATGCCGAACTAGACACGGAGACTGACATATATACCTCGCCCAACAGAGCAATTCATCGAGTTCTACTACAACACATTCGACAGCGACCGCAAGCAGCTCGTGCCCCTCTACGTAAGGACTCACATTTACCACGGGCCGGAAACGAGTTGAGACGCTAATTCCCGGCCAAATATAGCGCGAGAACTCCATGCTCACCTTCGAGTCCGCCTCTTCCCTGGGCGTCAGCGCCATTGTCGAGAAGCTCGCTGTGCGTTACGCCCCGTACCCCTACCAGCTTGAGGTTACCTTGAGGAAGATATACTGACGACGTCTGGCTTCCGGTTACAGGGTCTCCCCTTCCAGAAGGTCAAGCACGCCGTGTCGACGCTCGATGCCCAGCCCACGCTGGAGGGCAAGGGAATCATGATCCTCGTCACCGGCCAGCTCCTGGTCGACGAGGAGCAGCGCCCCATGAACTACTCGCAGGCCTTCCAGCTCGTCCAGGATGCCCAGGGCCAATGGTTCGTCTACAACGACATCTTCAAGCTTGTCTTTGGTTAAGCGTATCGTACGCGTGATGTGGGATTTGCGAGAGGTATCAGAGGACGGTAATGCAGATACCAGGGGGGACGGGAGTGCCGGGTGGTCGCATCGTCTAACGTGGGAGATGGGTCACGCCGGATAGTAATGAGCGACGAGCAAGATATGTGGTAATTGCTCAGCTGTGGAGGGTGATGGATGGTTGTCGGTGTGCTTTTCAGAGTCTTTGAGCTGTCTAGAGCAGGTCATTTGGCTTTCGTTAAGAGACGTGGTGGATGAGCAATGTGTGCCCACTGGAATGACAGTCTTCATTCAAGCATGACTATTAACACAACTTGATATTCAGTTCGTTTGACGGTGCCTGGCGATCATGGACTAACGTGCTGGCCGCGTAAGGGGGCAATCGTCATTCGTATGTGAGCTGGGCGCAGCACCAAATCGTTGCCTGGCCGACTCCGATATAAGTTGCAGTTTACAATGAAGTCTGCGGCCCCTTTCGATACCAATAGACAACCCTTTGAGAGGTGACTAATCCATCAGATTATAAAGAGCACTGCAAGGACATAACCCCTGTTTTGGAAGCTGTTTCGAAAAACAACAGAAGCAGCAGCACTGTCAAAGGAAACACTGGAGATCGAAGCTAAACAAACAGCTGCCGCAACTTACCACTGGCAGGACCCCTGCCAAACGAACCCGAAGCGAGAGGGAAGGGTCCAATCACCGGGTCGCTGTGCACCGCATAACAAGTGGATACCCGCCCTGTTACCCCGGCGCTGGGGCTCTTTCCATTCGCGATTACGATTTGTCCGTCACTGCTGGCATCCTATCTCCAAATTGAACAACAGCCAACATTCGAGCTTCATCATCGTACGAATACCTTCCTACGCACACATACCATTACCACCCACAAATACAAGCAGAAACGCATTGATACCTCCGACTTGACGACAGTTTCTCTCTCAGCAATCCATCCTCTCGCCCACCGACTGAACAAAGAAAGCACCGGCATCGTCGTCGTAAGCTCTCTCTCCGACGGCCTCCTCTTCCGCCCCAAAACCGCAAGCAAGACTGGCAAACAGTCCTGAATAGAAGCACCACCTCCCAGGAGACACATTTGTAGCTGAAGCTACAGCACCCCGTCAAGATGACGCTGAAAGAGGAATTCGCGACCAGGAATTTCAGTATGTCCCCTTCCGCCAGCTCTATAAGCTATTACCCCATGGATCAATTTGCGCGGCCGTGCTAACTGGTGATACGTAGGTATCTATGGACAATGGTAGGACCGCCTCTCTCCCGAACAATGTGCTTATCTGGACGATTGGCGATGAAGCTCGCAGTGCCTGCAATCTGGCATGCGCAGAAGAAGGGTTGGAGCTGGCGCTGTCAGTCTTTTGACAGATTGCTATCGACTCGGAGAAGATGCAGGGAATATTGGTGGCATATGGACTGCGATGCTAACTCTACTTTGCGACAAATCAGGCTCGGTATCCTCTGCATGATCCTATGTTTCGCCCTGGGCATCGCCAACATCTTCACCATCTACGTATTGGTGCTGATTCTCAGCATCGTGACTCTGTACGTTTCCCTTTTTCCCCTTCCCCTAACCCCTTTCGTATTCAACACCAAGTAACTAACCCTCCCGTGTGTGATCAGCGTCTTCTCCTTCATAATCCTCTTCATCGAGGTGCCCCTCCTCCTGCGCATCTGCCCCACGTCCTCGACCTTCGACGCCGCCATCCGCCGCGTCTCGACCAACTACATGCGCGCCGCCGCCTACGCCGTCATGGCCGTCGTCGTGTGGCTGAGCCTGATATCGCACGCGTCGAGCCTCATCGCCGCCGCCGTGTTCCTGAGCGTCACGGCGCTGTGTTACCTGCTCGCTGCCGTTAAGAAGCAGGCCTTCGTGGGGAGCAAGACGCTCGGCGGGGCCGGGGTTGCGCAGATGATTGTTTAAGGGCAATTTTGTGAACGAAAGGAGGTCGAGGGGAAAAGAGGGCTGGAGAAGATGGGGAGAGGATGGTATGCGGGAGTGTGAATGCTGAGAGTTGGGGGGAGAGAAATAAAGTGTTATGAGGGAGAAGTGGCATACGAGGTTAGATCTTATGGTTGAATGGGAGGAGAGTGGCACAAAGGCGACGACTGGAGGTGCTTGGAAGAGGTGCTTACGGATGTCTCAGGTCTTTCCACATGTCGCTCGACTGAAGAAGACTGCCTGCCGCGTGCAGCCAGGACGAACTGGCGCGTTTGGTTCTGAAAATGGTCTCGGAAATAGGAGGCTGTCTGTTATATGATATGGGGTGGCTCTCGTCTATCTACCTGGACGGAAGGGCATAACACCCGCGTCGGTTTGCATTCTATGGTTATGGTTATGGCGTCCAAGGGGCTATTATGGACAGGTTCATGTTTATAGCTCTGCCTGCAAAGATTTCGGTTCGAATTGTCCCGGCGGTTATGCTGTCTGTTTGTGATCTCGTAGTGGCTTGGACTGTGGGATCGGGGCCTGAGACGCGGTCTCGAGTTCGCTCTTAGAGTATATGTGTTTGGCAGCAAGCAATCATCATGATACGAGCTGATGGTTGAATCAAGCTGTCTAGCTTCCATATCTCGAAGTCCATGCTGGTCACAAGGTATTCTCTATCCCAGTCTAGTCTCTTCTAGCTCCATAAGTCAACATTACCCCTATGGCACCCCTCAGTCACCACCGGGGATTAAAGTAGAGAGCTAGGTCGTGTCATGACATAGCATCATAAGCTCGAAATAGGAGACAACCCAGCAAAACCACCTGACCGGCTCGAATGCAGCTAAATCTCTGTCCCAATGACACGACTGCCGGCAAAAGAACGGTGAATAGGTAGCTGCATCCTACATACCTACCTTCCAGTACCAGAAATGCATGTATCGACCGGGTCACTACTAACATAGCTGGAGAACGAAGGTCTAGCCGTACCTCGTGATCTGACTGAGATTTCGACGGTACGCTCGGTCGGGCGCTGAACGGGGCTAGCGTTGGTGACGGGATCTACTCCCGCTGCCCCTCTCGTTTTCAATGCTCGATCCAGGACTTTTAAAAGGGAGATGCTTTGACTGACGGTGGGTAGATGTTTGGACACTTCGCACGGTAGACGGATGGTTTTCGAAAGTCAATGGTAGAGGGTATCCTCTCTTCGTGTCTGCATCTTTCTCTGGCTATTCGTATGACTTTGAGGCTAGCGATGATGCTGTTCGTGGTACTATGGGGGGTTCACGATCGCAGTGGGGCAGCACTGGGCGGCGTCCGCCACAAGTTGAACAGGTGATCCGAAGCTTCCTGCCCGTCAGGCCTGTCTGCGTGCCGGGACGGTTCACGGTACCTGGACGGAGTCATGGAAGTGGTGATGGCGTCATGAACCAAACCTGTTGAGGCATGAGGCATTTGGCTGCGGGGGAGGGGGGCACTATTATGTAAGTGGGACAGTAAGCCACAGTGCAGCCACGGTGTGGTCGCATGTCTCTTGCACAGGTTGCTTGGGATGAAGAAGCGGTCACCGTCGACGGCATTGGCCATTGGAGGTAGAGGTATGAGATGGATGGATGGGATGGCACGCGGGAGAGAGTGTGGCAGCCATTGACGGGTGTTTCCTCGTTGCTTTTCTTTCTTCAGCAGATGCAAAAGGGGTTTGCCCGTTGTTCAGGAGCAACCACACGTGTCGTAAGTCGTACTGTGGTTGGGAAACCGATCGATCGAACTGTAGGACATGTGCAACGCTGGGCTTGAGTTGTGCTTGGGTTCGCCCTAGACACGCGTACACGTGTAAACGCTCAATACTTCGTACTCTCGAAGCATCGCCAAGTGAGTCCAAGAGACGAGGATTTCAGTTGATAGGTATGTACTAGTTTGAGTGAAAAGCCATGAGAGCTCTTGCAACTTCTGCATGGAAGATGGCGAGCAGCTTCCCAACATCTGGAGTCCAGCCATCAAGGTGGGGCTATAGCGGGGTAGAGACGATGTACCTTTCAACGTGTGACCTCTCGCAAAATTTGGGGAATCGAAAGCTGAACTCACGTCACTGCTTCTTCACAGTTTGACAAAGACATGGCAGATCATATCATGCCCATGAAATTCTAGCGACAATCATACTGCAATAAAACTCTATCTTCTTCTACAGTACCAAACCAACACAGAACTGAAAAAAGGCATTGCCGAAGTTACACGTGTAGATTCACCGCTCAGAGTCACCCGCGTTCCGGAGATCTTACTGTGGTAAAGTGTCCGATCGAGAAGGCATTGCGCCTCTCACACGCTAACCACATTCAGCACATTCAGCACCAGATAAAGGGTACTACGGGGTACCACCGGGGGAGGGACCACAGGTCACTTGAGTATTGGCCCCTTGACTCGATTCTGGAACCCTTCAACAAGCGCGCATGAGGAGAAGATCCCTGTTTTCACGCCTTGTGACATGCTATGATGTCGTTCACCAGTCTCCAACTGCGGGCAAGGTACTGATCAACAAGGTACCTGGAATGCCCCCTATTCCCGTCAATTCCTCTGTTTTCTTTCTGCTCTTTCGTCGCTGGCTCCAGCTGGTGCCGGTAGTAACTGGTTTCTCTCACTGTGGAGAGGGGAATGACGACCCATGGCGCGCTTTCCAGCTTCTTTCAAGGTCAAGTGTCTGATGAATTCGTATTGGAAGCAATATAAGTGGCCCGGATGCCGCACCTGAAGCTACGACACTTAGACACAGTGGCCCCCCAACAAGCTTCCAGTTTCATCAACAGCTTCAAGTTTGACTCATCAGATCTTGAATCTTCCCATATCCTCCTTTCTACTGTACATCAAGTCCATCTCAAAACTTCCGTCCAAACTTTGACATAATCAAAGTTCCAAAAAGACAACAATTCATCATCCCAAACTGTAAGTCACCATCTCAAGATCACTCTGCTTGCCATAGCTCTCCTCGGCCTGCCGGCAACCTCTCTGGCCAAACGAGAAAAAGACCTGCCGATGGCAGCTCAATCTCGAGCCGGGCATTGCATTTCTCGACAATCCTGCCTCCAATGGCCTCTCTCCGGACTACGACCGCTTCTCCCGGGCAATGAGGCCGCCCAATGGACGAACACGAGTGCCAGGTGACGAGTCACAGCACTGCCCCCGGTTGCTGTATTCCGACTCTTTCCTGGCGAGAAAGAAAGACTCCATTCGAAACAACAATCTCCACGGATGATGGATGGGTGGAATGCCGGGCGGCTGGCTTCCGGAGCAACCACAATCGCCCTTCCCGTGATAGCTACAGGCTCCATCCTTTGGCAGCCGATGCAATCCGAGGCCTCACTAGCGACCAACAATGCCGTCCACCGCCCGTTTTAAGCCGGAGGGACAAGCTACCTGCACCTCGCATTAATTTACCGCCGATCTGGAAGACTGGGAGCATATGTCAAAGGATGTGTAATTGCATTGGATCTCCCTATCGATACCGATATCTATCTCTCTCACCGCCGGCTACGGGCATGACTGGCATGCCTGGATGCCCAGACACTGTGTCTGTGCTACGGCACTTATCGGTTGGCGGTCTACATGTTATCTCTGCCCGCCAGGGACATACACTATTTGGGTCCGGGTCCTGCAGTACCATCTCGCAATCAGCCTTCTTCCCCTGGTCAGGATCACGCTACCCAGCTTCCGAGTCACTTATCTCGCATATGCCAGCTGTTTCTTTTGTTTATCTTGCTCACCGATATATTGAACCAAGCAACGTTTGGTAGCTGACTCTGCTCTTCTCAAGGTTACCTCACCATTATTAGTACGACCACCGAATACGGAGGCATAACACTCGACTTTTGCATATACGAGCTCCAAGTCGAACATATTATCCGATTCTGAACACGTTCAGAACACAAACACGATCACGAGCAACATTTCCCCGGCCGTTGCGCACTTCATCATCCCACCTACATTCATCATGGCTCCCACAGCTACCCAAGAAGCTCCCTCCATCCCTCCCCGCCCCTCGAGGAGTCAGGAGAAAGACGCCATGCCCAAAGTCCCCCCGAGGCCTCTCAACCGCCGGATCGACCGATCCCTCTCGCCAAATCCCGCCCGCTTTGCACCCTCACCCCTGAACGAGGGCTTGTACTCGCCCAAGAGCCCGACCTTTCAGCACCTCGCCCCCGGCGGCTTCAATGACAAACATCACAACCGCCGCCAGTCGGTCGAAGTCCCCTCGCAGGCCGGCGAGGAGGGCAGAGAGTACGAGAGCTTGGCCGAACAGCTGAACCAGGATTACAGCGACATGAGCTCAAGTCCCGAGCAGACGCGCACCGTCGGTGACGACGTCAAGATTCACGCTCCGAAGCCCTCTCTACCCGCCCAAAGCGCTAAGCAGAGGGTCATGACGGTCACCAGGACCGACTCGGATAAGGCCGCTTCCTTCGGCATCGGCAAGCCGAGCAGCGACGATGCCCACGGCCCCTCGTCAAATCGCAGCCTGAAGAAGAAGGCTAGCACCATCAGCCAGCTGTCGACCACCGAGAGCCACGCCGATGACGAGCACGGCATTCCTGAGATTGGCCAGCAGGTGCCCATGTTCCCCAATGCCGGTGACGTGCAGGCGCCATCACCAGCGCCTGGTTCCTCTGGTTTCTCAGAATCCAGGGACAAGAACCACAAGCGCCGGACGTCATCCCGTGGTACCCTGCCGCCAGGCAGCTACGGCCTCCACGGACACGGTCTCCAGCCTCTCGATAAGCTCGAGAAGCAGTACTTCCAGAAGCACCCTGACCTGCTGAAGAGGGAACACACCCCGCATCATTACGATCGCCCGTACGATTTCTCCATGAGCAGCGAGGATCTGAACAAGATCGTTCGGGAGACCGCTAGCCATGGCTCCGGTATTGGTACGTTTTGTGTTGATCCCATCCCTCGTCGCATTAACTAACTGAAAACAGCCGTCAAAAACTATGCTGGCACACCCACCGACCAGGTCGGCTGGCAGGCGATTGAAGAGTCGACTAGCCGTGTTACTTCGCCCCGGCCCGCTTCCGCCGCTCCGAGGTCCCCCAGCAAGGCAGGTTCTAGGCCAGTCTCGCAGGCCGAGGAAGCCGGCCACCGCGGGCCTGAAGAGGGCGAGGTCATCCACGTCGACGATCCCAACAGCCGCCGCCGGTCAGTTATGTTTAATGAAGAAGAGACTCCCGCTGGCAATGAGGAGGACGAACCCGTCTACAACGCTCCCATCCTTGCCGAGGACGAGATCCTCAAGGGACCGGCTTCGGACACGGGCCCGGCAGTTGAGCCCAGGCGCGGCAGTTTCTTCGACGAGGAGTCTGCGTCCGGCCACCCACCAAGTAGGCCCACAAGCAGGCCGGGCAGTCTCTACAAGGTCGAGTCTCATGAACATCAGTCGACACCCCTTGAGGATGTCGAGGAGTACGAGCCTCTCTTCCCCGAGGAGGAGGGCAAGGAGTCGGCCAAGAAGCCCATTCCCGATTCGAAGCGGTCTCAAGGTCTCCATAAGCAGCGCTTCCCCAGCCGCGATATCTGGGAAGACGCACCCGACAGTGTCCACTATACCGTCGAGGTGTCAACTCCCGACATTCCGGAGGAGAAGGAGCCTGAGGAGGACAAGTCTGCTACGTCCAGTGTCCCAGTACCACGTGACGGCGAGACCCCTGCACAAGCCTTCGCCCGGCACCAGGAGGAGCTTGCCGAAAAGGAAGCGACCAAGAACGGTGCCGACACATTCCTAAAGAACGGCCGTGGCAAGCCTTCATGGGCACAGCACCAGCTAGCCAGCGAGACATCCCGTCCCTCAATGGCGCAGCGCTTCCCAAGTCGTGACGTCTGGGAAGACACTCCCGACAGCCACATGCTCGAGACCACGGTCTCCACACCGCAACAAGACCGCGATTCCGAGCCACCGGCAGAAACAACCTCCAAGCCCGCCATCCCTGATCGTCCCGTAAGAAAAACTACAGACCCATCCACCTCAACAACGGACAAGCCCGCCATCCCTGAGCGCCCCAAGCCGAAGTCATCCACCGACGACTCCTCCTCCGCCACACCACCCGCCCGCCAACCCTCCATCCCCGACCGGCCCAAGCCCCAAGTTCCCGCCCGCCCTGTCAAGGCATCCCCCACCTCCGGCGGGCAAGAACCAGCCGATGCCGCCGCACCTCCCAAGCAAAAGCCCGCCGTACCCCTCAAGTCGGTCGGGTCCAAGATCGCGGCTCTGCAAGGCAGCTTCCTAAACGACCTGAACAAGAAGCTCGGTCTCGGCCCGCAGGCGCCTAAGAAGGAGGAGCCCGCCGCCGAGGATGAGGACAAGCCTGCGGAGGAGAAGGCGCCGCTTTCTGATGCGCGGAAGAGCCGGGCTAGGGGACCGGCTAGGAGGGCGCCGGCTGCTAAGAGCCCTGCGCCGTCGGCGGGTGAGGAGCAGAAGCTGACGCTTGGATTCGCCGTGCCCAGTACGATCTTTGAGATTGATCCCGAGGAGGACAACACCGTCAAACTAGGACATGCTGCTGCTGCTGCTAAGGAGACCGTACCTGCTGAGAGCGAGAGCAAGACTGAGGAGGAGGAGCCCCAGCCCGAGCAAAAGGAGGAGAAGGAACCGCTCAAGGTGGACGAGTCGGACAAGCCCAGTGCTCCCGCTCCCGAGCCAGAGAAGGTCGAATCCGTCTCAGAGGTGAAGAAGCCCATTACTACCACCGAGGAGGACAGTCCCGCCGAGTCGTCACAACCGGTCAAGGAGGAAACGAAGTCCCTGGTGAACAACTCGGCCGGCGACACCGTCCTGGCCGAGGACATCAAGGTCGATGAGGAGAAGCAGGAGGTCCAACCTACTGGCACCGAATCATGACATTGACTGACGTCCGAGTGGTGTGTGTAGTGGTGGTTGTCGTCCTGTCTGTCGCTTCCTCAACTTGGCAACTTGTCTTTTGACCGCAGAAGCCGTTTCTTATTCAGGAGAGTGTGTGGTTTAGTAACCAACTTAGAGAGTCTCTCTTTTTTTTAATTCATTGCTTTTAGCGGCTCGCAACAACTCAAATTCAGTACAAATTACGGGGACTTGAGAGTGAAGAGCGAGGAGGAGACTCATGTACGGGGTTGCAGGTAGATAACGGAGAACTATAAGGCTTGACAATTTTCCAGGAGACCATGTATTCCCTCTATTCAGTCCGTGACATTAACATCCATTCCCTTAAATCTATTCAATCCGTGACATTAACATCCATTCCCTGAACCATTACCATAGCGTTACTGCTTGCTTTGGGTATTAACATAGGTATCCATCAACGCCTTGACCGTCCCATAACCTTCCATATCCCAATCCAACTTAAGACAAAAACAAAACACGACTTCGAACACAGTCAGAACCGCACCCCGGCTACCTACCCTTCCCAGAAGTCCTCCTCCTCACACCCCCAGCCCCTTTCCCACCACCACCGGCAGCATCACTATAACTAGTCCCAATGCCGGAATCCCTATCCCTCCACCCTTCACCCCCCTCATCATCCTCATCATCAGCCGCCTCCCCCTTAGCGACAGGCAGCTCAGCCATATCCAACCCGCCCAAATCCTCTTCTTTGACTCCCCTCTCACCCTGACTCTCGTACTTCAGCGGCGGCGCCCGGCTGGTGGTAGGGAACGTCCTTTCCGTGTCGGACATCTGTTCTTCCTCCTCGCCTTTCCTGTCTCCCAGCCTCTTTCTACCACCTTCGGTAATCCGCCCCGTCCTGTCGCTGTCCGATGGAGATGGGCCAAACAGGACGGAAGACAGCACGACCCACGCGACTCCCATGGCCACGACCTCGCACCCCCAAAAGAGCGCCGTGCCCACGAGGAAGGACGACAGCCAGTGGTGGTACATGACCCAACGCAAGCCCGAAAGCTGCGCGGTGACGGTCACGCTGGCCGAGGCGACGCGGAGGGATTGGCCTGCTTGTAGTTCGATGAACAGCGACCAGGGAGTCGCTGAACTTCCCTTGGTCGGGAAAGAGAGTTTCTCGGCTAGGGATAGGGATAAGGTTGTGCTGCTCGCGCTGGAAGAGGAGAGGAGGGAGGCCGGGAGGTAGAAGAGGCGCGACGCCAGGGACACGAGGGGGTCGGTGTAGGGCACCAGCGCGGGGCGGTGGGAGGCGTGGAGGATGCGCCTGTTTGCGAGGTAGGACGCCGGGTCCGGCGGGGATAGGATGAAAGGGGTATGCCCCAGCGGGTTGGGGGTAAGTTGGTCCTCTTCGGGGGAGGGGGGAGGAGGCACGGCCGCGGCCGTACCGGGTTTGTCGAGGAGGTACAGCGCCACCATGAAGTTATCCCTGTCCACGTTGGCGGGACTCCGCGGTAAGGTCAGGGTGAGGCTGACGTCGTAGGCCTGGTGGGGTTTCATGTTTTCGAGGGTAGAGATGGCGTAGGGGTTGGGGCCGTAGTTGTACTGCAGGTGCAGGGGGAGGGTGGTGATCTGGTCGGGCAGGTAGGCGTTGTAAGAGGCGACGTAGACGAGGGCCGCGAGGCCGTAGAGGACGGTCGAGAAGGTCGTTAGGAGGACCGTGTTCAGCAGGGTGCGCTGGGCGGTTTTGGAGGTTAGGGTTGCGTAGGCTTGGTTGAGGATGTCCTGGCGAGAGATAGGTGTGTTAGTTCTTGGTGGACATGGTGGTAGGGAGTGTGCGGTGGGGATTGGAGATTACCATCTTTGCGGAGGGGGTTGGAGGTGGTGAAGGTCCAACTGTTGCGGTGTGATCTTCAGCTACGCGTGAAGAGAGGTAGATGCGCGGTACGGCATCGTGGCTGTTGAAGTTGTGGTTGTTGTTCGAGTTGTGCTCTGTCGCTGGCGCTGGCATGTGAGAGCTCCCGGTTGGAACGTCATTGGCAGGGGTGTCTGGTTCAGAAGCACGGGCCCACATTTCGCAGGCCTCTGTGGTCTCGATGGTGTCAAGCTCAAGCTCTGGCATGATGTTGGCATTGTCAAAACCACCGAAACTGGCGGGCCACAGCTTCATCCTGGTGGAAATCGTGAATATCTGGAGATGCTGAGAGCTTGAAAGAAGAGGAACATTACAGTTAGACAGAGGGCTTCATATATTAATCGTGAATCAATCGCGTCCTATTTCCCTCTCGCTCTACCATCACTTCGGCTCAACCAGGCCTGCAGTAAACAAAACTATGATACCTATCAACTCAGACATACAGCTCTCCAGACCAACTAATCCGGAAAGTGAAGAGCCTGCTGCCGGACTACCAGCATGAACATATGCACAGAAACAGAAAACTATCTCGAAGAATTCAGATAACTCCTTTGATGCTCCCCCCAAGAATCAGAATTACCTTTCATTCAGTCCCCAGTTATCGAACAGATCATCCATTGCCTCTCTCATCTCGCATCTCACATCTCACATAGCCTGCAGGTAGTTGCTAGGAACCAGCCCAACCTGCCCGTTCCCGCCCTGGATCGTCGCCTCCCACCACCCGTCGTCCTGGTGCCGCAGGACCGCGAGCGTGTCTCCCTTTGAGAAGCCTAGCTCCTCCGGGATGGCGGCCTGGTACATGTACAACGCGCGTGCTAGTGCATGTGTTAGTCACTGCTCTTCAACCTCTCGAAACGAAGATGCAGAAAAAAAAACTCACCATAATGCATAATCGGTCTCCCGTCCCTTGTAAACTGCCTCCCATCAGCCACGCTCTTGCTCCTCGCCCTCCCCACCGCCCCAGGCGGCTCGTAGAAGCTCATCTGGCCGCCGCGGTTGCTCTGGCTCGTGCCCGGTCTAGCCCCGTTACCGCCGCCACGTCCCCTCATTGAACCGCCGTACTCGCTGCCTTCTTCTCCTCTAGTACCGGCGCCATACGGGCTAGGTGACGCGGCCCGGGGCATATCACCCGGCGAAGCGTGACGCTGGTAGTACCCTTGGTCTGAACCCCTAGCCTGAGGAGGCTGCTGCTGCTGCTTGGGCGTGGCGCTCGTGCTGCCGCGCTGGCTGCCGCTGTAGGGGTTGGGACTGGCGGAGCGGTTGTAGCCGCTCTGGTAATCTGCCCTTGAGCCGGGGCGGGGCGAAGCACTGCGTGGTGGAGCGGGAGAGGCGGCGCGGGGCATCTCGTGTTGCCGACGGGTCGAGGGAGGCGTATGGACAGATGCGGAAGAATTGTAGGCGCCCGACCCCGGCCGGTTCGCGCCAGGGGCGTTGAACATCGTTCTTGTCTGCTCCTGGAACTGTCGAGAGGCTTCCTTCATGGCTTTGGATGTCACGGCTGGTGGCGGCACGCCGAGGCGCTGCACTGGTGCGGCTTGCTGGTCGTAACCAGGCGGTGGGGTACCGGCTTTGCCTCGGTTGGCGCTCCCTGGTACGGGGACTGAGCGAGAGAAAAGGGGCTGCTGCTGGTCACGGTCGCGGTCACGTCCGCCGGCTGCGCTTCCCGGTGCTGGGGTGGCGATGCCGTGGTAGTGGTCTGCCGACATGCGGCTTGCGGACTGCTTACCGCTCGCTGCACCGGATGTGACTCCCTTCAACTCGGCGAGGGCGAGGGCAATCGGGTCGTCTTCTGGGAGAGATGTGTCTGCTGCCTTCTGCTGTGACCGTCTGTCTGGCGTCTGCACAGGGAAGACATTGTTACCGACATTCAAGGCTAGACTGGCGTTGGCATCGATTGGTTCTGGGCTAGCAGTGCGGTCCTGGAGAAGAGTACTCTGGCTGGACCCGTCTCTGCCATATGTGGGCCGGCTGTTCTGGTTGCCGCTGGACGGGCCCCAGGTGTTGCGGTTCGAGGGCGCAACCTCTCTCATGCTCTTCTTCCTGCCGAAGGGGCTGTTGTTGCTGAAGAAGCCGCTCTTCTTCTTGAGAACTTTCTTGTCCGGGCTGACGGATTGGGACGGGGGTTCTTGCTTCAGGGGTGACACGGCGTTGCTGTGGCCGGGTTCTTGACTAGAGAACGAGGTCGGGTTGGAGTAGTCACTGTTCGAGCCTCTGCTAGAGGGTCGCCCTGAGGAGGTTGCGGCACTCAACTCCGATCCGGTCTGGCGGTACGAGGCACTAAGATCGGACCCTGTTGGCCGGTAGGAAGAAGCGCTGAGGTCGGAACCCGTGGGACGGAAGTTGTTGCTCAAGTCTGAGCCTGTAGGCCGCAGAGGGTCATGGGTGTTGCTTGTCGGCCGTGTTGTCTTGCGGCAGAGCATTGTCATGCCGTCGAGAGGGTAAGGGTCATGTGGTACTGGCGCAAACTCGTTGGGATCATACTCCAGGTTGTTTGCCCGAGGTGGCTGGTATCCTGATGGAGGATGCTGTCTCGGTCGCTGGGTCTCCGGCTGAGGAATGGGAGGCACCAGTGCCTTTTGTGGTGTGATTGTAACCTCCCTGCTTGCAGGAACACCAGCACCGAGGTCCATATGGTTCAAGTCCCTGGCCAAAGCAGAGTTGGGGTCATGGTGCGATTCGTACGTCGAAGGCTGCGGCGACGACGACCGAAACTGAGGATTGATACTCCGCGGGAACTGCGCCACGGAGTAGTTCTCGTCTTCCGACACTTCCGACTGCGAGTCGACATCTCCGCGGCAGAAGTTGATGTACTTTGGCGGATCGGGGATCTCCTGGCCGGTACCCCTCTCCTTGATGAAGTGCATGATGTCCTTTTCGACCTCCATCTTCTCGAGAGACAGGCGGATCTTCTCGCACGAGGCGTCGTCGCTAACGCAGACCGTCGACGCGATGTTGGCAAAGGTCCAGAGGCTGTTCTTGGTGAAGTCGAGCCGTTCTTCCTCGAGGTCCTGGAACTTGTCGGCTGCGGCCTTCCACTCGCGGTTCCATCTGGCCGTCGTCTCTTCCAGTGCCTTGACTGCGGCTTCGTACTCGGTGTTTGATGTGGCGAGGCTGATCTGTGTCTTCTCTAGTCTGGCCTTGTTCTTCCTCTCTTCCTGGCCCATGACCATGTGGCCCTGTGCGAGGTACCCCTTTATCTTCAGGCAATCTTGCTCGTAGCGGTCCCTGGTCTATGCAGTATGTTAGCTGGGCGGTCCCCTATCTGTGGGGAGATATTGTCGCACCTTATTGACCAGTTGCGTCTGCTGTATCTTGATCTTCAGAAGCTTCTCGACCGTGTTCTGCACAATCTTCCTCCTCTCCTTCATGCCGCCGGCAAAGGCTGCCAGCGGTTCCTCGAGCTCAGTCTTCATCTGGGTGGCTATGTTCTGGTGTTGCTTCGCGATTGATTCGACTTCGCCGCGGACGGTATCGAGCGAGTGTTTGAGAGTCCCCATTTCTTGTGACCCGAGCGACTTCCGGCATAGCGACATGAGCTTCCTAGCGTAATCGTCTTCGATGGAGGCGCGGGCTGAACGGAAGGCATCTTGTCAGCATACAATACCTATATTAAATCGTGGTGAAGAAGGAGCCTGCACGTACCATTGTAGAAGGATTTGAGCTCGTCGCACGTTGTTTTGGCAGCGTGCATGCGCTCGAGCAAAGGACTGACGCCGGCATCGTCCTTTCCCCAGAAGTTGTTCGCAACTGTCAGAATCGAGTGGTTAGCACCTTCCTCGTCCTCTTCAATCTTCCCATTTTGAACATACAGGAAAGAGCGACGCTCGGCGTCTCGGTAGTTGCTCCTGGCATCGCGCTTGCCAGTGCTCAGTTAGAGCTGGATAATAGATGGCAAGTGCGACCGATGATGATGCTCTTGCCCAGCTTGGGCGAAGGCGGTGTCTTGTGGAGAATGGCGATGTGGTTAAACGGGTGTTTAATTGATATTGCAGGTCTTCTTCGCACCGTACCTCTGTCAAAAGGTCGTTGGAATGTGGATGGTGTGGAACATGGGCTGCGGAATTGTTGACATTCCTATCTGCATGCGCTTGGTTGCGCAGGGCAACCACGGCGCTAAGCGCCAACATCACCGGTCTGAACATCAGTCACCAACCAAAACCGAGCCAGCTAAGTCTAAACATTAAGACATCACTCGATCCCAAGAAACATATTAGAGAAATCGGACGACACATTGTATGGCCAAGTTTGTATTCACTTATGGCGGTCCCTAGGTACCATGACACTTTTTTGAACGACACTGTTCAAGTCATTTAAGGTTCATACCACAGTAGTCCAATGGCTACACGAACTACCCTATACTAACTTGCTGAACTCTCTGACTTGCACCATCAACAAACCCAAGCCCCAGACAACCTCGCTCACAGATGAGCCACCAAGCGCCTCGGGTAGGAATTGCTCTCTTTTTGACCTTCCGATTACTTGAGAGATCTGGTCCCAACATACCGAACAGACGAACAGACGCCTATGGTTCGAAGGTTGAGTCCAATCTTTGAGGTGCTGTCAGACATTCAGATGTCATTGCATGCACCTCAACAATTCCATCGTCAACCGAGGTTCACCTGCAGCCCTATCCCGATCAAAACGTCGACATCGCTCTCGCATACCGTAGCCCGAGGCCATTGTTCTCCGTTTCGAGGTGAGGGCGTCGATGCATCACCCCCAAGACACGATGCCATGTACAATGGAGGATACCGACAGCGCAGCCGTGATGCGAAGCACATACGGACAGGCACCATTGTCAGCTCCTTACAAACAGCAATTATACATACACGAAATTGCCAACCACCAAGCAGGTAACGTTGTTTCCCCTGCCTCGGGCTTCACTTGTTTCATTCCGGCAGCTTTACGACGAACCGAATCAGAAATTATGACCAGACACGGCTCCAGTCGCCGAAGTGAAATAGATCCGGCCGCGGGGCTGCGTCACTGCGCACACAGCTTCAGCTCCGGCCGGGTCATTTCAATTTGCCGAGCATAGCCACGATGGACGGGACCTCTTGGTCCGCGGCGAGCGCTTGTCACCTTCCAGAAGTCCTTCGCATGCATCTGCGACGTGTCACAGTTCGACATGGTCTACACCGCTGCTGCCCTACACCGCTGCTGCTGTGCGGCCTAGGGTATTATTTCCCCGGATTTGCAGATTCATGATACGATCTCGTTTCAGGGTGCCTGGTCGGTGTCATGTCGAATCTGGCCGGTTACCGGGCACGTTTGTACGACAAATCACGAATACCTCGCAGCATGCTACCAGTAATCCAGTATGAGACACAGCAGCTGAGGGAACAGGATGCAGGATGTATCCTGCTGCCTGCGGCGCTTCTTCAGTCACCGCACACAAACCCAAAACAGCCATGCCGCGCCCAGAAAGGATAAGAAGCCATCGCGACACTTGTGCCCGGAATGGGAAGCCCATCCGAGCTCAGGGGTTGCCGCTCACGCTTGGTTTGCATGAGAGCGCCATCCGCGGTGGCCGTTATGCTCCTCCCCTTCAGCCCTACGAGAAATAGAGTGCTGACGCAGAAGCATCCCAATCTACGAAAGTTAGCGGCACCTCATCAATCGAGATAGGAAGGTCAGCACTTGGGTCTTGGGGCGCTCGGGGTGATTGCAAGCCACAAACCAATGGCACGGCGACGTCCGTATGTATGCGGCTCGAAGGAAGCTCAGGAGGGAAGGCTGGAACATCCATGGTTTCTGGGCAGGCTTGGATGGGATTCTACGGTTGCGCCTGTGCAAATTTCCCGGTATCGTCGGTCCGGGAGACCTCGACTTTTACGATGTGGATGCTGTCAAGCTATCCCTGGCGTCTTGGCTGGGGCACACGTCGAAGCTTGCACTGTCGTGTATAGGGCCAGGCGGCCGTCGATGTACCGAGTGAGAGACATCGTACCGGACGTCTTAACGGGCTTGGCTCGCCAGCATCGCCAGCATCACCCCGGAACACGGTTGCTGAAGACGGCCATGAGATTCCAGACGGCGATGACAGCGGGAGGGAGGAGCCTTCCTGATTGCTGAATTCATCGCCGACGGTAAACTTTATCGGCAGGAAGGCTCCCGATGTCTCGCATGCCTTTGCACCGAGAGCTTTCGCCCAGCCTTTCAGGGTCGGGCAGAAGTCCCCTATGCTCGCAGACAGCGCACGCCATAGCTGTCACAGACAGAGAAGTCATGTTTCAGATATTGTGCGACAAATCTAGACCCCAGCAGACTGAGAGGCTGCATACGGTAGGTAGCCCTGCGGTAGCTCCCCGGCGTCTCTCCAGCTGTCTGCAGATGCAAGCCTACGTCCACGGTCCAGCCCGATGCATAGACGCAATTGACTCCCAGAACATACCAACTCCGAAGGCTCATCGTGCGCGCTGAACTCGTTGGCGATTGGGCAGCAAAGACGGCATGAAAGCCACCGAAGCAGGACATTCCGAAGCCCATCGGAGAGCTGAATCCTTCGGGCAAGCCATGGACGGCGAGCCACGGGTTACATCGCCGATAACCCGCAGGGTCTCCTGCTGGCAGCGTTTCGAGCAGCAAATTGCAAGTCTGCGAAGCTCAAAATAGCCAACAAACGGGATTCAGGGCTTGTACCAATTCCTTTCCTCAGAGTCAACTCCGTGCTGCGACGGAGATGGTTGGCGCATTGATGGTAGCCAAATGCCAAAAACCCCGACGAGGCGCGTCGCCGATTGGCCGCGTCGTACGGCCAGCACACGTTCACCGCGGCCAAGTGGCAGGCGGGCGTGGACGCGAGCACTCTTGGCTTTTGCCAGCGGGATTGGGAGAAGAAGCTACAGCAAAACGCCAATTTCTCCTGCAACCGCGACACATCGCCGATGGAGTTCTCGAGAGTCGACTACTGTTATCGTTCCCATTCTTGGAGACGAAATAGACTTCAGGAGCCGGCGGACATCAGGTCCATCAGGGTGATCCAAGCTCCAGATTGAGCTCCAACAAGGCTCCTCATTCTCCACACGAGCTTGGTCCCTGAAGGGGACATGAGGGTCCTCTTCCTTTTTGCCTCCAGTACGATATGCCCATTGCGAGCAGTTCTGGCGGCCCACGTGCAGCGCTATACTGGAGAGGACTATTCAACCAGCGCAGATCAATAATCAGGCCGTTCAGTAACTGGAAGAACACATATCCGGATGAAGAGTACTCTGAGAGCGTAAGAAAGTTCTAGGTCTAGACTGTCGAGGACCCCAGGAGTCCAGATGGCCATATCGCCATGTTCAACTGGAAGCCCCTGAATGGCCATCTCAGGCACAAAACTCTGTAGTGTGGTCCTTTTGGGATCGGCATGTCGCCGTCATGCCAAATCGAGACATGCGTACAAACACAAATACAGACACCGACTGTTGGGTTCGAGACATTGGCACCATACACAGAAGATGAATTGTCAATGTTCGAGGCTTGAAAAACGTGGGCAAAAGACAGAGAGGCACCTAGAACGTCCAATCACAGCCCTCCCCGCCTTTTCGTGGTGTTGGAGGTCTCGTACACACCAGGAAGGAGCGGAGGAGCGCATTCAATGGCACTCAAGACGCTGCGCCACGAAGGGACTTTGGACCCCAATTCACATTACCCCTCCCGCAGCTCTCCAGTTTCTCCAGACTCCAACTGCCCAGTAACTTGTCTCCAACCATCCAGCACCCGTCACAGTGTCACCTCGAGCCTCAGACTCGACCCTTGACTTGTCGAGAATACAAGGCCAAGTCCCCGAAGCCCGCCGAAGCCTCGTGCCACTATCACTTCTTCAGTCATTGTTGTTCACTTGTCAGGATACGACGGTGCATTAGTTCCCGCTTTGTCATGTCGATATCGGAGAGACATGCGAAACATGGCCAGAAAGAGGACAATGACTACGAACGACAAATCAACAAATTCGACAACAGCCGCGACCGCTAACGACATCTGACTGATGATTAGCCGCCGAAAGATGAAGTGAGAAAAGCATAAACTGCCGTCTTGACTCATCGTGGCACAGAGAATGCCAAGACATTCAAACGCGGCTCCCGCTTCTTGTTCAACATGAACTTCAACCGCTCGAGCATTATCTAACTGCTTAGGCAGGTTATTGCTGCAGGCATGAGGCAGAGATGCGTGTTGGGCGTGTTGGACACGGCTGGTCTTGACCGAGACGAGCTGCGAGATACCCTTTTCACTCCTCGCAATGTCACAATGCGAATGCGACTGCATGGCCCGCCATTTCCGTTGTATGTCCATACTGACATTGTCTGATTTACAACACCCCTACTTGAGTGTCGTCAACTACTAACCGTATCTCGCGGGTTGCGCGCTAATCCACCGCTAATCACGGCCTTGAGCGAGATAGAGTGAGTACGAGCTACTACTACTTGTTTGATCTGATAAGGAGATCACAGATATACGATTTGTCGACTTGGGCAAGCGGTTCGTTACTCATGCCGCATGCCTGACACTACAACCGCACCCTACCAGCACTCTGCGACTCGCATCGTCCCGTGCCACTCGATAGATCATCGGCCGACCGGATCTGGACTTGGAATGAAGTCAAACACGAGGGCGCAGTTCGTTGATTCCATTCAACATTGTCGATCATATAACCCGTCGTTGCGACATGATAACATCATCAGAATTACCAACCTCACAATAACCTGCTGCACAACAGGGGTGTTCAAATGCCTGGTGCCCCGGTACTTGAACATTCGTCGAGATGCACCAAGAAGACTCAAGCAGCAGATTGTCTTGGCGGTACTTTCATCTCTGCCCTACGAGCTTGCACTGTCCTGGTGCGACAAATCGCCAGCATTCCAACACTGAGCACGGCGGAGAGACACCAAGAGACATGCTGGGTCCAATCAGATTGTGAGATGGTGCTTCAGCCCTATGATCGCTTCACGCCCCCTTCCAGTCAGCTCCCTGACCAATGAACTGGAGCCTGCCGTGCAGCACACCACGGCGAGACCGACAGGCCGAAACGGCGGGACGGCAAGAGGACTTGGCATGCATACACCCATCTGTCACAGCGCTGTCGTCGGGCCAAGGACCTTCACTGCCTTTCGACGGCTCGGTCGTAGCTATTGTCGGACGACTCGGACGCCCGCCGAACAACGGGTGCGGAGGCGGCGGATGAGCTACATTTCATCACGAAGTTGCGAGGTCGCATTTCATACGACGACAATCAGGCGTGTGTGGAGCAGTGCAGTGATCGCCAAGTGGCCAAGCAAACGGGTCTGGTGCCCGCCCACACACCGCCAGAAGCTCACACTCAAATCACCGGTTTGCCAACAAGGTTTGGTCATGCTCATAACCTTTGGTGATCTGTCTTTGCCGCCCATGCATGAGCGGAGAGACAGCACGCTGGGAAATGAAGGACACGGCGGTCTTTGGACGACTCGCCTAGTGACTCAAGTCGGCGCAAACCGGCGCTTTCTAACGATGATAAAGGTTCTACGCATAGCCTCCTAACAGGAGAGGGGTTGAGCTATCTGTCACAGCATTTGAGTCAATAATGCACTTGACAGATGTCCACTGGCTGGATTACAAGCCAGCAGGGTCTACAGACGAACCAATCGTGAACCAGAGTTCTCACCTCACGCTTATACGTTTGTGGAGATGGCCACAGCCCTACGAGCGAAATAGAGGTCTTACCTGTGGTACAGCTACGTCAGGAACCCGCCAAAAAGCCGCACAGGGCGTGCACACTGGAAAAAAGTGCGGAGAGCACTCCCTCGAGACCAGAGATCAGCATCCTCATCAGAGCTTGCTGCCCACTTGTTCCTTCGAAGCAGCAGCGAATGCTAAAGCATGCCCATATCGGCGATACGCACGACACTCCCCGACAGCTCCATTCAACGCAGGATTTGATAGCGTCCCTTGGACCAAGATGGTATGGCTCAATTATACGCGTTGATCAACATGAGAGGAGGGACTTATGTCCCGCTTTGAAGTGGTCCACGGAGCAGAGCCTGACGGCTTGTTGATTTGGGGAAGGTAGATGAGGTGTGTCGTCTAGAAACGGCAGATCATCCCATGGATGTCACGAAACGGAACGCACGCACCGTTCAGAGTCCATATTTGGAAATTTGCCCAGGTTCTTTGGCTGTTCAGGTCTTGGCGAAAGAGATCATCCCAAGCAACCTTTACGACGCCGGCCCATTGGCTGGGGATGGCTGGCCGGATTTAGTCGAATTCCTGCTCGGACATAAATTCAACTTACAAAGCCGGGGGAGCCTTGACAGCTCGACGACGGAAACTCAAATCATGGGATTAGTCACTGGGCTCAATTTGGCCAGGGATTGACAACAACATCAGTCACCTCTTTGGAAGGCCGTATTCCCCGCGGCGTATTCCAGAGCGCTGTATTGCGCGGCTCTCTTGTCGCGTGGGCGGGGAAGCGGAGTTTACAGCGGACAGGGTCGTCTCGAGTCCGCCCTGGCGACGTTCCATCAAGCATGGGACTGTCGTTACTAAAGTCACTGGGGACCGGGTCTCGGGGGGGAAGCTAACAAAGAGGAGGCAAACTCGGATTCGGATCTCGTGAAAGTGACAGTTGACAATCCAAGGTCTAGAGGTGGTGGATGGACCCTCGAAAGGGCCGAAACTTCATGCCTCATTATAGAAGCTAAGACCTCCGGGGGTTGTTTTGGAGATCTGAGCTATTATCATCTAGCAAATCTCTCACCGGCAGCCGCTCGAAATAAGCTTCCAGAGACGCGGGAAGAGCAGGATGGTCTCAGGTTGTTGGGAACAGCTTTACCAAGTTTGGACAGTCGTGTTCGAAATCCCGGACGAGGCTCGTGCTAGTCCTGATTGTCGCTGGTGCGCTGACTAGCTGGCTTGCCTGCGCTGGCTCTGATACCTCATGTTTCGTCATGCAGGTACGGATAGACCCTAACCTCTACTATGAGAGGCGTCTTTCTGTCCATACAGAAGCCTTGTCACGTTGATATTGTCGGCACACCATACGCGCTAGGGATCAACCTCGGACTTGTTTGGAGATGGTGTGGAGGATGACTGATGATCAGGTACTATTCTAGCCAACTACCCACTAGCGACGCCCTATCTCACGCCAGTTACCAGCGCTGCGTCTCCGGGAGTCACACAGCCGTCTGCAAGCCACCTACAGTACGCCGCCAGTGGTCCGAATGGGACGCCACTTACCACACCTTGCGCCCCCATCACCACCACCGGCTTGACGGTCTCCCGTCGTCAGCTCCGCAGAAAGCATCGCCGGAAAAACCACTCGAGTCGTTATTTCCACGAGCACGCTGCATCATCCCGACTGGAAGACAGCCAGCCGGGTCCTCAACGGTTCCCGGCACTCGGTCGGCGACGGAGCAACCATGTGCTTTAAGTCCACTCGGACTTGACTCGCTGTTCTCACCCACGGGCATCGCTCACCTAATAGGGCTGGAATATCCCCAGATTACTCAGGTTTCTCCCCTTACAAAGCGGTGACAGCCTCTTTCGACGTCGCGGAATGGTTGCGCCGGCCCTCTCCTCGTTTCTGCCCATTAGCACAGTCGGGACTGGACAATCAAGTTGGTGCATTACTCCAGCGCGGCCGACGAAGGCTGGCTTCCCCTCACCTAGGTGACAATCTCATTTCCTCGGCGTGGTCTCGGAATGTCTCAGCCCCCCCTACAGCCCCGAGTCGGTGGTGGTATACACGTGTACAGTCACACCATCCCAAATTGTGATCGCATTCGCAATGCCCCTAATGACTTGTTACGCATTCGAGCCGCCCGGACAGACAGACTACCCTCGCAATCCAGCTTCCTAAACGGAGAACCTAAACGCAGAAGTAAATCAAATCAAATGGGAAGATAGCGAGTTCCTGATAGCAAACGGGATGTCACTTTGTTCACCTTGACCTCAACCACGGCGGAACTCGGAGAGCCCATCACACACACCTCTGACTCCTCCAGATCACACCTTCAAATCATCGTAACATTAAGACCAATCACCTCCTCTCCCATCTGTCACTCTGCAGACGGCCCAGTCTGCCGCTCGCCAAGACAGCCCCTGCCCAGACGGCCGGTTTAGTTCCCATCTCAACCACGAGTCCACGGCATGCTAGGGTATGTATTCATTGGTCCAGGACGAAAGGTCCCAGCATGCCACTAGTAAAGGCGTCGAGACCCTCTTTGCATGGGCAGCTAGCTGCCAGGTACCTAACTCTCTGTCAAGTATTATTCTCCCTCACTCTCACTTCGTCTGGGGTGATCGACTGGGGATAGTGGACACTCCAGTTGCAAATTGCTGTGTACTCGCCTCTGGAGACTCTGGGGATATTTGCAACCAGAAAACGAAACGCGCAATACGCATCTGCAGCTTGCCACTCGGAGCACAATAGCCACCGCCCAAAACCCGAACCAAACTGTCGGACTTGCTTTCTGTCCATCTATCTTGATTAAAGTCCATCTCCGCTTGTACAGATCCGCATTCCCACTCATCAGACTCCGAGAGTCAGAAGGCAGGGACCCTTGGGTAGTATGATCTTATTCCCATCCTTTCCTCAAACTTGTTGCAGCCCTTTTGTTGACATCAGCACCTTACGACACTTTCCCGGGCCCTCCTGCTCCTCTCGTCCGGGACGCGTCTGCCTTTCATCAGAGTGCTGATGATTCCAAAGTCTAACCCTGTGATGAGAACCATATCACATGACCCCTCCCTTGGTTTCCAAAAGCTTGGTTTCATGACAGACAACAGTACTACCTACCTAGAACAGCTCTTTTGCCAAGTGGTTCTTTCGGTTTAAAAGGTGCCGACGTACGGTAGTACTACAGACAATGAAGATCAACAAGAGGAACAGATTGATCCACGGTTACGGTCCGGAACAAGTGAAACTCTAAATATGGCATAATCAGGTGCTGGGTAGGTTACTGTAGGTAGTGTAGATCTTCATCTCTCCCCAGCAATTGAGAGAGGGAGTTATTGAACGTACCGTCTACGGAATGTCTTCCCGACGTACCAAGCTACCCCTGTCATAGTAGATGTGGGTATTTACCTTGGTCCTACGGTTAGGAAAGGGCAGAGTAGCACCGCTGGTGGCCAAGCACAAAGTTTAATCAACTCCTACCCAGTGACCAAGGTGCGGTCGGCGAAGCTCCTCCCTGCCTCGCAAATCCCACAATAGATCAGGCTCGACAAAAGATGAAGCCTCATCGGGGTTTAGTCTCGACGGTATTGTGAATACGTACTGGGGTAAGTTAACTGGCTGGGAAGTTCCGGCGTACGGCACCCTCCCTCGTCCCAAGAGACGGAGACAGCAAGAGCTCGTGCGGGTCGTGCCATGGCACCCCATCAGCCCTATACCCTGCCCAGTTCCGGTCTAGACGTCCCAGATCAGCGTTCAGGGTGGTGAATGTGACGGTTAAGCGGTTTGACGTTTTGGGTGGGGGAGCGGTTGATTTGGAACACAGGCAAGAAGCGAACCTCAGCCTCTGGTTGGTTTCCGGCGGCATGAAGGAGTCAGATTGCTGGGTGCTGAGCGGCTGCAGGTTACTGCGTATGTGGCTCCCTCTTTTCGTTAGGGACACTCCCCCGGAGCTCCGCGTGGCTGGGCTACATAGTGGTATAACTGGCATACACCTTGAATAGGGGTCAGCACTCTAAGGTGGACTCTGGTAGGCCTGGTAAGGTGGAGGGCTTTGGAGGGCTCTTTGCCTCCCTCCCCGGAAATACTGTAGTATTCAAGCTTCAACAACAGTACCAGCAATTAACCTGTGGGTGCTCAGGGATATACGTTCTTTTCCCCGTGGATTGCTGGTTGTTCTGGGCCCGCGGGCGGCGCTTCTTTCCCATGGGCATATGGCATTGTGATGCTCCATTGCCCGTAGATCAATACCACCCTCGCGGCTCAAATTGACGCCAGGGACCCTGTACCAGTAACTTGAATGGGCTCGGCGGTTTTATTTGGTCCCGGTCCAGGCCATACCGCTCGTCAGGGGAACCACCTGTGGTGACGCAGATCAGGAAATAGGGGCGAGGTGGATAGTAGTAAACACGGGGCTCGAACGGCTACACGGCCGATGTCCTGAGGTGCAGGAGTGCGGAATCATCGCGAAGAAGACCGCGATGAAGCTCCCTCCTTGTCCTGGACCGCATGACTGCTGCGGTACCGGAAAGGGGCCAGCCCGTCGAGGGCGGCTATTAGGTCAGATGGGGCTCTTTTGTTGCTTGAGTGAAAGTGTAAGTTATGGAGAGACCCGAGACAGGTGGTCAGAGAAAACCCGCCGGGAACCGGGAGGTATCGCGAGAGAGTTTGGAAACAGACGCGATAGCCGTGTAGGTAGTAGGCGAAGCTTCCCGTCTCCGCGCTTTGTTGAGGTGACAATGTCACGATGGTGTTCGCGGGCGCTCATCAGGGTCCACTTCAAGGGACAACGGGCTGTGTTGAGTTGGCAGCCAAGATTGCGAGGACCGTGGCAGAAATGGCCGTTGAGAGCCATTCTCAACCTCTGATTCGCCTGAAACCGCTCCGAGCTCGCCGACTAGCTCTCGACATGAGGCCAAGCAATCCAAAGAAAGAACGTTGATAGAAAGTTGTATCCCGATTAGGATGGTCAGGGGTAGTGGTGTTTTGGAGGGAACCATACAGGCTGGCGCACGCTGGCACACCACGAGTCCAACGGTTGCAACTTGCAAGCATGCGTGTTTCTGCACCAGATCTCTTGGCAGCATCAAAGTCGGCACATGCCATGGCAAGATCCGAAGCAAATTAGACGACGCGTGCCTAAACTCCTGTCGTGCGTATTTCTGCTCGCTGAAAAGCACTCATTCTGTGACGCCGGCCGACAGCCGTCTAGCCGCGATCACTTGAACACGGGATTGATGACTCTGCTCTCCAGTTCCTAAACCCGCGTGCTGTCCCTATTCCGAACTGAAGATGGACAAAACCGTGACGGACTCCGACGGGAGTGACGCAGATTGAAAGGTTTGTACGTAAACTGGGATCGTTAGTTCACCCTCTTTGCCGGGTTGATTTGACGCGATAAGGCTGATGCGGCTTAGACGAGGGCGAGATTCGGGCCGGGGTAATCTTTACGAGAGGCTGGCTGTGATTGGCTGGTATCTCATTCGGGTGAGTGTTGACGTGCGCAAGCCTTTCCGCTCTCGTCACTTTAATGTGCTGATGGCGATTCTTGACGAAGGGACCCAGTTCCGGGCCGTTGAGAGAGTGAGCGGTGGGAAAGCTTCATGTCAGAAGCTTGAGTTCTAGCCCTAAATGTTCCGTTGTGATCGTAGGGAATAAGGGACTCGACAGCTCTAGTCTCCGTGCCTTTTGCCCTCGTGAAAGGGTTCTTATGTGGGCTTTCCGACGGGCGGAGATGTTAGTTTCTTGAGTTGGAGATCTTGGAGATGTCTCCGTCGCCGTCCCGTGAAAAGAAGGTTAGAGCTCATTGGGAAGGTCGTGTATTCTCATGATTAGGAAATTGAGTATTGGGCCGCAAGCGACGTGGAGAAAGTCGATGCTGAGGGGATATTTAGGGACAATAGTGAAAGCGTGACAGTTGAAACCGTTAAGGAACCAATTGGCGTGGCAATTTGAGCACATCATTGGAAAATCGCCTGATTGTTGAGGAAAGCACTGGCATGCCAAGAGCAGCGGTTGACTGGGTTTGTCGTATGTCAGTCAGTTGAATGGAGGCTCTGTGGACTGAAGCCCAATTTGCGATCTCGTAGGGCAGAAGGATCAGGAGAGTGATGACAGAACATCCGGTCCCTGGGCACGAGCATGTCGGAGTGGAGGCGTGTCGTTAGAAAAGAGCCCAGAGCGAGCTAGACTGTATCTGGCAAGACCATGTCCGAAACGGGGCAAGCTTAAAGCTAGGTGGTGAGTGCAACGGTGATCCACACCGAACAAGGTGAAGCTCAAAGCCGCGCTTGTTGTCGCGGTTGTGAATGAATTGGCTCATGCCGCTAAGGTAGTTCGTAGAGGTATTCGTAAAAGCCAAGACGTGCAGGGAGCGGCCGCGTGTGGTGGCTTCCACGTGCGGTGTCCGCGGGAACTGAGATGAGTGCCGTTGATGAATGGCATGCAGACTCTTCAGCGCAGGATGGTCCAGGCACTCATTGCAGTGTGTGATTCAATTTCCCATATTCTGGAATGGCAGGTGCCGCAGGGTTCAAGGTGCAACACAAATGATCGCCGTCACGGCCAGGCAACGACATTCTCCCGAACCACACTGGTGGGTTGTTGCTGTGTTGCAGTGAAAATGGAAGCTTGGGCCAGGTCGACGAGCTACTGGGCTTGTTTCACAAAACGGATAGCTCCATCGGCGGTATTTTGGCCAATCAGAATCCGAGGAGCTAACAGCGACCGAGAATTACCAAAAATAGGTTGATGCATTCCAACATCCCATCCATTCGAGCCAGTCAAGAGTGAGTCCCAAGCTCCAACACAAGTCCCACACTTCCAATGCATTTCACATCATTTCACGTGCACTGGCGCCGGTGTCGGTGGTGACTGCTTGCATATCTGCATCTTCCAAATCAATTAGTACAAGTGTAGCGCAATATGCAACCACATCTGAAATAGATGTACAGATGCAAGGTGGTGGCCACTGAAGCAGCACTCCTTGCTTGGAAAGCCACCTGTGCCGTAGATAGAATATTCGTCGAAAGCTTCTTCTGTTGTGTCACTGCCCAAACCTGTATGTGCCAACTTCGGAGGGAGGCATTTCCTAAACAAGATGGAGAATGCGTGTATGGTTGAACATCGAAATGATTGGCGAACAACCGCGACCACTTCCCCCATTGTCCCCAATGCTGCGTCAAGGTTCTTATTTTCTTACCTGACACTAGTAGTAGGCATAAAGCCACAGGGAAAGCGGGATGGCGTTCCTAGCTTCGAATCCTTCCAGTCCTGCCCTGGCTGCACTCATCGTTTACTTGTCCGCTTCGAAACCTTCTCCCGAATTCCATTCGCTTGGCGATAGACTAGCACATTATCCGCGACAGCCAAACCCGCCTTGGCCGCGCCGTAGCATCGTGATGGCGTCTTCCTCTGTCTCTAATTCATTCCCTTAACTCCATTAGCTGTCGGAGAAGATGGGCACGGTACATGTTTGAGCCGAAAGAGATCGTCGGTGTCTAACAACCCTTTCCGATGGACTCGGCGTTAATGAGTAATGCCACGTTCTCTCCTGCTTGTTTGAGGCTCGTAGACGACAAGTCTACGGTAGGTGCAGTTTGATAAAGGGCTAATTAGGCCGGAAACCTGGTTCACTTGTTGCTTCCCCCCGGTCGTCGTTCACAGCCCTACGAGCCACCGGGCCAAGAGTCTGTCAGGTCTGTCCAACGGCTGTGCGGTTTGGGAATGGTGGCAGTTTGTTTTTGGGAGATCCAAGCACCCAAGAAGAGGGAAGAGGGAGGGCTTGGAACGTGTTTTCATTGGCTGGGTCGCTTCCAGTGGGAGTTGCAGCCGACAGGGGAAAGAGGGTAAAATTAGCCCAAATTAGACTCGGGGTAAAACTCAAATTTGCCCAACATGGTGGATACGATCGACTTGGACCCCACTGCGTTTTGCTGTGTGATGTGGCTCCGTCTTCCGCCGTCTCGTCGTAAAATCCTCCTGTGATGCATCCACACCCCCTAGTCAGGTACGTACCTTTACTCTTGTATATTCGTACCTTCGTACCTTTTCCCCTCATGCAGCCCAGTTGTGCGGGCAGGGATTCTTCGACACCGCACCGCAACTGCCACCAGCCGCTCGCAATTGAACAAGTACGAGCGGTGCGACACACACGTTCCATGCATTAGTGCGGCCCAGGCAGCCCCAAAACTCAACTCGACTCTCGATCGAGAGTCTCTCCGTTTTCCTGCCACACTCCATCACCACCCTCACAAAAGACCCTCGCAGTGGTTGAACTTGGCAGCCCAAGTGGGCAATCGCATGCTTTGGACCCTAGACCCCTGGAGTCAAGAGTAGCGGAGGAGTACGAGTGTACTTCACACCCATCTCTCACACCCCTCACACCCCCAGGGATGTGCCATCCCACCATCTGGAAACCCTGCAAGGGTTCTTGTGGCCGGTACCCATGTGTGTCTGCGGTCCTGGCTTGCTGGGATGGAGGTCCTGCACGACAAGATACGTACTCCTTCCGCAGGGCTCGGGGCAATGGGGGGAATCGCACCCTCAACTATTTAACAATTGAGCTTCGCCCTTCCTTCTCCAAAGCCTCCTCCGATCTATCCCACCATCTTGGCTTCAACTCTCAGTCTCATATCTCAGACGAGCCTCATCTTGGAAGCTCTTGACTTGGGATTCATCTCAACAACTTTCAGACTTACACACAAGACGTCAGAGTAGTAGCCTTACCAGCCACCACCTCAACAACCACACACATCATGTACACCATGGCCCACCAACACACATACGCCTACGCGGCGGTGCCAGCACAAGCACAACAGACAAGGCAATATGGCAGCCAAGGCACAAGCAGCGCCTTCAGTAGTTCCGCCAACCCAGATGAGGATTGGACCAAGATCTCAGACCTTGCTGAGCGCAGGAGGATACAGAACAGGATTGCCCAGCGCAACTACCGTATGTATTTCAAGTGTTCCGGCCAGCATTTCTGACAAGCAACCCTTTACTAAAACCTCCCTGCAGGCAAGAAGCTGAAGAGGCGTCTAGAAGACCTCGAGAGGCGCGCGGGCACTTCCGATGGCACTTCATCCGGAGGGGAGAGCAAGAACGCCAGCTCCAAGAGCAGCAAGAAGACGCAATCAGCACCCTCAAAGTCACAGAAGCAACAGTCGACTGTGCACATCGCCCCAGTGGCACCACCAAAGATGTCTCACAGCCAGTTCACTCCCCCAATGAATGCGGACGACGAGTATCTTTTCCCCCCCACGCCCTACGATGAGCGCGAGAGGTCGCACAGCCCCCAGCTCTTCGCCTACTCCACCTACCCGCCTCCACCAGAGGACATGCTCCTGCCCCCCTACGGCGGCCAGTCCCACCAGTCCTACCGGCCCATGACCACGGGCGACCCGTACCCGGACTACCTCGCCACGACGGTGCCGGTCACTCTGCCCTCCATGACGCACTTCAGCGACGCCATCAAGCGCGAGCCGGGCGGTTTTGGCGGAGAGGACGGTCTTTCGCCCTACGTATACGGCAGCTACCTCCCGGGCATCGACATCAATGCCCACTCGCCGTACAACAACTCGAACCCTCATGTGAGTTCCTCTCGGCAGCACCTACCCTCTCCTCCCCATCACCGTCACAGCACGGCTGGAAAACATCCTTCCGCCGCCTCCTCCTCTACCACTATCCCCCGAGACTCTCGTCGATGGTCCACGTACTGATGGATTTCCTTTCGACATAGACACCTCCTCTGTCGCACTCTTTCGACCACTCATCACACGGCTCGGACTCGGGGAGTTACGAGGGAAGCTACGAGTACCCCGAGTACCCCACCACACCACTCTCAATGCCCGGGTCTCCCGGCATGGTGTCAAACCACTACGAGTGAAGAGAGCTAGCGCAATATAAAAACGCCCCAGGGCATTTGAGTGAAGGAGGACTCTAATTCGGGACGGATTCGGGGTGGACTTTACGCGGGAATTTGGCACTTGGTACTTTTATTTGGCTGGTTTGCTTTTTTGCTCTGGTGCTCTGGCGTGAACGGCGCGAAGGATCGATACCTCTCTTTTACACTTTGGTTTTGGATGGGATCAACTGGTCGAAGAGCTCGACCACTTGAAACCGGGCACGGAATATCTCACGAATTCAACTAGAAGGGCGGTACCTTCTAGACCACTTGCCGCAAGGGACTAGCAAATAGTTTCGGAGAGAAATGTGAAGATGAACGTTTCAATAACAATACTTGCCCCTTTCCCATCGTGACTTTGTGAACTGGATTGCCTCCGAGACTCCCTCTTTACTGTAACTGTAGGTATCTCGAACATTCTCAAATCAAGAATCCTCGGAGTTCACTAATTCGATGAATTTGTCAACATCACGAACATGACTAACGCGGCGAGTCACCGCGTTCCATTCTCTAGCTTCTCGCGAAACCTTCCCCAACCCCAGCCAACCCTACAATGCATGCTTTGTCACCGTTGACCAAACGCAGCAACTTTTCTTCGTTTGTAGACACTTCGTCATCGCCGGCAACCGCTGACAAAAAATCCCAAAGCCCCAAAAACCCGTAGAACAAGAAAAAGGAAAAGTCTTAAACCCATTGGGAAGGAAGCTCTGCCCAGACTGGTGGAAGACTAATAAGCCGTTGGCCACCACCGCCGTTGCGGTGCTTTCCTGATGATGAAATAAGAATCTGACAAAGCAAGATTGTCCAGTGCCGGCACGTTGGGACAGTCGTGCTTGACAGCTCTGACAAGCGTGGAGGGAAAGAAAGGAAACGGGTTAGTTAACGCGGGGGGGACCAACAAGACATGTCAGACGGACCGGACCCGTTGGTAACCATTTCGAGATGAGATCTCAACGGTTTTTGTTTGACATTATCGTTTGATTGTGATCACCAGACCATGATGTATCAAGAGTTGAGAACTGCCGGTGGACCATGGAAGAAGAACACACGCTCCCCCAAATTCCCTGTCCAGGCTGTGTTTCGCGCGCACTCCTACTCGCCGTCGGTGGAGCGAGGCGGCAGACAGACAATTGTGCTGCTTTGCACCTCAAAAGAGCATTTCTTGGCGGTCGATCCATCGATTCCTTCCTTGTCTGATCCTTTTGCCGCAAAACCACCACTTCGTCCACAACACTGCGAAGATGCGGACCAGGCGGACTTCTCTCCCCCTCCCTCTGCGCCGTTTTGTCGAAAGTTAGAGAGTCGCATCGCATCGCATTCCCTTGCCCCTCCCATGCAGTTATCAGGATGGAGGAGGATTCTGAAAACCATTATCCGTTTCGAGACGAGAAGAGAGAGAGAGAGCGAGATACCTAGTAGGCGGGAGCGAGCGGCACAGCATTGTTAATGGTGGCGTGCGTGCGTTGCGCGTGCATGGTAGGGCTCCTTTAGGCCCCCAAACGTCCCTGTGGTATATGCTGTGCCACTGCGAGCGCATCGCATATGGCTCTGTCTTGCTCGATTGAACGGGATGGGATCATGCGCCGACTGCTGCATAAGGAGGGTTTCGTTTTGACACCATACCATAGGCGGTACAACGCTGAATCCGACTCCCCAGCGGTTTAAACTCGCAAGTGTGATACGCAGGGTCTTTCGGAACATGCCATTCGAATCTCGTTGGGGGCCGAAGCCCATCTAGATCCCCTTCCCTAACGCCTAAACTCCGTGACAGCGCATCGCGAAATTGGATTTCATCGGGCTAGAATCAGATCTCTCATTCGGTTTTTATTTGCGGACGGATCCTGCCACAAGTGCCCTGCAGTTCGGCATAGATACAGTGATGAACATTTGCCCTGCCCTGCTGTGCGTGCCCCTTATTAGGCGTCCTGGAGCAAATTACTCCTTCACGAGCCGCCTGGCAGATGATAATAATTTGACCTTCAATCAAGGGGATGTTAAGGGGAGGCGCCTAACAGCAACAGGCGGACACAGCACCCGTTTGGACGGTCACGAAAGATATATCCCGATCGGGAAAGCGCGTGTAACGGCGGCGACTGGGACTGGGGCCGGCTACCACAGATCTGCATATGATTTCCAATTACCAGCTCCCGGCTCAGAACGACGCCTCGGACTCGAGAGTGGCCGACAACTTGCCAGCCAGAGAAGGTAGATCCGCGGCAGTGCTTTAGGAGAGGAGCTTCTCTTGCTTTACCCCAGAAAGGCGCAAGGACGCCTTGCCATGTGTCTGAGCGGAGGTGATTTGTGGTCGCAGTAGGAATCGCAATGTCACCGCAATGGCCGGTTCGGACAATGTGCTCGGGGTGCTCAAGTTCGTTAGGCAGGGACGGGAACGGGGAACCCTTGATCGACGGGCGTGAACAAAATGCTGGGATAAATACCAGGCTTTCTTGCCGTCGCACAGGCAGATTCGCAGGTACACCGCAATCCCAGTTCCTTGACGCTGGTAATGTGACCCTACAGAACAGCAAAGCACTCGTAAAAGGATTGGAGATCAACCATGGTTTGGACGTCTTGTGAATGCTGGCCAGAACAGAACGTCCAAGCAGGCAGACGAGATCTGCAAGGTTCAAAAAGTCGCTTTTGGTTAAACGGGTGTAACGCCAGCCCTAGGGACGTTTCGCCCACACCTTTTCATGTACCCTGTGTGCATCAACAGACTGGGAAGCGGCAGATGATCAGACACGGAGTCTTCGGATGTAAACCGAGCGACTTGGGGAAGCTCGCAGCTCTAATTGCTGCAACCCACGATGCGAACAGGATTTTTGATCAAAAGCCATTAAACTCGAATGCGTTGATATCATAGCAGGAAGTTATGTTGCGACTTCGCATTCGCACTTGAGAAGTGAGGCGTCGGACCTGCACTTGCCGGCAACGCAAAACTTACGACCACAACGACCCAGCAAACGGTCACCCCTGATGCGAATGGCAGGGGGATGAAAGTACCCAATGCTTTCCAAGAGACAGATAAACGTAACAGGAAATGGAACTTGCCGCAGACGGACCGGCCAGCCTGAAGAGCCGCTAGGCCCAACAGCCGCGCGGCGCCCGTGGCACACACTAGAAGTCCAGTCCAGCGTAGCGTACCAAAACTCCTTTGTTTCAGGACTGCCGCTTGAGCACGCCTTGTTGTGTGCTGTCCTCGTGTGCCATACCCGATGGAGAAAGCCGTTGCGGCGGACTCTTTCACAGCCTTAGAGCCTCTGGAGTGCAGGAATGCGAAGGAACGACCGCCCTGCCCGTCAAGCACAACAGAGGCTGGTCTAGGGACTGCCGTGGCGTATGCCGCGTATATTCCCCCAAGACGCAGCCAAGACCATCGGCCGGCCGCCAGAGGAAGGGGGGAGGGAGGAGCCCCAAATCCTTCGAGACTGGAGAGCTTGAGAGCTTGTTTGTTGCAGTGCCATGAGTGCGTGCAGAACATTGAGGCGGTGACGGGATTCGGAAGCCCGGTTTCCGCATTTCAGTCCTCGTCGACAATTCCGTACGCGCAAACTCCGAGGCAGATATTGATCGGCAGATGCGGGATTCATGGCAACCACGTTTAACTGGCGCCGCAGGCCACACGTGTTCCAAATTGCGCTTTGGGAGCCGGGATTTGGCCTATTGCAAATCCGTGGTTGACTGGAAGCTTTTGATTGTGAGAGTGCTGGCGGAGGAACTGAACCTGTAAAATTAGTACCCGACCTTGCGATATCTCTCCCCAATTCGGTCCATTAGACGGGACCGAAACTTTGACGGATCTCCAGGGATCGCGACTAGTCCAGGAAAGGAAAATGCAAATTTGACTTTAGGAAGGAAACTGAGAAGCGCAATATCATGGGCTTGAATATGAGGATTGTCTTGGGGTGTACCTAGGGGGAAAATATGTTAGATGTCGAGTTCTCCTCGCCTTGGATTCAGTGTTGACATGCAGTGTCTGGTTGCAAGTCATTGAGACGAGACGGAAACGGTGCCCAGGAGGCGACCCATATATTGGTTGGACCAGAGTAGCACAAGCCACTGCGCCTATTTAGCCGCGGCAGTCGCCTAATTTTGGCATCGTGATTTGAAGCATTGCCGCCTAAACGCTGCTCTGCGCTTAACTCACGTGACTTCACTCTCATGTTCTCGAATTCCGGATCTGCTGATGTCATCGGTTCGTCTTTCGAGCATCAAACACAGCAGCACAGCACAGTTGAGTCTTCGACGATAACTGCCGATCATCTCCTTGCCGGCGATACGAGATACGTCTGAATACGCAGACTGACGACATCCACACAATCACTCTTATTCAAGTTTGTTTGGGTACGGGCTGCATTATCCCGAAAGATATCTCGAGTGCGAGAGCTCAAGGTGAACTCGGATCCTGACAACTGCACCTTGCATTTCAAAGTGCTGATCATCCTCAGACTTCAACGCCTACTTTCCGCCGATCTACATCATACATGCCTATCAGCCGCCTTTATCTCTAGCTTCATCTCTATCGCAACTCGGCGCTATGCAATCTAGACTTACGCCACCAAACCCAGATCCTTTGTACATCTTCGGATGCAAATCTCATAGGTACGTTCGCCTGTCGCCCTACCCGCCTTCCTGATAAGGTTATTAGCTGGTCAGCCATCCGCATAATAACCTTAGCGTTTCGGGAACCCGGGATGAAATGAGCAGAGTTCAAGCTTGTTGAAGCACGAATCGCCTAACTCCGATATGGATCCTAAATGGCAGTCATGACAGCGGCAGACCGTGGGACCCATCCCAGTGGATGACCGTCGACGACAGGGTACGCGGCGGGAGCAGCGTATCGCATCTCGACATCTCAGATCCCAGAACCCGTGTCCTCTTTCACGGCAACTTGGACATCAAGACCCTTGGTGGTGCCGGCTTCGCTTCCCAGAAAACGGTACCGGACCTCTTTGGCTCTACCGGATTGGACTTGTCGGACTACGACTCGCTCATCGTCGACATCGATGAGTCCGCTTCGGACGACAAGACCTACACTATCATTCTCAAAGACACCGAGGCCCTGCCGCAGCGCCCAGACGGCCGCGAGCAGAGCACCGTGAGCTGGGAGCACGACTTCCGCCTTGGCGGCAGTAGCGGCGGGCGCCTGGTCATGCGCTTCAGGGACTTTGCGCCTACCTACAGGGGAAGGCCAAAGCCCGACGCCGAGCCCCTGAATCTCAAGAGTATCCTGGCTATGAGCATCATGATGCGAAGGTATGTGCATAGGTGCCCGCGAGATCCCTCTGATTGCTCCTCAATCAACAGAGTTCACCATCGGCAGTTACTTTCCTTTCTGCCGATATGGATTCCTGGAGCCTAAACCGGGTGTGGCGCATCCTCTTGCTAACATAAACCCATTCAGTCATTTTGGCGAGCAGGAGGGTGACTTCTCCCTCACCATGCGCTCGATAGCGGCACAGAGACATGAAGACGGAAATGAGAACTCAGGGAAAGCCACGCCATCACGCCAGCCTCAACAAAATGAAGCCATCGTGGAAAAGGGGCAACCAACAACCGCTGCGTCTAAGGGCGGCTGGCTGTCTTGGCTGGGGTCCGTTCTTGGGGGCCGAGGGTGATTGCGCTGTGGCTCGACCGCGTTGGCGAAGACGCCATCCAGATCCTCCCTTCGTCGTCCCTTCGTCTTGGCGCGTCTGGGGAGAGTGGCAGTCCTGCAGACGTGTCGGACATCACCCCAATCAAGAGATATTCTTGTCCGGCTAAGAAGAGGAGGTTCCATATCGGTCACCTCTTGAAGCGCAGCATCGAGCCCTGCGGCCCACGGGCTGTGGGCGCACGCACCCGAAACGATACGTTCACTTGCCCTTGTTGAAACCCAGGGTGATAGCTGCATATGTACGATAGCAGGCGCCCCCCTTCCCTAGGGGGTACTTTGCAGTCATGGCAATCTTCGTCTGATCCAACGAGCAGGGTCCAAGGTGTGGAAAAGGTGTGAGAATAGCCGCCCGCCCAGGGTCGTCCGTCCGCGGGTCCCCTGCCGAGACATAACGGTGAACGGCCGTAGGGCAGAGTGTCAGGGCGGAGTGAAAACGGTAATCGTGGCGTCCCGCCGTCCACTCGCACTCGCACACGCAACATCCTTTCGGTTGAACAATGTGACTTGATCCGACGGCGGTCCCTCATTCGTCTGGGTGTTAGCACAGGGACCACCTCCTCTTTGGAACTTGGGGCCCTCCTCCACGCTCGTTGCTTGTCGATCACATTTTTCGGCGGCACGCTACTGTATGTACAATGTGCTGGCCCCGTAGGAGATGGGATATACGGCCAAGAGGGCGAGAATGGTCCCCTTTACTCTGCACATCCAAAGAAAGAACAGGCTCAACTCTGTGCTGGTCCGGTGCCAGACACACGAACCACGCATGTTTCGGGCGTTTGAACGTTCATTTAGGAGTAAACAACCCACACAGTACTAGCGTACAAAGTACTATCTCCGAGCAGAAATCTGTCATATTCCCCCATGCCCGGACTTGATACATACATCCCCCATTTTCCCCAAAAGAACTCCTCCCCGGCCAGCAGTAACCCAAAGAAATTAGAGTTTTTCGAATCTCTCTCCCATCCTGTTTCGTAAAACAAAAACAGAACTCCGGCAGTTATTATACCGAAGGCAGCCAGCGCCCCCCCCTTTGTTAGTTCGGGGTGGCTTGGAGCACGAGAGATCTTGGCGAGCACTGAATCTTGTGTACCGTTAAAGAACGTGAGTGGGCGGCATCTCCCGCTATTAGTAGTGCGTAGACGGTAGGGTAGGGTTGTTTGTTGGAGAAAAGATGGATGTAAGCTGACCGCGTCCTGCAGCCAACGACGCTGGGTGCAATTTTGGCCGGCAGCATGGGCGGATCCTTCAGCCCTACGGTTCAGAAGGGAGGGACGGGGGGAGGGAGCTTTTGTCGGGTTCGAGGGTGCTGCTGTTTTGGTGTGTCACGGCAGAGGCGTTTGATCAACTGATCGCATGGAGGTGTGGTGTTTTGGCAAGAGGGAGTGGGTTCTTTGGGTGTGTGTAAGTTTGACCGGCCGGTGAGGGAGCGCCGACGGACTGGTGGGAGTACGAACAAACAGGTAGGATTGTAAGGCACGCACGATGCGCAAGTTGATTTGTAAGGACTTGTTCAACAGCTTGAGCGGAGAAAATATCGGGATCGCGGGAATAATGGTGTCCAGGGACAGTCACGATACGTCCCTGGACTCGATACGCTTTGCGGAGGTAGAGGGATATTGACAACAGGGAAACTCGTTGCTTGAACGAGTTGAGATCATGACGTATAGACCAGACGAGGCATATAGTTAACCCGGACGGCCAGGAAGGAGTTAGAATAGCGTAAAAGCATCATGGTGGATGCCCAAAGGCCAGCTCGAAAAGAACGCCATGCCCCGTACTCAGTCCTCTCGTTCTCGTCGTCTTCCTTTCCTCCTCCTTGAACGGCAACCAAGAGAGAAGCCCCTCTCCAAAGATATAGCTCGGAAAGAACACCATCTCCCCTCTACTCCCTCCCATCATACCCATCATCATCCTCCTCCTCGGGCGGGACCCAGACCAAGAACCCTTCCTTATCCATCTTCATCCCCTCGGTGGGGATAACCCTCAATACCTTTTGAAAGTACTTATCCCTCACCACCAGCGCAGGGCGCACAAACTCGCCCCTGACGAGCGGCAGCATGCGGTAGGCAACCGACCGCCTCGACACAGGCAGCAGGTGCAACGTCGTCTGCTTCGAGCCGGAGAATGCGAACTCCTCGCTCGGCTCCATCGTCAGCCCGAAGGTGAGGAAGTGGTTCGACGCGTTCTCGATCGTGATTTCGAGGACGACCATGTCTTTGACGTAGGAAACCGAACCAAGCACCCGCGGCTCGATGCCGAAGATGTTGAGTCGCGGCACGGGGAGGACGGTGGTGTTCACCGGCCCGGCGGCGTCGGAGAGCCGTGTCCATTTTATGGTAAACGAGACGTCTAGACTTGCCGGGCTGCGGTCGTCGAGGCTCAGCTTTTGTGCCACAAGGTCGAAGGAGGCTTCCTCGATTGTCTTGGGGTGGACCTCGCGGCCGTCGTCGGGGATGTTGTGGTTCTTTGTCGTGAGGCAGCGGACGGTGGGAGGTGCGCGGATGTTGATGTCTATATCCTTGACTAGCAAGCCTGCTGCCGCAAAGGAGGCGTAGCGAGTTACTAGACACCACGCTTGAGACAGACCTTTCGGTATTTTGACTGCTGTGTCCGGATCATCGTGACCCTCGTAGACGAAGAGTGTTGGCCAGGGGTCGGGGTGTAGCCTTGGAAGGAGCTCGTAGTTCGCTTCGAAGGGGTTGACCACGCTGACCTGGAAGATAGCCGTCTGGATGATGGATGTTGCTGTGTCTGTTTCGAGGTGGTATGTTGCTTGCAGAGTGAGTTCAAACTGCGTCGATGTCGCATATGGGTCGATACGAAGGGTGACTGTTTTGGACTTTCCGTTTTCAATTGTGCCGAACGCCACGCCCTGGATCACCGACTCTTCTTCCCCAGCCTCGGCGGCGTGGCTTCCATCTTGTCCCTCTATTTGCAGCACGCTAGGCGACAGATCCTCGCCGCGCAGTATCACGTCCAGCTTGGTACTGGCGCTCTCCTCCTCGGCGTTGGTAATTTCGAATCGCAGATCGATACTTTCGTTCGTGTAGAACTCGTCAGGGACCGCTAGCTGTTTGATCTCCATCTTTGGCGGTCTCGGCAAGATGTGGATGGAGTGCGTGTTGCCCCTCGACAGTATCCTTTTCGAAGACGCCGATGTGTACCAGGTATCGGCTGCAGTCGAGTCTTGGAATCTTGCTACATACTCGATATCGAACGTGTCGTGGTTGACTACGAAGCGCGTAGATGCAGCATTAGCTTCCCCTGGCTCCCGCAGCGGGATGTCCATCGCAAAGACGAGAGTGACGCCAGGTGCGAGAGTCATGTCCACATCGCCTTGTAGGGAAGCCGTACTGGAATGGCCCTCCGGAGATGGTGGCGCGTCGTCACCTGCGGGGTTTGATGTTCTCTCCTCGAGGGACACCTGTGATAGAGTGACATATCGGTGCCTCTGCTGGACGTCCGAAGCGCCGTTCTTGTGCTCCAGGACAAGCGTTCTGATACTTCCAGCAAAGTCGACCTGTAGGCGGTTGACTGCTATCGGCGCTGAGCCCTGGTGAGCGTTTGATGTGATGGATAGTTGTGCTTGCACACTTTGCCCGGCTTTGCCCTCTTCGTTCTTGAAGACAAACGACGTGGACAAGAATGAGAGGACGTTGCCATCATGTATCTTGACGGTCGGTTTCGACTCCAGGTCAATGCCTTCCAGTGATTTGTAGATGTCATAATGCCAATTCCGGCGTTTGGTGAAGCCTTGTGTCACAGCGTTAGCGGGCTACCTAAATGCCTTCTGTTTCTGGAAAACTTACCTCTGTTCAGCAACTCCCAGTCAACCGTCAGCACAAGATCTGGCCTGCCGACATTTGACGCGGCGTTCCGCAGAGTCCAGCTGAGATCCTCAGCAACATCCAGCCAACCTTCCGTGCGGAACGACATGTCTCGCCATAGAGGCTCCAGTAACAGCAGAACATTCTGCCAATCCTGAACCACGGTGTATTCTCGACCACATTCCAGTGTCAGCTCGGCCGCCATGCGGAGCTGCTGTCTCTTCTGGAACTCAGACCTGGCTTTCATGAGGGAATCTATTATGAGCTGCGGATGATTGACGCCCTTGAAGCCAGGCAACGGGTATTCCTGATGTGGCTCTGGACACATGTACGTATCGTACGCAAATGCCGTATGTGCGACCTTGGACGCAGGTGACGATCCAGGTGGCCTCCTGTCGTCGTCAGGTATGACGAGAGCGAATGATCGTCGGCGATAGAGATGCGTGGCGGCGATATGATACCAATAACCCGGATGATGTAGTAAATCCCAGGGCCGTAAACGGTCGCCCATGGCGGCTTTCTCAGGTTGAGCATAAAGTGCCAATGTCACCGGAGCCAGATCCGGCAGCTTTACCCTCTCCAGGAGGTTTGCCATCACGGTGGCCCAGCGTGCCTCCCATGCCTCCCAGCCGTAATTGTTGGTTCCGCTACCTCGACTGTCCACAAGGTCTGATATCCTGTCTCGATGGAGTTGCCAGCGACGCACGGCTGCCGTCGTCTGGCCGTTCCATAAGAGACACCGTAAGCTCCGGATGGCTATTATGTCGGCCAATAACCGTGCCTCGTCCCACCGAGGGCTCCAGCTCGGTATGAGCTCAACTACCTCGGAGCTTAGCAGATTTTCGTACGCTTGTTCAAAGGACCTCCAGGCGGCATCCATCTCCTGCCGGTACTCGGCAAATATTGCAGACTTGAAGTCGTAGCGAACGTTCCAATCCTGCAAAGACAGACTCCGCGAAGTCCCTGTCGTTGGTGGTACTGTTGGCTGCGGAGCCACACCTCTACTCCTCTTCTTCCTCGCATGCCTGCCCAGGTCACGGTAGTATTCCGTCGCATGTGAATATAGTGTCGTCAAAGTGTTTTCGACAATACGTTCCAGTCCTTCCTGCGTCTCCTGTGGCGGAACGAAAAAGAAGGACTTGGTGTCTATTCCACACAGTTTCCGAATGTTCTCCAGCCGGTCCTGGGTGCCGTCGCCAGATGGTCGGGTATTGTCGCCCAGCACCACCACAGCAAGCCGCGTCTTGTAACCCGACTGGATCAAAGCATTTTTGATAGCATTGATGTCGGACTTGATCCTGTTGTCACGAAGTGTGGCTTGCGTTAAGTCGGACGTGAGGGAATAGAAGGTCAACAGGACACTGGGAACCAGCTCTTGGTGCTTGCGGAGCCAACGAGTGTCGACTAGACCGTCTGGGTAGAGCGATGACACCGGGCTCAGCGGTGAGAAGGGTGAGTGTAAGACGGCGGGTGACTGAGGTGGTTCGATGCCGTCTGGTAGGCGTGCTCGGCGTGGAGGTAGTAAGAGGGTCTATTTGTGCCGCAACAGGGTCAGCGCTCGATCAAGGTCCAGAATGCCACCCTGTTGGTCGCGCCACGTACTCTTGCAGCTGTTCGCACCCTGAACTTGTACTTGGACAGAGCATCCTGCAGGCCGTTCCAGGGTAAGTCTGAGGCATCGCGATCCAAGATGTACCCGAGGAGCGCCTGAGCTTGGTCTGACTCCAAGGGCGCCTCTTCAGAGCGGACAAGAGTTGCTTGGTCCTTAAGGGTTGGCTCTAGTGCGGGATTGTAAGGCGACTCGTCCGAGGGTATACCCAGAGTGACCAGCAAGGGGACGTTATGGTCGAGACTGGCGCGGGGGTAGTCGTCCATGGCGAGAGGAGTATGCTGTCCGCCGCAGCGGAACAAGATGCGGTCGGTCTATGGGCTAGCACCTGACATCTATGCAGGGTGCAACAAGTCGGACGTCTAACCAAATCGACAAGAACGGAAGGACACACACATGGCCCCGGAGAGAGCCCTGACTGTACGAATAATGATGCCAATTGGATGTCTTGAAGCTATCGCCGCTGACAGCTGGAGCTACCTAATACGTACCTTATCGACCAGGGGTGCAGATGTGGGGCATTTCCTTATCTTATCATTTATCCCGTCGCCAAGAAACGCGTCTCCGGACTCGAGAGACGCGACTTTGACCCCCTGCAAGTCAATAATCCAGCTTTAATGGAGGCTCCCCCTCCACTCCAACATCTACTTTACATAACTCTTGTCCTCAACCACCTTTGTTGTCGTCACAAACCACCTCCTATAAGCGCAGTTGGATTTCTTGGTCTTTCTCCCTCATGTCGTAATTGGACGCAATGCCTCTTCAGAAGTCCTTCTCGGAACAGAAGCAAGGGCAGTACAGGGTATGCAGATCTATTTCTCCCACTCGAGAGATCGCGAGTGCTCTGCCAGTGTGGCCGTCTTCCAATGCTGATATCTTATAGCGTCAACAATGGCAAAGATCTAAGAGCAACCCGGTACCTGCTCAAGCCTCTCGACCCCTACTCCCGGTCTCCGAAAAGACGAAGAACAAGCTGCAGAAGTTCCAGTTCCTCCCACCTCCGGCCGAATCCGATGAATCCGGGAACGACAGGCCAAAATCGGACTCTGAGGAAGCAGACAAAGAGAATGCACTCCCGGTCAAGAGAGCCGATGCTACGCCGGCGCCCGCGACGAGGCTTGTCTGGCAAGACCTGATGGGAGAGAAGAAAACACCCCAACAAGACGACGACGATGAGCCTCCTGTGGAGCAGCTCCTATGGCACAACATACGCGACGAGGTCTCGCAAAGGATATCGCCCATGATAGGACGGAGGAAACGGAAGCGGGCTCGCAGTTCATCGCCAGCATCGTCACCCAGCCACGCCATGCCAACAACTCCAGCTGTTAACGTCAAGGAGTTAACGCAGGCATTGAAGACGCCCAATGCAGACCCGACACTTCAGCTCTGGGACCGCTTTACCTTACCTGGAGGAAATGCAGCCTCGCCATCAGGCTTGACGAATCCTTTGATATCTCACCTTCTTGTGTCGTCATCACCCAGGCCTGCCAGGGACGGAGCGGGTGTATCACAGCAGCAGAGCGAGGGTGGACTTCGGAGGGCGATAAGTCTTGGTACACAATGGCCAAAACGACGGAAAATCTTTCAACACGGCCCGGACTCGAACGTTACCTCTCAAGGAAGCCCTAACGGAGACTCGAAGTCGTCCATGGTCTCTGCTCTCCTCAAGACAGTTACAGGCGAACTGAACAAGTCGGTGTCACTTGAGAGACATAGTGAGCCTCTCAAATCACCATCACCATCACTGTCACCGCTGAAGAGGAGCAACCTGAGACGAAGTGCTAGTCAGTCGCCGAGCAGACGACTAGTTCCGCCCAATAAGCCGACTGAAACGCGTCCGATTATGCATTTTGACACGAGCGATTCGGCCGAGGAGGCGAGAGACGCAGGCAAGTCCAGTTCCGACTACGGTGATGACGACTTCGACGAGGACACGCTTTTGGAATTGGACGCCACGGTCTATACTATACCGGACGAGGAACCGATGAAGGATGCAGCCGCTACTGAGGTGGTGATGCCCAATGAGCAGGAAGGGGATACGACGACCATGGATGAGGATTTTGGTGACTTTGATGACGATTTACTCGACGCCGCGGAGGATATTATGATCAAGGCGGCCTCCCAACATTTATTAAGCACCGGCAACACAGCACACGACTACGCTATATCACCCAAGCACCCCATAAACTTGCCTAAAGAGGAGGATGACGATTCATACAGCGATGATCTTGGGGACTTCGACTTTGATGCCGCTGAGCTCGCAGCGACACAGGCGGCAAGCCGCACAGGTTCATCTTTTCCCCATGTACGTACAGTCGTCCATAGATAAGGAGTGAAGTCTTACTAAGTGTCTCTCTACAGCCCAGCCAGAAAGCACGAGTGATCCAACGCTATCTGGTCACCAATGTGCTTGAAAGCTCGTATGAAGATGCCCACGGCCGTGAAGTCCCCGAGAAGATACTGGTCGTACAGGCAGAGAGGACAAACGAGATCAAAATGATATACCTCCGAGACGACTGGTATGAGACTCCCGCGAGCGTTAAGGCCTTCGTGCACGTCATCGGCACCTTCGAATCGACTGGTCAGTGCATTATCGACAACGCGCAGAACATGCTTATTCTTCACCCGGACCAGCTTATCTCCTCGACAGTCGTGGCAGACTCCTTCGGCTGCACTCGACGGGCCGTGCTTCAGGACAGGGTGAAGGCTACCAGCGACAGCTCGCCTGCCCTCGTCTACGGCACTCTTCTCCATGAAATCTTCCAGGAGGCTCTGATGGACAATAAATGGGATCCTCAGTATTTTGGAGCAGTCATCGACAAGGCCATCAAGAAGCACATTGAGGACTTGTATGTCATTAAAGCCAGCTTTAACGAAGCCAGAGAGCATTTGCTGTCTAAGGTCACGGAGATCAGGAACTGGGCCCAGCTTTTTGTGTCATCTATGCCGCGCGCGGATGCGATCGTGCAGGGCCGCAACGGCGAGAAGGTCAACATGTGCGTCAGTAAGCTGCTTGATGTTGAGGAACACGTTTGGTCGCCTATGTACGGTCTGAAGGGGAACATCGATGCCACAGTGGAAGTGGTGATGAGAGACGGCAAAGACACCAAGACTCTGACCGTACCATTCGAAGTCAAGACGGGCAAGAACGTCAACAGCAGCCACCAGGCGCAGACAGTTCTGTATAACCTCTTGCTGTCCGATCGCTACGACATCGATATTGTCTACGGCATTCTCTACTATACCGAGACATCACAGACCCTCCGCATCCCCGCCATACGGCATGAACTCCGACACATGATCATGCAACGCAACCAGCTGGCATGTCATGTCAGGGAGCGGAGCGTACAGCTTCCCCCAATGAAGAGGAGCAAGAATGCATGCGACCGCTGCTACGCCAAAACCTCCTGTTTTATTTATCACAAGCTCGCCGATGATGGTGACGGTGCGACGAGTGGAATGGACGACAAGTTCGATGAGGTCGTGAAGCACCTCACTCCTACGCACAAGGAATTCTTCTTGAAGTGGGAAGACCTCTTAACCAAAGAAGAAAAGGAGAGTCAGAAAATGCGACGAGAGCTCTGGACCATGATAAGCACCGAGCGAGAGAAGGTCGGCCGATGCTTCTCCAACGTCATCATCCAGGAAGGCTCAGCGCACGAGGACGTCAACAAGCCCAAGATCAACCGCTTTCAGTACACTCTGATCAAGGAGAACCCACCAGCCAACTTTTCCTTCATGGACTCCCAGCTTGTAGTTGGCGAGCCGATTGTGGTTTCTGACGAGCAAGGCCACTTCGCACTGGCGCTGGGTTATGTCTCTGCGGTCAGGAAGCACAGCATTAGCGTGGCAGTGGACAGGAGACTTCACAACGCTAGGATCCGGCAGCCTGGATTCGATGAAGTGGATAACCAGGTGTTTGCGAGTATTATGGAGGTGGCGCCTGAGGGTGCAAAGCCTGAGCAGACGCAGGGGAAGATCAAGGAGGAGCCGATTCGGTACAGGCTGGACAAAGACGAGTTCGCCAACGGCATGGCTACGGTGCGGAACAATCTTGTCCAAGTCATGTCAGATGGACCCTTTGGGTCTCGAGAGATTCGGCGTCTGGTTGTTGATCTGGTACCTCCGAGGTTCAAGACTGTTTCGACCCAGTACACCATTGCTGACAAAGAGAGCCTCAACGTCGACCAGAAGAGGGCAATCACAAAGGTGATGAGCGCCATGGACTATGCCTTGGTGCTGGGCATGCCGGGGACGGGAAAAACAACTACCATTGCGCATATAATCCGGGCTCTCATCTCGCAGGGAAAGAGCGTGCTGCTCACTTCTTACACTCACACCGCCGTCGACAACATCCTGCTCAAGCTGAAGACGGACAACATCAACATCCTCCGTTTAGGGGCGCCGGCTAAGGTACATCCCGAAGTTCAAGATTTCGTGACCCTGGCCGCCCAGCACATGGACACATTCGACGAGATCCACAAAGCCTGGCACGACTCGCCGGTGGTAGCAACAACCTGCCTCGGCATCAACCACCCCATCTTCAACGAGCGTACCTTCGACTACTGCATCGTGGATGAAGCGTCTCAGATCACTCTCCCCATCTGCCTCGGCCCGATCCGCATGGCCCGCACCTTCGTCCTCGTCGGCGACCACAACCAGCTTCCACCCCTGGTGCAGAACGAGGAAGCCCGCCTCGGCGGCCTCGACGTCTCCCTCTTCAAGCTCCTCTCGGACACCCACCCGGACTCCGTCGTCAACCTAGAGCACCAATACCGCATGTGCGAGGACATCATGACTCTCTCCAACACCCTCATCTACAACGGCCGCCTAAAGTGCGGCACCGAGTCCCTCCGCCACGCCCGCCTGCACATCCCGCACCTCGACGCCCTCAAAACCCTCCACTACGACGCCTCCTCCTTCCTCTCCGCCTCCCAACAAGCCCGCGCCGCCCTTACCAAACCCCAGACCTCCTTCTGCCCCTCCCCCCACGCTCCCTGCTGGCTCTCCACCGTCCTCTCCCCGTCCTCCCCCGTCCTCTTCCTAAACACCGACACCCTCTCCCCCACCCCGCGCGAAGAAGCAAAAGGCAACCGCATCGTCAACCCCTCCGAAGCGACCCTCGTCTCCCAACTCGTCCACTCCCTCCTCGTGGCAGGCGTTTCCGCCTCCGACATCGGCGTAATGACGCACTACCGCTCCCAGCTCGCCCTGCTGAAACACCACCTCTCCCGCACCGGAGTGGAAATGCACACGGCCGACCGCTTCCAGGGGCGGGACAAGGACGTCGTCGTCCTGTCGTTGGTGCGCAGCAACGAAGGGTGCAACATCGGCGAGCTGCTCAAGGACTGGCGGCGCATCAACGTCGCCTTCACGCGCGCCAAGACGAAGCTGCTCGTCGTCGGCAGCCGGGCGACGCTGGGCGGGTGCGGGGAGGGGGAGATGCTGAGCAAGTTCGTGAGGCTGATGGAAGGGAGGGAGTGGATCTACGACTTGCCCGGCGACGCGCTCGAGGCGCACTGCTTTGAGAGCGTGGTGGGCGGCACGGCGAGCACGGCGGCTACTACGCAGTGGAGGTCGCCGGGGAAGAAGTCGCCCGTGAAGTCGCAGAGGAGTATGGTGGGTGGCGGGAGTGGTGGTGGGAAGGAGAATAGGAGGCCGGCCCCCGGGCAGATGAAGTCGCCGAAGAGGAGGCTGGGGATGAGCTCTGGGATGGTCTCGAAGAGGTTGAGTGGGAGGCCGGTGATGGAGGCTGTTTTGGAGATGATGTATGAAGTTTGATGTTTTCGTGCGTCTTATTGTCTGATGATGGTGTTTATTGGAGGGACGGGGTTCAGGAGACGCATTGGTTCTTCTTACTGGGTATACTTTTTTCTGGACTGACTGGGTATCGCTAGGACACTTTAGGTGCTTGGGACTGGGTATTATTGCATGATATATACCTTTGCTTGGAAGAGACATGATTCTTTAAGAGTTTGCTTATCAATAGCAAGTAGTGTTTTGTTACGACCTCTCCGCTAGGCCATGCATGCTACGCCTTGGTATCTCGGAATTTCCCCTAACACCATGCTATGCTTGCTGAGTTTGACGGCCGTGAATGAAATGCCACAACTCCCGCTGTACACCCACCACGAACAAGAAAACAACGTCTATAAAGCACAAAAAGGAAAAGCTCCCGTAATCATCATGTCCCCTCCTGCAAGTCTGCTGATCTGTCCTATGGTTTGCGCCGGTAAAATAGCACGTATGCTTGCGTGTTGCCTTTCCCGTATAGCCAAGCTACATCATCCGTGCCCGACCCGATCTTGACTTTGTTGACTCTAGTATCGTCGAACTTGAGCCAGTCCGTCGGATCCTGGCTGTCATAGTCGCGCACGTACGCGACGTAGTGTCCGCTCCGGTAATCTGGTCCGCTATGGCAGATGGCGGCATAGCAGTCGTACTTATCCCGCGGATTGAATTGTCGCTCCTCGTCGTACATCTTTGCTACCTCCTCGTTCGTTCTGTCGATATGGCGGTCCGCTGGGTCGACGAAGTAAGGCTCCATGTCGAGATTTTGGATCGGGAATTCAAACTTCGCACCGATCTTTGTAGGTGTTCCTCCCCTCGCAGGGTCGCCTGCCCCCGTTCTTTTCAGCACGATCATCAGCCGTTCCGGAAGACGGGCATATGCCGTCCGTCTGGTGGCTGGACTGTGGCCTAAGCCGTTGCGCTTGCATCGTTCGCAATCCCAACGTGATTCGAGGTGTTCCAGCTTCGTATACTCCCGGAGGGACTGGCCGAGGTCACTGTGGAAGCCATTGTCCGGTTTTGCCACCGAACAAGATATGTTGTCGAGAACCGCGAATGTTGTGCTCTTAAAGCCGCACCCAGGTCGCTTGCAGGAGACGGTGCCTGCTTCGATGCCTCGCCAATACTTGGACACGATGGAGTCGTTGTAGCGGGTATGCTCTTGCCAGAATTGTACCGCTTTATGCAAGGTTGAGATGTTAGAGTCATCCGGAAGCGCATCCCCGCCCTCCGGCTGTGTCGTCGACGTCGAGGTTTTCGGTTCTGGGTTGTCACGGCGTTTGTTCGTCTCATCGTCGAGAGACTGCATAACATAGCTGAAGAACTCCTGTGCGTCCTGTTGCACCTTAGGATCACCGAATACCACCTGCTCGCCTCTACTCTGCCGTTCCGCGGCTCCGGAGACGTGTCTCACATATTGCTATGGTCGTCAGTCTGATTCAATTCATGCGGGATATCGAGTGGACTGCTTACCATCAGCGTCCGAGCTTCCAGTGGATGGATGAGGGCTTTATCCATCCATGCAAACAGCTGCGCTAGCATCTTGGCCAGCAGTTGAGGGTTGGGTATCTTCTCCCCTGATTTCATGGGAACCCTGTAGTCGCGCTCCCATCCTCCACGGAAAAGGTCTTCTGCAAAACCTGGAGTGTGAAACAATGCTTGCAGTGAAGCATTGGCATAGCACAGATTCGCTGGATTCACAAGCCCGACACGTTTCCTGTCGCTCCTGTTTCCCCCGGGTCCTTTTCTTCCAGGTTTGATGGCCGCTTGCGGGTCCTCAGACGAACTGAGTCCGAATGTCGTTGACTTTGCACGGGTAGGGCGGGGCCGTTCTGGTTCAGACGGCACAGCGGGATGATGAGAGCTATATGTAGCAGTACCGTTCGATGGCGCCGTAGCAGGAACAGAGGTCATAGATTCTGGAACCTTCGGAAACCTCTTATCAAATCCGCGCAGTACATCATCCACTTCCCTGGCATAGTTCTTATAGGTCTCAATATCATTGGTCGATTCCTCCCAGCGTCTTGCTTCGGCGGCATCTTGGATTGGTTTGGGCGCAAATGACTGCCGACGAGCCGGCGGATGTGAAGACAACTTGGGAGACCGGTGAGGTTGTCCCACGGAGCTTTCTGTGGTAGCCAGTGAGTTGTTGCCCATGACACTGGTCCACGCCTCCAAACCACCCTGTAGCAGCTTTGGCGGCTTCGGCTTGGCCTCTCCGCCGCCAAAGTCGAAGTGAGTAAGCGCGTTGTATAGCCCTTGTACAGCCAGTCCAGCCAAATCACCCTTGTTCGTCCCAATACGCATCGAGCTTTGGTCGTAGAAGACAATGACATCAAACTGATGCCGCCGCTCAAAATTCAGTTGCTCAGCAGAAGGGGCGAGGACCATACTGTCGGCAATCTCCGTGGCGGAGATGTCCTTGCGCCTGAGCACCTCGGGCTCGATGCAGATTGTAGCCTGAGACATGATGTGGCCTTCGTCAAAGGCTTCCCGGCTACGAATGTCGATCAACAGAATCGATACGCTCTTCGATCCTTCCTTCATGAGCGTGAGAAGATCGGTAACGGAAAGTATGTCGCCTTCGGGTATGGTGGGTGTCGTCCGCTTCACCCAGTCATTCGGCTCCTCAGGGATGTTTCCGCCTCCTGTCGGTGACTTGACTAGGGGCGAGTTCAGCGATCCCGACGTCAGCGATCTGGCCACGCTGAATCGGCGGGAGGAACTAGACGGCAGCTCGGCAGCCTCTGTAGAAACTGTGCCCCTGGCTGGTTTGTAGATTGCGCCTGGGACCTTCGGCAATTCGAACAAATTGCTATCGATGGAAAGGCTGGGGCGGCCAGTCGAAAGCGCAGCATCTCGGCAATCTGTCGAATGCGCCGGTATAACCGGTAAGGGATGTGTCCTGATACGAGGATCCTGTTCGGCAGGCTTTCGAGGTGGTGAAGTTGTGGCCCTGAGTTTCGAGAACCGAGCGGTCAGGTCATCAGCCGCTCTCTTTGGCGGAGTCTTGGCTACTCCATCTACAGGATGAAGAGCGTGGCCATGTAGTGCCTCGGGTTTTGGCCGCACCGTAGGTTTAGTCTTGGCGGGTAGCGTAGAAAAGCCCGGAGTCTGGCTTCCATTACTATAACCTGCTTCATGGGGCGAGCGGTTGTGGTCCTTCGGGGGCAGTGATCCGGCGGTTGCAGTGTTGGTGGAGTGTGGCACGGGAGGCTGTGACTGCTGGCGCATTGGCTGAACGCCCGTCCTTAAGTTGTCGGCCTTGATATCGAGCTTGATCTGTTGGTACACGCTCTCAAGGGCTTCGACTTGCTTGCAAAGTTTATTGTACTTCTCTTTCTGCGCCCTGTTGTCTGCCAACGTTTCCCAACCTTTCGTCTTTCTCATGAGGTCAAAGACCAGGAGGGCCTTGACGTATAACGTGAGAGCAATGTCTATTCTCCCGCTAAAGGTCCTTCGATTCTCGGCCTGGCGCAGTAGATCATCTGCATAACCGAGTAGCTTGTTCGTTGGCAGGTGAGGGTCGTAGTCGATTGTGACGTTCATTATGTCGTCAATATGGGGCAATGGGGACGGGGGCTGTTTTCGAAAAGGGGCGCCGGCTGCCGAGCCATTCGCCTTGTATCCCCCAGAGTAACCGTTCGTCGTCGTGGTGGTCGTCATTGTCGCTCTGTTGTCGCAGAATGACTACCCTTCCGAACTGAGCGTTGTGATGACTTCGAATAATGGGGTTTCCAAGTGAATCGTAACAATTCCGTCTAGGTAAGGGAGGTGGAAAAGCACAGATCGGAGCGAAGGAGAAAGCATGAGTGGCGGCGCTTTTTGAAGTCGAGTGTGCCGGCGTGCCAGCGTGCCAGTGTGGGAAGCCAAGAGGGAGGGGAGTCAGGAGAGTCGGTATGTTTGCCCTCGATGAAAGAGAGGTTGTGGCTATTGTTGGAAAGTCAAATGCCGGAATAAGAGAGGCATTTTCTTTGTCGACGTGTAAATGTAAGGTAGTTGTGTGAAGGGGGCGCACAAGTAGAGAAGTCGTAGGTTGTTGTTCGAATGGGATTCTGGAAGGGTGGAATGCTGCCGCCGATGAGTGGTGGAGGGTGACGTTGTTGCTTCGCCTTTGCCGGGGCGCTGTCTGTTCAACGGATGATAAAGGCTCCACCAGAACGCTTGCCTCAAACAATGAGACGGAATACTTTACCAGTACGTTTCGTCAAGCAGAATCACTCGCATGGTGTGGGGTATACCTGAAGTAATTCGCCCCGCACGGCAAGCACAGTTGATATAGTCGCCACTCGTCATCAGCTCAGAACTGCAGCTGGCAAGGCTGGCAAGGCTTCCAACGCCTGCCACATGCCTTGGGAGGCGTATTCGCAAGCTCCGGAGGCAGAACGATTAACTCATCAACCACCAAACAGCCTCTACATCCGCGTCACTTCCCAGCCATTGCCAACGAACTACAGTCAAACACATTCACAGACGAGGAGAGGTCTTTTACATACTTCCATCAGGGACGCCCACTCTAGTCTCCAACCGCGGGCCTCTCGTTGAATACACGCAGCTTCCTCCGCGGAGAGTGAACCGGATAGCTTCCTCGGAGCTTACGACCATTATTGTTTAACGACCAACAACACGAGCTGTTGCCTCGACGAACGTCCCGCACCACAAAGACTATAGTCTGTGCCTTAGCCGGCATCGAAAGATGATGGGATGGTGGTCCTCCGGGGCCAACACGGCTCTGGACGAGCAGATTGAGAAGGCCACCAGCAGCAGTCTGGAGGACATTGCTCTCAACCTCGAGATCTCGGATGTCATCCGGTCCAAGACAGTCCAGCCTAAGGAGGCCATGCGCTCGCTCAAGAAGCGTATTGGCAACAAGAATCCCAACACTCAACTGAGTGCTCTCAACGTACGTCATGGGTGATAAGGTGTTGCATCGTGTTGTCCCACCGTTGTACTGACTGGAAGTGCAGCTCACAGATACCTGCGTCAAGAATGGCGGCTCCCACTTCCTCACTGAGATCGCTTCACGCGAATTCATGGATAACCTTACGTCGTTATTAAAGGCTACAGGCCCGGCCGCTGTCAACCTACAGGTTCGGTCCAAGATGCTCGAGCTCATCCAGACCTGGGCCACTGCTACCGAGGGTCGACACGAACTATCCTACATTGGGGAGGTCTACAAGACGTTGCAGCGCGAGGGCTACCAGTTTCCCCCGCGTGTCAGCGTTGCAAGCAGTATGATCGACAGCAGTGCTGTGAGTGACAGTGACCTCTGCCTGTCGTGCGCGTTAACTGACATAACCCCGTTTTGCAGCCACCTGAATGGATCGACTCTGACGTCTGCATGCGATGTCGGACTGCATTCAGCTTCACAAACCGAAAACACCACTGCCGGAACTGCGGCAACGTCTTCGACCAGCAATGCTCCAGCAAGTCTATTCCTCTACCGCATCTGGGGATCTTGCAGCCAGTCAGAGTAGATGACGGTTGCTACGCGAAACTCACGGATAAGTCATCGAAAAGTTCAGGTGGCGGCGGTGGCCCCGGTCAAACCCCGACACTGTACTCCTCCTTCCCGAACAAGTCGCGTAGCTCGGCTCATATGCAGCCTCGGGACGCCCGGGTGCAACAAGATGATGGATTTGATGAGGACATAAGGAAGGCGTTAGCGATGAGTTTGGAGGATGTCAACCGGCATTCGCGGGGTGGTTATGTCCCGGCTTCAACCAATGGTCCAGCCCCGAGCCAGACGAAGGTCAACGGCAGTGAACCCGCGCCTGCGAAAGCTGCGGAAGAGGAGGATGACGACCTGAAGGCCGCTATCGCGGCGTCCCTGGCGGACATGGAAGAGCAGAAGAAGCGACACGCCGCCGCGCTGAAGGAGCAGGCTTCAAGTCCGGCAGCTGCATCGTCCTCGGCCCCTTTCTCCCTGCCGAAGAATGAGTATGAACTCAGCCCGGTCGAAGCCGAGAATATTAATCTGTTCGCAACACTTGTTGACCGCCTTCAAACACAACCTCCGGGAACAATTCTACGGGAACCACAGATCCAGGAGTTGTACGACAGCATAGGCACTCTGCGACCTAAGCTGGCTCGGACGTACGGCGAAACCATGAGCAAACACGGTATGTCAGGCTAACATTTATGGTTTCTCTGGTGAGTAACTTCATTTCTGACCACGTATAGATACACTCCTGGATCTCCACGCAAAGCTCTCGACAGTTGTGCGATATTATGACCGGATGCTGGAGGAGCGCCTGTCGAAGGCTTACAGCCAGCATAGCCTTGGCGGGTATAACTTGCCTGCTCCTCGCCAAGCCTCCGCGCCATATCCTTCGATAGGTGCTCCTAGCTCTGCCGAGAATTTCTACACCGGTGAAGCTCAGGTCGACTATTCCAGACCGTCTGCCTATCAGTCTTATGGGCAAGCACCTCAAGCTGCGCCTCCGCAACAGTACGCCCCTTATGATAAGCGAGTATCAGTAGCTGGCCCTCCGAACGGACAGTATCCGCCTCAGCAGCTTCAGCGGACCGAAAGCTGGGGAGCCAATCCGCCCGGAGCAGCACCGCAGACGCAGTACCTGCAACAACCGAGCTACCCTCCACCAGAAGCCGCGCCAAATCAGCAACCCGGCCAGGCGTCGCAGCAGACCCCGCTGTCGGCTCCTTCGGCGCCGGACTCGGTCGGCACAACCCCAACCGCGGACCCAACCGCATCTTTCTACTTCAACAATGCGCAGACTGCACCCCAGGCGCCGCAACAGCCGGCGCAGCAGCCTGCGACCGATTCCCCTTATCCAAACCTTCAGCAGTCGATGCACTCGTACCAACCTTCCCCAGCGCAGACGCCTGCCTCGATCCCGGCGCAACCCGCTCAGCCCACTGGCCAACAACAGCAGCAGCAGCAGCAGCAGCAGCAGCCTCAACAGCCATACTGGCAGCATTCTGCTGCACAGCAGACGCAGCTACCGCCGGTCTGGCAGCCCCAACAGCAGGCTCCAAACCCGTACGCCGGTTATGCGCAGGAGGCTTTCCCGTCTGCACCGCAGCACGCCCCTAAGCAGCCTGTCGTGGAGGAGGCTCTTATCGAGTTGTGATACCCGGAAGCGATTCATCCTATGAGATGAGTGCTAGACGACAGTTTAATGGACTTTCTCATGTATTTATTGGCCGTGGACATGACGTTGGAGGGGACGTTGGATGGGGCGCGCTGTCCACGTTGGGAATTAAGCACTCGTTGGCGGCATGCATCACGAGACTCGACATACCACACTGCCTTTCGTCCTGGCGCATTTTATCAACCTGTTGTTTCTGGTGAGACGGGCGTTTATGGGTATGAGAGTTGCACCGTGGTCTCGTCGTCGCCTAACCATGCAATTGTCACGCCGTATGTTCAAATACAACATGCGTTGACGCTTTCACTTCAGCCCTACTTGGACTTGGATCTCCAATATATCAATCCTCGCTCCAAAGCGGTCCGAACCCTGGACAGGACTTTGATCTGTTCTGGTATGTGTCAGTGTGCTCTACCCGCAATATACACTTTATATGAGATGGCAATAACATCATTGAACCGGGATCAGCCAGACCTGGAAGCTTCACCTCCGCTTCCACCTGAACTCCACGAATCAGGGTAGCAGCTTTTAGTCGACGACATGTTTTTTTTTCTGAAAGAGACATCGTCCTCGTTTATGATGTTCTCGTTGGTTGTTGGAGCATGTCTGAACCATATTCCCAGTGCAACTGGGCAAATAATCAGACTTCGGGTCGGAGTATCTAACACCGGGAATACCTACTGACGGTTCTTATATAGGATGATCCACGAAAGACACCACAAGTTTTCCTTCACGGAACTACGCTTGGCACTTGGCTGAGGATTGCAAGAAATAGCCATGTTTCGCCTCCTACTGCTCGCCGTCGCCTTTCTCGGCGTTTTCCTCACCTCGACTAGGGCACAGCTAAGTGGCCGCGTGGGCCCAACGACGAGCCGCGACAGCAAGCGTGGCACCATCTGCAATGTGCTCAACTACAAAGGAGTAACAAGCAAGACGGCGGACATCGGACCTGCTATCCAGTCTGCTTTCGCCGCTTGCAAAAATGGAGGGACCGGTAGTCCTATTCTTCAGATGTCGTGTCAGATCAGCGCCATTTGCTAATGAACTTCAGTGTATGTTCCACCAGGAGACTACGGGATGTCGACGTGGGTTAGTCTTAGTGGGGGACAGAACTGGGCCTTCCAGCTGGATGGGATCATTTACCGCACTGGGTATGCTTTCTTGCCCATCATTGGGGTGAAGGTCCAGGCCAGGTACTGACTCCTTTTGTTCAGCTCGCAGAGCGGCAACATGATTTACATTGAGAAGACAAAGAACTTCGAGTTCTACAGCAGTACCTCCAAGGGAGCTGTCCAGGCTTATGGATATGAGTTCCACAAGTGTGAGTTTACATGAGTGAATATCGGCCGGATGGAAAGAGTCCTGACTGATGTCTGACATGTAGCTGGGAAGTATGGTGCTCGCATAATGCGGCTCACTCAAGTCCAAGACTTCTCTGTCCACGATATTGCCCTTGTCGACGCACCGCAGTTCCATCTCACATTCGACAGATGCACAAACGGAGAGGCATATAACATGGTGATTAGGGGTGGCAACGAGGGAGGTCTCGACGGCATCGACGTGAGCGGCAGCAACATGTGGATTCACGATGTCGAGGTATCAAACCGCGACGAATGTGTCACTATAAAGAACCCCTCGAGGAACATGCTTATCGAGCAGATCTACTGCGACTGGTCCGGCGGATGCGCTATGGGCAGCCTCGGCCTGGACATCGACATATCGCATATTACTTACGACAAAATCTACACCGTCAACAGCAATCAGATGTTCATGATCAAATCAAACGGGGGCAATGGGACAGTCAGGAACTGCACGTTTTCCAACTTCATCGGACGCAAGAATGCGTATACGCTAAACATCGATGCGCACTGGACGCAGCTGAAACTGCAACCTGGAAACGGAGTGTTGTACCGGGATCTCAACTTCACGAACTGGAAGGGCTCATGCTCCGACGGCTCACGACGAGCACCCATCAATGTGATCTGTCCAGACGCACAGCCTTGTCACGGCATCTCCATCAATGACTTTGCCGTCTGGACCGAATCCGGCAGCAAGGAATTCTACAAATGCGCCAGCTCGTTTGGCACCGGTGGTTGTCTAAGGGGAGGGCAAGCGTACTCATCGTATGCCGTGTCAACCGTCACTGTGGCTGCGACTCCGTAAGTTCTGAGAACACCTTCCTATTTTTTGGGGGGGAAAAAAAACTGACCACTCTTCTTCCGCAAGCGCTGGCTGGAACACAGCTCCTACAATGGCTGCTGACCTCACGGCTCTGCCTTTGACAACGAGTATCGACATTCCGACCATTGGGACTAGTTTCTATCCAGGGGCTACTCCGTATAGCAAACTTTTGGGAAGTTGAAAGGACAAAGGGTTCTTTGTTTACCTGCAATCCGAAAACGGTCGTCATCGGTCTTCTCCTACCTGTGCGTCTCTGTTTACAACAAAGAAGCCAAGGGGTGCTGGCGCCGGATTCGTTAAAGTTACAGCCACAATGAAGATAACTCAATCCGTGCAAGGCGACTTGTAGTCGGACTCGTTGTTATATTGCACACCTGAACCCACCCGTATGCTCCTCCGGTGTTTATGTCCCAAAACACTTCCCTCCTCTTACCTTGGCTCACTGCTCAATACGGTTTATCAGCGTACTCTCACCCAAGCACTCGCAAATATGGCCCGCATAAAACAGACACCTCGCCGTAAGTTTCGCGTCATACTTGGTGTCAACGGCTGTTCTCAACGACATAACTAACCGCGTTTTTCAGCTGCACCCAGTCAGAAGAACCTCTCGCTGCCCGAGAAGGACTCTGCTGTCCGCAACCTCACGGCCTTGCCGAGACGCGGCGAACCCGCTGCCCTCCCGCAGAGGGAAAATGTCCCCATCGCACAAGAGGACATCGCGGGCACCATAAACCCGACTCGCTACAACCAACGCCACGACGGACCACACAGTCTCGACTTCGAGGTCCACGCCCGCCGTCGGCCGTGGGAGGCCGGCAACGTCCACGCGCCACTGATTGTGGGCACTGATCCCGCAAATGGAACCATCAGCTTCAAGAAGGGCCTGTGGCGCAGCAACGCCTACCTTGACGACAAGATTGTGAAGCCCGGACCTTTCAACTTCGTCCTGAAGTGACCCGAGGAAGAGGATGGTGTCGTGCACCTCTACCGCCACGGCGACCCTGCCGTGTTCCCCCTCTTCTACACCGAGGAAGGGTACGTGTACCTCCACAAGAAGGTCCTCGACCGCAACGATCGCACCGTGACGGTCAAGTACCTAGAGTACTGGGGATGGAGCTGGGAGCCCACCCGCTCCCCGCCCCGCGAGTTGATCTACAAGGCCAACGTCAAGACAGGCCTGTTCGCCAAGAAATACGGTCCGGAGGCCGGGGCCGAGATCGAGGCGCCAAAAACCGTGGAGGCGATCTCGGCGAAGGCGAAATTGGTGCAGGCGGCGTCCGGTTCCGGGCAGGCGGCCCCGGCCCCGGCCAAGGTCGAGGAACCGGCCATGCCCAGGGAGGACACCGGCATCGACTGGTCGCACGAGTTCAGGGAGGACGTCAAGACCCTCGAGCTGCTGAACATGACCGGCTCGGCGCACTTCGTCAGGATGGTCGGCTTCCCTGCCCACAGCGACAGCGGCTTCTTCGTCGAGGGCGAGGGCTACCCCGCCGGCGGCCCGGACGAGACGTTTGATAAGTTGATCGGCAAGAAGTGGTCGACTTACAGCTTGTGGAAGGTGTTCCAGTGCCTGGCCAAGGCGTGTGCCGTCATGGCTTGGGGCTCGGAGTATCCCGACTTTCCTGTTGCCAATCGGAATCAGATCATCCATCTTGGTTTGACTAAGCGTAGCTGTGAGTGAAAAGATCTCGATCACTGATGCGAGAAAAAGAGAGAACACTAACTGATGAATGAACAGTGAGGATTACCACCAAGTCAGATCCCGGACATACATGTGGCGGCGAGGTCTGTGTTAAGGTCAGTCCAAACCCAATCCTCTAACTGAGAATTTAGTTCCTAACCATACCTGCACAACCAGATTGCTGATGTCGGTGACTGTATCCGCTGGCCGGCGGGCGATATCCTGCAAGACCCTTACTCCATTTTCCAGGAAGGGGGCACCGTCAACCCTCGCCGTCTCTTCGAGGCCGAGAGAGAACTTGCCCTGAAGGAAACATACTACAAAGGGCCACGCGAGTACGCTCCGGTAAGGGACCTCTACCTCTTCCTCTCATATGCACAAACATCTTCTAACGAAACACCACCACGAATAGGAACGTGTCCATGCTCTAGACCTCACCGACGATAACAAGGACCCAGCAGCCTCCAAGGACAAGAAGGAGGACTACATCAACTCCGCCGTCAAGGACGAGCTCTGCCGGGCCTCCATCGCGAAGCACAACCCCGACGTCCCCCCCACGTCCGGCTTCTACGGCGACCTGATGGTCGCGGACCCCGAGTTCGGCCTCGACGCCTCCGACGAGGACGGCCTCAAGAACCTCACCCATCTCGAGCAGGAAGCCTACTGGCGCAAGCACGCCGCCACCACCGGCAACAACTCGTCCCTGAGCCGCCTCCAGGAGGCCATCCAGTGCTGCACCGAGCGGGACCCGCGGAACAGGATGACCATCCCCCAGCTGCTGCTCGAGTGCACCAAGGGCCTCGCCGAGTCCGCCAAGGCGGAGAAGAGGCAGCCCGATGCCCCCCACCCACTCCACTGGGAGGCGGACGGGCAGACGATGCTCGTGGCCCGCTGCCGCGACCGCACCAGGAGGCTCGTCACGTCCAACCTGTACTCCCGCCGGGACATCGGCCTGCGCCTCCAGCACGCCTTCGTCGACGAGTGCAGGGGGCTCGAGGTCGGGCAGGACATACCCGCCCCGCCTCAGCAGGGGAGGGACCCGATCCAGAAGTTCCAGATCCGCGTTGACGACAGGCAGAAGTGGGACGAGGTGGTGCGGCGCGTGTTTGTCGACGAGCGCGGCAAGCCGGCGGCCGAGAAGGTCGACTTGGACTACTTCGAGACGAGGGAGACCAGCGACGACGACAGCGACGCCGGGGTGGGTGACGAGGAGGAGGGGTACTGCAGCGAGCATGAGATTGACGTCGCGTATGGCACGCAGCTGGTGGGCAAGCCGTTGCGTCGGTATGAGGCGAAGCTGGGCAGGTGGGATGTTTCGAGGTACTGGATTGCGCAGTTCAGAGATTGAGGGTCTGTCTGTATTGTCGATACTGTCGCTCTAGTTTTTTGGTTGGTATACTCGTTCAGCTTCACTGTATCATTTCCAGTTTACATACACATGGGAGAAGCCGCATAGTGATACAGTGTCTTGAACAGTTGACCACGAGCCCATTTGGCATCTTCTATACCATCTTGTGTATGTACTCTAGGTCTAATATGTACATCTCCCCGTCCCAAACAACCCAATCTAGACCATGGGCTTCGACATGGGCGCAATAACACCAGGCTTGAGGATGACCCTCGGCTTCGTCGCGTCCTGGAACGACTCCTTGGTAACCCACTCCGGGCCAACAGGCAAGCGGATCGACCGCTCGTACTGCAACTTCGACTCGAACTGATGCGGAAGCTGGGAGGCGAGATACTTGTCGTTCTGTCACATCATTGTCAGCAGGGAAGTTCTTTAACAACGTCGACTTTAGGTAAACTCACCTTCCTCACCCGCCTCTCGTTAACAATAACCCTCTCAAGCTTCCAGTCTTTGCGGTCCTTCTGCTTCACACCCTCGACCTTGGTGATGAAAATGCCAGCATGCTTCTGCCTCTGCTTCTTGCTCACGCCATCACCGACCCAGTTGCCCCACCCAGGGAGCGTGTTGTCAACCTCCTTCTCGTCGTCCTCCTGTGCCACTTCCCTCTTCTCCTTCTGGAACTCGCCCACCACGTCCTCGCCCGCGAAGGCGCGCTTGATGAGTTCCGTGTCGCGGATAGCCATGGGGAGGTGGAGCTCCTCCTCATCAGACGATGCGCCGTCGGCCAAGACGACGTCACCGTTCTTCTGCTGCTTCTTGGGCTTGGAGACCGACTTGGTGGTGGCTAGTATTGCGGCACTGGAGAAGTCAAGTTCCTCCACGGGCGCATTCTTGATGCCCTTTTTGCCCTTGCGAGACGCCTGGCCGGCACCGGACCATGCGCCCGCGGTACCGAGAGAAGCGCTCTGCTGCTCGGACAACCCGTTGGCGAGCACCGGTTTTGAAGGCGCTGTGTCGAAGCCGTCCTCTCGGTTCTTGTCGGCAGTTCTGGCAGCAGCCCTAGCCACACGCCGAGATGAGTCGCCCGACTTCTTGGTCGCCTCGTCGGTAGACTTGTTGACGCCATACTGCCGGCGACCGACATCAGGCTGTTCCTGGTCATCGTCCTCCTCTTCCTCGTCAGATGCCAGGTCCCGTCGTATTTGTTCAACCAGCTCGTCATTTGCCTTCTTTAGCGCCTCTTCGCCTCTCTGCATGAACTTCATCTGCATAAGTGCGGATTGTGGCTTCCCGTCGTCGGCCGCAGCGCGATCCAAATCGCGGAGTAGACGCCGCCTCTCGGTATCGGAATCAGCGGACGCCTCTGAAACGTCGTCGTCGTCATCATCGCTCTCCTCGCCACGAGCCCGACCCTCGATTCGTTTCCTCAACTCCTCATCGCGCCGCGCCATATCCGTGAGACCAGCCTTGAAGTCGTCATCCCAGACTGCTCGACCAGCCTTGGCACCCATCTTGGCCCACCGACTCTCCTTATGCTTAGCGCCCATGCGCTCCATAGCACGGCGCCGGTCCTGAGCCTCCTTTTCCTCCTCCGAGTCAATCTCGCCGGCTTCCTTCATGGCGGCAAGTGTAGCCTCCTCATCACCAAGACGTTCCCTGCGGTGCACACGGCGGTAAGCCTTGCTCTTGATCTTCTTGATGCGCTTGGCTCGTGCCAGCTCCCGGGAGGCGAGATCACGTTCCCTTCTGCGTTGGTTGACAAGCTCTTTCCGCTCAGCTTTCGAGAGCTTAGGCTCACCATCTTCGCCTTCTGCGGGCTTCTGCTCCTTCTTCGAGCTGGGCCCCATGCCGCTTTCCTCCATGATAGCCATGATAGTCTGTTCGAGCTCGGTACCGGGAGCCTTCGGGTTGAGAGGTAGAAGTTCGCCATTGTCGAGACCGTGGTCGTGGGCATTCTGAGCGAGAGGGAAGAATAGGTGTTCCGCGCGACGATTCGTCTTGACGGTATCTGTCCACCTCTCGAGTGTTTCGGAAGTCTTTTCGAAAGCAGCATGTCGTAGGAGCTTATCCTGCTGGCGCTTGGCGAGAGGGATGTCCAGCTTCTTCGACGCTCCGGGCTTGGTTGCCTTTTCCTCCTTGTTCATCAACTTCAAGGATTTCTTGATGTGAGGATCCTTCACGCCGAACAGCCCAAGGTCCTTAAGCCCGATCTTCGCTTTCTGACCAGTTGACTTGGCCGCATCCGCATCCTCATCTTCGTCGCCAGCAAAGCCTGATATTAGCGACTTCAAGGCGTCTCTGGCTGCTGGGTCATCATCGTCGTCGTCCTCGGAATCGGAACCCTCGTTGCTGGACTCAGTATCACCATCTTCGCCCTCCGAGCCGGAGGAGCCCTCACCCTCGCGCTCGTCTTCGTCGGTCTCCGAGAACTGGTCCAGGGCAGTGGCAAGGTCGATGGCGTCAGATCCTAGAGACTCGAGATCCTCGCCGTCACTATCTCCTTCGCTGAGATCCTCTTCTTCACTCTCCTGTTTCCTCTTCTTCTTGGACTTCTTGGACTTGCTGCCCCGGAAGGCGAACTCCTCGAACTCGGCCTCGTCCTCCTCGCCAAAGGCTTCGTCACTGTCAATCTCGGAGTCCTCATCGTCTCCTCCAACACCGACGTGCCACTCGTTGCCCTCGCTGTCCTCCTCCATCTCCATGTCGGGGTCGTCGAACTCCTCGCCATCTTCGGCTGCTCTCCTCGCCCGCTTCTTCATCCGGGTGTCGTTCTCCTCGTCCTCGTCGTCTTCATCCTCCTCCTCTTCGTCATCGTCGTCGTCTCGCGACCGCTTGTTGCGCGCCTGTGGTTCAGGAGACGGCTCGAGGTCTCGTGTCCGGAGTCCTTTAGTCTTTTCTGGGCCGACCGCCTCTTCGGCTATGGCGAAGGCGTCGAGGGCCTTTGACCGTGATTTCGAACGTGATTTCGACTGTGTTGAGTTTCCCTTCTTGCCAGCTTTCGGGCCCGAAGCACCGGGCATGAGCGACCGTCCATGGGATTGTCGACCTGGCATTTTGGCGGTGTGGTTGTGGATGTGAGATGTGGTTGAAGCTCCAACTCGCCTGCAGATTTGCAGGGCGATAAGCTTGGGATGCAACCTCCAAAATTTGACAATTCTGCCAGAGGGGAGCGGAGGCGGTGTGCAAGAAAGTTTTAGCGGGGTCCCTTCCGCGGATCCACTATTCTGCATCAACGGAATCCATGATTGATCGGATGCTTCCGCTTTGGCTTGGCGATAACCTCTAACAATTCGACTTCACCTTCAAGCTGCAGACGATTAAAGAGCAGCCAGCTGTCGTTACCTCCCGCAACGTTCCACCACCCGCATATAGGCAACCGAACAAAAGAAGCCGAACAACAGCTCTGCAATCCTCTCCTCCACCGCCTAGCGGCAGCGCGACACGATGCGCCCGACGGAAGCACTCTGCAAAAAGTTCCGCCATCTGCGGCTGACGACCAAGGACATCAACAAGGGCTACTACAAGGGAAATCGAACAGGCACCATCGGTTCCCACACGAAACATGGTGGCTTCATAGTGGACTACTCGCGCGTGCGGACATATGTCGTCCCTCAAGGGCTGAAGGACTTCAAGGTGCGTTGCGTCTCCTGGTTCTTTTTGACTAGACAGTACATCGAAATTGGGGCACATTGCTAACTAGTGATGCTGTAGCTCACACCATTCGTCACACAAAACGTCGACCCATCATACGGACAGTACGAGACCAAGGCCGGCCCACGAGACCCGGCGGTTTACCTGAACAGGTGGAAGCGGGAGAATGCCGTGGACTAAGGGGTGGAGGACTGATGTTGTTTGATTAATGGGAGTGCACCTTGATTGGGTTGGACCGATTCCAGCGTTTGGATCTGAAGAAGTTGCGGCACACGAAATACTATTCGGGATTCAGAGAGGGTAGAGGGCGTCTCCGGGAGGAAATATCTGTACAACACCAACTTGTAACTCTGTACATAAGGATATACCAAAAAGGGAATGACGGCAAAGGGCTGATATCTTGTCTGACTACTTGGTCCAACAGACAGGCGGTGACTGACTGGCTGCGCTGCCACTGTGTTCCAAACGCGAAGGAGCAAAGCCGCAACATGTCTCGACAGGATGGGCTACGAAATTGTTCGTCCGTTTTCATTTCGTTCGCGGCTTCATACCCTGATTAGAACGGCGGCCCCATTTTCAAGTCCTCGGAGCGAGGACATGATTGTTGTGTTAGGGAGGCGAGCCGTCTGATAGTCCGATCGCCTAATCAGTTGTATCAGAGCGCTATACCAAGAACAGATTGGGTATCTGATGATTAACATAGCAAATACAAAGCATCTGCCCATTATTGTGTGCCTCATTCTACCGCGCCCTTCACCTTGGGCAGATCCTCCGCAGCAGTGACAAACGTGTCCAAGCCAGGCCTCTCCAGAGCCGGCGTCTGGAACCCCGGAGTCAGTCCACCAACGGACGCGTCCCCATCCCCATCGCTTCGACCATCATCCTTCTCATTCAGTGTGACAGGACTCATCGGCTGAGGCGTACCGCTCTGCCTGGACGCACCGCCCTCCATCCTCCCGGAGTTCAGCGTGATCATGCTCGCCGTCTCGGCCTCCTTCTTGACGCTGAACGGCATGGCGACGCCGTCCACCCGCGGCCGCTTCCCCGTCACGCTCGTCTCGGCCCCGTAGTTCGGGCTCAGGAAGTTGGTGTCACGCGCGTCCCTGCCGTCATCGTGCGGCGTGGCGTTCTCGCGGTCCTTGGGAAGGTCGTCACGGCTCCCGGTCTGGTTCTCGTCCGTTACCGCTCTTCTTCTTGACCCGCTGCGACTCAATGCTATGCCGTGTTCTTCAACGCCAGCCCTGCCTGCTCGGTCGTCACCGCCGGCAACAACGCCACCATCTTCCCTCGTCTCCAATTCTTCAGTCGCATGCCCCTTCGGATCGATAGCCTCGACCTTCTCCCGCCCATCGGCAGCCCTCTCCCTCTCAACCGTCATCTCGTCGTGCTTCGATCCCCACAGACTCCAGACGCTCAACCAGTAACTCTTAACCCTCTTCTTCTCCTTCATCATCTCGCCGCCCATCTTCCTGCGTCCAGCCAGCGCGCTGGGCGGCGGCATCTCGCCCGCCCCAAAGCTTTCAAACCCGGCTTTGGCGTCGCGGACACGCTTCTCGTGCACTTTTGCCTTGACGGACTTGTACCGGGAGTCCCACTTGCGCTTCTGGTCGAGCCACTTCTTCACGGGGCCTTGCTTGATCACGCCGACCATGTCATTGCTCATCGTGCACCCCGGGAGATCCTCGGGTGGAGGGAGGGGGAGAATGTCGCCGTGGCGTGTTATGCGCTGGCGGACCATGTGTTTGGTGAAGGGAGGGATGGCGTCCCCTGCGCGTCCGACGGTTTGCTTGACGGTGCTGTCCGGTCGGGTGTCGACCTCTTTCTCGTCTCGCTCTTCGCGGTCGGATGTGGAGCCGGATATGACGGAGATGTCGTCGTCATCGAGGATGTCGATCTCCGTCTTTTGCGCTCTTGCGAGCACCCAGGCACTGAATTGGGCGACACTCCGGTACATGTACTTCGCCGGACGCGTGAAGCTGAGCGTTGGCGCCACGTGGCAGAGGTCATCCCACACCTGAAGCTGTACATCAGTCGGTTTGTACTTCCGTATCTGTTCTCTCGCATGGTCGTCCAGCAAGGCGTCCGGAGGAAGGTATTTCCCCGGATTTGCGCACTTGTGAGCGAGGTATATTTGCTCGTCCCTTAGGATCTCCCCCCCTCCCACCATAATAAGCAGCGGCGGCAACCCTCCCAAAGTCGGCTGCATGACCGGACTAACCATCGGGTGCGCCAACAGCTCGTTAGTGGTGTACATCTGGATCTGCTCCCTGATCTCGACGCGCTCCCCATCAATAACCAGCGACATCCGCTGCGTCGTCTCCTTCACATCCTCAATTGTCGGCACGCCCTCACCACCACCCTCCCCTCCTCTCCCGACCCCCTCGCTGCTCTCCTCACCCAACTCCTTCTTCTGCGACACAACAACCCGCTTGATAACCTCCAACTCCTCCTCATCAGGCGGCGGCCACGCCTCGCTAGGCTTATGGTGGAACCCGCACTGCGGTATGTAATCCAGCGGCGCATACCCCGCCACGCTGGGAAAACTGTGCGTCAGGTCCGCCCAGGGGCTGATGAGCACCGCGCCCGCTGGCATGGGCACCCCTTGGTCCCGCAGCGCGACGAGCACGCTCACCACCATCCCTCCCCCGGCCGAGTCGCCCGCCAGCACGATGCTGCTCGGCTCGACCCCGGTGTCGAGCAGGTACAGATACGCGGCCAGACAGTCTTGTAACCCACAAGGGAAGGGGAACTGCGGCGCAAGTCTGTAGCGGGGCGCGAACACGCGCGCCTTGAGCTTCCTCGCGTGCCGCTGCATTTGGTACCGGTGCTCGTCCACGCTGCCGAAGAAGTACGCCCCGCCGTGGACGTAGAGCATCACCCTCTTTCCCGGGTCGGCACTCCGTTTTCGCTCGTTGTAATCGGCCTTCATCTCGATCCACTCCGCCCGGAGGGCGTTCTCCTTCCCCGGCTTGCGCCAGGTCCACCACTTCTCCCCTCCCACTCTTTTCAGGCCCTCGGCGCCGAGTTGCGTTCGCAGCATGGAGGCAGAGCGCTCGAGGATTTCGGCGGGCACGACGACTTCGTCGACCTTCACCCACTGCGGGTGCGGCACCCATTGCGACGTAAAGGCTTGGAGTTCCTCTACCGTGTGGCGCGAGGCGTGTTGCAGGAAGGACCGGATAAGGTGTAGCCCCTCGTCGTAGGAGAGGTGCGCTGTGGGACGCTGGCGGAGGGGTTTGCGGTTGATGTACTGGCGAGGTCGTGGTTAGTCGCATGTTTGGTGGCAGGCAGGAAGGCGCAAAGGGAAGAGGGGAAAGGGGGATTTACATGTGACAGGAGCGTGGACACGACGGTCGGCGTGACAGCCAAGCCAACGGCTGGGGCGTTCATGATTGCGACTGATTGGTATTATACAGAGATATGAGATTGGAAGACATACTCGGTCGCTTAGCAGAGATACCAGCAGTTTTACATGTCCGTGGTCGTTCGGAAGAACAGCTTTTGTGATGCGGCTGGAAATTGATGTCTGTTTGCAGTGATGTCATGGCTTGGCAATGGGACGCTGAATGGCTTGGATCGACGAAGCTTAGTCCGCGCCCTCGGGTTCCGCATTCAGAATGCGCATCGTGGACACAATCACAGACAGAGCATACCAACTTTGGAGCTATGGGAATGTCTGGATGCCCAGAGTTCAGTCTCCCAAATTGATTGTTCTGCTACAGCAGCGTCAGTAGTTGAAACTCTCACTCACCACATCCTCCCCAGCCAACCACTCCACCAGCATCTTTTGCAGATCCGGACTAACACAGATATAAAACTTGCTCCCCTTGTCCTTCACCTCGCCATCTTCCGTCTGTAGCAGGTCATCTTTCCCAAGCCGTCTCTCAACAACCTTCACCCCTAGCCCCTCAACTTTCCTGACCAACTCCCTCTCCTTATCCCCCACAGTCCCGGTGACAAACAACCTCGTCACTCCTCCCAGTCCCTGATTTTGTTCCACAACCTCAACAGCAAGCGGCAGATCCTGCGCCCTAAGCGTCCAGACAACCCTCAACTTCACCTCCTCCTCTGCTCTCAACAAATCCCCCACCTGAGCCAACAGCGGAGTAATCCCCACACCCCCAGCCACGAAAACCGGCACCCTCCCCTCCCCCAGCGCAGCAAGTCTGAACTCTTCCTCCCCTCCGAACCCGACCACTGGAATCTCAAGCGGCATACCCCGCACGTTATGTCTAGCCAGTAAGCCCGTAGCAGGCCCATGCGTCCTAGCCGTGATCTCGAACTCCGTGCCGTTTTTGATCTCCACCTCCTCCCCGACGCCGGTCGCTACAACAGCAGGCGGGGAGGAGATGGTAAACGTCCGCACAAAATCATCGTTCAGACTCGCCGGGTCGTCCTCGCGCATGTGGCTCCACCCTTCGTCCAGCTCGGGGCTGAAGTCCAGCGTCACGTACTGGCCCGCTTTCCACGCCTTCAGGGGTGTTTTGTGCCTCACCGTCTCGAGACGGAAGGTATACCGCTTTATCGTCGGCGTCAGGCTCGTCTTCTTGACCAGCGTGGCGGTGGCGGGGGCTTCTTCTTTGGCACTGGCTTGGAGCGCCCCTTCGCTGGCTAGTTTGCGCACGGGCGGGTTGTACGGCGACCGCTGCCCCAGGCCACCGCGGAAGGGGAGGCTGTCCTTTATGAAGCTCGCTGCGGTGACGTTGATCCGGACGGCGAGTTTCTGGTGCGGGATGAGGGCTGATGCCTCCGCCCCGGCGAGGATCTTGGTTGTGCCGGTCAGGTAAAGCACGTCCGAGGTGTCGAAGTCCGGGATCGCGATGCCGATCTTGGGGTTGACGTAGAGGTTGCCTAGGGATTCGTAGAGGCGGTTGCCGGAGTACTCGGGGTAGACGAGCACCACTTCGTCCGGGGAGTTGTGGGCAACGCGGATGAACCCCTGTGGGCCGCCGCGGTGGTTGGTGTCCATTGCGTCGCCGCTTGCGGTGGTGAGGAAGAGCATGTCTGCCTTCTCGATCAGATCCAGTGCTTCCTTCGGTAGGGGAAAGTTGTCGGACACCAGTTCTGGAGTTGGTAGATGTGCCCGTATGATCTTCTTGTTCATATATTTCGGGCAATTGCCCAACGTTTCCTTGACCAGAATCGCCAACTCCACCTCACCCACCGATGCGTCTGCCCCTTCCTGGCCGGTAACTACACCGGCTATCAACCGTCCCGCAATCTTCACCCTGTCTCTATTCTCTAAGTCCACACTTAGGGCACTCATAGGTTTCTCAACCTGCAGCAGCTCACCCTCCTTCGGTGCGGAGCCAAGCATTGCTCTCACGACTGGGTCATGACTCCTATCCACCAGGCTCTTAGCTCCCAGGAAGCCCTGTTGGATGGGACGGCTGAATCCCCGTTCTCCGCCTAGAATGGTGGTCCATGGTCGGCCCTCGTCGTCTAGTGCTCCAAATGCCACAAGTGGTGAGGCTGCAATACGGTATCCGTATGACATGGGCAGCCCGCGCGAGGTGGGCTTTGCGCCCTCATCGGGCACGTTGAGGAGTTTGTGTATGGCTCTCTCGCCGGAGTGCCAGGTACCAGTTGTGAGTTCTGTTAGAGTCGCCATTTGGGATGCGTATGCGGATGTTAGGAGGAATGGTAGCACTTGCTGCTGGATGGAGAGGGAGAATGTCAAGTTCGACTGTGCAAATGTGAGATGCTGAGAAATGCAAGATGGGAATGAAAATGATGAGACGACAGATAAATAACCACGCCTCATTGCGTGCTCGCCGCTTGGCAGCTTCTAGATAGTTGCTCCTCAGACCTACCGCATATATAATCTTGAGCGGGTATGAGTAAGCTTGCACACTTCGAGGGTTGGTCAAGGGCGCCGTAACGCGGGGATTCTTGGCTCGCGGAATTGACAAATGTTTCGGTTGAAGGGCGCACCAGTTGTAGATGCGGTGATTGGCTGACAGTTTCCAGTAGCGCCTTGCGGTTAGTATCTCAAATGGTCGCTAATCGTGAGGGATGATGATTTGAAAGGAGGACAGGCGACAGGAAGCAAGGGAAAAGGATCCTCCGGCTTGAGGTCCGGGTTACACTCCAACTTAGTGGCCGGAGAGATCTCGTCACCGCCGGAGTGGGGCCGAATGAAGAGCAGGGTGTCGACCTTAGGTTCGCACTGGCAGTAGTACTAGCCCCGTTGTAACAGGTATGCCTCGTCAAGCCGCATAGTCGAGAGGATGGATTATGGCGATGTGCTGCTCTGATTGTAGGTGATAACACTGATAGACTCCGCTATGGCACATGACTCCATAGAGTCATTTTTCGGAGCCAGCGACCGCGCCGTCTGCGTTCGTGGGCGCCGGTGCTCCGTGGCCGGACGGCCCGGAAGCGGAGATGCGGGATTGGGGGATTCGGCTCTGGTGGGGACTCTTGCCGACGGGAGCGATGCAGGCAGGGGGTTTCATTTGGAGTGACGTCGGGAGTTGCTGATGGAGAAGCTTGGGACGAGAGCCATCCAATAAGAAACCGGAGGCCTCCAGTTTCCTTGGCAGCAAGGGCAGACCCATCATGAAGTTTAGAAGTCTCACGACTCATCTCCTCCAGACTGTGTACCAATATTGGCGCTCGGTCTGGATAAAATGTAATGCGATCTGAGGCACAAGAGCAACAAGAGCAGCCAGAAACCTCAGAGGGTTTCCACAGGACTTTGATGAATTTTAATAGGTTGAAAAAGGGCTGAAGAAACACTGCAGCTGCTGCTTGTGAGAAATGGTGAATCGTTCCAGGCCACTGAAACAAGAGAGTCAAGCTCGTGCTTAGCGTCACTTGGTCTGTGCCATGCCAGGGGCAGCTCTTGGAGCGTTGCCCCGCAGTTGCTTTCAAGCTCTCCAAAACAGGCAAAGACCTTGAGCCGATCTTACCGGTGACGCCACAGATTTGCTGCTGTGCTCATGTCCCTTCTTCGTCCAAGGTTTTCCATCATTCTCACGACTCACACAACATATCCGACGCCAACTTCAGCTGAACGATCTGTACTGGACGAGACAGAAACACATCAGCAAGGTTCATCCCGTCTTGAGACATTCTTTTTGATCCATCTCCAAGTTTCCTGCAGTTAAAGGTCAAGGTTCTCACCACCTTCATTCTCTGCAAACGTCTTTCTGCGTCTCTTTCGATTCTCTTACCTTACACAGCCACGCTTGGCATCGCACCGTGCTTCAGATCCAATCTCGTTCGTCCCTCGTCAGTTCGGTGACGTGGAATCAAAGACCACACGTTCCAACCAGAGACGGGCACATCCACTCTACTGCACTTGAACCCACGATATCAATTGCCCGCCAGTCGCGCCCATTCATCTCGCCCAGCCCAGAAGAGCCCAATCGAGCTTGTCAGGCCTGCCTCTTCTTCCGCGCCTCCGCCTCTTATTAAAAGACGGTGTTAGAGTTTGACTCCGGGCAAAGTTTGACAGTCTGGATCTGGCATAATCTGCTGTTACTGAATCAGCCCGGCTGTCCGCATTAGCACTAGCGAACAGCGGATAACCATGGTGTGTGAGTGACCTTCCATTTGTTATTTTTCTACCTCCTCAGACCTCTCCCATGTCTCGTCGACATCATCTGCGCCTTGCCCACTAAGCACCACCTCACCCAACAAGTGTGTATCACTTGAACACATTACATACTACCTGCGCCTTCACAACAACGTCAACCGTCGCACCGCAGCATGGTCTCTCTTTCTCCAGCTTTCCGAACTACTGGATCCAGCACCACCTAGAGCAATGGGCAGCCTGTGGTTAACAGACTCTCCAGCCGTCGTAGACTTCCGCCGACAGCTCCGCAAGACGTGGACCAGACCCTCCCGTACCGATACCAACGGTCACATCATGGACGAAGAGAGCCCGCTGCTCGGGCACCACGCGCAAAATGAGAGTCGCACCTCTTTTCTCCGCCGCGTCTTCTTTGACCGGAGGCAGACTCCGGGCATGAACAGCGACAACTTTGCTGTGCGATGGACGGCCCGAACCTTCAACGTGACCAAGGTCACTCTGCTGAGCAGTACGTACCTCTCCAATTGCTATGTGTATGCCGGTACCGGCCGGCGCTGACCTCCTTATAGGCCCTGTCAACATCTTGCTTTTCTTTGTCCCGATCGGCCTCTTTGCCGGTTCAATGAAGTGGGACCCAACTACCGTCTTCACTCTAAACTTCCTCGCCATTATTCCCCTGGCTGCCGTTCTATCGTTTGCGACGGAGGAGATATCGAAGCGTCTGGGAGAGACGCTAGGAGGATTGTTGAACGCCACCTTTGGCAATGCCGTCGAGCTCATCGTCAGCATCATCGCGCTGCGCGCGGGCGAGATCGAAGTCGTCCAGTCGTCCATGCTCGGCTCTATCCTTTCCAATCTGCTACTTGTCTTGGGCATGTGCTTTCTGCTAGGCGGCTTCTTCAACATGTACGACGCCAATGGCAACGGCATGGAGCAGAGCTTCCAGTCAGTCACCGCCCAGACGACGTGCTCACTTATGGCCCTCTCTTCCGCCTCGCTGGTCATTCCAGCCGCCCTCTACAGCGTTCTCGATTCCGCCCACGAGCACGAGAAGCAGTCGAGCATCCTGCTTCTATCCCGCGGCACAGCCATTATCCTGCTCCTGCTCTACATCATGTACCTCTGGTTCCAGCTGCGGACGCATAAGAACCTCTTCATGCCCGAAGACCCGGCCGAGCTCGAGGCCATGACCGAGGAGGAGGACGCCAACATCATGAGTCCCTGGGCCGCTGGCGCTGTCTTGATCGTCGTCACGATTTTGGTTTCACTGTGCGCCGACTACCTCGTGGACAGCATCGATGCTATTGTGGAGAAACACGATATCAGCAAGAACTTCATCGGTCTAATTCTCATCCCCATCGTTGGCAACGCCGCGGAACACGTTACTGCATGTGTGGTTGCCGTCCGGAACAAGATGGACCTGGCTATGGGAGTTGCCATCGGATCGAGCATCCAGATTGCACTTCTTGTCACGCCTTTCTTGGTTATTCTTGGCTGGATTATTGACCAGCCTATGAGCTTGCACTTTGAGACTTGTGAGTTCCATATTTCCCCCGCGTTCGGGGAAGATTCTTATGCTGACGTTCTTGCCAGTCGAAACTATTGCTTTCGCTCTGTCCGTGCTCGTCGTGACGTACACTGTCCAGGACGGCAAGTCCAACTATTTGGAGGGTGCTATGGTAAGATATCTCGCCTACAATGCCATAAACGTGTTGACTGACATCCTGCAGCTCCTCGGTCTATACTTGATCATTGCCCTTGCCTTCTGGGCCGCGCCTAGCGATGCCATGGACAAGGTCCTGGCACTTATTCACTAATATGTGCTAATTCTCGTCTGTGCCGTTCACATTGGCTCGCGGCCGTGTATTACTAGGGGTCTGGAATAAAACGGAGCGAACGAGCGGAACGAAACGACCCTCGACACCGAGGATTTCCTTTATCTGTCGATACCGGATTCGGTTACGGGTCCAAACACATCGGCTGTACCAAACTAGGGGAGTGTCGGGGATGGATGGCTGTCCTGCGGATGGCAGGGGTCGTCGACATCCCCGCAGACGTCTTCAGTCGCAATAATTTGAAGTGAAGAGCTGGTCAACTATCTATACCAAGTGCATTGTCCCCGATGCAGTGCTAACAGCGCTTTCGAACCCCATTCAAGGTTATTTTCTTTAGTTGAATACAAAGAATTTCATCAGCCAGCAGGACTACAACAAGGGAAAACAGCCCTACCTCGTCTGCGCCTTGTCCATGCTGTTCCCTCAACAATGCCCCTGTTCGGACAGCGTCTTTTACCTTGCCAAACAGAGTCTTTGGCCATGTCGTTGTTCCAGGACCCATCAACAGATACATAACCCTCTGCGCCTACCCTCATCCAGTGGTTTGCTTTCCTCCACCACCATCGTCTCTCGACACACAGAGCAACCACAGCACGTACACACACAATATCGCACAAGACCACGAACGACTTCAGGTAAGTCACCTCACCCTCCCACACCCACTAACCATGCCTTTCGGCCTCCCCAACCCCCTGAAGGGTAAATCCAAGCGCATCTACCGTGCCCTCCCCGACTCCCCATCCTCACCCTCCTTCCCCAAACCCGCCACCGCCACCGCCGCTCCCAAGCCCAAGCCCTACAACCGCAACACCCTCTACGACCCGGCCCCCAACCTTAATCCCCCTCTTGCGCCCACTCCCGCTCCCGCTCCCGCTCGCCCTCGCCACCCTGGTCGTCCGGGCTCATCCTCCTCCACCGCTTGCTTACCGGGCACACCCCGTCACGGTCCCTTGATCGATCTCGACCCTTACTCCGGGGACGAGGAGGATGACACCACCGCGCGACAGGTGGGGGAGTTGAGAGTCGAGATGAGGGAGTTGGGGGGGTTGGATTTTGGTCTTGAGCCGGAGCCGAAGGACGAGGAATTCGTTGAGGTCGACGCCCCCAGCTCTGTTCGCGAGGAGGATGGTAGAGGTAAGGGAAAGCCGGCTGAGTTCGGCAACACCGCGCTCGATATGCTGCGGGGAGCGAGGAACGACGCCGCTTGGCGGGTTAGGCTGCAGCACCAGGACGACTTGAAAAGGAAGAAGGAGGAGGCCATGGCAAGGATGCGCAGCGAGGTGGAGAACGAGAAGAAGAAGATAGGGTATCTAGCCGGTATCGGCGCGCCTCCCACCGATCAGGAGGGGGATTCGGTGCTGTTCGACAGCGACGAGTTCGCCGAGCTGGAGGAGAATGTTTTTGAGGATGAGGGGATGGAGGTTGTTGAGTATGACGATGATGACGAGGAGGAGGAGAAGGAGGCGAACGACAAGAAGAAGGTGGGGGATGGGAAGAAGAGGAAAGGTAAGTACAACCCCGACTTGACGAGAGGTAGTAGAGGTAGGTACCGCGCCGACCCCGACTCCTCCGTCTCCTCGCACTCATCGGACGACAGCTGGTGTTCGACCTCCGACATTGCGCCTTCGGACGATGAGGAGGAGGCTCCCGCTGACGCTTCCAAAGAGAAGAAGAAGAAGACGCTGGCGGCGAAGTTACTGTCTCTGGCTAGGAAGAAGACGAAGAAGGCTGCCGCCGCCGCCAAGCCCAAGGCGATGGACGCCGCGCTGGCGGAGATGGTTAGTGAAGAGGCGGGCGCTTGGGCGGAGGTGAGTGAATCCCCTGGACTAGAGGAGATGCGGAAGATGGGGGTTACGGGGGAGGGGATGTCTACTGAGGGGCGTCGTGGAGGCGGGGGTAGTGGTGATGAGGTTGATTTGGTTGTTGATGAGAACTATTTTGCTTGAGGTAAGTGACAGGTAAGTCTGGTCAGGGAGCTTCTAGATTGATATCCAGCACTACTTTCCCTAGAACTAATTTGTCCTGTATTCTTCTGCCATTGTGAACTGCGAAAAGATTGTAAAGTCTCTATCTTGATTGCGGATCGCGAAGTCCGACCATATACACCACCAAAAGGTGAATATTTAAAACAAAATTGTCGACGTCTTCAGCACACTAATTGTCTCTAACAAGCTTCAAAAGCAAAAATCAAGAGCACCTAGTAATTTGAACAGCCAAAGGCAGTCCGAAGGGTTGTTGAGTGCGGTAGCCGGACCTTCCTGTCCGGATCACGTGCCTTCGCTGCACGAGCCACATCTCGCCTAAGTTTGCGCCGAACAAAGCGGGTCCTCGCAAGCCTCCATGTCGCGTTGATGTCCTCCGCGCCAGTGCTGCTGCTGAGGCAATCGCGACTTTTGCTAAGATTCATCTCAACGTCGTCCGATTGTGCACTCCGCCCGCTACAACCCAACAAAGTCTCCTATCCCACCAATTATTCCAGTAGCTGCCGAGCTTTAGCTAGGGCAAACAAAGATGCCCCCAGGTAGGTCCAGTGCCCTTTGCGCTTTCCTCTTGACTGCGGCGCAAACAGTTTCGTTTCATCTCTCACTCAACACGGGCGCCTGCCGTCCGATCTGCTTCTGACCCTTCCACAATCTGCTGCACCGTCCGGTCCATACCCCGCATCCCAGCTTTTTGCTTCAGTCCCAATCGTCGAAACTGCATCTCTTCCACCAATTCCCAACCGTTGCGCAACACTTCACGATGGCGAGGCTAACGCGTTTCAAAGCTATCAGTGACGAGGAGACTTCGGACGTCGAAGTCCCACGCGGTACCCCGCGGTCGGCCAGAGCCAAGGTGGGCGTCAAGTACAAGGGGCCCGAGCCTCTCGAGATAGACGAGGACGACGAGGCGCTAGAGACCGAAGAGCCAACAAACGGCAAGGCCGATGACGACGAGGAGGAGGATGACGAGGAAGGTGAAGACGGTGCCGAGCCTGACGAGTAATAGCCGCCTCTACGAAAGCGCCCAGCACCCTGGCTTATGTTGACCATCGCAGGTACGTCGTCGAGAAGATCCTGAGCCACCGCTGGGAGAAAAGCGAGAAGCAGTTGAGGTTCGAGGTCAAGTGGGAGGGATACGAGGACAAGAAGGACCGGACATGGGAGCCAGAAGAGAACTTGCTGTATGCTTACCTCCCAACCCTTACTGTTACGCAACAGTGAACTGACAGATCTTGCTTGCTAGGGAGACATCCGTCCTCGAGGAGTACTACGCGGCACACGGAGGCAAGGAGAAGATGATCGCGGAGGCAAAGGAAGGCATCAAGAGCAAGAAGCGCGGTCGCCAACAATCCGACACGCCGAGCACGACCAACAAGCGCTCGCGCAAGAACGGCGACGCGCACCCTCTCGACACCACCCCTCCCGCCACCAAGCGGGCGGCATGGAAGCCCCCAAGTGGCTTGTGGGAGGACCATATCGCTGATCTCGATGTGATCGAAGACGACGAGTCCGGCAAGCTTATGGTTTATGTGACCTGGAAGGACGGTCGCAAGACTCAGCATGAGACCAGCGTCATCCACAAGCGGGCGCCTCAGAAGGTAGGTGTTTCGTTTATTGCCCGTACGGTTATTGCCCGTACGGTTATTGCCCGTACGGTTATTGCCCGTACGGTTATTGCCCGTACGGTTGGACGAAGCCACTAACAGTTTTGTGCAACAGATGCTTCAGTTCTACGAGAGACATGTGCGCATCATCAAGCGAGACGCCAATGATGTAGCTGACGAAGCTGTGCTGTAGATCATCAACCGGAACCGGCGCCGGAATCTATGAGCGGATAATGTATTGCCTTATGTCGGGGTTATAACGGATGGCGCAGGGGAGTTGAGGGTCCGAGGTGAGCAGCACCAGTTAGGCTTTTGGGTTCCTCGCGACTACGCCTCGTCGTCACGACTAGAGAACTCGACTGGACTGTTGCTGTGGCCGGTCGAAATGGTTATTAGGTCATATGTATTTGCGTCTGAGGTCTGGGATCTTTGCATCAGCTAAGCCAGAGCAGAGCCATCGCAGTTTTCCTGCTTGAGCTTCGATGCGGCTGGCTTTCACTGTACTTTATTGTTTTTCGTACGGATTTTGCAAGAAGATACCATTCAAACCAACTTATAAGCAACTTGTTCATCAAAGTGAGTGAACCCATCCATACCTTATCCATGCGATGTCATATCCCAGGCCCGTTTGACCTGGTATGACGAACCAAAATGTCGGATGTTGAATCCTCAGACAGGGGTACAAAGCTCTGTCGCCAGGAGCTTGCGCCGGCCAATCAGCTCACAGTTATCAGTCGAGGTTGGCCGGTGAAACCCACAAAACAACCCCTGTCGGAGGTACCAGCGTTTGGTGGTTGGGAAAAGCTCCAACCCGCCATCGCGATTATTTACTCGGTGGCGGGGCAACGCCCGATATTTCAACTCGGCAACCGCAGCCCCAAGCTGGGTGTGCTTGTCCTGGTGAGCTCTCCCTTTTCTGCATTTCTTCCAACATCTCACAACCAGTCCCGAGCAATCTGCTGCATCGTGTATAACCTCACGAAGCTTTAAATCGATTGCGCATCTATCCAAACACTTGCCAAGACACAATCCCCATCACTTACACCAAATTTTGGGCATCAACCATCACCATCCAAGACATCGACATCGCCGTCAATCGAGCCGAGATCCACCACTCTCAAGATCTAACATTCCAGAGCTGAGACTTCACCTCTCCAAACAACCCCGCCAAGCAACAAACCAATCGCTATTGTCCGGTCCATCTACATTCCACCCTGACCTCGTCGTCGACCTGTACCCTCACCGGTCGAGCCCCTCCTCTGCCTCCACCCCGCTCAGCCAAACCCTGAGCAGGGCTCACCCCAACCGCCATAATGAAGCAGAACGACGTGATAGCCATCATCGTCGTCATCATTTTTATCATCCTCATCCTCATCGGCTACGGCATTTACCGGCTTGTCAACGTGGCGCGGCAGAACATGCGCGGCACCGTCACGGGATCGTCGGGCACGAGTTCTAGCTCCGGGGAGATTGACGATGGGGACTGATTACTTCTTGTAAAAGGGAAGAAGAAAGAGGAGGATTTATACAAGTGGTATACCAGCCGGTTGTGCGAGGCTGCTGTGCAGACGAGGAAGACTGTCCGGCGGCTTCGCTTTAATTACGCTCCATGAGGGACGCTCCCCATGAGCAGAACACGGAAGGAAGATGGAAGGCTTATTTTTGGCAGATATTTGCATATTTTGGGCACATATGACAGGGACTTAAGGCGTTTTAGGCGAATGGGTTCCAAGTGGGATCTCTCGGATATCAGAGCGTGCAAGCCTTGATGCTTTATTTTGGATGATCATGTATGAGGACGACACATAGACTGACGGCCACCACCGCAGGAGGAGGATATTATTGGCAGTCATGTATATAGATAGCATTTAGGATAGGCAACGGACTGCCGTTACAGAATGGACGACATGTTCACTCAGGTGGTTCCCCGGAAGCGACTATTGTGCTGGCGATTGCCAGACGGCCTGGGCTATCCACCGCGGCACCATGGACACACTACTGGATTGTGTGTCTTGATGGCATGGTCACTTGAGTTGTTTGCTCTTCAACGGACTTTCTGCGTCGGTGATTGACTATTATCCTCGGCTTGACCACATCGGGATGGGATGCTGGCTTCACTATGTCTGTTGGTAGTGAATGGTCCCCTTCCACCGAGTATATAAACCCATCGACCACTCCCATCTGGTCTGCCTAACTCTCCCACTCGAACCAAACAGCTCACACAAAGCAACACGCAAATACCAAGAACACAATATCTGCATCCAAAGCAACAAACACCATGTCTTCGGAGTCTTCCAGCCCCAAGCTCGAGCAGCTCTCGCGCTCCCACTCTCAGGAGTCCCACCACTCCCATAACTCCAAGAAGTCAAGCTCCTCCGAGTCAAAGAAGCACTCCCACGCCTCCCCAGGGCACCGTGCTCCCCAATCTCATGCGAGATCCCGCTCCCGGAGCCGCACTCCGCACCCTTCCTTCAACCCCGACGCCCCATCAGGCAGCTCCTCCTCCTCCGGCTCAAAAGGCTCCCACACCACCCCGCACCCTCCCCTCTCCCACTCCCGTGGCCGCACCCTCTACCGTCACTCCACCCTCCACCGCTCCTCCTCCTCCCCCTCCAGCTCCTCCATCTCCTCCTCCTCCTCCTCCTCTTCCACAAACCCAGCCGAGCACCACCCCTTCTCAGTCCGCGACATCGAAAACCTCGACGCCGTGGTGAACACCCACCTCGACCAGCTCGGCCTTCTCCTCCGCGACCTGGACTACCACCAGGACCACCTCGACCGCTTCGAGGACGAGAAGGATTACTTCGCTTGGCAGCTCTTCCTCGCGCAGACGAGTGCTTGTGGTCCTCGATTTGGTTCTGGTTCTGGAACTACTACCGATGAGCGAGATGGGGTGGTGTTTGAGGAGGCGAGTGGAGGAGGTCGCCAGCGCCAGGTGGAGCTGATGCGCACCTGGAAGGGGGCCGCGAAGAACGAGCGCAGGGCGGGGAGGAATGTCGAGATGCTGGAGGGCAGGCTCGCTGAGTTCGTAGGGATTTTGTTTAGACTTGTGAAGGAGCGGGATCGGAGGAGGAGGAGGGGTGAGAAGGGGAAGGGGAAGGGGGTTGAGGTTTTGTAGATGGGGTTGCAGCATAGGTGCTGGGGATGATAGACTTACGAGACACTTGAAGCTTTTGCTAGCTCATAAGAGAGAAGTTTGACGTATGCTCGACTAGAATGCTCCGTGCCAGGGGAAGAAGGCTCGGTCCGTTCTCAGTTTGAATGATCTTACATTGGCCCGCCCGTGACTGGCATGCTCTCCTCTAGCGTTAGAGCTATGACGAGCAGTATATGAAGATGGGTCAAGCAGTGCATGACAATACGGCTAACAGTAGCGAGCTGTCCTTCTGCGGTCTTTCTCCGTCGCCGGTTCTCCGTTCTCTTCGAGCTTCAAAGGATCATGGACAACAAACACAGATGCACAGGAACAAAGACGCGATAACATAGGCCCTTCAGACACCACAAAGGCTCTAGATATACTCTAGATATATGCTTTGAGTAACCACATAGACAATGCTGTTGATTCTGAACAAGTTCATTGTAATGACAACAATGACTGAGGCTGTTGATGTGCTGCCATCTAGTATATCTTCCTCCACGATCTCCTCTCCAGACTCCTCTTTCCCCTTCCGATCTTCGTCTTCCCACACACCTCTCCACACAACACAATCATACACAACTCACACTTGCCCCTTACTGTACTCTTCCCTCCCACACGCTACCAACAAAACACGACACTCCCAACACCAACAGGAATGTCTTTCTCCAACGTCCTCGCCTGGGTCAAGGCAAGCCTCAAGTCCAAGAAAGACGACAAGAACAAGGAGGAGCCGGCGCCGGAATCCCTCTCCACCCCTCCTCCCCGTCCCTCTCTACTAGACATCGTCACCGCCGGTAAACGCGAGTTCCCCCCTCACCCCGCCGCCCCTCCCTCCGGCCTACAGGTCGTTCTGGAGAAGATGGACGAGATTTGCGACCGCGCGCGGGCAACTAACAAGGAACTCCAGTGCATGCGCAACTGGTACGAGGTCGTGCTGACGGAGTACGAGGCTTCCTACCTCTGGAAGGAGGATCGTGCCTACAGCTGGGACGACACTATCAAGGAGACGCGGGCGGAACTGACTGAGACCAAGGGTAAGATTGAGAAGTACGTCGCGGAGCTGGAGGCTCTGGAGAAGGAGCACCGCGAGCTGACGGAGGAGGGGGCGAGGTGGTTGATGGATCGCTTTTGGCTGAGGCGGGGGGATTGGAGCGAGCCTTGAGGTGGGTAACGGTAAGTGAGCTGACAAGGCAATTTGATGCACGCAGGTAAGTCTGGAGATGGCGAAATGCCATTGACATTTGGGAGCAACACATGCCTGAATAGATAGGGGAGGGACCAAAATATCAGTTAAAATAACAAAAATACGGGATTTGTCCGACTAGCATTACTATGCCACGATCCATCTTCCTGAAAGTGACAATACGTAATTACCTCCTCAAATGATACATACGAAAACCAGGCGTGTCTCGCTGACTTCATCCGTCGTCTGGTCTCTCTGCCTTTGAAGTATGTGACCAGAATCATAACTGGATCATAACCAGGCAAGTCAGCCAAAGGAAGTCCGTTAGATCATCAGGTCTCCATACGACGGCTTGGTGCTAGAGATGTCCCTCTGCTACTAACGTCACAAGTTAGGCAACGTGAATTCGCGAGTGTGCGTATATCTATTCTGACTCTAGACAACTCCCGAGACTTGAAGTCCCCAACAGCAGCACAACATCATCGCGTTGTCTTGTCTTTCCAGTCATGGCCTTGAGCCAACTTACAGCGTCGAGGATATGTCAAGTTCCTCTCGGCCAAGCCTTCCTAGTGCCTGACTCTGACCCATTGACCCTTCCCTTGCGGTACGCCCACAGACTGACGGGACGACTCCCAGGAATGGGAACCGGTAGTAGGGAGGTCATTAAAAAGGATCTTGGTTGTGTAATACAAGGGTTCGATGTAATGGAACCTACAAAGTCCTTGTGTGATTCTTGAAAGAAGCTGCCATCAGAGATTCTTCTAGGACAAATACAAAGCTTTTTCCTGGTATATGTTGAGCAATGGTACGCACAAAGCCCCTGTACTACACCCGCCCCATTGTTGAAGACAATGAGTGATCCCGTCGACATTAGTATATCTAGCAAGATCTCCTTCCGTATAGAGTCTGTCTTTTATTTTCATTCCACCCACGACTCACAGTCACCTCAAACCACACTCTAAACTCTCAACCTTCTAATCCCACAGAACCACATTACCACGATACCACGGTGCCACACGACCAAAAAACCACGGCAATGTTCCCCATTAACGCTCTTCTTTGGGCTAAGCAGGGCCAAAAGTCCAAGAAGAACGAGGAGAAGGACACTTCTACCAACCACGACGTCCACGAGAAGTCCGAAGCCGCCAACATTCCACCCGTCACCATGCCAGAAGGCTTCATCGAGTTCCCCCCGTTCGTCGAGACAAACCCCGACGACGCCAAGGAAGACTGGAGGCGCAGGATGAACGAGGTAAGCAGCCGCATGGAGCAGACCAAGACGCGCTCTCGCTACCTTCGGGACCAGTTCGAGATCACCATGACAAAGCTCAACGAGCTCCGCTGGAAGCATGAGGATACTCGGACTTGGAGCGAGAATGAGAAGATACTTAGGAATCGCCTGGCTGATATCACTGACCAGGTCGTAAAGCTGGATAGCGAGTACGACTCTCTCGAGGAGGAGTTTCGGCAGTTGAAGGTTGAGGAGGCTGAGATTTTCTTCGGCACAGGCATTGCTACGCCTCCCAAGCGCGAGATGAACCCTCATCGGGAGTTCTTCCGCTTAAAGCGTATATTTGACTCAAACCACGAGGTTTCTTCCCCGTAGTAACTGCGAGTTGGCAGTGGCAGTTCTCAAGCTGGACCTTGACACAGGGATACGCTAGGAAGTGTCAACTCTCCTCATTCAGGACTACCACATAGCAGAGAACCAATAGACACAATCGGAAAATAAGAGATAAGTTCACGGAAAACTACTTGACTGCCTGTACTCAAAAGTAAGCCGTGTTCCATTCCCAATGATAGTAAGTGACCCGGAGACGCATCAACCATAATGTGCGCTGCTAACTCCGTGACAGGTTTATACATGACTCCGAGGCCCCATCAGCGCATCACATCATGGATCGATTAGAATAGCCCATCTGCGTGAAGATCAGCAGACTGTAATTCCCACCGCCTCGACGGATTGACCCCAATCAAATAGACGTTTAGGCTTCTTGAACAGACGACACATTGCTACGATGGCAAACATTTTCCGGCTTCATGTCACCTCGGAATGGGGGAGTCACTTGGAGGGTTCCGAAGACTACAGCCTCCTGCCCGTGGATGCTTCTGAAGCTACGAGTCGTCCATTCGCCGTGGTTGCCCTAGTTCAATCCCGATGCCTGTGGCTCAGCGTGAGAACACCAAGCTCAAGGTGTTGTACAAGACCCGGATGACCGGGAACGACTACAGCTAAGAGTGTGCGTTGAACATATTTCGAGGAGTGGTAAAAGATTGTCGTACGAAATTGTCATGTATACTTCACGTCACCGTCGGAAATTGAATCACTGGCTAAAGAATATGTGGTGGCAAGGTCTTCGACTTCTATTTCTGTCGTCCACACAACTCTCGTAAGTATCTAATACCCATCACGGTGATCCCGAATATTCCTCAAGACCTGTATCCTCTGCTTCCTAAGTTCATCCAATTCCATCTCGATGTCGACGACCTTCTGCACTTCCCGCTGGAACTCTTCATCAAGGGCTTGAGAACGGGCAACAACCTCATCCTAAGTGGTGATGCTTCGGCGATAGTCCTCGATGCTCATGTTCTGCTGCTTTAGGCGGCGGGCGTGATCGCGGTCGGTTTCATCGGGGCGCTTTAAAATGTCGGGTAGGATCTTATTTAGTTCCTTTATTTGCTCGCGGAGTTGGTCCAGGGTCTTCTTGGTTTGGCCCTCGTAGGTGGCTTCGATTTGCTCCAGTTTCTTCTCGCCTACAGCGTCTATCTTGCGATCAATTTGTCCCAGGCGGTCTTGGCGGTCTTCCTCATATGAGGGTGGCTCGGGGCCAGCGCCAGGATAGCAAGGAAGCTGGTCTAGCTGGCGGGTAAGCGGCGTGGGCGGAGCATTTGGGTAGCGACGAATTTGACCTTGAGTCGGATAAGGAGGAAGTTCTCCTCCAGAGCGAGATGAGTTCGATGACATCTTGATCCGTTTATTGGTGCTCTCGACAAATGGTAAATGAATGATGTCTGATTCGGCAATGTAGAGACGGTGTTGTCGTTGTTGGATGGTGTCTGATTCGGTAGTGTAGTGGTGATGTTGTGGTTGTAGTGTGATGGTTGATCGAGAAATGAGAAGGAGGACGGGAATCATATATAGTCGCAGAGCATCATTCACCTCAAGACCGGACGAACCATGCTCTCTCGTGAAGATAATAGCCAAGTCGAGGCCACAAAGTCACTGATCACTTCAATAATCTCTTTGACTCGTCCATGCTTTGTGCAGGCACCGGGTACTGCCCCTATTCACTCAAGTCCGCAGGATTCGGCAGGATGTTCCGTACAAACATGTATGATGGTCCATTCCTGGAATCCCCAGAAGGCTGGAGATAATGGGTGCTTTGTTGAGGATCACCATTGTGTGCTATTATGTCTAATTCAACATAGACGGGGCATCGTGATAGGAAGGCTTACAGCTTTGGCACAATATGCCACAAAGGACGTACATAGTACCTTATAGAACAATGGGCCTTCTCAACATGCGTAAGATAATGATGGTAGTGCTTTGATCCGTATACAAAGACGAACACGACAATGAGCTTGTCCTTGCCATCACTATTGTCAGTGTCCATGTCTATCACCTATATATGACCCCATCGTGTCGCTGAGATCAGGAACATTTCTACAACACAAACTGTTCTACGGACTAACACATATCAACACACATCCAGACTCACACTTAAACTCATAATCACATCCACACCACAAACACACAACTCTTCCACCAAACCACTACACAACACACACCTCTTCAACCAAACCACCCAACATGAGCCCCTACAACAACAACAACAACTTTGAGGAGTATTCTGACAACGAGGAGGGAGGTGCCACGCTTTACGATCCGGGCTACGATTCCGACATGGAGGGAGAGACTGTTGTCGACAATCCCGGCACGCCGGTGATCTTCCACTTGAGCCGCTCAGTCACCTCTCCGCCACCATTCTTCGTCCCTGCTCAAGGCGATGGCAGCTCTCGCATTCAGCTCGATGATGCCGACAACCCTGTCAATCTACACTATGACGGCGATGACGAGACATCCGACGCGGAATCATCGACATCCGAGGCTTCTTCTAACAACTCCGAGTTCCCCATTCGGTCCGGTGCTGGCAAGGCAATCGAGATACCGTCTACGCCCAAGACTGAGTCAACAGCCAACGCTATGGACGACGACTACTCTGATATGCGCGTGCTGACCATAGACCAGATCAACTTTATGAGGATGGAGATACTCGATAAGCTTCTGGATAAGGTGACCGCTGGTGTCTCTAACGAGATCCCAGGCGCGTTGGATCGTCACAAAGCCGCGATTGCGGAGCTGAAGAAGAAGCTTGAGTACTTGAACATGGTTAGCGACGTGCTTATGCTGACAGATTCGGATTGGGAGTAAGGTAAGTTGAGCGGGCAGATATGGGTAAGTTTGAGTTTGAGCAAGCTGAAGACTAGATTGTATAACAACAGCGAGGTGGGAGGCATAGTAGGTGTAACCCCATTTGGATAGGCAATCAAAATACAGAAAGTTGTGACAGAAATCTTGCAAACCGAGCCATGTATAATAAGAACATGCCTAAAAGTGGGCTAGAAGGTGGCCATCGGCGTTCTTGACACATACCTTACGCTACATCATGTCCTATACATGTTTGTCATAACAGCTGTAGGTCTGGCACGTGTAGCAAAGTGGAAACTCGCAGCTGTGCTTGAGTGATTATCTCCTTCTCTCGTCGTCAACCTTCACGTCTTAGCAAGCAAGTTCAAGATTCACAGAATTCCCCCCACTAGGGAACCCTCTTGAGATAACTTGATCTTTCACTTCACTTTCACCTAAAACCTGGTCCTCGCCTCGAAAGCAGCAACGCTGGTTGCGACGAGCAGCGATTTCCAGAGTTTCAGATTTTCAGATCAAGGGACACAGTTAAAGCCTCGCTGGATTCACTGTATTCACTCACATATCGTTGCCTTTGCCCGCCTTTGTTCTCCACCGCAGAAGCAACACGCAGCCTGCTGCAAATCATAAGTATATAACCGCCAACTCTAGAATTGTCCCTCCCAGTCTCTCATTCTCCACGCCGTCAATTGTCAACCATTCAACCTTGTTCAGTACGAAATTCTAAACATCTCAATCGATTGCCATTTCTCAAGATGCAGATCCCTTCTCATTCTCGTCAGTGCAGAATCGATCAGGCCCTGAGGCTGGGCAGGTACTTGATCGACCCGAAAACCGCCAGAGGTTGCCTCGAGCGCCGCCTGGCACGCGTCGACAAGGAGTGGCGCCCAGTCGTCGACCACGTCAAGCACCAACTCAAGGAGATCACACATCAGCTCGTCACCGCGGAGACCACCCATGAGTTCAGCCAGGCATGGATGACTACATAAAATAGCATCGTCAAACGCCGTCCTGGAATGGGAACCGTGGTACGACTACGAATCCGGCCTTCATACCAGCCCACGGCAGCCCTAGACTGTCTACGGATCCCCGGGTGTCTAGAAAAAAATGCATCGTCTGCGAACCCACCAGCGTCCACATCAACTGAGGCGGAGATAGACAACCCTGTTACCATCCCAGCGCTCCGGCGGGGCTTTATGAGGCTCAATACCGCGCTGAAGGACACCCAATGGAATCAGAGGGAATTTCATAAGGCCCAGAAGTCCTTGTCGCAGACCCAGAACGACTTGTCGCAGACCCAGCAGGACTTTGAAGCACGTTTACAGAGGTGGCTTTATGATCTTAACATATCTAAGAGCGAATTCTGTAAATATTTCTATAAACGTGGTGCACCACTGCTTGTCATGGTAGGAGCAGTTCCCAGATTAAACCGCCTTCTGTACTTGTTACTATTAAACAGTTCCGTATCTCAGAATACTACTTTGATATAGCTATGGGCCGGTTGGTTGGCAGGGACAACAGCACGGCTCCTCGGAACACCTGCATTGTGAATCAGGGGACATAGCGGAAATCCTCCTTGGATTCACCCGATTCACTCAACTTCACTCACACTTCACTCGCCTCACTTTCGTTACCAACCACGGAAGGGTAACGCGCTTGTAGCCCCGGAAAACTATATAACCGCCGACTCTGGAATCGTTCCCTCTTTCGCCTTTTCTGAACCATTCACCAGCCAGTCAACTCGAATCCACCTGGAATCTCACGACATCTACGTCTACCATCATCACCATGACAGTCATCGTGCATTGTACTTGCGGGCGTTGCTGCGCGACCGGCAGGTCTCTCGACATGCGCCGCTTGCTCCTCCCAGCCCCTGCGACGAACAACAACCGCCTTTCGGTCAACCCGCTCTCGACGACGCACATCAGACCGCCGCTCCACCTTGCAGCTCTCTTCGACGAGCGGGATCCGGAGTACGGAACCAATCCGTATATCCGCGCACGTCTCAACTGGCACCTCGGAACCCTCGAGCACACCAGCGCCGAACTGCACCGCATGGTGGCCAGATTCGCCCCAACTACCAGAGACCTGGAAGCCCGCATTAACGCCATCACCAAGCAGCTTGTCGAAGCGGACACCAGGTATGGAGAATTTACCAAGACGTGGTTCGCGCGTCGCCAAGCGGAGCGTGAGAGCCTCATCAGGCAAAAGAAGACGACCGAGGCAACGATTCTCCGCCCTATCGAGAGCCGGCTCATCGACATTGAGCTCGAAATCGAGAAGGTCAAGAGAGAGGCTCTCCTCGCGGCCTTGTAGGCAGGGGTATCCTCCACATGCCCAACGACCATGTGAGCGACCTAACCACGCAAGTAGTCCTGGGGAAGGGATGTCATTAACAGCCGTCCCTAGGAAGATCTATGGGCGCCCTCTCATCGTTACCCCGAACATGATTCCCATTCTCTACCCGATCCAGGACTCAAGGCCGGTACCCTCGAAGCTATGCTTGTCTTCTTACTCGTCTTTCGCAACATGCGAAAATCTCTCGGGCAACTGGTACGAAGACAACAGGTATCTAATGGTGGTGGAGGGGTGGAACGAGAAGCTGGGGAGACACGATGCTTTGATGACACCTGACATTGTAACTTGAGGACTGGAGAGACGAGAGGATATGGCATACGGATTGGAACGTGGTTCGGTCAGGTGGCTGAGAGGACGGAATGGGAACGGCGACGAAATGTACAGGCACATACCACCACATCCATGCTTCATGAGCGCTGGAGTTAGGATACCAAGGGCAACAGGAGTCCGGCGCAGCGTATATAACCCATCCTCCTCTGCTCAGCCCGCCATCGCTCTTTGATCCAGGGCTGCGTGTGTTCCAGTTTTCCCCCGACCTCTACCGAGGTTTCATTCAAATGAAATCTGTGCCCGGAGTAGCCCAACCCTGTGTCCAAGTTTTCACAAAAATCAGTTAAACTTGTAGTTCCGTTAGCGTTAACCGAGTTGTCACCGCTTTGTCCTTCAGCCTCCACCCCAGCAAAACTTCTTTGAGACTTTGACCTCTCTTTTTCATTGGCTATCCTGTTCAACGTTCAGACCCAATCCGGTGCATCTCTTCCCAACTTCAAACTACAAAGCAGAGATTGTTCGATCACGTTCCGACCGGCCATTCATGATGGACTCCCAAAGCTCCATTGGCTCAGCCACCACCTTGGTTGGTTCTCTCCATGTCGACGACGTCTTCATCAGGTCCGAGCCACTACCCTCCACCCACCAGCAGATTGGACACTTGTTCGTCGCCGACCATCGTCCAGAATCTTGGTCAGGAGACCATATACGGGCTGGACTGAGCTGGCGCTACACCACAATGCTTGGTACGAGACACCGTCTCAATCAGAAGCTGGCGCGACGCACCTCCAAGTGGCGACCGATCATTGACTATCTGGAGCGACGTATCTCAGAGACGACGAAGCGGCTCACCATTATCACCGACAGCGTCAAATTTGCGGAACGTTCGGCCGAGCGTGAGAAGCTCATCTCACAGAAGAGGATGCTCGAGAAAAGGCATTTCAAGCGTCTTGAGGGCCAGCTTATCGACACTGAGCTGGCCATCATAAGGGTTGAGGGGGAGCTCCGAAGCTTGGATCAGGGTCACACATAGCTGGACGCTCCGAAGAGGCAACGGACGACAGACGGGGAAGAATTGAAGCGTAGGTACGCCAAAGAAACCTTCTATCTTGTTTGGGGATGACCAAGCTGACCGACTGGAGGCAAGAAGATCGTAAATGAGGGCTACTGTGTTCCAGCTTCAGTCTTGAACGGCGAAAACCTTGACGGGTGATTTGGAGAGGAAGGGCAGGCTCGGATATCAAAACACCGCTCAACAAAATTGAGGACATTAACCCGGCATTTGAGGACTTAATCAAGTCGATACCTTGATGTTGAAGAAAGCGTCAGTGGAGATTTGGTGGGATCAAGGGTTGGATGAGGGGTGGCCCGCGAGTGTCGTAGCAAAGGCGACAACCACCACGGCAAGGCTTCCGCGAGAACATTGAACAAGTCTGTAGAAAGACGATAGACCAGAAGTTCTTATTATCTCGCTTTATTAACCGAGCAATTCCACAGGTTCCATTGCTTATCCTAGTATCATGACCTGTATGCAGAACCTCCACAACCCTAACCCTCATCCTAAAAAGGGGTAACAACACGGCGAAGCGCAATGCTAGACAGCCTTTCCAACTTCACCCGACTCCTCTTGCCCAACCGCAAAGCTCAGACCAAGTAAACTCAGCCTGTCAGAAGCAGATGAGTAGGTGGGTCCATGGCTTCTGCAGCCAGCACTAACTAAGGTAAATATATGTCTCGACTTCCACACTGCGAAATGATTTTCCTTTCTGCTTTTTCGCCTTTACCAGCATCGTGTGGATCTCTGTTGAGAGCCGGCTTTCTCTCTTTCTAATACTTATTCAGCAGAGATTTGCAAGTTCGAGTACCAACAATGGACACGCAGAATTCAGCCGGGTCGGCCACCCTTGTAGGGTCCGTCCATATCGACTTCGACTTCATTCGTCCGCAAGTCTTGCCCGTCACCTGTCAGTCCATCCAGTATTTGTTTGCGCCCGGCCATCACTCAACCCCACCTCTCCCTAGGCAATACGTCTTCAGCGCCAGTATTGGCCTGCTGTGGCGCTATGACACTTTGTGTGCCCGCGACCACCTTATAGATTTGCAGGAGCTTCGTTCATGACTCCTTGAGGTAGTCCATAGAGGTTTTACGCTGATTTGTTGGAAATGGCAAGTTGGACTGATGACATCAACGGATTCCAACAATTCTGCAAGCTATGAAGACGTTGGCGCAGTGACTGCCAGGTTTTGCAAGGGGTTATCAAGGTCACGAGATGAGCGGAAGCTGGGTTGACTTGACCGGCCGGCGGGAAGTGGCTATGGAAGTGATACAGCAGTTGGCGGAAAGACGATAACACGAAAATCAAAGTTATAGCCATCTCATTACGCCGTTGTGTCGAGCTAATGCACTCCATGTCACTTGTATCGAGCAGCGATACAACCCTAACCCTCACGCACCGAAAGGGGTAGCAAAACAAGCCGACATCGAAGCGCATCACAAGAGGGTTCATCATTCTTCCGCATCCTTCATCGGTTGGTCTCGCTAGGATATTACGGTGCTTCCATCTCCTGCGCATCTCATCATCTTTCCTTTCTGTCCTGTCCAAATTCCAGTACTTGTTCGACATCAGGAGGCCTGGACACTGAGCAGGCGGATCACATCCTCAACTCGAGGCTATATATTTCAAACTTGCTGTCTGCTGAACCTTCGGCTTCAACTCTTCACCGCACACCGTCGTTAACCTGCCCCACTACGTCAGAGAAATTCACCTACAAGTACCAAGTACCTCTACCATCAACTCGTCAGTTGAAACAATTTTCCTCAACCCCTCTTCTCAGAAGCATCATCGGAAGTTGGGTCTTCAAAACAACCGCAGACGATGGATTCCAGCAACTCCTCCGGGTCGGCCGCCCTCATCGGCTCCGACCACAACGAGCAGCACTTTGTTCCCTCCGAGCCTTTACCTAGCACTCACCAGTCTATCCGCCACCTCTTCGCGCCCGGCAATCATTCCAGTCCGACTCCCCACCACGACTAAGCCATCGCCCTTGCTCTCCTGTGGCGTTACGAGACCCTCAGCACCACGAGGGACCGCCTTGAGCGCGATCTGGCTCGTATTGAGCGGATCTGGCGACCGATCCACGAGTATCTCGAAGCCAGGATCTCTGAGACGGTTAAGCAACTAGCGGAGGCCACCAACCAAGCTCATTCCGACCAACTGTCCATGACGCTCGAAGCGCTCATCGTCCGCAAGAAGACATTGGAGAAGCGGTACTTCAAGCGGCTCGAGGGTCAACTTATCGACATCCATCTGTTCATTCAGAACCTTGGAGGCGAGTTCGGCACCCTCGGTATTTTGGTCCCTCACTCGTCTGGCACAAGGCGGTTCGGAGGTATGTGAACGTCAGCCATTCTTTTGTGTGTCCTGAACAAGGCTCACTGACGTGTTCGCTAGTTTCGACCGTTATCAGCTGGGAAACATGGACCTGAGCAAGTTTTATGTTTCCAAGCAGGGTCTAGAGACTACAACGGTACTTTCGGAAGAGGTGTTTGTTTATATGGCACGAAGCTTCATCGATGCCAAGGATGCGCCGCACAACTCTCTACGCCAGACTAGGAATGTCAAGACTCAGCTGCAGGAGATATGTTTGTTGACATCCTGCCACAGATCTGCGAACATGGCTAAGGGTCTCATCTAAGTGGCCATGGACATTGCGTCAAAGACCATTTGAATGACTGGCATGGAGTGCGAGTGTGGTATCTTTCGTCTTGACAGTGTGCCGTCTATGTGAGGGAGCACAATGTATCAGGGGAAGTTTAGTTTGTCAGCGACAGACAGGTAGCACTATGGACTTGAGATTCGCTTTTGCTAAGAGCGAGTCGTTGCCCATAACCTCCGTTGATGAATACAAATCCCACATTTTCGCATCGTCACTCCAACACCAAACCAGTATCGTCCGAAGCTCGCAGATCTCCAACCATACGGAATCATTTCTCCATCCCGCTCAGTTAAACACAAAGAAGAAGGGCAGTGAACCAATGATGTGGAAGAGCGTTAGAGGAGCATACCAAGACACAGGTAGGCTTGGAGTCACAGGTGGTCACAGTTACGTCCTGAGAATCTAACCTATTGACAGTGACCACTTAAGGAAAGGCAAACAGTACTGTTAAAGTCTGACTGGAGAGAGAGGAAATTCGAAATACCATCTGCGGCCCGGAGGGTATATAAACCCTCGGCCTCTTCAGCTTCAGCTTCGGATGTCCTTTTTATCTATTCATCTAACACCTCACAGACTCTCCTCTTCGTCAAGGAAAATCTCCCGCAAGTCGAAGCTCAACACCCTCGTCCCAAAAACGGTAATTGACGGACCTCTAGAGTTGCCTAAATAAGTATGGACTACCCACACTCAACGGGGTCAGTTCCTCGGGTCGGCTCTGGCCACGTCGAGCATCCATTCGTCAACGGTAGAGGGATACCCGCGACTTTTGGAGTGCCGGAATATTTTGCCTTTCCACAACCACCAGGGTGGCAAGCACCAGCACTCCAGCCACTTACACCACTTCAGCACCGACTCTGTGATTACTACCACGGCCTCACCTCGCGCATTGTCACTCTCAGCATCACAAAGGATGATCTCGAGCATCAGTTGGCTATGACTGATAGCAAGTGGCGGCCCCTGATCGAGTATATCGAACTGCGTATCTCCGAGACAACCATCAAGATTGTCAACGCCACTCACCAGAGCCAATCCGAGCGGTTCTCCGCAGAGCGCGAGGCACTGCTTGCGCAGAGAAACGAACTTCTAAACAAGCACTTCTGGCCGATAAACTGTCGGTTGATAGATTTACGGGCATCTCTGGCGAATACTGAGAGCGAGCTTCACGATCTTTATCAAGCACTCGGCGAGACACACTTCTAAAGCCCCAGGGTACTCAAGTTGTAAGCACATAGGTCCCGCTCTTTCTGCACATTCTTACAGTGATCAGCTAAGAATTATCACCAAAGCATAGAAGGAGATGAATGATCGCATGACATCGACGCATTGGACTTCGGGGATAATGAAAACATTGAACAAGGGGAAGAACCCGACAACAACAATGGCATTGACCACACAAGGATGTTGTGGATAGCTGAACAAAGACTATACAACGTTTCCCCTTTGAAGAATTCAGTTTCCTGGTCCTAACTTCCTTTGACATTGGCATCGGTATGAACAAAGTGACCGTATCTTGACATACGTATATAATCTTGACATGAGAACTGTATGCTGTTTTCATGTCCTCGCAACGTAGGTCAAAACACTTACACCACCAGCTTACCGCATCTACACGTCAGAAGCGAAGAGCTAATACAAGGCCCAACACGCACGTAGAACAGAAACAGGTATCCGACAACATTACAGCGACCATGCAGATCTTCCTCCCAGCAGGCTGCGAGCAGTATCTCGCCTCCCGCACGCCGGCTGATGGACCGCCAACTTACGAGCTATTTGAGGTTCTCTTCGGGCCCAACTACCAGCAAAAGATCAACGAGGGTGACTGGCCTGGACGAGGGGATTTGGACGTCGAGGATGCAGCAAGCCTAAGCGGTGACACCCTTGACGAGCACCAGTGGATGACTGCGAGATCTAACAACGCCTATAATGGCCTTCGACATAGACTTCGTGTGCTCAAGGGCGCTCGTACCATTCAGGCAGAACTCATCTCGAATGCCGAGGAGAAGCTTCAACCGTTCTATGAGTCCATCGAGCAGCGCGTGGCTTCCATCACCCTCGAGTTAACCACTGCCGATGCCAGCATTGACCCTTACAAACGTAGCCTACTCTATGCTGAGCGTCTTGAACTGAAGATGCAGAAGAAACGAATGGAGGCCAAGTTTGTCCAGCCACTTATGCACGAGCTGGCGAACATTGATGAGGCCCTCAAAGATACGGAGAGGGAGCGCCGTGAGCTCGTCGAGGCTGGACACAAACTGGGTCTGATGGGACAATAGATGTGCAATCACTAACCGGGGTTCGCAAAGGTCCGCTTCATAGGTCAGTACTTAGCATGTAGCAATGATCGAAATAGACTGCCTCACTTACTTGACAATGCTTTTTTTGACACTTGAAGAGTTAGTGTGTTGGAAAGGCTGCTGTAGAGAATCACGAGCGACGAGTTGTCACCAAGAGCATCAGGACTGATGTGGCCTAATCGTGTTAGTGCCTTAGTTAATTTTTTGGGAGCGAATACACACATGCTTATCTCCATCCAACTTGAACACAACTCCAATTGATGGCTACCTTCCTACTTCGTACCATGTGCCGCCTGACTGTCGCGGAGCGCTTTGCATAATCTCTGGCTGAGTGTCTTCGACATGCGAGTGGTTGCACGTGCGTGTGGGAGGTTGGAGATCTACACCGCTAACGAGATCCCTCCCGTTGCGCTGGCCACTCACAAAGTGACATGCAGGGCTTGAATCAAGCAATGACAAGCATTGTCTTGGCCCACTCAAGCTTCTTTCCCGCTGTTAGCGCCACCACATGCCGAGGACTTCGTGCATTGCCTGCCTGATATGGCAAGGTTCGAGGCCTATTTCTCCTCCCCCGAGCGCCTCGGAGCATGTCCTTCTTGTTCCAGTATCGTCATTGCGTTTACCCTGCACCATGTGCCGAAGCATGCTGCTACTGCCGGCCGCACAATCGAGCTGCTGGAAGGGGCAAAACTGCCGTTGCCAAGAGGTCCAAATGCCACCTCTCGTCGCCCAGTTGCCCCTTAAAGTCCATCCCCTCTTAATGTCTACCGGGAACCAGATTGGGGTAACGAAGTCGCCTGCACATCTGCATCTGTAGATCCAGACTTATCTGGCCGCTTGTAGTAGGTAGTATTGGCTTCGTTCATCGCGGGTTTTCGACATCCTCTCCGTCAGGGAACGTCTTCCACATCCTGCATGTCCCTGTCCCTGTTCCTGTATGGAACATTGAAATACTACAACTTGATTCGCCCAAGTCTTCGCTTCAGTCCGGCCACCATGACGGTGTCCAGAAACATAGCAGCCAGACTTGACTGTGACGCCACTATCATTGCCAGTTCATCATACCATCCATCGCAGAGCAGCACTTACACACTCGACTACTTATAGTACAATGTCTCCTTCTCCTGTCCTAGAGAGATAGGCCATCCAGACGAACTAATTCCAAGCCAACTCTCCGTCTGTCTCCGCCCTCAAGATGATTGCCAAGGTCGTATCAGTTATTGCCCTTGCCGGCGCAGCTATGGCTGGTTGCCCTCTTTCGGTCGAAGTCGTAGGCGCAACCAACCATATCGCCCAGGTCTCAGTCACCAACACCGGAAGCGAGACTATCACAGTGTTCAAGGGCAACACCGTGCTCAGCGACCATGCCACCAAGGATCTTGTGGTCACCGACGCTGGTATGTATGACTTCGCCCTGTGTCATGGATCATGACTGACACTCGGACCAGCTGGCAATGCGATCCCCTTCGAGGGCGTCTATGTCAACTACAAGCGCAGTGGCCTGGCCTCCAGCATGTTCCAGACCCTCGCACCTGGCGAGAGTGTCACCGCTTCCGTAAACGCGGCGAGGACGCACAAGCTGGCCGGCATCAAGACGGCCCAGGTCAGCGCCATCCAGGGGTTCAAGTATGTGGTCGGGGCCTCAGCTCCCGACTCCATCAAGGATACGATCTTCTGCGAGGCAACCAGCTCCAAGACCGTTACCATTACCCCTGACCAAAGCAAGGCTGCCGAGTACGTACCCCTCATCTCGGCCACAAGTGAACAACTAACTGATCTCCATCAGGGACCACATCTCCAAGCGCGCAGAAAACCCCGGCTCCTCCCGCATCAAGAAGCGCTCTATCTCTTATCACTCCTGCAGCACCTCCCAGACCAGCTCCTTGAAAACCAGCGTTGCGGACGCAATCTCCATGGCGGGCGCGGCTTACACCGCCGCCGGAACAGCCGCCGCGTACTTCACCGTCTGGTTCAGGTCCACCAGCCAGGAGACCAAGGTGCGCTCCATCTACAACAGCGTGAAGGGTGTTCAGACCACGAGCCCGACCATCTCCTGCACGGATACGTACGGCGACTGCGCCGACGGCAGCGCTTTGCTGTACACCGTGCCCAGCGCGAACTACATCGTGCCCTGCCCCAACAATGGGTACTGGCAGTTCCCCGAGTATGCCTCGACTTGTGCGGATGACGACTATGACCGTGCTGGAAGTATCCTGCATGAGATGACGCATTTGTATGGCACCAATGACTATGCTTATGGTCCCACGGCGGCGAAGCAGCTCTCTGCTGCTCAGGCGGCGAATAATGCCGATACCTATGAGATGTATGCCGGCAGCGTCAGGCTGGGCGGTTGCAACTAAGACCGGTGCGAGGTAGGGGGGAAGGTCTTGAGGTTTCTGAGTAGATATTTGGTCGGGATGTTGTATATGTTGTGTATAGTGAGGTTGCAATACAACTTGTCGAAATCGATCAGCTGGGACCCTGGGGTGTGTCGTCATTGACTGAAGTATCGGGCGTCTTGCCATAGCCCTCATTCTGTGTCGTATAAGCCGCGAGCTAGTTGCCTGCATGTCAGTCAACCGAATGGCGAAGTCTTCTGGGATGTTCTAACGATAGAACTTACAAGAGAAAGGTTTATTTTCCTCAGATAGCAGACTCCTTACACAACTTTCACTGCCAACCTGATTGGCGGGCTCTGTCACCGGTGCTGATATAGCTGCTGTTACTGATATGTGACGGCTGTTACTGATGACCGATCCTGAAGCCGTAGCTTCCCATCAGTCCATGGCACGGCAACAGCCTTCGTCAACGGCGTTGGGATCGGGCCTTCTCGCCTGCCGCGCGCTTCGGTCCGAAATTTCAGGTGCGATCCAGTCCAGAACCTTGGCCAGTCTCGCCCTCCACTCGGAGATTGATAACGCCCAGATCATCGTGCCGCAGCGGCTTCGGGGTCAATGCCACACCACTCTCTTCCTAGCAACAGTACCGCGAACTTGGGATCAGCCATCCAACAAGTTGGTCATCTGTCTGCGCCAGGCCAAGCCCAGAACATCGAGTGCCAGGTCGTGTTAGGTATCTCCAGTTGACCTCAAGAGCATTGGCAATCCTCAGCGCGCTCTCCCTTTCCGACGGGAGATGGCAAATATGCCCCCTTCAGGCGGATTTCAGTGAGGGAAGCGTCATCGAGCCCTGCTCAATGTCCGACATCCAGTGTATGTTCGTAGACACATAGTTACTGGCGTGATGCCGGGCCGTTCCCTTCCTTTCGCTTTGCCGGCACGAGCACCTTCTTCTGACACACGGCGTATGTGTTCCACGCCGGGTCGGGACCGGGATCGACTGCAGATTCCACCAGTCCCTTTCCGTCGGGTAACGTAGCGCGGATTAGCTCTTGTCGGACCGTACAACTTGATTAAGTTATGGTGATGGAGTAGTTCGTCTTCCGTAATCCTTGCCCTTTCAAGAGATAGAAAGGAGTAGCGTCTTTCAGACTTCGTTCAGCTGTGCCGCTCTAGACTCAAAGATGCTCCGGTGTTTTGCTGGCGATGAGGAAGCCAAACGGAATTGCTGAAGCTGAGTCATCGCGGGGGTCTCTGTTGGTAAAGAGCAGACTCTTACTTGCCAACTGATATACCGGATGCACGATGAAAAGAGGCAGAAGAGGTTGTCAGTCACACGGTAGACTGTACCGCGGTGTTGAGGCCCAAATACCCTCCTTTACTGTCCGCTCATGTATAGGTGTATTTGCCGGCTTCCGGTTCAGGAGGTCTATGCTTACTATACCGGGATGCTCGAATAGCCAGGAAATGAAAGGAGGTGCACGGCGTCAGACTGTATTGTAAGGTCCAGATATGCGACACTGGTACAGCTAGGGTTCCATTCTGGGGCGGGAATGATCGGCCATTGTAGCTTGTTCCGACGATGCCGTCGAGGGAAGACATCTTGATAGTGGCCACCTCCATTGCTGTGAGAAGGCCATTTCCCGGGCGCGTCCTGAAGCGCTTTGAAGATCAACTGAGTTGAATTGTCCTCGCAATTTGACCTTGCTTGCGTAAAGCTGAGGCGGACATGGAGACGTCTCATTGAAATGCGGGAATGTGGAAGCGGAGCTGCTAGGGTTAGGGTCGTTGTAGAGCATATGTCTTCTGACTTCGTTCACTGCTCTGAACTTTAACGACAAACGGAGTTCTCTGGAATCAATCCATCAAACAAGAATGGGGCCTGCTTATATGAACCCTTAATTCGATCTTAGAGTGCTTTGCTTGGAGAGAGACCAGGAGACTTGCAGTGTGTCACCGAACTGCAATGCGTGCTTAGCGCCACAACTGGGCGCAATCCATCATTTGCTTACCATAAGATGCCTGGATTATGCTCTGACTAAGGTAATTTAGTGAGGTGTCCTTACCTGTGGCACCTTTTTCGTTCCTGCGGTATAACAGGTGCTTTCAAGCTGAGTGTCCAGCAGAAAGGGGGGGCGCGTTGTTGTCAAGGCGCCACGAGCCTGCGGGTGGGTATGTGATGTTTACTACCCCTATTCTTGGCCGTCCTCGCATTCGTTATCGGTGTCGCACACAACTTTAATGTAATTACCATATTGATTCCTGACCCGGCCCGACAATCAGTAAGCGCAAAAGGTAATCACTAAGATGATTACATGGATCTCCTTCTTACCACCCTGCAACCCCTACAACCAAACTATCAAGAAGCTCACTTCTAACTGAAGTTCCGATGTACGACCAACCTGAAAGCACCGCTGTTCATTGGTTCGCTGAGTGACTGGTCGGAGACAACGCTTGTAGAATTTGGAGTTACCCATTGCCGAAACAAGCAATATTATCACCGAAGTCTTGCTCGTGCGACGCATCAGGTAAATGCCAAGGGAAATGCATCCTGGCAATAGCGTCTACGTTGGGATGGGCCGCCTAGGTGCTCGCCTCTGCTTACCGCGGGACCCTGGTTGGCATCTCGTTCCGCCATGCGTATTCCTGTCTCACGTCAGCTGTACAGGGAATACACAGGCCGTACGGGACCCTCGTATCCCCGAAGAATGTACATGTGATTTCATTTATAGACATATGAGTTCAGACCGGTGCACGTTCCCTGCCTGTCTTTTCCAAGAGTTACCAATATTAGCGACTTCAACACGACGGAAAATATGGAAAACAGCAATTTCAGTTCGCAGCCGGTCTCCCTCTTCGGGAGTATGCGGGCTGGTAGACCGGTCCCAATGATCGACGTATCAATCGAGGAGCAACACGCCGACCGCAAGAACTTTTCGGAGTTAATGGAGTTCAGAACGGAGGCCAGGCCGATGGACATGAAACGGTTCCTATCGGCTGGCGTGTTCTATTACACCAAAGCGCATTGCGAGCGCGTGGCACGGCTTCAAGCTGCACTGGATAAGGCAGCCACGGACATCGTGGAGCGATGGTACAGTGATGAGAAACGAGCGTTTCCCGATAGAATGCCCTTGAGAGCAATCGAGGACAGGCTTCTGCGTGTGAGTAAAAATACGCATACTTAAACTGCAGCGCTTCCCATTCACAGTACTAATGCTTATGTTTCTTCGCGGCAGCGGGTATGTGGTCCGGGCAGTGCTGTCGTGCCACCTTTCAGAGATCGCCAGGGTAACTGGCGGCCGGACTACCTCACGGAGAAAGTTACCCTGCCTGACGGCAGTGTCACCGAGGGCGTGAAGGTGTGCGAGATCAATGCACGATTCCCTTGGAATGGTTTTGTGACCCTTCCACATACTTCCCAGGTCATGGAGGAGATCAATTTCGTCAAGAGCGGGATGAAGCACACCTTGCAACCCGTAAGCAACGCTCCCAGTATCGCATCGGACTCGCGATTGTGTTCTTTGCCCAGCAGCTCAGCTAACAAAACAAGAACACATTCATTGAAGTTATCAAGGATATGTTTGACATCACGAAGCCGCTTCATATCGTTAACGAGAAATTTCCGATGAGAGACCCCGTGATGCTTGCAGAGCTGTTCCGCAAGAAAACAGGCCAGCTAACGCGAATCATCAAGCCTTCGGACCTCAGGTGGTTGCCAGATGAGAGCTCCGGTGGTGCCCAAGCAGTGTTCTGTGTAACACCGGACGGTACGTTGGAGCGAGTGTACCAAGTCGACTTCGAACTGGAGCAGGAGGAATTCGATGTTATCGATTTTGAGATGCTTTGCCAACTCGCACGAAACTGCGTGAACGACCTACGGAGCACATTCTTCGTCAATGATCAGCGATTTCTCGGTGTGGTTTACGAAGAGCTCGAGGATCTTGTTTCGCGAGGAGCGCTCACCCAGGCCGAAGCTGATATTGTCCATGAGGGTCTTGCTCCATCATTTCTGCCCACCTCGTCCACTTGGTCCAAGGTGATCGAAGAGTGCAAGGTCGATCCGACGGTGAAGGATCAGTGGGTTCTCAAATTCGCACGCTCTGGACTGAGCGAGGGACACGTATTCGGCAAGGTTACGGACGGCAAGGTGTGGCTGGAGAAACTTACGGCGGCTCAGGCGAACAACTGCGACCCAGAAGGCGACTCATACGTTCTCCAGAAATACATTGAGCAGATGGACTACGACGTCTGGTCCCACATCTCGAACGAGATTGAAAGATGCCACCTGGTTTCGTCTTGGTTCGCCAGCAATGGCAGGTTTATGGGCATTGGTGGAGTAAGGACGGCAGATTTGGTTATTTTGAAGTTCTCGACAGGCGACGGGTTTGCCATGTGTCCTGTGACAGACGCATGAGTCCCCGGTGGGAAGACAGAGCTGGCACGTCTGGAAGGGTTTCGGGAGTTCAAGGCGATCAACTGGCCAAGGGTCACGGTGTGTCTTGGCGAATCCCTGTTTGTAATGGTGGTCAATATGTGTGAAGCCACTTGCTATAACCACCAACATTGGAAAATGCTGCACAAAGCCTCTTTGATCATGTACTCAACGGAGAACCTCCTGCCCATGCTGCGGCCCATTGTCGCTAGTCAACAAACTAATGTGAAAGACGTTGTCTGCTTAATACGTAAGGACAATGCCATTAACGTTATCTGTTGATACTACCCCTTTGTGTTGACTCAAAGCGATAGACAAAGTCAATGTATCTCGTTGCTGCGAAGGGAGTGAAGGGCTCATCGCAACATATATATCAACTGGATTTGGTACGATGTTCCAATGCGTCGACCTCTTCGTATCACAGCTTTCTGAACATCTCACCACACCACTCAAACAACCGTGCCACATCATAAACCACATCACCAACATCATACACCAACAACATTACACTTCGCATATTTTGGCAATGAACTTATTCTCTTCTAGGACTCGGCGTCAGCGCCAGGAGAAGGTCCCGCTGCTCGGATCAGGGCCAGATGGAACTTTGATGCCCTCCGAAGCCGAGCAGTACGGCGATCTCTCCTCCGGAGAGTCATCCCCGGTAGCCTCCACTTATGGTGAGCAAGAGCCTTCCTCCCCTCGTACCCTAAAACTCCAATTCGGGGCTCTACCTGACCCACCCCAGCACCTCTCCCCACAGGAGGCGAAAGAGCTAGCAAAGCTCGATCGCAAGATCCACGAAGCTCTTCAAGACCTGTCGAGCAGGGAGGCTGACTATCTCCAGGCCGTAAAGATCTCGAAGAATGCGATCAAGGAGGTTAAGAAACTCGATAGCGCCTACAACAAAGAGGTGATGAAGGCACCCGTCCCGCCACCCATGGGAACCTGGTTTCAGCAAGAGCGCAGGGTTTATCCTGAAAAGAAGGCCGAGCACACCGAGAAGCTGAAGTCTATACTTCGTTTGCGTGAGGAGGCCATTGAAAACGACTTGGCCAACGCTCAGAAACAGGTTCGGGACATGAAGCAAGCTGTGGATGATACCAAAGCCAAGTATGATAGGCTTCGCGCGGAGAGGCAGAAGATGACTCAAGAAGGCCAATTCGGTGGAACGGGACAGTCGAGCCTTATATGAGGTCCGAATTCCCATAGTGAGAGTAAGTCGAGACTAAGGACGCGTTTGTAGACAAGGCGAATACAATGGTCAAAATGAAACACGGACACGCATTCACCATGCCCTGATTGTCGTCAATAGTGAATAGATCGCTTGTAATGCCCCTTTCCAATTATAAAATCCCACCTCCGAAGCCATCGTCCGCAGCTTTCCTCCCATCCATCATCTCAGCCATACATCATTACAGCATACTCCCCCTTTAACAACGATCCCAACCCAACAGGAATGATGCCGAAGAACTTCAAGCCAGCGTACGCTAGTAGTAACTGGAGGGCATCAGCTGGACCCAAGCCATTTGCAGCGCCTAGCCCTTCGAGAACGTCTGTGTCATGGCGGTCGCCACCAACTTCAGTACCGGGAAATGTCCCCGTGGCAACTGCACGCCAGTCGAAGAAAGCCCCATCATTTGATTCGCTGGGTCAGGCTACCACAGGTCATGCCAAGGGTGTGACCTCCGCTCCTCTTCCCGATCCAGCCACGGCAGCCCAGTCTAAGGCAGCGCCTTCGTCTACTCCGAATGGCGCGGTTCCTGCCAGGTCCGTTTCAAAGAAGGACAAGGGACTCGACGAAGCCCGAGCAGTCACTCAACCGTCCAAGCCCGAGCCTCTGTGCCGTGCTCAGATTGAGCTGCAGCTCAAGATCGCAAAAGCCAATCTGCAAGTGGAGGAGGCAATGTTCAAACACTGGGATGGGGAGGTTCATAAGTACCACTCCGATGAGAACATGGTATACGACAATACGTACGACTACAATTACGTCGTCGGCAATCTCAAGTCTACTCAGGACGAGATAGGTAAACTTCAGGCGAAGCTTTCGGTACTGGAGTGGAAACTGAAGCAGGTCCTTGTCTGAGTCTGGCATCTACGGCTAATTCGAAGACATACGGGGGAAGCAGTTGACACGAGGCGGCAGACTCATGGACTCATGAGGTCAGAGTACCTTAGTGGAAGTCTGCTTTTCGCATGAACCACCGGTGAGGGAACAAGACCGGAAGATAGGCCCCTATTTGGGCCATGCTAGGTAGGCGGGTCCACTTTGGCTAGGTAGGCGGGTTCAATCCGGCTAGGTAGGCGGGTCAGGTAAATATGCCTTCAACATAATTACCATTTTCCGGCCTTCCAGGCTCACCACATTCTAGAGCTACAATAATCACAAAATCAATATCTTTAGAATCCTTAGAATTGAGGCTATCGCCGAGTGTAAAATACATAACTGTAAAGGAAGTGGTTGCGTTGCAGTTGGTTTGCAAAGATCGCAGTATCCCAGGGAGTATGTCTGGGTCATAGCCCAAGTTGCGCAACCCTCATCGAACCCAAACCCAGCCAAATAGCTCCAAAAACGACTTTCCGGGCAAAGGGCAATTATTGTAGTCAATAATTACGCCCTGCGGCGCTTCCTTTGCTGTTGATCCTGTTCAACCGAGTCCTCCGCCCGCGCCGTCTTCCTGCGTTGACGCCCACTGCGCCGGGGCGCGGTATCACCACCGCTCTCCTCGTCCTCGGCTTCGATGTGGTGTTCAGGGGGCGCAGGAGAAGAAAAGGGATCGGAGTCGTGATTGGATTCGTGGGTAAGATTTTGATCAGGGGCCCCGTCATGGCGGGGGTCGGGGTCCACACCCGGACTCTCGTCGGGCAGGTCGTCGAACCCCTCCCACTCATCTTACGACATCTTTGCTACGAGATTCGTTAACAACCACGCCGTTTAGCGGAAATCTGATGAGATATTCGGCTTCTACGTACCTGAAATAGCTAGGAAAAGTACTTTTTTCAGCTAGAGATGGGGTTTTTGTGGTAGTTAAGGTAAGTAGTAGATGTTTTGTTGTGTTTTGAGGAACGTGACGTATCTTTCGCAATGGTACGCGTTACCTAGGGAATGCACTAAAACTTTGGCTTATCTGCTTATCGGGGTGGTGCATGGACCAATTATTGCAACCCGCCTACCTAGCATGGCCCATCAGTAAATAGCTTGATTCATCGAAATAGCATCAAACGACGTTTGTCTTGTCTTGATACTGATTCACTTCGGAATCTTTTGTGTCACGCCATGGAGCTTCGAGTCACGTCTTGAAGGCTGGATTCTGAAGTGACATCGGCTCTCGCGTACTTGAGTGACTCTGGCTGCAGATAAATATAAAAGAGAACTTCCGGAATGAACTTCGGTTCTTTGCAATGATCCTAACACCTCTGTGATACACCGCCACACTCAATCCCAATTTTAAGCAAGACCGAAATACCTGAGCCTTCCCAACAACTCTACTCCACCATGAATTCCAAAGAGACACCAAGCCAGCTTCAGGGCAAGCTCACCCATCAGCAAGCCACGCGGGACTTTCTCAAGAATGACCTCGACAAGTTCGAGAGGCGAACTAGATCAGGCCAAGGCCCGCACAGCAGCAAGGAACATACCAGGCGAGAACGGGAGGTCTGGCAGGCGGGGTTTGACGTTGAAAGCACTCGGAATAGAATAGCACGGCCATAGCTTCCCACTGGTACCTGTTGTGGCGACTTGCGAGCAAAAGAGTAATAAAGGGTGTCAAGGGGCAGCATATGGGCGGCGTGTGAAAATGTTATGGTCCTTCTGAATCGTTCAGGGGTACCCTAACCCTTGGACTCTGGAGTAAACAGGCACGTTTAGGTGCAGATGGATTCTTTGCATATCCATCTAGACTACACTTCCACTCCTACCTATGGAGCCTTCATTAAAGCTAATTTTATGGTAGTCTCTCACTTCAAGCAGCAGTCGTGTGCGGCAGGCTCAAGTTTTCGGAGTGGTCCCCGGAGATGTGGGCGATAAGTGGCGTTATGAACAGCATAGATGTATGCATCCCGTCTGCAGTCGCTGAGCAGTGACTGGAACTTTGACGTAGAAAGATGCCTATTTCTGGCTGTGGAAATGGAACAAAGACCTCTGTCACATGGCATTACAATCGTCACAGCTTGCCATCACAGATCCATTCACGCTTTGAGCCATTGTCAACAAATCTGCCAGGGAAGCCTAGAAGTATAAAACTGAACGTTTCCAGGCATTCCTGTCGCCTTTTTACTCTTGAGACGCCCTCAAGCTTGAGCAATCAGTAACTCCAAACCCACTACCTCGACATTAACCCACAATGACTAGCCATCCAGGCCCAGACGAGGGTGGGTTCCTTCTTGTCAGCCATTGTTGTGTTGTGGCACATAACTAACGAGACTTGATGATTCAAGGTAAGCGACCGTTGGAGCAGTGTCAATCGACCAGCAATGATCCCGCATCACTGCCCCAGGTCGCCGATCCTAGCGATCAGACACCGAGCTCCGCGCATTACTCGTCGAGTGATACAGGAGCCTCCATTGATCCCAATGCCGGCCAACGCCACCCGCCACCAATACCGGCGGAGATTCATCAATCCGCTCTTATTCGTCAAGCTGCGGTCGCGAGCGACATCGAGGAGACCTTAGAAGAACAGAGGGAGGCGGTAGAGCGGCTGAAGAAGGTGGAACCAGCTCTGAAAGATATTGAAGCCGCAGGGGTGAGCGTCGTTAGACACAAGGATGGGTGGTGGTTGGCGTTTCCCAACTACTCCCATGCATCTGCCGCCCCTTCAAAGTTCCCCGATGTATCTGCAGAGGAGGAGTGGCAACAGGAGCTTGAGCGTCAATATCAAGAGGCGGTCGTGGAGTTACTTGAGCTTCGTAAGAAGGCCAGAGATCAGGCTGGCTGGAAACCAGAGCTGTAACTTAGGTAGCGGCCTTGTCGAGGCAGTTGGCTTCATATTGCGCTTATCTGGAGAGCGGCGCGGCTTGCGTTTATTTTTACAGCGGATCAGAAAAAGGACTTGATAGATCTCGTGGCTAATCCTGATGCCTTTGCATGCTGAGCCCTGAACTCAAGGGATTAGGCAATTTGCGCGGGAAATGAATGGGAGCCTCGACCCTCAACAACGTCCAGAAGGAAGTCCTCACTGGCTCCATGAGCCGGTTAGGTGAATCATTGTTGTTGTCAGTTTATCCCACATTTACCTTGAGATAACCATTCCAATTGTACCCAGTTGGGATGCATGTGAAGTCTGAAGTGATAATGAATCTGCTCCGTCGGTGGCACGACATATGTCACTTGACGATCTTTGTCGAGAATCACGGATATATGCCCAAAGTCAAAGTCGACAAATGGATCGAAGCACACTGCCAGGTATAAATGCCCTCGGTCTCTGCATTGCCCCTTCACTATTGACTTCCAAAAGTAAAGCGTCTCCAAAAACGCCATCTTGAATTCACCACAAACGATGAGCTCCCAAGAGTCGAAAACAGGTAAGCCCTGCCGCCTATGAACATCTCTCTTACTTCAATACGACGTAGAGAACTCATAGAACACACAGATCGAGGAGGCTCGGGCCAGAGTCATCCCGCACAGAACCATTCAGCAGAGTTGCCTACGACTGCGGACTCAAGCGTCCACATCGCGAGCTACACAGATCATTCACAGGGACAATCAATAACCGCACATGATCTGACGGCGGGTATTCAAGTTTGTCTACGACAAGCCCCATCCGAACCTCTACCACGCAATCCTAATGCAGTGCCTTACCCCGAGGAGGATCTGGAGGAACTGAAGATGGATATAGCACAGCTGTGGAAGAAGGCCAATGACTTCAAACTGGCGGCAGGACTCGAGTTCGATGAATTCAAGCGCAGATCGAACGGGGAATACAGATATTTTGTGCCAGATGAGCAAGGGGTCCCTGCCACACGGAGCTCGCCTCCAGGCTCTCCTGGACTACATAGTCTCAGTTAAGGATTGGCTGCATGAGCTTGAAACCGATGCTTCATACGAGCAGAGAGAGCTGGAAAAGCTTCGTGCCTGTGTGAGGCCTGAATATTACAAGAGGACGTCTGATCTATTGACTGGCCTTGTTTGCAGCAGCTGAATAGAGAAATGTCAAAAGTTGCTGCTGAGCTGACTCCTTGGCAAAATCTTGACCCTGATATATTCATATGGCGGTCTTCTGGGATCAGAAGTGAAGTGTTGATGCTATTTCGATATAAAAACCGCCCCTCTTAGACGTGGCCCCCCCTTTCCCGCTCTCAGTTCCAAAGACATTGAGAACTAGATCTGACAGACACACATACACCACCATGAACCGCAATCGCTTCTTCGACCACGATTGTGCTCGGTGTGAGCATAGTCCCGCCTTCGGGCTCGAGTATGTCGACGACCCCCAAGTAGGAACCTCAGCACAAACCCGATCCCTGCGTCGAGCACCCCCTACAAGCCATACCTTGCTGTCCTGGCGGCCAAGCACTAGCCGTCACACCGAGGATAGTGTCGCCATCGAGCACATTCCAATCGCGCTCTATCATATCGGCCAGCGCATCATTTCCCTCCACACCAGGTTGCAAGAAGAGGATGAAGAGCGGTTGGTCCTCGAATGGGAGCTGAATCGTAACAAGTCCGAACTAAATCGTCTTAGGGACATTATGTTGGGCCAGTTGCTATGTCGTAATGGGGCGCTGGGCAGCGAGCCAGGAAAGAAGCTGGAAAAAGAGACGGTGGACGAAGCGGAGGGGATGATCGCCAGGGTGAACCACCTCGAGAGGAGTCTGCTGGACGCCAAGGATCGGGAAACGAAGACGCTAGATGAGATACATGCGCAGCGTCTCAGGAGGGGTTGTACTTGTTGCAATGAGACAGTCCGTGAAGTCAACGAGATAATGGACCAGACCCACGACTTGTGGGATGGATACAACGAGAGATAGGAGAAGAGCGAAGACCAGTGAACTTGAACCATAAGAGAGAGAGTAACTCAGAGTAGCCCAGCTTGGTCACAGATACTCAGTCAAGGTCTCCAATACAGTCGTGCTCCAGAAACACTGTCGTTCCTGTAGATAATGGTCTTCCTCGTTTTTGAGTAAAGACTTCGTAGTGGGAGTTGACATGAGATTATGTCCCTTTTGGTGCTTAATCGAAGGGCATTCGAGATTAAGGTAGGTCTGCATTAGTGCGGCGCTAGCGCAGCATTTCAGGTCTTGTACCGATCCATGCAAATTACTAAGACGACGGGAGTACATGGTCGCCTTTCGCAAGGAGATGAAACATCTCTGGGGATCCTCTTTGACCAATCTCTCACATATTTCGGTCCCAAAAATGTGTGGTTATATTCTATACCGACTTCACTTTGGAGAGTCATACCACTGACTCATCTTCTCCGTAGTCGATTTAATCCAGTGTTGCCCCCTAGCCGGAATAAACGTCCTGGCGGATAATCTTCGGAAAAGCCAAGAGTGAGTCAGTCGGTTGCCCCACGCTGTGACAAGCTTCCCGCGGGGCTTTCTTATCGGTCGAGACTTGCGACTCGACCCGCGAAACAACTTTCTTTCCCCAGAATCTCATGCTTCAACGACTCTTCTTCGCCACTCGCAAGTCAACAACACCTTTTCGCCTATTCTCGCAGACTGCACGACTGCACACATCTATCATGGCGACACAAAGGCAATGGCCCGCTGCCGAGGTGCGCAAGACCTTCTTTGACTACTTCGAGAAGCATGGCCACACCGTTGTGCCCAGCTCCCCCGTCGTCCCCAACAATGACCCGACCCTCCTCTTCGCGAACGCCGGCATGAACCAGTTCAAGCCAATCTTTCTGGGCACAATTGGAAAGACAGATCCTATGGCGCAACTGAAGCGCGCGGTCGACACCCAAAAGTGCATTCGCGCCGGTGGCAAGCACAACGATCTCGACGATGTCGGCAAAGATGGCTACCACCACACATTCTTCGAGATGCTGGGCAACTGGTATGCGGACTCTACCTACACCACACGTTCAGCCACAGCACTCGCTAACATACAAACAGGTCCTTCGGCGACTACTTCAAGAAGGAAGCCATCAATATGTCCTGGGAAGTCCTGACCGGTGTCTTCGGCCTCAGCCCCGACCGCCTCTACGTTACATACTTCGAAGGAAACAGTGAGATGGGCCTCGAGCCCGATTTGGAGGCAAAAAAGCTATGGCAATCAGTCGGTGTGCCGGAGGACCATATTCTACCTGGCAATATGAAGGACAACTTCTGGGAGATGGGTGAGACAGGCCCATGCGGTCCTTGCAGCGAAATCCATTACGACAGGATTGGAGGCCGCAATGCTTCAGAGCTCGTCAACCAGGACGACCCGATGGTACTGGAGGTGTGGAACAACGTGTTCATCAGTTTCGATCGCCAAAAGGACGGATCGCTAAAGACGCTCCCTGCCCAACACGTCGATACCGGTATGGGATTCGAGCGACTCGTCTCCGCTCTGCAGGATAAGACGTCAAACTATGCCACCGACATCTTCACACCCCTTTTCGCCAAGATTCAGGAAGTCACTGGAGCAAGGTCATACACGGATAAATACGCGTCGGAGGATGAGGATGGCATTGACACTGCCTACCGTGTCTGCGCCGACCACCTCCGACTTCTCTCCTTTGCCATTGCTGATGGAGCAGTGCCGAACAACACCGGACGGGGCTACGTTGTGCGCCGTGTACTCCGGAGAGGTGTCCGCTATGCCAGGAAATACCTCAAGGCTGACATTGGCAGCTTCTTCAGTACACTTCTACCCGCCCTGGTCGAGCAGATGGGCGAGCAGTTCCCTGAGCTGAAGCAAAAGGAATCCGATATCAAGGAGATCCTAGACGAGGAGGAGGTCGCCTTTAAGGTGACCCTCGACAAGGGAGAGAGGCAGTTTGAAAAGTTCGCCGAGCAGGCTCTCAAGGGCGACAAGAAGCTGTCTGGATCCGACGTCTGGCGCCTATACGATACCTTCGGGTTCCCCGAGGATCTGACTAAGCTCATGGCTGATGAGCGTGGTCTGTCCATCGACGAGGCCGAGGTCAGAGCCGCGGAGGAGAAGGCTAGGGAAGCAAGCAAGGGTGTCCAGGCCGACGTGGAAACCTTCGAGAAGCTCGACGTGCACCTTATTGCGGAACTCGAGAAGCTCGACATCCCGAGGACAGACTCAAATGCGAAATACCACAAGGGAGAGACCAAGGGCAAGGTGCAGCGTATCTTCCTAGGCAAGGGCGGCTTCGAGACCACAACGAAGTCCCTGGCGCCGAAGACGCGCATTGGTCTGATACTCGACAAGACCAGCTTCTACGCCGAATCCGGTGGCCAGGTTGCCGATACCGGAAAGATCTTCATCGGTGACAATGCTGCATTCAACGTCGTCGACACTCAGGAGTACAGCGGATATACCCTGCACAACGGCTTCATCGAGTACGGCACCTTCTCGGAAGGCGACGAGGTCTCCACTGTCTACGATGAGCTGCGACGCTCCCAAATACGAAACAACCATACCGGAACTCACATTTTGAATCACGGCTTGAGGGAGGTACTGGGTGACGATGTTCACCAGCGTGGCTCGCTCGTTGACCAGGACAAGCTCCGATTCGATTTCAGCCACAAGACCGGTCTCAGCTCCACTGAGCTCGAGAAGATCGGCGATATCATGACTCGGGAGGTAGACGCAGACCTGAAGACGTACGCCAAGGACGTGGAGCTCGCCCAGGCGTTCAAGATCGCCGGCCTACGCGCTGTCTTCGGCGAGACATATCCCGACCCCGTACGCGTGGTCTCCATCGGTGTCAGCGTCGAGGACCTAATGGCGGACCCTGAGAACCAGAAGTGGCGCCAGTACTCGGTTGAGCTGTGCGGCGGTACTCACGTCGACTCCAGCTCCGCGATTAAGAAGTTGATTATTGTCGAAGAGGGTGGCATCGCCAAGGGCATCAGGCGTGTGACTGCCTTCACCGGCGAGCGCGCCCTCGAGGCCCACCGCAAGGCTGCTGAGTTCGCCAAGAAGCTCGATGAGATCGAGAAGTTGCCTTATGGCGCTGAGAAGGAGGGCGCTATCAAGGCTGCGTCATTGGAGATTGCACAGTTGACCATCTCCAAGGTTGAGAAGGAGGCTCTTCAGACCCGTCTTGCCAAGGTACGTCATTCTCATTTCCGATGTCTACACTCGAGCATCAACTAACACACCGTGACACAGGTCGGCAAGCAAGTCGCCGAAGAGCAAAAGAAGCGTCAAAAGGCCGAGTCCTCCACCGCGCTCAAGACGGTACAGGCCTTCTTCGAGAAGAACCCCGACAAGAAGATCTTCGTCGGCCACCTCGGCATCCCCTCGGCCAACACCAAGGCCATCGTCGACGTCCTCAACTTCTACAGCAAAGCCAAGAAGCCCGAGGACAAGGCGCGGTCCGTCTACGTGTTCGCCGGCAGCAAGGGCGAGGGCGTCGCGCACGGTGTCTATGTCGCGGATACCCTGGAGGGACAGGGTGTCACACCGGAGGCGTGGACGGGCGTCGTCACTGGTGTCATTGGTGGTAAGGCCGGTGGAAAGGGACCCAGCAGGCAGGGCGCCGGTGCGCACCCCGAGAAGCTGGATGATGCGGTTAGCGAGGCGGAGAAGTTCATTACGGAGAAATTGAAGGATCTCTCTCTTTGAGGAGGTATTGTGGGTTGAGGGAAGCGTTGTTGTTCTTGGAGGACTGTACTGTATTTGATATCCAGAGAAAAGTCAATTAGATTGCTGGGATGATTATGGATTTCTTTCTAATACCACTTGTGTGTTTTCTGTGTGCACAAGTGCATGTCTGGGAGTATTATGGCGGAGTGTGAAAAAAGCAGGCTAAATAAGTCGCCAACTATCGTTCCTGTCTACCAACCCGCGCTAATTCTTGCGCAGGACTCTCACTACCTTACCGTCCTACTACCGCAACCATACCCATCTAGACATATCCCAGTTTCAACTCCCATGCGGGAAACTCCCTCCCATCCGGCCGCCGCAACCGGGACAACCCCGTGGCCCACCACCGGCACCATCCCTGCCAGCAAGCCTCATAACCAACTCCGCCCTCCTGGCCCTGAGTCTCCCCAACTCCTGCGCCAGGCTCCTCTCCCTCTCCCTCGCCTCCTCCAACTGCAGCTCCAGCCGCACGCTGTCCAGAAAGAGCTCCTCCTGCCGCGCAGCCATCCGTTGTAGGACGAGCTGCGCGGCCACTTCCCTGGGCGAGCCATCCAACCCCAAGCTCAAGCCCCTGTTGCTGTGGGGGTTGGGCATCCAGGGGTAGTAGGTGTTGTTGTTGCGCATCGATATGTGCTGCTGCCCGCGGAAGAGAAGGGCGCGGTGCGGAGGCGCTGGGTTTCTTGCCAGATGTCTTCGAGGCGGGCCTCGATGTTGGCGCGGTGAGTTGTTTCTGCGTGCAGGAGGTGGGAGACTTGGGCTATGCGGTTGTCGAGGTGGTGGTGGATGTGGGAGTTGGTTGCGGTGACGATGAGGGGGGGGAGGGGGTTGTTGACGGGGTTGTTGACGGGGCTGTTGATGGGCTGGTTGACGGGCTGGTTGACGGGCTGGTTCACGTGCTCACTCTGTTGAAGAGGGGCAGGGCGCGAGACCTCCTCTGTCCCGGACGAACGGCCGCTATTCTCCTCAGAGTCACGTTGTGGTGTGACAACATTGAGGGATGTGGTTGCCGTGTCGTCGGCCATGTCTGTTACGCCGTTGGACTGGAGGATGGACTCGTCATGCCGGGTCATCGCAGGCTCATTGTGCTCACGCGACCCGTTCCCGTTATATTCCTCCATCTGGTTTCGTGTATGGAGTTGGTGCTCAGGCCGTTGAGGCGGTCATGTCCTTGGTTGTCCATCGTGCAAAACTTGGTGTGTGTTGTTTGTAGCTAGGATGTGCGATACTCAACTGCTTGATTTGGGATATCGCGAGTATAGGAGGATAGGTTAGCTGTGAGCTGCGGAATTATATACGCGGCAACGAGCGAGATTCACTGGTAGTCGAGCTGTGCGCGATAGGGTTGTTGGTGATTGCCTCCACTCACTCTCGGACTCATATTGTATCGAGCAAACTGACACCATGAAAGTGAAGCTATCGTCTGCCTGCTCGTATAAATGCCTCGATGTCCGACAGTACCCCTTGCTCCTCTACTTTTCCCAAACCAGATCGCGGGACTTTGAACCACCATACAACAACTAAGGGATTTAACTAACTCTAACCATGAGCCTTCACGTACACGAGATACACTTGTCAGATGACGACGAGAGTCGCCCATCGCTCGAACCTCAAGACACCGCCTCAAGCCAGTCCGGCACCTCAGAGTCCCCTGCAACCGACATGACATCACAGGCTCCGGAACAACCCAACCAGGTTCCGGTCCAACACACCTCCACGCCTCCACCAGTCGACTGGATCAAGAAGATAGACGCTGAGCTCAACGAAGTCGTCCAGAAACACCTCGAACACCGCATCAAGAAGCTCAGCGAAAAGGTGCTGCGGAAGGACAATAAGCGAGCACGGCTCGAGCAAAAGCTGGAATGGATCGAAGTCGAGATCATGTCGCTCGAGCTACTTGTCAGGATGGGAAACTCGACCCAGAATGGCACCGTCGTAGTCGAGCATGACCTGGTCATGGCCAGGCGCGTGCGACAAATCCGGGAACTTGGACGGCTCGTGCCCGTCCTACGCGCTGAGCTGGAGAAGACAGAGGATGCTCTGGAGAAGATGAGGGGCGAGCTGGACGAGCTGAAAAATCGGGAGAGGAACCGGTTTTGGGACGACTCTGTTGAGCCTCTGCCTGAGGGGGTTGGGTACTTTACGGTGATTATCTAGATCGGGTTGTCAGTAGTCAGTCATGCTAGCTTGCATTGACTTTAAACTTAGGATCATCCATATAGACTGAGGACCACTCTTGCACCTGAATAGACGGTAATCATACAAACTGGTTGGCTCTCTTATCAAGATCCGACAATTTGACCATTGAGCACCCATATATAGTGCATCTCTCGCCATTATGTACTATGGTTTCGCTTTGGACTTCGCAATCGAAGGTTAGCTCATAGCTCCCAGTGCTTCACGGAAGATTAGGATCAGGAGTGAGGCGGACACGCCAGTCGCATCTATGGACAGGCGCTCATGCTCATAGGGTGACTTACGAGCAGATATAAGGGCCACATGAACGTTATGAGGAAGTTTCGGGATTGGGAGGATGCTTGTATGGCTCTGAGAGACCAGGAAGGATATCGTGGAGATGGAGACCATGAGAGACGCGCGAGAGAAGTATGTCGTGGCGTGAAAGATGGTATGCCGGGAGCGCCCAAGACTGGATACATCACCGTTCTGGGTTACTGGACGCTAGATGTCGGGAATGAGTGGGCAGGTAACTGTAGTGAGTGATTTGGTCGTGATTTTTTGGAGATTGATCAGCAAATAATGACATAGTATTGTCCAGCGAGCTTTCGTAGTCCACCTACTACACCGCTTTGCGATGGATTCGGTTGCAACCCCCATACACTTCCTAGATCGCTCCTTCTCTTTGGTCCGCGTTACTTCCAAAAGTGAGGTAAGCGCAACTGTGAATCACCACATAGAGTTTGGATCTTCTTGAGAGCGGCCATCAATCACCCATGATCCAGTTGGGTATCGTTGGGACGATGACTTCAACGTCACCTTACATCCAGCAGCATGATCGCAACCGTTCCGTGTTTCAAAATATTCCCGGGTTGTTCCTCAGGCCGTGTCCTAGGAGCAATGGAGTTGTGACCCAGGAGTACCTAGTGCACGGTGACTTGGACCCCATTCGCGCGTACACAGCTTTAGGTCTTTCTCTCATCATGTGTCTCAGGCCCCTGGTAATCACTACCGTCACAGTCGACAGCGAAATGCCGTCCAGTACGGCCATAGTTAGCACGAGCTACAATACATCAACACAAACGAAAGACTCCAACTCTCTGAGTGGAAGCGAGCACGGAAACCTTGACCTCCTCTTCCATCCTCGGCCGGACAGTGAGGTGTCTTCCCAAACCTCTATAGCCTCTCACGTCCACTCCCATGACTACGCCGAGCAACCATCCTCCAACTCCCAACCCGAGGATCACGCCGAAGACAACCTCAGCAATCTATCAATCCACGACATCGAAGTCCGCATCGCCTACCTCCGCTACGAAATGACAGCTCACGCACGCACCACCATCGCCTCCAACTACGAGCTGTGGCTCGCCCGGTGTCAGTGGCAGAGCAAGCTGGACAAGCTGTGGGAAGAATTCTGCGGTGACTTATACGATCAGAGGGTCCGTAGCTGGGATGATGCCATCGCCTTGCTTGTCCCACCCGAAAGATGGAGGGAGCGGCATCTTCGCGGCAGGCAAATGTTCGACCGGTGGAGGCAGTTGTACCGCGATACGATAGGGCTTGCTAAGCATCGGTTCTATCAGGCTCAAGAAGCGGAGAGGGAGGTTTGGATGGAGTTGGGAGTGTTGTTGAGGGCTAGGAGGTTGGTGTTGGAGAGCGACATGGGCGATAGGATTCGTTGAGGTCAATACTGGAGTGACGTTCACGTAGTGATGGGTGAGGCTCTGGGGCAGGGACGGGACGGGAAAAGGTGCAGAGAAAGAGGATCTACACTGCTCTATGTGCGTGAGAAAGTGGAAGGGATCGATAAGTGATGGCATTTTTTCGCTCATCCATTCATCCAGTGACGACTGTCCACTTGGGTTCCTATCGGCCAGAACTTGGGCGTGAACAGGCCAAATTCATTCAACCTAATAAGTCTGAGACATGAATACGGGCTGTGCAGATATATAAACGTCAGTTCTCCCCCCAAGCATTCAAAACTCTCTGACTCTCTGGCTTGACATCACACTTTGACGCACAGGGGCGCAACACATATCGACATATCTGTCTGCCGCAGTCAGGACCATGTCACAACAACATCGAAGGCGCGGAACCACTCAGGGCTGGGGAAGATGGTATCCCAATTCGAACCCGTTTTACCCCGTTCCAGTTTTTGGGGACGACGGTACGCATCCAGAGATTCCGGCGCCGCCGCCGCAATATGGCCGCTCCAGCTCCTCTCCGCCGCGTTACAGCTACTGTTACCCTGAGTTCGAATCTTATAGGCCGCGCTACGAGAGCTCAAGATATCAACATCTCAGCCCTAGCACATTCGAACTTTGGCGTCGAGTCGACCAGATCGAGTCTCAGATCGACAATCTCCAAGACAGACTCCAGAAGGAAGGGAAGAGCTCCCGCGAGTGTCTCGACCTGCTCTTCGCGTCCTTGTACCAAAACCAGTTGCGTGTCGATGGACTAGGAAGAGCTTACCAGCTCATGTTGGGTGAGCAGACGCTCTTACAGGATCCGCTAAGCCCGGGCGATCTGAAAGCACTCTCGAGCAGACTGGATGTCCTTAGGGAACAGTGGGTCACGGAGAGGATGACAATCCTGGGGCCAATGATCGACTTTGAGTTGGCTAGAGCAAAGGAGGAGAGCACATGGGAGGAGCTCAGGTTGCTGAAGATGGAACTGATTGAAGTCTATCATCGTCTTGAGAGGAGAGCTAGACGCGGATGAGATAGGCGATGCAGCGGGTCGACGTGATGGGAATTGAACCGCATTCAGGTTCTCGTGGCATATCAGCGAACTAGTAATTAAGACATATTCCCTTGAAAAATGAGACAATCTTTGCTCCTTCTCACTGCTCGGTTCTTCCCCGTAGTGACTTTTTCTAAGTTTATCATGGACGCAGAAATGACAACAATATTCACCCAACCCAAAGTCCATCAGACTCACAATCGCAAACCCCGTAGTGGCGTCCACTCCTGTTGTAGTGTCTCAACATACTACTATAGTCCTGGCCGAGCCGGTCTGATCAGCAAATTACACAGTTGATGCGTAGACCAGTGCTACGTGATGAGGGATTGTTACTCCTCGCGAAGCCAATCTCCGACAGCATATATCGCATAGTGAAGTGAAAATGAACGACTCATATGGATTCCTTGAGACATTTTGTACCTGAGTACAACATGCCCAGATGTGTTGAATGGAGACGTCCCTGGAGGGTATATAAGGTCACTTGCTCGCCCCAACGCTCTCCTCACTGACCTCCCATCAGGCATCAAGGTTCAAAACCACAGTCATAGCACAACTCGCACATCCAACCGACAATGGGTCACGGACAGTCGAAGCAGTCGAAACAGTCGCGCACTGAGCCTCTCCCAGTCATTGAGGTCACGGCAGTTACGCAGTACGTCTTGCCAATTCCGACTCCTGACTCTATCGTGCACAGTCACGGTCGCGTTACCCATAGAAGTATTTCTAACCAGTCTCTAACCGATCCAGACCGACCGATACAGCCCCATATACGATCAGAGATATCGAGGAAGAGATTGTTGGGCTCCTCGAGAAATTATTTGAGGAGCTGAACAAGATTCGAGCTCGCGCGCAAAGGTCCGTAAACAGGAATACCGAGACCAGCACTTGCGCATCGCACGCACTTGAGCTCGAACGCATCCTGAACAAATGGCGGATAACACTCTACGACCTGGGCAGCCAGTACAGGATGGGATACATGTGTTCCGGGCCCGCGTTTGGCTCGGTTGATCCCATGTTGAAAAATGTGCATCTTGGACAAACACCAGGACACGTTTTGTCGCGAGATACAGGTGGCTTTGGATAATTACCTCGGGAGCACAGCGCACCGAGAGGCCGAAGGGGAGGAGGAGATTGAAGACATGGACAAAGCTCTGCCAGAAGCACGAAGAGCTGCAGGATCTTCTTGTCTGCATGAAGCAGGAGGAGCAAGTGCCCAGAAGGTCGGACCGTCAGCCTCATCAGTAATGACGGAGTTCGGAGGAGTGTTTCTCACTGAACTTGCGCGATGAGGTGGTCTGCTATGCTCGAATGATTGGTTGTGATATTGCGTTCGGGTGCGATAAATGGAAAGACATCATTGTGATGTCTTCTCTGGAGCTTGCTAAAGGGCCTGTCTTCTGTTAGTTTGTATTGAGAGGTCTTTAACGGCAGACATCAGAGACTCGACAGAGAATGCTGAGTCTCCCTTACACCAGCTTGTGCTTGGACCTTTTACGCGCGGGATGACACATGTTCCTCTAGCACTTCCATTCCATGAACTTGTAAGGTATGGGAACAGTGACCTGTTCACCCGATGTTTTTGACTGCGTGGTAACATATCGTTCGGATAACTTAAGAGCCCCAAGCCATGTCACTCCCAGCCACGCAATGGTGGTGAACAACAGAGTGAAGATGCGAAGGGCTGAAGAATAAAAGCCCCTCGCTCCTTCTCCTTTGCTCCTTTCGACACCATGACCAAACACAGTACACACGCATTGAGCATAACAACATGAGCACCGACCTAGCATATCGAAGCCGCCACCGGCACCGGCACCGGCACCACCGGCATCACGACGACGACGACGACGACACCACCTCCTTAATGGGCGGCTCCCACGCCCACGGCAGTCGTCGCCATTGGTGCCACCATCACCACGGCGCCCACGGCACTCCACACCCAGCCGCCGACCAGCCAGCCGCCCCCGTCGACCCAGAAACCCGCATCGCGCAGCTCACCTCCAGGATAGCCCAGCTCGACTCCGAGTACCAGCAATTCCAGCCGACCTACGACGCCCGCCTCGCCGAGTGGAACCATATCCGGCCCCAGCTCGTCCGCGTCCTCGAGTTCCAACGGCCCGGACGAAGCCTCAAGCACGAAACTGGCGCCCACGGGCTTCTTCGGGAGCTCGTGCGGGTGCACAGGCGGTGGCAAGAGGTCTCCCTCGCCGGGGGACGATTCGTACACGAACGCCAAGCCGCGAGCGAGGAACTTCGACAGCTGCGGCCGGATGAACCAGCACCAGCACCAGCACCACAACCTCCGGCTCTTCCTGCCGCGGACGAGGACCCCCGCGTCGCGGAACTGCGCCGCGCTCTGAGGCGACAGAACCGTGCGTGGGCCAAGGCCATAAAGCGCAGTCTAATCTTGAGCGACGGCGGAATGTGGGCTGTGTTCGAGCACGAGAGGTTGATGAAGGGGTTTCACAAGCCCGCTAACCTGTTTACGCGGCTCCTCGGTATCCCGGACAGGAGAGCGCAGGATGAGGTGTGGAGGTTACATAGCGAGAGGCTGGCGTGGCTTGAGGACTGGCGCGCGAGCGAGGAGGTCTTGCAGCCTGCTACGAGGGTGAGGGATGAGAAGATGGCTGAGATGGCGCGGTTGGTGGGCGGTGGAGGGGAAGGAGAGGGGGAGGAGGCGCCGCCGGTTTATGTGGAGGTTGAGGCGGGAACGGCGTAAGATGTGAGTACTTCAGGAAGGGGGCAGAGCTAGGTGGTTGTTAGCCAAAAACAGAGCTCTCTTTTAACCTGAGAGCTGTGTCTGGGACAAGAATAACGCAATGAGTGGCTTTGGATATTATCTTCTCTCAAGACTGCCGTGGTTAGTAGATATAGGCCTGCTACGATTGCTCATGTTCAGGTGATAGGGGTAAGTAAACACAAGGTTGAGGTAGGCGATCACATGCCTAGGCGGACCATGCGGGGGACAATGTGGTCTGCGCTCAGAAATTTATCGTATTCAGCTACGGTGATAGTGTTATAAATGTAGAGGGACGAAACCCGTGCGATGACAAGTTAACCGTCCTTTCGTCGCCTCATCGCGTGATCGCTTGATCGACTCAACATCTTTATACTGATTCTTCATTAACTTGCAATTGCTGCTGTATCTGTCTCGCATATCATTAAATCGGACGGGTACTCAGTCGCATCTGTATCCGCGACATACGAATAAGCAAAGCCATTCGTCATCTCCAAGCCATCCCGCTGCGCCTCAACTCCGTAAACCGGCACACTCTCAGTGGCCGTTGCAATCACCGCGCCTTCTTCCTGTCTTTCGCTGTTGCTCCGCTGGTCTTCGCTCACGCTCTCGATTCCCGCTGCCATCAAAGTCGTACACAGCACCATATCAAGGTCGATCAGTCGCTGTACAAAGTGGCCGAAAGCCACCCAAACGTAAAACCTGGCCGAGAACACGGACTCCCTGCTTTGCTCCTTCAAAGTGTTTAGACCCCTGATGAATGTTGTCGTGATAATCTCCTGTAGTCGCCTTCGTTATTCCTTGTTGCTTGACGATGGTGATGTAAAGCAAATCTGGGCCAGACTTACCCCCTGCTGGACCCTGCTGGAGGCTTGAGGTTCGTATTATTGTCATTTGAACCGTCGGTGTCTCTGTTCTTGCCGTCTGGTGAAGGAGGTCTGTCCTGGAATAGGCCGTGTTCCTCGATATACTGTCTTGGGTCAATAACGCGTTGGCTGGAAAATCCGTGGGGTCACTCACAGCCACTACGGGGTCAGGTATCAAGTACCGGACGCTCAGATCCTTTTTCTAAAAGCCGGCAGGTTAGCATACCAGGTCACAGCTAAGATGGAAGAGTGCACCGCAGGACAGCTTACCAGAAACAACCGGACTTTTGTCGAACTAACATCATTTTGGATCACTTGGCTGATGACCCAGATGTTGTTCTCGTACTGCCGTAGCGATGCCAGTGCCTCTTCGATGTCGGTACCTGTAAGGTTAGTTAGACAGAGGAGATCTCGAACGAGTCGTAATACTTGCTGATGGACGACGCACCTGATCGCTCAATGATAAAGGCACCGTATTGTCCCAGGATGATATCGAGATCTGTTGGTGACCACAGATTCGGCGTGCTCATTGTTTGGATCAGGTCTGAGCCGGCCAAGAGGCAGATCTTCACCCTCTTCCCATCAACACCGCCTAGCACCTCGTTGATCTGGTGGTCGAAGTGGTCCAGCACCCGAGCGGTAGGAACGTACACCGGCTCGCCGTCGGAATTCCGCACGGCGGTCTCAAAGGGGTCAACCATAAGCCATGACGAATGTTCCACGGCGGCAGCACACATTGTGACTCTAGTTATGATGTCAGCGAATTCGTCCATCCGGGTAAGTTTCTCTGGGGTTGCACAAACCTGTGATGTCCAGCAGCAAGGCCAACTAGAAGGCAAACATTGTTAGACAGTGAACGAGAAATATCGTGACGTAGCTTGCAGCTATATCGTACCTTTTTTGTATGCGTCCTAAGCGAAGCGTTAGTATCACCAGAAACAGACCAATCGCACAACCAGGGATGGACGATTACGTACCGATACGGGAGACAGCCACCCTCCAATTACTTCAAATCTGCAGCATCCCATGTTAGCGATCCAGGGTCCTTGTACAACAACCCACGGCATTTTTTGTACCCTGTCCCGAGGTATCGCCAACGGGAACAGGGTCCAAACAGAAAAGAGCGCTGACGTACTCTGTGTTGAATCGCACGAAGTCTGAAGCCATCTCGAACCTGACAGACAATGTTAGCATGTTGTTGCGGTTTAACGTGAGGTATTGACGTCAGCATAGCTTACATTCGTAGATGCAGAAAGGTAACGGGCTGTTGTTGTTTGTTAGTCATGCCAATGCATCGAGGTTCCGGAGCGACAGCAGCACTCACAGAGAAAGAACCGCATGCCACGAGAGCTAGAGGCGTCTTGCCCTCCTTGATAGGACCTCTGTGTAGTTTGTGCGTAGGGAATTGGTATTCGGGGACGGGTATCAGCTCGGGCTCCTGTGGTCTTTGCGGAGAGGTGCCCGGCGACCTCGCCTCCGGTTGGGAGTTGTCTATGGTTGAGGCCATGCCGCTTGTGTGATGCGCGCACCTGTCGCGAGAGCCGCGGTTGTCGATGTCGAATATGTGCGAGTCGATGCGCCGCAAAGAAGGCGACTTCGAGGTCCGGCGGAATTGCCGAGGCTGGGCCGTTGGAGTTGCGATGATGACCGATCCGCGGTGCCGAATCCGGAGGGGTCGTTTCGGTCGCTGAGTGTCTCTATATCGGAGGCTGGGCGGCGTTTGAGGGTCGCAGGTTTGCGTACGGGGTGCAAGACAATGATCAAACAGATTGCAAGAAGGTGTCTGCCTGAAGTGTGTGCTTATTATGGTGTTTGGTGCGTCGGGATGATGTTGAGGCAGTGAAGGAAGGCAAAAGGAGTCACTTGTACTTGCACTCGCGTCGTCGGAAGTTGAACCCATTTGGTCGCAAGAAATGCGGGACGTCCATTGGATAGAAACCCCACATTCAATTGTTCCAGAGCCCCGAACGGGAGTCATTTATCACCGTCAGTGTCCATGACAAAGCTACAAACGCAGAAACTCTAGGCTACCCTAGCCTGCCTAGACCACACTGTGGGAATCGTTGGAATGGCTCACTCAGCTGCCATTTGCTGCCACTGCGGGAATTTATCTTTAGCCCCGTGTTAGTCCCTGTTAGTCCCTCTCTAACGCCATTTTAATGGCAGGCCAATGGCGGGGTAAAGACATGCGCAGATCTTGCTTGCACCCCGCCGCCTATCGCGACATTTGTTCGATCTGATAAGGTATTTTTCTTGGAGAACGAATTGAAACTGAAGCTGACTGTGTTTTGTTGTCCTGGCTGTGATACTTCCCCCGGGCTTACTCTCTCCCCTCACCGTCACTCATTTTCCATCTCCAATCTCTGCGTTCCTACTTAGCGGTCTGAACTTCACAGCATCACACAATGGGTTCCCTACCAGATCACTTCGACCGTAAGCCTTTCCCTCCCCACCGAGCATCACCAACGGAGATCAGGAGCCCAAGCTGACCATGCCCGCGCAACAGGCCCGGTCCACATCGCCGTCATAGGCGGCACAGGCCTCACACAGATGGCCGGCTACACCCCCGTGGCGGCCATCAACCCCCTCACCCCCTGGGGCGTCCCCTCCTCCCCGATCCAGATCCTCGAGCACAACGGCGTCCCCATAGCCTTCCTCGCCCGTCACGGCGTGCACCATCAGCACGCGCCCCACGAGATCCCCGTGCGCGCCAACATCGCCGCCCTGCGCTCCCTCGGCGTGCGCACCGTCATCGCCTTCTCCGCCGTAGGCTCTCTCCAAGAAGAGATCCGCCCCATGGACTTCGTCGTGCCCGACCAGATCATCGACCGCACCAAGGGCGTGCGGCCCTTCACCTTCTTCGAGGGCGGCATCGTGGGGCACGTCGGCTTCGCCGACCCCTTCGACGCCAAGATCGCGAAGGTGGTGGCCAAGTGCGCCTCGGCCATGGAGGGCGACGGTGTCACGCTGCACGAGGGCGGCACCGTCGTCTGCATGGAGGGCCCGCAGTTCAGCACCCGCGCCGAGTCGAACATGTACCGCTCCTGGGGCGGCAGCGTGATCAACATGTCCGCCCTGCCCGAGGCGAAGCTCGCGCGCGAGGCGGAGCTGACGTACCAGATGATCTGCATGGCGACGGACTACGACTGTTGGCACGACAGCGAGGACGTCGACGTCGCCATGGTCATGAAGTACATGGCTGCCAACGGCGCCAATGCCAAGAGGCTGGTGGGAGCCGTGCTGGACGAGCTGTCGAAGCAGGAGCATAGCGATATGGTTATGGCTAGGCACTGGGAGGGACAGACCGTTGCTGGCTTGAAGTTCATGACGAAGCCTGAGGGCAGGAGCCCGGAGGCGGTCAAGAGGGTTGAGTATCTCTTCCCTGGTGCCTTTGATAGCTGAGAGAGATGCAGAGAGGTATGCTGGCGTAAGCGATGGTGGCAATTCGTTTTGCGATTTCACATAGACTAGACGATGTCATGACAATACACTGGGATGAAAGGGGAGTCGGAGTTGATAAGTTCTTCCCCGCGACATCATGATGATATAGATGGCATCAAACACCTCATGCCGCCGCATCCCCACGACCCTCTTCGTCAATCCCCAAATCATGATCAGACATCGGACCAGGAAAACACACCGGCCCCCCTTCCTCCCTCACCTTCCGATGCTGCTCCTCCACCGCCCTCCGTCTCGCCGCCTTCTCCTCCGGGCTGGGTTTCTTAGGCAAGATGCTCGGATCAGGCCTAAACAGCCCCTCCTCGGTCGTCACCTTCCTCCCGTCCACCCCGCGCCACTGCTTCTCCGCTTCGGCGCTGTACGGCCCGTCGTCGAGGAACTGCTTGATCTGGCGCGGGGAGAGGCCCTTGGCGTCCAGGATGTTGTACTCGCCGTCGAACGCGCGGAGGACGCCGTCGTTGCCTACGGCGCTGAAACTCTTGCCGGATGGGTCGCGCTTTAGGGAGTGGAGGACGGTTGAGAAGGAGGGTTCTTCTGACGTTGGTGGTGACTGATGGATTGTTAGTGAGGTTTGACGAGCGAGGAGGATAGACTTACGGTTTCTGTCATATTGTTCAAAAGGGAAAGTTAAGATTCAGGGGTTTATGATTGTTGTGGAAGCGAGAGATGGACGACGTATGATGACTTCTCTTTCAGCCCCCTCAACGCTTCTATAGGTAGAAGCTTGATATTGACCTGACGTCAGAAGGATTTATCTGATTGGACTGAGTCCGGCACGGGAGCGTATGCAAATTCAACGTCCAAACAGTAACCGCACTATGGGCAAGCCATCCTACGTACATCATTCTGTGCTACCACATAATGGAAAGCCATGTTCATTTCAGACTTACATAACTCAGAAACATGACCACGATTGCAACCAGGAGAACTCTCCCACGGACCAGCCAGTAGTCCTCCTCCCTCATGCTGTCTTCCCTTTTCAGCATACCGTTGGAAGAATTGATCTGTAAGTGACAATTACCTCAAAATGAAACTGCCCTTACCACGAGTCTCACCCGCCTGACCCTCCCAGCAGCATGGGCCACCCTCAAGTCTCAACTCCAGAACCGCAGCTGAGCGGACACGGCTGATGGCGAGAGGCGAGACAGCGGAAGGAGTAACGAGGTGGTAAAAGGGAACCAAACCAACAAAAACAAAAACGTACAACACCAGGGATTCCCCGGTGGTCACACACCCGAGTACTAGTCTGGCGATTATCTGCTTATCTATGGGAGAGCGGACGGGATCCCGAGTTCTCAGATATCTATGGTCGTACGTGGAGGAAGAGGACGATGCTGTTGTTTATCAGAGTTAGTGGCGTAGTCAAGATGGGGTTGTCAGGAAGACGTATCTGGACAGCTCTCGGCGGAAGAAGGACAAGAAGGACATGGCCGAACATGATATATTCCCCGTACTCGTCCGCACCCTTCAAATGAAGTGTGAAGTATGTATAATGCAACTCAAACTGCTAATGCGATTCAGTAAACATCCTACCAGACTACCAACCGTCCATCTAATTCGTCACAGAAACAAAAACAAAAACAAGAATGCCACAGAATGCTCGTCAAACGCCCAAGCACCAAACACCAAACTAGTACTCGCTGCCCAACCGGTATCCAACCATGTACCTTCCATCAATACTTATTCACTTCCTTTCCCCTCTCTGAACATTATACACCAAAACCCTCACATCAACTGGTACAAAGCCCTAACCCCCTTCTCAGCAGCAGCGACATGCCACGGCCGCACATCCGTCTCGCGATCCACCACGCCTCTCAACCTAGCCAGCGTGCCCAGCCCCCTGAAATACATCAACATCTCCCGCAACACGAGCTCGTAGGCGCGCGGGTTATTCCCCTCGCAGTGTATGACGTTGACCTCCATCGCCACCGGTGGGTCCTCGGGCCTCACCCCGCTGCGCTTGACGAGGTACCCGCTCTGCACCGCCGGATTGAGCTCCGTGAGGGAGGACGAGTTGTTCAGCCGGTGCGACACGACGGCGCCCCAGGTCGTGTCCGTCACGTCGACGAGGACCGTGTCGGCGTCGGGCTCGGTGGCGCTGCTCTCCCCTCCCGGCGTGGTGGCTGTCATGGGGTTGTTGGGGTTTATGGGTGTGGGCGGGTTCCCGCCGCTTTGTTCGGGGGAGACGGTTGTCATGGGTTGCGGAGTCGATACGGGTGTGGTGTAGAAGGCTGACGACATGGTTACTGGAATCTTGGCTGGTGGGGGGATGAGTTGGAGCGATGGGTTGGTGTCGACCGTCATCAAGGTCAGATTGATGGATGCCTTGGTCTCTGACTGGGCGAGGGCGAGCCAGTTGTCGATTTCGGTCTGCTCCATTGGCCCGCATTTGGTGATAATGACGCGCCAGTGCACCTTCCACATCGATATTAGATCGTGCGTCGTGTCCCAAATCTCGTGCGTGACATCCTCCAGTGAATTTGACAGTGGCTTCCCTCTCCTACCCAGGCAGTACGAAGCGGTCATCTGCTTGATTCCGCGATTATCTGTCCATGCTGCAGTGATCCAGCGCTCGTCCACACTCCGTGCGTAGGCGAGGTGAATGAGTGAGTTTTCATGAAGCACATTCGCAGACGGAGTAGCAGTCGGCTTGAACTCGATCCCCCGAGGCAAAGGGGGCTCCAGGACGATAGCTGGCGCCGGCATAGGGCCGCCGAAGACGGTACACCGGTCATATGTCTCGACGCAGAGCTTGGCGTAATCCGAAGGCGACAGAATTGCTAGTGAAGTCTCTGAAGCCACATAGTCCAGCGGTATCAGTTGAAGCACCAATTCATTCGAAATGGTCTTCTTTCTGTCCGCCACAGCCTTCTTGTACTTCTCGAACAGGTCCTGAAAAGCCGCGCAGGCTTCTACGATCGAGCCTGGGCTGTTCGGAGTATAGACGAAGTAAACGACATGATTCTTCTCGGTGACGATAAATCTTGCCAAATCGTTTGCGAGTTTCGTCATCGCGGCGGACAAAGCAGATCCGGACTGTGGTGCTGTTGCGGAGAGTGGCGACGCAGCGATCTTCTCCGTGTTGTAGGGGAAGAGTCCGCTTGGAATATCCACTCCATAGAGCAGACGGTCAAAAGTACCCATCTTGAGAGACTCGTATATGCTACGGATCCTATCCAGGAAGCAAACAGCGTTGTCTTGCATCCCCTTCCAGTTGGGAAAGACACATATGGCGTTGACGTCTTTTGCACCCTGGGACGGGCTGAGGCCCAAACCCTCCCAGAAAGACACAGCCGATGGTAACACCGAAAGCTTTGAGTCGTACCGTCGAAGCTCAACATGAGGAGCCGGTATTTGGAACAGGTTCGGCCTCACCATCTCCTGACCAGCTGGCCGCATCGGCATTCTGGAAGGCTGGCCGAGGAGAGGGACATCCTGAACCTCGATGAAGGGCCGGAACTGGCACTCCGCCGCACTTGCAAGGGAACTCGGAAGCACTGACCGCAGGCATTGCATAGAATGACGGGTAGCGTTAAGCACGCTACGCCGGGTCTCTTGGACTTCAACTTCGACGTTGCTTTTCGGACCCAACACCAGCGATCCACTCACCGCTTGTTCTGTGAGAATTTGGGCGATGGTGATGAAGTCGTCGTCTCGACACGATAGCTGAAGAGGCCACGGTTCCGGATCTGCAAAGTATTTGGTGACGGGAAGTTCGGGGCTGCCCGGTTGCGACAAACGGGACAAGTCTGCCATTGCATAGGCAGGAGACTCTGCCGCCGTATGTTGTTCAAAATCCCTTAAGGACGCGGCTAAGGATAGGTTGTCGTCGTCTACTGGCCGCCGCATACCACTGTATTTAGCAGGGGAGCTCGGCTCGTCGGTCATGTCGCTGCTATCGTCCTGATCAGAGACCAAGCTCAAGTCATCGTCTGTGAAGAGTCCATCAACCTTGGTGGGGCTGTTGTTGAGCGAGTTACTCTCCAGGCCTGCCGTTATCTTAGCCATCAGCTCCCCGAATTTCATGTTGCCAGGCAGTTTTTTCGGGGCTCGCCGGCGTCGCTGCTGAATAGTCGGAACAGCGGCCGCTGACAACACAGGGCCGGCCGCATCTCTGGTCTCCTCGTGTGAGGGGATCTCGTAATGAAATTGGCCTTTCTCTCCGTACTTCTTGTTCGTGAGAGACAAGGATGGATCAAAATCCACCTTCTCGAAGACACTCCCACGGCGAGAAGTCAGCTTGTCTGACACGAAGTGCTTGATCGCAGGTGGGCCACTTAATGAAGCGCGGACTCGCTTGTAGACGGTGTCCGGATCAAATGGACTAGGCTGACGTTTTATGCCCGCAACTGCACCAGACTGGCCGCCGAGAGAGCTTGTAGGCTGGCGATTCTCTTCAATAAGGGTACTCCGGGCATGTTTCAACTCTGGCTTTGCAAAAACGGGCGGCACTGGCGCTTCCGGTCCGGCTTCAGTCGCCACTGCGGCACCATGGGGCACTCCACCGCCGGCTTCGTGCAAGGCCGCAGACAGATCCATAGCATCACCCATCCCAGACAAGCCAGATAAGTCGAGTCCATTGTCGCCTGAGTCTTGATCAAAGAAGTTGAAGTCGGCATCGGTAAGCTCGTGGTTCTCGAACAAGTCCTCGCCGATGTCCCCAAACAAATTCTCGCCTTCGGGATACGCAGTAACGGATTGCTCGCGCTTAACGTCCCCCTCCCATCCACCAGAAGAAGACCTTGTCTGCCGACCTTCCATTGTGGGGACCGGGTCGCTACCTGTCAGGGCAGCACTAGTCAGTTGGTTAGGCGGACTAGACATCACCACATCAAAGGACGGCGTCACCCCAGGAGCTTGCTGTACTCCATCTGGAGGTGTAGGGTACATTGCTCCTGCCGCTGCCGCCGCGGCGGCCCCGGCATTGCTGATTCGCCTGAGGGTCAGAGGCGCAGGGTCAATCCTTGGCTGCTGTCGTCCATCTACAGCCGCAGAGTCCCGCATCGCCAGATCGTGATGTTCCTTCTTCCTCCGCTTGGCAGATAGCTCTTCCCGTTCCGCATTGCCCACAAACCAAGACTTCGCGCTATCCAAAGGGTCGAAGTCTCCGTCATCACCAATCGATGACTTCTCCAGGCCCAGATCGTGCAGCAGGCTCCCGCTTGGTTTGCGGAAACAAAGAACAGACGGCCATGACACAATCGGAGCCGGACTCGCCATCGGCGTTCTCTTCCCGTCTGCCTTGTATTCGTACGGTTTCTTCTTCAGAAACTGGATGTTTATCCAGGAGCAACCGTCCAAAATAGAAGGTGCCATGCCTCTGAGCTGCAGCAGTTTCGAAATATGACTCCGCCATTGCGACAGCTTATCCGCCACGTCTGGCCTGAAGCGACTCAGCTGTGTCTCCGGGGACTGTCCACTAACACTATCAAGTAATAGGTGGTCTTTGTCCAGAATGCTTTGTAGAGACGCGAAAGCTCCAAGAGGGGCAGCCAGAACAGGAGTCCCGGCCGAATACCAGTCAGGGCGGAGGCCATCTGATGACGATAACAAGCCTTCCATGGCGGTTACACTGAGGTTTATAACGAGCGACCCGGTTGTTGTGAGATATACGCGAAAACTGGCCACTGCTGACAACGGCGGGTAGCGCACGGGTTCACTGTCGCTGGGCTGTAACGTATTCGGCGGGAGTAACAATGTCCTAGGAGTCAATGAAATAGCCCCACTGGAACGACAGAATGCTGTCGATAGAGATGACAGGATCGCCGTGATGAATAACTCGTGCATTTCCTTGACAGGCACGGATCCGTAGCCCTTCGGGTCCGGTCCTACAACAGGGGTATGTATGACTCTGGAATCCAAGTCCATCGCGCCTGATGGCATGGAATTCGCAGAAGGCAGATTGTAAGACGGACCACCACCTCGAGCGGAGATGTCCAGGGCCGAGTTGTTCGACGAAGAGCTGCTAGGCGTGTTCATCGTATTTGTCCCTGGGGGTCGGCTCTTTTGCAGGCTGATCGGCTCGAATGCCCCGTCTCCAACAAGCCCCAACCGGTACCCGCAGACTTCTAGGGTTGCCCCAAGCCGTGACTGCTCAGGTGCCGCCGACGCGCCATTCTGGTCTTTCCTGACCAAGTAGAAACACCATATGCCTCGCCGGACAACGTCCATGTACACCAGGTGGCCATCATTTCGCAGGGCAAACTCGACATCGGAGGCATTGAAGGTGTAGACCGAGGATTGAGAGACGACAGGTTCGTAGATCTTGAAGCCAATGGAAGAAAGATTATTCTGTTGTGGGAAACGCGACAGTTAGCACATCAGACCATCAGACATGATGACTCTGGGGGAACGGGGGGCGAGGACAACTCACAACTAGTAGTGTATTAGTTTCATAATCGCCAGCATCCATATCGTCAACTGGCGGCGGTCCACCGAGGGTGGGATATCGGAGGTAGGAGGTCTACTAGCAACGCCGGCATGCGGATGATGTCTGAAGGCCCGACAAGCACTTGGAGAGTCCGATATGCGGACGGAGACGGAGTGTAGGGTCGGTGACGGCTAGGAAAGATGGTGACAGTTTGCTCTTTGGTGAGGTGCCGGACTCCATCGCAGCAGCCCTAGCTTAAGGTACGCGGTTTCCTATCAAGTTGAGATATCGTATCCCAACAAGGAGGTGACTATCCGGGTGGCAGGCTGCCAAGGAGGTTTAGGTCCAGAGTCGAAGATGGAGCTGCGGGGAGAACCTGGAACGCAAAGTCCGCCTGTTCCTATGTCGTGTAATAAGCCAAAAAAGGGGGTATAATATGGATGTAGTCTGCTCTGTCCTCATGATTCATACATCTTGAGTCTGACTTGCTGTTTCCCCTGAACAGCCGGATGGATCAGGACGAAGTCACGATAGGAGTTGCCGAATTGTTGATGTTCGTGTAGATCCGAGCGATGCGACTGAGTGATGTTCAAAGCCGGGACAGTTCGTTCAGCCTATTGTTCGACAGCGGCACACTGTGCGGGCCTCCCGAGAATGTGGTGAGCTGCCCCCTGCAAGGTTCTGATAGGCCTGTTTATGGAGCAGTCACTCGACCAATGAGCTCATTATAGATTGGGTTGTTTCTCTGCAGCCATCCGCCAACCAACCAGGGTTTTTCTCTCGGAATGTCCCGAGAATGTCCCGAGAATGTCCCAGCCCAGATGTTTCGCGCTAGAAAGTGGATCTTGATGTGAGAGTGGAGTGCTCTCTTATCGGTGCATTTTTATCGATAAGAACTTTTTGGCGTGCGTTACCAAAAATTTCCAGGTTCGGCCCCGCGACAGCATCTGCCTGGTCACTCTTCACCATTTGAATACTCTTCCAACTATTGTTTAGGACATACCCAAAGTGCAAGGCTTCTATACGAAGCAGAGGTGGTCGCCATGAAGCTCACAAATCCCGGCGATGTCTCAGTCTACACCATCTCTGGTGCCTCGACAGCAAGACCACTTCCCGACTGGCTTGCTCGCCAGAGGAAACGCTCTCTCAAGAACGACCCCGAATACACACACCGCGTCGAGCTGCTGCAGGATTTCGAGTTTGAGGAAGCAAGTCAATGTGTGAGGGTCAGCGAGGATGGAGAATGGGTCATGTCCACTGGCACCTATAAGCCACAGGTGAGTTTGCCCTCGAGGAATCCTCCAGTTCTCCTGGTGCGTGCACTCGAAACTGACGGCGGTGTGACCTTCAGATCCATGTTCACAACCTTTCACAACTATCTCTATCGTTTGCCCGCCATACTACCTCCCTCAACGAGACCTTCGTGCTATTAGGCTCCGGATATGAGAAGAGTTTGCATCTACAAACGGACAGGAAGCTGGAATTCCACACGCCTATGGGATGTCACCACGAAGTGCGGTTGCCACGATATGGACGCGATTTGGTCTACGATCGGTTTTCCGCAGAGGCGCTAATACCAGCCGCCGGCTTGGACCCAGAAAAGAAAGTTGGCGAGGTGTTCAGGCTTAACGTGGAGCTTGGACGGTTCATGAAAAGCTATGAAGTCGATGTCGGCGAGGACGAGGACGGCGCTGGCTTGCAAGGGAGCATTGGAGTCGGATGCGTCAACGTTGCCGCGGTGGCGGAAGGCACGCATGGCCTGTTATCTTTCGGTACCTCGATAGGTACTGTGGAGTTCTGGGACCCCAGGTCGAAGTCGAGGGTAGCAGTCCTGGGTGGACACGACGGCGAAGTCACAGCATTGGACTTCAGCCAAAATGGTCTGTCTCTCGCCACCGGCACAAGCACCGGCATGGTGCAAATATTCGATTTACGTCGGCCAGTACCTCTGCTCAAGAAAGACCAGGGATACGGCTACGCGATCAAGAACCTTATCCACCTGGAGACATCATCTCACGAGAAGAAGATCCTATCGGCTGATAAGAAGATCATCAAAATTTGGGACGAAGAGACTGGCGACCCTTGGACGTCGATCGAGCCAATCGTGGACCTCAACCATGTGGCATACGTCAAGGGCTCCGGAATGCTGCTCACGGCGAACGAGGGCAAGCAAATGCACAGCTTCTTCATCCCGCAACTTGGCCCCGCTCCAAGGTGGTGCTCATTCCTCGACAACATGGTGGAGGAGATGGCGGAGGAGACGCAGACCGAGACATACGACAACTACAAGTTCCTGACAATAGGCGAGCTCAAGTCACTCAGCTTGGAGCACCTCATCGGGAAGACCAACCTGCTACGCCCTTACATGCACGGTTACTTCGTGGCTTCGAAGTTGTACGAGCAGGCTCGCTTGATCGCCAACCCGTATGTTTGGGAAGAAGAGCGTGCGAAGCGTATTAAGGAGAAGATCGAGAAGGAGCGCGAGAGTCGTATCCGCGGAAACAAGAAGGTCAAGGTCAACCAGAGGTTGGCTGACAAGCTGCTCCAAAAGCAAGAAAGGAGAGCTGTTGTTGATACGAAGGCTGGAGTTCTCGGCGATGACCGTTTCGGCAAGTTGTTCGAGGACGAGGACTTCCTCGTTGACGAGAAGAGCAAGGAGTTCCGCGCCCTCAACCCCAGCACCACGGTCCCCGCTAAAGACGACGCATATGCCCAGAGAGAAAAGAAGGCCAAGGGCTTCCACGACAGCGATGCTTCATCGGATGACGACGAGGGCAGCGACGATGATATCACACTTGTCCAGCCTCGTGGCTTCGACGACGTTGTGATGAAGGTATCTTCGTCGAACCGCGAAGGACGGACAAAAGACAACGCACTGGGCTCCAGAGTCCCGACCACAGGCCGCGCCGGAAAGACTCGGCAGGGCGAGGTTGTGGGAGAGAAATCAGTGACATTTGTGCCGGCATCGAAGAAGAAGCAGCAAGAGGAGGAAGAGCAAGAGCCTGCTCCGACGAACAAGCGGTTCGACGCGAGACGGAGCGCCAGTACGAACACCTTCCGACGGTTATGAAACGCCTTGTCCGGAACGTTGCCGGAGAGATAAAAATACAGATGTCATCATCAGTCTTTTGGCACCCCCATCATGGGACTCTCGCCAATCTCATAAGTGCCTCATATCATCCTATGCGAGGTATCATCCACCGGCTTGCAGAGAGCCGACATCCTCCCACATCATCCTCCCACATCATCCTCCCAAATAAGATACCCATTCCCACCATCACACCATCTTGACTTCTCCTATCCCTTGCGACTGAAATTGTTCCGCTTCTTCTTGTCTACCGCCGCAAGAGTCACTTTGGCACCGAAGCCCTTCTCGAGGTCCTCCGGCTTAAGGCGAGGAGTAGGTGGCACATCATCGAGTCGGACGCGGCCGCCTTTTGACCGGCCGCCGGTGCCCTCCTTCACGGACCTCGGGAATTCCGACCGGCGGGGTGTCAAGGCGGCAACCACCTTTCGGGTCGACTTCCGGATCGTCTCCCGGACCTTCCACTCCCTCTTCTTGGCGAGGTAGAAGAGGACGGATGATGCGACTAAGCCAGAGTTAGTCACATTCATGCCGGAGGCGATCATTATTTGGAGGTCACTCACTTCCGACAAGTGCAACGACAACGACAACGACAATGATGGCGACCATAGCGCCGTGGGAGATGTTCATGCCGCCACCACTCGACGAGCCTGATGCGCCAGCAGCGTTGCCATCATCTGCCGACCCGGACCCTGTGTTCGCATCGCCAGTCGACCCATCTTGTCCTCCTGTATACGCTGCATCGCTCGAGAGCGGGAAGCTTCCCGTCGTCGTCGCCGACATAGTGCCCTTTGTGTAACTATGTCCCACCGACTTGCGATGTATTGCAGGATAGCACCAACAGCACCCGATTTGGAATGTAGGACGTTCGATTTGAGACGGGAGATCGAACCACAAAATCAACTGCCAGCAGAAGGATTCGGAAAGATATCAAAGAGATGTTGGAACAGGATCAAAGACAGGTCGAAGACAACGCCGGGGGGTGGCGCCTACTTGGGTATTTACATAGTTAGCTGGTCATGGGGAAGGGCCAATCCCCCTCCCTGTCGGTTCAGTCACATCAAATCCGTATCAACTCAGAACCCCATCCACAGTCATGCTTCCACTGTTCTCAAGCACCCAAAAAGCTGTGACAATGCGACATCTGCAGCTCGGCACTCGAGCCGCACGCATTTGGCACTCAGCCATCATCCCGCCGTTGCACCTCGTCATTGGGTTCGCCCAATTGCGAGATGTGAAACCAGCTCTATATGAAGCCTGTTAACGTTGAATGGACGTCTGCCATTGGTGCCGTCCGTTTCTCGAAGCGCCGGCCTTGTGGGAAGTGCCACGGGAGTTTCCCCGCAGGCGACCAATGAGATGCTAACTGCAGGGGTGTCGGCGGCACGGCCGTCACTTTATCACGACTTCACTGCATTTGCTGACCCCGTCAACACTCAACAAGAGATGTGAGGAAAGCGCACGCGCCCCTTGCATGCAGCAAGCCCTTGCGTGCCCAATTCGGTTGCCCCATTGCCGGCATGGACCCCTGACTTTGGGCATTTTGTCACTTCACATGCGCAGATGCGCATCAAGCCTATCGTCAAGACCAGCAGGTCACGAATCGGGCAACCGCTCGGCGATGGTCACTCCCCGTCACAGCAGCAGATCGGCACTCGACCATGTTCTCCGCAATGTGATATCGATACGCGATGGCATGGTTTGTTCGCTTCCGACCGCATTACACATCTCTATCTGTCTGATCAAAAACGCAGGACTGTATCGTTTGCCGCCGGACCAGACAGGGCTACAACACCATGCGGAGCTGATGGTTTGCTGCTTCACGCCTGGCTGTCGAGTCACTCTTCTCGAGTAGCTAAGCTTTCGAGACGCAGAACTTCTCGAGGCTGGAGCCGAGACCTTGCTATGTTGTTGCGACCAGATTTAGGCGTGTCATGACGGCTGCCAAGTGGCTGTGCTATTTCTAGTCTTGACTCTTGAGGCGGGAGAGAATGCGACACCGACACTTGGCTCGATATAGTGCAGGGCAGTCTACCCCAAAGCTAAGTTACTGACAGTTGTGTTATGGAAGCGATCATTTTCGCTTGACATTTTGTCTGTCTTGGCTCTTATAATATCTGGGCCGAGGAGTCGGCCAGGTCGCGGATGGTGAAGTTGCCGTCCTATTCCTGGGTTTCTTGGATTTGAGTGCAGAAGACATTATCATGTTGTGGGATATGTTCTGCTTGACGGGAGAATGGAATGGAGTATCTGGAAAGACAGGAGCAGAGAGAGGACAACATCATGGAACTGAGCCGGTCCTGATGTGGTGGAGATGGACACGGTGACTCCTTCCCGAGTTGTCAACGGGATTACTGGGAGGACCATCCAAGAAGGAGGACGCGTGATCTGTTGTGATCTTGCTAGTGGCGAGGTCGCTTCGATATCATGAACGCTGGAAGGAAAGATCAACCTGGTTGCATCCTGCCTGATTGGCCTTCTCATGGAATGAATCTTCATGAGTTCTGCGGCAACTGCGTCCCGTCTTGGTCTATGACTTGTTGCCCACGGGCATTTCATGACAGGATGCTATTCGATTTGGGACTCACGCTTGGAGACTTTGACCTCAAGACCGATATACCTCGTGGCAGGAACTATTCGGGGCCTGGGATCCAAGATGAGGTCTGGGACGCACGTTAGTTGAGGGAAGGCGTTATGGCCTCAGTCTCACAGTCAGGCCTCGGGCGTGCCATGGCTCCTTCCTTCTCATGTTGATGCTTCAACTTTGAGTTTCGACAGACGCCACATCAGAACACGAGCGCTCCTTCCTGCTCTTCTTGATAGCGTCGACGTCAACCTGAAGTTCGTAGTCGTCAGAGCACGGATGTTCCTTCCTTCTGAACCTGATATGGCAAGGTCAACCAACTCAAACTGGAACTCTGCAAACCTTCTTTCAACCTCCAACATCTCACTTCCTCATCCAACTCCTGCCACCAGTCATTTCCGTCCTTCCACCGCCACTTGGCAGCCTCTTGGGGGCAAGCCATCTGGTAGTGACTCAACCTTATTCTCCTTACGCTCCTGCATTCTTGTCAAGAGTCATTCTCTGACATTCACTGGCCGGGCATCCACAAATTACCTAGCTACCCTCATCAACGAGCCATCAGTTCTTTCCTCACTTGTCGCTGCATCAGGTTGCTCTATCCCTAGCATCATGGCACCGTACTCAGCAGCCTCCAATGGCCGTACTCCCTCAGGCAGAGCAAACAAACCCCACCAAATGCCGGACAACCCTCGCACGTCGCCATCCGATGAGATTGACCTGATCATTCCTTTTCCGAGCCCTCGGGTAAAGACAGCTGAGAAGGCTTCTTCCATGCTCCAAAGCGGCGTGGCCGACGGCAACAACCTCCCCCCAGTCAACAATGATCCTCCTCGTCGCTTCCAGCTAGACACAATGGCAAGGGAGAATCCCTTCAAGATTCCTCCAGCCCCTCGACATGCCCCTGGCTTCTTCACGAACCGGAAGATTGTTCCTCGAATCGAAGAACCGGAGACACGGCAGGACTCTAGTCACCAACCATCTACCACCACCGCCGAAAAGGAGAACCAGCCCAGTCCGCACCACGCCAGCCGACAGTCATATCAGGATCCCACTCGTAAGCGGCCCACGGACTTCTTACCATTTGCTCCGCCGCCACTCCCATCTCCAAATATGGCAAACGGGAGTGAGAAGCAGACCGCATCACCGAAGAAGGCTGACCTGCCCTCCACTCATAATGGGGCGCTCAAGCACCAACAACCACCAATGGCCAACAGTGAGAGTCAACGAGCAGTTGATACAGCTCCGTCACCAAAGGTGGACCCTGTCGAGACGAGTGACTCGAGATGTTCACCCATGCCGCCTGCTCCATCTGCTCAACGTCCTGATTTGGGAACTAATCTCACGGCAAATGGAGACAAGGTCGCTGAGCCTCCCGTCACCGACCTACAACGCATCCCTGATGCGTCGATCCAACCAGTGACAGTGCCGATGAAGGAGATGAGGGCTCGTCCACCGCCAACGCTCGACGCCATCGTCCGACAAGATAAAGAGGACGAGACTGGCGGAGGCGACGGCGCTTCGTTCCGACGCCAATCCTTGGCACCACACCAGAAGTCTACTCAGATGCCACCACCACAAACCACCAGGTACAGCCATCCCGAGCTTTGGATGAAGGACAGCCGGGCACCAGAACCGGAACCTCAACAGGTCAGGCAGCACTCTGACATGAATCGGCCAATGAGGTCGAAATCTCCGCCGTTGAGGTCGAAACCTCACGGTAGAGCCAGTTCTCCATCCTCTTCATCGAGTTCCGGATCCTCCGGCATATCCAAGAAGCCTTCCATGTCATTGCGCGCTCTTAACGCCGCCAGAGACACCGACCTTCAACAAATTGCTGGCAAAGTCAATAGCTTCTGGAAACTGTGCAACAGCACGGTCAAGGAGACAGAAGCTGAGGCCGAGCAAAAGCTGGACAAGTACAGGCAGAAGCTTCATGAGCGGTCACAGAAGATACAAGAATGCGTCGAGACCATGACTATTCAGGGTCAGGCAATGCAAAGGCTTGAAGAGGAGAAACAGCATATGCGTGACTACATCCAGAAGCTGGAGCAGCAAATGCGTGACAATGCCGACAAGATCCCGAAGCTCGAGAACGAATGCAAAGCCATGAAGGATACCATCGACTCGACACACAAGGAGCAGCACGCACAGCTTGAGCAATACAACCACTTCAAGGAGAGTTCCCATAATGAGATTGAGGAGATCCGCAAGGAAAAGAAGCGCGAGCAATCTGCGAGGGAGCATATCGAGCAGGAACTGGCTTCTGTGCGCGACCAGATGAACGAGAGAGTCAGTCAAGTTGAACTACTGAGGCAGGAGGAGTGTCGACACCGTAAGTAGCGCCTCTACCGCTACCTGAAGCCTGGCTAATGCTAACACTGTCCCAGTGAATGAGAAGATGCAGATTCTCTCAAAGCAACTTGAAGAGAAGGCAGCTCAAGTTGGGCGTGAGAGGGACATGGCCAAACAGCTTGCCGAACAGCTTGAAGAGCAGCGGCAGGCGCAGTCTGCTTTGAACGACATGCGAGCTCAGACGTCAGAGATTTTCAAACTTCTGAACGAGAAGCACGGTAAAGACCGGCCCGACCACGCGAGGTTGGCTCAGGAGGAAACTAGAGCGCAGTAAGTCCCTGATTGATCCATACCTTTGAGTGTGCAACGATTGTGACTGACATTTCTAGGCTCGATAACATGACCAAGCATCTCGGGGGTCTACGAGATCTTCTCCTGCCACACTCTGAAGCCGTTTCGTCGCTCAGTGTCAAGCAAGAAGACGGTGTATTAAGGTAAACTTGGGGTGCATGTTAGTGAATTGTGAATAATGTCAGACTGATAACATACTGTTAGGATTGTGTCCACCGCTGAGACTTTGGCGAAGACACAGAGTGACAGCAAAGCATCTGTAGACCAGCTCGGCAAGGAGGTGCGCACTCACATCGACGATATGCAGAAGTATCTCAAGGAGCGCGAGGACGCCTTGAAGCAGCAACTTGAACAGAGCCGAAGCAAGAACGCCAAGCTAAAGAACGCCATCGAACTGAAGGATCAAGAACGACAATCGCTAGATCAGCAACTCCGAGAAGCAAACGAAGCAAGCAGGTCCCAGGAGGGCCGCATCCAAGACCTCGTTCAACAGATTGAAGAGCTCAAGGCACGCCCTGATGACGATGGCGCCGCTCAGCTCCAGTCTGAAGCTCTGGCCACAGAGATCGATATCCTGAAGGCCGACCTCGCGAGCAAATGCTGCAAGATTTCTGGGCTCGAGGCCGAACTCAAGACCAAAGCCGAAGGTTATGGCTTGGAGATGGACGAATTCCGCGAGACAATCACCCGCCTCACGTGCCAGATGAAGGACGCTCATGAAACCGCGAAGTCGGACGCAGAAAATGCGGTCGCCGAAGTCAAGGAGCAGTGCAGGCGGGAGATCGAGCATGACAAGGACCTGATGGAGGAGCAGTTGCAGCAAGCCAAAGATGATCGCCAACTCGTCGTGGATCAGCTCGAAGAGGCTAGACGGGAGCTCGTCGCCAGAGAGGAGCAGGGACAAGACGATTCCGATAGCATCAACGCTCTTCAAGGGTCGTTGAATGAGGCCAACACTCGTATCCGGAGATTGACGGAAGACGCCACCCGGAAGGCCACAGACTCTCGAGCTCGCCAGCAGCAGGATGCTGGCATGATTCAGACTCTTCGCATTGAGCTACTTGCATCTAAGAGAGCCATAGATGTGTCCAAGAAGACCATAGAGGATATGACGGCAGACCACAACAAACAAACCCAAAACTTGAGGGATTTCCTTGGCAGCATTCGAAGCTGGATCGACGGCAAAACAGAGACACATGGCTTGGATGGCAACGAGTTGCGAAAGGCCTTCGAAGCTGCTGATGACGACGTCACCAAGTGGACGATCTGGCTGGACAGCCTCCTTGCGCAGATCCTGTCACATCAGTCGTCCCAAGCCGGAGCGGCCGTAACGGATGTTGGAGCCCCAGAACCATCTGTTTCCGGCGGCTCTCGTACACAGGCTCTGCCAAATATGTCGGGGCCCCTTCCAAGAGTTGCGGCGATGCCTGATCCGGTAATCGGCGGACCGGACAGGGAAGACGGAGCCTCGCAGCAGAACTTCAACGCACCCAGCCGATCTCGCATACAGACTGCGCGCGATATGCCTGGTCCCTTGGCAGGTGCGGCGACGCAGAACCTCGTGGTTAGCGAACTGGGTGAGGGCGGCACGGCTTCTCAGCAGAGCTTCAACCTGCGGCCGCGGTTTGACCAGGCCACCGCAATCGGCGAGGAACTGAGACGCCGGGTCACGGTCCACAGCCCGTACCCTGGCGCGCTTACGCCTGTGCCACCTTCTGTCGAACAAGAGCGAGTACGCAGGAGAGCCAACATCGAGCCGCCTAAACCGGCCATAAGGCGCATAACTCGCAGTTCCACCAGCGCGAATCTGTCCCAGGGCTTCCACGATGGCGACGTGTCTGCATCACCCGGCTTTGGAGGTTGGATCCTCCCTCAGAACTCCGACAGCCAAGATGCAGAAGTGAAGGAGGAGACCGGGGATCCTGCAGCCAATGATGGAGCAGGCCCATCGGCAGCCACCGAACCTCACCGACCTGGAACCGGCACCAGTATCAAGATCAAGTTGAAAAACTCCAAGCGTCCACGCCACGGCGGGGAGGTCGGACTAGCAGAGTCATCAATCATGTCGCATCCGCAAGAGCTCCACAACGATCCGGTGGAGGATGATGAGGATGAGGTGCCTCGGTCGAAGAGGGCCAGGACGCAGAAGCCGAGAACTCCTGCCGCACCCTCGCGTCGCGGTAAGCGCACACCAGCTGCGGCCAAGTCGCAAAGGAGCTCCGGTCTTGCTGCTCCCGGTGTGGTCCACGGCAGCTTTCCTCCCGGAGTCGTCCAAGGCAGTCGTCATCCGCCGCCGTCCAGCCAGCCTAGGCCTTGAGTCCTGATCTGCGAAATGTTAGGAATTCATGACCGGGAATATCGGGTCGAACATTTGCTCACAACTTGCTAGTGGTTTTTGACCTGTTCCAGTTAGTATCGATATGGTGAGAAAGAACCTGGAAGGATAGACCGACGAAAGATGTAGGGAAAGCAGCTGGGAGGGTAAAATCAAGGAAAAACAAAACATGTCCCCGGACAGCAAGTAGACAGCAAGTGGCCATAAATGTCACACCCAGAATGAAATCATTGTTCATCTAGAGTGTGCGCTAAAAACAGCGGCATGCGTGTTGATGTGACATGCGCAAATGCATTCTATCCTCCCAAACTCCGTCCATGCTCTTCGTCATGGTAGACATAGTATACAGTAGCTGGGTTGCACTTCCGCTCCAGCTGTAGATTGTGCATCTCGCCGCTCCTCCGTAGCCGTCTGTGCGTGCTTGAGGAAGCGGATCGTCAGAAGTGAGGTCCCGTTTGATATCGTGATGCTCGGTCGGCTCGTCGATGAATCGATTCGTCTATTTTCCTTTCCGCTTCTGCTCAAGGAATAGGACCTTCCTCCGCACTACCACAAGTTAGCCTCCATCTTCAACCTTTTAAAAGTGCTTTCCTTTCGTACCGATCGGGTCGTATTTCAGCATGCTCATGGGCAGCGCAGTCCTGGGGCGGGTGAATGTGTAGAAGTAGCCCGTCTGCGCCATGGAGACGAGGCGCGCCAGGATGATGCGGCTCTTCGCTGATAACCAAACAGTTAGCAAAGCCACTCTCCAATCCTCACGGAGCTTCCGGACAATTTGCATACCTTTCTTCGCCATGCTTGCTGTGTTGCGCCGTAGCAAAAATGGGGACCGTGATCGCGAAGGTCGAATGCTCCGTTCACTTGCTTAACGGGAAGCTTTTCGCTCCAGCCAATGGGAGAGCAGGCGCGGGATGAGAGAAAGTCCGCTTCCGAGCTATCACAGGAAGTGGAATCGCAGCTAGACTCTAGACTAGTGGATAAGATACGCCCAGGCGGACCGGTGTCGGGACATGCGAGCTTGGACCCTGGAGATCTTAGACTTTGCGGGGCTCGAATTCCTTAAGTTGGCGCTTAACCGATCTTGGCCATCGATATCCTCACCAGCTTGTCCTTCAAAGTGCCATGTGTTTGTGCAAACTTCAGGACAGATCCCACACCGCCACCTCATCCCAAGCAGCTACTATTTCTCCATCTGAGATTACTATTTGGACATTGAGACCGAGCATGCCAGTCGCATCAGTCTGACACTGTGCTAAGATCCTCCGATGTAGGAATCCGCTGCTCTTCAGAACTGACTCACTTAACCTCTTCTGGCCCAAGTGGACGCGTTTATCACGATGGGCATCCCCGTCGATTAGGGCTCCGAGGGAGATACGCTTGTTCGAATATCCTTAGCTCCCTTCTCCATCTCCCCCCATTTCCCGTCCATCTTTCTGGGACCTGAAGACATTTCCCGTCGTCATCGGCTCGAGATCCGGTTATCAAGGTTCAAGTCGGCTTCCACTTCTTAAGGGTCCAGATGTCTTCCGGGCTAAGGAGGCTCACCGAGCGGGCCACTGGTGGCCTAAATGGCTCATCAAGGATTGCTAGCCTGTCATTGGGCAAGTCGAAGCCTTCCAGTATGTACCAAGTTTACTTTATTCCCATGGTGTTTTTCTTTGCTGCCTCAAACTGGCGTGGCGGCAGCTGGCTTTTGACATAGTATATCATTACCGTATGCCAATGTCAAATCCCGCGGGCGGGCAAGCAGCTCAACCTGGTCTCGGCCGATGTTCGAGAGAGCACATGGCACACGAGAGAGACCGCCGCAGTTCATGTCATCCCATCAAGGAAACAGCCGTGTATCTCTGCCATTGGCCTCAGCTTTGCCAAAACTGTGCTTCAGCCTATCCTGCATCTGCATCAGATGACAAGGGAGAGACCATGGGCTGATTTCTGGCCCTCTTTGCGGCTTTTCCGTCCGTCCGTCCGTCCGTCCGTATTTTTCTCTGATTTCCTCCTCATTTTGTTGGCAGTAAACAAGGGCCTGAAGTGTCTCGTGAGTCGCGTATACAAGGGGGAGGGCGAAAGTGCAAGTGTCGTTTCGTCTCGCTGGAAAATTACCTCAAGTGATATCATATACACCTACACCCCCGAACATATACTCTTGTGTCTCTTTATCTCTTGCCTCATCATTTCCTCTTACCAAATCCAAAACACTCGAAACATCGAGTTTGTGACGTCTTCAATCTTATAAAAAGCGACAACTCGATAAAACCCCAGGCTCACCTGTTCCCACTTCTTTCTCCAGGTTCCCCACATCGCCGAACTGCCCCGCCATACGCCGGTGACGGGTTATATCGGACTGCCGCTGCCGTTGTGACGCATAGAGACCACCAGCATCTCTACCACCACCACTCAACACGGCAAATCCGCAACATGTCGTTCACTCCCGCAAGAAGGTTAAACTACGACAACATCAACCCGCACGTCAAGTCTGCCCAGTATGCCGTGCGTGGTGAGTTAGCCGTCAAGTCGGAGGAGTACCGCGCCAAGTTAGCCTCGGGTGACTCGTCCTCGCTGCCCTTCAAGCAAGTCATATCGGCCAACATTGGCAACCCTCAACAACTCGACCAGAAGCCAATTACCTTCTTCCGACAAGTCCTCAGTCTACTAGAGAACCCCAAGCTACTAGAGCACGAGGATGTGCTTCTCAATCAGCTCGGCTACAAGTCCGACGTGCTCGACCGCGCGAAGTGGCTCCTGAGCAAGGTCGGTTCGGTCGGAGCCTACAGTGCCAGCAATGGTGTTCCGGCGATTAAGCAGTCTATCGCAGACTTCCTAGAGAGTGAGTCGCACCGTTTTATGCTTTACCCCTTTCGCGCCATCTTGCTAACCACACTCAACTATGCAGGGCGCGACGGCTTCCCCGGCAACCCAGCAGACATCTACCTTTCCGCCGGCGCCTCGTCAGGCGTCAACACACTCCTTCACGTCATCTGCGCCGACCCCAACTCCGGCATCCTCGTGCCCATCCCCCAATACCCCCTATACACGGCCTCCCTCTCCGTCCTCAACGCCAAGTGCGTGCCCTACCACCTCGACGAGTCCAAGAACTGGGGCACCGACCTCGACACCATCAAGGCCTCCTACGAAAAGGCCGTGGCGGAGGGCATCGACTGCCGCGCCATAGTCATCATCAACCCGGGCAACCCCACGGGCGCCTCCCTCTCCGAGTCCGATGTCGGCGCCGTCATCGAGTTCGCCGCCGAGAAACACCTCGTCATCCTCGCCGACGAGGTCTACCAGACCAACGTCTTCGTCGGCAAGTTCCACTCCTTCAAGGGCGCCCTCCGCCAACTCCAGAAGGAAAATCCGGACGGCAAGTACGACCTTGTCGAGCTCGCCTCCCTCCACAGCGTCAGCAAGGGCATGGTGGGCGAGTGCGGGCACCGCGGCGGCTACTTCGAGCTCTGCGGCTTCGACCCCAAAGTGCAGGCCGAGATCTACAAGTTCGTGTCGATAACGCTGTGCGCGCCGGTGATCGGCCAGTGCCTCGTCGAGCTCATGGTCAACCCGCCCAAGGAAGGGGAGCCGAGCTATGAACTCTACAAGCAAGAATACGACGGCATCTTCAACAGCCTCCGCGAGCGCGCCACGGCGCTGTACGAGGCCTTCAAGCAGATGGAGGGCGTCGAGTGCGCCGAGCCGCAGGGGAGCATGTACTTGTTTCCGACGGTGACGATCCCGCCCAAGGCGATCGAGGCGGCGAAGGCGGCCGACCGGAAGCCGGACGAGTTTTACTGCCTCAGGCTGCTGGAAGCTACGGGCGTCTGTCTCGTTCCGGGCAGTGGGTTCGGGCAGAAGGAGGGGTCGCAGCACTTTAGGACTACGTTCCTTGCTCCTGGGACGGAGTGGGTGGGGAGGATCTTTGAGTTTCACAGGAAGTTCATGGATGAGTTCAGGTGAAGAGGTTCACCCATGGATGGACGGGACAGGATGAGGTTGGATGGCTGGCTGGGTTGGTCTAGGACAATGGGGACGGAAATACTTCTTTTTGGTTTGGAGCAGGCATTGCATGGCAGGCGGTGATTTGCATACCGCTCTGGGTATCCTTGAGAGTTGTATAGATGACAGGTATGGCCACAAGGTCATAACACCCAACTCATACTTTTTGTAGGAGGTAGCCTTTATACCTACCAGGTTAGCATTGCACATATTCTTATTTCTCACTCGCCATGAGTTGCAATCGTCGAGAACATGTCCATGCTCGCATTGCATGCTGCCAAAGCCAGACTCTATCGACGTTATGATACAGATATTAGCAACACGAGTGAATTTTATCCCTCCTCTTGCCCTTCCCACTTGCTCCGCCGGTCTAAGAAACGCTGTCCATGTAGCAGCAGTCAATCACGACCCAAAACCAGTTCCGTCTTCACTCAACAACCCCTTAAGCCCTCTCGCTACCCCTCAACCTGACCGCCTGGCCGTACTTCTGTAGCTTGGTGATGAGCTGGTCGCCCTGGCGCACGACGTCCTGATACTGCTTGTTCTTGTCGTCCGGCCTGTTCGTCTCGATGACGCCCTTGCCCGAGACGCGGTCGATGGTGCAGGGGATGCGGCCGGCAGCGATGAACTTGGCCAGGTCGCTGTTTTGTCATGTTAGTATCCTGTTCCGCCAATCTCACGTAAGTAGAGCCGGAACTCACCGATCCAAAAAGTCAACCGTGACGCCAAAGTCGTTCGCCATGCTCTCCAGCCCGACGACGCGGTAGCTCTGCAGCAGCTGCTGGTACGCGCGCAGCCGCATCTCGCGCACGAACCAGTTCTTGTGCTCGTGCAGGTACCGGTCCACGTTGAGGAATTGCTCCTCGACCGCCGCCAGGGCCTGGAAGAAGAGCTTGTACCGCCCCGTGTACAGGCTGCTGACGAGCTGCGCGAGCGGGGAGAAGTCGACGGCCATCTCGGCCTCGGGCTGGTCGGTGCTGCTGCCCAGCGTGGTGAGGTTGACGACGGCGGCGCGGGAGGCGGAGGGCGCCGTCTCGGCGTCTTGCGACCCGGCGTCCACGCCCGGGCCGGCGGAGATGGCGCCGCTGAGGGCGAGGAGCTTGTCCTCGCCGTCGGAGCCGAGGATGGCCTTGATTTCCGGGGCGTCGACGACCTTGCTCTTGAAGTCGACACGCTTGAGGGAGACGGAGCCGGCGAGGACGGAGTAGACCACCAGGTTGCTGTAGGTGCAGAGTTCGTAGGAGGTGAAGGTGGACAGACTGTCGAGGAGTAAAGGGGCGGCGAGGTTGTAGCTGCGAACCGTGAGGAGGTAGAGACCCTCGTAGGCCTTCAGGCGGTTGCGACGGTCCCAGTCGCCGCCGGACTCGACCAGCGTCTTGGCCCGCTCGACGTGCTTCTTTACTAGTAGCTTGTCGCCGAAGAAGAGGCCTACCCGGATGATGGCGAGGACGAGGTCGATCTTGTTGCCGAGGATGCCGGTCTTTTCGAAGAGGTCTTCGTAGGCGGCGATTGCTTTCTCCTGTTGGGCAGATGACGGGTTAGTGTACGTTTTTCGTGGCAGGGACGGAAGAGGGGGACGTTGGCCAACGCACCTTATCGCCAACCTTGGCCCAGAACTCAGCCCGCTTTCCCCTCGCAGTCATAACCTCCACATCGCCCGCCTTCTCGACCGCATCGTCCTCCTCCTTCTGGATGCCCTCCAGCTCGGCGTCGTTGTCCGCCTTGAGCTTCTGGTACAGCTCCTCGTCCCAGGGGAGGCTTATGCTGCTCGTCGGCGCCCGCGTGGCGATCATGCCGCCCACAACGCTCGACTTCCTGCTCAGCGGTTTTCCGGCTGCGGTACTAGAAGACGACGACGTGCCCTCGCCGACGATGTTGAGGATGCCCTCGAGCGGGTGCGCGAGGTACCGGTAGAAGGGCGCCATCTCGTGCTCGGCGATGGCGTCCTGCAGGGCCTTGGCGGCCAGCTGCTGGGCCGCGCCGCCATTTCTGCTCGCGTAGGGATTCGTCAGGGTGAAGACGTGCTGGGCGAGGGGGAGGAGGGGCCATTTGGCGTATTGCGGCTCGGAGCCCATGGTGGATGTGCGGTTTGTTGGTGATGGCGGTTGGGAGGTGATGACGATGGGGAGCTCGCCGTTGGCGGTATAGTGAAAGCCTCAGGATCTGGTGTTCCAATTTCTCTGGCGATTATGACTCTTCTTCTAGTGAGGGATGTAGAAGCTCTGGATTATTGGGATGTATGGTGGATTGGGTTTTGGCTGATGAGAAGCTTGAGGTTGTTCAGACGTAGAGCTGCAAGGCGGCAACAGCTTCGCGTCAGTTCGCAGCTGTCAGGCGAAGACCCACAAGCAGACTTGATATAATGTTACGTAAGCCAATCTAGGCAACTTACTGTGGTAGAACTCAACATCCACAGCTCGCTTCATGTTTATTCACCGTTATGATAACATTTTCTCCCATACTTCTTAGATATGCTGCACCATCCAGACATCAGACCATCTATAGTTCCTCTTGCTGAACAGTCGGCACGAACGGACGATTGCATTCATCCAGGGCTTCAACAATGTGAATCGCCATCTATGGCCCGCCGGCGGTCTTATCAATCAAGCATATGTGTGGTTGGTCACCCGTTGACTTACTCCAGCAACAAGCGGTCTCGACTCTACCATGTTACGCCGGCCTCTGTTTTGTGCAGCACAGCATCTCACGGTTCACTCTCAACTGGATTAGACTTCCTGGAGGTCTGGCAGGTCTTCGAATCTATCAGGACCGACAGTTTCTTACCTCCATATGCCGTAACACCAGTCTTAAGTAAGAGCTCATCCGGCTTGATCATGATCTGAACAGACACATTTTCAAAGTCCAATGCCCAATGCGCCTCGAACCGGAGGGTCTCTGTCGTGGAGTGCTGTATTCTCAGTAATAGACGGCCAAATCTCACGGAAGTCTTCCATCCATCCGCCCACATCTCATCGACGCCACCAGCAAGTGCTAAACCCGCCTCGAATCCACCTCCTCCAGGGATCGTAGGATCTCGTAAACGACATTGCGGGAACGGAGCTCAGCGTACGAACCATCAGGTTCGTCCAACGGAGGCTTACTGTCGATGAGGAAATGAGTTGGAGGGCCCTTAGGCGCCGCCGCCAGATCGGTCTGCCCGAACTCCTCCTCACTTCGCACCCTGTTCAGACGACCCAGCAGGTTTTCGTTGCCCCCCGATGCCGTTTCGGAGTCGACCTTCCTCCTCCCGCGCATGCCCACCACTTCCCCCGGTTGCCAATGGGTGAGCAGGAAGAACGACCATGGCAGGAGACTGGGGTGCACATCAAATAGCGAAGAGAGAAACGCGTCGGGTGAGAAAGCGGGGGACCTGGAAGCGCTCCGGGCCGAGTAGATGAATGCGACGGCATGGACGTACTGAGCCCCGACCTTGTAGGAGGGGATCACGAAATCCCTGAGATCCCTGATGCCGCTGGAGAGGCTCTCGAGCGCCTCTTTGTCACCTGCATCTTGGGAAATATCGAACCCTGGAGTGTCGATCAGGCGAAGCTTGAGGAGCGGAGGATCCGGGTTTAGGGGCTTGACGCTATACCTGCGGGGAGCGAAGAGGTCCTCGTAGTCATCAAAACTGCTTATGCCTTCGGAGGCGTGTAGCTGGGTTCTAGTCGAGTCCCGGACGAGGCCGTACTGTGTTATCGGGATCTCCAAGTCGTATGTTGTCACCTTGGAGGTGCAGCGCGCTGTTCCGTCACCCTCCGCGGCTGTCTGGATGTCGTTGGTCGCCAAACGGATCAAACGGTTGATGAAAGCTGACTTGCCGCTCTGGCTGGGACCAACGAGGAGAAGGGAGACTGGTGAGTGAGGGTTGATGAATCTTTTAGGTTTCCGCTTGCCCCAATTAGAACGATCGTCTAAAATGCGAGGGATCCTGTCGGACACACTCGCCGGCAAATCATAGCGTGCTGCCAGGTCGGTCGACTTGGTTTGTTGGTAGCCATTGTTAGTTTTGGGGCGGAACACGACGGTAGACCTTTGGACCGGTAGCTCATGGCGCCGTGCCTTGTTATGCAACGAGTGTTCGCCAGCAAAGTCGGCAGAGTCGATCGTGGTCTCAGCATATTCCGTCAAGGATTCGAGATAGTTGTCGATGATGTCGATCCTGGTGTGGAGATGGTCGGGAAGGAGTTGCCTTGCAACCAAGCCCCGGATCTCGTCAATCTCCTGTAGAATCTTCCCGGTGTCGTCCCGGATATGTCCAGTGTCCTGTTTGATCTGGCCAGACACGACACCTAGCGCGACTGTATCTGTCTTGATCGACTTGGCCATGACTCTGTTGTCTCGTCAGGTATCACGTCCGAATATCATAGGCAAGATTAATACGAACAGTGTCGACACCTCCAGAGACATCTGAAGCGTCCGGGAGTGGGCCTCGAGCTGCCTATTCAAGGCCGCCACTTCATCCTTCCCCTTGAATGCCCATTTCAGCGGCGCCCGGTGACTGCGCGGGTTGTACTGGTCCATGACGGTGTCAAGCTCGTCAAAGAACCTGGACGCAGCTCTGAATAACAACAGCAGTCTGTTTGGTGACGGTCTCCGGCATACGCACACTGTCGGTCTCGGTATTGTGGTCGTCTTTGATGAGGCTGATGGTCATCTCCAACTCCGCCAACTGCTGGGCAGTGGTGCTGAGCTGGCCGCGTGCCTCGCGCACATCGCGGACAAACTGGCGAATGGTGGTAGACGTCTTCACTATGGCACCCAAAATGCCTACGCATCCGGACGCAACGGACAGCGGATCCATACCTTAGTTATTCGACGATAGCTCCTCGATTATATTCTCCAAAAAGAGAATATCCGTATTAAAGTAACGAGGCTCTGAGGCAAATCGATGCCTGCAGGAGGGGGTGAACGCCATTGGCCGTTCAAGTTTAAACACAGCCGCAGCATTTCAGGTCTCTCCATTTCGACACAGATGTGAACATGCCGATATACGCCCATGTTGGCACAAGCGAAGGTCATGGGCGTGAAGGGGTGAAGGTGACAGGGAGCATGTCCAGGTCGTAAGTTTGATTCGGGAAACATGTTGATTTTTTCCATCAGGACCTTATCTTGTCCCATCATCCTTGTCAGCGCGGTAAGGCGTCTGTCGTTAAGGCACTTCTCTAGCCGTATGAGAGACCTCGGGAGGCTGTCTGTCTCTTTATCAACACAAATGCCCATTTGTGCTTACCTTAGCGACGGGAGTTCCTGTGAGGAAAGAAGGAACGACACCAGTGCTTCACGTTGTGAGCAGGTGGGTCTCCCCGAACGTTGGCCACGCTAACCGGATTAGGACCAGACCGTCAACTTCAACTCTTCTCCAACATCAAAGCACCTCCCGCGAACTCTCATCAACCATACAACATCACAGACCTTCTTGAATAACTCGACATACAACAATTATTAGACAACAAACCTCCGTCGGCTTCGGTGAGCAATACCATCACTCCATCCTCCGGGCTCCCGCGAGCCTCTCCACCACAATGCCACCAACCGACGAGTTCGAGGTCCAACCGCAAGCCTTCGACGCCCGCAAGCTCGAACCAGCCCGCAAGCGCCGGCGCTCCACCTCTCCCAACCCCAACGGCGGCAACGGCAACAACGGCGCCAGCGCCTCCCCCTCCAACCCAGCCGCAGCCGCCGGCGAGTCCTCCTCCGAACCCGTCCGCAAGCAGAAGCGCCCCGGCCAGCGCGCCCGCATAACCGACGCCGAGCGCGAGTCTATCCGCCTACGCCAACTCGAGCGCGAGCGCGCCGCCCGCGAAGAAGAGGAGCGGCTTGCCCGCCAGAGCGCCACCTCCGGACCGGGGGCGATCAACGAGGTCGTGCGGGCGCACTACAACGCCGTCCCCGAGCGGGGGCGCGACTGGCGCAAGACGGACAGCAAGATTAAAGGTCTGAGGAGCTTCAACAACTGGGTCAAGAGCTGCATCATCCAGAAGTTCGCGCCCGACGAGGACCACACGCCCGGCGCGCTGGAGAGGGGGATCCGGAGCAATAACGAGTTGTTGGTGCTGGACATTGGGTGCGGGAAGGGCGGGGACTTGGGGAAGTGGCAGCAGGCGCCGCAGAGGGTGCAGCTTTATGTCGGGCTCGATCCGGCGGAGGTGTCGATTGAGCAGGCGAGGGAGAGGTATAGGCAGATGGCTAGTCGGGGTGGGGGGAGAGGGGGGAGGGGAGGAGGCAGGGGTGGGTATGACAGGCGACCGCAGCCTAGGATTTTCGACGGCAGATTTCAGGTGAGGGACTGTTTTGGGGGCACGATTGGGGATGTGGACATTATTCACCAGGTTGGGTTTACGAACTCGAATATCAGCGGGCCGAGGGGTTTTGATGTGGTCAGCATGATGTTCTGCATGCATTACGCTTTTGAAACGGAGGAGAAGGCGAGGCAGATGCTGAGGAATGTTGCGGGGTCGTTGAAGAAGGGAGGGAGGTTCATTGGCACGATCCCGAACTCACATGTTATCGGGAGCAAGGTTGAGGCTTTCAACAAGAGGCTTGCGGAGGAGAAGGCGGAGAAAGAGAGGAAAAAGCAGGAGAAGGAGGCTGCAAAGAAGGACGAGACTCCGGCTGAAGACGGCGAGGTCGAGGAAGGCGAGGCAGAAGAGCCGGAGAAGACGGCGGAATGGGGCAACGACATCTACCACGTCCGCTTCCCCGGGCCGACACCAGAGGACGGTATCTTCCGACCGCCGTTCGGATGGAAGTACAGTTTCTTCCTGCACGAGGCCGTCGAGGAGGTGCCCGAGTATGTCGTCCCGTGGGAGGCGTTCAGATCGCTGGCCGACGACTACAACCTGGAGCTGCAGTACCACAAGACCTTCAAGGATGTCTGGGAGTCCGAGAAGGACGACAGGGAGCTGGGACCGCTGAGCGAGCGCATGGGTGTTCGGGACCGCAACACCGGGGAGCTGTTGGTCTCTGATGAGGAGATGGAGGCGGCGAACTTTTATATCGCATTCTGCTTCTATAAGGTCTAGTTTGGGGCTCTTGTACGTAGGCGTTGGTTATATAGAGTGGCAGCTCTAGCTCTGGGGCCATAACTGCGATCCTTTACCGTTTTGCACCTTAAGGGGTACTTTCCTTGTTCTTTCCGGGTATCCGTTGTAATGATACATATCTTACACTGCACGTTATATAGCCGTCTCCTCGGTCTCAATGATGCTCACTCCAACACCTTCTCCACGGGCAACTCCTCCTTCTCGACGACAGCCTGAGCATCCTTCTCAACAAGGTCCGTAGCATCCCTCTCAACAACAGCCATAGCATCCTTCCTAACAGCAAAGAAGTAATTCCCAATCTTCTCGCTCCCCGAAACCTCCTTCCACCCCAACCCAGGCACGTACACAACCCCCTGCACCCGCGGGCTGCTCCACCCGGCCTTCCTCGCGAAGTGCGCCCTCATCTCGTCCTCGTTGATGTACTTGCTCCAGTCGTGCGTGCCCTTGGGCACCATGCCGATGATATCCTCGGCCACGAGGTTCGTCGTGAACCAGCTCGTCCACGTTCGCGCGATGGTGCTCAGCACCAACCACCCGCCCGGCTTGACGAACCGCCCGCACCGCTCCAGGAACGAGGCTGGGTCGTCGACGTGCTCTATCACCTCGAAGAGCGTGACTATATCGTAGCTCTCCTCCTTTTCTAGCTGTGGTAGGCTCTCGATCGTGGCGTTGAGGTATGTCAGCTTTCCCCCCGCCAAAGCAGGGTCGCGCGCGGCGTGCCGGCGGGCGACGGCGAGGATCTCGATCGAGGGGTCGATGGCCGTTACCGAGTCGGTGGAGGCCAGGCGCGCCGCGGACTCGGCGAAGATGCCGCCGCCGCAGCCGACGTCGAGGTAACGCAGCTTGTGAGAGGGGGAAGGGTCGCGCTGGGAGGAGAGGCAGCCGCGGATAAAGTCGTGGCGGTGCGGGTTCATGAGGTGCAGCACGCGCGAGGAGCCGTGGGGGTCCCACCATGTCGAGGCTAGGGCGTTGAAGTGGGAGATTTCGGAGGCGTTGACGGAGGGGGAGGAGGAGGAGGAGGAATGGTGGTGGTGTGGTGGTGGTTGAGGAGAGGAGGCATTGGGGGCTGTTGTTGTGCTTTGGTAGCGGCGTGCTGAGGTGGAGACTGCTGCCGGGAATGTCGTGTAGGTGCTTGGCCGTAGGCAGCGGGCGATTGACGCGGTGTTGCGTGGTATTAGTGGCTTCATTTTGTGTGTTGTTGTCTTGATGTTTGCTAAATGTGTCGATGACGACGAAGCTTCAATGGCAGAATTAAGTTTCAACTGTCCGTCATTTTCGGCAGCGGAGCCGAACCAACCAGTCGGGATAAGTGGGGCTGGCCCGTTCTGTGCATCCGGGCATCTACAGGAGAGCCCCGGCCGAGCGAGCACTGGTGGCGTCCATGGGTGATGAGTATGCGTATAATAAAGAGATACATGAGGTAAAGACAATCGTCTGCACCTGGCTGGTCCTAACTCTACTACATTGCCTTATCTGATATAATTTTCAGGGGAAGCAGAGTGCATACACCGACTCTTATTCCTTCAAAAGGTTCAGTATTGGACAGAACTAACCTGGTCCATCGCATTCATCTTAAGCAGTAGTCTGGAAAAACGATCGACTGTGGCTGTTATTTCTGTCGGTCTGTCGAGGGCATTGCTCTCGCACTGGACAGGTTATGAGTTGATATATAGGTATCCTTGTGCTTGAGATGCCATCAACTGTATACCTACAAATATAGTGACTTTGGGCTCCCTATAGACAATGCGGTCGAGGTAGGGCGAGACGACGACCCCCCGGCTCGCGGACACGGTCTCGGCAGGTCGTCGCGAACCCACGTGAGTCTCAGCGCGCCGATATGCGGGGGAAGGAAGCCGACCCCCGCCATGCCGATTCTCAAAAAATCACGGGCGGCAGTTTGTCAGCGTCTGTCATCCAATGATGCACAAGACTCCACGGCATGTTCGGGATGGTACTATGCCTCTGTATCTCTAACGGGACTGCATGCCGAGATGCAGACGCTGACAGTAAGGGGGGACCGCGGATTGTCAAGCACTCTTAAGCAGGCCATTGCAGGATCGAAGGGGATCACCATGTGATGCCCAGATCGGAATGTCAGCTGAAGGCCTTAAAAGTCGAAAAAGAGTCCGCTTTTCAGGGTCCAATTGGCAAGTGCAAGTCTCCGAAAGTCTAGAATCCAAGAGTAAGCCGCGGTTGCTCTCATGTAAGTGACTCCGCTTTGCGCCGGCGCATTCTTCCAGTTCTCCTCTCTTTCCAATCGGGCCCGTGGATACCACTTGTGACAATTGCTCAGTCGCTCCTTCCTCGAACCATATCCTCGTGATTTGACGCCATTCGCAGACTTCATCCTTTTCCAGTTTTGACTCTGATTGCTCTCGAGATACCCGACCAGTTTCGCCTCATCTCTCCGTCCGAACCCTCCAAACTCGCACCCTGCCCCGCATCTGCTCAATGACGCAGGGCTAAACTTTCGCATCGAACCAGCCGAAACCGCATCCCCACGAAACCGTCGACTCAACCTGTGCGACGGCAACACGACGCCCTTTCTCTCCAGTCAACAATGCCCTCCTCAACAATTGACCGGTCGAAATTCGACTCAATCCCCGACACAGTCGCTGCATTCCGTTCGTCTTCACCCCCTACCTCCCCGTTGCCCCTCAACCGTCCTCCCCTCTAACCTCTCCGCAAACCAACAGGCAATGGCGAATTCGTAGTCGTCCTCGACGACCCAGGCCGCGAAAACGAAGCCGACCTAATCATAGCCGCCGAGTCCGTCACGACCGAGCAAATGGCCTTCATGATCCGCCACTCCTCGGGGTACATCTGCGCGCCCATCCTGCCGGACCGCACCAAGACCCTCGACCTCCCGCAAATGGTGACGCACAACGCCGACCCCCGCGTGACGGCCTACTGCGTGACCGTCGACGCCTCCGACGCCGCCCTAACAACGGGTATTTCCGCCCACGACCGCGCCCTGACCTGCCGCACCCTAGCCGCCGACGACGCCACGCCCGACTCCTTCCGGAGACCCGGCCACGTCCTGCCGCTGCAGAGTAAGCAAGGGGGCGTGAGGGAGCGGAGGGGCCACACCGAGGCCGCCATCGACCTGTGCCGGATGGCCGGGAAGAGGCCCGCCGCGGCGATATGCGAGCTCGTCGAGGACGGGAGGGAGGTCGCCGGCAGGGCGGTGCTGCTGGACCCGGGCATGATGAGGGGCGAGGCGTGCGTCGAGTTCGCGAGGCGGTGGGGGCTGAAGGTGTGCACTATTGCGGACATGGTTGAGTATTTGGAGAAGACGGAGGGGAAGATTGCTGTTAATGGGTCTTCGTAGGGGGGCCGGGGAAGTGTCGGTGCTTTTTGGAGCGGAGGTGTGTTGTGTTTCCAGTCTTCACGGCGGGGATTGGTGGTTTTGACTACTACGGCTAGATAAAATTCGGCATGTTGTATATACTGCTTCTATGTCCTCCTCATATGGTACGGCGTATTGGTTATTTGACCAAATGGTGCTTTTCTACCGGCTACTTGGGCAAATGCTATCGTGTCTCTACAGTGTCTCTCTGGATTGGGATACGGTTGGTGTTCGTTCGACGCATGCATATCCAGCCGAAAGCGCATGTGATCCGACCACCTTTGCAGAGCTACCAGCTCTCACACTTATTACAGGCAAAAGAGTATGGTGTCCCATCCGTCAACCACGGGGCAGGACGGGGCAAAAAGTTGTATCAACATTGGCGGACTCTCCCGCCGGGAATTGAACCCGGGTCCCGAGCGTATTGTCGAGGGCTCAGAAAGCCCGGAATGACAAGCTCATATACTAACCACTATACTACGGAAGATTGAGTGGGCGTTGAAGCACCCACCGCAGATTGTGGAGTCAGGTGTGTGTTGATGGAGATTCGGGGCGCAAAAGTGTTTTATATATCTCATGTGTGGATAGGATGAAGCAACAATCTTGATGGAGAGAACCCAACGGCAGTGTCAAACATTCATCGAGCCGACGATGGATTTGCTGAGAAGAAGTTGCTAGATAGGAGGTCCATGAGGAAAGGTTCACTGTCTATGCTCCGTGTCCCTTATGACGCGCATGATACTCCAGCTTTGACCAGCGTCACATCCAAGGAATAGCAGGCCACTCTCGTCCAGCCCATGTCGACGACGAATTGTTGACCGTCGACCACAACGGCGGGATTCCCGGAGCGCGGACCCAGAAGCCGGAAGCTCAGACCCAGGATCACGAAGGAGGGTTGGTCTCCCAGCTGGGAGCGTGGTCCTCCAGCCTCCCAATATAGCGGTATCAGTTGGCTCACCATCATGTTTGCGGTAAGGTCGAGCTCATATTTATAGGAACAAGCCTCGTGATTGTATCCGAGTTTCAGATAAACACGGTTCTTCAGGTCATCAAAGATGGAGAGCCGCGAGATGGCGGTGGCTGTGTGCATAGACGGCCGTGGGTTCTTTGCCGTCCAAGCATTGTCAACCAAACAGCCCAGATATTCGATCATGGTGGCTTAAGGCCCATGTTCAGAGAGCCAACAGGAGGTGACGGCTGCCCTGGACAGAGAATTGCTCCGCCATGTATTTGATAGAACAGGTGGCTCTTCACCGTGCGCTCATGTAGGTGCCAGCGAATATGGTTGAGACGAAGGTCCTCTTAGACACTCGTCTATGGGGAGGCATGGAGCAACTATTCTTCGGCGGGCGGCAAGCACCTGCGTCCATGCTTCATCCCCAACGACAGGAGTAACCAAACCCACGGCACGGAAGGGAAGCCGCACACCCGGTGTCCGGGACGCCGTTGGTGGTTTCGGTCCACCGGATTGGGTATGTAAGCCATGTTGGCTCCTCGATAACCAGCTGCCCGTCATCAACCGGCACAGCGCGTAAGGATGCCCTGGTGATCGATGCGAACCAAGTCCATGATGGCGGTGGCGGCAGTGACCGCTTGCAACAAGCAATGCGTTTGAGACTTGAGGCGCCTAGCCTTGCTCGAAGCTCACTAGGTCGAGTTCAAGCGGTGAGGTGAGGGACTGTTGGCTCGAAGGAAAGGGAAATCGAGCAGACCCACCACCATCTCGGATGTGCCGAAATGACGATGAGATTGTGGTGATCTTGGTGTAGGAAGCTAGACGGATGGCAGCATTCAACACTTGTTGTTTGCCCTTGGCTACATGTGATAACGTAACTTGATTGACTATAGCGCCTGAACTTGCGGACGTTAGGAGGTCGCATGATGCATTGAGCTCGAAGTCCGTCAAGCTTGGGGGAACGGGGACGTGGGGTTGCGGCTGAGGAGGTGGTGCTGTTGTTGGCTGTCCGTGCTTTGAAGCTCAATGCATGGCAACGGACCAGCTGCTCACACGAAGCGTCGTGTCTCCTCACTGGTGACGAACTCGGAGCAAACAGATGACGGGGTAGGCGTCGTATAGCGCTGGTCTGATTGATCAAAATGGGTAACGGTGAGGTTGGTAAACCAAGGTCTCAAAGCCGCACTGTTGATGAAGTGGGCGCGCTCATATCGAGGGATCTTCATATCGAACAAGGAGCAAGGATGGCTGCGTCTGGATGCAAGGGTAGGGATCTCCCCTTGAAACACCCGCTGCATGGAAGGCTTCTGGAAGGAAGCTCAGGCCAGGCAGTCCTCAGCTGCTCAGGCGATTCAAACAAACCTCCGTGCATAGCCTGTTGGCACTTGTTATGCAGGTCCGTTCGCCGATCGCTCTCTGATCGGGCGCTTCAAGTGAGATAAGAAATGTGACAGGTAGACATTGCAAAGGAGACTGTCGAGGAAAAAGCAAGTCAACAGAACAAAGAGAGGATATCCTGGAGGATACCTGCAGGCAGCTGGACAGACAGACTGCAGCTCGACAGGATGGAACACGGGTGACTGCACAGTTTCGCGCCATCTTCTCCGTCGTCGGCTTCGTCGTCGATATTCCGGCCAATGTCCGGCAAGCACAGGCGAGCTCATGCATTGATGTGCTCCGAACCCTTGCTCGAAAGCTCGTCTTGCATTGGCTTGGCGCCAGGGGCTGTCCAGGGTGATGGGTGTTGGGCGCGAAGGAAGGCTTCGAGAAGTTCGTTTGTGTTTGGGATGTGGCCTGTGTGTGATGAGGCGCACTTCCAGCTCGGCGTTCCAGCAGGCCTCCGTGCGTCCTTCGACGGCTTCGAGAATGTTTGTGACCTTCTGGAAACCTTCCTGTTGTGGATGGCGCAATCTCAGCTGGCGCACGGCGTCCCGGTTTGACAGGGGCACGGCCAGCAGGCTATTCATGCACTGACCACTGACCACCGCACCAGCCAAACAGGAGGATTGATCGATGAAGCCACGTCCTTCCACGAGATCAATTGTTCGGCGGACTGCAGTCGTTGATGGGAAATGGCTCCTGAATCCACCACTGAACTGCTGAGGTTCTTGTTCACCGTGGTCAGCATGATCATCTCAACCGGTCGCCGCCCAAGCCCGGCCAATTGATCCGTGTCCCCCGATGCTTGCTCGAGGAAGACACGTAATTGCCAGGTGCAGTTGGAACCCCGGCTGCAAGAGTTGGTTGGTGAGATGCAATGGTGGTAATGTTAATTAGGATCCTGCAGACTGCCAGACATTGCTCTATATTCGAACTAGTCGCAGCGCAGGTTCTGCACGTAATTAAACCTGGACAATCTGGTGTCAGTGGAAAGGGGCATGGCTCGATGCGGTCATTGATGACGGGACCGGCAAACAGCAGCCACGGGTGCCGCTCATGGAAGCCGTGGAAGAAATGGAAGCTTTCGAGGACGGTGCGTCGTGTGATCCGAGAGCCCCTTTTTGACCCAGCTGTCTCCAGAAGCGTGCCTGGCCGTCCCCTGTCCTTGGTAAAACACCCGAAGAAGACGAGTTTAAGGCTGAGCCCAGTGGATACGTTTCCAAGCTGGGGCCGCCAGAGAAGAAAGCCATCCATCATCGTTGGTTTTAATCGTTCAATCCTTGCGCCGTTTCAATTTTGACATCATCAGCGACGCGGCCCAAGCGTTTGATGACTTCCAGGTTCGGAAGCTGCCATCAACACCGTAAACAACATCGATCAGAGTGCGCGAACGAAAGATGATCAACAGGAAGCAGATACTATCCGTCCCATTGTTGATAGTACGTGCAGTGCAAACACAGGCGCCACATGAAGAAGTGGAGGAAACTCGTGCAGCGTGTACCAACGAGGTAGCAGTGAGGATGTATCCGAATGTCGACATGCATTGGCTGGTCATGTTCCTGCCCGTTTGGACGCAGCTCCCCATCCAGGCCGCCGGACAGGTCGACCGCCCCAGACTGATGCTATGTCTGTTTGGCACGGCGACTTGATTCCGAGCGAGATTTAGCCATAATGACTGAGAAGACAGGCCCCAACTCGCCGTGTAGTCTGTCCACAGGCTATGTTGCTGGTAGAGAATGGACAGGAGGAAAGGAGGAAAGGAGGAAAGGAGACGAGACAACAAGATGATACTCAAGCTAGTAGATGCCGTAAAACAGCCACTCCTGCTGACATGTATGAGAAATCGTAAGCTTGAATCTCCAAGAGGATTGGCCATCTCACCGGCATGCAAGACGCGACTGGGGATCGCTGGACTCCCACAACAGTATTTTGTCCTTTCTGACGTGCGCAATACTGTGTTCTCTGACAGCCGTAAACTATTGTTGACGTCTCTGTCGGAGAATGTTGGCTGTTGGAAGAAGCAAATCTGCTCCCCGCAAACCCTTGAAATAAATGCTCAAGACGGGGAGAAGCTCTGGTAAAGTGAAAGTGAAGTGGATCCTGTGGCTGCTGCTCCCAGCCGGGAGTGAGGTAAGGTACCGCACAGGTACCTTCGGCCCCGGACCCAAGAGTGATGTGGGGCAAATTATCCCCAGTCACCCCTTCCCAAACAGTTCGTTTCAACACCTCTTGCAGCTGAGCCCACAAGTACCCTTTCCCGCATGTGACCAGGGTGGAGGTACTTCAGCTAAAAGTATTCTGGGTCCCAGCTGGCAAATCAACACTAAACCTTTTTCACCTTCCGCCATTATTTTCGAAGGGCTCCCCTTACCTACATTAACCTCCCCGTCAAGGCGTTCGGTTCGGCGAACGACGAAACCCAGCAATATCATTCCTCTTCCCTCATCCCGACAAATCTGCGTTCTCGCGCGACCACAACCCGACTTCGACCCTGCGCAGCACGATCGCTCACATCAACGAGCCGACGCGACAACTATCCAACCCCAGGTACGTTCGATTTCCCACGGCCCGTCGCGGCATCCGCATCACCGACTCGAGAAACAAGGGACGTGCTTTCGTTGTTCAATATCGTCACACCGAGATGCGAGATGTCTGGTCCACCGAAGAAAGGAAGCTCTGATGATTCTTGAATCTGTCGGCATGACCCGCTGCTTGGAGAAGACATTCGTCCTTGCCCACAAGTCCAGAAGCTCGGTGCTCGTGTCGACGTGTCTTGCTCCTCCGACTGCACGCATTCAATCATCTTCTATCACATCAGCGCCGAGAATTATTGGTTGCATTTCGTCCGTCGTTATCGTCCGCAAATTATCTAGATGCATGACCTGGCCCCTTCCCGCTGTCGGCTCCTCGGTCACAACATACCCTCCTTTGAGGGCGCCTTTGCACAGTACAAGCAAGCTAACTCGTCGCCGATAGCAGGAAAACACCGAAACAAACCCACCAATACAGACCACGTACCAACAGCCCAGAGCTTCTGTGCCCTGTCGACCGAAAGGCAGTAAGGGAACCTGGTAATCCGGCGGCGCGATCGATACCCGGAGAAGGAAGCGTCGCGGACTTCTCTTGTCACGGAGCTCAACGAACAATCGTCGGACGCACCTCTGCATCTCGTGTTGTTGGGAATCAGCACACCGTTTTGCGCTTTGGGAACAGACTGCGACACGTTCGCGTACCTTAGTGCTGCGCTCCGGTGAATCGTGGCTCGTTGACGAGTGTTTGTTGCTTCACGAGCCAAACGCGGCAATACTCGCGCCGTTCACCACGGAGAATCCAGGGCTATTGGCGCTGTTTGGAAGTTCGCTCTCTTGAGGTTTCGTGGGCACAGATCGCAAGTCGTCACGTCGTCGCGTCTATTTTAACGCGGGTCCTCTTCACCTGAACCGTGCACGAACCTCACCACTTCACCTTGAGGCGACCGGCTATATCGACACTCGGTCACTCCATTCCGAAGTCACACCCTTCAAGCATTTCAACGCATATGCAGCGTTGTGAACTTATCCTAGATCTCCGATTCTTTTCCAGTAAGTCTCTACTATCCATTTCCGTCCACTCCTTCCCGCCACCCCTCGTTCCGCTGCTAGGTCGAGGAGCAGTTATCGTCCACCTCATGAGTGACGGTGTCCGGGAGTGTTCTGGCACGCACGGTCATGTAGTGGAGACCTTCAGTATCTGCGTGGGACGAGAAGCATATTTAACTACCGTATATTGTAGAGCATTTGCTAACTTTGACCCACAGCATCGACATTGTTGTCCGTCGAGACACAATGTCCCAGTCGCCGTCTTCCGGTGAGGTCATGGGCATCGACAACATGCTGAATAACAAAGGCGGCGCCCAAGTTGCCCAAGGAGGGGGCCACGAGCATGCAGCTCAGCAGATGCAGCAACTAGCCCAGAGCAACCCCTTGGACAGGGTGCCATCACCCCACGGCTCCGAGCACTCACGGTATTCCGGACACATGAATGCTTCATATCCGTCTCCCACGGTCATGAATGTCCCGATGGTTTCTATCCAGAGCAACAACGGCAACAACATGAACCAACAGCAGATGAACCAGCCACAGATGAACCAGCCACAAATGAACCAGCCACAGATGAACCAGCCACAGATGAACCAGCCGCAGATGAACCAGTCACAGATGAACCAACCTCAGATGAACCAGGCACAGATGGTCCAAGCGCAGGCACAGATGGGACAGGCACAGTTGGGGCAGACGCAAATGGGACAAGCACAGATGGCTCAGGCGCAGATGGGTCAGATGGCTCAGTCACCCATGGGTGTCCCCGGCCAAGCCCAGGCCCTTGCTCACGGGGTCGTCTACCGTCCCACAGACAATCCGACACAGGCCCCCAAAGCCTTCCCCTGCAGTACGTGCGGCAAAGCCTTTGCCAGACGCAGTGATCTCGCCCGCCACGAGAGGATCCACAGCGGCGACCGCCCCCATCACTGTGACTGGCCCGGATGCGGCAAGCACTTCATCCAGCGCTCAGCCCTTACGGTGCATCAGCGAGTGCACACCGGCGAAAAGCCTCATCTATGCGAGCGTTGTGGCAAGGTAGGAAACCCGTTTGATCAAGCTTTGACCATTGCACTCACTAACATCATCACAGCCCTTCAGCGACTCCAGCTCTCTCGCCCGCCATCGCCGTATCCATTCTGGCAAGCGACCATACAAGTGCCCGTATGCGGATTGCCAGAAGACCTTCACGAGGCGAACGACACTCACGAGGCATCAGAACCATCACACGGGAACCCTTGAGGAAGCAGCTAAAGCTACCGCAGAGGCACTGGCTCGAGGCGCAACAGCTGCCGCCGCGGCCCGTAGTCGCACTCGGTCCGACGGCGAGCAGGCTTCGGGACAAGGATCGCCGGTATCGACTCCCTCTCCGGGCCAGCGCAATATGTCGATGTCCCCGGCAGCCGAGATGGCGAACATTAATAGCATGGCCAATCTCGGCAACATGGCCTTTGGCATGCAGAACAGCTCGCTGCCGGTTCACCTCCGCGGAGACGTCAATGTCGGTAGCCCCGCCTCCACCACTTCCACAGGATATACTTCCAACATGCGCCCGACTTCACACCCGACGGGCTATGGACCACCTCAGACACTGGAGCCGAACATCGAGCACCAGCAGGGACCGGGCAGCGTAGGTGGCAGTCCCCATATGAGCAGCTCTGGATGGCAATCCCCCAGCCATGTAGCGTCTCCCACACACAGCACCACAGGCAACGGGTACATGTACCCGGAGCCAGAAGTCTACCCTGGTGGTCAGGCCCTCGGACAGATGTTCTACCAGACCGCCAATACCGGACGGCAGCAAGGCAGTGTTGAACCTGGCCCAGCTCCTTATGATCCTAACAAGGGGGTCAAGAACGAGCTCTGGGCGAGCGCTCAGTAATTTCCGGTCTGTTTCTTTATGGATTAGTCGACAATGAGGACGCCGACATATTGAAACATTTCCAGTCAAAGGCAAACGTCACGACAGCGCTTATCTTCGGTGTGATATCTCGGGAAGAGGTGGTGCGGTCTTCTCGAGTATCTCTACGTCACCGCGTCACATTAATCCCCGAGTCCGCAACCATGTGGAAGGGGGTACCATGAGTCGGAGCAGACCTTTATAGAGTCACTAATCAATCCGACAATGTTTGGGACGCGGCACTTCTTCGCTACTCTTTCCAGCGCTTTTCCTTTGTCCCAGTTTTTCACGAACCTTATTCCCTTTTCCTTTGATTTCTTATTACTCAGGCCTATTAGACGGAAACGGTGTTTGGACTCGCCCCCCTGGCTGCGTTTAAGCCATGGTTGATGTACTTTAGAATGACGGTTATGGATTCCCCTCAGGGTGTGGTGTTCGGAGTGTCCCCCGGGACGACTGATGGTTGCATGGGTCGATCCCAATGGTTCCAGGTTGTCTTCTACCACGGAGGATAAGGGGGCAGGCAACTGGGCTGCTGCCGACAAAAGCATTGATGGCTGGCTGGGCTGGGATAGACTTGTTTTTTGAGCGTATACGGAAATGACGCATGTCTCCTAGCCGTTCTTCATAGGAAAGCCTAAACAGGTCGTTCACGAGCATTTGATGATTTGTCTCGGTCTCAGGGTTGTTGTTACTGATGCTGTTTTCGGATTAGTGATAAAGTGCTGCTCCCAAAGGACTGGAGCGGCTCTACGCTCTGGTTATTTGGTCGTGCCCTCCATCACATGTCCCCCTTGCCCGCCTGACTGGCTCCTTTACGGTGCCCAGCTTCGGTCCCAGCGTGCCCCCTGATGTAGATCTCTGCTTGAGATGCCTGGCTCGACATTCCCAATCAAGCTCTTCCCATCGCCAATATCCGCGCCCTTGACCCTGTCACCACCGCCGCTCTCCCGCTCTTGCTCTGCGGGATGGGCGTGTCATACTCTTGAATCCGCTTTTGATTTGTCTTCCAGTGTTTCGTGCCACTGTGACGAACGTGGGGATGGAGAGAAGTCAAAGAATTTATGATATTCGATGTCCTCCTTCCTTGACCGAGCTGAATACCTTCACGCAATACCTTCACATCTGATCATCACCGCCAGTCGAAAATCTCATGACGATACATAATCATCTTCTTCAACGGGATAGCGGCACGTTATATAATGTTCTCCAAGTTGCTGATGTTTTCGACATCCTGGAGATTCGGTTCCGTAATACGCACGGGTTCGGCCGAAAACACCGTCGTGGAAACTCGATGATTACTATTCACGAAGCTCGGTACGACCCTCCAACACGGCTGCCAAGACGAGGAATCAGAATCAACCTACCCAAACGTATTCGACAATTCGACCAGAAACAGCTGTTTGGAGCGGGTATTCTATCTAGCTCGGCTTTTCGACCTGGCGTGAAAAGTCCGAGATGAATGGATCATCAATTGGGGGAAAGAAATATATTTCATACCTTCTTGATCAAGACTTCCGGCAAAGTTCGGTTTGAACTTCTAGGTCTACTACTTTTTCTCTTGGCCCATTCTTATTATTCCACGTTGGTACTTATAAGCACATCGAATCGAAAGGCTTAATTTTACGACTTGATACTTGAGACTTAGCTGAGCAAGCAACACTCGCCATTCCGCGCTACGCGGACACCGAGGTTGAGGTCTTAAGAGGATTTGACATCGCCACTTACTGGATTTATAAGACAACTCTCATAACAACCTCCTGACCGACGAACAACGATCTCATTCCCTGGGACCTCATATTGAACTCACACCACTCCGATTCGGGACCTCGCCATTGACTAGATCTCAAATTCCAAACCGTCACTCACATCCAAAGCCGTTGACCGAACTCAATCAAGCAGTGCATGGTCACATCCCCAACCACATCACGTCTTCATCCCAACCCACCCCTCGAAACCTTCCCGGAGGTCAAAATGACAACAACCTTTACAGTCGAGATCTACTCCGACACCCTCTGCCCCTTCTGCTACATCGGGAAAAAATCCCTCGACAGCGCCATCTCCCTCTACCAGTCCCGCCACCCTGACGTTTCCTTCAAGCTCATCTGGCGGCCGTTCCTCATCCACCCCAAGTTTAGGGGCAAGGTGCCCAACAAGAGGGATTACTTCAAGGCCAAGTACGGTGCCGCGCAAGCGGAGGGGTTATTCAAGAGGTTGGAGGAACGGGGCAGGAGACTGGGGATTGACTTTAGCTGGGACGGCGCGAGCGGGAGTAGTTGGGATAGTCATAAGCTTATTCTTGCTGCGGGGGATCGGGATCGTCTCGAGGAGGAGGAGAAGGCTGCGGGGAGGGAGGAGGAAGAGAGGGAAGGTGGATGGGGAGGGAGGCAAAAGGCCATGCTAGACGGCCTGTTCAGGGGCGTCTTCGAGGAAGGGAGGGACGTGAGCGACCACCAATTCCTAGCCGAGGTCGCGGTCAACGCCGGGGTTGTCGAGACAGTGGAGGAGGCGGAAAGGGTGATGGCGGACGAGGAGATGGGGAGAAGGGTGGAGTGGGAGAGCGCGCAGGGCAGGAAGAGGGAGATCGAGGCCGTGCCGAGTTATCTCGTCCAGGGGAGGTATTTCGTCGGCGGCATGCAGGAGCCCGAGGTGTTCGAGGAGGTGTTCGGGCGGGTGGTGAGGGGGAAGGAGAGCGGGAGGGTGGCGGCGAGGGAGGGGGAGGTTTGTCATTGGGCTGAGAAGGCGTAGTGGCATGAGAGGGATGAGATGTGTGGGATGGCGGTGGAGGAGGGCGGTTGTGGTTTCGATAAGGGGGAGTGGTTTCGTTGCATTTGAAATGGTCGGTGGCTGTTTGGTTGTATACCTGGGACATTGTTACTGCCTGATTTGATCGTCTTCTTTTTCTCTGAGTCCGTCGTCTCCTTGGGCTGCTGGACTGGTCGGTGTGAGATGACAAGGGCACTCAGCGTAGACTGCAAGCCCTTGTTTTTTTTGGATAATTTAAATCTATCGTGATATCATCGCTGTTGTTCTATTCACCACAAGGAGGCGCTTTCTCCCGACGTCCATGTCAGACAGTCTGTATCCGTGATGCCGTGCAATCTGTTCCCCCAAAAGCAATGCCGTCTGCCAAACGCCTAGCTCTTCCCTTTCAAATAAACATTAACCGTCCCCGTCCAACCTGGTATGCCGAATAATGATCATCCTCTAACTCCGACCGAAACTCCCAACGCAAAAGCAAAGTTCCTTGCGGCCCTGTAAACCCAGGCAAAGCAAGTAGGTAAGCACCTCCCTCACCTCCGCTGGTACTCCTCAAGCTGCACAAGCTGCCTCATGTGCGCATTCGTCGTCTTCCCGCCCCTCCTCGCATTCCGCTTCTTCTTCTTATCCACCTTGCCCTCCGCCATCTTTTTTACTATGGGGTCCTCGCTAGTAGGCTTCTGCCCGACCTGCATCAGCCTCTTGTGAATATTCTCCAAATCCGGCACGTCCACGCGATGCCAGGCCGTCTTGAACTCCGGGTCCACGGCGTGGAACAGGCTCGGGTCGTCGCTCCAGATCTGCTTCGGCTTCTCGTCCTTCTTGAACCGCAACACCAACAGCTTGTGCTCCTTCTCCAGCTCGTCGATGGCGGACGGGCAGCTCGGCCAGCCGTCCATCAGGTCCTTGACCAGCACCCCCTTCATGTCCGCGCTGAGCTTCTGCATGTACCCCAGCAGCTGCGTCTTGTTCCTCACGCCCGGGATGGTGGGGCGGTGGGCGTACGTCCCGCTGCGCCAGGTCTGGTGCGGTAGGGACTCGTCGGGGATCCACCGGATGTGCGGGTTGCGGCGGACGTGGTCGATGAAGTTTTCCTGCTCGGCCTGGGGCCGGTGGTGCAGGGAGACGTACTCGAGGATCTCCTGGATGGTCTTCGGTTCGTCCTTTTCTTTAAGCCAGTTGATGACGTACGTCATCTGCGCGAGCGCCGAGTGGCCGGTGCCTGTGAGGGCGGGCTGGGAGTAGACTATGTTGGACGGGGTGGCGACATCGCGATCGCGTTTGGAGGGGGTACCGCCGGCGGCCGCAGAGGTGGTGGAGGTGACGGAGGGGGAGGGGGAAGGCGGAGCGAGGGGTTTCTTGGTCGCTGGGCCGCCGAGTTTGGCTGCTGCGCCGGCGAGGGAGCTGGCGAAGGAGTTCTGCTGGCGGTCGAGGTAGGACGACATGGTGGGCTAGCTTAAGCGATGGTCGCTGGCGGCTTGCCTTGTAGTCGGAAGAACGGATGGAGGAGAAGTCGAGCGTTGATGTGGTGGTTTGCTCGACTGCGGTGGAAGAAGAAGGAGGCGTTGACACTCTCTCGACTTCTCGAAGAGGTGACGGAATGGAAGGTGGAAAAGGTTAAAGTTGTGAGACAGTGGAGGCGATAAGGCTGGTTTCGCTAAATGCACGCCTAGAACCGGGCTGAAGTGGCCTGTGCTTTTTGGCGGGGGTAAGCGCTGTAATTTGGCTTGGGGATGCTGCCGCCAAGATCGCCAGATAATTCTTGAACTTGAGAGCCGAGGAAGTCCTGGTTGAAAGAAGGATCGAGAGTACGGCTGGTTGAAAGTTTCTGACCTTTTAAGAGAGGTTGGGTTCTGGTCAGGCGCAGAGATTTGACTAAGTTCACTTCTGTTCAATGGTGAAATGGTGCCTATTCACTGCTCAAAGAACGACAATAAAGACGAGAACAATAGCACTGTCGCACCATTACAAAATCTGTCTATAAGCTAGGCACTCCTAGATTCCCCGAAGTGATTCCCAGACTCCCCGCTCTGGCTGCTGGTCTCGCTAAATCAACCGGCCACAGCCAGCTCCCTCAACTTTCTCCCTCCCGCATTCGCAGCGTTGGCTTCTGTACGCTATACGCCGAAGCACTGCCACCGCCAACACCAATGCAAGCATCTCTAGTTCATTGATGCAGATGCGATGCTACCTCCCATGATTGAATGCTCAGCCGAATCGCCTCAACCCCTTAAAGGCTGACCTGCTGGGCCTGTTGCTGCTGGAGGTATTGGTAGGCTCCGTAGGCAAGGGCGCCTCCGATGAGGACAATAGCGTAGAGACCGATTCCAAGCCCGGCGCTCTCGGCCTGCTTGGGGGCAATGGCACCGGGGAGGGCAGCCTTGGGGGTAGGGTCGCCAGCCTGTATTGCGCGAAAAGTGATTAGCACGTTGATAAACAAGACAACCTCGGCGTTAACCTTCTGACTGTGCCTGGATCGCGAATCCTATAGAAGAACGCGGAACCAGGCAGCCGAAGGCGGGACGTGTGATAAAAAGCTTACCTTGCGCTTCAGTGTGCCGACCTTGAGGGTCTCGAGCGTCTCCCGGGCCTCGTCACTGTGACCGACATCCTCGAAAGCCTCGGTCGCGTCCTGGCCGCCGACGTCTAGGAGGACCTCCTCACCACCGCTGCAGAAAGGGGCAGGAGTGTCAGCAAGGGCTGTCTGTCGCACCAACGACACGGTTGCTTGACAGTCGGGCGAAGACTTACGGATGCTCGTCAATGAACTTGGTGGCATCGTAGACGACGTCGTGGATGACCAGGAAGATGTCCTTCTTGGTGTTTTGCTCGGCAACGTCCTGGTATGTGTACTCGGTCGACATCTTGATAAGTGTTTTTTTTTTTTTGGTTTCGGGAGATATGCCGCCGATGTATTTTTGAGAGGGTTGATTGGACGCGACGTTAGGGACGGGTTACGGCTGGCAGCGAAAGAGCGATCGGGTTCTCGAGGTGGAGATTGAGGAGGATGGGAGGTGTCGAAGGAGAGAATGGAGTTTGTTGTCAAAAGTGTGGTTGACACGGGACAATTGCGAATAAATCGGACGGTTTTACTTTTGGCAGCTTCCGAAGGTTTATCTCCCGGCCACGCTTGCCCGCCCGTCTTGTCGCTCCCCTTTCAATTGCGCTTGCACACACCCCGGAACCCGAGTCAAGGCCAATCAGGTCCCCTGCTATTTGCCGAAATTGGGGTAAGTTTCTTCTCATTGGCTGATAATTGCTGAGAACCCCTTCGTCGAAAATGGAACCCCACTACGCGGACCCCACGCGGACCCAGCCTTCCCACCTGGCGCCATTCGGGATCTCGATACCCATGCTCATTGATTCGCGTACGACTTCCTGTGCTGGACGTTCGCCAGCTGGCCGGTTTGCCTTCTGGCGTCAAAACTGAGAGCCGAGGACAGAGCCGGACCCCGCCTCCGGCTGTCAGGTATTCCTCCGGCGCGGGTTGCCGGCGGGGACTTATCCACTGTCTCCGTCTCGAGTTTTTGGCAAACCAAATCGTCATCACGTCTTCATTTCTCGACCGGAAGTCTGTCTACCCTGCCCCTGGCTCGCTCACTAAACGCCAATTCATTCTCACTTCTTGCCGTGAACCACCGTACCACTCTCTGAATCTCTCCCCCGTCGTGTCAGCACTCTATTCTGCAGAGCGGCCGCGTCCCTCCCTCGCCGCCCCGGTCTGCTATACGCGGACAACTATACACGGCCCAGCCGGGTCTCAGATACGGGCCTACCGCCTCGAGCTCCCGCCGCCAATGTCCTGGCCCAGCCTGTAACTGGCGACCTTGTCCCACTCGATCTTCTGCCGCGTCACGGGCAGCTGCCTCCGGAGCCCCTTGAAGGCGCCCTCGCTGAGGTTGGTGAAGCCCCGGTTGAGCTCCTCCTGGTACCTCTTCTCCGCCGCTCCGATCTCCTTGGCGATGCCGGCGCCTGTGCCCGAGGACACTGTTGCCGTGACGGACTTGTTGGTGAGGAGCCGCACGTTGCCGTCTTCGTAGTAGTGCACGTCGACCTTGACTGAGCCTTCGAGAGCGTTCGAGGATGGGTCGAAGATGTAAAGGGATCGCCACCTTCCGTTCCTGTAAACCACTGTTAGCCTCCTCGCACTGCCCTCCGGGAGGATTGGGTGTGGATCGTACCAGAAGTTGTTGGGGCTGTATTTGTTCGACACAATGACGATGGCAATCTTGGAATCGTCTTCTATCGGGTAGACGCCGTGGGCCGCGTTCGGGAAGTGCTCCTTGACGTATGTTGATAAGCTCTTGAGCGTTGATTTCCTGCAATCCAACATATCAGCTTCGGGTCTTTCTTTGGTAGATGTATCGGAGCCTTACACCAGGTCTGCTTGTGGCCCCTCAAGCACATGGCTCTGGACAGCGCTCGCCTTCTGTGTTGTGTGGTCGAACTCGAAGCTCGACGAGCTCTCGACGTCGTAGTACCGGCCATCTCCCAGCGAGCTGTGGGAGCTGATGATGACTGGTTGGCTGCCGCCTGGAAGCTTCACTGTGACGAACTGCTCCTCGTTGTACTTCTCGAAGGCGGGGCCGAGCTCGTTGACCGCGTTGGGGGTGGATATCGTTAGGGCTTTGATGTCTGTACGTGTGCCCGGTTAGGGGAGAGGTCCGAGGAGCGGTCTGCGGGTGGAATTTGGGGGACTGTACCCTTAATAACGTCTGCGAGCTGCGGAGTGTTAGCTGCGGTGTACAATCGATAGCTTAACAACGAAGCAGCCATTGGCCTTACCTCGCCCGGAGGAGCTCCCTCCACAAAGGAGGACAGTATCGCTTTGCTCATTCTTGGGGGAAAAGGATGATATGAAGGTAAGGGTAGGGACAGTAAAGGTCTCAGGCTGGCCGCAATTCGTCAGGATCTCAATCAAGTGTGGATGTTATGGTTGTTGTCGCCGTTAAGGGTCCGGCGGTAGATCCGGTGAAACGCACCAGGTAGTGCGGGGCAATGATGCCGTGTCAAGCTCGGGCCAACAGCTGTCAGATCTCGACAGCTGCCGGCCGGTCTAGACCTCATCGCTCACTTCCATCCTCTATGACATGAACTCTTTGCTAAAATTTATCTACACTGTGAGCTTGTGTTCCTGATTTCTTTTTGGTCTCCCCGTTTAATGACTTTGATTTGCATTCCAGGTTGTGTTCGGTTTAGCTAGCCAGTGCTGCTTTACAATGGACTTGTTGAGCGACGTGTATATGTCCCGCCCGACACAGCTGTAACAGCACCAATGAAGAGAGCTGTGAGCCTCAGCTACCTTAGGCTGCCTCACAAGGCTCTGTACTTCCTCCGCATCTCCTTTGGGTTCCGATTTCTCTCCTTTCTACAATCTGTCTCATTCTATCCCATCCGTTCTTTCTTTCGACAACCACAGCTAGTTGTGGACGCTTAGGCTTCTGTTCCTAGTTGGCATTAGACTTGAGGCGGCTCGCTATGGCCGATGCAGTATCTGGTATGTATATTCTAGGCTCAGTCTTGCTCAGGCCGTCGATACAATCAGTATTCGTTTGAATCTGACACCGCTTCCAGATGCTATAAATGAGGTGAAATGGCAAGCGGCATGGTGGGCAATGGTACCCCTTGCCCTCGCCGCCATGACGCAGCCCTGCGGCAGGGTACTCGACCGGGACAACAAGAGATACCGCTTCTACGCCCGAGCGTCGCCTGTAGTCTGCATTGCCGACGTCTTCATCTTCCTCGTCATGCTTGTTCTCGGCACTGTTATGGAACCGAAGGACAAATGGCTCGCCAACGCCAAGTACGAAATCCGTCGTCGTTTCCAGGGCGAGCTGGTAGGCGATCCTCAAACTCTTGAGAGCACGTTCCTCGCGCGCTGGGCCATGCTCATAGTTGGCGGTATTCCGTTCCAAACTCTTAAGCTCGTTGCTATGTCTGGTATCCCCTGGACAAAGACATGGGCGTTGATGTACTTCATATCAATCATATTGGGGGAAGTCCTCATCTTCGTCGGCCGGAGGCTGAACCACCCGGCAGATGCTGGGAGCTCAGGATCCCAGCCTCAGGATACGGACCGTCCACTGTGGCGTCAGTCAAAGGCGGCGAACCTCGCACTGGAATGGGCATGCAGTTTCCCCGTTCACATTCAGTACGCTGCCCTTTTGGTGCATTCTAGGACAATCATTCTCCGCCAGGATTGGAACGCCAACGTCATTTCCGCAACCATGTCCTATAGCCTGGCTTTTTGGATCTGGCTCCCTGCCCTAGGCGCTCCGCCCACTGGGCCCGATTGGGTTCAGAGTATCGCGATTCAGTGGGTTGTACTATTATTTACTAACGTCTTGACGACGTTGGTCATTCTGCCGCGTCTACCCGGACAGTACTTGCTTGGATCATTGGCGTGTGCCGGCGTTTTCTTCTGCGTTGATTTGGTACTATTCTCGCTGGCTTCTGCCCTTGTTAGTAGGTTTGAGTTCGACGTGTTGTATGGCCGTCCGGCAGAACGTGGCCCATTCCTATTCTTTTCGTCGTGGGTGCTCGGTTTGGTATGTTACGCCTATGGGTTTGAATCAGAGGGAACTGTGCATCCCAGCTGGACAGGCGTGTTTGGATAGGCACCAGGGGTCAAAGGAGCTACGACCTCGAGGCGAGCATAACAGGGCACGACCGGGAGGTCTGGCCAGACCCGGGAACGAAGTGTTGGCCATGTCGGAAGCCAGGAATGTCTGGCAATGAGATGGTTAGGTGACTTGGGAACCACAGGATATGGGGGTCTGTCAGCAGCGCAGCAGGATGACGAGCTTCTCTTCATCTTCTCGAGACCGGTGTGCAGTGTGCTTCGTCCAGGCTGGGCGTATCACACCGCGAAGCTTTTCGCGACACGGCGGTAGGACGTCCACGGCCGAAGGATATCCGCATTCGGCTCGGTCAGTGTATCGGATGAGGTCGACTTCACTTGGACCGTTCTGCCTTCCGTGGATCGTCTCGTGGAAGATGGTGTACGCATCGGCCTACGCACACACCGGTTCGTAGATGTGCTTACGCGGCCTGGCTGACCAGGTGAATGTTTCGGGCGCCACGGACAGGCCAGAATCTGATAAAGACGACCATATCCAGAAGTACACCGTGGCGCAGCATGTGTACTGCGCTGACGATCTGAAGGAATGCAAAGAGAGTCATGGTTCGAGGTTGTCAATTGGCTTGGCTTGACCCGTTCAAGACTCAGGAGCTTATGGCTTGGCGTATCGGGGTCCGGGGTACCCACGCACTACGGATTTCACGGCCTCCGAGCATGTCCATCGTGCTCCCTTAAACATTACATCTTCCTTAGCGAGCGGTGAACTTTCATCTAGCTTCACTTTGCTTTGCCTCCGACCGGACCCCGACACATCCTCCTCCCGAGAAGAACACGATCTCGACCCGATTCAAGTTGTTTGATGGATATCACGGCCGAGTCGACGGCAGCTGAACGCGAGACACCGCCAGCTGGCAGCCCTCCGGTAACCCCTTTCCCCAGAGCTGTAAGTCTCGACCTCACCCCTTTCTGGATCAGAGTCAACACAAACATGATGGCTAATGCGCGCCGCAGTGCGAAAACTGCCGCGCCCGCAAAGTAAGCACAACCTTGAAGCCACGGCGTCGGTCACGGGCTGACCTTCTCATAAGATTAAATGCAACCGTGAATCGCCTTGCTCTCACTGTCTTCAAGCAAAGATACCATGTGTCCATGCCGAGTTCAGACCCAAGGAGAAGCGGACTAGGGTCCTGATCACTCCGCAGTAGTAAGTTTGTTCATTGGTCCTGGCCATGCCGACCAGTGCCGAGTGTTGATCTCTGAGCTCAACTCACATGCTGGTCCAGTGAAAGGAAGATCGACCAAATCGACCGCAAGCTGGAAACTGTGATCAAAACGCTCGAGGACCTTAAAAAGCAACTCCCTGCGCCCACACTGCAACTTCCCAATGGAGCGAGCCCAGGGAGTAGGATAGTGCCGTCAATAGTATCCACGCCCATCCCGCCGAGCCAAGTCCCCCAGGGACAGACCAGCGGGACTCTCGTGGAAGGCGACTCTTCGTTGACCGCCCACTCAGTGTTCGCGAAGGACCTACTCGGCAAGTTCGTCAGCCATGCGTCGAGTCCACAATTGCGAGAGACGATGGACGCCCTCCATGACATCGTAGATGCCATGAAGAAGCAACCTGCCGCTGGGGAGATGACGTATCCCCACGCCAGGACTCCGGACGGTTCTGGGCAGGGCCATCAGTTGCCTCCTATATCGAAATCGGTGCATGTCCTGAACCATGCGAAATGTGTGTAGACCACTTCAGACTCAGCGTGTAAACCCCATTTGTACCTCATTATTCATGGCTGACTGTATGATGTTCTCAAAGCTCGAAAGTACCCCGGACTTGCACTGGCATACGACTGCCTGCCCATGCTGCAATTCTCCGAGACCTGTCTCAGCGTGTACTTCAGCACGGACTACAGCGAGGCCGACTTCATCATCGTCAATATCGGGCTGCGCTATCTGTTCTGGACTTACTCGCTCGAAGCGCCACCGGAAGAGAGAGAGGAGCTCGAGGAGTTCTCCCGCCTCTGCAGTGCCAATCTTGAAACTGCCCTGTCGAATCTGCCGCTACACGTGCCAGCAACAACAGACATGATCACGGCTTTGATTCTAGGGGTAACACCGACACTCCTCCCTCCCGTTACTCCGCTCAAGATACTGACATGATCCGCAGGCGTACTACACCATGGAGCTCTCAAAGCCGTCTCTATCATGGATCCTCCTGTCCAAGGCCTCCGAGCTATGTCAGACCCTGGGATACCACAGGATAGGCTCCTTCAAGAACGACACCCCGGAAGACAGCCGGTACAAGCAGTTCCTCTTCTGGGTCGTATACCTGCTCGACAAGGGCCTGTCGCTCCGGCTCGGGCGGTCGTCCACGATTCAGGACTACGAGATCACTGTGCCCTACCCGTCGCGGGAAGGTCTGCACTCCGCTACCAAGTCCAGCCAGTGCGTTTCGGCATTCATTCGGCTGTGGATCATGATCTCCCAGGTCCAGGGACAGATCTACGAGCGACTGTACTGCCCCGAGGCAATCACGCAGTCGGAAAGCGTGAGGCTCTCGCGAGCCCAGGCACTGGCCGGGAGGCTGGAGGAGATAGGCCAGGCCCAGGCGCGAGAGATGGTTAGTAACTAACTTGTGGCAGATTTCCTTGCGTCCAAGTAGATGTTTCGCTAACCTGTGAGACAGGAAAAAATGAATGCTATCACCCGTGATAATTTCGGCGATGAACTAACCGACTTCTGTATTGTTTCGGACGAGGTCCTCCGCCTATCCCTCCTCACCCTCGTCTACCGAGCTGTCCCTCACCCCGCCGGTTCACCGACCACCTTCCGAGCCGAGTGCATTGACGCTGCCAGAGCGACCTTGGCAAAACATCAGGAATGCATGGCCGTGATAGAGAAGGGCAGCATCGGTCTGTTCTCTACGTATATGCATTGGTAAGCCCCTTCCTCTTACTACCTTCTCCCTAGTTCCATGAGAAGGCTAACCGTGCTTCCTGCACAGGACAATCCTCTTCGCCCCCTTCGTCTCCTTCATAGTCCTCTTCTGCCAGGTAGTCGAAACCAAAGACCGCGCCGACCTGTCCCGCCTGCAGGCCTTCGTCTCCTCCCTCCACTCGGACGACCTCAACGTCTCCGAAGCCGTCTCCCGCCTCGCCCGCCTGTTCCAGGTGCTCTACACCATCGCCCTGCACCACGTCGAGACTCGAACCGGCACTGGTCAACAAGTTGACCAGCAGCAGTCTCACCAGACTACTACTATCGAAGTCGATGCCTACCTTGCCGCACTGGGGTTTCCGCACCAGGTCGTGGGAGAGGCGCATCATCATAACCTGCAGTCGCAGCAGCAGCAGGATGAGGCTGGGGACGGGTGTTTAGGCGGGGGCGGCGGTGGTGGGATGGGTGATGGGATCGGGATGTATGAGACGCAGAGGGCTGTCAACCCCGTGCTGTGGATGGGGAACGGGGCGCAGCTGGAGGAGTGGCTTTATACTAATGACCAGATGATGGAGTTGCTTGAGGACGGGTCGGGGATTCAGTGATTGTTAAGAACGGCCGGCAAGCCAAATCTCAGTCTGGCTCAAGGAACACACGGGTGCAAAAGATTAGACACACTCGTTAGACAGACCGGGGATATTGTTAATGGACTTGCATAGTTCTTGCGTCCTGTCATTCAAGCTCCGAGACTGTTCAAGCCGCGAAACTGCCATTCCGGCGACAAGGAATTCTACGGCAACGACCCTTTAATTGATACGGTGAGCGCCGAACACACCCTCTTGAGTGGCTGCGTTGAAATCGCCCAGACATGGATTGCCAAGAAGGACTCGCCGTCCTCACCCTGTCCCGGTATCCTCAGTCATGAACGATGACGCCTTATTTTCACAGCTCTGCTCCTGAAGGATACGTCTCCCAACATCATGATCGACAAGAAAGATGGGAGCTGAAAAGTTCAAAGATATTATAAATGATGTAAGCCTACAATCCAACTCGCTAACCTACTCTAGTCTATCTATCAACACACACCCCCCAAAGAAAATGCACGCTCACCCCATTTCAGCCATCCAAGTTCTGCGCCTCACACATCTTCCTATACATCTCGCTCGTCTCAAGCAACTCCTCATGCGTCCCCGCAGCCGCAATCCTGCCCCCGTGGAAGACGCAGATGACATCCGCATGCCGGACGGTACTCAACCGATGCGCGACCGCGATCGTGATCCTCTCCCCCGAATTAGCAGCCTCGTTCAGCGCGTCCTGCACGATCCTCTCGCTCTGCGTGTCGAGCGCGCTAGTCGCCTCGTCCAGCAGCAGCAGCCGCGGGTTCCGGATCAGCGCCCTCGCGATGGCGATCCTCTGCCTCTGGCCCCCGGAAAGCTGCAGGCCGTCCGTGCCGCAGGGCGTGTCCAGCCCCTGCGGGAGGGAGCAGACGAAGTCCCACGCGTTGGCGGAGCGGCAGGCCGCGATGATGGTGGACTCCGGGATGGAGGCCGGGTCCTCGGTGGGCACGCCCATGGAGATGTTCTGCCTTATGCTGCCCGGGTAGAGCTTGGGTTCCTGCTGGACGAGGGCGACCTCGGCGCGGAAGAGGGACGGGTTCATCGTGTCTAGCGCGTGGCCGTCGATGCGCAGGTGACCTTTCACGGGGTCGTAGAAGCGCTCGAGCATGGCGATCATGGTGGACTTGCCGCACCCCGAGGCGCCGACGAAGGCGATGAACTGGCCCTGTTTGATTTGGAGGTCGATGCCGCGCAGGACGTGGGCGTCGGGCCGCATCGGGTAGGAGAACTGCACGTCTTCGAGGTCGAGGGAGCGGAAGCCGTCCGGGCCGATGGCGCGGTTCTCGTCCGTTTCTTTGATGGTGGGTTGGAGCTGTTCGAGCCAGAAGAGGTAGTTCGCCGCGTTGGTGGCTTTGGTCATGCTGCTCGAGAACTGGAAGAGAATGGAGGCCTGCTGGCCGGAGAAGAATACTGCCAGGAAGGCGATGAAGAAGTTGACCATGCTCAACTGTCCGAAGGAGACAAGGCGGCAGCCATACCAGAAACCTAGCGCCTGGAACGAGTACTCGACACTTTGTGTGAAGGCGAAAGGGAACATGATCATGAGAATCGGCTTGGTAGAGTCCGCAATGGCGTGCTCCAGCTCGGTGGTGTACCGCTCCAAGACCGAGTTCTCGATGGCCAGGGATGAAACCGTGCGAATGGCGTTGATGGCCTCCGATGCGATCGAGGCACTCATGGAGAACCGGTTGGATATCTTCTGATCCATTGCGGCGTCCATCCTGATGCGGGCGTAGCCGGAGAGCAGCATGGGGGGAAGGCCAGCGAAGACGATGACGACTCCGAGCCTCCAGCCGTAAGCCAGGGCTAATACGCTGCATGACAGGACCCCAATGGTTGCGACGAGCATCAGGGCGATGGTGAAGCCCATTAGCTCGAAGACGGCTTGAGGGTAGGAGTCTGCTCGGCTGGCTAGGGCGCCGGTGGTGTTCTCTGGACGGTCGAAGAATTGCAGGTCTTGTCGGAGCATGTCGCTGATGGCTTGCGTTCGGTATTTGTGGCTGATGGTCTGCATTATTGTCAGTGCTACTGTGGCTCGGCGCGGTAGGTAAGGAAGTCATACTTGAGCGACAAGATTGGATGTCCATCCAGCAGTGAAGTAGACAACTGCGCAACCGAGAGCGATGACGAAGAACATCAGGGCATAGAAGTTTCCTCTGTCTTGCATCGCCGAGCCCTTGAGCTGGAAGACTTCAATGAACTTGGACATCAAAATTGCTTGACCGGGAAACACAGCAGCTGTGATAGTGTTAGCGTATGCTGTTCATGCACAAGATTTCGAACAGAGAGGCTCCTACCTGCGCCCAAACAAGCTGTCACGAGAATCAGATATGTCCATCTGAGTTCAGGAGTCGACTTAACGATCCTCCAAATCGTGTGCATGAGCCCAATTCGCTTCCAGTTGTCATAGTCATCCCGACCCAGGTTCGAGTCCAGACGTCCATGCGTTGTCGTTGAGTACCGTGTCATCGACCTGGCCAGCTCGAGAGGCCTCTTCTCTTCCTGTTCGTCGCTCGTATCTTGATCCGAGGAGTCACCGGCCGTGGCGGCTTCCCTAGCCGCCACCGACAGATCTTGGGCCTTTACAAGGCGAGCATAAGTGCCATTCGCTTCCAAGAGCGAGTGGTGTGTCCCTTGCTCGACGATGCGACCAGTCTCCATCACCACGATATTGTCGGCATTCCGGATCGTGGCGAGCTTGTGGGCGATGGTGATTGTGGTGCGTCCCTTGGAAACATTGTCAAGAGCCTGCTGCACAACTTCCTCGGCGTGAGGGTCAAGGGCGCTAGTCGCCTCATCGAGCAGAAGGATCCGAGGCTGAGAGACGACGCTTCGAGCAATGGCGACGCGTTGCTTTTGGCCACCGGATAACAAGCCGCCTCGCTCCCCTATCACGGTGTCGTAGCCATCAGGTAGGTCGCTGATGAAGTCATGGGCAAAGGCGATTTTGGCGGCCTCCTGCACTCGGACCAACTTTTCCGGATTGGACTCGTCCTGCCACGGCGTACCTGCGAGGCCGCTTGCGATATTGTCGAAGACCGTACCAGAGAATAAGATGGGTTCTTGCTGGACAAGGCGGACCTGCTTCCTGAGTGATTGGAGATTCAGCTGGTCGATGGGCCGGCCGTCAAGTTTCACAGTGCCGGACTGCGGGTTGTACCATCGCTCGATAAGACCTATGATGGTACTCTTGCCAGATCCGCTTGCTCCAACGAGGGCCGTCACCTTGCCAGCGGGAATATTAAGAGAGAAGTCATCGAGTACCGTAACGCCAGGACGCATGGGATAGCTGAAAGTGACGTTTTCAAGGGTAATATTGCCCTCCACCGCTGTGATCTGCTCTCCTGACGGGCCGAAGGGGTCGATTTCCGACTTCCGGTCCATGAGTTTGTACAGCTCGCCAGCGGCGGAAGCGGCACGACTGAAGTCGATTATATACGGAGCAACAGAAGTCACGCTGGTAGCCGCAATAATCACCGACATGATGACACTATAGCTGATCAGCAACAGCATAGATGGGAGGTGAAGGATGGAATGACTCACACGAAGACATCTCCAGGGGCGTCGACTTCGCCCCTAGCTAGCATGCCGATGGCCTGCCAGAAACACAAGCCTATGCCGGCCAAGATGATGAAGTAGTCGCCGGAGAACAGCAACCCGAAGAGAAGGCTCTTCTTGTTGCCGAGCTTGCGTGACTGCTCCATGTATACGTTGAAATCCTTCACCAGCCTAGTCCGAAGTCCAAACGCATGAACCGTTCGGGCGCTCGAGAGGACGCTCTCAGCAAAGGCACCGGCTTGTGCATGGACCTTGAGAACTTCGGTCTCTATCCCGGCTTCGGCGCTGGCGGTCCACCCCATGACCAGGAGCGTGGCCGGGGCGATGCAGGAGCAGATCAGAGTTAGCTTCCACTGCGTCACAAAGGCAAGGACGAAGGCGGATACGAAGGCCGAGAAGCCCTGGGATACCATGCCGAGCTTCTCTGAGATGCCGGCTTGGATGAGCTTGCCGTTCGAGGTTGCCTGCATGGCAATGGAACCGCCCGTGCCGGAGTCAAAAAAGCCGACTTCCTGGCTGAGGCCGGCCTTGAGATACAGGCGGCGGATGTTGCGGGTGATCCGATATGCGGCGAGGGTGTAAAGGGCACCGTATAGATAACAGGCGATAAATCGGCCCAGGCCGATGATGAAGAAGTACAGACTGACGGACGGTTAGCATTCACATGCCCAGTGTCATGTCATGGGCTGAGACAACATACGCAAGACGGCCAGCATCGCTGCGGAATTCTGAAGGACTCGATTTTCCGGATGCATAGTCGTTGATGACGGTGATGAACTTGCCGAACACCAGGTTAACTAATGCCATGCCAACGCCGGAGGCCAGGGCGCAGATTGTCGCCACGATTTGCATGGAATATTCTGTCCAGGTGCCATATCGGAAGATTCTCTGTGTGAACAAGTCTTAGTACCATAGTCCTGACTTTGATGTTGATGATCCTTGGGGTATGGATGTCCGCATACGGTGTAGTTGTCGCTTGCGCCAGCATTTTTCTCGCCTTCCTTCCCGGTTTCTCCATTTTCTGGGATCTCTTTCTCTGACCCCATCGCGGGTGTGTCTGCTTCGCGCGTTGTCAGGAGCTTGACGGTTTGCCGAGTCTTATAACACGCGGTAATGGCTTAAGACAGCCTCATAACGAAAGACGGGCGACGGCGACACTAATAAGTACGCCATGAACCAAGGTTAGACTGAGACTTGTCTCTCCCGACAAAACTAACTGCCGGAGCGCGCAACATACGGGCACCGCAAGGATGGAAACTGGGAAAGTGGTTCTTTTTTACATAGTCGAACTTGGCAACTCGGGTGGCGACTCATCGCCGAGCCTCCATTGCGGAGGGCGCTTTGTGCGGACGCCATATGCGGGCACAGAGCCGCGTTAGGCTGTAGTTGCCGACAAACGCGACTAGATTCTCGGCAGCCGACGTGGAGTCAATCGTGGAGGGCGGCATGCTGGAATGCGGAATTTGCGGACGCCGTACCTGGCCCCCAAACAGAGTTGAGCTTAAGGTTAAGGTACGTTTAGCGTTCCCGGAGACTTCCCAGCCACTGAATTAATGTTCCAATCACAGTGCGTTTTGCTCTTGCTCAGTACATACCACGTAAAGTGACTGTGGTCCTGGCTTGGCATTGTATCCGCTGTGGTCGGCATGGCCCAATTCGTCTCTCCGTCAACTATTTCTCACAACATTGGCTACATCATCTCCCTTTTCTCCACCGCAGGTCCCTAAGCGGGCATGGAGTCACCCGTAAGCAGAGCCAGGAACCCGAAAGCGAGAACCGCTTGCGACAGATGTTACCGGCTCAAAGAACGATGCGAGCGCGCAACATCCTCCGCCGAGTGTGCGCGGTGCCAACGGCTGGGCTTGGCCTGCTCAACTGTCCGACCGGTGCGGCTCCCGGGACGAAGGGTACTGCGCCATGATGCGAACGTTGTCTCCAACGGGGCGTCGGGTAGACACAGAAAGCCGGAGCAAACCCAAGCCGGCATCGGCGAATACCTGAACGCCGTTCCGGACCTGGAACCCGATGAGAGGGAGTTATTAGTGTTCCTCCTCAGCCAGCCGGAAAGCCTAGATGACTACGTCGTGTGCTCGAGCTTCCGAGTTGATCAGCAGAACTCGCTCGCTACCCAGCTACCGGATGCTTCTCCCTTTCTCAAGGATGCCTACCTCGCATGTGCTGTGGCGGTTAAGCAACTTCGACCCGGCGCCCGCCTGGATGTAGACACCAGTGTCTGCGTCGTTTACATATCAAAAGCCATCAGCGCGTTGCGTTCGCTACCTATTCTCTGTCCGCAAGATACCGTCTTGTGCCACGCCCTAGGCGGCGTACTGGCTTTCTCGATATACTCGGCAATCGGCGTGGGAGTACCAGACGTCTGCCGCTTCTGTCTCGGCACAACCGAGTCGTTCACGGGAATGACAGCGTCGGACTCTGGTCGAGACCCGTGGCAGAGCTTCCTCGTCCTACTGGACACCATGAACAGCCTAGTCTACAGGCGGAAACCGACCCGAAGGATTCAGGTGCCGGACCTGGTTGTTGACTGTCGCCTAGGTCTTTGTTTGCCACTATTGGCATACTACCACGACCTCTGCGTGATCAGCAACTCACTCCAAGATACAACTGACCTGAGGATCATAGCCCGCTTCCAGAAACAACTTGATGGCATTCACGCTGCCGTTGCGTCATGGCAACCATCCCACGCAGACAAACTCATAGACAAGTTCGACTCAACCGAAATTGTTAACCTCCTCGCCCAAGCCAAGGTGTATCGGCTAGGAGCTCTGCTGGTGGCTCATCGTTTGCAACACCCTTTTGGAAGCGACGACGTCCAAGCCGAGATCTGGTCCAGGGAAGTCATGATGGAGCTCGAACTAGCCAGGCGTGTCACGAAGCGTCCGCTGCAGTTCGTGACGCTGCCGTTTATGGTTGCCGCCGTCGAGGTTCGAGATCAGAGCGTCCGCCTCGAGACGCTGCAACGCGTGGATGACTATGTCGCTTCTTACGCTCCGACCTTGCGCACGGCGACGAAGATGTTCTTGACGAGAGTCTGGCAGGAGAGAGATACAAGTCTTACTTGTCGGTGGTTTGATTCGATACACAAGCCGTGTCCTGTTGTGGACTCTATTGATGCTACTTGCTTTTAGTCTAGTAGCTTGTCCATGACAAAAGGGTTTGGAACTACATCGCTACTCTGGCTTATCTCTGTTTGTTTATGATAGAGTCCAGGATGCCCGCCACCTTGATCAAGACCTCATCCCTGTGCCTATATCCAACAACCTGCACGGCAACCGGTGCGTCCTCGTACTCCTCCGGGCCGGTATCTATGGAAGCACATGTCAGCTCGAGTTTTAATCATTCGTTACATAGTCACCCACAAAGACTATAAAGCCTTTCGTCATCCGGACCAAACTTGGCGTTGCTCAGGTCATCAGCGACGTCAATATCCCGCACCTGGTCCACCGGGATCACAACAGCCGGATAGTCAAGGTAGTTCCACAGCCCGGTATACGTCGCCTTGTTCCAGCGATCCAGCGGGAGTGCCGTATGCGCTGCCGGAGGCATCAGAATCGCATCCAAGTCGTTGTCGTGGAAGACTTTGTGGTATGTCTTTGCTGCCTCGGCTCGGCGGACGTTTAAGTCGAAGAAGCCCTGCAGTGTCGTTCCTGGTGCAGAAAGGAGGCCGAGGGCTTTGAGGGAGGGGATAACGGGTTCGGCTGTTCGTGCGAATTGTTCGAGGTAGTGCTTGGTCCTGTCAGTTAGAGCTTTAGTGAGGGGATGGGACAAGGTAGGCTCACGTCGCCTCCTGACAGTGACATATAACTGACAAAGTCTTGGGAGATCTGTTTGACGTCCGGCAGGTCGATATGGATAAGCTCAACGATGGTATCGCCACGGAGGAGATCGACGGCCTGCTTCAACCCACGCCTAACAGGTGACGTTGGGGTATACACCCCGTCGTCCAGAACAACACCGATCCGAAGCTTCTGTTTGAGCTCGAGGCCTACCCAGGGAATCGAAACCGAAGTACTGTCATACTTCCAAGTCTCCCCCTGAAGCACCGCCTTCAAAAACATCTCGCAATCCCGGGCCGATGTCGCCATCGGCCCAGCCGTCGAACGGATGCTATCCGTCCCAGGCGGATTCATATCTCTCACGCCACTATGAGGGACAAGTCCCACACTAGGTCTAAACCCATAGATCCCGTTGCAGAGGGCAGGGACACGGATACTGCCCCCAATATCCGTCCCGACTCCGAGGATGCTACCTCGCAGAGCCAGGAGGGCACCCTCACCTCCTGTACTCCCCCCTGCAGTAAGCAACTTGTTGCGGGGGTTCAGCGTCCTTCCAAAGAGGTTGTTGTCGCTGTCCCCCGTCATGATGGATTGGGGGAGATTGGTCTTGCAGTAGAGGACTGCACCCAGGTCGAGCAGCATAGCTGCCAGGGCGCTGTGCTCCTCCGCTGACTCGTTGACGTAGCAGGCTAGGCCGGTGGATGTATCCTGACCACAGACTTGGAAGCTGTCTTTGAGGGATATTGGCAGTCCGAAGAGTGGTGGGAGAGGCTTGACACCGGACTTTGGGTCGTATTCCCGGTCGAGTTGCTTGGCTCGCTCGATGGCTTCGTCGAAGAAGATCTCTGTGAGACAGTTTGTCTACCACGAGCTGAGGTTAGCGATGGAAGCCATCTGAAGGGGTTTCGGAAGACTCGCCAATTGGTGAGCAATGGCTGCCCTCTTGCAAAAGGCTACCGTCACTTGCTCGGCCGAGAAGACGCCGGCTTTCAGTTGCTCGAGGAGTGCAGTCGCGTCGTAGTCGGAAGTGATCCTGAGTTCGATGTCGCTCAACAGCCCGCAGGTGAGCGGTATGTCCATAACGTTTGTGACATTCTGATATGTGTCCGTTGGAATCCGCCAGTCCTTGGGGATCTTGTCCAACTGCTGAGCTTTCTTCTCCGATGCGATGTCCTGGTAGTTCTTCATCTCTGATAGCAGTGCTCTGTTGCACGACTTGCCAAGAGAGAAAATACAAAGCTCCTGGATCTGGAATGGCTCACGAGATGTAAAGTGGTACTCGGAAAATGTCCTTGCAAATCAAGACGCCTCAGCCTATTTATCATTTAGGAGAAGCAAGCCAGGACTACGATACAATCTACAGGCAAGATAGTGAGCCATAGAGATTGTCCGGCGTGCTAGAGCTCCACCTCCGGTTCCGGTTCCGGCTTCAGCGAACTTCCGGTCATCGTCCCGGCCAACCCTCCGGCCAACCTTCCGGCCCGCCCTCCTAGCTCCGGCGAGTGCCAACGGTGCTAGGCCGGACAAAGTCTAAAGAAGGGAGCATGCATACTGACTCTTGAAATCTGCCTTGAGAATGAGAGTAAGTCAGTGACAGTGTACCCGAGCAGACCTTGAACTATCAAGCGTTCTATACTACGGCGCAGAGCTCGATATTCACTGTGGTCGCCGTCGAGGAACAAAGAGGATCATCACGGACCGATCCGGAGCTCCCACTGAGGCGGGCACAGGTGCAATTCGATTGGCCACGCCCGTTTTAGCGATCAGCGTAGCACTAGATTTAGCGCCCACGCCTCCCGCCGGCTAAAACCAACAGGGGCTGCAGGGCATGTTGGGGGCTGTTGGTTTCCCCTAAAACACAGCTGAAGGCTTGCATTCCCACTGCCCCACCCCTTGCTTGCTTCCAAGCAGGTTGCCGCCAATCCAACAGCTGAATACGAGAGAGATGTGGCCAGTGGGCGGGGAGAAGGGGAAGGGACTATTGACAATTGTATGCCGTGTTGCCGGTTGTTCTCTCAACCTGCATCTCTGGGGCCCTACATGCTCTCATTTCAGCTGCTGCTGCTGCTGCTACATGCATCTCGAGATCTCGTGAGATTTATACCTCCGATGATGGATAGGTATCACTGGGGCCATCGGATACGATGATCATTGCTCGCAGACGATCTCGCGCTCGGCTGCTGCTGGTCACGGCTTCTGTCATTGTCCTTCTCTTCTACCTGCACTGCAGGCAAATACCTACTCTTGATATCACACAAACCTCAAAGCCAATCTTACACTTTCGGAAATCTAGCTTCGACTGGACAGCAGTCAAGCAACACCATCCAGTCCAAACCATCGTCTCACTGCCGACTGGCAAATCAAAGAAATACCCAAGGATACAGCACCACTTCACAAGTAAGCAGAAAACAGACCCGACAAGCCAAGCCCGCGCTGTCATCGTGCGCAACGCCTTCACACGCTGCTGGGAAAATTACAAGGCCCACGCCTGGCTGCACGATGAACTCACCCCCATCACGGGCAAAGCCAAGGACCCGTTTGGAGGATGGGCCGCCACGCTGGTAGACAGCCTCGACACGCTATGGATCATGGGGCTGAAGACGGAATTTTACCTCGCTGCCGAGGCGGCCGTGCAGATAGACTTCAACAAGACGACCGAGTCCGGGGTTAATGTATTCGAGACGACCATACGGCATCTGGGCGGGTTACTCGGCGCCTACGACCTGAGCGGCGAGCCAGCCTTGTTGCTCAAGGCTCGGGAGCTGGGGGATATGCTCTACATGGCCTTCGACACGCCGAACAGGATGCCGGGGTTCTGGCTCACGTTTGAAGATGTACTCACCGGGAAGCAGCTGGCCGGGACGCACGACCCTAGCGCATCGCCTGCTTCTTTGTCGATGGAGTTCACGCGGCTGGCGCAGCTCACTGGAGACAACAAGTATTACGACGCCATCGACAGGATCCGCGCCTTTCTGGAGAGGACGCAGGAGGAGTCGCACTTGCCCGGGATGTGGCCTACCATGATCAACTTCCGCGACGAGAAGGTGACCGATACTTCATTCAGTCTCGGTGCGCTGGCGGACTCGTTGTACGAGTATCTCCCCAAGATGTCCATCCTGCTGGGAGGGCTGGAACCGTCCTACGAGGCCATGTACAGGAGGGCCATGGACACGGTGGTGGAGAACATCCTCTTCCGACCCATGCTGCCGGACAACAGCAACAACAAAGTCATCCTGTTCCCGGGCACGGCATTCGTCCGCAACGAGGGCGTCGTCCTCCACCCGGAGGGGCAACACCTCTCCTGCTTCGTAGGCGGCATGTTCGCCGTCGGCGGGCGGACCTTCGGCATCAACTCGCACGTCGAGATAGGCGAGCGCATCACACGCGGATGCGCGTGGGCGTACGAGGCCTTTCCCACGGGCCTCATGCCCGAGATTTTCGGGTTGGTCGACTGCAAGCAGCCCTCCCTCGACGGATGCACCTGGGACGAGGACAGGTGGCGGGAGGAAGGGGACCCTTCGCTCGCGAAGGGGTTTCGCAACGCCAGGGACCCGAGATATCTCCTCCGCCCGGAGGCGATCGAGAGCATATTCGTGCTGTACCGGGTTACCGGCGACGAAGGCCTGCGCGAGACGGCGTGGACGATGTTCCAGCGCATCATGATGGCTACCGAGACGCCGCTGGGGAATGCGGCTGTGGTGAATGTGACTGTCACGGGGGAGACGGAGAAGGAGGACTCGATGGAGAGCTTTTGGATGGCGGAGACGCTGAAGTACTTCTACTTGATCTTGTCGCCGCCTGATGTCATTAGCTTGGATGAGTTTGTGCTGAATACCGAGGCGCATCCGTTTCGGCGGCCGAAGTAATCTAGAACTCAATCGCAGTGGTCATATGTGCCGGCTAGATAATGTTAGAAACGACAATACTATGTGAAGACGTGTAAAGCATATGCTGTTTCCCAGGTGAGGGACGTTGAGAATAGGTATGGAAGAGGAGGGAAGTTTGACGTCTCGGGAGTTGTGAAGATCATAGCGAACCCTAACCCTGCTTTCAGCATAAATTCAGCAGCCAATGGGCGAAGGATCCCGTCGTGCATAAGCGGCATGCTCCACTCCACCGCTAACCCATGACATGCACGTCAGCGTTGGAATCTATCCGTTTGGAATCAGCCTCATCAACCCAATCAAACACCATTACACCAGCCAAAGTACCGCTACAGTCAGCACATCACCCCAAAGGAGACAACCATCAATAACTACGTACCTTTTTCAAAATGTCAGCAGCCATCATCGGCAGCACGGGCCTAGTAGGCTCGCACATCCTCTCGACCTGCCTACAGCAGGCCGACCACTCCATCCCCTGGTCCAAGATCCACACCATCTCCCGCCGCCAACCCAAGTCCAGCGGCGCCAACCTCTCAGCCGTCGTCGAAACCGACACGTCCAAGTGGGCGGCGGCGCTGTCCGCCGTGACCCCCACGCCGGAAGTCGTCTTCTCCGCCCTCGGCACCACCCGCGCCCAGGCGGGCGGCATAGCGGAGCAGTGGAAGATCGACCACGACCTCAACGTCGAGCTGGTCCAGGCCGCCAAGGCCTCGGGGGTGAAGGACTTCGTGTTTATCTCCAGCGCCGGCATCCGGGGTGCTGTTAGCGGGAGGGTGCCGTACAGCAAGATGAAGCAGGGGGTGGAGGACGCCATCGAGGCTGGCGGGTTCGAGCACGCCGTCGTGCTGCGGCCGGGGTTGATCATGGGGGATAGGGAGGTGCCGCACGGCGGCGGCCCGCTGATGAACTCGGCCGTCAGGGCGTTGGGGAGGTGGTTCGGGCAGGGGTGGGCGGACTCGATGGGTCAGGAGGCGGAGGTCATTGCCCGGGCGGCGGTGGCTGCTGCGAAGCTGGCTAGGGAGGGAAAGGCGCCTAGCAAGTACTGGGTTATTGAGCAGGGGGAGATTGTGAGACTGGGCAGGACGGAGTGGAAGGAGGGTGGTGGTGTTGCAGAGACGCGGGTTGGTGCGGAGGGGAGTAAGCTGGGCGTTGAGTGATCAATAAACATTCATGGTCAGGGGTAGTGAGAGTGTGCTCATGGTACCTGGGTACGGCGTCAGGATACCTGATTACTCAACTCTCTTTTTATTTTTGTATCAATAACCGACTACAGCAGCATGCATTTCTGAATCTTGAGCAAAATTCCCCCGTCGGATTGCCCTGTCTTGTTCCTCGCGCCGTCGAGTCATCTTTACATACATATATACCCGTACACCACCTTCTCGCAAACTCAACGTTCTGTCTGCTCTCACTATGTCTAATCATATCAGGTATTTGTACAAAAGCGAGATGGCCCGCCGCCAGGGTGCTATTCACAACAGAGACCTCGAACGCTCAAGCTTGTCAGGAATTCAAAAGCACAAGGGAGGGAGGGAATCAAGTAGAAAGTTATTGAATTCGGAAAAGCGAAAAGCAAAAGCTCACCGGGCAACCCACACACACTGGTGAGGTGCCCGGCTACGAAACCTTGCGGTTTACTTCGTTTTTTGGTTGTCGAATCGGGGAGTCGAACATGGGCCCTAAGGCTCACAAGTATCGTCCCGGGGCGCGGAGCAGACCTATTATTAGGTCTACCACACAGCCGAGGGATGGCCCCATGCCGGCTGTTGAGAGGTGTTCCTGCAATACGGCTTATATAGTGGTGTCTCTCCTCTCACCTTCGGGGGCTCACCAGCGCAGACCGTCATTCTCCCCCAGAACAATTGATTTTGCTCTTGATTACATCAGCTATGGAAGTGTAAACAAATGACAGCCAGAACATCATCACAATGTTCATACGTGAAGAGGACTGAGGTGCCCACCATGAGTCCATAAAGTGCACCATCTCCCTTCTGGGCCGCATTCTATGTCGCCTCAAGTATCGTGCTAATGATCGATTTCGATTTGTTTGGCCAACGGCATCGAGTGCACTGAAGGCACGGTGGGTGAGGTCTCCTCATGCTCCAGCTCTCCCTACATGTAGATAGTGACCCGTGTCCCCCAGATTGTTCGGCTCGGGATACATCGTGACTGTTACGCCTTATACTGGGTGGTATGGTGAACATCGAAACCATAGTTCATTAGACGCTGATGATCGTTAACAGGGAACACACAAGTCAAACTGAATTCCAACGTCTCACTCTATGAGCATAAGGGAGGACGACGTCAACAATCTGCAATGGGTTACACATGTGGCAAGGTACAGAAGGTGGGTTGACAAGATCGCCTGGCCATAGATGCCTTGAGCTGCAAGTCACCAGGGAAGAGAGTGAAGTGGTCAAGTTGAAGTTGCTGGTCAAAATAGAGTTGCGCTTGCCTTCACAGGACGGGGAGTGGACCGTGCACGGCATGGGCTACTGGCTTGAAGCTAATTTAGCGCATTTCCACAAATTTGCCAGCATGTCAGCCTTGCAGCCGCAACCTCAACTCCCAACGCGCTGATCGCCGTCCGTCGCGCGTCGAACTTCTGCAACGAACTTCATCGCTTTTTGCAATCAATCGCAGCTGCGCCGACCGACTCAGGCAAATCATTGCTATCTACTGCCCGATAGCGGCGTGTGCGACCAGCCATGGCGCCTCCGGAAGCATGGCACACGGTCGACCACTCACCAGAGTACGAGGAGTTCATCGCGAAGCTGACCGAATTTCACACCAAGCGCGGCACAAGCTTCGACCCGACGCCTAAATTGGGCGTTAGGCAGATTGATTTGCTGAAGCTCTATAAATACATCGTGGCGCATGGAGGGTACGATGCCGTATCCGACGAGAAGCTGGCGTGGCGCAAGTCTTGCGAAGAGTTGGGGTTGATGACCAACAATCCTCCAGCAGCGGCTTTTCAGTTGAAGACTCACTACTATCGGTACCTAGCGGCGTACGAGATCAAGACAGTCCACAACAAGGAGCCGCCACCGCCGGAGATTCTCGAGCATACCACGGCCAAGGGTAGTGGCTTGCTGACCAGGACGCTGGAGAACTACGCGCCCAATCGCAGGGAGACGGGCTTCAGGGACTCCGATAATGACGAAGGCACGCCACTCAGGGATCGGCCAGCGGAGGACACACCTGGTTCTTCCGCGCGAGCATCACGGGGGCTGCGTCAAGACCCGCCGCAAAGGGTCATCTACACGCCCGAGACCAGCTCCTCGAGGCAACCTCGACATCCCTCAGGACAACATCCGACCGCGTCTTCGCATAATTCTCCTCGTCACAGCCAGACGCACTCCCAAGGGCCACAGCAACATGCTGTGCACGCAAACCAATACCCGTCTGCCCGTGGCGGCGCATCGCACTCCTACATCCCTCCTAATCCCGAGTTCCAGAACTCTGCGATAATGAACTACGACTGGCAGCGGCCAGTGCCCCTTCCGGTTCGACCGGTTAGGACACCGGCTACCGACCCGAATGCGTTTGCCGAAGAGCGACGCGTTGCACGACTTAGAGCCGCCGGTAAGTCTGCGGCGGACTTAATACAGCGGCGCGATCCCCTCCGTAAGTTACAACTGCCTCTTCCGTCTCTAATTTACCAGGACAATCTGCTGACCTGAAATAGGATCCGATAAAATGTTCGAGGGACCAAATATCTACCTTCGCTGCATCCAGTCTCTTCTCAGCCGCGTCCCTGCCGAGCAGGCCTTTGCTCTTCATCACCTCGTCAAGATAAGCTTCGAACGTGGGGACAAGTTCCGCTTCGAACAGTTTCCCAAGTTGGTCGAGGGTCTTGTCGACAAGGGCCTCGAGGTCGGACAGCTATTCTATGATGTAGACTGGGCCATCACCTACGACAGCGAACAAGATGACGGTCCCATTGGCGAGCTGGACGGCAATAATGGTACATCCGATATCATTGAGCGCATTGAGCAGCTTGCCCCAAAATCCGTGGTTGATGGCATTATGCCTGCTGATTTCTCGGATCGCCTCGGTATGATCACGGAGGCGGTTCTTACGATCCGCAACATGGTTATGCTTCTGGACAACGCGGCTTACATCGCCGACTATCCCGTACTAAGCGACTTGCTCTGCATCATATTACATCTGCCGAAGTTGGAGATGGTGGTGGAGCTGAAGCACTTCGCGCTGGACATCGCCGAGCAGATTACGCCTTACCTAGTCCTTCAGTCCGACGACCCGCTGTACAGGACCCTGCTGGGCCAGCTGCTCGACAACTCCGACGATCGCGGCACTATTCTGACAGCTCTACGCGCTGTGGGGCGCAGCTCGATGAACTTATCGGAGACGAACCAGCTCGGCGACGTCCCGTTGGAGGTACTACAGAAGGTCAAGAATTGGCTGCTCCTGAATGACGACGAGTTGATGGACGCTTGCCTCGACTTCCTCTATCAGTACACAGCTGTGGTGCCCAACCTGGAATCTCTCATCAAAGCGTCTAGCTTGGATGATCTCGTCACTCACCTGGTGAGACTGCTCTCTCACGGCGCTAAGCGCGAACAGCGAAAAATCACAGTCGAGCCCGAAAGGCGAGTAAAGGGACCAGATGATCCTCTTCCGGTACCAGCGGATCTGCTTCAGCGACTGCTGGCCATGCCAGAACCAGAGCGATGCCACACATGGGTCCGCTGCTTCTTCGAGGAAGACCCGGAGGGACAAGTTACACAGATCTCTATATGGCAGGGATACAACAGTGCCTTTTTGGAACACCTTAAGAAGGAGGGCAAACAGATGATCCAGGCTGCCGAGTTCATCCGGAGTATTAGCCAAGTCTACACCAACGCAGCCGCGCGTATCAAGCGCGAGCTGACTCCACAGGGTGAGACGAACAAGTTCATCATTGACGGAATCAGGCCTCGTATCCGACCCATCAACGAGCAGGGCCTTGAGTATTATCCTTGTCTGTGGGCTCGCAAGCACAGGGGGCCTGGCGATCCTCCTATGGCTAAGTGCCTTGCCTGGTTGCCGAGCGCGAGCCAAATGTGGAAGCACATCATCACCGAGCATCTGGGCGAGACCCTGGACCCCGTGACGAACGCGGTCAAGGACAAAACGGACAAGTTCATATGTTACTGGCACAACTGCGGCAAGTACAACAAGCCGACGGAGATGAGCCTCTTCTTCTTCTCCTCGCACATAAAACTCCACGCCATGCAGGCCTTCGTCAGGTCCCAAGTCGAGACCACTCCCACACCGGGCGGTTCTCTTACCTCCAAACGATCTTCCCGCGCACAGGTCACTCCTGCCAGGACGATCACGATCAAGTCCGAGGAGACCCTGGCGGTGCCGGCCGACCCGCGCAACCCTAACGGACCACACACGGCTGGCGGCATCCCGCTTAGTGCAGCGCTGGTGCTGCGCAACATCGCGCGCAACATCGTCAAGACGGAGGCGCAGGAGGAGCTGCTCAAGGAGGAGCCCGATGACGGCGGGTGGAACGAGCGGCTGTTCCGCGCGCAGCGGACGCGGCTGCACGAGATCATGGCGGAGAATAAGCTGCTCGCGCCGCATGTTGCTAGCTTGTTGCAGACCATCAACGATTCGGCGGCCTAGGAGGACGACCGGAGTGGCTGGATGCTGAGCTTGAGCGAAAACTAAAAGCTAAACTGAAAGGTTCAATGCGGTGTCGGGAGTTCATGGGCGTTTGCGGGAACTGGGGAGACTGGGATGAAGCTTTAGCAGCGATGGTCCTCGGGGACTAACTTTGGCTTTTACATATTTGTACTCTAGCTCAGGAGGTGATCGATCGGTCGAGCCTGGAGTTTTGCGGTTTGCGGTTTGCGGTTTGCTGGGACTGAGCTACTAGAGTCTACAGAACAAATTCGACGCCACAAGCGCCACCAGCGCTGAAGGTATCAATTCCAGTTCATGGATTCTCTTCTACACCGTTTCGCTTTACGGTACCTTGTTCTGAAGCTTAAACTGTGTTTCATTCCACTAACACCAAGCTTTTATAAATGAAGAGGGAAGGGGCATCAATACCACAGTATATCTCCATCCAGACTGCCGGTGACTTCCCACCCCGTCTGCAGCGAGACTGTACTTCCGGACTCGGCTGTAAGCATCCGTTGCCATTACATCACCGGACGGTTTTCGCGATCGTCAAGGAAGGGAGATCTTGGACCCGGTCTACACACCATCCCGTTTGAGAAGTTGGTTGAGGGGTAGCAGCTGTTTCCAACCCTCCCAAGAGCCTGGGCATCTCACCTCGCCAATCGAAGCGATGCCTAGTTCCCGTTTCAGAAGGTAGACTGTGCATCGTCCCGGACTTCATGGTTGTCGACGCGTCACTCTTTCTGCTTCTCATATCAAGTAACAATTTCTCATTGCAGTGATACTTTAATCCAATTGTACATATGTTTATGACGGGGAAAATTCCCCTCAGACAATTGACCATCTCACCTCAGATCCCTTAATTCAACCTTTGGCGCATGACATTCAATTGGTGATAGCTTCATTTTGTCATTCATGCACGATGTATCTCAACCATCTCTTTCTGGGCGGGCTCGCCATGGTGAGCCACTCTCGTCAAGCAAGAGCCCAGACTAACTCAGCTTCGGCGGCCGGTTCATGCCCAACGGTGTTGACATCCTCAAGTAATGATCGCCCCGTCGTCGGGAGCGGGTATACCGCCCAGCTCGTGGTCACGGGCCTCAGCAAGCCTCGCGGGCTCATATTCGACCAGAGCGGCGCCCTGCTGGTAGTCGAGTCCGGCGTGGGCATCACGCGCATACGCTTCGACGACCGGGGTGGCACATGTCTGCTCAAGACCGAGTCACCTACCATATACCAGGACAGCTCTGTACTTATTTCCTCCCCATATACATACCACGTCCACAAACAAGGCCACAAGCTAACCCTCATCCCAGCTCAACCACGGCATCGAGCTCTCCCCGGACGGCCAGACCCTCTACGCCTCCTCCTCCTCAGACGTCTACTCCTGGCCCTACACGCCCGAGACGTCAAACCTAGGCACTAAGCAGACCCTGATAACCAACATGTCCAACTCGGACCACACGACCCGCACCCTCTTACTCAGTCGCAAGTCCCCCGGCCTCCTCCTCGTCTCACGCGGCAGCTCGGAAAACCTCGACGAAGACGCATCCTCCATATCCTCGGGCCACTCCCAGATCCGCGTCTTCAACATCTCTTCCTTAGCCTTAGACTCTTCTTCCCCCTCCCCGTTCAACTACGCCACCGACGGCCAACTCCTAGGATGGGGTCTGCGCAACAGCGTCGGCGTGGCCGAGCACCCGATAACGGGGGGCGTGTACAGCGTGGAGAACAGCGCGGACCAGCTGAAGCGCGGCGGGACGGACGTACACCAGGATAACCCGGGGGAGGAGATGAACTTCCACGGGTACCTGAACGATACTCCGTCTTTATCGTCCACATCGGGCCCGAATTTCGGGTACCCCCACTGCTTCGCGCTGTGGGACACGGAGAACTTCCCCGATAAAGGGGATATGAAAATCGGCAGCCAGTTCGTGCTGGACCCCGACAACGGCGCGCTGAACGACGCCACCTGCGCACAAGACTATATCCCGCCGCGGCTGACGTTTCAGGCGCACATGGCTCCCCTGGACATCAAGTTCACCTCCGACGGCGGGCTGGCGTACGTCAGTTTCCACGGCAGCTGGAACAGGGACGAGCCGGTGGGGTACAAGCTCAGCGTCGTCAGCTTCGACGCGACGAGCGGCGAACCCGTCGAGGCCGCCGACAGCAGTGAGGCGGCGGTGGACATCCTGAGTAATGCCGACAACAGCAGGTGTCCCGGCAAGTGCTTCCGCCCGGCCGGGGTGGCGATTGATGGGCAGGGGAGGGTGTTTATGAGCAGCGACGCGACGGGGGAGATTTACGTGCTGCAGAGGGCGGAGATGACTGCTCTCGGCGGCGGTGGAGGTGGAGATGGGGAGGGGGGAGGAGGATCCAGTACGACGACCGGTGGCGGCACGCTGGTTACGGGCACCGCGGCGCCGAGTAGCTCGCCTAATGCTGCTGCGAGCACCTTGCCTGCTCAGGGCGGGGGGTGGTTGTTGGTTACGCTTACGCTGGCGTTGTCGGTTATTTGGGGTGCGTTCTTTGTTGTTGCTTGAGCTGCGACCTGTGAATGTTACGGTCTTTGATGCGAAAGATACCTAGATAGAGTTAGTTGATAAGCAGGCCCATGATTCCTATGATGACTTAAGAGGCTGAGTTCCCCATATCAAGAGTTTGTCTCACATACAGTAGAAGACAGAACTGATATGCCACTTGCGGAATCGATTATGATTAGGGTAGCTGAGATAACGGTATATAACAATGCCATTCCTCAATCCTGTCTCCAATATCAAGAGGCGCCCCTCCAACAGCTCGTGCGAGCTGGTATCCTGATTTCCGCGATTGAATCCTCTAATGGACACAGCTCCTGTATCGACCCTGCTTCCAAGACCGCGGCTCGGCTCTGGATGTGAATAGCCCTCGACTTGATTGCTGGGCTCGTTCCTTTTGCGGGACTAATTGGCTTGTCCTTCATCCGGTCGGATGACGGAGAATTCTTGATTCGAAATGACTTGATACCTCAGAAGCCGGGCCGAAGAATCGTTTCCCCATCGTATTTCCATGAGAGGGATTCACCCCCTCACGGCATGAAGTAGTTCCAGGTGTTGTGAAGTTGCTTTTGTTGCAGCCGTACAAAGCCCAGCAACTACCTCGCATCCCATCCACCACCGACACTGTCTTCCGGTATCGTCAACGACCCAAGCTTCTCATCCAAACACCTCGCGATCTCCTCAGCCTGTCTCCGTATCCCCAGCACGAAGGCAGTATTGATCCCGCCAACAGAGACACTGCCCGTCGTGGCATGACTCACAATACTCGCCGTCGCAGCCGCCGTACCCGAGCTGAGTATGCTGTCCGACGGCGACCCGGCTGCGTAGTTGCTGTGCGCCGGTGGCCGTAATCCACCAGACGACGCGTTCCCCCCCGCATCATGACTCTTCGGCGACGCCGTACCTCCCTCCACCCTCCCACTCGCGCCGGGCGACGAGTTCCCTCCGTCCGTATTGCCCGACGACGGCGGGTGTTCCGGCCCAGCAAGGACAATGAATAATATCCCGCACTTCAATCCCCTGATCACCAGCACCGTACCACTCCCATCCGCCTCCGTCGGCTCAAGTTGTACCGTGATCGCCCGCGGCGCCAGACCCTCCTCACCCGGCACCCCGCTGGAGCACGTCTTTGGCAAGGCGTCCTCCACGTCGCGGCCGTAGCCGGGCCGGTTGTGCATCGCCCATAGCGAGGCTGCGACGGCGGCCTGGCGGCGTAGGACGCGGGCGGGGGAGAGGTTCGAGGCGTGGGCGAGGAGGTTGCCTGACGGGGTGGTGAGGCAGGCCGTGTGGATATGTGGCGTGAGGTTGGCGGAGAGGAAGGAGGTTACGCGTTTCGTTAGGAGGAGGGGCGGTTGGGGGATGCTGCTTGGGTCTGGGTGTCGAGGCATGTTGGGTCGGTGGGATGATGTCGACGACTTCCGGCTTGACGTGCAAGATATAATACTCGGATTGCTTTAAGGTTGATCTTCAGTTGTCTCAGATGGGGGAGTGGGTTGAGCGTGCGGCCACTTTTCGTACGTCGTCCGAGATTGAGGCGGCTTGAAGAGTTAATGATCTGTGCGACTCTCAATGGACCGACTGTCAGAAAGTGTTTGGCTTGTGGGTAGCAGACATTTGATTGGGTGAGATGTGAGTGGTTAATGGCGAAAGGAATTGAAGTCTCGAAGCTTCAGCTCGTCATACTGAAAGGGCCTGATAAGAACTGATAAGGCGAAGGTGGCTGAAATGCGGGGAACTACTAGCGCTATCTACCCCGCCTTAGCTTGGAGCTTTGGCCATCTTGACTCTAAACAATTGGAGTCGAAGCTTGCCGGACCCTGAACATCGATCGTTGACCCACGTCACCTCCTCCGTGCCTGGAAAGCTCCTCAAAAACAAACAGTACAACACACCAATCTACCGTCGGTGCAATTCGTTTGACCCACAGGACACAGCGACAATAACAGCTTACTGGACATCGCCTTGCACAGCAATCACAATGTCGACTCCATACGAAGGTAATGGCTACAACCCTCTGAGCTACCGTCACGCCCACTAACAGCCCCCAGTCGAGCACGGCATCACGCCAACCGAGACCCAACCCCGCCGCAGGCGCCAAATAGACATGTCGACCTTCACCTCCCACCTCCACGCCCTCCAGCCCGATACGGACCAGACCCAGCACAACAACCCGCACGCGACCCCCAACCCGGTCGACCACGCCGCCCTCTTCAGCCTCCTCCAAGACCAGCTCTCCACGCTCGCCACGACGTCCCCGGACGAGTCGAACCGCAACTTCCTGCAGTCCCTCTTCGAGGCGCTGGAGGGCGACATCGCCTCCCCGCCGCAGCAGATCCAGGGCGTGCCGCAGTCCTTCCTCGACACGCTCGAGCGGGTGCCGCGCAAGAATATCGGCGAGAAGGAGACGTGCCCCATATGCGCCGAGCGGTATCTGGACGACCAGTACTGTCTTATCGTCGAGCTGCCGTGCCATCACAGCCACAAGTTTGATCTCGAGTGTGTGGGGCCGTGGTTGTTAAGTAAGGGCACCTGTCCGCTTTGTCGGAAGGAGATGGGGAAGAAAAAGGAGGTTGTGGTTGAGAAGAAGGAGAATGATGAGGAGGAGGAGGATGATATGGACGGCATGTATGCTTAAGCGGGTTGGTACGTGGTCTTTGCAGTGATATCATAGGCGCTTTGGCGTTGGGGAAATAGGGCTGGGTTGGAACACCTGGAGTATGGGATTCCAATTGTCAGGTTGACTTATGCTCGTGCATGACTGACTGAGTGCGAGCAGTCAGACGGAAAGAAGAAATAACATATTACACCTGTTATAGGACTACGCATATTAGCGCAGTACTCAAATGCACGACTGGTTGATCACTCGATTAGGCGATGAGACGATGATCAGCTTGTCGCCGCACTGCGAAGTCCCTCCACAGGTGTACAGGCGCGAGATGGATTAATCTAAGCTATTCTTGTACTCTGTTTGATCACAGACTGCCCTCTCTGGCAAAGTCCCTCAGAATAGTCGATGGTTTCTATGCCTGCTGAACGCCAACCTTGAACCTCGGTAGTCCTGTTAATTTTCCTTGCTAGTTGCTAAACCTTCATGTTTTCAAGCACCCCATCAGGACTCTATTTCCATAGACCTTGAAGATGTCCTCCCAGTGAGGATCAACCCACTCCTTGGTCATGGGGTCCTTGACCGTCATCTGCAGACTGTCCTTCATGTCCTTCAGTCTTTCAATGGCATCTTCAACATCATTCCTGTCCTCATCGGAACTGAGCATCTTCACCTAGGGCTCGGCTTCGGCCTTGATGATTACCTGGCCCTCGGGTGAGACGGACAGCTTCACCATTGTCTCGGGCAAGACTGAGATGTTGGCCTTTGCCTCGGGCATCTTGATCTCCTGCAGGGCACCGGACATCAACGCCTTGCCCGTCGAATCGGCAGACGTCTTTGACTTCTCGTCATCTTCCACTGCAATCACGATCTTCCCGTCCGGCGAGACCGACATCTTCACCTTTTCCTCTGGACTGACAGAAATAACGGACATCTCACTCTCCTGCATGTCCTTGTCCCCAACCTTAACATTCTCCTCTGAACCGGTAGAAACGAGAGTTATCTCGCGCGAACCCTCGCCCTCGGCCTCGTCCTTGTCCTCAACTGACTGCATGATTTCCGGCGACGATCCGGACGTCGCCCTCTTCCTCCTCTTAACCCGCCTCGGCAACTCCGACTGTCTAGACTTGATCTCCCCCTCCACCTTCGCCTTTCTCTGCTTTTTGTCTGCAGCAGCAAAAGCCGGGCCTGGTATGCGCGCAACAGCCAGCCACAGCCGACCCCAGAGTGCGACCGGCTCCTCTGTGATCTGGTCGGCCGGGAGGATCCTCGCGACATTTGCTGATGCGAGGATGAGAGCGAGTGCTTTGTCGTCACGTCCGCCGCCCCCTTGGAGAGCGATCTTGCCGATGGCGGAGTTCTCTTCGAAGGCGTGAAACATGAAGTCCATGAGGTCGGCTTCTTCGAATTGCACCTTCATCGCCATCTTCCAGACGGGCCAGTCGGTCTTGTAGCGGAGGATCTGGTGGGGTGCGAGGGGAGGCATGTTGTCGGTTGTGTATTTATCTGGTCTGCTGATAGTAGGGGTTCCAGTGGCGCAGGGGGTATGACGACTGACGGTGCCTTGGGCGTGAGAATTGTGGTTGCTGCGTTGGTCTAGTCTTGGAGAAGGCAGAATGAAGGCTCTGGCGTAAGTGGGTTGTGAGGTGATGTGCGTGATCCAAAATATACAATAAGAGCCTCAACACCAGGCAGATGCAGTTGAAGCTTTGATATAGCAGTGGCTTTTGTAGAAAAGATAACCAGGCGAGGACATGACCAGATGAGGATGCAAAGCGGGCGGAGGAGCAAGCCATACATCTCAGAGCGGCAGGCATGAACCGAAACCGCAAGCATACCTCGCTTCCCTTTCCACAGTTCGGTTCCTCCTGGTCCTACACCTGCCTTCAGACATCCGCTCCCACTCATCCCAGTCTCACCTGCCGCCACATATTCATACACTCCTGCAGATCCACGGCAAGCGCCCCATCCAGCGCGGTCGAGGTATCCTTGATCAACGAGATTAGCAGTGTCGCCTGTGCAAAGGTAACCAGGTCACCCTTGAGAGCCTCAAAATCCGACTTTCTCATACCCCCGTTATCCGCCCACGCCTTCCACAGGTCCAACATGTCGCAGATGGTGACAGTAAACTCGCCGTCAAGAACCATCCGATGCAGCAGCGTACCAACAACATCCTTAATGCCCCGTACATCAGCAGGTACGTGTCCTCTGCTCTTAAGCCAGAGAAGGCAGTACTCAGCCGCCCGCTTCGTGTCCCATCGCGGACTCTGGAATGCTTCCATGAGGCGCGTATCTTGTCTCTGGGACTGCAGGCGCATATTGTCGCGCATATCCCGCATGCGCTGCTCGTTCTCTCGCATCACTCGTTCCCGAGCGGCAGCCTCACGCTGATCCGGCGCCATGCGAGCTTCGGCTGCCATTGCCGCACGCCGCTCGTTGAGTCTCCGCACGTGCAGGTCGTGTGATACCATGTGGTCGGCGTTGTGACGGGTGGCCCACTCTGGCGTGTCGCTGTCTGTTACCACGCCTAGGAGCTCGAGCACACCGCAGGGTACGGTCTCCTTCCGCGCAAAGGACAACACGTCGTCGGGGATCTTGTAGTTCCAGAGGACGGTCTGGCTTGTTGTGCCGTAAGCTGTCGCAGCGCTGGCGAACCATACGCCGGCTGACTTGGATTGTCGTATCCTGATATGCTCGATGTAGAGTGTGTCGAGGTTGAGATTACTCTGCAGCCGTTCCTCCTGCGTCAGAGCTGTGACGATGCCCTCCACCGAGATTTGGCAAGTGATATCCTTCTTTGCGTTGCTCGCCGCTTCCTGCTGAGCCGAATCCAGAGACTCCTTCCGAATACTCGACCTCTCGCCTTCCACAGGCGAAACGTTTCCATCAGCGCCCTTCACGGAACTTGACGCCTCGACCTCCTTCTCGACCTTCTGCTCAGGCGGAGGCGGCAGGCGTACCCAATAGGGCGGAAGATGTGAGTAGTCTCTCGTCGTCCAATCCGGCGACCAGTTCACAGCCAGACCCAAATGCCCATCAGAATCATCCAACGGCGCGATAGTAAGCGCCTTTTCCCTCCCATCAGGAGACATCATCAGCGCGCAACCAACAGGCGTCCACAACCCCGTACTCCTCAACAGCCTCCATCCATGGGGATCCGGAACAGCGCCCAGATCGAGCAAATAGCACACCAACTCATCAAGCGCCACATCAACCTGCGGCTGGCGCAGCTGGTCGGCGTACTCGACCCTCTGCGTCTTGAGACCGATGATCTGCGACCGCCAGTTGAAGGTCGTCCAGCTGCCTCCCGGAATGCTGCTAGGGTGCCGGGAGAGGACCCAGTACTCGGATCTGTGGTCGAAGCGGTCCCAGGGCCGGACGGCGTAGCGCGGCAGCTCGACCTCTATCACGCGGTTGACGACGTCGCTGCGGGTTAGGGCTGTGAGGCGCGAGTGGCGGAGCATGCGCTTGATCTTGGAGAGGGAGGTCAGGGTTGCGGCCGTGTTGTAGAGAATGGGGAGGACGCCCAGGACGGCGAGGGGGACGCCGATGTAGGTTATTATGTCGGTTGCGGTGTACCCGCTGTTCGCGGATGACATTGTGGCGGTTTAGCAGCACATGCGGCTGGGATAGAAGGGACGTCTATATCTTCGAAACACCCACGGAGCTCAACTTAAAGGAAGAGATAGAAAGAGAACAATGTAATGTTGCCGCCTGTTACAACCATTATCCCGAAGCTGTAAAGGTGTTGTTGAGAGAAAACTGCCCCTGAGCGCAAGCCTCATCAGCCGCACCACGACATTTTCAGCAGACGCGCACTAAGGTAGCCCTGCAGAAAGCCTCGTGCTAAAGCTTCAGGGGTTATTGTGCTTGAAGCCAACATGACCGTGCCAGCCTGCTGATGCCGGATCTTGTTCCTCGAACACCTTACCTAGATGATCTAGACTTCCTGTGCATGATGAAGCATAATCCAGTCCCAGAAGTATCTGATCAACGGCGTGTCTCCCATGTGCGCCGATGAGGCCAGACGGCTTGGAGGTGTAGCTTCGCATGCGACACTCCTGCAGCACCCAGGACTGTGCGAGTAGACTTGGGAATCAAGCCAGGCATATCAGGGAGATGAGAAAGTGGAAAACAGAAAAGAATCAAAGCCGGAAAAAGCAGAAAGTCCAACTTCAATTGCTTTTGGATTTCCATATTCAGGAAAGTGCAAAGTGCATTTGTCTCGGGAAGAAAAGCATGAGTGGATCCTTCCAAGCACGACGATCTGCGGGGATGCGCAGCCCTTCTTGGCACGCTAATTCATGCAAGTTTCTCGGGCCGTTATTCGTCTGAACTGCCAGCTGGCCCAGGCTTTCCCAGCTCTGGTCTCGACTCTCAACGTTATTTCCAAGCTCTCCGAGCCCTCGTCTTTTCTGCCATTCATCTCCCATCTGTATCACCACTTCTTAAGGGCTCATACAGCCCAAGTATTGTAGGCTTGATTCCTTGCGCGGTCTGGCGTCTGCTTCCTCCTTTCTCGTTCATCTAGAGTTCCAAAAAGTTTCTGCCGTTGGTTATAGCATGATATGGCGGTATTGATACATCCAGCATTTCAGTTATGTTCTCCTTCATGATGACGAGGCTGGTCGCCCTCCTCCTCGTCCTCCTTTCTACCGCGTGCGTTGCCCAGTTCGCTCCGTTCCAAGCGACCAATCTCACCACAATTGTTTCCCCTGCGGATCCCGGGATTTCTATTTCGTACAAAGTCCCTGATGGAGTATGCAACACAGCCTTCAAAACGCAGCAACAGTATACAGGCTGGGTCAACGTGCCTGGCGCATACGAGACCAACATCTTCTTTTGGTTCGTTGCGGCTCGCCAGCCAACCTCGCAACTCACGATATGGCTCAATGGCGGCCCCGGCTCGAGCTCCATGTTTGGCTTCTTCACCGAAACGGGCCCATGTGAGGTTGTCGAGAGAGGCGCCGACCGCCTGGAAACTGTAGCGCGCCAATGGGGCTGGGACAGGGCGTCCAACCTGCTGTTCATCGACCAAGTATGACCGGCTTATAGTCTATCACGATGTCCTCTTGCTAACTGCTCGTCAGCCTAACCAGGTTGGGTTCTCCTACGATGTCCCCACCAATGGCTCATTTGACATGGTCTATAACGATGCCTCCGTTCCTCCGCGGCCCGTTCCCAGGTCTCGGACACCTACGACATACTTGAATGGCACCTTCAGCTCTCTCAACCAGACTAACACGGCCAACACCACAGTCGTAGCGGCCACTGCTGTATGGCACATGGTCCAGGGCTTCCTCGGGACATTTCCACAGTACAACCCGGCCAACAACAGCGCAGTTGGAGTGAACCTGTTCGCCGAGAGTTATGGTGGGAAGTACGGTCCGGTTTTTGCAGAGATATGGGAGCAGCAGAACGTCCGCCGCTCCAACGGTACTCTCAGCAACTCGACGCTAGACATTCACCTTGTCTCGCTCGGCATCGTCAACGGTTGCGTGGACGACATCATCCAAGGACCGTCTTATGCCGCCATGGCAGTCAACAACACCTATGGCATACAGCTCCTCTCGCCCGTGCGTGCTGCCCTGGCGAATGGGACCTTCTATCAGTCAGGCGGCTGCCTGGACCTGATCAACGAGTGCCGAGCAGCGGCAGACGCCTCCGATCCAGAAAACGATGGAGACGTCGACAGCGTCAACAGCATCTGCTCGCAAGCCACAACCTCCTGCAACTCGGCCACCCTCGAGCCCTACAGCGAGGCCAGCCGCAGCTACTACGACATCGCCCACATCATCCCAGACTCATACCCATCCTACCACTACGCAACATACCTCAACACCCGGCGCGTCCAAGACGCCATCGGCGCCAGGGTGAACTACTCGGACAACAGCCCCGAAGTCTACTCCGCCTTCCAATCGACCGGCGACTGGCAGCGGGGTCCCATCGCCCCGAAGCTCGCCGCCCTGCTCAACCGCGGCGTCCGCATCGGCCTTGTCTACGGGGACAGGGACTTCATCTGCAACTGGATCGGCGGCGAGGCCGTCTCCCTCGCCGTCGCCGACCTCGCCGGCCCCGCGTACTCCTCCCGCTTCCGCTCCGCAGGCTACGCCCCCATCATCGTCAACGACACATACATCGGCGGCGTCGTCCGGCAGTACGGCAACCTCTCCTTCAGCCGGGTCTACCAGGCGGGCCACTTCGTCCCCGCCTACCAGCCCGAGACGGCGTTTCAGATCTTTGCGCGCATCATCCTGGGAACCAGTCTGTCTACCGGCGAGCCGGTCAATCTAAACACCTACAACACCACGGGGCCCCTGAACGCGACGTCCTCGATCTCCCTCCCGCCTAGCCCGACGGCGACGTGCTACCTCCGGAACATGGCGGGTAGCTGTCCCGACGACTCCATCAGCAGTATTCTGACGGGCGAGGGGTTCATCGTCAACGAGGTCTGGTACTCCGCCAGCAGCGCGTGGCCCGGCGCGACGTCGTCGGTCACGGCTACGAGCCAGGTGACCTCGACGTCGACCCCGCCTACCCTTACTGGGGGTATCTTCACCGCCACCGCCACGCCGTCGAGTGCGGTCTGTCATGGCAGGTGTGCGGCGCGAGAGAAGCTCGTTCTGGCTGCCATATTCATCTTGATTGCGGCGTTGTCTGCGGTGGGAGGCATTGGCGTCAACTAGGGAGTGAAGCGAATGGTTGCGTGGAGAAGGGAGAAGAGGCGGGAGAGGCGGCGAGAGAGAACGCGGGAGAGGATGGCGAAGCGCCAGAAGCTCGAAGGATAAGGGACATGTTTCACGGCCGTCACTGACCAAGAGGGTAAACACAGATGGTGGCGTGTCTGACGGGACCGGGAAAAACGGAGTTGTAGTCATCACCTCATTGATACCCCGAAGCATCGCTTCGACATGAATTATTAGAGAATATGTTATATTCAGAGTACTGCCTATTGCTATGATGTGCTAGCCGACCTTTTGTCCCGATGGGGAGAAAACGTCGTGCCGATGGGCAAACCTACGAGCGTCACGGACCTACCTTGGTGTATACTTCTCCAATACAAGATGTTATGTTAACTGAATAAAAAATCGCCTGTGTAACAGAGTCAGCCGTCTGCCTCATGATCGACAAATGCTTGTGAAGAACGAAAGAAGCGACAAAGATCAGATAAAAATGCCTTGTCAAAGGCGATCTCATCAATGCTTGGGAGCTATGTAGACCGTCGTGATAAATTTTAAAATCATCAGGATGTCGGGGGAGGGCGCGGAAGAAGCAATGTCAAACTTACGGTGGAGTCATGGTGGAACTGCTGGGAAGCAGTATGGAAAATAAGGTGTTCCTACTATCGACTGGTTAGCTTCAGGATGTCAAAAGAGACAAGATTCAAAACCAGTCGGGTATGGAGGTCATTTCAGGTATGGGACGGGTTGTCATCAACGCCGAAGCTCTGACATATGCTTGTCAAAACTTGTGTCAAATCATCATAATGACCTCCATGCCCAATGGCTTTGCTGAGAGCGTAGAAGAGGTACATACCCATTGGTTAAGTTTCAGAAAAAAGCTCTGCCGGCGACGCATGACGTAGGAGTAGATGAGAACTGTCTGTACGTTAGAACTGGATCTCAAGAGATGGAGCAAGAGATTTTGTGAACAGAAGATTTCAGAGAATGCATGAATGGTAGTAAAATTGGTTATCAGCATGGGAAACCCCGATATGACTCGTCATCTAAAAGTCTCATCATGAAATGTGGGTGGAAAAGTGAGAGAATTGTATCGCTTACCGTCATGTATGCACCATCATGGCCACGTCGACTTACCGAACGACGACTCAGAAGCGGCGATGTAACCTCATCCTTCAAGTGCCAGTTAGCAATTGCGTTTCCATCGAGTATGTGTAGAACAGTCGAGAGAGATGTTGCTGATCAGTGGACGAGGTTTTCTAGGCCTGTCACGAAATGGCATGTCTGCTCATTCTATATCGGAGCCCAGTGCCGTTTCATCATAGAAGCTGAGGGTTGACGTCGATTGGAGAGAGTATGTACCTTGTCGGGAGAACAGGCGAGGGATCTAGCAGCGCTGTCAGCACATGGTCCTTCACAGGTGAGTCATGAAGAAAGTGGTGAAGGGCAAATGTATCAGAAACAGCCATTGATGTCGTCAAAGAATTTCAGTCGGTAATTCCAACTTGCCGAAGCAAAAATTGAATCATCACATGATGCCAGGGAGAGGTGGTGGGACGCGAAGGGGGGACTAACCTGTGATGATCCTCGCCGTAGCATGTGCAATGTTGATGGAAGATAGGCACGGAGGTCGCGGCTACCACCTTCACAGACTCGTCATGATCCCGCCAGCCGGCCAAGGACGCATCTGTTGCGCCAGGACCGGAGCCTCCAGTGGTTCCGCTCGAGAGGACCAAGCTCGCTAGTTTGGACAGTGATGTCGGGGCCCGAGCATCGTAGCATGCAGTGGAGAGGACTGTCAAGCAGACTGTTAGCATTCAGAGCCAAAAACTGGAGAGGGTTCGGCATAGAGTGAAGGTTGCTGCAGTATTTCAGACTGACGTGACAATAGTAGGTTTCATTCCCCGAAGGGTCAAAGACTCTAGTTTGAATTTGCGGATTGATGTGTCATCATGAAGGATTGGGGGAGGGAAATCGAGTTGGTTGTCACTTACCGAAGCCTGTTCTGTTGCTGTTGATGTTGGGAGTTGTTGCAGAAAAGAGAAGAGGAATTTTCTGAAGTTGGAGTTTTTGTAGCAAGCTGAGTTGGGAAATGTGGAGAGCTTTGCGAAAGTGCGGTCAATTCGTCGGTGGGGTACGGGCACGTGATGACGCACCAGCTTTGCGTGCACGGACCCCAAACGCCGCGTCAAGCTTTACTCTCAAGACGCGACGTGGAAGGTGCGAATGCGTCATCACATTGCATCTCTTCCCAGGAAACATCTTCATCCATATCCATCCATTGCTTTTCATAGTCACCTTTTGTATACCACGCAAAGTCAGATATCTCACCATCCCAGTCAATCGCATTTTCCAGCGTTATCATGCCCGAGATTGCTGAGAGTAAGTTGGTCACCATGATGCGGTCTCGAAGATGTCATTGCACGACCACTAATATCCACAGTTGCACGCATTGTGCATTATCTCCGCCTTCATCTTGTCCTCAAGACGATCAAGAGTGTCAATGCCCTCGATGATCCCATCATCTTTGGCAAGGTCGGCACAACTGGTGCAGAGGTCGCAGCAGCTCTCACGGGCAAGAAGGTAAGGGCTTTCTGGTCGTCATCACTCTTCACATCCCCTTACCATATGCGTGGCAGCAAGATCCCCTTCCACTGCTATGGAAGCTAATCGATAACAGGTGCTTGATGCTGGTAATCAGGGCAAATACTTCTGGTAGGGACCTAGCGCTCTTTCGATGGTTGGCTTTGGAGCTGACAAAACTGTAGGCTGGTCCTCGACCGTCCACCGCATCCCGTGATGCACTTCGGCATGACTGGTACGTATCTCTCGCCTCAGTGATGTGCTTGTTGCTTACCAGTGTTTTAGGCTGGATACACATCAAGGGTGACCGCACGTCCTATACCAACTACGAGAACAAGATGAAGGACGACGAAGGAAATCAGTGGCCGCCGAAGTTCTGGAAGTTCCAGATCACAACAGAGGGCAATCCAGCCGTGGAAGTCGCATTCACTGATCCAAGGCGGCTGGCTCGGGTACGTCTGGTTGATTGCCCAGGCAAAGATATTCGGAAGCACTCTCCTCTCGTCGAGAACGGACCTGATCCGGTTGTGGACACCGACGTCTTCACCGAAGATTACCTTCGGAAGAAGATGAAGGCTCGGAAAGTCCCCATCAAGGCCCTACTCCTTGACCAGAAGACCCTGAGCGGCATTGGTAACTGGGTCGGTGATGAGGTTCTCTATCAAGCGAAGCTCCATCCTGAGCAGTACTGCAACGAATTCAGTGATGAACAGATCAAGCAGCTCTATGAGTCGATTCGGTACGTGTGCCAGACAGCCGTCGATAAACTTGCCGACTCCAACGAGTTTCCGAAGGACTGGATCTTCCACCATCGATGGGGCAAGGGGAAAGGGGTCAGCCATATGCCCAACGGTGACAAGCTGGCATGGCTCACCGTGGGCGGAAGGACAAGCTGTTACGCTCCAGAGGTGCAGAAGAAGACGGGACATATCCCTCCCGGCGTCAAAGAGGAGCCTCTCGAGTCGGACGACGAGCCGACAAAGAAGAAACGTACGACGAAACCCAAAGCAAAGAAAGAGGACTCCGATGAGCCATCGGAGCCACCGAAGAAGAAGCGTGCGGTTAAAACGCAAGCGAAGGAGGAAGATGCCGATGAGGAGGACGAGGGGCCCAAGCCGAAGAAGAGAAAGGCCGACAAAGCGCCCGCTGCAAAGATCAGTCGAGCTACGAACGGGAAGACGGCCAAAGTTCCCAAGGAGGAAGAGGAGGAGGTCACAAAACCAAAGGCAAATCCTGGATCACGACGTTCCGGGAGGCTAAGTACCAAAGGAGCTTGATGAGCGTGATGCTGGGTGCTGGTTTGTTTTTGTGCAAGGGCAACAACAAGCGATGCTCATTTCAGACATGTCGTCAGAACCAATGCAAGACCGTTCTGATATTATCATGGGGTAACGATCTACATCTGCGGACATGTCGGCCGGTGCATATAGTATCGCTCCACCAGGTTGCCCCGATCCCCCCTGCGCCCGTCCCGATGTGATGAACCACAACCATACTCTCTAACCGCAATACAGATGTGACCTCAGGTATGCAGGGACAACTCAAGGTTCAGACTCAGCGCCTGGCGGGAACGTCCCGAAGAGAGCCATGAGATGCTCGGTATCATTCGGTGTGAGTTGCTTCCCCTCTTGGCCGGCCTTAGCAAGCATTCGAAAATCTACATCCGGCTTTCGTCAGCGCGCATCCTAGCGAGCGCTGGAAACCGGAAATCAACTTACAATCAATGTAGTAGCCTGAAGAAAACCGAGTCAGCAATGGTACGGCAACATTAAACAAATCTGCAGGGGCATGTGGCCGAAGCATAGCCGGAAGTCGGCGGGAGAACCTACCCGGAGTTGCCGTCATGAAGAACTCGGCCTCCTCGGTGTCGGATGCGTTTTTGAACGTATGGATTGCTCGCGGTGGGACCACCATGAGCTCTCCTTCGGCGGCATCCAGGTCACCGTCTGGAGTCACGAATCTAACCGTCCCTACGGCCACCACATTAGTGAACTAACAAACGTGCGCAAGCTACCACGCGGCCATACCTTTTGTCACTAGAAAGCATTCATCATGGAAGCGATGCCAGTGCATCGGTGGTCCGGAGGCGCCTGGCGGCAGAGCGATGGTCACGCATCCAACTCGGTTATCGGTGTTTTCTCCGTCCTCGAACACCCAGCACTTCATCGGACCCAGCTGAATGACCTCAGCCGTCTCCTTCTTGTACAGCTTGACTGGAACTGGACCCCGGTGCGGCATGGTGGACGAGACTGGCGGACTTGGACTACAGAACTCAGTTGTCAAATTTCATGTTCGATGAAGGAGCACAGCAACGTTCCCCGCCAAATGCGTCATGATGGTACCGGTACCACAACTTCCCGATGAACGGACGAGTCTAATGCGCTCCTCCTGCGACCTCCTACTTCTTCATCCGAACTCGATTCGCACCTTCATGCCATCACTCTCGACGACGTTGTTCTGGAGAAAGAACCACTTGATCCAGCGATATACGGTCAGCCTCAAGATGTGTTCTAGACATACACGCTCTACGACATGGGAATGTCGTCGCAGACTCAAGGCCCGACCGTCCTCGGACCGCTGGGGTATCTTCGCTTCTCGCCAGAGGGTTGCAGCGCTTTTGTCAGGGTTACAATCATCATTTTGACACTGTCAATCTGCCATTTGATTGTTTCGTTTCAGAGTGCCGAGACGGGGGGTTGACTACCGTTCTAGGCGCTCCAATATGCCGGTTTACCCCAGCTTTTCCCCCAAGCTACCGGCCTTTAGCTTCAATTTCAAAGACGACACCGGCCTGGACTACTGTCGTGGCATATTCCACGAGGTTATTTCGACCACATCTCTTGCGACTTGGCCGATTTCTTCACTTCCCTCATGAGTCTCTGACCGGACTCTTCAGAAGGGCGATCTCGACTGCCACAAACCTCGCGCTTTCCTTCGAGACCAATATGCCAAGAGATCGGCCCTCATGGTTGTGTCCTGGTTAAAGAATGGCTGTTTGGTTAATATATTCTGGACGGCTAACGAGGCTGGCCGGCGACTCTCATTCGTCATTCACCACTCTTTCGAGGATGCTCACGGCAATTTAACTTCTCGATTTCCCCTCATCATTTAATATCGATGCCTGTCCCTGGGATATCAGACAACACACTTCTAATATCGGTCATCTGGTCAAGCTTTATCCGTCGACAACGACTACGGAGCTTGGAGATCCCTTCATTGCCAATCATTCGATGGCCCTTGGGTGGGTGCGTTGCAGGCACATGCTGATCATTGCTCCTACAGAACTGTCTTGTTATTGACCATCACATAGTTTGCTGGGAATTTGGAGATCTGGTCCTACCTGATCTAGCAGATCGCGTCCCTCACAGCAGGAGATGTCATTTTAGCGTCTCTTCCATTGCCGCTCGAAGATTCAGCGACGACGATGATCTAAGGCCTCGGTAGGATTTCTCAGGGTTAGCTGGGCTGTCCAGCGGCAGCTTTCCATCTCTTGTCACTGACGCGGACTTCTTGACGGATGTTTAGCCGCACTTGACCGTGCTCTGTGCCGAGACGTCCCAGGATCAAGTGAGCATGGGGACCGCGGCTACAAGGTGAACTAGCAGCATGATGATCATGAAGTGTCGCCTGACGGTGCTCAACTTGAGCATGGGGATCGGGTTGTCCCTGGGTGCTCCTCCTTTCAAGTCCCCAACCCCAGATATCTGATACGTATCTTCACCCAGCCCGTCAGCCGCCGCGTTCCCCTTATTAGCCCCCACCAGAGTTGTTTCCCCATAGCCACCTTTTCGGGCCTTCCTTGCCGGAATGCTTGTTCGAGACGGGCGAGCCTGGGCGGCGCGGAACAACGCGCCACCTGTCTGGGGAGCAGTATGGCTACCATGGTTGGCTACTTCGTTAGACAACCTTCGGAATGCCACCCCTGCCCCGTTGTCCCCATTCCGTCCCAATAAGTCCATCGTCAGATCGTCCATATCTGATATGTTTTCAAGACATAACGAGGCACATAATAGAACCGTCAGAGGATGTAGTCCGCGTCTCGAAAATGAAGAAGCAGCGTCGCACAACTTCCAGGATCCATCTATGCTGACGAGTCGAACCGGATTCGGAGGCCTTGGCCTTTGATGTTGCTCCATGGAAACAACGTTGCTTAGCCCCTGGATGTCGGTTGCTTCGATCTCGGGTGGACCACGGACCACAAACTCCCCGTTCTCATGACGCTCCCCGCACACGACAGCCACTTGGAAGCGGCAACTACTGTGCCCTTCTCTCTTCGTGTGGGGAGGGCGTCGCCAACCGATGCCGAGTGAGCAAATTCCAGGCTGTTGAGCTCCATATCAGTTCATTTACTGAGTGACCTTTGCAGTCCCTGATGTTCCTACCATCAAATATGTAGACGGGTTTCAGGGCCAACTTACCGAATCTGAGGAGTCTGGATTGGGCGACGTCGTACCCAGCGGCCCTGGAATCGGGATATCTCACTTCGGACATGAGTGACCGGACATCGATGTGGACGCGAGCCGTCACCATATAAAAGGCTTGGGACTCTCCCTCCTCCAGCCCGGGCCCACACTTCCCTTCCACAGATCTGTCGCCAAGCAGCTCGCTACAGTATACCAAGCCTTCGTCGAGATGATTGCCAAGTTCGCAGCACTCTCAGCCCTCCTGGGCATTGCCGCCTCGCAGCAGGTGGGCACCCAGCAAACCGAGACTCATCCGAAGATGACCTGGTCGCAATGCTCGGCCGGCGGCTCGTGCACGAGCAAGAGCGGCGAGGTGACGATCGACTCCAACTGGCGTTGGGTTCACGATAAGGCAGGCTATACCAACTGCTATGACGGCAACAAGTGGAACACGACCATCTGCAAGGACTCCAAGTCTTGTGCTGCCAACTGCGCTCTGGACGGCGCCGATTACAAGGCTACGTACGGTGCCTCGACGAGCGGCAACGCTCTCACTCTTGGCTTCGTTACCAAGGGCAGCTATGGTGAGAGATCGACGGCTCCCGGCATGATGTGACGGTCCATCCCGTGCTGACATTGCGGCCAAATATCAGCTACCAACATTGGCTCCCGTCTCTACCTGATGGCTAGCGCCAGCAAGTACCAGATGTTCACTCTGCTCGGCAACGAGTTCACTTTCGATGTGGATGTCTCCAAGCTCGGGTGAGTCTTCCTAACCGGGTTTTCCGCGTCGAGCCAAGAATTCTGCGGCATGAGACTTACAAGAAATGAAACAGCTGCGGTCTCAACGGTGCTCTCTACTTCGTGTCCATGGACGAGGACGGTGGTATGTCCAAGTACTCGACCAACAAAGCCGGTGCCAAGTACGGAACCGGTTACTGCGACGCCCAATGCCCGCGTGATCTGAAGTTCATCAACGGCGAGGCCAACTCGGCGCAGTGGACACCGTCTTCCAACGACCAGAACGCCGGTGTTGGTGGATATGGCTCTTGCTGCACTGAGATGGATATCTGGTATGCAATCCCCATCAAATTCTAGAAAGCGAAAACAAACCAGCTGGCAGATGTACTCACACAAACCCTAGGGAGGCCAACTCGATCTCAACCGCCTACACTCCCCACCCCTGCACGACGGTAGGCCAGCACCGCTGCTCGGGCGACGACTGCGGAGGAACCTACTCCGCAACCCGTTACGCCGGCACCTGCGACCCCGACGGCTGCGATTTCAACAGCTACCGCCAGGGTGTGAAGGACTTTTACGGACCCGGCATGACCGTCGACACGACCAAGAAGTTCACCGTCGTGACCCAATTCCTCAAGGGCAGCGACGGCGTGCTGAACGATATCAAGCGCTTCTACGTCCAGGACGGCAAGGTCATCCCCAACTCGGAGTCGACCATCGCCGGCACGTCGGGCAACTCGGTCAACCCGGAGTTCTGCAAGGCCCAGAAGGTCGCTTTCGGCGACGGCGATCACTTCAACGAGAAGGGAGGCTTCGCGCAGTTCAGCAAGGGTGTTGCCGCCCCCATGGTGCTCGTCATGTCCCTCTGGGACGATCACTACGCCAACATGCTGTGGCTCGACTCGACCTACCCTACTGATGCCTCTCCTGATGAGCCCGGCAAGGCTCGCGGTACTTGCGAAACTAGCTCCGGTGTCCCTGCTGATATTGAGGCCAGCCAGGCCAGCAACTCGGTCATCTACTGTAAGTCAACTTGTTCTCCAGTCAATCATGCTGATCATGAACGCCTTACTGACTACCTCTTCCCCTATAGCGAACATCAAGTTCGGCCCCATCGGCTCGACCTTCAAGGCTCCCGCCTAAGCGACGTCCACGGTAGCATGTCTTAACATCGTGTCAGTTCTCTGCAGCAGCGATACGGTCTTTGAGCAAGCAGCCGCGGCCAAGCGATGACTCCGAGGGGAGCATTCATGATCGGGATCGGGTAGCATTCTAGACAAAAGATTGGCGTTCTCTTTCTTCTAGTCTCTTATCATCAGAAATCTGTCGTTACTTTCCAGTACTAGGAGGAGGAAGTGAGAGTTTCGAATAGTGTCGAGTGGTTTGCACATTGTCCATAGTTCTGAGTTCGTGTATATAGTTGTGAGAAATTGGAGTGAGGTGAAGTCATAACTGGATAGTCCTCGTGTCCGGAAGACATTCATTCATATGTCGACTGATCCCTGCAGATCTGGCTCATCTCAGGCTAATGACCGCTGCGGATATCGATCGCCATCTCACATGCCGTTGCAGAAACGAGGTGAGGGGCCGAAGGGATCACGTCCACTCTCAAGTCTTGTCGACTATCTCGCAAACTAGCATGGGGCATGCCTTCCAAGGCGGTCTCTGACGATCCAGGAGACATTCAGTTGACTATTGAGGCGGACTTCTCGTACAACATCAAGTCAAACATTCTGTATTGTAAATGGGAAGAGAGAAACAAGACCGACCGAGGCCAAGCTACCCCGCCACGTCTCCAAGGTTCCTTATCTTATCTACGACCACTCACTGCACAGCTCTAGGCATCGTCATCCGCGAACTGCGCCCGAACATTGTTTGATCTGATTCCTCAGTGTTCCTGTCACCATCTAATATCGTTTCAGTATTCATTTCACAAACGTATGACGACCGTATGACAGCTCAGGGACTCAAATAAGGGTCAATATTGTTATCCTTAGCCCTACTGCCCCGTCTCCTATCACTCGCTCGTGCAACAACTCATCGTCCAAAGGAGCTGTCGCTACGCATGCGACTGAGCTAGACAGACAGCATGTTCTCCCAGGTAAGGAATGCTAAGCTAAAGGGCACAGTTTCCTACGACGCGCCAGTGAACTCCGTTCCTACGTTTACCCTAAGGGGCCTCGTCAAACCACAACACCAACCCGTGAGACATGATGTAAACAGATCAGACCCCCGATGCTGACTCACACCCACTAGAAGAAGCCCTACTCGGCCGTGACCGTCGCGGTCGACCGGCTCACGAGCGAGACCTACGAAGAAGAGGACCTCAGCGGCATCCCGGAGCTGGTGGAGGTCATCAAGCTGCAGGCCTCGGGACCGGCCGAGGCCGCGCGCGCCATCCGGAAGAAGCTCAAGTACGGCAGCGTCCACCGTCAGATCCGGGCGCTGGTGCTGCTCGACGGCCTGATCCAGAATGCCGGGCCGCGCTTCCAGCGGACCTTCGTCGACGAGCCGTTGCTGGAGCGCCTTAGGGTCTGCGGTACCTCGAACTTATCGGATCCGGATGTCAAGAAGAAGTGCTCCGAGTTGTTCAGGAGCTGGGCGGCGGAGTACAAGAATACACCCGGTCTTGAACGGGTTGCGGCGCTGTACAAGGTACATCTCAGTTATCCCCGAGTTCATGATTTTCAACTGACATAATCTAGGAACTTCCCCGCCGAAAGCAAGTCGTAACCCAAGAGCGCTCCAAAGTCATCAAAGAAACCGAAAACCCCTTCGGCGACGACGACGAAGAGGAAGAAGCCAAGCCACAACAACCTCAAGCAGCCAGCAGCTCCCGCTCCCAACCCTCCTCAGCCTCTCACTCCAGACACACCTCCCTCTCCGGCACCCAGATCTCGGGAACCGTCAACTCCTTCAGCTACCTTAGCAAAGACAAAGACAAGGACAAGAAGAAGAAGGACAAGAAGGGCAGCAGCAAGAGCAAGAAGCCCTTCAACCTCGAGGCCGAGAAGGAGCAGATGAAGGTCACCATCGCCGAGTCGGCCATGGCCGCTACCGACCTCATGAATGCGCTGCAGAGCATCAACCGCGAGAAGGAGAGGATCTCGGAGAATGAGACTGCTGTGAAGAGGTTTGAGACGTGTAAGCAGTTGAGGAGGAAGGTTTTGCGCTATGTAAGTGGTCTTCAAATCAGCCGGATAATCTGTGCTGTTTTTTGCTGAACATTGCCGCGTTAGATCTACCACGTGGAGTCGGAGCAATGGCTAGGCGGACTCCTCCACGCAAACGACGAGCTCGTCCAAGCCCTCATGACGTTCGAGCAGCTCGACCGCAGTATCGATGCAGACAGCGACTCGGACGACGATCTGGCTGAGCAAGCGCATCTCTACCGACGTAAGTCCCCCTTCTGCCTCCTTCCCCAGTCTCCACTTCCAATAGCTAACAACCCCCAAAGTAGCAACCGAGCGCGCAAAAGGCAAAGACCCGGCCTCCCCAACCTCCGCGTCCCCTCCCTCCCTCGCAAATCTGACCCTCGACACCACCGCCGCCCCTCCTCCCAAACCCCCCAGGCCAGCAGCTCCTCCGCGTCCGTCGGCAAGAAAACCCCCCGTCCCGCCTGCTCCCACCAGACCTGCCGCTCCACCGTCAGACGACGACGAAGACGACGACGATGCGGACGAAGACGAGAACGACCCCTTCGCGGACCGCAACGCCGTCGTCACGCCCCACGTCGAGAGGGGCGAGCCGAGGTGGTAGAGGAGCTCGGCTCAGCTCCTTACGACGACGCTGCGCGTCGGTGAGGTGTAACGGGATAAGGCGTGGAAGGAAAGTGCTGGAGGATATAGCAGAGGAGGATGATCCGTTCAGGGACCATTATGCTGTCAACTCGGTTGACGAGGGGGGCAGCACGGTCGGGGGTTTGGATGGCGAGAAGGCAGATAACCAAGGGCAGGACACCGGTGGTCTGTCATCGTCGTCTGTCAAGTCGGCAGATGAGACCGTCAACGGGCCTGGAGAAAGTTGGGATATTTTTGAGGAGCGGCCGCCGCCCGTTTCTCGGCCGGGAATTAACGTGGACGGTTTGACAGAGTACCTGCCGGGCGCTGGGGCTCCTTTCACAGGCAAGACGATGATTGGCGGGATAGAGCTTGAGTATCAGTTTGACGGGGAAGCGGCTGCTGACTGGGCCTTGGTCGGCTCTCGACCTAGTTAGCGGGGAGGACTTCTGTATTTTCACGACAGAAGTTATATGAGACGGCGTGTTTTCCCTCATTTTCATAGCGGGAAACTGTTTCCGAGGGAACGGGCATGTCAACACTTGCATGGCGAGAACACATCAGAAGTTTCGCTGACCTTCTAAGACTGTTCATTTGCTGGGCCAACTACGGTAGCCTAGCTGTCTAAGAAGCAATTCCCCATTTTACAACGACAAACGCCGCCCAAAACGACTTTGAGTCTAATGAATGAACGTTTCTTCACGGATGATAGCATCAAACCGCCAATACCACCTTTAATTCTCCCTCTTCCATTGCCCCCCTTCGCAATCCATGCATTCCGTCCAAATCCGTTCCACACAGCGGGGTATCTGACCATACTCTCCTCCCATACCGGCACAAGTAAGGCGCACCGGCCTTACAAGATGCTGTAATGGTAGTGCTTCTGGTGATTCGCCTGGGTGTTGATCTTCCACTGGTTGCGGCGGGTGTTGGCGTTCTCCAACTTTCTCGCCCGGCCCTCAGCCTTGCGGATGGCCCTCTTCTTGTCCTCGGAGACGCCGGCCAATCCAGCCTCGCCGCGGGCAAGGAGTGCCCGGCCATGCCTGCCGTCGCGGGTGTCGACCTGGCGGTTCTCCACGCCGTCGATGTCCATGTCGGAGTCGCCGCGCTCGGCCCGCTCCTCGGGGCTGGGGTACTTGTGCAGGTTCTGACGGAAGTACTTCTGGAACGAGCGGTGGCCGACGCTCTTGCCGTTGGGCAGGTGCATCTCGTACTCGTCGTAGAAGACGGCGTGGGCGTGCTTGTGGGCGTGCGAGTGCCAGCCGTCGCGCTGGTGGTGGCTTCGCGGGTCCGTCTGGGTGTGGTGCGGGTGCTTGTCGAGGCGCTCGTACTGGTGGTAGTGATTCTCCGCAGGCACGGCGGTCAGGTCCTCCGAGTCGAGGGACGAGGCAGAGCTGTCTGTCTCCCAGCCGTCTTCCTCGCCGTTCTTGAGGTCTTGGCCATCCTCGCCTGTCGTCCGGCTGGGCCGCTTCGCACCCAGCTTGGCTCCACCGGCACGGTTGTCCTCGCCGTCCTCCGTCATTGACTCATCGTCCGAGTCTTCCTCGTCGGAGTAGGTGCTGCGGAAGTCGTAGAACTCGCCGATCTCTAGCTGCTCTCCCTCAGATGTGTAAGGGATCTTGCAGTGGCCGATGTCACGCATGTGGGTCTGGACAGCGAACTTGTCGGCCTTGACCTTGCCGCAGTAGAGGCACTCGTGGAGCTCGAAGACTTGCTGCTGGAGTTTCGCGACAAGGCCGTCCAGGTCAACCAGATACTGCTTCTCAGGGATGAACATGCCGTGGATCTTCTCCATGTGGTGGGCGTTCAGTGCGGGACTCGGCGAGTCGTAGTTGCAGAACAAGCATGTCTTCAACGTAGGAGGGACAGGGGCCTTGGTGGAAGGTGTCGGGGTGATGGATGAAGGAGTGACGGAAGATGACGATACCGAGACGGGGTGATCCTCCTTCTTCATTGCGGAAGCAGAAGGATGTGGGTTCGAGGGCCGGCGAACGGGGGAGGGCTGCTGTGTGAGGCCGGTGTTCTTCATTCCCTCGATAACCTCGTTGAACTCCTCCTCTGCATCGGAATCCACAACCGTACTGGTGGTATCCACAGGGTCGCCGAGCGAGAAAGTAGAAGTGACCATGGAGCTGGCATCGTCCATGGGGCCACCGGGTCTAGATAACAGGGCCAACTCTCTAGCTTTGTGTTTTGAGCTGCCAATGTGGTTCCGGAAAGAGTTTTCGCTGAAGTACGTCTTGTCGCAGACGCTACATAACCTCTCGAAAGATGCCTTGTCTGCCTCGGCAGACGTTGTAGCTCGGGCTTGCAGAACCTTCTCTGTGAAGACTTCGGATGAAATTGGCGGTAAAGAGGCGACACGACGCTTCAGGTTGTACCGACTGCGGAAAAAAACAGGGGTCAGCTTCGTGTCTTCTGAGTACGAATAGTACCGAAGAACAGGGCAACAAGACTTACTGCCAGTCGCTCCTCATGTGGCCTTTTTGCAGATCGCTATTGCGAAAAGCAACCTGGCAAGTGTTGCAGGTATATGGGTGGGAAGTAGTGGGATCCATCTTGAACTTGTTGACCGACGCAGAGGGCGGGATGTTGCTGTTCAATGTTGTGTTCGAAGGAGGATATTGATCGAGGCGGAATGGGTGGTGACCTTGAGGTTTACTGCCGTAGAGGAGTATAGACGTGAATAGGTAGGTGTGAAGTGATTCAAGTACAGTCAAGGGCCGGTGTTTATATGACCAAATCCGGTTGCCACCTATTAATAATAGTTGAGCTTGGTACTTCTTCAGGGTCTTGAGTGATGTCTCGGCAAGAGTCACTGGTGAAAATCAAGACGGGCGGATGACCCGGGAAAGAGAGAAAAGGGACAATACCACAGAGGTCAGTGGAAGGCCGAAAAGGTTGAAAAGGGTCGCGTGCTGTTGACGATGTTGCGACAGGTATGACCAGGGCTTCTTGTCCGTGTCACTGAGTATTGGTGTCTTCGGTCGTGGATAAATGCGATCAGTGTGAAAAAAGCAGTGGCGGTTCTTCACCACTTCCAGTGCCAAGCTCGATTATGCCCGCACTTTCTTTGCTTGGTGGGGGTTTCTGGCGCTCTTTTCAGGAACTTCGACGTCACCGCCCAATCATCCCACTGACCTTGTCTTAGCGCCAAGCCACACCTGCTGAGGTCAGCTTGTGGCGCAAACCCCAAACAAAAGCTGTGGCTAAGTAACACCTCCGCCAATCAGATATAGGCCAGATGAGGCTCTCTTGGCGGTAAAGTGTGATTCATTTTAGTGTGCCAAGCTCCATCTCCGATCATCCCTGCCAGCCGCGCGCATCATCCGGCGAACTTTCCCAGGGCTGATGAACCAGACCCACGACATGCCTCTGGCTCTTACTACCGCAAAAGGACGAGACGCCCACGTACATCTATCTCATCCCCATCGACCATCATCCTAAACGCAACTTAATCCTCACAGAGTTTAATCGATTCATTCTCTTGATCTATCACTACCTTACCATATATAGCCCCATTTTCGCTTCTTGTAAGCGCCGAACGTGAAGCAGCATCGAAGATAGACTCTTGCTCTCAACCGCCTTCGATAACGAGCGAGCTTGGAGCTCCAACCACGCCCTTTCCTCAATGTCATGACTCGAGATACTCCTCGACCCGTCCGCGGCGGCGTCGGCCATGGCCATACAGAATTGGACCTTCTGGCTGGATTATGGGCGCAGGCACCTTTCGGACGGCTACCGATAGATGCGCCAGCTGAGCTCCGGGAACTGGTCGAGAACATTGAAAATCCCAAGAAGGTTTATGCCATACATCGGGCACGCCGTCGCCACGACTTCCAGCAGTTAGTGCAGAAATACATAGTACAACTACGGGAGGGATGCGGCGCCGACTCCTGTATGACGCCAACCTGCTTCTCCTGTCGCAAGCGAATGGTCGGGAAGGCCCCTATCCGTCGATACAATCCAACGAGTGCCCGAACACTGGCCACGTATCTTGCCAGCCGGGATAACCCGGAGAACGGCCTCTGCCCGACCCTGAGAGGACCGAAAGGACCGCCAGCCGCCACACGAAGCCTCGTCGTCGCCAAAGGCCTATGGGCTGACAAGTCGGCATCGTCCGTCCCTAAGAAGAAGGAAATAGACGGGGGAGGAACCCAAAACGAGGAGAATGCCGATGGAGCCAACAACGCAACAGTGAGTGCTGTTTGTACACGTGAGGGCCCGGGGGCACAAACAGCTCAGGATGAGGCGGATCTCGCTTCGGGACCAGGGAGATGGGTAGTGAGGGACAAGCCTGTTCTGAAGGATTATCGTTCGTTTGCCGCAAACATGTTTGAGACAGCAGCATTCAAGATGTTGGAATGGCTAACGCCAAGCGGCATCGAGGAAATGGTACGGCAAGCTGAACCGGAGTCAGAAGTTTCTGGCGACACAACTCTGCACACAAGGCAACTTCACAGCTTTTCCCAGGATAGGAGCGGACCAGCAAAGCCGTCAGGGAGGAGAAAAGGTTGGGGCGCTGGACCGGAGAGCGACGGTGAACCCGACGACAAGGCCACTTCCCCGGGCTCTCAGCCCACTGCCAACCATCTGCCAGGGACAGACTCACCTATATATGACACGACCGCCGCTAAACCATCGTCATCAGGAGGATCGACGTCGAGTGATCCCATTCGGAAGAATGAGATGCCCAATGGCGGTGCTGAACCGGCACCGAGCCAGCCAGCAACCCAGGGAGTGGAACCGCTTCCTAGCAACCGGCCACTAACCTCGCGTCGGAACTCTAAAGCCACAGTACGCACTTCGACCGCACCGAAAGCCAAGCGACAAATGTCTATCGATGCATATCCTCAAGACGGGATCTCCGAGGACCCGCTATCAAACTCCATGCGATCACCATTGTTAGGCTCACACAGCGAAAGAAACCCATGGTCGGGAAAGCCGGGCAATGGAATCATGCCGCGTCCCATCTCACAGTTAACGACTGCTGGTTACTTTGATGACGTTTCGCTCGAAAGGATGCCCAGCCCAAAAGCGCACGAGGTGAAGCCCAGGCTCGGTCGTAGCCAGATGGATGGAACGAGAAGTAACGGATCCAGCAGTCCAAGGGAACCTGTTGCCAGTTCACAGATACCCTCTGATGCTTCCTCAGTACAGTCACAACAAGCTGTCGAAGAAGAGGACGAGTCCTCTCTGGAAAATCACTACCCCCAGGCCCTGTCCCGTCTGAATGCAGACATCGTGGATTTCATCTGCGACGAGCTGCAAGCGTACGGTGTGTCGGAGAAGCACATGCTTCATCCGAAGACGGTAACGCCCTTCCACATGAGGCAGCGCGGCCAGCCAAAAGCATTGAAACGGCTAAGGTCGCGCAGCCGACGTGGCGTTACGACAGCGAATCTCCGTCGAGAGTGGGCGCTGTTCGCTGAGCAGACCATATTCTACGTCCTAAGCGACCCCCGCCGTTTGCTCCGGTCCTTTACCGAGAGAGGGTCACTCTACGATTCGCAAACACTGTGGTATTGCATGCTGAGGTTGACACGCGTGGCGCCAACTCTCGTCTTGCACAGCTTGTGGCTGGCCGCTGCGAGTCTCTTCGCTCCTCCCAGTTCTTTACACGTTCTCCGGTCGCCGACGGCAAAACCGTTCCCGAGGCACAAGAACTCGTTGTCGAATGAACAGGCAGGATGCCTTCTCTCAATATGTCTCCATGCTTTAGTGGCCTCTGCACCATTGCTTTCGGATTCAAACCAGCTGTACGATATGTCCCGGATCAGATCCCATGGGTTAAGCCTCGCGGGCAGTGGGGCTATCGCGCGCCAACCAGCAGATGTGTGCCTGAAGTACGACGATGCTTTCTCCAACGACCTGGCCGTGCGGTTGGCAAGGAGACTGTTCTCGGCCATCACAGCCAGGCGGTCTTTCGACGAGTTAAACAAGGCCAATCTTGGCCCGAACGGTCAACCAGAGGCGGACGTTCTTGACCCTCTCTTCTCACAGCTTGACTTCCTTAATATGGACGCCGCCTACATCCTGAATTTCTCGGTCAATGACCGCGCTCTCCATGAAACTCGAGTTCCGACATTATTATTGGACTGGGCGCGGGCCGTTATGCTTCACGACTGGGACGGGAGTGCTGTTGTACCTGGTGATGGACCATTTGGTGGTGCCCTCGCACTGATCGAGGCCATGTTCAAGAAGCGGCAGACACTTCTCCTCGGAGACACGCAGTTCCGGTCGGAATACTTCGCTGAGAGACTCGATGCCGTCGACATGCCAGTAAACTGGATCTCTCACGTATCGACAAAACAGAAGGTTCACCTCCTGGACTTCCCGTACATCTTCAGCCCATCTACGCTGGTGTCATACTTCCGCTCCATCAACTTCTCGCGGATGAGTCGAGCATACGAGGAAGCCAGCTCGCTTTGGGGCAGGATGCAGACGATCATGATGCAAGGAAACATGATCATGCAACCGCGCCACAAGAAGGTTCTGGACCGCATGCTCAAAACGGCGTCCACGAAGTACCTGGTGCTGTCGATCGATCGCGATAATGTTATAAAGGACTCGTTTGACCAGTTGTGGCGACGAGAGGAAAGGGAGCTTTTGCGGCCACTTAAAGTTCATCTTGGCGAAGGGCAGGGTGAAGAAGGATTCGATTCCGGCGGTGTTCAGCAGGAGTTTTTCAGGCTCGCCTTTGCGGAGGCTCTCAACCCAGCTTACGGGGCCTTTACCGTCGACGAGAGGACGCGCATGACTTGGTTCCGTCCCAGCTCCCTCGAGCCTCTGTGGAAGTTCGAGCTCATCGGCCTCCTTGTCTCCCTGGCTGTCTATAACGGGCTGACGCTACCCGTCACCTTCCCCAAGGCCCTATACCGCAAGCTCGTCGGCGAACCCGTCACGGAGCTTCACCACATCGCGGACGGCTGGCCAGATCTCGCAAACGGGTTGACCCAGCTACTCGAATGGGACGAGAAGGACGGGGCGGTAGAAGACATCTTTGCGCGCACCTACGAGTTCTCAGTCGAGTCCTTCGGCAAGCCAATCACGCGGGAGATGAAGTCCGACAACAACTACGACGAGCAGGCATGGCCGCAAGCCGCCGAGGAGACACCCTCCTCCTCCTCCTCCTCGCCAACCGCAGACGACGCGCCACTCGTCACAAGCTCCAACCGCAACGCCTACGTATACGACTACATCCGCTACCTAACCGACGTCTCCGTCCGACCTCAATACGAAGCCTTCGCCCGCGGCTTCAACACCTGCTTCCACACCAAATCCCTCACACTCCTGACCTCCAACACCCTCCAATCCCTCGTCGAGGGCGTGCAGGAGATCGACGTCGCCGAGTTGAGGCGGTACACCCGCTACGTCGGCTGGGACGCGGGCCACCGGACGGTCAAGGACTTCTGGTCCATCGTCCGGCGGTACGACGACAGGATGAAGCGCAAGCTGCTCGAGTTCGTGACGGCGAGCGACAGGCTCCCCGTGGGCGGCGTCAAGAACCTGAATTTCATCTTACAGAAGAACGGAATCGAGACGGAGGACGGCGGGCACCTGCCTACCGCTTATACGTGTTATGGCACGTTGCTGCTGCCGGAGTACAAGGATAAGGAGGCGTTGAGGGAGAGGCTGGCTATGGCGCTGGAGAATGCGCAGGGGTTTGGATTTGCTTGAGTCAAGCTAAGCTTTCTGGAAATTGCGATACCTTTGGCGTGAGATGGCGTTGATCTTAGTACTTGGAACGGGTGTATATGGTCAGCAACAAAAGGTGTTTCATTATTTTTTATACTTGTGTTTTTAGCAGGTGTATCAGACCAGGCCCCCAGGGGGATAGTTTCTCAGGGTACTTATTTTGGACAGGTTATACACAGCGTTTTTCAGGAAGCATGATAATATACCAACTCGTGCAAACATCTTCGCCGCCATGGAATTGTGTCTTGCGTCTGTACAAGTCTAAGTATCTCAAGTGCTATTACCCATACAAAATGGAGAGCTTTTCCCCTCCCATCTAGACCTGTGGCACCAACCCTAGCGGCTCAGTAATGGTATCAAGCTTTAGAAATCGTTCTCATCCACCCCAGACACAATAACGTTGTTCACCTTGAGCACCATGCGGCAGAGCTGCGTGGCGAGCATGAGCTGCTGCTTCTTGCCGATCAGGGGGTCAATGACAAACGCGTCCTTCATGTCGTTGCTGCCCTTGCCCATGCAGTCGACGCCCAGGCGGCCGCGGCCGTGGGCGGACTTGACCTGCTGTGACTTGATCTCGGCCAGGGTGGCGATGGGGCTGAGGCCGCTGTTCTCGGCCAGGGCCATGGGCACGGCGTCAAGGGCCTCGGCGAAGGCGCGCATGGCGTACTGCTCCAGACCGGGCGTCTTGACGGCCGCGTCCTCGACGGCTAGCGAGCAGGCAATCTCGGCCGCGCCGCCGCCGTAGACGACGCGGTTGTCGCGCACGAGGTTGCGGACGACGCAGAGGGCGTCGTGGAGGGAGCGCTTGGCTTCGTCGATGATCTGGAGGGACTGTTAGTGATACTATGATTGAATGTGGAAGGGGAGGAACAAACTGACCATCTTGTTGCTGCCGCGGACAAAGACGGTCACAGCCCGTGTGTTGGCGCAATCCTCAATGACCAGCATCTTTTCCCTCGTGGTACCGAACGTCATCTGGCGGACGATACCGGCGCTACCCAACTTCTCCGCCTTGAGATCCTCGAACCTGGGCACTATCCTGCCGTTGGTGGCGATAGCAATCAGCTCGATCTCGGGACCGCCCACCCACCTCACGGCAGGGAGCTTATTCTGGAGGAGAAGATGGTTGGCCTCGTCGTCGAAACCCCACTGACATATCGCCAGGTTGGCACCGGTGTCCTTTATTTGCTGGATCATCTCGATGAAGGTGTCGCGCTCGTAGTTTTGTAGCTTCTTGAACTCCTCTACACTGGTTATGTTGAGCTGATGCTTCGTCTTGGGCTTCGGCGGCTCGAAGGCGCATGTGAGAATGGCGATCTTGGCATCGCGCACCTCCTCCGGCATCTGCGGGTGGGAGAAGTCCTTGTCGATGATGACGCCGTGGACGAGGAGGGTGTCCTCGAGCGCACCACCGACCTTGCCGTCGACCTTGATCAGCTCGAAATCGACGTCTTTCCGCTCCAGGTCGGCGACCGAGAGGACGGCGTCGACGGCGATGTTGGCGAACTGGTCGTGGGCCTTGGAGACGATCTTGCTTCCTAAACTCGTCCGCGCCACCTTGAGCAGGTTCTTTGTGTTATCCTTGCTGAACTCGATCACGTCGGAGATCCGGTCTAGCTCCGCCACCGCGATGTCGCACGCCTGGTCGTAGCCGTCCGCGATCCGGATGGGGTGGATGCCCTTGTCGATGAGCTCGGCCGCTTGCTCCAGTAGAGCGCCGGCGAGGACGACGACGCCGGTGGTGCCGTCACCGATCTCGTCGTCCTGCGACTTTGACAGCTCTACTAGTAGCTTCGCGACGTGGTTTGTGATCTCCATCTGTTGCAGAATCGTGGCACCGTCGTTTGTGACTGTGATATCGCCGTCGGGGGAGATGAGGATCTTGTCGAGGCCGCGGGGGCCGAGGGAGCTCTTGACGATGTTGGCTACTGTGCGGGCGGCGAGGATGTGTGCCTTGACGGCCTCGTTGCCGAACTGCCTCTTCTTGGATCCTTGACTTCACACAAGCGTATTAGCTTTCCTTTTCCTCCCATGTGTCGTATCGGCAGGACTCTGGCGCTCCACTTACTCCCTGACGATAATGAATGGCCGCCCTTGCTCATCCTTCATCATAGTCGCTGTTGATATGCTGGTTAGCCATGGTCCGTCTTCATCGAGTGCATCTGGCACGAACCGTTCGACAAATCTAAATCTGTACGCGACCGTTAGCTTTGTCTCTCCCTTCTCCGCTTCAAGGCTGGGGTTTGCACGTACTCATCGCCATGTTGGGCAGAATTTCCTGGGTATCAACGATTGGGATATAGTAACAGAGAGTTCACAGATTCCGTCGATATGATCAGGTCGAGGGAGGGGGTGGTGATATGGCGGAAAGTATTATGGGTTTCTAAGCTTCAGTATACCGAGATCACCCTCGAAAGCCAAAAAATTCCAGGCCGCCAGTATCAGGAGAAGGGGACGCAAACAAGTGGGGCTCCAGCTGCAAGCTGCCTTCACCGCCCTCTAGGTTCTCGGAGTGGCAGCAATTCTGCCGCGGGGTGGTGCTTGCCCCGCCAAGCAAACAGCTACGTAGTGACTTTCATGATGTTTCTGCCGAACTGTGACTGAACTTTTGAGACGACAAGCAGGAATCTCAGTCACCAGACCCTCTGAAGAACGAACCTAAAGACCTAGGATCTCCGAAACCAAACCCAGAGGGAGATTCTGCACCTTTTCTGTATCAGAATCTGCCCTTCCTTTCTGCCGAAGACTTGCTTCTTCCACAATTTATCCCATAACCTCACACACAACCTCTTCTCCGTACCAGACCCAACTCACAATACACAAATTCCCACAGGATGTCACGACATCAAGCGTTCCGAAATGTGCAAAGCACGGTATCGGAACATCTTTACGATGATGACGACTACTACAGCGACGACGCTGAGGAGGAGCTCAGCGCAGAGGACAAGGCCCTCATGGAACAGGGCACCATCGACGTCAGGAAAGCTCTCGGCGTAGAAGCCGACAAGGTCACCACAGCCCAGATCCAGGAAGCGCTATGGCACTATTACTTCGACGTCGACAAGTCCGTCACGTACCTCCTCACCAAGTTCATCGCCCCTCCACCGCCCAAAGCGGCGAAAAAGGCAGCACAACCTGGTAAGCACAACTTTCCTTATTCTGCCATGGTGATGTCGGGTCCGGTTCTTCGGTTCAGTCCAGGAGAAAGCGCACACTCAAATCCCAAGTATGGGCACTCTTGGGTCCGTGGACAGTGGTCGGGCCATGGCTTTCGTCGACCTTGTGGCTGCCGCTATATGTGGCACTGTGGAATGGAACGAAGTGGCAGCTCGTTGACAGGTAGTCAAGGTCGGGAGTCTCTGGAACCAACGCACAACATTCCCAGATGGAAACCCGACCAGTCTTTGTCGGGGCTGTTCATGGATATGCCTTGGGGAAACATCCCCCGGGAACGCGTCACCGTCTTTATTGAGCCCCAGCGGCCTCGTGGCGGCCTTCTAGGCGGCTCAGGCGCCGCTCCCAAGTTGACCAAGCTGCAACAGCTTGCGCTCGCTAGGAAGAAGAAGCTGGAGCAGCAGCAGTCTTCTGAAGAATCGGCTGAAGACACGCGGCAAAAGCTTGGAGAGCTGTCGGTTAAGGAGTCCGCATCGCTCAAGGAGAATCGACTTTCAGAGGACGGAGGCTTCAGCAAACGGCAGAAGCTGTCTGAGACGCAAGCTGCCGGACGCTTGGTCCAATCAGAACAAGCCGGGGCTACCACCGAAAAGAAGCCTGCGCTCAGTCAAAGAGGAAGCCATCTTCAAGGCCAGAACACTGTGGACGGCAGCAATGAGAGGGACACGTCCGAGTCGTCTTCTGGCTTCTCCTTGACACCGTCTCGGCTTGACCCGAAGGAGACAATTTCTGCGCCTGCCATGGCAGAGCCGTCCGCATTTGCCCAGACACTCTTTGGGTCATCCGCCGTGGAGCCGGATCCGCCCGCTACCAAATTCTTTGCTTTGCCTTACATGGCGTACTCTCCGTCTTTGGCCGATGCTTTCTCGAAACCCAGTCCAGATGACGTGGTTTTGCAGGCTCAGGCAAAAGGTTCGATTGCGGGAAAGGGCAAGAACTAACTCGGATGCTAATAGTCGATGCAGCGGGCAAGAAGACCGTCATGGCTGCTCCCGCCAAAAAGAAAGGCGGCGGCGGAGATGCCGCCTCGGTGGCAAACGATGTGAAGGCGCTGAAGATCGATGACACGCCTTTGCCCAAGAGCAAGAACTTCAATGTTCTGAACGAGTTTGAGAAGAGCAAGAGCAAAAAGACGGCTAGTTTTGTTGTAGTTGGTAAGTCAGCGATGATACTCCAGTTGTCCAGTTTCGGAGACCAGCTGACACCGGGTTGTAGGTCATGTCGATGCTGGCAAGAGCACAATGATGGGTCGACTATTACTTGACCTCAAAGTGGTCGACCAACGGACTGTGGATAAGCTGCGGAAAGAAGCCGAGAAGATTGGCAAGTCTTCTTTTGCTCTTGCTTGGGTGCTCGATCAGAGGACAGAGGAGAGGGCAAGAGGTGTCACCATCGACATAGCGACCAACAGGTTCGAAACCGATACCACCGTTTTCACCATCCTGGACGCACCCGGACACAGAGACTTCATTCCCAACATGATTGCAGGTGCAAGTCAAGCAGACTTCGCCATCCTGGTCATCGACGCCAGCACTGGAGCTTTCGAGTCAGGCCTCAAAGGCCAAACCCGAGAGCACTCGCTCTTGATCAGGAGTATGGGTGTCTCCCGCGTTATCGTGGCAGTCAACAAGCTGGACACGGTCGACTGGTCAAGGGAGAGGTTCGACGAAATCAGGCACCAAGTCACCGGTTTCCTTACCACAACCGGCTTCCAACCGAAGAACGTCTCCTTCGTCCCCGTATCCGGTCTCCACGGTGACAACCTGGTCAACAGGTCTACCAATCCTGCAGCCTCGTGGTACCAGGGCCCAACAGTCGTCGAGGAACTCGAGTCTTCGGAGCCTACAACCAGGGCGCTTACCAAGCCTCTACGCATGACCGTATCTGAGGTCTTCCGCACCGTCCAAAGCTCGCTTACAGTATCCGGTCGGATCGACGCAGGCTCTCTACAGATGGGAGACGCCGTACTAGTCCAACCCAGCGGAGAGAAGGCATACATCAAATCCCTCCAGTTAGACGAGGAGCCAGTGGAATGGGCCGTGGCCGGACAAAATGTCGTTCTTCACCTCAGCAATATCGACCCGATCCACGTGCGGTCAGGAGACATTATCTGCGACCCGGCCAAACCAATCCCGTGTCTGGACAGCTTCACGCTCAAGGCGCTAGCGTTCGACTTCCTCATGCCCATGCAGGTAGACGTGCACCGCGGGAGGCTCCACTCGGCCGGGACGATAGAGTCGATCCCGGCCCTGCTAGACAAGGTTACCGGGGCGGTGACGAAGAAGAAGCCCAAGATCGTCAAGCCGGCTGCAGTGGCAAGGTTGGTGATCAAGTTGGCTTCCAAGGTGCCGTTAGAGGCTGGGCAGAGGGTGGTGCTGCGGAGCGGAGGAGAGACTGTTGCGGCTGGACTGCTGGAGTGAAGGATGGCTTTCCGGGGTGCAACGATCTGGACAGGAAAACGGAGACTGTTGGTGCTAGACAAGCGTTCAGTTCGGGATGTTATGAGAGATGAGCATTATGCATTGCTTGATCAATAAATACATAGCGGCTTTAGGTGATTACTCATATTCACAGAATTCTGATACAACAGAGACTCAGAGAGGGCCACACGTGAAGTTATGTGTGTCGTAGCCGGCGTTGTAATCCGTATATGGAAGGAGTCTGAATATCCGAACCGACGGATGCGGTTATGCAATATCGAATCAGCCTCAAGGATCATTAATGCTGCAGGGACATTCTGCGGCAGGAACAAGCATGACCCCCCACCGACCATCCGAGCTTCGAATGGAGACGTTTGTGGGGAAAGAAGCCCATGGAAAAGGCCACTCTGGCAGAAAACAGCACCCTGAGCACCAGCAACTGGCCTTGACAATAGAACAGTCTCCAAAGTTCCAGCACAAGTCCAGACATTGTGTCAGGGCCTCCTGTTGAACGTGAGTCACGACTAGGAGTGAAGATGTCATGCAGCCAACAATTGTTAAGCTAAGGACAGTTGGCGGACGTTGATTTTGACAAGTGGTCACAGCTTTGAGGCGGCAGTCGCTCCGTAGCGGCGACCGATAAGAGGGGCGAAGTACTTCCGTAAGCGGAGAGGTACAGGCCCCGCGTAAAAGTGCGTACGGGATACTTTGCTGCTTCAGCTGCTACTTCCATCCTATCGAACAACGGCCGCTTATTGGCTCGAACACTCGCCCCACACTCCGCTTCAGGGGATTCACCCCTGTGGCAATGACCTGCGCTTGATTGAAATCTGTCCTTTCTTCACTTCTGGACACCTTCGTGCAATTATTTTGGAGAAGCTTCCCTTTAAGAGGGACCACTGCCAGTCTTTCTTCCACCGTTTCCACTATTCCACCATTCAACACCATCTTTTCTCCCTCCTCCCACAAGTTTGAGGATAGACACATTATCAGAGGCAGACCATACTTCTGCACTCTTTCTACTCTTCTCTCTCAGGATAGAGCCTTTCTTTTCTCCTTGATTTCAGAGCTACAAAACGAGGGGTAGTCGACTACCTGAACTCTCTTCACAATGGCTCGCGGATCGCGAAGCAACATGGCCCTTGGCCTTGGTCTGCTCGCGTTCTTCTGCGCCCTCTTCTCCCCAGCATTCGTCCAGAGCGTGAACGCCTCGGACGATGTTGCCGAGTATGGCACTGTTATCGGTATTGTACGTTGACTCGGCTCTCCTTCCAACAGCTGACGCGAGGACTCCCAGCAAGAAGACTAACCCGGCGCGCAGGATTTGGGAACTACATACAGCTGCGTGGGTGTCATGCAGCATGGAAAGGTTGAGATTCTGGTGAACGATCAAGGTAAGACTGCTCTAACCTCTCCGTCGACATCTAATGGTCCGCCGCCCGCTGACACTCTTTGCTCCCAGGAAACCGTATCACTCCTTCATACGTGGCCTTTACAGACGAGGAGCGATTGGTCGGTGACGCAGCAAAGAACCAAGCTGCCGCAAACCCTACAAACACTATCTACGACATCAAGTAAGCCCACCGTAGCCTGCTATACATTGCCCCAATCATCCCTTGCTAACAATATCCCTCTCCAGGCGGTTAATCGGCCGGAAATTCTCGGACAAGGACGTCCAGCAAGATATCAAGCACTTCCCCTACAAGGTCATCCAAAAGGATGAGAAGCCTTACGTCAAGGTTACGGTCAACGGTGGACAGGAGAAGACCTTCTCTCCCGAGGAGATCTCCGCCATGGTTCTGGGCAAGATGAAGGAGGTCGCTGAGAGCTACCTTGGCAAGAAGGTCACCCATGCCGTCGTTACCGTTCCCGCCTACTTCAACGACAACCAGAGGCAGGCTACCAAGGATGCTGGCATCATCGCTGGCCTCAACGTCCTCCGCATTGTGAACGAACCCACGGCTGCCGCTATCGCGTACGGCCTGGACAAGGAAGGCGCCGAGCGTCAGATCATTGTCTATGATCTCGGTGGTGGTACCTTCGATGTCTCCCTCCTCTCCATCGAGTCTGGTATCTTCGAGGTTCTGGCTACCGCCGGTGACACCCACTTGGGTGGTGAGGATTTCGACCAGCGCGTCATCAACCACTTCGCCAAGCAGTACAACAAGAAGCACAACGTCGATGTTACCAAGGACCTCAAGGCCATGGGCAAGCTGAAGCGTGAAGCCGAGAAGGCCAAGCGGACCCTGTCCTCCCAGAAGACCACCCGCATCGAGATCGAGTCGTTCTTCGATGGCAAGGACTTCTCCGAGACTCTGTCCCGCGCGAAGTTCGAGGAGCTCAACATGGACCTCTTCAAGAAGACCCTGAAGCCTGTTGAACAGGTTCTCAAGGACGCCAAGGTCAAGAAGAACGAGGTCGACGACATCGTCCTTGTCGGTGGCTCCACTCGTATCCCCAAGGTCCAGGAGCTCATCGAGGAGTACTTTGGCAAGAAGGCTAGCAAGGGTATCAACCCCGATGAGGCTGTCGCTTTCGGCGCTGCCGTCCAGGCTGGTGTTCTTTCTGGCGAGGAGGGTACTGGTGACGTCGTTCTTATGGATGTCAACCCTCTTACCCTTGGTATTGAGACCACCGGAGGAGTGATGACCAAGCTTATCCCTCGCAACACCGCCATCCCCACCAAGAAGAGCCAGATTTTTTCAACTGCCGCTGATAACCAGCCGGTTGTCCTGATCCAGGTCTTTGAGGGCGAGCGTTCGATGACCAAGGACAACAACCTCCTCGGCAAGTTCGAGCTGACCGGCATTCCTCCTGCGCCCCGTGGCCAGCCCCAGATTGAGGTCGCCTTCGAGCTTGACGCCAACGGTATCCTCAAGGTCTCTGCCCACGACAAGGGCACCGGCAAGTCCGAGTCTATCACCATCACCAACGACAAGGGTCGCCTCACCCAGGAGGAGATTGACCGTATGGTTGAGGAGGCCGAGAAGTACGCTGAGGAGGACAAAGCCAACGCCGAGCGCATCACTGCTCGCAACGGACTCGAGAACTACGCTTTCGGCCTCAAGGCCCAGGTCAACGACGAGGAGGGTCTCGGTGGCAAGATCGACGAGGATGACAAGGAGGCTGTGAGTATACCCTTCAATAACCGACTTACTCCGCATGTGACATTAGCTAACATATCTCCCAGCTTCTCGACGCGATCAAGGAGACCACCGAGTGGCTCGACGAGAACGGCGCCTCTGCCACCACCGAGGACTTCGAGGAGCAGAAGGAGAAGCTGTCCAGCGTCGCCTACCCCATCACCAGCAAGCTTTACGCCGGAGCTGGTGGTGCCGAGAGCGACGAGCCCCTGGACCATGACGAGCTTTAGACAAGAAGCTCTAATATCATAGATTCCCGTGCTTTTTTTTAGGCGTTGCATTTCAATGAAGAAATGTTGAGAAGAAAAGATCTGCTCCCCTTTCCTACTTGTTTCTGCTCTTCCTGGTGTTTCAGGGCGGCCATTGGCTGGACATTTTAGGAGTTGGGCATATCGGACTGTGCGGTATCCCAAAGATAATCGCATGTCTCTTGTAAAGTAAATAGCGAGTAAACTCTATCAGCGGAAAATGGAGACGAGTTGAAGCAAAGCTGTTCCTAAGCTTGGACGTGACTTGCCTGTCTCACTGTGTTGCTAATTTTGTGATCTGTGCATGAGCCGCCGCTGGCACCATGTGTGTCGCTTGGCTGTATGACTCCGAATGGTAAGACATCCATCAACTTGCCCTCTTTCATCTGACCAGTATCCAGACTCTACATGACGCTTGAGCATCTCAATCCCTGCCCGTTTCTCGAAACCGTCACGCCGCAAAGAGGTCAAGCTGGGACGCAGCGAACCAAACGGGCCACTCTATGAACCGCATATACTCTCTCGGCAGCTTCGCAGCCAGATTATCAACCCACAGCTTGGTTGTTGCCGTACGGTACGCAAAAGACGACCGTATGAAACTCATGGCGTGGTAGGCGACCGTATACTCGACCAGGAAGAAGTAGACGAGCAGTATCTGTGCCGGCCAGTTTTCCCCATCCACGAAGGCGAAGAACTCCTCGTGGCTTGCCTCGCCTAACAGTGCGTAGACTTGCGTCACTTCGTCGAACGCTGCGCTGTATAAGCGCTTGCAACCCAATACACAGGAGGTAGGTAAGGGGCAGGTTGGACTCACCTTCAATACAATCCCACCTCGCCAGCCTAACGACCTGCTCGACCTTCCTCAAAACCTCCGCTTCCAACCCCATTCCCTTACACAACCCCCCCATCTCCCTCAACCCCTCCTCCATACCCCGTACAACGTCCTCCCCCAGCACCCCCTCTTCCCCTTCCCCTTCCCAAACCTTACTGTTGGGCCCAAGTCGTCGGCAAGCATCGACATGTCCCTCCCGCGAAAACACCCCGAACGGACCCGCCTCGAACCCTCCTCCTCCTTTCTCGTTACTGACGTCCATGGCAGTGGAAGCGATGACGTGGCACCCCCTCGTCATGACGACGAAGTCGAGCATCCCGTCGGGCATGTACGAACTCTGAAACGTGAGCGCCATCATCGTCGCGTAGCGCGCCGTTCCTTCTTGTGGGGAGGAGCAGGGTTGGGACAAAGAGGCGTTGAGGAGGCGGATGGAGGTTAGGCGGTGGTGGAGGGCGGGGGTTGTGTATGTTGTCGTGGCGGGGGTGTTGCGGGACTGTGTGGAGGAAGGGGAGGAGGAGGAGGATGTGGTAGAGGGGGAAGAGGAAGAAGATGGGGAAAGGAGGAGTGAAAGAGAGGAGGCGGCTAGGCCCAGCATGGCGTGGAGGAGGTACTCGAAGTGGTGCGAGATCTGGGCCACCTCGCCCTGCCAGATGGGCGCGCCGTGGATCGGCAGGGGCGGGTAGGCTTTTAGGAGGAAGTGCGCGAAGAAACGCATGTCGGTTGGGGTGAAGGTTGGCGTAGCTTGCAGAGGAAGAGCAGGTGACGGCGTTGACACGGAGAACGGGGAGGAGGAGGAGAGGTATATCAAAGTGGTTGATGAAGGCTTTTCAGGTGGGTATTGACATCGCAGACCGATGCGGACGCAGTGGCCGCATTCCGGGAGGGTCTCCTGGCATTTCACCTTGCGGCGCTTGCAGTTTAGACAGCCGTTGCGGGATTTGGTGTGGCCTTTTCTTGGAATCGGGCGGCGCTTGGGTTTGACCACCGCGGTGGTAGTGGTGATGGATGAGGTTGTGATGATATCTGCCGAGGAGGACGCGCGTGATGAAGGCGTGGTGGAGAGGATGGACGACGAGCTTGCCGCTGGGTCGAAGAAGACTTGGGGATCCATGTCTGTTGAATTCTCGTTTACTCGGATCAGATCTAGGTTCAACGAAATGGAAGTGTATGTGAGTCAGCGAAGGAGCGAAGGATATGTATAGTCGAGCCAAGCAAAGCCACGCGTGAAGCCGCGTAAGGGTGGTGTAAGTCCCAGGTGCGGCTGAAGGTTGAGTTAACCGTCGTGCCGGGTCAACATTCTCTCCGTAAGGCAGCGAATCAGACTGGCATATTGATCTCGACTTTAACACACGAGCGGGCCGAGACACGCTTGCCAAACGTCTGCCAATACTAACCGTATAAGATCACCTTAGCTTCTCAGCCTTTACTCCGACCAATCTATGTAGCGAGAGATGATCTCTGTATAGGGTAAACCATTTTTTGAAGACAATCCCCCGGTCCAAACGCATTAAATCCGCTACGCAATACAACCATAGAACACAGAAACCAACACCTCAAGCCCCCCAAGTCTTCTTAATTTCCGCCTTGTACCTCTCCCTGATAGTCCTCCGGTTGACTTTCTGTGTACCAGTAACGAACCCCTACATCTCGGCGTTAGCAAATATCGTTTACTCATCATCACCACCACCGCCCGCCGTGACGGCATAGCAGCAAGCAAATAGAGACTTACATTAGCAGGCGTCCACTCCTCCTCGACAATGAGGACGTTGGACACGATCTCCATCCCGCTCAGGCCGGCCCTCTTCCCCACGGCCACGAGGTCCTTCAGCACCGCCGCCCTCACCCTCTTGTCCGTGTGCCTCGCGTGCTCGTCGACGCCCAGCTCGGCCGCGAGCTCCGTCAGCACCTTCTCGACGGGACACACGATTGCGATGGGCCGCTGGTGCTCGCTGTCCGCCTCGATGGCGATGTTGTGCACGTACTTGCTGCCCCTGTACATGGCCTCCAGCTTCTCGAGCGCGATGTACTCCCCGCCTTGCATCTTGACGAGGTTCTTGACGCGGTCGATGACCTTCACGAGGCCGTTGTCCATGAATTCGCCCACGTCCCCCGTCTTGAACCACCCGTCCTCGGTGATGGTCTTCTTCGTCTCCTCCTCGTTCTTGTAGTACTCCGTCACGATCGGCAGGCCCCTGACCAAGATCTCCCCCTGTGGCGGGTGCGCGTCGGCGCTGTAGTTCAGTTCGGGTATGCTCACGAGCTTGAGCTCGATGCCGGCCGTGACCGTGCCCGCCGCGTACGGCACCCAGTGGAGCGGGCTGCCGAGCGTGCCGTTCGCCGACGTCTCGGTGAGCCCGTAGCCCGTGACCATGGGCGCGACCACCATGCTGAGGAAGAACTGGGTCGAGTCCGACAGGCCGCTGGCGCCGTTGAAGATGAACCGCAGCCGGCCGCCCGTGATGGCCCGGACCTTGCCGAACACGACCGAGTCGAGTGCCGTCTTTCCGGGCAGCCCGTTCCGCACGAGGAACGACTTGAGGTTATACGCGCCCCAGAAGAGGGCCTTGGTCAGCCCGCCCGCGGCCGCGACCTTGGTCTCGACGCCCTTCTTGACCGTCTCCCACACCTGCGGCACGCCCACGAGCACCGTGGGCCGCAGCGCGCGCAGGTCGCCGGGGGAGTCGCGCATGTTGGTGTCCGTCATGGTCTTGGGCGAGCCGTAGCCCATCGAGGCGCCGATGAAGATGACGATGTTCTCCAGCACCATCTCGAAGATGTGCGCCAGCGGCAGGTAGGCGAGGCTGGAGTCCAGCTCCGACACGGTGTCCTCTACCACCGTGTGCAAGCTGGCCACGGCCGCGACGAACCCGGCATGCGTGATGGGCACGCCCTTCGGGGACCCCGTCGAGCCGGAGGTGTACATGATGCAGTAGGTGTCTTCCGGTTTTGGCGGCGTGACCGGGACGGGGTTGGCCTCGCCTAACTCGCGGAGGGAGGAGATGGAGATGACGCGTAGGGAAGGGTGAGAGGCGATGAAGGCTTGCAGCTCCGAGTCGGGGATAGGGCTCGTGGTGGCGTCGTTGTAGATGACGGTCTTGATCGAGGGGGTGGCTTTGAGCGGGTTGGTGATTGTGCGGAGGAGGTGGGGGTCGGTGTAGATGGCGCTGGGCTCGGTTTGCACCATGGAGTGTTGCACGCCGGACTCGCCCAGGGTGTCGTAGGCCGTTACTACTATCATTGATTGGGAGGAGGCTGCGTGGGACATGGCGAGCCAGTTTGCGCTGGAGGAGGGGGGCAAAACGGTTAGCGACCACCGTCACGGGAGGAGAGGGGAGGATAAGGGACGAACCTGGTTGACGCAAAGAGGTGGATTTTATCCTGCGGTGCGATGCCGAGCTTGCGCAAGCCGGCACCAAGCTGGAGGACGCGGGCCTCATACTCGCGGTAGGTGAGGAACTTGTAGTCGGACAGCTCGAAGTACGTCCACTCCTTCTCGACCTGCTCGACCTGGCCGTCGACGATCTTGGGCACTTTCGTGAGCTCGACGTGCGTCTTGACGAGGGTGCGGTGGCCGATGGCCCTGTTGTCGGGGTACTTCTTCGCGCTGCGGCTCAGGAGCTCGAAGGTGGTGCCGACGTCGGGCGCCGGGCGCGTTACGAGGCCGTTCTTGGCCTTGGGGTGGCGGCGCGGGATCGTCTCGTCCGCGACGGGCTTGTAGCCCGGGGCTTCGACCGTGTAGGGGGGCTTCTCTACCGCGTAGAGCGGCAGGATGCCGGTTTTGTATGCCATTGTTGACGACGACACAGGTGGCTACCTCGCTTTGGAGCTGCGAGAGTATCGAGGTACGTTTGGACAAAGCGCAGAGACGCAGACGGGGCGCGTTTTGTCGATCCGGGGAAAGCTCCGCTGCTAATGAGGCCCGCTCGATTTAGCTGGGATCCAAAGTCCGACGAACCGCTGTGGCCTGTGCCGAGGTACTCTCGAGTGACACAGAATGCTCCACTGACAAACACAAGACGAACACTAGGTCTCCCAACAGTACGGCAAAGAACAGGGTATGAGCCGAAACCGAGACCAACACGAAGGAGAAGCTGTTACAGCAACAACGGAAGGGAAGAGAGGAGAAAGGAGGGCATGTTAGGAAACGGGTCTCCGGAACACCGACCATTTAAGAGTTGCAGGACACTGTGGATCAACCGATCTCAGCTCTTAACCCTTCCGCGTCCTGGACCCCATCATGGATGCGCCTCCATCCCAACAAAATATGGCCAAGCAGCAAGCCAAGGACTCACTCTGAGTCCGTGATATGCCACTTCGTAAGCATTTATCGCCGACTATGACAACCCCCTTGCTCTTTCAATCAGCTCATCAGCTTACCGCCATGCCGGCAGAAGTGGAAGTATCTAACAATTCATCCGCGCCCCTCGTCGTCGGTAGCGAACACACACTGCAATGCTCGCTGAGGGTGGTCATGTCTTGGGGAGAGATGGCCCTAATGCCGTCGGCATTGGCATCATCGAACCCCCTCCCGCGTGACCCGGACGCCGACGCCGAGCCAATACCCAGGGAGGGGAGTACCTATGAATGAGCTGTCCTCTCGCCAAGGACGACGACTTCATTTTAAGAAGAGCTCGGTATTCGTAGCCTCGTACCTGGTGAGATTGGTGAGACGCAGTATGACGCGGGTAAGTTCCGAGGCCCCGTGCATTTAAGGACGGGGAGGATGGGCAGAGGACAAGGTTAAGTTAAGCTTTGATACGCTTTACCGCATTCTGCAATTACAGGCTTACAGCGCCTGTAACAGCCCGGGGTGGTGATCCTTTCACCGGCTAGAATGGCCTGCTGATAGGTCTGACAGACCTTCACCACCACCACCACCATCGCTACATCCCGCACCGCCTGGAAGCATATATAAAAATCTCCAAAAAAATAATAAAACAAAAACGTACAACACCAAGGATTCCCCGGTGGTCACCCACCCGAGTACTAGACGTCTAGTCTGGCGATTGTCTGCTTATCTATGGGAGAGCGGACGGGATCCCGAGTTTCAGACATATATGGTCGTACGTGGAGGAGTAGGTCCGTTAGCCATCTGATATCTCGATCACAAGCTGAAAGGCGACCTTGCCAAAGTCCCGAGGTTGTTGTTGACGTACCATTCGGATAACTAATCATGTACGTCCTGACTCCCCGGGCAGTCTTTCTACCGGATCCCGCGGTGCCCCGAGAAGCAGACGGCACGATATACAGGAGCAGATCCGTCTGTGTGAACTGTCATGCAACTATCATGCTACAAGGAAGTCCCGACGCGACGCCGGCCTCGGGGCTGAGGTCTGTGGGATGAGATAAATTGTTGAGGGAAAAGCGTAAGCCGCAGTGTCCAACTGCAATATTGGCTCTCGCCTTTCCAATAAGCTGCACTCTCTCGTATGCCGGAATTAGACAGGAGCAGTGCTTGGCCAAAATCATCGAGCAGATGTAAAAATACCTAACCGATGCAATAAATCCGGGCCTCGGGCCGCCCCATGGACCCCCGCCATGTGATGCACACCACGTCCAGCAAGGACTACGGTACTGCTAAATCACGAAATGCACCCAGACTCCCCCTTCAGCCTCTCCTGTGAGTCCCATCATCTATAATAGATCACCGCTCGTAACCACTCGCTATCCTGACCGGGTGCGCCTCCGTGTTGAAGACGAACTTGTTAGTATGGTCCGCATTGACCTGCCAGTCAGCCTCCTCGGCGTGGATGAGGTACGAGTATCTTTTTTTTTGTCACATGTCAGCCCACAGCCGCAAGGTTACAGTCATCACAGTTTTCCGAAAGTAAATAACTCACTTCAACACCTCCGCAAACCAGAAGCTCTCTTGGAAATCCGACCACCCCCCACCGCCCTCGACATTCACGTCGTTGATGCTGCTGTACCCGCTCCCCACCCGACACGTCTCATTGATCTGCAGGAACGCCTCCCACGCCCACTCCTGGTACTTGGTATCGCCGGTCGCCCGGTACTCGTAGTAAAAGCTCTCGATGACCTCCGGGCGGAGGACGTAGTCCGACCCCGTGATCCAGAACCCGGCCTTCTTGTAGAAGTCGGCCTGCTCCGCCGGAGGGCCCGGGTTGTTGCTCGCGTTGAGGGGCAGCTTGTTGTCCTGCCACCGGAAGATCTCCGGGCCGATGCCCGTCGCCGTCTGCTCGTAGGTGTCGTGGCAGGCGGCCGTGAGGGAGAGGCCGAAGTCGACGTAGCGGGGTTCGTTGAGGGTCAGGCCGCCGAGGATGAAGTTGCCGCCGTCGAAGCAGGCCACTGGGGATGGGTTAGCGAGGGACACGTGGTGGTAAGACAGGTCTCGGGATTGAGATACGGTTGTGGTAGGAAGGGACAACGCTGTGTCATGGTGCGTGTCGGCGGTGGGACAAACTTACAGTGCTGAGAAACAAAGTTGAGGGTCTGGTTGTTGTAGATGGCGAGGAAGGTAAGGTCAGGTCGCGTCGTCGGGTGCGACGTCAGGTATGTGATGGACGATTCCACCGCCGCGATCCACCGTTCCTTGTACTCGCCGAACCGCTCTGGGTCGTACAGGTACATCTTGATTAGATACTCGTAGAAGCTGTCGTCGCCGCCAACCCAGCCGCCCCTGGCGTCGACAAAGAGGCCGTCGGTGATGTTGACGTTAGTTCCGATCAACCCGGGGAAGGGCTCCGCGGATGCGGGCTTCGGATGGAGGAGGTACTCCTCTCCCTTCTGAGCGAGGTGTCCGTAGTTCGCGTCTCCCGTCAGGTCACTGAGACGGGTCCACTCCATGACCAGAGTGCCAATCGTGGCGATGCCGTTGGTGGTCGAGTTGGCCGTGCGTGGTGGCCCGAAGAAGAGGGTATTGTCTGGCACGCCGCTCGGAGTGTCGAAGCCGACTTTGAGGTTATCCGCCAGATGCTTAGCCTGCTTCAAGATGGTCTCGACGGACGCCGTGTCATTCGACTTGCCCTTGAGCGGGCCCGTCAGTAGATCGTAAGCTGCAACGCCGTCAGTAGCTGTAGCAACCATGCAGCTGCAAACCTTGAGCGCCGTCGATACATACCGGAGAGCAGTCCTCCGAGATAGCGAATGGTCGTCTCGAAGAGCGAGACGTCGCCGATAGCAGCGTCGAAGTCAATCGTCTGGACGAAGGCCAGGATCTGGTTCACAACTTCCCAGTTCTCCATTACCAAAGCTGTGCTGAATGCGTCCACGGCGCTTGCGCCCCATCCGTTTCTGCTGCGTATCAACACCCGTTCTCTGTCTGAGACCCGTGGAAGATGCTCACCTGTCGTCGGCAAACGTGTTCGTCACCGGTCTGAGAGAGTCATGACCGTAGGCGTACTTGTAGTAGCCATCCCAAGCTGTCTGGAAGGCCTCCTTAACAGCGTTTGCTCGTGTCGCGTTGGCTACATATTTGGGGTTGGTAGGGTAGTTGCCGGTCTCTCGTCGCTGGCTGGCAGGACTTGCTGTGACTCGTGCGGTGAGCCCAAGTACCGCGAGGGCGGCGCTGCTGAGCCTCATATTGGACAGAACGACAGACACTTCTTGGCTAGGAGAGTGACAAAAACAATTTGCGACCGTCTAAAGAGACGACAGGACAGCCCAGAAAGTTTAAGCCGCAATGAGGGGAACGGAACAACAGACCGTATTATACCGCCACGAGCCGCGCAAGAGAGGACATGAATTCCTGGGTAGAGGATATTAACCAGGCGGATGGAGACCAGACGGGATGCATTATCTCATCTGATAGGTACCTCCGTCGGTACCATTCCGGTACCTTCATCCCGAACGGGATGGTTTGACCGCCCATGGTGCCATGTTGGTGCTAAGGACCATTCTCAACTTGCATGAGATAGCATCCAGCTCGTACCTTGGCTGACAGGAGGTCGAAAGATAGGCACAAGGTGAATTGCAGGCCTCACTTGAGGCGCAGATGATCGAAGGTGTGAGCACGGTCCGATGCCGATCGTCGAGACATATTCTGGTCCAACTGCAACCTTCTCCACACCATGCCGGGAGAGGCACTTGTGCGAGGCTCAGTTGCAGGATTCAGGGGCGCCATGATTGGACGTTCGTCTGGGAACCTTCCTAAATAAGGTATTGACGCACATGCAAGGAACGGTGAATACAACACCATACAATACACGGCCTTGATCTAAGCACGCGAACATGGTCAGTCGTGCTCAACACCCCGCGATGGTCGGCCGCTGCTGTAACCTGCGACTGTCCGTCTGATCAGAGCGTCCAGGTGGCATCGCATAATGATCCATGGTTGAAGGATTCTGTAGATGCCTTCGTTCGACTCGTTCCTGGTCATGATGGGCAGGGGGACGCATTAGAAGCATATAAACAGGTTCGTGATGCCTGCTTCAGGGAAGAAGCCCGGTGTTGAATGCATGTAACGCTGTCTTACGTGGTCAGTAATCGATATCATTCGACGCTGGTAACATGTTGGGAAATGACAGCTGCTCGAGTCCACTGAACAGGCGGTAAGAGGTAGGGAAAAAGGCCCGAAGGAGGTGACTGTGATATGCTCCGTTCTATTGTGATAGTCGCTGCGCAGAATCCTCTCCTCTCCGGACATAAACAGGGCAGCCATTTTGTTGGAGTCTTGGAGAAGATCGAGTGACTAGACGACTGGCAAGCCAAGTCCAGTGCTCTCCCCAAAATTTTCTCGTAAATACGGATGTTGTGCAATGAGGCCTATTCCTGGGTCTCCTGATAAGAATCTCGGAGCAGAAGCGGTGGGAGACGCATTAGATAAATATATGGCTAAAGTCGTGCTCTCATCCAGATTGCATTGTCTTGGGGCGGTCGAGAGGTTGTTGAACTTGGAGAGAGGAAACCCCTCACTGAGGAGTTGGAGTTCCACCTCCGCATTCAAACCCTTGCATCTTTCTCCATGCCAAGCTGGTGAGAGATGCCGCTAGGAATCCCGTGCCTATCGGGGCCTTATCGTGACGCAAGGGGCGCTCAAATGCCGGACCAGTTGAAACCATGGTTGACTGAGTAGTTTCTTGCAGCAAGTTGTTGATGCTCGAAGCTAAGGTTATTGTGGGCTATCAGAGTCTCTCGTTGTTGTGCCCATTGCTGTCCCTGGCTCATAGAGGAGCACGAGTCCTCTGGTACGAAGTAGCACCACGCACCATCATATAAGCTTGTCCTCCGGCCCAAATCTCGTGGCCAAGTGTTCTCCTCGCCCGCTGCCGCGTTGCCTAGAGGAATATTGGTACTGACCCCCCTGGCCTTCGAATAAGCCCACAAGTAAGCTTTGCCCAAGACGCCAGAGCCCGTACCGGCAGTGGATGCGTACAACATCCTGCAGGAGCGGAGCAGAGGTCTTGACTTGCAATCCGATACGACATCGTATCAATGCAGACGCGCCTTACTGTTTGTCCGCGAATCACCCCGCGTTAATCCGCGCCCCGCCTGACCACAGGTAACGTTGAGTGACCAGAGCACATGCTCCTGTGTTCCTCCAGCGAAGAGGAGGCTGCTGGGCGCTGGGACGCGGTGCTGAGTAGAAGTCCGACCTGGACGTCGGATCTATCCATCAGTAACTCGGTCCCCTCATCCCCCTTGCCTGAGCTTCGCCAGCGCCGCCGCAATTCCCTCGCCGAGCTCCTCGTTCCTCGGCCTCTCAACCGGCGGAGCATCCGCCATCCCGTCCGCAGCAGCAGTCTTCTTGGACGCCTCAATAGCAGCAGCGATCATGGCATCCTCATCCTCCTCCTCATTCTGTCGTCTGTGACTCGACTTCGCAGCCGCCGCAAGCCCGACAGCCTGCCCCTCCCCCACACTCTGACTCTCACTTCTCCCCGCCATCTCCCTAAGCGGCACCCTCGATATCGGCGTCGCCTCCGCTCCCGTCCCCTTATCCTTCCCCCGTCTAGCAGCAGCCTTCTTAATCCGGAACGGCTCCTCCACCGCCCTACTCCAAGCCTTAACCTTCTTTTCTCCCCACCCGCCCACCTGTCCCACGCGTTCGGCATCCGCATTCACCGCCTCCCTCAAGCTCCCGAACGTCCCCACCAGCGCCACGGCGTCGGCCTTGTTTATCGCCCTCGGCACGGTGACGAACTCCACCAACCTCTCCGCGTAGCCCGTAGCCTGTTGGCCCCTGATGGCGGAGAACCCGCCCTTCGTCTGGTGCTCGTAGGACTTGTACAGCTCGAGGTAGCGGGCCGCCTCGGCGGCGGACCAGCAGAGGATCACGGTCACGTTGTTCACGAGGGAGGTCTTGGCGAGCTCGCGCAGGGAGTCCTCGTGGTTGGGGATGTCGACCATGGTCAGGAGGATGCGCAGGGCGAATTTGCCTTGCAGGTTGCGAATGCGGGTGTAAATGTACTCGGGATGGAGGCGGTGGTATTTTAGGCTGTGTCGTGGAGGGAAGAGTTAGCTTTTGTATTCAAGATAGGTGAGCTAGAGAAGATGAAGGGGCGTACCTGAGAAAGAGCGCGCACGTGGTAAGTCCCAGGCCGTAGTCGGCGGGTATGTCGCTGTATTCCCACGGCATCGACTTGATGTTTGCCAGGACCGGGTTGCCCTTCTGCCTCGGCGATACGAGGATAGAAGACCCGGCCGATCGCGACGGTAAGGCCTGTGGCGTGGGTTGGACTATCTTCGAGCCCGACGCGGCAGACGGAGGGGCCTTGTCGAGGCGCTGAGGAGTCGGTTGCTGTATCCTTTGCGGTGTTGGCTGGCTCGGCCGGGACGATGACGGCTGGGTAGGCGGCGGTGCGCGAGCTGGTACTGGCGCCGCTGCCAGAGCAGCTATGAAGTCGTCGTCTGCCCCAAAGTCATCGTCCATTTTGGCGTCGCGTTGGCGAAACCAGGAGTCACCAGGTGCGGTTCGTTGTTCGGTCAAGAAACATGGGAGAGCTCAAGGTGGTCGCGATCGAGTTAAAGAGGCCCACAGACATGGCCTAAACAGGTTTAGCGCGCTAAGCGGCAGAGCAGTGTCGTCACCAGCCCCGAAGTTGAGTGTCGAGGTCAACATCGACCTACCAGGTAGTTATCTCAAATCTCAGAAGTTTTTAAAGCAGTAATGGATGCGGTGTAGGCCCAACTACCCCAGTGACAGATACAAAAGGAAGTGAAGGCGTCACAGCCGAGTGACGGACCTACAGACCAACACTATCGGCGGCCATCCATCCACTATCAAAAAGAAAACGCCAAAAGCCAAGGGGTATCATGTCATTCCCACATGTCCCGTTAGATCCCCCAGTGTAATATCTTCCCATTTCCGAGCCTCAAGACAAAGGAGAATAGTTCCCTGGTGCCGCAGGGGTATCAAGAAGAGTCCACGTCTAACACCCGTCTCATCCTCACTGCTCACGCCCCGAATCAGTCCCCGTCAACCGCTCGTGAGCAGCATATAAACCACCCAACCACGTCTGAATGCTCTGCTGCAAGCTTAGCACCTCATCATACCTCAGCCCCATATACATAACCCGGTCCTGCAACTTCTCATAAGCTTCTATCATGGTCCATATCTGCAGCGCGGCAGACTCGGGCGGATCTTCCAACTGCTCATTCCTGGTAACGGCAGAGGCGAGATCCTTCCCAAGCAAATCGACGCATATCTTCAGCCCTATATTGTTCGGCGTCGGCGACGGCATAATCCCAGCGGGTGATTGATTTTCCATCTTCGGCGATAATGGCGACATGGGCTTGAAGTAGACCATCTCCTCGTCAAAGGCGACCAGCGTGCCATCCGATGCAGCCGGTGAGCTTTGCGGCGACTCGGCTTCCGCCGCGTGCTCGAATGTTTGCGAGTCTCTCCGCAGGTCGCCCGATCTGCGCTTGTGCCGGATTGTGAGCACTTCCTTGCCTGGGAAAAACGAAAATGGTGTCTCTGGCCGCGAGTCGGTGAAGCGGGATGGGTCTTCGGCTCCGATGAGGGCCCTGTAGGACTCCGCGATGTGGTTGATTTTGGAGGATTTGGATGTGACGGTGAGTTCTGTCGTGGTGCTCATGCGCCTTTCCTGGATGCTGGCCTTGGCCTGAGGAGTACATGAGGCGTCGTCGATAATGACCTCCTTCATGTTCGTCTCCCTGAGAGTCATGTTCCCAGTGCTGGCCTCCTTCGTATTCGTTTCCCTCAGAGTGACATTGCCTCCGTCGGACCCGGGTTCTCCGCCCATCGGCTTTGGTAGGTCGCTCTTGTGCGAACGCGCCGGAAGTTTGCATGCGTCATCCATAGCCTCTCTCATCTCGGCCGCTCTCTTGTTAGCCGCTTCCAGTTTCCGAGCGCGAGCCCTTGCCTCAAGCTGTCCGATGTGGAAAACAGGCGTCTTTGCGCGCCGTCTCATTGACGCAGCTGACGCATCAGAGGATTCACTGGTGCTATCGACGGAAGAACGTGTCGTGTCATGGCTCGCTGTGGAACTGAGATATGAAAGTTCGGGAACATTGGTGGCGGGAGGCTTAACGGAGAAGTCACCGTCCTTAGGCGGGGTGGGTGAGTTGCGCTGTTTGTGTGATTTAGGTGAACTTGGGTTGTCCAGCGGCGTGGTTCCTAGATATCCACTGCTCCGGCGGTACTCTGACCACTTGGAATCGCTCAGGTCGGGACGCAGATGCGTCGGCAGTGAGATCCTGGGCGGTGTATCGAATTTATTGCTGTTTGTAGTCTTATAGTTCGGTACCTCGCCTGATTCGGGCCGCTTAACCTTCTGTAACTTCCTCCTCAGTTTGGGAGCTGGTGCCGGCCTGCCAGTCTCATGTGTTGGCGAGGCCAATGAAGGCCCCTTGTTGTTGCGATCCATTCTGTCGTATATTATAGGGTAGCGTGGCAGTTTAGGCAAGAGAGAGGAGTGAGACGGTATAAGCCAGGATCGCCTATAATAAATAACTGCGACGCGGAGAGAGGAGATGAAGCAGCAGACCAGATGGGAAGAGACACGGGAGAGGTTCAATCATATGCTTATAGCCCAGACAGACCGGGCGGTGACCGGGTGGGTTTGAAAACGAGTGTGTATGACGTTGGACAGAGCATGCAACTTGCATCCCACTGCCCAGGCGCGATAAGTTCAATAACACAAGATCTCGCGGTCTTGGGTGGTGGGAGGCCCGGGCTCGTCATTGCGGCCCGCCAATGCAAAAAGCAGGATTTCCCGCCATTCGGACCCTGAATGGCTGAAGTGTCGCTGGCTTCCTGCAGGCACTTCGCTGACAACATGCTTTTCTTTGCTTTTGTTTTTCGGATTCCTTCTCTTGTGCTTTGGATAACCGGACTCTGATGATACCAACATGTGATGGTACCAGCGTGATGTACCTTTAGCTTTGACTTTAGTGTTCTCGTATGCTGCCTTGGGCGTTCTCAGCCCGGCTGCATCGGGACAGCTTGGAGGTCAGAGAGCAGCACACCACTGGTCACCCAGGACGGGGTAAGGTGAGCTTGCTGAGGCTTGTCTCCCCGCTGTGTGACTCGTGTATGCGAGGCGGGAATCCCACAAAGCTCGCGAATGCTGCAACGAAAATGCGAGGTCTGCACTTGCAGAGCCAATGAGGGCAAGCCTGGTATCAGCCTTACGCCAATCTTCCATCCGATTGTCGCGAGTTGACAGCTTTGACAGGATCCGCCTGACCGCCGGACTGAAGGAGGATTGGATGGAGTCGGATGAGAGCTGTGTTGCTAATAACAAACCTGTCTCGACGAGCCCCCGTGTCAATACGCGTCAAAGCGTGGGAGAAGTCTTCGATTGCCCGAGGCATTGGCCATTGATCCGATCCCATATTGAGGTACCAAGCTCTGTCGATTGGTTGGCATAGCAGTTGTTGAGTTTATCCAGCCGCGTAGCGAAGGAGATCGGACAATAATAAGAGACTTGACAGGAAAGGAATGAGGAAGGCACACGAAAAGTCTTGCTAACAGTTCAAGAGGGAGATCTGCGATGATAGTGTTAGTGCTTGCACTTCAAAGTGAGCACGAGCCACCCACAAGCCGAGGCACTCCGTTCGCTTTCGAGCCGAAACCCATATGAGAAACCTTACGAGCCATCTCATCATCCAAGGATATCCACTCACGGTTGTGTAGTGTAGTTGGCCTAGCACATCGGATTCTGATTCCGGGGACCCCGGTTCGAATCCGGGCACGACCTTTCACTTTTGTCTTTTTTTCTTTTTTTTTCATTCAATGTTTGGTTTCTTGAGTTTGACGCGGCAAGTTGGCTTCCTCTAATTGTATCGGTTTTCTTCTTCTCCGAATCATCATTACGTGAAGAACGTTTTGCTACCGGCTGGATCGTTTTTGGTAACAATGTCACGCATCTTCAGTTCCCCGATGTGTCCCCTGCGTCTTGTGACGTTGTCTTCCAACACCGAGACCAGCGCTTGTTCAACAGTAAGTTCAAACTCAATGGTATTACCCCGGGCCATCTTCTGATACTGTGTAAACTGAAGACATACTTATTTAAAGACGGAAGCGCTGACGCTGTGTACCTATTACTGATGAGTCAGGTTACTGTTACTGTTTGTAACTGACTGAGCCATCAACTTCCCTCAAACACAGCGTTCCTCGCTTCCCGTTGACGGAACCGGTTGTTGTCTTGCTGATGATTTCACTAGTAGCTACCTGCCTGGCACAACCATACATCGTCGAGCCCATGGCGGAGAGACTTCTCAATCCATATCTCCCGATGCTTGTTGTTCGCGATGGATTGGGCAACCGTATGTTAATGGTCAGTGGCCAGTGACCAGTGGTATCTGGCTATGCCAGAAATCCGTTGCTGGCAGGATACGGCTTGAGCAAGGTGGGTTGATAGTGCCCTTCCCGTTGTCTATTTTCTGAACCCTGGAGATGAGGAGATCACGGCGAGGATGTCCTGCTTTCCCGACTTGGAACGAGTTCCAGACTCGATTGGGAATTCGTATGAGAGCTACCTCAACTACACATTGATGGTCTAGGGACACGTGGGGTTCTAGTTCTGGGCGCGGGTGTTCATTCCCAGAGTGGCGGCATTCTGTATAAGAACTGCCTGGGCAAAAAGTTGGGATCCCCTCTCGCAGAAGAGGCACATTTCTCCAATGTGTGCGTCGGCCAAACCGACCTCGTGCCGTACCAGATTGCACTTACAAGTCACATTGGGCCAACACAGACGGGCGAATGGTGTCCCAGCACTCGCGAACCACGGACTATTCCTGATTTCCCGAAGGTTCTGAGACACTGGCAGAAAGACAAACTCGAGTGTCTCTATGCTGCTATGAGGCGCATTCGTTATGCAATTGGTTGGGTTTGGCGCACATTTCCCAATCATATCGCTGAAACTCTATCGGGGAAGCTACTTCGTGCCAACATGAAAATGTGACCACCCATAGTCGCTCGTCAGTCCAGTTGGTGTAGGCTGCGTTATCACTACTGGGCCAGCTCTTTTGCGGGTTAAATGTCCCCGGTCCCGAGTTACACAGCATCCTGGGAGCTTCCTCTGGTCGAGCGTTGTATATATATCTCCTCGCCTTTTGGTTACTGGATTCAAGTAGATGCAACTTTGCTCTCACACGACTCGAGTCTACGACGCGGCAGACATCTAGGTTGGATAGCAAATCTGAGTATCCCTTACCTCCCCTCGTCTCTGGCCACGATGCGCAGTCCACACTTCGGCCGCGGCATATTGACGGGTTTGGTCGTGGCGGCGACTCCATCATTTGCTCTTGGACCGAACACGGGAACCCCCGTGCAACAAGCTGTCTTGTCATGGCACTCGACATCACCGCATACACCACTCATGACCTGCAGGGAAGGGTTCATCCCATACTGCTGCGGTGCGTTGGTCGACGACCCTGGCACTCCGGGCCGTAGCATATGTCGCGATGGTGAGCATGCCGCCTTGTTTAGTGTCCCAGCACCGGCCGGCCATGTAGCTGACGAACTCGGGGCAGGTCCCGGCGACGTGACATCCTTGGGGGAGTGCGAGACCCCCGAGATGATACGCCGGGGCATCGGTGGTGCCTGTGTCCAGAAGAACGTAAGTAAGATGTCTACGCAGCTTGTCTGGGAGCCAACCTGGCTGATGCGTGGCACATAGGACGACGGTCGGATCGTGATTGCGTATGGAGCTGGCAAAAGATGCTGGGTCCTCATTGATGGGGGCATGCGCTCTTGTCGAGAGGGCGAGTCCTATGGAAATGCAAGGATGGTTGTCGAGCTCGAAGCCTCCTGATCGATCGAACATGTACAGGAGCTGGGGCAGTCTCAGTAGTTGTTCCTCTGTGTATAGGACGTGCCTGTTTGCCAGTCCATCCCCTGTGCGGGACTGCTCAACTCATCCACGTGCCAAGGGACGTCAACCGAATTGCCGGCGGAGATTCTTCTGGTTGCACAAGTGAGTCAGACAGGCTCATGTTGATTCGTCCACGAAAGCTGAGTTGTGAATCCTATGTCTCGTCATACGGTCGTTTCCCGAACGGCGGAGTTATGAGGAACAAGCGCGCTGAAGGATTTAGCGATGGGTACCGTACACGATGAGGTGTGTCGTATGTTGTAGCTCGTGTCCTATGTGAGCCAAGAAATCCCAGTCTCTCGTCATCTTATCATCCTCTTGTCGGCGACCTTGGCGAATAAGACAGATTGCTGATGTCGGCGACATCTTTGTACAGGCGTATTCGCCTGGCTGCGTATTGGTGCGTACATGTAGGTGACGGGAAGGATTGATGAGCTGAAAGATGGCGCAAAGTTTGGCTTGCGAGTCTATAAGAGGGAGGATGACTACTGACTGACGCGGAGCTCGATATTCCTGTGTTCTCGAGTTGCGACACGCTTGAATTATTTGAGGCTATTCTTCAACTACACTTGTAGTATCTCAAGCATCATGCTCATCTTCCGTGCCATCTTCCTCGCTACCCTCGCGTCGCTCATGACGGTCACCGCCGCGAACCCCTTGGGAGCGCTCCTCGCTTCTTTCCTGGCCAAATCGCTAGGTCTCGACCAAAGAGTCGTGTCAGAGCCATCGCGCTTTTGCCATTGCGACAGTTCTGAAAGCCACGATGCGCGCCGGCCTAGTCTTGGAAGTGGTGCTCCTGTACGCGTTGCTGCTTGCTCTTTTCCTCTATAAGTCTTAGTTGCTGACATTGGTGACAGGAGTGCCGCTGTGTTACAAGCTGAGGACCTGCTCGGCAACGGATGCCATGGACGGAGAATCACATCCACGCCAGTGTGGCTGTGCGATGGCCGTGAGGGGGATATGCGGCACCTGGCTGGGTGGAGGGAGGTTGTTTCATGCTGCCTGTCTCAACGTTAGTCGATATCCAGCATCTTCAGTTGGGGTTGGGATTGTCATTTGAATGATTTGATAAACATGCCGTACCATGTTCCTGTCATTCTCTCAAGGATAACTAGTTCCGAAAGGCGACGGGTACGAAGATTGGAGCTTCGATGCGCAGGCGGCCGAGCAAGACAGGGAGAGCCTCAAACATGGCCACGCTGGCTAGACCTTGTCAAACACGTCCAAGAGACTAGAGCCGGGATACTGCCATGTTTGCGGTAGTTGGAAGCACGGCCTTTTGGATGTCACGGCCAGCCATTCTATTCTTACACCATGACAAGAGCTTGTCGCGGAGGGTCGGAGCTTGAGTGGTGTTTGAGCCACTGTCTGAAACCCCCTGTAGCCCCACCCAAAGTGCTGCTCTGATTGAGAGTCAGGAGAGTCTAGACTCGGACCGGGATTCATGTGTATGATCGCCTGTAAGAGGATCGCAGCAAGCTTATCACAGTAGAATCTCCCGGTAAACACCATATTCTCGATCAGCACCCCATGGAAGTTCACCATCGCAGCAGGGACAGGAACTCTGGGCGCCAAAAAACACAGGCGAGCCATGCTCACCAGCTCGCTGCTTCTGCTGCTTCTGGGTTCATACCCCGTCTTTTGCGTGTATCAGGCGATCCTGATCGCCGTGATTGACTGATTCACTGATCACCTCAATGCCTGAGTTCTGTGCCTGTAACTGGACCTTCTCTCCTTTCCAGATCCCCGTCACAAACCAGCAGTTTCCGTGACTAAAGTGCTTGTTCGACTTAACCATGTCTTGGTTCGACGAAGGCTCGAACACACCCCTGACCTGTAGATGAGATCTGTTGGTATAAGACTGAGTACCGTCTGCAGGATTCCCACAACTTCTCTCGTTCGTCCTCATCCGACTTCCCAAGTAGCTGTTCTTCTTTGTTGCAAGATTCTTCCCTCCGGCAGGTCCCTTCCTTGTACGCAATTCGTTCTCTTATTCGTATTTGTTATACTTAACGAGGTATGTTGCGCTGCTGAGGCATGATGAAGCTCGATATGGCAGAACCCACTGACAGAGTATCATAGCTGCGCTCATTGGATTATTATCGACCTGCAAATCAACATCTTCACTTCTCCACCAACCCTCATTACATCTCAACATGAAGAACTTCGGAACAGTCCTGGCCCTGCTGGCGGTGTCGGCCTCGTATGTGGTCTCACTTCCCCATGAGGGGAACATCGCACACGCTCCTGCACTCGCCATCCATGCCCGTGCTGCTAAGGAGAACGGCAAAAGTAAAGGCCAGGCCGAGGGAGCTGCCGCCGAGGGAGCTGCCGCCAACGTCACAGAGGGAGCTGCCGGTAATGTCACCGAGGTAGTCAACGATGGAGCCGCAGCAGTCGTAAACGGAACAGAGAACGCCAACAACGGCACGGCCAACGGTAACAACGGCAAGGGCCAGGGCAAGAAGAATGGCGGCAAGGCCAATGCCGGCAAGGCCAACGCCGGAAAGGCCAATACCGGAAAGGCAAACGGCGGAGCCCAAGGTCTCATTGATCAGCTCGTCGCCGACCTCGAGGGGCAGCTGGGCATTGACCTCAATGGCGACGGTGCTGCTGGAGCTGGAAATGCCGCGGCCGGAGGACAGGCCGACCTCGCCGGCCTCCTGGAGCAGGCCAAAAACAACGGGAAGGGCCAGGGCAAGCAGGGTAAGCAGGGTAAGCAGGGCAAGAAGGGCAAGGGCAAAGTCAACACATCTGGTAAGATGACCTCGCTATTGAAGTTAACCGATCCCTACTGACTCGTTTCCTTGTAGCCGCCGCGAGCTCAGAGACTGCCACTGCGACTGCAACAGACGCTGCTGCTGTGACCACTGACACTGCAGCCATCGAGACTGTCACGGCCACGGACGCCGCTGCCGATGCTACTGTCACCGATGTCGCGACGGTCACAGACGTTGCGGACGCGGTTGTAACCGATGTCGCCGGTGGCAGCGAAGGGTAGAGTTCCTGCCCAGCTTCATCTCGCAACACATACCCAGGAGGACTGGCGACCCTCCTTCACTGTAACAACACAATGATTTTTCTTGGAGTACAGGCTGGTCTCGGGCTGGAAAAGGGTGCTTGCAGGCCAGGGCTTTCCCGATAGAAGGTCGATGCCTGATCTCACCACTGTCGTTTCTGAAAGTTGTTTTCGCCGACGACGACACCTGCAAGAGTTCGGACGGACTTCTTGTTCAATATCCATCTCCGTTTTTTTTTCTTGAGGGATTGGATACCATAGCCAATCTGGCTGTGGATGGTTTTGCCAGCTTGGACCGGAACCAATGTTGGAATGGAGGAGGTTTGGGGATTGTGTGATAGAAGGAAGACTGAAACAAGGGATTTACGGCCAAGATAACGCGGCAGATAGACACAAGTCACAATTAAAGCTTCAGCCACACGTCATCCGCAGCTTAACGCCACAGTTCCGGAAAGCATGTGAAAGATGAAGCCAAGGTCCAAGCCGGAACTGGTTAGAAAGCACAGCCACAATGCCCCTCTATTGGCCCCGCACTCCGCATTACGTACCCGCAATGACGACAGACGGGAGGTCTGGCCGCCCTCCACGGCATGCTTCGCTCTTCCACACTGATGTCAGGCCATCTAACCACTCTTGGCAGGGTCCCTGACGACGCAATCCGAGCTCGACTATTAAAACAACCGCGCTGTCCTCTAAAGCTACCTTCCTTTCACCTCTCAATCATAACCGAAACAACCCATCAAACCTGAAGATACCCTCTTTCCTCCACGAGATACCCAACCCTGACTATTTACCTTCAATCCACAACCCACTACACAAACCACACAACATGTCGTCTCCCAACACCGTCCAGGTTGCCAACATCGCAGCCAAGACTGAGGACAAGGAGATCAAGGACTTCTTCAGCTTCTGGTAAGCCTCCAATCCCCTTCAAAGCACCAGATCCGCCCACAACAAGCTAACACTCTCTCCTAGCGGCAAGATCACAGACATCAAGGTCACCAGCGAAGGCGCCACCAAGTCGGCGACCGTCACCTTCGAGAAGGAGACGGCCTCCAAGACGGCCCTCCTCCTCAACCACACCAAGCTGGGCGACAACGAGATCACCGTCACCGGCTCCACCGACCCGGACAAGGACAGCAGCCCCGCGCACAAGGGCCAGGACGACCGCGACACGGACGAGATCACGCAGGAGGAGAAGCCGCGCTCGCGTATCCTGGCCGAGTACCTCGCCCACGGCTACGTCGTCGCCGACGCCGGCCTGAAGAAGGCCATCGACCTCGACGAGCAGCACGGCGTCTCGTCGCGCTTCCTCAACACCCTCACCAACCTCGACCAGAAGCTGCATGCCACCGACCGCGCCAAGACAGCCGACCAGAGCTACGGCATCACCCAGCGCGCGTCCGGCCTCCTCTCCGGGCTGGGCTCCTACTTCGAGAAGGCCACCAACACGCCCACGGGCCGCAAGCTCGTGCAGTTCTACACAAACGGCCAGCGCCAGGTGGAGGACATCCACAACGAGGCCCGCCGCCTCGCCGAGCTCAAGAAGCAGGAGCACGGCGGCAGCGCCTACAAGGCTGCCGGGTTGGATAAGGTCTTTGGCGCCGAGAAGGAGAAGCCCAAGACTGATGCGAACCCCATCGCCCCGTCCAATGCTCCCGGTGTAGAGTCCAGCCAGACTGCCACTGCGCCGTCGAATGTGGCGACTGAGCACACTGCTACCCAGATCCCCAAGTTTGACGCACCTCCTACGGGTCAGTAGAGGGTGAATGAGTATGATGATGGAACGAACTAGGGATGGAGTTTGTATTAATGGCAAATGGGTGGCACATGAGAATGCTTCTCTCGGATGGGTTTCATGCGGTTTCTGCTTTACTAGTTAGCTTCACGTCATGATGAAATTCAGCACAAATCTGATTGGATCTCTTCTTGACCATATCGATATGACCGTCCTTGTGTGACACCTGCAAGAAGTCCTTTCGAACATGATCATCGTACTGTCTCTGAGACATGTTAAGAGCACTTCAAATATGTTTAGAATACCGAAATAGTAAGGATATGCAGTTCATAACGTGCTCTCAGAAAATCTAACAGGATAATAACTCAAGACCAACACACGTAGCCATATTCTCCTGGCTAAACGCAGCATAACGCCAAAGTCCATATCTCCTACACAGCCCAATGCCGACCGTGGAAATCCTCTAATCCTTCTTCTTCAACACAGAACATAAACAAGAACCCATCTCCATCCCTGTAAACCCTCTACCACCTCCTCCCATAAACCTGGTGCTCAACCTTCTCCTTCCTCCTCGGCGTTGTGATGTTCTTCATCGACCTCACCACCTCCCCAATATCATCCTGCCCGGGCAGGTTATCCTCGGGGCCGGTACTACTCCTATGCTTGAACAGCGCCAGGATCTCCTGCAGACCCAGCTTGAGCGCATTCTTATCCTTCTTCCTCATGCCGCCCTCAATCGTCGCCTCCGCCAGCAACCGCTTCTTGTTCTGCAGCTCGAGGATCCGCTCCTCAACCGTGTCCGCCACCGTGAGCTTGTACACGACGACGTCCACCGTCTGCGTGAGCCGGTGCACGCGGTCGATGGCCTGCTCCTCGACGAACGGGTTCCAGAACGGCTCGAGGATGACGACGCGCGTGGCGGCCGTCAGGTTGAGACCCAGACTGCCGCACTTCAGCGAGCAGAGCAGGATGCGCGTGTGCGTGTCGCTGCGGAGCGAGTGCAGCGCGGCCTCGCGCGCGTCGTTCTTCATGCCGCCGTCGTAGCGGACGAACTTGAACCCCAGCTGGGCGCGGAAGAAGGGCTCGATGAGGTCGAGCATGGAGGTGAATTGGGAGAAGACGATGAACTTGTGCTCGCCTACTTCTTTTTTGAGGATGGAGATGAGTTCGCGGATCTTGGCCGATTGGAGGACGTGGGAGGAGGTGTCTTTCTTGCCGCTGCCGGTTTTGGGACGGCGACGGTGGTTGCTGCGCCGGGTGGGAGATTGATCTGAATCGGAATCAGAGGCGGAATCGCGAGCTTCCGAGTCCGAGGTGCCGGAGGCAGACTGCTGAGACTGGGAAGCGACGACCTGGCTGTGAAGCTTAGTCACGGACAGGAATGTCTCCTCTTCGTCTGAGTGAACGGCGGAATCATTCTTCTCGTCGTTGACGACGAAGCTGTTGAGCTTGCTTCCGTCCTCGTCAACGGATTGGTCCGAGTCCTCGGAGCCGATATCCTCGACGACACCCTCGTCGTCCTCTCCGTCTGACTTGCCTAGTCTCAGCGACCCGCGCTGATCCTCGCCGACAAGCCAGCTACCCTCTTCTTCCTCGTCGCTGCTATCCATGACGATGTTCCTTCCCCTAGGCTTCCGCCGGGTCTTCTCCTGAACCTTAAGCTCCTCCGTGACAACACTGACCCTCCTACCCTTCTTCTTCGGCCTCTTCCGGTCAGGCGTATCGTTGTTGAGCTTGTCTAAGCTCTGGACGCATGCTGAACAGCGGAGGTACCCATCAGCTACCTCCTGCCGAGAGAGATCATTAAGACACATCTCGCACTGCTTCGCCTTGATCCCCATTCCACCGAACATATCAGCAAGATCATCGACGTCGGCTTCAGCGACTTTCCGTTCCTGTTGGGCGGTCTGATCTGCCGCCAGCGCATCCCGATCTTTATCAGGCTTCATCTCCGTCAGACGGGGGTGGTTACACGCCTGCCGCAGCCTCAGCAGCAGTACAAGCGCATTGGCATAGTTGACCTTGCCCTGCATCATCTTCTCGATGCTCTTGTCCGCCCTTGCCTCGAGTTGATCATAGAACTCCCTCTCAGCAGGCGAGAACTGCGTTGCAACTGTGACTACCTTGCGCTCCGTGATCTTGAAAGCGGACTTGGGCGCCTTGTACTCCGTCCCATCCCTCTCTGCCTTGGCGGCGGCGGCGTCGAGCGCCTTCTTCCCGCCCGCCACCAGCGCGCCTTCCTCCTTCAACACGTCCTTCGTCCGGCGTTTCATAAAGCAACGGAGCAGACTGTGCAGGCGCCGGATGGCGATGTGTCCCTGCCCCTTCTTCATTGGGAGGTCGATGTGCGCCCGCCACTCGGCCAGGTCGTCGTACGGCTGCACGCGCAGGAAGTGGATTAGGCTTTGCAGCTCGTCGAGGTTGTTCTGCATCGGCGTGCCCGTCAGACACCACCTGTACTCCGCGCGCAGGGCACAGCACGCTTTGGTGGCCTTGGCGTTGCGGTTCTTGATGCTGTGCGCCTCGTCGAGGATGACGCGGTACCAGTGCACGCCGAAGCAGCCTGCCTGGTGCTTATCCGGGTCTGGGCTGCTGTTGCCGTGCTCGGATACAAGGATTTGGTAGGTTGTGATGACCACGTCGTAGCGCATCAGCTCCCTGGCGCTCTTGGTTCGCGACGGGCCGTGATGTACGTACACCTTAAGCGCTTTGTCGGGTGTAATCTTGTCCTTGATCTCGGCCTCCCACTGCCGGATCAGGGCCAGGGGTGCGACGACGAGCGTGCCCTTGCTAAGGACGCCGAAGCGGTCTTTCCAGCCCTCTTCGTCTTTCTTAGGTAGTGGATTGGTGACGACGAGTGTAACACTCTGCAGCGTCTTGCCCAGACCCATGTCGTCCGCTAATATGCCGCCCTTGGGCAGCTTGCCCTTCTTGATCGGACCGACCTCGCGCGAACGCATCCATTTGATACCTTCGACCTGGTGAGGCAGGAGCTTAACCTTGATACCCTCAACAGTGCCGTCCTCGATGGTCTCCTTCTTTTCCTCCTCTTCGTCTTCCATGCCTCCCTCGAGAAGAGCCTTCAGGTCGGCAGAAGCCTTGGCTGGGTCGGTGTAAGCCGGCTCATTGTATGTATACGCCAGCTCGTTGGCGGCTCGGGAGTACTTGACGGGCGAAGTAGGTGGCTGAGCTCCAGGCCCGACAGAGCTAAAGAGCTTGGGTGGAGCGGCCTTTTGTCCCTGGATCTTGGGTGCGAGCGGGCCCTTAACCCGGTACAGGTCCTTATGATCCCGGTGGTGCTCAACCCGAATGCCGTTCCTAGGGACATTGAAGATGTTGACCGGTTTACGGTTGAAGGATGAGGGGAGGTTTGTTGGACGGCCGAAGGCAGGCGCGGCGGAGGGGGCAGCAGCCGGTGCAGTGCGACCGGCGAGCGCGGGGCTGTTAGCGAGGTCAATAACCTCTCTATTTCGATTCAGCGCCGGGCTGTCGGAGAGAGTTATTATCTCTCTGGCCGGGGTGGCGGTGAGGTCTGTGTAGGATGGCGGAGATTGCGAGTTGGTTTGTTGTGAGGAGATCTGTAGGAGGTCATCGTCCCCGAAGGAGGCTGATCGAGAGCGAGACATCGTGGCTGTTGGGCTAGTTGGGTATGACGTAGATGTTGGAGAGAATGAGATGGTAGTCGCCTGGAACAGGTGGTAGAAGCTCTGACGGAGCTCTTGGTTTGTCTTCTGGTTGTCCTTCTTCTTCTTGGGCGAGGTAGGGAATTGAGGTTCTGTCTCTGATGCGAGGTTGTTCTTGGGCTCAAAGGCGAAAGTTCCACCTGGTTTTCTGTGCAAGAGGTTGGAAGTTAGAGAAGGAGAATCGTTGGAAAGAGGGGAAGTGGCAGCATGATATACCTCATGGGTGGCTTGAATAGTAGAAGTGAATGCTGCTTAACACCATTTCTCGGTCTTGGGCGGGAACGTGGTGGATTTCGTGACGAATTGTGAATGCACGGTCGCGGTTTCTGTCGTCACGGCGCGTGTTTACTTGGTGTTAAAGTTTCCTGGCGAGGCAACGGTGGGGAACCCCCTTCTCGCCCCTGCAATCAATGAACCAACACGCTGCGCTAACAGCGGGGCACCATTCGATAAGGCTCTTATCGTCGCAAAGCTGATAAACGAGCCTCCAGTAATTGCATCTACACTGTACCAACAACACATTCACCATTCACCATTCACCATTCAACCGATGCTCATCTCGGCCCCTGTCCAACTAGGCGGTCTATCCTCAACATTACTGCCCCAGTCAGACTCCTTTGCACCGAGTACCAACTCCATCGTCCACCCTTCAGTGAAGAACTCATGCGTGATCCAGCTCTTCGTCCAAGGCTGCCCATTTACCTTCACACTCTGAATGAACAAATTGGTATAACTGGCGTCGTATCCCTCCACTATCTTGACCGTGGCCGTCTTCCCCGTCAGAGGACTGGTGATCGAAACCTCTTGGAAGAACGGCGGACTGATCAGATATACGTTCTGGCCTGCAACGGGGAATAGCCCGATCATGCCAAAGAACAGGAAGCTGCCCATCGCTCCCGAGTCATCGTTGCCCGGAAGTCCGCCGTTGGAAGTGTTAAACGACGCCGGAATGTGGCTATGGATGCGTTTGGCTGACAGGCCTGGCCGACCGGCATAGTGGTAGAGGTAAACCGTCAGGAACACGGGCTCGTTGGAGATATCTGCTAATCCAGACTGATGGAAGAAATCGAGGCGGCGGATGAAGTCTTCGTCACCGCCTAGGAGGGAGATGAGAATCGAGATGGATTGCGGAACGATGCTGTCAATTGTCAGTATATCTTGAGTGCGGGATGACTCTGGTGAGGTGATACTCACAACTGATACTGCCAAATACTCGCTTCGAATGTCTCTGACGGGTTGGACGTCAAGGAGCAGAACCCAGCCAGAGACGAGCACGCGATCGGGTCCTGGAAACCCCACGTCCCGTTTAAATACTTGGGCTGGAAGAAGCCCGTGAACCCGGTATCAGTCTCGTTGATGAAGGACTTCTGGTCCGCTTTCCACAGGTTCCGCCAGTTAGTACTTCGTGCGATGTATTTATCGTACACATCCGACCTGCCCAACCCTTGGCCCAAGGTGGCCAAGCAAAAGTCGTTGTACGAGTATTCCAACGTCCTCGAGATGCTCCGCGAGTTCGTGCCGAAACCCACAGGGTCAAAGTCCAGGTAGGGTATGTAGCTGAGGGACTTCCAGCTCTGCAGCCCGCCTCGGCCGTGGTAGCTCCATTCCAGGGGCTCAACTTCGGCATCTTTGATGATCGCTTCTAGAGCGAGGTTCCAGTCGATGCCGGTCAGGTTCTTGACGTAGGCGTCGACCAGCACCACGTCGGCGTTGCTGCCTCCTTGCGTCCAGCCGTTGCACAGCGACATGTGACAGTCTGGCAGCCAGCCTTCGTGCTGATAGATGTCTAGAAGTGAGTTGACCATCTGTGTCTGTGCGATGGGGTCGATGATGGTCAAGAGCGGGTGTTGAACTCTGAATGAGTCCCAGATACTGTTCGCTGTTAGCTCACTACTCCTCCATTACCGTACTGTAATGGACTCACCAGTAAAAGGAATCGAAGTAAGGAATACCACTAGCCCATTTCGGATTTTCCCCCGTGTAGTTCTGAGGCGACATCATGGTCCGATACAGCCCGCTCCAGAAGCTCACCTGCAAGTCTTCACCGACTCCATCTCCCGGCACGACCGAGACCGGGCTCAGCTTCTCGCGCCACACATCCTGGGCAGATTGTACCAGACCATCGAACCCCCTCACCGGATCAGGCACCTCCGTCCCGGCGCTCCGACAAGCCTGCTCCGAGCTGATGAAGCTCAGCCCAACCCTCGCCGTGACCGTATCGTCAACCACATTCTTGAACCTTACAAACCCGCCCGCCTCAATGAAGAATAAGTTAAACCCCCTCGTCACGTACAGCTCCTTCGGCTCCGTCCCAGCGCGGTTATTCACCCACACCCCGGAGTCAAAGACCTCGGCACCAAAGAAATCAACGCAGAAATGCATTACATACGATCCCGCCCCAAAGCTAGGCAGGAACGTTCCATTGCCCGTCATCCTCCCCGTCTCCCCATCAACCTTGATAGTCGCATTCTGCCTGCTCTGCCACAAATCCGTCAGGTCAAGCAGAACAAGCGGGTGCTCCTCCTCCCCCTTGGCCGTCGTATTCCACCCCGTCCCGTTCCCCTCCCCCTCCCCGTTCTCCCCAAACTCAAACCTCATCACAGCCGTCTTCTCCGCCACCGCCATATCTGCCTTCACCCCATTGTCCAACTCCACCCTAAACAGCCCCGGTTGCGCCTTCACGCTCCCTTCCTTCCACCCAACCTTACGATCGCCGATCCTAAACTGGCACGCGTCCAGCTCGTCGCCGGGACAGACCTGTGGGAACAGCGGGAAGTTGCCCAAGCTGGGGTTTCCGCCCGTCCCGGAGTCGTGCGCGACGCTGAAGCCCGTTATCGCCGCCCCCGGGTCGGTCGCGAAACCGCCCGCGTTGGAGACGGAGGGGTCGACGTCGGCCACGGCTTTGGCGAGGCCGTAGGGAAGCGAGGCGCCTGCGAAGACGTTGCCGCCGTTGCGGGTGCCGATGAGGGGGTTTATGTAGGGGATTGGGTCGAAATCCGCTGCTGAGGAGACAGATAGGAGTGCTAGGAGGGGAAGGATGATGGTCGCCATTGTGGTGGCAAGCTACTTGTTTGGTTTCACTATCTGTGTGAGAGCAATCTCCCAGGCGTTGGAGGCTGCTGAAGAACTCGCATCGACCGCTGCGGGCGAAGTGCCTTGGTTACCTTAATTGACCTGCATGAGGGGAAGAGGGATGATATCACAGCGTTTATACCTAGTGTAACTTTACACCCGGTTGTCCGGGATATCTCTCTGCGAAGTGATAACCATAAAGTCGATCTGCAGGGTCACCGCATCACTTGATTCTGTCTGCTGCAGCTCACATGCGGAGACGGACATGTTGAAAAGCATCGTTCATGTCGTGTTGCCGTGATGTTGTATTGAACCCCGCTGCCTGACCTTGAAATTGACGGTTGAAAAGGGCAGGTCGTAACAACCAGAAGGAATAGGAAGGCCGGCCGCCGCAGGAAGGAACGAGCGCTGATCACCTCGCCGCACCGGAGCTTTATCCGGACCCTGGTCAGACAGCTCACAAGAAAGTGTTCAGACCTTCGAATTTCGAGGTCAAAAAGCTTGAAGAGGGAGCAAAAAGAGAGTCCTTACATTTGCTACCATGAGGCAATATCAAACCGGTAGCGTAGACAAGTCAAGAACAAGATACTGCATAAAAGACCGTCTCAGGTTGCACCAACCGCGAATCGAACCAAAGCAAAAGAGCAAAAGCTCACCGGGCAACCCACATGGTGAGGTGCCCGGCTACGAAACCCCTTGCGGGTTTACTTCGTTGTGGCGGTTGTGTAGCGGTGCTTTTTTGTTGTTTTTTTGGTGGTTGTCGTGTTGGTGAATCGAACTCCGGGCCTCGAGGCCAAGGAGATTTTATCTCTACCCAGGTGAGGAGGGGAGGGGAGGCGGACCTATTACTAGGTCGGCCAAACACCCCGAGGGCGGACCCATACCGGGCAGCCGAGGGACGGACCCATGCCGGCTGTTGGGAATCTGTCTCTGGGTTTGATATATATGGTGGGCTTTGTTCCCTTACCTTGAGTTAACCTACGCACAGTGGGCTGCTAGCACACGGTGGACATAGCTTGCACAGTGTGATGGCTGGTGTTGAGAAATGTTGGATTGAGTCCAAGCTTGCTCAGGCTTCATCTTGTGATATGCCGCCTGTCTGACCTCCTCGTTTTCCACCTGGATATCTCACACCCCATGCCCTTCCATGACCTTCGCCCTGTCTGTCCTCAGGTCATCTCAATGGCTCCAAGCTGGCGGGCTAGTCTTCAGCTCGTTGCCCGTGATGGCGGAGTCAGCCGTGAGTCTGCAATCCCCTATTTTCCCTTCCCCTTGCCCTGCCACGGGCGGTTCTGCCCGTTCAGCTCCTGGCCCTTCATGCCCTCCTTCGCCTTTACCCTCGCAGCGGCAGCGGCACGCTCCTTCTCCTTCTGGGCCATGGCGGCGCGAGAGCCTGAAGACATCATTTTGATAATTGTTGTGGTCGGGTTGTTTGTTTGTTGTGGCTGTTATGGATGTCAGTAGGTATATCTCGGTCTCATATGGGCCGGTGTCTTACTGTGCTGATGGTAGGTAAGATGTCTTGATTTGACATTCCTGGTATATCTGTTGTTTGATGGAGGAGAAGGTTTGATACCTCTGCGCGATGTTCGAGGGGCTTTTATACTCCGAGCATGCGATAGATTCACTTCCAATTGCGAGTGTCGTCGGTACCTGAGAATCCCAGTTACATGCCTCCAGTTGCACCAACTTCACAAAGCAACCACAGTTCAACGTCTCGCCTTTCACGGTCCATCATATCACTTCTTTTCGATAGTCACCACCACCAACACCCCTTTCCCTCACAAACACCTCCCCTGCCAACCTCCCAATCACCGGCTCCAGCAACTTAGGCAGTACCTTCGCCGCATCCCCCGCGAAAGCAAAGTCCCTTTCCCCTAACTCCCCCAACGTCTCGCTACTCTCCGCATCAATATTCACCACCACCACACTCGTGCCCCCTCCCCTAGCCTTATCCACATATCCAGCCGCAGGGTGCACAACCGCGCTCGTCCCGACGACAAACACCATATCCACCTCCCCCCGCGCAATCCACCGATCCACGCCGCTCAACATCTCCTGATCCAGCTGCTCCCCGAACCACACCACTCCCGGCCTCTGCAGTCCCGTCTTGCACCTCGGACAATGCGGCAACTCCCCCCTCGGTATCCTCGCCAGCTCCGTCTCGGGATCCAACAGCCTCTCCAACCCCACTCCATCCTCGCTCGCAGCCTTCAAACTCTCACACAACGGATCATCATAATTCCCCCCCTCCACCCAATCACACCTCTCGCACTTCAAGTCAAACAAACTCCCGTGCAGGAGTCTTAGCCCCTCCTCCGCCGTGTGGCCCGCGCGCTGGTGCAAACCGTCGACGTTCTGACTTAGACAGAGGAAATTCTTCCCCTCATCCCCACCGGCAGCTACTACCCTCGCCAACTCCCTCAGCGCCATATGTCCCGCGTTCGGCTTCGCTTTCAAGGCCATGTGCCGCCGGTAGGCGTAGAACAACCACACCAACCCCGGGTCGGAGCGGAAGGCCTGCGGCGTCGCGAGGGACGTGGCGGCGTGGTTGCGCCACAGCCCGCCCGCGCCGCGGAAGGTGGGCAGGCCCGAGGAGGCGGAGAGCCCGGCGCCGCAGAGGGCTAGGATCCGTTTGGAGGCGACGAGGCGCGCGTGGAGGTGGGGGAGGGAGGAGTAGTGGGGGTTTGCTACGGTAAGAGATTTGGGCATTGTGAGGACTGGGGGGGATAGAGATGCCGGTGAATGAGGGTATTGGGACGGAGGGAACTGGACGGGATGTGAAGATGGTCACTGTCTGACTGGCTGGAAAAGGGTAATGGGGGGCTGCGATGTTGAGTAGATGCGATGGTCTTGGTTTTTGGGCATAATACCGGAGCTGATGAGGCTCTTGATTCTTAGGCTCAGAATCATCGCCAGTTGTTGACGGAATGGGTGTGATGGGGACGGAGGTTGATATGTTCGTGCTACGGGCCGGCTATGATAGGATGACGTGTAGTCGGGAGATCTTTCCCCGCATCGTTTGCATGTTACTCACGGGTAAGAACACTAACTGAACATCAGCTCTCAGGTCCAATACCTAATCTCACAGCTTCGTCCGAAGCCTCGCCTGAAGTTGGAAAAGCAGTACTGAGGCTCTGTGACACAACATATGCGGCCAAGGGGCCAAGTATCTGGAGTTTATGCGAAATGAGAAAACGGTCTGGAAGTCTTGGAACGGAGGACAACTCAAACAAAACAGCTGTGGAGAATGCCGCGAAATGAGGGATCTTGCGACTGTCTTGGAGGATATGCGGAGTTCTTGGGGGTGTTGTTCCACACACGCGATTTCAGGGGGCACAGCAACGGCATCACAACGGCACAGCACGGCATCAAGATCGAAGGCACAGCCCGGAAAGGAAGTAAGCTAAAATCCCATTCCAATGGGAGGGACGGCTATTCATGTTTGTGAGTAACATGTATTCTATGCTAGAGGTATCATCTGTACAACCGCAACGGCGCGACAACAAAAAGCAAAAGTCCTTCCCGTCCATCCCTTTTTCGTGAGCATGTTGCTCAGAATTCTGATCCAACTTGGACATCCCTCCTCTTATTCCGCGGCGCAAAAACAGAACGCCGAGTGAACATGCAAGATGCATTCTTATCACCGTCGAGACCCGGTTATTAATAACATTCGTATATAGTGTTGAACTTGCGGGCTCGGCTTGTGGTTTCTGCACAGAGCTAACCAGCGCAATGCGGAGAAGTGTGAGCCGAGCTTGAGTTTTGTAGTGATTGTGTCGAATAAACTTCCATTAATCTTTGTTGGTCTCTGGTAGTTGGTTGTCGGCGCGTGCGCTTAAAGGAAAAGGGCGCCGAAGAAGACGGCAGCGCCCATGACGGCGGCGTGGCCCATGGTCAGAGCGACCTTGCCGGAGCCGGCCTGGGCGGGCGCGTTGTTGGCGGCCTGTTCGGGCGAGGTGGAACTGGTGGACTTGCCGGCAGCGACGGTAGGACTGGGTGAGGCGGAGGTGTCGCTATTGTTGTCCTTGAAGGTACCGCCCGTGGCAGGCGTGGTGGAAGGGGAGGTCACGGTGGTAAGGGTGGTGGCGGAGCTGGAAGACGAGGACGAGCCGCTGCTAGAGGCGGGCTTGCTGGTGGTCTTGGAACCGGCGGCACTGCTAGTGGAGCTTCCTGTGCTGGGCTTGGAACCGTCGGTGTTGATGATAATGCTGGCCATGTCGCCGCTGGTGTCGCCGTACTCGTAGCTGGTGGCGCCCGTCTTGCCGTTCCCGCCCATGTAGTCGGTCACAACGAGCTTGTCATAGTAGCCGATGAAGGGGCCCTTGCTGAAGTCGGTGTAGCCTCCGGCCCACTGGACGGTGCCCTCGGCCGCGTCCTTGCCGCCGGCGACCCAGGTGCCGAGCTTGATCTGCATGGGGCTCTGGGGGTAATTGGCGCCGCCTTTAGCCTCATTGTAGGTCAGAGTGCGCACGACGACATCATCTATGAGCCACTCGAGCTTCTCCGGAGTCCAGTCGATGGTGTACTTGTGAAGGTTGCCCTGGGGGTTGTTGATAGGCGAGAAGCCGCCGCGGTCGTAGGTGGTGGTATCGCCCTTGCGGAAGTAGTTGGTCTGGACCTGGGTTGTGTCACCGCCGAGCCACTCCCAGTCGATCTCATCCAGGTCGTCGGACTGCAGCACAAGACTAGTGACGACGCCGATGCCGGACGAGGCCTGCAGCCAGACTTCTACCTTGCCGAAGAAGATCCACTCCGTGCTTGAGATTGTCGGTGCCTGGCCCTCCTTCTCAATCTTGAAAACGGCGCCCTTGGTGTCGTCGTATGTGAGGGTGGTGCCCTCTGCTAGAGTGAACCAGTCATTTGCGCCCTTGGCGAAGTCGACCGTTATGGTGCCACCGAGTGCAGGGTTAGGCTTGCATTCTGAGGGGACCTGTTAGCATTGTTCCCGGGAATTCAGGGGTAGGTGTATGTTGTTATCATGATGGGTACTTACTGTCACCCTTAGTGGGATTGCACTCTGAGAATGTCTGGGCGGATGCGAGGCTCGACGCAGCCAGAACCACCGCAGCGGTAGAGAGGATTTTGGAGAACATGACTGTGCGTGTGCGTTCGTCTGATGCGTTGTTGCTGCCAAGAGTTGATACGAGGTGTGCTGCACCCTTTCTGTTATATAAGATGACAGCAGACAATATGTGTGAGATATGCGGAGTGTCAAGAGTGGTGGTGTATGTCAAGACTCTGTGATGTAGAAGTCGTGGAGTGTCGAAGTGTTGTTATGTCGACAAGTGTCGGTCACAGTGAAGGAAGAGATGCGAGAAAGTAAACAAGATGAAAAGCTGAAGCGAGTGGATGGCACGAGCCAAGATGAAGATGTATGCTGTTTAAGAAGGTTGTGAACGACAGACGGAAACAGTATGCAGGATGCAGAATGCAAGATGCAAGAGGCAGGAATGACAAGAGTAAAAGAAGAGGCAGGAAAGACAGACGGAGGTGAGACCGAGGCGTCGGGCTGGTTTTATTGAGCTGGACCGCACAGCTGGAAGGTGCAGCTGGAGTCTGGAGATGAGAGATGAGGGCCCCCAAAGGGCGCCTGGGCGCCGTGGTTGTGGCACGAGGTTTCCGTTTCCACAGGGATCTCCCTCAGGGGGAATTGCTGGACGGGATGTGAGTGGACCAACCTCCCTGCTAAGCCCCGATTTGGCTGCCAGTGAATGCTCCCTTGACGCATACGGCACGCTGTGATTGGCTGCGAGTTCAAGACATCGAGTGTGGACACCAACCTCCCCCGTTGACGTTTTCTGCACCGGGGACGGAAGGAGCACCTAAAGGAGACCACCCAGACAAACCCAGGCCGCACAAGACCATTGGCGTATTTCACGGCACGCCAGTGGAATACGAAGCATAACAATGCAAATTGGGGGCCTGTGATTCTGTCCTGCTGGAAACGGTGTTGCTCAGTAATGACGATGTGACATCTCGCCATCTCGAGCAACACGAGATCCAATCCTCGGCGATAGTGAGCCACGAATGGTTGTGCACCAGTAAAGTCGCACTGCATTAAGGCCAGCAGTGCACCGAGACACAACTCTATCGAATGCAACAACGTTATACCGTACACTGTCTCACCAGATCCCACTACACCTTCCTGGTGACCTTCTGTCATTGTGTTCTGCTCCTTCCATTGTTGATCAACATGTTTTATCTTGGCAGAGTTAAGGTTCCAACGGACTGACGGCAAGTGAACGGGACGGATCCATCCCAGAGATTGAAAGTCTTAGCGCGGCGTGCACTTTCCGGACCTGGAAACGGTGCAAGGTGATGGTACTTGGCTGAAGAAAACAGGGGTCCTGTGGAGTTCTGTGATTCGTCAACTCGCCAATCAGCCGCTCTCGCTTGTGCATTTATGCCAGTAATGCCCGCTGCACACCATCGGGAGATGTGCGTTTGTCATGCAAAACTTCCAGCAAATCCAGGCTCCTGACTGAAAAGCACTTATTGATCCTTGAAACAGGAGACTTCTCCACGCCCTGCTCTTGAGTGGCGGAAGGATGACTTGTGATGTTTCAACGGTGGGTTGACAGTGCATTTGGCGACTCGTCGAACTGCTTCTTGCACGTGGTTCGCTACAAGTCAAGGCGATGTTTGGACAAAAGAGACCAGCATGACCAGGTCCGATGTCTGGCGCTGGCGCCCAGCAACGTTCCATTCCACCAGTGATTCAGTGAGTTGTTGGCTGTTCCTCGGCGTGGCAGTGCTGTGACCTCTGAAAGCAAACGGCAACAACACGAGGACGTTAGCGTTTTGCGGCCGGAGATCCACGGTGATGGAAATGTTCTGGCCGCGATACGCATGCCACTCTAAATTTAGGTGAGGATATCCACTGCTAATTTGCATCTCCGCTAATAATCCCATAGCATCGAATATTCTATGCCGCGTTCCGGTTCTGTAGTATCACTGAAGAGCTTGACGGCACCAAGCTGGCGCATCGCATAGCTTCAATCTTTCGGTCACTCGGAAGGCGGCCAAGTTGCGTGCAATCTGGAATAACCCTTTCTTCTTCAGGCATTAATCAGAACGAAATCGTCACGACTGAACGTGCATGCCGGCTGTCCCGAAGAACAGATTGCTTCTCTTTAACAGTACTTCTCTGTTACGGCTCACATTCCATCTGAGGATAGGTGGCTGCCGCTGGCTCATCTTGGTTGATTCCTCTCGGCCTCTACTCAACAACATAGGCTAATCACTTGGTAGGCTTCAACCGACGTGAAATATATGACCAACAGCACCGCCAAATCAGCAAGGAAATATAGGACATGCCAACGGTCCCATCACTCCTGAACGTGCTTCGAATCGGTTTATGAGATTGCTCTCACACGAGATATTGTTGGTGCGAGACATGATGAGTCGCAGTCGAATGCTGTGCTGCTGCTGCCAGTACTTACCCAGTCTCGAGCATGAGTCTTCTGGAGCGCGTGTCTTCTGGGGCATGTCCCAAATGCTTTTGTCAAAAGTATAATGACTCTGGATGGCTGCCGGGGTTGCTGGCGACAAGTGTCCTGGTGATGAATTGAGGGTCGTTGAAGATGAGCCGATACTGTTTGCACCTATCTCGAGAGCAACGCTCTCTTGGAGACAGATACGTGCATTTTCTGTCGACTAGCTGGGGAGTTCCCTTTCGCAGGTTGGTAAAAGTGTCGTTGAGAGACATACAGCAAGGCGCGCTTCCGACGAGTTCACGATAAAGTGGTAGTCGCTTGAGGTTGGCCTCAGACTGCCATCGCTGGCTGCACAATCTTCGAATAACTTCACCAAGGCAGCCATGTTGCTGCAGGGCAAGTTCAGCGTTATCATTGAGATGGGACGGTCGGCAGGCGAGCTACCCACCGAGTGTGTGCTATTGTTCGGATTGAACCTTGCATCGGAAGCCCAGTCCTCCTCTTATTCCCCGAGACCGGATCCTAACGGCAACGTCGCATAAGGATCATATTCCACGAGGGTCTGCTGTTGGAGTTCAAGGCAAAGGCGGGTTAGTAAGAGTTGCCCTGCCATAACCCTTCTGGAGGTGTGTACCGGGACCGACCTGGACGGCGGCCGAATCCGGACTGACGGAGCTTGGTAAATACTCCCCAAAGACTCCTGTTCTCCTCTTCCTTCCCCATGCGGTCCCGCGGAATTGTCTTGATTTCCTGATGACCATGCATCGCCGCTTGCTCTTGTTGGGGTGGCTGGGTGTGTCCGCACAAAGGGAGCCCGGCCGGGCAATACATGGGAACGCCGTCCGACTATACGTGCGGAGGTAACCCGGGATACACAAGTCCCTTGCTGGCAGGTCGGAGTCGACACGCCTAGGCTTACTAATGACACAGACGAAATGTCGAGATGTGCACATGGAGGGTGAGCATTTAGTTACTCGGCGAGATAATACCGGCATATCGACGCTGTCAATCCGAGGATCTGCATCCCAGCTTTCTGGAAGGAAGACGCCGTTGTCGCATGGCGCATGCAGTGTATGGCAGGAATAACTCTCGGTGTGGGGTAACACCGTGCAACCTGGCAGTTACGTCCGGCAATCGAATTGGTCGAACATTTACCCCGGATGGAGAGGAGGATGAGACTCTCGACGATCCTTGGCGCTAGCGACGTCTCTAACGACGACGAGCTTGTGCCGGTGACGCAAGCTTCCCCGCGCAACCAGGCTTGACAGTTGTTGGAGTTACAAATAACAGATCTCCACCGTCTCTATTTCGGCTCGGGTTCCTGATATATAATCGGACGACTGTCCGTCCTCGGCCTTGTCGCAACGCTCTTGAAGCCCGTTCCAACTTACACGAGTGTTTCCCCCGACACCTGCGCAACATGTCTGAACCACACGGTATCAGCCCTCCAAAGAACGAGCTGCAACAGCACGAGACTACCGGTACTGAGAATGTCTCCATCGCTGATGCCCAGACCGGACATCTTGCCGGAGAGCTGGACGAGGCGACGGAGAGACGGGTGAGGAGGAAGCTTGATCGTTGGGTTGTCTCCCTCACCTTCGTTGCATATCTCCTCGCCTTCTTGGACCGGTCCAATGTGGGCAATGCCGAGACGGCGGGCATGGGCAAGGACCTTGGATTCGATGATTCGCAATATCAGGTCAGTACTCGTCCGCACCTAGAAAGCAACCGTACACAATGCTGACATGGCCGAAATAGTGGCTCCTGACTATATTCTACATACCCTATAGTAAGCATCTCTATTACAACGACACTGCGATAGCTCGATTACTCACGCAATTCTCACCTAGTTGTTTTCGAATGGCTCGCCATCATGTGGAAGATCGTGCCGCCGCACATCTGGGCCTCCCTCAATATCTTCACATGGGGTCTTGCAGCAACCCTACAATCCGTCGCCTTCAATTGGGAAGGTCTGATGGTATGTCGGTTCTTCCTCGCCATGGCCGAAGCCGCATTTTCTCCGGGCATTCCATACCTTCTGAGCTTCTTCTACCGCAGAAAAGAGCTCGGCCTGCGATGCGGCATCTTCCTCTCGGCGGCACCGCTGGCTACAACCTTCGCCGGCGCGCTCGCTTACGGAATCACCTCTGGCCATCCAGCTATCGCGAACTGGCGGCTGCTCTTCCTCGTTGAGGGACTGCCAACGATCATCTTCGCCTTCGTCGTCTTCTGGTATTTGCCCGACTCGCCAGACACGGCCAAGTTCCTGACGGAGGACGAGAAGGAGGTCGCCAAGGCCCGCGCCATCCTGCAGACTGGCATGGAGGGGACGGAGCGCATCGGCCGCGGCAAGGTGCACATGGCCGACGTCCTGTCGACCTTCAAGAGCCCGCAGACGCTGATCATGCCGCTCATGTACTTCAGTTGCAACGTCTCTTTCGCCTCGCTGCCCGTGTTCTTGCCCGCCATCATCACCACGATGGGATACAGCTCGATAGACGCTCAGGGGCTTACTGCCCCTCCCTACTTCCTCTCGTTCCTCGTGTGCATCGGCACGACTTACATCGCCGACAGGACACAGCAGCGCGCTCTGATGATCATGGGTCTTTCGCTCATGGCGGGCGTGGGCTATGTCCTGCTCGCCACGGTCAAGTCCGTCGGCGTGCGGTACCTGGGCGTCTTCCTTGCCGCAGCGGGCGTGTTCCCTGCCATTGCGAATATCCTGCCATGGGTGCTCAACAATCAGGGCACGGACACTAAGAGAGGAGTCGGCATTGCGATGTTGAACATCATCGGGCAGTGCGGACCGCTGTTGGGGACGAGGGTCTTTCCCGTTACCGACAAGCCGTACTATGTCAAGGGCATGTCGATATGTGCCGGGTTCATGTTCTTCAATGCCATCCTGGCGTTTTGCCTGAGGACTTACTTTGCGTGGGAGAACAAGAGGCTGGAGGCGGTGGAGAGGGCGCAGGCTGTTGCGAACGGCACCACGGATGAGAAGATGGACCTTCGGAGGATGCCCACTGAGATTGAGGGCGTTACTGGGTATCGATTTGTGCTGTGAGAGGTTAACGGTCATACCCGAGGTCTTGTTTGATCTGTGGGTGCCACATACGTAGGAACGGCTGCGATTGTACGAGTATTTGGTTGTCAAACTTCTAAGAAAGTTATCGCGTCGTTATGACTATCGTCTGGCTGGGTCTAGTGTGTAGCGTCTTGGTATACCAGTTCCTGTATTCGAGAGTTGGCAATTCGTAGGATACAGATTACCATTTGCTATCATCATCGAATAGGCGCACGTTGGACAGGAAACTCCCTAGCTCCTAACCGTGGAGCGTTCTCTTTGTCTGGCATGTTTTGTCGACTCGATCGCAGATATCAACCGCGAGCCGACCCAGAGTTGGTATTTCTGACACAAATCGTTCAGCGATTGAGCGACCCAAAGCAGCATCGCGCCTTGGCCGACCAATAAGGGGGCAGAACGATAGGTCATCGCCGGGCTCCGGTATCCATAGAAGGACCACCGCATCCTCCTGCCGGGCGGAGGACACAGCATTGGCGACGGCATTGATAGGGACTTTTAAATTGGATTGTCGGATCCATTATCGACGTTGTCTCTCCCGACAGGTTGGAGACCCGGCTCCGGACCTCATGGGCTGGATTGGGCTGCACACCCCACACTGAGTGAGATAAGGCTTCGGAGGGAGATCCTATCTATCATGATGTGTATGTATGTAGAGTATGTGTTGGTATACATATATAGAAGTGTAGAACCTCACTCGAACAGTTCAGAAGGTCTTCAAATTAAGCAATAAACCCAATAACTCAAGTGAACTTCTTAACCAACTTACCTCAACCCCCATAGCCCTTCCCGTTCATCTCACAGCCAGTCTCTCACACTGCTCACTTACACGTCTTCAACCATGACCGTCGACAAGTCAACCCCCTTCGTCATCCCCACGATCGACATCTCCGCTTACCTCAAGGACCCCAGCTCCCCGGAGGCCAAGAAGATCATCGAGGATGTCCGGAACGCATGCATGAACACAGGCTTCTTCTCGCTCGTCGGCCACGGCATATCGAAAGAGCTCCAAGAGCGCGTCTTCAACGCCTCCAAGGTCTTCTTCGCCCTGCCGCTAGAAGAGAAGAGGAAGCTCTCCGCACCGCCACTCCTCAACCGCGGCTACGAGCAGATCGGCTCTCAGGCCCTGCAAGCGGACACCAAGCCTGATATGAAGGAGGTTCGTTAGCCCCCCTTTCCCTCTCTCTTCACCATCGCTCCAAAACTAACACGGGTTTCAGGGCTACTACGTAGGCATGCACGTGCCGAACGACTCCCTCCAGGCCAAGCTCCACCCGGAGATGGTTGGGGAGAACATCTTCCCCCCCCAGATCCCCGCCGAGGTCATGAAGGAGCCGACGGAGGAGTACTACGACCGAGTCTTCGAGGTCGGGTGCAAGGTGATGGAGATCCTGGCCAAGGGCCTGCCCTACGGCGATGACATCTTCCGCGAGTTCCTGACCGACAACCCCATCTGCGCCCTGCGCATGCTGCACTACCCGCCCCAGGTCGAGTCGGACGAGAAGCAGCTCGGTGCCGGCGCGCATACCGATTTTGGTGAGTGTCCCCCACCCCCCTTTTTCCCGCCATGACATGTTGGGGCTAGGTTTTGCTAACGCAAAAGAAAAGGCGCAATAACCCTCCTCCTCCAAGACGACGCGGGCGGTCTCGAGGTACTCAACAACGCCACGGGCGACTGGGTGCCCGTCGAGCCCAACACGGACGCGTACGTCGTCAACATCGGCGACATGCTGGCTATGTGGACGAAGAACATCTACAAGAGCAACACGCACCGCGTTATCAACAAGAGCACGAAGGACCGGTACTCGCTGCCCTTTTTCTTCGACGGCGCGCCCGATGTCAAGTTGACGCCGTTTGATGGGAGCGAGCCGATTGGGGGCAAGGTATTGACTGTTGAGCAGCACATGCTGGAACGGTTTGGGACGACTTATGGGAGGGGTCAGGTTGAGATGGCTGGTGGTGCGTAAGGGGGGGTTGAGAGGGAGTGGGAGATTGTACTTTTTTTTATCTTATGTACCATGATATATTAGCACGCTTTTTCCACTTCTCGTTTTTCGATGAGAAACCTGCATGTCGAAAACAGCATCTGTGTCAAAGAGCTAATTCAACCTTTTGTCTCATGATGGCGATCGAGGCGGTCCAACCAAGGTTCGTGATGATCCTCCAGATCGGATGGCTAACATCGGATGAACATAAGCTTGGACGGATCTCCGTTTTGAGACACGAAGCTCGTGGCTGACCGACTTGGAACATCCTCCGTCTGGATATAAGTCTAGAGTTGAGAGTCGAGCTTCAGCAGGCCTCGAACACTTAGTTGGCTGGAAGTGGCAGATAAAAGCAACTCAAAACCACTGTCTTTGAGTAGGCGTCCAGCTCCAATGTACTGCCTGCCCAGTAAGAGAAAAGAGCGACGTACATCGGTATCATAAGGCTGGAGAGGAGTGCAATGGAGTTGCAATTTGTTCCTCGGTCCCGTAAGACGGAAGCGCTCGGCGCATGCTTATGCCTGTTTAGCCGCGCCTAGTTTACCAAGCTGCTGGAGCCGAATCCAACATCCCACGCTCCTATATTGCTTTCGACGCACCGGGGCGTCACGAGAGTCTTGGGCGTTGGTACGGTTATTGTCCAAATATTGAATCTGACACTTGGGAGTCGACATGTCTGCCATCCGAACCACAGTCTTGACAACTGTGGCTCTTGGTCGATCAGCTGAGGCCGTGATGAAAGGGGCATCTGCACTTGCAATACTGAAGATGAAAGACACAGAAACTGCCAGGAGAACTCGCCTGACTCCCTCCTCTTCTTGTCTTCGGCCAAATCGTGCTGCAAGTCAGACTCCCTCTTGCCAGAGTCCAGCCAAGAGACACTATCGCGTCCGAAATGCCTTCCAGCAACGACAGCTCCTCAGAGGGGCCAAGGCCCGACACCAGCTCGCCAGCCGAATCCTCGCCAGACACGCACCTCACTCTCCCACCCATAGCCACTCGGCTATACTTCTCGGATCTCAAGCAATATCGCAAACTCGGAAATAACAAAAGCCACTCCCACGTCTACCACATCTCTCCCGACCGCGTCGCCAAAACCGGCCCCCGAGTAACGCCAGGAGAAGCGTCCGCCCTCCGCCTAGCGCATGAGCGAGGGATACCAGTCCCAACTGTCCACGACGTCTACCAAGACCCCGAGACGAGCTGGTGGGTATTGATCCTCTCCCACATCTCCGGCGACATCCTCGACGAAGAATGGGACGTCCTCACCGCCGACGAAAAGCAGTCCATCTTCGCCTCTCTCAAGACCATAACCACAACCCTCCGCTCGACCAAGCCCAGCCGCTGCATCAGTTCAGTCGACCTAGCTGGTATCACCGACTCCGTGTTCCTACCCCGGTACTCCGGGCCTTTCATCAACGAAACAGAGTTCGTCCAAGCCCTCATCCAGTCCCTGTCCGCCAGACAAGAAGGGCCATGGATGCAGTTGCTAGAGAAGATGTTGCTTGCTATGCCGAGCCATGGAGGAGAGTTCATGTTCACCCACGGAAGACTGAATCCGCAGAATGTGTTGCTTAGGGGAGGGGAGCTTGTGGGCGTGCTGGACTGGGCGGAGGCGGGTTATTATCCGAGGTATTGGGAGACGGTGAAGGCGGCTTTTTGGCAAGCGGATTTGGAGTTTTTCCTCGAGGCGCTGGAGAGGGGAGTGCTGGAGGGATGTATGTGGGAGTTGGGGGTCATGCTGCATGTTCGGGATATTGTGTTTTGATGGCCGTGGGGAAACAACATATCCAACCGGTTCGTGAGCCATTTCTCAATCAGTGCGGATTGTCGTATTCTTGCCTTGTGCCATTCTGCGACAGCTGTACGAGGGGCAATGCATACCGACCACATATTTCCCTACGACACGAGGAACTTAAAGTGTGGTAATGAGTTTCGATTCAATGGCAGTCGTGACCGTGAATAAGCTTCTCCCGTGTCTGCACGCCAATGGCAGTCGGCAAGCACGACAGGAGCCCAGGCGCACAGTGCGCATAAGATATGTCCGTCATTTTTTACGCTAGCGGCCCTTGAAATTCGCTCGGTAACCACTCAGATTGCCGCCGTTGGCGGTGACCAGTCAGTACCGCACGGTCCCTTACATACGGTGCTTACAGTGTGGAGGCAACATTCGAGCAATTTTCTTCACCACTCGCTTCTTTCGATGCTTTCGCTTCCACTGGGCGGAATGGCATCAACTGACGCAAAAGGCTGCCTTTTGACACTCCCTCCGGTTATAGCCCGCTATGATTCTCTAGCATCCACCACCTTCCTCTGTGAGGATATTCACCACCACCAGGAGTCCTCTCCCTTTAAAGCTTCCATACACGCCGCGCCTTTTAGCTTATTGTTCTCGACCCGCACTGTCTCGGTATCCACCATTGACGTCGGCTTGAAATTCGCGACTCCCGTTTATCACGACAAATTTGCGGGTTACTTCGTTTCGGAAGAAGCTTGGTCTGCTTCCGGCTCAAGCAGTTATCTCAAGTAGGTCGTTGCGAGGCCACCAAACACCCGCCTAGCGAGTGTGTCTTTGTTTGTTTCTTATTGAACATCACGGCTTGAACCTCTTTTACCGCCATCTTCAGACGAAACGCCGGTTGCGGAACTTGACAGGTCCAGAAGTTTTTTTGCCGAGGCTGCAACCTTTTGACATTATCAGCCTCGCTACAACCTCTCAGCCTTTCGGCTCACTTCCGAACTCGGCTCACCTATCAGATATCAGACTGGTAGCCCGACGACATCATGGTCAAGAACATTGTTGTCCTCGGAGGCAACTCGCATCCCGAGTTGGTTGAGCGGATCTGCGCCTCTCTCGGTCTCACACCATGCAGCCGCATCCTCACCAAATTCTCCGGAGGCGAGACCCGCTGTGAGGTGCAAGACTCAGTCCGTGGAAAGGATGTCTACATCATCCAGACCGGTGCCGGCAAGGTGAATGATGTGTTGATGGATCTGTTGATCATGATCTCAGCCCTGAAGACAGGTGCGGACCAACCCAGACAGCTTGCTCTTGGACTGTGCTGATCCCTCTCTTCAGGATCTGCGAGGAGAGTTACGGCTGTTCTGCCCCTGTTCCCTTACTCCCGGCAGCCTGATGTGCCTTACAAGAAGGCCGGCGCCCCGATGTCGAGGGTGGGGCCGGACTTCAGTGTCCCGCCCACGCCCGGTCCGGGTATTGCCAGGACTGCTGGCCTGGACAACGGCACGGACATGTCTGGACTGATGAGCAAAGTCTCGCTCAACCCCGACCTGAGCAGTCCGGTTAAGAAGTCGGCTCCTAACGGTGTCAATGGAGGATCGCAGGGGCGGCCGGGCACCAGTGGCCCTGGCTCGCCTCTCACGAGGACGTTCACAACGCATAATTACGAGAATCCTGCGCTCGTGTCTACCTTCCAGGCGAAGCCCGGCTATAAGCAGTGGGTTGCACAGGCTGGAACACTAGTTGCTGACCTACTGACTTGTGCCGGTGCCGATCACATTGTACGTCTTTCCCGGCTTCGAAAAGACATTCTTTCTTCTGAGCTGCTGTGCTAACAACTTACAGATCACTCTGTAAGCATGCCAAAATGAGATTGGGGCAGGGCTCCCTTCAGGGGACCCAGGTAGCAAACCGTTCTACCTGTTGCTGACCTTGACTTGACAGTGACCTTCACGACAGCCAATACCAAGGCTTCTTTGATGTCCCAGTGGACAACCTCTACGCCAAGGGTCTCCTACAACGGTACATCACTCTCAACATCCCCAACTATAAGGATGCTGTTATTGTCAGCCCCGACGCCGGAGGTGCCAAGCGTGCCTCTGCCATTGCGGATTCTCTCGGTATGACCGTAATCCGGAGTACTTATCACATCTTTAGTACAATACTAACGAATTGCAAAGGCTTGAGCTTCTCCCTCATCCACAAGGAACGCCGCCCAACCAAGATCACCGACAGGCAAAGCGCCAGCATGATTCTCGTCGGTGACGTCTCAGACCGCGTCTGCATCCTGATAGACGATCTCATCGACACCGGTAATACTGTAAGCGCCTGCCCCTACCCCCTTTCCCATACTCCTTCCTAACGACCACAGATCGTCCGCGCCGCCAAGCTCCTCAAAAAGGAGGGTGCAACCCACGTCTACGCCCTGGTCACCCACGGCGTCCTCAGCGGCGATGCCCCCGACCGCATCAAGTACAGCTGCATTGACAAGCTCGTCACCACCAACAGCGTGCCGCAGGATGACAACAAGGCCCAGCTGTGCGGCCGGCTCGACGTCCTGGACATCTCCCAGGTCATTGCCGAGGCGATCCGGCGGTCGCACCATGGCGAGTCATTGAGTGCGTTGTTCGCGTATAACTAGTTGTCCAACTAGTTCTCGTTTCGTTTCTCATTTGCTTTTTGTGTCGGGCGGAGTTCAGGAGTGTGTGGTTCGGCTGGCTTTGATTAAAACCAGTTCATAAAAAACACAGCATAGGTATCAGTCAGTACAGATACAAGAACGGCATGGGCATCGGAGGCAGCAGTGGCTTAAACGGTATCCTTATATCATACAAAAGTGGCGACACGAGAGGGGGATGCGAAGGCTCTCGTTTTGACAGACCGTTATTTCCCTACCGTCATTCTCTCCCAGCAGAGTTGCGTTACTAGAAAGGCGAGAACAGCAGTGGCCGGTAGAGAGACGTGGGTGGCATGGGGTTACTGCCCAGCTAGAAGCTGAATATAAAGGTGCCATCCGTGTAGAGCTAGCTACCTACCTGTTATACATTGAACGTGCCGGTCCCTATAGGGTAGCCAGGGGGCAAGAGTACACCTTCAGCATGTTCTGTGAGCTCATGGCTGTGGTGGAGCGTGGTATGATTTGAGCCTGTCTGGGAAGTCATCAGGTAGGCCTTGCGGATTGTACTCAACTTGATGACAGACATCGTCGATGTTGCCGGTCTCCATTACACCGTGATCATATCCGGCAAGTGTGTACGCACATTTCTACCCGTGGCTGCTTTGCACTCGAGAGGCACGCTTTGCGCATCTCAGCACCGGCACGCCTCTTGTCTCTGTGGCTTCGATGCAGGTCTCCTGCCGACGTAGGTCCCAACTACCCTGACAATCCCCCCTTATAAGTCACTTAGTGTCCGTGTTTTGTTGAGTGAGTCGGGCTTCAAAACGAAAGTCTGTCAGTCACTACCAGTTTCGTTTTACCTTGGGAGCCAGCGATAAGCAAGCCGGTCGCAAATATTCTTCAACCGAAACCAGCTTGTAGCGCCATTAAATACTGTTCTACTTAAGTGATGCCCCCAACCAGAGTCCAGAGTCTTGTCCTCAGGTCTCGAGACATATCGTGAGAGACACACTTAGTGGAGGACCGTGTTCTTCAACAAACGAAGACACGAAAGAAGATCAAGGTCCAGCGATTTCGACTAGGTACTATACCATGCGCTTCTTTGTGACTGTATTTTGAGACCTTGGTCCTAGCTGAAGTTGATGTTGGTGGTTGGAAGTTGAACTAGATAGACCGAGGAATAGCCGGCAGCCGAGCGCACGGACCAGCTGACAGCCACAGCCTTCCCCTAAACGCAGCCAACCTGCCAAACAAGAGCTCCCCTGCCGAAGCACGGTCCACGCAGCCAATCAGACCACCGAGAACCGCCAAAAGGGACCCGCAGTTGCTGCTTCCAGTTCCCCAAATGACAAGGCCGTGTGGATTTTCCCTTTCAACCTCACACGTACCTTGAACCTGCGAAAAAGGCCAACGTCAACTTCACCATCAATCCCAGATCCTTTCATTACGTTTTGGTTCAAGATTCTTACCCTTTTCCCCCTCTTCAAAACTCCGGGCCCGCTCTGCCTCCCGCATCTCTTAACGACATATAACCCATCATCTCTCATCTCTCTCGGCCGAGGTCGCGCCCGACAATCACAAGTCACATCGATCCGATCCCTCTTCTCGGTCCCCGCCATCGCGAAGCCCTGACCATCCTCGCCGCGTCGCAACTCTTGACCAGAGAGACGGAAGTCTTGCTCTGTCCTGCACTGAGAGGATAGCAGCATCAACTTCCAAGACCTCTGGCATCCCCTCGCACAGCCTTACTCCATGGTCTCTCACTCCAGAGCGGCAACGTTTTCGCCCAACCCGACCCTCCAGACCGTCCACTCTGGCAGCAGTTACTCGCCCCATCCCTCCCAAGCTGGAGCGAGCCCCAGCACCCATAGCCCCACAGGGTCCAACACCCTCAAAATTGTTGTTGCTCAAGTATACCTGCTTCTGAGCACTATCAAGGACGACAAGGACGACAAGTTGCAGCAACTCCGCAAGGTAAGCAGGTCTATCATCATCATGAGTTGACTTACGCCCTTTGCTTACTCACTGTCCTCTTCCACCCACAAAGCTTATCGATGAGAACGGCATGGAAGCCTTCAGCAAATACTTCGCCCGGCTGGTCTCCGGAAATGCCTCCCAAATATTCCCCGGCTTCACCCGGTCCACGCCGAACCAGGGAGGAAACACCTACTCCATCCTCTTAAGCGAGATGCGTAAGCTCTCTGTCGAACCCGAGCAAGCGAGACGAATAGCAGAGTCCATCGAGACGGGCAATGAGGACATCTTCCGCGACTTTGATCTCTCCACCTTCATGGAGCACTTCCGGCTCGACGCGCTAGAGAAGACCATTTTGGCTCTTGCCTTCAAGCTAGGTCCACGATCTGATCTAAAGACCAAAGGTAAGCTTCATGATGGGACTACGCCACTCAAATCATCACCGCGGGAAGCGACCTGCTAACGACGCGTCACAGCGGATGCGATCCTCTCGACAAATTTCCCAACCTTCGTCTCTATCCTCCGACGTATCGACGACGGCGACCACAAGGACATGAGCCCCGATTTTGTTGCCGAGATTATCGACCGCTTCATCCAGCTCCATCCTCCCAATTTCAATACCGCCGCAAAGTCCGAGCTGAGGCACAACGTCCAAGCGCGATATGCCAATCTAGAAGCACCCCCGACACAGGTACTTGCTACTTTGGACTTGATGCGAGTCCTCGGCGATAGACCCCCCAATGCTCTGGCCCTTTATATCAACAGGACGGGCCCCGACTTCACGGCCAGCGAGGCGAAATGCGCAGCCTACCTGGAGAACCGGCCTGGCAGCAACCCTCCGAGCGAGGAGCAAGTCTCTGTTGCGCTCATGTACACCACCATCAGCCAGACCCAGCGCCATAACCCGAGCGTCCTTGTGGCGGCGTTGCGGAAATTCCTCCCCAGCAGCTTCCGATGGCAGGATGTAGTCTCGTACTTCGACGTCCGCGATCTCCGCATCTCATCGAGCCAATTCCTCCGGCTTTACAACGCACTATTACCAGTTGCGAAGGACCCCGGCGCCGATTTTGACATCCAGCGCCTCTATGCCGGAGAGTGGGACAATCATGATACGCAGCTATCGTTTATCTGCGCATATAGCTCTCTCACGCCCGACGAGCTTGATGCCAGCACCATTCCCGGACTAGTGCCAACTATCCGCCTGGAGGACTACGCAAACGCCGCCCCCGCGATTCGGGAGAGAGCTGCCTACGCTGTCAGGCACCCGCTGGTGTCTGCTGCTGCTCTGACAGCCGTCTTTAGCGTCGCCCTTGCCTCGCAGCACGTCTCACAGGGCGTGGAGGCCAAGCGACTGTTCCAGACGGTCGTCCTACCATACATGGACATCTTTGTGGTTTCTGCTATCGGCATACCCAAGCCCTCCTGGCCCGTGATGGCGGTCGATACGGTCAATTCCCTCTTCGACACTTTCCTTGCAAAGCAAGCGCCGCACTACGACTTCGTCTTGGAGAGCCTGTGGAACAAGGACAAGGATTGGGTGAAACAAAGGCTTGTCGACGCCCACGTCTCTAGGCCGATGGACCTCCCCGTCTTCTTGGACCACGCCATCGACCATGGATGGCTTGATGAGCTCGTCTATTTGCCAAACGGGTTCGGTCTCGACCTAACTGCGCTGGCCCACTCTCGAGGTCACTTGAACCTGCAGGAATGGTCGCACAGGAACGCGGAGCTGCGCCAGGACGTGTCGGGTCCCCTCCTGCAATTCCTACTCATCAAGGCAGGTCTCGAACAGGAGTATCAGAGCGCACCCGACGGCCAACCCAATATCCGAGGGACTGCCCTGCAAGTCCGTACAGTATCCGCTCTGCTTGAGATTCTGGATGAGCACCTGGCGAAACCGACACCACCCCCGGAACTGACCTTCCTCCAGAGGCGTTGCATAAGTGCGTATCCTCGGCTTGTAAACTACGGCGAGGGTTATGACGACATTATTGATGCCAACGGCCGCGACGGGAATGCGCTTCCTCCAGCCGCCATCGCCAGGATGGAAGACCACTACAAGAAGATGTATGGTGACGAGGTTGAGGTTCGTGACGTCGTTCTGATTCTCAAGAAGTACAAGGAGTCGCGAGATCCGCTCGAACAAGACGTCTTCGCCAGCATGATACAGGGCCTCCTCGACGAATACAACCATTACATCGGCTACCCCCTCGAGGCCCTGGCCACTACTGCGGTTCTTTTTGGCGGTATCATCTCTCACAAGCTGGTTTCCAAACTGCCGTTGACAGTCGGTCTCGGCATGATCCTCGAGTCGGTGCGCGACCACGAACCCCATGAGTCGATGTACAAGTTCGGACTTCAGGCACTTATGCAGCTGTTCGGCCGGTTGCCCGAGTGGCCAGACTATTGCAAGCTTCTGGTCCAAATCCCCGGACTGGTGCGAACCGAGGCTTACAAACAAGCCGAAGCAGTTGTTCGTGCAGAGACCGAAACCATGCCGCGATCGTTGCACAACGGTACTGGCGCTCTTGGTCATGCCCCGGGCTTAGGCGACAACCTCACCAACGGCAAACTGGAAGACGGGATCAGTTCCGAGACACACCTGCCGCCGTTTACCTCTGTCAATGTTGACCCGCCGCCTCCTGGCATCCTCTACGAGGACCCTGGCGATGATGCTCAGGGAAGGATACAGTTTGTATTGAACAATCTCACTGAAACCACCCTGCAGCCCATGTTCAAGGACCTCAGGGAGTTGCTGGAGGAGAAGCACCAGCAATGGTTCGCGAGTCATCTGGTGGAGGAGCGTGCCAAGATGCAGCCCAACTACCACCAGGTCTATCTGGACCTTGTCAAGCAGTTCGGCGACAAGGCCCTATGGGCAGAAGTGCTTCGCGAGACCTTCGTCAGTGTCCAGAGGATGTTGAACTCTGAGATCACCCTCCAGAACTCGACGGATCGATCGCACCTTAAGAATTTGGGCGCTTGGCTAGGCCTTCTGACTCTTGCCAGGGACAAGCCTATTCGGCACAGGAACATCGCCTTCAAAGATCTCCTCACGGAAGCTTACGACACCAAGCGGCTGATTGTGGTTATCCCTTTTGTCTGCAAGGTCCTCATGCAGGGCGCGAAGTCAAACGTCTTTCGGCCGCCTAATCCTTGGTTAATGGATATCATTCACCTTCTCATCGAAATCTATCACCACGCTGAGCTTAAGTTGAATCAGAAGTTTGAAATCGAGGTTCTTTGCAAGGAGCTGTCTCTCGACCACAAGACCATCGAGCCGACCGGAGAGATCCTGAACCGGGTGATCCCTGTCGATGATGCGGGAGAAATCGTCGCTCAGGACGGCCTCGACTCGTTTGAGGAGATGTCGCTGAACAGCATGGCTCCGTCTATTCCCAACACGCTCTCATTACACGCCGTTGTCCCATCTATCCCCGACCTGGGACCGAATCTTACTCTGCCTCAAACCGAAGTCGTGGACGGCTCGCGCCTCCGTGAGATTGTTCTCGCAGCTGTTACTCGTGCGCTCCAGGATATCATCCAACCCGTTGTTGATCGGAGCGTTACTATCGCGGCGATAGCAACGTCGCAGATGATCAAGAAGGACTTCTGCACGGAGCCCGACGAGAACAGGATGCGGTCTTCGGCAATCAACATGGTGAAGGCCACGGCTGGGAGCTTAGCTCTTGTTACGTCCAAGGAGCCTCTTCGGGCGAACTTCACCAACTACCTGCGCAATCTCGCCAATGATCTCCCTAACGGTCTGCCAGAGGGTGTCATCATCATGTGTGTCAATTCCAACCTCGACCTGGCATCAAGTGTGATCGAGAAACATGCAGAGGAGCGCGCCGTTCCCGAGATCGAAGCGCTGCTCGAGGATGAGTTTGAGAGCCGCCGCCGGCACAGGATGGAGCGCGGCGATCAGCCTTTCTTTGACCACCTCCGCGTGACCCGGTGGGGGATGACCATCCCCAGTCCTTACAAGCTGTCGCCAGGCATGCAAGGATTGAATCCGGAGCAGCTGGCCATATACGAGGACTTCCCACGCCAGCCAAGGGCTGCTCTTGTCAGCGCTACACCATCGCATGTGCCTTCCGCCTCGGATGCGACTCGATCATTGGCGAACGAGGTCCTTCATGACCAATATAGCACCTTGCCTAGCATCCCCACGCCGGCCGAGACGCCGTCGTTGCCTCACCTCACCACACAGGCAGCTCAGTTACAGCATTACCCTCAAGCGCGCGCCGCCATGACAAATGGTCGCCAGCCAGGATTGCTGGACACGAGGGCTTACATGGAAAGCTTCTCGAAGCTTGTGCTCGATCTTCAGCGAGCTACGGCTGATGCCAGGGAGGAACACTTCAAAGAGCTGCCTAGACATTCGGTGGTTCTTGATCTGCATGACAGCTTTGTGCAACTCATCATCAAGACGCACCAAGCATCCGAGGAGCTCGTGATGTTCGCCGTGGAACAGCTGATGCACATCTTGCTTAACCAGGCCGATGATACTCTACTCATCGAAACCTCTCTGCATCTGGTCGACGCCGTCCGTCGGGTTGTCGGGCCTGCGATCAGTCAGCGAATCCGGGCCAGTTTCCACCAGCAGCCTGGCAATATGTTCCTGCACCTTCCTCTGCTGCTTCTGCTCTCCGGCACCGACCTGGTTGACTGGAAGAATATTGACGCTTCCTTGGCAGCAGCACTTGAAGTGCGAAAGGATGGCTCGATCGAATTCTTTGAGCAGCTTTTGGACCTCATTCTGCTCAACGACAGCCCGGCGGCTCTCTGGGCCGATTTCATTAGGAGCATCGATGCCGCCTGGACATGGATACTCGCCGACCCCGAGAGTCCGGGCCTTCAGCGCTTGAAGGCCAAGATCAATGCATCGCCTTCGGACCTTCCGTCGAATCTCTCACAAGAAGAGACGCGCGCAATCCAACAAGACCAGATGGACTACGTGTTCGACGAGTGGGTGCACCTGTGCAATAACCGCAACGCGTCTGACACCGTGGGCTCGGTTTTCGTCGCGCAGATGATATCGAGGCGTTTGATCGCTACGAGGGACGATCTCATGATCTTCCTCCGGCACTCATTGGAGAAGTCTATCGACAAGTGCGACCAGATCATCATGATGACCAATGGGAACCCCGGTGCAGAGGCGTGGCAAGGCGTCGAGGCACTGGCCAAGCTGGTTGTGACCTTCCTGAAGGCCCAGAAGAGCAGCGGAGGCAGTCATTCATCGATCCCCCAAGTCCTGCACTCCATCCTCGCGCTGACGGAGTTGATCATGAATCACCACCAGGCCACGCGCGGCGAACACTTCAACCAGAGAGCATTCTTCCGCTTTTACTCCGTCCTGCTCCATGAGATCGACTCGGATTCGGACCAGTTCACGGAAGCCGATCGCGAAGGGATGTTCCTCAGGTTTGCCTCCCGGCTCCTTAACCTTGGTCCGGTTTTCTACCCAGGCTTTCTGTTCGCATGGATCGCACTTGCTTCGCACCGCGTACTACTCCCAGCGCTCATGCGCATGCACGAGGGCCGGGTCACGTATACCAAGATCCTGAAACAGGCTCTCGCGTACCTCGGCGACCAGTCCAAGTTCCCGGATGGGTCTCCGATCAGCAAGGACCTCTGTCAAGTCATTATGAAACTGTTTGCCATTCTGTCGCACGATTACCCGGACTACATCGCGACCAACTATGTTGAGCTATGCCTGAGCATCCCGCCGTTCTACGCACAACTACTCAACCTCATCCTTGGCACAACCCCGGAATCCGTGTCCAAGATGCCTGACCCGACTGAACCGGGCCTGATAATCGATGCCATCCCCGAGGTCCACGAGACGCCCTCTTCGGCAGATGACCCCTCTGCTTACCTGCGGGAAGCTGGCCTTCTCGACATCTTGAGCCAGGCTCTCGAGCATGGGCCGACAGAGGACGCCGTTGCGCAGATTACCCACGCGATCAACAAGCCAGACGGCGTGACAACGACCTTCGGCTTCGTCCCGGTCAAGGGTGATGTCAAGCTGATCTACGCTGTGACGACCTACATCGGGCAGTTCGCAGCAACGCGGGCTGCCTCACAGGGCCCCAGCAGTAATCCCTTCGCCTCTGGATCATCCGACATCAAGACACTGTTCATGCTCGTCCTGGAGTCCGGCCCCGAAGCCCGGTACTACCTCCTCAGCAGCATGGTCAACCAGCTGCGCTACGCGAACTCGATCACGTGGTACTTCAGTCAGGCGCTGGTGGACATCTTCACACACGACGTTGAGGACCCGGAGGAGGACGCCATCCGCGAGCAGATTGTGCGCATCCTCCTGGAGAGGCTGTGTGGTGTCTGGGCCATGCCATGGGGTCTGATTCTTACCGTTGTCGGGCTTTTGCGAAGTGATAAGGTCAACTTTCTCGAGCTGGATTGGGTCAAGGGCACACCTTATGTAAGTTCTCCTCCGCCATCGCAGGATTCTGCCATGGACAGATACTAACTTTTGCCTCCCCAGATCCGTGACCGGTTCGCAGCATTCGCACTGCAGCAGAGAGCATAGGCGGCCTCCAAGCCGAAGTTGACACCAATGCTGCTCATGAAGTCGTGGCGTGAGCTGCTAAAATCATATAACACCACAGAGGCGCGAAGGAACAAAGACCACGACACGACGGGCGATCACTGGCGTACCTGCTGGTGTGCTTTTCCGCCCGAACCCCACGAAAGAATCAAGTCCATCGTGTCCAAGATGCGGGCGTTTGTGCAGCGCAATTCCCAGCTGCTGCAGATCCATATCGGTGGGCGGTTCACCTGCAGTTTTATATGGACACCGCCGACGAACATTGAGAAAGCCGCCCTGTAGGAAGCACGAGCAAGGGCATGTTTTTGAACGGCATGGAAGTTCAATGGACAATGGAGGAATTGGAATGAACAGCGGCGCTGTGTAAATGTATGACTTGTACTAATATTATTTGCTTTCTTTGGTCGATCCTTTTTTTGTCTCTCTCCTTCCCCGTCGCGAACTCAACCCAAACCCGAGAGGCGTTTTGTGCCGGCCGTGGGTTTTACTTGCTTATTCTTATGAGACTTGGGCGGTTACATCAGGTTGCGAGAAAGCATTAGAGACAATGGCGTTGGTTTATCACAACATCGGATGCGAGGGTCGTCGTTTTATTTGCAGTAGATAGCGGTGGTTATGGCAGAAGGAAATGGTATGATGAAACGGGAACAAGCAAGATGGCCTCAGCTATGATAATCGTGATGGGAGTGAAAGTGTCGTACACACGGGTGGATGATGCTTGAATTGGCGTTCGGCCTACTGCAGGTACGGAGAGACGCTATCGCGGCCCACCACCTACAACGGAGACGGCTTGTGATGTAACACGGTGGTTCACTTAAGCTGCTTCCTTGCTTCTGCTACGACACTATCGCTACGGACTTTACGTACCCCTTTTCCTTTTTGCTCGGAGCAGTTGTGGATGAGCTGACGTTGGGATCACCGGGCATTATCCACCGCCTGATCCGCTTTCTGTCCGACCGTAGAGTGCCTTATGTACGATGACATACACAGTTCCTTGATGACATCAAACGGGCAGCCCCAGGGTTCATACTTTTAATACGTGAAACATGTCCCATAACTATGGCTACCACTAAAACGAGCAGCGTTCAAGCGAGAAGGAAGGGCACCTCGAGGGTTATGTGCAGTTGACCCGTCACGTTTGCACGTCGAAAGTAACATGAACACACACATCGACCTTGATGCCTTCGCGCAGCCCTGGCAGCTTAGCTTCAGGGGGACAGAAGATGGGATGGAGAAGCACGTCATTGGCCGGGGATCGTCTGTCCGGAATGCTTTACACAGTAGTGCGCTGCATGTCTTTGTCGTTCTGTCGATCCGATCGACTTTGCGGGTGGAAGCATGGAGCTTTTTGATATGATGTTGTGCTGCCGTGAGGGAGCAATATATCAACTACGTGTTTGCCCGATGGTAGGCTGGGACGATGTGCGTTGAGAATGGTGTAGGAATGTGAACTTGAAACATCACCGTTGTCCTCAACATACGATAAGGCAAATCGGACGTTATTTCGTGAAGCGCGTGAAGCGCCGGAACTCAGTGAGGCCCAAGCGCCCGAAGTCCCCAGATAGAAGTTGGGAATTGTTTGTTGGAGTTCGGATTCGGGGTCCAGCAAGAAAAGGCGGTGAGGAAGTGAGACCAGATGAGATGGCAGAAGAAGCAAGGGAGGTTGGACTGGTCACGCTCACGCCTTCCCTTGATTATGCAGCTTCAGGCAGGGGTAGTCGCGTTTCCAACCGACCGCAATGCTGGTGTCGCACAACGACTCATCACCACGATAATTGACATCTCAGCCTATCATTTCGAGCGCTGAACTACTCAGACCATCTCGGGCAATAATTACTGATGAGATGGCCGAGGTGAACGCGATGGACGAGGCGTGGATGCACGAGCCAATGGTCCTCCTCCAGACAATGGTCCTCCCCAAGAGGCCAACGCTGGACGAACTCACCTTTGCCGACGGCATCGACGACAATGTCTCACCCGAGGACGTATACCCCACAATCGACGCCGTGAAAGAGCTCATAGGGACCAAGTTCAATACCGCCGCTCGACTTATAGACAGCCACAGAGAAATCAAGCGGCTCATCCGGGCGAAGTTGGTTTATGACAAAGACAAACGTGAGATGGTTCCGGTGGCCTGGAAGCTGGACACTCAGCAGCGCGCCGCGGCCATCGCACACTTCCTGTTTACAGACGCAGTCGACACGCCGCCTTGCAGGCAATGCGAGCATCATCGGTCTCTAGGGCCGATGGAGCAATGCGTCGCAGGCGGTAGGGGGGTGGTTGATGGGGCGTGCTTCAACTGCTATTATAGCGGCTCTGGGGGGAGGTGCTCGATCCGAACAGGTGCCGTCCCCCCCTGAGGCTACCCTAGTTACCAGAGAAACTGAACTGACTTGTTGGAATCAGACCGCGAGGCGAAGGACCAGAAAGAGAGGGAGAACGACGAGGCTGCAGACCATTTCCCGGGCTTCGACCAGGAACTACTGGATAAGGCTAGCATCGAGGACATCGAGAAGTGGATGGGTCTCATCGACAAGGAGATCAGACGACGGTCCAGGTTCACTCCGGGAGCGCCCAAGAGAAAGAGAAAGCGAGCGGTCGACGACGAGATCGATGAGAGATCATCAACTCAAACAACATGAATGATTTGAATTGGGCATCTCTCATTGGCCAGCTGCACCTCGACCAAACGACCCACCTTCGGCTGGCGTTCCAGCCACACGGGGAAGTTGGAAGCAGGTACCGGCTCTGGCGGCGCTGGGCCTGTCTCAGCTGGTGCCACACCTGGCCAGGCGAGATGGCCCGGGCGTGGCTGAAGCGAGCTGAGAGAGTGGACGTTCCATCCGAGGAAGCGAGGAAGGAAAACGAACGATTCACCTGAGTCTTCCAATTTCCAAGACCGCTTTTTTTCTTTTTGTTTGGTGGAGCACAACATCATCCATCAAAGCCTTTTTTGCGGGTTTCCCAGTCTGAGGACCTCGGGATTAGTCCCCTGTCCTCGAGTCGCCTTCAATTCCAGGGTCCTGTCTTTCACGGGGACCTCTTGTCGTGGGTCTGATGAACAAATTTCTTTTTCTCGTTCGGGAGGAATCGCAAGTCGTTGTTGGCGATTGTGGATTTTCTTACTAGCAGAAGCGGGAAGGACGAGAAGATCTCAGGTCTCTGACTCTCAGTAATTGGGCCGCGGTAAATGGTGGTCATGACCCGTGTCCCCGTGTAATTAATGGCTCGCTGCTGTTGTCGAAGGGACGGACGCTGGGCGGCGTTCTGTTTGCGACATTGAACGGCTGATTACATAAGGAAGGATGTCGCTTCGGTCTTGATGTCACAGTGCGGCCTGGACTTGTTGGAATGGAGATGAACGAGGAGGGGTAAGATCGCTGCAGTCGACGATTTTGAGTTCGAGAGCTGGCGCATACGAGGGCACAGTGGTTGCCATGCGCCGTGTAAAGTGTGAAGGAGATGAAGCAAGACAATCTCACACACTTAGCACAATGTTCGCGCTGTTCCCCCAATGCAACAATCTAGGAGCCCAAAATGAAGATGTCATCAGCTTCGCAAGACTCGTCGATGCATGTGCCATTCTCTCTCTCTCACGGTGGCAGCTCGGCAGCACTTCAATAAGGCGACCATCCTCTTGCAAGTTGCAGCCCTGATTGCTCCAGAAATTCAATGTTCGGCCGCATTACTAGCCTCTGCCCAGCAACGCGCTGGCCCAGTTTCCCCCATGCAGCAACGCATCACTGCAGCCTTTCTGCACTTGCAGCGTTGTGCATCAGTGGGCCGCAACTTCGCAGTGGTCTTGCACACCAGCAGGACCAAGCAAACTGCATTCCCACAAGTTTGCCGTGCAGATGGGTGCAAAATGCGGAGGCGTGGGAGGCTTCCATCATCACCGCCCATTTTGATGCCTTCCTATTGGCTGCCGTCTAACTGGCTGCCGTGGATCACCGTTCATTTTTTTCGGAGCTTGTGCCCCGCCAGTAACGCTAGCCTGCCGCTAAGGGCGTTAGCGTCATGTCCAGCTCCACACCGCTCTCTTTTTTGCCGGTTTGAAGCAGGGAGGCGTGCAGCTTGAATCATCCCAAAACACTCCATGCCCAAACAAGCAGAAAAAAAAAGTTCAGTGCTCCAGTCGCCGCCGGTTGTGCCGTCAGCCCACGATCCAGTCCGCATCACCGCCCGTCTCCTGTCTCATCCCCCTTCCTCCCCAAACAAACACCCAGAACACACACCAACACCACACTGACACAACCTACCCGCCACCTTTCTTCTGCTGTTTGCCGCCTCCGTTCTGTTCCCTGCCATTCATCGTAACAGCCTTTTCCAATAACCTAATCTTTTCCTGACCTGTACCATCTCATCATATCCGTCATTGCTTATTGCTGCCTGCTTGCATAACGTATTGCATATTTGCCGCTCCTCGAGTTACCTTCCTCCCTGCCTCCTTTTTTACGACCAACCAATCCAATTACACACCGAACAGACGACTGAAGCATAACCCCGGTGGATGATCTGCGTGCATCACTGCGTCGAAGCAAGCCAACGCAAAGCTGACCGCCTGAACCACCACCGGACTTGCAGCGCATCATACAAACCCAAACTATCGCCTCCGCATCCCGTATTTATCAGTCGCACATCCCCATCCCGCCGCCATGCCGTACAACACGCGCCGCAAGTCGCTCTCCCTGCCATCGCTAGGCATTCACATCCCCGTCACCCACGCCGCCCGAGCTGCCGCATTAAAAGCCGCCAACTCAGGAACAGCCTCCCCGACAACTACGAGCAAGAGCACATCGTCGTCGACACCGAGAATTATCATGACGCCATCGTCGAGAGAAGACCGACATGCCACCAAGAGGCTAAAGCGGACGCACAGCGAGAGCGAGGAGTCCGACCAGGAGGTTCCCGTCGCTCCCGTCGCCAAGAAGCGAAGCAACACAGTCAAGTTCGACCACACACCGCCCCCGTCGCCGCCTCCTGCCGGTCGAGCTTCCGTTGAGATGGAGGATGCCGACGACGATGAACTGGCGGCGAAGAAGATTGACCTTGAGAGCATCAACGATGAGATCGTTGTGGCGGTCATCGATCAGCTACAGAAGACAGGCAACAGGCCGCATCTGGTGAAGGAGCTAGCTGCCGTCCTCATGCAGCACCTCAAGATCGTCCAACAGTAAGTACCTGACATCGCACCATGGCGTCGCATTGCCGCTACCTACCCCTGAATCATCGCTAACCTTTGCTCTCTGTCCAGGTCTGCCAACCCCGCCGCCATCATCTCCTCGCGCCTTTCTTCCTACCTAAAACGCTCCTGCTGGTCCGCCCTGGCTCCCTGCCCGCTTGCGAAGGAGCTCGAGACGGTTCATCCCCGGCGGACGTACTTCTACCTTAGCACCTGCCCACATCAGCCACTACCGGACCCGTCGCAATCCGCGGCGTTGAGCCAGCTTGCCAGTGTGCAAGCTGTTGCGCGCCACATTATTTCGCCTGCGCTGTCGAGCGCCAGCGATCCGTCCGCCTCTACAGCCTCGGAAGATGTCGACCCAGAGTCTCGCCGGCGCGAGCTCTCGCCCTCACCCGAAGTCGACCTCTCCAGCCCTGAGTTCGACGACGTTGATGATGATATTGCGATGCCTTCGACTCCCATCGGAAGCCTGTCGCTCCGAGGCGGCTACAACTACTTCACAAGCAGCACGAACGGGCTGAAGGGCGCCGGAACATCAAATGGATCCTCAAGACATCACCACAACCGCGCCACCCTGCCACCTCTGGAGAAGGACGAGAAAGAGTTCACCCAGACTGCGGATGGACTCCAGAAGCGCAAGCTGCGAGGCGAGCTGCTGTCCGGCGATGCCAGCGAGCAGGTCGCTACCAGCGTCGAGACTGACTTTGGTAACAAGGACGACTCCAGCCTCTTCGGAGGCGTGCGGAGTCCTTTCCTCTCCGCCAATCATTCCAACACTATTACCATGGGAGTGCCAACAACTACCAACTCGTTCTTTGCGACGAGTCCTGCAATGCGCCCCAGTCTGATGCCTGTCAATCTCAACAGGAAAGACACCGAGTCCGACAATTGGTCAAGGCTCGATGTACTCGAGTGGGATCGCAGTCCCGAGAACATTGAGCTCGATGAGCTCGACGGTCTCCTCAGCGGCTATTGAGTAGCTTGTTGCAGGTCCGTCTGTACGATGAAGTCGAAGCGCGCATCCGCACAGCGCAAAAGATGCGACACAAAAGCTTATTGAGAATCTCTCCTTTTAACGGCCGACTGAACCTTTTCATTACTATTTCCTATTAATTCTCTACTGGCTTTTTGGGTCTAAACGAGGAGTTGGCTTCATTCTCCCATAGACGATGCTAGGCGTCGGCGTTTCCCGGCTTAGCTGATATGGGTTTTGAGCCTCTTGGGCTACGCAAGGCGTTTTGGGTACTACAACTACTATGGGATGTGGTTACGACCATTTCCCGGGGCGCGTCATTTCTTACTTCCTCCCCCTTGTTGGGGGCTTTCTTACTACATTCCACTCGTGTTTCACGAACATACGGTTCTCGCCAGAAGTGGCCTGGAGCGGCCTGAGGATGAAAATTGGGATTGAGATATCCCATCCGCGGCAAGTTGTGCTGCTGTTGTGTCCGAGAGCAGGAGGTCACCCGGAAGGGGATCCCTTGCAGACGGACGAGAGGGTTGGAACGAAGACGGGTGATACCATGTTCGAACAATCAACTCCTTGGCTTTTGTATCATGTACACTATTATTCCGGTTTAACTGGCGGGTCGTCAGCGTCTGTTTGTGAGTAGTCTTTGCTTTTCTGTCGCATAGGCGCAGATTCGATTACGGACGGGCGGCAATGCGGACTAGACCTGTATGGACGGAGGGAGACCTCTAGACCTGGTGTAGATAGATTACACTACGGCTCCGCTAGACAGACGTACGGTAGACAGTGTGCGGAATAAACAAAAAGAAAATCCCCTGTCAAAACCTGCGAGTTCCTCGGCTATGATGCAATTCCATCCTCTGCATGACGGCTCAGTCAGTGATGGCAGTTTTGTAATATCAAATCCCATATCAAGTCCCTCGAACTAAAAACGATATGACAATACTGAACGAGTCCATTCATGGCAACCGAAACGTATGCTTTTGCTATGTATCCTGCCTTTATGCCCGCCCGCATGCGAAGAGGTATCAAACACACCGAGGTATCTCGCAAATCTAGAAAGCATCATGCCATATGCAGCCTTGCCCAGCAGTTTATGTCCCCATGACCAGGAGAATGATCGCAAATGACCGCTCATGTTGCAAACGTGGAACGCACCAAACCAGACCCTCGATTAAACTCAGCGATAGATGGACCGCGTCAGTCTGAAGGGGGACTTGCCCAAAATAGCCCCGTCACCACGACCAGACTAGCCACCTCCAGGACCCATCGTGACGCCGCCCCATCATCAGCTCGCTCACCGCCGGTCAACCACCCCAAAAGCCCATGCTTTAAATAGTCCCCTCCCTCATCTTCTTAAAGAAATCCGTGCAAGCAGTGAATACCACCAGCAGCACACCTCCTCCCGGCCCCAACCTAAGCACCTTGGGCAAGAAACCCTTGTACAGCGCCGCGAACCCTTCCTCCCTCGCGACAGTCGCAACGGCAGGCCAAGCCCAGTTGTACTTTTGCACCACCCCGGGAATCTTGGGACTATTCTGGATCCTCGACTTAACAACATCCATAGGCGTGTTCAACACCGTACCAATCGTGCCCCCCACGGACCCGGCAACGACATCATTCAATATCTGGCTCTTCTTGCTCGTCGCCTTGGGCATCATGCTCCTCACCTGGCTGATACAGCCGAAGTACCCCGAGTTCCAGAGGATGTGCCTCCACAGGGTACTCTCCAAACCGTTGTACATGGCCAGGATGCCCTCGTTCTTGACCGTCTTTGCAATGACGTCCAGCATGCCGTTGTATTTCCCCGCCGAGGCTTTATCCTGGAGGCGGATCTTGACGAGCTCGAAGGGGACGACGACGAAGGCCTCCGTGGCGCCGGCGGACGCGCCCGTGAGGAAGGGGATGGCCTTGTTCGTGCCTGTGGGGTCGGCGAAGAGGTTGCGGTAGATCTTGCCCCACTTGTCGTTGGCGGCGAACTTGACGGCGCGCTTGGGGGCTTCCATTAGGATGGGGGCTGTTATGCCGCGGTAGAGGCGGGAGAAGCTGGAGACACAGGAGTTAGTGGATGAAGGACGGCGAGTGGGAGGGGCCGTGTTAGCGGCAGGGGAGAAAGGATGCGGAGGTCGCGCGAGATGGTGTCTGGAGTCAGCGCGACTGAGGGGAGGGAGGGAGGTCTACGCACCCTTCATTCTTGACAATCTTCTTGAAGCAGTCAAGCATGCCGTTGTAGTGGTCCGCGCCGGTGCCCTTGCCCGTCTGGAGCTGCACTCTCGTCTTGACGACGTCGAGAGGGTACCTGTTTCGCGCAATTGTGTCAGCAAGTGGTCAATTAGAGAGTAGACGGGGCAGACAGTAACGTACATCAGACATATCTCAGACACACCGGCGATAGCGCCTGTGGTTGAGAATATTTGTTAGAACAACAACATCTCTCGGACGACACTTGAGCGAATTTCGGAGTAAGCGCGACGACAAGACTAACCGGCGGCGAACATGTACTGGAACGGGAGGTCGTTGGGCTTGGACATGGCGGCGGCTTCTAATTGCACAGTTAGGAGAGCAACAAGAGTAAAGTTGACGGGTCAATTTGGCTTACAGTCGACGTGGTGGTGAGGTTGGGGAAAGAATAAATGTTTGAAACACGCACCGTTTCTGTCGGTGAACATTATCACGACAGACGGGTAGCGGCTCGGCATCCACCTGCCCCCACATCCAACATGCGGAATCGGACGGGTGAACCCCACGGCGGCGTCTTTTGGCTTATCTCTTATCGGCTTGTTAAGTCCGGGCCCAACGGCGCGGTACGGTCACGGGGTTGGGCATGTATTTCTTTTTAAACAGACGCCCTTCTAAGGGCAGCTTCTGCAGGACAAGCAAGTATATGTAAGGTATGCATCTAGGGCCTGCTTGAACCTAAACTCTACCACACTAACAAGTCCAGGTAGCGCTGTGCTTGTTGGGTGTATGCACTCCGTGACATCGAACTGTCTTAGTAAGAGGAAAGATGCCTTCTGTGATACTCTGTCTAAGACCGTGTGTAGTTACAGTACACTCCGGAAGATGTACATGAAAGAGACACTCAACGTCTACCCGGCCATAGAGATTCACCACGTGCCGTTGGTGACTTCGGAAGGGAATCATAATTGACCGCAGTTCAGATTCATCCGGAAAGAGCTCTAGACGTCGTTGCGAGACGATAGGGCACAGGTCCAAAGGAAGGTCTGTGATTGGCCGACATCATAGTGGCTCATAGCTTCTGCTGCTTGCCGGCGAGCTTATTTGGTGGGCAGCCTACGGTGGTCCGGGAGGAAGGTGCGAGTCACCACCGTCCGACGCGCACAATGGAAATCAGTTATCATTCCGAGTCCCTCTATCTTGTTGCATGCAAACCTCTCCACGACACATACTCTTCTGCCCGACATCTACCTCGACCATCGATCAATCTAGCTTTTATTTACGATCACTTTAACTCATCAAGATCCTCTGCAGCACTCGTCCCGGCTTAGACATCGTCCAGGACCCCGCTTTATTCCGATAACCCTATCGTCCAATCCGTCATTCCGTCTAGCCAGTGGCAACTCCAACTTCATTGACGTTTTTCCTTCAGCACAGCCAGTCTTTCTTGCGTCTCAGCACCTTTAAACACGCCGTGATCCGCCGAGACCACAGCGAGGTGCGAAGCGCTCCAAGAAAGACTTCGAGCACCCGCCCTACCTGGTCCTATGAGCAGCCAACTGTTCCAATACTTCTACGATGGCGACGTGGACAAGTTCCGCGCTCTACTCGCCCCGGCCGCCCACAACGCGCACCATGCCTCGCGCGCGTATAACAGCGGCGGAGGCGGAGGGAGCGCTGGCAGTCCCGGCCATTTAGCCACGTCACCGCAGGCGATAATGAGGACGCGCAAAGCGCTCGGCGCGAGGCCTGGCGCAAACATTCTCGGAAAGAACGAGGTCAACTTCAGGGATCCGGACGGCTTAACCCTCCTCCTACTTGCCGCCTCCTCATCCGCCGATGGGGCCATCGGTTTTGTCGAAGCCCTCCTCGAGCATCCCCCGACCGATCTTTACGTCACTGATTACGAGAACGGATGGAACTGCCTACATCGAGCGCTTTATTTTGGAAATATCTCCATCGCTAGGTTGCTCCTCGACAAAGAACGCCGCAGTTTGAATGGAGAGACGATTGGCGCATCCTTCAACAAGGTCGGGCAGCTTATTAAGACCAAGGACCATGAGGGAAATTCGCCGTTCGATCTGTACAGCTCTACAATTGGCGAACGTCCGGAAGAAGAGGAAGAACAGGAATATCTAGAGGATGAGAAGGAGGAGACTCCAAGTTACGGGAAACGTTTCATCGACGAATATCAGATCCGCGATTTGTGCGATCCGCCGGATCCTGATCCGGGAGAAGAGCTCTTCACATTCGGCAGCAACAAGAACCTCAGTCTGGGTCTTGGCGATCAGGACGATAGGCAGTTCCCCGAGCGCGTCGTACTTAAGAGACCCGACCATCTCCTGACGCGGTGGCACCAAGAGCACTTGGATAAGACTGGCCAGGACGGTACCGCGTCGTCCGATATCTCGAAAATACCTGCTCTCATCCAGAGTACACCCCTTTTTATCTGTGACGTCGTCCTGTCGAAGCTACACAGCGCCGTTTTGACGAAGGACGAGGTATCGAATCTTTACGTCTGTGGGGTGGGTCGTGGAGGCCGATTAGGCTTGGGCGACGAGAACACGCGCTTTACGTATGCCTGCGTGCAAGGAGGTCTCGCTGGCAAAAAAGTTGCCCAGGTTGCATTAGGTCAGAACCATTCGATGGCACTCACAGAGAATGGGGAACTTTGGACCTGGGGTTCCAACGCGGCCTCACAGCTAGGATATGTACTTCCTCCGCCTCCAAGACCCGACGAAGAGCCCATGACCACTTCGCCAATTCGTGTGTTCGGGCCACTTAAGAAGGAGTTGGTTCTGGGCATTGCTGCCTCCGCCATTCACTCCGTTGCTCACACCGGTAGCGCTTTGTACTGCTGGGGTAAGAATGTTGGTCAACTAGGCCTGATGGATGCCGATTCCAGATCCCTTGAGGTGCAGCAGACTCCGCGGAGGGTTGCTGCATCTCTTTTACAGTCCAACATCGCGCAGGTTGCAGCCATCGACAAAGCAACGATCTGTTTGCTCCGAAATAATACTGTCGTTTGTTTTACGAGTTACGGCTACACTATCGTCAAGTTCCCCACTGTCATGGACATGCTTACTGGTTCAGAGTTATCCTTCTACATGCCTAGGTCTGCTGTGGCACGCAATTCTAATAGAGGCAAGACGGAGATCGTGAGGATCACTGCGTCAGGGGAGACGGTGGCTGCTGTCAGCAGTCAGGGTGAGCTATTCACCTTCGGGCTCAGCCAGAAGGTCGATGACAGCTCCTTGGCGATGTCGACCACGAATCCTTCAAAGATCAGGACTTCCATCACCACACCACAGTGTATCTGGAACGGGAAGCGGGACGGCGTCAATTCGGTCGGTATCGGCGAGCACGGCTCTGTTATCATCAGCACCCGCTCCGGCGCCGTGTGGAGGCGAGTGAAGCGAGCCAAGGCGAAGGATGCCTACGTGGCTTCCGCGTCGGGTCCCAAGCGCAACGAGTACAAGTTTCAGCGCGTCCCCGGCATCACGAACATCATTCGGGTGGCGGCATCACCCTTTGGGGCCTTCGCCGCCATCCGACGGGACTTGAAGATAATGCGCAAAAAGATACAAGTGGGAAAGCAGACTCTTTGGGACGACGTTGCTGCATTGAACCCTATGGTCGACTTTCGAGCTTCAGAACAAACGGCGGGAAATGGAGCTTCCAGTTTTTGGGGCGGCGCAGCGAACAAGGACCGTCTCGCACCTCTAGCCTATCAGGCTTTGAAGTCGCCAGACCTCGAATCGGATCTGCAACATTATCTGCACAACTGGTCCTACGGAAACGAACCCGTAGATGCAGCTATATGCACATCCTCGGCGCCAGAGCTGGTGGTTCCCGTCCATGGGTGGCTTCTGTCCGCTCGGAGCCCTGTACTACGCCAAGCACTGGTCAGTCTCCGCAAAGACGGCTCAACCTTCTCTTCGGAAACTTTCCGCATTGAGAATGCCCGTGGCAAGATTCTCGTCACATTCGTCGGGCTGGACATTATATCGATTCTGAATCTGGTCCTCTTTATGTATGCCGACGAAGCCATTCCGGCTTGGAACTTTAGTAGGGCAGCTCCTCCGATGGCGTACAGATTCCGGCAGGTGCGCGTGGAGCTCATGAAAGTTTCCGGTCATCTGAAGATGATGACCCTTGAGAAGGCGGTGCGAATGCAGTCTGACCAACCCGAGAAGCGCCTGGACCAAGACCTCGACGATGCGCTCCATGCCCCCGGTTTCCTTAACGATGGCGACGTTCTCCTGGAGCTCGACGGCGATGCAATACCTGCTCATAGCAGTCTACTGCGCCAGCGATGTCCTTGGTTTGAAACCATGTTCCAAGGTCGCTCTGGAGGCAAATGGCTGGCTCGGCGCCGTGAGACCTTGGGCGACGGTGATCGTATTAGGATTGATCTGAAGCACATTGATCCCGATGTCTTCAAACACGTGCTACGGTACCTTTACGCGGACTGCGGTGACAAAATGTTTGACGAGGTCGTGTCTCCCACCGTGGACGATTTTACGGACCTTGTCATGGATGTCATGAGTGTCGCCAACGAGCTAATGCTCGATCGGCTCGCGCAGATCTGCCAGAAGGTGATGGGCAAATTCGTTAACACGCGCAACATTGCCTACCTCCTCAATGCGATCAGCCCGTGCGCCGTCACAGAGTTCAAAGACGCTGGACTGGAGTATATCTGCCTGCAGATGGAGACGATGCTCGAAAACCACCTTCTGGATGAGCTCGACCCAGAGCTGATGGCGGAGCTTGATGCGGTGGTGCAAGATAACCAGCTAGCACGGCAACCTTTCGCGAGAAGCGGCAGGGCTGAACTGTTGCTTAATGAGCAGTATCCATGGTTGCCATCGGAGATCGAGGAGGAGAGGCGGATTCGTGTTAAGCAGATCGCATTTAGAGCGGCACAGAAGGAGGAAGAGAAGAGAATGGCGCCGGCCTCCAGGGCGAGGTATGGCAGCCTCGACGACTCAGTCTTACAGCCACCGGACAGGGCTAGGAAAGTTTCGAGGGCCGCTCGGAACGAGCCATTCAGTCCCGACCTGCGACCTAAACAGTCCCAGAATGATCTGATGTTCGATATGGAGGACGAAGACACATCTGTGATGGATAGCCCGTCTGCGAGGGCATCAAGGAGAGCCGAGACGCGCCAGATGTCCCTTTCACAGGGTGCCGCCGCGTCGCCAGGTGCTCAGCTCTCAGCCTCACTGCGACTGCCACGCTCACAACAAACTGTACCAGTAATGGGGACCCCGAAGCAGGAGCGCTCAGCTAGCTCTGGTACTCCTTGGAAGCCTTCGCCACTGCCCACGGCTAAACTCGACCTCAGAGACGTATTCAAGCCAGCCTCCCCAGCTGTCCCGTCAGGAATCTCTGCTGGTATAGCCGCTCAAAAGATGAGGGAATCGTCCGCGCCGAAACCTGCACCGCCCAAGCTGTCGCAAAAGGAGCGCAAGAAACAACAACAGGCGCAGGCTGCCGAGGCAGCAGTCCTGGCTGCTAGTTCTCAAACCCCCAAGCCAGTATGGGACAAGGATCAAGCGTCGCCATGGAAGATAGCTTCAGCCAAGGGCAAACCCCCCGCAACCACGACGCCAAGCGGCTCGTTACCGCAGGCCTCAGCTGTGCCCAAGCCTCTCGTAGCAGCAGAGTCATCGAGACAACACGTCTCGCGGCGTACAGCATCCCCCGACACTCGTTTCTCAGGGCAGTCTCGCACGCCCAGCAGCACGAACATTGCCGCCCTCCGACCACCAGTACGAGGCAACACCCCAGTTCAGGCCTCGCCCTCTTCTCTCCCCAAACCACCACCCCATTCGTCTTCTACTACCCAGCAACCCCCACCCCTCATCCCACACTCAAAATCCTACATCACCCGCCCGCCGAAGGATGAGCCCCTCCTCGGCCTCAGCATAGCAGACATCATGGCGCACGAACAGCGCGAGCGTGAGGTCGTCAAGGAGGCCGTCGCCAAGCGCAGCCTGCAAGAGATCCAGGAGGAGCAGCAGTTCCAGCAGTGGTGGGACGCGGAGAGCAGGCGCACGCAGGAGGAGGAGGCCAGGCGGCTCAACCCGAACCTGGTCAAGGGGAAGGACAAGGATGATGGCGGGAAGAGAGGTGGTCGCCGGGGACGGGGGAAGGGAGGCCGGGCTGGTGCTTCTTCATCTACGACACCAACACAGGCTACTCCTTCGGGGCCGAAGCAGGAAGGAGGAAGTAATCAGCCTGGTAGGGGCAAGGGAAGATGGGACCGTGGTGGAGGTCCGACGACGGCAGTGTAACCTGGCGAGCTATGTACAACTTTGTGGTGTTCAGGCATGATGAATGGCGTTTTGATGGGATCGGGTCCTGGAATGCATCAGAGAGCTGGAGTTATTGGCCTGTGTATCATCGGCGGAGATTTTTGTTACGATATCAGCCTTGACTTCGAGAACATACTTTTAGTACAGCGGTAAACAAGCGGCTGGAATTGGAGACTTCTACTCATGACCCGCGCGAAGTATCCGGCTGTGAAAGAGCAGACAGGTAAGGTAAGGCTGTTACTGAACAGTGAGCAGGACGCGCTAACTGATTGAAGTTCCAGGCCAGGACTGTGATATCGCTTAGGCCTTCTGCGCTGTTGGTCCTGTCGCATGTCTTATGCTTGTGAAGAACGGGATATGGGGCGTTCGATGGTCCTCAGAAGTCCAAATCGCTTGATAGAGCGATGCCAACGTCAAACCAGACACATAGGCATACAGAGCCCAATCAATCCTCTGGTGAGTCTGAGGTGCCAGTCTCCCACTCTACAGCTGATGACACAGACCTGTTCATCAGCAGAAGAGTGGCAAGGTAGGTAGATTCATGTCTACACCCCGGAGCTAGTCCTGGACGATCCAAGAGTCAACGATGAACCTCTGGTCACAATTGCGATTGAATTAAGACATGCGAAGTATGTATTATATAATCATTTTAGATTCCATGTTTCCCCATCCGGATATCCGATCCAGTAGTTTCTATCCCAAGGGTATATGATATCAAACCAGTTAAAAAAAACAACAACAACAACAAATGTAACGCTTTCTATGCCTTTCTTTCCCTTCTCCTCAGCCAGCTCAGCTCCTAAGTCATGGCGAAATGCGGCGCATTGAGGAACAGACCCATCACGACACCAGCCAGCGTACCAGCGATCGGGATGGTCATGACCCAGGCCAGAACAAGCAGACCGACGCGCTGGAAGTTGACGGCCTTGAAGGTGCCGTTGCAGAGGCCAACGCCGACGGTGGCGCCCGTGATGCACATGGACGTCGAGACGGGGAGGGAGTACTGCGAGAAGACGAGGACGGTGATGGCGGCGCCCATCTCCATGCTGCAGCCGCGGCTGGGGGAGTGGTAGGTGATTTTGTTGCCCATGACTAAAGAAGGGGGAGTTAGTAAGTGGTGAAAGGAGGGGGAGGTGGGGGAGCGGAAATAGCTTACCCTTCATGATGTTGTACCCGTAGGTGATGAGTCCCAAACTGATAACAGCAGAGAGAACAGCAAGCTGCCAGATGGGCACGGTAGCCTTGGCCGCAGCAGGCGAACCGGTCTTCCAGGCAGAGTAGATGACAGCCCAGGGTCCGACAGAGTTACCGATATCGTTGGCGCCGTGGGCGAAAGAGGCGGTGCAGGCAGTCAGGACCTGGACGAAGGAGTACATGTGCTCGACCTCGTTGGGGTACTTCTTCGCGTGCGCGTACACGCGCTCCATGCGCTTGCCCTCGGGGGTACCGGAGATGCCCGTCTGCGCGGTGTGGATGTCGTAGTGGGCGCCGTACAGGGCGCCGACGACGAGCTGGGCGGGGATGCGCTTGAGCACGATCTTCAAGTTCTTGATCTCGTACACCTCGCCGGCCTCCATGCGGTTGGCGCGGAGGAAGCGCATGGCCCAGGCGAGGGGGCCCTTGCCCTTCATGATCTTCTGGTGGAGGCGCTCCCGCGCAGCGGCGACCTGCTCCTTGTAGCTCGCCTGGGCGGCCTCGCGGGTGACGACGGTGCGCTCGCTGTCCTGGGCGGCGATCTTCTCCTTGTCGAGGGTGGCGTCACCCGAGACGGACTCGGTGGCGGTGCTGGTGGCGGAGGACTGGTGCTCGTCGTCCGAGTCGTCCTGGACGACGGCGTAGTTGGGCACGAGGGCGCGGTCGGTCTCAGCGGGGTGGGCGCGGCGGTAGAGCATGGGGCCGAGGGGCACGTGGTACCACTTGACGGAGTGGTCCTTGACGACAACCTTGGCGTAAGCGTAGGGAACGAAGAAGATGGCCGCGAGCAGGGCGACGCCGCCGCCGGTGCCCATGGTCACGGCGGCGATGAACCAGGCGGGCCTCTTGTTGAGGCCGAGGTTGGGGGAGCCCTTGTAGACGATAGACAGGGTGCAGATGGTGCCGGCCACGAGGAACCAGAAGGGGGATGTGTAGACGGCCCACTTGACGGGGTCCTTGCGGGCGTGGACGATGAACTTGATCATGAGGAAGATGGTGGCGGCGAAGCCGGCGGAGATGGCCGGGGCCATTCCCAGACCGGCGAAGATGGCACCGAGTCCCTTGCCGCCGTTCCAGCCCCATTGGACCTTGCTGGCACCGACGGTTGCGACACCGACACCAGCGACGGCGGAGATGAGGGAGTATGTGGACGAGACGTGGGCGCTGTGCTTGGTGCACCACATGACCCATGATGAGGCGGCGGCGAGGGCACATGTGAAGGCGAGCATTTGGACTCCGGCGTTGCCCCGGAAGGCCGCGTTGGGGATGATGCCGTTCTTGATTGTGTCGGCGGTGCGGGCACCGACCGTGATGGCGCCGAGCATTTCGAAGATGGCGCCAAGGACCATGGCTTGCCGGTATGTGATGGAGCGGGAGGAGACTGAGGTTGCCCATGCGTTGGCTACATCGTCTGTCGCGTGACCACGTTAGAATCACTGAATGCTCACGTGCTCACGTTATGATAGCAGGTATCAAGACTTACTAGCACCGTTGTTGTAGGCATCGAGCATGGCAAAGCCCGTGCCGATGACGAAGACGTATGTGTAGGCGTCCAACATGTTGATGGTTGGCCCTTGGCTGTGCTGTGCAGGTTATGAGACTGGTACAGCAGAGTCCTAGAGAAGGAAGCAAAGATGCTTGAGAGGGAAAAGAGCTGGTTATATTGGCTTGTCCACTAGATCGAAGGGAACAGGACTTCCAAGAGTTGCGAAGAAATGGCTTCTTATGCTGTCGAGACTCAGATCACCGGCAGTACTGGCACCCGCGCGTATCCAGTATCCCTTCTCGTGCGATCCATTTCCACATCCATGAACTATTCCATCGACCGAGGGCGACGGGGGGGAAAGAAACGGGGATCCCGCGCCAACAGACGACCCGGGAGCTGACATTCTGGCTTGGATGTGGCGACCAGCCATTCCTGCAAGTGTGTTCTGCCTGTGTCTGTAGGTTATTGCACCCACGTGTGTGCGACCTCAGTGGTGCTCTGGACTGGCCGATTCCACCACGGGGCGAGTGTCGACGGACTCTTGGAGCAAGCATTGACTCGAAAACCAACGAGAGTCGTTCTGGAGCCCACGTGGGTGCCGGAATAGGTTCTTATAATTGCTTGGGATCTGGATCGCGTCTGCGCCAAGAGACGCGCCAAGGGGCACTAGACGACGGAGTCGTCGCGATGTTACAGTCTTGGCCGTCGGTAAGCAGGCACACGAGCATGTTCCACCGCGCGCGGGCAAACATCACCACTGCTGCCACTGCACCACTCAGTGATATGTAACTCACCACGCACGTGTAGGTCTTGGACGGCCCTGCCGAGTTTTTATAGAACGTCAAAATCTGCAAAAGGGGGGCTTGATGTGCGACTTGGCTGACGATTGGCGTCGGCGGCAATGAAAGTATGTCGAGCGGCTGAACTTAGACTTAAACCAGCCAATGGCATGTCCGACTTCAACTTCATCCCACGGTCTTACACAATCACCTTCTCAATCAAGTCATTTCATGAGGCCCGGTAAGCAGTTGACACTTGCATGAAGCAAATGATAGTTCCCCAGGTATTCGTTCCCCCTCGTAAACCGTGGTCCGCTGGTAGTAGCATGGGGTACATGACTCGACCAGTCTAGATCCAAGACTTACAGCGCCCCCCGACCGCGACCCTGTTTCATTACGAAAATGGGCACGACGGAGGCGCTCACGCCCCCAAAAGCCTCCTGCCAAACTCGATCACAACGTGACAGATGCTGCTCCCACGATTGGATATTCCCTTCTCGACACCGAGGCATAGAACGTGCAGAGCAAGCCGTCATGAGAAAATCTGACGATGTCCCAGGGGTATGGCCCGGCCGTGGTATCATCCGTAACCGCAGAACGCGATATCTGCAAAAGCAGGCAGTTGCATATTGAAGAATCTGCATATCACGACCCTTTGGATACAAGCTTCCTTGGTTCTGTTTACCAAGAGATCCCGATATCGAACGATCCAGGGTGCGGGCCGGTCGCTGTTCTTCCTATCATCAGATCCAGGAGGAGGTCGTGTGCTTTGGCTGCATCTGGGTGAAGGGCACGTGTGACAGAGCTCTGTGGAAGGTTGGTCAGCCAAGGTAAAGAAAGTGGATGGCGGGTCCGCCGAGAAAGATGGGAGTGTCACCCTCACCTCGCACTCACCTCGGGACAGCCCTATCCATCTGCATCCCCAGAGTAATAAGACATTTAGAGAACCTATTCTTCCACGTACGACCATAGATGTCTGAAAACTCGGGATCCCGTCCGCTCTCCCATAGATAAGCAGGCAATCGCCAGACTAGTACTCGGGTGGGTGACCACCGGGGAATCCCTGGTGTTGTACGTTTTTTTGTGTTTTTGCCAACCTCTTACGTGATCTTCCTTTTTTTTTGCTTGTCCAGGCCACACTGTATAGGGTAGGTGTCGGTGATGCTATCATATGGTCATGTATGACGCAGCAGCGTTCATTGCCAATGTCATGTAGACCTACTCAAACAACCGTAATCTTCCTCGCATCCTCTCGCCTCCTCACCATAACCTTCACCGGTTCCACTGGCTCCAGCACGTGGACTGGAAGCACACTGTCATTCTTCCTGGGGATCTTGATCTTCCCACTGCCATCAGCAGCCTCAATGTCCAGTGTGAGGACAATGACCGCCAGGAACGCCAGAATCTCGTTGATGGCAAAATGCCTACCGGGGCAGAGCGTCTTGCCACCACCAAACGCCCGAAAGGCCGCAGGGTGCACGCCTCCTGACACACTCTGCTGGACCTTTGGCCTATTTTCACCTTCAGACCGATGACCATTCCCATTTGCCTCCCTCGCCGTCGTCAAGAACCGGGTATGGTCGAATAGGTCAGCGTTGTCCCCCCATATAGTCTGATCAGCATGCATAACGCCACCAGCAATCTGCACCACGCTCCCAACCTTGAGCATATACCGCCCGCCCGCCAACTCGGTGTCCGTCTTGACTAACCGAACAGAGTACGTATCCGACCCGAGACGGAGACACTCCCTGACCACGGCTAGTAAGACTGGACAATCCGTCTTGAGTTTCTCAAGACTAAGCCTCCCCTCTCCTTCAGCACCATCCTCAGAGACACACCGCTCAACCTCCCCCCTAACCACATCCCTCAGCCCCGCCCGCGCAAAGATCTGCAACAGAGTCCAAAACGTCGTAGTAGCCGTATTCACAATCCCGGCAAACAAAAAGCTGACCTCGCTCCTCGCCGCCGCAGCGGTACTAAACCCGTGTTCCTCCGCGATCCTGATTCTCTGCTTCACAATATCCGGTACATCCTCCTCCCTGTATCTCCCATCCCTAATCCACTCCTCGAAAGCAGCAGCCAACTTCTCCCTCCCCCTCCACGCCTTCCTCGCCGTCCATCCGGGAAACACACCAGCCAACAACCCGCCAAGTCCGTGATCAAAGTCCCAAAACGCGTCTTCCATCTCCTGCCCCGACGCGAGAGGGTTATCTCTCCCGTAGAGCAGTCTCCCCGTCCCCTGCGCGACGAAGTGTCGTACCCAAATCAGCAAATCTACCGTTTCCCCCTTGCCATCCACCTTTTGAACCCACGTCGCCACCTCACAACTCAACTCCCTCCCCGCGCGCAAACTCAGGTCCTCCAGCTCCCTCCCCTGCCCCAACGCCCCATACACAACACTCCTCACCCCTCCCAAAAAGCCTCCCCCGTCCTCCCCTTCCCCGCGTCTCATAACCTCCACTGCCTCTTCATCTAATCCCAGCACGCGGCGGGTAATATCCGGCACCAAAGGCGTAAAATCCAGCGTCTTGCTCGCCCTTTGCACTGCCATGGCCAGACTGGGGTCGGTGACGATGTACAGTCGCGAAAAGGGCACGGGTAGCGTAAAGATGGGTAAGTGCGGGTGGGATAGGCCGAGGTGTTTGAGGTACCGCCCTCCTTGGAGGGCCATGCCGACCAAGGGCCCGAGGAAGGGGAGGCGGGAGGGGAGGATGGGTGGTTCGCCGGGGTGGTGGGGGGATGATTGGAGGTGGTGGAGGAGGAGGTAGAGGGTCAGGATTAGAACCACGGTGGAGGTGGGAAACGAGGTGGGCAGTGATCCGGAAAGGGCATCCCTCAGGGTGTCCCTGAGAGCGTCCATGGCTTCCGGGGGTTCTCTAAGCCAGACGAACTTCGTCAGTCGAGTTGTTTCACGTTCACCACTCAAATGCCCCAGGAATCTTCATCTCCCTCTCCACACCCTTCTTCTCGTCCCCCTTCAACCCCTGGAGATTTCGCTCCTCCAGCTTCCCCTCTCCCGTCACAATACTCTCCTCAGATCCGTCACCCTCCCACTTAACCCAGCACTCCCGCCAAACCTTCAGCTCCTCGGCGTAGTTGTCCATCACGGGCGGGTGGCAGCTGCTCCCGCAGCAGTCCCCGGGCGCAGGCTTCACGGGCCGGTCCGGGCAGGTCGCTTTCGCGATGAGCTCCCGCTCCCGGATGGGCGCCGGCCGCTGCTTGAGGAGCCATTTGAGGGTTGGGGAGCGGTCTCGGGGGTTGAAGGGGGGATTGAGCTTGGGTTTGGGATCGGCCGCCATGATTGAGGTATGGAGGGATGCAGGGTAGATGTGTGATTAAAGAAAGATACTGATAATGAACAGTGGGGGTGAGGATATACTAGACGACTTACAGAACCGTAGTAGGGTTGAATAGGCTTGACAGCCTAATTAGGATGGAGCAAGGTACTGTGAGGAGACGTCCCGGAATCGCCCGATGTCGGCTTTTGAAGCGGCAAGACGCTAGAAAGACAATGATAGCAAGTTCTTCCGGATTGAACTACCCTAGATGAGTCGACATTCAAATCACAGTGTCGTTTAGAGGTGTACAATTCCGAATGTTCGCTCCTCACCGCACGTTCACCTTGAGAGATTACCCCGGATTCATGCAAAAGGAAGCCACGCGATAGGGGTGTGTTGCATCCAACCCATTGGCGAATCATAACACGGGACCAAGGCGGGAGGATTCTCATTTCGCTCGCTGTCGAGAAACGAATTGGAGATGTCGTAGGTCGGATCAGGATTCGGATATAATCGGCAGTCCGAGGATGTCAGCATCGAAGGATGGCAGCATCGCGGTGAGGTCGTGTAAGAGTCACCTTGAATCATCTTGTCGCAGGCACAGCCGCGTCACTATAAGACGCGCCTATATCTCTCATGGAGCCCAGAAATGCGGAAATGAACCACCCAAAGTCTTCAGCTCAGCAGAAAAGCTCGGTTGCATATCCAATCTGTCGGCGGCATAGCCCAAGAAAAGCCTATCCAATAGTCCGGCATTATCCAACTGCAACCTTTCCTACAACACACAAAAAGACGCCATGCTCTTCAACTGTTTCCTCAGCCTACTTCTTGTGGAATGCCTTCACCTTCTCCACCTCGTCATAGCTGCCCATGAAAATTCCCGACTTGTCGTGGATGTTCTCCGGTACCACCTCGAGCAAACGCTCCATCTGGCTGTTTACCGCCTGTCCACCAGCTAGAGACAAAGAGAGTCAGCACACATTGCGTAATCATCAATCAACCGATACCGGGAACAAACTCACCATTCTCAAACACCATTGCCATGGGCGCGCACTCGTACAGGATCCGCAGCTTGCCCTTGGGGCTCTTCTTGTCGGCCGGGTAGGCAAAGATACCTCCGTACAGCAGCGTCCGGTACGCGTCGGCCACCATGCTGCCGATGTACCGGGCGCTGTAGGGCTTCTTGCTGTCGTCCTGGATCTGCTTGAGCGACTCGAAGTACTCCTTGACCGGGTCCTCCCAGTAGAGCGAGTTGCCTTCGTTGACCGAGTAGATCTGGCGCTTGCGGGGCAGGCGCATGTTGGGGTGGGTCAGGATGAACTCGCCGACGCCGTTGTCGAGGGTGAAACCGTTGACGGTGCCGCCCTTCATGGTGATGACGAGCTGGGCGGAGGCGCCGTACATGGTGAAGCCGGCGGCCACGAGCTCGGTACCGGGCTTGAGGATGTCCTCGGGGGTGCCCGTGGAACCCTCGGCCAGCTTGTGGATGGCGAAGATGGTGCCGACGGACACGCCGGCGTCGAGGTTGGAGGAGCCGTCGATGGGATCGCAGGCCACGGCGTATCGGGCTTCGGTGGCATCCTTGAAGTAGATGACGTTCTCCTCCTCTTCCGATACCAGGAGGGCGCACTTCCCGCTCGACCGCATGGCGTTAATAAAGAGGTCGTTGGAGATGACATCTAGCTTCTTCTGGTCGTCGCCGGTTGTGTTTGACGACCCGGCGAGACCGGTCAGGTTTATTAGTGTGGCGCGGCGGATGTAGTAGGCAATGGACTTGAAGGAAAATTGTAGGGCGTGGAAGAGCAGTCTGGAAGGTCACTGGTCAGCCATTGGCGCATGTTAGGGGGTGTAGGAGAACTTACGTGAAATCTCCGGTAGCCTCCTTGTGTTTGGACTGCTCCTCGGTGAGGAACCGGGTGAGGGTGATGATGTTATAGTTCACCTGCTCCATCTCGGGCTGAATCGAGCCATTTTGCTCCTCGTTGAGAACCATTGTGAATGTTGTTTAGTGCTGGATTATAGGTAAATCGTGGTCGTTTAGGAGCTGTTGTGACGAAGTCTTGTGTAATTGACTTTGTTGATATTTGCGTATGGCGTTTGTTCTTCTGGAGCTGTTTCTGACTTAGACGGCGGGGCCGGGAGAAGCTCTTGATAATGGCGGGGTTATCGGTTATCGTGGCCTCGGCAGCGGATCTGTAGCCCGAAATATGACGTTGGATGTACTGTGTACCGGCTGTTGTTGGTCTTCAACTTTGAGGGCTGTTCCTGTTCCTGAACTTAAGGAATAGGTATGAGGATTGGATAGGAGAGTAAAGAGGCTTCAGACAGAGAGGGGAGAGAAACAACAATGACGACAGAATGGGGGAGAAGAAGAGGAACAGCATCCAACTTATCTAAAGACCTGTGGACGTCGAGACTGTCGATATCCACCGGCGGCCCAATAGGAACACTAAGGGACCAGGACGAGACATCCTTAGTACGCAACTGCCTAGACTTAGTCCAAGCCCTTGCTGTGAAATCGGGGCATCTGGCTGGATCATGCTGGGATCTCTTGGGAAAATCCATTTAATCCATCAGTCAAGTGTCGAGAAGCGGATACGTACCTGACACTGTTGATAGAGATTGGATAATGGATCCACCAAGTCTAGGTCTAAGTCCCTGAACTGTCGGTAGAGCGCCCGGTTATCGCGTAGATCCGGAAGAGTATCTGGCGTTCCAGGGCCATTCCACGCGCGGTATCTGCAGCTCTGCAATATCTCCGGCCGAGTGGAAGCGAGAGAGTTAAAGCGTGTCGAAGTTTCAAAGAGGATTTCCCGGGATGAAAGAGCAAAGAGAACAACCCCACTGACCCGAGAGATGGAAGCATGCATCCGGCACTCCCACATCATCTCGTTTTCTCTTGCAATGCTCGATACCAATTGGCTTTCATCCTTGATTCAGTTATTCAGCGGGACGCCGGGAGGCTCAGGTGACTTGACAGCATGACCAGTGAGATAACTCAGCGAAAACTTGGGAAGTTCTGGAGATTGAGATCCTGGAGAAGAACTGGAGATGCTGCAGCTCGGGAAAGAAGAAGCGAGCTGCGGACCTTGAATAACCGAACCCTAACCCTCAAGGAACCCGCATGTTTCATCCTGCAGGATGAGGCATCAAGCAAGGCTCGCTAGACGATAAGCGATAAGACAATTCACGGCTTACCTAAGAGCACGCACGGGTGACATACCTCGGCATGTGCTTCTGCTCCAGCCGAACGAGAGAGACATGCAATGCATCTGGCCATCCTTAAACTAATCAACAACGTGCATCTTCAGTTGCGACTATTTACTTCATACAAATTTAGGGGATTGTCTATTCCGTTGATCGCATAACCACTACGAAATTACAACAACTGCTCGCTCCCATCCCATCGCATTCTTCACCAACGACCATCGCACCGAGCGACCTCCGCAACAGCCGCAACCATGGTCGCCGACGCCCTCATCTACCACCCCTCGGTGTCGCACTACCTCAAGTTCGTCGCCACAACCGTCGGCCGCGACAAGCTCCTCCGCACCATCCAGTACTTCGCCCGCTTCTACGCCTGGTACCTCTTCCGCACCAATGCCCTGCCCTCCTCCATCGCCCCCTGGGAGGCCGTCAAGAAGCAGTTCGGCCTCGTGCGCAAGGTCATGCGCGCCGGCAAGAACGTCGAACACCTCCGCGCCGCCGCCGTTGCCGCCGACGCCAAGACCATGGACCCGATCCTGCGGTATGCCACCGTCGGCCGGCAGCTCGGGTACGCGGGCTACCTGACGCTGGACCTCGCCACCCTGCTGGATGCGACGGGCATCAGGAAGAGCGCTAGCGCGAAGAAGTTCCAGAAGGAGGCGTATAGGTTTTGGGCTTGGGGCCTGATGTGCAGCGTTGTCGCGCAGACTTACACGCTTTACCGGTTGAGGGAAAGGGAGGCCAAGGTTGATCGGAAGGAAGGGGAGGGTGTGGTTGAAAGCAAGAGGATTGTGCTGTAAGTTTGGGCGTGTCGGATGGCTCGTGACAAATTTTGCTAACTTTGTGGAATAGGGAGCGTGCCGCCAGCAGGCTGCAGCTGACGTCCGACCTCTGCGATTTGACCGTGCCGTTGTCCGCCCTGGCGTTGGTCAACCTTGACGATGGCGTTGTCGGTATTGCCGGTACTGTCAGCAGTTTGATCGGTCTCTACTCGCAATGGAAGAAGACGGCTTAGGGGCCCACAACCGACGTGTATGATTGCTGTTTGTTGCCCACGGTCTGCTCGGCGTTTTCTGAAGCGTCCAGTCATTGGGCCGTGAGTTTGGGATACGCCTGAAACTGGACTTCATATACAAATGAAACTTAAACTTGCGGCTGGGATGGAAAGTCCAGATCAGGTCCTCACGGCCCTCGACGGGCTGCTTGTCGTGGAGGTGCTTTCTTTGTCTGTATATAGCTGTTTTGGCGTGTTAGTGATTATACGCGATGTTTACCACACCTCCATAGCTCCCACGTGTCCTTGTGCAGCAAAAATGATCCTACCAGCCCTCCTCCTCGTGAGCCACGTCATGGGCTGCACTTACCAGACGGCCACCCGGTTGACGTACTTAACTGGCAATTCTAGGCTCCTGGAGCTCCCAGACTCTTACAGCCTACCACAGTGCATCAGCCGTATCACCAGTTAATAACAGCCTTTCTACCCATCCTTTTGGTGTCTCTTTTCGCGTTTTTCAAGGGCTGCTGGCGGCAGGCGGCGACAATTTTGTCACGGTATCTTTCCACTCAAGAGGAATCCGTCATCCATGGCTGCAAGTAAGAGCCGCTGCATCTTGCGATTGAGCACTCCCTACATGGCTTTGCGTCACCAACCATGGCCGCCATCACCTGCCGTGGCGGATCGATTAGACCCTACCCAGATTGTCGAAGAAGAAAAGACGCCATACTACAGTCCCGACCGGTTCTACGCGATGCGTCTCGGCCAGACGCTGAACCAACGGTACCAAATCGTTACCAAACTCGGATACGGCTCCAGCTCAACCGTGTGGCTCGCCAAAGACCTTCACAGGTGGCGTTGGTCGCAAGAGCGGTTCGTCGCCACCAAGGTGAACGCCATTAGCCGCCATTCAAGGGATGGTGCGGAGGAAAAGGAGTTATCTATTCTAGAGCGCATCGCTCGGACGAACCCTCGCCATAAGGGCTGGCATTTTGTAAGGAAGCTTGTCGACTCGTTCTCGATCAGTGAGGCTTCCGGGAAGCACCTATGTCTCGTTTTCGACCCCCTCGGCGAACCCCTATGGCATTACTGCCGCCGCTTCTTTGGCAACGTCATACGGCTTGACATCTTGAAGGTCATACTTCAGATGATGCTGCACGGTCTCAACTATCTCCACGCCGAATGTCAAATCATTCACACTGGTCAGTCTCCTGCTTGCCTGTTGCCTGCGTCAACAGGTACTTTGTTGATGTCCACATCTCCATAACGGCCCTAACCGACTAGCGGACTGGACTTGAAGCCTGACAATGTAGTGGTTAAATTTGAAGACACGTCCATTCTACAGGGGGATGCCCGAGACGAGTACGACCACCCACTTCCACAAAAACATGTGGATGGCCGTATCATCTATCTCGGCCGCAATAACTACGGACAACCCAAGACACCGACTGGAGTGATTGAGATCACGGACTTTGACCTCTCTGTGCTGGGAAACGTACCGCAGACCGGCTGCATCCAGGCCGAAGTCTATCGGGGCCCGGAGGTTATACTCGACGCCGGCTACTCGTACAGTGCTGCCATCTGGAGTCTTGGAGTCATGGTAGGTACCATCTATTCCCGGCACCCCCCTCCGCCCCGCCCCTTTTTTTCCGCTTCCTGTGTCTTTCGTTTCACACTATACCTCGAACTACATCACACCTCTGGGATTTGCTAGAAGGGAAGAAGCTTTTCGAGGCGGCCAGCCCAATCGACCCCAACGATCCGAATGGCGGATATAACGACCAGACACATCTGGCTCTTATCACTTCCCTCCTCGGTCCTCCACCAGCTGAGCTCCTTGATGCTGGCCGACGAACGCCCTTGTTTTACAACCCAGACAGTACGTATAACGTCCGTGAATCTGTCTGGTGCCTAGCCCACACGATGACCAGACTGCCTAAGAGACCATCATCTTATTCCCACAGAGTTCTCATTCGAGGGTTCATTAGCGAACATGAAAGACGAAGAGAAGCAAGGATTCATTGCATTCGTCAAGAGAATGATAACTTGGCATCCGAATGAACGAGCCACTGCACAGGATTCGCTCCAGGATCCGTGGCTGTATAAGGATGCTTCTTGACCTACCTAGTATCCGTTATGAGGCCGTGACAGGGACAGGCACATCAAAGATGGTGCCGTAGGGGCGAGAGGAATTCGCAAAGGCCCATATAGTTGGTGTCGCTCAGGGCGTATCCCTTCGTACCAGTCCACGTAGGACGTGTCTTTTGCTTCCCCAATGCCGTACAGACGCAGGCTGTGTAGGGGCACTAGCCATACCCGCAGGACGTGGAGCAGATAGCGCTGAAGCCGGCAGGCTCAGGCTCCCTCGACACAGACAAGGTCCGTCCAGACTGACGGTGTTGGCCCGGCGAGCGCGGCGTCGACGATGCCTGCCTCGACGTTCAGGTTGAAGCTCGCAAATCCGTCAGCCGTGCAGCTACTGACAGGCTTGCCATTGACGCTTACGACGGGCGAGCCGTTCCGGGACAGGGTCGCCGGCAAGGCGGTAAATCTGCTGCCTGTTTAAGGGCCCCTACGCACCAATAACTTTTGGCGCACCTTCCGCTGCCGCAGGACGCCTGTGACTTTCCGTGGGATTGGGATTTCATTCCGCTTCACTGAGGTTAACGATATCCGTCCACTCCATATTATAGTAACTCGTATCATACCATACCTCTCGGCAAATGCTCCGCGAAGTACGGCCCGGCTGTATATTACCACCTACCGCTAGAACTTGTCCAATCTACCCTCGTCGTCCATATTCTCTCATCCTAGAAGTTTCTAAAGTAGAAACCGCCGTCCTTAACCTTCAGTTGAACTTGATAAATGACCATCTTTCCCTTCGAGCTCGACGGACTATCGATATTGTTACCGGGTTGGGTCAGGTACTCTTGCTCTCCAAGCGCTATTTCCTCGTCGACTTCAGGGAGTATTGCGTCTCCTCCCCCGTAGCCCTCCTCGTAGCCCTCCTCGTAGTCCTCATCATCGGCCTCCTCGTTGCCCTCCTCGTCGCCCTCCAAGGCGTCTTGACCTTCGTTACTGTACCTCTGTTCTTGGGAGTGGCTTTCATAGGAAAGACTCGTCGTAACTCGGGGGCTTTCCAACGTTGCGCCTCTCGGAAGGCGTTTCGCCGTCAAGCCCGAGGTATTATGGCGAAAGAGGCCCCGCGCTTCTTGCCGCCAACTGTCGAGAGCAGGGTAGTCGGTATCGAACCCGGTATCACCGCGACCGGCCATGAGGCATATGCAAAACAGGGCCATCTTGACCGTTAGCCGTCCTGCTCCGTGCGATGCCCATGGGATGACCACATATTCTGGTGGCTGGTACTCCGTATTCATGGGATTGTCGTCGCGGTACGAGTAAGCACCGAATGAATCCAAGGACATGGCATCCAAGCGGGACGATATATCCGTTTCTGCAGAGGCGATTCTTCGGTGAGATGGTGGCTGTCGATGAGGTCGACTTGTAGCCAAACCTTCACTCTCTCTCTCCAAAGAGATCCGTATGAGGACGTGGTGTTTATCTGTAATGATAAATCCGTAGCGGCATTCCGACTGTACTGAATAGGTAGTGGCTTTTGAGAGAGGTAGAGTCCACTGGTACCGTACTCGTTCGTCCGATGATTTTTCCATCTTTGATTGCCATTTCTGTGATAGCTTTGTATCGCTAGGAAGAAGATTATAGTAACACCCTCCCTTTACCCGCTTACGTGAGACAAGGGCTTAGTCTATCGACCCGGTCTAGCTCCCCGGCGCAAGGTAAAACACCTCATACAGTTTGAGAATCTCACTAGTACGTGCAAGAGCCCTGTTTACGATAGGAAACATGAACCTAGCGAGGAACAGATCCAAGGTATGCTCGTCACGTATCTCAATATCATGGTCAGAAACCATATCAATAGAAGGAGCCGTACTCCAGCTCGCTTGGAGTACTTTTCTATAGATCGACATGAGGTTATCGTAGGTGAAGCCTCTCCAGGTCCGCCAGTTGTTGACAGGTATCCATTCGTCGTTGACTGTGTTCGAGCCGCCAGTCACATAACTAGAATCTAAGCCTGGATTAGACTTCACAAGTACGTCGAGGACGGTTCGAGCCATATGGGCAAGATGCATGTGTTGGAAGGGTTTGGTATGATACCTACTAACAATAAAATAGGGAGAGCCAGAGTGCTGGTAACCTGCGCATCTTATATGTCCGATCGTCTCGGCTGCCCAAGGGGATATCACAGCCTCCCTCATGCATCGTCTCCTGCAAAGGTGTTGCTGCATTATGTATGCATAGGTATCTTGCTGTACAGTATTAGCATGCATGGATCCACTTTCAGCATCCCGTTAAATAAAGGCATGCGCGTTGGACCAACTTGGGAAACTTCTCCGCCAACACGACAATCAGCTTTCAACACAATGGCGACCACACGACACGTTCTGTCGGAGTCGCCGTTTCTAAAGCGTTGCAGAGAGGCCAACAGTCTACCTTTTCTTGATGAGCAGCCCATGGTGGGTAGTCCTGACCGTTCGTGGCGCCGGTTCCGTCGCCCACTGCTGAGGAAATGTCCATTCGATGTGGCTGAGATTGAGTTTGGAGACATACTTGGCTACGGCGTAGATGGTGCAGTATGGAGAGTCTCTTTCAGAGGTCGTGACTTCGCTCTCAAGGTAGTAAGTCAACTTTCGGCTCTTCTCATTCACAAGGTTACTATCTATTAACTAGTCAAGTTTTGGGATAACACAGTACCCGGGAGGACTCGCTACTACGCGATCCAAAGGGAATGTCACAACGTCGCACTCCTTCAAATGATCCAATTGGCCGTCGAAGAATCCAATGAACCCATCTATCTCAAACCGGACCCGAAAACAATTCAAGACGCAGTCGCCAACCTCCAAGCATTCTGTAACGAGGGAGGTCGACGGAGGCAAAGCTTCAAAGACATGCCGGGCGCGGCTCGGTATACCTCCACGCCGCGGCTACGCCAGTGCTTTGGCTGGACCAAAGTCAACGAGAGCCGACTGTTTGCCCTGCCGTGGGGGAGGCGTCCTCCCTGTCACACGGTCAGAAACCAGTTGCGCGCGCTGCAGCCAAACGAAAACTATTTCGCCATCGTCTACGAGTTTGTCCCCGAAAGTGCTGCCGGGACGGCTTTGGCCACGGCTGCTGCTGACATACAACCTCAACTGGACTTCTTTTGGCGGGTTGGCTTCTGCTTCGCCCCGGTGATGCGGACGGAAGAATGGCACAGGTTCGGGCTGTTCATGGATATGTCCGATCTCGTGTGCCCCTGGTCTGCGGGATGGTCCGACCGGATGTATAGGCGGTTTGTTGTTGGCGATTACAGTGTCGTTGATATCGACGGCATTGACAGTGATGACGACGGCGGCGGCGGCGACGGCGGCGATAGCTTGAGCATGACATGAGTTCCCCCTCCCCGTGCCGGACGGCATGGTTATGTGGAGGAGTGAATGGCGTGAAGAGGACGGTTTGCGTTCTGCCGCATCGTTACCCCGAGGTAATTCTGACGGTGTTCCTGCCTGGCGTGCCGATATAGGGTTCACTATGGGCCGAGGAGTCCTCCAGCTAACGTGCGAAGCTTGGAGGAATGAATGGAATATTCTCCGGGCACCTCTGTGTGCAGAGCCGGAACATTACCACGGGACGGAGTTTGGGCATGGCCTCGAGCGTAGCCTTCGTCCACCAGTGCTCCCGGTTCGGTACGTAGTTCCGCCAGTTCTGCACTTGCTCCGGCCAGTCCTCCCAGCCGGTGGGGATCTTGGACCACACCGCGTCGGCGTCGGCGCCGGCCATCCCATCCCTGCTGGCATACCACTGCTCGAGCATCCATTGGATCTCCATTTCCTCCACCGCCGCTCGCACCCACGCGTCGTCGTCGTCGCCGCCCTGCTTGCAGAACTCGGCGAAGAAGCGGGCCGGATGCGTATCGGCGGCGCGGCCGGTTCCGTGAGCCTCCCAGAAGGCGCGGTACTGCTCCTTTTGCTCCGGGTCGGCCGCGTCGACGAATACCACGCGCGCATCGCCCAGCAGCCCGAAGAGACCGGAGTCCAGTGCCGGCTGTAGCGGGGCGTGGAGAGATACGACCCGAAGGCAGAGGAGGAGACTCTGGTTCCGAAAGAGGTCGAGGTGAGCCGGCTCCCACGGCAGTGAACAAAACAGTTCAAGGGTAATGGAGGCGAGGCGTGCCCGTTTGGCTGCCTCGGAGAGCCAGAAGCGGACGAGGTCGCCTCCTCCTCGGGGCCAGTCGGCGTCGTATGCCTGCCAGTAGTGGATGTGGAGCACGTCGCGACGCTTGTCGACCCAGTCCTCGATGCCCATAGAGGTGCCGAAGTAGGGGAAGTCCACCAGGGAACATGAAAGCAAGAACCCGCCGGGAAAGAGGTTGACATGCTCAAGAGCTACCATGCGCGACTCGCGGCAGACGCGTGAGATGACGGGTGGGCGGCGGTTGTGGCGGCGGTTGATTAGGGAGGTGTGACTTGAGCCACAGCAGTAATCTGCCTGGTCGGCGTCCAGGGCAATGATGTGGGCGGCAGGGATGTCCAGCTCGATGACGCGGTTGGGCAGGCAAAACCGCCATATTTCCAAGCGCAGTTCCGTAGGGAGTTTACGGAACTGATGGAAAGACATTGCCATCGTGGCAGCAGATGGGGAGCTAGGTTACCAATGCGCGAGATTGCAGAGAAGAGGGGGGTTGGTTTCTGGTGCTTGGTGGATGGGGGCCGTTGATGAAGGGAAGCGAGGATGGGGCGGAGGTGGGTGAATGGTGTCGTTGGTGATGGCGATGAACCGAGCGAAACTGTGAGTCAAAGCAAGCGATGTAACGTTCCAGCTGTCAATGGGGTTGCCTGATATTTGAGACTACTCTTCACATCGAGAGAATCGGGACTCATGATAATTGTGTAGATGGAGAAGAATCACTGAATTATGTCTTCCGACAATTTCGGTATCATAGACACTGGCGACGAGTGAATGGGAAAGAAAACTGGCTAAGGAGCCCTACACCCCCGTCCTCCCCTCCGTCTCAACACTAAACCTCGCAAACCTACTCCTCTCTCTCAGTCCCCTACTCTTTTTAACAAAAACCCAACCCGCCCCCCAAAACAACACCGAGACACCGCCCAACACCCCTCCCGCCGCATTCGTCCCCAGCCCCTCGTACATCTCCAACGCGACGAGCGGCATGAGCCCAGCCACGATTGCTCTAACGAGCGCAAGCCCGGCGAAGGCGGAGGCCGAGAAGAGGAGGTACGAGTCGGCCAGGTAGCCGGAGAGGGTGTAGGCCATCTCGTTGACCGCGTAGCCGACGGGGATTAGGGCCGCGGTCGGGACGAGCGGGTGGACGGCGGGGACGAGGGGCGGGATGGTGACGGAGAAGGCGAAGAGACCGGCGGTTAGGAGGGGGAGGGCGAGGAGGAAGCCGGGGATTTTATCTTCTCTTTTTTGGAGGGGGATGCTTAGTGGATGGAAGAGTGTTGCGGGGGGAGGCGGGACTGGGATATGCCGAAGGGAACTGGGGGTGAGAGGGGGAGGGAGAAGGAGAGGGAGAGAGGACTCACGGTTGCACCGCCCGCCCTTTCCTCTTGACGATCTTCATATCCCAAAACCGAGGGAGGAAGGTGAAAAGCACCCCCACGGCTATGGCCATGAACGGGAGAGATGCCTGCTCCCTCGAGAAACCCATGGTCAGGTATATCGGCGTCAGGGCCTCGGTGAAGAGGTAGATTAGCCCCCACGACACGGCGGAGATGACAGCCACCATGATGACCAACGGCTCGGTGAGTAGTATCCGCATCGGCCTGATCAGCACGAGCTCGACGAGCGTCCTCGCGTGCTTGGACGAGTCGGTGTTGTACCATTCCAACCCACCTTTCACCCTTCCTGTCCTCCTCAACGCCTCGATCTTCCTACCAAACAACAAACTCGGTCTACTCTCCCTCACTCCGAGCAGAGCGACGAACAGCGTCCCCGTAACCGCGGCGGCGGAGTAGAACACCCACGTCCATTTTAGTGAGTGCGTGATATACGCGGCGTACACGGGTCCGACACACAGCCCCACGGTCGTACCGGTGTTCCAGAGGACGAAAATCCACACCCGCGACTTGGTGTCGAAGATGTCCTCCACGCTGCCCGCTATGACGACCGAGGGGACCGCCGAGGCAAGGCCTGCCAGGAAGCGAAAGGTGAAGACGGCGGGTACCGAAGGCGCGGCGGCGAGGACGAGGCATGACAGGCTGAAGAGGAAGGTCGAGAGTAGGTACGGTGTGCGCCGGCCGATAAGCTCGGAGAAGGGGGGGAGGACGAGGCCGCCTAGGGCCTGGCCTAATTGGTACATAGAACGTTCATGTTAGTGACTTGGTTATGAACAAACTGGTTACGGCATGTTTATTGGGAAAAAGTTTGTTTAGAGTTGCTGCGTTTGTTATGTGAAGGATGGTATAGGGAGTACAGATCCGATGTTATCAGGATGATGAGATCGGCATTGGGTATGTCTGACTGGCTCGAGAGGTGTGGAGGTTTGTAACTTACATAAAGGTGAATGCAATGAGTGCTCTTCTCCTGTCAAGGCCGAACTCTGGACCTGCACGGTCGGCTACAGCAGCCTATGAAATGGATAAGTCAGCGTGCTGAACATTGCAATATCTGCTGTACATATCGCAGTGTAGGTTTGTAAGGAGTTTGTGCTCTGTATGGACGCCTCGGACTTTTGTTTGCATGGCTCGCATCGAGCCGTCTGCACGACCCTTAGATCTTCACCCTCCACAGAACTCCAAATTTGAATGAATTGATGAGGAGCTGAGCAGTGAAGGGCAATTTCAGCACTTATGCCTGTAGTACTTATTACCGTCCTGTTTCTTTGTGAGCATACTACCTCAAGATCGAGAAGGGGGCAAACTGACGTGTAGAACTCCAAAAGAATGATGATGGTCGTATCGAACGTCTTCCTCCCGAGGGACCGGTTGCGAGGGTGGTCTTTGCAATCATGTCTCCAGTTTATGAGCTGGTCGTCCCGTCTCTCCAGGCCGAGCGCTGCAAGCTCACGCTCGTCATTGACTTGTGTGTAACCACGATGCCCACAGAGAACTTCGAAGTCGAGGCAACACATGTTAACTTCTCCTCATCCATGAGGGACTGGAGCTGTGTGAGGAAAGAGCGAGAGGTGGTGACACGAACATTCCTACGGCTGGCTCTAGGAGATATACCCTGCGGCCGTGGCGAATAGACCTGCTGCTGCACACAGCGCCCAGACACAGCATGCTCCCATCAGCGATGTGACATCTGAGCGGTAACCCTGTGTGACTGTGTCAGACGTGTGCCGATGTTCCCGTAACGGGAGGACGGATACCCGAACAAATGATCCCCGCATAGCAGTGCGGAATTTGCCTCAGCCCTATAGACCCAAGCGAGGTTCCCGATGTGGTATCAGATCCTTCCCGAGGGTGATACTAGGTGGTGGAGGACATAGCCCAGCTTCCGCACATGAACCAAGTGTCCGGACTTCCTCGAATAACGCCCAATGACACGATGGACTAAGCTGGAATGGTGGCATCACAGTCTTACACGCAGCAGAGAATAAACCCCTTTCAGCCTGCGCACTGGCGACGAAGTAACCTCACATGCGGCCAAGGGCACACCAGCCTCCAGCTCGGGGACCGACGAGATATCCATAGGGGCGGGTGGTCCGTGGCAGAAAATGAAGTAAGAGAAACGGCACCTCGAACTGAGCTGCCGCCGCACAGAAAGACCATCTATCAGTAACCCCCCGCAGCTCTCCGCGACCACGTGTAGCGTGGGCATCACTTACCCAAGCGAAGGAACAAGGAAACGCCACGTCCAGCAAGGCGCCCACAATCAGGAGGTGATCGCGGCTGGCACAGCAAACACTTGCTTGCTCGAGCATGAACATCAATACTGAGATGAACACCAAGAAGGAGATCGCGACAATGACCGACGACCCAGCGGCGGCGACTCCCGGTCCAAAGCACTGGGGTTCACCCGAGCGCACCGGCGCAGCCTACGACTTCCGTAGTGAGGCGTCCCCCAATCCCACCCAACCTGGCCCATCAGCTTCAAGCTCAGCTAACGGACCCTCCACAGGCGACGTCGTAACAACCCCCTCCCTCTCCATGCTGCACGCCATAGCCCGCGCAACCCTGCACGACGACGTTTTCGCCGAAGACACCACGACCTCCCTCTTCGAACGCCAAATAGCCACGATCTGCAACCACGAGGCAGCCGCCTTCGTTATATCGGGGACAATGGCCAACCAACTCGGAAGTACCTGACACTGGAGGATGCGAGGAAACATGCCGTGGTGACGGGGGATGTGCACAAATGTCCTACTAGGGTTGTTAGTCTCGAGAACACGCGGGGGGGGAGTGTTATCCCGCTGGGGGAGATGATTAGGATCAAGAACTGGGCGGAAGGGGTAGGGGTCAAGGTACACCTGGATGGGGCGAGGTTGTGGGAGGCGGTAGCTGCTGGGGCCGAGGGGATAGATGAGTTTGCGCGGTGTGCGGACGTGGTGATGCTGGATTTTAGTAAGAACCTTGGTGCGCCGATGGGTGCCATGGTTGTTGGCTCGGCGGAACTGATAGGCAGGCTGAGGCGGCTCAGGAAGAGTATAGGCGGCGGGATGAGGCAGGCTGGTATGCTGGCTGCGGCGGCGAGGCAGGCCGTGCTGGAGAACTTCGGGCCCGGGACGAGGGATGAGAAAGGCGTGTTGGGGGGTAGTCATGAGCTTGCCAGGGAGGCTGGGAGGATGTGGGAGGGAAGGGGAGGTGTGTTGTTGAGGGCGGTTGAGACGAATATGGGTTGGTTGGATTTGAAGGGTGCTGGTGTCAGTGCGGAGGAATGGAATGAGGCTGGACGACGGCATGGGATTAGGGTTGATGGTAAGAGGCTTGCGTTGCATCATCAGATATGTCGGGATGCTATGCAGCGGTTGGGGTTGGCTATGGATGATGGCTTGGGTGAGGGGTCTCGGCGAGAACGCGTGAGGGTGAGAGCTAGGATATGAAAATCAAAATGGTGAGATGAGTGTGATGAGTTGAGATGAAGTTGATATTCGGGACCCCAGATTGGGGAGGTCGTATATCAGGGGGAGGAGTTTGAAATGTTGAACTGAGTTTGAAAGCATTGCACGGGGATACCGCCGTCAAATAGTAAACGCACGTGTTGGGAGGAGTGGTTATGTTGATCAGCGGATGATATACGGAGTAATCTTATTCCAATGATGCTGGTAGCGCTCGTATAGCGGTCGATATGTAGGGGCGGGCTGTCAGGGCCGTCATCTCGGTGTGGCATTTACACCGTACACCATGAACGTGAGAGACCTGGGAGGTTTGAAGATGGAAGTCGCTGGAAGTCGGACCCGATGCCCAGACCGTCGAAGCTGTTCTTAGCGCGGGTTGGGGTTGGAGCTTAGCATCAGACGGCCCCACTCTGCAGGCACAACTCCTGCCGTTCTCGTCAACGGCGAATCGGCCATACCGACCGGCAGGAAAACATTTGAGTTCTCTTCAGCAGACTCGTCCTGCAGCCGACTTATCTTATCGAGACATGCATCTCGATAACGCCGAGGACATACCGAGGGTTGCTGCTTCGTCACAGACTGTGCAGTTGATATCTTTGACCACAGTGAAGGTACAGGAACTCCCAAGCATTCAACGGTCGCTCTGTGCCGAACGCCCAAAAGCTTGTGGCCTTGACTGGCTTATCATGCAGCAGAACGTCACCTGGGCAGCCCTCGGCATCGGACGCTAAATATCTTGGCAGCGATGTCCGATGTCATTTCTCTCGATCCATCTCTTGTCCTTCGACTCTTGCGCAAGTGTGCTCGACTAGCTCGAATCGACAGCAGCTTAACAGCATTTAGTTCTGTCAAGAGGAGTCTCTTGTGACAGTCTGGAATGACACAAGCTTCAACAAGTGTTGGAAAGGGAAGCTTGTTACGGCAAGCGGCATCTCATTCGCATTCCGAAAACATGGCATGGAAGCAAGATCTGACAAGGATTAAAGCTCGAGAGATGGAGATTGGTGACATCGTTCCTCCCGCTTGCGTCCAATCAGCATCAAGGAAGGACTTCACTGCTTCATCAGATCGAATCAGAGACGACGACATGCTCCTGGTGGCCCCTGCTTTTCGAACTTTTTGCTCTTCTCCTTCAGTCAATTCCCCCTCGCTCCCCGCCATCCTGCTACCGACGGCGCCCCAAGTGGACGGTGCTAGGCATGCGATGTTGCCCACGAGGCCGGGGAAGGCAACACTGGTTGGTCGCATCTATCAAGCCGGTGGTGGCTATCAAGGTTGGCTTGACCGGAGCTGGCAAGGTGAACCGAGGGAAGCTCTCTGGTTCGCTCGAGCGTCCCTCGCTGCTACCCTGCAGTTGCGTTATGGCCGATTCGGCCACCACCTTAAATATTTATCTTCTCCCACATTCACATGTTCCCCTTCTGGTTCTCTCGTGATACTTTCAAGGTGTTTTGTTTGTTGGTGACAACCGAATCCTTGGAATCATTGGTGATGTCCTCTTGGTAGACTTGGCTCCTTTTCTTGTGGCCTCCACTGCTATCCTCGAGCTGTGAGCTGTGATTCATAGGCTCGTGTTTTTGTTCCTGACCTGACCTAATATACTTCTCACCCGCGCAACTTCGGTCCGCGCCGTAACACGTGCCCAACATGAAGTTCTTCAACAGGAAAACGAGCCAAGACGACGTGTCGCAAGACGAGCACCATATCGAGGGCGAGCGTCTCGAGGCGATCCAGCCATTCAGGAAGGCCATCCTACCGGTCATAGCTTGCGGTGCTGGTCTGTTTTCCGACGGCTATATCAACAACGTAAGCTCTCAGTCGCATCACACATGTGGTATTGAACCACAGACTGACCCTACTGGATAACAGGTCATCGGCTTCCGTCTCGACCGTCCTCAGCTACCAATATGGCAAGACCTACGCCAACTCGACAGCCAAGAAGTATGTTGGCGACATCGCATTCGCCGGCACCGTTGTCGGCCAGCTGCTCTTCGGCTGGCTGGCAGACCACTGGTCGCGCACCAACTCCCTCCTCGTCTCTACCGTCATTCTGATCATCTTCACCGCCCTCGCCGCCGGTTCATATTACCATGGCTCCGAAGTTGGCATGTTCAACATCCTCACTGCTTGGCGGTTCTTCGTAAGTCACTCCTGGCATTATAGCGTCCGTCCCTACCAGCTGACCACTGTATAGGTCGGTATTGGAATTGGAGGAGAGTACCCCGCCGGGTCAGTGGGATGCGCCGAATCGACCGGCGAACTGAAGAAGGGATCGCGAAACCTGTGGTTCATCATGTTCACCAACACCATGATTGACTGGTAACATTTGCCCCCTATCCTACTCCTCCCACCACCAACCCACTAACACTCCAGCCAGGGGCTTCGTCATGGGCGCCTTCGTCCCCTACGTCGTCGCAGCAGCCTGCCACAACATGCACTACAGCACCATCTGGCGCACCTCGCTCGGCATCGGCGTCGTCTTCCCCCTCGTCCTTCTCGTCATGCGCCTCCGCCTCAAGGAGCCCGAGGAGTTCCAGCGCAACAGCATGAAGTACGCCAAGACGCCCTACCTCCTCGTCCTCAAGTTCTACGGCTGGCGCCTCTTCGTCGTGAGTCTCATCTGGTTCATCTACGACTTCTCAGCCTACTCGTTCGGCATCTACTCCTCCACCATCCTGGCCAACATCTACGACTCCGGAGACGCGCCCCTGACGACGGTATTCGGCTGGAACACGGTCATCAACCTCTTCTACATCCCGGGAACCATGCTCGGCGCCCCCGTCTCCGACTGGCTCGGACCCCGGTACGCCCTCGCCCTGGGCGTCACCCTCCAAGCCATCGTCGGCTTCATCATGGCGGGCGACTACGCCCAGCTCTCCAAACCCGGCATGGTAGCCGCCTTCGCCGTTGTCTACGGCATCTTCCTCGCCCTCGGAGAGCTGGGCCCGGGGAACAACATCGGCCTCATCGCGGCCAAGACGTGCGCGACGGGCGTCAGAGGGAGATACTACGGCATCGCCGCCGCCGTGGGCAAGATCGGCGCCTTCGTCGGCACGTGGGTTTTCCCCTACATCGTGGCGGCCGGCGGCGAGAGCGAGAAGCTGCAGGCGCAGTACCCCTTCTACGTCAGCTCGAGCCTGTGCGTGCTGAGCGCCGCGCTCGCGCTGTTTTGCCTGCCGCACATCGGGCAGGACACCATCACGTACGAGGACGCGCGGTTCAGGGCGTACCTCGAGCGGAACGGGTATGATACCCGCCAGCTGGGGCTGAAGAAGGGGGAGAGCCTGGATTCGATTGAGGCGGTGGGGGTTGGGGCCGCGGAGACGAAGGCTTAGTGGGCCAAGATGTGAAGAGGGGATGTGATGGACGGGAGAGAAAAATGAGTCCCCATGTCAAGGACGAGTTTGGAACTGTTGGATACGTGATGAGGCATGCGGCTATGGCATGGTATATCTTTGTTGTTTTCGACGAGCGTTTTCCGGGAGAGGATGGGTTTGATGATGACAGGTATATTTCTTGACCTGATAGATACGCTCGCACCATGATACCACCGCTTCTAGCTAGCTAGCCAGGTTTATGACTCTCAACAAAGACGCCTTGAAATGATTATCCTTCGCCTCGCAAATGCCGAATCCAGCTTTTGAGGTATCCGCATACATATATACTAGCATATTCTCATGTACCTTGGCGCCGCGCTTCCATCTCACCGTATGCAACGCAAGATCTAATCTGAGTCCAAGGAAGTTCTAATCCAACTCGACACTAGCCAATGCCTCGCTAATAAACTCCTCGTCGCGCACACCACCCTCTGTTAAGCTCCCGCTTTCGTCGTTCTTTCCACTCGAATCTCCCTTTCCTATCCTTTCACTCTTGTCGTCTTCACCAAGCGCACCCTCCTCTCCTATCCTCTCTTTCTCCTCCGCAGCCTCCTCCCCAGCCTCACTCCCCGCCCCGGTACTACTCCCCTCGCTCTCCGTCTCGGGCGGCGTCTGCAGCCCACTGATCCCCCTCGCCCCCAGATTCCTCTTCAACATGCACATCTCCACCGTTATCCCGGGTCCAAACGCGCATCCGACAACGTAATCCTTTGCCCGTCCCCCGGGAGCGAGCGCATCCATGTCCTTCCCCCTCAATCTGTCCAACACACTAAAAATCGTCGCGCTCGAGCTATTCCCGTGGTTGATATACGTATCGTAACTAGCCCTCATATGCTCGGCGCTTATCTCCAGCGCCTTCTCCGCCCCCGTCAGGATGGTCGCTCCGCCGGGGTGCATAGCCCAGTCGAAGTCCTTCGGCTGCTCATACCCCTCCGACAACGCCGGCAGGTCGGCTATTAGCGCCTCGTACGTGGGGCGCACCACGTCCCTCGCCAGCCCGGGTACCCTGGGGCTCAGCACGACCTTCCACCCCTGCGGGTGGACGTCGAACCCCAGGTCGCCCTCGGTGTCGGGTATGATTCTGTTCTCCCACCCGAGAAGCTCGTACACCCCCGGCCGCCTTCCCCCTTCCTCCTCTCCCACGCCGTTCGACAAAACGACGGCACTCGCACAATCGCTGAACAGCGCCACCCCGATCCGCGTCTCCTGCAGCTCGTCGACGCTGTCCAGCTCACTGCGCACCATCGTCGTGGAAATCTCCATCGCCAGCACGAGCACCCTCGCCGCCTTCCCCCTCGCCTTGTGTCCCAGCGCCAGGTTCGCCGCCGTCCTCAGCGCCGCTAGCCCACCCGAACACCCGATCCCGTGCAGCAGCACCCGCTCCACGTCGCTCCGCAGCCCGAGCTCCTTGGCGACGAAGTGGTCGTACCCCGGGTTCGCCGAGTCGGTGCACGTCGTGGATACCACGTGCGTTACTTCCCGCGCCGCGAGCCCGGCCTCCAGCATCGCCTTGCGGGCGGCCGACACGGCTAAGGGTAGGCCGTCGGACATGAACAGCTCGTGGAGGTCGGAGATCGTGGGCGCTTTGGGGGCGTTGACGGAGGGGTGGTCGGGGGTGCCGATGGAGGAGCGGGCGTCGATGCCCGTGAAGCGGTTTATGGCTAGGACCTTGGACATTGCTTGGCTGGGAGGGTAGAATTTCTCGGCGAGGGTCTGGACAGCGGAGGGCGGGAGGGAGTAGGCGGGGTATTGGGTTCCTAGGCCTAGGATTGAGAGGCCTAGGTCGGGGGGGAAGTTGGGGGCGGAGGATTCCATTGTGAATGGCTGCTGTGCTGTTGTTTGATGTTTTGGTTCGTGAGGTCCTGCCGTTTTGAGGAGAGTTTGAGTCGCGATTGAGTCGCGAATTGGGGATGAGATGACGTTGTGAGCTGAGTTTCAGCTGTGAGAAGCTCAGACGAGGTCAATTGGCGGTATTAAGTCGGTCAATGGCTGCGCATTGCCAGGCGTGGATGCCGGATGTATGACGTCCCGGAGATAGTTACACGCGACCGCCACTGTAGTGAGGCGAGTTGTGGCTGCGCAAATGTGCTGTCACCGTTACAGTTGTGTAATTGTGTATGAGCTGCGTGCGGGTATAAGCGCTAGGGAGTCAATGGCCACAAGTAAAGCTGCAAATGGTTGACAACCCTCCGGTTGTGGCGGCTGTAAGTCGACAAAAAGTCGGAGTCGGAGCTTCTCGTTGAGAGCAAGGAGAGACAGTCAGCCCGAGCTTGTTTTGTTCCTGAGTGTGAGAAGAGAGTGAAAGAGGCGAAAAGGGTGCCGGTGGTTGAAACAAGCCGAGGCAACTTGGCTACTGTAGGCAGGCAAGATCTAACAAATGGCAAGAGACGGAAGGCAAGATGGAAAGGGACAACACATGCGATGATTGGATGAAGCGGAGAAGCGATAAGTCAGGCACAGGACCATAACATCATAAACCTCTCCAACAAAAAACCAAGCCAATACCAGGCCACTTGGCAAAATGTGCTGCAGCCGACACAGTGAAACACGCACGAGCGGTGTGTGAAGCTGCCCTGGAACATCAATTCTTGGTCGTTGCCGTCATAGCTCTTGTTACGCAGGTCCCAACAAATTCCGCATCGGGGAAGTGTGAAATCTGCATCCGCGCAAGCTTTCCCCTTTCCCCCTCCCTAGCTCCAGGAGCTGTTACTCCGCAGCTTGAGCCTGTGTTCAGCTGCATATTGCTGTACCTGATCCTATCGCGATCGGTGTAATGTAAGGCGGGTTGATCTTAGCCAGTCCTTTCCTAACATGTGCCTTGCTTGGTGCGGGGTGAATTAACTGGAGAGGGGGCAGATCTGGGCTTCTGTCATGATGATTCATCATCTCGCATGTCTTGTTCCATTGCTGTTGTTGGTCATGTTTTACGGCTTGCGCCTTTGAGGCTTCTGTCGCACAGAAACGCCTTGTAATGTGGTGTTTACGCTGTGTAATTCTCCTGTCCAATCAGACTGACCTGTTGGACGTCAAGAGAAGCATTCACAGGATGAAAGTAAGCTGCTTGTTCTTGAACCATCACTTTTCGGGGCATAAGAATATATACACTACCGCCGGTAGTGATACCGACTTGATCGACTGACAGTAGTTGCATTGCCTGTCGGAGTCTGTACCAGTAGCATTCAGCTCTCTTTACGCCAATCTCATTTGTATCCTACTCCCAGCCGGCATGCGATTCTCTTGGTCATCGCTTTTAGTCCTGCCAAACGACCCCTTATTCCGGCTTATTGTAGTTGTTCGTGTTAGCTTCACTGTGAGCCACTATCCCTCCTCCAGCACATATTCCTGATGGTACCGGCAAGGCGGAGGACCTTTTCTATATCCGCTAACTCTTTGTGTTTAGACGTGTCGAACATGAGAGAGAGACAAATACACAGTAACATACCGGCAAAAGACCCGTGTCTCACGACCGTTATGACCGTAGCAGAGGCCATAGCGAACGACACACGACCACTCTATGCCGAGTGTTGTCTTGATTGCGTGAATACGTGCAGTAAAGTTGTATTGTATAATCGTCGGTACGAGGAGTCTCTGCCCGACCACTTCATCGCAAGAGAGGGCAGAGACCGCTTGTTATAGCCATCTTCATCAACTCAACTCCATCATCAAGACAAAACCTCGGCAGACAAAACAAAATACAATTTACAACTTTCTAAGCCACGCCGTCTACTATGCACATTTTGTGACGTCCATCGGCGTCAAATGTAGCCGACGTCGCCGTCGCTGACGATAGACCACACGCGTCGCCGAGACCTCCGGCGCCGACCAACCCGATCCTTGCCTCGGCCACCCACCCACTCAGGCTTACTAACAGCCCCCCTAACACCACAACTGCAGGCTCCAGCTCAAACTGGCTTCGATAAAGGCTCAATTCCCACGACTGTCAAAAAAGGTAGGTATTTACATGCCGGGTGAGATGAGAGCACCCTTGCGCTTCTCGTCGGCCTTCCAGCCGCCCGCAAACGCCGGGCCCTCGTTCTCCGCCGCAAACTTCTGCATGCGCGCCTGGAGCTCGGGACGGAAGTGCCTGATTAGACCCTGGATGGGCCACGCGAAGGCCTCGCCGAGAGCTAATTGCGTCACCTTTGTCAGTATATCATGCCTTCTCAATAGGGAAAAGGGAGAACGAGTAAAAAACGTACCGCAAATGGTGTGACCCTCCACCTGCTTCGTCAGCTCCTGGAGCATGTCAATCTCCCTCTCGCGGCCCTGCCCCTTCTCGAACCGCTGCATGATTTGCTCCGTCCACTTGCTGCCCTCGCGGCAGGGCGTGCACTGGCCGCACGACTCGTGCCTGTAAAAGTGGCTGAGCCTCGAGATGGCGCGCACGACGTCGGTGCTCTTGTCCATGACGATGAGCGCCGCAGTGCCCAGGCCGGACTGGCTGTCCTTGAGCGCGTCGAAGTCCATCAGCTGGTCGTCGCAGATGTGCTTGGGCAGGATGGGCGTCGACGAGCCTCCCGGGATGACGGCGAGGAGGTTGTCCCACCCGCCGCGCACGCCGCCGCAGTGCTTGTCGATCAGCTCGCGCATCGGGATCGACATCTCCTCCTCCACCGTGCAGGGGTTGTTGACGTGCCCACTGATGCAGTACAGCTTGGTGCCGCTGTTGCGCTCGCGGCCGAACTGGGCGAACCAGTCGCCGCCGCGGCGGCAGATGGTGGGCGCCACGGCGATGGTCTCGACATTGGCTACCGTGGAGGGGCAGCCGAACAGGCCGACGGCGGCGGGGAAGGGCGGCTTCAACCTGGGCTTTCCGGGCTTGCCCTCGAGCGACTCGATCAGCGACGTCTCCTCGCCGCAGACGTAGGCTCCGGCGCCGCGGTGGATGTAGACGTCAAAGTCGTAGCCGGAGCCGCAGGCGTTCTTGCCGATGAGGCCGTCGGCGTAGGCATCGTTGATGGCGTTCTGCAGGATGGCGGCCTCCTGGATGAACTCGCCGCGGATGTAGATGTAGGCGGCCGTGGCGTTCATGGCGCGGCCGGCGACGAGGCAGCCCTCGATGAGCTTGTGCGGGTCCTTGCGCATGATCTCGCGGTCCTTGCAGGTGCCGGGCTCGCCCTCGTCGGCGTTTACCACGAGGTAGCGGGGCTTGGTGTCCTTGTCCCAGTCCTTGAAGTTCATGAAGGACTGTTGCTGTTAGCGACTGTTTATCACGCAAAGGTTCGCCGTAACCCAGATAATATGTATAACGCACCCATTTCAAACCCGAGGGAAAACCAGCTCCTCCACGCCCCCTGAGTCCGGAGGCCTTGACCTCGCCGATAATCCAATCGTGTCCCTTGAGCAGTATTTCCTTCGTCTTGTGCCAGTCGCCCATCTTCTTGGCGCTCTTCAGGTCGGGCGGGTAGCGGCCGTACAGGTTCTGGAAGATGCGGTCCTGGTCCTTGAGGCCGCCGTACTTCCTCGGCTTCGCGGGGGCGGCATCCTGGACGGTCGCGAAACTCCTCGACTGCTGTGTGGTCGTGGTTGTTGTTGTGGCGGTCGCCGCGACGCCGGCGGCCCGCGAGAGGGCCTTGGTAGTCGAAGGCGCCGATGTCCGTGACAGCATCTTGTGTGGTGGGAATTCCGCTCAATCGAGCAGATGGGTGTGATGCCAATTGGCGGGTTGGTGGAGGGGGTTGCTGTCGAGCGGTAGGTGGGTGCACGGCGAGGGCAAAGGAGGTGAGGTGTGAGGTTCACTTGATGGCGGCTTTGAAGGTCCCGGAATTGGAGAAGCGGTGATTGGTTGCTACGGCTAACTGTGTGGGTCGTGGCAAGGAGCTCTGGCGCTTGGACCACCCATTACCTCACCATTCTTGGGAAGCTGCCAGCTGCTGGCGGCCGGAGATTCAACATGACCCTAAAAGACGACAGCATCCAAAGCAAATGTAATGTTTTCAGTATTGCTGCCCGAGAATACAATACTTCTCGCTCTTGTTTGTGACCGCTAGCGACGCCGTCTCATACAACGACCGAAATGTCCTCCTCCACCACGCAACCCTCCGCCTCCGCCTCCGCCTCCGCCAACCCCAAGCGGCACTCCATCCTCCCGCCAATATCCCAATCCGGGCCCAAACCCCCCGTAACCTTCTCCTCAAGCCTGACTATTGCCGACAGCGCCGTCCTGACGGGCACGAACCCGATATCCATCTCCTCTGAGTCCGTGATCCACCCGCGTGCCCGCCTCGACTCAATGGGCGGCGCAATAACGATCGGGAGACGGTGTATAATCCACGAGCGCACGCGGATTGGCTACATGGGTTCCGAGGGGCGGATACTGCTGGGCGAAGGGAACAAGGCCGTTACAATGGGTGATTACGTCACTGTCGAGGTGGCTGCTGTTGTCGAGGCTGGCGGGACGGTGCTTGGTGAGGGGACAACGGTTGGTGTGGGCAGTCGGGTGGGACGGGGGGCGGTGGTGGGAAAGGTATGTTGATGATAGGAGAGGAAACGACGTTGTAGGATGAATGCTAACGTGGGCTGGATAGTACTGCACGATTACACCGCAGAGCGAGGTGCCCGAGGGAGCGAGGATACCCGACTTTACAGTTGTGTACGGAAACGGCATGAGGAGACAGGACAAGAGGGGCGTTACGGCGCTGATGAACAATGCTCAGAAACAGCAGATTGCGGTGTTGAGGAGGTTGATACCCAGTAAACCGGAGAAGTTCCAGTGAGAAAGTTGATGTTGGTGTTCGGTTCTGCTTTTAGTTATAAGATACCCCTTAGCGCCGTGCTTTCCCTAGACGATATACCCATTCTAGCCTTTAAATATCCCAAAGTCCGATGTCTATACCCATCGTGGCCCTAAAGATACCTCGTCTTCATCCACTCGCTCATCCTCAATCCAGGATTGAGTCCGTTCTCCAACCACCACTTCCGCACCTTCTTCTGATCACCCAGCGAATCATCAAGCGCCTCCTCGATATCAGCGCTCTTGTACTCAACCTTTTTCGCTCTCCGCCCTTCCATTCCCGGCAGCTCTCCATGGGCATACTTCTTCCACCAGTCCAGCACATCGATATACGAGTGGAAGGTCGGATCGCACAGCACCTGGCTGTCGAACTGGATGTTGTCGTCACCCCTCAGTTCTCTCCACAGCTCCAGCACCTCTACCCGTCCCCATCGACTAGCCATTTTACACAAATGCTCGTGGTGGCCGGCCGCGATTCCGCTCTCCTCCCACCACCTGATAACAGCCAACTGTCCCCACTGCGCAGCGCCCAGCAACGACCGGCCGGGCTTTAGCACGATAGACGGATCCTGCAGCGACGCCTCGCGCCACCACTCCAGCACGTGCAGGTGGCCCTTGGAACTTGCCTGCTCCAGCGCGGCCTCCGTATACTTGAGTGGTAAGCCGGAACAGCGCCACCACTCGAGCACGTGCACGAAGCCCTTTGCCGATGCACCGTTCATGGCTTCGGCATCGTACTGCTTGTCGAGAAAGGAAGGGGAGCGCGCCCACCAGTCGAGAATGTCGGTACGGCCGTAGTAGGCTGATGCCTTGGTCGGGATGGTCTTTCCGTCGAAGCACTTGAAGATGTGGGGGCAGTTGGCTTCGATGTAGGATAGTACGTCCCGCAGGGCGAACTTGAAGATGAGGTGTGTTGCTAGAGCGGAGAGATCGTGAAAGGTAGATGGCGCCTCTGAGAGTTTCTTACACACGGCTTTTGTATCTGCCGTTAGTAGAGTCCACTCTAGCTCGTGCATGAACACCTGCAGCGGATCATCCGGGTCCTTGGGATGCAACCTCCACCCCTGGCTACCGGTTGTCGGCATCTCCAGTGTGGTAAAGACGCCTAGCGCCTGCGCCAACTCCCAGTCGTTGGTGTATTCGAGAATAATGCTCCAGATCTCGGGCGGCAGTTTGGTCACCAGCGGCCTCCCATTGTGCGTCAGCATGCCCTGCTGTATGGCCACGTCGACATCGTGACCCAGAGACAGCAGGTCCGCCTGGTTCTTGATGATGCCCACCACATCGTTGAACCCCTCCCACCGAACGATACGCTTCGTGTTAGAGCCATCGTAGTGCCACAGGATGGGCGGCATGACGCGGATCCAACCCCACTTCCGGTGCAGTTTGCTCATCTGCCGCTTGGTGACGGGGTTCTCCCACATATGCGTCGTCATGCCGGGCACCAGGAGGATGCGCTTCGACACGTCCCAGCCGCGGAGGACTTCAAGGAGCAGAGTGTCCGAGTGGCCGTCGAGCATCTTGGCCAGGTTGTCTGCATCCAGCGGTGCGATGACCAGTAGATCCGCCCACTCAACCAGATCGTAGGCCTGGTACTGCGCGGCGTCGATATCCTTCGACGACGAGCTCTCGGGCCCAGTGGTACCGCGGCGAGTACCGCGATTCTGCAAGACAATGATCTCCTGGGCGAGGCGGTGGGTCATATCGTCCACGATGGCGCGGATGGTGATCTGCTTTTCCTTTGATAGGCGAACGGCGATGGCCTGGGCGAAGGCGACATCTTTTGGCCCGTTGGCAGCTACAAGGAGACGCAGCTTCCGCGGCTTCTGGATCTCGTTGATGGAGGCTGTTGAGCCTGCGCGGTTAGGCACATGGGACCAACCGGCGATAGGGGACGCCATGGTGGCGTTAGACGGATGTGAGAACCAAGATAGGCAGATTGTTTCAGTTCTTGGTAAAGTCCAGAGTCCGGAGGCCCGATTATTGCGTGAAAGTGGCTGGCTGTTATGTATATACCCTGAGAAGAGGTCGTTGCCCGATGGAAGCCCAATGCTCACCGATTGGGGGCGGACACTCGGTGGCGTTATGGCGGTCAGGCAGTCCTCGGCTCAGAGATAAGTGAAATTCTTTGTTCACGATAAGAGAAACAGCTCCGACAGTGAGGTGGTTCTTCACGGAGGAATATAGACAGGAGCGGTTCAGATAGTAGTAAAGGCACTAAGGTAGTGTGGAGTGTAAAGAGTATCGATAGATTTAGTGTGATGTCGGCGAGAGGGTTCGACTGGAGTTGGGCTCTTGATCGTCGATGGTGTTACACAAGCCTGGAATAGGACTGACGTCTCTCTGATACTACAGGGCTCCACACCGCTGCGTCTGTTGGCCCCTGCTGAGAATTATTTCCCCGGCGCTAGAAGAAGTTATTTTAGTGGAGTCTAGCCCTTCACAGGGCCTTGGCGGCCATCTTCTAATGAAACGTCGTGATAACCTCACTTCTCCCTTCTTCCATTCTAACACAACATGTATATCAGATCACTATTGTTAAGCACAGTTATAGTACGAGATAGTCCGGTGTCCAAGATCTTGTAGTAATTCAATTGAGTATCTGGAACCAAAGTCAGACCATAGAGAAAATAGCCGAGTTTCCAACGCATGACCTTCCACCCATCAGCATTGTCGATAGGGACAACGACTTAACCTCCTCTGTCGAGCCAAGAGGTTACGCTGGCATATTCTGTCTCCATGGTCAGGTTGGTGGAAGCTCTCAAGCATGATATGACTGTATATATCCCTTGTTCCGGTGGTCTTGCTCTCTTGACTCCTCAGCTCCTGAGCCCTAAGCATTTCCGCCTGGACTCCGGGTCTTCAACCAGTGTGCCCGCCCTTGATATCTGAAGTATCTCTGCTTTGTCTCTCTTACCTGCGCTAGATGGTAAATCATCGCTAGTAAGACGGCGGAGTATATGCAGACAAGGCCTGCGATCAGATGTATCTCTGCTGGGTTGGAAGCCATGATGATAACTCCATGCTCTAATTACTCCGAGTTTCGCGAATAGTAGTAGTGTGTAGAATAATCCATAATTGGTTCTGTAGTCATTGGCGTCATGTTATTCATCCTGGCAACAGCTCCTGTATATGTACTGGATATCTGCTTCGTCTTTCCTTTCGCTCCTAAGTTCCCAACAAAGGCCATAAATCGTATCGTAAGAAATGTACGAACATGGCAATGGATGGCACATTGTCTGGCTTTATTTAGGATACAAGAACGGGTTTCTGGCATAAACAAAGACATAATGCCATTGTCCATCTGGGGATCGATGTCTTGTAATGGCGTACATTCAGAACAACCTGCCATGTCCATCAACGATCACTGGGTTACGCTTCAATAATGCAGTTATGATAGTTGTTAGAGTTCGACAGAACCACTTTTCTCTCTGATCTCATTCTTATGTCCAACGAAGGAGCAGGCTCTCAACTCCTAGCATTTATTGATACACTTAGGGGCAAGACGAACGCAGTGCCATGTCCAAAGTGCGCCTGAAGGTTCTATTAGACAGCAGCTTAGACTTAGACATCAGACCATCTTGCTCTGTCTTCAGAACCCTATCTGAAAGACTGAAACCGTGATACAGAGGAGTAAAGCTCCTTGTCACAGCGATTGTAAACCTTCTGCTATGTCAATGAGCGAACCTAAAGCGACATGCATTTCCAGTGCCCTATAAGTCTACCAGTTTCCCGCTAACTAAACCATCTTGTCCTTTCTTTAAATGTTGCACATCAGTGAGAGCAGTAGAGTCGGTAGAAGCCATCAAATACGTCAAACTATCCTGTACCGCCATCACCTTCGCACCCATGCCTCGCAATACACCATCACCAGTTCTTACCCCGGCACGCCCTCCTCCGCAACCGACGCACGTCAGCCTTCTTAAGCCCGGGCCACAAGTACCCGACAGTGACAACCTCACCATGACATCTCCGACAACGTCTCTTCTCCCTTCTCCTGAAGCAGAGAAATCTCTCTTCCGCACGGCCTACATCGCCGAAACCACCCGTCTCCAGGCTCAGCAGAACGTCGACTCCATCTTCGAGGCCCACTCAGTCATAACATCCATACTGCACAGCCGCATTCTGGAGGATATATGGCCTTACATCAGGATCACTCGGGAGATAAACATTTCTGAGCTAAGAGATATCGGCCGCATGCGTCGGCGGGAGGGGATCAGAGCCTGTGGGAGGCTGGTTAGAGTCCCGGGTATACACGAGGAAGTTGCGGAGGCGCTGTGGGAGGGACTGAGTGTGCATATGGGGATGGTTGATGGTGAGGACGATGAGCAGGATATGTTTGAGAGGGATATTGTTATGAGGGTGGAAAAGGAGCAAGAGGAACTCAGAGACGGGACTGCAGAGGAGAAGTGGAAGGCTCGAGGTGAGGACAGGAAATGTGTGCTTTGCACTGATTGTGGTCCGAGATGTCAACTACCGAGTGATACGCTCGAGACGTATCAGCGGGAGACGAACGGAAAGGAGATCTTGTGGCAGAGAAAGGAGAGGATTTGTCCATGTCAACACCAGTACCGAAAGGCAAAGAGTAGGCTCGACATGATACCTGATGACCACGTTTCCGGCACATCCAATGAGGGACAGTGGGCGACTGGGCTTTCGTCACCACCTGCGCCATCAACTCCGTCCATCAGGAGCAGAGTTTCCCAGATTTTTGTTTGGGGACGACGAGACTGACCAGTAAGCGGCTCCCATTGAAGGAGGAAGATTGGCAGGACGATTGTCGGAGTTAGAGCGGATAGGGTAGAAAGAAATGGGATGCACGACACAGCCAGGTGAAGGTAGTCGGAAATGGTATGTGAATTGCCATCCTTGTCGGTGAATCGCCTTTTCCGAGGCTCGCTCCCTCGGAGACCTGGCCACCCTCTAGATCAGAAGTCAATCTCCAACCCATCCACCTTGCCCAAGAACTGGCCCTCAACTCCCTTAAGCAACTCATCGATATCCACCCCGCTGCCAGTGATATACTTCTCGCTGACACCCGCATTCACCCTCCTCGACAGCAACTCCTTCAGCTCCGCCTTCAGCGCCCAGACCTCGGCCTTGGTGAGGTCCCGATCCTCCTTCTCTTTCCTCTTCCTCCCGCTGCCTCGGCCGCCCCATTGACCTGCCTTATCGAGTTCCTCGCTGTCGTACTCGACGCCCAACTCCTCGGCGGCGGCCTTCATCCAGTTCTCGTCCTTGTTGCCCTTCTCCTTCGCCAGCGCCGCGTCGGCGATCTTCTTAGCCAGGACGACGCGCTCGCGCAGACGAGAGACGAGTTTACGGTCGATGTCGATTGTTCGGACGAAGAAGCCGGGCGTGTCCTTGTCGCTCTTTTGGCCGGCGTGTCTGGCTTTCGACTGCGCTGCGGCGTGGACCTTGGCGACTAGGCGGCGGGTGGAGATAACTTCTTCCGGTCCGCAGAGGAGGATACTGAGACCGGAGCTGGAGGCACGCGCGGTACGGCCGGACCGATGGACGTACGAGTCTGCTGCGCGGGGGACGTGGTAGTGAACGACGAGCTCGATTCCGGGGATATCGAGACCGCGAGCGGCGACGTCGGTGGCTACCATGATCGGAGCGTGCTTTGCGCCCGAGTTGGCTGCAGCTGTGAAGCGCTCCATGGCTCGTAAGCGGGCCTTTTGGGCCATCTCGGAGTGTAGGGCGATTGCGGGAAGTCCGAGGTTTTGTAGGAAGGGGACGATGCGTCGCACTGAACTGATGGAATTCGTGAACACCAGTGCTCGTCGTGTTGGTTGTAGGAGGAGCAGGGCGTAGAGGTAGAGATCCTTCTCCATGGCACCGCACTCGACGAGGCCCTCTCTTAGCTTCTGGGCCATCTGCGACACAGGATTGACGTCGATGAACTTGGGCTGTGCCCGGAAGTTCAGCTTCTTCATCAGGTATTCCATAGACTGTGACTCGTCTAGTAGTTCGTATTTGCCCTTTCCGGCCAGTTTCTGTTGCAGGCCCTTGTTGAACGTCGCCGAAAAGACCAGTGTTTGCCTTGTGGGCTTGGACTCCTCTTCGTCATCGGAGTCGTCATCTTCGTTGGTGGTGTTCCGGTCCAAAGCCTTCAGGATCTCTTCCGCCTCCTTGAAGTGGCCCTCTGAGAGCAGTCGATCGGCCTCATCAACCACCAAGAAGCGTATATGCCTGAACCCGTCGAGCAGAACATTGCTGCCGCTGATAACCTCCCACAAGCGACCGGGCGTTCCAATAACAATCTCCGCCTTCTTCAGCTGCCTTTGCTGCTTCTCGACTGACAGTCCACCGGTAACAGAGCAGATATACGGCGAGTTCGGCATCCCGGCGCAGAGGTTCTTGATATGGGTTGTGATCTGGTGGGCCAACTCTCTTGTCGGGGCGAGGATGAGGGCGATGGGATCTCTCTCTTCGAGGTCCTCGTCCATGCCTTCGCGACTGGCTAGCCATTGCTCTATAATCGGTATGCCGAACGCGAGCGTCTTTCCGGAACCGGTTGAGGCCTTTCCAATGACATCCTCTCCCTCAAGAATAGCGGGTATGGCCCTAGACTGGATAGCCGTCGGTTTGCCGAACTTCAGACGAGAGATCGCAGCCATAAGATCCGGCGAAAGGTCCAGGGATGCCCAAGCGGAGACGTCTGTGCCCTCTTCCTCCTCCGCCACCTCGTCGAGCTTGGAGAAGTCCACGTCCAACTCTGCATCCTTTACGGGTTTCTGTTGATCCTTTTTATCTTTCTTCTCCTTTTTGTCCTTTTTGTCCGCCTCCTTCTTGTCCTTTTTATTCTGCGCGGCCTTCTCCTTCTTTTCGGCAGTCTTGCTCTTCGGCTTTGCTAATTCTTTCGGCGACTCGTCCTCAGCAGATTCGGGTGTTGCAGTTTCGAGGGCAGATTTCGTGGTTTCGGGTTCGTCGTCAAATCCTTCGAAGGCATCGGTGCCTGGCTCGCTCTCGTTGTCTGTTGCGGTGGCGCCAGCAGTAACCTAGTTGCCGGTTAGTATAACCAACACACCTTGTGATATCCTAAACCTACAAAAGAGATAGTATCTCCCTGCCGGACAACATCAACTCCCTCAACCTCCTCGAGCCCGTAAAAGCCCTCGGCATCGTCGAACATCTCGGGCACATCGACCGATTTCCATCGTAGCTTGTCGACAGCGACTGGGCGCTTGCTCTTGACCTGTTTCGGCTGCTGCGTCTTCCTCCTCTTCTGTGGCGCCTCGGTCGCCCCCTGCTTCCTCTTCTTCTGGTTGGTATCCATGATGGCGATGTGTAGCGAAAGGCTGGCGTTCTTGGATGTCCCGCCCAAGGTTGGAGATGTTCGATAGCAGAAAAATTTGGAGCCATCTCCATGTCCGAAGTTTGAGGCGGGGGCCGCTAACACGCTTGGACCACACCTTATTTCAGCCCTGCCGAAGCCTCGAAATTAATTTTGCAGGTCTTGGCACCGCCAGCCAATGGACGACGACATGCATCGTGAGTCCCTAGCTTTCTCATCTGAGATCTCATACAACGATTCACCGTCTTTGATGTCAGCTTCAAGGTCCTAGGCCGTGAATATGGGAAAATCATCAAAGGACAAGCGCGACGCTTACTACAGACTCGCAAAAGAACAAGGATGGAGAGCAAGAAGTGCATTCAAGCTGCTTCAGCTCGATGAAGGTTCATATGACCATCTCTATCTCCCTCATCTCACTTAACGAAATAATAACAACCATCCCAGAGTTCAACCTCTTCGAAGACGTCACCCGGGTAGTAGACCTCTGCGCTGCCCCAGGCTCCTGGTCACAGGTTCTCTCCCGCGTCCTCATCAAAGGCGAGAAGTTCGGGCGCACAGCATGGCAAGACCGCGAAGCCAAGTTCCGGCAGCAGATGCTAGGCCTCTTCGCCAACGATCCCCAGTCCCAGGAGGAGGAGCCAGAATACGCCCCCCAACCCGACACCCCGCTCCAACCAAGGAAAGACGTCAAAATCGTCGCCATCGACCTGCAACCCATCTCCCCCTTACCAGGCATCACCACCCTCCGCGCAGACATAACCCACCCCGCCACCGTGCCCCTCCTCCTCCGAGCCCTGGACCCGGCCTACGTCCCCTCGGCGGGGACCACCAAATCCCAACAAGCATCCACCCCCGTTGACCTAGTCATCAGCGACGGCGCACCCGACGTAACAGGCCTGCACGACCTCGACATCTACGTACAGTCCCAGCTCCTCTTCGCCGCCCTCAACCTCGCCCTCTGCGTCCTCCGGCCGGGCGGCAAGTTCGTCGCCAAGATCTTTCGCGGCCGCAACGTCGACCTCCTCTACGCCCAGCTAAAGATCTTCTTCGAGCACGTGCACGTCGCCAAGCCGCGCTCCAGCAGGGCCAGTAGCGTCGAGGCCTTCGTCGTCTGCCTCAATTTCCAGCCTCCGCAGGGGTTCAAGGCCAGTCTCGAGGAGCCGCTGGGCGTGGGGAACAAGCTGACGGATATGGTGCGCGAGAGGGCGGCGCAGAACCCCATCGTGGCGGAGGCGACGATGCAGAATTACGAGACGGGGGCGTGGGATTGTAGGCCCGAGGTGGTGAGGGCACGGGCGGATAAGAATGGGGTCGTTGATGTGAGCTATGAGGATCTGACGGGGGAGGACAAGCACAAGGATAGTCGGTGGGTGGCGCCGTTTATCGCTTGTGGTGATCTATCGGCTTTCGACTCGGATGCGTCGTATACGCTACCGGAGAATCACATCTCGCTCGACCCGGTGCAGCCGCCTACCGCGCCTCCGTATAAGCGCGCGATAGAGATCAGGAAGGCGTTGGGAGGGGCTTACGGGAAGACTACGGTTAAGGCGGGGTGATGTAGTGTTCTATTCGATACCCAATAACAAAGTAGACGAAATTCTATGGATGATAGTCTGGCGCCGCCGGCCCAACCTTCTGCATGAACGCCAGCTTCCCCGGCTGCACGACCTCCATGCCCAGCGTGCTCTGGTACAGCCTCACGGCACTTAGATCCCCCGTCAAGAGTAGAAACCGCCTCAGGTTCGGCCAATTATCGAGGATTTCGTTCAGACATTCCATCATCCACTTCCCCAGGCCTTTGCCCTGATGCTCGGGGAGGATGTACACGTCCGTCAGGTAGGCGAAGGAGACGTAGTCCGTTATCAGCCTGGCGAAGCCGACCATGGGATATGATGACTCATCTGTCCGGTGTCAGTCGTGACACGAGTGAGTAATTAGGAGTGCGCTGTCATACCGTCACCGGCAGTCCGCTCGTCCACGAGATACAGTCCCAGGCACAACGAGTGATCCACCATCTTGCGCAGCTCAGCCTCCGGCATCGGCCGCGCCCACCACATCATGTTCGACCCCAGAGCGGCATTTAGAGTGTCCAATTGGATGTACTTGGGATCTGTCGTGCACAGGAATTTCTGGCCTTCATGAGCTCGGGTCCAATTCTTCAACTCGCATTTTGGTACCATTGTATTTGCTAGGATTGGTGTATGGAGTACAGGGGGGGAAATAATAACCGATAAAACAGTGCGAGAACCCTTCTAGAACAAGGGAAAAAAAATCCTCAAGTGCTAATGCTGCAAGAAGAGTGATGTTGCGCCGTCCCATAATGACTCCAACGCCTCCCCGGACTAGAGTTTGACTCATCGAGAACCACTTCGGTATATGCAATTACCCGAGCCGAAGGATATGCGATAACTACCCCTGACCAGAGCTTCTGGCCGGGTTCTTTTGCCCTTCACACCATTTAATCCCGCAAGGGTTGCATAGAGTGCCCCGACCGTTTGGGCCTTTTCTCCATTGTGTGCTCTTGGTTTCTTCTGCTCCGTTGTTAGCACCTAGCAAACCGTCCGGTAACAGACAAGACTCACTGCAAACCTCACAAGGAGCATGCTCTCTAGCAGCTGCCGCCGCACGATTACGGATGTAGTAACAAGACCGGCAGATCGTTCTAGGACCATTTGGGCCTATGCTCCACTTAGGAGATTGGCGAGCATCTACGCGGAGGTTAGTTACAAGATGCATTGACCAACACGAGGTATAACTTACTACAATCCGTGCAAGGCGCATGATCTGTACCAAGTGTCTGTGCCCTCTTCCGTTTATCATAACACGCCAGACAGACGACTGTGTTCGATCCGCGTGGACCAGGGTACCATTTTCCCCCCTCTGATTGACCTACAACGATGAAATAATCAGCAGGCGTTCAACATACCGTGAAATTGTAAAACTTACCACAATCCAAGCAAGGGGGATGTTCACCCTTTTTGTAAAGTCGTCGCCGTCCCTGCGGTTCTATTCCACCATTTACTGCTGGTTTCTCACGAGATTGAGACGCAGAGGCACTCCCGCTCTCATGTCCCTGGCGCGGAGCACCCATAGCCTCGTCATTTCCACCCTGAGGAGATATTGCGCTTCTCTCCGCGCCCGGCTCGTAATCAATGCTCCCAAATTGCTGCTTGGGCCTGTCGGCTTGCTCGTGCTGATATTCCTGATTGAACGTCGATATTTCGTTATCATCCTCTTCGTATTCTTCTCCATTCAATCCATCGTCGTCCGAAGTTTCCTCCGCATCCGCTTGAGGAGACGCGTACTCCGAACCAGGGGACATGCGTTCCGAACCAGCAGACCTGTGACGTTGATGTTCTAATTGCTCACCGTCACTGTTGCCGACCATGTCCACATCCCGGTTGGACGCCTGCTGATCCTTCCACATCGGATTATTCGTCCTGAAACATGGAGCCTCTGACGAAGGACTGGCAGAGCGGCGGTAGCCCAATTCCTCGACAGACAGTGCCTCATTATCATTAGCCTCTTCTATGACTGTCTCTCGTGCCTCCGTACCCTCCGAGTTCCGTGCCGCCAGCAATGCCCGTGAGGCAAGCACCATTAGAGCATCATGTATGTTGTTGCGCTAAACCAAGCCCCCAACAAGCGCCGTCCCTGCGCCAGTATTCTCCCCCATGTCTGTCTCCCGTGCCGCCTCTTGCCTCGGTACCAAAGTGGAGGATCGAGTAGCAAGTTCCACTAAACCAGCGCGCCCGGACTTGCGGGGAGCAGACCCCTCGGTAGTCACATTAAAAACCCCAATCTCTGCTTCCTCCCCGGTCGGAAGGTCACTCCCAACACGTCGAGTCTCTGGCGACGGAGCGGCGGAGCGGCGACAATCCAATTCCTCTGCATATGATGCCCCAATGCCGTAAGGATCGGCTATGTCTGCTTCCTCTTCCACCTCGTGGCTCGGTTCCAAAATGGCAGATCGAGTGGACAACAAATCCATCAACGCAGCGCGCCCGTTGTTGCCGTGGGTCAAAGATGCATTTGAAGACTTCCGAGAATTAATACTAGCAATATCCGAAAAGTCGGGGGCGGCGTCGCGGCGACCACTCTACTCCGCAACGACCATCGCTCCGTCGTCCCCATTCTCCAGGCCCACGTCTCCGTCCTCGTCGACGGTCAGGGCGAGGATCCGGGCGTACTGGACGGTCAACCTCTGCAGTTCGCGGAATTTGCCTGTGATCGTTAGTCTCATGTTCGTCTCCCTCGAGGACGGGACACAAGGGGAAGTGAAAAGAATAGGAAAAGGAAGGGTAACGCACCAAGAATCATAACAACCCCTTTCAGCAACTCCTTCCGGTCCCAGCCGCAGAGGGTGTCGTCCTTACTATACCATCCCCGGCCGACCAGCTGGTCAGCCGTGCAGCTCTTCTTCTCCTGCAGCAGACCTCCCAGTCCGCCAAGGAGACTGTTAAGCAACTCCTCCACCTTCCCTTTGAGACCCTCCGCACCGATGCGCTTGGCGTACATGAACAGGTACAGCCTGAACTCGTCCCTCGCGCCGAGCTGCAGGGCACCTGCGATACGGTTCTCGAGATGCGCAATGCTGACGCTGCTCTCGAAGTTCTCGAAGCCGTCTTTGGAGAGGAGGGCCTTGACGAGGCGTTGGAGGGTGTAGGCACGTCCCTTGAGGAGGAACTCGGTTGTGGTATGGCGCTCGAGATGGGGTATGATCCCGGCGGATACGTTGACGGTCTCCTTGTCGTTTTCTGAGGATTTGGAGTCCGTGACGGGTCCCACGGCGGTGGACTGGAGGGCGCTGACGGATGAGTCGTTGCTGTTCCAGTATTGACTGCCGACGGCCCACCAGGCTTCCGAGAGGCGCTGCCATGCTTGCATGTCGGACGAGTAGAAGTAGCCGTCGCCATTGCTGACTGTGACGACGACGTTGCCGGCGCTGTTGAGCGAGGCGGAGGTTATGCCTGGTCCCGGTGTTGGCCCCTGCTGGGAGAGGGAGGTCGTTGCTATTTCCAATACCGGAGCGAGGCTAACTGGTGGGTGAGGGCAGGACATGGTCTTGATATTCCATACGTGCACCATCCCTGCTGCAGTGACGCACAGGAGCCAGTGCTCCCGGCAGTCTAGGATGACGGGTTGCATGTCGAGCACTAGGGCGTTGATCAGCCGCCGACCGGCTGGTGTCCAGACGTAGATTGTTGCGTCTTCGCAGCCTGCTGCCCAGAAGTGCTTCGAACCGGTGACTAAGATGATGGCCCTAGGGAGGAAGTCCTGCCACTGGAGGACTCCTCGCTTGCTGGCAGTGATGTGCGATGGTTCCCTGATTGAGGCAGGGTTCTTCGCTTCGAGGACGATGTTCTCGGGGATCTTGGTGGCTTCTTCCGGTGTCGTGTCTCCTTGCAGAACACCGCGTTCTAGCGGCCTGAGGATGTACGACCGTACTTTGGGTACAGCCAACCTGACGCGGCTCATAGAGATGCTGGGGTTCAACACCACCGGTCGTAGATACTCCGGGGTAGGAACGACCCCTTCAGGGGGCGCTGTAAGCTGAGCTGGTTCGACACCATTGACGCCGTCCGCAACTACCGGCACCGGCCCTCTTGCCGGACGCTTCGCGGCAGGGTCCTCCTCGTCTTCCCCCTCCGTGGCAACAGCTTTGCGTTTGTTTCCGAGGAGCATGCTCGCTAGACCACCCCTAGGTAAGCCATCGTGCGGTCTCGAGAGGTCGAGGATGCTCTGTGGTGCGTCGTTCTGTGCTGCTCTCGTTGCACCAGTTCCCATAAGCTGTGACTGTGGCAGAGACGACGTGCCTGTCCCCGAAGACGACACTAGGAGCGGAGCAACCCTCTTCTTGCCATCCTTTCCTATGGTGACGCGCGCTTTCAGCTGGTTTATCCTCTCCGCTGTCTTGTCAGCGCTCTCTTCCGCTGGCTGGTCTTTCTCTTTTTCTTTCTCCTTCTCCTTCTCCTTGTCTTTTGCGGATTCTGAGCCACCATTCGTCTCGCCGTTCTTCACTGCTGGCTTGACTCCGTTGGTTGCTGGGGTGTCCTTTTTCGCCGCCGGTGCTGCGTCTCCCATGAGAGCTCCCATCCTCGACTCGGCTCCGCGTAGTTCGCCGGCCTTGCTGTGGTTCTCGAGTTGCAGCCCTTCAACGTCTTCAGCGAATCCCATACCCTTCCTCGACCCGCCATACTTCTGAAGTGCCTTGTCGTTCTCCTCCGCCTTAGCGACCCATCCCAGCTCGCCAACCTCGAACTTGATCACTACTATGCTTCCATCAAGACTCGAGGCGAAGAGTGTCTGTCCGTCCGGCGTCCAGGAAAGGTCGGAAATGGACTTTGAGGCCATGTCTTGAAGAATAACCAGTGGCCGCGAGGTATTGGTGTTCCATATGCTCAGCGTCTTGTCCTGCCCAGCAGACGCAATGACCGTGACAAGACTGCCAGGGTTGTGACCGTTCGCGGCTCCATCCTCCGGGTTCTTCGTGTAAAACAACCTCGGGGAGAAGGCGCATACTTCTGTGGGGCCTTCGTGACCGATTAGATTAATCTCGCTGTCCCAGGTGGTCCGCTCGATGATAGCAACGGAGCTGACGGGACCATTGACAGCGTTCGCTGCTGCGATATGATTGCCGTCTGGCGACCAGCTGCATCTCCGGAAGTATGTGGTCAGAGGCGAGCTCTTGAATGGTGCGCTGATAGTGTGTTGTAGTGTGAAGTTGTTCATCATGTCGTGCTGGGTCGCGTTGGGGGCAGGCGAGGTGAAGCTGAAGATCTTGATGGTACGGTCGTCACTCGCGGTGGCGAAGAACTTGTTGGCCGGGTCGAAGGTGATACCCTTGACGTGGCTCTGGTGCACGGCGAGTGTCTTGAGCTTCTCGAAGGTGTGGCCGGACCATACGACGACTTTGGAGTCAAGGCCGACCGACACAAGGAGGGAGTTGTCGTAGCTCCACCCGAGGTCTTGCACGTCATTCTCGTGGCCGACGAGACGCTTGTATGTCTTCCAGTTCTCTACTGGTGCGGGCTCGTTCGTGCCGAAGGAGGCCTGGTGTGAGGGAGGGTTGCTGTCGAGGTGGTAGATGCAGATGATCTTGTCATCGGCCCCGGATGCCAGGTAGCGGCCGTTGGGGGAGAAGCGGACGGAGTGGATGGTGCCGAGATGGTGGCTCATGTGGCATAGCTGTCGTGGTTTCGTGTAGCTGGGGTCTTCGGCATTGTAGATGGATTCGGTCGACCACACGCGGACGTGGCCATCTATGTCAAGTCAGTTTCATATGCTGCAGTCACCGGAGAGATCAATTTACATACCTCCACCGGCCGTTGCAAGTCTCTTGCCATCGGGAGAGACATGGCAGCTGTAGACCTCGAAGTCTTTCTGCTCGCCTGCAAACTGGAGTTAGCGTCCGTTGCGACACGTCAAACACCTTTTCGATGCAGCTCACCACTATGGCTCAGCCAGGAAGGCTTAATGATGTGCATGTTGGCAGGTTGTGTGTATTGATGTTGTGGGCATATCGAGCAAGTCTTAATGTTGCAGAATTGGCGACATGGAGAAGATGGGAAAGTGTGAAAAGTAATGCTGCCTGTTCTCCTGTGTCGACATCAAAAGTTTAAAGTCGCGACGGGAAGCCGCGATTGCAGTTTCCGAAACTCAAACTCGCGCCTGCCACTTCCCGTAGCGTGGTTGTGCTTCCCCAGGGTCAAGCTCCTTGAACGACGCTCATTGGCTAAAACGGATTAACGTTGGCGCAAGACCTCGCTGGGGAATGACGGGAGCTGCAGGGTGGCTCCTGTCACATGAATCCCTAACTTCAACCGCAATCGTCATCTTTACCAATTCCATCTTTTAACTTAGGTAGATGCTGTACTTTGATCCTGCCACCAGCGTCAGACTATTCGATACAACCTGGAAGTTATATTCTATTTCACTGTAGGTCTAACTCTACACTAGGGTCGGAACTTCTCCACGATTCTACATCCTTCACTTGTCAACACGCTCCTTTCCCTCTGCCATGTTCTTGATAGAGACTCAAGCGTCCTCAATCTCGTGCATATGCGGGGACCAAAGACGGACATGTAACTAAAGATCGTCCTCCACAAACCGCCTAACAAGCAAATTAAACCTCGTATCCCTCTCCCTCACCGTCCGCGGCGTCAACCCTCACAAATAACTCTCCCACGCCATCTGCTTCCAAGCATGATACACCATCTGTCCCGCCGTTATCCCGCCTCCATTCCTCTCAATTCTCCTCTCCCAGAACCTCGCCTTTTCTCTCCCAAGCGGCTCGTGCATCCACTCCACATGCCTCCACGTCCAGGTAGGCCAGAAGAACGCATCGGGCGGTAGGGCGCATACCTCCTGCGGATCTTGGTCAGCCATTTCTTTGGGTAGCAGGACGCTGTGGTAGTTCCACTTCTCGCGCGCGAAGTCGATGTCGGAGTATGAGCCGAGCCAGCGACGGATGAATGTGGCGTTGGGCCTGGCGGCGATGACGGCGTTGCATAGGCCCCAGCGGTTGCCGCCTTCGTAGCCTAGGACGACGTCGTGTGGCGGCGGAGGGTTGAGGAGGGGCGTGAGCGGACGTAAGGCGAAGGCGTCGATGTCGAGGTAGATACCGCCGTGGCTCAGGAGGATGGAGAGGCGGAGCGTGTCGGAGAGGTGGGCGTGGTGGGTGCTGGAAGATACTGCTGGGGGCCGATGATGAATCAGGTGAACTGCCGGGTGGAGGGCGAGACGGGCGATCCATCTGTTTGTTAGGGGCGAGGCGTTAGGGTCTGCCGAAGGTGGGGAGGCTAGGTAGGTGTAGTGGATGTAAAGATGGTCGGGGTCGAGAGAAACGAGGGCGCTGCGGACGGCGAGGTAGGAGAGGAAGTCGAATGTACCTGCGCTGGGGTGGTCGAGGGGGTTCTTGAGGCCGAAGATGAAGGGGGCTATGTTGGGGATCGGGTCGAAGGTCGGTTCAAGGTCGGCGAGGGTGGCGTTATCGGGTGGCTGAGTGCCATGGAAACATGAGAGCTCCGACCTGGTTGATGTGAAGCCCTGCTCGATGAATCTCTGGTGCGAGAAGGGGTTTGTCTGGCGTATGCAATCGCCATAGTCTCGTAGCGAAGGGAAGCGCGAGGAAGAGGAGGAAGCAAGCTGATACTAGGAAGAGGAGGCGGTAGGCGTTCCGTGCCATTATGGTAGGTTGCGGGAAGGGCATGACAACAGCGGTGTTTACTTCAACGACAAGAGAGATAGATGATTTGGAGTCGTGACACAGAGGTGGGGGTGCCGCGACTTCACGTTCAAGTTGCGCCAGCCAACGTACCTTAAGGCAGGAGCGTACCGCTGTGTCGTGCAAAGAAGTCGAGGTAGCACCTGCCCCTGTCACTTCATGGGCTATATTCTCTCCGGCGCCAGGGCCAGCTCCATCATTGTACAACATCAGCCACACAAATCCTCAGTACTTCTTTCGACAGTTTCTGCTGTCTCAATTTCCGACCCCGTCTGAGTAAATTCCTGGTGTTGTTTCCTAAATGCCCATTTCTCCAGTCACTGCTGTCGTCTCACAGCATGATGCTATGATCAAATCAGCCAGCGTAGGAGATGGCCAGTCCGTTCTATCCTGCAACAACACCATCATCACCAGGAGCTTCTCCGCGCAACATCAGCCATATCGAGGGCTTCTGCGAGTTTCCAATGCAGTCATCAGAATAGGGAAGCCGGCGAAATGTTCAGCAAGCTTCTAGGAACATATTCCTTGCTTCGTCCGTGGTAGCACGTGTGGAACACAATGCCCACACCGCATCCCAACACGAAGCAGAAGTTTGCGCTGCCGAAGCTTCCATAAATACTTAGCATCCATACGATCCATGGAAGAATTGTGACATTTGCCTGGGCCGACAGTCATGAGCGCAGGTCAAAATGGCTGGATTTGCACGAGAAGCGCGTGTTGTCGTCGATCGAATTTGGCAGGAAAATGGACCGAAAATAGCTTCATTTTTTGACTGCGTCAGACTTGCGAGTGGATTTCCAGCTCGGACAAACTTAGTGGGTCCGGCGTCCCACCCGCTCCTGCTTCCTGCCACTCAGCGAGAGGTTTGAACTTCTTCTAATCTTCCTTTTTCAACTCTTCAAACTTTGAACAATTCGACGACGAAACTCCGCGCATGGGAACAACACCGGCCTCATAGTCAGCTCCTTTATGCAATGGTCGGACGCGGCTAAGGATTCGTCCGTCTGCGACAACAAGGTCGGAGACCCTCCAAATAACATGACCACCTCACGGACGGTATCATCCCTCCTGTGACTTCACAGAGAGGAGTGCGGACGACAACAAAGAAAGGATGAGAAATACTGGTCAAGATGTTGATCATTTATATCAGATGATCCAACATCTTGGAAGAGTCTCGGGGAGGGGGCTTCATCTTCCACCGTTGCGTCTCTCTGACCGGGAAGGTTACCTTCATTTGCAGCTTGTTTCATCCGCCGACAACGTACCGGCGCAACTTATTGTCACTGGACGTCTGAAGACTGGATGCATTGAAACGTCAAGCCGAAGAGCAAAAAGATAACGCGGCGGCAAAGGAAGACAAGAGTTGACCAGATCAGCAACAAGTGTTGGGCCATTTTGGACGGAGCGGCAAAAGGGAAGGAAATGTTGGGTGCAGCTCCAGAGTTGGCAAGGAGAGATGGAATGTCCGAAATGCTTCTTCGGGTTTGTTGCTGCAGGAACTCGAGGCTGCTGCTATATTGGGGCGAGCAACGAATTAAGTGCTTCAAGTGAAGGACTCGAGTCGGAAATGGGTGGTCTTTTGTTGTTATTAGATGGTCAAGTGGTGCGTGGAAGAAGAGGAGAGGAGAGGAGCAGCAGGACCAGACCAGCAGCAGCAGGGAGGGGTGATTTGGGTGAATTTGAGACCGCAAGTTCAGGCCGCTCCTGCGCAGGCCGCTGGTTGCTGGTTGCTGCTGCTGCTGCTCACCACCGGGACCCCCAGCCACCCCAACTTAACTCGATTGTTTTCTGTTTCTGTTTCGCGCGACGACATCCCACTCCTCTTCTTCTTCCCATCATCTCTCCCAATTTTCATCCTCAACCACCACTTCTGCAACTCAAACTCGCGCAAATTCTATCATTCTATTTTACGCGCTTTCGCATCATCTCCCAAATTTTTGTCTCTGCAAAGTAAGTCAGTCTGCACGCTCGCGCACATTCGGCGCATCTCGCGGGCGACGAGTCCCTTGTCGCATCGCGCCATATCGCATCGCGCTGCGTCGCCAGTCGCTTCTATCACTCCATTCTCGGTGCCATCATCAATGCGACATGCTAACAGATGCATCCAGACCATCAAACCCACACCACTTCCATAATGGCTCGCGAAGGAACTCGTTCGGCCACGGGCAACTCCAAGCCCCGCGTCTTCCCGACCGTTGACACCGCGCCCGCCGTCAAGCGCACCACCACCAAGCCCAAGACCACCAAGGTCGCTCCCGCCACAAAGAAGGCTGCTGCGAAGCCTACCGGTGTGACGAAGAAGAAGGCGGCGCCCAAGAAGGAGACCGGTGTTGTCAAGAAGGTACATACACATACACGTCTTGGACCTCTCCCATCGCGCCAAGAGTCCAGACTCGCGCGATAGACGCGACATATACCTCTTATTGCCGGCGCATACCTCGAAACATATTACTAACTGTTTCTCTCTAGGTCAAGGCTGCTGCTAAGAAGGTCGAGAAGAAGGCAGACAAGGCTGAGAAGGTACGTCAACAACACAACTCTATCACGTCTTGGCATGGGGTTTCCGCATCCACGGGGATGGCTTGGGCCTCTGGCGCAAGGCTTGTTCCCAACAACCAGCCTTCATGCCCGTTCTCTACCCTCCGACAAGAGCACCCGCTGACTTCCTACTCCAGGAGACCAAGGCCGCCGCCAAGCCCAAGGCGGCGCCCAAGAAGAAGGAGCCCGTGGTCGCTGCATGAACAGCTCCCACGCCTCCCATTTCTTTCTCAGTCTTGCCGTCTTGGTGTCTTCTTGTTGGTTAACCCGCCTGCGAACTTCTTCTTATGTGCTCTGCGTCTGTATTTGTGTTGGATGGCTAGGTATGCTGCGTTTGTCTCGTCGGATGGGATTGCCTTGCGTATGAAATGAATCTGTAAGCGTCGGGGTTTTTTCGGTATGGAATTCGCAACAACATGAGTCTAAACTTCTTTTTCTACTCTTCTGTATGTTATTCGATGCTGGGTTAATGACGAAATCGAGATGTTCTTCTGGCTATGTTTGCTCTTGCTGCGCAGGAAGGAGATGACTTGTCATCACCTCAGCTGTGCTTGTGTTGTGAGTGCTGCTTCCCCTGACATATGAGCCGCCCTCTGCTGGCGGTGACTCGAGGCGACTGCTCATCATCATTAGCTCAAGTCCTCCCTTACCTCGACGATGGCCTCCATCCTGCCCATCCTGCTTCGGCGGCGTCGTTGGTTCACTATGCCTGCCCTACCTGATCTATCAAAGCCTGGTTGCTGTAAGTGTCACTGCCCCAAGCTATGACAAAAAAAAAAGGCTGTGCGGTTTGGTTTCCAGCTTACCCCCGGTACAACGACGTGGAGGTACTACGACAACTTGGAAGGCGGTATTACGACGAGGCGAAGAGACGACGAGATGAAGAGTCGACGACATAAGACGACGAGACGATGATCAACTCGATATGGTACTACCTTATTTGCTTACTGTGCCCTCAAATACACAGTGCCACCACTGCGAAGGGTCCATGCTTCGAAGCATACCACTTTACTGGCAGTGCCTTCTGTTTCAGTATTTTGCGACGGCGTTTCCTTTCCTTCCTCCGAGGTCTAAAGAGGGCAAGTGCTTCCCAGTCCGTGGACCTTTATCACCTGCCCGTCTTGTGCCCGAGGACTTGGTGTACTAGATTAACAATGGAATCCTGCAACTGTTTCCTTACTCCCACCCACCTCATCTCTACCACATCGCATATCTCTCCCGTCAGATCATTCAGCCAGGCATTCTTCCTCTCCAGCTCCTACACCACACATTAGATATTGTTCTGATACCTACTATCTCGTGCATTATGGCGGACGACGACCGGTTTATCCGACTGCGGCACGACGCGCCCGGTTTATACAAGGGTCACTATCGCAAAGTCTGGCGCAGTGGCCCGACCAGCGTCAACAATCCCAACCGCGCTGTCTGGGAGCGTGAGCATGAAATTTCCCGCCAATACGCCATAGCCCAGAGGATCCATATCAGGGCTGTCAGCGCTGAACTCAGTGGACTCAGGTCCCCTTGGAGAAGACAATACATAGACGCCTATCAGTGGACCGCCTGGCTGGCCCAGGACCTCATTGAGAGCTAGGACCTCCTTCTGGAAACAGACGTGGACCGCAAGACCATCGCCCAATGGCGTCGGACCATGCGCAGGCGCTGGACGGGTCTGCCGCTTGGGATTGGGAACGACACGGCTATCGCGCCGGAGGCCTGGAGACAAATCGTCAAGGTACTGGACGGCGGCAAGAATAACCTCTCGGACTGGGCAGCTTACTGGTGCGGCATGGTCACTCACGACCCGCAGCTTCCTGTGGAAGACACATTCGTCGATTTGTTGCAAAAACACCTGCAAGATCCAGTGGACTCCGCCCATTGTCGCGTCCGCTTCGGGTACCGTCCACGACAGTGGCGGATACTCACCCCCAGAGCGAGGAAACCCAAAGAGAAAGAACCCTCCTGGGCGATTCCTCCTCTGCAGGAACGTCTTCGATACCTACCGACGAGAAAGCCCGAAAAGGAGACTTGCTACCTGGACGCCAAAGCTACTTTCACCGCCCGTCGATATGTTCCTCTGGCTGCCCGCTCGGGAGTCCTCACGGGAGGCAAAAGGCAGCGGTGGCTCAAGAAGAAGAAGCGTGACGAGCCGTGGGGGACCTTCGTGGGAGGGGAGAGCATACGGATGACCCGCGTCTTGCACGCCGCCGTCGGAAAGACGCCGTCCCTGAGAGACGAATACGCCGCGCTCGCCCACATCCGGACGCCGACCGATCGCGAGCTTCACTTTCGCGCCTGGTACCACGGGGCCTCGAACCTGATCCTCCTCGTCCAGTTTGCCCAGCGTGCTTCTCAAATCTTCTCGGGTGCGTGGGATATAAAGTCTTACGGCCAACGCTTGGCGGAGATAAGGCATGCAATCACAGATCGACTGGACGCCAGGCGCAAGGGGAAAGGACCGGGCGCTAGTGCCGGGGATGATGACGGCTATTATGATGACGACTATGATGATGACGATAGGTACGAACCACATTCTCTCAGACTCCCAATCACAAGTCCTTGAATGGCTGCAAAATTTGCTCGACAACCAAGCCGGTGCTGGCGGCAGAAGTCCAGGTCGGGGGAGGGGTGATGACCTTGACCGCCCCGAGCATCCCCTCAACCTGCGGCTACGGGCCATTCATTTCTTACAGAGTTTCCTCAATGGGGACTATAATGGCACCAGCTGGAGCCAAGATTGAAACAAATGCTAACAGCTTGCCACCGCGCAGTTCCGAGGCGGTCATCGGCGAGGCAAAGTCCGGCATTATTTTCAAGGGCATTAGAGGAGCAGTCTCTGGCCCGGCCAACCCTGACATAGATGCACCCTCGGATATGGAAGATTTCGAGCTTACTTTACTTGAAGCCACTGAGGACGATGAAGAAGCCCCTCCGCCCTCTGGTCCCGAAGATACCCCTGGAAATACCGAAGATACGGGCCCTCCCGCGGATGCTGGTCCTCCCGAAGGTGCCCCTTGCGATGTCGAGGAAGACAAACACCGTTCCCCAGAATCAACTGACGACGAATTTTCGGGTGTAGGCTTCTCGGATGATAGCCTTTCAGACACAGACCTTCCACCAGACGAACAAGAAGACAAGCCGCATTTCTCACAGTCCCCGGACTCTCCCCCATCTGCGCAACATGTTGAAATCCCGCCTCCTACGGCCCCCAGTGGCGATCTTCCAGATGCCTTTGAGGAACTCGAAGACCCCTTCTCAGCGCTACCTGATGAAGGCGAGTCGGACGAGCTCGAAGGCCCTACAACCGCCGATCCTCTCGAGGAGTCCTCGCCACCGCACCCCGTTGTGAACCTCCATGGTTCCCTTAAACGGCCCGCCCCAGAGGCTCCCAGAATCGAAGATCAGCCACCGACGAAGAAGTTCATGGCAGACATACCTCCCTCAGGAGGATACGTTACCTACCGGCCTCCAACACATGTTGCCCAGGGCTCACCGTCAGCGGAACATACGAGCAGAGCGATTGCGCCGCCTCCAGGACTGAGTATCCGACACACCGGTTGGCCTGATATTTCTCACACCGGTTCGACTACCACCCTAACCACCGGTTCGACTACAGCCCCAGCAGCAGAGTTGACGACCCCTACGTGCGCCCACCCACCTGCTTCACCCAGAACATATCACATGGAACTACCCACCGCTCGAGCAACCGATGCAACCACCAGCAGCAGCAGTAGCCCGGCGGTAACCCTCCCACCTCACCAAGACCCGTCTCAGGCCACACCGTCTCAGGCCACACCGTCTCAGGCCACACCGTCTCAGGCCACACCGTCTCAGGCCACACCGTCTCAGGCCGCACCGTCCCAATCCGATGGCAGCAGTGCCGGCACGGCCTCCTCCCGTCCCGAGAGTGAGTCGGACGCGACGCCGTCTCAGCCAGACGGCAGCAGTGGCGAATCGGCTACACCCTCCCAGCCCGGCGGCGCCAGTGGCGGACCTGCAACACCGCCGCGAGAAAGCCAGGAAGACGAGGTTCACTGGACTCCGGTCCACTCCGGGCCAAACTCACCCCAGTCAAACGCTGGTCAGTCTACGATTTCTCAACCGGGCGGTAACGACTCAGTCTCGTCTAATGCGCATCTCTATTCGGGGGATCACGATGCCCATCTCCATCCAGGCAATCACGATGGCAATCTCGATTCCGGCGACCAGCCCGCCGACGGTCAGAACTAGCGGTTCCGCAGCTGCCTCGGCTTCGGACGCGGCATAACAAAACTACCGGGCAGGATAAAGGCGAAGCTGAAGCGCGCGTCGTACAAGATCCGTGATTCCGGCCTTGACCTGCTAGTGAGGAGTCTCGACTACGCCCGGAACTTTGAGGAGTACGTGTTGTGCGCGCCGGATTGGTTCGGGGATGTTATAACCGTTGTGGAGGGAATTTGAGCTTCGGGACCGAGAGAGAGAGGAGAAGAGGGTTCAATATGGGACGACGAGTAATACGGGACGACACATCATACAGCGAGTGTTTTCAACAGCGGAGATTTGATAGATATAAGGAATAGGCTATAGCGGTAGAGCGGTATTGAGTGTTTGAAGACTTGAGCAATGAGAGTCAGGTATGGCGAATGAGTGACAAAGTGATCGAGAGGATGATTGGCGTATGTTAGTACGGGAGCAAGTTAGGACGACGAGACAACGAGATAAAAGACGACGAGATGACGATCACTTCGTAACCGTACCACCCTACCTGCTTATTTAATACAGGTAGTTCATGCCTCATGAAGCGTTATACTCATCAAGACCCCTAAATATAGTACTAGGTAACGTAGGAACGGCGATGGGAAAGTGGTATACTACATCTGATTTGCGATTAAAGAATACGGCTTGTTCATGTCACTGCCTGGTGTGGTAAGAAGTCGACGGCAAGGTCGTATACGTCTGATATGTTACGATCTTTAGCTGTCTGGGCCGACTCAAAGGAATCTTCTCAAAGATCGTTCCATCTCCGGCAAAGGAGGGCCTCATAGTGGGAGCATCATCAGTCCAAGTTTCGGCCACAGCCTCAGTGTAAGTAGGCCTTCTCAGAGATGGCTAGGTGGTTGCCTTTCTCCCGGTACAGGTTGCTGCCTAGACATTCCAAATTCGATCATGTCTACCGCTGACTTCTGGGTTATGTCCATGTGATAGCTCTGCCTTGAGAAAGGGCACAACACCTCGCCGAAAACGTCTCTCCGCCTTTCTTACGATTCCATTTCCCAATGAAACCCAACACAAAGACGTTCAGATCGAAAGAAACAAAACCCATCGATTCTATGACTTCCGCACAACTCCGCAACAGGTTCCATCTTCAGGTCAAGAAAACATAACTCAACAATCATCCTCCCCACCACTCAAACTGCAGAAAGTTGTGGAAACCGGTGCTGACGACTCGAACATTTCAGTAAAGTATTCCATATAGAAGTGAAATCAGATCTCTATCACATGCACTAATTGAGTTACGTATAAGTGAAGTTCAAGGGGTTGAGCTTGCTCAATGATTGCAAGGTAAGTCTGTTGATTTGAAGTAGGAATGTACAACTAAACAGGCGATTCGACCCCCAAGTTTGATGCTCTCAGGTGTTCTTCGTCGTGAGATGGATCTCATCACGGTCTCAAGCACTTTATCTCAGTCTCTGCTGGTAGAACTGAGAGGTGCAACACACCGACCGAAGATGGTAGACTAGACTAGTAGCATGCATCGACCACACTTAACTGTCTTAATCAGGCAAGTGGAGCTGCGACAAGGACGGCCTTGGTTGGCGTCCTTGCAGTGGACAGGGGTGAGCCAGTTTGTCTCTATTCGACATGTCCTTGAGTCTAAGGCGGAGGGTAGACACCAAATGATAATACTGTGGTATAGCACTCGATAGTTGGCATCCAGCAACATAGTACTCGATGATTGGCCTCCAGCAACATGTGACAGCCTCGAAGCATCCTGGAATGAGCTTAACACGTATCTGTGTTAACATGGGTGTTCCACATCCTATGATGCCAATATCAAGTTTGCTTTTGGAATGCCGCACTGTTACCCTACCTCCGCGAGGATGTTGAATCCAAGCCCAGATCTGACATTTCCTGCTACTCAACCAAAATCCCATCCTCGGTCCTTTTTGCAAGCTTCCATGATATGTTGAATAATATGAGACGAGAATACACGGGGCCATCGCAAGAGTCTTTTACTCCTCAGCAGTGCCCAGCTCGTAGACAGGCTCCTTGATCGTAGCAGCGTCGACCTTCCCGCGCAGCGCCTTTATCCGAGCAAAGCCAGCCGGATCCGTCGTATTGCTGACGACGTACCTGGTCCCGTTGATCCTAGCTCCTATGCCATCCGCAGCCACAGGCTTGCACGGCTTCTCCACCCTTGCGTCAATTCCATCTCGCCCGCTTGTGGTGTGGTTCCATTTTGCGCCCGAGATCACTTCGAGGCCGTTGGGGCAGATACAGACGTTTGCGAAGGCCTGCTCGAGGCTAACCGCGCAGTAGTCGTCCTGCTCCGGCTGCGACAAGTAGACGTGGAGTATCCGGGACGAGTCGTCCGAGTCCAGATACGCGCACGAGTAGAGGACGTTGTCGTCGTAACAGCATATGTTTTCCGCAACCGCTATGCACATGTTGTACGGCCCGTCTAGGTCGCACGCTTCGGCATCATTAAAGAGGACGATGTTAGGATAGGCCGCCTGAACCGGAACCATGAGGACGATGACGGACAAGAAGGCTAGCGTATTGGAGAAGGATATTGTGTTGTCTGTGAGCCCGACAATTAGCAGTTATTAGACCGCGTCAGCTCCTGAGCCCGGGGGGACGGAGAAGGTGAGGCGCTGACATGTCACAGGAAGGGCATAAGCCAGGCTTGCCGTAAGAGGTAAAAGAGTGTACGAGGTGTTGCATGGCCGTTGAATATTAGACGGAACTGTCTGACAATGAATCTTGCTGCTTGAGTGGTGAGATTGGGGTATAGACCTTGGATGACGACCTGACGAGTGGCAGGTAAACGCCATATTTATACCCGGTGTTGGAGCAATGCTTGTCCTATATGTGGTCATGGAAGGTAAACTGTGAGTGTCGTTATAAGAGCCGTCCACTTGAGTATCTCCGGCTGTTGGAATATCTCCAGTATCTGACTGCGCAGGAAGAGGCTTACCTAAGCCATGTAAAGAGCAGGGGGCAGGACATGGGTAGGGAACTATCCTCCCACCTATTTTCTACGGCATCTGGACTTCCTCCTTATGCAAGACAACCAATCGATCCACCTGAACCACAATACCGCGTTACGAGCCTCTACTTCGTGAGGAGGCCTTACGCACCGTGATTCTAATGTACCGGTACTAGTTTGGTGATACCAACACCGGCACTAATTCTCAGAGCCCCGAGCTACAGATGGCGAAGTGAGATTGTTGGATGCAGATCTACGGCATGGCAATTGTTTCTTCACTGCCGACCATGCAAGATATTCAAGGCTCTCGTAAGAGTAAACGACTCACGACTCCGGATTCGTTGTTAAAGTGCTTGACCTGTCCTTCAGTGCTTCACCAAAGGATAACTTGACGAAGCTACCGGGAACAAGTTGCGAAACAGATGGTTTTTATCCCAGGAAACTCTGACACTTGACAATGAGGAAGCTGACCATCCTAACGGCCTTCAAGTCTTCATTAGCTACAATATACGAAGCAGTCAGCTTTGCCAATGGATCGTCGTGCGAACTTTCCCGAATTAATGGGGTGAGCATCTCCATTATCAGCTGCCGTGAGCCAAGGAGCTGGTTAGAGGTCTGGATGTTCATAATGGGCAAGATGTTCCGCTTTAACGACCTTGACCTTCTGATTAGCTGCCGTGGAGGAGCAGCGAGGCTTCAACATGTGGTCATAAACTGTATTTGCCAGGATTTGAGTGTTTCTGAAACTTGAATGTCAAGGGCAGGAGGACATGGCGGCAACTCCAGGAGCCTTGATCACGGACGTGCTCCAAGTTGGGCGTGTGTATTCCATGGAACCATGACCACCAACTCCGGAATGGTTGAGGGGCGTCAAGTCAGCTAAGCCGGTAACGACCCCGATTCTCTCCAACCCCCGGCTGACAGTAACGTCAACAAAGCGCTGCGGAGGCGTAAGTGTTAGATGATGGCGGATTTTAGCTGCCACGTATAGATGTCATACAACCAGCTGGTATGCCAAGGTCGAAATAGTGGTGCGCTAACAGACTCGATAACAGATAAGGTCAAGAACTGTTAGATAATTAACATATGCCATTAAATGTCTTAGCCACGGCCACATAATACAATCGCGCCGTTGCACTTGCGATGCACAGCCCTATAGCTAGTCTAATACATGATACAATATGGTCTTATAACAACTTCTTGAAGAATCTCGACCATTAGACCTCCCTAGCGTAGACCTCCCTAACGACCTCAGTCTCCTTCGGCCCCTCGACAAGATTCTGCTGATCGTTCAACTTGGGGTTACGCAGCACGAACGCGAACGCGATCAAAGGCACACAGAGACATATACCGGCAATGCAGAGCAGACGCTGGGTATGCTGGTAGGCATCGATGATGGCCGTTCTCTCCGGAGTGCCGACTGGGTAGGTGGAAGCGGCCAGGAATGGGTCCCCGTAGGCCGACACGGCAAGAGTCGAGTTGATCGAGGCAAGGCGTTGCTCGAGTGCGAATGGCAAGACTTGGGTCCAGATGGCACCAGAGACGGCGTTGCCGAGAGCGGAGCCAATGTTGTATGTCGCCAGATAGACGCCTGTCATGACAGCTAGGTGCTCGTGCTTGAGTCCGACCTGGAGAGATGCTTGGGCGGGGTAGGGGAACATGCCGCCGGCGATACCAAGCAGAACCTCGGCTCCGATGACACCGGATCGACCAGCTGAGGAGGGAGAGCCGCGGTATCGGATTAAGAGACCGAAGGCGACCATGAAGAGCATGGTGCCGGCAATGATGAACATCTTGAGCCGTCTTACCTTGAAGACGATGAGGCCGAGAAGGAACCCGGTGATGACGCTGACGAAAGAGTAGAGGGACGAGACGCGGGTTGCGGCGGTGATGCTGAAGTCGAAGGCAACCACAAGCATGGTGTACAGGTAGTCACCCTGCATGTACCAGGCAAAGTTGAGGAGCATCGCCATTCCCAATGGACCCCAAACAGCACGGTCCTTCATCAGGTAGAAAGGAAGGAGGGGATGGCGAGCCTTAAGCTCCCAGATGATAAAGACCGGGATGCACAAAACACCGACCACGAGCGGCGCGATAACGTGAGCCGTTTTCCACTGGTTCTTGAAGCCGCCGGCGATTGTGAGCGGCACCAGGATAAGCGCGAAGACGGCGATCATGAGGATAATGCCGACAACGTCAAGTCTCCAGAAAAGGTCGACAAGGAAGGCCTTCCAGCCCAAGGTCTGGAACGAGGACTTGGAATCGGAAAGCTTGCCCATCTTCTTGGCACGACGTCCGACGATCATCAAGCTGACAAGGAGAGGGAGAGCGCAGACCGTGTAGATGATGCACCACATACCGATCCCCCACCTCCAAGTGGTGACTCTCAGCACAGCAGCTGCGATGTCTCCACTGACCCAAGTGTTGATGATGAAGGGTAGGGCGGGGATATAGCTGAAGAGCAGACGTGCGCGAGTCGAGGTAATGTCGGCAATGATAACTTCGACCAGAAAGATGACCATGGTATATCCGATTTGGTAGATGACGGCGCCACCAGCAAAGGTCTGGATATCGTTTGCGACGGACTGAATGATGGTACCAATGATGTAGAAGAAGACGGAGAGACAGATCAACTCGACACGGCCAAACACATCGGCAATCTTGCCGGCGGTGGGCTGTGCGGCGGCGGCAATGACGGCGCGCAACACGTTAATGGAGGACAGTAGAGAGTGGTTGTCGAACGACGAAGTTGCGTAGGGCTGGTAAGTGTATCGGAGTGTGCCGTCCAGTCCGTAGGCGTAGGCGATCAGAAAAACTCCAAAGAAGATAAAGACACGATCGGTGAGGGTCATAACCGAGCTAAGAGCCTCAACTCGAACGACACCGGGCGACTTCTCGTCAACCGTGATGGTTGACTGGCGGCTTAGCTGCCGCGAATCGTCTGCTGGGGGCTCATCGGGCTTCGTGGCCGCCGCAAAATGGGCAGCGGTCGCCATTTTCGATAGGAAAACAACGTGGAGAAACTGTAGATCCGGGCAGTGTTTTGACGCGAATTAAGAGACGGAATGATGAAAATGTAAGGAATCACGGGGAGTGACACCTACTTATGTGGCCAGCGGCAGTTATGCAAATGTCAATGGGCTCGTGTGGTGCCGATGATGAGCGCCGAGATCTGATAAGATGATCTGATCTGATAAAAAGTTTTCCAGCAAAAAACTTTTTATCAGATCCTCCTTGTGGGTACCTTGTCTCAAACCTATCTCCGGTGGTTATACTTATGATGGTCTAGTTCTACACTAGCCTCCAGCTACGGCACAGCGTCTCCACACACACACACATGTTACGAACATGCCTGCATGCTGAACGCGGCGTCCACTCCAGTGCCGCCATACCACTACTGCCTGAATCCAATCCCGCTTTCGGACACTGTTCGTCTACCTTATTATAGATGCCCAAGATAGCGAGAGGAAAGAGCTGCTGCGTTTTGGAACAGTTCAGCTTGAAGTACTAAGGTACTACTATTCCGGTTCCTGGGCCGAGACCAAGGTGTTGCGACGCTGTATTGGGTTGAGATGTCGAGATGCGCCGTCAGGGGTTGGAGGAAGAAGCAAAGGCCCCAACCAGGCCGGGGTTGTCTCCAAACCGGTATCAAAATTGCTAATCAGATTGATCCCTTCGCTTCCAAACAGTTGCTCATACTAACTTTAGTATACAGTCCAAGTCGTACGCGCTTGCGCCTCCTATGGTGTCGTGATGTTGTGGGAATGGACATGAGGTTGGAGTTGAGTTGTCGGAAATTGTGGAGTCGCAGAATTTGTCTGCCCCGGAGACCAAAACCTCGCATATGCAATTGTCCGCAATCCTCACCACCACACACATCAAGCCAACACACAGAGCATCTCAGCCAGAACCCCCCTGGGTGACAAAACAGACATCACATCCAGTGTCAACCCCCATATATATATCCCCAACTGTGTCTCGTTTAATTATTGTCAAAAACTCCTGTTCAACTTGTGTACCACCACCACCACCACCTCCACCACCACAATGTCCCCCTCCCCGCCCCCCTCCCCAGAAGACGACAACGACAACCTAGACGCCTCCCTCTTCGACGACCCAGAAGACTTCTACCCCCCCACCCCTCCCCCAACAGTGCAAACTCACACCCTCGCCTCGACGGGCCAAGTCCTGACCCTGCACCTAGTCGGCCACTCAGCCCTGGAAGCGCACCACCTCTGGAACGGCTCGCGCGTGTGCGCCGACTTCTTCGAGGCCGACCCGGCCTCCACGGTGGCCGGCAGGACCGTACTAGAAATCGGCGCCGGCGCCGGGTTGCCGAGCTTGGCGGCCGCTATCTTGGGCGCGAGAAAAGTCGTCGTCACGGATTTCCCGGACGCGGATTTAGTGGCTAATTTGTGGAAGAATGTGGATGAGGCTGGGTTGTTGCCCGAGGGGGAAGGGCAGGATGAGTGGGAAAGTGGGAGGATCGTGGCGGACGGGTTTGTTTGGGGAGCGGACCCGGAGCCGTTGCTGAAGAGGTTGCCGGAGGGGAAGCAAGGGAAGGGGTTCGACGTGTTGATCTTGGCGGACTTGTTGTTCCGCCACTCAGAGCATGGGAAGTTGGCGGATACTATCGAGCAGACGATGGCGAAGAGGAAGGGTAGCAGGGCGTATGTGTTTTTCACGAGTTATCGGCCTTGGTTGCAGCATAAGGATCTTAACTTTTTCGATATTGTGCGGGAGAGGGGGTTTGTGGTCGAGAAGATACTGGAGAGGAAGATGGACCGGCCGTTGTTTGAGAATGATCCTGGCGATGAGGATGTGTTGAAGACTGTTACGGGGTGGGCGGTGACTTGGCCGGAGGATAAGTGTGAGGAGTAGACGGCGGAGTTTGGTGTTGGTGTTAGAGATGGATAGATGGTTTTTGGTGTTATGCATAGATTGTGACGGTATCTCTTAGACCAGCTATATCTTCTGGATAGCTAGCGTTGCTTCCCATGCATCTGTAGGAAACCTGATGTTGCCCCTGAGCCATGCCAATGCCCATCCAGCCCCATTCCAGACGCCGTGAATGACAAGTATTATGTATTAGATCCAGGTCGTGAGCATTCATGCTCAGCCCAATGCTTCCCAATCACAGTACTCCGTGCATCATCCTTTCGCTTGCACATATTCGCGTAGACTGCCTATAAACACCAACACTTGGTGGAGGTCCAGGCACTCGGCCCCTCTTACTTATTCAGGGGCTATAGCTCAGCAGTCTCTCGCCCCTGAAACTAGTCACACTTACTAGAGCTTTGCTGGACGAGTAGACCGCAATAACATCGTATGCTTCCTCATCGAAGCTAATGATTGTGATGGCGAGCCGTCGGCGCAGTCGATCGGCTTGCATCCACCAGACGCACAGCTCAAATGTGCACTTGCTCGGATCAGCCACGCTCGCTTCGCTCGCTTCACGGTCCGACCATCACGACAGTGTGAAGACTGGGTGGCCGGCTTCTGTACTCCGGAGGACCGAGACTGGACTCGCGACTCGATTGATAGCTCGGCGGTCGTTCTGATGTCTGTGATGCCGGTGATGCCGGCCGGAATCCATCTGACACAACGTACTGATCCGGATCCATGGAAGACGTCGTCTCCATGGAGGTTCGTGGCGGGCGGACGACGGTCATGCCGTCGAAGATGCTGGGTGGCATGTTGGCATACTTTGGATCCTGCGATGCCTCCTCGGTCGTAGGGAGTGAAGGCGCGGTGCTGCTAGATGGTTCTGAGGATGTCATGGCGAGCATTGATGGCCCTCGTTGGTACATCTGAGGCTGGAATGACATAGACTCTGGCATGGCTTGCTCGATGTGGCCTGGGTATGGGCCGGCCTCTAAGTTTGAGACAGCCTTCCGGTGATTTAGGAGTTGGAAGACGGTGATGGTCACTGATCCGATATAGGAGAGCCTGCAAAATGTCAGTCACCACAATCAATTCTGCACGGGTAGACGGACTTCCACTTACGCTGCAACGACGCACAGGACGTAAACGCTAGACGATAACAGGCACGTGTGTATAAGCGACTGCTTGGATATCGTCCAGGGATGCGCTGCTGGTTTGTTTTCGAGGAAGCTCCGCAGCTCCAACGAGTCCATACTCTGGACCGCATTGTACTGGTTCACAGCACTGACAATGACCTGCGATGAGGCGCACTCGTACGAGTGTACTCCGAAGACGATATCCTTGGCGATGAACAGACAGATCATCGACACGTCCCCGGGAAGGGAGATCAGGGCAAGTTTGTGCCATGCCAAGGCCTTGAGCTTGTTGCTCACGCTGACCAGCAGAAAGCAAACAATGGCGATGGATGAATAGATAAGTGTTGTCAGCATCTGTAAGCTCGAGTTAGTTACACTTGGGCTCGACACGGTCACGGTTACAGTTGCACATACCAACGGCTGTATTTGGCGCACGCGGCCATCGTATGTGATCTTGTTCCGGAAGGCCTCCGTAACGGATATGAACACGTAGAGAGACGAAACTAATTGGAAGAACCGCAACGACATTGAAGCGGCCACCAACCGGTCCCGTGGCGGCCTCGAAATGGCCGGCGAGGTCTGTCCAGCTCCATTTTGGCGGTAATATAGGCGATTCGCGGTCGACGAGACCTTGGGCCAGGTGCGCTGATAAAGTCGGACTGAAGCCGACGAGAGCTTGGGCGAGACAAGCTGGTATATCCGGACTGTTCTTGACCTGACCTTCGGCCAGCGATCGTGCAACCGGATGGAGACGGATGACACCTTGGGCCAGCTGTGCCTGTACAGTCGCACTGATGCCGACGAGACCTTGCCGAAGCTCTGTTGCGCGGACCGGATGGCTGCTGATGAAGCCCTTAGCAATCTGTTTGACTTTGGCGTCTTGACGGACTTTTCATCGCTGCAACTTGGAGAACCGGAGTCTCCCGGGGAGTCAAGAGGCTCGTCACTCCAGGTCCCTTTCTCAGTCTCCTGGACCGCCATATTTCAGGCTTCTGCCAGTGCCAAGTGGCCCACTGAGGGTAGCAGGCACCACAACTGAGTTGACTCAGGCAGGTGTTAAGGCAACGTAGGGACGAACGTATGGTGTGTTTACATATTGCAAAATCAAATTCGCAGCAGCATAAAAAGACTGAAGAGATCCGCTCGACTGAAGACGAGAGAAATTTGTTGACAGGCTGTCACCAGACCGGAAAGTGCAAAGCTGAATTGTTGCTGCCTGCCAAGTCACTCCGTCCCTCAACCCCAACCCTCGAATCTGTCAAAATGAACATTGGCCAATGACAGGTCTCATTCTGTGTAAATGGTCCAGGCGCCTAGCGTTGAGGCTGTGCTTGCCGGGTCCACTATCTGCTCCCTCCAGGCCCAACCTTAATTCCTCCAAGACACGGCCATCACCAGACATTCGTCCTCCGTGGCTGTCGATTACGCGTCCTTTTGGGCTGCGCTAGACTAGCCCGTACTGTGGTCGGGCATATTTGGGCTCGCTCCCGTCGTTCCTGAGAGTGAGCCTCACCAGACACTAGCGAGACGCCGGTACCACCTCTGTCCAGCTCGTTATCATGCAGTCATGACATCAAATGGACCAAACAAGCATTCAGCGGAAGCGGAAGCGCAATCCAGGCACAGGACTCGAACATCCATCCGGAGACAGGTGTGTTTCGAAACATGAACCCAAGGATAGAGAAGCGCAGAGATCTGCATGTCATTCCATTGCTACACGAGTTTGTTAAAAGTGTTTGTTTAACCAAGCGGTCTAGATGACGGGTTCCACTGCCGTCGTTTGATGATGCCCATGAAGCTCTGATGTTATGACATCTCAACATTTTCCCGAGCTCAAGGAGGATTCTATAGAGTCTTCTTTGCCCTGACGTCTCTGAAAGTATCAAATCACGGCCTCAGTCGAAGGTGCACCGCACCATTGAGTTACACGAGCTCGATTTGCTTCCCGTGGTGCCAGCAAATCGCAGCGTCGACTTCTAATCCATGTTACTCCCGTCACCGTTCCACTTCATGTACACAGCCCCCATCATCTCATCTCAGCTCGCGAACCCCCGGTGGGCTTTAGAGAAGCGTGCTGCTCTCGCGAGTCGGTTAAGGCCAACCCCAGAGTTATTTCCTCGATTGTTTTGTTTCTCTCTAACAGCTTCGCGTCTCTATGCCGTCATGTCCTGACCATCGTGTTCCCTCGCTGCACCTTGGATCAGCCACCGCTCTCAAGCAGACAAACCAAACTAGCACTCGGATGCGCTCGCTCTACTTAATTCGAACTTATATGCTCGTCTGAATCACTCGTAACCGACGACCTTCCGAGATCAACCTTCGAAGCAATGGAACTGTCAACATGGATGGCCCTCCTCAGGGTCTTCCAGACTTTCCCTCTACTAGCAGCAGGCAGCATGAATGGCTTCCTCCTCGCCTGGATCCATGTCAAGGACCTGGGCTTAAAACAGAACATTGTCGTATTGGAACTGATGGTTCGTCTTTCCTGTGATCCTCCTTTCCCCTGGCGCGATCTGACACCATGCTATCCAGATCGCGATCATGTTCCTCTATTCCCTGCTTGCTCTAGGGGTCATACATTCCCAAGGCCGTTCCAAACGCGCCGGATGGTTGGCCTTCTTCATCGTCGGCGACGTCCTCAATATCGGCCTCGCTGTTGGTCTGATCACTGTCCTGGCGCGTGCCGGTCTGCCAATAATATGTGTTGGATTGACACATGGTGACTGTATTAACGCCCCCTCCCCAAGTCTAGCGATTCACCAAGCTGATACTCAATGCAGTGGGCTTTGGCCTGGAAAGACCGGATCCGGAATTCACTACCATCGGCTTCAGCGACGGGCAAGCAGGCCACAAGGGAAAGCTCGACAAGTTGTGCACGCTCGAGCGCTCCGTCTACTTCATTGCCGTTGGGCTCGTCTTTAACTTCATGGCTACCATCGTCCTGGCTGTGCTCAGGATATGCGAGGGGAGCTATACCAGAACGTCGAAGGTCTCTGAGCTTCTCAACTCATTGGAGCGTGCGGACGATAAAGAATACCAGTCTCCTCTGTTGATGACCGCTCCGCGGTTTATCCCGCCGCCCAGCGAAGGCATTATCACGCGCCAGACGTCGCTCCGGAGCGTCGCTACGACCCACGTCGGAACGGCGCATCACGGTTCTCCGCCCGCCATACCTCGGCGACCGGTGCCGAATCGGACCTCTGCTCTCATAATGCCGAGCCCAATAAACGAAGAGTCGGAGACGCGGGACGATCACGACAATGACGGCGAGGAATACGGTGCCCTTGTAGCGGATGGGATGCGACACGAGCCGCAACAGCAGGGGAGACTCCATTTGGATACCGCAGTGGCACACCGGGAGGTCGCGAGGCAACAGCAGCATACACCGATACAAGAAGCGAGCGACAGGTTTTCTGTATCGGAAGAAGCTGGTGTGGTAGCGGACGGGATGCGGTATGTGCGAGACGACCATGACGGCAATGACTACCGACCGCGACGACAAGAAGCGCACATAGTACCGCTCAGCACAGCGCCACCACTAGATGAGGAGTCGGCAGCTCTGGTGTCGGATGGTTCGCGGCCCATGCCGAATCTTCCCCCTTACACGCCTGGAGGCTCGTCGACGGCTGGTCCCAGAAGAGCAGAGGACGGCGGCGTGAGATTGAACGGTCATGGCGGTGCCCAGCCACGGGTGCAAGATATGAAGCCGTCGGGGTACTTCAAGCAATGACCAACGCTCAATCCACAGCAACGATCCTCTTTTTTTCTTTCTTTTTTACCTACGCATTGGGTACGGAGTTGGGGTCTCTTTTGATTTGCGAAAACTATACCCTTCGGCGCAAGATACCATATGGCTTGTTAATTTCTTTAGGAGGAGTTGGCTATTCGAATATACATAATACGAGAATACACGTTTACACCACATTGAATTACCGCCTCATCACACCGCCTCGTATTCAATGCGTCACTGTCTCCAATCCACTGCAATCTACATCAATCCCGATCTCCACATAACCCCTACAACAAGCCTTGCCGCCACAATCCCGCCATTTATTAATCCCAATAACGCACCCCAACTCCAACAAATCAGTTCTCCTTAGCTCAGTTGGTTAGAGCGTCTGACTGTTATTCACAAAACGACATCAGGAGGTCCACAGTTCAAACCTGTGAGGGGAAGGAACACGCGCTTATTCTTTTGCCCTTTTTTCCCCTATATCCTCTCCTGGTTTTTAATGTGGACCTCTCGGTGTCGGTTTCCCTGTCTCGCCCTTTTGGATGGTGAGTATCTCGGGTAAAGTTAGTTTTATTTTTATTTTTCGTCTATCTAAGGTAGACAGGGCGTCGGCTCGGGTATACGTCCTCCAACTAAGCCTAAGAGAACGGGTTTCGAATGCCGCCCGTACACCCACAGACGCTCCTATTGGACGGTGAGTATGGTAACAGTCGAACGCTCTAGCCAACTGAGCCAAGGAGAATGTGATCGTTGGTTGATAATAGGAGGGCGTGGTGTGCGGCTTGATTAAGGCCTGCTGCCCTTAGGTTGTGTAGTGCGAGGCTTCACGAATAGTTCCCATCATTCTTATGACGGTCCGACGGACCAGAGAGTCAGCTCGGAGATTCTCCTGGTGCGATTATGGTGAACGGTCCTACACTCATGTTCTCTTGCAGTAGATAAGGTAAAGTAGTAGTCGGATCAAGCGTCGTCAGTTAATGTGTCACTCTTGATGCGACATCGTCCAGTCTTCCTGAACATCTCCGAGCATCTGCTGAGCTGCTCTCTTCATCGGGGAGAGGCAGCTTGACTAAACCTTCATGTTCAGGACCATGCATCTGAGTGCCTCAATGGCCGGCAGGTCTTGCTACTTTCCAACTTCTCTACGTGTGTTTCATTAACAAGCCCCTGAGTCAACTCGACATCACGCCGGCCGTCGGTGTGATTACCTTATGGACTGGGGAGCGCAGTTGTATTACGCTCGCGGTTGACGCAATACACTGCCTGACGATCTCGATGGGAGGTTCTCTATGCTAGTAGATATCTCAAGTTAGAAACCTCGGCCTCGACCTGCCCTCCCCGTTACGTCTAGGTTCCCTTACGTCTTCCTTCTTCTACGCCTTCCGTCTCCGCCTTCCCTACGCCTTCCAGAAGTTCAGTAGCGACCCCGACGGTCCCGACGGCCACGCCCTTTAAGATAGGTAAGGTGCAGTTAGCTAAGCAAGGACTTGAATCAACACCTACCTCTACGAGGAAGGAGCACTCTATTCAAGCGATGTCGTCAATCCAGTTGGATTTGGAACTATAAATACTACCTTAGGCTCTCTCTCCGACCTCGATCCCTTTCTCCTCTTACAACCTCGCTAAACCTTACTATATCCTATCCAAGCCTACCACCACTCCTTTAGATACCTTTCCAACCCAAACACCTTAGCAACTCGGATGAGGTTACGTACTTTCACAGTCTAGTACTTCGGCTACTTAGACAACTAGGATACAAAGTTCTTGTCGGGAACTATTTCCGCAGCGGCACCATTAGTCTCTGCCTTAGGTACCGAGTTCGGCTCCTGCAAAAGCTTCCGGCCTCAACTTGACGACTTCTCATCATCACGCCAACTCAGGTCTTTCTGTCCTCCTATCGCGACGACATATCAGAATCGAACAGGCACGAGAACGACTAGGGCACTTCTTACGGTGCGCTTGGTTTCGTGTCTTCGGCCAGTAAGGTGACCAACAGCTTCGGCAACTCCTACTTTTATCCCGGGCAGCCGCTTCCCGATTTGAAGTATCTCGCTTCTGAGCCGAGTCTAGATCCTCTAAATCTTCTAGTGGAAGGCAGGTATGTGGCTGAACCTTCCTAGTGACCCCCTTTCGCTTTCCTGATCACAACGACTTCTAGCTTCAAGTCTATACCTACGAGTATCATCCAACTCCTCTCGTCTTTGCTTTTCAGACTTCAACCCGTCCCCTTTCCTTGGACGGACAACTAATTTTCAACTCCAGCTCTACCTATCGCCTTTACTACCTCAGACGCGTATCTTGCCGAGCAAGACAACGACGGCTGGAGAGCGAGCAAAGCTGGATTTGGGCTATTGCACGCTACCCACTCTATCCTCAACAGGTAAAGCCCTTCAACTTCGTAGCAACGCCGCGACAGAACACTGACCGGGCTCTTAGAATCGGCGTAGGGCTGAAGTCCCTTTTCAAGCTACTCCTTCCTCACCATACACTCTCACCTAAGGAGGCCTAAGAGGCTACCTACTCAAGTCTCCAGCTCCCGTTCTATATCCTTTTCTTGTAAGTGAGGCGCTTCCCAGATTGTGCGGCTTTTAACCTCACCACTTCAAATTTCTACTACTCTGCTCTCCAACCACCCATTTCTCCTCTCATGGTTATGCGTGTCGCTCGTTCTCTTGCACCTGGCATTAACTCTTTGGACCTTGCACTACCTCCCAATCTGCTTCATCATCCACATCGTTCTCCCCCTTACACCGCATATGAAGTACCAGATCATGGGCTTTCAAATGTTGTTCAGCCTGCTAAGGAGAGCGTATCTAACAATTGGTGTCAGTATCACCCGGCAGCATTTACCCAGACTTTTCGCTGCAAGATAGTCTGGAAAAGCTTCTTCTCGTCCACAGCGATCAACATGGCGCCGCAAGCCCAGGCGATCGACCTCACCGGGGTCGGATATGATGACGACCGTTCACCCTCTCCGCCGGCGGCTCCTGCTTGCGGCAATCCAGATCACGCTGGAGAACTCCATACGGCCCGTGCCAATAGGAGGGAACTGTTCGCCTGCTTGAAGCAAAACAGGGACCTCCGGGAAGCAGCTGCTGGCCATGCCGCAGAGCTCGCAAAGCGTGACAACATCATTAACGAACTCAGAACGAGGGACGAGGGTCGCGTAACCGAGATTTCACGGCTCGAAGCTGAGAAAGCTGCATTAGAGGACAAATTGAGTGGTCGCGGAAAGCCACAGAACAGGGTAAGCTACTTATGTTTCCAGGCACTATATATTTGTGACGGCTCTCTAACCAAGATACCTACGCAGACATGGCCCGAGAAGCTACAGGCCTTCGTCGTTGATAGCAAGAGGATGCCGTCATACGATGCTATCCATACCCTTTCGTAAGTTGACAACCTGAAAGCTTAAGCGCCTTCGACGAGCCTCACTAACCCTTCCTAGTTGCAAGGAGGAGAACATGTCAAGCAACCCGGGTCTTACGCATCCGCTTATCCGACTGACAGGCAGTTCCAATGACTGGAAGCTGGCCGATGCGAACGCTCAAGGACAGAGCGATCGTATCTTTCCTAAGTTCAAAGCTCTACCTGACCACATTCAGGCCCGGATATTCCAGCTGTGGTTCCATAAAGATCGTCCCGTGCACTGCTTGTCGAGACTGGATCCGTTCAGGCCACCAAGTGCATGGTCAGTTGCAAGCAGTACTAAGTCTGGTTTGATGAACCGCTTCTACTGGGGGGATCAGCGGTCGCTGAACATGACCGAGGACGCCGTCGATCCCCAAGAGGCTCTAGCTTTGTTGCTGGTCAGCAAAGACTTCTATTTTAAGGGCGTACACGCGTTCTACGATCTCAACGCGTTCGCTTTCTCTAGCATTGGCGAGTTTGGCCGCTTCGCTAACAGTATCGGCCAAGAACGTGCCGCCAGGATTCAGCATATCGACATAATTTGGACAGGAAGTCAGTACCTAACGGCGGCGCACACCTTCTCGACAAACAAAGAAGGGAAGCAGGTCGAGAACTGGGACTCTGTCCGTGCTCGTCCGCTCACCCTCCTACTAAAGCTGCCTCGCCTTCGCACACTGGCTATCTTTTTGGCCGAGTCAGACCCGCGTTACCAGCGACGCAAGTACGAATCGCCGGAGGTGAAGGCGAAGCTGGTCGCTGCTACTACCGACCAGCCGAACTTCCGGCAGAACCGGTCGTTACGTACTCTTCAAGGCGCTGATTGCTTGCACCTCCTTCGTGGTCTGGAGTGGGTAAAAGTCTACGATCTGACTCTTATGGTTCGGGATGTAAACCCTATCCCAGAACTCCGGCCCATTCGCGACCAGTCGTTCTTGGCCGATATCACCAACTCGGTAACCACACCAAAGTCGGCGAAGGATGCAGAGGCTTCCAGACTAGAGACTCTCCCTCCTCTATTCCCTCCCTGGGCCCCCAGCCCCGAGGCTGTCTCTGCTGTCCAGAGGCTCTACCGGAACTCTCAACGAAGAGGACCCCACCCGAACGCTCTGAGCCAGACTTGGTACGGCCTTACGCTAGGCGCGCCGGCAGACGGTACCAATGGCAACGTAGCAGCTGCGGACGGCGCAGGGGCAGGTGCGAATGATGTCGGAGGAGGACCGCCGACAGTCGTCCAAGGACCTCCGACTAACACAGGAGGAGGTGTAGACGGCAATATCACAGCTGCCGGTGCCAATGGGCAACCCGCCAGCATATCAGAGGAAAGGGAAGGAATTGTTAATAGCAGCGGGACAGCAAATGCCGACGCAGGAAATGCAGCAAGCACCAGAGCTACTACGGCCAACCAGGGAGGCGCATCAGCCTCGAACAGAGATGCTGCCAGCGCCAGCGGGCAAAAGGTAGTAGATGCCAGCATCAGAGGTGTCGCAAATGCCATAGAGATAACCGGGAACGTTGCGGGAGGAGAGACAGCAGATTCCACTCAGGGATATGCAGCAACGCGCGTCGTCACTCTCAAGATTGCTCCCCGTCAGCTGCTTGCCATTATCAACAAAGCGGCTGCCAGGGCTGATGGGATGGCTGCCGAAGTCGATATAACTGACGCGGTGCAAGACCCATCAACAGGTACTCATGGTGACGGCCTGGGTTCCAATGGCGCAGGCAGTGTCCACAGTACAGATACACTGCACAATTCGGCCACCATTGGCTTGGGAGCTAGACCTGATCGCAGCGTCTCTGACCTCTCCGGTATCTTCGTTGACGACGTCGATATGCAACCGGAGAGTCACAGCAGGCGCATCAGTCAGCGCGCTGATACTCGATCCTCTAGCCAGAAGCTTCCTCCGACTCAAAGAATCCAGGGAACGAGACGTCGAGCCCTTGAGCCGCTCTCACCTGCTGCGCTCAATGCCAGGGGCTCCAACACAAATAAAAGCTCCCTCAACAAGCGCCCATCTGACGACGCAGGTCCGGCGAACACGAAGCGCCGAAGACAGGGTGTCGACCCAATCGGCAACGAGCCTGCCACAAGTGGAGGTGTTCGGAATGGGCCTACTGTCGAACCTGCCATGACTGCCTCCTCCGCCGGGCGTCGTGATGCACAGCTTCCTTCAGCTCAGTATGTCACTGCCCAGCCTGTTATTGCGGGACCTGGTGATACCCGTCCTGCTACTCGCGGTACTGCCGCTGCTCGACCTATAATTGCCGGACCTGGTGATGCTCGCCCTACCCCTGCGGCGAGTTCCCAGAGTATTCATCAGCATACCCCAACACAGACGCCTCGTCATCTGCGCGTCGCTGAGCTAAGTGGGATTGGGCGTCGTCCTCGGCGTGCAAAGGCTTCTCCGCTCCTCCTGCCTCCTAGGCGCCGCTCTCCACGTCATCAGCCCAGTCCCGAGCTGCCTGGTCCTCTAACCCGCGAGGAGACCATCCGCCGAAGCCTTGGCCGGTACGTCGACTGCACTTCGATCTCATCCCTTCTCAATCCATTCGCAGACATGCTAAATGACGACGATTGGGCCATGGTCTATTATATCCTCTTCCGTTTCACCAACGCTCGCACGGACGAGACTGTTTTCCGGATCAAACTTCGACTTGCTGTTGATACACCGGCCAAGGCCACGTCCGTTCAGCGTATCCTCCACGCTATGTCTCGAGGGGGATGAGAGCGCGCCACTGAAAACTTTTTCTTTAGTTTTTTTCTTTTTTCTGACGCGAACAGTTTTGGTATTTCGGGCAGGTTAGGGATATGATCCGGTCACCTGGGAGAGATGGCCGGGGCTGCAACGGGAATTCGCGTGGAAGGGGAAACGAGGGATTTCACAAGGATTTCAATGGGATACTGGATCACGGCAGGGAGGAGAAACGATCCATTGGGGTTTGCGAAGATCCCTGGAAACAGAAGGAAAATCTGGAAACAGGTCAGGACTGGTTGATTTTCTTGATTTTTTGATGATATGTTCTTTAGAGACTCAAGATACCCCAGGGCAGCACTGCACAGACAGCAGCCTAGCGATGTATTTACTCCTCTCACCCATCTCTCTTGTCCATCCTCTAATCGAAAGTGATCTTCTTGCCCTGGAACGTGGCATTCTTCTGCTTCTCCTCAGCCTTCTTTTTCGCCTCCCAACTAGGATGCAGCGGCCCAGTATTATCAGTCGTCCTCGGCTTCCTGGGCGGCGCCGCCGCCTCTTGCGGTGCACCGTGACTCCCACCGCCCGCGGGCCGGCCGAAGGGGTTGGCGATGCCCTTCTTCCACGGCGTCCGCGCGCTGCCCTCCACCGCTCCTCGCTTGGGGTCCCAACCCTGGTCGCGGGTCTGTTTCTGTAGATGTTTCGCCTCGGCCTTGAACTTCTTCTCCCAGATGGCCTGGCGCGCACGCTGGCCTCGCCTGTTTTTGCGGGGTGGTTCGATGTCGACATCTGATGCTGATTCGGAACCGGATATGTACCCTCCCATTAGTGACGGTAGGAATGTCGATCCTGTGGTGGGACCGGTGTCTTCGGCTTTCCTCCTTTTCGATGCGCGTTTTGGGGAGGGTGACCGAGATATTGCGCCCGAGTCGTCGCTGTCTGCGTCGCTATCCTCCTCCTCCTCCTCTGATGAACTTTCTTCCGAGTCGTCCTCCGAGTCTTCGGACTCGACACTCTGCCGCACCTTCACCTTCGCACCGCCTTGCCTCTCAGCATCGTCTTTGGTGGACGCCTTGAGCTTCGCATGCCCCTCTTCACTGGACGAGAACCCGCCGAAACTGTCCTCATCACCACTGTCATCCTCGCTCGCAAGCTCAATATCCCCAAAGCCATCGTCCTCATCCTCCCCCTCCTCATCGGTAACCTGCATCGGATCCTCCTCATCATCCCCCTCGCTGGCCGAGTCCTCATCCGACGAAGCCCCCAACAACGCGTCATAATGCTTGAGCGCTTCCTCCACATCCTCATCGGGTATATCATCCAGCTTCGCCGCCTTCTTCTCGGTCTTCTTCCCCTCCTCCTCCTTCACCTTCGCTTTCTTTCCTTCCCTATCAGCAGGCTCCTCCTCCTTCACCCCCCCCCTCTTCCCATCTTCCCTATCAGCAAGCTGGTCCTCCTCCTCCTCCCTCTTCTTCCCCTCTTTGACACCCCCCTTGCCCTTCTTAGGTGGCGGCTCGACACCCAGCGTGGAGCAAACAGCAGGCACAGCCTTCTCCAGCACAATCTTCACCTCTTTCCTGTTGTACAGCGCGCTGGTGACATTGTGTAGCGCCACCCTCTCTTCCTCGGAGATATCTGGTTTCGGCGGTCCGGCTTTGAGATCGGTGGGTAGGTTGGGGGCGGCGGCGACGGATTTGATCTTGAGGAGGGAGGCGCACAGGTGCGCGTGGGCTGCTTGGTGGAGGTCGAGGGACTGTTTTTTCCCGCCTCGATTAGCACAAAGACAGAGCAGGATAGTAGGGCCATGACTGGTAACAAACCTTGAGCACAAAGATCTCCTTCTGCAACCTCTCCTTTTTCTCGGCCGGCGCCTTGGGGTCCTTCAGCCGCTTCGCCTGGCGCTGGCGCTCGAAGCCCTTGGCCAGCTTGAGGGCATGGTGCAGTTCCTGGCCGAACTTCTGGAGCTGCTCCTCAACCGTCTCTTCCACTGTCCTCTTTCGCTTCGGCATGTTTGCGACAGTGTTTGAACTGGGGTGATTAATGTTGAAGCAAACACAGCTGAAGGGGGGGTTTGGTTGTCGGCGTCTGCTGGTTTTCCGGTTACAGAGAAAAAAGTAAACAACAACCTCGTTACAAGAATTTTAGGCGGGGAGTGAGTTGACCGAACTCTTGGCGGTGCGCTAATGCAGGTTAAGAATTGACAGGGGTCTACATGGGACGCGCCCCACCTGTCGTCGATTCCCGGCGCGTCGAACGCGACTGTCTTTCGAGGACGGAGAGGGAGCAAAGTCAACATTGTCGGAATTAACATATGCGCAATTTGATGACAGGGACGGCTTACACTACAACAATGCATTTGAGTTGATGAGGAGTTCTTGCAACATGCTCCTTCGGCAAAGACACGGCACAACATACCCGAAAGCAGACACTCGTTTCAGCTCGTGAGGAACAAAGAACTTCCCCCCCAAAGCAGCGCATAACCCTTGGGCGCATAATCCTCGGGCGCATAGCCTTCGAGTCCAGCCTCACCGATCCCCGTTCTTCACTACACATACACAACCACAATGATGGCAGCACGCGCACAAGGCGGTCTCCCAACCCACGGCGCCCCCTCGCGCGACGACTACAACAAGCTCCCCGAGGAAGCCAAAACGCAAATAAACGAAGCCGTATGTTTCTTTCCCCTTCCCTCTCCCCTTCTACTACCACCCTACTAACCTTCTCTCCCCCATCCAAGTTCGGTCTCTTCGACAACAACGACGACGGCCGCCTAGACTACCACGAGTTCCGCTTCTGCCTCCGCGCCCTGGGCTTCGACCTCCCCAAACCCGAGACGTACTCCTACCTAACCAAGTACGGCGTGGCCCCTCTAGGATGGCAGACGGACAAGAGCGGTGAGTGCACGCCGCCCTGGCGGCAGTTTACCCTGCCCATCGTGCAGGGGATAGCGGGCCACCTCATCACGAAGAGAGATCCGCTGGAGGAGCTGCGGCGGGCGTTCAGGCTTTTTGATGTCGAGGAGAAGGGCATGATTACGCTGGATGATTTGGTTAGGGTGAGCCAGGAGATCGGCCAGCCGCTGGAGGAGGGGGAGATGAAGACTATGATTCAGGAGTTTGATAGTAATGGCAAGGGGGGGGTGAGCGAGGACGAGTTTGTCAAGTTGATGTTGTCTAAGAAGTAGGGGGATGGACGGGTCGATGGAGAGGAGGGAGGGGGGAAGTTGTGAGTGGAAGGGCTTCGTGATGGTGTTAGCTGCTGCAGGGACGGTTCTGGGTTGGTGTCTGATATCCAATGGTTTGGCGAGCATTTCTTATAGGGGTCAAGCAGGTTATTCATGTTTGTTTGCAGGCTAGCTGGCTGAATCATTCTTGGGTTACATGGTGCTCGAATGCTCTGAGACGCCATTAGGATACCCTGGGGACGAACTTCGGCGTATTCCGCTTCCACACCCGGTACTCTTTCCTTCCCCCCAACCGACTGTCATGCTTTCTGTCATTCAGCGGCACGGATACTGTCAGCAGCAACATGGTAACAAATACCGGACCGGCATAGCACAGCGCAACCGTCATGCTCGGAGTCAGACGCAGAGCTCCCCTGACCGGTTCGCTGAGCATGTAACCAGCCGCAAACGTCGCGATGCCGGCCCACAGAACAGACTCTCCGAAGTAGTTGGGATGGCGACTGTGGCAGGTTAGTATACCTCCCCTATTTCATGAAAGAGAAACTGACCATCTGCTCCATAGCCCGCGAGCACAGAACTCCTCGTCATGGAGTTTCACCCTCCGCTCATCCAGCCACCTGGTTTTCTGCCGGTCCGCAATGACCTCGACCAGGAACCCAACTACAAACAGTGAAATGCCCAATACATCCGACGGCATCAGAGGTAACCCGCAGAATGCGTCCCGGGGAAGACGCGGCACGGAATTGACGGCGATGACAGGCAGCATGCATACGGCGATCCAAGTGGCCTGTGCCATCCAGGTGATGAAGAAAGCCACGGGTCTGGTCTTGACCATGTCGAAGCGCGAGTCCCCGGCCTCTCTTGCTAGCCGACTGAATAGGAAGGATCCCACTTGCCCACGATGTGTCAGTAATAAGCCAGGTGAGAAGATACAAGTCACTTACATCGATACGCCCATGCCGCCACAGCTAGGGACAAGACCGTCTGCCGCCAGTTCAAGTGGTTGGTATTGATTGTCTTGGTCCCATCAATGCCATCATGGAAACCAGAGTACCTCACGTAGTAGCTGTTGATATACGGGTAATAGAGACTCATGGCCGTTGCCTCCAGAAACATGATGACACCGCTGAGGTCGTAGAAGACCTCTGACTTCAACACGACAGACGGTATGGCAAAGATAGTTTGGATGGTAAATATAGCTGTGACTATTGGCACCAAACTGTCAAAGATCGATGCCTCGAACAGTGTCGTTCCTGTCGACATATCTTTCGGGCCTGGGGCCATGATTGCCGCCGTCATGGTCGCCATTGTTGTTTGAAGTTTGTGACGAGAGCCATCTCGGTCTACTCGGACTACGACCATAACGAGATGTTATATAAGGGAGTTAAAGGAGCCTAAAGGATGCTGTCTCGGGGTTAGGATACGTAAGATGTAAGCCGTACTCCGACGGGATTCAAGCAGGAGGAGGGAGGATGTTTCGTGGGGGAGATCCCTGAATGCCGGACCTGGGGTGAACTAAGGATAAGCTTAAATCTGCTTGACCCCTTGGCCGACCAGGTCTTGACTGGGTGCAGTTACACTCCGTTATGAGCTGTACACCCGGTTCGTTATACTTGCATGGAACGGATGTTCTGCCCCTTTGCTAGTTGGTATGCGGCACTCGTACTCTTCCAGGTCTTCGCCGACGGACGTGGAAGGTCTGGCTTCTGATTTCTCTTCGGCTCCGCACATTGGGGTTTCCGGTATCCTTCTGTCTCTCTTCTGACAATGTCAATTGTGTCTCCTGATATATACATAGTATAGCTCCCCTAACCCTGCAGCAGAATGACACGAGGGCGGGGCCGCCGCTAGCAGACGTTGGGCGGGGGCACAGCACTGACTAATTGCGCAGCGGTGATGATGATGTCGTCGACTCACAACCTGTGTCGCTCAGGAAGGACTTCTCACCAAAAGTAACACCACTAATTTAGCACCTGTCCGGCATAAGCCCGCCGAAACCCAGTGAATTTGTAGGTGAGTAGTTGGCATTTCCACGTTACACCCCGTATTCCCGTCCCGTCATCGTCCACTTCCGGGATCGGCTCCGCTGCTTCATGACGGAGTGAGGGACAGTCATTGTTCCATCTCCGTCTCGTTGATCGATTTCTTACTCTCTTCTTAAGGACATAGTCGGTAGAATAGTTCCTTGAAAACATAATCAACGTTGACGGAACTCGGAACTGATTTATAAGCGTAGAAATCTGCCTTAGACATTTTCGCAGTCTTGCTATTTGGCTTTTTGATTATCTGCTTCCGTGAGTTATAAGACAAGTCAGTCTCCTGTCGTCATGAGCACATACTAACTCTGTCAAACAGAGAATAGCATCTCCTAACTCACACCTTTTCTTTCAACACGAGCGCAGAACACAGCCAACATGTCCGCCCCAATTAACCTCGAGAACCTCTTCTCGGTAAAGGGCATGGTCGCCCTTGTAACCGGCGGCGGCACGGGTAACCTCTCCTCCCTCTCCCCTCTCCCCTTCCCTTCCCATCCACGCCCCTCTCACTAACCACCCTTTCCAGGAGTCGGCCAAATGATAGCCAAAGCCCTAGCCGACGGCGGCGCAGCACGCGTCTACATCGTCGGCCGCCGCACCGACGTCCTGCAATCCGCCGCCGCATCGCTTAACGCCAACCGCCCCGCCGTCGTGGTGCCCTTATACTGCGACGTGACCTCCAAGATCTCCCTGGAGTCCGTCGTCTCCGTCATCCGCAACGACGCGGGCTACCTCAACCTGCTGGTCTGCAACGCCGGCGTGGGCGGGCCGCAGGTTACCCCGCCCTCGGCGGACATGAGGATCGAGGACTGGGCGGCCAAAAACCTCGAGCACGGGTTCGACGAGTACACGGATACGTTTAAGGTTAATGCTACGAGTGTTTGGTACACGGCGATGAGCTGTTTGAAGTTGTTGGATGAGGGGAATAAGAGGGGGAATATTGGCTGGACGAGTCAGGTCGTGGTCACGAGCAGTATTGCTGCGTTTAATAAGAAGGCTCCCGGGGGTTGGGCGTATGGGCAGAGTAAGGCTGCTGCTACGCATGCTGCTAAGCAGTTGAGTGTTGTTTTGCCTACTTGGGGGATTAGGTGAGTGGATTTCCGCCGTAGTGGAAGGGGGATTGGGAGAAGTGCTAATGGTGGGATAGGGCAAATTGCATATGCCCGGGGTTGTTCCCTAGCGAAATGTCGGCGCCCATTGTGGCGGCGTCGGGGGGAGATATCAACGACAGTAATGGGGGTCTCATCCCGGTGGACAAGAGCGTCGTGCCCCTCGGCCGGATGGGCGATGCGGAGGACATGGCTGGCCAGATTCTGTACCTGGCGTCGAAGGCGGGATCGTACCTCAACGGCAACACTATCATTGTTGACGGCGGCAGGTTGACGAACTTCCCGACGACATTCTGAGGAGCCCGGCGCATTTGGTTTGGGCCGGGACAAGAGCGACTGTCAGTCCGTCGGAGTAAAGATCACTCTCGCGGCACCGGCCAGAAGAAGGCTGCGACGAGGAAGGGCTTGGAGGCCTTATCGAGGACTGCCGGCCGGTCTTCGTCTTGACCAGTCGGCAGGAAACGAAACGAACCGGTCAGAGCAAGGAGTCCAGACCATGTCTCATGACGCAGCGACATAGAGGCTTTGTCAGAACACTAGATCTCAGCCCGATGCTTGGTGATGATGACATCTCACCGACGAAACGATAGACAATACACCGTTATTTCGACCGTCCGGTTCATATGTGAAGCCCACCCCCCACGGGGTGTATCGTTGTATTATCCCCGGGCCCGTTCCAGACCCCAAACCTCCCGTCGCTTGGTCTCCTTGGCTGAGCGCTAGGTGATAAAGTCGAGACCAAAGTATTTTTGCTTTAGGCGTTAAGGCTGAGACTAGGAAATGATATCTCTTGACCGAGTATTACCGGCGAGCCGTCGATAGCCTTCGCTGAGCGCCTTGTCTCCGGGGGCCCCGGTGGGCCGTAGCGGGATTGCCGTTCGGGACTGGAGCCGATGTCGGAAAGTGGATCGGGGGACGACTCTTGTGGGCTTGTAGGGGTTGATGCGCGAAAAAGAGTTGTCGACGATAACGGAATTTCCACCAAACAACGAAAAGTCCGGACGTTGGTTTATCTTGATATCTGAGGCGATCGTCAATGCACAACGGCGTACAATTGCGAGCAAAATTCGTGCCGTCCGAGCTCCTCGCTCGGTTTGCTCTCATGGACCGGACTGGATCGGAACCGAGGCCTCCTTCCTTACCATCAGAAACCACAGACGGAACCCGAATGATGACAGACCTGGACAGCTTCATCTGCTCATAAACACTGTCCCCTTAGGTTGACGACATCTCAAGTGAGATGGCATACCCCCGTGTCTCACTCCTCACACATAACACTCCGCTCCGCCAGGCCCTCAACACCGCCAAGCACAACTGCTGGCATCGACGGCCGGGAGGGGGGTTCTCGGTACTCGGTGCCCCAAGGAAGACCACGCATCGGAGATTCAGCCACGTGACCTGGTTCAAGAGTCTCGAAGTGGTTGAACAGAGGGATATGCACCGTCCCCTCGAGTCGACATGGAGAGTAGTGAAGTGACGGAGGAAACTCGGGCATGATGATGCCTGAACTGTTGCGCATATCGACCAGCGGGGATAGCTCGGGGAAGAGGTCGGTCGCGGTCGTAAGCCAGTGCTTACCACCTCAATCTTTTGTGGAGGAGAACTTCTGGGAAGGAGAGGAGAAGGGGAACAGGACATGCGCTTGCATGCCTCTCGGCCTGTGGTACCGTCTATGTTTAGGATATTGGCTTCATAGATCAGGAAGAAAAGAGCGAGACTGGAGTTGCACAGTTGGTCGAGATATCTACTCAGAGAGATCGGACTCCATGTGGCATGCGCGGACTTGAGAAAGCTTGCTGAAACTAAGCGCCCGAACAGAGATATTGCGACATTGGGCGGCCCGGCAAGACGAGGAGGAAGAATCAGGAGGGGAAGCGGCCTCGAGGATTCGGCTTGGCTGGATTGAGCGCACGACTTGTTTTGCGGGGGATCTGCACACGGAGAGATGGACTTTGGGAGCTCCAAGCAAGCTTCAAATGCGATCGTCGAGCCGAAGCCTCGAGCGATGTTGCGATGTCTCAAGAGGATGCAGAGACAGCGAGGGCTGGATGCTATCGATATTATTCAGGTGTTGGAGAAGCTGCGGCTTATCAAGACCAGCAACAAAGCAAGAACTGCTGATCACTGTGGTCCAACATGGGGAAACGGAAGCCAAAAGGTGCACTCCGAAGCTCTTGCTCGAGTTGTCTCACGGGCCGCAAGTAGCACGTCAACCCCGCATTCCCAGACACAGATGAATATGCGCTCTTATTGGCCACAGCTCGACAGTGTGAGATCGGGATCATATGGAACATAGATGGACTTGCAGTACTTGCTCACAGCCATCCAGTGCCATCTCCTCATTGTTGGGGCGGCAGTCGTGGACAGAAGGGGTCGAGCGGAGAAGTTGCATGGAATGGGTTGGTGATGGTGGTGACAAGAGCTTACGCGGGGAAGGACAGCAACATCACAAGTATCTCCTCCTCACTCCAGCTATTTCCCCGTTGCCCTTCCCTCCTGGTCCTGTCTTGTCTGCCAGTCATCCGGCATCTTAAATACGCACCTGGTGCGCCTCCTCTTTGCTAGCACACACAGTTTGTTTCTCAACTTTGGACCCTTTTCCGTCTGTTCCTGAATCCGAGACTCGAACCCTGCTTTTTCTGTTGAGCCGTCTTCAACAAATCATCCCTCACTTGGATTCTACATCCTCGGCTTGTACGACATACATCTGTCTGTTCCGTTATACGCCCGCCATCCGGAGATCCGACTTATAAGAACGAGCACTCCGACTTCGCCAAAGCAATTACCGGTCTAGTACGCAAAGACACGAGGCAATAACAGACAGTCGACTCTCTTTCACCTTGTTATATCCGTTTTCGTTGTTGCTTGGCAGAGCAAACCTTGTTTCGGCGTGAGACTTACAGCAACCGCGACGACCCCTCACTTATCGCATAGCATAGCTGACCACCGTGACCACCGCGGGAAGCTTCGGCAACAGCTCCAAAGCTTGTGATTTTGAGTCGGTTTGGAGTTTATCTGTTCTTTTACTGTCGACTTCGTCCCATCATCATCAGCCTTTGGGTACATCTTACAGCCATCCCTTTTTGATTGCTTTCTGCTGGTAAGTCAGCTTTCTTTCTCCCTCAAACAAATACCTACCCGGTCGTCCTCCATTCCTCTCCCCGGATATCTTCTTATCGATAGGAGCTCTCTCCTCCCTCGGGTCCCCTTCTCCACAAACACCCCGTTATCCGTCCGGCTGCGGACGGGATCCTCCATCTCCATATCAAATGTCCAATATTCTCCACCCCCACCACTACTAGCCACGGCTTCCGAGCTTCCTAGGGTCGTTTCCTATCCTTTCCGACCTCAGACAAGAGACAATACCAATGGACTGCACCAAGGCTATCAAGAGCCAGGACTACCGCTGTCAGCCCCGAGTCTCTGATCGACCCGGGACATCCACCCTCGGCCGCTGGTCGGCACAGCGAGCCAAGCCAATTGGCCATCGCATTGGTGGGATCCCGTCCGGCCCCAGTGCCAGTGCCAGCGCCAAGCTATGATGGCCATTGTGATATCTGGAGCTGCCTCCCAACGACCATGACCAAGTGGAAGAAATGACGAGCTTGCTCTCTTAGTCTTTTATACCTCGTTGGTCAAGGCACCAAGCGAAACACACCGTGAAGAAGTGCCGTGATATCTTACCTAGAGCCGACGTTAACCAGACAAGCAAGATCCAGGGTCCGATATTCCATCCGACGCCGAGCTTCGCGTATAAACACCAGACGAACCTAAACCCTCGAGTTTCTCAGTCAGGCCAACACCCGGACGGACAGAACCATCTCGATCTCCCCGTCGTCCGGCCTTGACTTTTCCCTCTCACCCCAACTACACCAGACAAAACGTGAGCCTCAAGCCCCGTGTCTCTCCATCTTCATCCGGCATATCAGAAGAAAAATGTCCAACACAATCAAGCAAGCCGCAGAAGCAGCCCGCACCCGCAGCTCAGAAGCAATGGGCACCGCCAAGTCCACCGTGCAAGGCGAGACCGCCGCCGCCACAGCCGTAGCAAACGACTTCCTGCACACGCCCTTCGTGCGCGCCGCCCTACCTTTCGTCAACGGCGGCCTGTCGGGCATGGTGGCCACCACCGTCATCCAACCCGTCGACATGATCAAAGTCCGCATCCAGCTCGCCGGCGAGGGAGTGTCCGGCGGTCCCAAACCCACGCCCCTCTCCGTGACGCGCGAGATCCTCGCCTCGGGTAAAGCCCGCGACCTCTACACGGGCCTCTCCGCCGGCCTCCTCCGCCAGGCCGTCTACACCACCGCCCGCCTCGGCTTCTTCGACACCTTCATGGGCACCCTCACGGAGCGCGCGAAGGCAAAAGGCAACAGCATCGGCTTCGGCGAGCGCGCGACGGCGGGGCTAGCAGCCGGCGGTTTAGCGGCCATGATCGGCAACCCGGCCGACCTCGCGCTCATCCGCATGCAGAGCGACGGGCTCAAGCCCTTAGCCGAGCGCAAGAACTACCGCTCCGTCATCGACGCGCTGTCGGGGATAGCGAAGTCCGAGGGCGTCGCGGCTCTGTGGGCGGGGGCCGCGCCGACGGTGGTGCGCGCGATGGCGCTCAACTTTGGCCAGCTCGCGTTCTTCAGCGAGGCGAAGTCCCAACTGAAAACGAGGACGACGTGGAGCACCAACGCGCAGACGCTGAGTGCGAGCGCGGTCGCGGGCTTTTTTGCGAGCTTCTTCAGCCTGCCGTTCGATTTCGTCAAGACGAGGCTGCAGAAGCAGAGTAAGGGGCCTGACGGGAAGCTGCCGTACAAGAGCATGGTGGACTGTTTTGCCAAGGTGGCGAAGCAGGAGGGCGTGATGAGGTTTTATAGGGGGTTTGGGACGTATTATGTGAGGATTGCGCCGCACGCGTGAGTATCCCCATTGTTCCTAGTGAAGATGTGGTGATGAAGGTGATGCTAACAATGCGTGTACAGGATGGTGACGCTGATAGTTGCTGATTACCTCGGGTGGCTTACCAAGTAAGCGAGATGGAAAAGTGATTATAGTGGTGGTTGAGTGCGTGCTGTCTGGTTGTTGTGGTTGGGTTTTCTCAACTCGAGATAGAGGCATTCTTGGCCCTCAGTTTATTGTTTGCTTTGCGGGAGTTTGTGTGGCATCATCAGGTTGATATCAGGCCTGCGAGTCCTGTTTGGTTGGGAAGTCAGTTTCCGATACTCGCAGATACCAACTCGTTTTTTCCTCAACGATCGTCAGTTGTCAGACTTATCAGCTCGTGAAACGGTGAATGAAGTCTGAAAATTCACCCCGCTGCTGGGGTGAAACCGTGTAAGTGCTGCACGAAGTCATGATACTCTGACGGTGCGAAGGCGGTCAGCTCGAAAAGAGGTATATAAACAAACCTTAGCAAGTAAAGCCGTGCCTGAAGCCCAGATGTTCCGCGGAGGCTGGATCGAAAACACATACTAGAGTTACTGAAAAGTCCGTCTACCTATTTCTTTTTCGCATTGAACGTACCACAGTACAACCAACACTCAACTTGAACCTCAACCTGGTCCAAAAGAGCGGCCCTGCAGGAAATCACCGTCGTCAATCCGTACAGCACCATCAGCCAAGCTACAGAACCCCTGTCGGACTGTGGAGAAAAAAGACCCTCGACCGTGTCGATGCTCCTCCGATCGTTGGCGCGCAAGCTACATTTCCTTGGAGGGGCCCTTTTCTTTTCGCATCACTATCATCCTTGGTCGCGTTTAACCTAGAGTTTTTGGAGTCCTGTATAGCTTCTTCTTTCCCCTGCCTCGCGTCGCATAAGATGTGACCTGCAGGACACGATGGACGCTGACTGGGACGAGGTATGTCTATCCTCCAATTGATCCCCCATGTCCCCTCGACATTGTGCTGTCCCGCACGCCTGAAGCTGTCGCGACATACCCCCTCCTCCACCAAGTTAGAACACCGTCGCTAACCACTCCCCCCAAACCAGGTCGGTCGCGTGCCGTTTCCTCCGCCGGCCCCGAACGAATCTCCCTTCCCTCGGCCGCCGACCATCATCGCCTTCGACACCTGCCAAGAGCTCCTCTGGACAGGCAACGAGTACGGCCGCGTGCTCTCCCTGTACGGCACCGAACTGCAGCGCTACACCTCCTTCAGGATACACAGGCCCGAAGATGGCCCCGTCCGCCAGCTCCTCTTCCACGACAAGGGCGTCATCGCCCTGGGGCCCCGGACCGTGCACATGGCCATGCGGAGGGGCGCGCCCATATGGAACATCCGCCATGACGACATGAACGACCTGCACTGCATGAGCTTCACCTCCAAGGGTGCCTCGGAAATCCTCGTCGCCGGGTCGCAGAACACCATGTTCGTCATTGATATCAACAGGGGCGAGATAGTAAAACAGGTCCCTACCGAGCATCACTACATAATCATGAAAAAGAGCCGATACATATGCGCCGCCACCAAGACCGGCAACGTCGACATGCTCGACCCCATCTCCTTCAAGATCGTCAAGACCTGGAACGCCCACGTGTCCTACATCAACGACATGGACGCCCAGAACGACTTCATCGTGACGTGCGGCGGATCCCAGAAGCAGCACGCCGCCCAGACCTACATGCTCGACCCCTACGTCAACGTCTTCGACCTCAAGAACATGACCTCCATGTCGCCGATCCCTTTTCCCTCACTGGCCGCCTACGTGCGGATGCACCCGAGGATGCTCACCACCAGCATCGTCGTCTCCCAGCAGGGCCAGATGCACGTCGTTGATATTATGAATCCCAACACGGGAGGCAACACCGTCAGATATGCGAACGTGCTCTCCTACTTGAACATGGTCGAGATTGCGCCCTCGGGCGAGGCGCTGGCCATGGCGGACTCCGAGTCCAACATCCACCTCTGGGGGTCGCCGTCGAAGATTCACTTCGCCGAATACGCTCAGCCGATAGAGTTTGCTGAGCCGGAGGAGGCGGCACCCACCATCGACTGGGCGGGCGACACGCCCCTGAACACGATCGGCATGCCGTACTATCGGGACATGCTGGCCTCGGCGTGGCCGCCGAACCTGGTGTCTGAGGTTGGCGCGCCGCCGGTGAGGTACGACCCGACACTCATCGCCGGTATGAAGCGGACCGAATGGGGTCTATATGGGGAGAACCCGCGCAGAACCAGGCGAAACCAGGCCGAGAACACGCGGTCATCGGGCTTGTCGGCCAACGCGCTGCAGCCGCCCAAGTTCCTGAGCGAGAAGGCACGCGAGATGGCGAAGTCGTCTGGACTCACCGCGCCGGCCGAAATAGCGCAGGCTGTGGAACAGCTGGCCTCGAATACCCAGCTCGAGAGTCTGAAGCCGGATGCGCCACCGATGTACAAGAATGTCGAGATCAAGTACAGCAAGTTTGGCGTGGACGATTTCGACTTTGGGTAAGTCCCAGCCGTGGCCACGGTGCCGACAAGGTCACTAACATGATGTCAGTTATTACAACAAAACACGATATGCCGGCCTGGAGAACCACATCTCCAACTCTTACGCCAACTCACTCCTGCAAGTGATGAACTACACCCCTCTACTCCGCAACCTAGCCCTCCAGCACGCGGCGACAGCCTGCCTCAGCGACCCCTGTCTCCTCTGCGAACTAGGCTACGTCTTCGACATGCTCCAAAAAGCAGAAGGCTCAACCTGCCAAGCTTCCAACATGCTCAAAGCCCTCGGCAACCACCCGCAAGGTAACTCTTCCCTTCCCCCTCCCTATTTTCTCCCTCTCCTAACCAAACCCCTCCAGCCGCACCCCTCGGCCTCCTAGAAGAAGAACCCCACTCGTCCACCCCAGCCGTCATGATCCAAGGCCTAACCCGCTTCCTCCTCGACCGCATCTCCTCCGACTACCGCTCCATCGCGCCCGCCTCCACCTCCCTCGAGCGGACCCTCTTCTCCCTGCCCCCTCCGCCCAACCCGATAGACCAGGAAGACCTCCTCTCCCGCCTACTCGCCACGTCCGCCGTCTCCTCCATCAGGTGCAACAACTGCCGCAACGAATCCACCCGGCCCGGATCGACCTACGTAAACGACCTCCTCTACCCCCCACCTCCCAAATCATCCGCCTCCGCCTCCTCCTCCGTCCTCCTTCGCGGTGGTCAAGGTCAAAACCAAAACCAGCAGCGGCCTGTAAAAACAACCTTCTCCCAAATCCTCAAAGCCTCCATCGAGCGCGAGACGACGTCGAAGGGGTGGTGCTCCCGCTGCCAGCGGTACCAGACCTTACAAACCCGAAAAACGATCCGGGACATCCCCGCCGTGCTGGCGCTCAACACGGCCGTGCAGACGGCCGAGCACAGGCGGCTGTGGGCTGCGCCCGGCTGGCTGCCCGAGGAGATCGGGGTTATTGTCGATCCCGGGACGGGCCAGTTCTTTTGCTACGAGGGGGAGGATTTGAAGCTGCATTTGCAGAGGGGGATGCACAATGTCAGGGTTTATTCTCTGGTCGGGGTTGTGGTGAATGTCGAGGGGGAACAGGGGATGAGGGGACATCTTGTTGGGATGGTTAATGGTGAGTTTCTCTTTTCCTTTTTCTTCTTTGCTCTGTTTGGATTTATTTGGGGTTGGCTGGCGTGTTTGTTGCGTGGTGTTTGTTGGTGGCCGTTTGTTGGCGAGCGTCCTTTTCCCTTTCAGCCCTCGACCGCCCCTTTTCCTCTTCGGGCCCCTTTCCCCTTCCCCAGCCGCTCTCAAGACCGGTTTGTGGCGGTTGGAACGAGTAGTCCTCGATGGCCAGATACGTCCGGATTGCTTGCCAACGAGCGAACCTTGGTACTGTCGTCAAGCCGTGATGCTGTCGTCGAGCTTTGGTGCCTAGCCATGGTGCTGTCTATGGACCTCGGTGCCGCTCCGAGCCCAAGTATGGTCATCGAGGTTTGGCGCTGTTGAGCTATGGTAATGTGGTTGAGTCCCGGTTCTGTGGTCAAGCGGTGATGTTCTTATCAGGTTGGTGGTGCCGGCCAGGGTGATGTTGCTGACTTAAGGGGCGGCCAAGCGGTGGTGCGGTCGCCGAGCGGTCTGCTGGCAAACGTTGTCTTGTCTCGAGCTTGATACCGTCGGTCTGCGGTGTCGTCGATCATGTTTCCTTACGTCTTCCTAGCGTTGCATGTTCTCCGTCAGACCCAATGGTCGCCCGAGACTGACCAAGCATAGTCTCGCATTCGGAACCCACGCCTCCCGCAGAGAGCCGATGGCACTTGTTCAACGACTTCTCCGTCCGGCCCGTGTCCGCTGCCGAGGCTCTGACCTTCAACGCATCCTGGAAGATACCGTCGGTCCTGGTGTTCCAATTGAAGACGGCTAACAACCGACACAGCACGGAATGGATCGACAAGCTGGACACCAGCATCCTCTTCACGGACATCCAACCCTCCAACAGCGAGAAGACTTACGAGGTCCTCACGCCAGAAGAGCGGCCTGGCCCGCATACCATTATCGCCCTAGACACCGAATTCGTGTCGCTGAAGCAACCGGAGATCCAGATGAACTCGGACGGACAGAGGGAGACGATCCGGCCTATGTCGCACGCATTGGCTCGAGTGTCTGTCGTCCGCGGCCAAGGAGAGCATGAGGGCTTACCCTTCATCGACGACTACATCGCCATCAAGGAGCCTGTGGTCGACTATTTGACGCTGTACTCTGGTATTACCGCCGGCGACCTGGATCCCCGGACGACAAAGCACAACCTCGTCTCGCTCAAGGTCGCATACAAGAAGCTCTGGGTTCTTCTCAACCTGGGCTGCCAGTTCCTCGGACACGGTCTTCGACAGGATTTCCGCGTCATCAACATTCAAGTCCCGAGGTCGCAAATCATCGACACGATCGAGCTGTTCTACCTTAAGAGTCGACTGCGCAAGTTGTCGCTGGCGTTCCTGGCTTGGTTCTTGTTGAAGGAGGACATCCAAATGGAGACTCACGATTCAATTGAGGACGCTAGGACAGCCTTGAAGCTGTATCGTCGGTACCTGGAGTTCGAAGATGCCGGGGTGTTCGAACAGATCTTGTCAGAGATCTACAGGGTGGGGAGAGATTTGAACTTCAAGGCTCCAAGGAAGGATGACCAGGTTGTCCAGCGGACGGACACACCCCCTATCTCGGTGGAAGGTGCTCCGGGTCCAACGACACCGAGGCGACCCGGGGCTTCCGGACAAGTGCCCGGGAGCTCGCTTGGGGTCGTGCCTGGATGGACACCTGGGAAGGACTCACCGTTCAGGAGATGACCTGCCCCTTGCCAGCGTGGATGAGTTCAGTGGCCAGCAACTGTACATATTCTTTCTATGTCAGACAGCGATAATCATACAGCGGTTGTCACACGTCATCGTTCTTACTATGTTCTCCTTGCTCACCATCTTCCGTCCCTTCTACACTGTGTTTTCGTGGTGACGTCGTCGTCGGCCTGTGGTCTCACCAAAGCGGTTGTTGTGACCCACCTGTGGTGTGTCACGCTGACCAGTGGAATGACACCGTCGACAGCTGTTTTCGGCCATCATGACCGCGTAACCATCGATGCTGTCGTCAAAATCGTCGCTTAGCATATCCGGTGTCCCAGGTTCAGCTTACTCCTCTTAGATTCCCGCAGCGACGACTCGAGCAGCATCCCCACGTACAAGCACGCCGACAGGCTGCTCCGCCTCCGCCCGCGAGATCACCGAGTACGACTTCAGCCATCCCTCATACCTGCGAACCTTTCCTTCCAATCCGGCCGGTCGGAAGACATCGCATCCGTCGCCGAGAGAAAGGAGCTCGCCCGCTGGCTCGAGCAGATCAAGGCTGGTCTCGCCAAGGCGTTCCCTCTGGCTCGGCTTCCGGATTCGTCTGTCCGGTCTCCGACGCCGAGTCACCAGACGTGTTACATGGACGAGGACGGCGTCACCATCACCGATCAGGCCCTCTGTGCTCGGATTCACAAGCCGGTTGCGATTCATTACCGGACTGTGCCTGCTACTCTGCTCTCTCCGGTCATGGCAACACAACCTTCACAGCCGTCTTCTTCCTCTTCCAATTGGTCGAAGGTCGGTCTTGCGCTTGCCGCCGTCTCGCTGGTGCCGCTCTTGACTTTGCTGCGAAGTGGATGATGTTCTAGACGTCGCCACCTCATCAACAGCATCGCTCAGGTACCCCGCCCTGGTCTTTCAATCTATGAGATCTGTGATGGAACGGTCGAGCTAGATGGCCAGGATAAGGGAAGGCAGCCACTCGGTTCTTCTCTTGGGACCTTGGTGGAATGGTCGAGAGGATGACCTGGTGTCTTGACTCACTTTGAAGGCAGTCTTTGGGATGTTGGAAGGTCGACTTCGAATGGACGATCACTCTTCACCAAACACAAATCGACTACCGAGCTCGAACGACCTCTCGCCTTGAAAGACGTCCTATCCAACGATCATGCTATCCTCGCAAGATCTCTCGCCTCGCCAACCACGCTTTGGACGCCATGCCTCTTCGAACGACCTTGGCCCGGACGACCTCCCGACTCAAACAATCACCTCGTCACAGCCACGCACCGACCCGCCGAATTCGAAACGGTCTTCACGCTTACCAGCCCAGACCGACTGGGTGTTTGATGGGCGGAAGGCATGTATTCCCCAATCCGTTCGTGTTAACTAATCAGCAGGCCCCTTCTCACCGTCTATGCCGTGACGTTAGCGAGAGGGCTTGAGGCCGGGGCAAGTGTTCTTTGTGGCCAAGTAGACCTTCCCCTATGCTTCCCCTGTGACGACTCGTATAATTCGGTCAATGCCGTGGGTTCGATAGCTGGGTGCCTGGAAGACTGCGGTTGAGATGACTGTCGCTTGGATTGTTTGTTTCCAGTATAAATACCACAACCAGTCTCGGAATATCAAACCTCTCCCCCTTGAAAACAATTCCTTGTTCTCCAGTGACTTGACCTTCTTTCACGCCACTGTACCTACCCCGGCAATACACGGACACTGGTGCTCTGCATTGCTTACATGACTTATCGCCGAGGGCATGACGATCATGTTGAGCCGCGCATATCGACAATACCTTGCCAACTGCAAGAGCCAGGCACAGGTTTCCGCATTTCAAGAGTAAAAGAGTACTGTGGCATGTTAAGATTGATTAAGCAAACGATCCGGGATCTTCGTTCCTTGCAGACTTGAAGCAACGCCGCAGATCGTACCCGGCATCTGCTGTGATACTCTAGTGGTCGGGTCGTACCAGACCACCTCGACTTCGGCAACCCCTTGTTTTCCGATTATTTCACATGATTTTCAGGAACGAGAAAAGAATGGGAACGGCCCAGCAGTTCTGGCGTATGGTTCTTCTACCTCATGCTCTGGATATTCCTTCCGCTGCAACCTGCGGCGGTGTAACCCCTATTCGATCTGATGTCAGCCGTCCTACGGTATGCCTCTTTCTGGACCCATTTGTGACTCTGCCCTGTCGATCGTAGGTCCTGAGCCAGCAGATCCCCGAATCCCGGCGCCAGTTCCCTCTCGCCGAGGAGCTCCCTTGAGGCTGCACCAGTCATATTTTACGACGGCTATCACAGTCGAGGAAAAGCTCCCTGAATTTGTGAAAGAACAGCGCCTGTTCCGGCAAGGGGATTTGCCAAATCATACCTCCGTTCGTCGGACTTACAAAGGGCTCAGGATCGATGCGCCGTAATCGATGCCCTGCAATCGGTGACATCGTCGAACAGGACCGTTGCCCCATCCTTTTAACCTGTTCTTCTTTCGCAACGATCATCAATCATGCTTTCTGCCCCTCCCCAAATCCGCCGTGACTGGGCCACACGGTGGCCTCGGCCGCCAGGGCAAAAAAGGGAAAGAAAAGAAAGCCCGGTTTTAGCGCGCAGTTGGCTGTGAAGGCGACATGCAGATAAGCTTTATCCGGCAGCTCATAATGCCCAGTGGAGCACGGCTAACAAGGTTAAACGCCAAGGGGCGCTCCGTCTCACCCAACTTTGCATGATGGGATTCATGACCAGTCGCGTCGCTGGAATCTTGCGCCTGTCAGCCTGAAGTGTAAAATGAAGGACAGTTGGAGGAAAAGCCGGTACTAGCGGTAGCAACTCCGCGCTCCGCCCAGCCCGCCCGCTGACCCACCGCACATCCCTGCAAATTAACGATCGATCACTATCGGCTTTTGGGAGGCACAGCGGCTTCATTGGCCAATGGCCCGGGAGCGCCATTCCTGAAGGGGCAGCTGGGCGTCGACCTGTTGATCCTCATTCCTCTCTTGGCAAGGTTCCTCGGTGACTTTACCATGGAAAGTTGGAGGTCATCATCCGTGGAGATGGGGAAATGGTGATGGCCCTGCTGCGGCCCTGGGGCACCGCCCATATCACACTGCGCAATGGCGCGATGGAGAGCAGCAAGAGGAATGAGGCCGAACGGCGAGGTGTTCGAGGAGCTGCCTCTTTGGACGGTAGCACGGCATGAGGCGCGAGTCACGGCCGGGATCTGCACAACAAGGTACACAGCAGGTAGGTATAAAGAGGACCTCAACGGTAGCCAGTGCTACCTCTGCTCCCCCGCTCTCTTCTTGCATCCTCCCACCTTTCCTTTCTCGCCTTCTCACCGAGGAAGCAAAGCAAAAAGATGAGGCACGCACTTCTCCTCGCCGCCCTCGCGGGCCTGGCCCAATGCAAGGACGTCGTCGTCGAGTCCCTCCACTCCGTCCCGACCGGGTGGAAGAAGATCCGCGACGCCGACCCTGCCTACAAGCTCAAGCTGCGCATCGCCCTTGACCAGCCCAACACGGCCCTGTTCGAGCAGACGCTGTACGACGTCTCCAACCCGGAGCACGTGCTGTACGGCAAGCACCTTAAGCGCGACGAGCTGAAGGAGCTGCTGGCGCCCAGGTCCGAGTCCACGTCGACCGTCCTCTCCTGGCTGCGCGAGAACGTCGCCGAGTCCAGGATCGAGGATGACGGCGAGTGGATCAACCTCGTCGTCTCCGTCAGCGAGGCCGAGGCGCTGCTGGACGCCAAGTTCGCCGTGTACTCATATCTCGACACCGGCATCGAAAAGGTCCGGGCCCTCAAGTACTCCGTGCCTGAGGAGGTCAAGGACCACATCAGCTTCGTTGCGCCCGTCGTGCGCTTCGGTCAGCCCAGGGCCCAGCGCAGTCAGGTGTTCGAGGTTGTCGATGCTAAGACGGCCCCTCTCAACGCTGCTGCCATCCCTCCCCAGAACCTCAACGTCACGGCTTGCAACGCCACCATCACCCCCGAGTGCCTGAGGGCCTTGTACAAGGTCGGCAGCTACCAGGCTGACCCCAGCAAGAAGTCCCTCTTTGGTGTTGCCGGTTACCTTGAGGTAAGTTTTGCCTTGCTCCCCCCCCACTTCATTATCCGATCATTTACTAACCTCGTCCCAAGCAATACGCCAAGTACGACCAGCTCGAGCTCTTTGAGTCCGTCTACGCGCCATATGCCAAGGATCAGAACTTCACCGTCACCCAGATCAACGGGGGCGGCAACGACCAGGACGACACCGTCCACGACGACGTCGAGGCCAACCTCGACATCCAGTACGCCGCCTCTCTCTCCTACAAGACGCCCATCGTCTACTACTCCACCGGCGGCCGCGGGCCCCTCGTTCCCGATCTCGACCAGCCCGAGCCTCCAGGAGACAACGAGCCCTACCTCGAGTTCCTGACCTACCTCCTCGCCCAGCCCGACTCCGCCCTGCCGCAGACACTGACTACCTCCTACGGCGAGGACGAGCAGTCCGTGCCCCGCCCCTACGTCGAGAAGGTCTGCCAGATGTTCGGCCAGCTCGGCGCCCGCGGCGTCTCCGTCCTCTTCTCCTCCGGCGACACGGGTCCCGGTTCGGCCTGCCAGACCAACGACGGCAAGAACACGACGCGCTTCCTGCCCATCTTCCCCGCCGCCTGCCCCTACGTCACCTCCGTCGGCGGCACGCGCAACGTCCAGCCCGAGCAGGCCGTCTACTTCTCCTCGGGCGGCTTCTCCGACGTTTTTCCTCGGCCCCTCTACCAGACCGTCGCCGTCCCGCTCTACCTCGCCCAGCTAGGCAGCCGATGGAAGGGCCTCTACAACCCCGCCGGCCGCGGTTTTCCCGACGTTGCTGCGCAGGGGTACCGCTTCCACGTCTACGACCGCGACAGGGACATCCTCGTCGGCGGCACGAGCGCGTCGGCCCCCGCGTTTGCCGCGATCGTGAGCTTGCTGAACAATGCGCGCTTGGCGAAGGGCCTGCCGCCTATGGGTTTCTTGAACCCGTGGTTGTACACCGTCGGCTGGGCCGGGCTGACGGATATTGTCAACGGTGGTAGCACGGGGTGCACGGGTAAGGATATCTACTCTGGCTTGCCGGCGCCGTATGTGCCGTATGCCGGGTGGAATGCCACCAAGGGGTGGGATCCGGTTACGGGCCTGGGCACGCCGCTGTTTGATAAGTTGCTTGATCTTAGCACGCCGGGGTGGTGGTTGCCTAAGATTGGGGGGCATTAAGAGGATGAATTAGTCTTCTGAAGTAGAAACTAAATACATTGTTTCGTGTGATAAATGCTGAAAGCTGCCGCTTCGTGATTGATTTGGAAGTAGTAAGCTTAGTTCAAGTCCTGAGATGTGTGGAGAGATGAGATGACTCTGGCTCCCAACCCTAACCCTGTCCGAGACAAGCTGTTGAACTTTATTTGGACGACATGTATGGTTCATCTGCTTTGATGTCGTCTCTGTCAAACTGAAATAGACATGTATGTGTAGATTGCCTTATTTTCATTGTAACCGTTCGTTCTTTTGGGGCGGAGAGTCAATAATGACATGACAAATGCACGGTAGCATTTGGTTTCTCAGTTCCGATGCCGAATGATATTGACATAACCCCTATTCTCTTCCCCTAGGTAGACTAAGCATCACTGCCGAAGTACGGCTCAAGACTGCTCTCTTCCCCCTTCACAGCGTCACGATACAGGTGATTACCGTCGGCCCCAGTCATCTCGACATCTCCCTCAACATCTGCCTCCCTCTCCGTAACAATCTCAACCCCATTATCCTCCCAAACCTCCCCCCCCACAACCCCGGATCCCCATCCCCTCCACCCCGTCACACATAGTCTCCTCCCCGACCGCAGCCGCAGCCCCCGTTTTCCTCCTCGCCTGCCGAATGACCTCCTCCTCCGTCTCGCTACAACCCCCCTCCAGAGCCCTAAGCGCCTCGGACGAGCCCCACCCATCCTATCCAAAGCCCCGTCAAACCCGTCAACCGCGGCGCCCAGCCTCGCCGCCCACGAACCCGCGTCCGCCCTGTCCTCGCCGTGTTTCTTGAGGCTCGTCCGGCGCGCGGCGCGGATGCCCAGCACGAGCTGGTGGAAGACGGAGGGATCCAGACCGGCGGACCGGGCGTGCCGCGGTGGGTGACGTTGATGACGCCGTAGACGGCCATGAGGGGCGTAGCCTAGTTCTGGCGCACGTACACGGCTTGCACCGTGACGGTGGCAATCTCGAAGACGACGAGGAGGAGCTTGCAGACTTCTGGGCGGGAGAAGCGGGTGGTTCCTCCGGACGAGCGCATGGCGCGTTGGATCTGGAGGTCGTACTGCTGCTTGGAGGTGATGATGGTCTCAGCTGCTCGCGGGTAGTCGAAGCCCGACTTGGGCAGGACTTGGAAAAGGTTGATGGCGGGCATTGTGAGGCGCCTGGCTGGAATATCGCAGCAGGGGGAAAAGACGAGTGGAAGGAAGAATGGCTGGTTTGTGGGCTGTATCTTGTTCTTTTTTAGCAGGTTAGGTGTTGTTAGGGCTGACGATTGAGAGGATGAAGCGCTTTGTCCGACGGCGCAGAGGGTCTGCAATGATATTGCGAACTTACTTTTAGTCTTCGATCTGGTCAACTGAGAGTACTGCCGTTTTCTTATCTTGTTTCGAAGGTGATCAGTTCAGAGTCCGCTTGGCCCGTTACGTGTTGGGCTGTGAGATGGCCGGCAAGTAACCAAACGGGGTTGAAGAAGGCAAATGTCGCGAATCGTCGGTAATTCGTCGCATCAAAGTCAAGTTTAGGAAGTCAACGAGTTTTGATTTGCGACGTGTGTCAAGGCGCGACAGGCGAATCAGGCAGCGGGTTATCTTGAGCAAGTGAATGAATAGTGACAAGGACTAGAAGGTGAATGTCACGGGCTAGACGGGTCCCATGGCAATTCACCATTAGTGACACCCAAACGAGGACAGCCTGTAGCATCGCTAAAGGGAGTTTGCAAACGACAGCTCATATGCCCTCTCGAAGACGTGAAATGCCCACCCAGGCAAGACGTCAGACACTTGCCATCCATTGTCCAGTATTTTGAGATATTGAAGATGTAGAAGCCAACACGACAGAATGACTCTGCCTCCAGTGGGAATCGAACCCGTGCCTCAGCTGAGAAATAGAGAGTTGGAGAAGAACATCATCTAGATGCAAAGGCAACAAGAACACGGCGCGTACGGTCTCTGAGGAAGCAAAGAGCAAAAAAATAGCAAAAGGGAGATGATAGGGTGGCTCGTTTCTCCCGCCCTCGTGATGGTAGATTGAAACCCCCGGATGGAACTGTTGTCGAATGGATCATATAAATTCCTTAGTACAATGTCATATGCGGCTTCCATTTAAGGCACTCGCGGTTTTACATCAATAGTAAGGTTGGCTGGGGATCGAACCCACGATTTCCAGTGGAATGAGAAGAGTAGGTACGAGCCAAACCCGCACGTCTATCCAGCTGGGCCATCACACCTCGGACTTGTGAATCACCACAACGCCTTTGGTACTGGGACGACGCGGTAATTTGACCCTTATGGTGAACCCCGTGCTGGTGAATGCTCGGGGTGATGGTGAGGACACAAAGAAATTTGTCCACTAACGTTTCGCTCTTTGTTCCTCAACATGACCTGCTGCAAAACTAGGCTCTGATGGTAACAAAGAGATAACGTTTCATATTAGAGATACGGTAGCACCAATGATGCTCAATCTATCCCTTCGTCCTGCGCCTCGTTTCTTGTCCTCCAGGCCAGGTCATCTTAACCCTGAGCATGGCTACACGCTGAACAAACTTGTTAGTAGAGCGGACGGAAGTCTGCCTGCACTTCTGAGGCTCATCCATCTGCTGGTATGAGCCCACGCTCCTTGACGGCGTCAACTTGATACGTCCTCTTTAGACTTTAGCTCCATCGCGCTTCAGGATAAAGGCCCCTCGACGACTCGTTGACAGTTGGCTTTACTCAGCGATGCGGAGAAACGACTTCACAGTACTCATCTATCATCTGAGAGACGAGAGCTGCGAACCAGCTGACTGAGTCCTTGGAGCAACCCGGGCAAGGGTTCCGCACATACGGCTCTAGGTGGGAACTCGGCACTCATAATGCACGGGGATGAACGACAGATAGTGGAGTCGGACAGATGGGAGGAACAGGAAAGAGAACGAAGAGAAACTGGGAAACCCATCCTCATCCACTTGTTGTCCATCCATAGGTGCCCGGACACAACGACCTGGGACTAATCTCGGCGTCGGACACAAGCGTGAGCTTGGATGGTGTGAAATGCTTACAAAGGTATGACACGCTGATGGTCATCAGCTCGAGGGTTCAGCTATTGTTACCGTGGTAGTAGTACAGGGGTTCCTGTGGTGTGGACTTTGGGTGGCTCTTTCCCTGTGGCTCTGAACCTGCCATTGCCAAGTTCATGCTCCTCGTAGTCCCGTATGTATACGATGAGGATTAGTTATCAACATTACGCTCGTTGCAGTCGAATATCTAAACCCCAGGGATCCTGCTGGGCTGTCCTGCATATGAAGTGCTATTCCCAGTAAAAGCCCAAACTTCCTATTGGGTGCCTCAGGGGTTGTTTCAACTGATTCGAGGGCTGACTAGCTGAAGGATGCAAACAGCTCATTTCAGCATCTCCATTTGGACATAATCAATAAGGCAGGTGGGCTGAAGATTGTTCTATCAAACTCTCATAATACTCTGCCATGATTAGTATTGCAAATCAGTGATATGCGTCAATAACGAGCTATTGAGACAATTTGCTGGAAATAGACTCTCGCAGTTTAAAAGTTAAAGCATAGAAGAGCTCTCATCCCTCATCTCTTCTACACAACAACTTTTGCATAACCAAAATACCTCCAGTTCCCATCATTCGCAATCCTTGCCAGCATTCTTTAAAGACTCGACACACGTATAGTTTCTCGCCGCACAACAGCTTCGCTTCCACAGACGAACCATGCGTTTGTCCCTCGTTATCACATCTCTTCCCCTCCTCGTCCTGGCGACACAGCCCGACTGCACGGGCCAAAACAAGGGTTATCGCACAGCAGGAGGGTACGGCTTCTCCTACGACTGGAGCGAGAAGCAATGGAAAAATCTCTGGGAAGTCCGCGACCGATTATGCACCGACCACTGGCAGACCAGCGGATCGGTGCAAATAAACGATGCACAGGCCCAGTCCGGCATTCGCGGCAATCGCTGTTCCAAGCAGAGTTGTTTGAATAACCTCAACGAGGCCATTCTGCAGTGCATGGACACGTCCCATGGCAAGCTTTCGACGGGGGCCACCATCAACGACTACCAAGGCGACTGCTGGTACTGGATCTTCGCCGGGAATCAGCCTAAGCAATTCACCTGAAGAATACCGAATGCACAGTATGCCCGTATCTACCACGGAGTTTCGGGCACAGATATACATACCCCAGGAAACAAAGATGGACATCGATAGCCAGGGCCCCTTAGGCAACGAGGTTGGGCAGACCCTGAAGGAGGGACATGGACTTATGGATAGGGGAGACATGTTTATGTGCGCGATGACCAATGCAGATTTGCGGGGGGAATGGAGGGAGTGACAACGGAGAAGGACATACACAGAGGGGCAGGTGGGAATGGCAGTGAGGGCTGGACATGCAGAGGAGATCTTCGCGAGTCTCGTATGAAGTGGCATAACCACGGCAGGAATTGTCTATCATCAGTCATGATTGTTTTCAACAGTTTCTGTTCGATCTTCGGTTACAATCAGTTGCGATTGCAATTACAGACGGAGCTATCTCAAGAATCACATCATCGTCTTATGGCGTTGTGCTTTGCTAGTTTAGTAGATCTACTGCTCTGCAGTACCGCCTCAATGCAGCAATTCTTCGGCAGTCTTCAAAAGTACTACAGCGATTCTGCGTCCAAGTCTGCAGCTGCGTCCGAAAGTGGCTGATCTTTTCCCATGAGCTCGCGGAGCGTTTTCTTGAACGAATCAGCCTGGCCTCTAAGGCTCTCGATCGCCTGTTCTCTCTCGGTTCCGGACAAGTTAGCCATTCTGTTAATTGCTTCATCACCAAGTACGTCGCGCATATCGCCTTCCATTTCCAGAAGCACGCTTGAATCCGTCAGTTGGATCGCTTGGGTCTCCCTTTCGTTTCCTAGGCCCCCGAGTTAAGATCTGCCGCTTGCACACCCGAGTGGGGGATTATTGGAACGTACCGAAATTGAAACCCCTCACGAAGTCGTCGATTGTAGTCATCAGGTTCCGGAGAGATTTACGGAGCTCGCTATAGCCCTTATCCTTCTTGACAGGTCTGAGATAGTTGCCTCTTGGGCCGCCGGACGAGGTATCGACGAGATCAGACATGAGACCCAAGACGTTGAGCCGTGGGTCTTCGTCGTCGGACTCCAAATGCTCTCCCCTCGTGCTCCGTCTCCTTGCTGCCATGATATGAAATATCTGATCAAAGGTTTTCTAGTGTTCGACGGATTTGTGGTTTTCGAGGTTTATGATTGTTGTCAATGGTGGATGCCGAGCACATGAAAGCCAGGATGCCCGAATCATTTTATAGTATATATTTTTACCTGTGACTGTGGTTGAGTATGAGTGCACGCATGGCGAGAGCATTGTATACATAAATACAGGACTCACCGTGACCAAAAAGTCCCATCATGGCCATGCTTGCATGAAAATGACCTGGACTCCTTCGGTGTTTAGTCGACCGGAGAGCGAAACGTCACAGTAGCTATACGTGATAATGTGAATTCAGCAACTCAGAGACATTTCAGTTCTGCGCCAGTCGCATCTAGGAACGAAGAGTCAAGTTGGCTCTCGTATAAGGCCGAGCGTCACTGAAAGTCACTACTGGGGGATGAGGACGGCGGCACTAAAGTTCAGTTCACCTTGTCCTCACAAACCCCCCAGTCGGGCTTCTTAGGGCAGATTAGCGAATCGTTCTGGCACGACAAGGAACTAACGGGTGATTCCATCTTGAGGTGTGATGGCTCAGTTGGATAAAGGTGCAGCCTCACGGCTACACTTCTATCCGCTGGTGCAAGGGTTCGATTCCCGCCAGGTTGTACTAGAACTCTCGTTGTCTACGAAGATAACACTACTTTCGTCAGCCTGAGGTCCGCGGGGGTTACCATCACGAGGGCACGGGGTTTATTTTTTGCTTCACCTACTTGGTAGGTTTTCGGTATGACTGCCAGCTTACGAATCAATCCATTAATTCTGCTTTTATTTGAGTGTATCATCGACGTTTCGACTCAGTAAACAACAGCTTGAATAATAGGGAACCAGTCGAAAGTGCACTAGCGTCACTATCGCAAGATCAAGTGATGTTTTTAACACCATCCTTTTCCTTAGCAATTGAATGTTACACAATGGTAGGATGGGAACTCAGACGTCGATTTGTAACTGAAGCGGAAGAAAATATCGCAAGCTACGTAGAGAGTTATTCAAAACTTTTGAAAATGGAAGGTAAATACATAAAGTGACGATGAAGAACATAAACCAAAGTCCTTTGGTGTCCTTCTCCAAGAGTTGTTTAGCTCTGCGACTGTTTGTTTTCTGAAGGTGCAATGTTTCTATGAGGGAGATGGGAGGTTTCTTCTCCCGTAGCATGCCTAGCCTTCACCTTAACTTGTTTTGAAGTGGTCACTCACTTGCGGTTCATCTTCAGTTCTAGCGCTACACCTCCTGACGACATGACCGAGTGTTCCTGCTCACCTCATCAAACAATACCATCGCCCATCCATCCCATGCCTTCGTTTTCGAAGGTACCTGTGATCTTCCGCCCTTCATCAACATAAACAATCCAAATCGACGACATCAACCTCATCACAATGTCCAGCTGCAAGCCATTCACAGCCGCCCTCCCCAAGCAGGGGTTCGACTTCTTCCCTCTCCGCCTCATGTCGCAAGGCAGATACGACCTGTACGTCCAACGCGCCATTCGCCAGGCCGGCATCCGCTTCGACAGAGCCAATGTCGTCCCCCTCTTCGCCCAGCTTTTCGAGATGGCGGCCAACAACCTCAATGTCGCCCCCATCGCAGACAAACACGATGACGACTCTGAGAACGACACTGCCCTTCGCTCCGCTATCTCAGAATGTCAGGACAAGACCCGCTGGGCTACCCACACCATTGGCCGCCAGGTCTTCTACGAGCTGATGATGCACATCCTCGCCGCCCGCCGCCGCTTCATGGCCATCCACCAGTTCGACGACACAGAGCCGGGGAGCTATGCTCGGATTCTGGGCGTGGCGGTCGACAAGTTCGACGATGCCATCAAGCGGCACGGTTGGGGTCGCGGTCGGGAGATGAGGTCTCTGGAGGGGTTTGATGACTCGGAGTCTGACGAGGAGGACGAAGAGGGAGAAGATGGCGATGAGATGGAGATCTGCGAGAGTTAGGTGGCATGAGCGTCGATATGGCGCCGCTGAGGGAGGGGGAGGAGGAGGAGCTGTGCCAGGGGGTTGAGAGCATGGAGATCGAGCAGGACGGAGAATATTACTGTTAGAGCTTGCTTGCACTAGCAAGTGTTCGACGCTGGGAGAAATTACACTGAGCTTCAATGTTATACGCAGCTACACACTGCCATCAAGAGGGTGACCATCTTCATTGATGCGCTACCAAATCCCGAGTTCGAGTGGCAGGCAGTCGTTCAAAGTGATAGTGAGGTTTCGCTGACTTGACTCGACGACTATTTCTGCTGGGCTCATCTTGACTCGAGACATGTTCATTCGAGAACACGTAACAGTTGAAGCAACAGTTGAAGCAAAGGGTTTTGACGTCGAGTTTCTGATTATTGAACAAGATGCAAGCACATGCTAAATAGGACATCCTGTGACGTTGAATACGCAGCACGTGACTGACCAAGGCTAGCGGCATTCCAAAACTCTGGCATGTGAATGAGACGCAGAAAGTAGGAGTGGAGACCCCGCAAACAAGCCGCTAGTCCCAAATAGGCAGTGCCTCGGTCTAACCTGACATCACCTGGCCGGAGTGGACGCCTCCTCGCATTTGCTGTTGTAAGCGGCGGCTTTCGCCTGAAAAGAGCTTCATCCCCGCCATTCAGCTGGAGCACAACGGCCAAGTTCCGAGGTTGATTTTACTCCAGACTTTCCCAGACTCTGCCCCGGATTTTCTATCCTTTATTAATCCTCTCTACATCTGTGTCTCCTCGTTCCATCTTGCATTCCCCCTCCGCATACATCTCGCATCTCACACACCCCATCGTTCATCCATTACCTCTCCGTCCCTACCACATCCCATTCATCTTCTTCCTCACCTTCCACACAAACCGCCAAAATGGGTGCCGTCGACAGACTCTCACAAGTAGCCACCCAGCTGACCGGCTCCCCGTCGGCCAGCAGCGGCAAGGCCAAGCTTCTCGAGAAGCACCCGGACGACATCGTCGTGACGGCATGCCTGCGGACGGCCTTCGGAAAGGGCGGCAAGGGCGGCTTCAAGGACACCATGGCCGCCGACCTCGTGGCTGGCGTGCTTAAGGGCATCATCGACCGCTCCAAGGTCGACCCCGGCCTGGTGGAGGACATCGTCGTGGGCACCGTGCTCGCCCCCGGCGGTGGCGCCACCGAGATGCGCGCCGCGGCTCTGGTGGCCGGCTTCCCCGACTCGGCCGCCGTGCGGACGCTCAACAGGCAGTGCTCGTCCGGCCTGCAGGCCTGCGTCGACATCGCGAACCAGATCAAGACCGGCATGATCGAGATCGGCATTGGTGCCGGTGTCGAGAGCATGTCCACTCAGTATGGGTAAGCAAGCTATTCTCTCCTCTGTCATTCGCTTCCTCAGTATATCACAAATTGCTGACATACATCCCCCAAAACAGGCCCGGCGCAGTATCAGAGTTCTCCGAGCTCCTCGAGTCCCACCCCGAAGCCGCGAACTGCAAGGTGCCCATGGGCGTTCTCTCCGAGAAGATGGCCAAGGACCGCAACGTCTCGCGCCAGAGCCAGGACGCCTTCGCCGCCGCCTCGTACCAGAAGGCCCAGGCGGCCCAGGCCGCGGGGCTCTTCAAGGAGGAGATCCACCCCCTCAAGGTGAAGTGGGAGGACCCCAAGTCCGGCGAGACGAAGGAGATCGTCGTGGACAAGGACGAGGGCGTCCGCCCCGGCGTCACCGCCGAGTCCCTCGGCAAGATCAAGGCCAGCTTCGCCAAGGACGGCAGCATCCACGCCGGCAACGCCAGCCAGATCAGCGACGGCGCCGCCGCCGTGCTGCTCATGAAGCGGTCCACGGCCGAGAAGCTCGGCCAGACGATCCTGGGCAAGTACGTCGCTGCCTCCATCGTGGGCGTGGCGCCGCTGCTCATGGGTATCGGTCCCTGGAAGGCTATTCCCAAGGTGTTCGAGCTTACGGGCATCACCAAGGACGATGTGGATATCTTTGAGATCAACGAGGCGTTCGCGAGCCAGTGTCTGTGGTGCGCGAACGAGCTCGGTATTCCGGCCGAGAAGATCAACCCCAAGGGCGGTGCCATTGCGTTCGGGCACCCGCTGGGATGCACCGGTGCTAGGCAGGTGTCCACTCTTCTCTACGAGCTGAGGAGGAGAGGGGAGAAGATCGGCGTTACGTCTATGTGCATCGGCACTGGTATGGGAATGGCTGCTGTCTGGGTTGCCGAGTAGATATGCAATGGGTTTGGAGATAGATACCTCTGCTGTACACGGAAAATGTATGATTAAGATACCAACGTCATTGCTTGTGCCTTATTGATCCTCGCATTCCTTCCCGTACCGGTGAGGCTTTGAACGCATGTGGTAGCGAACAAAGGAGTACCTAAGTCGGCCAAATGTGTCCGTTTTAGGCTAAGATCTTACTTTGCCTTGGCGATATATTTCCTCTTATCTCAACCTCTCTTGCCTCAACATCATTAACTCAACCTCTACTTCACAGGCCTCCCATACCAAGCTTCTGAACAACCCTTGACCTCCATACAACAAACAACGCTGCCTTCCTCAACCTTTAAAACCCGGCCTCCTAAAAATGTCCCTCTCCAAAACTCCCCTCCTCCTGCACGCAATCCTCGAAGCCCTCGCCTCCTTATCCTTCACCCTCAACCCCTCCGCGCAACTTCCCTCTACGGCCACCGACGTAGAAGCGCGTCTCATCTTGCGGAGTTACGGTGGTCTGTTGCTCTCTACCTCGATCCTCTGCGGGGGGTTCTATCTCCGGCCAGGGTTCGACGGTGCGACTCGCTTGGTGGCGGGAAGTATGGCTGTTTATCATCTGTTTCCTATTGCTAGGGCTTGGAGTCGGTTGAGGGGGGAGGGGAGGGAGAAGGGGAAGGAGAAGGGGGAAGATGGGAAGAAAGTCCTGGGAGGACCTGGGGTGCATTTGGCTGTGCATTTGGTGGTGCTGGGCGGCTTGGTTGGGAGTGTGATTTGGGGGAGGGATGGGTTGTAAGGCTTGGTAAAAGGTGAAATGCGGTGTCATTATGAGATGCGTTGGGTGTTGAGGCTCCTCGCGGGCGGATGGTGTGGTCACAAGGCGTTCAAGGTGATCTTGTGCAACGTTTCCTGAATAGCTAAATGTATATACGAAAAGGCACGGTCACGAAAGGGGTACGGCAACATTGTACAACTTCTCCTGATCTGCACTCTATATATCCAAATGGGATCTCTCTTAGTTCCGGAACAGCCTCAGCCCGTCCTCAGCAACAGCCGCGCCGCCCATCTCCTCATCACTCTCCTCCTCCTCGCCTAACTCCATCTTCTGCCCGAACAGCGTGCCAAAGAACCGATCGATGGCGTCCTGCTCCCAGCTGCGCCTGTCCTCGGGCGCCATGAAGTTCTGCAGCTTCTCGTGCACCGTGAACCGCAGCTTGCGACCCTTGCTCGCCTTGCGGTCCACCACCTTCCTCGTCTTGGCCTCCTTGAGCGCCGCCCAGCGGACAGTGACGCCCGCGCCGTCGGTGGTGCCCGAGGCAGAGTCCATGGTACGCTGGTCCACCAGCTCTTTGAGGAGCAGCTGGTAGAAGTCCGCGTCGTCGTAGATGTTGGCGTCTTCGGCTACCTTCTTGGTGGCCTGAACGGGCGCGCAAGAGCGAGGGGTGCGCGTGCGCTTGATGAGGCGGTCGGAGCTGCCGAGGAGCTGGTCGTCCAGGATGGATACGAGGGACTGGGTGTTCGTGGGGCCGAGCTTGCGGGAGGTGGTCATTGCGGTCGTGGTGCGGACTTTGGAGGACCATTTGTCCAGGACCTTGCGGCGGTGCACGAGTGCCAGGGCTTCCGTCTGTTCCATGCTGTCCCAGATGGCCTGGCTCGTGGCGTCGGTGTCGAACTCGCGCTTACGCTTCTCGCCGATCTTGGCCTTCGCCGTCTCGGGGAGCATGCTCCTGCGGAATCCGTCGATGCTATTGAGGAGCTTGATGGCGGCTTCCTCGGCAGCTTCGTAGGGCTCCTTGTGCTCGATGGCGGCGTCTTCGACGGTGTCGATCGAGTTGGCGGCCACGAGTGCCTTCTGCAGACGAATGCGGATATTGAGGAGGGCATCGAAGGCGCGGCGCTGCTGGCGGACAGCTAGACCCTTCTCGGCGTCGGCTTTTGCGGCTTGAGAGATGGTGGCGACAATGCTCTTCTGGCCCTCGGTCATGATCTTGCGGAGTTCCTGTCGCTGGTCGTCGCCATCACCGTTTGCACCCCCTTCGCTTTCATCGTCATCGTCCTCATCGTCCTCGTCATCTTCCTCGTCATCCTCCTCGTCCTCTTCGTCGAAATCTTCCTCATCCTCATCGTCCTCCGACCCGTCAACACCATTCTCCATCTCCTCATCCTCCTCACTATCCATGCCATGCGCCCCGTCATCATCCTGATCCTCCGACCCCTCATCCTCAGACGACAAGAAATCAGAAGCCTTTGGCCGACTAGCCAGCTTCTCCTTCGTAGTCTTCGGCCTCGAGCTCCCGCGGAACTTGAAGTCCTTGAAGCGGTCGACATCGCTCTGCGTCAGGGCATTGTCGCTCTCGATCTCGGCGTCGTCTAAGTCACGATCGGCCTCGAGGTCGGCCTCGTCCGGGTCGGCGAATTCTTCGGAACCCGACTCGTCGCCGAGGCCGTCTGCTTCTTCTTCGCTACCCTCCTCTTCATCCTCGTCACTGCTTTCTTGTAGCGCTGCTCTGCTGACGCGGGAGCCGCGGTATTGGGCGCCTAGGGCGGGGGCGTCTTTCTGTCGAAGTTTGCTGGTGCTGTTGACCTGTTAGAACTGCCACCCACTGTCTTACGCAACAGTAGACACATACCCAACTGCTTGGTAATGTTCCGTGCCGGCATTCTCGTCCTCGCTCTCTTGGCTGTCGTTGTCGCTGCCATCGTCCTGGGAGATCTCGCCTTCGGGATCGTAGTCTGCGCCTTGTCAGCAGGTTTGCGGTTTCCCGTAATTCAACCGGTATGACGTACCCTTAACCGGCTGCTCGTCCAACTCGGCAAAAGCCTTCACTCGGGTATTGCGTGGCGCCATGTTTGTTTTGTCCGTCGAATGCTGGCAGGATAGCTTGGGCGGGCGTGAGAGATGCAGATGGTCGAGACCCCACTGCAAAAATTGGGATGAGAAGGTTGGGCTGGAAATTTTGGCGGTGGCAGACGGCAGATCTTGCGACGACCCTGCATACCAAATTCGTACAGTGTCTGACGTTCCCCATAAACACTGTACTAGTAGGGCAGTCTTGATGATGACTTCACGTAAGTCTTCGTTGATATGAACAGAACTATCCTCATCGATATGGGCAGTTGCTGGTTTTCAACTGTAGATTGAAATAAACATGAGGCCCAGTCTGCGATGCCTCTTCCAGGCCTCATCGAGGGTCCTCAGTCATGAGAACCCTCTGGTAAGTTATCACCCTCATCACCTTTCTGATGAACAGCACTAACACATCCCAGGGCCTCCCAAAATCAGGCACCATCCCACGATTCCAGCGCGGCCTCCCCCAAAAACGAGCCATCAAAGATGTCAGGAAGGTCATCGCCGTCTCCTCAGCAAAAGGCGGCGTAGGGAAGAGTACCGTTGCCGGTTTGTGCCCTCCACGCCCCCTCTTCCCCCTTCCCACATCTCATGGCAGCCACTCTCTCTGACACCCACTTCACAGCCAACCTCTCCCTCGCCTTCGCCCGTCTAGGTTACCGCTCGGGCATACTAGACGTCGACATCTTCGGCCCCAGCATCCCGACGCTGTTCAACTTGAACGAGGAGCCGCGGTTATCACCCGGTATGACCGGACCCTTTTCTATCGCTCTGTCTGTCGCCTTTCTTTACCTGCGGCTAACACCAAAATACCTAGACAACCAACTCCTCCCCCTCTCAAACTACGGCGTAAAGACCATGTCCATGGGCTACCTAGTCGGCGACTCGGCACCCGTCGTCTGGCGTGGCCCGATCCTGATGAAGGCCCTGCAGCAGCTCCTCCACGACGTGGACTGGGGCGGTCTCGACGTACTGGTTCTCGACCTGCCTCCCGGAACGGGCGATACGCAGCTTAGTGTTGCGCAGCAGATTGTTTTGGATGGTATGCTTCCCCCATGCCATTTCCTTTCCCTCCTTCCCGTCTGGTTTCCTTGCTTTATTCCCTCCTACCTGCGGTCACCTAATCATCTAAATCCAGGCTCAATAATAATAACAACCCCCCACACCCTCTCCCTCTCCGACGCCGCCCGCGGCATAGCCATGTTCGAGAAGGTCTCCGTCCCCGTTTTAGGTTTAGTACAGAACATGTCCGTCTTCACCTGCCCCTGCTGCCAGACGCAGTCCCACATCTTCGGCACGGGGGAGAAGGTCAAACAGCTCTGCGCCGAAAGGGGGATCGATTTCCTGGCGGACGTGCCGCTCCACCCGCGCATCGCGGAGGACGCGCAGGAGGGGATGCCGACGGTTGTCGCTGAGCCGGGCGGTGAGAGGGCGGAGGTGTTTATGGAGTTGGCGAGGGGGTTGGGGAGGAAGGTTGGGTTGTGAACGGAAGAGGGGGAGGGGGAGCATGTGAGATGGGTGGATGTATGTATGATATGGACCGAGGTGTGTAGGATAGATGTATAGGCACGGATGTACTGTGCTTGCAAGCAAAGTCAACGTCACGTCATGCCGGAACAGAAGACGTCGGGGAAAATCCCAAATTAAGAACTATCTAACCTATCTACTCGCAACGCTATCCTCCTTTTTTGCTGCCCTGCCATCCGCACAAAGTAGCGGCAGCATAAACCCCCTATCGTATCACGCAACCAAACCAACCAACAACCAATCCGATCAACGAAATCTCAACCACTTCCTCTTCGCCTTCACCACCTCAGAAGACCACGACATCTCCTCCGGCTTCGGTATAACCACCCATTCACCCCCATGGCCCTCTCCCTGCTGCGGCTGCTCAGCGTCGTCAGCCCTACGGCCCTGCCCCTTCTCCGTCTGCAGCAGCTGCTCAGCATCATCAGCTCTCCTTCCCCCTCCCTCGGGAATCCACGACCACCGCCACGGATCGTCAGACCCTTGCTAACGCCCGCCCACAACCATGGCCGTGCCCTCGTACACCAGATCTCTCAAATACTTCTGCCTCCTGTCCTCGGTCAACGGCAAGCTGCTCGCCATGCGGTACAGCTTCCCCTCCCCACCGCGCTTCCACACGCGGTTGCCCATCTTGACTAGATCCTCCGCCATGTCTGCTATGGCCGCCACCTCGAGCACGGACTCGTCGCTCGTGTTCTGGCGGAGGGTGGTGAGACCCTGAGTCAGGTTGTCGATCCAGCCCGGCAGCGCCTTCTCGTCCCACTCCCGCGCGGCGGGGAAGAGGAGGTACACCCCCGCCCCGGAGGCGAAGTCGGGCAGCTCGTCCCGGATGCGGTAGAGCAGCCTGGCGTACTGGAAGAGGTCGGCGTAGCGGCGCTGGACGACGGCCGTGGGAGCGACGCGCTTGAGGAAGGTGCGGTTGGCCTCGAGGTAGTCGCCCGCCAGGAGGAGGTAAGCGAACTCCGCCGCCGGGTCGCGGAGGACGGCGCGCGCGTGGAGGGCTTTGGCTTCGTAGATCCAGGCGGGGGGGATGTGGAATGTTTGTGTCAAAGTTGAAAGCACGCGGTCCTTGTCCTTGTCGTCGATAAGTTGGGCGTTGCGGCCTAGCTGTTGCCGGATGGCGGCTTCGCGGGCTCGCGGGTCGGAGAGGTGTAGTAGCACAAAAAGAGACGGAAGCCACTCGCCCTTTGCTATGAGCTGGGCTGCAAAGATTCGTGTGGTCTCGTCGAGCTTGACCTCGGCCTTGTCACCGAAGGAGACGTAGCCGTTAGAGTACAGCGCGCGGCTGAGCTGCCAGGTGAGGCTGTAGTCACCGTAGTCGACGCTGCGGGAGGCGAAGAGCTTGAGGAGACCCCAGAGGGGGCTGTCGGGGTCGGATTCCAGGTCCTGGTCGATGTCGTCCTTAAAGGACTTCACTGCCTGGGACACACTCTTGAAGCCGCCGTGCCAGAGACGAAGTCCGAAGGCTTGCATCCAGTTGAGGTTGAATCGGTCCGAGATGATGAACGAGTCGATGCGGTTCTCGATGGGAACGCCCTTCACGCCATCACAGACGCATGTGTTTCCGGCGAGTATCTCGTAAAGAGCGCGGATGGGCTCGGAGAAGTCGGACAGCGCGTTCGACTCCTGCCAGTGCTTGAGCTGCTCGCGGACGTCCTTCTTCGCCCGGTCATTCGCACCGACGGCGGCTACCAGTGTCGCAAGGCGGAAGTTCTTCCCGGCTAGCAGTTGTTTGCAGGCTTCGGATGGTTGATTTCCGGCGAGATAGATGATCGCCTTCTCTTCGGTGGTCTTGAACTGCGCAATCAACTGCTCTGTGAACGGCTCGACAAGCTTCTCCCAGAACTTGGAGAGATCCTCCCCATCGTTGTCGAACAGAACACTGGCTAGCTCCCAGACATTGTCGCGCTCGATGGCCAAGGACTTGATGGTGACGGGACCCTTGGACATAACAGTCGGGATTCCATTGACAGGCTTGATCTCGGTCTGGTCGATCTGAAGCTGCAGGTTGGGTACCTCAGCGAGCTCCTCTCCCTCAACAGACTTGGTGATAGTGATATGAGCCGTGTCCCGCTCGTTCACCGTCGTCACAGCAGTCGATCGATGACCCCATTCCACCCGCGGTGCGCTCCGGTAGGCAAGCTCGAGTTCATCCTCTTCTTGAGTAACCTTGTCACGTCGTTGATACGGCCACTAGAATGATGAAAACACGTTAATATTTCTGTTCTGTAACTACACAATGGACTTGCTCAAGCACAAAGCATGAGCTAACATGATGACGGGGAAGCGAGCTAAGCACCGACCTTTACGAATCCCTTTCTTGCCACGCCCTGCACTGACTGCGCTGGGCCCTTAGACTGCTCAAAAAGCGACTTCATCAAGTCAATGCTCGTGGCGAAACCGGCCGTATCCGCAGCGTTCTGCTTCTGCTTCTTTGGCGCGGGACTTCCGTCATCCTCCACTTCCCATGCCGCTCCCGATTCGTTGAGTGCGCGCAATGCCGCACGATCCATCCTCCGAGGCGCCCTAACGCTCTGCTGGAGGATCTGGGTCCAGTCATCTCCGCCCGCAACCTGAATCTTGGTAGGTGCCGTTGCCTTCTTGACAGCCCTCATACGAGCCCGCATTATACCAGCAGGCACCTGCGGATCGTTCGTCACCGACTGCGAGAGCTGGTTATCTCCCTCCTCCTCTTGCTCCCGTACCGACTCCCCACCCACCGACGACGGAGCGCGGACGAGCTGCCTCTCCTCCTCGTAGCCCTCCGCCATGCTCTCGTCGTCCCTAGGAGCGTCGTACTCCTCGCGAATCTCGGCCATCTCGGGTTGTGGTGAAGCGCGGCGCTGCAGCTGGTCATTGTCAGAGTCGCCCATCTCTTCATCGTCCGAAAGGGCCGTACCGTCTTCAAAGGCGCCAGGAACAGGACGCCGGCTGCGCTTGAACTCGAAAGTGTCATCCGGATCGACATCAGGGGATGCATAGTCCCCATAGGAGGTGTCCTGGGCCGGAGCACTCCGCGCGACAGCCGTAGCAGGTTGAGCAACCTCGGCCTCTGTCTCATCCTCTTCCTCGTCATCGTCGTCGTCGAGGCCATATGTGGTGAAGTGCTCGACTGAGAAGGTCCAGATACCCAGGTCTGCGTCGTAGTCCTCGAACGTGGTGTTCTCGATGCGCTTGAGGCGCTCAATGTGCTTGGCGATGCGGCTGCCGGTCTTGTCCTGCACAGGGGTGCGCTTGTCGCGGGCGCGGGGCCACGACTGCTCGAGAGAAATGGTGGCGGGAACATTCAGGCCCTTGCCGACAGGAGGCTTCTTCGCAGCGATGGGATACACGGTAGCGGAGCGAGGCTCGAGGATGACGGTGTTACCATATAACTCGTCAAGGTCGATGTTGCTGAGATCGACAGGCACCTTGAAGCTGACGGAGCCGACATTCTCGCGGCCGACAGCGAACTTCTCGACGCTCTGTCGCTGGATCCGGTTCATCGACATGATCTGTTCCTTCGAAGGAGACATCCAGTACTCGCCTGGCTCGGTGTCGCCGTGCTGGTTGACGCGAACAGCCGGTGCAGCAGGCTCCTCCTCATGGACGATGGCCAACTCCTTGCCCTTGACCTGCTCCATCTCAGGAGTCTCCGAGACAGGAGCGCCATTGGTGCCGTTGGTCTGGCGGTTCGAAGGGCGCATGTATCCCAGATCCCTAGCCTCAGCAGACTCATCCGGAGTGTTGGTGCCTGAAGCCTGGTTGTTGCCGTTCTCGAAGGCCGGCTGGTTGGTGCTGGTCTCGAAGCTGACCCTCTTCGTCAGCTTCCGAGCGCCGTTGGTGTCCGGGAACTGGTTCTTAGCCGGCGAGCTGAACAGGTCACTCCGCATATCCTTGTTGATAACAAGTTTCTTGTGACCGCCAATCAACCGGGGACCAGAGCTAGCCGAGAACGAGCCAGGCGCGAGGATGCTGTCCTCGACGTTGAAGCTGCGTCGCAGACTGCTCGTAGAGATACTCTTAGCCAGACCGCGGTTCGTGCTGCCCATCAGAAGGCTCTGACCGAGACCGCCAGGGGTGGAGGAAACACTCGAGACGCTGCTGGGCGTTCCGTAAGTGCTGTATGAGAAACCGAACCCACGCTTCTGCGGAGTAACGAACCGAGAGGCATTAGCTGGGCTGAGTTTGTACATGGGCAGAATCGACCGGCTCTTGGTCTTGTTCTTGTTGCCGTTGAGCGGTGTCGCAAGCGGGCCGGGGTTCTGGTTCTCGTTGTTGCCCATGCCGCTGAACAATGATGTCGAGCCGTAAGCGGAAATGTCGTTGATACTTGTCGACAGTGACTGCTGTTGCTGGTTGTTCTGAGATCCGCCGAACATAGAACCTCCCTGCTGTTGTTGCTGCTGGTTCGTGTTGCCGAAGAGACCTCCCGACTGCTGGTTGTTCGTGTTTCCGAAGAGCCCACCGCCAGTGCCCTGTCCTAGTGTCGATCCGAATGGAGAGGGCTTCTGCTGCTGTTGCCCGCCAAATAAGCCGCCCCCCGCAGCTGGTTGCTGCTGTTGTGTGTTGGAGCCTAGCGAGCCGAACAAACCTGTACCTGTGCCAGCAGGTTGCTGGGTAGGACCCCCGAACAAACCGGTTCCCGTCTGGGGTGGCTTGTTGCCGAACAGACCACCGCTTTGTTGCTGGTTGTTGTTGGCCGCGGCACCGAAGGCGTTGGTAGTCGTACTCGCAGTACCAAAGGGACTAGCACCCGCAGCAGGCTGGGCTGCAGTGTTTCCAAATAGACCACCGGCAGGTTTCGGGGCGAACAAAGAGCTTCCCGCAGCCTGATTCTGCTGAGGCTGGCCGAAACCTCCGGAAGAGCCAAAGCCGGTTCCCGTGTTCTGTTGCTGGGTATTTCCGAATAGACCACCACCAGCAGCTGGCTGGGTCTGTGTAGCGCCTCCAAAGAGCCCTGTACCAGTACTAGCTGTGTTGGTGTTGCTGCCGAATCCACCAGTGATGTTCGTAGAGCCAAAGCCTCCTGTGCTTGCACCCGTGCTGCCAAAGCCGCCAAATGCAGGCTTAGCAGCTGTGTTGCTGGCCGTATTGCCGAACAAGCCTCCGCCAGTTGAAGTGTTAGCCGCAGCTCCAAAACCTGTTCCAGTGTTAGCGGTGCTCCCAAATCCGGTTGTTCCACTGCCGCCAAACAGACCAGTTGTCTGCGATGGCTGAGCAGCCGTACTGCCGAACAGGCCGCCCGTCGCTGGCTTTGCACCACCAAAGAGACCGCCGCCGCTCGAGCCAAACCCGCCAGTCGTGTTCGTCGCCGTCTGACCGAACGGTGTAGCGGCGGGCTGGCTCGAGCCGAATAGGCTGGTGCCGGTGTTCGTGGCGCCAAATCCGGTACTAGGCTGCGTAGTGGTGTTGGTGCCGAACCCGGTACTACCGAAGCCGGAGCTCACACCGAAAGCGCCCGTGCCTGTGGCGTTTCCAAAACGGCGACCTTGGTTGTAATCAGTCAACCGCAACTCCTCAGCGGACCACTTTTTGTAGGGTTCTTGAAAGAGGATGCTCTGGTATGCGTTGCTCTGGGTCGGGTTGTTGGCTTCTTTCTCGGTAGTAGCCGTGAAGGGAACCTGCGCCGTGCCTGGTGGTTCGCCGACAGCGCCGAGGCCCGGGTTGTTGGTCGCACCGAACGCGCTGGTACCTGAGCTGCCAAATCCACCGGTGGTAGTACCGCCGCCGCCAAAGAGTGAGGTGCCAGTAGCAGGCGTCGTGGTCGTGCCGAAGCCGCCGGTAGCTGGCTTGGCGCCGCCAAAGAGGGACGAACCGCCACCGAAGCCTGATCCGGTGCTGGCTGTGTTGGTCTGGCCAAAACCACCGAAACCACCCGTGGTTCCTGTCGTTGCCGTGGTGGACGAGCCGAAGAGCCCGCCGCCGGCTGTAGTAGTTGCAGCTCCAAAGGCTGGTTTTGCTGCGCCAAAGGCACTATTGGTCTGGCCGAAGCCGCCGCCAGATCCACCAAATGTGCTGGTGCCACCGGTGTTGCTACCGAAAAGGCCACCGCCCGTGGTGTTGGTAGCTCCGAAGGTGGTGTTCGTTGCTGGTGCTCCAAATCCTGCCGCAGCTGTTAGTCTCCTGCAAGTGGTCTTCCCAAGCGAATTGCGCGTCCCAGCACTCTCTCTATAACAGCTCGAATGATTGTGGACTTACCGGAACCAGTATTCGTGGTTGAAGAACCAAAGCCGCCAAAGGCGCTGGGCTGTGTCGTGTTGTTCTGCTGGCCGAAGCCGCCGCTGCCGAAGCCACCAGTGCCGAAAGACATGATGGTTATGTGATGAAGCTAGCGAGGCTCTTATCGCGTAATGCTCGTGGTGTGTTGTGGGAGGTGATGTCGCGGAGGATGGGAGGTGGTTGGCGATACGCGCCTCACGCGTCGAAAATTCCTCGTTCGCCGATGCGGGTTGTCGATCGACGGGGTAACTCGAAGGAGAGACGCAGGAACGGGGATGCGAATCTCGAAACTCGGAACGGCGACCGGGAAAATCGCGTTACTGCGAGACGAGATCGAAAGGTTTAAGGGTTCCCTGCTATTATTTGTGATGCCGAGCCATGTGAAAGTAAAGAGAGAAGTGGTCGGAAAGGTAGGAGGCCGTCAAAAATACGCAGAAAAATGGGCGCGACGGTGTTGACAGCCGCAATTGCGAAGAAGTTGGATGGAAATGGGTGAAGTGGTAAGAAATAAGGTAATAAAGAAAGGCCTGATGCGCGGGACGAGCACAAGGTCTTTTGAATTTCACTTCCTCCAGACGGACAAGGGAGGAAGGTTCGCGTCGATGATTGACAAGTGAAAGGTTGGTGGTGGTCGTCGCTAGCAGAAGAATGTGGAAGTTAAGCTGGCAAAATGGTAGCGAAAGAGCTTCGGTAGCTGCAGCTAGCCCAACCTTGCAAGTTTCTGCTGCCTAAGGCCAGAAATCGAGATGGTGCAGTGCAAAGCGAAAGCTCCCAGTCCCCGCCAATCCAATGACGCGCTTGGCGAAGCATGGATCACGTGGAATATCCGGACTCCACCTGTGATTGGCCAAAGCTCGACGTTACTAATTCCACAGTCTGCCTTGCCAAAAGAAGCGAATGAGAGCTGCCAGATCTACAGGCACAGCATCACCAAGTGAGTCAATTTATCACAACCATCGCATGTCTATCATCCAGCAGAGTCATATTTTTGAGGCTACATGACAAATCCCACGGCCGGAAGAAGGTATAAATCCCCCAGTTTCCTCCGCTGCTTGTCCCTCATGTATCCCGCTTCTTAGACGCAACGGACGCTGTGTTCGGATGTAGGTAGTAGAATGGGACCGTGGACGGTCCGGTATCGAAGGGAGTATGGACTTTTGATATCGTCCAGTAAAAGGCAAATGTCCTCCAATCCATAAGAAGCTCATCATTTACACCCCTAAACCCACAAATGCTCAGAACCCAAGTTCAAGAAACGGAACGCAAAAATAGAGACATACCACACGCTGCTCTCCTTTCCTCCCCCATCTTCACCCTCCGCCCACCTAGAACTGAATCAAATCCCCCTGCCCCCCCTGCTGCTGCTGCCCCCTCTGCCCAAATGGATTCGCGCTCCCCACTCCCTGTCCAAAATTCGCCGGCCCCGTGGCAGCGGGCATCTGCTGCTGCTGTCCCTGCCCTTGCTGCCCCTGGTACGACACGGTCGGCATGCCCGTGAACTGCTGCCTCAAGAACGGGTTGTTGCCCGTCTGCTCCGCGTTCAACCTGTTCAGTCCCGAGCCCGCAGAGTTGACAAACGTCCCCGGCGCAGTATGTTGAGCCGGAATGCGCAGGTTGCCCGTGTTGCCGAACGTGTCGAGCCCCTCCCGCTCGACAAGAGGGCGTTGAGGCGCGCCTCGTGCTCGGAGAGTTCTTTTTGTGGTTGTTGTTGTTGTTGTTGTTGCTGCTGCTGTTGGGGTTGGGTGGAGAAGGGGGAGGAGGATGGTTGTTGCTGGCCGAAAGAGGGTTGGGTGGAGAACGAGGGTTGCTGGGAGAAGCTGGAGAGTGTCTTTTGCTCAGGCAGGCTGTTGAGGGTGGTGAAGGACGGCCGGGCGGTCTGTTGCTGCTGGGCGAAGGGGTTGTTGGAGCCCGTGGCGAGCGGCTTCATCGTGCTGAGGACGGCGCTCTGCGGGTTCCCCGTGGCCCAGGGGTTGTTGCTCCCCGCCTGCGCGACGGGCTCTTGCTGGGTGGGGGACTGCATCGGCTGCTGCTGCTGCGCGTAGGGGTTGTACCCCGTCTGCTGGGGCTGGAAGGCCGTCTGCATGGGCTGCTGCATCTGCTGCTGGTACATGTCGTAGCCTGTCGGCTGCTGCTGCTGGGCGAAACCGGTGGGTTGGGCGCCGAAGCCGTTCTGGTACCCGTTCTGGTAACCCGTGGGCTGCGTCTGGAAGCCCGTGTAGGCGGTCTGGTTGTAGCCGGTCGGCTGGGGTTGCTGGTCGATAGGGTTGGCAAAGAAGTCCACCGCGCTGCCCTGCTGGTAGCCCTGGTTGTAGCCCGTCGGCTGGGGCTGCTGCGCCGGCTCGTCGTCGAAGAGAGACGTGGCATTGTTGTCCTCCAGTTCGCGGCGGCGCCGCTCCTCCTCCTCCTTGCTGAGCTTGATGGCCTTGGCGAGGTCGTCGTCGTCGTCCTCGGCGAAGGCGCCGGCACCGCCGCGGCTCTCGCGCTTCCTGCGGTCTTCTTCCTCCTGGTACTTGCTCGCCTCGATCGCCAGCTTGTACTCGGCGTCCTCCTCGTCCGTGTGCTGTGGTCGCATCTGGCGCGGTCGCCGCGGTTGCGATGGCTCGGAGTGTCGCGGTTCGTACTCCTCGAGTCCAGTCACGCGCGACTTCCACGTCTTTCTGTCGCTGCGCTCGGCTCGGAGCCGTTCTTCGTCCAGGAGGAGCTGCGTAAGCTCCTTGGATGCCACGCGGACTGTGCACCGCTGTCAGCATGTCTCCCCCTTTTCAACAATATGTCTCTAGTTCGCGTAAACCTACCATTCTGACCGACATCCCGCCCATCTTCGTCAATGTACTGAAACTCGCGTAGCGTCTTGATGATGAACAGGTTCTGCTTTGCCCACGTAACGACCAGCTCGGACCCTTCGTGTAGACAGTAATCGAGCACCTTGAGCGCCTTCAGGACGTGTCGCCAGTTCTTGCCCTTGTCGTTGAGGCGCTTGTCGAGCATGTCCATGATCTCGTAGAACTCGGTTGATCTGTGCACGGGAGTTGGTATTAGCGCAAAGTGCCTCATGTGGTGGTTGTCGACGGCTATGACGAGGATACGTACGAGTTGTATGTGAGCTGGGCGATCTCGCTCATCTGCGTGCCCGTAGGGCCCCATGGGTCATTGCTCGTCGCTGGAGGTGTCCTTGTCAGCTCATGCGACTACTGTGCTGGAGAGTTGGTGGCCGTCTCACCTTCGCGCACTTTGACCTGGACGCTGGAGTAGCCCTTGGTGACATTCTTGACGCTTCGGATGACCTTGGACATCTTTGCGATTGTATATGTGTTGTGTTATGTCGGGGTAGAGAGTAGAGTTCGGATGGTGCAGTGAGAGACAACAGCTCGTCGCAGTCGAATCTGTCGATGCGGAAGCTGTTGTTGGAGATAAGGTAAGGTACCGTATTCGTAGTCCGGTTTTAGGAGCGACACACAATGACGGGTTGTGGAGTGGCTGGAGCAGCCAAGAGAGCAAAGCAACCCTCCTCGGTTCTAGAAGGTGAGCAAAGACGGAACTGGGCAGCGAAATGGTATCGAGATCAAGCAAAAAGGACAAGGCAAAAGGACAGCGACTGCAGAGATCAAAACACAGAGAGGGAGAATAGGAAAGTCGTGATGCGAGGAATTGACCGTGTCTATGCGGTGAGGTCAGTGATGAGCAGTAAAAAGAGGCACGTAGGCTAATTAGGACCGACAACGACGTGTGATGTGTTGCTGGAAGAGGGGCGGAGCTATCAATCTCCAGTGCGATGATACCAGCATGGCAGGGGCCAAGCCGGAAGGCTGGGATACGCTCGGCTTGATTGATCCACCTGTAATTGAAATAGCTTACTCACATGGGGAGAGTTCACAAGTCGACAGCTCACAGTGATTGAGCTCAGTCTTCTACTTCTACAGAAATAACATAAAAAGCAGATAGAGTCTAAATCCGCACAAGTCAAGGGAATAGTTCGGTGTCGGCGCAAAAAAACTGAAGGTGACGACGCTCTGCGGTCACACATTCACAAGGCCGAGCTAAGCCTGTTCAGGGGTATATGTGAGTCTGCTTAGTAGAGCCTAGTGACGTAAGGTTCCGGCCACGCCGTCGTACTAGTTTTTCGCCCCGGAGACGCTTTTATAACTGCACAAGTGGTGTAGATACTAATCAAGAGGTTAAGCCACAGTCTGGGCTTGTGAGTGCCGTATGTGCTGTCCCAACATCAAAGGTACGTCCTGGAGGCGCACCTCCCGTCATCAGCTGTTGCTAGTGTCGAAGATCACGTTCCTATGTATCATAAGACTCAGCAACAGTCCGACTGCTCATGGTGAGGGTATCTGACTGATCGTAGAAATGCCCATAACCTATCTGCTTGCCGGGCTTATAGACAGACCGCTGTTCTTCGCCACCGTGAGACCGTCCGCAATGCGAGAACCTCTCTCTCAGACACCACGTTAGCTTCTATTTGACAAGCGTACCATAGGGGTTGCAAAAAGCAGAGGGAACAAAACCGGGAGCCCATTTCTCCGTAACGCCGTTGAAACCCTCCAGTCAGTGTCGATAAATCCCTAGTCCTTCCGAGCAAGGCGTCGCTGCAAACACCATTTGCCGTAACCAGCTGGTTCGCATATAGAGATGTTCCTAGGCAAGAATACGGCCATAAAGCCTCGTTAGTCCTGATCCTCAGCAGGTTGGTAGATATGCCTCGTGCGAGTAGGGTCCTTGCGCATCGTCTGTCCGGAGCCGACAAAGCCAACTAGTATCCTCTTGTCAGTATCACATCCCTTATTATCATCTTTTAAGGACAGGGTAAAACTCACCTCTCCCACCAACCCCCTCCGGCGTCCGAAACATACTCTCCTTCTTCCCCTTCCCCAGCTTCCCCCCCGCCACCTTGGCATTAAACTCCTGCCACTTGCTCTTCCCCTTCTCCAACTCCTTCGTCGCCTTAATCTTCTTGAACTTCTTCACCGGTTTTTCCTCTCCATCCGTCTTTTCACTCTGCGGGTACACCGTCGCGGGGGCGGACTTGACCACCCCGTTCCCACTAGATGTAGAACTTTGGTGGGCGTGGGTAGGCTGTGTGTCGTCCTCCGCCTTGCGCTTCTGCGCAGTCGAGGAAGACCCAGACCCAGAAACAGGCCGTATATCCCGCGCCCCCAACGTCTCGATCGTGTCGTACGACTTGAACTTCACCGTGTACATGGGTTTCGTGCTGCTGCCCGTGACGGCGGTTATGCGCGCCGGGTAGAACCCTTTATCGCCCGATACCCATTTCGCTAGGACGGTGTCGTTTACTTGGTATACCACCACCACTTCATCCTTGTGTTCTTCGTGGGTTGAGGTAGGTGTAGGGGGCGTGGGTTTCTTGAAGGCAGGGTGGTTCTCGCGGGACCATTTCTCTTGCTGTTGCTGTGGAGGGTTGGGCGAGAGTGATGCGGCGGCTTTAGAGGGGGGCGGTTGTTGGAACGCTGCTGGTTTGTGGGATGTGGGGGCGGCGGCGGCGGGAGGCTTGAGTTCGGCGAGGGACTCATCTATCATCTGCATCATCTGGTCGAGCTCGTCTTTTAGGGCTTGCAGCTCGGCGTTGCCTGGGTCGTCTTTGAGGGAGGCGGCGACGATTTCGAGCTGTTCGTCGGGTTCGGTTAGCCATGATATTGTTGGTAACTGGGGTGGGTAGACATACCTGCTCCTCATATTGCTTGCGCTCCTCTTCTAGTTGGGACGCCATGGTTGCTGGTGGTGGACAGTTGTCTGTTGTGTGGTTAAAGGATTGAAGACGGCAACGGTTGATGATGCTCGTTGCAAGGCGACTTTTGGCCTGTGTTAAAAAGTGGGTCTGGTGTGGTCAATTACAATGGTACGTACCTTCCGCGACGTCAACAGGTTGATATCACGGAATCACGCCGCTACAAAGCCACTTTTAATACTATTCGCGCTTAAGCCTTCTATTACTGAGTATGATCTTTCTCTAACCGGTAGTCTTAACGACAGCTATGGCATGTCATGGTCCCTTTATGTATCCCCAAGCACGCCATGACGAACCGATATCTGGTGGTGACCATGCCCTCGACCTTGTCATGGCCCCCTGATAAACACAATGCAGATATAAAAGGTTGAACGCCCATTCCATCCGGAATGTCTAAGCAATGGAAACCCCCGGAGAACGCCCCTTGTGCCCAGCAGAAAGACAATAAAAAGGAACCTGCAACCTCTCCACCAGCGCGACAATCTCTCACCCGCCATACCAGCTCACTCTACGCTTCTGTGCCATGGCAAGCATCTGCGACCTCGACATCTCAACCTCGACGAGGGCTTCTCCCTCCGCGGCCTCGTCGGTCTGTTCTGCCTGCTTTCCTTTCACCTCTCCGACTCTCGTTGCCTCTGCCACGCCCTTTGCCTCGGGTTTTCTCTCTACCACCGTCTGTATCTCTGCTGCCGGCTCGACTTGCGCCACAGGCTCCGGCTCCGCAACCGCCTTTCCCTTTCCCTTAACCATATCATCTCCTTCCTCTTGTGCCACTCTCTTCGCCTGGCCCTTAGCCACCACCTGTTGTCCTTGCGCCTGCTCTCCTGGAGCCTGTTGTCCTTGAAAATGTTGCCCTCGCGCCTGCTGTCCCTGGGCCTCCTGATTCCGAACCGTGCTACCAGGACCCTAATCCTGACTAGCACTCAAGTCCATATTCTTGTCCCAGAGATTCCGCAAAACGGCAAGGGTAGTCGCGTCCTCCCCGCCATCAACAAGACTACTCCCACTCAGCCCTGTCGTATTCCCATCGTCCCCCTGTGTTCCATCTCCGGTAACGCCCCTTCTACTAGCAGGTCTCCTCTCCCCCCTGCCAGCAATCAACGCCCCGGGACCATCACCCCTCCCCTCCCTGTCACGTAGGTTCTGGACGGGCCCGCTGCGCAGCTCACTCCCCTGCCGCGAATGTCCAGGCGTGGCACTGCGCGTCTTGTGGATGCGTAGCTTTTTATCCTGTCCCGGCAATTGGGAGAGACGAGCGAGCGAGCGGGCAACGGGGTTCTGATACCGCCTGACAACGAGGTACTCCATCCCCGTGCGCTCAAGCAAGCGCGGCAGCACCGTCTCGCCTCTGTACCCCTGTACAGAAGCAGAGGAAGCCATGCCGCTCATCGCCAGCGCGGGGTGGTGGGGCGGTATACTCGGCTCCAGACTCGAACTCGCCCGCTGGAGGTTGATCTTCTGCTGCGTCCTATTCATAGCATACGCTGCCGCACTCCTCTTCGCGTCGGCCGAAAACGCGGCGGCATCCTCGTCGTCGTGTTGTGTCCGTAACCTGCTCATTGGCGTGCGAGTAGCTGCTGCTGGTTCTTCGCCCTTGCGCGCTGCTAGGTTCCCCATGCTCTTCGGTCGTCGGACGTCGGCGGGAGACGAAGTCGAGACTTCTATATGTTTGGTTGCCGCACGTGCAAGCGCGCCGGTGAAGGAGTCCCCTGGGCCGGAGTCGAGGTCGGCGCTGTTCTTGGTTATGAAGCGCGATGTGAGCTCGGCCTTGTTGCCGCTGCTGCCGGGGCGGATGCGGCCGACTGGTGAAGGGGGAGACTCCGGGTCGTCCGGGGATTGTGCGCGAGAGGAGGTCAGCCGCACGGAGGCGGTTTCGTTGGACATTGTGGGCTGTGCCGCCTGGGCTGGCGTGCGCTCGAGGATGCGGGATGTGAGGTATTGGCTGTGCTGGGAGGTCGAGACGTTGCGGAAGCTGTCTGTGCCGTTCGTGCTGCGGCTGGATTGGGGACGGGGTGGGGATGGTGAGGGTTGAGGATGTTCTTGTTGTAAGGATGAGGAGGTAGCTGGTCGCGAGTTCCCTGCGCTCGAGGCGGCGGACTGTTGGCCGCCGCTGACGACTGAGGCTCGTCGGGACAAGAGCGGCGAGGCGGAGGTGCTGGCGTCTACCCACTCGTCTTCTGGGTTGTCTTCGTCGTCGTCGTCGTCGCCGAGGTTGAAGTGTACTTGGTTCACGGTCTTGCCGTGGTTGGTGTTTGTATTGTTATGTAAACCTGCTGTGGCGTGGCTCTTAAGGTTCGTGGAGGACTTGCTCTTCTTGCCGATGATCTCGACCTTGGAGCGGTTGCGCTTCAGGCTCGTGTGCGACGAGTTCTTCTTGAGCAGCAGGTTCGTGGCCGACGCCTCGCGGGACAGGTTGAGATCCGAAGTTGCGCGACGGTGGCCGCCACCGTGGGACAAGGGCGCAGCGGCGGTCGGGGGAAACGCAAACAAGCCCGGGTCTGGCGAGCCGGGGGATGCCTGTCTCCTGTTCAGTTTGGCTGAGGATGTACCGCCCTTGTGTAGATTCTTGCTAGAAGCTACTCGGGCGTGAATGCGTCCTCCGGCAACATGGTGCTTAGCCGTCTTGGATCGGTGGTGGACGTGTTGTTGGCCGCCCCTGTCGGAGACTTGGGAGTCGCTGTCATGCTGGCTCAGGGTAGGCCGTTTTGATTGGTCGCCGTCTCCGTTGGCCATGGTTGCAATTCGTTTCCTCCTCTCCTGTATCTTGCTTATTGCAGTACTAGCTGTCGATCAGCTTTCCTTCTTTTCCCTGTCGTTCCAGCCTTGCTTGCTATGACTGCAAGTGTTGGGTAATGATCCCAGCAAGCTGGCGCGGGTGGCTTGATGGCTTGATGGGGTTTCTGGCTCCTTCCAGGCCGGGGAAGGGTAAGAGAGAATGTCGAAAGAGTCGGTGTGTGCGGTGTCGGACGTGGCAGGATGTGTTCCCGACGTCGATTGGACGCCCAGAGAAGGGAAGGCGTCAATGTCGTGGACGGCCCTCCTTTTTTGGGGTCAGGGTAGTAGGTAGGCGAGGTGGGAGGTACGTGGTCGCAGACGGGAGGTGGGAGGAGGTGCAGGAGAGATGCGGTGCGTGGTGGGGTGTGCTGCATGCGCTTTGGGAGCTGTACTTCTCATGCAGTGATTAGACCTAATGGCCAATGTACTGCATGCAAGAGAGATGCGCCGCGCAATGTACTGTGACAGCCGCAGTTGCTGTTGCTGTTTGCGATGACAATGTGTCACTCCGGGACTAAGATTAGAATATGCTGTTCCGTTTTTTCTCCAATGGCTGATGGTAAGAACGTTGTACGCGGAATTAGAACGCAAGGGTCTTTGCGGGAGGAAGGAATCACAAGGTTGAAGGTTAAGTGATTATCGATTAGGGACGGAGTTAGTACCTCGGAGGCTTGAGTCCATGAACAGCAAGCTCAACGCAGCCACAAGATGTAAGTGACTGGAGGTGGAAATATATTTATTGGGAGAGGAGTCAAGTGTGAAGAAGAAGCAAGAGTCACTAAGCTCCCTTCAAAAGGCACAAGACAAAAAGAAGACTGACGATTGGCCGGAAGACAAGCCTTGAGCAATTGGGAAAGCACAGGTCTCGGCTCATCATCCCTGGCTCACCGCAATTGGAGCGCATTAAATCAAAGTACGCCCATTGGCCAATCCTTCACTGGCCATAACTCATCGATCTAGCCTGAATGCGGCCTAGTGCGGACCCGGGGACTGCTCCATCGGAAGCCCCTCGTCTACCAACGGCATAAGATTTAAATGTCATGAAAGTCAGAATCGCTTTCATTATGCCGTCTAAGACGAGATACACTATGCTCATGATCGCTTAGTACCACCTGCTGGCTACGTATGGACTCGAAGCAGCCAGCATTCCAATACCCTCAAAACCCATCAACATGAGTGCCAACCCCTTTCTCCTTAGCAAAATGGATCAGCTTAATGCCCACCGCCAAATCCATCAATCCCAATCCCACACTCTTGTAGATGACATTCCCTCCCTGTAGCCACCTAGCAAGATGGTCCTCCTTCTCCTTCTTGCCGACATCGCCCCGACTCGAACTCCTCCTGTGGAAGTGCGGTAGAGGAAACTTGGCGCCCTTCCTCTGTCCCGACGGCGACGGCGTCCTGTCCCTGCTCGAAGGTCTACTGGACGACGGCGACCCCTTGCTGGACCCGAACACGGTCGACATAGCCGATCCACTAGACCCCGTGTCGGGCTTCTCCAGCCTGTCCGAGCCAGGCGTGCTGAGCGTGCTGCTCGTGTCGGAAACCTCGTCTTCCGCCATGGTTATTTTCTGGAGCATCACCAGTTCGCCAAGCCTGTTGTTCTCATCATTAGCACCACCATCCCCAAATCCATCTCCGTCTGTCAGGGTGAACTCACTCAACAAGCTGCTTAGGCTGCAATCCGGCCTCAATAACCTCACCAGCCTCCTTCAGCGCCCCATCCAGCGTGTCCACCACCACCACGCCCCCCTCCACAGCATGCTTGTGATAGTGAAAATGCCCCTCCTCGTGCCTCTTCACCGCCTGATGCAGTATCTCCACCGGCAGCTCCCTCATCTGCGGTGTGTAACTCCCAATAGCAACGATCAACCGCCCCTTCCTCCTCCCCTCGTGACTCGTCAGCCACTCCCCATCAAACAGCGGCTCCGTACTCGGGGTACAACAAAATATCACATCCGCCGCCACGACGCTCTGCTGCAGCAACCTCGGATACTCCCCATACCCGGGCGTGAGCACGTGGAACGTCACGTTGTCCTTCCAACCCTCCCGTTCTTTAATCTCGCTGGATATGCCGTAGAATCTCTTGAGGGCGAGCTTGCACCCTTCGCTGAACCGACGGTTAATGATGTTCACGGTCCGGATGGTGCTGCCCCTCAGCATGAGGGCGAGGCGGATGTGCCAGTAGGCCTGCTGACCGCCGCCGAAGACGGTTATGGTGTGCACCTTGTTGCGGCGGATGAGGAGGCAGGCCGAGGCGAGGGCGGTGCGGAATGCGGTTAGGGTCGAGGCGTGGAGGATGCCGACGGGCGAGCCGTCGGCCGTGAAGAGGGTTATCGCGCCGGTGGGGGAGATTCGGGGCCGCGGGTCGGAGGGGGACTGGGCGGTTGAGGAGGAGAGGGTTATTACTGTTTGTTTGTGTGTAAGTTAGTCACTATCTTTATGGTGAAGGGGAGGGTAAGAGTAGGTGGTAGGCAGTTACCTTTGACGGCATGTCCACCGGGACTGGTTGAGGGCATGAACAGCGTCTTGGTCCCCGTCGGCTCCGAGTCGACCACTATCCGCTCCGGCTGGTGCAACAGCCCTGCCTGGGCGACGTTGGTGCCGGTGGAGTACTTGTGCAACGTCCCCTTGAGCTCGTTGCGGAACGACTCCAGCTCGTCCACCGTCAGGTTCTCCAGCAGGTCCCTGATCTGGTCATCCGTCAGGACGTGCAATCCGTGAGACATGGCTGCAGTATTGGGCAGGACAGTGCTCCTCTAGTTGCAGGTAGGTGTACGGTAAGTAGTTGATGTCTGACGTAACTAATGGGGTTCGGATGGAGGTTAAGCTTTTAGGCCCAGATTACAATCGGGTGGGGGAAAATATGGAGAATGGGAGAAGTGAAGATGGAGTTGATGCATTGGTAAAAGATCAGAGTCGATCTACTTCTTGGTGTTGGCTCTCCGGGCTGTTTACTAGCTCCGCAATCGCTTGTTGGCGCCGATTGGCGATAAAGTGTGATGTGTCATGCCACAGAACATCTTTTTCGGACTTTCTGCGGCCTTCGTCTGTCGACTGCTTCGTCCCTGGATACCTAGATCGGATACATGCCAGCAGGCATAGATGCGTCGCCAAGGGGGATTGCATCAGTGTGACCCCGCCGGTTGGTGAAGTGGAGAGGAGTCCGAAGGATTTATCTCGGACTTTGGAGGGGTTGTTTCAAGGTGAGGGAAGGTGAGGGAAGGTGGGCTTGAGGTGAGCTTAGCATGTCACTTGCTCTCACCGCTTAACACTCACTGTCCAAAACATCACTTTTTCGAACTCGGATGCAGCCACAGTACTTGGAAGGTGCATAAAATTCAACGTTCGTCAGGTAGGTATTCAAACCAATGCAGTGCTAACCAATACTCCGTCATAAAAAAGGCCTTTCTCCAAGCCATCACCGTCCAACCAACAGGTAGGTTCTCCAGGATCCCGTCTACCTTGTAACCCAACGCCTCGCTTCCATTTCCAATCACTCACCTAACAACCTTCATACCCGCATTCCCACCCCTAAACACAAGCGTCGCATGCCGTCCCCGAACAACCTCATCCCCGTCCCCATGGCCCTCCTTCCTCGTCCCAAACCCCAAGTCCTTGATCCTACCACTCCCAATATCAAACAACACCCCATGCACATCCAGCCCCCTCTCCCCAATCGCCTCCTGAATCGTCACGTTCGCCATCAGCGTCTCAATCCCCTGCCTTACATTCAGCTCCGCGATCCGAATCGCCCGCGCCTTGTCGTCCTTGATGGCGTCCAGCTCCTCGCGATGCGCGTTCCGCACCGCCTTCAGGGGGGTGAGCCACGTGTCCAGCACGCCTCCCACGCGCTGGTCCATGAGCGCCGCCGCCGCCCCGCCGCAGCCCGTGTGCCCGCAGAGCACGACGTGTTTTACTTTCAGGTGGGCGACGGCGTACTCGATGACGGCCGTGGTGTTGATGTCCGTCGGAGCGATTATGTTGGCGATGTTGCGGTGCACGAAGACGTCGCCCGGCTGCATGCCGAGGATGGTCGTCTCCGGGCAGCGCGAGTCGGAGCAGCCGAGCCAGAGGATCTTGGGGGACTGCCCGCTCGCCAGCTTGGGGAAGAACTCCGGGTTCTGGTGCGCCTTATAGCCGGCCCATGCGTTGTTCGAGCTGAGGGCGTAGTGAAAGTGGTCCTCTGGGGTTCTGTGTTAGTCAATGCGCTAATCTTGAACTCGAGATGTACTTCGACTTACGGTCAGACATTGTGAAGAGGTATAGGGAGGCCGAGGCCAAACACGCTCAGAAGGAAGATCGCCTCGTCTTTCTTGCCAATCAAAAAGAGAGAGAACCCCCCAATTGACCAAGGAGAGTCAGAGAAGGATGACTCTCTTGTATAACTGGGCTGCCCGGGCGGGTAGATAAGCTCAAGTTTAGTGAGATCGGATCGAAGCCAAGACCGGAGCGTTGGGGAGCTTAGAGGAGCTTAGGCGAGCTTAGGGGGAGCTTGTTGGGCCCGCTTGTTGAGCTACGTGTATTTACGGCGCTATCCGTGGGGACGCCGTTCGCTAGCCGCTGCTGTCCGACTCGCTGGAGATATTTCCGGGTTCCAGTGAAGCGCGATGTATATGTTTTAGGTCGTCAATCGCGGCTTGGAAGGTGTATTTCCTTGGAATTTAGACTCGCGATGACTCCAGGTAGTTGAGACAGAATCTTTGTTTTCTGCTGGGACGAAGAGTCACTCAGTTTCTGAGGGGCAGGGATGTGTCCGTTTGGATAAGGTAGATCGAGTTGTTCGGGGAGATTCGAGATTTATTGGGAGCAATGAGAGATGGTGTTGCACGGCGTTCGTGGAAGAGAAAGTACTGGGAGGGGATGACAAGCCCGTCCTATATGAAGACAAGACAACCAAAAGTTGAAACTCGATGAAGCCCCCCGGACCGATTTCAGATGCAACCTGGGGAATGTGCTACGGAGAACACAATGCGGTAAGTCGCGCGTTTCACGATCGCTGCTTCCCTCTTACAGCCAAATTGCGAACTTTCTTGGAAGTACAACCGTCCGATATCACGCGGTAAGTGCAGTTTGTCACCTGCAAACATGGCCACCTGTATGCATCATGCAGCTGCGTGGTTTTTGCAGCAAACGAGCTTTCTCTTTCTCCATCTCTAAGCTCCGAGGCATCCATATGGTCAAATTCCAGAGAAGCCACCACGGAAGTGAGGCTTTATCATGGAAGTGCCCAGTGTTGTTGTTGTCCGGACCGCCGGACATGAAACTGTCACCAATCACCTCCGCATGCTCCTGGACGAGCATCAACACCCCGGTTTGGGTCACCACAACGGAGCAGCCCCCTGTTTTGCCGTCGGAGACTTCGATTTCTCCCCAGACTGCCGGATTTCCAAGATGACAATAGCCTCCTGGCACGCGTCAGGCTCCTGAGGCTTCATGCATGAGGGGTGCTTGTGTTCCGGCGATCGTTCACTGGTGATGCACAGGGACAAGATCAACACCAAGGGAACACGTAAATGGTCAGGGGTCCAACCTTGGCTTATATCCAGCAGCATTTCAGCTGGCGAAATGAACAAGGTACCTACCCTATACTCTCCCCCGGCCTTAGTTATCATCATATCACAACCCAGCGTCAAGTTTCTTCTGCATGTAGATAGAAGTTCTAGAAGCTGTACGCGCTCACCTGCCTAATATGGCCACGATATCACGAACCGCCTTAGCTGATGCAACAGTGAACCAACAACCACCGTCGTCCACAGTCGGGGAAGGCAACAGTCGCCCGCATTAGACCTCGAGACTACGGATATATAAGTGTCCCTCAGCATATTGTAGTGACTATCGCCATTCCTCCCCAAGTCCAGACTTCCTTACCCTATAGCGCCCCTTTTCCCCAAGTCCCCATCAACAATGACAGAACCCATCCCCTCCCCTCTCACAGACCTAAACCTAGAGCTAGTTTCGACCCACCTCTTCTCGTCCTCTCTCCCACAACCCCCCACCAGTTCTCCCCCCAAACCTCCAACCGCCCCTATCGCACATCCACCTCCTCCCCTACGGCATAGACCGCCTCCTCGCAGCAGCAGCAGCCTTCAACTTCCCAGCCGTGACAGCCAACCTAACCCAGGGCCGGGACAGGGCAACATCCCTCGCCCGAGAAATCCAGACCCACATCCTTCAAACCCACGGCGAGCTCAACCCAGTAGAGCGCTTCATCATCCGCATATCCTTCAGGCGTGATGGCAAGCTGAGGTTGATGTCCGGCCCCCGACCGCATGTGCCCGGTGTGGAGTATTATCCCACCTCTTTACCTCCCCCCGGGCAAAGTGAAGACGACGTACCTGTGATACCCATCCACCTAGACCCGGGCCACGTCCCCTCGTCGCTATTCACTAGACACAAGACGTCTCACAGGGCGGAGTACAACGCCGCCCGCGCGAGGGTGGGGTTCGATGATTCGGTAACCTTTGCGCAGGGGAGATGTTGTTGCAGAACGAACGGGGAGTAATCATGGGCGGCGGGGTTACGAGTGTTTATTTCTGGAGGGATGGGGGGTGGGTTACGCCTGTCGAGGAGACGGGGTGTTAGATTGGCGTGTCGAGGCGGTGGGCGGTGGAACACGCTGGCGTTGGGGAGGGGGTGGTATTGGCGAGGGATGTGAGGGAGGGAGAGGAGGTTTAGGTTAGTGGTGCTGTTGCGGGGTGGAGGAGGGGGAGGGTTACGCTTAGGCCGAGGGGAGGTGGGTAGATAGCTAGCTGAGGGGAGAGGATGACGAGGTTGGTTGAGTTGGAAGGGTATGGGGTAGAGGTAGGGAGTCAGACAAGTTCAAACACTTCCTCCCTCAACCCTAGTCCGAGGATCTCGCCGTCCATAACACCGTCGCAGTACGCCTCGCCTATAAGCCCATACTTCCCTCCCTCCGTCGGCCTGAGCACAAACGGCACACTCGCCTACGGAAAACGGCCATTACGTCTCCCCTCTCTATCTCCGCCGGTCCAGAGGCCGGTGAACCCCCCAGCCCCAACAAACGGCACAAGCTTCTGCATATCTGCGCTTGGTGGATGCAAATCGGTACCGTGGACCTGTGGTATACCTCCCTCCAAAGCTGCCACAACGGCATACATGCGTTCTGTTGTGGCTCGTCGCCTGCGACCTGATGAGTCGGCTGATTCGTGGTCTAGGATCGCTGTCCTCAGTGCTGAGTCTTGACTGTTCAACGGTAGAAATGGGAGCAGCGGAGAGTTTAAGGGTAGGAGAAAGGAGTGTTGCAGGAGAGCTCGGAGAAGTCGCGCAAGGTTGCGAGGACGGAGCGCAGGGAGGACAGGTGGTTGGACAAGTATGAGCCCTCAGTACGGGGAGCCAGAGGGGCCCGATGGAGTAGATCGTGTCGACTAGCACGCCGCGGAGGAGGAGTGTCGAGGGAGAAGTGAATTGCTGTCTGTCTGGGACGCGCCTGTCTGCCGTTGGGACACCGCCGGCGGAGAAGGGTTGTGACGAAAGGAAAGTGTATTTCTTGATCAGGCCCGTTTTGGATGTGCCCAGATCCGGCGCCCAAGACGGGAGGGTTGTGCTGCTCTTCTTGGGGGAGTAGATGTCGAATACGATGTCAACGTTGCCAGCTTGTATCACCCGCTTGACGGTATTGGCGTAGCCGCATCCCAGGACAGCGTGTAGTCGGCTTGTATACCGAGAGCTCAGTGTCAGATGCCGTACTCCCTAACCCAAACACCCGATCCTTAGGATCCGTGAACCGAAGATCGGAGGCGAGGTGAAGGCCATTGAGGGCGGGATGGCTGTTCGAGGTGCGAAATCGGGTGTGAAGTGATGAATAAATGACGCAATGAAGGAATGAAGCAACAAAAATGAGAATGGCTGTGAGCCAGTAAACAAGGTAAGTATATAGGTCAAGCACCCTATCAGCCGCACGAGGCGATTGTCAAGTTGCAGGCCGGTTTGCCTGTCTCGGAATAGTTGGATGGACTTTCATGCCCAAAGCATCGCTCTTGAAAGTCATCATGTCACCAGTACAACCAACCCGGAACAGCTGCAATAGTTGAGGCAGGAGGCATACATATACTAGTCACTCGACAAAAGGTCACAGGTTGGTTGGACAAAGAGCCATGGGATTGGATTGTCTGCTCTGCGGGTGGAAGCAAGCAAATGATATTGAACCCTATCAGTTTTGGTATTCCGCCCAACGCCGAAAGAGCGAACGCCTTGAGTGCGAATAGTCCGACCCTTAATCCCAATGCATCATCGTCACAACAATCCGCTCCACGCTCCAAAGACCGAGAGAGTACCTTAAACCTTGAGGGCGGTCTCCTGGGCCTTCTTGCGCTTGGCAATGCGAGTGGTCGACTTGGCACCGAGGATGCCACCACCCCACTGCTTGCGAGCAGCCTCGTTCTTCTCGAGGTATCCCTCCTTGATGGCCGAGACGAGCTTGGAGAGCTCGTTCTTGTCCTCGGAGCGGACCTCGGTCAGGGCGAGGACGGCAGCGGTCTGGTCTAGGGTTAGTGAAATGTGCGAGGTGTTGAGGGGGAGGACGTGGACTGACCTTCTTGTGGACCACGGTTCCGAGACGGGCCTTGCCCTTGATGATGGCGTAGGGGACGCCCATCTTGCGGCAGAGAGCGGGCAGGAAGATGACAAGCTCGATGGGGTCGACATCGTTGGGGATGAGGACGAGCGAAGCCTTCTTGTTCTCAATCAGGCCGACGACGTGGTTGAGACCGTACTTGACGACGTAGGGCTTCTTGGAGACATCCTCCTTCTTCTTGCCCTCCTTGACGGCGGTGGCCTCCTTGAGGAGACGCTCCTTCTTCTCAGTCTTGGTCTCAGGGCGGTACTTGTTGAGGAGCTTGAGGGTCTGGGCGGCGGTGTTCTTGTCGAGGACCTGCTGGAACTGGGCGATCGCAGGAGGAACCTTCAGGCGCATGTGAAGGATCTTCTTCTGGCGCTGAAGACGGACATACTCGGGCCACTTCACCATGCGCGACAAGTTGCGTTTCGGCTGGATGTCCTGGCCGATGCCGAAGTTGCGGGTGCGCTTCTCGATCAGAGGGTTCTGTTTTGGGGGGGAATGTCAGCACATCGCAGAGCAGTAGAGAGGACTGGGAGGGGAAGAGAGTACTAACCTTGGGGGCCTTCTTGCCAGCCTTGGACTGGGGGAAGGGGGCCGGGGCGGCCTTCTTTCCGGACTTGGGCTATCATTGAGAAAAAGACGATCAGCAAATGTGTTCCATCTGGTGATCTTCTTTTGAACTCTAAAGAGCATATGCAATGACAACCGGGTCAGACATTCCTGTCCTTCCCAAGATGCCAGCATTACGGCTCAAGCCAAAACCATCACCTGCTCTGCCATTTCTGGCGCGGAGACAAGCGGAATTGCGACGCTCGTGAGAGCACGCATTGAGAGATATCAAGATGCTCAATCAAGAGACATCTATCATCCGTAGTAAAGCCAAACGTTGTTCATCATCGTGTACTTACCGCCATTGTTGATCGGGTGGTGTGGTGGTCGGTCGGTTAGTAAAAAAGTTGACGGGCGACCAAAAAGATTGACGGTGAACAAAAGGCAGGAGGAATAAATGGTGTGGAGAGCCAAATATTCTTAGGGTTGAGATTTTGCGGGAGAACTTCGGGTTGGGGGGTCACTGCTAGCTTGATTTCGGGCAGCTGCAGTGGTCCGTGCTCGAAAAGACTGAATGGTGTTCTAGACTCACCCCAGGTGTGGATCACTTTCATCGCCTTCCACTGAAGCCTTGACTCACTTCAAGTTTGATAAAGAGCATGCAGAACACCTAATTCGTGATTATTATCTTATACCGGGCTCTAAACGAACTACACCAAGGCCGAAAGCATCTTTCAATCAGTTACAGACGTGAAACTGTGGGAAGGCAGAACGCAAACGACACTATTAACCTCTCACCCTTGGCCTTCTCACAACCATGGCCCCCACACTATGCGCCGCCTGCAAGACAGAGCGAGCCCTCATAAGACGACCAAAGAACCACCAGCGCCTCTGCAAGTCATGCTTCATCTCTGTCTTCGAAGACGAAGTCCACCACACCATCACATCCTCCAAGCTCTTCTTCCCCGGCGAGAAGGTAGCAATAGGCGCATCCGGCGGCAAGGACTCGACCGTGCTAGCCTCAGTGCTCAAGACCCTCAACGAGCGCCATAAGTATGGCCTCGACCTCGTCCTCCTCAGCATAGACGAGGGCATCAAGGGCTACCGGGACGACTCGCTCGAGACGGTCAAGCGCAACGCGACGCAGTACGACATGCCGCTCAAGATTGTCGGGTACGACGAGCTTTACGGCTGGACGATGGACCAGGTCGTCGAGGCCATCGGGAAGAAGGGCAATTGCACGTACTGCGGCGTTTTCCGCCGCCAGGCACTGGATCGCGGGGCGAAGATGCTGGGCATCAAGCACGTCGTGACGGGCCACAATGCGGACGACGTGGCGGAGACGGTCATGATGAATCTGCTGCGGGGAGACCTGGCGCGGCTGGCGCGGAGCACGAGTATCGTGACGGGGGATTCTACCTCGGACGTGAAACGGAGCAAGCCGCTGAAGTACGCGTACGAGAAGGAGATTGTGCTGTACGCACATCACAAAAGGCTGGATTACTTTAGCACGGAGTGCATCTACAGTCCTGAGGCATTCAGGGGCAGTGCGAGGGGTCTAATCAAGAACTTGGAGCGCGTGCGGCCGACTGCTATTTTGGACATTGTGAGGAGCGGCGAGGATATGGCGCGGCTGGTCCCGGTCAACAACACCAAGTCATGTGCATGTACAGGTCAATCGACTCCAGCCGTGGTCATGCCAGAGGAAGATGGCGTGGGCGGTTGCGGCTCGGCAAACGGTCGCAGCTCCGGAGGCGAGATGGCGGATATGGAGAAGCAGCTGAGGCAGAATGAAGCCGCCGAGGGGTTGGAAGTGGACGTCTCTGCGAAGCCACCGCCAAGGATACAGAAGCCCAAGGCAGCAGAGGTCGTAACACTCCCGATCAGGAGTAACGGTGGTGGTCCCCCAAAGGTGCTGGGCAAGCAGACGTTAGGGACGTGCGAGCGGTGCGGCTACATGTCCAGCCAGGCGATATGTCAGGCTTGCATGCTGTTAGAGGGCCTCAACAAGAACAGGCCGCAGATCCAGATTTAATGAAATATTTGGATTGCGTATCTTTCCCCCCAAAATGGCTGATACTGGGTCCGCAAATCCTTCCCAGTAGTGTTGTATGTACAATGTTTCTCTTGTGATACCCCTTGGTCTATGCGATCCTCTTCTCCGTCTGTTTGAAGCAGGCACGTCAGTAGGTGTACGGTATCGGTTGAAGGGGGCAGCAGCACATACCTTCCAAGCGTTACTCAGCTCGAACCCGTCTGGTGCTATTGGGGCGTCTGTTTGTCCTCGTAACATGCCTGTGAGTCTGCGGTCGCGCTCCATCACTGTGGTGTCTTTGTTAGCCCTCCTCTCCAGTCCGATCCAATGCAAGGCTTCTCGTACTCTGTCTGTCCCACTGGTCGATCGACCGCCTCGCGCGCTTTCCGCCGTTCTGCATGTGCCTAATCTTGGAGAGACCAGCGCCGGTCACGCCGAACATCTTGTAGATCGTCAGTATTCGTAAGCTCGTCATGAAAAGCATCGGGTCGGGCTCACGGCAATGATGATTCCATAGGGAATCAGGGTTTCGAAGGGGACGGGCATCGTGGCGGCGTGGATCTGCATCAATTGAGTTAGCTGAGAGTAATAGCGAGCTTGAAGAGGACAGTATCACTCACCCAAGCTCCCGGTAGGATGCTCCGAATATGTGTGCTGCTAGGGCGAGAAAGGGACGGTCGTCAAGCTTGAAGTAAGGTGCGATTGAATGTCGCATCACCAATTGGCTCGGCTCACAGGTTGGAGACCTGCTGACTAAGGTTGAAGCTGACTGAGCTGCGGAAGCGGAGTCGTTCATGCGCACACTAAACCTAAAATGGCAGCCGTGCACCAACAAGCTCCGTCGCGGCTCACGCTCCGTGACTTTGGGAACCTTCGACGTGGAAGTCAACCCGAACCTTCATCAACTTCACCCTACGAATACCACCCCGATTCACATTTAAACACCAGAATTACGTGTCAAAGACCGACGCCCTCATATCACCTACCAAACCCGATCGCTTACACCCCATTTCCGAGTGCGACCGCGCGTTCTACCTGCCTGCCAAGCCTGAACACCCCCTTCAACGACCGATGAACTTCGAGCCCTAGACAGACGGAGGGTTACCGGCTTCAAGTACCTCACCATAGGAATAAGAACACCCTTGTTCTAAGATCAGAGAACAAAGACCAGAGGCATGCCGCCTCTCAGCGGAGCGAACATACCATCAGCGACGCCAACGGGGCCATAGCCGCAGAGGGTGGTCAAACAACTATGGGCTCGCCGCTCTCGACACGGTTCAAGATGCAGCAGACTACGTCCGAGACCGATATGATGGATGCCCAGGCTATGGAGGAGCAGCTTCAGCAGAGCGTCATGGTGTCTGACGGGGAGGCGGACGCGGATGAGGAGATGGCGGATGCGCCAGAAGAGCGGGTAGTTGAGAGGGAGGAGGCTGATGCTGAGGCGGATGCTGACGCTGATGCCGATGCCGACGCCGATGTCGACGCTGATGGTGATGTCGATGGCGACGCTGATGCCGATGCGGATGCCGATGCTGACGCCGAGGTTGACGTACCCATAACTGCTGCTGAAGTCGAGGATGCGCCGGGCAAGCAGGAGCTAGAAGACCACGTAGATGGCGAAGAACAACAAGAAGATCTGGAGGAAGACGAGGAGCTAGAGGGAGATGAGGACTCAGAAGGCGAACAAGATGCCGAAGGCGAGTCAGAAGAAGAGGAGGACCAGGAAGGAGAGGCTGACAACGACGATTTTGAAGAGGAGGCCGACAACAACGACGAAGATGATGACCTAGATACCCAGACTCCCGCGGCACGAAGAAGACGAAGACGCGGCAAGTCACGCACCGAGGAAGAAGACGATGAGGAAGACGAGGACGAGGGCGTCGGCGCGGTCAAGATCAAGCCCGGCGAAGAAAGCGACGAGGAGAGCGCCGACAGCGGGAGCTACCATTCCGGCGAGGATGATGAGGAGGACGAGTCAGAGAGCGAGGAGGAGTGGGAGGGTGTCGAACCTGGCAAGGAGAATGACGACGAAGCGTCTGAAGCAGGGGATAACGACCTCTGCATGTTCTGCAAACAAGACGAGCAGCACGATCCTGCCGATGAGTTTGAGGTGTACCTAGCCTGTGCGAATTGCGGCGAAAACTGTAGGTTCCCGGATGCGTTTGCACCGTGTCTTTGTCGGCCTTGCTAATAATACTTGTGTAGCTCACCAGCAATGTGCTCGGGAGAATGATGCGTTGCAGGGTCCGGAAGGTATGCAAACGGCGAGTTTGACCACGCCTGAAAAAGGTGCTAATGATTGTACAGACGTGGAGAACTGGAAATGCCCAGATTGCGCAGCAGCAGACAATGAAGAACAGGACTCGCAACAAGGTGAAGAGGAGGAGGAGGAGGCAGAAGTGAATGGCGCAGATGACGCCGTGGTTTCACCGTCCTCTGGTCGCCGCGCAACAGCACCGAAAGTCGCTAGGGATCTATTTCCGGCTCAGAAGGCCTCGAAACCCGACGCACATTCCATGTTCAACCACCTTGTCCTCGACGAAGACCCTATGGACGGCTCTCGCATACTTCGGAAGCGGAAGGCATCGTCGGCAGAGGCCGAGGAGACTGTCATGTCGCTGCGAAAGCGCCGGAAGAACACCACCGACGAGCAGAGCAACGAGGGCACCACCGCTGCCAGCGAGCAGTCTCGGCCACAGTCATCACGGTCATTACGGCTAAAAGCACCCCAGCAGCATGGTGCTTCGATTGTTAAGAAGACTCGAAGCACACTGCTGGTCAAGCTTAAGGTCAGACCGGCCAAGCTGGAGGCTATCTTGTCTAAAAAGCCCAAGAGGCGGAGGAAGCAATCTACCAGGACCATCGGGCGGACACCTGGAAGAACTCCTGGCAGAGGAAGAGTCCCCGGGACCGGTAGGCGAGGGAGACGGGGCACAGCAGCCAGCACAGATCCGCTACCGGCCCTCACAGCCCCCTTTATATCCACCAGCTTTTCGCAGCCGTTCTACTCCTTCTATGACAAGGAGACGGATGAGCTCAAAGGAAAGCCATATGGTGGCATTCTCACCGAGGCAGAGGCAGATACCTCCAAAACGCTACCAACCAACGACGACCGGCGACGCTTCGATGAGGCAAAGCAACGAGCGGAGGAAGCCTGGCGGGAGCGGCTCCTTGAGAAGCAGGCGGAGGCCGAGGCAGCTTCTGCTCCTGCTAGGAAGCAGAGGAAAGCGTCCGGCCCCGCAAGCCAGATAGAGTGCATCGAGTTTGGTGGCTGGGAGATCGACACCTGGTACGCAGCTCCGTACCCGGAAGAGTACAGCCGGAACCGCGTCCTCTATATATGCGAGTTCTGTCTGAAGTACATGAACTCGGACTACGTCGCATGGCGACATAAGCTCAAGTGCCCGGCCAAGCATCCGCCAGGCGACGAGATCTACCGCCACAACTCCGTCTCAGTGTTCGAGGTCGACGGTCGCAAAAACCCAGTGTACTGCCAAAACCTGTGCCTGCTTGCGAAACTCTTCCTCGGATCGAAGACACTTTACTACGACGTCGAGCCGTTCCTCTTCTACGTCCTCTGCGAATACGACGAATTGGGCTACCATTTCGTTGGCTACTTCTCCAAGGAGAAGCGGCACAGCAGCCAGAACAACGTGTCGTGTATCCTCACGCTACCTATACATCAGCGCAAGGGCTACGGCAACCTCCTCATCGACTTCTCCTACCTCCTCACGCGCGTCGAGCAGAAGACAGGCTCGCCGGAAAAGCCCCTCTCGGACATGGGACTCGTCTCATACCGCAACTACTGGCGGTTGATCATGTGCCGCTACCTCCTCAAACACACACCTGCCGACAAGTCGCAGAAGCAGGGCCTCAGCATCAAGCAGATATCAGACGACACGGGCATGACGGCAGACGACGTTGTCTCTGCGCTCGAGGGCCTGCGATGTCTGGTGCGCGACCCGGAGACAGGATTATACGCCTTCCGCGTCGACCTGGAGTACTGCCGCGAGTACGTCGGCAAGTGGGAGGCGAAGAACTATGTGCAGCTCAAGCCGAGCGCGTTGACGTGGACTCCCTATATTATGGGTAGGAGTTACCCTTCGAACTTCGAGCTTGGGCCGCCGCTCAACGCCATTGCGCCGCGCGAAGGAGAGGAAGAAGAGGCGAAGCTGGAGGACGTGCCCGAGGAGGCCGTCACAAACGGCGACGTGCCCATGGAAGACGCTCCCGTCGACGGTGTCCCTGTTGAAGACGAGGGGCCAGTCAACGGCAGCACAGTTCTCGAATCTACCGAACCCCCAGACGAGACTGCCGCTGAGCAGCCCATCCAAGAAAAAGAAGAACCCAAACACATCGAAGACGCCCCCCAACCCAACGGCGTCTCCCACTCCGCAGATCCCTCCGCAGCGAGCCACCACTCCTCCTCCCACCCCGCAGACCCCAACGCCACAGCAGACTGGACAACCCCCTACATCACCATTCCTACAACCCGCTTCGAAGTCTTCCCACCTCTCGGAGCCACAGGCCGGTGGGCAGGCCGCACCGCCCGCGGCCCAGCAGCAGTCCGCACCCCCGCCGTCCGCACGGCAGGCAGCGTCCGCCGACCAGGAACAGGCGTCCGCCGTCGTTCCAGTGGCGTGCGCCGCCCCACCACCTCTCGCCCCCGCAGCAGCGTTAAGCGCAAGTCTGGCGGCACGGGTAGGGGACCTGGCCGCTGGCCCAAGGGAACCAAGAAGAGCGACTACGGCAATGCCGAGAGCGGGCCGGGGTTGCCGCCCGGCTGGCTGGAGAGGAAGCTCGCTGCCGAGGCGCAGGGGATTATACTCACCACGCCGGAGAAGGGGGATAGTGCCACGCCTAGTGGCAGGGGGAGGGGGAGGAAGATTGTGGCCAAGAAGAAGGAGGAGCGGGAGGAGGATGGGCATAATGAGGTTCAAGATACGGTGCATGTTTCGCCTGCTGGTAGTGGGCGGGGGAGGAGTAATGAGGAGGAGGAAGAAGGGGATGGGGAGGAGGATGAGGATGAGGATGAGGAGTGAGTGATGGTGCGTTGTATGTTATGCTATGGCTTTAATCCTTACTAGAGGGGTCGTGCTTCTCTTGGGAAAGATATGGTTAAGGTCAGGCATCTTTTCAGAGGAGTTTATCAGGGCACAGCTAGCGTATATGGAATCACATGTTTTTGGACTGACTGTATGGTCAGATTATCCCATTAACTATGATGTTGCTTATCATTCAATGTTGCTTTAACTGCCCTCTCAGGGCCGCTTCCTGACCTGCTTCCTGACCTCGCAGCAATGGGGTATTCCTTCCGCTGGCCGGCATAAAACAACGCAAAAAGCAAAAACAATTGCCCCTAGAGGCTGACCGCTGCGCCTTCCCTTCTTTATCCGTACAAGTCTATCTGTATCTCCTTCCAGACCCAAACCCACGGGAACGCGAGCAAACAACACACCCCCTCCCTCCACAGACTGCCCTCACACACCGGCAAAAAACGAGCTATACATATAAACGCAAAAAAGAGGCAAGAGCACCCAAAGGGCATGGCGATCCTAATCCAAACCCAGCCGGTGGAACAGCATATCAAACCCTTCCTTTTCCTGCCAGAAGTCCTCGTACACCTGGAACGACTCGTCGAGCCGATGTTTCTTGGTCAGCCGCGCGGGGACCTCCATCGGGATATTTGCGGCAGGCTTGCGGTCGTGGCTGTACACCCCCGGCATGCGCACGTTATGATCTACGTTCCGCGGGTTGCGCAGGCCGTCGCCTACTTCCATCACCGAGGGGGTTACGGGTGAGGTGGCGTACCCGCCGTGGCCGATCTGGCCGATGTTGGCTGGTTGTTTGGCGGCGTCGTAGTCCGGGAAGCCGAAGTTGGGTTCGTGGGCGGTGGTGGAGTTGTTGGCGCCGAGGTTGACTTCTACCACGGCTCCCGTGATGCCGACGTAGAAGTTTGAACTGATGTCGCTCGCCTTGACGAGGTTGGAGACGCGGCTCGCGCCGAGGTGGTCGGGCAGGGAGGAGGTGAGCATGTACATCGCGTTTGGGCGGTGGTAGATTTGTCGGCTTAGCTCGTGGTAGCGGCACCGGAAGTTGTTGTTGGTGTTGTTGCGGGGGAAGGGGGCGCACCGCTCCCGGCCGCGGGTGGGATCGGGCGGGGGCCGCTTGATGAAGGGTTGGTAGACTTGGGGGTAGGGGTACTGGCTGCCGCAATCGAGGGCGGTGGTGTGGTAGTAGGACTTGGGCTGCCGGAAGTCAAAGGTGGAGATCAAGGAGGAGTCCATGCTACCCGCGATGAAGCGGTCGGCGCCGTATGTCATGAGCGAGTTCGACTCGCGCCAGGGGTTGATGTTGTCTTGGAAGACGGTGTCAAAGGGGGATGGGGTACGGATGTCTTGCAGCCTGGATGGGGGGGTTAGATGTGATTGAAAGGGATGGGGGAGAAAGGGGAGAGCTAGCTTACCGGATGGTGCCGTCCTTCCAGGAGCTGAGGAGGAGTGGTGTTGACTTGTCGGCCGTGCCGGGAAAGCGGCTCACTGGTTGGAGGGAGTTGACGAGGATGGATACGTCGTTCAACTCGAAGACCTCATGCACTCGGTTATTCTTGGCCGCGGCGTAAATCTCCAGTCCTGTTGGAGTGACGCTCAAGAGCCGGAGAGGATGGTCGGTTCCGCGCAAGGCCAGGGCGAGAAGTTTGTTGCTGCCCATCCACTTGGCGTTCCAGATCTTCTGGTCTGTCTGGTCCGAATGATCGCAGATTGCGTCTGGAGCGATACGACTCGTGTTGTTGTCCTGCGGAAACCGGTAAATGGAAGCGCCGAGGTTCGTGCAGGCGACCAGACTAATCATATTTCCGCTTTCTTTGTCGTTGAGGACATCGGCTGCCATGACCGTCTGCTGTCTCAATGGCAGGTCTTTGTTCGGAACGATTCCCTGAATGGGACCATTGGCATGATCGGGACTGAAGTTGGCCAGCTGCCGGCCCCAGTTGCGGTCATTCCTCGCAGACAGCAGCGACAGGTCTCCGTTGTCACGGCCGACCAGCATGGCGGGTGCCTTGAGATGAGGGAGCTTGACGATGTTCATGGTCCTGATATCATCCCGTCCAGCCCGAAGTCCACGGTGGTTTCCGAAGAGCTGACGCCACTCGACGCCGTGCTGCTGAGGGCGGCCCTGCTGGCGGTAGCGAACCATGATGTCCTCTCCGGCACCCCAGATGAGGGTCTCCAGGCCCGAGTCCATGTCAAAGTTGACGTCGACGATGGGCTGGTAGTCCAGGCCCCTTCTCCTCTGCTGCCGCCGAGCGGGATACATGGCCGTGAAGCGCAGCGAGCGGCGGTCGAAGCATCTCGTCTGGTAGGTTAAAGCCTCGGCAATGCCCTTCCAGTCGTGAAGGCCGTTCTTGCGCGGGATGGTCCTGTCGGGGAACTTGGTGTTGACGAAGTCATGCCAGGTTAAGGAGCTCATGACGGAGTGGTTGACCTTTTTGGAGGTCTGTGCTAGTGCCAGCAGGTCGCGGGTGGTCTCCAGGTTTTTAGCCACCCTGAGAAAGGTCTCATGGGGGAGAGATTCCAACCCGGCGCGCTCTAGCTCTTCGGGCCCTTTGCCCTTGGTCTTGGTCTTTGACTTGTCCATCTTGACAAGGCAAAATTTCTTGGGTTGTTGCTGTGTGGCGAATGCTGAATATTTCGGTGTTCAATAGAGATAAGTGCCCGGAAACGTTCAGACAGGCAGGATGTCGTCGAATGAAGCCATTTATTCCGGCTGAAGGTTCTTGGCTATAGCGGTAGTCAGTATCGCCGTCGTTCTTGAGTAAGGATGACTCTTGAGATTGATGACTCGAGCGCAAACAGGCAGGATGTCGCTGGCTCGCTTGACTCACCTTGGGGGCTGCGACTGGCTTGGAATAGCCGCTTCTCAGTATTGCAATACGCTGCAGCAATACCTGAATGATAAAACTGCTTCCTCGAAAGCCAGAAAAAGATTGTTGGTGGAAAAGGAATCGCTCTCAACACTTCACAAGGTGTGGTTGTGGTTGTGAGAAAATGCAGAGTTCTAGTGGGATAATTATTCGTGTTTGGGCCACAAATCAACATCAGTTCTCTCTCACTTCTCGACAAATAACCCCCCAAATTCGCGGACGCATTGTCTAGCCTTTGCGACAGGTGTGTGCGCGGTGAAAGGCTTCACATTTTGCGTCGGCGCGTGTAAGTCGCACTCCCGAAAATAAAGATGACATTTCTTCTGATTGACGTCGACAAGATGATCGCCACAATGGCGACTCCAGTCTTGGCAGCCCTTGTCGTCATCTTTATCTCTTACCACTTCTTTCTCTACCCTGCCTTTCTATCGCCGCTGGCTAAGATCCCCAATGCCCACTGGTCCGCCCCCTATTCCCGTCTCTGGGCCCTCCATATCCGGTTTACCAAGAGGGAGAATAGGACGCTGCTGGAGGCGCATAAGCGGCTCGGCCCGGTCGTGAGGGTTGCGCCGAATGAGCTGACTATCGACGATGTCGACTGCGTGCGGACTGTGTACTCCGGCGGCTTTGATAAGCCTGTCTGGTACTCCGTCTTTGACAACTACGGGTAGACACCACGAACCGTTACCGTAAATGACATTGCTAACACCGCTTCAGCGTCACCTGCATGTTCTCGGCCCGCCAGTCAAAGGACCATGCCATCAGGAAACGGATGATATCCAACGTATACTCCAAGTCGTACATCCACACCTCCACCGCAGCATCCCACCAGGCCCAGACTATCCTCTTCGGCCGCCTGCTTCCCGCCATACAAGCATCCACCACCGGCCCCAGGCCGCACGGCATAGACGTGCACTCCCTCTTCCTCGCCACGACGATGGACTTCATCTCCTGCTACGTCTTCGGCCTCCACAACGGCACCAACTTCATCCAACAGTCCGGCTTCCGGGACCACTGGCTGGAGCTGTACAAGTCCCGCAACGACTACGGCTTCTACGACCAGGAGCTGCCGTGGCTAACCCGCCTCTGCCGCATGGTCGGTATCCCGCTGTGTCCCTCGTTCGTAGACTACGCCAACGGAGAACTGGAAAATTGGCTGCGAGACATCGTCGCACAGACTCTCCCCAGCCAACCCACCTGGTCAGACGTACCTCAAGACCAGAAGCCCGTCGTCATGGCCGCCTTGGTCGACGGGCACAGCAAGAACCCCTCTCTCCTCTCCAACTCCGGTCCGAAACACTACCTCGACACCCTATCGTCCGAACTCCTAGACCACGTCCTAGCAGGCCAAGAAACAGCAGGCGTAACGCTCACCTACCTAACCTGGCGCATCTCCCAGGACTTGTCCCTGCAACACAAACTCCTCCAGGAGCTCCTATTCCTCTCCCCAACGCTCAAGTTCACCCCCAACACCAACACCACCTCTCCCTCCCTCCCCGATCCCAAACTCCTGGACTCTCTCCCTTTGCTTCACGCAGTGGTAACAGAGACCCTCCGTCTCCACGCCCCCATCCCCGGTGCCCAACCGAGGGAAACTCCGTCGCAAGGCTGCTCGCTTGACGGCTACGAGGTACCGGGCGGCGTTAGGGTAGCGGCTATGGCGTACACGCTGCATCGCGACGAGAACGTGTTTCCCGAGGCGGAAGTGTGGGATTATACCCGCTGGCTGCCCGGATATGCGAGTGAGGAGGAGATGAAGGCTAGGAAGAGGGCGTTCTGGGCGTTCTCGAGTGGCGGGAGGATGTGTGTTGGGAGTAATTTTGCTATGCATGGTGAGTTTTCGACTCCGAGGGACTGGAGGGGTCTGAGAGATGTGTGGGTTCGCTGACAGGGGCTACAGAGATGAAGCTCATCGTTGCGGCGATATACTCGAATTATACCAGTTATATCGTCGACGACGATGGTCTCGCGGAGCAGAGTGACGGGTATACCAGCCGTCCGGCGAAGGAGAGGCTGTACCTGCGGTTCGACAAAGTTGAGTAGGCACATTCGGTGCTGGAGGATGATGGAGGAGAGTGGACAAGTTGGGACGAGCAGCGGGCGGATTCTACATCGACCGGGAAGCTCCGAACGACGGAGTCGCCTGTTAGGCAGCACTGTTCTGGACCGAGCTGAGATGTACTTGATGCCCAATCCTCGAAGATAGGGGCAAGAGACGCGCGTCGTCTGCTGGCAGGAAGGGTGGCAAGGCGGTGTTGTTTACCCCTGAACCGGTCTTGCGCGGGTTTGTTGACTTTCGGTTCGAGTTCTTCGGTTCGAGCTCTTGGGTTCGTCCTCCAATGTTTGTGGTCTCAGGGAGGCCTCGCTTCTCAGTATAACGATCAAATACCTATGATGATAATGAGGAGTATGATATACGTTTACAATAACTCTAACATGCGAAAATGACAGTTCCCATACATCGCTACACCATGCCGTGTGTTATCCATAACCAGTTCGAAATGCAAATGACGTTCCCACCGCCAGCCCCTGTACCCAAGCATGCTCACCGTGCAAGTAACATGCAAACTCGAAAGTCATCTTCCTCCAGTTGCTCTACCTCCGCCGGAGCCCTCCCGTCTCCAAACCCGACAACAACCCTCCTCATTATCCGCCATACGAAGCATTGACGTCGTGCTTCGCGAGTCTTCGCTCACCGCCAGCCCTCATCACGCCGCAACAGAAATCGGCTGCTGACGGAGCGCCCTGACATCCTGCTCCTGCGGAAGCCGAATCCGGTACTCGTGAGCGTCGGCGGCAGACTCTATCTGGTCCGCATAGAGCAGGATAGGGAATGACTTGTTCTTGAGGTAAATGCCCAGCAGTGTAAAGAAGGCGATGACGAACTCGAAAGATCTAGAATAGTTTTGTCTCACATTAGACCTCCTTTACTCACGTCTCGCATACCTTCTTCCAGAGCGTTCGTTGAAAGCGAGAAGAAAGGAAAACCTACACGATCAAATAAAGCAAAATCGACGTCTCGGGGTGTCTCTGGCTTACCCTCCACCAGTCGTACCCGTCCAAGTCGACGGTGCCAAACACCAGTAGCGTGACGGCGAAGTACAGATCCACCACCCAACTCAGCGTCCACGTCCTCCCCTTCCTCTTCTTCGGCGGGCCATCCTCGTCGTCGTCATCATCATCCCGACCGAGCAGGATACACTTCAGCGGCCCGACCTGGCACGACACCCCGTCCGGGGGACACAGGCGCTCGAACACGGACGAGCCATTCTTGAAGAAGGCCCACCTGACCGCGACGGTCCAGACGAAGAGGAAGATGAGCTCGACGAAGACGAGCGTCATGAAGACGTTGCCGAAGGTCTCGCGCAGCCGGGCCCAGAAGATCCAGTCTATGAAGGTGAGGATGGCGACGGGGGGACGGAGGAGGGAGACGATGCTTATGCGGAGCTTGCGGCGGGAGTCGTCGTCCGGGTCGGAGGAGGGCGAGGAGCCCGGGGAGAGGACGTGAGAGGTGGATTGCGGGGTTAGGGGCCGGTAGACCATCTCTGGGTTTAGAGGGCGCTGAGGCTGGGACTGCGTAGTGGGAGGGGACGGGGAGGAGGACATTGTTTCTCCTGTTTCGTTGGTCATGAGCGGAGGGTTGGTGCGTGGTTGTTTGGTGTAGGACGAGGAGGTTGTGCTGGGGAGCTCGAGATGGTATATATGCGACACGGGTTACGGCGCAGTCAGATCATGCACAAATCTGCATAAGGCGGTGACGCCAGGATAGGTAGGGGATAGACCGTCGTCTGAGTACGGTTGCGATGGAGACAGGTAGTGCCCCATTGTGTCTGTCGCTTTCTCGTTTACAGCCTGCGGGAACTCTAATGACAACCACTTTGTCTCGCTTGAGCCTCTTGGAGGAGTTACCATAGGGATTGTCCTGTAGCCGCTTGGCTTGTTCGTATGGCCTGGCACTCTGTTTGGTCCTTATTCGGATGCCTAAATGCAGGGTTGGAGACATTGCGTGCGAGAGTCCCAACGACCAAACACACAATTGGACGTGAGTGAAACTCGAGTGGGCTGAAACTATCTATCCAAAAAGAGCTCGCGAAAGCAATGCTGCCATATGTCTGATGGGCGAAGCGGTAGGTTCCGGGTGTGGAAGAGGAACGGCAGAACGGGTGACGGAGACAGCACTTGATATCTCGACATTGGCCAGCCCCTTTTCACTAGGTACGCAGGTAAGTGGAATCGGGGAGTAGATACCAAGCGATACCAATTCCCCCTTGGTCTTCGAATTTAATGTATCACCAATAAGAAACTTTGGGTAAAAGAATGTCGTTCTGGACTTGGCAGATCGAAGGATTGTGTGAGGCTCGTTGGTTGTGTTGCTATGTTGAGCGATGACACTGTGATCCGCCGCGGTCCAGGCACCAGCTTAAGAAGAGTTTCCGTGAAGGCAGGACGCGCAATCAGATCCTCACGTAATAATGTAGAATCCCAAACTGGCCGCTCTTCCTTTGTTCATCATGCCGCAACCTGATTTCGGATTGCCTGAGGTGGTGTCGAGCATGGCCCCTATTCCGATCCGGCGGGTTGGAGGAAGACAAAATGTCTCGCTACGATTCATTGACTGACGACCTCACAACCCACCTCGGTCAGTCGTATCATACTCCATCACTCGCCTCAATGGTGCAAAGAACAAAGCCCAATGCTGTCGCGCGGTCCCGGGTTGTCCGTGACGATTCTTTATGGAGTTGAACTCCCTATCGTCGATCTGGGAGGGCGGGGGAACTGGCGCTCAACGGGAGAGGATATGCATCCGCACATGGAGCGTTTCCTACCTGTGGTCCAATCTGGTCCTTCAGCTAGTGCTGGTCAGCTCAGCGCGTGGTGCTTGAGCTATGCTCATGGTCGCCGACGCCACCGGACCTAGAGCTCGACCTCGAGGGTACCACTCTCAGAAAACTCGGGTTTCCACTTGCAGTCGCCCGACTGACATATCTTCTTCCCGCAAAAGTCAGGGCCCGTGCCGCAGTTGCCATCCATGCTACAGCAGTTCCCTTGCTTGGCGGCACACAGCCGGTCGCCGTGTTGGAACCCGCATGTGCCGTCAGTGCTGTACTGGACATCGCCCAAGCAGTCACCCTCGTAGCAGGTTCCGTCGGCACAGTCCTCACTGCGTGGAAGGTGTTAGTACATCCCAGCGTTCTATGTTATGGAATAGTACCAGGTACTCCAGACTCACTCCGTGTCGCCACAAGTCCAAGTCTCGGCATTGCAGCACTGGGCGTCGGTGCCCTCGCAGGTAGCGTTGCCGTGCGGCGGCCCGCAGAGGCCGTCCCACGCTCTGACGGGCTCGAGGACTGGCGGGGCGTGACATTAGTCCATGCACTGGCAATACATCATGGCGCGTCCGCTTCCTTGGAAAAGACTCACATCCAATGACGCAGTACCGAGTTTGAGGCCGGAGATTGCCACAATCCGGCTCGATGGACGGATTCAGCGTGAAGATGAGCTCAAGGGGAACGTCGAACAAGCCGGCCATCTCTGCGCACGTGTACTGGTTGGGGGTTTCGTCGGTAGTCCACTCCATCTGGCAGACGATGTCGCCGGGCTCAGGACGCGGCGTCTTCACGCAATTCGCGCTCTCCAGGATATCGAGGGCAATGTCGGGGGCGAGTGGGAAGATTTGGCCCGGGGCGGTCCCGGAAACCCATTTATACGGCTGAGACTCGTATGCCACGACAGTCGAAGATGTCAAAAAGGCGCCACAGAGAGCGAGGGAGAGCAGACGAGACCGTCCGACGTTCAGAAGCATTGCGTTGGAGCTGCCTGGCCGAGATATGCTGTTGGCGACAGCGAAACGACGAGAAAGGGAGGAAAGACGATCTCAACTCCCGGAAGGCGGGAGTCAAGGAAAGATATCTTGGGGAAGAACACCGACAACTTCGTATCCAAACATCGCGTTCAGTGCCCATGGCGGCCGAGGGCCCGAGAATTGGTTGTTGGTGGTGCGTCTAATCTCACGGAGATTGTCAGTGAGTGTAACATTCTATAATTATCGAGTCTCATGCGACGATGTTGGCTGGGTCCAGGCTCGATACCACATACGGGGTACTTTAGTCCCAACGACCAACGCTACCGATTGTGCCTGCTCCAACCGTGCCGGAACGCGTTCCGACATCCTGGGGGGCCAAAGTGCAAGCCGCATGTTCAGCGTTTCCTCATCTCGGCTCCGGGCGTATTGACTTCATCTTCGGTGCGAACTCCCGGTGACCGTGAGGTGCTGTCTACTTGATATGCATGCGTCTCTAAGCTCACTTGACGATGCCCAAACCCTCTGTCCCACGCCTGCTGCCGGCGCAGCTCTATCTGTTTGATATTCGATTACTTCTCACCCTGTTCGTAACCATACCGAACACAATGCGGGCACTACGGCGCGCTCGTTCGAAATTTGCATATCCCCCGACCCCCCAAGTTCTCCTCGCCGGACCCCCTCACATTGATGACGCCTGTCGTACTAGCTTTGGGGGCCCAGTTGAGGCGGCCACATCCCAACAAATCCAGGCCACGGGCCGGAAGCACCCGGAATGCGTATATCGACGTAAAGCCCGTCCCTGCCCACCGGTATCATGCCCATGTCCCCGTACGGCACCATCCGCACAAACTTCCCCTTCGCCAACTCGGCCGGGATCGGCATCTGCGCCTCGGCCTCCTCCTGCCGCACAGAAGTGTCCTTGTCCTTGTCCTTGTCCTTGTCCTTGTCCTTGCTCTTGTCTTTGTCCTTTCTCTTGTCCTTGTCCTTGGTCACCGACCGCTCATCCTGCTTCGCGGGCTCGCTCCCGAAGGGTCTGGCTCCCATATAGCCCTCACCAATAGTAGTCAACGCCCCAGTATACGGAATAGGCCACGGCCCAACATGGCCAGGCCACGGGCCGAAGTTACCAAATTCGCGGAGCTCGACGAAATTCCCGTCCTTATCCACCGGCATCATGCCCATACCCGGGACCGGTGCCATCCGCACGAACTTCCCCTTCCACCGCCCGGTCATCTGTACCTCCCGCTGTATAGACCTGTCACTGTCTCCCTTCATCGTCGACCCCTCCGCCTCGTACCAGGTTCCCACATGTCTGGTAACTGCGGAATGGACCTCATCAGGACTGGCCAACGGAACGGGCCACGGCCCGACATACCCCGGCCAGGGCCCGTAGTCCTCGTCGGCGCGCAGCTCGACGTAGTTCCCGTCCGCATCCACCGGAATCTCCCCCATGTCTCCGTTGGGGATCATCCGCGCAAATGTCGTCCGCTTCACGCGCCCGGTCATCCGCACCTCCCGCAATGTAGAATTGTCCCTCGCCTCGTTCACCATCCCCGTCGCCTCCATATAGCTCTTCTTAAAGACGACATCTCCCATCCGGCCCGTCTCCTCATCGAGAGTCACAAACGGAGCCGGCCACGGCCCGACATACCCCTGCCACGGGCCAAACTCGTCGTCGGCGCGCAACTCGACGTATTTCCCGTCCTTGTCGACCGGCATCTCGCCCATGTTCCCGTTGGGGGCCATCCGCACGAACACACCCTTCCCGGGCCCCGGCTTCTGCTCCTCCTCCTCGATATACATATACATCCTCTTGTCCTTGTTCAACAACCACTCCTCCTCCGTCCCGACAGACACCATGTCCGGTCCCCCAAACGTAACCATCAGGTGCTTCCCGGCAGGCAGCGAGAGGCACGGTCGTTGCTCGTCGATGAGCACGGCCAGGGCACCCAGCAGATCGTCGTGCTTGCGCAGCAGCCACGGGTGCACGGCGGAGACGTAGTCGTGCACCGTCACATACTCTCCTGACGCTTTGACGGTCAGCGTCATGTCCTGCGGATGGGGGGGCTGCTCTCCGCAGCACCGGGACGGGAAGTCGTAGTCGTCTCCTTCCTCGTCGTCGTCGTCCGAGGGCGGGTCGGCGCAGCCTATGTGCTGCTCGCGCCACTGGTCCTCCCAGTCGTCGATTTGCGTGACCGACACGGTGACGGACGAGACCTTGGGCTCGGTATAGGCTGCTTGGACCACGGCGTGCCAGGTGGTCGGGTTGTCGTCGCCTTCTTGGCTGGTGCAGTATGGCTCCGGTGCGATGCCTGGCTCGTGGTAGGGCTGCTTGAGAACCGTGATTGGGTCTCCAGCGGGCCCTGGAGGACCCAGCGGAGGCGTTTGGCCTCCGTGGTGAGGAGGGGCCGCCGTTGTTGTCTCTCGAAGACTTCCTCGAAGGAAGGCAGGGTGGCGGGCGCTGAGCCCCGGCCTGAGCGGGTGGTGACCATTGCTGCGAGACGGTTGAGGAGAGGAAGAGGAAAGCTGCCCGGGTTGGACGTAGCGGTGAGGTTGGTGGCTATTTAATCGTATGTGCAGCGTTACATTGTCAGTGATGATGGGCTGTTAGTGTTGTTGTCAAGTTCAAACTCGATAGTGTATCTGCAGCGTTGCATTAGCGAGAGTGGACAGTGGTAATGTCGGTTGGTTTCCGGACTGGATTGCGACCCCATGCGGAAGACCCTGGATCCAGCCCCCAGCATTGTGCAACCCTGAACTTGACAGTAGTCGGACAGTTTGAAGTCGAGTAATAGATCAGAAGTGGTCAGTTTGTGAGGGAACTGCCTCCTCATTACCGTTCAGTATCTCGAGTAATCATGTCTACCTGTAGAAATAGGAGTAATCAAATATTGCCGTTGGCGTTAATCGTAGGAAAATTCAGAACAACTCCTCTCTCAAGGCCGCGTCGACGAAAAGAGCAAAGCAATCGTCGGTATTTGCGCCCCTGGAACAAATAGCAAATCCCTATCGCTGAACGCGTTCTCAATCATCGTCATGACTCGTCATCAGTGCCTCGCCACCTCCAAGCTCCCCCTCCCCCCATCGCGTCCAGTAGCCGCACTCTCCCCAACCCGGACCTCATCCTCAGGCACACCAACACCCACACTCCCAGCATGACTCATCATGCTCACCACCCTAGGCCTCTCCTCCCTCTGGCCGGCGATACTCGTCCCGCCTCCACCAACGGCAACGCTCACGCTGGCGGTGGTGCTCACGCTCTCGCTGCGGCTGCGGCTGACGCTCCTCCCGCCTTGCTGGACGCGACTCGCGTCACTAGCGCGGCGCTCGCGGACCATGCGCTCCAGCTCCCGCACCTGTCGCTTTAGCGCCTCGTTCTCGCGCTTCACGGCGTCGAGTTCGGAGCGGTAGTAGGCCGTCTCTTCGTAGCGGGTCGTAGCGGGCAGAATGCCGGGGGAGAGGACGTCGGACCCCGGTGTGGCGCTCGGAGCGGACGTGGGACCGCTGGCGCCGGCTTGTGTGAGGACGCTTGAACTGGGGGCGAGGCGGTTCGAGAAGTATGATGCGATCGTCGGGTCGTTGTGGTGTGACTGCGTTAAGCTCGCGGGCTGTGAGGGGGCGGGAGAGCCCGTGCGGCTGCGGCGGGAGGCGGTGCTGTTCTGACGGCTTAGGCTGACGCTGCCTACCACTGGCGGCCGGACGGGTGCCGGGGAGGATATGCCTGGCAGAGAGGTTGTGGATATAGCAGGAGTGAGGCTGCGGACGCTCGTGTTCGAGGGGGTGCGCTGGTGCCGTCGGGAGGTGGTAAGCGGGTGGGAGAAGCCGGAGGTGGACGTTAGACGTGGGGAGGGTTCGGGGACCTGGCCTGATTCGGTGCCTGATGCGCTGGCGCTGGCCGAGGTCGAGGATGTGTTGGATACCACCGAGGCGTTCTGGGCGGCGCGGAGGAGGGTGAGTTCGCGAGTGAGACGGTTGACCTGTGGTATCTGTTAGTTTGACTCGAGTAGTTTGTGAAAGGTGATACGTACCACGGCCTCCTGCTCCTTCTCGAGTTGGAGATGAAGATCGGCGGCGGTCAAGGGCCGGGGATGCCTGATAGGCCCTGGTCCAGGTCCGGAGCTCATGTTGTCGGCTAGAACTGGCCCTTGGGGTGGGAAAGAAGATGTGAAGTGCGGAGACGGCAGTGAGGGTGGAGATGCTGTCTGGTTCACGGTGCTCTGGTTCGACGGGAGGATGTTGAGAGACGGTGAGCTAGGGACTGGCGGAGGTGGCATCTGTTGACCTGATGCTCTCCTCGATGTGGTTGCCAGGACATGAGGAGAAGCAGGGACGGTGTTGAGATCTGGCATCTTTTGTAGATGGGCTGATCGTTATATTCACTCTTCGTTGAATGCACGGGCGTAATGCGTTTCGGTGAACAGGCAAGACAAAGCTGGGTTGTTACGACTATCGTTTACGGTGTTCCAGGACCCAGGATGACCATCATTGTGAACTCTGAGCTTGGTGCAAGAGTAAAAGAAAGAGTTTGTCGTTGATGCATGGAACGCGACGAGATTAAGAAAATAAACACAATATGGCCGTTCATGCGTTCGGCCAGGAACCGACAAATGGTGGCCAGTGGTTTTTGGGGTGAGCTGAGGGGAAGCTCTGGTGAGTTTCAGCCTTCCGGGTACCTGTAAGCTGCTGAGGCTGATACTTAGCGCACTGTGGCTGTGAAACGTTCAGTAGGTACCTCACTAACCGTGGGTTAGATGTCCCGCAGTGGGGTTGACCGATAAGGCGTGCATTCCTTATCGTGCCATGATGTAATGGCCCATTTGGGCACATCAACCTGAAGCAGTGACAACCGGATGATGTCACCGGTTCATTTGCGTGCTTCTCCTCCTCTTGAGCCTGGAGATCTCACCACTTTGAAGCTGAGTAAGTCCACCTACAGTGGGTAAATGGGTATTTGGGCAGGAGCTATTTAACAGCTCTCCTCCTCATCCAGCTCCTTTCAAGTTCAACATCAGACAAGACCATCACCAACTACACATCAAACCAGGAAAATTTGACCTACCGTCTTTCAACCGTAAGTGACCTCAACTTCGAGATATGACTGTGTCAGGTTGCTAACAACATCGCAATTACAGAAAGACACATCTACCCCCTTCCTACCAACACAACCACACATCACAATGGCCGACTCCGAGAGCCACCAAGGACCTCCCCCCGAGCGCCAGACCGGAGCTCAGATGCACGACCCTCCCGCATCCGGCAAGGGCACCGATGATTCGAGCAACAAGGAACAGACCAACAAGAGCGCTCTTGACGTATGTTCCCGACAACAAGCCGTACAGAAGCTAGAACAGACGTAAGCTAACAAATGGACAGAGCCTAACATCGAACCCCGAGGGTGCCTACGATAAGGCGGTCCATGAGAAGTTCTCCAAGACACAGGCACCGAAGGATGCGTCGAACTAGAGGAGCTTGGAGGGATGAGGTCGGCAGTGTATAATAGAGGGAGCGTTTTCTTACCGTGGACGCTATGACGAGAGCACATGAATGCAATCATGAGGATTTTTGAACCTGACAACCGCTTCTCTCCGTATCCAATTCCTCGACCACCATATGCTCGAATTACGTCCCACTAACCCCCGTCCCCCGCCTATTCATCCCAGGAATCTCATACCCCTCCCCCCTCCTCCCCCTTACACTAGCCCAAAAATCATACCCCCTCCTCTCCCTCCTCCGCCTCTCCTCCCTCCTAATCTTCCTCTCCCTCTCCTCCGCCCTCCGCCTCTTCCTATCCCCCAGCCTCCTGGGCGTCATCTTCGCCACCCGCCCAGCCCACCACCCGACCACTCTCCTCCAGTGCCTGAGCAGATAAAAGAACCACCCCTGCACCCTCTCGCTGAACGCCGCCACCAGACTACCCACTATCAAGAAAGTCGACACGGGCAGCGAGATGGACCCGATAAACGACAGCGACGGGACCCGGTCCTCCTGCCACTCGGAGGTGTTCATCCCGAACAGGCCCGTGAAGAAGGACAGCGGCAGGAAGATGACGGTGAAGGTGGTGAAGATCATGACGCTCAGGTTCTGGCTGCTCGCGAGCTCCGTTTGTATCCTGCTCCACCGCACGTCGTCGACCTGCGCCTGCCGCTGCGCCATCTCGAGGAGCTTCTCGTAGTCTTTCCGCGTGGTGTCGACGCGCTGCCGCATCTCGGCCGCGGTGGTCTTGTAACCCTCCAGGTGCCGTAGGGCGAGGTGGAGGTAGCCCCGACCGTGGCTTGTTAGACCGGTGAGTTTGTGGGTAGGGGAGGAATAGATGTCTAGCATGGTTTTGATGACGTGCTCCTGGGACTCGAAGAGCCGCGATAGCGTGGTCAGCTCATCTTCCATGTCGCGCAGCTCGAGGAGGGCGGACGTGTTCTCCCGGTTCTCGCGCTGGGCGCGCTCGAGCTCGTGCTTGTAGCGGCGCTTGATGGAGGTTGTGTTTTCTGTTATCTCGTCGTCGGAGGCGTAGGAAGAGAGGTTGGTCACCAGGTCTTTGTAGGTTTGGGTACGGAACTCTTTTAGGGAGGTGGTCATGTTTTCGGTCTGGGCAGAGGGTTAGTTATGCGTTGAGCAAAGGATAGTAGGGGCCAGGGAAGTGGTTGGGCTGGAGTGTATTGGACGTACAAGCATTCCTATGGCTTCCTCAAAGATGCGGAAGATCTCTAAGTCCGCGTGGGAGCTCCTGTCAAGGAGCACGGTGACGGCGTGGAGGACGATGAAGGCTGCCAGGTCGAGGGCGTTGTCGGTGCGGCCTGTCAGATCGCCGTTGAGCTCGTTGTAGACTGAGTTGCGGAGGTCGGCTTGTTGGAAGAGGGTTCCTTCTTTTGGTGAGGATTCGCGTTTGGGGAAGAAGGTTACGAGGTTGGCTGTTGGCTGTCAGCGGTGCGCTGTAAAAGAGTGAGAGCTGCGCATACTTGTATCAATAGCCCATAACCAAAGCTGGTCCACCATAAGGACATTGCCCTCCTTCAACTTCGCCTCCTCCTCCTCGTCGGCGCTCGACTCGGAATCACTACTCCCCTCCTCATCCTCCCTGCTGACCATGGACGACAGCTTGGAGGCGAACGTGTCGGATCGCTGCGGCGCCGGTTTGGCAGAAGCAGAAGAAGGAGGCTTGGCGGGCTGCTTCTTGGTGAGCTTGTACAGCATCTGGTCGTCATCTCTGGCGTACGTGTCCTCCAGCGAGGGGTAGCCGAACTGGTCGAGGGTGCGCCGGATGTTCAGCGGGGGGTCTGCCCCTATGTATTCCCAGATCACCTTCATCTCCAGCGAGTCCAGCTCGGCGATCTCCCGCGGCACTGGTCCCGCGCGGCCGTGGTCTAGCCGGCGCTTGATGAGGTTGCGGCGCCGGATTATGTTCGTGTACGTGTCGAAGTGGAGGTAGGGCATGTACACGTTGAGGTAGCTGGGGCTGTGGTTAGTTGCGGGTGACCGCCCGCTTGGGGTTGGGGATGATCTTGGAGAGTGTGCTATGAGATGTTAGCATTGACCAGTCTTTTCGACGTAGCAGATCCGAGAGATACTCACCTGCATCAGCTCTAATGTAGTTACACGCCGGCTTGACATAGTTAGGCTGCGACTGCGAGGGGTGGCCCTGAACTTGTCTCGATATCCAGCTCTCGTTGTTGTAGAGCCTCGTGAAGTTCTGCACATGTGCTTCCGAGACTTTATCAAATATCTCCTGCATATTCGCATTTAGCACGTCAGATCAAACTCGTAAACCCGGAAGCGGGCGACATACCTTGACCCAGAGGGGGTTCGTAAACGGTAGATGCATCCACATGAACTTCCTCAACTTCGGATCCGGCCTCGAGAAGCCAGCCATGTCCTGAAAGGCCAGTCTGTTGAACTCATCCGACCTCCGTCTCAGAGGAGCGCGCCTCAAGGACTCGCGGTCGCCCCCGTCAGGGATGGCTGGAATAGGTTCCGAGTGGGTAGTACTGGCCTCACTGGTATTACTGCCCCGGCTGGACGGTCTGTCCTGCTCTCGCGAGCCATGCGGGACAGCCAGAGAGTGCAGTCCTCGCATTACCACTGCTGGCATGGAGTTGGATATAACCCCCGTTGAAGCAGACGGCCTCGCAGGCTGACTGACGACGATGTCCGGCCGCTCTGACGGTTGGGTTTGGGTCTCTTCCGTAGCCGGATGCCTCAGGATGCTCTGCACGCTCGACAAAATGCCTAGCCCGATCTTGCCTCCTGCACTGCTGGCCGTGCCGGGACGGGGCTCATGTGCTTGGCTCTGGTGGCCTTTGATCTTGAGGCGCTCCTCGAGACACCGCTCCGGGCCCCTGGCGAGGAAGTGAGTCACAGACACCTTGGTGAAGTACAACCGCAGGTCCGAGTCGATATCCATCTCCGCGTCCGGGTCCTCGTAGAAGCCGATGAGATCAAGCTTCACGTTGTCCCTCAGGAGCATCGGGTGGTGCGTGTACAGGCTGCTGAGCTCTTCTGCTTTAGTGATGGCGGCCGAGAAGTCCTCCAAGAACGCCGCCAGTGTCCTCGGGTTTTGCGTCCCGAAGGATGCGCAGTTGGCGTGGTCGCTATCCAAAGCGAAGACGTCTTCCTGCCAGATGTCCAGGATGCTCGACTTGATAGACGCCAGAGGGGCGCCGAACTGGACCTCTCGCTTGAGTCCAGAGCCACTGCCAGAAAGCTGCGAGTCGATGGTCTCGTAGAACGTCCAGATGCGTAGCTCGCTCGATATGTCTCTGAAGTCATCGTTGAGCTTGAGCAGAGACTTGTGGCCCAGGCGTAGCTCATCCGCGATAGACCGAGGCAGTGGTCTCTCCAGATGAAGCAAATCCCTGATGCTCTCGCTCAGATTCTTCATCGAGAGGTAACTTGATCCGCGATGGGGGGTGGCTGGGGTTCGTTAGACGGTAACTCTGGTCCGGAATTGGATTCATACTCACCAAAGAAAGCCACGCCATGGCAGTTGTACCTGACCGTCCGATACCGCGGGATTTTACCGGCCCTCGTCAGCAGTATCTTGACCACTAGCCCTCCGATACTATGTGCGACAAAGATTAAAGGTCGAGAAGGGTGCTTCCTTGTTTTAGCTTGCTCATTCGCGTCAACCACCTATACGTGCACTTACAAGTCCCTCACGCATCCTCATCACATGCTCCATGAGATCCTCAGCAAGCGACTCAAGAGTAACACCCTCCGACAGACTCCGATGCCGATACAACAACACCCTCGCCGTGCTAGCAGACTTCCGTATGCCCTGTCTCACCCACGCATGAGCCGCCTTGGGCAGGTTCATGTTAATACCAGGACTGAGAATCGCATCGCCGGCCAGCTCCTTCAGCGCGGGATGCTTGCTAAGGCCATCCGTGTTCTGAGGAGGGCTGAAGTAGCCCTCCGGAAACGGCTCCGACCCTATCCACGGCCGCAGCGGATCGGCGCCCGGACACGGCACCGCGACAATGTCGACGTTAGTCTCATTGTAGCCGGACCCGCCCACCTCGCCGTCGATGTAAGCGAAGCCGGGCTCCTCTAGCTCGCCATCCTCGCTGCTGTCGTAGGAGACGAGGCTGGACAGTTGCGTGTCGTCGGAGCTGTGTCTGCGTGGTTGTTCCGGCTGGTATTGTCCTCTGTTGTTGTTGGTGTCGTCAGGCTGCGAGTTATTATACATGCCGGCTATCGCGCTTCAGTGGAATTGCTGCAGGGGTTCGATGCCAAGCTAGCGTACTGTCCTTACTCCTTTTCTGAACAAACACGGATATGTATGCGAGTCGTTGGAAGAAATTCTCTAGACACGGAAACCGCAAAAGCTACCAGTTTATAACTACTAAATGAAAACGCGGCTGAGCAGCTCGGACTTCAGTTTCGCGTGACCCTGTAATCTCGTGGACGCCTTGGCCGGCAGGCTGTCCAGCGGATCACGGCTGTGAGGCGATCAGCTGAGTGCATGGGTGGTTGTGCATGGGTGGGTAACACAACTCCAATTGTTGCCTTGCTATCGCCGATCGAATTGATACATGTCCGGAATACCTTGTGAAGCATGCCCGCTGAGTGAAGAAACAGAAAAGCCCGTGGGACACACCCTTCCCTTTCGTGATGAGCTGTTTTGAAGAATATGAGAAGACGCTGTTGACCTTGCATATCCCTTCCATAACCCCGATCATGCTGTTGATGATCTATTCCAGAAATACTCAGGCTTCAGACTCAGTCGAACCAGTTGTCCTACATTGCTTCTAGACAGAATCTCTGCTGCGGAGAGATTTGCCGGACTTATGCCTTCTGGTCCACGTTCACTCCCTTGAGTCAGAATGTCGGTGCTACTCGGCGTCGGCATGGGTTGCCCAGCAGAGCTTTGGAGAGGCTGTGTTTTCTCATCTTCCTTGGCCTTCAGAGCTTCGGAGAGTCTGCTGTGTTCCTCTTGCAGACCTTTCAGATCTTCGGAGAGTCTGTCGAAGTTCTCTTCCAGGCCCTTCAGGGTTTTCTTCAGAAATTTGGCGAGATTGTCTCTCTGTCCTTTCCTCCTCTAGAGCCCGGGAAAGCCTGTCGGTCTCTTTCTCCTTCTCCTTCAGAGCTTCGGAAAGCCTAGATGTCTCGGTCTTCTTCCCTTCCAGATCTTGTTCCAACCCCATCAAAACGTTGCCGAGCTCGTTGTTGAGCTTCTTGTTCTGCTCGTCCTTCTCCTTCAGAGCTTCGGAGAGCCTAGAGATCTCGGTCTCCTTATCTTTTAGATGTTTTTCAAACCGCATCATAGCTTCGCCGAGCTTGCCGTGCTGCCTTTTCAAGTCCTCCAGGAGAGCGATGGAGAGCGTATGGCTTTCTTCTTCCTGCGCCGCGGGCGGGATCGGGATCGTGTCGAACCAGACGTAGATATCCCTAATATTCGGGTAGTGCATCTTATCCGCTGCAACAGTTGCCATAACTGTCAATATCCTGCCACGGGTTGCTCCGATTCCTGGTTCGTCTGCGTCCATCGGCAGCCGGAGAACGACGTTCTTCGTCGCGGGGTTCATGGTGATGAAATTGGAGGCGTGCTGAATGGCACATTCTACCCATCCATCATAGTAGATCTCCAAACTGTACCCCTCGCGTCGTTTAATACGGTCTGCGGGTATGCCGGAAGACCTTACATAACCACCGATAACGGCGTCCAACGTCGTCGAGATCTGGAACGAGACGAGGAGTGCCGTAGTACCATCTCCTCCCTGACCCGACTTTCGATAGCACGTGACCCCATTCTCTGTAAACTCGGTCCAATGCTGAGGGCGGAAGTCTAGGCAACGCCAGCCCGGAATTTCTGGGAAAGGCTCGCCTTCAAATTGATAGGGTCCAGGTCCCTGAGGGGACGGTACGCCGAGGGCTGAAAATCGTATGGTCCGGAGGCCCCAAACGACATGGCAACGATGGACTGGGGGTGGACTTGATGATACGACCAGGCCGAGATCGGGATGCTGCTTTTCACGATGGGTGATCCGATGGGTGATTCGGTGATGCGGTGACTTGATGGGTGATTTGATATAGATAGTCGTCACTGTGGTAGATAAATGATCGGAAGTTGTGTCTGGTGGTATCGAAGCTTGAGTGAAAAGAGAGAAGCTGAGCAGTAGAGGTAATAGTGGGCAGAGAGGAACCTGGAATGTCGTACGTCCGATTCCGAGATAAACCAACAACAGCTGGGAAGGCCACCCCTAAGCAACCGCAACTGACACACACGGCTGCCCTCAATTAACAGCGTACCTGTGCTTGGTGCTTCCTTCAGCTTAACTGCAGAATGCTTTCCTCTGTGATGGAACGAGTCAGCGATCAAGAACTGTCCCGTATTGCTTCCGTCCCTTTTTGGCGTGGAAGAGGGAAACCACCGGTCGACAGAGCAAGCTCGCCTCGCTCTTTCTGACAATCGCCGACATCGTCTCGTCTGCTTTGGACTCGGCGATAAGCTCAAAGGGTCCCACGTCCCTCCTTTTTAGCAGGAGAAGACCGAAACCACCAGTTGACAGAGCAATTCAGCTCCCCTTCGCTAGCAGCTTCCGACTTCCCCCTGTCGGCAGACGTACTTTTCAAACTATGCCACCACCCACTAGGCAGGTACAGCGCATCACCCGCATCAAGCCTGGCCTCGTAGAAGGTCCGCTCCCCGGCCTTGGGGTTTCCCTCGTCCGTCCAAACCGCATCGTGCAGGACATCCTTCTCCGGCCCGTCCATCATCTCCTCCCCCCGCAAACGCGAGTTGGCGGAACCCCGTATCGACGCCTGCACGGCCGCAAAGACGCCGTGGCCGGATTTCTTGGGGATGATGCGCACCACCTTGGAGCCGTGCAGCTGGCGGAAGAGGTTGGGGTTCGGGTCCCTGTGCAGCGGCGTGTAGGTCGGCGTGAGACCCATCCAGATGCTGGAGGAGTAGATGCCGTTCGTGTCGACGAGTGGTGGCGGCGCGATGTCCTCGCGCAGGCTGGCGGGGAGGTCGGCTATGGAGGACTGGGCGATGTACAGGCTTGAGAGTCGGTTTGCTGGGATTTCCTGCTTGCTGTTGTAGTCGAGGGCGGCGAGGAATAGGTCCAGGGGGGCCTGGAACCGGATGAAATGTGATGGCTTGTTGGCATAGCTGTTCTCGACTACAAATCGGGACAGTATCTCGCGAATGTCACCACGCTCGAGCGAGTGGGTGAAGCGTCCGACGTTGCGGGTGAGGGTGAGCTCATACGTGACGAGTGTGTTTCCGAAGCTGTTGAGATATGTCGAGGCGTGTGCACCGTGCTCATGCTTGGTGATGAACCACTTCTGTGTCAGGCGTGATCCCTCCCAGCCTATTTGTTTCTGCTTGAACACCAAAGGTTTCTCATCTCGTGTATACTCAGAGAACTCAGCCGGCGTCACGACCTCGACTGATCTCCGGATGGGCTCCAATGTCCTGATGAAGTTTCTCTTTTCAGGCAAACTCCGCTGTAATACAGACTCTGGAACTTGACCAGCGAGAGGTCTACTCAGCAGCCTCAAAGTCGGCCGCATCTGAGATTCAAGTGTTGAAAAGTTGGGAATTGTGACGTGATTGGTGAGGCTATCATCAGAATTTAGCCCGGCAAGGAGCTCACCTCAGCTCTCAGCTGGAGAGCTCAGGGGAGCCTGCATTAATGAGTGGATCCCGTCCCAGTCCCGGCCGGCACGGAAAATCCAAACAACCTTTTGGGCGCGGGGCTGGGTGCAACTGCATAGCGCACGGGCCACATTTGTCCCACCTCACCAAATGCCCTGAGCAGGCTTCAATTGCGGGCGCGACCACCCCAAATAGAGTTTAGAGAACGACAACACAAGCTCCTTTACTCAGCAGTATTCTACGGCGCCCGAACATCTACCATCACGGTCCCTTCTTTCAGGGCATTTGCGAACCCGTGCCCAGCTTCATATCCGGTCGATCATGCCGGAGTCATAGGACAATCCTTCAGCGCGTGGTCCGGGAAAACGAAAAGCGGGAGATCAACACGACATAGCACCACCACCACCCCATCCCTCTCAACGATCCTTACCCCGAGAGCCACCTTCACGGCAACGTGGATTTACCGCCGTCAACGAGGAGGCTGATACTGTCAGAGGACCACCGGAACCACCCAGGGTTGGGCAATCTTTGACAAATCCCCCCTCCATTCGAATCATATCAGCCAAGGAAATCCCCGCCCGAAAACGCCGTTACACCATGTCGACCTCATCAGGCAGTCCAGAGTCCTGGATCTCTTCCTTCTGCTCGCTGCTCGGACACGAGTACTTTGCAGAGGTATCGGAAGAGTTCATCGAGGATGACTTCAACCTCACGGGCCTGCAGGGGCAGGTGGCCATGTACAAGGAAGCATTAGAGGTGGGTTGCGGCTAGAACCGGGCTATATATCTTGACACATATACTGACACTCTCCACAGATGATTCTCGATGTCGACCCAGACGACGACGAAGACGATGAGGATGAGGAAGACGAAGACGAGCTGGACGAGTCAAACGGCGAAGCGCGAGCACACGACGGGAGGAGACACCACAGCCGCATAGCAAGCGACCTGTCAGTCATAGAGTCCTCAGCCGAGACCCTCTACGGCCTCATCCACCAGCGCTTTATCTGCTCCCGAGCGGGCATACAACAGATGTCGGAGAAATACGACCTGGGCCACTTCGGCGTCTGCCCCCGATACAACTGCAACATGGCCCGGACACTACCGGTCGGCCTGTCGGACATACCGGGCGAGGACACGGTCAAGCTGTTCTGCCCTTCCTGCCTGGACGTTTACGTACCCCCCAACAGCAGGTTCCAGACCGTCGACGGCGCCTTCTTCGGCCGCACGTTCGGCGCGCTCTTCCTCCTCACCTTCCCGGACTACGACATCTCCAAGTCCGGGTCGGAACACCTCACCAACCTCAGTCGCAACGCCGCCGACGAAAACCTCATGGTCAACGGCATGTTCGCGCGCAACATCGCCCCCGGCCTGGGAGCGGGCAAGATCTACGAGCCGAGGATCTACGGCTTCCGGGTGGCGGAGATAGCAAAGTCGGGCCCGCGGATGCAGTGGCTGCGGAACAAGCCGGCGGACATCACCGAGCTGGACGAGGCGAAGCTCTACGCTCCCCAACCGGGCGACTCGGACGACGACGACGACCAGTCGGTGAGCCGGAATGCTGCTGCGGGGGGTGCGGCACGGAGGCGGCCGCCTGGTAATGCGCGGCTGAGGACGGCGCAGAGGCAGGCGCAGAACGGCAGCCCGATGTCACTCGAGGCTAATGGGGCGGAGGCGGAGCTCTAGAGGAGTCGTCGCGGCGACGGCTTGGATGGAGCGAGAACTCCGATGCGCAGGGTCAGACGGGAGCCGGCTTGCGGACTGGACAGAGGCGATTTATTTACCGTCTGGCCGGGCGTCTCTGGACATGAACCACGCCTCGACCTGGATGCCGAGATTGCAACGTCTTTACACGACTCGGGAGGAACCGGCGTTTAGTCAGCAATGCATGGTCGGCGTTTTGTTTGGAGGCGGCGCGCCCGCAAGCGGGCCACGGGCAATCAAGGACACGGCATTGCCGGGTTCTGGCGGAGATACGGACGGACAGTGGGTGGGTTAGCATATGTTCAAGGGCGACAACTCTGGTACTCATGTGGCCGGGAGTGTTCGCTCATACGGTTGAATAGCGAGCGAGAGGGCACTGGTAGCTAGTCGCGAAGAAGGGGAGGGAGGGCTTGTCTGGCATAGCTGGGGAAAGATCGGGCGTATAGATCGAGAGAGAGAGCGGATTGCTTGGTTTCTAATACATGTGTTGCCCATGAAACCGCGCCTTCTGTACATTGTCTCATGTGAAGCCCCGTGAAATCTATTTCAACGGCCGGGGTTCTGCACATATGTCGCATCTGAACCTGTACATGGGCGGGACGGGGTTTCAGTATAGGGTAGGTCAACTTTCAGACCGGGGCGCAGAGTCTTGTATCGCCACTCTCATGCCAACATCGTCCCCAAATGTCCTTTACGCTTCAAACTGCTCTGAACGTAAGTATTGCCAAGTCAGGAAATCCCGTGATTGCTACCGTTAATACCTGAATGCGCCGTTGAATAGTTTCCAATCTCACTACCCATATACACTACGTATGTCCCACCAGCGCTACGCTGTGTCTCATCTCGTGCCAATGGCATCACAGCAGACCCTGGTCCTGCTGGCTCTGGATTATCCGTCAACTACATACGGGTAGAAGGATTGTTGAAGAGTTACTAGATACTTGCACGCACGTAAGCCCAGAGGAAGGTTGATAAACTTGCTTGATGCCCAGCAAAAGTCATAACCCGTTTGGTCAACTAGTGCACGGCGCTTGGCATCTGGAAATAGTACATATCAAAATTACTAAGTCCGTGATACCTAGCAGCATCGAGATTTGATATCATGATATTCTGATTATGGCAGAGAATTATATGAAGAACCGAGGCCAGTCATGTCTATCGGTCCTTTTGCATCATCGATCACGAGTTTAGACCATGACGGAACTCTGGGCGTGGTGATGATGATCAGGCAGCGTAAAGGCATCCAGCGCCAGAGGTTGCCATGATAGGAAATTCGCTTCGAAGGCTCGAACAGGTAACGCGAGCCGCAGTTGTATGCCTTTGGGTTGGGGAATTTATAAGCTGACTTTTAAACGTTACGTCCGCACGGCAAGCCGAGCCCGTCGATGACCGGCGGCCATAACCGAAGAGATAAGTCGTGATGGGTGGCACTGGTGGTCGTGAGGGGGAGAATTGAAGTCAGCACTCTATTCTCACCTCTGTTAGTACCTTAGCTCGATAGCGGGGAACGTAAACGTCACCGCCGTTATATCCGTTGATGTAATGCAATGCTACCGCTCAACAGGCTCTTATCTGACAGGACTGTGATGTTCGAGATGGTTTCATTGTGTATTGGAACCCGACGCAGGAACAGAGTCGATACGAAGTATATGATCGGATTTTAGATGTAAATCTCCGGTCCAAGAATCTGAAAGGTGGGACCGGCGCCGGGGTACGGAGGGGCCACAATGGCCGCGGGGCAGGCGGCGGACAGCTCCGATGCATCATCGGGTTGTGGGGTCAGATTGGCCAAGACAGTTACCGACGAGCCAATCAGATGCTGCTGTAGTGCTACGCTCGACTCCACCTTCCCCATATGACTCGCCGGATGAGTCCTCGCTTTTCAACATGCAAACATCAACCACACAAGCAGAGTGTCATCGGTCCTATCAACACAATCTTGGCAAACAGACATCACTTTTTTTTTTTGACGAGAACGACACACCGACTGCGAGGCTTCTACCGCTCTATTGGGGTGTGTATCACCGACTCGGACTTGGCCGTTGACGAATCGATGTTGCTCTGATATGCACGGCATTACTGATGTGATCAAATATCAGAGAGAGCCGCAACACGCGCGCCCCTACTTCTTTCCCCGGTTGGAGAGGACGACGGCAATTGCGGGGCCGAGAAGAATATTGACATGGAAATGACATTCTCTGCCGAACATTTGCCGTCTCAACCAACGGTGCTCCCACATCGGAGTTCTCTGCCGGGGGTGGTTCGGTTGGACCACACCCAGGCCAACGCTACCGAACTAGCACATCGCCCGGTTCCGCAGTTTCTAACCACGACCAGCACAACGGTACATGATCCTTGACAATGAAGGCTTGGATGCTCTGCCGACTCTTGCACTAGTTGGACATTCTATCTGGGCTCGGAACCGCGAACTAATGTAGGGGCGAGAGTCAAGTGGTGGGTCACCAACATTTTTCTGTTGCTTTGAAATGCTGCTTGGGAGACCATGACTACTAGAGCTAGACTACTGCTGTTTGCTTGCCGCATCGCGACTTTCTTTTTCTCCTTCGTTTCCCCAGATGTTCCTCCCCTCCCTTTCCGTCGTTTGTTGATTCTTGTCCCGTTGCCTCGTTGCAAGTTGGGTTGGGACTTCTTGTTGTTCACTCATCATCCCGTCGTCTCAAGGAGACTTTTAATCAGCTTCTATCAGTCATTCCTTTCCCTTTTGAACAATAAAGAATTAGAAATAAGGCGTACTGTAAAAAAGTATACTTATAATCCTCTCGTCTTGCGCCTCCAAGTGACCCCGCGTCATAGACTTTCCGGATCACCTCTCATCCGCCCCTCGACATACTGATATCTTACGACTGACCTGTCACAACCCCTCTTATTCGCGAAGAGCCAAGTGCGGCTCGCACAGTTGCCATAATGTCGACGCCTTTCGAAAAGGAGATACTCGAATCCGAGCTGCCAGGACACACGGAACCACCACAACCCAGATCGTCCACCTCATCAGCGACGCAGGACCTCGAGGAACTACGGGAGGAAGCGAGGCGCAACAACCCCAATGGCTTGACACGGGTGAACACCGGCGTCTCGGTCAAGGACGCCCAGGCCGACTTTAGGGACCTGCAACGAGAGTTCTCGCGGATTTCTAGGGCAAGCCGGAGAAGTGACGCCAGGTCCAATGCCGAGAAGGACGACAATGCGCTCGAATCGCAGGACAGCGAGGAGCAGTTCGACCTGGAAGGCGCCCTGCGAGGGGGGCTCGCCGCCGAACGGGAGGCGGGCATCCGGCCGAAGCACATTGGCGTCTACTGGGACGACCTTACCGTGAAGGGAATGGGAGGATTCGCCAATTATGTCCGGACGTTTCCCGATGCCTTTGTCAGCTTCTTCGATGTCATCACGCCGACCTTGAAGATGCTCGGGCTGGGCAAGAAGGGCGTCGAGATTACCATCCTCGACAAATTCAAGGGCCTATGCCGGCCGGGTGAGATGGTGCTCGTGCTCGGAAAGCCTGGCTCGGGCTGCACCACGTTCTTGAGGACCATCGCCAACCAACGCCACGGATATACCGCTGTGGAGGGCGACGTGCGATACGGCCCGTTCACGGCCAAGGAGTTTGAGCAGTACCGCGGCGAGGCTACGTACAACGCCGAGGATGACCTGCACCACCCTACGCTGTCCGTCGAGCAGACGCTCGGTTTTGCGCTGGACGTCAAGATGCCCGCCAAGCTGCCGGCCGGTATCGACAGGCGGCGCTTCAAGGAGGACGTCATCACGCTGATGCTGAAGATGTTCAACATCGAGCACACGCGCCACACTGTGGTCGGAGGGCACTTCGTCCGCGGCGTGTCCGGAGGAGAGCGCAAGCGCGTGTCGATCGCCGAGATGCTCATCACCAACGCCTCCATTCTCTCGTGGGATAATTCCAGCCGCGGTTTGGATGCTTCCACGGCGCTGGACTTCATCAAGTCGCTGCGCATCCAGACGAACCTGTACAAGACGACTACGTTTGTTTCTTTATACCAAGCTTCGCAGAACATCTACAACCTCTTCGACAAGGTCCTTGTCATCGATGGAGGAAAGCAGGTCTACTTCGGCCCCGCCGCCGAGGCGAGGGCCTACTTCGAGGGGCTGGGCTTTGCGCCTAGGCCGCGCCAGACGACGCCCGATTACGTCACCGGATGCACCGACGAGTTCGAGCGGCAGTACGCCGAGGGCCGGTCGCCGGCCAACGCGCCGCACAGTCCGGAGACGCTCGAGAAGGCCTTCCAGGAGTCGCGGTTCTCGCAGCAGCTGGTGCAGGATATGCTCGAGTACAAGAACAACCTCGCCGTCGAGGCCAAGACGCACGAGGACTTCCAGGTCGCAGTGAGCGAGCAGAAGCGCCGCGGCGCCGGAAAGAAGTCCGTCTACACGGTCGGCTTCCAGAGCCAGGTCTGGGCCCTCATGAAGCGCCAGTTCGTCCTCAAGATGCAGGACAAGCTCAGCCTCGCACTCTCCTGGATCCGCAGCGTCATCATCGCCATCGTCCTCGGCACGCTCTACCTCCACCTGCCGCAGACGTCGTCCAGCGCCTTCAGCAAGGGCGGCCTCATGTTCGTCTCCCTCCTCTTCAACGCCTTCCAGGCCTTCGCCGAGCTGCCGAGCACCATGATCGGCAGGCCCATCGTCAACAAGCACAAGGCGTACGCTTTCCACCGGCCCTCGGCGCTGTGGATCGCGCAGATCTTCGTCGACCAGGCCTTTTCGGCGTCGCAGATCATGCTGTTCTCCATCATTGTGTACTTCATGACCAACCTCGTCCGGACGGCGGGGGCGTTCTTCACATTCTACCTGCTTCTGCTGTCGGGCAATATCGCCATGACGCTGTTCTTCCGTATCATCGGTTGTGCCAGCCCGGATTTCGACTCGGCCATCAAATTCGCCGTAAGCTCACTACTGCCATACAATCTCCTCCGATGGAGTAACCCCAACCCTGATTCTCTGCTAACCTCAATTCCAGGTTTTGCTGATCACCCTGCTGGTGACAACATCCGGCTACCTCATCCAGTACCAGTCTGAGAAGGTCTGGCTTAGATGGTTATTTTACATTAATCCACTTGGCTTGGTCTTCTCAGGCCTAATGGAAAACGAGTTCGGCAAAATCGATATGACCTGCACCGCCGAGTCCCTCATCCCCGGCGGCGAGGGCTACGACGACATCAACCACCAAGTCTGCACTCTCGCCGGATCCACGCCCGGCACGCTCTTCGTATCCGGCTCCGCCTACGCCATCCAGGGCTTCTCCTACAACCCCGGCGAGCTCTGGCGCAACTGGGGGATCGTCGCCGCCCTCATCGTCTTCTTCCTCATCTTGAACGTCGCCCTGGGAGAGCTCGTCAAGTACGGCATGGGCGGCAACCAGGCGCACGTCTTCCAGAAGCCGAACCCCGAGAGGAAGCGGTTGAACGAGGCGCTCATGAGGAAGCGGGAGGCGAAGAATGCGGCGCACGGCAAGGAGGAAGTTGCGGCCGCCGAGTCGGAGCTCAAGATTACCTCTGAGAGTATCCTGACGTGGGAGGATCTGGTTTACGATGTCCCCGTGCCCGGCGGCACGAGGAGGCTGCTCAACAATGTCTACGGCTACGTGCGGCCCGGCCAGCTGACGGCTCTTATGGGGGCTTCCGGCGCCGGAAAGACGACGCTGCTGGATGTGTTGGCGGGGAGGAAAAATATTGGCGTGATCGGCGGCGACATCCTCGTGGATGGTATCAAGCCCGGGAAGGAGTTCCAGCGCAGTACCTCGTACGCTGAACAACAGGACATGCATGACCCCAGCCAGACGGTTCGCGAAGCGCTGCGCTTCTCCGCCGACCTCCGCCAGCCCTACGAGACGCCGCAATCGGAGAAGTACGAATACGTCGAGGAGATCATCGCCCTCCTCGAAATGGAGACGTTTGCGGACGCCATCATTGGCTCGCCCGAGGAGGGATTGACGGTAGAGCAGCGGAAACGAGTCACGATAGGAGTCGAGCTTGCTGCGCGCCCACAGTTGCTGTTGTTTTTGGACGAACCCACCTCCGGCCTCGACAGCCAGAGCGCGTTCAACATCGTCCGCTTCCTTAAGAAGCTCGCGGCTGCGGGTCAGGCCATCCTCTGCACCATCCATCAGCCGAACGCCGCGTTGTTCGAGAACTTTGACCGACTGCTCCTGCTCAAGTCAGGCGGCAGGTGCGTTTACTTCGGCGACATCGGCACAGACGCGAGCATCCTCCGCGACTACCTCAAGCGCCACGGCGCCGTGGCACAGGACACCGACAACGTGGCCGAGTTCATGCTCGACGCCATCGGTGCTGGCAGCGCACCTCGGATCGGCAGCCGCGACTGGGCCGACATCTGGGAGGACAGCCCCGAGCTCGCGAACGTGAAGGACGAGATCATGCAGATGAAAGAGTCCCGCAAGGCGGCCGGCGAGCAGGTCAACCCCGACCTCCAGAAGGAGTACGCCACGCCCCTCTCGTACCAGCTCAAGCTCGTCATCAACCGCACCAACCTCGCCTACTGGCGCTCGCCCAACTACCTCTTCACCCGCCTCTTCTCGCACGTCGTCATCGGCCTCGTCACGGGCCTGACGTACCTCAACCTCGACGACTCGCGCTCCTCGCTGCAGTACCGCGTCTTCGTCATGTTCCAGGTCACTGTCCTCCCCGCCATCCTCCTCTCGCAGGTCGAGGTCCTCTTCCACATCAAGCGCGCCATCTCCTTCCGCGAGCAGTCGTCCAAGATGTACTCGGCCTTCACCTTCGCCGCCTCGATGGCCATCGCAGAGGTCCCCTACTCCATCCTCTCCGCCGTCGTCTTCTTCCTGCCTCTCTACTTCATGCCCGGGCTATCCGCGGAGCCCAGCCGGGCTGGATACCAGTTCTTAATCGTGTTAATCACTGAGGTCTTCTCAGTCACGATGGGCCAGGCACTCGCCGCCCTAACCCCCTCGACCTTCATCTCCTCCCAGTTCGACCCCTTCATCATGATCACCTTCGCCCTCTTCTGCGGCGTCACCATCCCCGCGCCCCGCATGCCCAAGTTCTGGCGCTCGTGGCTGTACCAGCTCGACCCCTTCACTCGATTGATCGGCGGCATGACCGTCACGGCCCTGCACGACGTCCCCGTCGTCTGTACCTCCACCGAGCTCAACCGGTTCACCGCCCCCGCGGGCCAGACGTGCGGGGAGTACATGGCCCGGTTCTTCGACCGCGGCGGGGCCGGGTATATAGTCGACAACGCGACGAGCGCGTGCGAGTACTGCGCGTACAAGGTGGGCGATCAGTTCTACGAGCCGCTGGGCTTTTCGTTTGATCACCGCTGGAGGGATCTGGGGATCTTTATCGCTTTTGTGGGGAGTAATTTGATTATTCTGTTTATGGCGGTGAGTACAGATATCCCCCTCTTTTTTGATCTTTGATAATGAAGGAATGAAATGCTGACAAGATATGCAGAGCCGGTTCTTGAACTTTAACAGGCGGTAAACGGCGGCGGAAAAAGTGTCGGTACGAACGACCAACGAGATCGAGTTTGCCCTTTTTTTGTTTCAGGCAGGGCGAAGGATGGATAATATGGGCGACATAGATTAGGTGCATTGCTTACGGCCTCCTACACACATATTCCCTTGATACAGTTTGTAGCGTTAATGAGTAGTCGTACAACATATAATATGTCAAGCAACGTCCCGTCGTTAACCTGTGGGAGAATGTCGAACGCTCACTCGATTGGACGATTACACGATTAACTTAGGCGACGACACGATTAGGCGGCGACATGACATCCTTATCTTCGCACTAACCATATATCCTACTGCGTGTATACTTTCCTCATCCAATATAGTCTTTCCCAGAACCTAATCAAGCTCAGCAACAACCTTACGCAGCTGTCCGTAACTATTCACCTCCTTTTCCCCTCGAACCCTTGACCGTTCTTTTGCTTCTCTTCATACTTCCACTCCCAGAGACAACCGCACCAATCCCGCAAACATTTTCTTCGTTGAATCCACTCCGTCCTACGCTTTGCCACGCAACGGTGAACCTTGAAGGACTCCGTCATGTCGAACTCCGGTAGCGACTGGTGGAACTTTCAGAGTGCATACGTGACTTTTACGCAGGCCGACGTCGACAAGTTGGCGAAAGAGCGCAAGGCGGAGCGATGCGTCGATTAGGCCAGTAAGGAAGGGCATGGTCGGGATAACGGATCGGACACTCGCCTTTAAGGATGGGCAGCTGCGTGAGCATGTCAGCGTACGTATGTCTTCCACTTGACGGCTGTGGGCTGGACCTTCTTCTGGCGAGGCGCATGTCCCACGGATCTGCGTCAATTCAGTCGCCAAATACGGAGATTGAAGATCGACGGCCCCAGCATGGCAACAGCAGCACCAATGGGGAACACTTGTGTCGCCGAGCATATCATCGAGCCAGGATCCCGAGCACGTTCCGAGGTGGAACAACACACGCGCGCGATCATTGAGCAACTATTCATCGGCTGTTTTCGAGAGCTACAATCCTCGCCCGCTCGCGATTGTGTCAAGAGATCCGGCAGCCAACCGAGATGCCCGACCTCGGAGAGTCCATCGGGGTATAAGCTGGTCAACGCCACTTGCGAAACACCTCACCACATTTGGGTCCAAGACTGAAGGCATTGCCCCGGTTTGGCCGTGAAACAATGGAGGGTCTGGCTACTTCGGGCACCGAAAGGATTACGTGATCCTAAACGACTGATCGGACGATGATACAATTGGGAACGAGAAGACGACTGGACGACGAGAAAACGACTAAGCGGCAAGAAGCCGACGAGGTTATCATCACACTAAACCACCCATCCTACCACAAGCAAGCTCTTTCCATTCTACAGTCAACAACACTATTCTAGCTCAGCAACAACCTCATGCAAACGCCCACCGCCATTTCTCCCCTCAACACCAGCAACTCTACTCGAGTAGTTTGAACTACTCTCACCACCCGTCTTCGAGCTACTCCCCCCGCCACTCCTAGAACTACTGCTCTCCCCCCTCTCCTCGCCCCCAATCTCAACCACCTCCCGCCCATCCACCTCCCCCACCCTCTCCTGCGCCTCCAACTCCCGCCGTCCATCCCACTCAGCATCATTATCCAACTCGCCCAACCCACCGGGACTCTTCGCCCAGCCCTTCTCTCCACCCCCATCCTCATCATCAACCCACCCCTTCTCCTTACCTTTACTCTTCCTCTTCCTCGCCCTCCTCCTCTTCCGGAGTGCCATCGCCACGACCCCTATCATGCCAGCTACACTAACCAACCCGACACCGACGCCTATCCCCGCCTTGGCGCCGACGCTCAAGTTCTCCTCCCCTTTCGTACCATTACCACCGGCCCCGGTGAACATGCCCAAATCCCCACTCCTCCACCGCACCTCGACACCCGCAGCCCTAACAGTCCCGGCATCAACGGCCGTCCAGCTCGCCACGTCGGGGTCATACACCCCCGTCGCACTACTGATCACGCTCTCGCAGTACACCGGTACCACCTCCCCACTCAACCCGTTCGGCACGGTAAACCCCGTCGGACAGCAAGTAGCGAGCGTCTCCTCCTCCTCCTCTCCGGCCCTTTTCGTAGCCCGCACCGTGACCAAACCCGTCCCAACCCAACCACCAGGACACACCCCAGGGCTATAATAAGTCGGTATCAAATCCGCACACCCTCCCTCAACCTGACCGGCAGCGTTGAGTTCAGCTCCTGTACCGTTGTGCTCCAAAAACCAAGCCCCCCTCAACTCCCCGTACCGAGGCGGGTAACAACCCGCATCGTGGAACCTGGGCCCCCCTCCTGGAGGGGAGGTGGCGAAGGCCGCTACCAGCCCGTAAGCCGAGAGGTCGGTGGTGGTGTACGTCGAGGGGAAGGTTATGGCTGACGACGACCGACCACCACCACCACCGGCGGGTGGGGAGACGACAGTCCGGGTTAGGGTCGTTGTTAGGGTGTAGGTTGTTAGGACTAGGGTGTTGGTGCACGACTCTGGGACTTGGAAGGGGGTCGTGAGGGGGAGGGGGGGACGGGTGGGGGAGCAGTTGTTGTTCGTCGCCATGTTTGGAGACTTAAGAGACGAGAAGAAAGGAGGGAGTAGGAGAAGGGGGTTAGACGACGAAGAGGTCGACGGGAGAGGACGGTCGGCTACTGCCGGGGGAGTTTGTGGGAGAGGAGACGGGGAGGAGTTCGGTGTCCTCTGGGACGTCGTAGGCGTAGGGTGCGCCACCGTGGTGAATGTGGTGGTAGGATTGTTTGGCGGTGCGAGGGGGAGGGGGGAAGATGAAGCGGAAGATGAGGAAGGTTGAGAGTAAGACTAGCCCTGGGAGGAGGATTAGGAGGAGGATGAAGATTTGGGAGGTGGGAAGCATTGTGTGAAAGTCTGGAAAAGAAGGGGAAGGGCGTTTGGTTTTGGATAAAAGGGAATGAAGAGGTGATATTGCTGGCCAAGATTGTTGAGAGAGGGTAAATATGGCTACGAGGTAAGGAGAGGGAGGGACTGGACTGTGGAGGGCGATGAAGGGACCACCACGGAGGACAGGGTGGCGGAGTGTGTAGGCTTTTGAGGTGCGTTGGGTTGTGAAGCAGGGTCGATGCGGGATGCGAGTTAAGGCTGCAGGGTGTTGTCACATGAAGGGGTTATCCTGAAAGCATGGGACGCCGTCCGGTGTGGTTTACCTCAGGGGTCCCTCTCGCCAGAACGGACAGGGCAGATTGCTGAGGCCATCCTTCGAGCATTAGACGCCGACGAGGAAATATCTTGAAGAGACTTGATATCTCGACATGCCTAACTGGGTTAGAGGCAACGCTCTGCCAATCGACGCCCGCCAGAACTTGAAATGAACGTCCAGTTAAAGTTGCGGGCAACGCCGACAACACACGCATTAAGTTCGGCCCTGCCTGCTTTATCTGCTCCAAGACTCCGCCGTAAAGGTCAGACGCGGCCGTCACCGCTCTAGCCAAGGCCAAGCTATGTCGCACAGAGGCTAACCTCCCTACCCCTCGAACCCTCATGCAGGCACAGCCAGCACTACCTCCTCTCGCAAATAATCCAATTCAAATTCCCCGTCGGCCAGAAGAACATCTCTCTCCCGCTCCTGACTTTCCACCTCGCCAGTTCCTCCGTCCCACCCTCCGCCCCGCACGTCCGCAGCAGCGCCTCTACCTCCTCGGGCGTGCGCGTGCGCAACGCGGACATCCACCCGTCGAAGACCAGCACGAAGGGTAAGATGGGGACGAGGTAGGTGAATATCAGGGTCACGGGGGACCGCCACTTCCAGGCGAAGTAGGGGGCGAGGAGGAGAGTTGCGATGCCGAAGGCGATTAGGGTGAAGAAGGAGGCTATGTTGCGCTCTTGAAGCTCGAAGATGCTGGGGATAATCAGTACAAAACATAGAGAGCTAGGGGGGCAACATAGAGCTCGGGAATGAGTGGGGGGGGAAGGGTACATACGCAAAAGCATCGCTCGTCTCAACCGTGTTCTTGAGTATAGCCTTGGCGAGCGGATCGTCGAAGTGATGAAACGCCAGACTGAACAGGCGCATCACCTTCTTGCCTTCCCTCTTGTACCGGCCCACAAGCTCGGGCGGGACGTTGGCGGCATCCACGCTGCCGGATTCGTAGGTTATGTTCGGGCTTTCTCTCGCGGCGATGGCCCAGTCGTCCGGGTGAGGGTGGAGGTCTGTCAGGACGAACTTGACTGCCTCGTCTTCGTGCGCGTCGCTGTTTTGTGATGAGACGCCGTTGACTGGGGCGGCTGCTACGGCGGCGTAGCTCTTGTCCTTTCTTTTCGAGGGACTCGGTGGGGAGCAAGAGGAGGGGGACGACGAGAGCGAGCCGTTGAGGTGCTTCTCGATGGAGGGCGTGGGACCGCCGGCGCCGGCGCAGAAGTCGATGTAGACGTAGGATCGGACGCGGGAGGAGAGTTCGGAGGCCAGGACGCGGGCGGCTAGTTGGGCTGGGGAGCCGGTTTGGAAGAAGGGGACCTGTTGGATGCCATGTTAGCTGTAGTAGAGATGGGGGTGGGGGATAGAGGGGAGGACCTACGCTAGTTGTCCAGGCGCGCGTGAGGGCGGCTTGTACTTTGGCTCGGAGGAAGTTTGGGAACCTAAGACTATGGTCAGTCTTGAAGGAGAGTGGTGCGATCTATTTGTGGCTGCATGAGGAGGGTGTAGTACCATGTCTGGTCATCGATCTCGAACACGTGCATGCGCGGCACCCACGGCGCCATGATTGCTGTCGCGGTCGGGAGTGATCAATTGACTGTCGAACGAACCGGATAGGACATCAGTTGTGCCTTGTAGCACTCTTATAATGGTCGTCAGACCAATTGACACGGATGGCTGAGTATCCGAGTGCTTATGGCAGCGACAGAAGAAGCAACTCGTGATGGCGTGTATGAGTGTGATGCACCGGGACGATGTCAGTGGACTGGAAATAAAGCTGTCAAAAAAATGGTTGCGTCACCACTCGGCCGATTCAGCCCGTCGGGATCTGCATTACCCCTGTTTTATGCGGAATTGTGACAATTGTTACCCCTTGTGAAACCAAGGCACAGCCCTGAATGGTCAGTTATGATAGATAAATACTCGTGAACACAGACCACACCGCGCGATGCATTTTCACATGTTTCTCCCAACTATTTACTGTCTTTTACATCCTCAAGTTCATGTTTGTTGAAGGTTAACATGGCCCTCCTGAGCCACGTGTCGACCTGGGCCGTCGGCGCGGTTATTCTCCTCCTCCTCCTTAGGCCCCTTCTACTGCCTAATCGGACTATAAGACGCCATGGCAAACGGCTGCGGTGAGTTGAGCCCCGTCCGTCTGGTCTAACATTCACGGCAGCACCACTCACCGCATCTTGGCATCCCTTACTGATAAACGCGTACAGAAAAGCGCCCAACACCCTCCCCTTGGTGGGCAACGGCATCTTGTTCATGCAATCGCGCGAGAAGCTGTTCAAATGGTTCACCAAGTGCGAGCGGCTGGCCGCCTACGAGACGCTGGAGGTCTCGGTGCCCACCCTGCCGCCGGGCATCATAGTCCACGACCCCAAGAACCTCGAGTTCATCTTCAAGAACGAGTCGCTCTTCAGCAAGGGCGACTTCGTCAAGTCGCGGGCGTGGGATCTCTTCGGGCACGGCATCATCAATGCCGACGGGGAAGCGTGGCGGCTGCAGCGCAAGGCGGGCGCTGCGTTTCTTAGCACGGCTAATCTAAGGGTCTTGACTGATGTTGCCTTGCCGCAATTCTTGGGCGAGGAGCTGGAGAAGTTAAAGGGCGTGGCGGACAGGAAAGAGGTCGTCGACTTACAAGAGGTCTTCCACGAAATCACCACCCAGCTCATGGGCCGCATGGCCTACAACATGGAGATGCACACCTCGGACCCCTTCACCACGGCCTTCGACTTCGCCTCCGGCGCAACAGCCCAGCGCTTCCAGAACCCGATGTGGTTCCTCACCGAGCCTTTCACCGCCTTTCGCTTCAGGCGCAGCGTCAAGATCGTCAAGTCCTTCGGCCAGAAGATCGTCGCCAAGGCAGTTGCCGACCGGCACACGTCCAACCGCTCAACACCCGACCCCAAATCTGTGTCTGACAGCGACAGCAGCAACGCCGAAAAGCTCGACCAGATCTCGGGAACGCTCATCAACTCCTTCCTGGACAGTATACCGGACCACTCCGTCGTCGCGGACGCGGCACTGAATTACCTATCCGCAGGGCGCGACACGACGGCGCAAGCACTAACCTGGACGTTCCACCTGCTCTTCTCCAACCCGACCGCCGTCGCCCAGATCCGCGACGAGGCGCTGTCCATCTTGTCTTCCTTGCCCAAGGACGACCCCAACCCCCTCGCCCACCTGACGCCGCAGTCCCTCCCTTACACCCTGGCGACATTCTACGAATCCCTCCGACTCTTCCCGCCCATCCCGCTGGAAATAAAACAGCTCGTCGCACCGCACGCCGTGGCGTTACCAGACGGTACGGTCTTACCGCCCGAGACGGTGGTGGTCTGGTCGCCCTGGGCCCTCGGCCGCTCCAGAAAGACTTGGGGCCCTGACGTAGACGAGTTCAGACCCGAGCGGTGGTTAGAGACAGACGACGAAGGGGAGAGGAAGATGGTGCAGCGACCGGCGAGCGAGTTCCCCGTTTTTAACGGCGGGCCGAGGAGTTGTCTGGGCAAGAAGATGGCGGAGGTCATTGGGGTGCAGGTCATTGCCGCTGTTGTGGCCGGGTTTGACGTTGTGCCACGAGATGGGAGGCGGGAGAGGCGGAGTAAGATATCTTTGACGTTGCCTATGGAGGGGGGACTTCCGGTGGCTGTTAGGAGGAGGTGATGGTAGTGTGCCAGAGATCAGCTTGGGAGGGACCTGAGATGAGGAAGACAAGAAGGCGAACGTGTTAGAGGCGTTGGAGCTGTTGAAAGCAGCTGTTCACGAGATACCTAGGAGTTAGAGGCTTAACGCAGTATGATATTAACGTCCGCTTCATTCGGGTCGAGAGATCAACATCGCTCCTAACCGGCTCTGGGTAAGTTGCATGAGAGGATACGGGATAGAATCTGAGAGCTTGAGGCGGTATCAAACGCTGTAAGATGCTGCTGAGGTTCTTCCGGACATTGGACGAAAGTGATTTTAACAACCCTGCATTTCCAGATCTGTACATGGGTGGCCCCGAGGGTCAATCAATAACACCCCAGCCAATGATGGCGCGTATATACCTAGTCACCACAACTCGACCGGGACAGCGGCAGCCCAAGTCCCCTCTCATCCTCCGGCACGGAGTCGGCTATGCGATCGCCGCCGGAAGGAGAAACACGTGTTTCGGCGACACGGAGCACCTGCAGCAGCACCGTCCCTCCGTACATGCTGCCGTCCCACATCGGACGATAGTGGCGGTCGAGCCATGCATGTCGGCCTGAGGTCGTGCCGTGGTAGACAGACCGGAGGATATCGGGAGCATGCGGAAGAAGTCGCGGGTGGGGGTCACTGTTTCCGTTCTCCGGGTTCCACTGCCGGTCCCAAGGAGAGCGGGTACCCCAAATTACAGGGCTGAGGTGAGAACGAGCAAGACAAGAAGTCACGGGCAGCGACGGGGGAAACCGGAACGAGACGAGTGAAGCAGGTACCTTAGCAGCGGATGCATGGTACCGACAGGTACTTCGTAATGGGAAAGTGGAATCGAGATTTGAGACGTTGCTACGCGTTTGGCAGCTTGGCGTGCCGTGTTAGAGTGAAGAGATTTGCGAGACGGGTGCTATGCATTGGTGATACGGGGCAGTGGCATAGACGCCAAGGGTGTACGAAGTTATCGTGAGGATCATGACATTGATGCTTGCTCCCGTGACTGACTTGAGACTTTCTAGTGGACGGTACGGATATCCTAGCTGTAGGTGTGGTCACATGAACAGAAGAGATCGGTAGCAAGCCCGTAACGGTAGGTGGGTTTACGTAAAGTGGACATGTGGGAGGAGCGTTTTGCATGCCACAATGTTGAATTCCCACGTCTAACCGAACGAGCGCTCCGTTAACCGGTAAACAGACCGCTGTTGTTCAATTGATTCCAGGGCAGCAAGGCTGTGCAGATTCAAACACGAATACTGAAACATAGCGAGCTTCCAGTGCTGCCCAATATCTAAAATATCGGGCAATGTCGGAACATATTTAACAGTTGAAGGCAGTTTCGACCTATGACAGAATAGGTTCGGCTTAACTCTTTGGATCTGCGCGGCGTGGGGCCGTGACCTCTCGGGACATTGGCGGGAGCACTTTATCAACAATTGATACCATTGTCCCAAAGCCCATGTCGTGCTACGACGCTGCATCACGAAGAGATAAACAGTGTAGCATTGATTGGCGATCAGAGCATACAGTAGTTAAAATTGACTATCAGAAACTTCAACGACTTCGTTCCGGTCGTTTTCGTGGTTCAATTGAAGATTGTAAAAGAATTGCCGGAACAGAGTTCCTCCCCAAGCTTGAAGAAAATCGCGGGGTATGCTTTTCCCAGAGAGGAAGGGACAAAGTCAGATCCAGATCTGGTTGTTGGTGGGGTGCCCCTGCCAGATGGGAATTCTCAGGCCGTTTCGTTTCTTTCCCACCACAGGCTGGTGGGCTGCGCTTTCCGGGGCAGGAACAGCCAAGCGCCTCTTCCCCGCCAATTCATGAGCACTTGCCTCACACCCGTGGTGGTTGCCAGCGTTTCCCGTTGGCCCGTGGCAGTAGCAGCCGAGCAACCAGTGACGTCTCTCGGAGCGATCCCCTGGCTTGGCCTGGATATGGTAGGAGATGTGCTATACAACGTCACAACACACCTCTTGGGACTTTACACGACGGCGACGGTTATCTGGTCGGCGGGAATGGAACACATCAGCCTCCCGTCCTGTCAAACATACTTGTGCATGTTTATCTGCTCCTGCCGTTTGAAGTTGTAAATTGTCTGACTGAACATGTGACTTCCCCCTTGGTCCGGAAATAGTAGCGTTTTTAAGAAGGAAGCCACGAATAATGGTTCGGCAGCTGACTTGAAGGAAAATACCAGCCAAGCACGGTCCTGCCTGAAGTTGTCAGAACCACTTGGCATCAATCATTTTTCAAGTTCTTCTTGCTCAAAACTATACACCCAAAATCAAAAGACTGTAACATTAAACGTAACAGCGACGACCGCCTAGCAAAACAGAAACTGTCAGTTACGAATCGCCGTCTTATTCTCAGGACACTAATGCTGCACTGCCCTGAAACAGGGAGGAATAGAGTCAATCAACACCCGAAGCATCGACCCGGTCCAGGCCCCTTTGGCTTGAATCATTCGGTCCCGGCTTCTTCCCCCCTCACCCCAGACTTTTCACCGCCCAGTTGTCTCTTTCCGGGGCATGTTTAGACTGTGACAACCAGCGAATGGGCCTGTCCCGAACCACATGACAGGGATAGAGCCCAAGAGACCGCCGCTGCTCCGGAAAGAATTCGTGACCAAGTGGTCCAATCGTGAGCTCCCAGCCAGTGACAAGCCATGGAATACGGCGTCATCGCCTGCCACGGTCCACCTCGTCGATTTCTTTATATACTTCCTGACTTTCTACCCTCGGCCTCGGGAGCTACTGTGTTCAAAGTGCCAGAGTCAAACGCTATCTCCCCTCCGGAAAGCCCACATTTCCCGGCCTCCATACCTATCTCCAAGCCTAGTAGGTATCTCCCAAGCACACAACCCGTACACAACCCGCAGTCCAACCCGCAGTCCAACCCGCTGTGGGACAGAGCTGAACCCGCAGAAGAACACCCAGACACACCCATTCCGTCCACTCCCTGACTCCTAAAGGAATCCCTGTTGACAGTTACCCGGCGGACTAGTCTCCCTCCAGAGCCCAAGAATTCCCGATAACTGTGAAATCGACAAGACGTAGTTCTACTACAAGAACCATGTCGGACCCCGTTGCCAGAACTAATTCTCCCTACTCTGACCCCAACGTCAAAGGTCCTCGCTCTCAGATTCTCTCATCCGGCACCGAACTCCGCAAAAGTGCGTATATCTATCTGGCTGGGCTCTAGCCGTGTATCAACCAACATTGCTGACCTCATTCTCTCCTCCAGTGATTTCCGGCAGCGTTAACAAGACGGGTCTTCACCCAAGTGGTGTCATGTAAGTTAAGACTTGTTGTACCCCTTTTTCCGTCCGACCTGAGACTAACACGGACACGACAGACCACAAGTCGAGCACACAGAGCTTGGTATGACTCTCGAAACCGAGCACGACGACGACAACGGACATATCTAACACTGAACAGAGGAGGAACTCCACGAGAAGGCACACATTGATTTCACCAGAGTCGCCATCGTGAGTTGCCCCTCTACTGCCGGTCAGGTCGTTTGCATACAACGACTAACGGACCAATCCAGATCCCAAACCCTTCCGTTGCCGCTCTCTACGAAGATGCCCTCGTGTACGAGACTGGCTCGGCCATCACATCCAGCGGTGCTCTCACAGCGTACTCCGGCAAGAAGACTGGCCGCTCACCACTCGACAAGCGAATTGTCAAGGAAGAGGGCTCAGAAAACGACATTTGGTATGTCTCTTCCCCTCACCACTCCGTCATTGTCTCGGCAATGACAGGTTTCTTCAAGAGCTCTAGACTAACACACATATCCAGGTGGGGACCAGTTAACAAGCCCATGACACCCGAGGTAAGCTTCCACACCATCGTCAGATTTGCGCTTTTGCGACAACACCCGATTGTCCGGCATATCGTCACTGATGATGAACATGCAATGTCACGAGAGCATGGCGCATCACCAATTGCCGCCCGCGACAGCCCCCAACCACTTTGAATTCTGCTCAAGACTTCAATGTCACCATCGTGCATTTCCCCTATGCATTTTGCAAAGCTAAAATCTTGTCATTCGACTTCAATTCGTCTGCACAAGTTTGCCGCTGTCATTGCCCCTTCATGTCCCGAATGCACCCTTGCGTCATACCATGCAACCCCTCGGTTACCAAAGCCGCTGCACCCCGCTCCGCCCTTAAGCCGAGCTACCGCAGAATCCCAGTTGTTTCCCGATTCTCCACTACCCCAACCCAGCTCGAAGTCACGCGACTAACATGTGATTTGCTCGACAGGTCTGGAAAATCAACCGCGAGCGCGCAGTCGACTACCTCAACACCAGGAATCGCATCTACGTCATCGATGGCTACGCAGGATGGGACGAGAAGTACCGTATCAAGGTGCGCGTCGTTTGCGCCCGCGCCTACCACGCTCTCTTCATGCGCAACATGTTGATCCGGCCCTCGCGCGAGGAGCTTGAGCACTTCCACCCCGACTACACCATCTACAACGCCGGCTCTTTCCCCGCCAACAGGTACACCGAGGGCATGACCTCCGGCACCTCCGTCGCTATCAACTTCGCCGAGAAGGAGATGGTCATCCTCGGCACCGAGTACGCCGGTGAGATGAAGAAGGGCATCTTCACCGTCATGTTCTACGAGGGCCCTGTCAAGCACAACATCCTGACTCTTCACTCCTCCGCCAACGAGGGCAAGGACGGCGACGTCACCCTCTTCTTCGGCCTCTCGGGAACCGGCAAGACCACCCTGTCCGCCGACCCCAACCGCGCCCTCATCGGCGACGACGAGCACTGCTGGTCCGACCGCGGTGTCTTCAACATTGAGGGCGGCTGCTACGCCAAGTGCATCGGCCTCAGCGCCGAGAAGGAGCCGGATATCTACGGCGCCATCCGCTACGGCTCCGTCCTCGAGAACGTCGTCTTCGACCCCGAGACGCGCGAGGTCGACTACGACGACGCCACCCTGACGGAGAACACCCGCTGCGCCTACCCCATCGAGTACATCCCCAACGCCAAGATCCCCTGCCTCTCCAACAGCCACCCGCGCAACATCATCCTCCTCACCTGCGACGCCCGCGGCGTCCTGCCCCCCATCTCCAAGCTCAACTCGGCCCAGACCATGTTCCACTTCATCTCCGGCTACACCTCCAAGATGGCCGGCACCGAGGACGGCGTCGACGAGCCCCAGGCGACCTTCAGCTCCTGCTTCGCCCAGCCGTTCCTGGCCCTGCACCCCATGCGCTACGCCAAGATGCTGGCGGACAAGATCGAGGCCCACGGCGCCAACGCGTGGCTGCTCAACACCGGCTGGGTCGGCGCCGGCTTCGCGCAGGGCGGCAAGCGCTGCCCGCTCAAGTACACGCGCGCCATCCTCGACGCCATCCACTCCGGCGAGCTGGCCAACGTCGAGTACGAGAACTACGAGGTGTTCAACCTCCAGGTGCCCAAGAGCTGCCCGGGCGTCCCCAGCGAGCTGCTCAACCCCAAGGCGGCGTGGACGGCGGGCCACGACAGCTTCGACCGCGAGGTCAAGAAGCTGGGCGGTCTGTTCATTGACAACTTCAAGAAGTACGCCGACGAGGCTACCGATGATGTCGTCAAGGCCGGTCCCGTTGTTTAAGCGGATGGTGGTGGTGTCATGAGTTGAGCTTCGTGTTTGTCGCTCCTCATCGGTTGTGCTTTTCCTCTGTTTTTCCTGAGTTTCATGTGTACATGTCGCATTCACGGACCTGCCCTCGTTTTATTTCCTGTCTGTCTGTCTTACCTCTCCTTAAACGGCTGAGAGCTGTACAACAACAACATCATCAATGGTGGATCACCGGACGTCGAAGCACACGCGCTTCTGTCCTGAGCAAACAACAAAACGACAATCGGAAGTCGGACGTCGAAGCACACGCGCTTCTGTCCCTGGATCAAACACAAACAAATCGGACGTCGGAGCACACGCGCTCCTGTTCGAACGGGATCAGGTTTTTTGGTGGACTGGTGGACGTCGATGCACACGCGCATCTGTCCTTAACGAAGTTTGGTTTAGCATTAGTTAGCTGCACTATATAGCAGATGTTTCCCGACAATAGGTCGATACGGGGAGAAGTAAAATAATATGTCGTATCGAATATCTGTCACCCTGCCCCGTGTTTGCGCTGCCTCTTCGATATGCTCTGTCTACCCTAACATGACTACAGTGATCCCCCGGTTCGTTTGTATGGCGTGTACTTGTTAGCTTGGCAGAGATGTTGCATGTCAGTGGCGAGGATCCTGCTTTGGCCCTCACCCACACGCCTGACCGGCGTACTCGTACTAACGAACGAACCGGGGGATCACTGTACAGCATGAGGTGGTTACCATTATATCAACCAATGCTGAGTGAGGTTCGTCCGACGAGATCCCCGGGGTTATTTCAATTGTCAGCGTCACGTTCGACGCTCCTTCTCTTTGTAAGTTATGCATGAAGTTATATTACCCTACTACCCATGCTTACCATGTAGGGGAAGCACGGAGGGATTTCCGGGTTTCCGGATTTTCGGCCCCCACACACCCCCGTCTTACACCGCAACTTATCAACCTCTAGGAATCCCGCCAATGTAGCTATCCAAACTCAACTTCAGCTTCAACTTCTAACACAAGACTCACCCAAACAACAGCCTCACTCTCCTAAGACGACTCGATTAGCAAACCAGAGATGGCTTTCCTCCCGGACTCCCAAGGCGGTCTCCTGCCGTATTTCCTCCTCTACGTAAGCCCCCCGCTCCCCCTCCTACTACGCTAAACGTCTCACCTTACTTCCCTATCTCTTACCCTCCCCTCATCAACAACCTTGCCCTCCTACTACCGTGCAACTCAATTTGCCCCCAACTAAACCCCCCTCCCCGCTACCTTACAGACCTCCCTCTCCGCCCTCCTCCACTCAGCAATCTGCTACCTCCGTCCCGCCCCCACGACAATGACCATGTTCACCACGGGCCCTTCCACCTCCACCTCCTCCTCTTCCCCTCCTCCCACCCCCTTGTTGGCGCACACCTACGCCGTCAAGAATTTTTACACGGGGCTCATCCGGCTTTACGCGGCGTACCACATCGCCGACCCCAAGTTGTATGATCTCGCCATCGCTACCTACGTCGGCGTGGTTTGGCTGTACGGGACGGAGACGTTTAAGTATAAGACTGTTGGGTTTGAAAAGGGGGGCAGTTTGATACCGCTTGTGCAGGCTGGGGGAGGGGTGGTTTGGATGGTGTTGCAGAGGGGGGGGTATGTGGTTGGTTAGGGGGGAGAGGGAAGAGGGAAGAAAAGGGGGGGAGGGAAGGAGAGAGGTGGGGGGTGAGAGATGATAAATGATAGGCAGGGGGGAGGGGGGAGGTACGGCTATGGGAAAAAGGGGAAAGGGAGGTTAGAGGTGATGGCGTTGGTAGTGAGTGCGTGTGTGGCTGCGACACATCTTACGTTGATAAAGCGCCGTGGAGATTGTTGTTGTCGGGTATCCGAACATAATGATGGACTTGTTAATCTGAGGAATGGGCTGGTGACTTACTCTGTTAGCATAAAGGGGAACTGCTAAAAGCAAGTGTGATTTAAGGCAGTGCTGCGGTACGGGAGTGTTTGAGGGTTCTAAAAAGCATAGCTAGAACACACATGCTGCGTTTCTCGACTTTGCTTCTCGCCAACGGCTTCTCGGGACTCCACGTTGACAGTAACGCACTCTTTAGGAGGGCGACCATCGCTTATGTTGTAGCCCACCTCTCTCGCTGAAGTCCGAAGAGACCCTCTTCTATCATACGGTGCCGATGCTCGAGTAAATTAAAAGAAAAATCAGAACTAAGGCTAGCCACGATCGAGAGAATTAAGATCCTTAACTGGTGTTCAGTAAGGATTTAGCCGTAAGTAGTCTAACGGCGTAGACTAGAGGAATGAATGAGGGGTACTTAATTGTATTACAACGAAGGATTAAGCCGGGAAATCACGACGGCGCAGAGTCGAAGATTTAATAGGGGCTGTTGAATTGGAGTATAATGAAGGATCAAGCGAGAGAATCCTAATATTGTGCTTGGCCGCCGGAAACTTGGCTCACAAGATTGACAACTTTAAGCCCCCAACTTGACATCATACCGCATCCGACGAATACGGGGGCTGGCGGCGAGGGGGCTTCGGAACCCGGGCCCGCTTCCCTGCGGATAAGGATGAGTGAAGTTTAACCCTGACCCTCGCGTGCAGTTGATATGTCGACACGGATAATGCGAGCAAGTATAACCCTGACTATAGCCTACAGTTGAGTTTACTTTGTAAATGCGGACAAAAAAGGGCGGCCCTGACACTGCTCAAAAAGTCAAACCCTGATATAGTTGACAGTCGACTTGCAACCCTGTACCGCCCACGGTGATAGTCCCGGCGGAGCCGCTAGCTGCAAACAGCGGGAGTGAGCTCGCGAGCTCGGAGCTGCCAAGGGTGGTAGTAGGGGGTAAGGATTGGCGACGAGCAGGTACCAATCCAGGCATCGAGAGGATGGACGGACAGGTCTGACTCTATCCGATCTAAGCGCGCAACTACGTACGAGAGAAGCAGAATCACAGTCCGATAACCATCGATATAACTACGCTATACCTTCATACCAGCGCCGGCCGAAGAAGTTCAACATCGTACCTCGTACTGTATTAGTAACAACGAAGAACGTCGCTCAAGTATACGTTATAGTAGAACAGCAGAACAAGAGTAAGACTAGCGGTACCGCTTCGGCGCCGATAGCTCCTAGATTACGTAGGACGGACAAGACGTGCTATGGCCCCCACCCGAGTTCCGGCCGTTATGCTCGGCCGTGTCGGGATCCACGATCAGAATCGGCGGTGCCGATGTAGCGTCTGCTGTCGTGGCAGCCCACCACCGGCTTAAACATCTCGAGCGAGACTCGGAGTAGTTACAGTAGCAGCTGGGACAATACGCATCGATCAGCAACGTTAGAATGGTAAAATGATCAGTCCCGAGCTACAAGTCTCCATCACCTGCACAAACAGTTTCCCTGCATCATTCTACTGGCCCTAGTTCCAACACGTGGCCGCCAAGTTGCTTATGCTGGTCAACGTATTAGGATGGGCGGCCTCGAAGTGCGTCTTCAGTCTGGAGCTATGTGGACTAACCCTTCCTAAAGCATAAACGTTTCGGTTTTCCATGCTCGACAGCGTAACCGGGTTATCAACCCCGAGCTTGGTCTTGCAAGTCTCCAGCACACGGTCTTAAGGCAGGGATAAGGTTATCTAGTAACCTCGCAGTCTCGCAGTGGCCTCGCAGTGTCTCTAATGCCATTTCTCCTTTTTGTACAGTTCGTTGGTTGTACTACGGAGTTTGCCTAACAGCTAACGCCGACGTGACCCTAGTTCTGGAACGGCGTTACTTACTTTAGTCACGTTAGCAGTATTTCCCGTCAAATCCCAGAGTCTCCTTGTGGGCCTACAGTCTCATCTGGTTTCGCTTAGGGGTTTTCCCATTTTCCTTATGCACCTCATCAGTCACTCATTTATAATCTGCAGCCACTAACACAAGAGGCGACGACGACACAAATTCGTCGCCTCTGTCCAAGGCTCGCGAATGCAGCTCTTACCCCAACTGCACTGGCTATATTCCTTTGCGATTTATCCTTTTCTTGAAGGACTTGAGATGCCCCTCTGGTCCTTCTGTGGATGAAGAGGGGAAACGTAGATTTAGCCATGCTGCTGTTATATAAGGGCCAACCGACTTCGCCTGGAGGAGAGGTCATCAACCGAGACAAGTCGTTCACATTGACCACTACTTGGAACAAGTCATGCAAGTACAGAGCCCATTGCTGTTTCGTGCCTCCGCTAATTCTATATTCCCAGAGTACCCGACCGACCACTTTAAGATGATGCTCAACAAACTTTCAGTCGCGCTGGCTGCAGCCCTTGCCATTTCCGCCGAGGCTGCCTGGGTCCACCTCTACCATGACAAGAACTGCCAAAACTTTGCGGGAGAGAGGAATGTCTGGGACAACACGTGTGCGCCTACGGGGTCGTTTTCGTCGTTCAAGGTCGTGAGTGATGGCGGTGGGGACCAGAATCTCCGCGCTTACAGCCGCAATGCCTGTGTTTTCCCTACAACCAGCATCTGCGCCGCGGCCAAGAAAAACGACCAAGCCTGCATTTCCGCATACAATAGCGATGGTGCGAGCAATGCTATCGGTTCATGGAGCTCTTGCTAGGGCTCAAGCTAGCTAGTAACGCTCTTCATGTGACTAGATCTGGGTCCATGTCTGTTGGGATCACAGGTACCGGTACTTACTTCACGGGGCGTAGTGACGCGGGGATACTGTTCAGGGGCCTAGTAAACAGAAAACCTTGGCAGGAAAAGGTCACGTGTAAGACACCTACAATACCTAAGTAGGGGTCTCGACTACGGGGGAGGAACCTAGAGAAGACACCACTCTCTTAGCTGATCAAGGAGCCCTCAAGATCAATATACGCCCTTTTTCCTATCAATTGATATACCAATCCGTTGTGAATATGTGACCTCGTACTATATACACACTCTCCCTCCTACCTTAGAACTGCCTCGAGGCACACGCGACAGCCTGATCAGGCTATTCCAGGCGTATAAACGCCTAACACGGCACGCAGGCTCATACTCAGGCTCAAGTACAGATTCTGCCTGGGGTTGTATTTGGCGTCCCGTCTTCAGGATGGGTTTGATGGCAAGAACCAGTACCAGCCCAAGTATACTGTAGCAGACACGTACTTAGACCAGCAGTGGTGTACGAGAGTATTATTGATGAAGAACAACCTGAAATCCAGTGGCGTTAAAGAAAGAAAGAGCAGAGGTAGGGAGCGAAGCTACGAAGAGTAAGTTGTCACAACTTAAGGTAAGATATGAATAATGGGATCATGGTGACCGGGAAGGAACTGCTTATCATCCCCCACGCAGACAGGACGTACGTTACTCATCCAAAATCAGATGGTCAGATCAGTTGCTGCGTATGGTCCCACTGGTCCGTGCCGAAAACCGAAACCTTCATTCTATCGAGATTCTGCCCATGACTCACTCCTTCCTCAACCGTAACTCCACGTGACCTACGTTCTATTTAACTTCAAGAAGCCTTCCCTTTCCTCTTTTCGTTTGCGAATCTCGCACTTCACTGGTCCTTTTCCTCTCCAATTCTCTCCCCGAGTTCTCCTACTTCTCATCTCTCTACAAATCCCGTCTCGTTCCCCATCTCCTCGAACCTCGACTTCTCACCTTCCTGGTCAACCCTCCTCACTTTCTGTTCTTCGACGAGACCGTCCTTACTCAAACCATTCGACAACAGCAGCAACGGACCACCGTGACACCGTCAACTGTGCAAAAGCTGGCATCAACTTATCAAGAACCCGACACCTCTCGGCGCGTGCTACACATCGTCCACCATGGTCGATCAACAAGTCGCCACGATTGCCAGTGATGATAAGAACGGCGACCATTAGCAGGCGGGGAAAGACTCAAGGGAACTTTCTGGGTCGGTAGACCTGCCAGAAGACATCCTTCGGATAATTTTCGCCGAATTCCTACCGAATTCCTACCGAAGCCCACAATGCACATTGCTTCCGTAACCTGCATTGACTCGGACGCCCCAGACCTGAGGGATCCATGGAATTTTTGGAAGCCGAAGAGCCTTGGGGTGAGGCCGGAAAGCAACGGTAGCTTCCAGAACGATTGCGATGCGATCAGCACCCTGAGCCGTGTTTGCAAGATGGGCAGAGAGATTGTCTGCAGGGCGGGCAGGGCTATCGTCAAGCCAGTACGCATGGAATTCCGCAACGGCACTTGTGGTATAATCGATTTGTCAGCGGACGTGGTGTACTTCAAGATGCCAAGCAACCTGAGAGCGCTGCCCCCGACCGCCCTCTCACCTAACCGCAACGGCATGGAGAACCTACTCAAGGCCGGTGCGCTCATAACAACCGACGCGTGGCACGGCTTTCTAAGACATTGGTTTGAGTCCTGGGGACTGGTCGGCGGTGACGAATGGCATGAAAAATTCCCCGAGTCACTATCCCACGTGGTGTGCTGGGAAGCACTTGTTGGCAACATGCCCAAACTCGAGGAGTTCTACCTCATATTGCCTGACATATCACAGCATGACTGGAACACGTATGACAACAGTGAGCTTGCGATACTCTGATTTCTCATTTTCAACTTAATATCATGGCTAACGGTCTGTCTCTCAGAATTTCCGACAGCTTTTCATGACCGCGGTGGGTCGTACGTGGTGGTGCAGAATATAATGCTCCCCAAATCTTGCCCTTTGGCATTTCCATCTTCGTGAGCGGGCCGGTGCTGGTGCTACCTTCACCTGTGTAGATGGTGGCCGGCGGGTGTGCGTGTTGTGTTGGTGGTGGCACTGTTGGGAGCCTTATCTCCTGCCGATGCTGTTGACCGCCTGAAGTTTGTTTTCTGCGCTCATCTAACTGCCTTGACTCTTTCTAACCCCCCTTCCCCCCCCGCGCAACTTAATGGACTTGTACCTCTTTGTATTGATGGCGAGGCAGACTGACGTAACTGATACAGCTTTCCCTATACCTCATACCCTTAACCTCGTGAAGCATGTGTAGCGGAGCTGGCGATACAAGTTCTTGAATTACCCAAAGCGGTCTCTTATCCCGGGCTGCTGTAGTCTGTCCATTATGAATGTCCAGCCCTGCAAGCAAATCTCCGGATTTGAGACCTTATCTGTCTTACAATGACCCCCTTGACCATGCCGCACAACAAAAGCTGGCTGAGCCCAGCACAGCTCAGCAAGGCCCCGGAATCTTCCATCGAGATCCCGCTTCCGGCGGCGGTTAGACAAGGGTACAAGGTTACTGTCGACTTTGTATAACACACCCAGGTAGACACGGCGGAACGGACATGGCGAATTTCGATGAGAGCGAGGATGGAGCAAGGCGGACGCACAAGTCTGAGTATCCACTGTAGAATGGCGCTCATGAGCCAAGGAGAGCTGCCTTGCATCCCGCTGCGACTTTGAAAGTCTCATCCCTCCCAAACCCCCTTCTCCGAGTCTGCCTCGCCTGCGTGTGGCGTGGAATGCAACACCGAAGGACCGGACAGGGTGTCAGGGCGCTCGGCTGACGGGGCAGAGTTCCGCTGTCTTGCTTTACATAGGCCACCGCATCGCTCACGGCGCGTCGGGCGCCTGTAAAATGGGGTGTGCAGAGAGCTCACCAAAACAATGCCCTTTTTTGCCTTGCCCATTTTTACAGGCGCCCGCGCGTCTAATTGTGCCAAGGCATCCATGCCAAGTCCCCATAAACCTCTTCCCTTCTTCGTAACATTAATAGTGCCCGCATCATCCATGCTGAATTCGCCGTCGTGCTGTGCAGGTCTCGGCAGCTGCACCATAAGCGCCGAGCAGGGATGTAACCTCCTCTCTGTGATGGGGCGCCACGAGCTACTGCGGTGTATCGCTGTGATTTCCGAGTGGTTATCCAAAGATGTTTCCAGCAAGTCGCTTACGCTTATCGGCATGCCTGCTGCGGTGCAGTGGGGCTGAGCATGCAGAAGCTGTTTCAACCTCATAATCCCCCCCTTTTGCCCGGTAAGAACTGTCCATTTGAAGCAAAAGCGTCGCTTGTCCCACCCGTGATAGGGGATGGTTCTGCTTGATGCCAGGTGCTGTGTGAGGTGTGGGGGTTGCGCGTTTGCTAGTTCACCACACCGCCTGAAACTCTCCGCGTGTCGCCCTGTGCGACACAGCCGCAATGCGTGAAGTTCTGGTCTGGTTAACGGACAGATGGCCACGGCAATATAAGCAGAGAGTCAGTCAGCGCAAACGCGCTGCTTTCATGTTAACCAGCTCTATTGCACCTGTTGCGACTTAGTACTGTCTCCTGTCGTGTCTACATCGCTATCCGTTGCAAGAGCACGTGAACTCGGGATTGGCGTCATGGCCGGTCGTGCAGAGGCGCGGCTCCTCGTCCAGAAAATTGCCGAGGACCATGGCTATCTGGGCGAAGATGACCTGGGACGAATGCCAAACGATGTGCGAAGGCGCGTTGAGAATGCAATGCTGAGGAAAGACCAGCTCATTGCCTCGTCTGTGGTTACGTGAGTAGGATCAAGGCTCCTGTTATTGCGGAACTGTGCTGACTGTTTCACCCTCTTAGGCTGGCACGTAACCTTTACACCAGCAATGCTCGCTTTGTCTTCGAGTTGCTTCAGAATGCAGACGACAACCACTACACCAAGGCCCGGCGGCGCGGCGAAAGCCCGCATGTCAGTTTTCGCGTGTATGAACAGCGCATCGTCTTGGAGTGCAACGAGGATGGATTCACCAAGGAGAACCTCGTTGCAATCTGCAACGTGGGCAAGAGCTCCAAGACCGGAGATCAGGGATATATCGGCGAGAAGGGTATCGGTTTCAAATCAGTCTTCATGGTGGCACACACGGCCTACATCGAGTCGGGCAATTTTTCCTTCTATTTCCGGCACCGTAGCGGTGATACGGGATTGGGCATGATAACCCCTGTGTGGCAAGATCCCGAAGACGAAGTTGGAGACCGACTGACACGGATCACACTGTCACTCCACCAGGACATGGATGACGAAGCCCTTGCGAGGCAGCGAGGGTCAATCCGGCAACAGTTCGAAACTCTCGAGGAGACCATTCTCCTCTTCATGAAGAATCTGAAGAAGATTGACATTACCCTATACGAGGAGGATAATGTCACAATAGAGTCAGCGTTCACTTATGCCATCGAACGCGTGGCTGGTGGCCAAGTCATCGTCCGGAGAACTACCTTTCAGGATGGAGAGAGCGATACAGAGGAGTTCCATTATCTTACCATCAACCATACCGCAACAGGCCTTGCGAAAAACGATAACCGAACTTACTCGGAGTCCGAAGAAGCATCCAGGGCTTACTCTCGCAGCGATCTCGTGCTTGCTTTTCCAGTGACGGAGGAGTCTGTCCCGGTGATCAATGACCGATGGATTTTCGCATTCCTCCCTGTTCGCCAGATGGGGTTTAAGGTGAGTCCTTGTAAATCTAGTCTAGCAAAACGCTTAACCATAACTAACCTGCGTCCGCCAGTTTCTGATACAAGCGGATTTTGTAACCCAAGCCAACAGACAGGATATCGTTACTACTTCAGCTAGAAACGAGGGCTTGGCAAAAGGTATCGCCGAGGCTTTTGTCAAAGGCGTACTGCAGCTGTGCAAACGTCGCCGTCTCCGGTTACGATGGATGAGGTACCTCCCTAGAGTGGATGCATACCCTTGGGACAGCTTCTGGGGACGCATCATCACCGACATCGAAACACGTTTAAAGGGTGCCAACATCATGTCCTGGACCTCAACGTCCAATTGCACGCGTCGCAAGGCATGCTTCTGCAGAACTCGACAGAAACGGAGATCCCTTATTTGCAGATATCGACCCACCGCTATACCTCTCTAAGAGTTACCGAGCAGCGGACCTAGATCTTTTGACCGGCCTGGGTCTCAAGTACATTGCCATGAACAATATAGTTGCGCGCGTCAGACATGATCTCACACTCCCAAACTCGAGATTGAAATGCCACACGGATCAAGACTGGCACGGCAGGGTGGCAAAGCTCCTGCAGCTCCCGTTCACCCACAACTGGTCGAGTCGAATCAAGGAACTTAGGGAATTAGACTTGTTGCCTTTGAGAGGCGGCGGGTGGATTTCGGCCACTGCTCAACACATCTACTTCTCTCGAATCGGCGAGCTGGAAGTCCCATCGGGCTTAGAAGGACTACATGTTATCTGTCCTACAGCAGCAACCAACGTCAATAGGCATAGACTCTTCGGACTCCTGGGCGTTAAAGAGGCAGACATTGGCTTCATCCGCAGTCGCATTTTGGCAAGATATCCCTTGTCTGTTAACGCGACGATGACTCCTTCGCAGGGTGGGGAGCATATCCGATTCTTGTACCGCACGCACCAGCACGCCCAGCCTCCTTTTCGCTACGACCAGCTCCAAGTGTTCTCACGGACTGGACGACTCATCAGTACCTCCGAGGATTATTACATTCCTAATGACGAACCCATGGGCCCCACCAAACTTCTCGAGCCGACTCTTCCCGGTCCAAATCCCGGCGACGGCGCCTCCGGATATGAAGTGAATTTCCTTCATCAATGTTACCTCGATGACCCTCCGGAACGGCCATCAGAGAACAGTAGAAGTTGGGTTAGCTGGCTGATGTTCCACCTCCGTTCTCGCCGAAATTTGAGGTTGACCAGCCCTCAGCATGACCGGATATCTGAAGAAGCCGAATACGTGTCAGGGGAGCGGCCTGAAAAGTTTGCAGAGTTCGTGAGGACGCGCTGGCGAGACGAAGGCAGCATCCTGGTGGGAACAATCGGCGAGAACGCAATAAACGACGCTTCGGTGCCATGTATCGACGGCACGATGGATTCGTTGGGCAACGTCTATCTTCCTACCCCGCCCTTAAAGAGGCTCTGCGCTCGCTTCTTACGAGAAGGCGAGTTCTTCCCCTGGCTCAGAGTCGAGGAACCTGTCCAGGTCCAGCAGTGGGAGCCAATGGCCGAAGGACTGAGAACCCTACTCCCCGCTTCTGATCTAGACTTTGCTCTTGAGATCCTGGAATATCTGGTACAGGCGAACCAACTCGCCCACGATATTTCCGAGCCAGAAAGGGTGTATAACTTGTACAAGTTTATCCAGGCTCAAGTCCAGCTGTCCGATGACCCTGAGTCCAGCCGAGATAAAGTCAGGTGAGTTCTAGTCGCAGTACTGTATGAGGGCCATTATCGTCGATCCTCAAACTGCTGTCTTGACGCTGGCGTAGATGGAGATGAAGGCCAGACACTAAAATTGTCATAGGGAGGTGTTCTCCGAAGAACCACTCATCTTTGTGCCGGGACACAACTCACTCCCAGCCCTATGGACCTCCATAGACGATGCTGTTTGGGCAGCGCCACTTGCGTTGAGGACGAAGAACTGCATGGAACAACGATACCAGTGTCTCCCTGCGCAGTTCCACAATGACCGGGCTCAATTTGCCGACTTCTTCCGAGTAACCCTTCAAATTCCGGACTGCCAACTGGAACATCTCTTGGATGAAATCAAAGATGTCAAAGTCTCGGAGGTCGTGGAATCCGATCAAATAAAGGATTTGTACTCAATAATTCACGGGAATTACTCATCGGAAGCCATGGCCGAACTCAAGTTAGCTCCAACGCAACCAAAGCTCTGGGAGATTCCGCTGACTTTAGTGTAGGAAAGCCTTCGAGGACGACGCACTGATCTACAGCTTTACCACGGAGGAGTGGCTGTGCACTTCAGACTGTCTTTGGTCGAGCGCAACTGAGATTCCCGGCAAGGTCATTCTGAACGAGGATTATGATGACGAAGACCGTGCAGATCTTCGTGACTTCTTTCTTGATGTCCTCGGAGTTCAAGAGATGACACTCGATATGATATTCGACAAGTTGGAAAACGAGACGGTTGAGTTGACAGCTGAAGACTTCAAGCAGACTCTGTTGGCATGCAGTTCTCTGCTTAGCTGCGAAGACGAAGAAGTCCTAAGAGAGCTGAGGCAAGAGAAGAGAAATATCTTCTTCCACAGGAAGGTATTCCCCATCAGGCTTTCCAGCGGAGAGATTCAACTCTGCGAGGGATCAATGGACTTCAGCCTTATAGATCGCCACTCCCTTGCGGAAGATTTTGCAGGCAAGGCCAAGTTTCTCGACTTCGACATGGGCGAAGTTCGGTTGCTACAGCCGTTCATATCTTGGATCGGTCTCGAAGGCCGATATCTCTCCAAGATGGTCAGGGAGATATCCTCCGCCGACAGCAATTCTACTCGTCCGATCTCTGATCCACAGAGAGAAATCAGACGAAGGGCTCATGCATTATTGCGGTATGTGCCAAACATGGGCTTTGATGAACTCATAGCTAACCCGCCGCATAGTATTGCCAAGACCTACAACAGCCCCAGAACTTGGGGAGATTTGCAAAGCGCTTATTCTTTATTGCGCAACGCAGAAACACTCGAGACTGGGCATATTTCGACACAGCTCCATCTCCACCAAGACGGAGAGGATCTAGTGGTTGAGAAAGAGCAGGGAATTGCTGTGCACATCTATGAAGGCCCAGAAGGTCTCCGGATCTACATTCCCAGGGCCAAACGAGACCGTGGTGCCTGCTTCCAGACCAAGCTACCCCAGCGCCTGTGTGAATGGCTTATGACAGATCCGACAACTCAAATCGTCGAGAAAGTGAGCAACGAAGCCACATGCGCCGTCCTCAGCGTCCTCAACGCGCCTCTGTACTCACTGTCCGGCATCTTGGATCAGTGCGGCATCAACATCATCGACCTGGCACCAGAGGAAGGTGAATATGACGAGGCCGATATCTCTGATGACGACCAGAGCGATGAAAGCGACCCTCGTGTTGCAGAGCAACCAATCCAGCGTGGTTGCCATCCCTCTCAGGCTGGAGAGCTAGATAATACCCAGAGTGAGTCTAGTAACAGTGATGACGACCGCTTTACACTGCCATCCACAGCCGAAGATACCAGGACGGTGTCCTACGAAGCGATGAGACACCGCTCTAACCGATCTCATTTCCCGCAAACTGGTCCAGTCCAGATTGATGCGGGTGTGGACATGGGCTATCTCACCATGCTTAGCAGAGCGGTTACCTCCGCTCGAAACGCCCAGTTTCCCTCACATGGGCCGTTCAATATGTCTGTTCTGCAAGCCGCCATAGCAAACGATGCAGATGGTGAGTACGACTCTGACGGACCCCTCCGCCTTCGGTCTACCAGTCGCACAGAACGCGACAGGAAGGTTGGCGCTGCAGGCGAGCTTTATGTCAGTGACACCCCCATTATCTTTGCTCTGGAACTGGATTATGACGCTGACTACAAGGTTCTCGCAGGTCTTTGAGCTCTTATCACGGCTTGAGCCCGAGTTGCCGGGGTTCTCTAGAAACAACTGGCAGAGTACCATCCGCAAATGCGTCAGAATTCACCCCGACTACGCTGATCTGGCCGCCTGGACAGGCAGCGAGACCGCGGATATCACATACCGCGACAGCGGCGGAGAGCTGACCTCGCTCCTCATTGACAAGGGTTTCATGAGCCATGTCTCGGCGGAGCAATTAACGAACGCCAGGCCACAATATTTTATTGAAGTGAAAACTACGACACTTGCCTGCGAGACGCCCTTCTTCATGAGCAAGTATCAGTACGCAAGGGTATGTCGTAGACGAGAGGACGCCAAGAATTGAGGCTAATCTGTGGACAGATGCGGAATTATTCCTACCACCGGACCAGGAATCTAAATCGTATTTACGTCATCTTCAGAGTATACAATATCGGACAAGACTCTGTTGGCCTAAAGGTGTTGGTTGATCCGGAGGGAATGAGGTCAACGCAGGAGCTAGCTTTTACTCCGGAGAAGTGGTCTGTTGTGCCCACTCCTCCGGCCAGTTAGAGAGGGTAAGAGTATTGGCACAAAGGGACATCTCTCCATGATGAGTTGTTGGTACAGCACACGAGGAGGCTGCGCTGCAGGGTACACCATCCCGAGCAGCCACGCAAAGTCGACGCTTGGATAGCGTTCAGATAGACGGGTCGTCTTGGGAATTCAGTCAAGTCGTTCCAGATGCGACAAGCCATGTTGAGGGGGTTTTGTGGCCGAGGCGGTGAAAACCACAAGTGCCAGGTGCAAAATGGGTTCTGGACATACCAACACCATCGTTTCGTACAGCGCCGAGAGTTCGCCGTCGAACTCGGCGATGCTTGGAGGAATGCGGACGACTATGGTTTCCCTGACATGAGCCTCGACTTCGGCGCCCGCATGGACGCCCGCATGACACCTGCTCAACGCGTGTCGTTCATTCTTGGGGTTCTGAAAAGCCCGTGCATGGAAGCCCGCCACAGGCGGGACGGCCACATACTCACTATGGGGATCCTTGCTCGGCGTCCAAGCCTTCTGGCTTCCAAATAGTTGCGCAGAGAACCGATAGCGGCAATGCAAAGGAGCGCACGTCGAGTAGGCTGAATGTCATCTACAGTGAGAGGTGGAATGACTTTCACCATGGCCTCGGCGAAGCTGATTGGATGAAGCTGACCGTGGACAGGTTGTTCGCGTACTCAGAAGAGGAATACCAGCTGGATGCTGCCGATGAGCGGCAGGGATGAGTTGGAGGAAGAGAGACACCTGTGGTGCCGGGATATTTGAGAGAATGGCTTGGTCTCTCTCTCCAGTACAGAATCTTTTACTCAGGGGCGGACTGGCTGGGATCGGACGTGTCATAAAAGCAGGGACTGTCGGAAACAGGCTTATGACGAGAAGGAGATCTCGGTTGTGGTTCTTCATCTCGGACTGCCGATCGTGATACCACTTAATGCAAAACAGTATTTGGGGTAGTACAAGGAAGGGCACTCGGCTCTGCAGTTCGAAACTAAAGAAGTCTAGAATAGCTGATCTTCAACACGATCCAAATCCAGTCCAGCCAGCTACTGCATTTTGCCTGTTCCCTTCGGTCGAATGAGTCCATACGTGGCATGATGAATATGCCCGCGAGCCTGGTTTGCAGATTATAACCCTGCTTCGTCTCTCAAATACACACATGAGCCACGTCAGCCAATACCAGGTAGTCTTGGACAACTCGTGGTTTATCCGACCAAGAACGCCAAGCATTTGCCCCTATTTGTTTATTTACGTGCAGCCTGAAACCATTTCACTTTGTCCCTTGTCTTGGGAGACTTCTTCCGTACCGGCGCGCCGTGACTTGTGAGGATCGACTGCTCATAGTGTAGACCATGGCAGGTTCTAGGTGGGATTTGGATTGGGATATGGGTAACTGCTGAGACTAGAGGTAAACACAGCGAGACGTCCACCTGGACAACAAAATGCCCAACAAGTTGAAAAGCGAGTCATTCCTCGAACTTTGTAAACATCGGTTCCGGTTGAACTCCCTAGTCTCCCTTCCCCTGTGTCAACGCCGTCACAAAAAGGATCCTTCCCCTGTCCCTGCGAATGACCTTCCAAGAAGCCAAAGCTCGATTTGTAACCCGCCAGCTGAATGGCATATGTCTAACCCATCACCCATTCACTAATACTCCCGTATGTACCCCCAAATTCCTTCCACCCAGTGGCCCTTCTTGATCCTCGCCGCGCCATGATCATCCGTCCCCAACAGTCGAAAGTCACGTTCGTGGTTGAAACCGATCATGGGAGTCGTAGCCAGCGGAGCTTGTCCACACCTCCGGAAATAGTACCCCAACTCTCCATCGTGTTGAACAACAACATAGAGTTGCTGCAGGGAGTTGAGGCTGAGATTATTGAGCGGCCAGAAAGCGGCGATGGATGTCTTGAGCAGGTCTATATCTTCATCTACTTCCAAGGCGCGGAAGAAGTTCCTATCTGGCCAATTTGTCTCCGAGTGGGAGAATGTGTCCACGACGATCTTGAGGAACACCGGGTTGATTTTGTCCCTCAGATAATTGACAGTACGCTGCCAGTCCTGGTCCGCGATGTCCTCGCCGAACGGGTAGCGGTCGAAGTGTAGACTGCAGATCTCGAGGGACCGGAGATGGCCGAGCGCGCCGGTCGGGACTGCGTCCCTGAGAAAGATACTTGCGGGATGTCGCGGCGGCCGAGGCAATCGATGGTCCCAATATACAGATTCCACTATGAAGTGGTTCAGGCTGTAGAAGACGGCTCTCGCGTCGTTGCAGAAGAGACGGCTGACGAGAAACAAGTCCGTGGGAGGACGCCAGCATCGACATAACGTCGAGTAGGCGGTGTGAAGCGCACGGCAGAAGCAGCCGCCTGCGCTCCGCGACCAGCACTTCAGGAATTGGCAGCCGTAATGGGGACATCTCCAGCACTTTCTGAACTGATGAGGACATTGAGGCTCACGTAGACAGGTGTACGGATCGCATCTCTCGTGGTCGCGCGGGTAGCACCCATCGTACGGCGGTTTGCACTCTGTGTGCGGCGGTCCGTCCATCCATTCAAAGTCGTTTTCGCATGTTCCCATGAGGAGACGCCGGCGGGAAAAGTCATGCATTAGTCCGAGTTCCCAGGAAACCGTGCTCAATGGCGTGACGAGGTCCGTATACCCGAGGATGTGAAGTCGAACCTCTGGTGGCAGGTCCAGAAAGCGAAAGGGAGACGGCGGGCAAGGCGGGAAAAGACGGTATGCCTTGCTGTTGAGAGCTCTCACTGCTGCTTGCTTGGCTATCTCGAAAAGCTCCTCCTTGTTGGGGTCATTGTTGAGTCTAATGTCGCACTGCCTCAGCGCCGGGAAATGATCAAGCTCGGAGGTGATACGCCGAGCCATCTCGCTGTCGGCGACGTCGCAGACAAAACCAAGATGAAGGGCTCCGGGAGAGATATGCGAGCTGAGGTGTTGCACCGTCGCCTGCCACTCCAACAACCTTGCTTCGGCTTGCGGGGTGGAGCTGCTCAACGGCTCATCTCCTGACCCGGGGCATTTGAGTGTGTCAAGCTCCCAGCGGCTGTGATATCGCCTTCCACTAACGTGGAGGCGAACAGTCAGGAATGAGAGAGCCGACAGGGCTCGAGGTGACAGTTGGCGGAGCGGAGCAAGGTCCCTGCCGCTAACGTCACCAACAGCGACCCGATGTCGAATATAGAATCGGTTGTCGGAATAAAACAGACGAATGACTTCGTTATGCATGGATCGACACACGAGAATTAGGGACGTGAAAACCTCAAGGTCTAGTGCGCTGAACCCTTTCTCGCCACGCCTTGCTCGCTCCTGACGAGACATAGCCACGTCGGTCCGAATGGGTAAACCCGCCGCTTCATAGATGCGGTGTCGAATGGTTATTGGAAGGTGGAAAAATCCTGGAGGTGACGACATGATAAGACCGTAGATAGTAACTTGGTGCTCAGGGGCAGTGGCTCGAAGTTGCGTGTTGGGCTGTTGGAAGGTCAGGTGAAACGAGCTGTGGTCGAAGTCCATGCAGCCCGTAGGCAAAGAAGCATCTGAACTGCCAAAAGGGGTGTTGTGCGCTGTGATTGATTTTCCGACGGCGGCAAATTCTGGGAGATATGGAATACGGAAGACTGAAGGTTATAGACAGGTGATGGTGGGACTGTTGGCTTTTAATATACTGCGCCAGATTGATAACGCGCTCAGGCCAAAACCCACTCAGGCGCAGGGCGCTAAATCGTCCAATCGAGTTTCATATTTCTCTTTCACAGAGTAACTAAATCCGACCGTCACACGGATAGAACCGTGACCATAGCAAGGATCAACTGCGGCTGCTCTCATGTAGCCATGAGGCTCATAAACACGAACGACCACAGGTCGACCACTGTTGGCCACGATCAGCGCCGATCGCTGCCTTCATGTTGGAGGTATATCACTATTGTGAACCGACTTGCTGCTAATACCATGGACGCAACATTGTCAACCATGGCCAACGAGACACCTGTTGGCCTGGCTATAGCTGAACTTCGTAGAAGGCCACGGCCAACACAACACAGCAATGATGAACGCATTCGGGGTGAGCTCGCACCTCCAGTTGTTAGGGGCACTTGTTCTCGCCGACTATAACTACCCCTATTACAGTTCATGTTGATGGTATCGAAGGCAAGGCATATCAACTCAGCCAGATCCCTCACCTCATCACTGCCCATATACCACAGATATACAAGTCTACTCCAAGTCTTTACTGAGCCACAATCACCATCATGCGTTTCAAGTTAGCTCCTCTTCTCACCTTTCTCACCTGGTTCCTCAGACCCGTTGACTCTGTGTCCTCGTTTATGACACCAACGGATGAAGACCAGCAGATGGAATCATGGGAGAATACCGATGAAACTACATGGCTTGCTCACACAAAAGTTAACCAAGCAATAAGCCTACCTCAGCTGTACACAATCGCCAATGCGCACTTCAACTGGGTCAAGAATCAGCGCAAGCCAGAAACATCAGGTGGCACGCTCCTCGTAGCAGCTCTCTATGTGCCCACGGTTCAGACTGTCTTTGCCTCAACAATTCCAAGGGATAAGTCGTTAATACAGCAACTGGCTGGCGGCTCCGACCTGAGCCCTGTTTGGCATTCCCGAACGGAGAATCTCATGCCAGGACCTGCTGGGAGTTCATCGGCCAGCTTATTTCACGCCGAGGACAGCACGTACTTCCATTTCGAATCCACCACTAGGACATACTCCAACCTCGTCGGCAATGACGACGGCGCTAAGAGTCAAAAATACCCATCCGGAACACTTCTGGCCGTCTGGGGTTACTACCCCAACGACTCCATGGAGAAGAAACGGACAGGACGGCCCATTGACTTGTGTGACTCTCGACCAAGACGCAATCAGCGGAGCCCTACTTGTCAACAGATGGCCAAAAGCTTGGGAGTCTACTTCGAACTGGTCACGAATGAAACCCCTGAGGAGATGGCTGCCAATACCAATCCGGACTTTGCGACAGAAAACACTGACCCAAACGCTTGTGCCGGCGGAGGCGGGCCTCAACGACGACACAGCCCCGGCGATGTCAAGTTCTTTCGACGTAACACGACATGCTCTTCCATTTCCCAGGTATCGCATACATACCTTTTCGACCCTACACCCCTCACCATCCCCTTGGATGTCACAACATCGGCATCAACAACGGTTACCGAACCACCAACAACAACCGACCAGGCACGGCATACAATAACCTCAGCTCCCACGCTCTCCTGCGTGTTGCACAACCAAGACCCTGGCCACGGAATCACCAAGGCCTACTGTCTGTGCAACAAGTCCATCACCCTGTCGCCTCTGCCCAGCAAAAAGGCCTACTCGGAGAGTTGCGCCTACACAACCATGCCGGGGACCTCAGCCAGCGAGATAGTCCCGACCCAAACACAAGTGTGGACGACAAACTGCCAGGCATGCACTATAGTCGGCGGCGTGGCGAACGAGGAGACGTGCACACCGGTGGCCGGCTGCAAGCCCACCGCAGCCCCGGTCCCGACTATCGCTGCTTGGGTGGGCAACTTGTCCACTATCGACATTGGCAATGCTGAGGACGGCAACAACGGCACCGACCTTGCCAAGGAGATGTTCTCGAAGCTGCGGGGGATGTGTAACAGTACGACGTGCAAAGGGGATGACGCGGTGATGGACAACGTCGAGACGATTGCGGGCGGAGAACTGCCCTTGAAGCCCGCTATGCACCTCGAATACGTAGCCTTGTAAGTCTGTTGGCAACTGATGACCTTGATCCATCGGCCAGCCAATTCCCCAGGGAACACGCAGGGATCTTACTAACAGTTGTTCTCTGACCACAGCTCCAGTCCAGAAGTGCTAGACCAGATGCTATCCGTCGGCATCAGTACCTGGATAGCTGCACTTAACAATCCCGACCTCAAGCTTTGCCACGATGTTGAATACGAGGCCGAAGCGGATCCTACCGGGAAAGGTTGCGGGGAGTCGCCCATCTCCCCCGACCGGCTCCGGAAGAAGACCCTTCGAGACAGTGGCGAAGTAATCTGGAGGCGAAACAACCTGGACTCCAACGAAACTATAGGGCTCGAGGAGCGCTGCATCGCCGATTGCGGGAAGCCCAGGGTGTGCCACTACATGGTCCGGACGTGCAAGGCGCCCAACGAAATCAGTAAGTTACATTCAAACAAACAAACAACCACCCACACGTCCGAAAGACGTTTTATACGCTTTCTCCCGCATACAAACTGCTGACCATGGGTTGTCACTCGCCTAAAGCCGTTGTTATGGCTGGACCGGGTGATCCCTACGCCAATAAGCTCAACATCGGGGTCAGGCTTGAGAAGACAGCCGGAGACGGCTTTCTCTGCGAGCTGATCACCGAGGCGCTCACTGCCGCCGTGTTGTTCCTCGCCCCCGAGCTTCTCGCCCCGGACGTCCTGGCCGATGTCGATCTCCAGGCTATCTGCGGGTGGGTTGCGGACCCTGCTTCCATTATTGGAAGTCTCACTGAGACTGTGAGGGTGACGCCCCATGATCGACCGGGGACTCCTAAGCTGCTGGCAGCTGGCTAGAACTGGGTAGGGTCGACATGTTGTGGGTGTTGTGTCGAGCTATGTGTCTCCGAGGTATTGTTGTGAAGTGCTGTGTCAAGTTTTGCCATTTATGTTTCCTGACCTTTGTTGATTTCCCGAACATGTCTTTTTCTCCTTTGTATCTCGCTTGGATAGCTATTTGCCCTTATGTTTTGCGCAAATTTTGGACAACACATCGTTCAGGTACATGTCTCGCGCCGTATGTAGTCTTAGCGGTCGCTCATGTCCCATTCCAAATTTCCAACACCCACTTGAGGTATGGCATGAGGAAGAAGTCTTCGAAAGATGACATGCATGCATCAGACGGTCCATACAAGAACTAGCTTCTGCACTCGGTGAACTCCAGACCTCTATATACCTTACGATACAGATTCTGGAGAAAGGATCGTAGCGAGGATCATACCGATTAACTACCCGTCTACAACTGACACCTAAACAGCGTGAAATGGCTTCGTGTCATACGTACAGTAATGTATACCACCGGCAATTTCCTGTGGGCCGTCCTCCCTAGCTCGTCCTATCGCGATACCGTATTAGCCTAGGTACCTTGCCGAGTAGAGGAGTTCATCAGCCACGCCCGTAGCTTCGTGGAGGTTCAAGCGTCTTGCATACCACAGCGTTCCGCTGACATCGAGGCTCTCTTAACAAGGGTGAAAGAGCATGACCACCAGCAACTGGGAGTGAAGGTGAGGTACCAATCAGTGCAGAGGATTCGCTCGCACTGGAGAATACAACAATGGTCGCAGAGATCACGGCATACGACGTTGAATAACCGATAGAACTGACCAGTCGGACTTTCGTATCTACCAGGTAAGGACTTAGAATCAATGAGACTTGCTCGTCTGCTACCAGGTATGGAGAGCGAATGTAACAGCACTCCAGACTTGAGCGCAGCTGGCCACTGCGTGCACAGACAGACACACCATTAAACCGCCGTCTCAACCACCCTCTCAGAGATCAGATAAACCAGCTGACGCGTCGAATTAAACTTATCGCAAACCAGGCTCGCAGACTGGCCAGAACCGCTTAACGAGCCCTGACGCACTATAATTATGATGTGAACGGCAGTTCACCAAGCCAATGCGCTGGTAGCGATCGTCCACCAGGGGTCAGGGAACAATTGATGGAAGGAAACATCTGCCGGCCAGCCAGACAAGCGTTTGAGCAATTGCTACTGGACAGATATTGGGTGCAGATAAGAAGCTTGATTAAACCACCATATTGCCGGGTAATACACCCCTGGTCTCCCGGCGCTCCTGCTTCGCGGCATGTCGCTTTTGACTTGAGATTGTCTGCCCGCTAATCGTGCCGCCTCGCTAGAGGATGGCAGGATATTGACATGCTGGTGTGGGATGGGGGTGACGGAGGGGTACCATAGATGGGATGGCAGATACAGACATATATAACTCCCCTCCGTACAAACGCATCGCCGCCCTTGCCGCCCCTCTTTCAATGCACACTTCAACTCGGACAAACTCCTGTCACTAGACAGCCAAACCGTCAGAATGAAGTCTCTCACAGCCCTCACCCTCCTCGCCCCGCTCGGCGCCCACGCCGGCCTGCGCTTCCCCTGCAGCACCCTCACCTTCCAGCGCCTCGACCCCGTCGTGCAGCCCGACACCATCCCGACGGCCCACCTGCACCACATCGTCGGCGGCAACGCCTTCAACGTGACCATGACGGGCGACGTCGGCGCGCGCGCGACGTGCACGACGTGCCAGATGAGCGAGGACTTCTCCAACTACTGGACCGCCGTGCTCTACTTCAAGCACCCGACCAACGGGTCCTACCACCGCGTGCCCGTCGTGCCCGTGCAGCCGCTGCTGGGCGGGAGCCAGGGCGCCACGGGGGGACTGACGGTGTACTACACCCAGTTCGACCTGTCGAGGGATAACCTCAAGCAGCAGCCCATCAAGGCTTTTCCCCCCGGGTTCCGGATGACGGTCGGCAGCCCGACGGCGAGTAATAAGCCCCACGTCGGACTGCGGTATCAGTGCCTGCAGGGCCAGAACCGGGGTGCCGAGATGCCCGATTTCCCGACTAAGCCCTGCAGCGGCGGGATCTTTACCACCCACCACTTTCCCGCGTTAGTTTAACCCCCGTCGTTACAAAGAGGTTAAACACCGCTAATGAAAATAAAACAAACCAGATGCTGGGACGGCAAAAACCTCGACTCCCCCGACCACCAGTCGCACATGTACAACACGATCCAAAACGACGGCTTCATGAACGCCGGCCCCTGCCCGGCCACCCACCCGGTCCGCGTCCCGCAAGTCACCTTCGAGACGGTCTGGGACACGACCAAGTTCAACTCGATGTGGACCTCGGGCCAACCGAACCCGTTCCAGTGGAGCTTCGAGGGCACCCAGGGCTACGGCACGCACGCGGACTACATGTTCGGCTGGAAGGGGGACTCGCTGCAGCGGGCGATGGACAAGAGCGAGTGTTTTTATGATGGGTGCGGGAGCATCACCAAGCAGCCCATGGCGACGGCCAACAAGTGCCTCTTCAAGGAGATGGTGCAGGAGCAGACGGACGGGTGGCTGAGCGAGCTGCCGGGGATGGCGAAGATGGGGGCGGCCAAGGTGGCGCGGGATTTGCGTGTTTGAGCAAGCGGCTTGTCTCTTGCGGTAGACTGTGTTTTCTGTGATAGCGTATAGTTAGTCCAAACGACGCGTGCAGTGGGAAGCAAACCCGTTGTCCCTTTCCAAAACATCGTGACTTGACTCGAGCATCCGGTCTCCTGAGTCAAGATACCGCCCTGGCCCTCCATCGATCCCACAACAAGCTCTGTAGCCCGGTTAGCTCAATCGGTAGAGCGTGAGACTCTTAAAAAGAACATCTCAAGGTTGCGGGTTCGACCCCCGCATCGGGCTCAATTCCTGATGTCGTCTGCTCGCAGACGAGACCATACTTTTGCTTTTTGATGTTTGTTGTGTTGGCGATCGAAGATGGGGTGGTGGCGGCGACGACGGGCAGTGTGTATGTTCAGGACCCAATGTCTCGAACACCATAAGCCCGGAAGATTCCCACTGCCTTGAACTCTTTCATCTCGTCGCCGTTGGCAGCTGAGCTCTGGGCGGTGGGAAGCGGTGCATTCCACGACTCATGGCATCGGGAGATTAAGGTCTCGGAGTGCGTCTCGCCGTCGTCATGTGGTAGATATTTCAGTTTGCGACCGCGCTTGCATGCTGCGGCAGCATCGTTTGCCAAACCGACGTTGAGATGGATTGCATCATTGGAAGCGTAGAGAGGTTGAAAGAAGAAAACACTGCTCCGATGTCAAGGTCAATCGCATGGGTTAAAGATTGGAAGGTTTTCGTTTCTTTCGCGGTTGGCGACGAGTTTGCTGAAGAGCCAGTGGGTCAAACGGACTTACCCCAGGTTTTCCCCGGATTTCCTAGCGCCAGCAACAGCGCTTAGGCCAGCAAAGCACGGACCATAATGCACAACTGGCACCTTGCTGAGCACGCTAGCGGGAAAGCTCCGAATGCAGTAATCAGCTCTGGCACGGGTGCAAGTCACGCGATCGGCGCTCGTAACCACCTTATGATCTCGAGACTTGTCCCAGCTCCTTTCTCGCATTTACCCCGCCCCGGTCTGACGCAAACCGAAAGGAACATTGGCAAACCACTTGCTGTACTTGCTTGTCAAGCTGTCAAAGGCGGCAGGCAGCTTGTACCATCAGCAAACGAGCCATGTCATTTCCCATCCTTCACCAAACATAACAGGTGAGACAGGAACAATGCATCAGCCGTGGTCCCGACCGGAACCCCTCTCCCCCTTTCCCCTCTTCATTACCTCCTCCTTCCCCTCTTCTTCCCTCCTCTTCGTGTCCTGACATCTCTCTCTCTCTTCTCCCGTCTTACAACTCAACATCATCATCGATTGAACAGCAATACAGCTTAAGAACAGGTATTGTTCCTCATCTACTCTATCCGGTGTCACGACAGAGACGAGCAGTAGTAGCTAAGACAATTGCGCAGCATCATCAACCAGATCACCTGATCCTTTCCAAGACCGGATTTGATCAGCATCACACCAAACCACTTTACCACAGCCCAACATGTCAGAACCACTCACCAAGGTCGACTCCGCCGTCCAAGGCCTCTCATCATCACCACCCAAGGAAAAGGGCCACCGCAGGGCGAGCTCCAGCGCGGCTGGGGTGTACAACATCAACGACCTCGGTATGTCATATATCCCCGCAAACCGGATCATCCGGAAGCAATACTGACATACCCGTAGAATCCCAAGGGATCGAGCTCAAGATCGAACCGGCAACCCAGAAGCTGGGATGGTATGTCTCTCCTCTTTCCCCCCTAATCCTTACTGCAACCATCCATTAACCATCAATACAGGAAGATCAACACCTCCCCCTCAACAGTAGAGGAGAAGGAGCACCTCAAGAAGTTCTTAACCACACCCCCGGTCAAGAAGATTGACCTGCACTTCCCCCTTGGCCTCGAGGTGACGGCGCGGAACCTCAAGGGCGTGACGATCAAGGACGCGCTGGACGCGATCCACAAGGCGTATAAGAAGAGGGTATGTGATTTTTAACCCTTTCCTATCTCATCCCCACCCCCTTATCTTACTCTCATCTCGATCTCGATATGCAGTGCTGACAAAGGTTCCTGCAAAAGGCCGACGACGAGCTAGACAGACCCTACCTAGCCGGCTTCGAGTGGGACAAGGAGGAGAGCTGGACCCGGCTCGTGGTGCACCTGCAGAAGGACGCCGGCCCCATGGAGCGCATCAGCAAGAAGAAGAAGAAGGGTGGTGACGAGTAGTGAATCCTCTTCACTGTTGTCACATCCGCAACCTCCTTTCCGTCCTCCTCCCAATACCCCCCGATATCCCTTCTCCTGATCTCGGTTGTCAGTGTGGGTGAGTGATGTTGTTGATGGAGGGCGGAATGGGCTCGAGCGGATGCAGTACTGTATTGCCTTTCTCCACCTCCCTGACGATAAGAAGGGTGCTTCCCCTCTTGTTGAGCCTATTGTTACACATACCTTGAACATGATTAAAGACGAATGGTTTAGCTGGCTGGAAAGGATTGTTGGGTTCGGCGCTGATGCTCGGGACCACGGCGTCGAGCTTGAAGTAATGAGACATCCCTTGCCACTATCTTGTCCATTCGATAAGTAATTGTAGTGTGATCTGGGTAGTGACTCTGTGTGATTGATGAAAAGGGCTGAGCGTCATGCTAGGCTGGTGCTTGTGTAGAATCGACGAGAATACCCTCGCGATGGTGCTGAAGATGACATTCAAACTGTGCTTCAATATTGAGCTTTGGACCTCGAAACTCCGAAAGATAGTGAGACTATGCTGTGTATGTCGTCGGTATCACCCCAATCTCGCGATTGAAGGTTCACTGTTCCTAGTAGACGGCGACTGATGGGCGAAATGCCGAACCTGTACAGAAAATAGGCGATTTCGTCGTGTAAGTCGCCGTCATTTCTGTCGGAGTCCGCACAATGGAAGCAGCTCAATTGGAGCCCGCCTCACTGAACCAAGAAACGTTACAGCAAAAGAGCAGCAATTTTCCCTCCACAGTCCTTCTAAAACTTTACCGTGTCCTGCTGGCCGTCTGTTATTGTTGTTGTTGTTCAGGGCTGGAGCTTCGAATGAAGGCCAAGCCGGTCCCCGCTCCGGGACGTCAGAGGAGACCGGCCCCGCGTATCGTCGGCTACCATCGGCTCCGCTCCTCCCGCCGCTTGCTCGCTCTCAATTCCGCATATGACGGATCACCATCCCATCTCTGGACTCATATATACATAAACCCTCTGTCGTTTCGTTTCAAGGCCGGATGCCTGAACCTTCTTGGACAAGTGTCCACGTATGCATGATCTGTTGTATACAAAAGGGCAGGCCGTCTTCCACTTCTTGGTTTCTGTTCTTCTATTCTTCTTCCTCCATCGTCATCACCAAGTGTTGTCAGACATCTCTAGCTCCAACATTGTGATATCGAGACGAGCAAACCAGCTTTAACATTGCTATTTACGAGCTCTACTTAAGATTCTTGTCGAATATCTTTTCCCCGATATCTCAAATCTATTTGCGACATTTCCAACGCCAGAGTGAGCGGTCACGTCCAGACGGAGCGGTCAAAGTCCGAGCTTCGTACCACAGCTCGCTTCAACTGAGATACGCCGCCAGGCCTCGTCAACAAGGCCAAGGGAAGCAACAACACCATACAGCCGACTCCGACACAGCACCGCCAACATGCCGGTCACAACCTTCGACGTGAAGGAGAAGTACAAGTACCTCAACGGCTTCAACAACTACCACCAGTAAGCCCTGTTCCCCCCCCCCCCCCTCACCTTCCCGTCAAGTATACTAACCCATCTCAAGATCAGAAACCATAAAAGGCGTCCTCCCCATAGGCCACAACTCCCCGCAAAAGCCCCCAGCAGGCCTCTACGCCGAGAAGTTCTCGGGCACGCCCTTCACCGCGCCGCGGCACGAGAACAAGCAGACCTGGTTCTACCGTATCCTCCCGTCCTCCTGCCACCCGGCCTTCGAGAAGGTCACGACCCTGCCCCACGTCGAGGACATCGCCCCGGACTTCGGCAAGCTAGAAACCATCCCCAACCAACTCCGCTGGGACCCTTTCCCCCACGACAACGACCACGACTTCGTCTCCGGCCTGCGCCTCCTGGCGGGAGCGGGGGACCCCAAACTCAAGAACGGGTTGGGGTACTACATCTACGCGGCGGGCAAGTCCATGCCGTCCCAATCTGCGTTTTTCTCGGCCGACGGTGACCTCCTCATCGTAGCGCAGGAGGGCGTGCTAGATATCCGCACCGAGTTCGGCTGGCTGCTTGTCCGACCTATGGAAATAGCCGTTATTCCTAGGGGCGTGAAGTACCAGGTCCACCTCCCCGCCGGTCCAGTACGCGGTTATGCTTTGGAACTATATCAGGGCCACTTCCAGCTCCCCGAGCTGGGTCCCATCGGCTCCAACGGCCTCGCCAACGCGCGCGACTTCCAGGTTCCCGTGGCGTGCTTCGACTACGACCACGGCGCCACCGCCTCGTCGGAGGGAACTAACAACAAGTACACCATCACGGTAAAAATGAACAACACCTTCCACCAGACCACGCAATCGCACACCCCCTTCGACGTAGTCGCCTGGCATGGGACCTACTACCCCTACAAATACGACCTAGGCCGGTTCAACACCATCGGCTCAATCTCCTTCGACCACCCCGACCCCAGCATATTCACCGTCCTCACAGCCCCGACACCCGTTCCCGGTCAAGCGGTTGCGGACTTCGTCATCTTCCCGCCCCGCTGGCTCGTCGGGGAGGATACCTTCCGACCCCCCTGGTACCACCGCAACACGATGTCCGAGTTCATGGGTCTCATAGGCGGGGAGTACGACGCCAAGAAGGGAGGGAAGGGAGGGTTTACACCCGGTGGAGCGAGCTTGCATAACGTCATGGCCGCTCACGGGCCGGACGGGGCTAGTTACGAGGGGGCTAGGGAGAAGGAGTTGAGGCCGGAGAAGGTCGGGACGGGCAGCTGCGCGTTTATGTTTGAGAGTTGTCTCATGATTGGGGTTACGGAGTGGGGGTTGCAGAAGTGCGAGAAGGTGCAGAGGGAGTATGTTGAGCATAGTTGGAGTGGGTTGAAGGTGCATTTTGAGATGCCTGAGGGAGAGGGGGCGGGGAGGAATGGGCATTTGTTGGAGGAGGGGGAGTAGATGGGAGATAGGAGTTGGGTATGGAATAAGAGAGGATATGGATATGACTGGATCTACGCACTTGGATAGGTGCTCACGAGTATTCGGGCGTTTGGAGGAGCGTTGGTTTGGATATCGATGACTTGGACATATCATCTTGGACAGCCACATCTTAAAAACGTGTGGAGGATTTACCAACAGCATGCTGTCTTATCCAACACCGACTCCCGCCCAATGCATTTTGTGAATGTTCTGTCTGCTAACGTTTCGTTACAATCGTGAGAAATAACCTCTGGATCCAAGCACGAGGGGTATTGCCGCCCGAATGCGCAAAAAGAAAATGCAAAAAGGCCGTCGCCCGTTACTTCCTTGCCTGTCGTTCATCATTAGGACCTGTGTTCTCTCCTCCCCTCTATTTTTGAGGCCCCATTGGGTGTTTGTGTAACCGTCCCATACAAGTTTTGGGGTTTTGGTGACCGGTGATATGCAATTCTCCTGCCGATATCCGTCCTCCTTCCCCGCTGTTGCGTGGCGATGGTGGCACGCGTGGCCGCCCTGTCACGGTCGGCCGCTTCTCTGACCGCCGAAATATGCACCTCCGGCCCGGTATCTGCCATGCCCCTTGATCTAGTCCTTGAGAATGCTGGCCTTATCTTCCGCTGGCGTCGTTATCCTGACCGGAGGTGGCACGACGAATGTGGCATCCACTCCGCTTCCCTGCACCCCAATCACATGGGGATGCTGATGACCAGTGTGCTGGGCAAAAGTCCGCCACTAAATCCCGTCTCGTCAAACAACACTTCCTACCGTGGCAAAGCAACGACTGCCGCCTCCCGTCGGGCACATCGGTTTCGCCGAGCTGAGACTACGACGGGACGCCTCAGTCTCCAACGCCGTACGGTGCCCTCCTCCAAAGGGCACACGTCCATGCGCCCTGCAACCCACGATCGCGGCACGACCTTCTTTCCGCCTTCCCCCGGTAACGTGCCTCCTTTGCAACCGCCTCACCCAGGACCATAATGAATACCATCCATGTCTCCTCCTAGCCCTTCTCATAGCGGCTTCCTCCCATGAACAATATGCAACGGGAAATAAGTATGGTACTGAGTATCCATCACGCTTTTCCGCACATCAACGAGAAACATCTCGATCTGCAGCTGCGTCCACCCTAACCCCGTGCCGAACGGCCGTTTACTCAGCCCCCTCAACCCATCCATAATCGCCGTCCTCAGAAACAACCCGCAAAGCCTCATCCTCTTGTCCCTCGGCCACACGCCGATGGGACACTTGTGATGCACGACCTGCACGTCCTCGAACCCGGCGTCGGCCATCTCCTCCGGCACTCTGAGTATGGCGTTCAGCTCGCTGCCCAGGGCGCGCAGCCCTTGGTCCAAAAACCCCATGAAGTCCCGGAAGGCGTAGGGCACGGAGGGGGTCACGCTCGAGTCGTCGCACTGGGGCGAGTAGTGCAGCTCTTGGATCTCGAGGTAGCCTCCCGGTTTTAGGTGGCGGTAGGCGCGGGACAACAGGGTGGCGCGGTCGCGGATGGAGTGGATCGTGTGCCGGATGTGGATGAAGTCGAAGGTCGACTCTGGGTCGAGCCACTCCTCTTCGAAATCGTCGACGAAGAAGTGCACGTTTTCCGGCACGTAGTTGGGTTGGATGGGGGAGAGGTCTAGGCCGGTTATTGTGGCGTTGGGGTAGGCTTCGCCGACTGGTGGAGCGGTGTTAGTGGTGGGTGGAAAGGAGAGACGGGATGGGAGAGATGAAGGGTGACAGGGAAGGGTGGTTTGAGAGGGGGGGTGGACGCCGAGATGTGACGGACGTCAAGCGAATGGTCGTCTAACCACTCGGTAGCACTACATCCGTTACACCAAGACTCTTCTCGCACAACTTTTCGGAGATATTTCTTTCCCAGTGTTGACTGACGGTGTGTGGGGCATGCAGTTTTGTGCCGGTCCCGACAGGTTGGTAACACAGCGCACCAACAGACAGACGAATGAGGGGAGACAGGGGGTGCGCGTAACCACACAAAGAAAAAAGGAAAAGAAGTGTTTGCTAAAACGCCACTGACCTTCGATAACCCAAATGCCTGTTCCCGTTCCTGTTTGCACGACGCTGGTTAGCTTCCGATTCGGTATTGCGGCTCTTTCGTCTCGGGACGGCCAGATAACGGCTTTTGTGGCTTGCTGAGGACCGCTTCACCGCTATCTTTGGCGGCATATATCAAGTTGCCCCTTGCCGCTGTCATCGATGCATTGCTTTTCCAAACTTCAGGATGCGCACGGCAGCTGCAGTCTGGCGGATCCGTCCTCCTCTTTGGAATGCCGGATTCCTCCCCATCATCGCACCTCTCCCAGCTGCTGCAGTCCTCTCCACAACACAACATCAAAGTCACACGCCAGAGAATCAACCCACCTAAATCAAGACACTTCCCGCCCTCCCTCAACTTCTCCTCAACAGGCGCGTAAAAGTGCTTCCCCCGACAAAGCATAATCGTCATGGTATGCTTCATATCGTCGCGGTTCTGCTCCACGTCGTCATTGGGGAACGCGTACTTGCCGTCCCGGAAGGCGTGATACCGCAGGCCGCCCTCGTAAACGTGCTGCCGGATCGAGCTCGTCATGCTGGCCGGGTAGTTGCTCATGTTGGAGTCGAACATGAACGCGGCGTGCGCGGCGTGCGCGGCCGCCTCGCTCGGGTTGGAGGCGGAGCTGATGAAGGACCCCGGCATGCCCGTCGCGGCCGTGGACGACGGCCCGCCGCTGCCGCCGCCATAATGGGAGGCGGAGGAGGAAGTCGGCGCCGTGGAGGGGGAGCGCCGTGCGTGCCCTGCTAGGGCGTAGAGGTCTTCCTCCGGGGTCGAGCCGACGGCTATGCTCGTTGAAGCGGAGGAGACGGGGGAGGAGGGCGACTCCTGCCCTCCTGGTTGGCGTTGGTCTGACATAGTTGATGTCGGTTGTGGGCGGCGACTTTTGGTGTTGTTGTGGTGGTGTGGCAAACTGTGTCCGGTTTGAAGATGTCACGAGTTGGGAAAGTCACGGTTGCGGTATTTGCGTGTGGTCGGCGCCCGTCAAGTGAGAAAAAGAGAAAAAGAAAGTTCCACCGAAAGTCCCAACGGTAAGCAAGGCGAATGGAGCTATCACCGCTTCATGCTGTTGACACCAATTCCGCGACAGCGAGTCAAGCGAGTCAGCGCGAGCTGGGTATGACCCAACAGACTGGTTTGACAAGGCTCGAGGTGCATGAAAGCTCCCTTTTTTTTGCAGGAGAGAATCTGAGGAGAATTTTTGCCGTGGAGAAGCGATCCGTCGTGTCGGTAAAGCGGTGAGGAGAAAAAGAAGCGAAAGGCTACCCAACTTTCCCACAATGTCCGGGGGACCGGCGGTGTGCAAGTCGCGAAAGAGCTACGATAAGATGAGCTCGGGAGGGGGGGAAGGCAGGTTCAGGAAAGCGGAGCAAGCAAAAGATGCATGAAGGAGATGGGAAATGCAAGGTATTTTGGGGCTTCCCAAGCTCGCTCTTCGCGATTTCACGATGTGAGATTCGCCCGTAAGCTGCTGGCAACGATAGTAAGGTAAGGATACCGTTAGCTCTCTCGTTGGCTCCGCTTCCGGTGCGATTGCCGCATTCTCCCTTGGGTTCCGGGGACAGAAGAGATACAGGGGGGTCATGAACTGGGGACGCCAAGGACGGAGTGCTGGGGCCAGGGTTTCAAAGTGAGATCGGTCGGTCAACGCTTGCAGAAAAAGATGGTGGACACTGGACGGATACCCATGGCGGAGCTGACCCGCTAAAAGGCGGAATGGCATGGGCGAAGACGAGAGATTTCGCGGTTGAGAGGCAGCAGCATGGGGTCTGGAAGCTCTTGGGTGAAATCGGGGATGCACTGTTGCATCCGACATGTTGGGTAAGCGGCTGACAACCTCTGCGAGAGTGCTGTACATAAGTGCCATCGTGGTGGTTGCGGTTGTCATCTTCATGATCCACGTCCGGGCGCTATATCAGCTCCTCTGTCGCTAATTCCTTGCGACGAACCACGGCTTGGTGCCAATGAAAATTCCATTACCACAGTAGATGCCAGCTCACTGCGGAGAAACCTCCATGCGACGAGCACAACGGTGAGGCGAATCTACCTTGTGCTGCCATGAGACCCGCCAGTCTGGTTCCGGGGAACGAGCTCAGGTCTGCGCTCAGACCTGCTGTCTTCTGGACCTGGTGCATCTCCTCGGAAAGGCCCTCTCACCTTGGCGGGCAGCGGCCAAACAGCAACGCCGGCGCCGGTACGTTGTCAGCACGCATGATGCCCTGAAGCTACTTCTTCCCTGGAGAGCTTCGGCTGTCATGGTGCATGCTCGACAGCTTCGACTTGACGATGGCATTGGTCTTTCCACCAAATGCCAAGTCATTGGGAAAGAGGGGTAAAACGGAAAATGCCGTGCAGGAGACGGACGAGTTCACCACTTTCGACTGTTACTGTGTCAGAGTATGTGTGTCGAGAGGTGCATATCGCATCCTCCCAATGCAGTGGATGTAGCGGTCAGGATGATCGTCAGGCTGATCCTTCGTGGTCTGCAGAGGTGGTCGTCCAGAGCATTGGGCGCCAGCAGACCAGGAAGCTGTGGCAGGGGTCACACCGCACCGAGCGGTTGGGATCGCCAGGTCAGATGTTCGAGAGAAAAGCTGTCCCAGCACAGTGGACACGGTGGGCGCCAAGGTCACCAAGGAGCACCTGTGCCGTGATCGTGCAGCGTCTGAGAGCCCCTAGGTGGCAGTAAGTGCAACACTAGTCGGAAAGATTTACGTTCTCCGCATATCTGGCGATGGGAAAATGCGCGTGTTAGTGTTGGCGAGGGTTGGACATGTCAACCGCTATCGCTTGATTGGCTTGTGCATCAGTACGCAGTGCCAACGCCGAATTTGCTTCAGCCAAGCGACTCCGTGGGAACGCCTGTTTAGTTTTCGGCCGAAAGAATCTCTGATGTCTAGATGACTCGTGTCGTAGTCGCTCATCAGCGGTAAACACCGGTATCCTGGCCTTCGAAGACAAAACTTTTTCGTTTCTTTGGGCCGGACCCGGCGGAATGGTTCAGCATTGAACAGGGACACCGGCAATTTCCAAAAGTGCCTTGCAGCTGGGGGGAGATTAGCAAGCGGAGGAAAGATAAGAATGGGAGTAAGCCCGATAAAGGCTTCCTTCACCCTTGTTCAACTATAAATCCTTTCAGCTGGATCAGCTGTTAGTTGTAGCCACTTTTAGAACTTACGGGATGCCTGAAACAGCTATGCCGAAGGAGCTCGAATGTCAACAGATTGATGCAGATTGGAGGAGATGAAAGGTAAGAATTGAAGATCATGCCTTCGGTTCAGGTACAGAATCCGAAGAGATCCACTTCAACATATCGCGCCTTCCTGTCGAAGGTGAGAGTGGCAAGGATCCTGCCGTCGGCTTCAAGGTGAGCGAGTCGAACGGGAAGTCCCGACCAGTCTTCCTTTCCTCCTCCCATATAATCTGTCTGCATTCTTTCATCTCGGCGATGGTCCATATCGAGCTGCGCTGGCTTAACGTAATCTGTTCCAGCTATCGGAACCCGAACCGTTGTATCTAATTGGCGGCCAAGACACGGCAGCTACGTTACGTCTGGCCGAGCTCAACCGGAGTTGCCGGTTTAAACCCTGGTCTGTCCTCTTTAACCTCAGGTAGACCTAGTCATTACCGCATTCGTGAATTTGACCGACTTCCGAAGTCGCACAGTCCATACATGATAGAACTACCTTACTAAGACTGGCACAGGGTTTATAAGAATTCTCTTTCCATCGAAACCAATGCCCTATCCCGTATACGCTATTGAAGACGAATATACCCCATTCTAGAACCTAGCAACCGACATCAAGCACCCTCCTTCACCACCCCCGGAGCAACAGTAGCCATCCGCCCCTCAAACCTCAACCCCATCCTCTCCTCCGTCAACCTAAACACCCTCGGAAACCACCCCTCCAACTCCTCCCCATCCCGCCCCTCCATCATCTCAACCAATGCCTCAGCACACTTCCAGCACAACACCATCCCATGTCCCTGAAAGCTAGCACTCACCCACAACCCCCGTTGTAACTCCCCCGGCATCTCCCCGACAAACGGGTACCCGTCGGAACTATACCCCATGATACCGGTCCACTCCGCCCTGACCCTCCCCTCCCTATCGTCCTCCCCCCAGTTCTCCCTCCCAAAGTACCGCGGCGTCGTCTCACGCAGGTACTCGCTAACCGCCGCGTTGACCGTCGTGTCGTCCGTAGTCCCGTACTCCCCAACCCCGCCGTCCCTGTCCGCCCTCGCCAGCCCGCCGCCCACGACCACGTCCCCGGCGAACCGCGAGCCGGACGGCCGCGTGATGAGGTACTCGTACCCGTCCTCGTAGATGAAGCTGTACGTCGTCGGCAGACAGCCCGCGAACGGCGTCCTGCTGCCCGGCCGCTGGGCGGTTACCTGCCCGCGCAGGGGGACGATGACGCCCTGGAATTGGGGGAGGATGGCGCCTGTGTAGCCGTTCGTGGCGACCACCACCTTGCCTGCCGTGATTTTTCCTCTCGAGGTGGTGACTTCCCACCTCCCGTCCTCGAGTCTTGTCAACCCTGTCACCGGCGTGTGAGTCTGTAGATTCAATCCCCTCGCTATCCCCATCCTCAACAAGCCGCAGGTAAACTTGTACGCGCTCAGACTACAGGCGAAGTACCCGATGCCACCTTGCACCTGTTCCCCACCTCCTTCACCAGAAGGACAGTAAAACCTGTCCCTCACCTCCTCGGGGGAGTAAAGCTCGTACCTAGCCGCGGCGTCGTCCTCCCCCAACGCGTGTCGCATCGCCTGGACGGAAGCCTGCGCCGCATCCCACTGGTCCGCGTCGTAGATCACGTCCACTGTGTTGCACGGGTTCACGTCCGCCTCGACGGCGAGGTTGTGCGCCGCGGCGAAGCTCTGCACGGCGCAGATGTTGGAGAGCTCCAGCTTGGCGATCTTGATCGCCTCCTCCTCGCCGAGGGTGGCGGCGTGGTGCGCGTAGGTGCGGTAGGAGGCTGCTTTTGTGTGACCTCCTGTTTTTTTTTTTTTTCACGTGTCAATCAACATCAAGTTTCTCCCATCGTGATATGCGACCTCACAACCATCCCAACACAGTTCGAATAATATTAGAAGAATAGCAAAGAACGTACCATTCCTCCCCGTTGCCCCCGAACAAGCCTGTCTCGCCTCCAGCATCACGACACTCGGCTTCCGGGTGTCCGGCGTTGCCGCCACCACGCCGTCCGCGACGGGGATATGCTTGAGCAGGTTCCACGCCACCGCGGCGCCCGTTATGCCGCTGCCCACGATCACAACGTCCGCCTCCTGTGGTAAGGCTTCGGTCGTGCGCTCGTCGGCGATCCGGTCCGGTGGGTCCTGCCAGTAGCTTGTGGTCGGGCCGGTGCGGGGTAGCGTCACGGGGATGACGGCGCGGACGTCCATCTTTTCTTTTTTTGAGTTGTCTTGGCGATGTTTAGTTTTCGGCGTTGTCAGATGATCGAGCTCTTTGGTGTTTGCTGTCAATTGAGGGTCTGTTTTGATGATGGTGAGTTGTTTTCTGAGTTTGGCAGTTTGTGACAAAGACATAAAGTGCATCAATGACGCCGTTCCAAGAACCAAGGTCAGCTGCCCAGTTATCAACTCTTAGCGGGGGGCGACCAGTTATCGGGCGACGATCCTTTGCAGGCGCAGCAGCAGCAGTGATAACGTCGTGCTTCCTCGTGTCTTGTCGCAGGACCACCGGATGCGATTGCTGTTTTGGAGGTAGCGCAGTTGGGGGGAAGGCGGTGAATTTGAGTGCCTACCCTACAATTGTTTTGGACACGCCAACTGCGCCCGGAGAGAGGGCCGGAAATGCAGTGAAATGACTCACAGCATGAGCACATCGCGAAAGGCAGCGACACCCTCCCACTGCGCTTGGTAGGCTTCGGGCAGGAGCGTGTTCATTGAGTATAAGCCCGCTCGCGTAAAGGCGCCGTTGTCGGTGGCTCGAACGACGAGGCCAATGCGCCTGCGACCTTGCCTCGACAGCTCGAACAGCCAGTACTCATGTTTCGGCTGAGATGCGCTGGATTGTACCATGCTAGCATACAGCAGCTCATCGTTCTCGTCGGGGTAAATCCAGCCCATGCCGCCAGCATTCGGTTCCTCGGTCTCAATTTCCCTTGTTCGGGAAGGGAAGAAGCGCGCCAGATCAGCAATCGCAAACGGCCCCAGGGCGTGGCCTTGTAGACGCAGGTAGACCTTGACACTGTCACCGAATTGATCCGCCGGTGCGGAGCCAAATGACATGTAGCTCGCTCGTGCAGTCAGAACCGGTTCCCGGTCGAGATGTACCTGGGGATACCCCACGGGCCCGTTGACGCTCGCCCACGACCAGGTGTAGCTCTCCAGCCCCGGCCGGCGGAAGTGATCCGGCAGCCTGATGCGCGGCGAGCGGTAGCTGTACCACATCAGCCCGCGTGCGAGGTCATCCTGCCAAAGGCCGTGGACGTACTGGCTCCCCAAGGCGGAGGCGAACCGACGGGCCGTTGCTGACAGCGCAACGAGCTTGTCGGGCAGGGAGGTCAGGCGCCCTTGGGAGTAGCCGTTTACCGTCTCCCTCCACCAGCGATGGAGGGTTGGCTTGTCGGGATATTGGACTGCGAGGCCAGGAGATGAGAGGTACGCGCCGTGCAGGAACCTGCGGATGTCGAGCGTTGCGGAGCCGTAGTGCATGTCCTCCAGATCAAAGTCACAGTGAGACAACGTCAGGCATTGCCACGACAGCTTCCTGTGGCCGTAGGTAAGCATGCGGGGCGAGAGCATCCGCTCCTGGTGCGTCCACGCTCGCTCGTAGATGGTCTCCTTGTGGGCGTCGTTCAGCGCGTCGTGGCCAATTGGAACGAGGTAGATCCTGCCTACACTACCATCCGGGCCGAGGTAGGGGAGCTCTTCGCTTTTCTGGTCGTAGCGTTCCTTGATGTCCGGCCTCATGGTCAGGAAGCCCTCATCGCAGTCTCGTGCGCCGGCAGCGGAGATGGTCACCGTCGCGTTGGTGTAGATGTCTCCCATCTTTGCAATCTCGACTGATTTGTCACTGTCGGAGTCTTGGATGATGCAGAGAGCGTCTACCCAGAGGTATGGGATACCGAGTTCCCGCGTGGTAAGAACAGCGTCCCGTATTGTTTTGTGCAGGGAAGCCAATGGTATCCCAGCGATATGTGACGGCAAGGTTGTGCTGGTAGTGAGACAGGTCTGCGCCTTGCCCCAGCAATAGCTCAGTGCGGCGTACCTCGCGTCGGTCTCACGGCCAGTGATGAGGTGTAACCGGACCATATCCGTACCAGACGGAGGTAACACTTCAATCACGCGAGTCGGAAGCGTTGCTGCACTCGAACCTTGACTGCATGCCGGGTGATTGCTGATACACTCGTTGGTCCAAGAACGAGCAAGGGCAGAGTTGCTGCCCGAGCTCAGGTCAGGGTCAGCAACCCGCTGCTTCAAGAACCTGCTCGACGCGGTGTCTATATCCACTAGTTAATCACTGGCCTTAATAGCAGGCGAATGCCAACGGTACCTGGAACAGCATAGATCTCAGCCTGTTTCGTCTTGGCCGTCTTGTGATCCGATCCAGGGACTTCAAAGTTGACAACTTGATGCAGAAACCCCGACATTGGATCTGGCCTGTGCCAGATCTTCATTTTGAAGTAGGACGGCTGCATCGACTACGTGCTCGTAGGTATCAGGACTGTGTATTGAGCACTGATGACCCCGGGAGAATGTGCACTGGGGCTGTATCATACCGCGGACGTCTCCATCCCGGCCTCGACAGTGTCGCTGAGCAGGAACTTAGCCAGTGGGCAGCCGGCCGGCGACCAAGCGCGAAGGCCTGCAATTGTCGCATCGCCTTCGAGAGTCTTCCCAAACTGTAGTTCGTAAACATTATCTGCGATGGCGAACAGCGAGCAAAGTCCGTTGCATGAGCACGGCCGGACATGATCCAGAGGTGTCGACGCGGTCAGCCGCAGAGGTTGGCTCTCCGGGGGCGGCAACGAGTTGCCGGAAACAGGACCGCCAATAATCCAGGACATATTTCTCGATGCTCGATGTTCGATGTTGTTGCCGGGGGATTTGGTGCAGAATTTGCGGATGTAAAGATGCCTGGCAAGATTGGCAGGAGCACAACCAGCATTTGCTGGGGTTCAGTGAGTGGATCCACTAACATCGCGTCGCAGCAATCATCGATCGCGCCTGCCATTCCAAACCGACATCTTCGTGCCCAACTCAAAGTCAAGGTACTACTGACCTTTTTCTGAGCCTTAACATGAGCTGTAGGCCATCAATAACAAAGGCTTTACACCGTCCTGTTCCAAGCCAGATGTCAACCCTCCGATAATGGAGGCCATCACGTCGTCGCTCTCCCCGCCAAGAACGGCCCGCGCCGCTACGGAAAGACGGGAAGACATCCATCTGCCATGCAAACACTCCATCTTCAAGCGAAGACGATGCGCAAACTTTATAATCTGGCCAGATCCCCTTCTTTGAGCCTCATCTATTCTCCATCCGCTCCCACCCATTTCCCCAGATTTTCCATCTACCAAACCCCGGATTCCAATCTGCATTCCCCGCGCCGCTGTATATTACTCTTCGCCCAGCATCGCCATCGCTTAATCACAACGTGTTCTCTTCCTAATCCCCTCAGCGTCGGCAACACAACGTCACACCAAACCAACCAGACACTTATATCACCCCAAATTCGCCCAACCCCAACCATGTTGGCCTCGCCCCTCGACTACCAACTTTCCCTCTTCCAGCGCATCCTGCTCATCTGGCTCTTCATCACCTGCGGGCTCGTCGTCTCCCTCCAAGCGGCAAAGCACCATGTCCCCGAGGGTCCGTCGGCGAAGTGGAGATTGACTGTTGTGACGAAGTATGCATAGTCCACCCCTGTTTCGTCCGCCGTAACATTACCTCAACCCTTAACCCGAACACTTGCCTGACCCGAACCCCTTCGTTGCTTTTGCCGTCCTTGACCCTTTTGTTGCCGACGCCCGAACCCCATGTTCTTTTCCTCAACGCCCCTTCCAATAAACCTATCAAGCTAACAAAATTAGACCATACTGGTACACCTTCTACGTCCTCGAAGCCTTCCTGTTCGTGCAGATCACCTACGGCATGACGATGGACAGCATCGCCGGCTCGCTGGGCGGGTACGAGCAGACGCTGCTCAACGCACTGTGGATGGGACTGTTGGGACTCGAGTGCTTGATGGTTGCTGGTGTTGCGATCAGGGGGGTGGTTAGGGCTGTTAAGCCTGCTGTTAGGGAGAAGGTTCCGGCTAAGGAGCTGTGAGTAAAGGCGGAGGGCAGGACGAAGAGGCAGATGTGTATGTGAATCATAGGGGCGAAGTAGAATGTAATTTTGAGTTCAGACGTCGGTTTGAACTTGAAGTTTAAGCTATGCTGCGTTTTATAAGTCGTGAGACTCTTGACACAGTCAGCTTTTGTGTTCAGGCAAACTCTCTGTGCGTAAAGGATAAAGAAAGTCATGTTCTAAGTAGCAGGTTGACACGTACAAGGCGGAGTGGTTCTAGGCACGCTTCGGGACTTTGAATGGACGCTCTTCACAAGCATATCGACAGGCACATCTTTATGTGTTTTGCCACATATAGTCATGCATGGGCGGACGGATCTTGTGTAGTAGAGATTTGTTGTTCATTGTGAGCAGATAGTACTAGCAGCTGTGACGTCACAAAAGAAGTGGTGAGTATACCTCATGTCAACCTGCCGTCCTCCCCTCGGCTTAACATTAAACATCAGGCTCAAGAGCAAATAACAACCCTCAAACTTCACCATGAGACCGGACACAATAGGAAATCATTACAGCGGCTCTAAGTTCTCTTTAACCTCGTGCTCTGCCGCACCAGTAACGGGCGTGGCTGATGTAGACGCACCACCCTCTCCTCCTACAACCGGACCCGCTCCCGACCCAAAACCTGTCCTCCCGAGAACACGTTGATGCAGCAAGGTTCGAGCAACCTTCACAGTCATCGACGTCCAGACCGGTGTTGTACCAACTGAACCGGCCATAGCGTCGAAAAGGACGCCACCGGGTTGATATAGACTGGGGAGGTCGATCTTGTGGTTCAGAGCGAGCCGGGTGATTCCGCAAAGGTACTGAGTGTCGGTTTGATTGAGGCGATCGGCTAACCTATGCGTGCTCGGGATAAAACCGTGGGGGAACCAGCCATGGCCGCCCCAGGCCGCGTTTAGGTATGCGATATCCCGGTCGTACTTCGAAGGACCGCTGTCTTCGATGGAACCATGGTTAGGTGATGTCTTGATATCCGGTTCAGGATCAGTCTGCGCTGCGGCGGGCCAGCATGATGAGGAAAATGGATCTGATACAACAGAATGGCGCGTCGGGGTCTGAGGGGCGACATTCACGGCCAGCGAACCGTCCTGCCCATGGGGTTAGTCCTCTGCCCGTGCTGAAGTATGACCCAATCGCGGGTTGAAGCCTTGAAGGTGCGCCAAAAGAAGATATGAAGATGTGAACATACCGCATCAACTACTTGGATTAGGGACGCCAACTCACCGAACGGGTCTCATACTGGCTGAGGGAGCTTGGTCCATGTGCCGCAACGGAGTGGCAAGGATCCGAGGAGCTTCTGCGCTTCGCTGGTCCCTCGTCCGTGTTCGTGTCACTGGCACGTTTCTGCGATGTGTTAGTTGATCAACCTCTGTAGAAAGAACTGTAATGGAACCATGAGAACTTACAAGACCTCCAGTTGAATCATTGTGAGTGGCAGCGGCGACGATGGTCCTATAGTTCAGGGGCAGGGTCTGGGATGGTGTGGCAGAGGCCGCGGGGGCCGTGACCGCTGTTGCAGGAGGTGCCGTGGCAGCAGATATGGCCTTGCTGTTGAGTGATTCTGGAGGGGCGTGGTCAGTAACGAACGTCACGTGTCTCGTACAGATGCGAGGCGAGATCTTACCACCATTGCCGTTGCTCATTGGGGTGCCATTGTTGGCCGTGTTGTCTGTCCTAGCGAAAGGAGGAACGAGCGTGTTCTTGTGGACCTCGATGAAGAGATCCACGCTACGCTCCCAGTGTTCTCGAACCTCTGTCTTTCTCCTCGAGACGTTGTCCTTCCACGCGTTCACGTGCCTTCGTTGGAGCTCGGCCTTTTGTTGCTCCAGTTTGGCCCTGAGCTCAGCGGTCCTCTGCTCATGCTGGGCCTTGAGCTCAGCGTTCTTTTGCTCGAAGAGACGCGTGTGGGCTTCCTGGTCTTTCTCAAGCAGCATAACCAGTTCGAACCCCTTGATCAGACCTTGAGTCTCCGAAGCAACGGGCGGGGTTCTGCCAGGTGCCATGACGACAATCGCTGGTGGTACGTCGAGGAGAAGGTGGGGTGATGGTAATGGTTTGAATTGATCTGACGGAGGCTGGGAGTCTGACTTAGTGTTTGATAATGGGAAGACGACGGGGTAAACGAGATGCTGCTCCGCGGCTGGGATGATGCATCAAAGGTTTCCATCCACAGACCTGGGGGGGCGAGACTGATTCCGGATAACAAGGTACTATGGAGAGAAAACGTACCTTTGGGCATGAGAGAGAAATGAAAGACGTACAGCGGTCGGGTGTCGAGTAGGTATTGACTGTCGGTGACATCAAAGATAAAAGAAAGGCGCCTGTGCGGATAGGGAAAACGAAACGAAAGATGACGAATCGGAGATCGAGAGAGAGACAAGAAGAGTGATGGAATTTCAAAGAAGAGAAAAGAAAGTTGGTACTTATGAAAAGTGTAAAAGAAGAAGAGAGAGAAGGTAGAAGGTGCAATTTAGGATAGAAGGTGCTATTTGCAACCTTTCCCAGGAAGGAGCAAGGTAGCAGAGCGCCCAAATCTAATCGCAACTTGGGAAACGACGCGAGATTTGGATGACTTGCACTGCGAGTGGATCTCCCACCCGTGAACAGATATGGTGAGAACGACTTGCTCCTCTAGAGGAGCCCTGCTAATTTTAGATGAGAGCAAACTTGAAATTTGAAGGGAAGGAGCAGAGCAGGTAAGTGTCCGTAGAGGCATGCCGGCGTCCGATCCCTCGTCGGTCGAGCTGGACTGGAATACAAACGAGAGCTATCCACTTGATACTACAAAAGATCCAATTAGGCCAGATTTGACAATCAAATTGGCGAAGGGAGTAAGAGGCTCAAGGAAGTTGCAACTCTTGACACTCATACACACGAGAGTAACGAGTAACCGGAAGGTGCGGCCCGGGTCACAGCCCCTTGACATACTACGTTCACTCCTGCCTATCCGTCCAAAAGTTCCTTTCCATATCTCCGATCGGAAAATTATGCATTCCAAAAGTATTTGCACTGAGTGAAACCTTTGAACTGACACTACCTGCATACTTGACGGTCAGTAGAACACACGACAATTCTAATATTGCCCGAGCAACAGCAGACTGTGGACACCAGAAGTTGGAATAAGAAAAGTAGACATATCCCGACGTATCTAAGAGAGCAAGTAGACTATCCGAAAGCATATCCCGAACACAAAACCATGTCTAAAGAAGCCCCAGCTACGCTACCCTTACCCATACAGCCTACTTGTGCCCTCAATCCTGCCCTTCTCCCGAAGGTATCTGTTTAATGCCGACACAACATACTCTAGATAACTGTCTCTGCTCCACGCTGCCCAAAACTCCAAAACGTACGACTAATCAAGTGTACCCGAGCTTTCCCGTATGTGCGTTAACCATTCCTGCTTTCCACATCGCCCCCGTAGCCAACGGTTACTGGTATTCCTCCCCGAGATGCCCGACATGACTTCGAACAATGGAATCCCTGTTCAAGTGCTAAAGTTCGTCAGCCGTCACTCCCTCCCCGACCATTCGGAGCAGCAGCCTTTTCGCTCTCCGCCTGCCGTTCGACCTGTTTCACCGTGATCTCATTATTGCTGTTAATGCTATCCTCCAGACTCATGAAGTCCACTATTTTCCCCGTCTTTCCGTCAGTCGAATCATTCTCCCAAATCCATCACTGAATAGCCGTAGTACGTACCTTGATACCCATACCTCTGCATAATCCCCAGCTCACTCATATGCGCCGGCAGCCCCTGCACGTCGCGGTGACACGGCGCGTCCCTCGCGGACATGGCGAAGTGCCGCACGGCGGCGTGCCTGCGGATGGGATTCTCGGTGAAGCGGTGAGCCTTGGCCGGGTCCGGGTTGCAGAGGAGGACGTAGAACTCCGGTCCCAGGATGGGGTACTTGAAGGTCCAGTGCTTGCCTTCTACATCCTTTTTGGAGACCCATTTGCCCGTGCCTGGGGGATCCTGCGGCTGGTTAGCTTCCGAGCGCGTGGAGAGAAGTAGGGGACTTGGACTTACATCTGCCGGCGGTTCGTTGGGAACGCCGGATTTTCTGGGCTTCTTGCTCCGTTGTTGGGGTTCGGAGTTGGTGTTGGTAGCGGGGCAGGTCGCCGGCCGCTTGCCCGTTGCGGTGGGAGGTGGCATCGACAGAGACCCATTGGGTGCGGACGCAGCACTGCTGTTGCCTGCGGCCGGTCTTGCCGCCGGAGTGGCAGGTGTCGGCGGCGGCTGCTTGGTAGTCCGTCGCCCCGACTGGGAAGCAGGCTTGCGCCTGGCAGGCGCTGGCCCTTGCAGCTGTTCCTCGCCCTGCCCTCCGGGTAAGGGGGCACGCCCCCGTCGGAGGTCAAGAAGCGCCTGGCGTAACCATGGGGGCATCAAGTCCCCCTCCGCCCTCCAGATGCGTGCGAGTCTGGCCTCGCCGTAGAAGGTCTTCAGCCCATCCTTGGCCTTGGCCTCGGTGGCCTTGCCCGAGGCTTCAATGGTCTCAATCTGGGCCTTGAACGCGTCGACCAGGTCCAGTAGCTTCCGAATAGCCGCGAGGATCGGCTTGGCTTGAGCGCCTTTCTTGGCCCAGTTCTCCTTGACAAAATTGCGCGCGTTGCCGATGTGCTCCTTCGCACCGGCCTCTAGGAAGTCGTCGATGTCTTCGGGCATGATTGATGGGTGAGGGCTTCCAGAGAAGACATGCAAATAGCCGTTGAGACCGATGCGCTCCCAGACTCTGAGGCCGAACAAACACGTTACAGAGCGCCAACAGCCAGCTCGGCGCCGCGCTCAGTGGCTCTTGCGGTCAAATGCAAACAGTAGAGAAACGAGCCCGAGGAGATGAAGGGAAATGGAGAAGAAATGTCCTTTTGGAACAATCGAGGCAACACTGGAATACAATGCGCCAGGTGCGCGAAATGGAGAGCTGAAAAAAGCAAGAACGACGAAGGCTTGAGGGTAAGTGAGGTCAAAGGTCTCCAGCCATCCAGGATTCAGCTTGCTCTGCCACCCCTGTCCAGTACCCCTGTCGGACCAGGGTCAAGGGTGGGGTAGCAAACTACAAGGTGAGGCAAACGACCATGACTGGAACCTCCTCCAGAATGGCAGGTGGAAATTCAAGAGGGAAAGAAGCCTCTCTTGGGGAACAGAGATGGAATAATATTTTGGAACTCTTGGGTTGGGTTTCCGGGCTCTCATGAACAATGATTTACAATCGGAGGCAAGCAGTAGCGAGGAAAGGATAAGCCAAAGGCTGAAAGGAGGCGAAGATGCATACAAAAGGGACATGCGACTATGCAGTCTCCAACCCTAATCCGCTTTCCCAATGACACCTTTTCCCTTCGGAAAGGCAATTCCAAAGTTGTATAAAACCTCGATGAAATGTGAAAGTAGAATTAAGTTTTCTAGTTATATAACTTGAAATATACTGCTTTTGTAATAAAAGATACTCGCTTGTATATTTACGTTACTCGGACTTCGAATTGCTACTTCGAATTGATACTTCAAATCACCACTTCGAATAAGCACGTTAAAGGTCTCGGGAAACATATCGATACATATTACTCTTACCTTACTTAATAAACATCGATATTCGAGCGTCTATTACTACTTAGCCGCGGCTTACTCTCTAAGAGACTCTTAGAGGCCGTGCTATTGTTACATGCGAAATATCTAATGTGTGTGGTGACTTGAACATTTAGACGATGTAATGGCTGTCGACTATGTATTCCATAACTGAGGTATTATACGGACGGAAGACAGTTAGTAGAGAACATGTAGGATAACAAGATGGTACACGATGGGCAAGTGGCCGCGTAATAGAGGCAGACCATTGAGTTGCTATGTACGCGTCTACCTAATATCTTACGCACCTGATCGCTCCCCATTCCCCGTCTCATACGACGACCGCCGTTTTCAGAAGGATGACGGAACAGCGCCGTGACCCTCTCAAACGCGAGTCAACCCTTATCTACCGAATCCACCGGTAGATCCTTAACCCGAACCCCGTCTAAGGCTCCCACTCTCCTAGACCTTGAATGTCACGGTCCGACCTCACTAGCATATCCTCCAAGTCGTTGTACACATCCTTCTGGCCTTTTACCGTGACCTCGTCTCGTTCTCCATTGTCACGGGTTGATACCCGCTCCTACCAGCGCCGGCGCGCAGCCTGGTGGTACGCGCCCCGCATGGCGCAGGTAGGGGCAGGTATTAACCCGTGACATCCATTTCGTTACCAGCGCAAATAGTTACGGGAGTAATTGACCGCGGCTGTTGGGCTGAAGGTCCCGGCGGCGTACTAGTCTTATCCCTACACCTCCCGCTCAGAAGTGCGTTATGGGCGGCGACCTCCTCGGCGGTGACTCCCGTAACCGAGGCAAGTTCTGTTAGCATACAGTACTATCTTTCGCAAGAGGTGGATTGGATCCCAATTGCACCTTCAAAAGCAAAGTTACTCATGATTTCATCCTCCGAGTGGTCTCGAGCAGTAGAGTGAGGATGGCACCTCATCTTCTGTCCTTTAGCCGCAAGGTGTGTCTTGGCTCGCCTGAGCCGGAATGGGTCTCCCGGAAAGGCATGCGACGACACAGGGTCCCCGTTGCAAAGGATGACGAACCATTTTGGTCCATGGGGAAACTCGGGGTCACGACGCTGAATGATCCAGTGGCCGTCTATGTCGCGAGGTGCACCTTCTTGTCCGACATCTCAGATGTGTCAGATATGCCATACTGGACGAGGCATGTTATAACTCACAGTACCATGTGAAGTTCCAGAGAATCCAGACTCTCCACCCACTTTCTCGGACTCGACGTGTTGGTCAAGACCTGGGAACAAAGTAGCAACGTCCTCCAGAATTTCCCGAGCCTTGATTATGCCAGGCCTCAAGCGCGCTTGTAGACCGTCTCGCGCACGTTCGGGGTTCATATGAACCTCAATCTGCCCAAGCACTTCATCTTGCTTTTGCAAACTGGCTACTACATTCTCGTAGGCAGCTTTGAGTAGCTGGGTTGCCTTCAGCCAAGTTGGTCTAGCCGTTGCCGCCGCTGAATCAAGAGCGGACTCGGTAGCGGCTCCCAAGGTTGTAGAGAACTCGTACTGGTGCTGCTCGGGCGCCATCATACCAACCAGCTGGGGTAGAGTAGGGAGGAGAAAGAAGGGGGAAAGAGTTAGAACAGACTGAGGAAGATAGTATACATAGGCATCAACCTCGCTTACCGCACGCTCGCGCACCCGCACCCTCATCCACACCCAGGTGCGTCCGCACACTCGTCCACATCTAGGCGCGCCCGCACCCTCGCCCGCCGGCAAGATCGCTAGCCCGTCAACTCGCCCACTAGGAAAGGAAGCAACAAGACTAAAAGCTGAATTAGGAAACTGAGGAAGGAGCCAAAAAGGGAAAACGTAAGCGGACGGCAGGTTATGAGAAATGAGGAAGTTACGAGTAAGCTCGTATCTCTTTCGAGTTACAATCTAAGTGTAAACCAAATTGGAAAGGGAAGGAACGACTGCTATTACTATCAGAACGATTTTAACGGAGACAGCCTATTACACCCGCTCTTATAACAAAAATGGTCAGCTTTGATAAAGCGAAGAATACAGTTACAAGGACGTAGCACTTAGCTCACTTGACTTGTATACACGTTAATAGGATCGCGGTTGCTTTCGTGATATCAAGGAAGCGAATCCGGTCGTCAAGACATTAGATTGACAGCGATACCAGTGAGAAAGCAGAATAGCTGCGAACATGTCAATCTGAGCGGCCGCGATCTAAGAGTATCACGTAGAGGACGTCTGATCGCCTCTTTGAGAACTTCCTGTTGATTGCCCTTGAGCTGCATTTCTACATGCTACCTATTATCTCCCTCGCATTGTGGATAGATCCAGGCATAGCATATAGAATCGAAGACTATGCGGAATCGTAGCTTGAAACAGTCCACGGCCGAAATACCCGTCACACCCTGTGAGTCCTGTCGTCTTGCAATTTTATCCAGCTTAAGTTCCATGTCCGATACACAGCCGCATCCTACTTGTCCACTCATTCTGCGGTCACGTTACCTAATCCTGCCACGGGATGTTCCTGAACCCTACCCAGTAGAGAGGTTCCTGCTCCAACCCTTGCGCAAGTCGACCTTCTTAGCTACCTCCTTAGCCTCCGCCCGACGGTTTCGACTACCCCGTGTTCTCCTCAACCACATAAGTCAGATGTCACAGTTGGAATGGTATCGTTGTACCACCGCCATCGCCAATCTGTCCCATGTCAGCTGGTGGCGCCGGTCCAGCTTGCGGGTTGCGCCGGATGGTGTGGACGTGGGCCGATATCGACGTCTTCTTACCAGTCTTAGACTTGGCATTCTTCTGCCTTTGGGCTTGGGTGATACCCTGCTGCTTGTCCTCGATCAGACTGTTGCTCCTAAGACAGTCCTCGTCGGTTAGACCCTCAACTGTGTTTTAGGCTTGAGTTAGCGATTTACAAGCTCTAGGTACACCCCAAAACCAGAACCCCGACTAACCTCGATACCCGAAGCGCTCCATTATCATCGACTCGGTAACGACAAGCGCGTTTGGAAAGGGGTTTCCGTGGCAGCTTCTCGACGTTTGAGCCGCATAATGCTTCATAGCTCCATGTCGGTGCAGGACCCACGGATCCGTGACAAAAGCGTGAGGGGGCTCCTCGGTGTCTAGGTTCTTCACATCGCAGGCCAGGATGTAGTAGCCGGGCCCGGTCGCGGGGTGCTTAAACGCCCAGTGGATGCCCTCGACTTGGTAGGCGTAAGCCGTGCCACGGAAACGTGGGCGCAGCGGCGATTGAGATGACTTCTCCTCGGACTAAACTTGTTAGCATACGCGAATAGAGGTGGCGTCGAAGAGGGAAGTGGCTCACATCTTCCTCCACCGATGCCCGGAAAGAATAGTCGGAGTTGTAGGTACGGGCTCGCTTATTAGAGGCTGTCTCGGCAAGAACACCTGCGGCATCGGCTGGTGAGGTGGCTGTGCGCTTGTTCTATTTGGTTGAGGGCCATGTTAGCTTGAGATCATCACCTATGCTCACTCATAGTACAGTTGCAGTTGGAGTTGAGTGGTTTGAACTTGCCGTGCGAGTGCCGTCGTCTACAGAGGTATCAGACGCCACGAAAATGTTGGGTTGGGCGTTTGCCTGAGCATCCTGCAACGAGAACCTGTCTGGCTGGGCACCGTAGACGTCGTTGTCGTTCCGAGGCGAACGGTCCGGAGTTGGCTCCGCAGCCTCCGCCTCATCTTGGTACAGGTCGTGGAGTTGGATGAGGCATTGTTTGATCTTGCGATGGCGATCGGATTCCAAGGTGCGAATGGATCGTTGGTCCTGCTCGCGCTTGGCGGTCCACAAGCGGTGAAACTGCTCTGCCGGCATGACCTTTGAGAGGTACTCGATCATGTGTTTCTCTGTATCCTTTAGCGCGGCGCGTCCTCCATTGGCAGCTTCTAGGTCAGGTGAAGAAGCAACGACGGCCGCGCGTAGAGCGGCGTCTAGATATCTCTCGGAAGCCTCCTGCTGTTGCTGCTCTTCGGTTTGGAGGTCCGCAGCCGCAGCATCAACGATCTGCTTGTAATGATCGTCCACAAGTGACGCCAAGCGAGCATTTAGTTGATCAGCCATGGTGCCTGACTGTGGGATTGACCGCCGGTGAGATAGTTGACGGAGAGGGCTTAGGCTCCTCGAGAGGAGAGTGAGGTAGTAAAACTCCCGTCGTGAGGGAGTCGGAAATAAAAAAAATTGATGTGATGATGATGTTGATGGGAGAAGAAAATGTCCCTCGCCCTGAGACGCCTCTCTAGGAAATAGTTGCAAGATGAAGAAAAGCGAATACGAGGGAGAGAGGATATGAAGTGCTTCGCGGGGTGAACTTCGAGTTGGGGAGGTGAAGATGGGAAATCGGAAACCCGAGGCGGAGTCCTCGATCAAATTGTGGTAGGCGGGTTCCAAAGCTCCTACCTGCTGAAAGCAGCAAACAGACGCGGCGAAAAAAGAAAAATACTAAAAAAGCCCGTAAGAGGGAAGACAGGCGTGAGTCTGTAGAGAAAGAGCGATGTGCCTCCGGGTCTGACCGTCTGAGAGTCTCCTGGCAGAGAAGGAAAGAGCGAGCGAAGGACAACGCTCCGAACCAATTTCCTCCTACCAAATTGCCAAAATCAACAAGAAAAGAAGCAGCAAAGCATCTTGTTTGAAGACAAGGTCCAATGCATTTTGAAACTGTGCTCTGTGCAAAACTACATTATCTCAAGCCGAGATATTTCACGGTTGCTCACAGCTCACAGTGTTCATATAGAGTGGGGTGTTTGACGCCAACGGCCAAACACCCATGGCAGCTGAAGGCCAGTCCATCACATCTCACTTCGGAATCCTTGCCTGCCTCTGAATTGCTTCTTGTGCATAAACCATCATCCCTGGCGGTCACAAAACTGCTTTTTGTGCAAGGATATTAATTTTAGTCTCAGAGAGCGAGGCTCCGTCGCTCGCACCTTCCCGGCAACAGGTTTAGTCGGTGAGCTCTTTCCTCCCAGTACTTACCTGGTACTTAGACAACTCAAGTATACGTCGTGTAACGCTCCAAACGAGGACGGAGCGAACACTTGTACCTAAGAGGCAAAAGCTTCTGTCGAAGGCAGGGCTATTAGCCCCGCGCAAAACGTAGGCGCGCGTCACTCGCGAGGGCTGATTGGGTGAAGAGACACACCTGGCGCTATGGCACACTTCCGGAACAAACATATTCTAGAAGAACAGCTTATTACACAACTTAAGAGTTGAGAGAGGTACTTCTACTAGATAATATCTTCAATAACATAATTCTGAGAATATTCTATAATTATATAATAGGAATGTTTGGTAATACCTTCAAGTACGTGCCTAGTTCAAGTGGTCTCGTTCCGTTTGCTTCCTCCGTAGCAGCACCAGAGAAGCGGGCCCACTTAACCCGGGCATTCGGCACGGCACGGCACGGAGCATGGGGGCAAAGTCTCCGAACATTCTTAGTATGATGGCGGCCAAGGTTCCTGCACAACAAAACCTGCCATGCAGAAGGCTTAGTCGGTGTCAATTACTCACTTCAGCATCTAGTGTCGCTTTAGCACCTTGGCTCGTCACCAAAAAGGCAGGAGTCCACTAACATCAACTCACGTAGGGTAATAACTGGGCCATACTGGGCATGTTGATCGCGGTCATGAGGGACAAAGACCACATTTGTTTGTCGGTATAAAAGACACGATTGTGATCCAGCTCATTGGAGATGGGAAGACGCAAAAGAGTCAATCTGCATTCTGCAATACGCACCCCAATAGAATACAATCCTTGGCACCACCAAAACACAACATCCAGTCACAATGCGCTTCCAGTCCATCCCCACCCTGCTCATGGGTCTTGCATCAGCCACCCTAGCAGTGAACTTCGCCTTTTCCTACCTCGACCTCGACACCAACACCCCGCTCAACCTCTCCGTCCCCGAAGTGGTCAACGGGAGCGGCGTCCGTCTAGCATGGGAATACCACGAGGACAACAACGCCTCGTCCACATCCTCGAAGAAACCCGTCACCTGGGCGCCGGACAACACCTACACCAACATCACCTTCTGGATCGAGGCGGACAACGACAAGTTCAAGTCCCAGAAGGTCTACAACGGCTCCCTCGTGCCGGGCGAGTCCAGCATCGACTGGAAGCCGGATGCTGGGTTGATGAAGGAGAATGGGACTCTGGGCGGGACTCTACCCGTTGGCAAAGTGCTGTACTACAAGGCCGAGATGTACAACTACGAAGACGACTCTGTGGGGGTGTTTGTGAGGAGCGACAAGTTCTCTGTGGCTTTTGGGGTTGCGTTTGCGAGTGAGGGGGGGTTGTTGAGGCCTGGTATGGGGGTGGTGGTTGTCGGATCTCTGGTTGCTGTTTGTGTTTGGGGTTTGCTGTGAAGTAGATGGATGGTTCTCTGAACCAGGGGCAGGTGTCAGGAGCATGGGTGAGCTGCATGGGGAGCGGCATGTACTAAATCCGGGACTGTGACAGCTCGGATCTGATATGGACTTACGAGGTGAGGTGCCTCGCAACCTTGGCCCCCGTCGACCGTTGATCAGAATTGACGTGTGTGTAACATCTAATCTGACAATGTCGGTGACCTATCGTGTCCGACAAATTATTGTCGAATCCCAAGACTCGTTATCGCCGAAGAGGTTGTGGTGTGTGAGGCAGGCCTCCGCTCTGCCTTGCAGTTTCATATATGTCCCTGGGTCAGGCCGGCCAGATGTCCACGACCACTGCGGCCAGCGACGGCGATGACAGATGAAACCCGCACTTCTGATGCAGCTTTTACCAGATGCAGTGGTAAGCTGCAGAACCCCCTTTCTTGTTGAACCCAGTTGCCCTGGGAATGCTTGAGGGTGGTGACGCGATCTGCATATCAGGACCAGCTATTACTTTGAGACAACCCAAGACTCCACATGGACCTATCGCGGCTGTCTTCCACCAACCGATGAGCCCTCCATTATTCCCCGTTTCCTGGTGTCCTGTGCTGTCATGTCGTGTAACCACACCTCCGGCCTCCAAAACTTTCCGCGTCCGCAAAACGCCCACCCGTCCGGGTTTTGTCATTGGAAGCCGGTTCCAAAACCAAACCAACAGACCACATGCATGTATTAGGCCATCTGCTCGCCGCGAAGATTTTGCCCCTCAATTTCACGGCAAGACTCACTCCTATTTCGAGTGGATGCACTTCCACGCACAAGTCGGGCGTGATCAGTCATTCACCGGTGCCAAATCAAGGATTTCCAGCTTGCATCTGAGCAGCGGATATTTCTTTCATGCAGCCCTCATCGCTCCCCGGTTCTGTGGCTGGAGATGAAGGTATGCAGGAGAAGCCAACAACAGCCGGCTCGGACCTGCGAGCTCTTCCCAATACGGCATCACCGATGCGCTTCTCAACAACTTTAACCCCTGTAAAATCTTTGTTTATCACTTCAGTAGGAAGCAAGTTGCAATGTTGGAGATTGAGAGCAATTCAATTCTGGCATTGTGTTTTGCATGACATCGGAGTCCGCGTTCCTATCTCGAACCGATTCAGGGGCAGACAATTGTCCCGTCCAGAGGCTGACCACTTCCAACTCCAGGCTTGGCTTCGGCCTCTCCGTTTGACCAACTCCACCGCCTAGCAGGTGAAAATCTCCTCGGGGTATTATGTATGCTCAATTACACCTTGCGGAATGGTGAGGCCCAATAGATCCAGTTCCAAGGCGCCGTTGACCAAACGGTCGGCAAGAACGCCTGGCCGCCCCAACGGGCTAACGTCAGCATTCGGGCTAATTCCGCCTTGCACCGCGCCTGAAGCGACAATCCAGTCTATCCTCCACTGTTCCAGAATATTCTGCATGGACGTCTTTCTGGCGCGGATGGTGGTCGGGCCGTCGACGATGGCTGGAGCGGTGAGTCCCAGAAGAAACTGTTGGTTGACGACTTGTTCGGAGAGCCAGTGGTGGACGTAGGCCATTCGAACGGCTAAATGTTAATATCGAGTTAGACTGTGTTCCGCTTAAGGTAATGTATTTATTTTTGACACCATCAACTACACCTTGCAGTGGCTGTTGGAACGTAGACGGGAACGGATGGTGCCTAGGACAGCCAACAGGCAGGCTACGAGGCATAATAAAAGGCATTCCAAAGGAGAAATAGATACTTGCTTGTGTATATAGCCATCTCTTTAGAATATGAGGAAGTGAGAGCCGCCGGTATTCTGTTGAACCTTTGCCGGTCTGAGATGGGGGTTCAATGAATGATATGTCAAGTGATGTATTTTCCCTCCTAATCAATGGAGTCGATGGAGTTGATCAGTCTCTTGGTTGCAGCAGACAATGGCACTCTTCTACGGGAACCCTCCCTGACATTTATATCGACGAGTACGTACAATACGGTCTCCCACTTCTTCTCAAAGGTAGAATCACTGCGGCCACAAGAATCCAGCAAAAGAAAGCTGACGTATCCGACGCCCTTGAAGTCAGTCTGAGTCCCTCGATGCGCCCTACGGTCCAGCTGCCGGTGTCATCTATCCGGGGGTTTGTCTCGTCAGCTACCTGCGCTGACAGGGGGATTCTGGGACCGGTGGCATTCGGATGGCTCCCCGATGGCTCTGTAGTATCCCTGGCCTTGACTATTAATAACGCCATAACCGGATTAAGAAGCCTCTGCATAAAGTCGGCTGCTGACCAGAGCCCATTGTTGCTGGATCCTTTAGATTGTGACTCAAGTGGCGGATACAGGAGACATTGTGTTCTTGTCTCTTGTCGGGAGCCACTTCAGCGGCCCCGAGCCGAGTGATTCCAGCCTCCTCATCTGCAACCCCCACCCCGTTGATCCCGGAACCAAGTGTGCATCTTCCGACTCGTCCTCTTCTACATGCTGAGGGGAATATTCGGGTTCCCTGCCTGAATACCTTGCACCTGCTTTACTCCGTCAAGCTGTTCCAAGGGGAACTGACTAAGATGTGGTTGATGCAACACCGACAAGTGGCCAGGAGCCGTTGACGGAAGCCTACTTGCGAGGTACGGCTGGCGAGGGCTACCACACCGAAAAGTACACTGCATCCTCCCTTGGCGTCAAGCTCCGACACATCCTACTACTCTCCATGACCTGTCATTCAATATCCTCCCAGGTGACAAGTGACAACAACAACGAACAACGCAGGGGACCCGAATTTGACATCCGGGGAGTGTCTCGTCACTCTCCAGCCCTGGTTTGAGATCTTTGCTTCTCTGCCTAGCATCCTATCTGCACCTTGTGTCGCGCCGAGTGTCGAGTCCGACCTGCAACCAAAGCCACCATGCACGGGGGCAACGCAGAAGCAAGAGTCACTGTCTCCCGGCGGAAAGATGGGCAGTCATACTTGACTATCCCCCTTTCTGTCTTGCTTGATGGTCGTCAATATCGACAGCGCCCTTCCATCCTCCCGGCCGCCCTTACTGACATCGAAAGGAACCTGCTCCAATGCCAGCGGCGCCTCGCACTTACGTCCCACTCCGAGGTTCAACAGCAACGATGACCCTTCGGGACTACAAATCCTTTCAACAATCACCCGAAGACGTCTCCTTTCCGAATCACACATCGAACACCGACGAAGACACTGCGGACAACCGTCGTCACAGCAATACTCTGATTCCCGCGCTCGACTCCAGAATCACGAGTACGTTTTCCAGCCTCTCCCACCTCCCGACACCAATGGCTACAGCAATGAAAAGCTTCCCCAGTTTGTTAATTCTTTCTACCTCTTCCTACTAACAGTCATGTGCTAATGCCTGTTGCTTGAAAAGTCTCACATGTCTTCCCCTCAGATCCGAAGCGCGACATCGAACCCTCAGATCCGCGACATCGAGCAATCGAGACGACTCGACAGAGCACCGTGGCCTTCGAGGTTTTTGCTACGCGACCTCAATCACAAGACCGAGTCATCGCCGCGTCGCGTTTTGCTCAGCACACTATCCGTTTCGACGCTTTGCTAGCAGGAAAGTGAAACACCTCTTTTGCTTTCGGGGAACACTCACCCAGCATTGTCATCCTCCGACCGTCTACTACACCTTACCCTCGGACTCTATCCGCATTTCCCGAGTCAATCACTCACCTGTCCAGAGAACCTTCCCGGCCAGGGCCACCTTCCGTACAATGCCACACAAATCTACACCTTCTTCAGCCCCTGCCGCTAGCACCGATCTCAAGGCCTGCCCACCTGTAACAAGTAGGCGATGTCAGTCACGCCTAGAACATCACAGACCGAGAATGAAACGTCAACAGCGACGCCCTTCGCATAACACGGGCACGCAGCTGTGGCACAGCGAGCAAAACGAAACCCCGTCTTCGACAACAATCTACGGGCAGCAGACAGACAGGAGTGCCAAAAAAAAGGAGAACCTCTTCGGTTCGAGAGAGCAAAAGGAAGGGTCTGACCGGGGATTGAACCCGGGACCTCTCGCAAGCCGAAGCCTTTCAGTATTTAGGGTGTACCCTAAGCGAGAATCATACCGCTAGACCATCAGACCGACGCATCCCTGGGATACTTTGATGAAGGAATGAGTCGGTAGGGCGGGATAAGAGGATGCCCGAGGAAGGAGTTTGAACAGGACAAGCCCGTTATTGGTCGCTGGTTGAGGTCTGCGGACCGAGGAATGGAGCCAGAAGAACGGTGAATGACTCAGTCCGGGGAGAGTTCACTTGCGCTTAGCGGCTTTGTTTTAGGAGAGGTGACTGACTCGTGATATCTTGATTAGCAGGAAAGAAGGCGGCGAGTCAGTCTTCGTTGATCAGCTTCGAGTCTTCAGCAAGCTCTGTCGGTTGCAAAGCGTGGACCTCATATGATCCGGGACTCAAACTCACTGGTTCGAGCGGCACGAGTGTATAATGTTTTGTATGCCTATCTACAGCTTCGGCAAAAGCAATGGGTCCTTCAACAAGCGTTCCATATCGTCGGCCTTCAGAGGAATCGATACATCAACACCATGATCAGTCCAAGCGGGCTTCCCATCAACCACTCTGACCAGCCGAGACGGTGGCGCCTCTTTGATAAGGATGCACCCGTCCAAATGCGGCACGACACCGTCAGCATGCCGAACCGCAGAACCCAGTCCAAAGTCGACCTCATAGATGCCCGCCCGCGCCCACGTCGTCACCATTACGTGTCGCCGCCCAAGAAACCCATGCCAGATACGCTGGGGAGATTTCTCGAACGCCACGCCGTGAAGATGGGCAGCAAGCGCTGCCCTTTCACTGACATCCTCGATCGTCTGGCGGACCCGTCTGACTATCGGCGACAGAGCCACACCGTCGCCGCCAACATCGCCCACAGTTGCTCCCGGCAGCTCGATGTTGACCATAAGTGTCGGAGAGCCAATGAAGTCACTCCCGAGTCCCAGAGCCGGCCGCGTTCCAATGACGAGATCGCAGTGCACCGGCTCGGGATCCCTGTCCAGCTGGCGGGCACGTACCACGCACGACCAAACGTGTGCTAGCACCGCGTCGTGCTTGCTTATTCTGGTGCTTGCTCCCGCGAGGTCGCGTCTGGCTTCCTCGTAGAGGTGTGCGACCTGCTTGCGGCTGAGGTGGATGATGTGACTCGACACCGGCGCGGCGAGGTCCCAGTCCTTCCAAGGCAATGGATCACCTGCCGGCTCGAGGTCTTCAGAATTGAAGAAGTCTGGTACGCGAACTTCCCATGGACATTTGTCGATTGAATCCTTGGCCCACCAGTCGTACCGATGCATCGGCAGGCCCAGGGCCGTCTTCATTATAGCCTGATCCGGTACGTCGGCATCAACGTCTCCAGCGGCGCGGGAGTCCAGTACGCTCGGCTCAAAAACAGGACATAGTGTCGGCGCCGCCTCTCCCAGTAGGATAGCTCGAGAGACACTCCCCCAATCCTTGACCAGTCGCACCAGAGTGGTAATGTCTGCCATGGGATGCGCAGATTTGGCAGCCATGACAAACCCACCACACGCCAGTTTCGTGATCTGAATTGCAAGCAGTGGCTTTCGAATGCCGTTCTCGTCCGGTCCATTCGGCTCAAGCGCACTATGGATAGTTGTCGGAGCCGCGAACACCGTCAGTGATGCATCGCGACGGTTCCATATGGGCAGACTCTCTGTCCGGCCCGATGGGTACAGAGACTCCAGGGTTGCCGAGCTAGAGGCAGTAACGAACTCAACGCCCGGGTCCTCGGGAGTGCCGAAGTGCGCATACAGCCGGCCGTAGCGGCGCGCGTGAGGAGGGAAGTCCTTTGCCTCCTCTCCGGTCGGGCCATTGACTGTCGTCACGGCTTTGCATTGGCCGCACCATTGTGGGTATGCGCTGAGGGTTGTCTGGAGAGATTGCTTGAGGTGTTCGGCTAGGTCGAACCCTTTCGGGACCTGTTGTGGTTGCTCGAATAGCCAGATGGCTTGGGTGAGACCAAAGTTCGCCGTTGTCGCGTCAAGCAGGGATAGGTGAACTGCGCGCTCTGATGGGGCGCGTGTTTCTGGCTGCACACGCTCGGTCTTTGCGATAGACACGTCAATAGTGGGCTCCATGATTGAAGTTGTATTTGCTCAGAATTGCTGGTTTATTCCTTTGCTGGTCGTCGAGAACAGCTTGGCACTACGTATATATATAGTCGCAAACGTGATACTGTTTAACGGGCTGTGCGCGTATAGCCGAGTAAGCTGTAGGCGTACAGAACTGTGTTAGTGTTGTGCTTCGTCGGCGAGGGGTCATTAGAAGCACAACTTGCGGATTCGACGGTTGGGTACCCACAATTCTGCGGCGCTCATATAGCTCGAACTTGATAAGTAAGCTCCGAGGCAGACAAGTGCAGAGCGGACCGCGTGGCGGGTTAGGGTTGACCCCTATTGCATGCCCCCTGGAGTCAACATACCTCCCAAATAAGCTTCTCTCGCCAATCACGGCGGTATGTCGATCACATGCATCAACGTGGCCATTCAGATTGTCTCGGCTCACAACAGTCCTGCCGCTGCGAGATCTCATGGCCGTTTCTTGGCCAAGCAACTTCTCCGCACTCAACTAGCCCCTGTAACTGTCGCAATGCATAACGGTAGCTTCTATAGAATATCATCCAGCCAATGACCTCAAAGCCAATACCCCTCGTGGCCCGGTAAACGACGAGAAGAGGTACGAACTCCGAGCAGGCGCGCATTGGATCTAGGAACTGCTACATCAGGACGTGCACGTGTAAACAACAATAGAATGAATGGATAAGGAAGGTCACAGCAAAATCGCTCACCGCCAGCTATATAAACACATCAGTATCTCCAGTGCGAAAGATATCGAGGACCTGACCAGATGCACCCTTCGAAGTAGCAGCTCAGCAGCCACCGTGGAACCAGGCAGGGGTGTCGAATCGCACCGCAACTTCCGCAAGTACCATTCACTTGGCAAACACAGAGTCCCTCAAGGTGCAACTACTCGATCGTCCTCTCTACCACTACATTGCATTCTTATCTTGCCAGGAAGGTCTGCCCCATCCCGTCCTAGCATACCATGGCCTCAGCAATGCTCCATGTGGGAGCCGCATTGCTTCTGGCTCTGGCCCCAAGCACCAACGCTATCCCCCTAGACGCCCTCCAGCTCCTTTCTTCCCGGGCCGTCAACCCTCCCACTGCGCTTCCCCAGAAGGCAACCGCCAACGACCTCCGCTGGCAGCCATCCATGGACTTCGACACGGACGGGTGCTACAACGTCCCCGCCATCTCCGCGCAGGGCGCCATCGCCCAGGGCCTGCCGCACAACTGGGTCGGCCTGGCGCAGGACTGCCGCGACCTCTCGGACCTGAACAACAACAACGTCTACTCCCGCCAAAGGTGCAACAACGGCTGGTGCGCGTACCTGTACGACTACTACTTCGAGAAGGACGTCGCCATCGCCAACTTCCTCGACGTGGGGCACACGCACGACTGGGAGCACATTGTCGTGTGGGTTAAGGACGGCAGGGCCCAGTACGTCGGCGCCTCGGCTCATGGGAAGTACGAGATCAAAGCCGCGGCTGATGTCAGGTGGGACGGGGAGCATCCCAAGGTGGTGTACCACAAGGACGGGGCGGGGACGCACGCTTTTCGGTTTGCGAATGCGGATGACGACAAGATCGAGAATGCGAAGGGGGTGTGGTTCCGCGGCGCGCTGGTGAGCTACAATGGCTTCCCGGCCGGCATCAGGGACCAGCTGTTTGCGCACGACTTTGGAGACGCCACGATCGCGCTCAAGGACTCCCAGTTTGCAAACAACCTGAATAATGCGAAGCCGGCAGGGATTACGTTCGACGCGGGAGTGGATGATGGTAGTCCTGGGACTCCGTAAGGGGAAGCCGAAATGGGTAGTACAGAATCGTTGTCGGTTGAGGGGGGGGGGGTTCACTGGGAAATAAGTATGATATGTCCCGGCAAATCGGTTCGAAGACTGGGGTCGAGCGTAGCCTATAGTGATTGACTAGAATGCTTAGACATTAAGCTTTGAACGTACTAAAGTGCCGTACCACAGAGAGCAATAAAGTGGAGCATAGTGAGAAACAAGGGCAACTCCTTGCTCTATGTATAGTCCTACACGATGACATCAGTCGTTCCAGCAAAAGGCTTGTTTGGTGCAACTGACTTGTACGCCTCTAGTCCTACTCCGGAATCTTGTGCTCGGATGCAGGTACTCCCGTCCTCCAATGGAACGCAGCTGCAACATGCTCCTTGGGCGGGTTCTTCTGCCCTATCTGCCCATAGAAGTTCTCACGGTACGTGCCACCAGGTACGGCATAGTCATCCCAGAACAGACCCCGTTTCCGAAGCTCTGGAATGAGCAACTCGATGATATCCTTGAATGATTGCGGGAAGAGAGCATATGCCTGCGGACTGTTAGTATTGCCCGGAAACACCCACAATGAGTAGAAACTTACAAAGTTGAATCCGTCGACGTCAGCTTCCTTGACCCATGCTTCGAGGCCATCGGCGACCTGCTCAGCCGTACCGACGACGATGGGGCCGTTGCCTCCAATGCTGACGTGCTCTGCAACAGTATGCTTGGTCCACTTAGAGTTGTGGGGTGAGAATCGTGCGTATGCATCGACGGTTGACCTTTAGTTACTTGTTAGCGAGTAGCGGGATTGTTTTTTTTCAAGGATACGGAAACCTACTTGACGGCATTGCTCTCGACATGCCTCAACTCCTCATCATCACCGTACTGATTAAGATCAATACCCGTCCAGCCACCAAACAAGGCCAACGCACCCTCGTGCGAAGCGTACTTGCGGTAATCGGCCAGCTTAGCCTGCGCCTCTTCCTCCGTCCTGCCGAGGATGGGCGTAACCAGCGCGAGCACCCTGATGCTGCTCGGATCGCGCCCGTACTGCGTCTTGGCCAGTTCCCTGATCTCGGCAATGTTCTTGGCGCACACGGACGGCGCATGTGCCGAGACGAAGATGGCCTCCGCGTGCTGGGCGGCGAACTGCTTGCCTGCGCGAGAGGTGCCGGCCTGCAGGAGGAGAGGGGTACGTTGCGGGCTTGGAGCGACGATGTGCGGACCCGGGACGTTGAAGTACTTCCCTTCGTGGTTGATCTCGCGGACTAGAGCCGGGTCGGTGTAGACGCCGGTCTCTTTGTTTAACTGCACTGCATCGTCGCGCCAGGAGGATTGGAAGAGCTTGTACATTATCCTCATATACTCTTCAGCTTGAGCATAGCGGTCGTCGTGCTGGTCGGTTAGTAAGTGGTGCTTTAGGGATAGTATCGTTGAGTCGAGGGCTTACAGCGGGCTGCTCCGCTCGGCCCAGGTTCCGGGCTGCCGAGTCAAGGTAGCTTGTGACAATCTGTACAGTGTTAGAGTTGTTGTGTTCCATTCAGTACCGCTTTGGCAGGCTGACTCACGTTCCACCCAAGTCTAGTCACGAGTTAGCGGTAAGTTACGATGAACAAGGATGCAGAAGTATGCATGGATGAACGTACCGTCCTTTGGTGAGATGGTCCACAGTCGACAGTCGACGTGCTAGGTGGTATGGCTGCTCATACGTCGTGGAGACTGTGACTCCAAAGCCAATACTCTTGGTTGCTGCAGCCATAGCAGGCACAACAGAAAGAGGTTCGTGGACAGGCCATTGTGCACCTGTTGTGATGGCAGGATCTAGTGATTTCTTGTAGACATCGTATCCGCCTATGGCACGTTAGGGTCTGGCATGGAGTGACAGAACAATTTGATGATGCATTACCTAGGACATCGGCAATGAAGATACCGTGAAATTTAGCCTCTTCCAAAAGCTTTGCCAGCTCGACCCAATGGTCGACATCGGTGAAGCGTGACGACTGGTCATCCGGATGGCGCCACAGTCCAGGCGACTGATGGCCACTGCCTGGATATAGAAGTCATGTCAGTATGTGAGGCTTATCTGGATGCCTACAAATTAGAAATCGGCTATTCTTACACATCTCAACGAAAGCATTGAGGATCAGACGCTTCTTGCCGGCCTCTGCTGTTTGGTCTGCCATGCTTATCTCCGGAAGTTGACGACTTGCACTACCAATGCGATGTAGGTACCTAGCTCGAGATTGTAGCGCGAGTAGAAAAATGGCGTCTCAATTGAAGTAGCGACGGCGCTTTAACACGTTTTTTCTCAATCGGGGTATTTGAACCGATGGCCGGGTTGCGATGGATGTTGGTGTCGCCGGACCGGAGCGTATACGGATGGCGTTGCTTGGCTTACACGATTGCACCATCGTCACCCGCAATGGCGCTCACCATCTGGAACAACAACACTACGATATTTCGCATCCACTTGCATCACACCATCCGTTAGGTCGTTATCGCGGTAGTTACAGCGAAGGCAATGATTGACGAGTTAGTGCGGGGGAAATAGTTCGGCGTCGCATAGGATGGAGTTCGCCGTTCCTGGTCAGTGGTGCTGTTTGTCTTTCCCATTCAAGGATTGTGTCATTCCGTGAAACACCCCATCGAAGCATTATCAGCATGAACGTTGTATCCAAGTAGATTTCTCCTGTCTCTTTCTCAACTTGAATAGACACGTTGCGGCGTACCATATACAGTCACCAAGCCACTTGCAGCCATGAGTAGCTGGGCACGCCTACGTCGGTTTTCCCTCAGGCGGCAGAGCAAATCTCTGGATGTCCAACCATTGAAGGAAGTGAATGAACAACCGGAACCGCCATCGGTCCCTGAAACTCAGACCGTGCTTCTACTGCACGGAGCCAAACAGCAGTATCAAGTCACAGAAGACTACGCAGTCCCTCAAGCTGAGACTGAGCATGAAGTATTGTTAAAGGTCCAGGTCATTGGCCTCAATCCAATTGACTGGAAAGCGCCGTAAGTCTTCCGTCAGTAGGCCTCGGTCTGCAACCACTTCACTAACTTACCAAGTGACTTCAACTTTGGAATCCCTGAGTTACCGTACGTCTCCGGGAGGGAGTTCGCCGGTGAAGTAGTCAAGCTGCCGGCAAAGTCCGGAAGGCTACGAACTGGGGACAAGGTCATATCTATCTCAACGGACTACCGGGACCTGAGGAAGGCGGCGTACCAACAGTATGCTGTTGCCTTCGACTACAACGTCGTAAAGCTTCCGCCTCAGGTCTCTGTGCTAGAAGGAGCCACGCTTGGAGTCGCGTTCGTGGCAGCTGTGCTTGCCTTAGGGGTGTCAATGGGAGTCGACTTCTCTCACATCCTCGAGGGCCCAGATCTGCTGAAGAGTCTGAGGAACATTTCGCCAGAGACTCTTCCAGAAGACATCCGTGGTGAATGCCTCAACGGTATCCAGGACCACGAGAGAGCAAAGTCGGGTGACTGGCTGGCGATATGGGGAGGCTCAGCAACTTCTGCCAATCTGACTATCCAGCTGGCTCGCTTGGCCGGACTCAAGGTCATTGCCATAGTGGACAAGGCGAAGCACGGTCTCCGACTTTCGAACCACAAGGTCCTTCGCCCAGATCTTCTCGTGGACAGCCATGACCCCAGCAGGGCAGTGGACATCATCCGGGCAAACACCAAAGGCAAAGTTCGGTTTGGTATCGACACGAGGGGACGCGACACGGCTACCCACCTGCTTCGGACACTGACTCCGGATAACTTGGCGTCTGTGTCTGCTCCTGATGGGTCACCACCATCGCCGCCGGCTACTCCCCAGAGCACGACGTTACTGTCGGCGCATTTGATCGGCCTTACCGGACTTCCGAAGGGATCGCCCCCAGAGGGTGTGCTGTATCATACCGTGCCGATTAAGTTGTTCCACGAAGTTCCTGCGATTGGTCTGGAGCTGGTATCGTGGCTGGAGAGGTTACTGGCAAAGGGACTGGTTGTTCCACCGGAGATTCTGGATGTTGAGACAGGATTTGAGAGCGTCAATGGGGCATTGGACAGGATGAGGAAAGGCGAGATCAGTGGTGGCAAACTTGTTGTCAAAGTTACTTAATTGCTTCATACTATACCTCACGTCCCGCAATGTCAGAATAGCACTAGAACTTAAGACAGTGCTTTCGAGAACCGGTATTCTAAGATCCTCGTTCACCTTGTGAAAGACTGTACAGGTGATTTGCCCATGCAGGATGCGATGTGATTAACTCCAACGACCCTGCTAGAGTTTGTCTACTCTCAAAGCTACGACCACGAGCAGGTATGGAGACTCCCCAGTTTTATACCTATATTACGCTTGACCCGGTACATCACACTGGATCTCGGTGCCAAACCCTAAGTCCACGCCGTTCTTCACAGCTACGCCTTGATGTCGATCTTGTCCACCTCTTCTGCGGAGTTGGTATCCCGAGACTCGGAAATCTGGGGAGACTTCGTATTCTGCCCTGCCTCCTCCAGATGTGCACCGCTGGTGCCAAAGTGGCGAAGAACCAACCACGCTGGGAAGATAGACACAGCCCAAAGTCCAAAGTTGAGATAGATACCGCCGACCTGCCCGAACACCGTGAGCGACGACAGACCATAGCTAACCGCCTGCCACGCCGACTCGGTGCCGCGAAGAAGGGCCGCGTAACGGATGACGTCCGGCTCATCCTCAGCCAAGTTGTGGATGACGAAGTACCTGTAGGAGGTTAATCCCGTGGTGAGGTGCTGAGGGTCGGAATATGGGACTTACAAAAAGAGGTAGTTGATCTGGAAGCCAATCACCAAGAAGAGGAAGACGCCAAACGCAGAGCCGAAATGGTCGCTAGACCAGTCGTAGGTTGGCTTGGTCTCGCGGAAGCGAGTGACTAGCACCGTAGCCCAGATCCACCAAGCGCCCTGGAGGATGACAATGGCGAAGAAGGATGACCGTGCGCGAGTCTTCAGCGAGACTTTTGTCCGGTCTAGCCATGCTCCAAGCAGGTTGCCGGAGATTACGGCAACAATACCAGAGAGGAATGACCCGAGTGCTCGAGCTCTAACTGAGAACCACACTGTCGCCCATGTTAGCTTGAGCCCATGAACAGTAAGAGGATTGACTTACAAGACAAGTAGGTGAAGAACACGGCTTCCGCAAAAACAGCCTGTCCGATGAAGAGGACGATCAACAAGAACTTCTTGCTGAAGAACAGACTTGTCGTTTTCTTGATCTCCTTCCATGGATGCTGGGTGATGCTCAGGTCGACCTTCTTCCCGTCTTTCCGTTGCACCTGTTCCGGCTTGTTGAGCAACAATGCGACAAACGGTCCGGACGCCTGGAGTGCAATGAAGACCAAAAAGACCGTATAGGAAACTTTGCCGGCCTCGTTTCTGTCGGAGTTCAACCCAAGATTAATCGCACCTCCAAGGATTTGTCCGCTCAGCCGGTACGTCAGCCAGTACCCCAGCGCCTTGCCACGGTTCCAGGGTTCGGGATAGGCGATGGCAATCGCCGCCTCTGCCATCCAAAAGACGCCCGCCGATATACCACACAGCGCGGCGCCGAGGACAGTCAGCCATTCAGTGCCGTAGCGGTTGTTGGTGTACAGGCCTGCGGCATAAGGAGCGTAGCCGATTGTACCGAAGATGAGAGCACCTTTTATGCCGATGTAGTGCACGAGGACACTAGAGAAGTAGCAGGAGACTACCATGAGGCAGAATGTGAGGGCGTTGGCTGCGTTGACGAGACTGGGAGTCGCTGCACCGCCGGCTCCCAGGGAGTTCATGGCTCCCCAGATGCCGGGAGCGGCGAGGTTGCATAGTCCGAGGATTGTGATGTTGTAGAATGTTGAACGGTACCATTTGACTGGAAGGCCGTTAGTGAAGGCTGCATTTGTGGATGTTTTGGGTCAGGAGGCGGCCCCAAAGGCACATACCCGGATGTTGCTGGTCCTTGGGTGGTTCGAATTCACTCTCCGTATGACGAGACACCTTAGGGATGGCCTCCATAATTGAAAAAATGTACCTGATCGGTCTGGTCGAGACGTCTGGATGTTGCTTCTTTCCGCGAGGATGTCTGAGATGCGGGTGCCGTGCGGGTTGCTGCACCTTACCAGTCCTTTATCACCACCATGTGTGCTGACGAGCATAACTACCAACCCATGCACATTTGCCATGTCCGGCACAAAGGCATATGGCCGCCACCATCGGTGGCAATTGCGGCAAGCATTGGCCCTTTCCAGTCCCCTGGGTCCACCGTTGGATTGGCACCCCCGGTGAGCACGCAATACCTTGCAGTAACAATACCCCCACGATCTGACGCAATAGCTCTAGAACCGGTTGAATACGCTCTTAAAGGATTGCACTTGCATGTGTGGTCTAGTGTCTCGAACTGCCATGTTCCACCATCGATCCAACGGTCTCAGCCTGTCAAGGTCATGGCCGCGTGAGACAGCGGACAATATCCCGACACCCAGCGGACAATATCCCGACGCCGGTGCGAGATCTACCGACACTAAGACATCGGCGAATTAAGAATGGAGGTTGATATGTTGACATGACAGGGGTGTCATAACGACATCCTACAATACTTTACTCGACACGAATCACGGCTACCAACTTCACAAACGACACATCGGAGATCTCCAACTATCAAATCTGACATTTGCGACTAAGCTCAACGGGACAAAGCGGTCCGACACCTGCCATCTCAGGGCAAACTCCACCAACTCTCATGATAGTCCCTCAGATCCACCTCCTCCGGAACTCGCAAGTAAGTAGTCATGTCCGACTCGGGGTCAGCCTCCTTACGTGTCCACCCGTTGCCGAAGTACCACTGGAACCGATTACCGCTATCGGAAAGGTACTCATACTCCCAGTCCTCCCACCTCGGCTCGCGCCTCACGGCCGTCACGTGGCCCGCGCTGCCTGGCCAGACCCCGTGGATCCTCGCACCCGGCCTGCCGCCGTTGTACCACGAACTGCAGCCGTCTGTTAAGACAGTCTTGGCGAAGAACGCATCGGCGTACTCGATAAAGTCGTCCGCTGCCTTTGGGCTGGGGGAGATGGTCTTGATGCCCTCCCGCGCAGCTTTGCGGAGGACCTTGGCGAAGTAGGTGAGCTGCACTTCCACGCTGTGGGGGACCGTGCCTGACGGACCAGTGCCGTGGGGTCCGTGGACGAAGAAGAGGTTGGGGAAGCTGGGCGTCGCCAGGCCGAGATAGGTGTGGGGGTAGCCGTATTTGCCTCCCGACCGCCAGGTTGTCGAGAGGTCGAGGCCGTTCGCGCGGATGGGGAAGGGGGGAGCCATGTCCCCAGTGGCGCCCGTGGCACAGAAGACGGCGTCTACCTCGCGGTGCTTGCCGTCAATGGTTTCGATGCCGGTTTCTGTGAAGCGCTTGATTGGTGTGCGGATGTAGTCTACGTTGTCCTCGGTTATGGCTTCCAAGTATCCCGGACCGGGGGTAAGTCGCCGGCAGTTAGGCGAGAAGTCCGGCACTATGTCGTTTAGAAGTTCGGGCTTCTTTGCCAGCCGTTTCTTCATGATCTCGGTGAAGTGGTCGCGCAGCGCCTGGTTGTCCGGGTGATTCTTGAAGAACGTCGCAAACCTCCTCCAGTACTTGTTCTCCAGCTCCTTGCGGAACTTGAGGTACAGCTCGGGGTTCTCGAACGACTTCTTCTGCTCCTCCGTGTACGGCTGTGGCTCTAGTGTTCGCTCATCGCCTGCCCATGATGCCGCAATCCATGTCTTGTTGCGCGCATAGTGATCCAGGTGCGCAACAACCGGCTGCAGGTTCGCCACGAGCTGAATGCCGCTCGCTCCGTTTCCGATAACAGCCACACTCTTGCCCGCCGGATCATATGACGGATCCCAATGCGAGGCATGCCGGAGCCGGCCCTTGTAGTCGTTGATACCCGGATAGTCCGGTAGTTTCCACGCGTTGAACCGGCCTAACGCCGTCAGGACAAAGTCGGCCTCCTCCACGCGAACCTCGCCGGAAGCCACATTGCGGATACTCAGACGCCACGCACTCTCGGTCGCATCCCAGTCCACCGCCTCTACCCTTTGGCCAAGCTTGGTGTACTGGTAGACATCGTACTTGCGCGCCTGTGCCTGCCAGTACTCCTGGATCTCGGCACCCGGTGCAAACTGGTCAGACCAGTCCAGCTTCGGTGAGAAGGTGGCTTGGTACACATGTGAAGGAATGTCACAGCGAACTCCTGGGTACACGTTTTCCAGCCATGTGCCGCTCTGGGATGTGTTAGCCATCTGTACCACTCATGGGATGGTTGAATAATGACTTACAACATCATAATTCTTTTCGTATATGGTCAGGTTGATGTTGGGAACCTTCCTCGGGAACAAAATTCCAGCTAGGATACCAGCAAGTCCACCTCCAATGACGGCTACCCTCAGGGGTCGTGGTTCGTCAATGAAGCGATCCACGAGTTCTATTCGTGACTTTGGGTAAGAGAGAGCTGGCTTCGTGCCGTTGGTAAGTTGCGGAGTGTCTTTTATCACCACGTCCGGTTCCAAGCCATTTGGCGGCGATATGTCGTCTGTGATAGATATCACTTTGGCAGCTACCTGCTCCTTAATGCCATTGAGACTGGGGACTTCAATCTCACGAGGTGCCAGACCTCCATCCGTAGCTGCCGTCATCGTCAAATACCTGGGTAGCCGCGTAGAAAATATGATAGAAAGTATTGCAGCGGTGTTTGCTGTGCTGATCGATGATGAATCACGACTTGGTAGTCAGCGATATGTCAGGAATCAGTTGTTGGCAAAACATCACAATGTTATCCACGGTTTGCCATCCCGTTTCGTCTCCGCTTCTCGATGTCGCGAGTCTTGAGACCGAGGTGGCGCAAAGTGAATGGGGCGTGCCGTGACATTAGGCGGCGAGCACGTCAGCGATAACCATCTTGACACCACCCATGCGGCGGAGTGGAACCCCCATCGGATGCTGCCGAAAAGATGGCCGAAGACGGAGAAGAGGGAGAATGCGCCGCTATGTTTCGGATGTCGTGAAGCTCGGCGTAGATCTTATCTCTCTTTTGGAGCTGCCACTCCGCTTCATTCAACGGTTGGTGGTGCGTTGGTTGGTGCAAATGCGCGGGTCGATGTCGCGATCTTGTGAAGTGGGGTCAGGTCAGATAAACAACGACGTGCTTCTACCCCAGAACCACGTTCACCTTCGGGTTGGGGTTAGTGGTCATGGGTGACTGACCCAGACTGTGGCGTATTGAGCGACAAGGGAAGCTCATGCAAGAAGTATCAGCAATCGTGGTTGCCATTCAGGGTTCAGTGCACATGCTTTCCAAGACATGCAGGTTCGTACGGGACCCTTATTAAGTGGTAGCCACAGCCATGTGCTCCGGCAGTCCAGCTTCGGTGTGATCTCCCAGCTTTGATACAACGTCATCCTTTACGGACGTCTTTGATCACAAGTACTTTGGAGGCAAAATGGCAAAACCGGGCAACCGCAAGTGGTATCAGCTGCAATGGTTCAGGCCTGACGACACAGCAGCAGAGCGGAAGCTGATCCTGAAGTTGGACCTGCTCATTGTCCCCTACGCATTCCTGGCGTACTGGACAAAATATATAGACCAGGCCAACCTTAGTAAGTCCACATCTTAGTTTTATTTGCTCTCGTTGTCAAGGGAGTTTGTTAACAAGAAGTGGTACAGACAATGCCTACGTCGCCGGTCTCAAAGAAGACCTCGGGTTCAACGGCAATGAACTTGTCCAACTCCAAACCTTCTACATCGTGGGGGCCGTTGTAGGGCAGATACCGTTCCTGTTTTTGTTCACTTATGTTCCCATGTACTGGGTTATCCCTTTCCTAGATGTGGCCTGGGGTATCTTCACACTGCTTCAGTATCGCGTCACAGGCTTCGCAGAGCTGGCAGCATATCGCTTTCTGGTCGGCTGGTTCGAAGCCGCATTCTTCCCTGCCATGCATTACATCTTCGGGGCATGGTATCGAGGCGACGAAATTGCGCGCAGAGGAGGAGTTTTCTATGTCGGACTGACGCTGGGCACACTCACCGCGGGCCTGATCCAGGCTGGAGCTTCAGCACGGTTGGATGGCGTCAACGGTCTTGCGGGATGGAGATGGATGTATATCATCTGTGCCATCATCACAATCCCAATTGGAATTCTCGGTTATATCGTCCTCCCAGGAACCCCGGACAAACCGAATAGGTTGTTTTTGAAACAGCACGACATCGACCTCAGCATCCAGAGACTGAAACGCGATGGCCATGAGACAGCCGGCAAGTTCACCTTCAGCACCTTCAAGGCAATCTTCGGAAAGTGGCAGTTCTGGGCTCTCTTACTTCTCGACATCTTCTTCTGGAACGGAAGCATCAACACTTCCACCGGAGGCTATCTGCTGTGGTTGAAGAGCCTCCACCGCTACAGTCCTGCCCGCCTCAACAACCTCGGTACCATCTCCCCGGCGCTAGGAATACTATACACTCTTCTCATCTGCTTTGCATCCGACCTCGTCCTGGGACCGGCATGGGCTATCACGGTAGCGCACACGTGGAACATACTCGGTCTTATTATTTTGGTCATCTGGAATGTCCCTGAATCGGCACTCTGGTTCTCCTTCACCACGACGTACTCAGCAGTGGCCATGTCGAGCGTTCTGTACGGATGGGTGAACAGTCAACTCAAAGGGTCACCGGCCGAACGGTCTTTTACTCTGGTTCTGATCAACGCCGTCTCTCAGTCCACCACTGCCTGGACGCCGCTGCTGGTGTTCAAGACGGTGGAAGCTCCGAGGTTCAAGAAGGGGTATGCTTTTGTCCTGGCAAACGCTGTCTGCCTGATTATCACGGCACATCTTATTCGGATTTACTTGAAGCGCTCTCAGTAAGTGATCATCTCTTGAATATACTTGTGAGTTATGCCCGCTGACTAGAACTAGAACAAAGAATGATGATACAGAGTCAACAAGCGATGGAACAAGAAGCGCTTCCGAGGACGCCACAGTTGAGAAAGTCACACCTGTGACAGGGAAGTCCGAGAGCACCACTGTTGCTGCGATATAATCCTCGGTAATGCGCAGCAGTAACACAAGTTGAAGGCTCGGGGGTTGTCTTGGGTTGACTTTTGGCTAGTCCAGGAAGTTCTATTTAGCTGGCCCATCCCCTTGCGCAGTATAGCTAGTCAGACGTATCCGCCGTAATCACGTCGCCGTCAATGTTTTTCGTGTCAAATCTACTGGCTTCAAGATTCGAGGTTCTGTAAATACATGTAGTGGCCAAGGCCGGTGCCCCCAACTAGAAGTAAGACAAACGAATTCTGCCATGTGTCTGGAAGTGTCGATTTCTTCTCGTCTCGGTGTGCCAATCTGCCTGCCACTTCAATGTCACAACATCTGTTTGCGTATTGCGACATAGCTCGTGCGGATATCGCCAACGAATCATGTTGATCATCCATCCTCGTGGTTGCTCCCCATGGTGTGTCTGACTTGTATCGCAATAAACACTTACACGATTGTGGGGATGTATTGCGTCTGTCCGACAACGGCGACTGCTTAAGGAGAGAGCGAACAATACTTCTCGAAGCACGACATGAGTGCATGCTTGCAGGCTAAGCATGTGCAAGGTTCAGTGATATATGGGTACGGTGGATTAAGGTAGTTATTAGTATACAAACAGCAACTCTTGCATCTTGAACCAGATTTGTGGAAAAGAACGAATCACTTTCTTGTGCCCACCACTAGGAGCTTGACATCAAAACAGGAAGCTCGGGCCAGGTCGTCATTGTAAACATTGAAAAAACAGAAGCCATGGCAGGCACTCATGGAATCCCAAGTGGTGCCAACGGTGCCCATGACCTCGGCCAAGGGAAGAAGCAGATCCTCCTCAATGCGTTCGACATGTCGACAATTGGACATCTATCTCCAGGTCAATGGAAGGTAAATATCGAACACACTGCACCTCTTCGGATCCGAAACACTGACATGATTCCAGAACCCTGCGGATAAGTCCACCAAGAAGAGGGACCTAGAATACTGGATAGAACTCGCCAAACTTCTTGAGAGGGGTGGGATCAACGCGCTGTTCCTGGCCGACACGTTCGGCGGTTATGACACGTACCAGGGGAAGCTAGATGAGTGCATTCGGCGAGCGGCCCAATGGCCAGTTACAGACCCCAATATCCCAATAAGCGCAATGGCGGCTGTGACAAAGAATCTTGCCTTTGGTATCACAGCCTCGACAACCTTTGAAAGCCCCTTCGTACTGGCCAAACGGTTTTCTACGCTGGACCACTTCACTAAGGGGCGCATCGGATGGAACATTGTCACCTCATGGAAGAAGGCCGCTTACAAAGCCATTGGACTCGACAACCCCATAGAACATGACGAGAGGTACCGCCAGGCCGACGAGTACCTCCGAGTCTTATACAAGTGAGTCGTCCCAAGAGTAGGGTTCCTCAAAGCACGTACTAACCGCCTTGTCAGGCTATGGGAAGGGTCGTGGGCAGACGACGCCATCCAACCAGATCCAAAACACGACAGCTACTTTGACCCGGACAAGATACGTACCATCCATCACAAGGGTAAATACTTCTCTCTTGATACCAAGCACATTGTCGACCCTTCGCCGCAGCGGACGCCCTTCCTCTTCCAAGCCGGTACCTCAGCCGCAGGATCGGACTTTGCCTCGACCCACGCAGAAGCTATCTTCGTTTCTTCCCACTCCCCCAAGGTGCTCCGCCCCAAGGTCGACAACATCCGCAAACTCGCAGCCGAGAAGGGGCGCGACCCTAGGTCGCTCAAGTTCTTCGCCACTTTCACGCCCATAATCGGCAAGACGGATGAAGAGGCCCAGGCCAAGTACGAAGAGCTGAAGAAGCACGCCTCAGTCATCGGCGGACTGGTGCTCTTCAGCGGCTGGACGGGTATCGACATCTCCACCATCCCGCTGGACGACGAGATCACCGCGGCCAACTCGACGGAGGCACACAAGGTCACCAGTATCCTCGACGCATTCACCACTACTTCCAAGGAGATTCCCAAGTGGACGCCTCGCGTTGTGGCTGAGCGCGCATCTATCGGTGGTCTGGGGCCGGTGTCGATAGGCAGTCCGGCTACTGTGGCGGATGAGCTCGAGCACTGGATCAAGGAGGCGGATATTGATGGTTTCAATATCTCGTATGTCACCACGCCGGGGACGTTTGAGGATGTGGTTGACTTGCTGGTGCCGGAACTGAGGCGTAGGGGACTGTACCCGGAATCGTCAGAGGACGGGCTTACAGCACGAGAGAAGATATACGGGAAAGGACAGAAGGGACTGAGGAGCGATCATTTCGGAAGCAAATACAAGTATGATGTGTACGTGGAGGAGCCGGATTACCAGGACCCGGTTGATGGTGGTGTGGAAGATAAAGCGCAAGCCTAGTGGTTACTACCATGTCGAAAAGCCCAGAGCACTTGTTTGGAGTTACGAGTATTGTCGATTCTCTATCTTCAGGAGCTAGAGTACTAGGGGAAGAATTGGATAGATGACTCGTTTTCTGCAAATCTCAACAATTCATAATGTTCAATAGCCGACGGTAACAAGTTTCTTTCCTTTACCTCCAACGAGTTGGGGATGTAGCCGCCATGGTCCCTGTCAGCCAGCTTTCAGAGACCAAGCCTGCACTTTTGCTGCCGTGTCAACGGTAGAGATTGTTGAAGTTTGAGCAGCTGCTCCAGCAGTCAATGTGCAATGGGTGCTCGATGGCCAAATGGGAACTTCTTTCACAACTTCGAAACGTAGGTGAATCGGCCTACGGTGTTTGCAATGGCCTCGGCCATGCCACACACGTTGACAGCTTTGTCGAATCTGCTATTGCTCAGATCTGGTTGCGACTGTTACCTGAAGGTACACCGCGGCGACTGTCGCCCTCGGCTGACTTCTTCCGCCTAGGAGACAACTCGCTTCTGCATTGGCAATTATGTCTGAGGAGGTGCGTAAGGTTATGTCGCCTGGAGCGGTCGACTGGGACCAGAAGTCGACACCTTTCGATAACAACCATGCCATAAACGGCGCCACAGCAAAGGAGTTGCAGCCAGATACTTCGAAGGTGGCCTGGTCGGAGCCACTGGATATATTGGCCGTAATTTCCTGCTCAGGTCACTGGCGATCCCAACATCTACAAAGTGCACTAGATCACTCCGCAGCCCAGACAAGCTCGATCAACTATACCATGACCACGGCCATCTCGTAGTCTACGACGGTGATGAAGCCACAGCGGCTCGGCGTTTTACCAATGGATGTTGCTTGGTCTGGCTTCCGATTGTGTTGGATCACTTTGCCAAGAAACATTCGAGTCCAACAAGTTCCTCAAGACCAACGGGCCGTGAACTTGCTCCTTCGACTTCATCTCCGCATATCAGGTCACAGAAACCATTTGTGCAGCCGTCACTGGAAGATCCGCATCCGCGGACAGCGCACCAGCGGTGAACTTTCTCGTACCCTCCATGCCACAGCGCGGGTGGACATTGCGAAGCAGCTTTGGAGGTCCTGTGATTGAATTGTGCAGGATGAGCTGAGCGGTAGCCTCTTCGCCTTGCCGCTGGACGAGAAGGTTGACAGGGCGCAGCCCGGGTGCTTGACGCAAGGGTCTGGGATCATCGGTACGCAGGAGCATCAGGAAGGGATGGGAGGCGACTAAGAGGAGGTGCGTATTAGATGACGGAGGAGACGGAGTCCACGTTCCGTATTCGTACTTACGGGTTGTTAGGGACACCATATCTCCACCGTGCCCAGGACTGATCCTGTCGCCGTCGCACATCCGCACTTCGTTGCGCGAGATAATGGCTGCTTGAGGAAGTCGAGCGCTTGCCCAATTTTAAGGAGACTACCGAGATGTACCTGTTCGAAATGCACCAACTTATCCGGGTCATGTTCCGCATCGTGTCGCCCGGCGTGGTGTCCGGGATGACGTACGGGCAGGCCGTGTTTAACGAGTTCAAATCGAGTATACCACTGGCAGTTCTCAGTCCGAAACACTATCCGCCTACCTAGGAATGAATGTGGCTTGGGCTCCGGACCACATACGGACTTCGACGCCATAACTCTCCTCCTGCAGAACCGGATCAGTGGCTTGCAGGTCCAGTGGCAGGACGAATGGATTGATGTGGCCCTTATGTTCCGGACGCGTATGCGGTTAATATCGGGGATATGCTACAGCGCTGGACCAGGGCGAGTACAAGAGTACTGTGCACAGCGTCCTGGCTCCCAAGGGGAGACGCATCGATACAGCGTGCCGTTCTTCGTCAATGGGAACCTTGAGGCCAGGTTGCGCCGCTTGATTGGGTCATGGAGGGAGTCCTTACTGCGCGCATGGTTGAACGGTTTATGGGTACGTCCTTTGCTGAGAAGAATGCGAATAATATTGTTAATGTATAAACATGAGACTATCCAGCTGGAGTTCCCTGAGCGTCGTCGAACGATATTACATAACAATGGTCTTCTCCGCACCACCCTTACCCTCCACTGCCCTCCAAGTCTTTGGGGATCGACAAGCGCCAAACCAACTAGCACATCATCAGCGTTGCAGCAGCTACGACACCTGACCAGGTTTCTCGTATTTCACCAGTTTGCAATCCTCTTTTGAACATTTCAGCCCCAGTACTACCAACTTCGCCAGTCCCGACCCATGATGACACGAGCGAACCAGCTAAGTGATGTCCACTCATGAATCCGAGCGCTTGGAAAGGTGCTAATTATACTGCTTGGCCACGTTATTTGCTAGCGATCCACAACCTCTGACGTTATATCGTATCGTATCTGCCTGCGGGATCATGTCATTATCAGGGATCTGTGGGAACCTGTTGGCGATCTTGCAACCCTTCAGAATTCTGACCAACAAGGGATACAGCTTCAGCTGGGGAAGTGAGGATCACCAACAATCGACTTTTGCATACCGATGTTATGAAGGGATACTATATGAACACTAGGGAGTACCGGACTTTGTTGCCTCAGTTCGCGCCTCCATCGCAATTATATCTCGTGCTCAGGAATTAGTGGCAATGAAGATTCAACTCCTGATCCTGGCAACGTCCACTGTCTGCAGCGCAGCGGTAGCGAGAGCGCCGCCTGCAAAGCAGACATTCGAGCTCATCCCGTTCGAGAAAGTCAAAGCTGACGCAGAAAGACTGGGAGTGTTCAAGCCGGAGCCTGACCACAGGACTTTCCGCAACAACACAAACAAGGCCGCCGGCGATGTCGACTCCGACTTCGATGCAGCAGCCGGAACGTGCGTTGAGCCCGCCATCCGTGTCGAATGGCGCGACTTGTCGGAAGACGATAGAAACGCCTGGATCAATGCCGTGAAATGCCTGATGGGCCAGCCATCGTCAGGAGCCTACCCAGGCTCTCAGAACCGGCACGAAGACTTTGTTTATGTCCACCAGGCGATGACAGGGCAGATCCATATGGTCGGGCAGTTCTTGCCCTGGCATCGGTACTATCTGCACATCTACGAGCAGGCGTTGAAGGAGGAGTGCGGCTATGCACCAGCCGCGATGCCGTGGTGGGACGAGTCGAAGGACTCGGCTGACTTCACCGCTTCGCCGTTGTTCATCCCACAGGCGTTTGGTCCGATTCCCAAAAAGGGACCAAATGGGGAGGAAACATGTCTCACCTCTGGGGTACGTGATCTATTACCTATTGACGTTCAGCCATGTTGCTGACCATCTCGACAGTTTGCAATCACAATACACATCGGCCCGGGAGGGGGTTTGTCCGATCGTTGTCTCGCCCGTGCTCTGGACGATACCTTGGTAGCTAGTTGCAACGATGATTTTTCCAATTACTGCAACTCCTACACCACATATGCGGAAATGGAGCCCTGCGCTGAACGAGGGTGAGTGCGAAGGCCCGCCAAGTCCTTTCCGAGCTCAATTTCTGTGTACTGACAACACAAATAGACCACATGCGTACTGCCACAATGGCATAGGCGGTGCGATGGCCGATGTCGCATCCTCACCTGGCGATCCGATATTCTTCATGCACCACAGTTATGTCGACCGCCAGTGGCGCCTCTGGCAGAATGGTGACCCAGCACGACTCTCTGAGGTTGGTGGCAACACCGCCGGGGACGGTTCAGGGCCGCCTTTGACGTTGGACTATGTACTCACGTCCATGGGCCTGAGAGAGGATGCCACTGTGGCAGATGTGATGGATATTCAGGGCGGTTATCTTTGTTACCAGTATAGCTACTAAGTTGCGCGGCTTCTTTTAGTGTAATAGTAATGACTAGCTTGTTGCAGTGTGCTTGAAGACCTCGATAACCATTTGCTTGGACAGTCCTACACCATCACATGCTAGCAGGTTATGATCGTGATGCTTCAAGCTTAGAAGCACAAAGCCCAACTCTATGCATCAGCCAGGACGACCGTTTACTATTATTGCATCACATCGACGGTTGTGAGCGACGGCGTCATAATCATTGATTGTGCGTATTCTATTGTCTGCTGTTAGAAAAGAAACACTGAAGGAACAAGATATTGTTCAACGGCCTCTAAAAACACGATGTCGGGGGACGGTCATCTTACAACCCTGCGCAAAGCCATGAAAAGGCGTCACACGCCGTAGCTAGCTATGAATGACCCGGCACCGTCGATAGACAGCAAGTTCATACAATAAGACTGTTCCCATACCTTATAAGGTATCATACCTTCTCAGTCTTCCCTCTCATTCCATTCCAACCCACGGCGCGCATCATCACGCGCGGATAACCTGAGTCTTCGTCACAGTGTGGCAGTTTGCTGCCAATTTTTCTCCACAGTTAGCGATGTTTGCTCGGTTAGGGCAATCAAAATAAAAGTGTCACATACGAGATAGTCCCACACGGAGCCGTCCAGATCATGCGGGACGTCGGACTCGGACGAGTCGGAGGAGTCACCCTCCAGCCTCGCTTGCTGCCTTTGCTTCCTGCGGGCACGATAAGCGTCAAGTTGGTAATGGTTCTTAGAGCTCGTCATGATATTCTCAATGGCCTGTTGCAAGAACTCCGACTCCGGGCTGTCGTAACGAAGCGCCTCATGGTGTTTGCCGGCACTGCTGTCCTTGATTGCGGGGGAGGATCAGTGCATTCAGCTGACGTCGACTCTTTAGGCAAATCGGGTTTCCGCGCCAGGACGTGCCATCTGGGTCTCCTGGGCACGACCATCTCGTACGCCATTCCGAGAAGGAGGGCGACACATGTGGCAGGACCCAGCTGGGCGTCCACCCGGCTCTTGAACTCCATGTCCGGATTTATGTTGGGGTGGCGGTGCAAGTAGGGGAACATGCGAACACGGGCGTCTTCAAGGAGCACGAGCATTGCATCGAATGTCTTGTCCTGTGGTGCGTGCCAGAGTTGCAGTATGGTGTCGTTGTGTACTGGCTGCTCAACAGCTTCAACGTAGGAGCCGGTAGAGTCGTGGAAGACTATGGCAAACTCTAGATGCGAACAGATGTCAGCCAAGAGGACCAGTGAGGGAAACGTGGGGAGCTAAAAAAGAAACAATCCGTCAGATGACGCAAAGAAAAGCCCAACTAACTGGAGTAGTAGGTGTTCCAGTCCTCAACGGTGACTTCGTTAATGACCAGGTAGAAGTCCCAGTCATTGGTCCGCGAGCTGCCCTCGCGATACGCCCAGGGTAATAGCGTCGATAGATTCTGCAAGCGACCGTCAACGGCGGCATAGGACTCCCTGTCTATTCCCACGTCCAGAATGAACCAGTTCGCAAGGACTCCATGCCAAGCGTCTTGTGTGACGAGGAAGCCTGTATGGTGGATGTCTCTAAGCCACATCTTCTGTTCTGGCTCGTCTGGGGATTGTAGCCTTCCCACGAGAGAATTGAAATCCGAGCGAACCTGGCGGCTCCAGAATTTACGGGGAACGAAGCACACCATATCCATTGACCCGTCGATAATAACCAATCCTTTGTCATACTGTATGAGCGCCGGTGTGGCGAGAGCCCGCCCCACGGCCTCGCGAGAGAAACGGCAAGTCTTGTTCAAGATCCGTGATAACGTGTATCCGGACTCGATGGTGCCGTCACTCCAGGGCGACAGGACCATGCTGATCTTGCGATGGCGTCCAGGTGTGGCGCGGATGCCGACGGAGGCGAAATGAATTGATGGCTTCGACAGGTATTCGACGAAAATCATTCCCATTATCTCCACCGGGAGGCGCTCTGGCTTCTTGGTTTGGATCGAGGTTATTTCAAGCTGCGAGCCGCTGCGAGGACTGCCATCCTGGAATTCTTGACTGCGAGAGCTGCCATCCTGGGGTTCTTGGGGATCCATGGCGATATGGCGATATGAAAATGTTGCTAATCTGAAGATGCTAGTTGATGTAAAAGAGTCGATGCCTAGACGCGAAGTTGGGGTAAAGTAGTAAACATGGGAGATCGGTTTGAGACTATTGGGGTTGAAGGGAAGAGGGAGTTCAACTGACAACCAATATTGATGCCGACTGTTGGCAGGAAGTACAGGAGCAGTTGCAAGTTGAAGAGAGACAGGGGTTGAAAGCGAAGGCTCTGAACGAAGTGCCAGAGAGAGCAAGACCACCTGAGGTCATGGGTGGGGTAGTTGGAACGGGGAAGCTGGTACAGGAACGTCTCCAATGGAGCCATAGTTGCCCTGCCCATACAGGCAAGAACACTCGAGTGTCTCGATATGTGCTTCCCACCTCCTACACAGATACTGATAGCCCGAGGGCAGGGACGAGGATGCCTCAAGTCGGAAGGGGATTCGTTTAATGATAGTCAGTCGAGGGGAGTGGCATGTCAGGCAAGAGACGTCTTGCAGATTTTGGCTTCCTTACCAAGTTGAAAGGTACAGCAAGTTCGGCACATATCTTCCTCGCTAATGACTTCCTGTCCAACTAGCTCAACTTCTTTCCCACACGAAGAGACTTGCAGCCAGTCATTTGCTATCATCAAGATTGCGGTTTTCCACTTCGCACCCACGGTTCTGCTCTATAACCCAAATACGAACATGCTGCCGATTCCACAACATGTCCAAGACTGTTGGAATATCTCCAGTATCTGGCTGCGCAGGAAGAGGCTTACCTAAGCCATGTAAAGGGCAGGGGGCAGGACATGGGTAGGGAACTATCCTCCCACCTATTTTCTACGACATCTGGACTTCCTCCTTATGCAAGACAACCAATCGATCCACCTGAACCACAATACCGCGTTACGAGCCTCTACTTCGTGAGGAGGCCTTACGCACCGTGATTCTAATGTACCGGTACTAGTTTGGTGATACCAACAAAGACATACGACACAAGTGCTTGTGTCTGGCTAGAAGGCTCAGAACCCTGGGAAACCCTATAACACGCTCCCCATCGATCGAGCTGCAGTCTCATCGCACTCGTTTATGTCGTGACACTACCTGCAACATTGTAGCAGAGGCACTCAAATTGCGAGGGAGGCGGTTCGTAAGAACGGGCGCCAACTCCAGAGAGGCCGAGAGATTGGCGATTGACTCGCCTTCGGACAGTGAAATGCTGCATCCACCAAAGCACGGCGGCAGTACTTCTTCAAGGACCAGCGACAACGTCCACGACAGAGATGAACTAGGGAGTGCTCCCATGCGGTTCGAGAGTTCTGCGCAACTCCCATCTTCGCGCCTGTTGTCTCGGGACAGACGAAGTGTTCGGATAACAACATGGCTAGTATGTTTCCAACGCCTGGGGCCTTGGGTGCTCCTGTTGCTACATCAGAGGGATAGGTTATTTGACGAACTCTGTCATACAAGTACTTATTCTTTCATGGGCCATCCACTTATATCTCCCATTATACCCTGACCCGGGCCCTTCAGGTGGAGGCTTAGAATGGCCACCGAGTCAGCATATCACGCCAGTTCGTCCAGATCATATCCGCCGCCCGGTAGAACCCGAACCCGGGTGGCCGTGGACGAGATACCCCAGCGGACTCCGACTCATTAAGCCGGCTCATCCACGAGGAGCAGACGTCGGACGGACACGTCCCCATGTCACAGGAGACTTGACAGAGATCGTCGTAGCGCTTGTCTCCATGGTGGTTGATTGATTGACCCACCGAGGTCGTCGAGTCGGGCGGCCAGTTCCAGTCAGAGCTCCTCTTGGTGCACACGCAGGCGAACGACGGACAGTACCCGTACATGCACGTGGTATTGCAGACCGCGGCAAATGGGTCCGGGCCCCAGCCCTCGACGCACGGTGCCCTCGTTATATTGCGATGAGTCTGGCCGTCCACCGTCGCATTACCCTGCTTGGAGCCCACCCAGGCGTTCCAGTTGGTGATGCCCTTCGGGCAGGAGTCGAAGACGCCCTGGGGGACGGCGTAGTTGATGATGACAGCGCCGTCTCTGACGACGTTCACCGTCCACGGCCCGCTGGTGGTGGTGATGGCTAAGCTTGTGTGATAGACGCCCACTCCGCCGTCGGGTGTCTGGTCCCAGTCCTTGATTGAGTAGTTCTGACCTCCGTAGGTGACCTCGAGCCCGGCATAGCTGCTCAGAAGAACGGAGAAGTACAGCCGGTCCGGCATTAATAACAATGGGTCATTCTCGTACTGAGACTGACGAACCGTGCCGCCTGTCGTGCTGCCAAAGGCGCAAGCACCGCCCAACGAGGTCCGGAACCAGGTCACGATGCTCTCCCTGGTGAAGTTTGCGTAGCCGGTCTTGTAGAGGTCGATGTAGTACGGGAGATGTTCCCGCCAGCCGTCGTGGGGCATGTCCTCGGCGTAGTTGTACGGCGCGTCTCCCCGCCCCGGGGCAAAAGCGTCGTACTGGGTTTCGTCGAGGGGACCGATGTAGTGCGACTCGCCGAAGTCGTTCCAGCTGATGATCTGTAGGAACTCTGGCTGGAAATCGAGACTGACGACGACCTGCCAGCGCTGGTGCCACAGGTCGCCGCTGTTCCAGAGCCAGTTCCGGTCGAAGCCGGGCATATTGGAGAAGAACCACGGCGAGACCGGCATCATGTATGGTCTGTCATCTAGCAGCAGTTCCTTGTACGATGCGTCGATAATGGCTGTGATGTTACTCGTCCCAGTTGGCCACGCGGCAGCACGGCTGGCCAACCCCCGAGCCACTCCGCGTCCGCCGCCGGCTGCGAGGGCTGGCCCGGGGCCTATGGAGGAATAGTCGGGGACGAAGAAATAAGTGCTAGCATTGGGGTTGATGATCTTCCAATCTGCAGCGTGACCAGAGCCCTCAAAGGTGGACACCAGAGGCATGCCCCCGTACTGATCATACTGATAATAGGCGGGACTTTTGCTGTAGGTTTCGAGAAGGGGTCTGACGCTGTCAGGCGGCCAAGTCGAGTTGACGCTGCCGGGATAGTCGAAGGAGAAGAACAGCTTGAAGCCGGCCGCGCTAGCAGCAGTGAAGGCTAAAGCAATCTGTTTCTCATTGTCCGGCCAGCCATACGCGATGTTGAGGCAAAAGGCATCGATGTGCGCCGCTTGGGCGAGCTGGATGTTTGCTGTCCACCGGGCCACGTCGAAGCTCCCGGAGTTGACCAGCATGAAGCTGGCGAACACAGCCTTGGCCTGGACATGGCAGGCCCCGAGAACGACGAAGAGGAGGGAGTGTAGTAACATGGAAAAGAAGGGCGTTCGTTCAAGAGAGTGTGAATACAATGGTGGGAAAGGCAGACCTCCTCCTGTTGACATATCAAGCCTTATGTTGCCGGCGAACTCTGTGTTCTAAAAGTCATGGTTTGGACGAGGAAATGCTCCTTTCCCATCCCACCGACGATGTTCAGGACTGATGAGCTCCTCGTACTGTCACGGCCAGACCAGTCCTTTGGTGGAGATGTAGATAAGGTACTAAGCTACCCGAATGCCAAGAACGACTAACATATGTGCCCTACGTCGGGAGCCGCTAGACCACCGGAGCCGGCGGGCCGTCTGCAATGCTCGGTGTGCTTGCCTTCGGTGTAGTTCTTCACGACGCTAAATACAAGTGTACGTGAACCCGGAGTTTATCACGAACAGACGCCTTTTATGGATCACCTTCCCTCAGTGACGAAACGACACGGCGGAAAGAACACGGCACATTTTCCGCCGTCTAAGCCAATAGCAGCTAGGGCTAGGCAGGATAATCTACATTAATTGTTCCCCCCCGTGACGTAGCCCCGTATTTTCCGCCAATCAGAAGCCTTCAAATTTACTTGGTTCCCACTAGTTTCGTGACTACAGGCTAATTGCAAGCTCCTCCGCAACACCACGAAGACCTTTTCTGCAGCCACTATTCCAAATCGAGAAAAGGAAGCCATCGCCGATTTTCAATCAACGCGATCAACGCTTGGCTGATTTCTACTGCGCGCGCCTTGTAAGGGTTATTTCCCTCTTGGAAAATGAGGTGGTTTTGCAGTCCTAGCAAAAGTTGTGGCTTTCTCGTCGATATTCGCGTTCTCTAGCAGTCTCGGCTTAGCGGAAGATGCCGTCTGATGTGGCTGTACATAATTATCCATGTTTTTTGGTGCGCAATTAGTTCTCCTGGGTGTATTTTACATTTCGCTTCATTGTAATTTAATTGGCTGGACTCCCTGCCTCTTGGCGCATCAGGTAGCGCGGAAATAGAACAGGGGGTGCACTGAAGAATTATCTTATGAGTTATCTTACGAGCCGACCAACCATACGTGGTACGATATCTTGGTCATCCCTAGGGGCGGCCGCTGGCTTACCAATGTTATTATTTATAACACCAGACGAGGACTAATGCAGGTACAAATTTTAAGTGATAGTTCAACACCGTGAAGACTCAGCTCTACTAAGCGCACCACTTGCCAAGCTAAAATCAACGTTAACCGACCTCTACTTCGTACACCTGGTAAGCCTAGGTGTTGCTTAACCCGTGGTGAAGAGGCAGGCAATAAGAAACTACAACTGGCCGTGCCCCTGAATGAAGGACTATTCGACTATGAACAAAAGCCCTATTCTCGCTTATGATGGATTCAAATCGTAAACTTTGGGCTCCTGTCCGTAATCGTGGTGGTAACGTAGTAGTTACTAGTCTAATTTCTACACGCAGGCTTCGGTGTCGGGAGTTGACCATCACTTGGCCGAGTCTTAGTCGCTGTCAGTTCGGCAAATAGTATTGTCTCGACAACTTCTCGAGTTAATTTGTCTCTGCCGCAAGACTCCTAATCAGAACTGCAGCTGATCTATATCTTTATGTTCCCTTTACATCGTCAGCTGTAGTTGAACCTGAACACATTGCAGTTTGACACTCTGACAGCCGAGTACCATGACATTATTGACGCATCAGTTCCTCTTACCCTACCTAGGGACGGAAAACTGGTCTGTCTGACCAACCCGTGAGTTTTCCAAATGCTAATCTGCACGAACATAGCGCTGCATAGGACTAGTTCGCCAACCGACCTCTACTTAAAAAGCTGGTCAACGATGCAACTTGGTCATGGTGCAGTGGAAAGGCGTCGACGAAATCAATCTTTTGGGCACATTACAAGTGCGGCAGTCGTACAAGATGCATAATCAAACGAAGCTCGATGTGATCCGCTAAAACATAAGGGACGAAATCTACATCAAGAACGGCAGAAAGCCTGCAGCAGTTCCGCAACTTGTGCATCTTGATATATCGCAGGGACGAGAGACACCGGGAATCACTCTACATAATCATGTTGTCGCCGGGGAGCTTGTCCAGCCCTGCAACACAGACATTAGCAGACTGATTGATGATTTCACAAGAACAAGGCACTAGGTACTTACAGCCATCGAAGTTCTCACCAACCATATCCTTGACTTGGCACTTGTTCTGCTCGGCAATACTCTGCGTCTTAAGCATCGGCGCACTGACGTAGGTATGTCCGTCCATCGCCTTCTGCAAACTGTCGCCCTTCCACCCGAACAGATAATCGGCATGGCTCGAAAACCCGGTCGGGTCCGCCGACGCCCACACGAGATGACCGTCTGGATGCCAGTCGTTCTTGTCGTTGAACTTGCTCGTATCCCACACCGTCTCGAGCATCAGCTGCGGGATCTTGACGGGGTGCGTAGCCGGGCATGGACCGCCGGACTCGAACGTGCCCGACTCAGGATAGGCGACGTGGTCCTGGTGGTTGGGGGAGTCAACGTTCTTCCCGTCCCAGCAGGTCGGGAAGCGGTGGTTGGCCATGATACCCAGCTTGCACGGTGTCTTGGGGAAGTCGATCGTCTCGGGCGTTCGGCTGGCCTGGTTTTCCATGCACGTGTAGCTCAGCTGGCGGAACTTGCGGGCTCGGTCGCGATTGGTGATGGATGCGTCGCCAACCAACATGCGGAAGCCGGGCTTGAAGGCTGTGACCTTGCTCTTCTGCGCTGTGTCGAAGAGCGCGTCTGACATGTAGTAGACTACCATTCCGCCCTTTGTGCCTTCCATGCCGGACTGGGCGATTTGCGGGATCCGCTTGAAGGAGCCGTTCTTGGCTCGGTAGAAGAGCACTGCGGTCCAGTAGTTGGAGAAATCTTCGCTGAACTGGCAGGAGGTGCAGGTCGAGAGGGCGGCGAGGTCGTGGGTTGCTGGGTCCATGGAGATGTTGAACGAGTTCTAGAGGTGTGTGAGTTAAAGAAGTTACTGGCATTGTTCAAGGGGTAGGCGGCACGTACACCACCGATGATCTGGTGAAGATGTGGTGAAGGCGAGACGCCCGGGTTGACCAGCGGATCCAGTCGCTGCACCGTCAGCTGTGCGCAGCCAAACCGGAGAAGGGCACTGGCAGGTGCGATGGCGCCCAGGGCGGCGATCAGATTGACTTGCTTCATGATGCCAGTTGTTGCAACACCACTTGTGATGATTTTGGGACGGCGAGGTTGGTGCAGGGAAGACGCACGGAGGAGACGCAAGTGGGAACCAGCTGGCGTTTTGACAGCCTCGACCCGGTATTCAACCAAGGTGTGAAGAACTGCCGACTATCACCGGAGATGATCTCATATAGGAGGCCAAGCTTTGGAGGTCGATATGACGCTCGGTTAATAAAGTGATGATCCTGATTCGGCACTTGGGTATCGTGGACTTGATGACGGCTAATGTCTCCTGTTATAGCAGCGTAGCCATCTCAACGATATATGATCCTTGGCACGTAACTGAAATTGTCTCGTGGATTTGTTCTCTGCCACAACTTGTTACGATAGACCCAGGACTTTCTCTTACGTGCGTGGGTCGTGTAAACTTTGCACATCGATCAGTAGGCATGCAACTGATATACCACGATACCAAGCTTTGATCGACGGGTTTATAGACGCTTTTCTATAGACTCTGCAAGCTCACAAATAGTTGGTCGATTTCCACGTTCCACGTATCCTCAGCATGCAAGGAGGTGAGGAGCACTCATCCAGACCAAAGCAATCTGTCAATAATACGGAACGCGCGTCGCTTCCAAGCTTCGACTCGATCTTTAAGCTTAGATTGACGTATGTAAATATAGTCGAACATGATTATAATCAGCATCAGAAGCGTCATGATTGGTTCCACTTAAGGAGCCATTCATCCAACCGGGAATTTCGTGCCTTGCAGCGAATAGCAGGTTTACCGGCGCCACCTACTCCCGCTTTAATCAGGAATAATCATGCACCGCATAGTGCTCGCTTCGCCATGAGCTCCACGGCACTGCGTCTCTGATGCTATACATCTATTCTTGATACCTCGAGTCCTCGATTTTACTCGAAGGCCAGGACTTCCTTCATCTATCTCTTCCCGTCTACGCCAAGCCTAAGTGTCCTTGCTGCTTCTCGCGCCTCAACATCAGCAGAGCACCACAACAACGCAAAAATGAAGCTACCCATAGCTCTGCTGAACATAGCCCTCTGGCTCGCCGCAACCGCCAGTGCTCAGCAAGCTACGACGTGCACGTCAGACCTAGTCGTGACGGACGACTGCACCGACGTCATGAACCCGATCGCGTGCTACAACCAGTACCGGTGGAACACGCGTACTCTGTCGTGCATCGAGGGCACTAATGATACTGAGAGGAAAAGGAAGGTGAGTCATTACAAATGGAAGATGGGGAGCCGTATGGATGGGAGATGGTATGCTGACATGGGTGGTGGTAGGCTTGCAAGTGCTGCAGCTGCATTGGGACTGTTATGTGCAACTGGGTTAAGACGCAGAAGTACTGTTAGGTGGCGCATTGGAGTAGGACGTTGAGCGGATTGGGGAGTGCGAAGTCGGACGACAAGTGGTAGAAGCAGGAGGGGTTTGCGCCGGGGTGACATACAGATCCATGACCGCATGTATATCTGTAAATGTCCAATTGATTCCAGTCTTCTCAGGACGCCTTCGAACCCTACTGAATAGGAACATAATACCGCATCCGATTCTCCGGATCCCACTTCTTCTTCAACCCCCTCAACTTCTCCAACCGCCACTCCTCCCAACCGTACACGGCCTCCAGCGGCTCATCACCGTTAGCATAGTTGACATACGCCTTCAGCCGCGTCGGATCATCACTCCCGTCAAGAAGATGCTGCCGTAGCTTCTGCGCAAACTCCTGCGCGGCATCATCCAAAGCCGGGTCGGGCTTGTAGTTGACGTAGCACGTCAGAAGCAACCGCTCGTTCCGATGCGGGTAGGCCGTACTGTCTGGGTCGACTGCCCTCACGCCTTGGTTCGCGTACCCCTCGAGCAGGAAGATGGAGCCCCGGAACTCGGGATGTCTGTGAGTCCTCTCGTCGATCTCGTCGTAGACCTTCCTGATGGCGGAGACGTTGTATGTGTTCAGTCGGATGGGGCAGCGGATGGAGGTAGACCCGTAAGCGCAGCCGAGGCCGTCGGCGTCCTGGAAGCTCATGACGGCGATGTCGTGGAATGTGCAGTCTTCACCGGACTGCACTGAGAGCGGACCGAGGTCGTGTAGGGGTTTGGCGTAGGCGTGGAGGGCTTCTAAGGGCCCGTCGTAAAAGTAGGCGAACCAGATAACGGGCTGTAGGCAAGTCAGTTGTCAACCGGAATGGAGATTAGCTTGCGCGACTTCGCTTGGATGTGAGGAGCGTCACCTGCTTCCAGACGGCATCAATCTGCAAAAACTCGACCACGGTCCTGTGGATAAAAGACCGGGGGTATGTTGACGATGTACGCCCACTGCGTGACCTCAGCCGGCTGGTCGTCCAGCAAGCTGTTTGCCGCTTCGAATACAGCTTCGACCTTGTCTCCGGAGAACACAAAGGTCTCGTAAGCCTGACCTTTCTCTTTGGCCGCGTACACACGGTATTCCCATTCGATTACGATGCCGAAATTGTGGCCCGCGCCTCTGATGGCCCAGAAGAGGTCCTGGTTTTCAGTCTCCGACGCGACAACGAGCTCGCCGTCTGGGAGCACGAGTCGGGCCGAGATGACTTGGTCCGTCATGAGCCCATACTGGCCCTGGAGGTATCCGTGGCCTCCTCCAAGCAGGGGCGCGGAGAAACCAACATTCTCGCAGACACCAGTTACTGCGGTCCGTCATTCATCAGTTCCATTCCAACGAGACTTGCAGGAATCTGATGACTCTGAGATGCATACCTGTCCTCTTCCCTAGCTTCTCCAACGCGGTTACGACGCCCTTTATATTGGCACCACTTCCGATTCTTGCGGAATTGCCATCCTCCGCGAGCTTGACGTGGTCCAGCGGCCGTATGTCAATTTGAATGGCGTTCTTTGCGGTCCCAAGGGCTGCGGTTGCGCCGTGGTCTCCTGCTCTGGCGACGAATGGGATGTCGCCCTCTGCAGCATACCGTATCTGGAACCACAATGTCAGTTCCCGGCATCTCGCTCTCCAGTACTGACACCTACTCACTGTGTGCTGAACATCAGCTTCGGTAGCAGTCTGCACAACAACAGAGAATTTTGGTGCAAGATGCTCTCTCCATCGACTTGTAAGTGTCGCAAATCTCGTGTCGGAGCGCAGAATAATGGATGCATCAGGAGATAGTAATGGGCCAAGTTCGGCGACGATGTTACTGGAGTTCACCATCGTGAAGAGTGGCAATATGCCGTGAGAAGGTAGAAAATGTAAAAGTCATGCGACGATAAGCGCCTCTTATACGCATCGCAATACCGCTCGGCTCGGATTAAGCCTGTTACAGAATACGGACATGCACCTCGGCCTTGGAGACCTTCCCGATGGTAGTGCTGACCATCTGGAGTCACATCGACGCAGACGCTCGGATTTAAGGACTTCGGATTTCTCCCTCGCTATAGCCGTGAACGCCGTCTACCTTATTACAATAGAAACAAAAGGCTCTGTGATCGCTTAGTCATGCCAACCCCGAGCTGCGGTCCAACACGCACCGCTTTCGCATCCAACCTCGGACTTGGTCATTGGTTATGTAGTACATGTCCCAACCGATACTCATAAGCCATTTAACCTTTCGCAAGTACTTCCGGCTACAGATCTACCACTCCTCTAATCCGACCTATCAGATTCTTCTCTTTCCAGCTGGCAGTCATGCGTACACAATCGAAACATAACAGCTGGCCGGATCCGGGGAAACGACTCGTAGGACTCCCTCACCCAGGGATGATCCTCATTTGGAGTAGAAGACCCGTCAGCTCGCCATACTGCCTAAGGATTGGGTAACGAGTCTCTGCGCATGATCCACCTCTAGAAGAACATGTAAAATTGTAGCTTTCTAACGTGAGTGCCAACCCAGGCATTCTCTTGGCACGACGAATCGAACCAGCGTGTGGCGATCGGACCGGGCCGCCGGCCATGCTGCTCCCAGAAGCTCCGGTACTGTTCCTTGCGTTCCGTGTCGTCCGCGTCGACGAGTACAACCCTCTCCTCCCCAAGGAGACCGAAGAGGCCGCTGTCTTTAGCCAACTGTAACAGCGCATGGATCGGGAGTGTCCGAAGCACGACGGTTAGATTCCGGTGGCTCATGAGACTTACGTATTCATGATGCGGTAAATCGGCGTGGAACGCGTGACGACGCAGCGAAGGCTGTCGGTGGCTTCGAACGACAACAGCGAGCCACAGCGCAATTGAGAGCGGTTTGCTGCCGCAGTCAGCGTGTACCGTGTCCCGATGTCTGTCGACCCAGATCTTTGCGGCGCCCTGAGGAAACCCTGAGATATCGAGTTGGTCGTCGTTGGCCAGCAGGCCGCCGTGCTCGAGAGCGACCCAGCGCGACTCGCGGCAGACTCGGGATAGGACGGGTGGAGCTGCATTTGCGCGACTGGTGTGGATCAAGGCGCACCCGTAGAAGTCGTCCGTCCCTCTGTCGTCCGGTTCAACCATGTCCACCTCGACGACACGTTTGGGGAGACAGAAGCCCCATATAATGAGGCGTAGTTCTGTTGGTAGCTTGGGGAACTTCGAGAAAGCCATGTCGATGTTCAAGACGTGTTGCTTAGTTGATGAGAGAGGATGATGTTAAAGAAACTGAGTGACGTAGTGATGGAATTGTTGAATAAAGGTCGTAAGCCGCTGCCCTTCAGATTGAATAGCTTCTGTTGTGACGGTTGAACTCGGTGAAGAAAATACTTTTGGAGTGCTTTAGATTAGAGTCCAGACAAGTGGAAGATATGCTGCAAATGCTGTCAATCCAGAGTGTATGTCGTGCTTCGGAGTGCCATCAGGAGCAGCAAAGCGATGTTGCGAAGCGTAACAGAGACACTGTAATTGGGCATCCGTGTTGGGAGCTACCTCCGTAGATGGGAAGGACTGGAAACAACAAGTGCCAGATCTGTCCAACCGGTGCTTTCTGTGCAGCCAATTAGGTAGACATGGCGGCAGCTGCAGCTTGAGACTCGGGGAGATGGTTCCAGATTCCAAGATCCAGGAGGAGCCCAGAGCACTCTGGCGGCAAGATATGGGATGGTCATTGTCCCAAAAAGATGAAGTAGCAAGTGGGGATGTGGGGAAGTCGGGCCCGGGAGACGGGACAGGATGGCAGCTGCCGCCCCCGGGCCCTGGGGAGATGAAGAGGCCCTCGGGTCACTCTTGTCAGCTCGCAACCCTAACCCTCCAATAGTTGAGAAACTCCCAGTCTGTCATCAAAGCACCTTTACGCATTCAAAATCGTTTCAAGTGCAATTTATACTGATTCCTTCTTCTTCCTGTCTATTGTTCTTAACCTTAATTTTTCTCCGTCTCCCCAATAAACTTCCACGTCACCCTTACCCCCCCCAACCATTCAAAGCACCACACTAGCCATATCCTATACATCCTCCCAGCCCATGACGCAAGTCTACCTCACGGTATCGCCGGATCCACGACGCATCCTTCACAGCCAGCGACTCGAAGAAAGCCTCATCCGGGACGCCATTCGGCCAGAGCCGAGCCCACTCCGACATGGGGGCACGTCCCGTCCGGGCTGCACGTCCTGTCGTAAATCCGGACCCGGCGGTACGCCGCCCCCAGACAGGGCACCAGGTGGTCTTTTGCTTCGCGGCCAAGGGTCCCGGCGGCGGCAACAGCTCGACTCCTGGCCCTTCCGCAGCGTGGGACGAATTCACCGGGGTGCATGTCGACGTATAGGCCGCAGATACTGCAGTGCACGTCCGCGAACACGGCGATGCATCCGCACGGCGGGTTCGGGGGCTGGATCGGGTGGGTGGTTGTCTGGCCCGGTGGATTGGGGGTTTGTCGGTTTGAGATCATGGCCGGGGGTTGTTGGTTTCGGTTCGTGGCTTTGGCTTGTTGCGGTAGATGGTGACTGGCGCGCCCGGGAGGAGGGGTCCGAGGGGCCGGTATGTCGGTAGTCGGGTGAAAATGATAGGTTGAGGATACTCGGTATGGAGATGCTCAATGGTGGCTCTCCACGTGAGGTTGACCGTTGATGGTTATGTGATGCTGGAAACCTTTGGGGAATGTGTTATGGCAAGTCTGATGGGTGATAATGTAGTCCCTTGTTCTTGATCGATGAATGATGAGTCTGCGGATGATGTTGAGCTGTTCGCGGGCAGGTAGAAAGGACTTTGGTATGAGCCTGGGCAAATTGTTTACTAGGAAAGCTATTCCTAACTCTGGGAAGGCTAAAATGAACCACAAGCCAGCGGGCGCGCACTCCGGGGTACGCCTCAGGGACCGTAGGTAGTAATATGCTCCTCTGGTACAGTCCGGAAGCTGCGGCTTCACCAATATTGTCGGTGAAACTTATGGTAGGATACATTTTGAGCTTGATGGCTGTACTCTGCCCATATCTAGAAGGTAGAGCTGACTGTTCGCGCCATGCCCATTCTTAAGTTCCTTCCCCTGCACATAGGGTCTTATTGTTACATCTATTACGGGCAACTTACAACATCGTACACACGTCGCATTGAAGGGGTAAGGGAGACTCAATAGTATGGTCGGACAAGCAGCCTAGAGAGAGCCCGCAGTCTATGAGTTACACAGAGCCAACGAGTTCTGTGTAAATAAGATGTAAACAGCGTTCAGTGAGGAGTCTTCCAGTCAAGAGCCTTGCTGCATGAGTGTATCGATACCAAAACACTAAAGAGATCCATCAGTGGCTGCATTGCATCGGTTGAATGCAACTCGCCCTTTTAAGCAACATGAAGCGCAAGCTATGACTCACGAGGCAGCCATCACCACAACCCGACTATAAAGCTATCTAAGCAAGCTCGATTGACGACTCGCAGCTTCTTCAATCATTCGAACATGCAGACAATCAAAAACCTTTATCCAGAGCGAGGAGCGGACACTCTCGTCCAATATCGTAACCAGGCCAAAATGCACACCGCTACCACGCCCACCCAAACAACTATCCCCCGCCCCCGTCTCCTCTCCCAAACCCTCCAAACAACCCTCTTCCTCCTGACCTGGCGTCTCCTCCACCTCTACGTCACCCGCCACGGGCCGCCGCCACGCATCCGTCATATCGTAAAACTCCACAACACCCTCCAAATCGTATTCTCCCTCGTCCTCCTAGTTATAATCATCCTCCCCCCAATCATTTCCTCTCCGGTCCCCCACTCCCTCGACCTCATCGCCCGTTGTGCCTACCACTACTCAAAAACCTACGAGTACCTAGACATCCTCCTCGTCGTCCTCTCCTCCCCCTCCTCCTCGCCTATAGCGTTACACTTCGCCTTCCACCACCTAACCACCCCCTGGCTCACGCTCGTAAGGGTGTTGCACATCAGCGACGGGTGGCGGGTGGGCGCGGGACTGAACGCGATGCATCACGCGGGTATGTACGCGCATTTTGCTGGTTGGGGGGTGGGGACGGGGTGGTGCTTGTTTACGGGGATGGTGCAGCTTGTAGTCGGGTTGGGGTGGGAGGCGGTTGTGGTGAGGGGGAAGTTGAAGAGAGGAGGGGAGGAAGGGGTGTGGGGGAATATCGTGGCGATAGGGTTGGGGGGTGTTTATGCTGTGCTATTTGGGGGGGAGATTTGGGAGGGCAGGAGGGAGAGGGAGAGGGATAAGGAGAGGGGGCACGTCGGGGTGAAGGAGACTGAGAAGGTTAAGACGACTTGAATGTGGAGGGAAGAAGGGAAGGAAGGATTTGGGGGACGGAGGGGGGCCGAGGGAAGCGAGAGATGATGGGATGTTGTATACCAATCTATGTCCGTCTACGTACCCAAAAGCCTCGCTAGCCCAATCTGATCCATTGTTTTCCAATATGCCTGGTGTCCAAAGTCGTTTATGCTCGCTAACATGTGCTGAAATCGTAACAAAGATCACCGGGGTTTCCTCTGCCACCCCGTCTTCCACTTGTTCTGCTTGAACCGCGGAAAGATGTGCGCCTCGGTGTTGAAGACAATTTCATGAAGAGGCAGGTAATCCGTCGGCGAGAAGAGGAGGTACAAGTACTTGAGCGTCTCAGCCTGTCAGATGTGTCAGCAGTATCCCATCAAAGAACCGTCCCGTTCGGGGCAACTCACCAGCCAAAAACTCTCCATATTATCCCTCTTCGGCGGCGGCAAGGCATTCACATCATTCAGCGAAGTATACCCCTTCCCACCTCCCAAGTTCGTATACTCCTCAAACGCGCGGAATATCTTCCATCCCCACTCCCTGTACAGCGGATCCTCCGTGATCCGCCACAGCATGAACAGGCTCTCCACCGTCTCCGGGCGCTGCAGGTTATGCGCATCGAGCGGCTTGACGATGAAGTCCTCCTTCCACGCCGCCAGCGAGTCCGTCGTCTTGCGGGCCGGACGATCGCCGGGCCGAGGATGGAGGTCCTCGGGCGCCGCGTTGAACCACGCTATCTCGGGCGCGAGACCGGTTACCGTCACGGCGTACATGCCCCAGCACGTCTTCATTATGTCCCTCGCGAGCTGGATCTGGCGCTCCTTCTCGGCGGTCCATCCCGGCATCTTGCGGGCTTGGCGGACGGTATACCCGCCTGTTGCGCCGAGGGCTATGGAGCCGGGGAGGAAGCAGACTAGGTGGTCCATCTTGGGGGAGAGATCGCCGCCGATGCCGCGTGGGAGCTCGGCGACGATCTTGAGGCCGGAGGACTTGGTTGGCGTGATTAGGTGCTTCTCGATGCCGGCTAGGGCTTCCTCCCACATGTCGAGGTAGATGGTTTCTTGGCCGGAGGTTTGGAGGTACTGCTTGATGAGGTACTCTGGAGCACGGTTAGCGGTGGTCCTGTCAAATGGTCCCATCGGTTCCTTACCATAGTACGAATCACCACGGCTCCCCAGACGAATCTCCTTGCTCGTGAACCGACCCGTATCCGGATGCACAAAGATGGGCAGAAGTCCAGCTTCCGCCTTGTTGTTATCCAGAACCTGCATCACCCTCTCCGCTTTCCGCCAATACGTCTCGTTCCCTGTAAGGTAAGAAAGGTACTTCATCTCCAACTGCACAGTGCCAGCCTCCGCCATCGACGAGGCACCCCCATCGTGAGACGGAAGTCCCACCTTCCTGCCAAGGTGGACGCTCGCGTAAGGGATCCCGGACTTGGTCTCGTAGGCCGACAGCAGCCGCTCGGCGAGGTCGACGGCCTTCGCCATGTACACGGTATCCCGACGCGACGAGAGGTCCGGGAAGCGCGTGGAGAGGTAGTGCGCCGAGAGGAGGCCGCCGAGCATGCGGATTGTGGTCTCGAATGTGTTCACGTCCTGGTCTTGGTCGTAAGTCAGGCTCCTGTGCAGCCACTTCCTCGACTCCGCCAGCGGAGCTGTCAGGTTCATCACCATCATGGTGGAGAGGCTGTCCACGATGATCCACCCGAGGCCTTTCGGGCTCATGTGCAAGCCTTTCTGGGTCACTGGATGGTACACATCCTGGCCTTCAATGACAGGCTGGGGTTAGCTGGCAGTGCAAAAGGTAGGGCGGTGGCACTTACCCCAGGCATGCTGGGCATATGCATCCCAGCTCGTGACGAATGCCTGCTTAACCTGGGCACGCCGATGGTCCCAATTGACGAGACGTGATCCATAGTGGCTGAAGCCAATTGGGTTGTCCTTCGACGCATCGAGCAATTCCATGACCAGCCATGACAGCGCTAGTGTGAACCCAAATCCGCTCATGAAGCGCGAAATCCGTCTCAGTCTCCGCTTCGTCGGTTCAGGCTGCTGCAATGTTGGGATTGTCATGGGATCTTCCATCGTGGTGGCAGCAGCGGTATGCATCTTGTCCTCCTGGGCCGTCTGGACTTCGTCCTTAGCATCAATGACGCGGTCCATGACGAACGCGGGGTTCTCAAGACTTAAAAGAACAACGAAAAGACAAAGGGAGGGCAGCGCGTTGGTTCCACATCTGCGCCAACCGGTTGCGTTGGTAATACAGTAGAGCACCGGGCGCGTGCCAAAGATAAACTCGAGGATGCGATGGACATGTGCAGTGTAACGAGTGTCGTTGGTTTAGAGTGAAAAGGAGTTCGAGATTCAAGATTGCGAGGTTGCGAGGTTGCGGTGACCCGCCGGCGCCAAGCGCCCCTAATTTTAGCGATGATTGGGGGCGAAGCTTGTACCTCCAGGGGCTGTAGACAGCCGAAAGGTACATCTGATACATGTTTCAGGCAGGCACAGAGGGGCCAACTCGGGTGGTCCCGCAAATAAACTTGCGTCATTGCATCCATGCATACCAAAATCGCCAAACATCAAAGAGCGTGTCCACTCAAGCGCGTGCCGCCACAGCAAGGCCACGAACCGAAGCTCTGATCAGCTAGTTCTCCGGCGCGGCAATATGCATCAGCGTCGGCGTCGGCGTCACCCTGGGAGCGATAGGGATCGTCGCCCTGCTGATGCGGAGGGACGACGAAGAACAAAGCTGCCGCCAGGGCGGATCTCGAGCAACAGCCGCCCCCTCCCTCCGTGCCGCCTCGGGACGTGCCGAAACCGTGGAGTACACACGAAGTGCACGAGTTGCATCCTGACGATGTCAAGCCGAAGTTGTGGACTTATCGGCCGCCTGCTGAGCTTTATGGTGGATGAGGAGGGGTGAGCAAGGGCAGAAACAGGGTTCAGGTAGTTATGTATGACGTTGAGATGATTGGAATCCCTGCGAGTCCTCAATGTCGTTAGTGATCCTTGAGCATGTCCAATGCGCCCTTGAGTTCCCTGGCGCCGTCCCTCGCGTGCCGCTCAAAAGTATCTGCAAAAAATTAGAAACATCGTCGAGCAGCATAATAGCGTGTAGTTAGCTACTCACCGTCAAAACTTCCGTCAAGTGTAATGGCGTGCAAATTACCAGAAAGCCAGAGCGTGGCAGACTGACATCGCGAGCAGTCTGACGGGGGAGGTCATGCGGAATGTCGACCCGGGGTAACGGTAGAGTCTCTAGGTAATTGCGTCAATGAACGAAACGACATGCCCACACGTCCGAGGTAGTAAACGTACGATAGGCAAAGTGACGCGACACGTGGTTGAAACGCAGCGCCAGCGTCTCTGGAGCCGCGTCGCGGCGGCGAACCCCATCTGCCGCATGACCGAGGACTGGATGGCGTTGGCTTTGGCGTCGATAGTCGTGAGGCGCGTCATTACGCGGTGGGGGCTCGACGCCACTGTGCGTTCGGGTAGGATGCGCGCGCCTTGAAGATGGATTGTGCGAGTGCGTACCGCATTGCGTATGATGTCGCGGATTGCGGACTGCTTGAGGGAGATGTTGGTCGGGATAAGTTCCAGGTTGTTTCGATGTGTACCGAGACAGTCTCGGGTCCGTGCCACCTCACCAGGACGCAAATTCTGCCCCACCCTCCTCCAAGCCAATCACAACCCCCGATCATTCCGTAGTGGGGGACGCACCCCTTAGGGATATGGTAAGGGGATGTGATATAGATCCAGACACCCTTTGCCCATCTCCAGAGAAACTCGTACAATTTCCAGGAGGGACGACTGATCCAGGGGCATTGAACTTTGCCCGCGCTCCCTGACGCTGTGTGCATCTGCTCGCGACCCATCCTCCTGTCCGTCACCAGGGTTGGAATGCCAGGACACCAAACAAAGTGCCCTTCATACGGTGAATTCCAATTTGATGTGGATGGTCCGGTTCCAGTGGTATATAGATCCCGCCACCCGGCACAAAGATGCCCATCTCTTCCAGATCCTCCTCCAGCTTCAGTCGCGTCTCTGGATCCTCTTTCAAGCTCGCGACGAGCTTGTGCACGCCGTCCGCCGGGCCCGTGTACCAGTCCTCCTCGTCGTCGTCCCAGACCTCGACGAACCTGCCCGTCGCGCACCAGAACTCTTGGCGACACTTGTCCAGCCACCCGACGGCGTCCGGGCGGCGCCTCAGCGAGTAGTCGATGAACCAGACGGATTTCGGCCAGTAGCATAGCTCGGCAGCCAGCCAGGCCAAGCGCTCGCAGGCCGCCTTGGCCCTCGCGGAACTCGGCGGGCCTTCCCCGAACTGCGGCCAGGAGGGATCGTACTCCAACGCAAGGCTCCAGACGTAGGGAGGGCAGTCGACTTTGACTCTGTCCCGACTCAGCTTGCCCAGCTCTGTCGGGCGGAGAATGATGAGGTCGGTCTGGTATCGGACGGTGACATTCCTGGTGACGCCGTCCTTGTCACGGTAGGTGCCGAGGACGAAGTCGTCTTTGTTCCTCTTCTGCTTAGCGGTTCGGACGACGGAGCGGTCGTCGTCGGCGGGTACCGCAAAGGCGAGGTAGGGACCGTATTCGGATTCTGTGGTTCGTGGTCTGTGGCACACGCGTAAGTGCTCTGCCGGAGGAACGCTGCGGGGGCGCTTTCGTCGTATGAATCGGTTCTCGCGGGTGATATCAGACTCCTCGTCTTCGTCATTGTAGGTGAAAAAGTGTGCTCTTGCCGTGGATTCGGCGGCCAACGTCCATATCTGCTGCTGCAACTCCGGCGGGAGAAGTGTGAACTTGTGGAAGGATGCGGTGACCATGGTTGGAAAGTATTAAGAAGGCGGTAATGATGTGTTTGTTGGCTTAATGCTAGCTTCCTAAGGAATATAAAGGGTGCCCTCGCCAAACGTACATCAGTGAGAGATGTGGTGGGGGAAGATTCAATGTATAGGCTGAACTTGAAAGACGTGGAGATTTGTTAGAGTGTGTGGATGGAAAGAACGAGAGAATCGCTCAGTTCTAAGTGAATGGTCTGGCTATTATAGCCTTCTGAGCCTGCAGGTCCCGCCGGCCATCTGAAGTTTAAGGTTTGAAGACGTGGCCGGCAGAGTCATATCTGCAGCAACCGTGTCTTGTGGAGCATAGGCGAGATTCAGGTACCACCTCAGGTATCTACGGCAGGCACGCTTCAAGTGGTCCTCGGTCAGGCCAGGATCATCTTGTAGACGGCTCTTGGAATTTGAAGGACGAAAACTCTTATTGGAAAAGGGTAAACACAAGTTCCCGTTCATGTAAAATGACTCCAGTGGACTGGTCGAACTTCAAGTTTCTGATGGCCTCAAGATCCAAGCGGCGTTTGACGAGGAGACATCAAGGGACAGTGATCAGGTGTCCACCACGTGCGCGACTGTTAGATTCGGCAAAGGGAACAGAGTCCATTCTGGAGAAAGGAGCAACTTATCCTGACAATGGCTAGAAAAGGAAAAGTTTAGCGAGGTCAACGCGTCTTGGTGGATCACTCGACGAATTGAGAGGACAATGAGGAAGGAGCAAGAGAGCACCTGCCTTCCAAGTCAAGAGACTCCTGGAATCTTCAAGTTAGAGGGTTTAGGGTTCCCGCTCCCAGATCGAAATCGAAAGCCTCCACTTCGTGCGAAGCTGATTTCTTCGACTTCGCAACCTCCACCACAGGCAAAAGCAGCCGGTGGTAATATCTCTGCCCCAATCACGACAAGACCACATACTTTCCCTTGTGATTCCAACCTTACCTTGTGTTTCTCACCTACGAGATCTCGCCTTCGCAGGTAATTTGCCCTCTCTCACCTCAGATTTCGTTCCTCGTCAGTAGTGAGAAGCGAGTACCAAGTACTACTGGCTGAGTCGCCAACACGAGCAATTGGTCAAATTACTAATCTTTCCATCCAGGAGCAGGACTTGGTGGTTTCCGATTGAATTGATCGAGAATTCTCTGGTGTTCCCGCAGAGAAGTGTCACTCGCAACATCAGCGCGATGCCCCAACCCAAGCGTCAACGCAGCTCGGCTAGCTCCGCTGCCGGTAGCACTGCTTCGAAGAAGCCCAAGACAACGACCGGCGACAGCTCCGCTGCCAGCACTCAACTGCCCGCCGGCATGGAGGGTTCAATTGACATCACGGTTAAGATCGACTCGAAGCGCAAGGCAGAGCGCAATGACCCTGCGCCTCCCAGGAGCAAAGACGACGTGATGCGTGAGGCGAAGCAGGACTATGAACAGTGCCAGCTCGAAGCCGCTCAGAGAAACCAAACGTCAGGTACCAGTCCGGCTAATGCTCCGCCTCCCCGTACCGGCCAGCCCTCGACAGAAGCTGGCGTCGCTGGTGCTGCAGATGAGAAGTAAGTCTATATGCCGTGTTACCACATCACAGAGTATATAATTGTCTGACCATCATATCTGCAATGACAACAACAGCGAGAGTGGCAGCGAGGACAGCAGTGAGAGCGATGGTGACGACGGCATGGACTACATCATGGAGTACGACAACAGCCAGGATGATGGCGAACAGCACAGCGAGGATGAAAGCGACGGCGATGACGGATTCTCATGGCTCGAGTTTATCGGTGCCACTGCCAAGCGTGGTGACAAGACCATTGGAAGCTGCGCAGCACAACTCATCCGCCGTGGACGGTTTCGCGAGACGTTCTGGCAGTCTCTTGAGGAGCCCAACAAAGAGGTCGCCGACCTTGCTTTCACCCTTTTCGATAGATACGGACGCCTCAACCCTGAGCACTACAAGCATGAGTTCCGCAAAGGCACTGGAGCTTGGGGGCAGGAGCTTGACGATGGCGACCTGCTTTTCTTCGACTACATCCGAGTGGACCGGGAGTGGCGTCGCCATGGCGTTGCTAGGCAGATGGTCAACGCCATCTTGGAGAAGACTCGAGGAAAGGTTCGTCACAAAGCAGGGCCCACCAAAGATCTCGGCTTCACCGCAGTGGCCAGCCCTGGGGTCCTCAATAGCGACCAGGGTGAAGAGGAGGACTGTCCGACCTTCTTCGCAAGGGAGATGCCTATTGCTCTCAGCTTCTGGCGTCGGCTTGTCAGGGTGGTTTGCCTTCACCGATAAGCTTGACCATCCTTCGAGGCTGCTGGACGCTTCTCAAGATATTGACACTCACGACCTAGGAGCCAAGACCCTGCCGTCTGAGGAGGTCCAACATGTCTTCAACAACGTCAACGATGCCACGATTGACGACACACAATGTCACGACTTCGTGAAGGCCGCATTCTCCGAAGATCGGGATGACCAGCTGTGGCTCTCCACTGATAAAGCCGGCAATACTCTGCTCCACCTTGCCGCAATGCGCTCCAGGGTGGCGTTGGTGAAGGGGCTCCTTGCAATTGTCCCTCATCTTTCATCGGTACGGAACCACCAAGGCTGCACTCCAGTCGAAGCCTTACAGAAGGTACTTGAGCACCAGAGAACTCGCCTGGAGTGGGGCGTGTGGAGGATGACCGTAATGTCTGACGAGTTTTCTGGCTTCGACAAACAGAGCACAGCATGCCTGTCTATGCTACAGGGCATGGAACCTGTCGACCTGTCCAGTCTGTCGGTCCAAGTCCTTCAAGCGGTCTCCAGCAATATGGCGGAGAGATTGCCAATTAACTTCCAGCCTCCCATCGACAAGATTCGCCAGACCTTGGTGCTCAAGTACGGATGTACTTGCGGAGAATGCCTGGGCGGATTCCTGAGTCCCCGTATGAAGCACCAGCTCCTTCGTCAGGCGGAGACCGAGTGTGATAACCTGAAGGAAGGGGCGGAGAACCTTGACGGCGAGACATTCGTTGACCTCTATAATAATGGCCACCTTCTGACGTTCCTTCCTCGCCACGTTCGAATGAACATGAAGACAAACAAGGGGATGCGCCAAGGTTTCGCAAACATGTTCGGACACATTGCACTGTGTCTTCGTACGAATGCTATTCCTTGGGAAGACCACGTTCACAAGGCTCGGCAGGCCCGCAATGAGTGGCCTCCAGTGACAAAGACCTATCTCGACCGCGGAGGCTCGGTCGCGGCTGTGGCTAACATGCTGTTTCAGTTGGCCATGGACGCAGATGAGTTCGCCGGAGACGGAAGTCACCGCGACTTCTTCGGTGATGAGATCGACAACCTCCCGGCATGCCGCAACGATCATGAGTTCGGCTTCGTCAGCGGTATGTGCGGTTATCAGAGGATGGTGCAGAATAACGGTCGCATGCTCGGGAATTTCGGTCGTGATTGGGATGACTGAAGGGATTGTGTGCTGTGTGCCTGGGCAGGTTGACTGGCTTGGTCTGCTACACTACATGCAAGGGATATGGAACGGGGTGACATCTGCTATGAGCTACCGGGGATTGTGGGGGAATCATTACTATCACGTACGGGCATGGATTAGTGGCGAGATGTGGGCATCATGGTTGAGATCGTGTTGATCTCGTCAACACTTACGGGCAGACATATTTTACAGAGTGAGCCACATTTGCTACAGCGTTAGATAGCCCGCCGGGTGTTAGTCAGCCAGTTTGTCGTTAGCTCCAATAAAAAAACGCACTATTATCAGAACACGGTTCGTTTGTCCTCAATGTGGCTACGACTAGAACTGGTTCCTCTAAGCCCGACTGGGGCCCAGGATAAAGGACGGTTCGGGTTGTATCTGGATTCTCTACTCGACATGCCACCCTTTGTCCTTGCCAAACTTCATTGCCTGATAATGCGAATTTGCTGAACAGTAGACGCCCCCTACATCAGTCCCAGATAAACGAGTCCCAACACACTACACCATCGAACAACTCATCCAACCCACCCCATTGCCCATCTGCTACTGCATCGATCCCACTGACGGACTGAATCAAGCCTCATTGGGATGCTCGATATGCTGCGCAAAGTAATCCCGCACCACCCGCCTCATCTCAGGATCATCGATGTCCAGCTCGCGTCCCACATACCCAGGCAAACGCATCTTCCACTCCTTGAAGTTTCCATGGAAGAACAGATAATTGTCGCGGTCCCCTTCCCCGATCTTCCATCCTGTCACCCTGTTCCCAACCCTGGTCAGCAAATTTGACCTCGGCACTTAAAGTCACACACTCAGTTTACTCACCGCGTAGCAGACCCCAAACTAACAGCATCACACACCCCCGCCGGCGTCAAACTTGCCAACCACCCAGCGTCCTGCGAGCAAAGGACGATATCGACTTCCCTGTCGGGGACATACCCTCCGCTGCCGTTGCCGTGGTCCAGTATCTCGAAGTACCAGCAGATCTCCCGCCGGTGGATGGAGCCGCCCTCGAAACGGTCGGCGTGCAGGAGGACCGTCTTGTCGTACCAGCAGTTGTCGGCGAACTGCCTCCAGTTGAAGGGCTCGACGAGGTCGTGGGGGTGTGGGAAGTGCAGGCGGAAGTGGGCGTAACATGGTGTGACGAGGGCGGCGGCGGCGGACTGGTGGGTCGAGGCAAAGTGGATGGTGGCTATGTAGTAGGGGTGGATGGGGTTGGGGCGGACGTCGGTTGGTGCTGTGGCTAGGTGGCGATCCTGTGTTGGGAGACCGATACTACGATGTGAGGGGGTGTATACCGCTGCAGGTTGGGACAATGTGCTGTGGGTGGTTCCGCAGTCGTGGCCACAGATATCGCAGGCATTGACGGGCAGTGGATTGTTAGGGTCCGAATGGTTGCGGCTGGTGTTTAGTTGGCTTTCGGTCTGGGTCGAGAAGTCAGTGGCAGTTCTCGGCGCCGCTGGCTTTGAAAGTATGGACCGCAGCCGCTCTAGCAGAGGTTTATGGCGCGCTTAGGGAACCGGCTCATCGGCTCGAGCAGCTTCAAGGGCTGGCCCATCGACCCGCGAATCTACAGACACCGCATCATCCATCTCCGTGTCTTGAAGAGAGGGGTTGGAGACTGCGGAGAGTGGTGAGACAGACCCCAGCGAAAGCTCATCGTAGGCTGCTGGTGGTAGCATGTAATCGAGTGCGAAATACGGCGGATGAGGTGACCGTCTTGCGAAGTCAGAGTCGTGACGCTTTTTCGACATTACTGCAGCGAGATTTATGCTGGGCTGGGATACAGATGGGTTGAGATGAGGGTATTAAAATGCAGTGGTGGTATCCAGACGGCTGTTCCTAAGTGTTCGTCGAAGAGATGTTGGATGTTGAGATTGATATCAGATTTGCAACGCGACGGAAGTATGTATAAGAGACCATGGCGACCATTTACTTCAACACTGTTACTGTGATGACGTTTAGGGTCACCAGAACCTCGTTTTGCTTGAGGTATATGCCATTCACTCAACCATGAAAGTGAAGTCCCTCACTGCCTCATGGCTACTACCGCACCCATGAAGTTACTCAGCGCCCCTACACCATCCATACCGAGCTACAAGACTTCCCAGGGTGGTGCAGCCTCATCCGGATGCCGGAGATGCTTCTCATAGTTGCGATACATGATATTCCTCAGGCTTCGATCATCCACATCCAGCTCGCCATCTGGGTAATCAGGCAAAGGCAGCTGAAACGGGTTGGGGAAGTCGAGGAAGAAGAGCGCCCAGTCGTGTTCAGGGTTGTCTTCCAAACGCACGAAGCCAGTGACGCTGTTAGAAGGGTGGTCAGTACAGCTGCTATTTAGGGACACAAATACCGAGAACCTACCGAACTGCTGTCCCTAGGATGATGTGGTCCATGACCTCCTCCCGAGACAGATCGGCAAGCCGCCGGGCATCGGTGGAATATAGCTGGATGCAGAATTGCATATCCAGGACGCCCTCCTCGTCGTGGTAATCCCAGCGCAGTTCGCGGCAGTAGATCTCTTCGTTGTGCGACCGGTGATCTTGCCGTGGAGTGATCTTGTCGTGCCAGCAGCTGTTGGCCTGCCCGCGCCAGTCGAAGGGCTCGATGAGGCTTCCTGGGTAGTCCATCCGGATCTCGAAAAATGCGTACCAAGGTGCGATCTTGTATCGCTGGTTTGAGTGATAGCCCTCTGGGAAGTGGAGGCTGGAGAGGGCGTAGGCGAGCGGAGGATCTGTTTCGACGTCCATCCCTGCTTGTCGAAGGGACCGGGTTTGTTGTTGACAGGATTAGCTGGGTTGCGGAGGGCTGCACGGTTCAGCTCGTTTGAATGTTGTGCGCAAGTGGATAGTTGTTCTGTGATATTGTGATGACTTCCACGTCGTGGGATATTGACAGCTGGCTGTCCGGGGGTTGTTGTTTGCTGTTGAGACGACAGCAAAGGTCGGAGGAGCAATGGAATCTTATACAAAAATGGCATGATTCATTTGATGGCTCTCTGCCTACTAGCACACTTGCTTTCTCCGAATATTATTTACCAAGAGATACGTACTATTCTTGGAAGTGAAGTCGATCAGACTCTTGTCGAGTCAAGTCATAAAGGGGGCAGAATCCGAGAAGTGGAGTGGCCCGATACGGCTCGACCCGGGGACCAAATTGCAAAGTGAAAAAGAAACAGAAAAAACGGAGGAGAGTTCACGCATGTGATAATAGAAATAAGACAATGACCCCAGATGGGACTGACCATCGTAATCCTACTGTGTGGCAGATTGTATCGCAGGATCTTTGTCATTTTGTTTGCTGCTCGCCAAGCTGAGAGCTAATGAGGATTAAACAAGGCAGGTTGACCCGCGTAAAGATGATCATCTCTGGTAGTCTGGTCGAAAGACGCTTGCTCCTAGAAACGCAAACAGAACTCTGTGTTTTAAGAAAATGATACTCTTGATAAATACGGGATAGCATTTTATGTCTATGGCATGTCGAACAGCACAACTCTCTTGGCGACTCCAGCCAACTACAATACCATTTCATCCATTGTTCCCACCTCCAAAGTCGGGACTTCGTCCGGAATCTTGCGAAGCCATCTAGTAGACAGTCCCCGACCGACCATGGCCCATATCAAACATAATACCTGATTCTTCCCATTATGCTTCAGGCGTCCAATGGGTGACGGAGGTGCTGCTCGTAGTACCGTGCTACCAGCGCTCGGTTATTCTTGTCGTCGATGTCCAGCCCTCCACCACCTTCCCGAAGTTGGCAAGCGATGAGATCCTCCGAAGGATGCCTAGAGTCATAGAAGAACAAGCGCCAGTGATGAATCGGGTCGTTGGGTCGATACCTCCATCCGGTGATACTATTACATTGTTTGTCAGTATTAGTCCTTTCCAAAGCTCTGGCCCAGAAGTTAATCCAGCTTACCGGAACGACGACCCTAAACTCACAAGGTCCATAGCCTGGTCGCGTGACAAGCCCGCCAACCACACGGCATTGTCGGAGTAGACTTGGATAGAGATGTCTCGGTCTGGTGCATAGTCCCTCAGTCCGACAAGAACATGATACTCCCAGCGGAGTTCCCTCTTGTACGCACGGCCTGCACTGCCATGAATCTCCCTGGTGATCTCGTCATACCAGCAGCGGTCGGGACAGTCTCGCACGGGCACAGGCGCATTCACGGCCGCAGATGTTGCAGCTACCATGCACGCTTTGGTTGGGAACGGCTGAGTACCGAAGGTCGCTATACTACATGGGCCTCGATGGCCTGGATAGCGTTATGCCAAGGTGACGAATCATGGCGCTGAATATAGCTCTTCGTGCTACTGGTGGAGTGAAGATCCGCGCGGCTGGAAGAGGTGCCTCATCGGACCGAGTGGCCTGGGAAACTACGCTCCCAATCTCACCCTGGGCGTCAGAGCCCTGAGGCTTAGAGACCGCAGACACGTTGTCATCATTCGCAGGCTGCACCAAAGGATCGAAGATCGCATATGGCGGAGGCGGCGAATGCGTTCCATGCTCGCGAATGTAATAATCGAAGACGGACATGGCTATTAAAATTGTTGATGTTTCGAGATGTAGATGTTGATGTGTTTAGTTTGTTAGGATGAGAGTGCCGAAAGTTTGTTGTTGATAGTTGAGATGGGAGTAAAACTTGGGAGAGGACGATTGTATTTGTAAAAGATCATAGCAGCATTCACTTGTTACCAATGCGCGCTTTTGGCCTGAGACTATTCTCGAAGTGAACGGCATTCACTCGATCTGGAGGTGACACCAGGCGGTGTACGAACACATTATGTTCCAGAGAGTTGGGGGATATTTCAAGCAGTGAAGAGTGAAGCAGGTAGCTCAAGCTATGTCTCGAGTGCCGAAGTAAACAAACAGAACAAGTCGGGGTTTACACCATATAACACATCAATAAGCAGTCTCCATCTATCCCTTCGGTGTCGATTTTCCAGCCCTTCTATATTTCACAGTCACATTTCACTTGAAGAATAGCATATAGTGACATCTTTGCCACGCAGACTACGCCAAACTTATCCTTCGCGCTGCTTACTACTTGATCAAGCACTCCACAACATCTACATCGAAAAATCAACCATAATAGTAAACACGCGCACACCGTACTCATAGCATTCTTGTTGCTAACTACCTGGTGTCTTTGGAATTGCCTCGCACACCTGACGGAGTCCTCAGCCATCCTTAACGAAAACTGCAGCAGCTACCCCCTTCAAGAACATGGTAGGCCACCTAAGCACCTCATCCTTCAGTCCCCTCCTTGAATCCAACCTGTGAAAGCAGTCCTCACACTCCTCCCCCTCCGCTATGAAGATCCGGCACCGACGACACAACCTATGCCGCCTCCACCGTCTGAGCACCTCCCTCCCCTCCGGGGTCTCAGCACTATGCCGCTGCGTGCAAGCAAGACATCTCCTCATCCAAGTTCTCCTCCAGGGGTTAGGGTATCGTGCTTTCTCGGGGAACTTGTCCCGAGGCTTGACCTTGAAGCAGGAGAAACAGCCCCATCGCCCCGGGGGGCAAAAAGATGAGGTCTTTCCAGGATCCTCACGAAGAGGTAGCGGCTCTGGATGGGTGCGTCTTCCGCTGGATGGAGTGCGGCGTGGAAGTGGTGGCTCGTCTGGGCTAGGCGTATCGCGTCCCGGTAGTCCAGAAGTCGAAAGATCTGTTTCTGCAACCTTAGGGGGAATTCCTCGAACACTGAATTACCTGCCGTTGGCGAACGAGGCGAACAGTAAGCCCTCTCGCATATCTCACTACGGAGCTTGTACACCCCGCACCGATGGCACAGGTACCACCACATTCCATCCTTCTTGACCGCCCTGAGTTCGGGGTACAGTCGATGCTTCGTCGCGCACTCCCAGCAGAACCGCGTGCCCCTTAGCTCCGGCCTGGTTCCGTTCTTGCCCCTCCGTCCACGGGAGTGACCATGACCAACACTCGACTTGGGAAGCAGCCGGAAGCAGCGAAAGCAAGCTAGCTTGTCCTGATGGCGAGGGGATTGGTCAACCTCGAGGTAGTGGTCGCTTGTGGCTTCTCTGGAGGCCAGGGCCAGGGGGCCCAGGGAGGCGTCGAAGCGTGCAGAGGGAAACGAGACTGCGGTAATCAAGGTGTTGGGCGACAAGGTGAATGACATCGTACGGGATTGTCTGGAGTGTTGTTCCTAGGGACAGGTGTAGACATTGCTCGCGAATGGGTATAGAATAGCTTGCCATGTTGGAATCGAGGAGCAAGACCCCTCTGCCAGAAAGAGGAGACATGGTCGCGGTTGGTAGAGTCGTGGGTAATCTATTTGAAGTCATCGGCCGGTGGCTTATCACAAGTCTCTCCGTCATTGTCCAGATTTCTGCCATTGTGTAATGCGTGTCTGCACAAAGGTCGGGGCGTCGCATTCTGCCGTATTGCAGTCTCGACCACTTCACTATGCGCTCTCCATTCGGAGTACGTGGTGGTTGGGTGTTTGCCACCGCGGCGGTCATCGGGGTGGTATCGGGGAAATGGTTTCCAAAGACAAGTTTTGTCGTCTGTTGTACTCGTCATGGTGCATCCTCTCCTGGTCTGCAGCAGGGGCACGGCTCAGAGAAGTATTTGGTATCTTGCTTGCCTCTGCTCAACATCTCAGCTATGTGGGCTGAGATGTGACCTGCCCCCGTCCGCACGCTCCCTTCTTGTTCGACGATCAACATCTGCTCGCAGACAAGGTTGAGGAACTCGTGGAAGAAGTGAGTGCACTTCGAGTCTTGACGCAGCTCATTCACGTACTAGAGAAGCCGGCATCGTTAGTCCTGGACGAAATGAATGGGGGTGAGGGTAATGGTAGCCATACGTCATGCACCCCTTGCTTTACCCTGGCCCTTGGAGTTCCTCCACTGTCATTGTGGACGTCGAAGAAGGTGCCGGTGTGGAACTTGAGGAACTTATTGTCGAGCGCCCACCTCCTGTTTAGGAAGGCCTCGATGCCATGCCAGCCGCCGAAGTACCAGGCGGCAAATTCGAGGTAGACACATCCGAGTCCCCAGATGTCATAAGACAGGTACCGGATAACATAGTCGGACAACGGCAGATCGGCCTCTGGAGGACGATACATAGGCGATGTTGGCGCGTGCTTCCAGGGTACCACGGCGCTGGTGTTGAGTTCAGCATTGCCGAAGTCGGTTATCTTGAGCGTGCCTCTGCTGGGAGTTCCGTCCCTGTTGTGCCCTGGGAACCACAGTATGTTCTCGGGTTTGATATCGCCGTGTCTGCAATGTAGTTGCCGAGGTCCACTGCTATGGCTCGACTGGCGAAGCGCCTTCGAGTTCCTTTTTGTATTCGACTTGCATGGGACCAGACGATTGAACATGGAATCGCTCGAGAGAGTGGGGTACTTGTTGATGGTCGCAAGACCGCTGGCCAGACCGGCGCACTGCTCGGCCAGCCAGCACGCCGTGGCTGCGTCGTTCTTTGGGCTGCCGTTGTGATCCTTCCAGTATGCCAAGAGATTGGCCCTTGCCCAGGGGAAGACGAGATGGTAGGACCCGTGTTGCTCATAGGCTGCTAAGAGGGTGATAAGATGAGGATGGGGGTTCTTGCTGATGGTCCTGAGAACTTCAAACTCATGGCGAAATTTCGGTTCATCCTGAGAGAACGAGAACAAGCGTTTGACGGCAAAGACGTGCTTCTTTGATGCTCGTAGGGTGAGAAAATCGTCGAAGTCATGGTGTGCGGGGTGTATCTCTGCCCGGAACACTTCTCCTGAGCCGCCTCGCTGATGGACTCGCTCCCACTTCGTGAAGGGAAGAACAGCACTGTCTGGTATCCGAAAGCGAAGTGCCAGCTTACGCTCATCCTGTCCTAGGAACGGGGCTATCACGGTCCACTGCGTCGCCTCGAATGCCTTGACAGTGGCGTGTCTCCAATTGGCAAAGCACGGTAGAGGCACATTCGGGCTGCTCTTGCGGCCCAATGTCCAGGGCTTGCTCTTGAAGAGGGTATTGGTCGATACCCTCTGGAGAGGCAGGTCAGCATCACAAACTTCCGCGTCGATGAAGTGCCGGATCCTAGATGGCCTCTCGATCAGTAGTAGGATGGTCAAAATTTTCCGATACGTCTTCTCTCGACTCGGTGGTCGACGCGCAACATTTCCATAGACAGGCTCTGGGTAGGCGCGCCAGCTCTGTTTAGTCAAGCCACATATTTGGCGCGCCCGGTTTGCCAGCTCTTCATAGCTGTCAGATGGCGAGAAATGTGTCTGAATACGCTCGGTGATGCTTTGAAACCTCTTCAGCTCCGCCTCGACGGACACCTTATTCACCAGTTCTGGCAAGCGCCGACATGGCAGAAAGCGCCTCCCACAGACGCCGGAATAGACCATCGCCCTGTGCAGCGCACCTTGAAGGTCCCCTGAACTCGAGTCGTACTCATGACTTAGCTCGTCGGAGTTAGTCCGCCTCCTGATCCTGGAGTGGAGTTGGTACCCGAGATCCGTGACAACACTCGTAGCTTGTTGCCCTTGCTGGCCTAGGGGGGTGCGTTGGATCTGAGGGACGCCTCTTCCGCGTATTGGAGCTGTCGCTGTGAGCAGGTCATTGGCTTGTTGGTCGGGAAGATCATTCCGCTGTTCCTGGGGGCTGTGTCCGGCCTTCCGCAGGGTAAGTCTTTGTGGTCTTTGTGTGGCGAGAAGCACGAGTTGCAAAGGTTTCTGTAACGTACCTCGTCCTTCAGATCCCTTTCAAGTTCGTCTACATCTAAGTCTTTGCCATGGAGCCCTAAGGTTTCTGGACTTGGCGGCCGTAAACCCAGGAGGTCAGGGGTCAGGATGTCGGCCGGGACATCAGCCCGAACTTTGGGTATGGTGACAATCGGTGCGTTAGGCGGCATCGCAATGGCCAGCTGGTAGCCGTGGTAAAGCGGCAGAGGTTAAGGCGGCCAGGCAGGATGATAGGTCTTGGTCGAGTCAGACGTGGCCGGAAGTTGTGCGAAGTATCAATAGAGGCGGAGTCGATATGTTCATATAGGCTGTCGCATTTTGGCCCATAAACTCAACCCATTCCGTCGCAAATGAGGGGCAATGACTTGCCCGATGTGAGCTGCAGACTCGAGCAGGCTTCTTGCCGGGCTGCCCACACGGCTGGAACGGGTGTGGCGAGGGCATAGCCGCCCGTAGCTCAGCTGATCTGTAGTGGTTGCTTACCCCTGTCGTTACAGTCGGGGACTGGTGTGACAGGTGTGTGTCAAGGCGGCAATCGAGGCTGAGTCTTTTTGAACGCTGGATATATGAAGAAGAGTCGCAATCTGGATTGCACACTTGTCCAGCTCATCGGTTACAGCAAACCCCCATTAATCAGCTTCATGTTCTATCGTGTCCAGCCTTCAGTTGTTCATAGGAACCCATGGTCAAATATCTCACACAAATGCCACCCTCGGACAAGAGCACGCATGGCACATCAACCGATGCGACACTTCAGGATATTTCGGTGGGAGACATCGATCCAGCGAGGCTCGCGTCCAAGCTCCAGGGTTTGTTCGGTACCGACAAGTTCGAAGTCTATGTAAGTGACCACAATGACTTTTGCCGATTGCATCAGGATCGTTGGACTGACAAGCTGCTCTAGATGAGACACACCGTGTACAGCATACGCGCTCCGAGATCTCTATCTCAGGTCAGTATTGCCAACAGAGCATGCAAAGTATGACGGCTGGTGATAAACTGACAATTGAAGCAGGATGAAATTGCTGAATGCAATGTGTTGGGCGCAGCCAGTTGTGGGGAAGGGAGCCAGTCTCGCCCCCCTGTCAAGCGGAAATGGCCAATGGCAATTCGTGCTCTTTGGAGCACTCGCATCTGACGGAAAGCACGACAAGGGGATATCGATTCGTCAAGTGCTTGGATTTTGGAATTCGGAGGCGGGCGGAACGGGTCTCTCCCTCCACCTTCACCTCATTCGGCATTCCCTACCTATTCCTCAAACTCTTCCTTTTTACCTGGCAACGGTATCTCAACTCGACGATACTTCTCCCTTTGGTACATAGGTACATATCCCCAGAACGTCAACTGGGACTGCGATTCTCCGCCTTGGTCCTGGTGGTCAGCGCGCAATTTGATTCGCATAATGTGCCGCCCCGAACTTGTCCAGACCGGGCAACGTGCAGAAGTGTGTGTCGTGATGGGCTGCCTGATAGGCCGTCTGCAAAAGGCAACCAATGCAGATCGTACCATGCAACCAAAAGTAGCTCTCAGAGCCTTGCGAACTATTGGAAACGTGCCGAACCAGATTGTTGGCCATGCTGATAAGTCAAAGAGACCGCATCCGAGCCATGAGGCTCAACAAATGCGCAACTGATAAACCCGGACAGCAAGCAGGTTTGAGCCGTCCTGAGATTCCCTGTGCTGGCGTCCTCGTGTTGCCGGAATTCGTCTAATAGTCGCTCAGCGACACTCTAGGAACTGCGTTCTTGACTCTGCGCGCTCAGAATCCGGTACTAACGTCGGGCTTTGATGTTTCACCATGGACGACGACGACGCGGCCCTGGCCGACAGGATATTGAGCTGCTTTGTCAGGAGCCAGTTCGATAAAGACAACAAGGAATTCGTCCCCGAAGGGTGCCTGAGGGCTATCGTCACGAAGGCCGCCATTGCGGAACAGCTATCCGAGTATCGCATGAGCGATGAGGAAGCTAGGCTCTTGCCTGAGTTGGTCGACTTTGTCCACGACCGAGGCATCAAACTGTTCGCCATCGCAGTTTGCGAGCTATTTGAAGATGAGCCCCTATATACAGCTATGTCCTTGTTCCAAAAGTTCAATTTCACGGATGAGAATCTGCCAATCGCGCCGTGGAAGAGCCGCGAGAGACACAAGTTAGCCTCTTTCAAGAAAAAACTCTGGACCAATGCCAAAATCCAGAGGTTCTATCGCGGCCAATGGAACTTCCTGGCCCCCGTTTTCATGGCGGCCACCGAGACAAGGAGCAACTACGACTTCGAACGTTCCCATATCTTGCCGTTCATCGAAAAGTACAACGAAGGGTTCGATCGTGGTTCGTTCGGACAAGTATACAGATATACAATTCACCCGAATCATCTTCAAGATCCGGAGCATCCAGTGAGGACTCCACTACTACATTGCACATAGGTGACAGCCACTAATTATTGACAGGGCAAAGAATGGGACAAGCCTGTTGCCGTGAAGGAGATCCTTCCCAGAAGCGAGGACCGACAGAAGATGGTTAGTGGCTGGGAGAGTGAGGCCGCAATCCTCCAGAAGATGAACGCGTTGCAACAGCCTAACATCGTTCGTTTCATCACGGCTTTCCGCCGTGGTGACAAAGGCAAGGAAGACCACTACCTGATGTTCGAGTGGGCCGATGGTACGAATCTACGGCACTTATGGAAGACACTGCACTGGGACGGTCCTACACCAGATCTGGTCAAGGGGGCGGTTAGGCAGATCCTTGGTCTAGCCAGGGCGTTGTGCAGGGCCCATTACCCTGAGACTGGCCCGAACTACCGCCCTGGAGACCCGAACTTTCGCCACGGCGATCTGAAGCCTGAGAATATTCTTTGGTTCATGGAGCCCGGCCCGATTGGGACATTGAAGATTGCGGACTGGGGATTGGCGAAGCAGAATAACATGGAAACCGAACTGCGGAGCAACAATACCTCGACAGGCGCAGGAACCCGGCGTTACAAGCCTCCTGAGGAGGACACGGGACTAGGAAATACTGGCCCCGGATTGAGTCCTCAGCAGATCGGCAAACCCTCGAAAAAGCGGTCCCGACTATACGACATTTGGGCGATGGGCTGTATCTCGCTGGAGTTTGTTGTCTGGCTCCTCTACGGGCCTAAGGGTCTCGCTCAATTCAACGCTGAAATCAAGACTGAATTCTCCGAATCTCCTCCTTTTTTCCAAATCGCCACAGACAAGGGAAAGACGGTGGTGAAGGTACATGGCGAAGTCATCCGTTGGATGGATCATATGGCTAAGGACCCAGCATGTGCCCCGGGATCGACTGCTCTGGGCAGCTTACTGGAACTCATTCGTACCAAGCTTCTCGTTGTCAAACTTCCAGTCAGACTGGGGAAATCGTGGGATATATCCATCACCGAACCAGAGACATCGCACAGGGAGAGGCATATATCGTCCCTTTCGGTGGCATCTCCAGTTGCAAAATCCAGCCTCGATGTCAGCGCCAACATTAACACCAACGGCATCGAAGTGCCCGATATCGTTGTCACATCGCACGAAGGGAGCGACAGACAGCTGCCGCCAGAGCCACCGGTGCCAGCTGCAACTGCACCGGCAGCTGTGCCTCTGTCAAGCTCAGCCCCAGTCCGGGCGCTCGCAAATGAGTTTGTGAAGCGCATGGAGGAGATATGTGCTGACGATGAGGATGACAACTACTGGTTTACCTATGTTCCGGACAGGCAGCCACCGCCGGAAGCGCTACAAAACTCAGGTCGTGCTCCGGTCAACACCGATGGGTACAGCTATAGCACGGAAAACACTGAGACAAATACAATCTCGAACACGACTTCTCGGAACGGACAGCTGCCGATACGAGGCACTCAGAGTACCCACGAGCGCGGCGGACTAGCTGTACCCACGCAACAGAGGGTGGACTATGGTGATACAAAACTAGCAGATGACTGGGACGTCGGCGTCGACAACGAGTTCGCCGCTAAGCTGTTCAACACCATCAAGACGTCTGAGAACCCAGACAACCTCTCACCTCAACAATCTAGCACACTGTGTTACCAATGCAAGGACCTTCGGGATCACCTGTGGGACACCACTTTCGATAAGAGCTACCAGATGTCAGATCTTAGAGCTAGAGCAGGCGCCAAGACATGCGATCTATGCGGGCTAGTCTGGCGGACATGCGAAAGACGAGGCGTCACTGGCTTCGCCACGGCACTCCTGGAGAGGGTAGGCTCGTCTCTCAGGATCAACGGCACAAGCTCCATCAACCTGTCGATATTTCGCAGCCCAGACCTCAGAACAAGAATCGACGACAACATCCAGATTGGCTTTGCGAAACTGCCGGAAGCGCACTCCGATGCACACTTTGAAGTGATCAAGCACTGGCTATCGCTGTGCGACCAAGATAGCAAACACTCGACATGCCGTCACCCAGAAACCAAAGACCTACCAACACGACTTATCGACGTAGGCAACAAAGGCGATCCCAGAGTCTACCTTCGCGCAACTAAGCCAGGCGACACGGGGACATGGCTAGCACTTTCCCACCGATGGGGTGCGAAACCGCACTTCTGCACGACCGTCGACAACCTCGCCGACTACCTCCGGGATGGTATTGCCTTCGACTCCCTCTCGGCGACCTTCCGCGATGCCGTGACCGTCACTCGCGCCGTCGGCTGCCGCTTCCTATGGATTGACTCGCTATGCATCGTCCAGGGCGACGGAGGCGACTTCAACGAACAGGCGAAGCGCATGCCGCAAGTTTACAGCGGAGCTTACTGTGTGCTGGCTGCTAGTCGCGCCACGAGTCACTTCTCAGGTTTCCTGCAGCCGCGCAAGGAGAAGGACGCCGTGGTGCTGCGTCAAGGTGACCAGGCGCCGTTCTACATCTCCGAGAACATTGACGACTTCAACGGCCACGTGCTTGAGAGCGAGCTCAATAGCAGAGGATGGGTGCTGCAGGAGCATGCTCTTGCGAGGCGGACCGTCTTCTTTACCGACCACCAGACGTACTTCGAGTGTGGCGAGGGGGTAAGGTGCGAGACTATGACGACTATGAAGAAGTGAGCACACACGATCTCCTTTTGTGTCCCCATCCATTCCGTATGTCTACCATTGCCGACTTTCATGGACGCCAAACTCACCCATCCCAGCGACCTTTCCGCCTTCCTCGGCGACCCCAATTTTCCGCAAATCATACAAAAAGCCGCCCAAGGCGAGAAGATCCTCCGCTATCAGGACCTCTACAAACGCTACTCCCGGCTCGGCCTGTCAAATGACTTCGACAGACCGATGGCCATAGACGGTCTCCAGCGTCGCATCCTCGACGCTCTCCGCACGCAAGGCGGGTTCGGCGTCTTCGACGAAGGAGACCGGAAGAAGGGTCTCCTCCGCCGGAGCCTGCTGTGGTACCGCGCCGACGAGTCTGAGGGGTTGAAGAGGATCAGCTTCCCGTCGAAGCGGGCTATATCGGCTGTGCCAAGTTGGTCGTGGATGGCGTATATGGGGGCTATCGAGTATATCTCTCCGCCGTTTAATGGGGTTGCCTGGGAGAAGTTGGTGAGTCCTTGGTCTGGGGGGGTGGATGGGGCGAGGACCGAGGGAGCCGAGGGTGGGATCGCGATTGTGGGCGAGGCGAGATCGTATGATCCCTTCAAGGGGCTTGATCCAACGGTGGAGGAGCAGGAGAGGGGCTTCCTTGTTTTCGATGAGCCGGGGCATTCGGAACAGAGGACGACGCTATGTGTGGTACTGGGGACTGAGAAGGCAGTGCCAAGGCAAGAGGCGAGATGTTACCTTATCCTTGTTCGACTGGTGGTCGCGGCCAAGGACCGTCAGGGGGCGAGCATATACGAAAGGGTTGGCGCGGGATGGTTGCCTGGGAGGTGTATCGAGTGGAATGCGTCAGTGAAGGTTACGATTCACTAGGTTGAGTTTCACCTCTTGTCAACTAATTGTTCAATACCGGGTTTCTCGTTGCGGTGCCGCTCTTTGATTACAAGGGCTCAATTCCAAAAGTCTTCACGACGGCTATACATCCTGTGAACCCCAGATAGCTACGGGACCTCCCGATCGAGCGGACTGCATAAACCAACTATAGCCGCAAACCATGATGCCGTCCTTCAGCATCCAGACATACATTATTCTACGGACTACTTGTTCACGAACAACAATGCTGTGTTCAAGGAGCGGCCATAGTCCCAAGTACAGATGTCAGGTACAAAGGGGTTGCCCTACAGCGGAAAATTGGGCATTGTCACCGAGCCTCAGTCTGATTTGGTCCTTTGTTGTATCTGATTCGGATAACACGAGGCATCTGAGTTCATTGTATGTCTTGATCAAGGTTCTTGTCCGAAGGACACGGTCATTGTGCCTCTAGGACAGAGCCATTGTCTTGATCAGACGCCGAATGACTGACCGTCGACTACGGCCGCCCCTTTCAGTCTCGTCAATAGTTATTTAATTCGCCCTGACGGCGCTGCCATTTTAGATTCTTCTCTCCTCCGCCAACAACACAACACACCAAACCCCTCATTCGACAATATTTCCCTTCCTTCCCTCTCTTTACGCCATTTCGACCGAAATCGACCATTTCTCATCTCGACCCCCTCTACTCAACGACAGCAACATCACACCCTTCGACAACCCCCATCCAGTATCGACCGTCACCATGTCGTACTCGATGGACCACCCCGCGACGGGCTATGACGCTCCTCCTCCTCCATATTCCCTGCACGACCCTCTAAGTGCTTCGTCTTCCGAGCAGCGTGGAGCGCCAATTCGACAGCGTCGCCTCACTGTTCAGAACTGGAGTTCAATGGAGGAACTGGCGGAGCACCGGCGCTTGACGGAGTATAGAAGGCCTGGCCCGAGGACTACTCTCCAGACTCTGGGTCGTACGGTGCGCCACGCCGCGCGCACAGCGCAGCGCGTCGTTTTCACCAATGACTGGAGAGAGGACGAGTCCGACTCGGACGACGAGGGCCGTGCTTCTCTCGGCAACACCGGCCCCCGTCTGGCTCGGTACATTGTCTCGTACAAGGGCAATGGAGAGGCCACTACGACAATGACGGCACGGAGCTTCTTCTTCGGTCCTGAGTCGGATGACGAGGACGATGACGACACCTCTGACGAGAACGCAACCCACCGCCCTGGTGTGATGCGTAGCCTCCTCTCCCGTCTGGGAGTTCGGGACCCCTCGTCAGTGATGCGTGTATTCTTCTGTCATCACCACTCACTCACTCGATCCACTTTCCCCCCCGTTCAAGTACGCAGTATCCTCTCGACACTTTCCGGTGGGCTACCAGGACGCGGCCAATTAGCAATTGGCTCCCTGGTCAGCCACCTTCACCGTCTCCGCCGATGACGTCCGCCTCTTCAACAGCATCAACCCGTGGCGTAAGGGCATTCGCATTGTCCCTCCCACGTCGGCCGAGATCTCTCTCTCGACCACCAGCGCTCGACACGAGCTCACCATGCGGTGGAACCTCTACGGAGATCCCACTGGACGCGGTGTAGTTCTGGGGCAGATTAAGGTCTGCTTGCAGGCCTCGGGCCGGGACTGGTTGAAGGGGCTTCGGAGGCAGGATGTCGCGAACTTGATCACTATGGCTACCGCCGTGATGGTCGAGGGAGACAAGTATACCTGGCCCGAGGGATATGGTCGTCCTCCGGTCGCCCGGAGGGCCGATGTCAAGTATCTCAAGGGCTTCTGGATACATCCCATTATTGGTGGGGCGGCTGTCGTTGATGATCCGGAGTTCAACGGGATCGTCAACGTGTCCTTTGAGAGGATGCTGAGGTATTAGGGCGTGTCAAGATAACGCACTTCCGAGACGGGAAATTTCTTTTGTAAACAACAACAACAACGTTCATTTTCGACCGAGGACAAAGACGGTAGGCCTGCTTACACGACCGTACGTTCTTCCATTCGACGTCTTTTGTCAACGACTTCCGAGCTTCGAATTTCTTTTGTCACCCCTCCCTTTCCCCTTACATTCTTTGATCAAACTAACATTCTTGTATTCAGACAGGTAAATTTCGCTCCCTTCCGTCCTGCGGATGAGGCTTGGGCGAAGTCAAGTCGTGGTCGTGAAAAGTCGAGAGACTGACCTGACCCTTTCAGGTCGATAGGGGTTGCGTGGCAAGGTTCTTATTCGTACCTCCCTTGGCCTCTTCGGTCGCGGGTTGGCTAGCTTAGGACTTCTCCGCTAGGACGATGTTTTCGATTCGAGTTTTTGCTAACAACAGCGATAGTTTTTGGACAAGGACACAGACCCTCCGAGGGTCTAGGGAAGGAGGAGAAAAAATCTTAGCTAGCGAATGTCGCTGTTGAGGAGACACGAGAGACAGACCCTTTGGTCGATAGGGGTAGCGTGGCATTGTTCCAATATCGCAACCCCCTCATCCTTCGACTTCGACTTGGCTAGCTGAGATAGAAAAAGGAGGAGTCAAATAAGGGGACGAGGATTAGAAAAAGAATAAAAATAAAAAGGTTATGAGCCCAACTAAACCAAAAACCCGTACTGTCTTCCTTGTTCCTATCGTGAAGTGCAACATAAGTATAACGCCATATTTTACACTAAAATCCAAATGGGTATCCCAACCAACGCCTCGCTAGAAGTACAAGCCATACTACGCATATATCCCAATAAATTATATCCGCCACATGAACCATGCCATGACCTAAGACGTCTGCAAATTCACAAAGTCCAGCTGCTTAGCCTGCATCACCGCCCCATGAGAAGTGCACTCGTGCTGCACCCACAGTCGCGGCGCACCACGGTGCTTGATCGAGTCCTCCACCGTCTTGGCCAGCAGAGCCGACTTGGCGAAGCAGCCCGTGAGGAAGATGTTCTGCCAACTGTCAGCTTCACCACTTCTCAACCATAACAGCAAAGAAACGGGACACTTACCGACACCACACCCTCCTCCTTCCCCCCAATGCCCTCGCCGACCATCTCCTTCACCCGCCCCGTCACCCCAGCCAAACACCCCATAATCTCCCCATGCGTAAACTCCACCATTCCCTCCTCCATCCCCGGAAAGCCAGCAGGTACATCCAGCCCACCAACCAACCACTTCTTCCCCTCGCCACCAAACCTCTCCGCGCCGAACTCCAGCAGCACCTCCCTTCTAAACGCCTCAGCGCACGTCCTCACAAGCGCCATCAACTTCTCCCTCCCCATCCGCATCTTATACCTCATCACGATGCCCCTCAACTTCTCGTACGCCAACTGCGCGAACATGATCTCCGCCTGCACCGCGCCACAAACCTCGCTCTTCCCCTCCCCAACGGGCCTGACCACCACCGCTCCGTTCTCGGCCACGATTTCGTACCGCGCGACTTCGGTCAGCAAGTGCCCGGCTTGCACGACCAGCACCTGCACGCGACCCTGCGGCCCCGGTCGGGAGGAGGGTGAGAGGAGGACCTCCCGCCCGTGGTGGCGGAGGAAGTACCACACCACGCTGACGCTCGCCGGGCAAACCTTGGCGTGGGCGAAGAGCGGGTTGCCGGCGAGGAGGTCGAGGAATTTTTGCCTGGCGGAGGGAAGGGAGAGGAGGGCGTCGGGCACGGCGAAGAGGATCTCGTCTAGGGGCGTGAAGGCGAGGTAGAACCCGCCTCGCGTGGTGTCGATCCATTTCGCTAGGCCGGCGGCGAGGCGGGTTAGGGAGGAGGTTAGGTGGGTTGTTAGGGTCGGGTAGGTTGTTGGGGAGGGTAGGGGGAGGTGGGGGGAGGTGCACAGGTGGGAGCTGGACTGGAGGGCGTGGAGTTGGAGGATTTGGAGGAGGTGGTAGGGGTGGGAGGTTAGAGAGGGCCCGGAGTCGGGGCCGGTGGAAGGGGAGAGGGGTGGGGACGAAGGGGTGGGGTGCGAGAGACAGTCGAACCAGGGGATGGAGGTGGGTGGTTTGCAGGCGTGGTTGAGGTAGAGGGTTCCCGGACAGGTTTCGATGTGCCCGGTGTCGAAGGAGACGGCGACTTCGGCATGTTCGAGGCTGAGGTGCACGCCAAGGATTAGGCCATCTGTCTTGCCTTCTGGTACGTCGCGGAGGAAGACGAGCGGGGTTTGGAGGAGGCGTGGGGAGGAGGTTTGGGAGGTACCGTAGCGTCGGCCAGTCCACGGTGCGGGTGGGCCGGTGTTTCGTGTGAGGGACTCAAAAGAGGTGGCGTGTTTGAGAGGTTCGGTGACCTGGTTGTTGAGGTTGCGCTGAGAGGCGGCGCGGCGGAAGGGGTTGTTAGACTGAGCGTTGAGGTCAACCGACTGACTGCCTTCGTTGTGGCGGTATACAGATGGGGAGGTCGGTGACAGGAGGGTATTGTCCATGCTGTTATGCGTGTGGAGGGGCGGGGCAGAGGTGACTCCATCGGTGCGTGGCTCAGAGATGTAGAGGTTGGAGTTCACATCGTCAGCAGAGCTCGTGCTGATAGTAGGTGTATACCATGTCGAGATTCCGAGACCAGGTCCGGGTCCCATTGGTCTTGCCGGCGGTGTCCTCGCTGGCTCTAAGGGGATGTAAAGCTCTTTGAGGCTGTCAGTGCCGTAGGCGATATCGTGATGCCGCTCGATGTCGACAACGAGGAGATCGGAGTGCTTGTCCTCGTCTCTCATGCTATTGAGCGGTGGCAGATTGTGGTTGCGGCGCGACCATTCGTCGATAATCAGGTCGTCGATCATGTAGTGATGCGCCTCAAAATACCGATCGAGCGGAATCCACTCGCAGTTCTCCCACTCTGCCCATGCGAGAATTCTCCCTGATTGCTCGTCGTACGTCTCCACGTCGGAGATGATTCGCTTGTTCGTAACGTGGTTCACCGTCATGTGACTGCCGTATGGTACCGACAGGATCTCCTTGCCCGTGTCCCAGCCGCCCACTTGGCTCGAGATCCGGTCTGGATTGTCCGGATCGGAAATGATTTCTTTGCCCGTGTCCTGGTCGATGCGCTCGCTATCATCGACATCTGCCTCAAACGACCAGGCATCGTCGTCATCATGAACGGAGTGGGCTCGACCGCCAGATGTCGGCTCTGCTTCGTCAGTGCTGTTGAAGCCCTTGCCGAAGGCATCATCGATGATCGACTTGTGCGAGCGGATGAAGTCCTGAGGTACGGGAAAGCCAGCTGTCAACTTATCGCCAGGAATAGAGTGTCTGATCGCGGCGGCCTCGATTGGTTCGCCGCGGACCTCGCAAATGGCGGCGAGCAGACATAGACTGTCGATGTAGTCCTGGTTGGTCTTGCCTCCATGTGCCTTTTTCTTCCCCTGGATGCTGCGCTTGCACGCGTTGTATGCGCTGTCGTACTTCTCGTCTGCTAGGTACGCAAGTGCAACAGCATGCAAGAGGTGAAAGACCGGCAAGTCGGCCTTGCGCTTCTTCTTGCCGAGCGTGGACAGGACAGCCTCCGCTGGCTCCCACTTGCCCTGGAAGCAGTAGATGATAGAGAGCTGCAATTTCAGGTTCTCGAAGTGGGCAGGATCCGAGGAGGTTCCAGCAGCGCCGGACATGGCTTTGTTCAGGAATTTCTCTGCATTGTCGTAGTCTCGCTTTGCGAAGCTCATGCGGCCAAGCTCTTCGGCGTTCTGGAAGATCTCGAGGTCAAGTTCAAGGTCATCGTCGTCGTCTTCCTCATTGTCTGGCGTGGTGATGACAGTTTCCCGGTCCGTATATGTGGTATTCGTTGTTGTGGCCGTAGGCGTCGTGCCCACTGTGCTCGCTGTATCGGTTACCTCGTCAATCGGCCGAAGGCCCGAAGTCCAATCTCGGATCCGATCGCGCTCGAAGTCAGTCAGTGAACCGGCATCGCTCCCGAGCCACGTTGTACCGCCGTGCTGCCTAGACCGACGATTGCCTTCGTACATGGTGGTCGCAGTGGTTGACGCGTTTGAGTGGAATCTCCGAGCAGCCTGGGCGAGGCCCTGCAAGCTCCTCGACATCCTGGCAGCTGCGGGGTACGACACGTTGCTGCTGTCGCGTGCTGCTCTCTGCGTGTTCTCAACGAGACCTCGGAGGCGCTGAAGCTCGCTAAACAGCATTTCCTGCGACACATTCTGACGGAGGGCAAGTGACCTGCTAAATATTAGCAACAGACACGTTCGTTAAGGATGGGAAGGACGCACAAGCTCACAACACCAACGGCGGTCTGCATCGCACTGTTGGACTTGTTGATCTTGTCCTGGAACTCAGTGATCTCCTTCTTGCGCATGCCCAATCGCACCGCTAAATTCGGCTTGCGAAAGATATTTCTCGATGCGATCGGTCTCTTGACTTCGTCCACGAGGGCCGCCAACTCCTCCAGTGCCTCTCCACAATCGTGCAGGTTGTTCTCGATGCTCCGCCATATATCGTCGTTCACGTGCATCAGTGTCAATGCCTGGGATTGGCATCCTTGTAATGTTCGCGAAAGGGATTTGAGGTTCTCGTCGAGTGCCTTGACTTCCCTGCTGAGGGCGATGACGGTCGAGTCGATCCTCGTCGTCGTTTCTACCACGTCGTAAAGCCATGATGAGATCTGTGAGTTGACACAACGCGTTAGTCCCTCATTCGCTTCGACTGCGCTCGCTTCAGGGCTTGCGTTCGACTGGACATACCTTATACGCCGCCCCCGCAACCGACAGAGCTGAGACGGCAATGGAGATTGGATCCATTACGGCATGCAGCAATCACGTTCGAACGGTATGTCGCTCATTGCCCTCAGACGAACGTGTAGCGATTGGAAAGAAGAGAAGATGAAAAGCAGCACAAGATGGGCAAAGTCGCACAGAAACAGGCAGCGCAGAACGGCTGAATTGGCCCAGAGCCTCGCCAGTTCGGACTCGGTCAAGTGCCACACAAGACCAGAGAAGATCCCCCTCTTCTCCCCCTCGGAAAGCTGAAGACTGGATTCGCGGCGAATCCCAGGATGGATGTGTGTGACCCACCATCTGCGTCCGCCTGCATTCGCCTTGCATGAGGTGGCTGAACCGCTACCGAACACCGCCCACTTGGCGAACTCGAGGGCTATCTCGTCCCGGGAGAGAAAACGGCATCATACCATCAAACCAATGCCAACGCACTTGCACTTGGAGTCGCTCACGATTCGAGTGTTGTTGATCGGCGAGTCGAGAACAAATTGGAGAATATGAACAAAGGGACAAGCTCCCAGATCTCTGGCCGAGCCGTCCCGGCATGATGGTCATCCGGTGCCCCGCAGCGAGTGCTTGGCGTTATATTTGATTGGCCAAGATTGGAGCAAATAATGAGCTAAAATGACTAGTGGGTATGGGCTGAGCTGCACTAAGTCCATCTCAGCACTAGCGTGCTCCTGCGATTGTTGCATGTCCAAACAATATTGGACCCTAACCCTCGTGTGTAACACACGCGTCGCGCTTGTCTTGTCATGCACCCGATTATCCTTCTCTCAACAGAGGCCACTCTTGACCGTGATTCCAAATCCTGATCAAGACATGACCGCCAAACACCACTGTCGCCGACCGCTAGGCCGCATCGGCCAACGCCCTCCTCCTCCGCACAGTCGGCGTAGCAGTGGCACTCGGCTCAGCCGGACACGGCCCCGCGTTCTCCGGGTCAACGATCTCATCCCCGACGAAAATAGGCCAGACCTCGTTGATCCTTACCGCCGAAGCATTCCCCTTCGCGCCCGTGACCTGCAAGAAGTAGGAGTCGCTGCGGACGTAGTCGTTGCCGTGGTTGTCCGCGAACCGCACGAGCGTGAAGTTGGACGTCGCGCCGCACACCTGCCCGATGGTGATCAGCCTCGTCAGCGGCCAGTCGATGGTGGCGGTCACGTAGTAGTCGGTGGCAAAGTCGCACCCGGACGACTGGACGTAGAACCCGGCGAGGTTCTGCCAGCTGTTGAAGAGGAAGTAATCGTGCGTCGGCACGGTCTCGACGGCGAAGGTGGAGGCGTCGCCGTCGGTGAACTCGTCGTGGTTGGTGAAGACGCGGGCGGGCCAGGGGTTGAGGGTTTGCGCTACCGCGGCGGAGGAGAGGAGGAGGGCGGTGAGGGTGCGGGTGAGGATGGCCATTGTGACTGGGTCGGTATGGTACCGGGGTAATGACAAGCGGTGGAATTGTGCGGAAAAGACTGGAGTGTGGGAGTCCGGTGAGGCTTGGCTGTGGTTGAAGACCATCATGATGAGTATGACTTCTCCCTTTTATACCCGTGCACCGTCAGTGAACGGGGTATGCTGGACAGGCACCATCGCACCGACCGCCGCCGGACTCACGGAGACACTCGTTTAACTCTCCACTGTCGTCGCAATGCGAAATGCGGACAAGGTGGGATTCTAGGATTTTGGGAATTAAACATCAGCATGTTGGGGGCGCAGGAACGGCGCGGGCACGGCGATGTCACATCACCCAGGCGAGATGCAACAATGAGCCCACGAACCGGGTTAGGTTGGGGTCCGCCCCAGGTGGCATTTTGGATTGTTGACGAAAGTGAATGATAGCTAACAGTTGAGCAGGCAACAAAACAAGAGATCAACAAAATAAAACCCCTGGTCACCACAATTCTCGGCTCCATCTGCCAGATCCACGATCTGCATTCCCAGTTTGGCAATGTCACCGCTAATGATCGTTGACAAGCCATCACCAGACTCCTTCACTTAGCCGCATCCTCAGCAAAACTCTTGACAACAACAGTAGCGGTGCCATTCCCATTCCACTCCCACTTCCTCTTGCCAAATTTGTTCGTCGTCTTGGCCCGCTGCCCCGAGATCTTGACGTCGGTGATCTCACCGACGCGCTCGTAGCCGTGGGCGTTGACCTGAGCCGAGTGGACGCCGATGTGGACGGTGCGCGTGTCCTCCCACAGCTTGACGGCCTCGAAGACGCGCTGGGCGACGTCGTTCTTGACCTTGTCGATCACGGCGACCATGTTGTTCGTCACGCCCGTGTGGCCGGCCGACCACTGCTCCTCCCAGGTGATGATGGTGGTTGGGACGCGGGTTTCGGACATGTTGATGGTCGGTGGGGATCTGGGAAAGGTGTTAGCTGGGGAGCGCGATGATAGTGCTGGGTTTGGACCGTTTGGTAGTGTTGGGCACTGTTGGGTAAGGCCTTGGGTGAACAAACGGAGCTGATGAGGCTAAGGCTTACGGCGGTTCTGACTGGTAGATGGTTGACCTGGTTGTGATCGTGTCTGTTGTTTTGTGTGATGTCGAGATGTGTTTGCGTGGTGCTGATGGGAGTGAGGTGAGTACTCTCGACGACCGGGAGTCCAGACTTTATATGTCTTCGTGTCTCCTCAACAGATTCCTTGCGGTCCCTTGACTCGGGATTTCGAACTCCGCGGACAGCTTCACGACTGCCCCGGCCGTGGCCTGACATCTCCGATCTGCACACTGCATTCCTCATTTGGACGAAGATGTGATAGAAGCAGTACCGGATGCCATGGACTAGCTTTCTTTTACAGTCAATAGACGCCGCCAAGTGCAAGAAAGGCTTGAAGCTGAGATGCAATGACTCTAAAAAAGAAACCCAAATGCCAGTTGAAGCGAGACCTGCATGCAGGCTGACATCGATGATCTCGACTTGGCGAGAGCTCTGTGCCAGAGATCTTGATGAAAAGACCACATCATGCCACCTTCACCAGGAGAGAGGCGTTGAGCGGTGACATATGACCATGGACCCTGAACCCGTCGATATCCCCTTGGCACGGTAGTTTAGTTACCCCAGATCAAGACAGCATCTTGGCAGCCCTACGGCCGTTGACGCCTAGATGTCTCATTGGTTGGTGTCCGCTACCTAGTATTTAAATATCTTATTTGAGACAAAGTTGGGGAAGTCTAGAGCTCTAGACCGGACGTCCTCTTGACTTCTGGCTCAGAACGACATGCCTTGTTCGGAACCATCCGCTTGGGGATCAGACAATGGCATGTCCTTCCTCCAAGAAATAAACAATGAGATATAGCCAAGAGCGGCTGAGAGACATTGTATACACCTATGCAAATACAGCCGTGAGTAGCAGGACAAGTGATGGACGATTCGCAGTTTACTGTCATTGGCACGAGGACTTACTGCATTGCGATAAAGGAGTTAGACTTCAGAGTAACATATCCTATAATACCAAGCTATGAGCAAGTTAACCCAATTCCTTCCAGCGACCAGCAGAGAAGAACCGGAGTGTGGAAGGTGTCAGGTCCATGATGTTCAAGCTTATACCAAGGGCTGGTGACAATTACGAATCCAGCCAGTGACCCTATCGTTTGTATCACCAACTTGACGCCGCATGTCATGCTATTGACCAGCCAGAAGATACCTTCCAGTCGCTGACTCTTACATTGATGTAACATCATGTTTCCAGCAGAGCTATACCGTGGAAAAGGGTTAGTCGGAAATTTCGGCCTGAACTGTTGCCACTCCTTTCGCAAGCAGCGTGAATTCTGCATATAGGGAATTTTCGTCGCTGTATCAAAAGTCATGGAACATTCTGATCAAATTTCTGTCTACCTAGACGGCGCTTCCGGTACGACTGTGATCTCAAGCCCAAGAACCTCGTTCACGCGCGCCACAAAGCGCTGACAGTCCAAGCACTTTGGAGTTGACACCATGACGACACCCTTCCGCAGCGAGACGGGCGGTTGCAGCTCTGCAAGGTCCGAGTTGACGACGGGAGGAACAGGAGTCTCTCTCAGTCGCCCTGATGCCTCCCAAACCGAAGGGCAATCGATTCCGAGCTTGTGCAACCTGTAATCCCGTTCGCTCATAGCACTCTTAATCCATCCCTCCCTGGTGTCGTGTTCGAGAAAGACATGCCTGTCCACGAAGTATGCAATGAGTTGCTTCTCGGCATGGCAAGCATAGTACCGTCCCGGTTGACCTTGGTCGCGCACATGCATGGGGAGTTCATGTCCGATATAGCTGCAGATCTGGCAGACCGCATCCGTCCATTCCCTTCCGGCAACCTGGATATTGGACGCCGGGTCGTCCTTGTGCGCCCAGCCGCTCATGGCGGCGACGGGCGGGAAGTCAGACCCGCGCCACAGGACACCAACTGTTTTCCGCACGTTCGGGACATCGAAGTGGGCGACGAGTGTGAGGAAGCTGCCGGGAGTCGCAGTCCTAGTAAACGCGAATCCTGCCAGCGTCGGGGGTTGTTGCGTGGCGCTTCTGGTCGTGCCAGATTAGCTCTCGAGCAGGTTGACTATGGCTCTGCGGTCGAGGTTCCTCTCATACGCGTCTTCGTTGTACGGAACAGCACGGCTGCGTTGCTCTGCGTTCACCTCATCGTTCTTGGCAAAGTCGACAGCTAGAGCTCTCTTCCCATCTCTTACACAAGCCAGCAAGGGATCGGCTCCATGCTTGATGAGGATTTTGACGTTTTCATGCCTGCCCCACAACGCGGCCTCAGACAGGGGAGTGCGACCACCGACATCCCTCGCATTTGGGTCCGCTCCCCTTTCCAGCACCAGCTCCACGATCTTGGGATACATCTCGCAGGCGGCAAAGTGCAAAGCCGTCCTCCCGGTCACCGTGTGGTCGGTGATGAATCCATCCTTGTCCTTCTCGTCATCGTCGTAATCCTCGGGGTAGGTCGGCTTGAAGCGGAAGGTGTGGACCTCAACGCCACTGATATATAGAGCGGCCTCTGCCGATGTATCGAGGTGCTGGCGGACACAGTTGAAGTCGCCCTCGATCATACGATCCACGACATATTCGACGGTGTACATAACCACATCCTTGGAAACGATAGTCGTAGCAGTCGCTTCAGTCCACTTTCGGCGGCTCTTGGCTTCCTTCTCGCACTCATCGAGGAGATGATCATCTCGCCCGTCGGGGAAGTGCTCGGACAGATCCGTCCCGGCAGTCACGAAGATCCCCCTCTGTTTGTCGATTTCGTAATTGGCAAATGCCTCGCCATGTGCTTTGCCGAACGGGTAGTGTATCCGATAATTACACCGAAACCGAGCATCATCGCAGTGTGATCCCCGCTTCCGGTGACCTGGTTCGTATCCTGTGAAGCCATGGCCATGGATCTCACCGCAGCTTGGACGGCGGACCTTCACTGTTGAGCCATTCCACCAGTCGACATGTGCCAGAGGGCCGGTCCCAGGATCTCGAGAAGGGGGCGTCATGGCTTTCCAATCTTTGAAGTTTGTGTCGGATGCACGCGTTGGCTTCAGATTTGATCAGTTGATGGTCGACAGGCAGCAGTCAGGTTTCCTGAGCCTTGTGGGGGTGAGTTTGTCACATGACCTCCTGCTGTGTAACACTGAGTACCTCTACTGAGCAAACCCGGAGCAAAAACTGAGCCGTGGTGAGCAATGTCACGAGGGTGAGATACAAAAAACGAAGATTTCGTATGCCCAGTTTCGTCTCGTAGAACATTTAACGCGACATATATAAGCCGGACGGTGTCAAGGAATGACAAAGTCTATGGTTTCATACAAACATGCCTCTCTAAGGGAACACTACTACCGTGGCCCGAGCTAATACCTTGAGGCTAGGTCAGGAGCGTCAACCTCCGTCGTGTTTGCGTGTCTGGGACGAGATGCTTGAAGGTATGGCAAGGTTTGTGCCGTATTTCTTTCGTCCGCAAGACGTTGACGACATTGGCCGGGTTTAGAGACGGTGGTGATGTGAGGCTCCCGCTGATGTTGGCACAGTATGGCATGGTCAAATCGGTCGAGATTGGTCGCACCTCAAGCATGATGTTTTACATGTTGTCTCTACGGTACCGGCCTTGCCAGAGTCCTAGCACGATGTTTTACATGTTGTCTCTACGACAGCGTTCGAAGTTATGTCAAGATTCAGTACCCGGCATCCTGCCGGGATGAGTGTCGTTAATGGCACTAAGCTGTCAATGAGACTTGAAGTGAACCTATAGAAATAGGGGCCTCGTATATTCTCAGTTCCTGGGAGGAACAGTAAGCATCTCACCAATGAATGGAGTGCAGAATCCGGGATCGGCGTTTATCACGGTCGGCGATTATATTTTAAGCTCCCCGCTCGTAAGCTCCTTCGAGCTTTGCAAAGACTGATTTTTTTCGCATCGTCCTGATTCGCCAATTCCACAGATATCATATGTCTCCGAGATCATTACCCCGTAGACGACGAGTGCATGTATGGGGGTTGCAAGCCGCGCAAGCCATGCACGGTAGACCCCTGCCGCTAGAGGTCAAGCTGCCGCAACACCACGCCTGCCCCCGCTCCTTCGCTCCTCTGGGAATGGATAAAGCCGTCCAACCTCACCGGATGGTTGTGACTAAAACTTAAACGTTCACTCTTCCATCCTTCGAAATTGAAGGCACGGGCTACGAAGAGGGACGGAAATTCCACAGGACAGCCATGAACACAACAACAGCTCAAGGCTCCTGGACAGGGGCCGCGGGTGTGTTCACCGCCGCGACGGACATTATCACCAATGCGTCGACGACCTACCAAGCCCTCGCCGTGGGCGCGATTCTCATCCTACTAAGCCGCGTGTTTCTGGGAGGTGGTAAAGAGAAGGGTCCAATTGCTCTTATGCCATTTTGGGTTCCTATTGAGGTCGCGGCGGTGTCTTACTGTGTGGCAGGCGGCGGAATAATGGGTCGGATATTGTGCGCCTCCCAATTGTGCTCCAACATCACCTCGCATACACTAACACAGACTAACCGGGTAGCTCTCTCTTCCGCCGCAACTCAGGCTCACTCTACGGCTTCAGCTCCGCCCACCAAGTGCTCTTCGACTTCAAGGACGTCGACAAGGTCCTGACCAAACACGCGAAGAGCCTCGACAACTTCCCCCCGGGCCTGACGCTCGTGATGCGCGTCTTCGGCCTGGAGAGCGGCGGCCGGCCAAAGAAGGAGCTAGAGTCAATCTACGTGAGGTTCGAGTCCATCGCCGCCAAGCTCTACCTCTTCGTCGAGAAGATCTTTGTCGGCGAGAGGTCTTCCGAGGCCGCCGTCGCCGGGGCGGACATACCCGGCAGGGTGGTCGACCTGGTCACTTTCTCCACCAAAAAGGAAGACCAGAAGATGTGGGAGTGGTCGGCGGCCGTCAAGCCCCTCACCCCCGGCGTCGCGGCCGAGGTCACGCTGAACAAACTCGTGCGCGACTTCGGCGCCTGCGCCGTCATCCCCATGCTGCACGGCCAGGACCTCCTGGACCGCCACCCGACGTTTCTAGAAGACTTCTGGAAGTTCGACACCGACGTGTTCCCCATGCTCATCGTCGGCATCCCGTCCTGGGCGCCTATCAAGGCGCTGCGCGAGGGGATAGCGGCCCGCGACCGCTGCAACGCGGCCCTGACGGACGTCTACCGCCGCGTGGACCTGTGGGCCAAGGGTCAGCCCACGGGTAACAAGTACGAGCCGAGCGCAATCATAAAGCAGCGCTACGAGCAGTACGAGACCGTGGACATGCCCCTCTGGGCGCGCGGCACGGCCGACCTCTCGCTCCTGTGGGGCCAGAACGCAAACTCGCAGGTGCTGCTGTTCTGGTTCGTCGCGTACCTGTACTCCACGCCCGACCTGGTGAAGGAGCTGCGCCGGGAGATGGCCGAGTTCGTCCCCGTCGACACGGCGTGCGACCCGCCGCGCATCGCGTCCATCGACATCCGCGCGCTGTCGACCCAGTGCCCGCTGCTCAAGTCCGCCCTGTTCGAGACGTTTCGCATGTCCTCTGAGGCCACGTCCATCCGCTACGTGAAGGAGGACATAACGGTCGAGGAGGACGGCAGGACGTTCCGCCTGAAAGCGGGCAGTTGGATGTCGGCGCCGCACGGCGTCACGCAGCACGACGCCAAGTACTACCCCGATCCGCACAGGTTCGTGCCCGACCGGTTTTTGGTGACGGACCCCGAGACGGGGAAGAGGGTGCCGCGGTACGGGAAGCTGAACCCCTGGGGCAGCGGGCCGAGGATGTGCAAGGGCCGCACGCTAGCGGAGAAGGAGATCCTCGTCATTGCGGCGGCGATTATGAGTCTGTGGGATATCCAGCCTGTGGGAGAGGAGTGGAGGATTCCTAAGATGAGGCCCGGGACGGGGGTTGATTGTCCGACGGAGGATATGAGGGTTGTTTTGAGGCGGAGGACTGTGTTTGAGTGAGTCTAAGCATTATGTCAGCGGAGCAGTGGTGAAGTTGACTTCTTGATGGCCCGGAGATACGGTTGAAATGCAGCAGTGGCCCCCACGGAAATGATGACGGTGATGGCGTAAGCTGCCGGGATGCTCAATGCTGATTGATGGCTGCCTGCCAATTTTAGACCGCATGAGTGAGACGGATGGGCAATGGCCCGCAGCGCAGTGCGAGCCTCGAACAGTGAGATTTTGGCTAGTCTCGGCCGGTGCGATTGGTCGAGTTGCTTCCTTCCGGGCCGATGGCGCTGTTGATTGTTGACGAATATCGAAGGAAGGTGCGTCTTCCTCAGCCTCTTGATTGCAACTTCCTGATGGGGTCCGAATGTGAAGACACGTCAGTCAAGTTCTTCCTTCCTTCCTTCCATTTCGTCTGTAATCTGGAGCCTCTCGTTCTTCCAAAGTCATTGAGGAAAGGGCAAAGATTGAGAAGCAGGTAAAAGATTCCATCTCCGCTGGAATTGAGGCCATTTCAGCAATGAAACCCCGCAATCACCGCAAAATGACCCAGGAAATGCATCCCGCAATTCAACCCGCAGGGCTGAATGCTTGCGCAGCATCCATTAAGTCTTGGCACTTCTGGGCTGGGTCAGCTAGCGAGTCTAGCGTCAGCTCCGGCAACCTTGGAAGCCCAACGCCATGTTAGCGGAGCCAGCTAAGACACCGTCAACCACTCACCTTCACCGAGCTTGTCATGGTTAATCATGGCTGAGATTGCAAGAGCTCAAGGGGTCACAGCCACGCCAACACACTCTTCTTCCCCTCCTTGAACAAAGGAAGCCAGCCTGAAATATCACTTCAGCCGACCCCAAGCGTCATTTCACACCTTCTTTCTTTCTCTCTCTCTCTTTCACCATGTGCCGTCTCACAAACTACGACAACCATGGTCAACACGTGGAACCTAAACATGGCCGACTATGACAAGTCCAACAAAGACGGCACAGTAGTCACCGTCCTCCCCATCCGCACAGACAGCGCCAAGTCCCTCGTCGAAGCAGCCTACAAACTCTCCCTCCAGAAGCGCAAAACCGGCTGTCGAGAGCTGGTAGAGTCCAACTCGTCCCTACCAAAAGCCACGCCCTCCATCCACCTCCACTGCAGCACCTGCACCTGCGCTCCCCCCTCGCCCCTCGATACCTCAAGCGAAGATGCCTCCCTCTCCCGCAAGATCACCGCCGCAGCCGCCGTCTGCCGGGCCAAGGCGCTCACCTCGCCCGGCTCGTCACCAAAGCTCTCCTCCCTAGCAGCCTTCCAGTCCGTGAGCAGGTGGCTCACCTTCACCTCCCCCACCTCGCCCACACCAACCAGCACCGTCGCCGACCTCTGCTTCGCCGTCTCGGCCCTAGACATAACCAAAACCGCCCGCCTCCTCTTCGACGACAACCTCCCCCTCAGCGAGCGCAACCCGGCCGGAGTCCCGCCGCTAATAGCCTGCATCCGCTCCCACCTGGCCGCCACCCACCCTCTCTCCCACCAGGCAATGGTCTCCCTCCTCCTCGACGCCGGCGCAGAGCCCAACATCGTCACGTCCTCCTCCCCCGCCGGCGGCTCCATGTCCGCCCTAGCAGCGGCCTCCTCCCTCGGCCTCCCCGCTATAGTCCGCCTCCTCCTCTCCCGCGGCGCGGCCGTGGACGCCAAGCTCTCAACCATCCCCATGTTCCGCTTCTCCGGCCACGGCCTCACAGCCCTGCACGTGGCGGTATTCGCCGACAAGCCCGAGGCGGCGGACATCCTCCTCTCCCACGGCGGCGCCGACGTGTCCGCTACCTTCGACGGGTACCGCGCCATCGGTTCTCCGTCATCAAGCCCCAAATCCTCCAGCCCCAGTCCCAGTGGACGTCGCCACTCCCGCGTCTGGACGACGGGGATAACACCCCTCCACCTGGCCGACGATTCCCCGGCCTGCACCTCCCTCCTCCTCCGCCACGGCGCGGACGCACTAGCCAAAGACGGCTTCGGACGGACGCCGCTGCACTGGGCCATGACGTCGGGGAACGTCGGCGTAGTCCACTTGCTCCTCCGCGCCGGCACGCCGGCCGACGTCTGGGACGACGACGGCGCCACGCCCCTCGCGCTGCTGGTCACCAGGCTCGAGAGCGGCGCGAGCAGGGCGGGCCACCCGGACGTGGTGAGGATGCTCCTCGCCGCGGGTGCGAATCCGGATCTGCGGTACCCGCAGGATTTGAGTGTTAAGGGGAGGTTGCTGTTGATGGAGGAGTGGAGGGGTACGTACGAGGGGATTTTTGAGAGGTATGCGCTTGGGGGGAGGAAGTCTGGGTAAGGGGTTTCGCAGGCGCTTTTGTATTTTGGAGTTGGGTCTGGTGCATTGCATTGGGTGGTTTTGCATTTTGGGAGGTGATTGTGGGATTTTTGAGCGATGGTTTATGATCTCTCTCGTTTTCGGGAGAGGATTTGGATGGAGTTAATACGATACCACTGCATTCATTCGTTCCTATCTCAACGTCAGCTCTCTTTGATGATCGCGACTGGTCAGGGTCTCTATCCCTTTTTCCCCCTGTTGGTCTCAATATCTAGTCCAGGCCTCCCGACAACAGATGTTTGTGTGGTGGAAATTATCTGATTCTGCATGGCAAGCGATAACCGTAACCAGTGACAGACAGTAGGCTTGTTTCTACCGCCCTTTGTGACCCGGCAGACGGGATGTGACCGTGTGAGTCTTCCTACCACGTTCGTCTAGCGCGTCAAGAAAAAGCGTCCCAATACGGCTATAAACAACTCCCTTCCTCGTTAACGAGGCTAGCTTGCACACGCCGCCCACCCATATTCAGACCTAGCCCGCGAAGGCCCTGACGGAGGTGCATAGTGGCAGCCCAAGGAGGAGCCTATTTCCCCTACCCGCTTTGAAACGGCCCCCGGGCGGGAATAAGAAGTGCCGGTATTTACGCTCGTTCTCTCGTAGATCTGGAGACACTATGTGATTGCAGACTATGAACATAGTCCACGACGGAGATGTATAGAGGTACTGAAAGTTAGAGGTTAGACTAGGTGTACCTAAATGCACGATGATGGGAATACACGACGAGACGACGTTCAACTTGCTCGCCGCACCCCTAAACAGACCACATCTATATAGGGTTACAGCTAGGTAACCAGCAGATCGGGCACCGTCATTTCCCGCTTCGCTGTCTTCCACTTGCCTGTCGTCCCCTTGTCTGTTTTGTTCCCTGCGTCTCCTTCTAAGCCAGGGGTTGAGGAAGATGTCGCTCGAGCCAGACGTCCATGTCCTCTCGAAGTCCCGAGTCCTCCGGCAGCAGCCCGTTGTTGATCTGCGCTATTGCCTTTCCCCCCAGGGAGGGCGCAGGCGGCTGCCAGGGCGTATAGCACTTGAGATAGAACAACCGCCAGTCGCGCAGCCCTTGGTCATTTTCCACCAAATGTCCGGCGGAAGCTCTATTTCGTGGAATTAGTCTTCCCCGTTGACCCCAATATATCTCCAGATTGGCAGAGCCGGTGGAAGGTCGGGATTACCGAACGATTGTCTCGCGGCTTACCAGCTCCAAGATGCTACTGCGGCTCAAGCTGGCTAGCCACTGGGCGTCCCGGCTGGCTAGAGAGAAATGAAGCAGGCGTCTTGCTGGCGGATCTGGTCCATGATCGATGGCTGACCACCCAAGATCCCTCACGTAAGTCTCTCTCCCAGGTTGATGATCATCCATGCGGACGCTAATCAGGTCGATATCGCAACAGTCCGCGAAGTTACGCCATTGAAACGGAGCCGGAAGCGTCGTCTTCAGGTCAATACACCACATATGGAAATATGCTGACCACGGTGAATCTTCTCAGTTGTCTTCCAACTGGTGGACTGCGGTAAATGGAGTGAGGACACTAGGTGGTTCCATGGCGAGCGCTCTGGCACCTGAGGTGACGGAAGGTGAGTGTGATGGGGAAACTGTCTTGACCACTTGCAGGCGGACTGTGGAACACTTTCGTACGGGTCTGAGGTCTCCCTCTTAGCGGCAGTGATTCTCTCAGTCCGGGCTTGATTTATTCGGCCTATCTGGTCCATGACACTGTAAACCACACGACGAAGGGTGCCGTTAAGCCTCTGAGAGAAGGTAGGGTCCTTGCCGAGGGTCGAAGATTCTTGTCCGGCTTCCTCGTCGATGAAGAGGGTGACTTCTCCGAGACCAAGAGACCATGTTGAAGTGGTTGTTCGTTGTCGATATCCGGATACGGTGGTGGCTCCTGGTCATGGCCACGTACTTGTTCGTTTTCGCGAGACATATCGGCGAGAACTCGGTTGGCTAGATAAAGGAGTAGAAACGGCATTAGCGGACGAGTTGACTTTGAAATGGATGAAGTTAGGGAAGAAGTCCTCCCCAGAAATACTTTCTTTGATAAGGGGTGCAAGCGCAGCAAGCCCAGTTTGTACCCGGGTGACTGAGCATATTTGAGCAGCGAAACCAATGGAAGCTTGGTAACAACGTACGCGTGTATTAGACGAGATGAGATAACATCACTGCAGTATCGGAAGCTAAATTGGAAACCTTCAATGTTCTTTGCATGCTCAACGTTGAGCGGACCTCCCGCACTGGTGTCGTCTGGTCTCTTCCGCAACGTACGTCACATGCTGCCGGACGGCTTTACCGCCGTGTTGTGACGTATTGAAAACAGCTCAGGTCTATGACCTTCAAGATACATGGTCCCGAACAAGGGCTGCAAGGTAGAAAGGTAAACACACAACGTCAACTGCTCTAACCATCAGCCGGTTCCTACCCAGAGCACGTATAACAACTTCCACGGCCTTCATCTTCCACGTACGACCATAGATACTGGAGAACTCGGGATCCCGTCCGCTCTCCCATAGATAAGCCAGTAATCGTCAGACTAGTACTCGGGTGGGTGACCACCGGGGAATCCCTGATGTTGTACGTTTTTGTTTTGTTGCCCCTTTTCCATTCCTCCGCTGAAAAGAGCACCATGCAGTTTTGGATACACGTCTTGTCGCCCTCCTCCAAACTTACCACTCGCTGCCGCTGCACATTGACGCCCGTTTGACGTTTCATTCTACATTAGACTGAGATTGTTCCCAACTTCCTATCGTTATCCTGCGCATCCCACTAGCCTGACTCATTCGAGACTCCGCCCCAGTGAGTCATTCCACCCCCTCCGCTCCACGACTCATGCCACCAGTCTGTTGCTCCTCCCTCCATATGTTCCTGTTTTGCACCTTCCAACATCATCCACAGGTCGCACCTTCCCCTGGCTCAACGGACCCAGCGGTGGCAGGTGGCTTCCTCAAAAAGGCCTAATGGTCTAGTAGTATGATTCCTGCTTTGGGTTGCTTCAAACACATCGATTGCAGGAGGTCCTGGGTTCAACTCCCAGTTGGGCCCTTTTTTGGTCTCCCCGAATATCAAGATGCTTGGGAGATCTCCTTTTGCATTAGCTGAACTGCTGGTATCTACTTGCAGTCGTCATGCCCCCATTTTTGCCGATGTTCCCTTCATGACTTCATACCCGTCCACGTGAACAAATAACTGATGTCGATTCTTGTTGGGGGTTTGCTATGTAGACGTCAACATGAGTCTCAGAACTGACGAGTGACTAGTTCACTAAGCTGGATCCCTAACCACAGTCATCGCCGTCTATGGCTCGCATATTCATGCGAGCTTCCTAGGCTCAACTCGAAGGATCACCGTCCATCTCATCAGACACGAGTATCAGATCACGGTTGCCCATCATCAACAGATACCCCACCTCAAACCCCCTCCCGACCCTCAACATCGACCCCCCGATACTCAAACCACCTCCCCAACTCCTCGTCCTCCACCAGTTTTCCCACCAGCTCCTTCTCCACAGCAAACTGCACCTCCACCCCCTCATCCTCCCCCCCTTGCTTGGGCGGATAAACAATCACCAACCCCTCGCTAACAGTGTCAGAAAACAAATGCCTGAACGCCACGGGCCTCCCGAACCCGAACTCCGCCGTGGCGCAGACGTCCGCATCGCGCCAGTCCGTCACCCCGAACGTCAGGGGAGGGAACGAGTTAATCCGCACGGAGAGGTCCTTCTTGTTCCCCACGGGGGCTACCGCTTGGAGGACGGTGTCTAGGTAGGTGGAGGTGCCGGTGGAGGTCATGCTGCGGACGTAGCTTGCTAACCTGGAGAGCGGAACATCGGGGGAGGTTATTTCCTCCACAGTGAAGGCGGGAACGGGGGACATAGCCGAGAGCACGGCGAGGAATTGGTTGCCCTGCATCCTGGTCGGGAGGGGCGGGGAGAGCCGCTTGGACATGTTGATCCCCTCCGCCCATATCGGTGTGGAGGTAGGATCGGGGTTGTGGAGGGGCACCCGGAGGCGGGTGACGACGCGCCACAGGAGGGCGACGAAGGCGTCGTAGGTCGATATCCAGCTGTTGCCGTCTGTGGGGGATGCGGCCTGTTTGAGCACCACGGCTTTGCTTTTCGGGAGGTGGAAGATGACGCAGCTGGACGGCTTGTGGTCGGGATGACGAGCTGCTTGGGGTGGGGCAGACACCTGTGCCGAGACCGGGATGGGAGGGGAGGCGAAGCGGCTGCGGTCGAGGCATGCGGGATCCCACGGTGGGAAGGGCGTGCTGTCGATGATGGCGCGGCAGTTATCGGCCAGCTGCCGGGTGACGGACGCCCAGCCTGCCACGTCGTTGGCGTAGTGGTGCGAGTGCATGTTGAGGATGAGGCCACCGGGGATGAAGTTGGCCTTGTAGGAGGCCACGACGGGGCTGGCGTCCGGGTCCGCCTCGGGCTTCTCGCCGTAGGTCATGGGTGAGTTGCTCAGGAGGTTGATATCGCCCAGACTGGTGCCGACGAAGTGGGCGCTTTGGATCTCGGCGAAGGAGGGGAAGTCGTCGAGGTGCTGGACGACGAATTTGACGGAGCTGTCCTTGCGTTTCACGAAGGAGTGGTGACCGTCGGGGTCGCGCTCAATGGTCCCGGCTAGGTGTCGCACTTGGCTGAGGGTGCGCTCCAGGCCCCGCTTGAGGACGTCCACTACCTTCCTATCAGGTTGTTAAATGTCATGGTTCGAAAGTGAGGGTATAATACTGACCCCTTATCGGCGGCATCTAGCTTGAAGAAGAGAGCATAGCTGTTGTAAGTCAGGGCCGTCAGGTAGTCAAGCGTCGAGAGCTTGAAGCGCTCTTCCTCGGGGTCGTTCTCCCAGCCCAGCGGACGCAGCTGATACTCGAACACCTTTGACATGATGGCTACGAGAACTATGAGACAACAAGTCGGTGATGTGATGGCACAAGGTCGCCGATGTGTCCAAAGGTTTTGGTCCTTGAGATCCAATTCCAGGATGCCAACCGACAACGAGCCTTTTAAGTAGCTCATATCCTGGAGAATATAAGGTGCCGAAGTAGAGTGCGGTTGCATTGCATCCAACACCCGCATATTCTTCTCCATTGGGGGGTCATTTGCGACGGGGTAGATACGGGTCTACGGGTAAACCTACTGTATAAGGTAGTTGCAGCCTGTATTAGTTTTTAGATCGGTCATCATGTCGCAATCGCCAGGTGCAGACGCTGGCGTGTTTCGGTACCGTCGAACTGGTGCAATGGTATGAGGCTGGGCGTAACGGTGGTGCATCTGGCTGACTACCTACCTTGCCTACCAAGACAATACTAGGTCTATAGAACATACCAAGTATACCAATCACTGGACAATTTTCCGAGGCGCCCAATGAGCGACTATCCATGCCTTTTGGCTCTCACTCTAAACCAATGCAACGAACCCAATCTTGGGATAGAGTGACCGCACATACCTTATGCGGGTCGAGTCTCGCATCCTCGAGATCGCCAGATCCTTATATCCGTCAGAACAAATCTCGGACAACGTGATAAACGCCCTCCGCGCCATCCATCCCTTCTCGAGGACTAACGACCCGACTGCCGCCACCACTCTGAACACGAGCAGCCGGGTGAAGTTGTGTTAACGGGCCAGGCGCCGTCCTACGCCGTCCGTTGAGCCCCGTGTACCCCTCAAAGATGGCCGTCATCTCATCCTTCAGCCGGAGTCCATTCTTCTTGTCATCTCCACCTCCTGCCGCTGCCTGGGCCTGACGTCCCTGTTGTTGTTGTTGCAGTACCGGCGGAACAGCAGCAGGAAGCTGCCCCGCCTGCACATAGTGGCCAGGCGGGGCATTGAACTGGTGCTGTTGTTGCATACCAGGCCGACCGATGCTGCCGCTAGATGGCCTACTGACCGGCGCCGGCAGCATGGGCATAGGGGTCTGAGGCCCGCTGCTGCCGGCAGACATACTCCCCATGCCCCCCGAAGCGAGTCCGGCCATCGCCATTGCGGCGCCCGACCGCTGTTGCTGCTGCTGGTCGCCGTCGTCTTCCGACAGACCTAGGCGCCGGGCGTACGCCTTCAGCGAGCCTACCGTGCGCCACAGCCGCTGAGACACCCAGGAGCGGGCGGACATGTCCTTCACCAGCTCGAGAGCCATGTAGAACTCCGTGCGACACTGGGAGCTGAACTGTAGCGGCGCGTGGGTCGATGCTAGGAACAGCACGGCGATGGCCGAGGTGAGGAATTGGTGGTAGAAGACTTGATTCTTCCGGTAGAGGTTGGACGTGTTGTTCATGTGCGCCATGTACCGGATCGTCTCCTTCGCCAGGTCAACTGCGCGTTGGGCCAGAGGCATGTTCTCGGCTATGCTGCTTGCGCTGTGGAGAACGGGGGTGTGTAGCCAGATGCGGATCTAGAGCGGTGTTAGAGTGGGTTTAGGTAACAAGGGAGGTTCGCGGTTCGTACCTGGTTCAGCCGGAGACGGGTCCAGATCTGTAGGCGCTCGGTGTTATATGCCGGACCTGAAGGCATGGGCACGATCCTGCTTAGAGATGCGACCTTGATCTCCTCTGGTACTGTCTTGTACCAATCAAGGATCTCGTTGTCCAGCTGGTCGAAGTCCTTGCGCTGAAGCTCGCGCACGACGGCGGGCTCGAAGTAATCGACCAGTCTCCAGATCTTTGCCCCGAGCCTGGAGTAGGTGATCATAGCCACGAGATATGGGTGCGAGTCCTAGAGGGGAGGTTAGGGAGACGAAGCATACACGCGTAACGATAACAACGTACCGGCATCGGCAGCTTAGGATCGATCTTGTCGTCGTCGCACACATAAGGCAGCCCGGTTCCAAAGCTCCATCTCCTGTCCAAGACATACGCCGACCAGAAGGCCATAAGGGCGTTGCGCCGCGCATTGTCGTCCGCGATCTTCTCCAGTCCCTCCCTCCTGTGCAGGCCTAGCTCCAGGCACAGACGGCATACCTGGCCGATGATACGCCACGCCAGAATCTCGTCGTTAGAGAGGAACCTGTAGCCAGCGACAAGAGCGAGGAACGGCAGGTTGTTCACGTCGACAGGTTCGCTCATGAGCTTCCTGTCCACGATCGGGCCGATGCTCTCGAACAGGAGCGTGGCCTTGTCGCTGTGCCCGTGCTCTTCCACCACGAGGCCGCAGCACATGACGATCTTGAGGATGCACGTGTTCATGTCGCTTATGCCGTGGTCCTGGCCGTGGGGAGGGACCATGCCGTTCCTCTTGGCCGACTCCATCCACGTGGCCAGGAACTTCGCGTGCTCGATGACGCTCCCGATCTGGATGACGGGGTACATGATTCCCACTTCCTCCTCGTGGACCCGGCACAGGCGGACCATCTCGTTCTTGTCGAAGTCCCAGAGAGGATCCCGCGGCCCTACCGCAGGAGTGTGGGGTGGACCGACGATTGGGTTGAGGGTCGGAGACGGCATGGGACTATCCTCCGCCAGTCCGCCGGCCTCGTCTTGTCCCTCCCCAGCGGTGGAGTATCCCATATTGTGTAGTGTATTCTTCGCCATATCGACTGTGAAGTTTATGCTCGTCGGTCCGTTAAAGGAAGGCTTTATTCGAGGCGCGGGAAATGTGGGCTTCGGCAGCGATCGGATCGAGGACGTGGACGGCGATGGCGTGACGGCGTGCGAGCCCGGTAAGGGCAGGCTGCGTTCCTGGATAGGTGCCAAGCGCAATGTCTCCTGTCGCCAGGCGTTCATCTCGCGTTTCAGGGCATCGTACTGCTCTTGCAGGCGAGCTACCTGGTCAGTGACCTGTTTGAAGTCATCTGTGTCCTTGAAGTTGGTTGTGCAACAGTTCGGGGTGTATAGGCATTGCAGCTGAAGGTTGCCACATCGTTGGCAGGGTGTCAAGCCGTTGCATTTTATCTTCCGCCTCTTGCACTCGTTACTGTGGTGGACGTGGTTAGATGCCGAGTCAAGATAGTAAAGGTGTGTCAAGGGTAGCGACAAAACGAGTAGTACAAGATCACGGATAGAAGGGACAAAACACAGAGACACGGAGCACATACCAGGCAATCGAGATATACTATGTAGCGTTACACAAGACATGTCAGTATGGCAGTTGATCAGTCATATCGATCACAGAGGGGGCCAGGGTTGGAGAGACACCATGGACGCCATCTCCAAAAACGGGCGAAGCCCAGAGGCTGATCACCACGGCAGACAAGAACAAGGGGTGGGCAGGGAGTGCGGAATAACGAACCCTGTTTCGCTTGCTTCTGTGCGGCTTCGATCCATCCTGTTCGTCTTCGGATTTCCGCTTGTTGTTGGTCTCGCCGCGGGAGGAGTCGAGCTGCTGCTGGTGTTGCTGTTGATGTGCGGAATTGTCTCCGTACGCGGAACCAGGCGAGGGCTGCGAGGGTGGAGGGAGACGTGAATGCCCGCCACGATGGAGTGGATTTACTGGAGCGGCACCAGGCGAAGGTGAGTAACCGACGCCAACGGCTGGACTACTGCCAGCAGAGACAGGGTTGTTTAGGAATGACCGCAAGTCGCTGGCCTGGTCAGCCAGCTGGTCCATCTCGATGGTTGCTTATTGTGATGATTTAGAAGTTGTCCTTGGCTGTCCTGTGTAGGATTTATGATTCCGTCTCTGGAATCTAAACCTTGCCAGCTAGCGCCGCCCTGGGAGAAGCTTCCCGCACGGGACTTGACAACTTGGACCGTGAGAGACACGTGATTGAAAGAGGGCATTTGTAAGCCCTGATCTCTCCATCTTGCAGCTGCAATGGCGAACCATCACAGCATCGTCACTTCACTTCCTGTCAGCAATTCGAGTGCCTTCGTATTATATTAGAAACAGAAGCAATCGTCCCCTTCAATCACATTCACTAGACTTGCCTGGTCTTCAATTGACGCCGAGTTTGGAGAATCCACTGTTCCATTCGACACGTGTAAGTCTCCCGTGTCCCCTGCACAGCTGAATGCAGCTCAGGGGTTGGCGTACCCCGCTTCCAGTTCCGCAAGCACGGGAATCCGAGGTCGTGAGCGTGAGAAAAGGTTGGTTCCGCAGTCAACACCTTCAAGAAGAACCACTGCGAATCTAAGAGGAACGTTTGGAACAATGGGCTTGACGCTGAGCAGAGACCGGACTGTTTATTGCTGTTTGTCTGCAATCGGACTGCTGTTGTCGGTGACGATGGAGACTTACACCGGCCAACGTCGGCCCAAGCTCTCGGCTTGCGTCGGTAACGTCTTGTGATGCCTCAACAGACGGTCATCGGATTCGCTCCGAAGACAACATGGAAGGAAAGCAGGACAACGGTTAACATTCCTGGACTGACCGGTGTTCCCCCTCAAAGTCTGACGAAAGGGGTCATTTATCAAGAAGTCTGCTCAAAATCTTACCCATTCGTCCTCCTCAGCCCATCTCAACTTCTCGCCCAAGCATTCACTGGCTATTCTATATCACAGACCCGTCTCCAAAAATTGAAGCCATCTTCGACAAGTGATCAGCTGCATCAAGTCGAAACAGAATAGGCCTCAGGATATCAACATGCCGCGACGAACCTCCTGGGTCGAGGGCAGCATGCACCCTGACTGCGACTTCACCGTGGAGAACATACCCTTCGGCATCATCAGCACCTGCAGTCTACCGATACCCCACGCAGCAGTAGCCATTGGAAACTTCGCTTGCGACCTAGAAGCATTCTCGAACTGGCCAGGGTTTTATGAGCGCCTTTTCCCGACTCTCCGGGACGACCGCGACGTATTCAGCAAGCCGACCCTGAACACCTTTGCAGCCTTAGGTCGACAGGTTCACCGCGAGGTCAGAAGTAAACTGCAAGACATCTTTACTACCGGACATGCAGATTCATTGGAAAGAGACGCCGATTTCCGGGCCAAAGTCCTGGTGCCACTGGAGAAGGTGGTGACCTACCTCCCTATGCACATCGGAGATTACACGGACTTCTACGCGGGGATAGTCCACGCCAAAACCGTAGGGACTATGTTCAGGGGACCCGAGAACGCGCTGCAGCCCAACTACAAGCACATACCGGTCGGCTACCACGGGCGTGCTTCTAGCATTGTCACTTCCGGTACTCCCATCCGGCGGCCATGGGGACAGGTCATCAGCGACCCAAAGGCGGTGCCGAAACAACCCCGGACGATGCCCAGCCAGAAGTTGGATTACGAGGTCGAGCTGGGGTGCTTTATCTCCAAGACGAACGAGATGGGGAAGCCGCTGAGCATCGAAGACGCGGAGGATCACATATTCGGTTATGTCTTGCTGAACGACTGGAGTGCCCGCGATATCCAGTCTTGGGAATATGTGCCCTTGGGGCCGTTCAACGGCAAAAACTTCGCTACCACCATCAGTCCCTGGGTTGTGCTACACGAGGCGCTGGAGCCGTTCATGACGAAGGGGGAGCCGAATGATGTGGAGCTGCAACCCTACCTCCGGGAAAAGAGGGAGAGGAACGTGTTCGACATTGCGTTACAAATAGATACCGACTGTAGGTCATGCTCCTTCGTCCCCTTCATCGTACAACTGCTCGCGTGGTCAACTAACACTGTGAACCGCAAGTCCAAACCCCCGATGGACAACAGTCGAAGAGCGAGTTGACACGGACAAACGCAAAGCACCTGCTCTGGTCCTTCCCCCAGATGATCGCGCACCACACGCTAGGAGGGTGTCCACTGCGGACCGGCGACCTGCTGGGATCTGGCACGATAAGCAGCTCGGACGGGGATTTGGGCGGCGGTAGTCTCCTGGAGCTGACGGGGATTGTAAGTGCAGCGTCCGGTAAGAAACCAAGGGGCTTCCTCCAGGACGGCGAAACAGTCGTCTTCCGCGGATATGCCAGCAGCGAGGATAATGGTCGTGTCGGATTTGGCGTGTGTACGGGGCGCGTTGAACCGGCGCTGGACCTGCGCTTCGATTAAGCCTTTGCAGTGGTCGTATGGTTAAACAGAATCGCCAGTGACGTTAACGCACGCAAATCATCGTCTCCAAGGTTGCGTAGTCAGACTTTTACTTCTCGCCGCGATGACCGATGTCAATATCGATATTAGCAAGCCGTTATGAACCAACAATGGAAGTTAGCCTACATGATTGAGTTCCTTTTCGGACACCTCAATGCGCACCCTCGCTCGGGCCGAACACAAAGCTGCAGCAACTCGTGCTCAGCCGCAGTCAGCCTCGAAGCGACGAGCCAAAAGGGGCTGTAGTGGCTATACCGAGTACCGATCGTGTCTCGTTCCTGCAGCACCGAACTTCGAGAAGGCAAAGGTTGCACGGCTCAGACTATTTGCATGCGATGAAGTACCAACACATGCGACATTGTTGCCAGAATTCGACATTTCTCACCAGTCCTCCGTTGACAGGAAACGGCCAAGGCCGCTTATGTCTCTGGTTACACATGCCCTTGTCACTCAACGGTCCTCGTCCTCGGTATGGTAGTGGATCCTGTCTTCGACGTCGCGCAAGAATACGAATCGCTCTTCAAACATCAGCTTCCACACCCCTTTTTCAGCTGACTCCCGTTCAGTTCAAGCCCAGAGCCAGAAGCCACCACCGTACAGTAGACCCCTGGAATATTTGTTAGTTTTGTTCTTGTGACAGGGGCCCCGGTCACTTTTGGAATATCAACAACTTTCCGCCCAAGAATGCCACGAAAAATCAAGAAAAAACATCTGAATAGATCTCAGACCGGAGAAGAGGCTAGACATGAAATTCTTTGAACCGTCAAAGTTGGTTATTGTTCCGTTGAGTTGCGAATTTGGATTTGGACCCCGGTCATGCTGTACCGAGCTAACAATTAAGCCAGGGGTATATTGTATAAACAGAGCCTCTTGGCGCACAGTTCCAGGCTCGTCGAATTGGACGCCACGACATCGGTATATCCGTTGTCCATTCCAACCAAATTCCAAAAGGGAAAGCAGCTGCGCATGGCTTTCAAGTCTCCCTCCAAGACCTGTGGTCGAGATACGTTTTATTGAGGGCCCTTTATTGAAGCCAAGTGTAGCAGGACGGATTAGTTTCGTCTTCCTCCCGGTGTGAGACTTTGTCCATTTTGGGACACCGTAACCTTATCTCCTCCAATTCCCTACATGCTGGCTTCTTACGTCAGCTCCCAAGACCCCCAAGTGCCCTTGGGCGGCCGCTGGATGGCTCGAGTGAGACTGGATAGGGTTCGGAAGCTGGTCTCGTCTCCAGCCCTATGGGAGTCTCACTGCGCCTATTTCGAAGACTCACTGCTGATTCGCTCTGCCATCCACACGGGGGAGATGGCGCGTCAGCGCCTAGATGCCATGATTTCCTGATTGGGAAGCATGCTGGATTCAGCTGCCTGTTGGCTTGTGGTGTGGCGTTCGCATTTTCACATCTTAGTATTGATGTCTGACATTTCTCACAGAAACAAGAGAATACAAAAGGAGGTTGTGTTGCACACGTCGTGCATAATGAGTCCAGACATGAACACGCCATACTATCAACCCAGCCTCTCTTTAATCGAGATACTCACATTACCATCCCTTTCTCTACCACTGATACCCGACCTACCCTATACCCAACCCGCGTCCTACCACAACCCTCCCACAATGGCACCCATCTACGCCGACCATCCCTTCCCCTTCATCCCCACGCCCGAAGCCGCCAACCTGGCCGCCGGTACCCACAGCGACATGTTCGACCACGTCGCCTCGGAAATGGCCCAGGTGCACAACCTCATGGTCCGCGGCCTCAACGCCATATACCTCCAAGCGCCGCACGTCAAGCCCCAGGACGTCAAGCCCTTCGTCAACTACATGACCCAGTGGCTGGGGCTCCTGCACGTCCACCACTCGGGAGAAGAAGAAGAGTTCTTCCCGGACCTCGAGCGCATGGCGGGCGAGAAGGGCATGATGGAGGCCAACGTCGAGCAGCACCACGCCTTCCACGATGGTCTCGAGGCGTTTCACAGTTTTGTCAAGGACGTCGCTGCTGGCAAGGCGGAGTATGACGGTCGGAAGGTGTGCGATATGATTGATTCTTTCGGACCGACGTTGAATCAGCATCTGGCGGACGAGATACCTACTATCCAGGGCCTGAGGAAGTATGGCGATAAGATGGCTACGCTGCAGAAGAGGTTTGATGATGAGGGGGAGAAGAATATGGTAAGTCTCCAGCCTAACCGCATCGAACCCGTGATTGCACGGGATATTAACGTGCACCTGCCACTTACAGAAGAAAATCGGCCTCGGCAACGTCACCATCTGTCTGACTATGCACGACGCCAACTTCGAGAACGGCATCTGGAAGCAATGGCCGCCTATGCCCACGCCGATCAGGTTCCTCACGCGCAACATTATCTGGTGGTTCGTTAGAGACACCAGCAAGTTCGGGCCCTGCGATCACAAGGGCAATCTGAAGCCCCTCTACGCTGTGCCGGCTCAGTAGGCCGCCTGGAGTTGTCTCTCTCTTATCTTTCTATTCTTTTATATTCACGTTAGCCATGGCGTTCGGATGGTGCGATATATCCTGTCTTCTGTCTTCCTCGGGCTCCAAAATTGATATACACATCTACTTAGTACCGTTATAGAGTCGGGACGGTGTGCATCATGTTATTGTTCCCAAGACTCCAGTTTTTTACCACAATTGCAAATGTAATGACCCTTGTCCACCTCAGATTTCCAAATATTGCGTGAGCAGTCAGTGACTGCGCTTCACTGACGCCGTGACCTCAACTCGAGCCACACCCAACCGTGTTCCCGGTTTGAACTCAATCCTGAGTATGCCGTCCCCTCTCCTGCCAAAAGAGACCACTGTCCTGACTTGATTGACATCTCCAGATCGCTCTTGCCCCCGTCTTACCCGGCAACATACGCCTCCAAACCCTATTTCCGTATCGTTTAGCCTTACACTGCGGGATATCACCCCATCGTATCTAATTTCATCTGACGTAACATCACTAACCTGACCCAAGATGTCACCGATCTAACCATCTCAGCACCTCTCCTTCCTCACTTGACCCAGCCAAGTGAACGCCCTCCTCCATATCTCTGCACCCCTAGCAACCTCCCTTGCGGCCCCCCTTGGCTTACACAACAAGCTCACTTCTCTCACCACGCACCAACCAAAAGCTCACCGCACACCCATGCTCCTCAACTAATAGGTCTCACCCTGTAGTTGCGCCCACCACTGTCTATTTTCCGATCTCCCTCAATCTCCTCTCCTCGATTTTCTCCTCGTCCAGCTAAGGGATCAATGTGGTTGGCTCCCGCACCACACATCTAATCCGGTCAGCACCACGACCGTCGACCACCGTTCCCCGTCCCATTTCCTAAATTACAGCAACGCCACAGCAGCCCTCAAACCAGCGCGGTTCGATTTAACATCTGGCGCACCAGGCATCACCGTCACTCGTCCGAACAAGTGGACCCTTGGCTTCAAGTCTAAACGGCGCCTTGCCCTCAGGCTCCCCGAAAGCTTTGATCTGTTCCCATTTCCGTCTCCAGTCTGGCTTCACCATTGTAGATGGGGCGGTGAGCCCTGCCCATGGCTTACTTCATGCGAAGACAAATCTGAGAGAGCTAAGTCGCGCAACCAGCAGCATTAAGTACAGCCTGTTATCCTCCCCATGACTTCCCGCACTTACGGACTAATAAATCCATCAATCTTTTGCATCGACTAACAACATCCCCAACCCCAAGTCTCTCACCCTCCACACCTCCCTCAGCTCCATCCGAAACGTTTCAGCCACGGCAAAACTACAGCCTACCCGTGCCAGCAGCACCATAACGCGCTCCCTCTGCCACAGCCGGCACGACCTCGCCCCGGCGATCCTAAGCGGGAAGAGAAAGAGCAGCGGCGAAAGGTTGGTGTGCTGTCGCTCGACCAGGGTCAATATGCTTCGGAGATGCTCCTGGACTCGGTCTTCCGAAATGGTCGGGACGGGCATCTCCCAGCGCTGCTGCCAGTGCGCGATCTCGTAGTCGAAGATGCCCGAGAGATATATACTCACTGCGGCGAAGAAGATGTTGGATAGGGTCGCTTCTTCAGGTGAGGTCGATGTCTTGCGAGAGGGGTCGTCGGGATGGTGTAAATCCGCTGTGGGCGAAGATACCCACGAATCGAGGGCGAGTCGCAGCCGGAAGCCCTCGGTTGCTAAGTGCAGGGCCTCTGGTCGCAAGGGTTTGAAGCCTGAATGTTTCGCGCGATCGAGGAGGTCACTGGTTCTGTTCACAAGCGGGTGTCAGGCACTCGATTCGATTTAAAGGACATTCGCACTTACAAGAATCGAAGCCGAGAACACTCGACAATGATGTTCAGTAACCTGTCTAGCGTGACGGCGCAAGAGGCAACGTCTTCGACCTCGAGAGACTTCGACAGACCACGCCATTCGGGGTCCGACAGGAAGGTCGGCTCGCCGAGGAGAAGCGCCCTGGAAACCTCGAAGATTCGAGCTTGGAGGAAGAACGACCGCCCCGGGCCAGACCGACACGCCGACGGACCGCTTGCCTCCAGCGCGTTGGCTGTTCCGTGGACCATGTGCATGAGCCAGCCCTCGCCGGACTCGTTGTGCATAAGCTAATGTAAAGTCAGTGGCTTGCAATGGGGCCGTAGCCTACCTAGCAGACTGTAACAGACAGGTCACTCACCTCAAACAGTCCGAGGAACAAGGTTGTCCACAGAACGTGGAGACGAGATGGCGAGTTACTGTGCGTCATTGTCTCTTGCAGCGCTATCACCGAGGAAGAGTACGCCTGCAGTGCCGTGTATGAGTCCTCCTTGCGGGTCGATGAATTTAGCTTGGAAGACTGGAGAGCCCCCAGAGCTGTCACGGCATGTGTCAGGTAGCTACCGGACTCGGTGCCCAGCAGCTTCTTGATGTCGGTGTCATATGAGGCCGTACTTGCAACGAAGGTGTTTCGTTGTACGAAGACGTCGAAATAGTACAGTTGGCGGTACAGAATGGGGCATCGGAGTGGCGGAGACGGGCTTGAGTGCTTCGTTGTCAGAACGCCTCGCGTCACTTGGAAGTTCGTCGATGTCCGGACTCGGGCTTGATCGAGGTTGATGATGGACTTCCCTGCCTGGTAGACACATTGTCTGTCCCGCCGCTGACAGTGGTTGCAGGGTTGGCCGCCGTCACACTAATTGAATGAATGAGTTTCAACCATGTCACAAATAGGCCGTGATGAAGATGTGTCTTGAGGTGGCAGTATGGGATGGGATCGTCACGCACCTTCAGATGACTGGATGCACACGCAAAGCAGCGAGACCGCTTATTCCGGGCGTCGAACGGCCCCAGTGGCATCTGGGCCAAGCTGAATGCTTTTGATGTCCGGGACCAGCTTCCAGAGAAGTCAGCTTAAAGGGCCTCCGCGATTCTCAAATGGGCAATGGAGCTGCGAGATGAACAAGGTGAGGAAATCGGCTTATGGATGCCGCGTAGTGACTGCCTGATATTCGAGGCGGCTGAGGAACGGCGGCATCAGACTCTTCGAATCGCTAGGCTGCATGTGGAACTGATCGAGCGATGGTGAAGATAGGGACTTCAGCCTTATAGGCAGTGCGACGCCATCGAACTCGAGGCACAGTGACAAGTGCCTCGAGTGGTTTTGATGCGGGTTCTTGGCTGGTACGTAGTGCCAAGCCAGGGATCCATTTTCTCGCACGATTCTTACCGCTTTGGGATAGGTCGAGAGCTATGGTCAAGCCCCTGTTGCACGTAATGGTATGAAGCAATTCGCATGGGCAAGCCTCAACTGCGGTTGAAGACTGGAGGCAAGAAATGAGTCGATGGAAAGGAATAAGGGAAAACACATGCTATAAGTACTCGCGGAGTTGTCCATCAACAAGAAACCAAAGAGAGACTACAACCACCACAGCTTGGCAAGTCGATTCCACTGCTTCACTTACACAACGACCACCCTTTGCCCACGACTTCCCCACGCACTCAATATCAATATGCGGTTCTTAGCAGCTCTCTCAGCTTTAACTGCTGTGGCAGCAGTGGTACTCCCAGGCCCCAATGGTCCCTACGGTGTTTCCATGGTGGTCAAAAGCCTGACGGACAAGAGCCGAATTGACCCGTACGCGCCCATGGAAAAGCGACAGAAGCGTCAAGTCCTGGTGTCTCTCTTCCTACCAGTCGACACGAAGACGACACCCGCGAAGAAGGGCACGGTCCCTTACATGACACCTGCCGTGGCACAACACTACGATGTCCTTGCAGCGTCCATTGGTCTACCCAACAACACCTTCGCGTCCTTTGATATTGGGACGAGCGACGTCATTCCGGAGCCGCGTTGTAGAGGTTGCCGCGGGACCAACAAGGCACTGCCAAAGCTCCCTCTCGTTCTGTTGTCCCCGGGCTCCGGTCAGTCGCGTCTCCTATACGGCGTCATGGCTAGGTCCCTGGCCAGTGAGGGCTACGCCGTGGTCACCGTGGACCATCCCTATGAAGCACCTATTGTCGAATTCCCCGATGGCACCATCGTCAAGGCGGCGGACATCTCAGACGAAGATATCCCGGCTCTGGAGAAGATGACGCAGGTGAGTAAGCCCAAGCAGCTGATACTCGACAGCATGTTCATCTGCCCTTGGCGAGATATACTGACCTTTTGTCTCCCCTTTTCGCAGGTCTGCGCTGACGACATGTCCTTCGTGATCGACCAACTCCAACACTCCAAGACCTTCGCGGCCGACCTCTGCGCCCACAAGACATCCATCAACTTCCAGCAGATCGTCATGTACGGCCATTCCCTCGGCGGCGCCACGGCGGCCGCGGCCATGCTCTCCGACCCGCGCATCAAGGGCGGCGTGGACATGGACGGCAGGTTCTTCAACCCCGTCCTGGAAAAGGGCCTCGACCGCCCGTTTGCGCTCCTCGGACGTCCAGACCATCGCTCCGAGGATGAGACTTGGCCCGGGTTCTTCTCCAACCTGCGGGGCTCGAGGTTCGAGATGCAGGTGGCCGGCGCGGCGCACGGCTCTTTCACCGACTTCCCCGTGCTGATCGATAGCTTGAACCTGCCGGAGGGGATGAAGAAAGCGGTGGCTCAGGTGCTGGGTTCCGCGTCGGGGGAGACTATGGATAAGGTTATAAGGGGTGTCATGGTGGCGTTTTGTGACTTCGTCTTTGGGAAGTCACCTGCGCCGGCTCTTTTGCAGAAGGGACAGATCGAGCTCCCTGAGATGACGGTCTTGCAGTCGGACATTCGCAAGTAGGTTTCCCGGCTCTGCTGGTTGGAATTGTTGAGATATCGGCGCACAATATGTATAATATCTTTCGTACCACATCAACTTCGGATATGCAATCTCTCCTTCCATTTGCCTTACACTAGCGTTGCCTGCATGCTGGATACCACGACAGGAATACGTGCGGCATTCGATCTGAAAAGGAAGAAGAAAAGAAGAGGGGAGCGGGAGAATTGGTCAAGGCGATAAAACTGAGGACGAGGTCTGGATTGGTGGTCAAGGCTCCTACCCAGCTCACTCTGGCAGGGCGAGGACAGGTGAGCAAAATCGCGTCTGATGTTGGAGAAGGGAGAGGTTGAGAATCGAGATGGAAACAATTGAATCGCTGATGTGAATGAAGCTGAAGCTCATGTGGGTCGCACGCAACTGCACAATAAAAAGAAACCGTGCCTTAGCGTGGCAGACGCCTGTCGATCACAGCCCCGACCGATTTCCGGGACAGCAGCCATCGCGAACCATCCAACAACCTCCATCTGAAAACGTTCCTCACAACTTCTGCAACCACAATAAGACTGGCACTGGTAAGATAATATGCTCACTCGTACACAGCTCTGGGACTTAAGGAAATAGTGCATTGCATTGGTATTAATTCGATAAAATCTTGTCCACGACCAATTATCAACAGAAACACCACTTTCTATCTATCTTCTTTGCACCCCAACTCCTTTCAACTTGTCATTATTCTTCCCACACCATCACAATCGCCCATTATCATCACAGCACCACAACAAACCTCACTAATCTCAGGTCCAATCAGGCAGCAGCTGCGCCCGCGCCGCCAGCTCCGGGACCGGTTTCGTTGCCTCCGCTTCCACCCGCGCCATTGTCGTCATTCCCCCCGTTGTCCGGCGCCGGATCGTTGATCCCATCAGGATTATCATAATCAATCGGATAAAACGCCGGACCATTCTCAATTCTCCCTCTCTGCTCACCCCACAACCTGGCATTAATCCCCGCGGCGACCTGCGCATCAACCTGCGGCTGGTTATCCCTCAAAGGCGGAGGCTCAAGCGTGTTTTGCGGCCCGGGGTAGAGGGCCAACAACGGCTGCTGAGGCACCAGATGCGGATGGCCGTTTAGGTCCTCCACGCGCCTGGCCCGCGCCGGATCTGCGGGCGGCTCACGGCTGAACAACGGATGGCCATCCAGCAGCGGCGACGTCCTCAGCCGCGTCGTTAAACGTGACGACCTGGGACCGTCGTCGTCGTCCCCGGAAGGCGCGCCGAGACGGTGGGCCGTCGTGATGTTCTGCAGCGAGAGGTTGACGACCGCGTCACCCGGGCGTGCGGCTGCGGCGTCGGTGATGTTGCCGTAGATGATGCGGGTGATGGTGTGCGACTGCGGGCCGTCCTGCGTGGGCCGCCAGGTCTAGGGCGGCCGCGGCTCCCTTAGCTGTCCATCGACGACTTGCGGAACCGGGGGGTTGAACTGGAGCGCGTCGAGGTCGAGCAGGGCGGCGTGGTGCGCGGCCGATAGTGGGGCGCCTACCTGGTACAACCTGTTGTCTGCTGGGTCCCGCTGGATGTTGCGCGTGTGCGCGCGAGTGTAGGAGCGGCGGGGGAATTGCAAATTTTGGGAGGGACGCGGGGGGCCGGCTTGAGCCTGTCGAGCTTGGGGGATCTGACTGCCTTGACCCTGATTAGGCTGACCCTGACTTGGCTGCCCCTGATTGCCTTGGTTTTGTGCTCCTTGGTTCTTATCGTCGGGGTTTTGGCCGCCTTGGTCCTGACCGCCTTGATACTGATCACCGTGGACCTGGCCGTCCTGGTACTGGTCCTGGTCTTGGTTCTGACCGTCCTGGTCCTGACCACCTTGGTCCTGATCACCTTCACCCTGGTCACCTCGCTCCTCATCCTCCTGAATCACAGTTTCGACTCGGCGTCGGGGTCGGCGCGGGGGCGTGGCAATTGCATGGAAGATTGTTGCGGGGTCGGCATTCGCGGCGAGTGCTGCGCGTGTCTGTCCGCGGGTCATGATGCGCCGTCCCTCCCGCGCGGCACGGCCCTGAATGACGAAAGCCGGCTCGCGGGCGTGGTAGTTGCGCGATCCGGCCGAGCGGCGGCGGCGACGCTTGCGGGGTGGCGGCTGGGGCTGCTCTTCCTCGTCCTCTCCTTCGGCGTCTTCTTCCTCGACTCCCGTCATCTCCTCGTCGTCAAGCTCCGCCTTGGAGGCCTTCCTCTTCCTGCCTGTGTTGGCACGGCTGCGCGCCATGTTGCTCAAGTGAGTAGCCGCTAGATGGTGTTTGTATGGTAGGGTAATGCAAATGCACACTTGTTGTTCAATCGGCAGGTTAGTGCTGGCAGATTTTGCGAAAAGTATGTAGCAAGTTATGCTGATGAGGAATTGGGGCACCAAGAGAAGTCTTTGGCGATTTTATATTCTTGTTTACGCCATGTTCCTGTATCAATGGGGCGACAAAGCAGTCAGAAAGGAGTTGCGCAAATAGCGACTAGACAATAGACCGTTTTGCATCTATTGTAATGTCGTCAATAGGTTTTGCGAGGGAAGTACTGGTCAAAGAACTCTTTATTCTTGTTCGAAACCCCTTCTTAACGATTGTCACAGGGCTGCCACCTATCACATTTCTATTGATGCTAAAGAAACATGTCAGGTCTGTGTCTCTACTAACAGCACTGTTTGGTGGCCATTCTCTCGGCTTGTTACGACACGAAAGTCGACAGATCGCGATTGTCTGAGCATCAGATCACCAGGGGCATGGAAAGACGACGGTTCGTTGTGCGGTAATGAAAGATCTCAGAACAATGCAAAGGATGACTAACTCGAGGATATATACAATGACAGATATACGACCACCGCTGGAGAGCCTCTTTTAGTTGCCATTGCAGCAACTTCCGTTCGTCTCTCCGTTCGTCCCGTCCGTCCCGCTCGTCCCGGTCGTGTAGCCGTTGCTATGGCCATTGGTAACCACGCCCTGCCCATTAGCAGCCCCATGTAGTGTCGACTGGTTGAACTGCTGCGAAGAAGGAGGGACATCCAGCGCCGGGTTCTTCTCGTGAAAGCCCGATGGCTTAAGGTGGACACTGATCTTCTCCGAAGGCATGACAGGGAAGTCCTCCGGCCTAGGGTTATGCGTCAACCCAAAGGTATGCCAGAACACGACATCCTCGTCAACCACATCGTCCTCTCTCGCCGACCACACCTCCACACCACTGCTCCCGCGGCTCTGGTTGGTGTATTCCCCCGCCGCATACAGCTCGCCGTCGCGGTACTTGGTCACCCAGACCGGGTGCTCGGCGTACCGCGCGCGCCTGGTGTTGAAGCTCGTCTTGGCCATGAGGATGGGCTGGCTCGCCACCGTCTGCACTTTGTACGCGACGGGGTGGCCGCTGACCTTGTTGATGACGCTGTCGTTCCTGATCTTGAAGACGCGGGAGACGTGCGGGTCCGTCTCGGCGTGGCAGGACTTGGCGAGGACGGTGGTGCGCCCGACGTACCCGCAGCCGTAGGGGTCCGCTATGCCGTCTTCCTCCTCGTCAATGGGGTGGCTCTCCTCGTAGACGACGGTGTTCTTGAAGCCGTCTATGGCCGGGTCGACGCGCATGGAGAAGAGATGTTGGTGGTTGGGGGCGGAGACGCCCGGTCCGACGTTGGTGGACCAGGGCACTTTGAGGCCGTCGAGGTTGTCGATCGGCATGGTGGATAGGATGCCTGTTGCGCGCGTCTCGAGCTCGATGCCGCCTGCTAGGTCGAATACCCAGGCGAAGATGTACTCGTAGTTGGAGAGCGTGCAGATCATCTGCACCACCAGCTGTCGGCTGCGCACCACCGTGGCCAGGTTGTTGCGGTAGTTGGTGTGCTTGTGCAGGATGCCGGCGTCTTGCTCGTGCAGGCAGATGACGTTCTTCAGCAGCACTGGGTTGCCCTTCGAGTCGGGGCGGTACCCGTCGAAGTACTTGATGTGGCCGAGGCAGTCGCATCCGAGATTGAGCTGGTTGGCTGTGATTCCGAGACCCACGTCGCCGACATCGAACGCCTGCTTCCTGTGGTATGGCTTGCGTGGGTCGCCGTATGGCACTGTCATCTCTGATAGCGACAGTCGGTAGAAGACGTTGCGGTTGTTGAAGGTGACGTTGTACAGCACCAAGCCGTCGCGGTAGTTGAAGCCGACGCGGAACTTCCAGTTCTGCCACTCCACCAGCTGGCCGTCGACGTTGAATGACGGGCCCTCGGGCTGCTGGACGATCAATGGCTTGAGGCCCTTGCGCAGCGGTTCGTCAAGCAGATCGTGTGCGTACTCAACCGCCTTGACGGGCTTCCACGGCTTTGTCTCGGTAACGGTGTGGTCGGCGCCGGTGGGGAGGTAGTCTATCCGTACCAGCTCCTTGGTGTCTGTGTTGAATACCGGCGAGAAGGCAAGGGGCAGCGAGTAGTGGTTCGACTGTGGATGGTTGGCCGGCACAATGTACATGTAGCACTGGCACAGCCTCCGGGTCTCCGACTCATCGTCTCGGCCGTAGATCCAGGGATCGGTGCACACAGTCGTTCCCTCGGGGAGTTGCAGCTTCTTGATCTCTGCGATGACGTCCGGGTGTTCGAGGCAGTAGTTCTCGACCTCGATCATCTCGTCGACGTCGGCGGGGCCCTGTGAACCCTTGGGGAGGTCTTTGAGCGAGACGACGGACTTTGTCCGCAGGTTCACTCGTGCTTCGAGGAACTTGTGGGTGTCCAGGCGGTGGAAGAGGACGTAGGAGATGCGGGCGGGCGGTTGGGGGAGCGGTGCTCCTGTCCGCTCTGCTTCGATGTAGGGGATGGCATCTTTCTTTACTGGCTCGAGGATGTCGAGTGTCTTGAACCGGAGATTGACACCTGGGAATGACTTCTGGAGGAGTTGGACAGTGGTTTCGATCTCATCTGGCTGCAGAGGGTCGAAGGGGTGAGATACCCTCGCGTCGACAGTCATCTTGACGTCTGGGATCTGAGGCAGATGGAACCGTCGAGAGTGGTGGTGATGAACGGCGAAACAGAGATATTGTTGTCAAGCCGAGTGTTCAACAACAAGAAATGAGAACTTAGAGAATGCTTGGTTGTCATAAGATGAGTTGCTCATCAAGTCCACGAAGTCGACAGCTCTTCAAATAGGGTCGAAGCAACTGTCGCCTCTTTTCTTTTCTTCTGGACCTTCCCCGTGGTGGGCCGTGGAGAGTAACAGGATATGGTCAAAGATACGCCCGCGCTGGTCGCAGTTTTGCGATGAGATCCGGAGACAGCTCCGGCCTGGGAGAGCCGTGAGACAGCAATCCCCATACCTCGGCCTCCTGACCAGATCTATCCCTCATCAGGTCAAAGATACGCCAGAAACCCCATGTTGTCTCGACGCCAGATTCCGAGCTCCATGACCAGGCATTTCTGCAATTGCGCATTCCTCGTGGACTAGCTCCTTGGTCTTGTTGACTTGTCCCGTTTGAGGCAAAGATACGCCCAGGCTTGGCGGTGTCGCCCAAGCCTAGATGATCAAACCCCCGTTCATCCACCGGGGCCGCTACCGGAGTGATCACCAAAGTAAGGAAGGAAGCAGGGGCTGGCTATCATATTCTTTGAGTCCATCGCGGCAGTTAAACCAAGCCGACGCTGGCTTACTGGTCGTACCCTGTAGGTTGCAGGTGTTGTTTACCTAAGGGCACTCGGGAAAGGGGTTATGTACCGCCCCAAGGGGTTGTGCCCGCAAAGGGTCATGTGCCTCCTGATATTGCTTCGCAGCCTGGGTAGCCTATATCCACGACTCAACGCACTATTATGAATGATCGATCACGTAATGATCAAGTCCCAATTCGTCGTAGCCAGTAGCCCCCTCCAACCATGCCATTGCTGAAGCTGCATTCGCCTCGACCAGACCTCGCGCAGGAGGGCAGCGGCGTATCTGATGTTGCCCAATCCCACGTGGGCCTCCAACACGGTCACCCTTTGCAACACCGTCATCATCTGCTCCGGGCTGTCCGTCTCGCACGCAACAATGAACAGCACCGGCAGCAGGCCCGCCTCTTCCGGGCTGTCACATGGCACAAGGCGAATGTCGTCAATGCAACCAGTCAGTGCTGCCTCTTTGCCCACGGGAAGCATGGCGCGAAGGCCTTCCCACACCTCTTGTTCTGCCCCTTCTCTTGCCGAGAGCTCCTCGATCACGGAGTGCAGACAGGCATGCACTGCGTTCTCGTATGCCCTTGACACGTGCACCAGCCGCGCTATGGTTTCTTGCGTCATGCCCTTTGGGATGAGAAAGTGCTCAGCTGTCCAGTTTCTCCTACTGAGTAACACGAGTCTGCATAGTAAAGCTGGTTAGCCGTCCACCGGTAGTCTTGGAGGGAGGAATGCGTACATATGCTGAAGCTCGAGCGCGACTAGGGGTAATATTTCACCCCCATCCGAATTTAGGTTTAGAAGTCCCATCACCCGTCGCAGTAGTACAATCAAGCATTTAGAAAAGCCCATATACGGATCAACAGGTTGCAACACCGAGTTTTGACTCGGTGTGTCCACGAAGGCATCATGGCTAGCGTCCCTCGCAGTTTCGTCGGGGTGCATGACCGACGCACCCTGTTCGGTCAAGCTGGCAATGCCCTTGTGATAAGTGATACTGTCTGCGTCAGTTTACAGGCCTCGAGAATGGAGCAATAGTATTCCAAGCACTCCAGAACATACAAACTCTGTGCGAACTCCATAACATCTGGCATAGGCGCTGCGGAACCGTCGCCGCCCAACAGTTGACAGAACGACTCTATGCCCTTCAGATGTCGGCGCCAGTTCGTAACCCCATCCTTGATGATTTCGTATTTACACAAGAAGATGGAAGATAGCAGGACAGTCTGGAGCAGGCCAGAGTTGTCCTTGCCATGCAGCAAGGGTACATGCTCTCTCAAATCGGAGAGGGCCCGGACGTAGTATCCGGTTGCTTCTGTCTGAAACATCGTCCCGCCATCTTGCGCATAACTGGAGCGGTGCAAGGCCGAGACGGCGCAGACAGTCCGCAGTAGAAGCGGCGAGGATAACACACGAGGCACGATCAGCGACTGAAGCGGATTCTCGTGGCCGATCGCGTTGACGAGTAACCCGGACAGCCGTTCGACGTAATACTGGAAGAGCCAGCACTCGGGCTGCGATATGTCGAAGTGGAACCCCTTGGGACGATATGTCGACGGGAGTCTGGACAGCGTTAGGCGCTCCTCCTCGCCCTCGCCTGCTTGGTCATGCAGTGGTGTTGGACCGCGGGACCCGGGGCGGTCCACCGGAGGCGAGGATTTGAAAGGGGCTGCCTGCGGGATCGCTCTTTTCCTCCTCGAGGGAGCTCTGCCCGCAGGAACAGCACAAAAGACGTCGGACTGCACACAGTCGAGGTTCAACCGGGTACAGGCGAGGCATCTATGGCATGTCAGTATAAGCAAGGTACTAGGTCTAGCAGCAGAGCCCCACCGGACTTACCTGGGTTTCTGTCCATCACCTGTTTCGGCCGAACAACCAGATTCCCGGGTCAGCTTCATGCTCTTCTTGACTGAGGGTTTGGGCGTATCTTACACTTCTTGTGGCGCCGCTTGCAAGTGTAGCATCCCGTCCGGGTCCATGCGGAGAGTCTGATGCGTCGTGACATCGCGTCCAAGGTGGAACAGGGCGCTTAAGATACCCCGTGCTTGTTCGGGGCCAAATGAGCGATGAGGACTCTAGATCTGGCTGACAGAGTCCAGTTCTGAAGGCAATATCGCAAGTTCAAGAAGGTTGAAACAATCGCCGTTCCCCGCAATGAGTAGGATATGTTCAACAACCGAGGTGAACCTCTGGAATGCTATTGAGCTTGGCAAGCTTCAGGGGTCAGGGGTTTAGAGTAAGTCTAGATACGTACCAGTGATGCCAGCCGGTTGGGAATAGGTAAGCAGAAACATACTTCTGAGTAGACTAATCAAAATATCCTGGAAGACGCAGATAATGCAGTTGTCCTGGTCCCGTGACTTCTTGGATCTGCATCTTTACCCTGTTGACCCCGGACCAGGGGTCTTCTGGACCCGGAATCGTGGACGCGGGGGACGCCATGTGGGTCTCCGGCGCCGATCAGAGGAGGATCGGAGGAGATAACGACGCGAGGGATAAGGAGGAGCTGGCGTATCTCTTTCCAGATTTGTACAACGACGGGACCGCCCGCTAGGCTACATCGGCGATGGTTACCCAGCCATGGGCACTGCTAACGATGAACGAAAACCGCACGGGAGCGTTCCTGTTTTCTGTTGTCTCTTGCGATCTTGGTGGATTGGTGCCAAGAGCACCCGGCCCTGCGAACTCTGTGCCTAGTCCTTAGTGCCTATCTCGCCAGGGTCGCTCTTCAGACGTCCAGCATCTTGGATATACGCGGATGCAGCATGCCTGTCCCTACATGTACAGCGCCGGTGAAGCATGTCCGAACGGTATAAGTCTACGTCTACACCTTGCTGTTGAACAGTAACCAGGAACGCGCGCACGCATTTGGAACCGACGCCTTTTCCTACTGAGACTCAACAGAGCTGATACCGTGCCATACTGCGTGAGCTTCGTCACCTACACCTACTGGCAACCATGGCTACCATCAAGAGCGAGCAGGTCCAGGATGCCACACTCGACAACCCCTTCGGACACAAGGCGGAGCTGAAGAAGAAGTTCGGCTTCTTCTCCATGCTGGGTGTCGGCTTCGTCATCACTGGGTAAGTCTCCTCACGCACTATTGTCTCTCGGCCGAATACGCAACTCAAGATATGCTGACCTCGATACCATGACAGAACTTGGCCAGCCGCCGCCTCAGCCCTGAGCATTGCTCTCCAGTCCGGCGGCCCCGTCGCCATCCTCTGGGGTCTGGCCTTTGCCGGGCTGGGTCAAATGGCCGTGGCACTCAGTCTTGCTGAACTGTGCTCCGTGTATCCCACCAACGGCGGCCAATACGAATGGGTTGCCGTGCTGGCTACTCCCAAGTACCAGAAGTTCCTCAGCTATGTCACCGGCTGGGTTCTCACATCTTCGTGGTGGGCTCTCGCTGCCACCGGCCCGTCGCTGGCTGCCAACCTCATCATCGCGCTGATCCAGTTGATGAATGAGAACTACGTCTTCAAGAAGTGGCACAACTTCCTCATATTCTCTGCTATTGAGGTGCTGGGGGGATTGGTCAATGCTCTTGCCACGTTCACGATCCCTTTCATTAGCAAGGGTGCTTGTAAGTCTTGCCTTGCCATCCAGCAGACCAGTCCTGCCCCACTGCCATGTGGCACACCACTTACATCTCTGGATACGTAGTTGTCCTCTCCGTTTGCGGCTTTGTCGCCATCTCGATAACACTTCTGGCTTGCACCGCGCACAAACACCAAAGTGGAAGCTTCGTCTTTGGGGGATTCATCAACACTACGGGCTGGAATGATGGTGCCTCCTGGCTGCTCGGCATGCTTCAGGGTGCCTTTACTCTCGTTGCGTACGATGCGTAAGTCTCGAATAGACCGCCCCCATTCGCATCAGACTACTGACTCTCGATGTTGCTGTGTAGCACGGTCCATCTCATCGAAGAGATGCCCAACCCTCGCCGTGACGCTCCGTGGACCATGGTACTAGCTGTCGCCACAGGATCCATAACGTCAGTAGATATCCCACCAATGCGTATTCCAGGGCCCTACGCTGACTTCACTGCTTGATAGCGGCTTCATCTTCCTTATGTGCGCTTTGTTCGCCGTCCAAGACGTAGACTCGCTTATCACAGCATCGATCGGGTACGCTATTCTGCACCGCTCCCCTCTCTGCCAATACTAACCTCGCTTTCTAGACCAATCGTCGAAATCTTCAACCAGGCAACTCAATCCAAGGGAGCTGCTGCCGGCATGACTGTGATCATCATCATCATCCTCTGCTGCTCGTCGACGGAGGTGGTGACATCCTCCTCGAGACTCACCGCTGCTTTCGCCAGACAGGGCGGAATGCCAGCCTCAAACTTGTATGTTCCTGTGTTCTTCATGGCCTAACCACGATAGGTCGCCTTTGCTAACGATATCTAGTTTCGCCCGCGCAAACACAAAACTTGATCTACCCCTGAACGCCATGTTCCTCACCAATGGAGCTGTTATCATCCTTGGTCTGATCTACCTTGGTGCATCAAGGTATGTGAAATCACCACTGCTCGCAACAAGTAGCTATATATCTAACCTTTCACACAGTGCTTTCAACGCCATAGTCAACGCCTGTCTCTTCGGACTGAGTCTCAGCTACCTCATCCCCATCTTGGTCCTGGTGATCCGCGGACGCCACATTCTGCCCCGAGGCCAGTTCCGCCTCGGCATGTGGGGTTTACCGGTGAACATCTTCTCGATCGTCTTTCTGTCGCTTGTGTATGCACCCAAGTATCTCTTTGACCTCGGAGACTTGCTAACATTTGCTCGCCTAAATGTAGCCTAGTCCTCACCCTCTTCCCATCCTTCGCGGATCCGACGGCGGAGACCATGAACTTCGCTATCGTAGCTATTGCCGGGGTATTTCTTCTTGCGACAGGTACGTGCAACAACTGACCCTCGTGCTTTGCCCCTGCTCGGTGACTGACGGTGTGTCGTATCTAGTGAACTGGTTCGTCCACGGGCGTACGCATTACCAGCCCCCTGTTGTTCGCATTGTCGATCTTGATCTCCATTCTACCTCAAGCCCCCAGTCTGTGGAGGAAGTGGCAGAGGTTCCTGGGAAGTCTGGGTAGGACAGTGATGTCTTTGCTTGACACGCAAGTTGGAGGAACAGACATTTAGAGTGTTTTATCGTGAAGTTGGCGAGCTACCCTACAGTTGCGGCTATAGGGTAGCTCCTCGCTAAGTGTTGGTCGGTCGGACATGAAAGCAACCGAAAGATCCGTAGCAATCATCTGCCAAATAAAACCAAGTGTGAGATCCAGATCCCCTACATGCTGTTACCTGCGGCACCCCAGTATCCTACCGCGTACGCCTTCTAACGCACCATCCCTACCAACCAGCCGGACTCCCATCCCCGCAAACAACCTTCTCCACAAACTGCTGCACCTCCTCCTCGCTCAACGTCGGAATCCCGAGCAGTTCATTATCCGTCCCCTCCAACAGTCTCCCATACCCCTCGCCCTGACTAGCAGCCACAATGAACCCAAAAATAGTAGGAAAGTCAAACTTGCCACTCTCCACAGCCGCCCAAGCACTGGCCAAACTATCCTCCACACTCGGCGTCTCGACTGTCCACCCTTCCTCGCCCAACACCATCTGCTCGTATCCCCACAACTTCTTCAGCGTCGTCGTAGCAGCGTGCACCTTCACGACGCGATTCTTCGTCTCCCCCGCGTGCGCCAGCACGCCCACCACGGCCTTCCCAACGACCTCCCTCATCGCGACGCTGAACTCCCTCCCACCTCGATCATACAGCTTCGCAGTCTTCTCTTTGGGATTAAAGAACGCCTGCGTCGCAATCCACCCCAACAACGGGCCCGTGACGACAGACGTCCACGTAAACCCCGGATTCGCGCCCGCCAACGCCTCCAGCTTTTTGGTTGAAGCTACCTTGCTAGCAAACAAGGGGAAAGTAGCAGCGACGGGGTTAGTCGTGTCCGAGGCGTACTCCGACGGCAAGAAGCGCTTGACGCCGGCTTCCACGGCGGCGTCGATGAGGGCGGACTCGGAGGTTGCGATGGCCAGGTGCGTGAGGGCCGAGACGACGGCGTCTATGCCCTTCAGGGCGGAGACGAGGGAGCTGTGCGAGCTGTAGTCTACGCGGATTACTTTGACGTTGGAAGGGAAGGTGGCAGCGGTGCTGTCTTGTCTGGTGAGGACTGTGACGTTGAAGTTGGAGGCTAGGAGGGCGGAGAGGATGGGGGTGCCCATCAGGCCTGTTGCCTAGAGAGGGTTGGTTAGTTGTGGTGAATGGTGATGACGGATGAAAGGAGTGGGACTTACACCGGCGACGGCGACGGTCTCGATTGTTGGTGACATTGCGTACTGCTCTGGGCTGTGTTGGTCCCAGCATAGGTCAAGGGGGCTTAGATTGTCGTAGCCTGCTGGATCGTAAGCTGGGTAGACGACGAGGTCGGTGGTGTGGAGCGGCCGAGAGAGCAGACATAGACATGGTGGAGGTGCATTGACTATATATGTTCCTGTGATGCCCCAATGCTCGGAGTGGGCTGCCCATGGGGGAATGGGATTATGGGATCGAAGATGCCGCATCTTCGTTCCGCAAGGGGAAGAGCGAAATCATCCGTGTCAATGATGCTAGACCACCTCAGCTCAATGATACAGCATTACCACAGCCCGCCGCCCGGCGCGAGGGGACTGGTGGCCGTTCAGTCGCCAGCAAACAAGCTGATTTGTAACCCGCGCGCCTGGACGGCACAGCCGCGAGCACGGGAAGTCGTTACGGTGCCGTCGAGGCTTCCACGACGGACATTGGGAGACGGCCTTTCAAGTTGACGGGTCGGGTTGGCTTTCTTGGCCGGAATGACGGCCATTCAGCCCCTTTATTAGTCAGTGAGGTGCCCCAATGTGGGGTCGTCAAAGATGCCCCACAATTACTTACATAAGCAGATTTTGCGAGGTCGGCCATTCACGACGACGCAGGTCTGTATTATGTAAGTCTCACTCCGGCTTCATCTTCCCACCGACGGGACATTCTTGCACCGAACGCCCGAACGCCCGAGCTCTTATGGCCGCTGGTTGTTTCTCTCAGCGACACAGCCATGCAACGCCCTGTGTCTTCTCACGGATTACCTCCTGTGTTCTTTTTGCCGTATCAGGTCTCGCTGAAGCAACTCCCTTGAACATTGTAATGAGATATCGAGAAACCATCATGCCCGAACCGACAGTGAACCAGATCGAGCCGCGTCAACGGTCTCCTGACTCAGGTCCTCCTCCCGCGGTCTCGGTACGGAAGTATAATGTAAAACGATCCTGCATCCGCTGTCATGAGCGCAAGGTGCGCTGTGACAAGGAAGCACCCTGTGTTGCCTGCGTCAGGGCGGAAGCGCAATGTCGCTACCCAGGCCCTGAACGAGCCAAGCGTCGCTCTCAGTTCAGAAAGGGAGTCAATAAGTCCTCCTCGGTCACCACCACGGCTGTTCAGCATGCTGAGGCTCAGCATGGCCATAGTAGCAGCTCCACGCATAGCCAAGCTGCGGCGGATTCCAGGACACGAGGACCTAATCCGCCGAGTGGAGCGGCGGTTATTGACCAGTTCAGTACTACCAGGCGACCTGCGCCCTCGGAGTCCGAGCATTCGGGAGGCTTCTTGCTCAAGGAGGGCTCGTCCACCCGATATGTCAACGAATTCACGTTCTCGCGTGTGTTGGAGAAGGTCGGTGGACTCCCTTTATTCCTACCCAGATGGACCAGTCGCACAATCTGGTACTAACATGGCTCGACGGCCAGCAAAACGAACTCCAGTCTGCCATTGACGAGAACACGCCGGATGATAACCTCAGAAGCGGGAGTAAACGCTCAACCTTTGGCTTCGACGGTCTCATCTCCGACCCTTCACTTGAGGTCGACATCTCATCCCTCTTGCCGACTCGATGGCAGGCTACACAGCTATGGCAAGCCTACCTCAACAACGTCAACGGCCTGGTGAAGCTGCTCCACATCCCAACAGTCCAACCAACTGTATTTGCCGCCATCAACAACCCCAAAGACACTGCTCCCGACTTGAACGCCCTCCTCTTCTCCATCTACTTCGCCGCCGTTGCCAGTCTCCGTTGGACAGAAGTGCAGACTATCCTCGGCCAAGACCGCCAGGCTGCCATGACTGCATATGAACGAGGGATCGAGCTATCACTCCACGCAAAATGCTTCCTCGACTCGCCCACTATCCTTTCTCTGCAAGCACTCGCGCTCTATCTAGTTGGTGTGTCCCCCTGACATGTTACCTCATATGCTCACCGATACCTTAGATGTGCTACCGAAACAGCAACAGCGGTCGAACTGGCTGGATCCTCAACGGCCTCCTCATTCGCGCCGCGGTAGCCGTCGGCCTGCACCGCGACGGGGAGAAATTCAACCTCTCCCCACTAGACACCGAGATCCGCCGCCGGCTCTGGTGGCAGATCCTCGGCTCCGATGGCCGAGCAGCAGAAGACCACGGCCTGTCCGCCGGACCGAATGGCGGCTTCGACGGCTTCTGCGACACCAAGTTGCCGACTCACATCGACGACCGCGATATAACCCCCAACACCAACGCTCCGGTCTGCAACGAACAGAGGTGGACAGAACTCACCCACTTCCTCGTCGCGTCGGAGATGTACCAGGCCCTCCAACAGATCAACCGCCTCTCAGCCCAATCCGGCGACGACAAGATGGCCCAACTGGACGCCTACCTAGCCACCGTCAAGACAGACATGCAAAGAAAATACCTCCAGTACTGCGACCCCAACATCCCCAACCAGAAGGTATCCCTCCTCCTGGGACGGTTACTACTAGGCAAGTCCGAGGTCTTCGTCCGACAACAAGCCCTCCGCGGTCTATCTCCAGAAGAAGCGGCCACCCGCGCCGACGAGACGACGCTGGCACTGGCGTGCGACACCCTCGAAGTATGCTTCGAACTCAAGACGGACGAGCTGCTGGGCAACTACCAGTGGTTGCTGTCGACGTTCACCGAGTACCACCTCCTCACCTACACGCTGTGGCACCTCTGCGTCCGGCCCCAGGCGACGGCGGGTACGGAGCGGGCGTGGACGGTTGTTGATAAGATGTTCACGCTTATTGAGATGCAGGGCCCGCCTCCCGGGGCGAAGTGGAATGTGTTGAGGAAGTTGAGGGAGAAGGCGGTAGGTGTGGGAAAGGGAGTGGTGCACGGAGTGGACGTGGAGGTGCCGCCGGCTTTGATGGGTGGGATGGGCAACGCGAATGAGAATGGGAATGGGGTACCGCAACAGCGCGACGGGATGTTGCAGCCGCAGCAGATGGGTTATCCTGATCCGAATCTGCTTGATGCTGGTGGTGTGGGCGCAAGCCCTATGTTCAATGACGCTATGGTGTGGGACTTGGGATATCTGGTGTTCCCGGATTGGGGCGGGAATCCGACTGGGTTCTAGGCGGATGTTGCGATTGCGGACGAGGTGTTGAAGGCGCAGTCCTCATCGGAGACAATTCAGGGTCTGTCGGATATGATCTTTGAAAGGCCGGCGGTTCGGCATGCGGCCGGTGCGTTCTGAGTCTTCGCGGTGCTGACTGTACTTCGGCTGGGATTTAGTCGGGTTTCTAATATGACTTCAACGTGCATCAACGTGTCCAAGGATCCAAGTCCGACTGTCTCTGAGGGTACGCAGTTCGGCGTGAGTCTTCGCGGGTCGCTGACTGTACGTCTGAGGCACAGTCGCGCGCTGGCCAATTAGCTTCGCGGATGCAGTTCGTCGAAACGACTTCCACATTAGGAAACTTGCACAAGATCGCTTCACGTCTCACGCTCCATGGAAGATGCGCTCAATTAACTTGCATTAGGCTTGGCACCTATTCAAGCCGTCGAACTGCTTGCCCGGTCTCGACGAGATGCACGCATTCGCATCGTTGTTTCGCCATCAACCCAACCCGATCTCGAACGCAACCTTGTCGATACTCGTCCCGCCAAGACAACCTGAACAGGAAGATGGTGTTCTGCGGCAAACCTAGCCGTGCTTGCGGTCGCTGTCGATCACGTCGTCTGAAGGTTTGTCTTTCTTCCCAGAGCATATGCATGTCGACTCCTTTCCAGTAGCTGACGTCGAAACAGTGTGATAAAGGGACACCTTTCTGCTCTGCGTGCTTGAGGGCAGGGGTTGACTCGTGTGAATATCGGGACCCCTTGAAGTTGACCTTCCGCGACCAGAACGAGAAGGTTAAACGGAAGTCCCAGGATCAGAAAGCCAGGAAGCAACCAGATGTACTTCCCACCATCGAGTCGACGGTGCTCAACAAACGTTGTTCTTCGTCCCCCCAACCTCCCCCATGTCAAGCAATGACACTGCCAACCCGTCAAGTAGCCCGCGGTTACATGTACGCGAACTACATGGCCGGCGGCTACCTGCCCTGTCTCGTCTCCCTGCTGGAACGCTCGCCCGACTCCGCTTTGCAGTCTGCTGTTACTGCCGTAGGATTGGCTGCCCTGGCGAACATGGGCCGATCCCGACAAGTCATGTCGGAAGCGAAGCAGGAGTATACTACCACCATTTGCATGATCGGCAGTGCGCTGGATGACCCTGTGGAGTGCAAGCGGGATGACGTGCTGGCGGCTGTGGTTTTGCTAAGTACGTACGAAGTAAGTGACGGCTGCCACACATTTTAATAGATTTACAGCGGCTGCTGATGATAGCTCGAAAGGTCATGACATGCACCGATGCTTCGTCTATACGACGCTGGATGGGACATGTCGACGGTGCAACTAGGATAGTTGAAGTTCGTGGCGCAGAACAACTTGAACGTCCTGCGGGTCTCGAATTGTTCAGGCACTTACGGGTTGGTATCGTGAGTACAATCTTTAACGCTGCATGGTTCTTCGGATCGCTGACACAAGCCTAGTGCCTGAGCGGCATATACCGACAGTCGCCCAGCTCGCCAATGCTCGCCTACCTCACGGAAAAGGCCGAACACAGCAGCTCAGCTGAAGGTCAAACCGCGGACAATCTGGCCGCCGTCATCCTCCGGCTCAACGCTTTCTGTGCCGCACTGAAAGAAGGCGCATTCATCAAGAAAAGCGACATTATCGCCAAGGCTCTGAAACTGGATACCGACCTCGTGACATCGTTGCTCGATATCACTCCATCCTCGTCTTACACCACGATCAATACCGCGAGCCCAGGCGCTGGAGTCACAAGACCGATATGCGGCGACAACTATCACATCTACCCATCCATATCAGCAAGCAGTATGTGGAGCAACTACCGATCTGCCCGCATCTTCCTACGAGAAGTCATCATCAACGCCTTGCAGAGTGCGGAAGGCGAAGACGCTGCTCAACACCACGATTCTTTGATCGCTGAGAGCCGTTCAGTAGGGAAGCAACTCGTCGGGGAGGTTTGCGCAAGTGTTCTCTGGCACATTGATCCCCACCTACAGCTCATCCAGCTTCCAAAGGATTCAACTGCCTCAGACTCCCGTCTTTCACAAACCTCGGCGAATACCACTGGCACAGGAGGTGCCATCACGCTCCTGTGGCCACTACTGATTGCAGCTAATTCAGGATTCGCGACCGTTGAGCAGCGGGCGTGGATTACCAACTGCTTGGAAAAGATAGGACACGGCATGGGCATTGGTCAGGCGAAGGCGATGGCGCAGTTGCTGAGAGACGGCAGGAAGACTACTACGTGGTTGACGGCTGATGAACGGTTTGAAGAGGGTGGTTTCTAAGAGCTGAGCTATATATATATCATAATGACATGTATGGTTCGTTTACAATTATACGCGCATCTGGTTGCCAGAGACCGTGGGTGCCGATGACCCATGGGTACCCAGACTAACCACGGCGGAGCCAGACGACCCTTGGGTACCCAGGTTAATGATGGGTATCCTAGCAACCATGACTAGGGGTACACAGAGCGCAAAGAATCTGCAACTCTCTATAACCTAAGTTTCTTTTCGATACGGTTCGACGTGTTTCTATCGTCGGAAGTCTATACGCAATGTCTATGATCTAAAGTCTAATTCCATATTGCCATCCACTTCCTCTTCTGCCCTAGGTGCTATCACCACTTATTTGCGCCTACTTTGTTGCCCAGGGGAAATGCCTGCGTTAGAGCTACCAAGCAAAACTCGTTACCGCCCATCCCTTCTCCCTCTCCCATCCCTTCCCTGTGCCTGCGGACCATAAACCACATCATACGCCTCCTGCCCTTCAACATCCCCCGTCCTCCCCCTCTCCACATCCCCGACGAACTTCGGCGTAACAACACCCAGAACGGTATACATCACTACAATGACGAACTCCTCCACAAGCGCCATCCCGATTCTAATCCCCTCGTCACCCGTCACGAGGTTGAACTGCGGACTGTTCCCGAAGTCACTGATGAGACTGTACAGCACCCGCACCCCGATGAGCGGGATCGCCACCATCACGCAAAGGAAGATCCTCGTCTGGATCTGCCTCATGGAGCTGAAGTCGCGGAGGGTGATGATCCAGAGGAAGGAAGTGGCGAGGTAGATCATGAGGTAGAGGACGATGGCGGCGCGGACTTTGGTGCGGCCGCCGGCGTGTTGCGTCACGTCGGAGGAGAACTCGTCGCTGCCGCCGCTTATGGCGAGGATTAGGGCTATCAGGGCGGGGAGGTGCAGGAGTTGGACGGCGCGAGATCGGCGGGAGGCGGCGGTTGCGCGTTTGGTGTATATCCCTGCTCTGTGACGGGGTTAGATGGTGGGTTGGTATTTGGGGGGGTTGCGGGAGACGTACACTCTTCCTGCAATGCCACGCGTCTGGCTGATACCATTCAAGATGACATTTTTGCCCGACGGCACGCGGCCTGAAACTTCGTCAAACCTAGATCACTGTCAGCATCCCTTCGAAAAGAGCAGCAGGTCGAGGGACAGGAGACATACACCCGCTTCAACAACCCCAGGGTGGATAACAGCAAGGGCGACAGTCCCACGGACTGAAGTATCAGCGCCCACTCCTCGTCGCTCGAGTTGGACGGGTTGTTATGGCTGAGTATCTCGAACACTGAGCCGGCGATGCGGATACCGCAGAAGATGGCGAGATAGATCCAGCCGAGTTGCTTGTGCGTGCCGTGGCGGAGGACTACCCAGATCGTCACGAGGGCGGTGGGAATGTAGACTACTAGCTCTGCTATGGCTATGCTTTCGGCGGTTATGGCGCCCATTGTTGTTGGATACCAGGTACGGAGGGTGCGATGAATGGGAGTCGGAAGAGGATTGACTGGCTCAGGAGAGGGTTTGGTGAAGAAGTGATGTGCTCCATGCTGGGCAGGGACTGTTCGCCTTATATACACACTTCTTCCGTTGCGCCGGCTCCAGCTTGAGCGAGGACGTCCTCGATGCCGAAGGCGGACCGCGACATCATCGCTTTCGTCGTCGCATTCGCATCGCAGATCAGCTAACGGCCCGATCAGGTAAATTTCAGCTACACGTTACGAAAAAAATAAAGGCTTGAAGCTTGATTGAGGTAAGCTTTTGGTCTCTCTGCAGGTTACAATGCGGTGCGGTCACTAATCGGAGGATCCGTGGATGCTATGCGCGGCGCCGAAACCATTTCCCAATCCGGTAATGGTTTCGATCTCGTGCATTTGGGGAACCCACTTAACCAACACTGCTCCAGAAAACTTCGATACGCACTGCTAGATAATGCGATAGGGCGCATGGGGTGAGTCATCTTCCAGATGATGTTCAAGCATCTACGTTCCATGGACGAGTCGTTGAACAAAGGGAGCACGGATTCCCCTTTGACAAACTCAACGGGAATAAGGCGACGGCAACAACGTCTCGGTCGACTGCCGACTGCCCATCGTAGGGCTTGTCGTGATGCGATATATGCGGACCATCTCACCACCATGTTCGTACCACGCAGCTGACATTATCAACCTCCTCGCTTTCAGTCGCTGCAGGCTCATTCGCTTTCCCTATACTCAGTCTTCACGCTGGCCAAGGGTGCTGCCCACGGCGACACATCTGTTGCTGGACATCCTCTCCATCCAGAGGCCCGAGGTCGACCGCGGCTCTCGGCTCCAGTGTGAACGACTGCTCATACACCAACAACCATGATGGGGGAGGTCCACCACAACCCAATGGCCAGTTGAGCTCCCCGCAATTGCAGCTCCCGCAGCTGTGTTGAACAAGGCGTTGTTTTTCATAGCGCCATGCCTGGACCGAAGTCGAACTGACAGCCGACAGGACGCGCGAGTCCGCAGTTACCAGACCTGCTACCTGTAACCTGCCACAGACGACTCCCTATCCGGATTTCCCTGAGCCCGTACTCAGAAGCAGAGGCAGCAAATTTGTGGTATGCGCCTTGCCGTATTCACCGGAGGACTGGAACGCCTTCATATATGAGGAAAGGGGCAATGACGGCAACGGGAACCGTGTCGGTGCTTGAGAATATGCCTGTCATCAGACGCATTGGTCGAGTATCTGGCAACGAAGCACATCAAGCAGTTTCTCAGAGGGACGCTCTTTTAAAGCTGAATGCGGGCGGTCAATTCTGGCGATGAGGAATGAGGATGAGTCCAAGAGTGCCTCGGGCTCCCCTCGATCGAACTTCAGATAAGGACAGGAGAGGAGTGAGGCCGGAACTTCCAGTTTCGACAACATCGCATCCCAGGCTTATAAGAGCTGATGATAAGGTATTCGAGTTGGGAAGATTCCTGCGGCATTCCACCAGACGTCTCTGCGGCCGCACAAGTGACAAGAATATCATAATACGTCTCGTCCGGGACACCGGGCAGATGGAAACTGTGGTGAGCCTCGTTGGTGCCTGTCCCGGATGTTTTGAGGGACCGGACAATGTCAGCTCTGGTACACGAGGTAATGACTCCAACACCATGGCGAAGAGGCTTGTTGTGGGGTTATACCAATGTGTCGGCCTCACTGTCCAGTATGTGGCGCATCTGCGGTTACAAATCCCGACCGACTGCAATGAACGACCGAAAGACCTATTGGACAGTCAAGGGCTGGGAGGTGATGCCTAAACTACCATCTTTCTGTAAGGCATGGAAGGGGGCCAGTGTAGAGCTCTGGGCGGCAAGGAGGAATGTCCGTCGGTTCTGAAGATGACAAGTCTATAGATAACTTGCGGGATAAGAACAATGGCTGTCATGATCGTGACGGGATGATCGACACCGAGGAATTCCATAACAGAAAGTATACAGCATATAGCTGCGAGTCCAAATTGCTCTGACCTGGCGGCCGTAATTGCCGCTTCATGCGGCCGCATGAGGGAAATGCCGGGCTAATGGACACAAGGGATACGAGCGATCCAGTCATACACATTGTAGATGAGCTTGTCTTCGATGGTAATCATGAGGTCGGACAATTATTCCACTGTTACGAGGGAGTTGCTCAAAAAAGGAACTCCCCCGACCTTGCCAAGTGTATTCGGCATACCGGCCCCGGGGTGCCGCATTGGCTGCGCCGGTGGTTTGCCCGTTCGGTAGGGGTGGGTATCTGGCTTTCCGTACACCGTCAGATACAATATTGATTCCTTGGTCGGCTGAGTAAGTCTGCGCATGCGTCTGGGGCGGATGAGGTCTGATGTCTTAAGCCCGCCGTCTACATTTCACCAGTAGGCAAGCCTTGCGCCGCTACGAAAGGATCTCCTACCGGGCTTTGTACCCGACGGAACACTATCACACCGCAGAAATAAAAGGGTGGATTCGGCGTCCACGGAGAGTAAATACTTACACGCAGGGAGAGTCTATCTAGAGGCTGCACACCACTTGTGGTCCTCCCCAAAAGCACAAGCTCCAAGAACAATCGAAATACCATATACGCCACGAATGGACAATACCTGAGACTACCTTACCTTAGATCACTGCCACAGCAGCTGCTGGACTAGGGTGCCCCCGATCCACCACTTACATAGTGTACGACACAACCACTTGAGGTTACACCTTCAGAAGTGTATACGATGTAATACATGCTTGTCGCGGTACTAAGAACCAAGGACTGACGTAAGACTACCTCAAATGATATTGAGTGAACATGCTGAGCACTGACGAGCATGAACCCCTTTTCAGGAACAAGAAGCAAACTTCTCCCATGAGCACTCAACTTGAGTACTCTGTTGGAGTCTCCCCTACCAATACACTTTAGCACGTTCGACTCCCAAGCTCATTTGCAAATCTCATCCAATTAGTCAATAAACTCGCTGCCCAGGCTCACCTTACGAAGAACAGTCTTTTCCTCATAGCTTGGCCACCAAGGTCACCTCAAGGTATCTTCTCCTACAAATACTTCCCGCAATGCACTTCATATGGTCGCCCCCAAAGCTACCTCTGTATCTCTCCTCCAGGTCGAGCACGATTCACCCAATACACGGTCAAGATGGTCTCTAACTGTTTCAGAATCCTGTTGATACTTGTCCTTGTCTCAAGCATGTCGCTCGCCTCGGAGGCCACTTGCGCGGACACCCCGGTGACAACGGGCTTTATTCCCTTCAGCTTCCATACCCTGCCTCCAGCTCCAGCAGGTCAACCCTACCAAACATACTATGAGATCCACGGCAGCTTAGAGAGTCACAAAGCCCCCCTCGTGTTCATGCACGGTGGCCCAGGGGCAGCATCGTATTACGCTGTGGACGGTTGGGGTGCCTATGCCAACAAGACCGGCCACCCCGTCATTCTCTACGACCAGCTTGGCTGCGGACGGAGTAGCCACATCCCCGACACCATAGGCAACGATACCATTTGGAACACCGAGTTGTTCATGGCCGAGCTCAACAGCCTTCTGCTCTCCCTCAAGATCAAGTCGCACGTCCTCGCTGGACACTCTTGGGGCGCCATGGCTGCTGGCTCCTGGGGCAGCTATGCCTTCGACGGGGACTACCCTGCAAGAGAAGGGCTGAAGCAGCTGATCCTCGCGAGTGGCCCAGCCAGAATGTCAGACTGGGTGGACTCCGTGGTGAACCTCGTCAAGGCCATGGGACCAGAGGTGTCCGGACCGCTTCTCAACGCCTCCGAGACCGGCGACTATGGTTCGCCGGAGTACCTCGAAGCCAAGGACAAGTTCTACCGCGAGCACCTCTGCAGAATGGACCCTTGGCCACAGGGTCTGGTAGACTCGTTTGCCAACATTGATGAGGATCCGACTGTGTATGTCACGATGAATGGGCCGGATGAGGTTAATATTGTTGGGAACTTGAAAGGTAAGAAAGAACGTGTCCCCCAAAGCTTGGGCATGGTCGAGATCTCTACTTCCCTATCTGTTGGGCAACCTGCTAATTTTTTGACTTCCATGCCATAGACTTTGACATAGCTGGCAAGTGCCGCAACATTGACGTCCCGACCTTGCTCCTGAATGGAGAGTTCGACGAAGCTCAAGACAGCGTCCTGGACACCTGGAGAAAGTGCATCACAAATGCACCAGTCTATTCGGCGACTGTCAGAAACGCGTCTCACATGCTTCATCTCGAACAGCCTGAGCAATTGACTCGGATTTTGAAGGGGTTTCTGGAGTGTCCGTAGGGTGGCAGAGATACTGTGGTAATGGCAAGAATGGCCCATGGTTTAACGTCTTAACGATGCATATTCCCATGATCTTACCGTACCGTTGTGACCGGACGTGAGGGTATTGAGATGCTACCTTGGCCTGACCGTGGTACCTTATGTCGCGAAGTTGGCCGACCTTGGACAAGTCCACCTGCCCGAGACACCGCCATATGTAGTGAGTGTGAGTAATCGGACTTAAGCGAACCATCTTCGCAACTGCACGACTACTATACCTGTGGCAAACTGGAAGATTTCGCATGTTAGTGCGGAGGTAACATGCTAATCGTTATGTTATCGGCTAATCGTGGAGTCGTCCGATCGTAGGTCCATCGCAATTGCAACATGACGCCGTATATGCGTCCAGGATGCCCTTTTCTCTTATTGTATTTCTCGACCGTTGCCATACTGCCAGTCCCTGTCCTTTCTTGCTTTCTACCCTTCGTGCCTTTTGACTTCAGTCCTCCATCCATCCTTTTTTCCGACATCATCACAATTGTAGGGATTTTTACCATCATACCAAAGGAGAAGTCATCCTTATTTTATCGTCATACGCAGTTTTCAGAATAATCGCCAACATGGCTAAATGGCGCGACATGCCGGCCGAGCTGAGAATCATGGTCTGGAAGTTACTCGCAACGGACCCACGCAGGCTGAAAAACACCGGGCAACCTGGAAGGAAGATATACTCCAGCTGTGCCGCTGTCTGCAAAGAGTGGCAACCGGAATTCGAACCGCACAACTTCCGCCAGCTGATCCTGACGCCGGCTTGCATCGCGGATCTCAACACTCACGTCCCAGCATCTAAGAGACCCCTTGTACGCCACATATGGCTACGTGTTGAGTTGCCCGAGTACCGGTGTGCGAGTTGCGAGGACAGCGATGCACCCTTACTGGAGCAGCTAGTGGAAGATATGGCTCAGGAGGTATGTCGACCCGGATAAGAATTCCATTCGGTTGCAACAACCTACCGACGTCGGTACCGGAACTGAATGAGTGCTGACTTCTTGCCTGCCAGCACAATCGAATCTTTACTGAGGCAGTTTACAGTCTGTACCGCGCCTTGTCGAGCTGGGTCCCCGTGCCGGAGCATCCTGGCATCACTCTAGAGCTCAGCACCCATTCTCCCAGCGACGGTGAACATCACTTCAAGGACCGGACCTTCCAATGCTTCGAATGGACGGGGCCTGAGTGCCTGAAGAACCGACAAGAATCGCAGGGATTTCTGGCGCGAAGACATATCCCAGGTGAAGAGTCAGACCATGGCTGGGTGAACGGTCGACAGGCTAGTTTAGAGGGACAACCTGACAGAGCCCGCTTCACGGACGCCAAACAAAAGCTCGTCGGCTGGCCTCTCGAACTAGAACTACCACCGGCGACGACTTTGCGCACCGTGCGCGTCGTGACCGGTTTCATAACGCGTCGTCAATTCCATCGGTTTGTGGCACCCATAGCCCTGCGCGAGATGGTGAGCAGGCTCCCGAACCTGGCTGCACTGCATCACGAGAGATGGCATTTCCGTATGAATACGCCCTCGTACCGGGAATGGACGCCGACTGGGGAAGCGCGTATACTATGGATACTTAGAGGTAACATACCTCTCAGATTTTGTCCTTGGTCATTTTGCCCCATGGCCCCCAATCTATGTTAACCCTATCGCCTTCCGTCGGACATCGAAGTGTCATTTGTGGCTATACTAACCTTACATACATTGATCAGGTTTAACAGCCTTGTTCGGAAGAGATTTACCCATGACGGTTAAACGACTTTCCCTTTTCCAGGAATACGACAATGTCTTTTGGAGCCTCGACCCCACGTCCACTCCTCATAGCGGCGAGATTGCTCAGCAGCTCAAGGATCTGGGATTTGCGATCCTCTTGGGAACCACATATCTGGAGGAATTCTCTACGGGAGCCTTGATGTCGGATGCCTAGTGGATCTTTGTCTGGCTCAGTGTCCCCCCACCTCCCTCGTTAAGTTATTCGAAAGTGAGGCTACTGCCCGAACAGTGGCCGCGCATGAAATCCATGGTGATAGCGGTAAGACGTCTAGCGTCACGGCTTGACAGAGATGAAGCGATGGATTTTCTCAAGACACTTGGACGTGTTGCCGAGAGAATGCCAAAGCTCGAAACGCTCGAGGTGTGGGACGGTCGCCATAATCGGGGAGCGGTCTTTCGGTACGAGAGAGAACTGCCAGCTCAAGACGGACGGGGCAAAACAGCTGTTCTGACCTTCATGACGTCTCGTTCGCCGTTCCCCAGGCTCCCCCGGGGCGTGATCCGGCAGTGGGAGAAGGTAGCCAAGCAACATTCCAACTTAAAACTGCTTGTTATCACGAAACGCATGCAGAAACCGCAGCACTGGTCGGATGTCCTCCCATATCTCAAGCTGCGGCATCTCGTGCTGCATCCGGTGTCGGCACACCAGATAGAGTGGGAGGCGAGGAACCCGACGCGTTGATGGAAGATGATCAAGAGATGTGGGAGTCGATGGTTCACCGAAGGAGGATTGTCATGGTCTGGAGGACTTGAGTGAACGGAATGAACATGGGCTATGAGACTGCACAGCGATTTGCTTACGGGTGGGAGAGATATCAACGGCTTACAGTGTCTGGGATGGAACACGATGACGGTCTTCTGTACATGGGCCAAAGGTTGCATTGACGAGTACAGCGCAGGTTTATGATATCGGCTTGTACTTGGCGACAGACAGAGCGAGAAGACGTTTGGCTTATGTATGCATAGGGCTGGAAACATCCTAGTAGCATCAATCACTGAGCATTGAGCATTAGCTTCGTCAGGAAAACAGATGTTATCTTAGACCATATTCTGATATTAGCATCCAGTCCGTATCGTTCCCGTGCTCGTAACCCATAACCCTGTCTTCCCCTGCTTGCTACACTATCATCACAACCCAATTCTATACCTCCAGCCATCCTCCCTGTCCACCTCCTGAGGCCTCAGCACACCCAACATATCTACTGATTCCCACCCCCCGACCGATTCCCCCAAAATGCCTTGTCAACCTTGTCATCCTCCGCCACATTAGCGTGGTCGTGCTTCTTCTCAAAGTCCTTGTTGTGCTCGTCCACCTCCTTCTGCTGCTCCTCCGTCAGGCCCTCCCCGGGCTTCCCGCCCAGGGACACGGAGTGGTTCCAGACCTTCGGCTGCTTGGGGGGGTGGTCCGACGACGACAGGGCCTCGCCGCCGCCGGTGCGGCCGCGCGCGTCGCCGTCCGAGAGGGAGTCGGGCATGGCGCCTGGGTTGGCGGATGTAGACTGGGACTCGGCGGCGGACTTGGAGCGGCTGCCGCCTGACTCGGCGCTGGCGCCCTCGGCGGACTTGGGGGATGAGGTGGAGGTGTGTCGGATTGAGGCGATGGGGAGGATGGGCAGGGAGGTCCGTGGGAGAGAGGAGGGGTGCACGACGGCGCGGAGGCGGAGGGCGGATGTTAGGCGTTGCATGGTTATGTTGGTCTTGTTGTGTTGCTTTTGTTGATGGCTTGATGAAAAGGATGATTACTTTCTGACAAACTTTGTGTAAGTGTTAGACAATTGGTTGATGCATTGGAAAGAAAGTAGAAGCTCTCACAGGCGGGCACGGAACGGGTGTCATAGGACTGGGCAGTGATGTCATATTTCGCAGGGGTCTAGCTACCCCAGTAGCCAAGGCTGAACTAGGCCAAATCCGAACAGTGCGTCTAACTTTACTCCAACCCCTTTCTTCTCCCCAACAATAATATCCTATTGTAGATTATCAATAACGTTAACTTATCAACAAAGTAAAGTCTCGATCGTTGTGCACGATCATGAGCAGGTTTCAGCACGGCCCCTCTTCTTACATCTCTTCCATCTCCATCCTCCACATCTACCAATATCCCTCAGTGCTCCCTGTCTCACTGGACCCTTTCACCGTCTCCCACTCGGAATCATCCCACTCCTCGTCTGAAGCCTCCGCAAGTGCGAGCTTCATCCCCTTGCACCGCTCCTGGTCGTGCCAGACGTTGACATACCCCTCAGGCGGTGCCGGCCACTCAGGCGTGTCGTCGACCAACACCCAGTCGTCCGGACCATCTTTCTGCTCATGGGCCCAGTACTCCCACACGGACTCCTCCGACATTGTCGAGGGCAGTCGAGACCAAGAAGAATCAATTTCGGAGGGATCAAAATCCCCCACCAGGTACTCGCCGCGGAACAAGGCGGAGCTCTCGAGCCAGTGGGTAAACCCCACCCTCGCCGTCGAGTCGGCCGTCGGACCAAACCCCAAGGTCATCCCCAGCCGGAGGGCCCTCCGCGCCTTCCGCAGGTGCTTTACCTTGTCATCCGCCGCCTTCTTCTCCTCATCGTTCCCGTATGGTTGGTATGGTAGGTACCTTCTGGTGGGATGGTGGACCTCACGCCTCATCATCGAGGCCCGCCTGCGCCCGGCAGGCTTCCCGTTGCCGGGTTCCCGGTACTCAATCAACGCCCTGCAGCAAACCTCGAAGCATTTGCATCCCGTCTCGCAGTGGTGCGGCATGCCTTGATACCTTCGGCAAGTGTCGCTGCAGTAGGGTCTATACGACACTCCTGCGTAGTCGGCCCACGTGGCCGTGTACACGACGGGAAAAGGGAAGTCCGGTTCGCCGAAGCGGTCCCACCTCGGCCCCTCGGCTCCGTGCCTATGATAGCTGGCCCCCTGCGACTGGTTGAGCCGCTTCTCCGTCTCGAAGACGACCATCTTCTGCTCCATTGGGCCGAGGTCACCCCAGTAATTCTCCCGCAGGCGCGGGAGGAACCGCACGTCGTTGGCGCAGTACTTGACCAGGCGCTCGTCCATGGGCCGCTCGTTGTACTTCTCGAACTCCTTGTTCTGGAAGAGCACCTTGCCGTAGTCCTTGGCCGCGTTCCAGTCCGCCAGCGTCTCGGCGTCCAAGTGGGCGTCGTTGTGGCGGCCGATGCACTTCGCGAGGCCGCACAAATTTCCGGAGGGGTAGCCCCGGGTTGGGTAGGCCATCAACTGTACGTCTTCGACAAGGCGACGACTGATACCGAACAGACCGAAGAGTGCGTCCGAGTCGTTGCGCAAGTCGAATAGGACCTTCGTGTAGACGGCGTCGTCTTCTAGGATTGTCCTGAACGACAAGGTTTCGCCGTGTTGGGTTGGTACGGAGACGTCGAAAGCCTTCTTTTCGAGGGTGAAAACGTCGATGATGTAGATCTTGTTCACGGGCGGGATATATATCTCGACCACGCTGATGGTCCCCTTCCTCAAGAGATTGACACCCTCCAAGTCGATATACAGCCTCGCCTCTTCCTTAGGCATCTGGGCTGCATCATTGAGGAAGCCGGCGACGGCCTCCTCAGTGTCGACGAAGACGACGTCCACTGGTGGAGGTGCTGTGTAAGTGATCTCTGGGGTGGCTGGCTCGGAGTTATAGGCCCAGGCCATAATAAGGCCGTCGATGTCCTCTTCTTGGTTGGACATGCTGTCGACAACTGTGCCGTCCGTGTTTGCTAGATATTGTTGTTTCCCTGCTGGCTTGGGTCCGTGTGTGTCGCTCTCGGTGTTGGTGATGGTCATCGTTTGTGACAACATATCCAAAAATGGGAAGAGAGGATATCGACGACGAAACTGCTTTACTTATCCTCGTTGGCAGGCCGGGAAGACAGGTGCTTTGTGTCGAGTATCAGTTGGGATCAATGAACACAGACTTCGATTCGCAAAAAACATAGACAAGTTGTCTTGGTTCCTCTGTGTAAACAGAGGCATTGTCAGTACCGACGACAAAGGAGGAGGATAGGGGTTACTCGAACAAAGGGACGCACAGTGGGCCCGTACCAAGGTCGTTCGACATGTGTGGCTATCATTGCTATTGTTGACCTCGAGCGTAACAAAATGGGTATTACATTGCAGCTTTGTGAAGAGTTGCACTGTTCTCTCGTGGTGGGAGTGAGGCCTTGAGGGATGAGGTCAAGGCTTCGAACACCTCCAGGAGTGAAAGTCTTGCTACGGAAATGGACGAGGGATGCATTTATACGTAGGCCTCCTGGTCTTGATGCTACCCGTCCAAACCACTTTAGGGTTCATCGTGCATTGCGAGTGCTCGTCCATCTTCACTTGAGGCATGGGCACATGCACTGGGATAGCTTCGGGCTGTGGCTAACGTGTTGCAGGCTGTGCGGGTGAAGGACAATCGGACGAACTCCCTGGTAGGTTGGACCGGGCTCCAGAGTCACTCTCTCCCTAGGTTCCTGCCACGCTTTGGACCAACACACGGAAAATATCGAACCCAAATCCACGATGTATCTAACAGAGCAGATCAGACTAACATCAATATTATACTCGGTCTTGTAGCCAGACTCGGGGCGAGTTCCAGACCAGGCTTCCCGCCCCAGTATTGCGGCCGAACTCGGTGATCAGTGCACCAAGTACTGCAGAAACACCTACACTCGGCCTCCCAGCGGCATTTGCGCCCAGACTTACACGGAGTCTTCTCCACGAACACGCAATCCCAGCCGAACTTCCTAACGGTCAATATCACAGCCATGGTTGGAGTTCCTCCATCCCCAGTCTTAATGGGCGATATGGCTTGGCATGTTTCGTCTGACCTCGTCGACCCGGACAAGTCTTCTCTGCAGCCAAGCCGTTAAGGTTCAGGCTTTACAGTGTCCAGAACACGTAGACACTACAGGCATACGCGATGAGTTGGGGCTTGTCTGCAGCAATCTTAGGTTTATCGTCATCGTCAGATGCCGAGCCAGAGCGTCATGACTTCGGGCCACCGAGTTGGATGGCACATGCGTGCGGACCAGTACGTTGGTAGCCGGACGCTCGCTCGGAGGTGGCACCGGTCCGGAGAACACTTGAGTTGGCCGATTATAGAGGCGAAATGGTTGATGTTCGTCAGACGGAAGCCGCAACTCCAGCTTCTTCGTCACCCGGTCCGACGTGTGCGTGCAGACGCAATAATCTCACGTCGTGGTTAAGCTTCAACTCCCCTCCGGCGATAAATGAACATGTCGAACTACGGACGGCGCAGGGGACCCGAGATCTACCCTCCCGAATCACATATAACACCGACCTCCTGCTCCCTCACTAGACTCTAAACCCTTTCCGAAGTTTCTTAGCGTTCGTTAAGCCAACCTTCCTGACAGAACTGAACCCATGACTCTACCACCTCAGACATAACAACTTTCCCAAACCCTTTACTGGAATTCTCTCCCAGTTCCCGGGCGCCACCACGACCTGCGTCAACACCGAGACCCGCCTGGCCTGCCCTCCTGTCCGACATCCTCAGCCTGCCCGACAGGCACGAGCCTCGACCTCGGCATCTTCAACTGGGGGAGGGGCGCAAATCACTCCAGGATTCCCGTCATCCACCTCTCCAGCACGTGGGGCACGCAACGCTGCCGCGCGGAGGGTTTTTCTGATGATGTTTGCTGGCGCGAAGGGCGTGCGGATGAACCTTCTTGGGGTGGGGGATGTGCGAATGGATCTTCCCGGTCTTGGCTGGTCTAGTGCGGTGTATCGGATCGTGCATGCCTGGAGGGAGGGTAGGGTACAGCAGCAGTGGGAGACGACGAAGAAATACGGTTCCGGGGGCACTCTGGGGAACATGGGGATGCCTGACGAGCAGCCTCCAACGGGTGGCTACAGGTTCATTGCGTAAACGAATTTACATGGGAACCGAGGGGTTACGCACAGGTCAGGCGGACGGACGAGGATGGTAAGGGGGACTCGGCGGAGAGGTATAAAATGGATTGGAGAGCGCCCAGTATCACCAGGGGCCGGCGAAGAAGCAAACGGGAAGAGCACATTTCTCTTGAGAGTTGGCCGGTTGCGAAGAAGACATGTCCGTAAGATGAACCCAGTCCAGAGACCCGCCAAAGTCCCTGGCCATTCCCACTTTATCGGAGCAAAATGTCAAAGTGGAATGAATGCTGTCTGTCAGAAAGCAAAAAGGAGTATCTACTAAGGTAGATGGGGAAGCAAAAGAAAAAACTCTGCGCCAGCCGCGAATCGAACGCGGGGCCCATCGATGGCAACGATGGATTTTACCACTAAACCACTGGCGCTGTTGAATGCTTAGTAATTGATAAAGATTCGGAACAGTAATGCATATCATGTCTCTAACAATTCAGGTGGGGCCTTGACTATTCCAAATTCTCCCAACCTGCCACCGCCAAACTTGCGGGACATCTGAAAACTCATGTTGGCATAAACCAAAGCGTTTAGCGGTTGAAATCATGTGCACATGTCCCGAATGGGTTGACAGCAGCTTCCCAAGTCCAGGGTTGGTTGTCAGCAAGCTCCAGCACTCAGGACAGACCGACTTTCCACCCGACGTCACCGTGCATGAACGACGCTAGAAGACCAGCAGAGGGGCAGCTGCAGGGTCCTTCTACACAGCGAACTGCCGGGGGTGGAACAGAAAGTTCGAAGACAGCAGAGTTCAGGATTCACGATGCTCCGACAAAAACTGTCCCTGGATATGCATGGCTTGGGCCGAGAGATCATCGCTCTCAGAGATGATCGACTGTGCCTGACGCTAGCTGCCCGAACCGCCAGAGATGGAAAGAGATTGACCGTGGTGTGGTTGTTTCAGGCGTTCGGGATTGCCCTGAGCGAAAGACCACCTCACCGCAATGTTAGTGCTTGTTAAGGGTGAGGTGAGTCATATGTCGAGAAGCATATCAGGGGCTATCGTGGCTTGGAATTGTCGGCATCTGTCTTGGAATCCGAGAGTGAGGGTGGCAAGGTTGGGCCTGCTTGGATCGCCGAGACCAGGCAATCCGGGACGGTCAGGTAATACATCTGTGAAGAGATAAAACGGACGATGCATCTCCCGAAGTTGTGATTCTGTTGTGCCTTTTGATGCGCCCGGTCACAAAGTTCTGCCTCTGCCACCGCGAACACTTGTCAGCCCCTCAACTTACACATCAACTTGAGCGCTCACTCATAACCTGCGCCACTGTCTCAACTTTAGGAGTCACTTGAGGCTCTCCTATCTGGCTCAAATCAGCTGCACGAGGAAAGAACCCATCATCAGACCATCAGGGGCGCAGAAAGCTCCAGAAACGAAGAACATCGTGACTGGTTTAAACTTCGGTCACGTTTCAGCCATTCAGGTCTCACGGGAGACTTACACGCGCCATTCCCGGTACGGCATTATCTGGGCCGTCGCTAAAATTCGCACCTTCCCGCCCGCCTGTTTCTAGCGCACTGGGGCTTGTCTCGCTGTCTCGTCCCCCGCCATTCCAAAACCTCCCCTGTGTCGTCATCGGATTTCCCTCCAGTCTTCCCACTCTCATCCATCCATCATCCAAGCTCGACTGACAGTGTACTGTGTAGGGTGAACCAAAGCAAAAACCCGGACGATTGGACCTAAATCGCCAAACATCTGATCTGCCCCCTTATTTAAAACAAACTCTACATGTCTCTTTCTGCAACATCCCGCAAATAACGGTCAAACCACACACTGCACAAAACACAAACCATGTCGCGCGACCCATACCGCTCCTCCGCCGGCGATCTCGGCCGTAACAGCGACCGCTGGGACAGAGAACGATTCGTCCGCGAGAGCGATCGCGAGAGGGACAGGTACGGCGACGTGCGCGAGCGAGTCTACGAGGAGGACGACCATGTGTACGCCCGCCCACCGCCTCCTCCCGGTCCTCCCCGACGACCCAGGCCGTACGACGATGACGTCGTCTACCAGAGCCGCCGACGAGACTATTACGACGACGAGCCTCCTCGGTTCAGACGACCTTCACCACCGGGCAGCAGAGTTGTGTTCGAGAAGGAGAGGGAGCGGGAGGTCCTGCGCGGTCCTTCCCCCGCTCCGCTGCGTCGGCCTGCGAGACCTGGGACGCTGCTGAGGAGGCAGTCCAGTCTCGACACATTTGATCGGCCACCGAGGCCCTACTATGAGCGCGAGACCCGTGAAGAATACGGACCGCCAGCCAGACGAGACGACTTCCGCCCGCCGCTCAACACTCCCATCCCACTGCCGAGAACAAAGGCTTTGCCTCCGCCACGGAGATATGCCGAACGCGAGTACTACGACGAGCTCAAGGTGTCGGACCCGGACTACTACGGCGACGAAGCCTTCCGCCCTGCAGAGCGCGTCCGCGAGAAGGAGGTGATCCGCACGCGCCGCCGCAGCCGCAGCAGGGAGTCGCGGTCGAGCAGAGCATACAGCCACAGCAGACGGTCGCGGTCCACCAGCACATCCTCCAGCAGCAGCGATGCCACGACCACCACAGCCAAGAGCGAGTACCCCAAGAAGGGCAAGACCAGAATCCCCGCCCGACTCGTCTCCAAGCGAGCCCTCATAGACCTGGGCTACCCTTTCACGCAGGAGGGCAACACCATCATCGTCCAGCGAGCGCTCGGACAGGATAACATCGACGACCTCCTCAAACTTTCCGAGGACTACAACAAGGGTAAGCCTCCCCACCTCCCTCCCCCCCCCCCCCATCTCCTCCCATCAAAACCACACAGACAACTGACTCCCGAAGCCGAACTTGAAGTATCCGCGGCCCGCTCCTCAGCAGGCGACATAATCGAAGAACGCCACCAAGAAGTAGTGGTCTACCCTAACGGCGCGCCCCTTCCCCCTCCTCCTCCCCAACCACAAGTAACCTTTGCGCCCCCTCCCGCCGCGCCCGTCATCGTCAACGCCAACCCCCAACAACCCGTCGACTACGTAAACACGACCACGACCCGCATTGTCCGCGACGTCTCCCCGGCCCGCACGACCTCCTCCTACACCACCGGCACCTCCTACGACACTTACACCACCGACTCCACCTATCAGCAGCAGCAGCAGCCCTACGTCATGACCGCCCAGCCGCAGTACGGCCACCAAACGCAGCAGATGGCCATGGTTCCCGTCACCACAACCGTCGACAAAGTGCGCCACCGCTCCCGCAGCCGCCATCACAGGCACAGCTCGCGGGACATCGTCAACGCCGAGCGCCTGCCCACGGGCGAGCTGGTGCTGTTCGAGGAGACGGTCGAGAGGATCGAGGAGCCCAACCGCGGCGTGAGGCTGGAGAAGGATAAAAGAGGTAGGATGTCTATTAGCGTGCCCAAGTATCCTCGGGCTTGATAAGGTGCGATATATGGTGTTGTGGCCCGGGGGACTGGCTTCCTTTTGTTTGAGTGGAAAGAGAAAGAAGGCTAACGGAGAGAAAAAAAATAGGACCGCCGCCGAAGCTTGTGAGGGCTATGTTGGCTACCCTTACTTAGACCGATTCCTCTCCGCCTTTACGACATGGAACTTGAATATGACGACTTTGCGAGGCGGTGCGGGCACCTGTTGACAGTCTTTCCCGGCAGCAATGGATACGCGATGCAAATGTTGGACGACATATCTTACGAGGATTTAGCGGAGGAGCCGAACAAAGCAAATATTTCTGGTGTGACTGTCACGTTTACGACGATATGATGATGTTTCCCCTTCTCTCTTGTCTGACGGCTGGATAATGATATTGCGTTTTCGTTCGTGTGTCAGCTTGTGGTATCAGCTTTGGTGGGTTAGACAGAGATAGCAATGACGAACAAACAGACTGGTATTGAAGCTAGGTACCTATCGTCTGACCACGAGAGTGCCCGGCCATCCTTGTTCGTGCTCACATTTCATTGCCCACTGTAGACGTTCCCTGGCTGTCGGCTTAGCGTATGGTCCTGTGTTGCCGGGCGTCGAGAGCAACGACTATTTATTACCGCTGACCTCTCCAACTGCCACGTACGACCATAGATGTCTGAGAACTCGGGATCCCGTCCGCTCTCCCATAGATAAGCAGACAATCGCTAGACTAGTACTCGGGTGGGTGACCACCGGGGAATCCCTGGTGTTGTACGTTTTTTGCCTTTTGCTACTTGTTGTGTTTGGGTGACCACCGGGGCATCCATGGTGTTGTACGTTTTTGCCTTTTGCTACTTGTTGTGTTTTAATGAACAGAGGCCATGGGATGGAAAGCGGAACAAGGTTGCAATATGATGTGTGCCACATATGTTCCTGGTGGCTCTATTTTTGCCCTTGGAGCACGGCGGCGAGCTGGGCACGCGAAAGAGGACTGCCCGTGGCTCTGGAAATGGAAAGAGTTGAACAGTTGCCACATATACGAACTTCATATATCTAATTGCTAAAGAAGACGATAACCTCGCAAAACACCAGGTATGTACAGATATCTTCGACATTAAATCCCCCTTTCCGCATCACCACTCCATTATTCCAGTTCACATTACCTACCAACTCCATTTACCACAACGCCCCCTTCTTATACCTGCCATCTACCTAACTACCCACCCCCTCTCCTGCCCCCAACCATCCACAAATCCCGAAACCTGCTCCCCCCTTCCCTCTCCACCAACTCCCTTGGCACCCCCTCCTCCACCACCCTTCCCGCGTCCATGACGATCACGCGATCAAAGTCCATCACCATGTCCAGCCTATGACTAACCATAACAATAGTATACCCCTCGAACTCCTTCTGGATAATCTTCTGCATCGCCCTGTCCGTGTCGACGTCGACGGAGCTGCTGACCTCGTCTAGCAGTAGCACCCCTCCCTCCTTTTCCTCCCCCTCCCGTCTCCCCTCTTTCTCATCTGTCGTACCCGAGGCAATGGCCTCACTCCGTATCCGCCTCCTCAACATCGCCCTAGCCAGACTAAACAGCTGCTTCTGCCCCTGGCTCAAACTGTCGGCCACCATCCCCCCGGCCAACCCGCCCCGTTCCGAGACAAAAGGGTGCCAGAGGTCCACGGCCTCGAGCACCGCGCGGCAGTCCGCGTCCGAGGAGACGGCGTAGGGGTCGAGGTTGGACCGGAAGGAGGTTCCGTCCGGCAAGAAGACGGCGTCTTGGGGCACGGCGATTATCCGCCGCCGGAGGGTTGTGCGGTCTATGCGGGAGAGGGGGAGGGAGTCGATCGTCATGGTACCACCGGAGAAGTGGTGCGGGTAAGAGGAGGAAGAAGGAAGGGGGTCCAGGAGGCGGAGGAGTAAGAGGATGGTGGATGATTTACCCGACCCGGACCGGCCGCAGATGGCGACTTTTTGGCCTGGGGTTATGGTTAGGGAGAGGTTTTGTAGGGCTAGGTTGGGGGTTGAGTCAGAGGAGGAGGAGGAGGAGGGGGGGGAGAAGGACGACGGGTCGGCGTAGGAAGCGGAGATATTCTTGATCTCGATCAGACCCCTCTCGGGCCAGGACTCGGGCGGTACGACGCGCTGCTGCTGCTCGTCATCCCCCGTCAAATGATCATCCTCATCCTCCGGCCGCGTCACGTCCGAAAAGGTCTTGAGCCGGCTGACGGCGCCGATGGAGGTCTCGAGCATGGTGTAGCACCGGATGATGTTGGCCAGGATGTCGCCGAAGTTCATGATGGTGACCAGACTCGCGCCCGTGAACCCCCGGTTGGCGCGCAGCTGCGTGGCCAGCGTCACCACGACGACGGCCACGACGGCCACGACGACGTTGAGCACGAAGAGCAGCCAGCGCTGGATCATGGCCAGCAGGTAGGCGGGCCGCTGCGAGGTGTCGAGGTGGGCGTTGTTCTGCCGGATGGAGGCGGCCGTCCAGCCGAAGGCGCGGAAGGTGGCTACGCCTTTTATCGTGTCTAGGAAGTGGGTGCTGGAAAACCAAGCCCACATTAGCAGAGGGTCATGCATGTAAAGGTTGCGTCGAAATAACGGAAGAAGAGAACTTACTAAAGGGGTGACTTGGCTTCTAGATCCAGCAGACGGAGCTGCCGCGAGGTGCGGAGGTAGAACTTCTGGATGACAAAGAGGATGCCGACGATGATGGGGTAGCAGACGACGATGTACGGCGACGAGGTGGCGATGATGGCCGCCATGCCGACGGCGATGAAGACGTCGATGCACAGGTTGATCAGCGACATGGGCAGCTCGCCGTCGATGATAGTGAAGTCCTGCGAAAACAGATTCGTGATGATCCCCGAGTCGGTCGTCGTGAAAAACCGCAGCGGCGCGGCGATGACGGTCCTCAGCGCCGTCTTGTGCAGCGCCGCCCCCGACAGCTCGATCAGCGTCTTGAGCGCGATGACCAGCACGGCCGAGAAGGCGAGCATGCAGAGCACCTGGAACAGCGCGTACAGGCCGATGTAGAACCCGCTCGAGTGCGCCGGATGGGGGAGGATGACGTCCTCGGCCCAGTACTTGAGCCAGACGGTCGGCCAGTTGTAGAAAAAGCCCGTCAGCACGCCGCAGGCCAGGAAGAGGAGGAGCCAGAAGGCGCCAATGCTGGCGTAGTAGTACTTGTACACCGTCGAGTCGCCCAGGATGCGCGTCTGCTGGTCCCCTGGGTCTCTCTCGGCTGTTTCGATCGTTTTGGTGCGGAAGAGTTGGCGGGTTGTATCGTCGTCCATCGTTGCGGTAGTGGGCGTCTGCTGGCCGGAGCTGGACTCGGAGCCCGAGTCTTTGGAGGACTTGACGCCCAAGCTGTGCACGTATTTCTTGTTCGCGACGAGATCGTCGAAGTTGCCTTCTTCGACCAGTGTGCCCTCGGAGCCGAGGGCGAGGATGTGGTCGGCTGACGGAAGGTGGCGGACGGAGTGGGTGCAGAGGACGACGGTCGCTTGTCGCTGCTTGAGAAGGCCGAAGGGGCCGAAGACGCGGTTGAAGACTAGTTCTTCTGTGTCGGCGTCGAGGCCGCTGAGGATGTCGTCGAAGATGAGCAGGTCCGACTCGACGTAGAGGGCGCGGGCGATCGACACCCTCTGCTTCTGGCCCCCGCTGAGTGTGATGCCGTTGCTGCCGATCTTGGTCCGGTCGCCTTGGGGGAACAGAAGAAGATCCCTCGTCAACTGCGTCGCCTCGATCACCTCCCTGTACCTGGTCTCGTCGTAGTCGGAGAAGCCGACTATGTTCGACCTGAGCGTAGAGTTGGTCAGGAACGGAGTCTGGTCGCAGTAGCCGATCTTGCGGTAGTTCGACCCCATGATGACCCTGCCCTGCGACAACGGTGTCTCGCCGAGAAGAGCCTTGCAGAGAGTCGACTTGCCCGAGGCAATCGGACCGACGACGATTGTCAAGCTGGCGGCGGGGATGGTGGCGGTAACGTCCTTCAAGTTGAAGATGCCGTCGCTCCAGCCAAAGCTGCCCCGTTCAATCCTAATAGCAGGCGCAGACTTGTCGTCCAACGACGCCACGGCAGTTTCTTTCTCGGACAGTTCCGGCTCTCTCGTCTCGCGGAAGTCATCCCTCGACTCCTTCTCCAGGAAAGCCTGGATGCGGTTCAAACACGTCAGACCAGCGATAAACTGAGGCAGCATTTGAAAGACATAAGTGAGCGGACTGGCCAGCAGCGTTATGTACGAGATGGACGTAAAGATGGTTGTAACATCCAGTTCGCGCGACGTGATGGCGAAGGTAAACACCGGCGAGAACCAGAGCGGTATGTTGCCGATGGTCGCTCCGGCGGCCTGCACCATGCGGAAACGGCTTCCTGCCTTGAGCTCCTCCTGCCGCATGTCCTGGATGGCCGTTTCGACCGGCGCGGTGAGACCCGAGATCTTGAGGTGCTTCATGTTGGAGATAACGTTGGCGGTGAGGCCGACGCGCTTCTGGATTTTGCTCATCCACTCCTTCTGTCTCGGGCCGGTGATCTTCGCCAGAAGCGACGAGAGGATGGCGCATATAACGACCACCACAATCGTAGACACAAACGCGGCTCCGATCTGTCGGTAGAGCAGGTAGCTAGCCACCACGACCTGGATGGAGTTCGCCCAGAACTCGTGCATGAACAGCAATCCCATCCTGATGCGCTCGACGTCGGTGCTCATCAGCGTGACAGCAGACGAGTCGTCGGCGGCATCGAGCCTGGCCTGTGTCGTCTTCTTGTACACCGCGGCGGCAAGACAGCCGCGGGCCATCCACATGACGCGCTCCTGGTAGTACCAGTAGAAGGCGGTCGAGAAGGCGATGCCCATGTACACCAGCACGGCGGCGCCTATCAGGCCCTTTCCGATGTTGGCGGCGTTCTCGCGATCCGGTTCGGAGAGGTAGTTGAGGAGCGTCTCGATGAGGAACGGCTGGCAGAACTGGAAACCCATGAGGGCGACACGGGGCCCGACGGGCAGGAGGTACGGGACGGCCAGCGTCTTGAGGAGGGCCTTGGTGAGCGCGTGTTTCTTGCCGTTGAAGTTCTTGGCGTCGATTGTTCTCTGCAAGGCGGCTTCGAGGGTCTCAGATGCCATGTGTCGGTCTAAGGGGAAGAGGTCGGGGATGGCGAGGACGCTCTTGTACCCGCGGAGGAAGAGCGAGTTGAGCCAAGCAAACACCCCTAGACCGTACAGGCCGGTTGTTTCCTCGGGGCTGTGGTCCTTGCGGTCCCAGTTGAGCCACTTCTCCTTGCGCATTGACTCGAAGATGATGGCGATCGCCTTGACTGCTATCGAGGCGGTCAGGATGCCGGTGTAGGACTTCTCGCTGCTTGTTCTTGCTGACATCCACAACGATCTCGCCTGGGTGACATCGAAGAGAAGTGACAGGAACAGATACGCATTTAGGAGCATGGATGGTCGAGGTGTTCGTGCGTGCTCGAGGAACGACATCCACGACATGCAGAACGAGGCCACCAGGTTCAACGCCGCCGATGCCACAAATACATCGAGGAACCTCGCTGCTCTCGTGCAGCTCAAGACAAGCATTACGAGTTGTAAGACGGCGTATACTGCGAGCGTGATCTGACATTCCGGAATCAGTATGCATGTGGTGTAAGTCGAGACGGCCAACTTACCTGTTTCACAACCTGCCATGCCAGCCCTCCCGCGATCTTCGGCCTGCGTATTAAGAAGACTATCCTCGGAATCGACAGCGCAATAAAGACAGCAGCCGGCAGAGTGGAGAGAAAGATCTTCTCGAATCGGAGGGTAAAGTCGAAGTCATCGCGACACCCCTGAACAGCAGGCCCAAAGGCCGCATCGTTGAGACAACCGGAGAACTCCATCTCGAACATGCTGGGTGGTCGTTAGCACGAACGCGTGCCTAGTTGAGGTAGAGAACGATGTTGTAGAGAGACACGAAGCCAAACGTACCATTTCTCCAGCAATACTGTGCTGCCTTAGAAACCAAGAGACTCTTATAAGTCTCTGTAGATACAGTCGGTGGTAATCCGTCCGCCTAGGTCTAGTGCAACCAGGCAGAAAGCGCTTAGCACGGCCCGATCGAGCTGCTATGTAGCAATGAGACAGTGTACGCAAGGTATATGCAAGTCAACGAATGCCCCAGACGGCCAGGCGTCATGATAACGACTCCCTTCCCCATCCTCAAGATTTATGGAGGCAGCTAGCCTTACGTAGAGGGGGTGATGAGCGCCGCGTGGAATCCTCCCGATACGATGCACTGATCGGCCACTTGTTTAGGAAGGTCGACGGGAAACGGTTATTAGTCCATAGTGGACGTTAGTTGGGTTTCGGTAGCATCGCCGGACAATCTAGCCAATGGCTGTCTCCGATGGAGCTGGAGTGGTTGGTTTTGTCCACCCGGCCGATATGGCCGGCGGAGGTTTTGGAAGCAAGATGTTGCGCATGACACAGACTTCTGTGCCGTAGGGCTGCTGGTGTCATGTCTGTGATTTGACAGGAAACGATGTTTTGATGCCTGCATAGCATCATTCCAGGCTTCCGCCATGTGTAATAAGAGCGGGAGCAGGGTGTATCTCAGCACGTGCTAAAGAGCAGAGAGCGTCATGATGGTTCAGGGGTAGACCAAACAGGAAGGAAATATCTACTACCCCAACACAACAGGAGTTGACAGAGCACAGCAAGACCAACTCCGTTTTTGCGGCTCAAGCTGACGACGCCATCGAATTCCAACGGCGTGGAAGCGACGAAGAAAGCGTCGCGTCGTGCTATTGGGGCCGGCGCTGAAGTCGTCCAACTTGGGAAATCGCAACCGCCCAAGATGCCAAGGGCGATGACTCAAGCTGCAGGCCGCGCATATTGTCACGTGATCGGAAAGACGGTGTATCCGAGCATTGAAATTCCAAGATGGAAGGCGCGTGCTGTTTTATCGGTTTCTGTGTTTTCTCGATAAATGGCCAATGCCCGACACAAATGGCTGACCGGAGAGGTCCTGCTTTTCCCCTCTCATATTCGTCTCGCGCGCGTGGATTGCCGTGGTTTGGGCTCTTGCGTCCTCTTTGATCGGATCTTTTAAGCTTCATGTCGCCCGTGCATGCAGTCAGGCACACTGGCATGCGTCCGGTGACGGTGCTTGACACAGCGGCTGAAGAGAATTTCCCGGATTCCCCAACTGTACGACACTATCATTGAACGCGGGACAGTGCCAGATACCCGCCTGTTTGGTTAAGGAAAGCTGTCACCGTGTCAGTTTGAAGGCATTTTACACGGGTTACCGCAGGTGAGGAAGGAACCGTTTGGAATACCCCGCGGAAAGTATGGGTCCGGCCGCTAGCGCCTCAGCTCTCCGGAGCGAGGGGTCAGCCGATCCCGGCCGAGGCAAAGTTCAAACCCTCCGCATGCTGCAGCTTCCTCCCGGATGTGCATGTACTAATTAGGGCGAGACCAGTTCCGACAAAACAGTGACAGGCGGTGGAGCCCAACGTCATGTTTCTTTTTGCATCAGGCCATCATACAAGTGTCGCCCCAACAGATAAAATACCGCTGAAGCTGGTCGTACGATAGCGGACTGGGCCACCAGCAGTCTAGCAAGGGTCGCATACACACCACACAGCTCATATCACACATCTAGACCGCAGCAACTCGGCAAGTCACATGGTGCCAAGTTTGGGCTTGCCTTTCTGCTGCGTTTCGTGAGTTATTCCAAGACAAGCCTAAGACCGGAGCTTGGCCCGAATAGCTTAATACATATGGTGTTTGCCCACGTATTCTCTACAGTCTCTTCAAACATAAAATTCGGACATACCTACTTCGCCACGGAAAACTTAAGAATCTGACGACACTTTTTTACTCTTATCCCAGCACCAACCACACTTTCACAACATCAGACGAACAACATAAGAACATAGGACGGGGATATTGGTTTACCGCCACCACAGACAAAAACAATGTGCATCGTCCTCCTAACAACAGCCCACCCCTCCTACGCCCTCATCGTCCTCGACAACAGGGACGAGTTCATCCTCCGCCCCACGAGCCGCCCGCACTGGTGGACATCCGTCCCCGAAAAGGTCCCCTACGTCGACGGCGCCAACGGCGTTTTGACAAATGGCGACCACAGCGCCCAGGGCGGCGACCACACGGACTTGAAGGCGACCCAAGAAGTCTTGTCCGCGAGGGACCTCCAGCGCGCGGAGCATGGGACGTGGCTGGGCGTGACAAAAGACGGCAACCTCGCCGTGCTGACCAACTTCCGCGAGACCAACGTCAACGACGCCAGCCACCCGGTGCACGGCACGCGGTCCAGGGGCGGGATGGTGACGGCCTGGCTCGGGGCGGACCCGCGGGAGAAAGTGTCTGAGTTCGTCAGCCGGATGCTGGATGGCGGGGTGAGCAATGTGGGCGGGTTCAGCTTGATCTGCGGGAAGTTGAGGCAGAAGCGCCAGGGGGACTCGGGGGGGCACAGGAGCCTGGAGCCGCTGGCTATTATTTCCAACCGCAGCGAGGGGCTCGAGGGCGTCCCCTGGATAGGCGAGGAGAGGGGTGCCGTGTACGGGCTGAGCAACACGTGCTATGGCGACCCCGAACCGTGGCCTAAAGTTGAGTTGGGGAAGGAGTTGCTCACGAAAGTGGTGCGCAAGGCCGTGGAGGAGAAGATGGACGAGGAGCACCTCATCGACGAGCTGTTTGGGATACTCGACACAGACACCCTCCCCCGCCAGCAGGGGATGGCGTTCGAGGACTGCATCAACATGCTCAAGCACAGCATCTTCATCCCGCCCATCGGCGACGAGCACCACCGTGAGGCGATGGAGAGAGCCCGCGCCAAGGGGAAATTAGAGCAGTTCGACGAGGCGACGCAGGAACTGCGCAGCGAGGAGCGGCCGGACGAGACGAGCATGGGGTTCGAGACGGGCATGTACGGCACGCAGAGGCAGACTGTCATACTGGTGGACTGGGAGGGGAATGTGACGTTTACGGAGAGGGCGCTGTGGAATAAGCACGGCCACCCGGTGCAGAGGGGGAAGGGGGACATGACTTTCAAGTTTAGGATTGAGGGGTGGGAGGACGAGAGGGGGAGTATGCTGTGAGGGAGTAGGGGGAGGCGAGGAGGGTTGTTATGACGGCATGAGAGGGGGACGGATGGTGTTATGATGGGATGAGAGATGGATATGCGGTAGATGGGCAGCTTGGTGGTCGTTATGACGGCGTATAGGGGTTCTGTTGATGGTTTCTGCGTTAGACTCTCGACTGGCTATAGAATGGCATTGGATATTATGACGGCTCTGCTGGGTGTTGATGGTGAACATGGAAGCTGTGAAAGAAAGAGCCGCATTATTGATCTGCAGATTACATACAGTATAGCACTTCCGAGTAACCATTCCTACTACATGTAGTAAAATAAGCATGTAAGGTGGTCCGGCAACAAGTTGATCGTCGTCTCGTCATATCGTCGTGTCGTCGTGTCGTCGTGTCTTCGCCTCATCGTAATGCCGGCGGTAAGGCCTGTGGTTTGACCAGGCACGCTTTCCAGCCAACTCTTATCGATTGCCCTTCGGTAACGGGTAGGTACCTCTCCATTCGCCCGGCCGCGGTTTTGGTGGCAGTCCATCATTCACCACGCTTTCACCTACCTACACCACCTTCCTTGGATTCACCACCCTCCTTCGGTCGTTTCCTCTTTTCTGACCAAGGACTTGTCTCGTTCATTAACTGTGCACAACCTCCGGTACCTTTTTTTACTTTCGATTAATTATTCGTTGGCCAAGCATCGCCCTCGGTCACATCGCGGCTTCTATCGTCGGTTTCGATTGCTTGTGTGGCGACGCCCCTTCTCGTAAGTAAACAAACCATTTCCTGTACTCCTCCTACCGTCTTCCGCACACAACGAAACATCCTTCTCGGGCGCGTGTCGTCTCAAACTTAACACCCTCTGGGCACATCAATTTACCTACCGCATTTCTATCCATGTCCCAACGATGTGCTGCTTGAAAGCGGCGTCAAGATTCCTCGAGATCCTCCTCTTCTGGCCCGTCCTAATCATCACAGTATCCTGGCTCTCCCTCTCCCTAATCTTCAACATTCTCCTTGACCTCTTCACCACAGTCATCGCCTGGACCATACTAGCCATATACCTCTGCGTCTTCAGCCTACAAGCAACATGGATGACGCTGCGGAACCTCGCAGTGGCCCGCTGCGGCCAGCTCACCTTAATGGAGGTCTTCGATTCCATAAGCGGCAGTCGCGCCCTGGAGCAGCCGGAAAGTTCGTCATCGGCAGTCCCGTCGGTCCCATGCTGAAGAACGGCGTCCCTCTCGCCACGCAGGAGGCAACCACTTCGTCCGTGTCTGCGGCTATTAGCTACGAGAACGCCTATCCCGTCAAGACTTTCGACATGGACCGTCACGATAAGGAGAACTCGCCGCCTGTACGTCATCCTCCTGCCTCTACGAAATCGCACACATCCAAGTCATCTCGGGCTCTCCACGTGCTGTCGAGCATCACGCATACCTTCTCCCGCTCGTCCCTGTCCCTTGCTAGTTTCAAGAGCAACCGCGACGTCAGCGGCGCGTCGGCCGCCTCCAGTGTCAACAGCGGCAGCACCGGAGCTCCCAGCCTCCAGGCGGCTCCGAAGCACTCGACTTCGTCATCCAGCATGCGGCGTCCACTCATCCCCCGATTCGACATGGCAGACCATATGACGAACGGAACGAACGACCGCACGAATGACGGCACGACCGACGGGACCACCGACGGAATGACGGACGGAATGACGGACGCAACGACGGACAGACCGAACCACGGACCGGACGACAGACATGGCCCCAACTCCCGCTCCGAACCAACCGCCCTCGACCCAAAGCTAATCTACACAGCCCAACCATCAGCCTACTGGTCAGGCCGCTTCGTCGCCCTGCGCGACCGGTACCAGTCCGAGCTCCTCGAGCCGGCAACCCTGCAGTGCGTGCTGGAAGAGCACGTGCGTCGCTCCCAGCCCGAACCTCACTTGCAATCCGACATCCAACAATCCGTCGCCACCACCACTAGCCTTCACCACAATAACAACGACAATAACAACAACTTCGCCCGGCCCCACGACTCCTCCTTCCTCGCTCCTCCCCCACGTAACCTCACCCACCACTCCTCGACGCGCCAACCTGGACCCTCCTCCACTCTCGGCACAGGTACAGGTACAGGTACAGGTACAGGTACAGGTACAGGTACAGGTACATCATCCCTCTCCCGTCCACCTCTCAGCTCGGGTCTATCCCGCCTCCCACTGAACAGGACGAATTCCACCCCCGGCCCTGGTCAATCTCACTCTCAAGCGTACAACTCCTCCACCGCGCCGCCGCGTCTGTCTCTTTCCTCCCACGAAGCCCACAACCAGCACCACCAAGCGGGGAACATGCACCCACCCCCTCCACCAACACTCTACACCTCCTCTCTGGCTTCCGCGCCCGTTATTTCCGACGCCCAAACTCCAGCCGCCAGGCGCAGGGAACTCATCCTCCTAACCTCCGACGACGCCCGTCGCGCCCGCGTGTTCGCCACCTTGCAGAGCTACTGCGCAACCCCCGAGGCCAGGGAGAGTCTCAGGCAGTGGCAGACTGCTTATGCTAGACGGACGGGGAGGGAGTGTCTCCTACCTGTGGGGGGGAGGATGGTTGATGAGAAGAGGGGTGAGGGGAGAGGGAGGATGAGTATGTCTGGGTGGGGGAGGAGAAGTTTGGGTGGTGGGAATGTGGCTGGGTCTACCGGTACGGGTATTGAAGGGGAGAAGAGGAGGGAGGGGTGGACAAGCCGGTTGAGGGTTTTTAGCGGTGGGAGGAGGAGTCAGCTTAATGCTGTGGATGAACAGGGACAGGGACGGAGTCGGCAGGGAGGGAGTTTGGTGGGTGGAACGGTAGGAGGGGGAGGAGGACAGAGATATGGACTAGGGGAAGGAAGTATAGGTGCAGCCAGCGAGCCTGCTTGGGTGAGGGCTGGGACGGGACTGCCGCTTCCCACTGAGGTGGAGGGCAGGAAGATGAGGGTTAGACGGATTCAGAGGGTTGATCATGGGTTTTGATCGGAGAGACAGGATAAGAAGAGGGAAGAGGAAGCGTCGGTCATTGCTGGGATGTATTGTGGGATTAAGAGTCTGGTCTTTCGGGGTACAGTGTACGGGTTCTGGAGGGTATTGGGTGTTATGCATCGGGGTCGAGAATAGGGGTATGCTTTTTCAGGGACAGCACAGCATGCGTGGAGGTGAAGGATTGGCAGCAGCATGGATAATGTAGTCTCAACCAGTTGCTGGTGGTATGGCTGGGTATTTGTTAGACGGGGCTCTTGTATACATAGACAAGGGGAGGAGGGATACCGAGAGAGGTAGAGATGAATAATCGTAATCAATGAGTACCATTTTACCAATGACCGGCCCAAGAGCAACGACCCTATCCTGCTCTAAAACAACCGTTGCTCAATGCACATCCCGTCCCAACCCATACTTATTGTTATGCTGAACTCCAAACGCCTAGCAATGCCATATCAACCAGTTTCATTTATACGTCCAACCACTGGTCCCCTCGGGCATCACGCCTCAATCTTCTTCCGACTCTTCAGATAATCCCTCAACTGCTCATGCTTGCTCGCAAAGAACATCTTCTTGACGTCGCTCCGCCACGTCAACACACCAATCTCGTCCGCATACCCCACCAGCGCCTCGTACTCGGCCTCGCTCTCGAAGTCCTTGAACAGGAACCCGCTCGTCGTCGTCATCCTCTCGCTCTCCATCTGCCACAGCCGGATCTGGTCCACCACCGTCGGCGGCAGCACGGGCTTGTTCGCCGCCGCCGCCGCCCGCGCCATCTGCTCGTGCGCGTGCGCCGCCAGGTACGCGATGATCTGGTCGGCCGTGATGCCGTGCGACACGGCCTTGCGGATCGATGCGCGGGTGATCCGCGCCGTGACCATGCCCGCGAAGCGCAGCTCCATCTTGGCGAAGAGGGCGATGACGGCTATCTGCAGGGGGGAGTTGGTGTACGCGTAGAGGCGGTAGTTGGTCTCGATGATGATGGCGCCCTTGGCGTCCTGCGGCTCGCCCAGCCCGGTCGCGTCGGCCTCGGCGTTGGGGTTGGTCGCCGCCTCGAAGCCGGCGCTGACGCTCCGCAGGGCGGAGGCGTTGGACGTCAGCGTCGTGGCCAGCCGCGTGGGGAAGTACTGCCGCGGCGTGTCGCGGGGAATGTAGATGAGCCCGAAGTCGACGAGGGAGGGGAGCATGTTCCGCCTCGGCTCGGTGAGGGCGTCGGTGTCGTAGGCGCGGCCGAGTTCCAGAGAGGCCAGCATGAAGAGGAAGGAGAGCATGTCGACGCTGTCCATGGGCGAGCCGGCGACGGACGCGGCCTCGAGCCAGAGGAGGAGGAGGGTCCAGACCTGCGCGTTGGCTTCTTGTAGGAGGAAGGTGAAGCCCGCCTGCGTGATGGATAAGGGACCGACTTTGTTACTGCGCTCGACGAGGCGGCCGGCGAGAAGGAGGTCCTTGACGCTCGCTTTGGGCCCCGTGGAGCCCGTCTCGTACTTGGCCTCGGCGACGCTGTCGACGACGAAGTGCAGGATGTCGTCCCACTTCTTGCGGGCGTAGCGGTCGAGGAAGGGGATGTCGATGGAGGCGTCGACGGGAAGGGTCGAGGGGACGCCGAAGCTGTTGTGGTTGCCGCCGCCCTCGAGGGCGAGGCGCAGGCTATTCTTGAAGTTCGTGGTGAGGGAGATCTCGGGCGGTTTTTCCTTACTCGGCGGTGTGACGGTGGCGATGTGGTAGAGTCGGAGGAGGGAGACGGCGCGGTCGCGGTCCTTCTTGTAGCCGTCCTTGACCCAGACTTCGAGCTCGGAGAGACGCAGCGGCTCGGGCATGTAGACAAGGGCCATGACGAACGTCTTGGCCAGATGGGGCAGCATGCGGCGGAAGATGGCGAAGGCGGTCGAGGGCTGCTGGTAGAGGCGCCTGAAGGTGGTGCCAGGCAGCTTCTCGAGGTAGTCCGAGAGCTGGTACGACTGCGTGCCCGGGGCCGACATGGTGGCGGTTGTGCGGTCAGCGGCAGTCGAGTGTTCGGTCTATATCATGATCTGAAGTGGTGTTGTAGAGCAACCAGTTAAGAATTGCGAATCGTTGGACGATGGGATGAAAGAACAAAGAACGGACTTGATGAAGTCGTGACGATGCTTCGAGTGACGCGGAGCTAAAAGTTCGGGACATCGCGCTAGTGGTGGGCTGACAGGGGGTCTCCAGTCTTGGCACACGGCACAAGCTCTCCATTTGCCTTGTCGCGACGTCACTTGCATTTCCTCCACATTCGGATGTTAACGGCGGGAAGTTACACTTTTGACATTTGCTCAACTTATTCTTTAGAAGTGCAACAAGTGCAAAATGTCGAGAAAACTGCCACCAGCCAAGTTCGTGAGATCGGTAAGTTCCATGGACTGTCGATTCTGCATCAATACGAGACTGTGCTGATGGACACCACAGGTCTTGAAGTCTTTCATGGCCGAGTCCGGTCTCGAGCCGAGGTTGGACAGCCCCTGAATATGTGCTCTTGCTCTTTGTTTACCGCCTACTAAACGACGTTTACTTCCACCTTGCAGGTTATTTGGTCTCCATGTAAGTAAAACTACGCTATCAAGTACATGCATGCCAACTGACATCGGTTACAGATGCGCATTACCGACGCAAGTGATGGCAAGGTTGACTTTGAGCTCGACATTCAACAGGAGCACACGGTATGAAGTCATGGCCGTTGAGCATGATAATGACGGTACCGACTTACAGAATGGTATAGAACCGGTTGAACATAATCCATGGAGGAACAATAGCCAGCATGGTTGACCTTGGAGGCTCACTTGCTGTGGCCTCAAAGGGGCTCTATGCTACCGGCGTCTCGACGGATCTGAATGGTGAGCGGGTTTGCAGCCCTGGGCTTCACCTTAGCAGCCTACTGACACGAAAGTTTCAGTCACATATCTCAGCAGTGGAGGAAAGGTTGGAGACACAATCAAGGCCACTGCCCTTTGCGAAAAGAGTAAGATGACATTTGTCGCCCTCGAGACAAGGCCTGATTACTGACCGGGCTGGCCACAGTCGGCAAAACGCTAGCATTCACGACTATCACCTTCAAGAACGCAAAGGGAGAGCTTGCTGCCAGGGGAAGCCACACCAAGTAGGTTACGTGCTTGTCCGTTACTTGTGCTTGATACTGATACGGTCTGCAGATATGTCACCCAAGCATGGGGCGCTCACCCCTCATACACGCCTCCAGAGGGCGCGGAAATAGACGATGTAGACTAATCGCAGGTGTATCATTACTCAGCATAGATCGCAGGTGTCCTACAGCGAGAGCACTTGGTATCATGTACGAAATATATGCCCTTAACAGCCGAGACCCCAGCCATTCCGCAATATACTGCTGACCGATCTCACTTCTCGCGCTGTTCGCCATTCGGCAGTTCCTGTGCCGGGCTCGGCACATACGGCGGTGAACTGCCCTGCGGACTAACGTGCCCATGCACCTCCTGCGACGGATGATGCAACCCTTGCTGCTGTACCCAACCCTGCTGCTGCTCCGGCTGTTGCTGAGGCACTGCATACGCGTACTGCTGCGGCGGATACTGCTGGTACACCGGCTGCGGCGGGTACACTCCTGCTCCCTGGCTCCAGCCGCCCCCTTGCCCCGGAGTGACGTGTGGGGGAGGCATGTTCATCCACCGCTGCTCCGTCGTCCACAGACCCTTCTGCTTCCGGATGCCGATGACAAACAGCAGGACGAGGATGACGAACATGATCCACGCCGTGAGGATGGGGTCGACAGCGTTGATGGCGAGGGGCGTCCCGCTCGAGTTTTCGGGGAGGATCCATGTTGCGACGTAGACCAGCTGCCAGGTGTATCTGACGAACAGCAGGATCGTGGCGACGAGGAGGATGACGGCCGACTAAGGATCAGCAGAAGGTCAGTTCTCTGTCCCGGCGATGAACTTGAGGATCTTCAACTTACACTCCGCTTGAACTCCAAGTCCTTCACCCGATGGACGACATACCCCGCAAACGAAATCATCGCCAGCGTCGCCACCCAAAACAGGACCACCACCGCCGCCGTAATCTGCCGAATCGTCCTCAAATCCCTGTCAAAGTCCCCAATGGCGAAGTACATCCCGTCGCTCCTCCTCCCCGACCGGTAATCGAAATACTTCCCCCAAGCTGAGTTTGTCAACCCCAGATGCGCGATACTCAGCACCACCACCACCCCGGAGAACGAAATCGTCGCCCACCGCACACCCTTCTGCAACCCCGTCCTCACGGCCCCGGCCTTGGCGTACAGGAACCCGTTCGCTATCTCCACGATGCTGATCAGCAGTAGCGCCGTGGCGACGTCGTCGAAGAACTGCCCCACCGACGAGACGCGGACCTCGATGTTATAGACGGTCAGCATCGTGTCCTCGTCGTAGTCGGCGTAGTACGCCGACGAGTCGTCCAGGAGCCAGGGGACGATGTAGATGTATAGCCCGCCTGCGACGACGTATAGGAGGAGTGCGCTGGGGAACAGGCAGAGTCGTAAGTATTCGTCTCTTCTCTGGGGTAGATGCAGTCACTTACAGGATGTAGGACGGAAAAACAAGCTTCATCCACGTGAAACCCACGCGGGCGTGGTCACCTTTACGCCGGGCGAGACAGAGGCTGACCATCCATATTATGAAGAGCGGCTTGATGAAGAGTCCTGTCAGGACGACGTTGACGATGCCCCATGTCGTCAGGTCGGTGGTGTCGACGTACGCCATGGTCCTCTTCTGCGTTTTCCCTCTTCACGGCTGTCGAGAACGAAAATCGGAAAGCAACAAGAGTCAAGAGGTGACAACAACTTGTACAACAAGGCTGCGCGCGCGTGGTGTTAAATATGGTCACCAGCGAAAAGGGTAAGAACGGTGTAACGTCCTCCCGATATTGGGTATTTACCAGCATGGCTCAGCCGCAGCGCGGTGACAGCGCGGGACGCCTTGTCGAGTGGCTTGCCAAGACCTCGCGATGAAACGGGTGGCTTTTCTTATTTTGGGATCTGGAGTGGTTGACAACATCCTTCGCCGTAGCGTCGACTCTTCTACTTCATACAGCATCTCCACTCACTCGAGGCACTGTAACCGACAATCGTGTTCGGTGCTCAACAAGTCGCGACTGCAGAGGCTTCTGTTGTGCTAACACAGCCTTGGAGGCGCACGTATCAGAGCCTGTCTGTCTGTCTGCCTTGCCGCCCTGTCTTCCCCGCCGGAACCAAGCGATGGCCTCGAGTCTCGATGGTAAATGCACAAACAGTCGCACAGCAGCACCCCCAACTCTGTCCTCCGCAGTTCTATTGGTCTCGCGATGTTTCCCGGACTGCACTCATGCCTCAGGCGCCTGCCGCGATGTTGTTTGCTTGCCACCGCTCGTCGTGTCAGGGCGGACTGCGCCCTCACGCAGCCTGGTATCTCATCTTTGCAATTTCTGGTTTTTGTCTTCTTTTTGGAGGGTAGTCGGACACCCAGCTTCTGAACAATCCATCTAGGAGACGGTTTCCGTAACCTGCAGACTTAATTCTTGAACATCTGAACGTCCATCTTGGAGAGGGTTCAGTCCGACACCAACCCTCGAGCAATCTTTGCACGCCAACATGGCCGACCCTCTGAGCGCCGGTGCCAGCGTGGTCGCATTCCTCGGCGTAGCCTGGTGGTCGGCAAAGGCCATCCACGAGACCCTCTCCGCAGTTAAGGACGGACCCCGAAACGTCCAGCGCCTTGCGGACGACGTCAAACAGCTCCAGGATATCCTAGGACGGATTTCTGCGCTGCTCGTCGGTTCGGCGCATAACACCGATCTGGATGAGCTCGCCACCTTGTCTGGCAAATGCCAGAGCGATCTCGCCGACTTCGCGTCGAAGTTACAGCGCCTTCATCTGACACCGAATGACCGACGAATGGGGAAGTTATGGAAACGACTGAAGGCTGCCATCGGCGAGAAGGACATTGATCGCATGCGGGATATTATCGGGGACTACATATTGGTGCTGAATATCCGGCTCACTCTCTTGACTACAGCGCAAGTGGCAATGTCCGCGACGCAGTCATCGCAGATACTCGACATATTGCGACAGATGCAGGCGGAACTACACATATCGGCCGCCGCAAAATCCCCTGTTTTGTCTGCTCTACAGCCAACTAACCAAGCAGGGCAGTCATTATCCGCCCAGGCATGCCAAGCACTTGATCCTGAGCTTGAGGACAGCGTCGACCGGTTGATTAAGCTCGTTACGGACAGAGAATGCAGACTCGACTCAGACGATGCGGATGCAGAGCAGCTTATATCCGACTTGCAGATGCTGTTGGACTCAGCTCAGCAGCAGGAGCTGTCGGGCGCGGGTACGCCAAATACGACAGATGTCACGAGAGCATGGCCTTCCGAGCCACCACCGAATATCTCGAAAGAACTCAGGCTTGCCAGCAGCTTGCTGCTCTCTGCCCCGATGATCGCAGTGAACCGAAATGACCCGTGGACTCACAGCGGCCAAGTACCAGAGGGCTTTGTGCTTCAACAGGACAGGAAACGCAAGGTCATCGATGTCAGCAACGGGACTCTTACTGTGGCTACAAATAGTCGACGGAGGATACGCAGTCGGCTGAATGAGACTCCAACGAGTGGAAACATCGGCGGGAAGGACTTCGTCGCGCAAATCAGCTTCCGACCAAAGGGCTCGAACTCGTTACTCTCCATTTCCGTTAGTCGTGGACAACTACATCATGGATCGATCTCTGGCGTTCCCAGGGTGCTGCTGAGCAATATTCTCCCACACGACTCTCACGTGTTCAAAGTAGCTGGCAGCGGCACTGTAGGAGATTTGTTGTCACTGTTTGCTCAAGGCCAAGCGAGTCTGCACGATCATGATCCTCTCGGCTGGTCTCTTCTACATGTGAGTATCATTTGACAGCTTCATACTCCCCTCCTGCTTACGGTATGAATCAGCATGCGGTCCGTTTCAATAACTCACCCATGACCAAATTCCTGGTCGAGAACGGATTAGACGTCGACGAGATATGTACCATGAACGGGGGTTCGGCGCCATATGAATCAAACGGGCTAAAGAGGTGAGTGTTATCTGGCCATTCTCGTTTCCGGAGCTACCTACCAGGTAGTGCGGGAAAGACGTTGGTGGGTCTCTGACCAGCCATTTCAGTACACCGTTGCATCTGATATGCTGGAAAGAAAACCCAGGCTTTGAGTCTGCCGACATTTTGTTGAGAGCTGGTGCGGATCCCACCATAGACACGAGGTCTTACTTGTTGACTGTGCTTCATCTGAGGGACGACTCGATGACCCCCGCGAGAGACATGATGTTCAAGCACAGTCTATACTTCGGGCTCTCGGATTGCCGAGATTTTAGGGGGTATACTCCGCTGCTATGGACCCACCTGGAGCAGATGTCGACATGGGACACAGGACCTTCTCACTATGTAGTCCAGCGTCATGTCCAGCAACTGTCATTTCTCCTCAATAAAGGGAGTAGTGTCAACGAAGTGGATAGTGAGGGCTGCAACATGCTTCATCACTTCTTCTGCAGGCCTTCCCATTCTCCCACGTTTCGAGATGCCTGGTATCCCTTGCGGAAAGATGGCTGGTATCCCTCGGGGAAAGATGCTCGGTACCTGCTATCATACCTCGTAGAAAAGGGCATCGATGTCCTGGCCACGGACGGTCACGGGAGATCTGTTTCTCACCTTGCATATTCACACAAATGCTTAGATGAGGCCAGAGAGTTGGGAAGCTTCTGCGGAGATCGCTGGGACTCCGTTCTAGACTCCTACGGTCACAACATTTCCTGGTTCGGAAAAGGCTATCCCCGACAAGCCAAGTACACTCGGCGCTATTCCAGGCAAGACTTTGAGCAGCTATGGGAGGGTCGAGAACACCGCTGTCCATACTGGGACGACGTTGATTGGGTTAGCCCTCTTGCTGACGAAGGTGACGATGTAGCGGGAGGTCTGCAAGAGACTCTATGTGTGTGCACGGAACATCGGGAGAGATGGCGGAAGCAGTGCAGTCACGCACGACGTGATCCGGAGAGTAGCTCTGAGGAAGATTCCGACACAGAGTCGGAAGGGTCTGGCTCGGCCACTGGAGACGACGATGCCTGGAGCGATGCTGGGGACAACAGGTTGCGACAGGAGGCACACGATTCGGCAACCACCAACGACCAGGATTTCCAGAATACACCGTCCCCCGGAGGACCTTCCGGAGACTTGGAATGCTCCGACTCGGAAACACATCAGCACTCCTACTCTGAGTACGACACTTCCATGGGGGCACCCGAGCACGACGAACTCTCCCACAACCCGTGGGACAATGACTGCTCTTGATTCGGACGATGACACCGGCTCCATCTTCAGCTTCTTCCGATACGAAACCTACACTTTCGGGGCAGTTGAGCATCTCTGCGCAGCAACAAATACATCACCGTTTGTTCGGCTCATCGCCTATCGTCCAATGGTGTGGTGGTTGGCGCAATGGGGAGACAATCACGACCAAAAATCTGTCCTATTTGGTTTCCAGCCTTTCGGAAATGGAGAAATGGGAACAAAAGAGGCAACGGAGACCTTCAGAGTCGGAATGTTAAGGAATCGAGTCGTCAATGTCGAGATATCTCTCAAAGCGTCGCATGTTGTCTGAGTGAGTGCCGGTCTCGGAGGCGGTAAAGAGTGGATAGGAGACCCCGAATAAACACAGCAGGACCACAGCAGCCCGGTTGGACATCCCCGTTCCGAGCAAGTGTCGACAAGTTGACGGGTTACACAGCCGCTACACGGGAGCGAAGCCATTCATCCACAGGAACTGCGAAAGCCGAGTGACGCCCGACTAAATCAGACACCAAGCTTCATGGCACTCGCGCCGCGGGGTAGCTTGGGACGCATTTTGGAGCTCTCCGTACTCGGCAATCTTACCCGTTGGCGACTCTATTGGTCAGATTTAGCAGCTGGAGAATGTCGATGGAGGGTTTCTTATCACTCCAATTGACAAACGAGCTTCCTTATCTTGCACTTCATCCCCCTCCTCAGCGACTGACGCCCCCTCCACAACAGCTGCTATTCGATGGGACATGGCCGATAGACAAGTCCAGGCGGCCTAGATATGTTCCCAATAGCTGTAATGCCAATGCTTCTTGCACAACTGCAGACGCGATCGGGGACGTTGAGCGATGGTCTTTAGCTTTATCTTGGCTGACAACTGAGCCTTCGTAAAGCGTCTGACTGGATTGTGCCTGATAGCTGAGCCAGCCATCACCATACTGCTCACGTAGATATAAGATAGGCTGTGGCACCGTGGTGTCCAAGTCCCTGAGAGATCTACACACGTTTCTCACCAGTACCGAAGACACTTCGTCCACACCAGTCACGATGGGTTCCCTCCAAGATACCACCCTCCCTCACCCCCTCGATCCCCTCTCGATTCCCGAGATCACCACAGCCATCAACGTGATCAAGAAAGCGCATGGCGAGGTGAAGTTCAATGTCGTCTCGCTTCACGAGCCGCGCAAGGCCGAGATGCAGGCATGGCTCGAGAACCCGACCAGCGCCCCTCGCCCACGGCGTATCGCAGACATTGTCGTCATCGCCCCCGGCAGTAAGGTGTACGATGGCCTGGTCGACATCGCAGATGCCAAGATCCTGAAGTGGGAGCTCCTGGACGGCGCCCAGCCCATTGTAAGCCCTTCATAATATCTTCCGCTTAAGACGCAACAAAACACTAACCACCGGTCAACCAGATCACAATGGAGGAACTCCAAGCAGTGGAGCACAAGATCCGCACCGACCCGCGCGTCATCGAACAGTGCGTCCTCAGCGGCGTCGCCGAGTCCGACATGCACAAGGTCTACTGCGACCCCTGGACCATCGGCTACGACGGGCGCCACGGCAACCTCATCCGGCTGCAGCAGGCGCTCATGTACTACCGCCCCAACATCGACGACTGCCAGTACCAGTATCCGCTCGACTTCTGCCCAATCTACGATGCCGGAAAGGACCAGATTATCGACATCGACATCCCCAAGATCCGCAGGCCACTGAGGTTGGACACAGAGAAGATCAACTACACCGTTTCCGCGGTTGAGCAGGACGGCGGATACAGGACTGATCTGAAGCCCATCAACATCACACAACCTGAGGGCGTCTCGTTCAAGTTGACCGGCCGTGAGATCGAGTGGCAGAACTGGAAGTTCCATATCGGCTTCAACTACCGCGAGGGTATTGTGCTGAACAACATCACCTACAACGACAAGGGAACCGTGCGGCCGATCTTCTACCGGTTGAGTCTGGCTGAGATGGTGGTGCCATAGTAAGTGAATGGCCATGACCCTGACCCTAACCCTGACTCCCAACCCCTTTCGGAAAGAGCAAAGCTGACAACTCCCAGCGGCAACCCCGAGCACCCTCACCAACGCAAGCACGCTTTCGACCTCGGCGAGTACGGCGCGGGCTACATGACCAACAGCCTCTCCCTCGGCTGCGACTGCAAGGGCTCCATCCACTACCTCGACGCCGAGTTCCCCACGCACGCCGGCGGCACTCACACCATCAAGAACGCCGTCTGCATCCACGAGGAGGACGACGGCATCCTGTTCAAGCACAGTGATTTCCGCGACAACAGCACCATCGTCACGCGCGCGCGCAAGCTAATCTGCCAACAAGTGTTCACTGCTGCGAATTGTAACCCTAACCCTTATTTTCCTTACCCAAGCCCTCTTCCCTTACCCTGACCCTGATCCCATGGCACCTCTCACCTACATGCACGATTGGCCGCTGACATAGTTTGTTTGTAAATAGACGAGTACGCCATCCAGTGGGTGTTTCACCAAGACGGCACCATCCAGCCGGACATCCGCCTTACCGGCATCCTGAACACGTACGTCATGAACCCGGACGAAGACACCAAGGGCTGGGGCACCCAGGTCTACCCCGGCGTCAACGCGCACAACCACCAGCACTTATTCTGTCTGCGAATCGACGCCAATGTCGACGGGCCGAAGAACACAGTCTTCATGGTCGATGCCGTCCCCTCCGAGGCGGCGGTGGGCAGTCCCGAGAACTATTACGGCAACGCCTTCTACGCCAAGAGGACGAAGCTGGCCACGACCGGCGAGTCGAAGACGGATTACAACGGCGCCACCTCGCGGACGTGGGATATCTGCAACATCAACAAGCTGAACCCCTACAGCGGCAAGCCGGTGAGCTACAAGCTCGTCAGCAGGGAGGTGCCCGGCCTCCTGCCCAAGGAGGGATCACTGGTGTGGAAGCGCGCCGGTTTCGCCCGACATGCCGTGCACGTCACCAAGTGTAAGTTTCTCCCTCTCCCCCACCCCCATGCTACCACACGTTTTGTTCCAATCAGCCGTACTGACAACTGTCCAAGACGCCGACGACCAACTCTGGCCCGCCGGCCGACACGTCCCGCAAACCTCTGGCGAGCCATCGCACGGCATCCCCGAGTGGATCGGCGACGGCACCGAGTCCATCGACAACGAGGACGTCGTGCTCTGGCACACCTTCGGCGTCACGCACATGCCCGCGCCCGAGGACTTCCCCGTCATGCCCGCCGAGCCCATCACTCTCCTGCTGAGGCCGAGGAACTTCTTCACCTCCAACCCGGTCATGGACGTGCCGCCCTCGTATGCGGCTACGCCGAGCCAGGTCGCGGCTGGGAACGTGGGGGTTCACGATGCTACGGATAAGATTAGCAAGCTGGCTTTTGAGAATGGGGAGAAGAGCAATGGTGTTAATGGGAAGAGCTGCTGCTCGTGATATCGGGGGGCAAAGGGTTTGTGTGATTTATGATGAAATGTTTTCCATAGGACTTTTGTATAAATTTGTCAAATAATGTTAGTTTTGAACAAACTGCCTCGATGATTGTTGCCGAGTCTGCCATGGCTCGATTCCTGTGGCGGCCGGAAGCGATTTGGGAAGGTCGCCAAAGATGTGCCAGAAGAAAGCCGCGCGGTTCTGAGTTGCAACTCACCTCTGGTACTACGACGAGACCACGAGACGACGAGACGACGATCAACTTGTTACCGTACTTTCTTATATACTTACTTACTACAAGTATTAGCATACATCAGGCCTCGTGAGGTGTTACACTCATTAAGTCCCCTGGATGTAGTGGGAATGGCTACCTTATTGTAAAGTGCTGTACTTAATATGATTTGCGACCAATAGGTCTAGCGCGGCGTTTTCCTCTCACAACTTGGTCGATTTGGTCGATTAGCAGTCACCCGTTTATTTCTTTCTTTCTGCCCATCTCACTTGTTAGTAACCTCGTGCAACCGTGGCTTTTCTTACTACAGAAGGTCGATGAGATGATGGGCTGCAAGGGGAGACTGCTGTGGCATTGTGGGCGGAAGTGTTTCGTTCAACCCATTCTCGTTATACTCAGGTGGGCTGTGAGCCGTCAGAGATGGCAGGGTACGGATTGGGTTAAACATGCATGACTACAGCCTACCCTATACCTAATCGTGTTGAATCGGGGAGGCCAGATTGTCTTCCGCTTCGCAGCTGGCGACCACCTTGCTGATTGTTGACTGTGGATTGCGAAATCTCCAAGATTCTCTGCTTTTTCGGTGACAAGCTGGAACTGGTGCAGACGAGTTGTCGTTCACGTTCAAACTCTCAATCTTGGCATGGTGTTGTCAAGCTTTGGTCCCTGCACAATTCAACCTTCTCCATTTCCTTGGCACAAGAGTGACAAGACCACTTACCGTGGCCCATCAACAACTTCACTTCTTCATGGAACTTTCACTTTACATCGACCTCTTTTTCCAGAACAGGAAGCCAGGTTGTCCCACGATGCGATGCATCCGGCGTTGGTGCCATACCAGGGTACGCTCCTGGCTACGCAGGTTCACTGCACGCGTGCAGGTTACAGTCGTGGTCCTCAAGGCCGCCAGCATTTCGACATTGTCAGCACTCAATTCCCCCTTCCTCTGCCATCGATATTGTTACTAACACTCGACACCTTCCCAAGTCAGCCTAGCGTCGGCACCTCGCTCATCCTCCGGATCGCCAATAAGCGGGCGATACCCGTCTGTGGGCGAAGTACCGGATTTAGTGCGAGATCCAACCACCCGCCCTGAAGTTCCGTGTCCGCAATGCTGCCTGTTCCTGGCTAGGTCAGTCTGCCTCGGAGCAAACCTGATCTTCAAGATAAGGACCTCCAGTGATGGTGCCATATTTCTGTTACGTCCTGGGAACCTCCACCGAATGCCACGAGTGTCGCCGATCATCTCTCGACTGGGGAGAGGGACGAACGCCAGAGCCCGTCCTCAAGCAACTTGCGGAGTTGCTCAGCTTTGGCTTCTTCAATTCTGGGGTGGTGATCCCGCCGTGGCAACTCCAACGTCGAGGCTGGAATATGCTTAAGCTTTTTAGCCGGGATGTGGAATAGAGATCTCTCTGCTCGCAACCCAGGTACGTGGATTTCGCATAGATGAGATCAGTATGGAATGCCAACACCGTGGATCTTGCGATGTCCAAAGGGGTTGAGGAACCGTTGGAACTGTAAGTCCAGGCACCGCGCAGCCAAGAAGTCTTGAGTGCATTGCGTGCCAACGCCCAGGGCGCCTCCCGCCTTAGCAAAGGCTTGTCTGGACGGCTGGGTGTGATCCTTCGCTTTCCTTGTCAGCATGACCACTCCTCACTGGCAAATTACCAGCAAACCTGCTCGTTCCATTGCTTAGGTTCCATCGCCATGCTCGGTTTGCTTTCAGAACCGTCCTTCTTGGAGACCTGAGACACATGCACTCTTTGCAACCGACTGCAGACAAGCACCACACTTTCACTACGTGGCAAGCGCCGCACCGCCGCCATCGACATCGCGAGCCGACCTGACGCAAGATGTGACCTTCCAGAATCGCCAAGCCTCACGCCTCCTACTCCCCGCCTACTTCAAGGCGCTGCTGGAAATAAGATGTCCATCGGCGATCTTGCTCATTCCAGAGGTGATCTTCCCCATCCATCCCGGTGGCCATCGTCTGTCGCCCGGAGTGGTGTGTGCTAGATACGTTACTGCAGTTACCGTAGTATCGTCGCCGCGGCCTTATCTGCAGCATTCCTCCCGCACCCCACACGCCGACCTCAACTGCTCGACTGTTGCAATGGAATAACACTCACCCACACAGTAGCTCGACGCGCCACAACGCGGAGGACAGCCAAGAAAGAGGAAGGTAGCCGGGCCAGGCGAAAGGTCGGTCAATAGTCGCAGATCCTATCATGCATACTGGGACCTGACCAGGCTTCCATGTCAATAACACCTGCTCTTGGCAGTATAGCTCGATCACGATGGCGCCTTCAACCCGGTTTGCCAGTACTCAGCTGAGATATAAAGAGCGAGGCTCGATAGCGCCAAGTCGCAGTCCAGACTCAACCTCATCCCTCTCCTAGTCCCCAAGATCGCCCTTGATATCAGTCGAGTCCGTCCGTCTCTGCTCGTCTCGCCTTCAAGTTCACATACCATCGTCACCATGAAGTTCACCGCAACCCTCCTCGCCCTCGCCGGCCTGGCCTCCGCCCTTCCGGTCGCGGAGCCCATTGACCTCGGTGACGGCGTCAAGCTCGTCCCTCGCGAGTCACGCACCAACCAGCGCCGCTCGTTCCGCAAAACGCACCCCAAGATCCCGGCTCCCATCGAGGAGGGTGCTCTCGCCACTGAGGGAATCTCGAACGAGACTCAGGTCTCGTACTCGAACAACTGGGCAGGCGCTGTCCTGATCGGTTCGGGGTACAAGACTGTCACGGGCACCTTCGTTGTGCCTACGCCCAAGAGGCCGTCTGGCAGTTCCAGTTCGACCACGTACTCCGCTTCTGCGTGGGTAGGTATCGACGGTGATACCTGCCAGTCCGCCATCCTCCAGACTGGCATCGACTTCAACATCCGGGGCTCGACTGTTTCGTTCGATGCTTGGTACGAATGGGTAAGTTCCCACCTCAACGGAAAAGATAGCATAGAGTCACCGTGCTAACGCTCAATAAAAAGTTTCCCGACTACGCGTACACGTTCAGGCCCGTATAGCCCGTAATGCATGCCCTAAACATGGTCTAAACACTAACCGTTACACAGCGGCTTCACCGTCTCAGCCGGCAACACAATCAAGCTCACCGCCACCGCGACGAGCACGACCGCCGGCAGCGTGACCATCACCAACGTCAGCACGGGGAAAACCGTGACGCACAGCTTCACGGGCCAGAGCGGCGCGCTCTGCCGCACCAACGCCGAGTGGATCGTCGAGGACTTCGAGCAGAACGGCAGCCTCGTGCCGCTCGCCAACTTCGGCACCGTCACTTTTACCTCTGCCAGCGTCACGACGACGGGCGGCAGCACTCTCGGGCTATCGGGAGCTGAGATCCTGGACATCAAGCAGGGCAGCACCGTTTACACTGATTGCAGTGCTTCTGGGAGCTCTGCTACTTGTACCTATGTGTAAGAATGTGGTCGGTCGAGATGTGGGACTTACACGTTGTGAAAGGCGGAGAAGGGGCGGTCGGGATGTGGAGGACGGGACGACCGTGACTGCCACGGCTTGTTGACGATCACGACCATATGAGGGATGTATATATGACAGTGAATCGAAGCATATGTCTTGTGGTGCAAGGGATCTAGAAGAAGGTCCAAGTCTTTGAGATTCGGTTGTCCGGAATATGTGTCGTGACATAACGATGGTCTTGCGTCACGGCGTACTACAAACGCAGCTCCATGGGTTACCATTCACTTCGTCCAGGTGCACTACCTCGAGACCTTTTGCTTGGTTGCTAAGCCTTGGGTCTCCCGGAGTAACCTGTACCGGGGAGATATCGGTATACTTAAAGTCTGACCGGCGGGTCAAAAGAGGCCAGAGATGGTGCCTATGTCGCTATAGATTCACGATCGGGCATTGCATTCGAGGTGCTTCGACAGAATATTCACTGGTGCCGTTCCATGGAATGGTGCATGCCTCTGGAAGTGGCTCCCACTTGTGGCTGAAATACGTCGACATCCGGGCTTCGCAACTGCGGCTGGGTGGCTTTGCTAACGCTGCACTTCGGCTCGACCACGAATGACAGGACGGCAATATGCGCCAACCACTGAATGTGGCCAACACACCCAAGCTGTGAAACAAAAAAGCCGGTCGGTTTTGTCGCTCTCTTAGCCCCGGTACCACGACGAGGCGAAGATACGACGAGACGACGAGACGGCGATCGTCTTGTTACCATATTATCCTATGTACTTACTTACTATAGGTACTAGACCTGGTATACTTCAAGACTCGCGAGTGGCACTCGTTCAGACCCCTATATGAAGTGGGAATGGCTACTGGTAAAGGACCAATAATGCGGCGTTTTTCTTTCCCAGCTTGACACCGCGCCACTGTTGGGTGAACGGCAGGCAGGCTGTGCTCTACATTTCCTCAACCTACCGCGTCTCTAGCTGTTCTTAGCACGTGTCTCACTGTTCGAGTACGGCCGACTTCCGACCATCAATGTCGAAGCCCTCAATATTCCGACCTCTCAATCCTGCAGCCAACGAGATACGGCTCCTGAAGCTTCTTCCAGGCAAGACCGGCGACCCGGTCAGCTGCATGCTCGACGTATTCTCCCTCGACGACTCGCCCAAGTACGACGCTCTATCCTACGTCTGCGGCGACCCGGCGGATACACGGCGTATCCTCGTCAACGGCCTGAGCCACAACGTCACGGTCAACTTGGAATCTGCTCTCCGTGGCCTGCGTCGTCATGGCAAGTCACGGTGGGTCTGGGCAGACGCGGTCTGCATCGACCAGGACAACATTCCAGACAAGAATAACCAGGTCCCCAGGATGACGGATATATACACCCAGGCCTCCAGGGTGCTCGTATGGCTCGACGAGCCATCGCCACGCGTCAAGGAGACTGTGGCCTGGGCCAGACGGAAACGAAACATAGGGGCTCTTCTGCGCCACTTCCGGCTGAAGCTTCTGTCTCGGTGTAGCACTTCGGCTATGGAACGATACCTAAATGAGGCCAAGAAGCTGGGCGTGGGGTACGTGGAAGTTTTCTGTCACCTGTACTGGAGCCGTATGTGGACTTTCCAGGAATTCAGACTCGCGCACGCTCCGCCACTCTTCGTATGGGCGAACATGAAGGTTTCGAGCGACAAGTTGATCACAGAGGCAAATGCGATGATTGAGGAGGTACGAGTGAAAACAAACGATAAGGAAATGTGCCGATTCCACCCGCCGTAACCACCCATGATGGCAACATCAGGTTGAGAATGTCTAGAACTATGGCTGAGTCTGAGTATACCGTTCACCAAGTCCTGGCATATGGAAAGATGGATTTTCTACCCATCTACTTGATTGAGACGGCCGGAAGAGCTTGCCGCGATCATCGGGATCGAGTCTATGCCCTTTATGGCCTCGTACCTGAGTTGCGACAGGCATTTCCACCCGATTACACCAAGCCAGTGGAACGGGTGATGCACGATACCGCCCTGTTTCAAGCCGGTACCCCTGCTGGTCTTGATCTCCTCATGCGAGGCCATGCCCTCTATGAGAATCGTCTCTCCACTGCTGGTTTGACACTGGGCCAACCTCCATCATGGGTACCGGATTTAACAAGGGATTGGGGCACCAGACGCCCAGACGACTCCGCACCGAGTCAAATGCTGCCTCAATCAGCTCTGTTTTGGGGCACCTCGAACCTGTCTGAGAGAGTCAGCGAAGCCTGCTCGGCGCGGTGTATTGAGACAGCCTCCAATGGCAGGGTTCTCCGTCTAAGAGTGCGGAAGGAAGGAGACTATCAGTGCCTCGTCCGTTTCTCTGATCAGGAACACGACGTATTGAATCAGCTGTCAGAGACGCTGGCTAGATGCATGCACCTGCCAACGATCGATGTATACTGGAGGGAGTTGATATGTGACACGGCGCGTCTGGACCTCGGCGAGCGGCTGGTGCATGCACTGATCGCCACATCACTTAGTATCCTTTCTGTCTCATCCGCGGAGGCTTTGCTGTCTGGTCTCCATCGGCTCCAGGCAGCAGTAGGGGAGGCGGAGAGGGGTACTGACAGGGCCGACAAGAGCTTTCTGCGTCCCATGCACCTGTGGACACGAAAGCAACTGGGCAACGACGACGAGCTGTGGTATGCAATGTGTTTCCTTCTCGATGTCAAAGGCGCGGTTCTTTTTGCGGTCGGGGGTTATATCGGGCTGAGTGAGCCAGATGCAATGGAACATGATGAGGTTGTCGTGGCTGACGGATTCAACCGGCCGCTGTTGCTACGCAAAACAGAGACCAGGTTCGAGGATTCTGATGAATATGAGTACAAGCTGGTCGGCCATGCTTATGTGGATGGACTAATGGACAACGAGTACGAGGACCTAGAACTGGTCGCACGGATCTTGGACCAGGACCAGCAGACTTTCTACGTCAGTTAAATCTCAACAGTTAAGTGCAACTAAGACATTGAGCAACGGCGAGCCCGTTCCCCGACCGATACCAATGTCACCATCCAGGAGCCGATATCCACGCCCATGTATGGCATGGAATATGACGAAAGGCTCGGGCCGAAAAGGGAGGGCATTCACGTTAATCACAAGACATTGAATAGACTTGGACTTGCATGTTCTCCAGACGAGTAGATCTATCGTCACAATATCAAGGGCGCATACCAAATCTGTCCCACCTCTGCAGTTGGGTTCTGCGAACAATCCTAGATGCCCTAGCATTCTGGATCCGTCGCCTATTTCTGCAAGCCTATTGCTCCTCCAATGATACCAGAGTTCCGCTACTCCGGAACAAGGCGATAATCTCAGACCAACTTGGTAGATTCCCCCGGGCAATCTCGCCGTCGCTTGAATTCCCACGTGCCATTGCGATGCAACTGCAAAATATGGTACTGCGAGGGTCTCTCCGGTCTAGATGCCGCATCAACACCCGAGACCAGAAAAGGAAACATTTAACCATGTCACTCACAAATCCTCAGCTTCTGATAGGCCAACCCCGCAGAACCCAGAACCACGGTCTTGCCGTGCAGGTCAGCCGTCGTCGACCATCGCATTGCCGAACGGCACTCCCGACACGCCTCGACACCGAGGGGCTGACGACATAACAAGCAACCCCAAGACACATAAGAAGGGGTTACCAAGCCACTAGCAACGGGCAGCTCTAATTCCAAGTGGACTAGAAACTAGTATTGAGTTCAGTGGCTTGGTGCGATTCCTCTAGCTCCGGCTCTGGACAGAGACATTAGCTCGACTAGTGTCGGCCAGCGATCTTGGTCCGGTACTTGAGTTGGCGTCAGTCCCGGTGCTGGCGGGATCGCCGGTTTGAGGCTCTTCGGGAGTTATCGTTTCCCCAGACACCACATGGCAAAGGCGTGTGCGGGATCACTCCAAGGCCGGGAGTAGGTGTGATTGGGACAATGGCGACGCGTCCGTGCAGGTCTGTGACGGGATGGATGCAAGCGCAGGAGATGAGGGATGAAGGGAGATTGGTCCTGACGTCCGTCGTCGCTGGTGAATGCTTTTCCACGGCGAAGCTACTGTGGACTTGGCTGCTTGGCGGACGACGACGATTCGTCCAACGTCGAAAGGGAAGGGCATTCCGCCCACTTACCGATCCACTAACCAGGATTTACCTCAGACAACTTTCTTTCCCCAGATATCTCCCCAGCTTCTGAGACAAAGCGAGCCAGTCAACGGTCATGCCGGGCTTGGAATCTGGGGATATGGGGGGAGTGGCTAACTGCTTCTGCGCAAACGGCCGTTACCAAGGGCGTCATCTCCGCCTTTCGTGGCTTGCAAAGAGGTTCAATGAGGATGTCTTGGACTCGATGAGATCGCAAGCCGAACCCCGCATCCGAGATACCGGAGTGAGGAGAACGTGACCCTGGCCAAGGGAAAGGATTGCAAGGGGCAGGTCGGGCTGGTCCAGTAATCAGCTATCAGGGCGCAAAAATAATCTGACCCTGCAAGCTTTTGATATAATGATCGCGACCTCCCCCAGGTTTTTGTCCTCGAGATCTTGTGGAGTAAGTGAAGTTAGAGCTTAGACGAACAGTTCAGGTCGATTAGGCGCTTAGACACGCCGCGGAAGTTTATCTCTTCCTCACTTGCACTTTTGTCACTTACACTCCAGTCTGCATCGCAAACCGGAGGCTTGACAAATCTTCATCAGCAACCATGGCTACCTCGGAGAAGCCACCCCTGGGCGGCGCCGATGTGATTGAGCCTACACACAATGAAGACGGCACTCTTCATTATGCTGCTGAGCGCGGACAGGCTGCCACGGACAAGTAAGTCTCGTCTCAATATCAACCTCGAAGACCATCCAGCTAACACTCTCAGATACGGCCACTCCCTCGTGCAAATCGATCCCAAAGCCGAACGCAAACTCCGTCTCAAAATCGACTTCATGATCGTTCCCACAGTCTCCCTGCTCTACCTCTTCTGCTTCATCGACCGAGCTAACATCGGTAAGTTAACCCCCCCTTTCCCCTTCTCTAACCAACCCCCTAACGACTTCCCCAGGCAACGCCCGCCTCGCCGGTCTAGAAAAGGACCTAGGCCTCAAGGGCAACGATTACAACGCCGTCCTCTCAGTCTTCTATATCAGCTACATTATCTTCGAGATCCCCTCCAACATCATGTGCAAATGGATGGGCCCGGGTTGGTTCCTGCCAATCATCTCCCTGGGCTTCGGCATCTCCTCCCTCGGCACCGCCTTCGTGCACACCAAAGCCCAAGTAATGGGCGTGCGCTTCCTCCTCGGCGTCTTCGAGGCCGGCATGATGCCCGGCATCGCGTACTACATGTCCCGCTGGTACCGGCGGTCCGAGCTCTCCTTTCGGCTGTCTCTCTACATCGTCATGGCGCCCCTAGCCGGCGCCTTCGGCGGCCTTCTGGCCTCGGGCATTCTAACCTTGCCTCACTTCGGCAGCTTGCACAGCTGGCGCATGATCTTCGCCGTCGAGGGCGTTATCTCCATCGGCCTCTCGATCATCTCCTTCTTCACCCTCACCGACCGGCCCGCCTCGGCCCGCTGGCTCTCCCAGGCGGAGAAGGATATGGCCATCGCGCGCGTCAAGTCGGAGCGCGTCGCGCAGACCGAGGTGCTCGACGGCATCGACCGCAAGAAGCTGATGCGCGGCATCAACAACCCCATCACCCTGTCGACGGCCGTCATCTTCATGCTCAACAACGTCACCGTGCAAGGGTTGGCCTTCTTCGCGCCCACGATCGTGAGGACGATTTATCCCGGAAAGACGACGGTGATGCAGCAGCTGTACACCGTCCCGCCTTACGTCGTGGGGGCCTTCTTTACCGTGTTGCTGCCCGGGATCAGCTGGTACCTGGACCGGAGGCAGATCATCATGATGGCGTCCGCGCCGATGGTGATGGTCGGGTATATCATGTTCCTTGCGAGCAAGAATGCGCAGGTGCGGTACGCCGCCACGTTTCTGGTGGCCAGCTCTGCTTTTTCGCTGGGCGCGATTACGAATGCGCAGGTGGCTGCGAATGTGGTTTCGGATACGGCGAGGAGCAGCGCTATTGGGACTAATGGTATGTCGCGCTCCCCCTCCAATATTCCTGGATTCATTTGTGTAAGGTACTAACACTGTCACAGTCATGTTCGGCAACATAGGCGGCCTAGCCTCGACCTGGTCTTTCCTCAGCTGGGACGGACCGGACTACCACATCGGCAACGGGTTGAACCTGGCTACCTCCGCCACGACGCTCATCATCAGCACCCTGATGCTGTTCTGGATGTGGCGCGATAACAAGCGCCGCGAGACTCTGAGCATTGAGGAGGAGCTGGCCGGCCTGGACCAGAAGGATATTCAGGACTTGGACTGGAAGCACCCTGCTTTCCGGTGGAGGCCGTGAAGACCTCCTGGAGGTGATGAGATGGTCAACATAGGTGCTGGCATTCATAGTGCATGGCACTTGTCGTGTGGTGTAATGGCAGCCTTCACAAACTGGCTGGAAGATTGCTCTTGGGCGAAGGCCGCTGTGCTGATGGATGCATGCTCATTCAGCGGTTATTAGTGCAATCAAGGACATCACTTAGCTTCGCTTGTCGGCCCTGATGTTGCAAAGTGACGTTATTGTGATCATGCCTCCTCGCCATCCTGCTATTGTCCCGCATCTAGTAATGATCTCCTCGTGCGATCGTCTAATTGTCTTGCCGCCGAGTCGTCCCATCGTCCCGGTCGTCTAGTCGTCTCGGTAGTCGCGTCACTTTCCTTGTTAGGGGTAGCATATTGATGCGACGCTTTTCAAAGATACGGTCTCGGTCTAAGAAGTCCACTTCCCTCTCGCCTTCCTGCCCTGCCGTTTTCAGATGAACTAGAGACCATGGACCAGCGCGTCTTCCACGACTTCACCGGTTTGGCAAGAGTCCAGCGGGGCAACCAGGACAGGACGTCGGCGTCAGGTCCAAGTCAATCTTGTGGACGTGTGCTAGGGACTGGATGGGTGCTATGATGGGAGACGCCGAATGTGAGGTTGTAACTGGTAGATAATAATATCCCAGGCCGAGCCATTGTCATCGAGCCACATATCAGGGACAGACAAACTAGATGCACCTCGACGGTAGATGTCCGACAGACCTTGAGATGTCAGCTAAAGTTTTGATTCAATTGAGCCCTCTCCCTCCCTACAAGATACCTCCCACTTCCCCTTCCCCAACCCTAGTAAACCGCCCGCTAACATCAGAAACAGGGCTCAACCGACTAGGACTAGCAGGATCATTAACCCCCAACACGAAACTCTCCTGACTATCCCCCCAATGCTCCCTCCTACTACCGACCAACAAACTATCCCGCACCCTGCCCCCCGCGGTACTACTCCTCCTCTTCCCCCCCGCGTCGCCACCGTACCCCACATACTGGTCGTAGTACCCCTCGAACCCGACCGAGCTGCGCCGCTTCCTCTCCGTCACCACCTCGGGGTCGTCGTCGTCGGCTAGCAGCAACACCTCTCTTTCCCTGTCGTCTCTGGCGGATATGGTGTGCCCCCTGCTCCGCGGTGTTATGGTTGACATGAAGGATTGGAGGCTGAGAGTCGTGGGAGTGCGGAGCATAGCTGGGCGTGGGGGGATGGGGATGGACATCTCGGCCGGTAGGTTGGAGGTGCCTGGGGCTTTGCCTTGTGCGGGGCCGGTGGTGTCGTGCTGTTGGGCCCAGGGGTAGCCATGGTACGAGACGACGGTGAGGTTGACGCTGTCTTCTTCGTCAGTCCCGCTCTCGTTGCCGGCTGCTCCGCGCCGCCGTAGCCTTCGCCTTCTTCTTCTCCGAGCAGCGGGTGCGGCTTCGCCCATGAGAACGGGCCATATCCGCGCCAATACGGGCCTCAGCGTCGGGGCGCACGCGCACAGCAGCGCGACATCGCACTCCAGCACCGTCATGACGAAGAAGGCTAGGGTGTTGGTTACTCGCGTGCTGCCCTCGGGTTTGTAACCAGCGTGGAGACTGAGCTGGAGTCGCGTGAGACTAGCTGCTATGACGAAGACGCTGAGGCTGAGGACAGTTGCGAGCGCCACCTTCTGTCCGCGCGGGATGGCGAGGCGGGATATGACGGGTGCGATCATGACTATTAGCCAGGCGTCGGTGGCTGTGTGCAGGCTGGCTGAGGCGATCAGGAGAGGGGTGAAGTTGAAGCATTTCGGTATGGGGTGGGAGAAGAACGACGACGACGAAGAGGGGTGGCACTGAAAGACCGAGATCGCGAGCAGTGGTATCCCGTAGGCGGTCACAACGGCGATAGTAAAGATTGCGAGGCGGCGCTCGATGGGGCGGGAGGAGAACATCCGCAGGTAAAAGGAGAGGATGGATTGCTTCGTCAATAGGAGGGTTACTTGGTAAAAGATCAGTCCGAGGTAGGTCGTCAAGGTGTAAGTCTGGCTGCTGCCGAGGAGTACGGCGGAGGATAGGTTAGGGATGCTGGCGGCGATGCTGTACACCGTACAGACGGCAGTGGAGAAGAGCCATGCCGCGAGGATGAGTGTGTCATCGTGGAACCATTTCCGGAGGACAAACAGGCGAGAATAAACGCGTGCCAGAAGGAATATGGTGCAGACTATGTGTGGGACGAGGAGTCCGGCGAGGATGGAGGGGATGGAGGCGTTGCGGTTCTGGAGCTGGAGTTAGTATAGATATTTTCGGGAGGGGAGGATAGCTTACTCCCAGTGAGCCAGTGTTGTTGAACGGCTCTTGAGGGTATGTTAGGTTCAACTTTGTATAAGCTGGCTCGATAATGGCCATTGTCCGTCGTCGTCGACCTGGATCTGGAGGCAGTCCAGGTCAGGATGGTATCGGTACATGGATTGACCGTGGTAGCCGTCTGTCGCAAGTAAATAGAAGAGCAAGGGAAGGGTTGGAGAAACGTCATCCAGGAAAGCCAGGACACTTGTCGCTGGTGACACAGAGGCTTCATAGCCGGCTATTTGACTTTCCCATGCCTCGTCTGTGGCCATCTGTCACAGTCCACAAAGACAGCCGTCTTTTAGTCCGAGGGTCCTCGATCCAGACAGATCTGGTTAGAAACAGGGCAGAACATCGGCAGAGTTGACAGACGTGCAGCTGTAGAGGCGCCACGAGTCCGTGGGAGACGCACAAGTGCCGAGCCGTGATTGGCTGTTTGGAAGAAAAGGTGTGTAAGTCGACGGTTGAACCGCAAACCGACACTCCTAATCAGGCCGCAGGGCAATTTGGATGCTGAGTTTGAATCTACCGCTCAATGCCGGACGAGGAGATTCCTTCCTTTCTTCCATGCTTAATATGTCTGCTCGTGTTCACGATTATTGCGTTGTGTTCGATTAGCTGCTTTGCCGGTGTTATCATGAGCCGCGGCGCCACTCCGGAGCTTCATCTAGGTAGACTTGCTCCTTCGACTGTGATGCCCAGATAGCCGTTGCTGTCGAAGCTGCGCTCGATATATCCATGTTGCAATGAGGTCAGACCGCTCAGTATTCAGGCTCTCTGTCAGTTCGTTCGATGCATGAGCAGCGGCTCGCGATGCACTCCGCCACGGGAGGAGTCGCTAAGGTAAGCGAACGGAATGCTGCGAGAGCGGCTGGGGATGTCTGATCAGAGGCGATATGAGACCCTGGCGCGGTGAGCTCAGGTGAGCAATATGGCGGTGAGCACCATCCGCACAATGCGAGGTCTGTCTTGGCAACAAGTGCTCTGAACTCGGGGACAAAGCTTTTTCTCTCCATTCGGATACCACGTTGTTCTCGAGCCTCAAATGACCCAGACAAAGCATTGCGGAGGATACAAAGGCGTCATGAGATTCGAACTGAAGCATGACGCTGAGGGCCAGAGCTCCATCCGCCAAAGGGTCCAAGTCCCCCGCAATGCAACCCTCCGCATTGCGTCCTGCAGCCACAGGAACATCGACGTCCGAGCCAACGGCACACCCTGCGGGGAAATGTGACCTGATCGTCGACCACTACCTGTATCCGTCGTCGGAATGTTTCCGTGGCAGATAGTCGAAACCGATGGCCCGTGTTGCGGACTTCCCTAACCCACTGCCGGTACGACGTCTCCGGACCCTTAGACAGCACACACTTTCCAGATACACTCTTCAAGCACCTATGTTTATCGTGCTCAGGCTTTGAGGACTCCTTCCACCCACAGCTCTATCCGCCTCCCAGACACAGTTCTCCCTCCCACAACCTAAACCTTCCTCCTAACCAACCCCCTCCAAAAATCAAAACTATTCTCATCGCTCTGCAGCGCCCACACCTTCCCTCCTCTCCTGCCCCCCTCCCCAAGCTCCTCGGCCATCAACATCCCCCAATCCCTCGTAATCCCCAGCACCCGCGCCCTCACTCCTCCCTCCGCCTCCAACGTGACGATCTGCCCCGTGTGCAGCCAGCTCTTGTAGTACATCTCCTCCAACTCCTTCGTAAACCCCTGCCTGCAAAACGTGTTGTACAGCACCTCCAGCCTCGTCAGGATCCTCGCTATCAGGCGCTCGATCCTGAATTTCTCCAGTTTTCCCGCCTGACCTTTCTTCGCCCTGTCCGCGTTTACCCTCTCAACCAACGCATCCAAAGACGTCGTCGGCCGCTGGTTGGTAGTGTTTATCCCTATCCCCAATACAACCTGGTAACTGCCCCCCGAGTAAGAGCAGTTGGACAGTATCCCTCCGATCTTGACGTACTTCTCGGGCCGCTCGTCCTCGTAAGCCTCGGGGTCGCGGGCGTAGATGTCGTTGGGCCACTTGAGGCGGACTGGAACGGCGTCGTAGCCCCGGCCGTAGGACTGGATTGCTTGGACGATGGCGACGGCGGCTAGGTACTGGATGAAGACTATCGGACGCGTGGCGGCGAGGTGGGCCGGGTGGTTGATGACGGTCGACATGATCAGCCCGCCGGGCGGAGCGATCCAGACGTTGCTTCCGCGGCCGCGGCCGGCGGTTTGGGTGGTGGCGGTTAGGGTGAAGCCTGTCGGTAGGTTGGAGAGGAGGGACGCGTTTCTAGAACAGGGAGGTCAGTGGTTGTGGGAGAGGGTGGAAGGGGAGGAACGGGGAGGGCGATAGGTACTTCTCGAGAAGGGTGTTCGTGGAGGTTACCACCTCGCCGTACATGAGGATGTCGCCCCATTCGCGGGCGTGGCGATCGAGCTGACGGTATTCCTGGAGGCTGGTGTAGAAGGTTGCGTGGTTGAAGTAGGGCGTTTCTTTGGTCTCAGGCCAGGACTCTTCGTGAGATACTATGCGCTTCGTTATTTTGCTCGCGTCGGCTGTGTCGATAGAGGGAGCGTTGGTGGTAGACTTGGGGAGAAGAGCTTCGCTTAGACTGGCCATTGACCACCGAGTCTCTGGTTTTTCGAGGTGGAAGGTGTCGTTTTGATCACGTATGAACTCTTCTCCTTGGTCGTCTTTGGTGATGATGTTGCTGAGGGATTGCAGCAGCTCGCCGACTTCCGTGTGGTTGATGGAGGATAGGTGTATCGTCGAAGGAGACGGGACGAGTAAAGCTTCCTGGCTGACTTCCAGGCCGAGCTTGGTGAGGCACGCCTTCAGGAATTCAGTCGCCGATGCCTCGTCAGCAGCTAAGGCCTCGATGAGATCATCATATCCGGGTACATCGGGCTGCCTGCTCAAGTTGCCTGCAGAGAACCTGTGAAGTCAGCCATGTGTCCACGCCACGAGGAGACGAAACTCACTCTGGATGCGGCCCAGTAAGCACCGCCGCCCCCTCGCCAACCCTGCAGTACACTGCCGCCGCCCTCCTCTCACCAGACTCGACGTCCAGCTCATCCGCATACTCAGCCAATATCTCCACCCCCTGATCCCCGAACTTCTCGGCATCAATAAACACCCCTCCACCGTTGTAATAACACCTAAACTCCTCCGGAATTTCATCTATTCCCTCAAACCCGGCCTTCGTAACCTTCACCCTGGCCGCCCTAGCGCCCTTCTCACAGCCGTACTCGAAGCCTCTAAACGCACCACCCCTACACGTTCCGGGGTAAAAGGACAGCTCCCTACCGCCCACGACTTCCATGCCGCGATTCTCATGTCCAACCTCGAACTCACATCTCCGAGACCCATAGTACCCGCCAGCGCAGAAGCCGAGGTACTTCCCCCCCGCATGCCGGACATAGGTAGAGATGATCCTGTTCCCGACCCCGTTCAGCACACGGCAGTAGCCCAAATCCGCACCACCGGGAAATACGAGCAGTGCACAAGTAGGTGCCCACGGTTCCTTGAGTAAGACGGACTCTGTGATGGGGATCACGGCGTAGTTGGGCGACAAGAGGCGGCGGAGGGTGGAGATGCAGTGCCGGACTGAGGAGAGGGTTGTGCCGGTGCCTATCTCTTATCAGTCTCTAACCTTCAATAACGAGTAGCTGAGGAACTTACCTGTATACACAAGCACATTCAACTTCCTCGACGACGACATGGTTGCTGTTGCTGATCCCCGTGTTCGGTGTGCGTCGGTGAAGAATTTCAGGGGGGGGTTCAAGGCGGGTTAAACCGGCTCAGAAAAATCTCCAAATCCAAACTTCACTTGCTTCAACAACTTTCTACAACCAAATATGGGATCATCAGCGTCGAAGGATGGTCCGGCGAACGAGCCTAAACAACAGCTACCTCCCGCTGCTCAGGTAGAGGATGATGATGAGCCGGATGAGTGGTGAGTCGATCTGCTTCTCCTGATGGTTGTTCAGATGGACGTTGAGCGGAATCCCCAACAAGCCGGAAACGGAGATGGGAAACGGAGCTTGAACGGAGATGAAGGGGGCTAACAGAACGGTGCTCAGGGATAAACGGATCTTTAGCACTGGATGTGCTGGTATGTCAACACCTTCTGAGAAATGGGCATCGGGGGAGAAGGTAGCTGATATTAACGCCACGATGGAACAGCCGAGAACACCAAGTTAACAGACTGCTACTTCGAGAAGAAGGACTGGAGGCTTTGCAAGACGGAGGTGAGTGACCGTTATGCATCTCTCCGTTCCAGAATGGATGACTAACACACTTTCACCGTTAGATGGAGCGTTTCCGTCACTGCTGGAAGCAACAGGGGAACGACAAGAGGACGGACATGACGGATGCGTGAAGTTGTATAACAAAGTTGTAGGATTATAGACGGAAGCTATACTCTCTCCTCAAGCTTGAGACTGAATTTTGAGCTCATATTCGCAGTTATCGATCAGTGTTAATGATGGATGCTGCATGCCATACAACTTACTTGCAAATACCCGCATGCACTAACAACTCGGCCCACCGTACGTCCGAGCTTCCTCCAAGATTTCCAGCCTTCTAGGTTCTCCAATCTCCAACCGCGACAGCAACCATCCGGCCTCCATCACCACCATCCTCAACAACAACCACAAGCACAGCCATGCGCACCACAACCCTCCCCCTGCGGTCCCTCCGCCGGGCACCCAGCTGCCTCCTCAACCCTTCCTCCTCTGCATCTCCCACCCTCCAACCGCTGCGATGCGCCTCGTCCTCCGCCTCCCAAGCGGCAGCACCAGCGCCAGCGACGACCCCGAAACCCGTCTACACAAAACCCCAGCGCACGCCCACCTCCAACCCCCCCGCCGCCATAAGCAACAAATCCATGCGTCCCGGCAGCAGAAAGGGCAGCTACACCTTCAACGCCATGTCCGTCAGCGACGTGGACACCTCTCTCCCAAGCCTCCCATCCGCCCCCTCCTCCTCCTCCAACAACACAACCTCACCGTCAAGCTACCCCTCCCCCGCGGCCGCGAGCGAGTTCGTCGCCGCCGTCCAGTCCACCTCCCCGGCACTACAAAACGGCAACGGCGACAACCCCGGCGCGATAGACTGGTCGACCTCCTTCCACGGCCTTTCGACGGTCGCTTTCGACACGGAGGTGGCCAAGATCCTCATGGCGCCGCTGAACAAGGAGGACGTGGAGATCAAGCCCGACGGCATCGCGTACCTGCCCGAGATCAAGTACAGGCGGATCCTGAACACGGCTTTCGGGCCGGGAGGGTGGGGGCTGGCGCCTAGAGGGGAGCTGGTGGTTGGGGAGAAGGTGGTTACGAGGGAGTATGCGCTTGTTGTGCATGGGCGGTATGTTACCTGTTTGCCTCCCCCTGCTTTTCTCTGTTATTTGTCTACAAACAAGATTATACAAATACTGACTCCGTGTGGTAACAGCTTCGTAGCCCAAGCCCGCGGCGAGTGCCAGTACTTCAGCGAGGACACCATACCCACCGCGGCCGAGGGGTGCAAGTCCAACGCCCTGTCGCGGTGCTGCAAGGATTTGGGGATAGCGTCGGAGCTCTGGGACCCGAGATACCTGAGGCAATTCAAGAAGGAGCAGTGCCGCGAGGTCTGGGTCGAGCACGTCGTGAGCAAGAAGAAGAGGCAGATCTGGACGAGGAAGGATACCGACCCGCAGTACCCTTATGCGCTGGCCATGAGGATTGGAGCGTGAGGGGCGTGGAGAAAGGGGAGTAGATTGGTGGTGGCTTGAGGCAGGTGTAATATACGTGATGAAGGAAGGTGGGGGACATATGGGGGGTGGAGAGTGTGTATGATATGAGGTGATAGATGGGATGTATAGAGCAGAGAGAGAGGCAGATACCAGCTGTTGATAAGACGGCACAAAGAAGCAAGATACCCACTCTACGAATGCGAGCGGGCTCTAGCGGGGGGTTCAGGACTCTGTATTGCTGAGGTACCGTTGCAAATGTATGGAGCGTCGAGCCCAGTTGCCTGTTGTCTCTCGCCCTTGTGGGCATGTCTAGATAACATCATGGAAATCATAAAAAGCAGAAGCCCAGCGCCATCCCGGATTCCAGGAGTCATCACGTCTCCGTATCGACCGCGGTGCTCTTACCCTCAGCGGCTGTCTTCCCCTCGACCTCCCTGGCAGCACCCTCAGCAGCACCACCGCCACCGCCCCAGGCCCAACTAACCCACCCCGCGGCCTGCCCCGCCACGCCCGGCGTCCTCCTCCTAGCACCAGCTGCCGCGGCCGCATCCTCCTCCTCCCCGCTCTCGGCCTCGAGCTTCTCAAAGTCCGCCTCGCTGCGACTCTTAGTCAGCGGCGCACCTGTGCCATCCAGCCCAACTCCACTGCTATCACGGCTCTTATCCGCGGCCGCCTCGTTCTGCAACTGACTTGCTTCTTTGTCTAGGGCTGTCATCAGGAGGGCGAGGCGTTCGCGCTGGGCGGAGATGAAGCTCATCTTCGCCGAGGCGCCTTGTATATTATCCGGCACCAGGCCGGATTCAGGTTGCGTCGCAGATGATGAAGAAGCTCCGGTAGCTGCTCCCACGGCAGAGGCGAGGAGGTTGTAGAAGTCGCTCGCTCCCGTGCCGCCCAGGGCGTCCTTACCGCCCCATCGTGCGGCAGGGAGAGAGAACCGCGCGAGTAAGGTCTGGGTGTAACTCTGCCCTTGTCCAGCTTGTCCTTGACCGGCTTGGCCAACATCCGCTGCAGAAGCGGCAGAGGGCGGACTGGGCGGTAGACCGAGGACGTTGGTGCGTAGCAGCTCGATGGCGCGCTTGAGATAGTTGATCCCGGCCTGCTTGAGGCGGTGGTGGGCGCTGGCGATAAAGTCTTCGATCTGCTGCTCGTTCTCGTGCAGCCAGGGCTGGATGTGGGTCTGGTAGATGATACGGGCGCCTTGGGTTTGCGGGAGGACGAGGTAGAGGAGGAACAGGAGGCGGAGGTAGGCGTAGAAGGGTATCCTGAACAGGGGAAGTTGTCAGTATGGAGATAATAGCTAGGGGGGCCAGGGATAAAGAGAGACGGGGGAAGGTACCAGACTAGGAACCAGTCCGTCCAGGACTCAACCAGTAGGGCGCAGGCGAGGACGACCCAGTACATCAGCCATGGCGTTAGTTGAGCCGGGTCCGAGGTCTGGAGAGCTTTGTAGGAGGCGAAGAGAGGGAAGAGGAAGGAGGCTATGGAGCTGCGAGGTCTTGTGTTAGCTATGGTCATTGTTTGGTAGGTGAGGGTGACAGGTGATGACGCACGATAAGAGCTTCGCGAAGATGTCGAACATGGCGAGTTCGAGCAGCGTTGAGGATGGATGTAACTTCTGAAGGGTATCGTGATGTGGTCGAGTCTTGCGGCTGCCAGGAGCCGCGCAGAATGAGGTGCTGAAAGTGCAGGTAAGCCCGGCGATGTACGAGCTTAGGTGTTGTTGAAGTTCGGAGAGGAAAAGAAGAGACGAAGGACAAGGGCTGGGGAACACTCCGGGTATGACCCCACTTGGGTGAGCACGCGGACGATGCGCCGGGCTGCGCGGGGCTGATTTAAGGCTTATCTTAGCGCTGATCCGTTTGAAACTGTGGACCGCGTTAGCGCTGATGGATGAGGTAAGCGACCGAGCTACGTCATGTTCGACGGTCGAGACTGTTTTGTCTTTGTTTTCCCGATTCAACAACAAAACGAAGATGAAGAATTGTTTAAACTCGAGGAAACGCCACTCCTTTATACTGGCAACCGGCATCAATGGGTTTCTAGACAACGATTGACGGACGTTTGCTCCTCAAATCCACGACAACCATACCAGGCAGCTACGAACGACACGGTGTCCAGAGCTGATTCATCATCTGCCATGTCCGGGTCACCAATATGCTCGCCCGAAGGCAACCATATTCCCGTCTCAAACGTGTTCCGACATGGTGGAAACCAAGTTCAGCAGCGAATACATGGTCAGTCCGGGTCCTACCCCCAATCAAGAGGTGGAAATGCCCGTTACCTTACCGAGGCCATGATGGGGACCCCGAACACATCCCAACAAGCCTGACGCTTGATAGTTAGCCCACGAACACGTCCCCTCTAGTCGTCACCAAAACCGCCATGTCTGAACCAGTCATGTTCCAAGGCTTCAGCGGCCGAAAGCCGATCACCAGGGGAGTACCGGAGCAGCTTCGCAAGCAGGTCCGCGAACAGCCCGATCTCCTTCTCCGATATGTCTCGTTCGATGCCGCCCAGCCAGTTCCAATTCTCATAGTACAGGCCTTCGCGAAGCGCCTTATGGAGAGACCGCGGCTCCGGTCTCTCGTACACGACGACGTGGCGCTCACCCTCGGCCTGGTCCGCAGCCATCGCGGAGTTATCTCTGCTAACCTCGACGACTCGTCCGCTCATATCTGTTTCGTCTTGGAGATACTGTCTACGTGCCTCCCACGTGTCCGACCACCAAGGCTCCGGCAGCTTGCCGAGGATCATGGCTATTTTGCGGAGATACTCGTCTTTGTCGTCGTCGAAAGTGTCGAAGAGTTTGCGTCCGGTGCGGATCTCGAACAGCGTACAGCCGAGGGCCCAGATATCGCATCCAATGCCAACCGCTCCCTCCAAGGTGTACTCGGGAGAACAGTAGACCTGCGGGATTCCAAGGTCCGGCGTCGGCGCCGAGACTTCGAACGACTCGCCAAAGTCAATGACGCAGGCCTTTTCGTCGACCAGCGATGCTCCCTTTGGGTTAGAGATGACCTTGTCCCAATCGATGGGGTAGACGACATATCTGGGAGCCGTGTCCAGATGGTGGGCATCACCAGATACGGTGACAACCTCGGACATGCGCGGTTTCCCGAGTATCTCCATCACTTCGTCCTCGGACATGCCGTCAAGACCCGAGATTCGGGCCAGGATGTTGGCCGGCCGGAAGTCTTCAAGCAAGGGTCAGCAACTATCTGTCAACAGGTCTATCGGAGTAACGAACCACCGTGGCAGATACCAAGTGAGTGAAGCACGGCCATTGCCTGCGTCGTCTGTCGGCAGAACGTCCTCAGTGGACCGCTGGGATCTCCAGAGTCGTTGACAAGGTGAAACAGTCGCGAGACTCGAGGTCCCAAAACCGGATAGACGAAAACTAAATGGATCCCATTGGGGCCTTTGATGTCGAATCGATCCAGGGGCAAACAGAAGAGCTCCGCCGATGCTGGTGGGACGAGCCCTTCAAGCTTGGTGACGCGCAGTTCCGGACAGTCGTCCGTGGAGCCTTCGGCCGTGATGATTTTCGCAGCAACGAACTGAGAAGGAGGCGACGGAGAGGTATCCCTGCAGAGCCAGACGTTGGCATACCCTCCGCTCCCGAGCTTGTGGATGACTCGGTAGCGTTCGTGGAGCACATCACCGAGGTGGACGGGGTGGTGGCCGCCGCTTTCGTAGTCGTAGATTTTCTCCAGGCCGAAAGGTGATCCATCTATCTTGAGCCCATTGTCATTGTATTCAGCGCCCAGGTCACTGCCACCCATGGTGCCTAGGGATTCGCTGTCGGACATCGTGTTCGGGGTGTTTCGACAAGATATTCTCTTGGCCGGATAATGCAGTGATTTATGTCTGTGTAGTTTACGCTTGTGTAGATGGTGAAGTCCTCGGAAAATGGGCGGAATGAAGAGTAGGACGCGTCCGACGTTCAAAATGATCAGAGGCTTGCTCATCAACGTGGCGCGAAATAACATGAAGTGGGCAAAACTGAGCTGTTAGTACGTATGCCGGCGCCTACAAAATGTAACCAATCGGTTGTGCGAAGATATCGTACTGTAGAGGGGATTACTTTAACCAATTTAGTCTGCGGCAACAGCTAACTATAGCCATCCAATTGCCCTCCTAACCAAATCGGGTGCTGAGTTGACAAAGCCGGACTATTTTAAGACTATCGTTATATCCAGGTTATTCTTCCCCCCCCCCTTTTCATATCAAATGGAATACCTTATTGTTATGTCTGTGGACCTTACCTGGTAGGGTACCTTACGTGAAGCGTTTGCTGTAACGATATCCGTAAAATTAGGCGGCCCTATTAAGGTTTCACATAATCGTACCTGGAACCAACAGTCCATGGCCCCGGGCCAATCCCAAAAAGACCTTCACAGCCTGGGCCGTTTTGCTCAAAGAGAACATGGTTCTTAAGCATCCAAAGTCTCAGAACCGGCCAACAGCCATGCCAAGTTAATGCTGAGTTCCTTCGGGACTGAATGACCCAAGTTGGGAGCCCACATTGTCTGGCGAGTCGCCGCAATATGAAACTTTTCCGCGGCTTGAAATATCACCGCCTCTCGCTGCGCCGCTCTTGTAGCCAAACTAATCAGCCGCGCGGCTGCGAGTTGCGGTTGACCGGACTCCCAAGGAGACTTCAGAGTCGTGCTTCAGAGTTGATGGAGAGAACCAACAGACTGTCCTGTAGCGAAGATCACACAGGTGTCTTGCGCCACCAAGTACTTTGACATGAGCCTTAATGTCTGCTCTTGTCTCTGTGCAGATATATGAAGACGTGTCAGCTCCCATGACAGTGAAGTGTCCTCGCCTTCCGATCTCACCATCCGTTTCTCCCCTTTGGTCTTTACTGATCTGATCATCGCCGTAGAGCACAGAGCACAATTGCTTTTTGATTTGTTTCTTACATCAATTCTAGATTCCGTTGTCATTGTTCAGCATCGCGTCACATCAATTCATATACCTCGCCGTGTCACCGTCTGGTATATAATATGCCTCCTGCAGGCCGATCTACAGGATCGGGAACCACTGGCGATCCACGGGTGAGTCACGTGCAAAGTCCTTTTATAGGTTGGCGTGCTTATTCTTTTGAGCTAGATTGTATGGTCCTGCACCGTTACCAACGACGATAACAGAACACACGGTTGTGAAAAGGTCTGCCGGGAAGGTTGCAGCATTACTGGTAGCACCTACGTGTGGATTCGGTGAGTACTCATAACGTGTTTCTCCCTGTTGTTGGAGGTATATGTTGAGATATCTCGCCAGGCGCAGTACTAGTGGTGGACGCCAAGGGGGTCACGTGACTGAGGAGGTTCAGGGGCACCTACTGCCCCTGCTCTCAAACCTCAACGCCTCCTGGCTTCCACCCAGACACAACAACAATACAGCCACCACTTGAACCACAACTTGCAGCGCAGCCTACAGAGGCCTGCGCCCCGTGGACTAAGTACCGGTACCTGTGAATCCAACAGTATATGTCAGCAGGTGGACGGCGTCTGACAATGTTTCCAGCCACGTTGACCACGATACTACTCGGACACGAACCCGTGGAGGCCGTCGAATGGTTCGCACCGATCCGCATCTGACTGTATACATGAGCCGAGATCCCCGTCAACCTCAGTACCAGGGCCATCTCTTCATCGTCTACGACCGCTCAAGGCTGCCGGGCAAAGTACCGCTACGCTTGGCACAGAGGCGTGACCAACGTCTTCATCGTGGTCCCAACCCTGAGCTATTCGATAGTACGACTGGACGTCCGGCATACTTCAGGAATATGGCTGCTTGAGGTCGTCGGCTTGACGAAGAAACACCTGTCAATTGCGGGATAGGCTTGGACTTATACTAGCTTTGCTGTTTTCAGTTCGAATTACGTAACATACAATCTGTGTCTGGTCTCTACATCTGACGATGGTTGCCAGTTGTAGGTTTCAGCGTACTCCTTAGATCTGAACGACCAACTCCTGTTCTGCAATGCCTGGTTACTCGCCCTCGATCCTGCCACCGACGTCTTACACATATCTCTTCCGCCTCGAGGGATTTCCTTCACCCTTCGCAGCAGATATGGTACTCGAGGGATTACCAGCCTCCGTCAAATCGCGGTACCCTCCGCTCCAGCTGGACTGGACTACCCAGGCCGTTGTTGTACGAGACGGTGCATCTGGAGCATCTGGAGGGGTGTCTTTATCGTCTTGACGAACATGCACGAGAATATCCAAGGTCTCAACTACGACTAGTTTGCAGTTCGACTTCCCTAGGGCACATCTGGGTGACGTCACGCGTCGGGTTGTGGAGGAGTATTGCGAGAGACGGGAGATACAGGTGTCCCAGTCGTCAGTTGGCAAACTTCGCATACTCCTTGGGTGTATATGCTGGGGTTGGAGCTGTCCACTGCTATTTTGGAAGCATTGATCTGAAGCTCGAAGGTAGGTGTTTTGCCTTGGGATGGTAGCTGTTAGTCTTGGAGCCCGCTGCCAGGGAGAAAGGGTGATTGCCAATGATGATATAATTGTTACCCTATGCGAATAATTGCGCCTAAACAAAGTTTTTTTCTCCTATGCTTGATACCAGTGTCATTTTCTGATCAGCCGCTTGTTTTTGTTTAGATTTGTATGCTTGTCGATCGTTATCTGGCTGGCCTATGCCAAATAGCAACTCAGAACCCAAGTTGAAATCAGCCTGACGCTCAAACACCAATCACCGGGTGCTCTGATTGCTTGTGAGGACGGTACCGGTATACAAAGGGAGTGAAAGCAATTTATAGCCGCGTTCATTTGCCAATCTCATACTCCCCTCACGGCAGTCTTACAGCTCAAGAGCTGACCAGGGGGGCTTTGAGCACAGGTATCCTATGTACTTCCGCAGCGCTGACGCTGTCAAGGGGCACTCGCTAATCTCTATTCTCATGAGAGATTTAGGTACCTCACATGAACTGATCTCAGCCTCACTTGGTGATCTGTCGGGCTGTCAGATATGGGTGGGCCTCCTGTTTTGACGACGAAGAGTGCGGTAATCCCCCGGCAGGTGGCCCACCAGAGGACTGCGGGATCAAGCAGCAATATTGTGCACGTATACTTCGATATTCTATTTACCAGAAGTGAATCACTGCTCAATTAGTGCCTTTTTCCAATTCAGTCAAGCAAAGTGAATCTGAACTCACGTCTGGCGGATCCGCAACCTATAAGATGCAACCACTTGCACCTTCTGCTATTTTCGTCTTGCGCTCTTCAACTCTTCCTCCAAGTAACTTTCATTCCTAACGACCAGGTGGCTCTGAACCGCCAAGTCTCTGGTCTTTTCTCAACCAGTCTTTCGGCAGTTGATTACATACCACGACCGTTCATCGCCTCCTTTATCGCCGAGATGTCATCCCAAAATTTTACTCAGAAGTGGACATCGCCACAGATCTTCTTCATTATCTTATTCGGCCACGGTGGTGTTGACGGCATTGCACGCGCATTCAACAAGCGCTGGGAGTCGTTCACGGGAACTCCGATCACCGAGGAGGAGGTTTGGTTGATCCGGGAGAAGTACAAGAGCGTGTATGTGCCTATTGAATATTCCTACATTAGATGCTTTGCATATATCGCTAACATGATAACTGCATCAGAACCATCAAGTCTCTCGCCCGTTACCTTGAGCACAGGAGCAAGGTAAAGGCGGACAAGGCTAAGGCTGACGGAGCTAAGTCTGACATGGTACGTACGGCAAACATGCGATAGATGCGACTGGCTGCCTGGAGCTTGAGTAAATCGCTGACCAAGACTTCTTCTCAGGCCATGACTACCCAACACACTACCATTGAAACCGACAAGACGGCTGGCAAACCCAAAGGAGAGAAAGCCGACAATGGTGTCGCGGCTGGCGAGCCTAAGAAGGTCGACGTTACTGCTGTTACTGGCGACCCTAAGAAGGTCGACGTTACTGCTGTAACTGGAGCCAACGACGACACCGATGGGCATGACTGGGACATTGTGACTGACGACCTGGACTGGGACATGGTCTGACCTCAGTTCGAGAGCATTGGTCCCGGCAACGAGGATCTGTCTGGGGCCTCAGAAGTCGAGCATCACGTTGGGAAGAGAGACCAGTATAGACTGAATTGGGCTCTTTGGCAGATCTCATAGTACCGCTGCTTTGTCCCCGGTATCCCAATCCAGGAGTCTCAATTCCTAACCTAGATACTGTCATGTTGTCTTTGTCTCACCCCAAAAATAGGAAATGACACTTGCTGCTTTGTCTCTTTTGCATGATAATCCGTGTTTTCTCACATATTAAACGATCGTGGGCTTGGATCTACCTGCACACCAGAAAGAGGACTATACCACAACTCATCAGAAGTGACTGCTGGACCATCATACTTTGGTCGCCACGGTCGTCGAGATACCGAATGTCTTCTCGGGGTTGCGCTGTGCGGTACTGCCAACATAAACAGTATGTGGGCATGGCCACCGCTCAAGAGCAAGCGCCCGCTACATGTTTCTGTTGGCAGCCACCGGACGTTACTTGCATAGATCATGGAGAGGCAGGAGCTCCCACATGACGCTTCCAAGCAGAGTACATGACAGCCATGTGAGCCCGTCTACTTCTGGACACCATTATTTACGACGAGGATTGACTTGTCGCGGCAGCCAGTTCTTGTCTCTTGTTCCGTACTGTCATGTAGGTATCTTTATCTGAGTTCTTCACCTCGGCAAGCGGTAATACTGAGTGAATGAGCAATATCTCAGCGCCCTGCCACGTGCCCTCGGCCTCATGTTTTTCTACTCCAAGCATTTCCTGAAGTGAATTTCATCGTAAAGATGACTTTCCTCACTCCATCAGGTGAAGCGAAGTGAATCTGAGGCCTGTGTGCGGGCTGCGAGCAGAATGTGGACTATATATTTTGACCTCTCGGGCTGTTCTCCATCTCCTTTTCCCACTATAGATTTCAAGCTCCGTTTCCAAGCACCACCATCCTCGTCAGCATCTCGCAAACTCGACTCTTCCACCCTCAATCGTATCCGCACTGCTTGATCAAGCAACATGCCTCGTCAGCAGACCACCCACCAGTGGACATACAGCCAGGTCCACCTCATCAAGCAATTCGGCAACCCCGCCAGTATTGCCCGCCTCTTCAACGAGCGCTACGGCGCTTTTATCGACGTACCCATCACCGAGGACGATGTCTGCGATTGTCCAGATAAACCCTGACAAATATTACGGGATGTACGTGTACGTTTGACGGACGTCAGCTTAAGTAGCATTGATTGCTGACGTTTCTGGATTCCCTAGGACTATCCAGGACAGTAACCGCAGAGCCGAGAACGCCTCTGCCATGTGGCTTGGCTATAAGGGACATGCCGACAAGGTTAGTGCGCCCCACGGAGAGCTTGCCGTCTTGTGAAACAGACCAGACCGCTAACCAAGATACTCTAGAACGCAGAGCTTCCCAAGGATGCCATCCCGAAGTGCGACACCGACGCAAGCAAGACCAAATGTCCCGCTGCCTCTGAGGCTGGAGAGATCCGCGACAATATCAACATCAACAACAAGACTTGTAAGCCCAAGGACAACGATGTCACTAACCGTGTGAAGATTCACGTGGATGGCATGACCAAGAGCAATGAGGGTCATGACGTCATTATCGGCGGAGACTGGGACCTCGTCTCAGAAGATGCGGACTGCGATCTTCTGTGATCAGTCTCATCATTCTGAGCTGGTTACTCGCCAAAGAAACATTGTCTTTTTGCTTTGGCAAGGGAGACTGAGTTGGTTCATAGTTTGAGCTTCTTGAAGGATATCCTTTTGCCCTTGAGATGGTATACGTTTAGGAAAAAAGAATGAAGGTATCCTGATATGGTGGTATCATGCCTGTCGACTGCACAATGAAATGACAGGCCCGTTTACCTTCCCCCTTTATCCGCCAGCATGGATGGCTGCGCTGTACCTATGATCATTGCTATGGTGTCACCCCTATGGGGAAGCGGCCAGGGTCGCACGGAAGATTAACATTGAGACTAGCATTTACACAGCTATCAACATACATACTGCCATCGTTTATTTAACGTTGGTAAGGAAACCATATAGCCTGTTGTCCAGTTACATTCTCCCACAAGAAAGTAATACTATCCGTAAGGGGGGCCAGGCCCGTCAAGTTTCGCTATCCACCACTGTCTGGATACTGTGTCTTGCTAGTGTTTGACTGTGTTCCCAGTCGTCGTCGTTCATTCACTCTAGACGATGAGAAGACAACAGTGAATCCCGGCAAGCGGGGGCCGTCAACAAATTCCGCCTATATATTCGGAATTTTTAAGCTTGATCTCCTTTCTTCTTCTTCAACTCTCGCTCTCAATAACAACATCTGATCGGCGACATTCTGCATCGGCACGTCTCAGTCCGTATCCACTTCGCAACAAGTACTCTCCTCCGTGGACACACACCAAGATGTCTGCTCGAGGGATCCGTCACCAATGGACTCCGGTCCAAGTCCGTTATGTCAAGCAGTTCGGCCACGACAACCAAGCCAGCATCGCCAGCTTGTGTAACACGCGTTATGGTCCCTTCTTCGACACCATGATTACCGAGCACGATATCCGGGACATCCAGACCAACCCGGCGAAATACTACGGTCGGTAAGTATTACTCTGAACCGTACACATAAGACATCGACGTCCCAGTACTGATGTGGTTTGCTTTACTAGGACCTTGAAAGACATCAACCACCAGGCCAAGGCTATGGCCAAGAGCATGGCCTCTGGCGCTGATCTCATCGTCAAGATGGTGGGTACCTACTGCAACGGGAACAAAGATTCTGATATATCTTGCTCCAATAGCTGACATTATTCTCTCCAAAGCCTCTCCCATCGGTGAACACCACGGCGAAGGACAGCAACGAGGCCGGTATAGCCAAGACCAACACAGCCGCTGCTGCTAACAAGAATGGACGAATAAGCACCGACTCGACGAAGTTCAACGCCGCAGCTATGGATTGCCAGAGGAACAGGGTCAACACCACCCACGAGGCCGACGGGGTGATCTGCAACTCTGTGGGACGCGGCTGGGAGCTTGTCACGGAGGACCCAGACTGGGATATCCTCTAGTGAACAGCGGTACTCGATACAACAGAGTATATGGGGGATGGGGGAAGGGGAGGTCAGTTGTTTTTGACCGGGCGATAAATCTTCGTACCGACTTTCTTTGGGATCGCAAAACAACGCAGACCCCCAAGGAAATGAAGATACTGTTGTATAGTTATTTATCCCTGGTTCCGGAATGAATGGTCTATGCGCCCTGCTTCTCTGTTTTTGGCACATGACTTCAACGCCTTCTTATACCTTATTGTCTTACCATTCACTCACTCGATACCCACCTCAAAGTATCAACCACGAGTGAAGCACAGTTCATCTGTGAATTCGAGCTTAAATGTGGGACGTGCTCAACCAGCTGATCTAGGCCCTGAAGTCTTTCTTTTTTACTCCAACCCCTTGTCTTGTCCACATTCTCTGAGCTGGAGTCAACAACTCAACACTCTTCTCACCAGAACCTGCATACCCACAAACCAATATCGAGACCTCTCCCTTACCTACACGGTCAAGATGCCGTCGCATATTACCGTACAGTGGACACCGGAGCTGGTGAGATACGTTCTCTCGTGCCAGCAACGCAACTTCAACCCATCCGCGATCGCCCTGCTTGTCAACCGGCGTTATCAGGTCTTTACCGGCGGCCAGGTCACTGAGAACGACGTCATCTGTCTTCTGGCTCATATCAACGCCACGTGAGTAACCCACTTGGTAAAGGTTCGAGTTACTTTGTTGCTAACATATGTTGCTCACCAGACGACGCAAGATTCTTGGCCGCAGGCCCAGCCGATTGTAAGATGCCTCGCGATGGCAGTATTGAACGTGATGCAGCCATTATGGACAAGGTGAGTCTTCGATCAAGCGTTGTATCTGGCCAGTCAGCTAACAAGATGTCTTACCAGTTTCACCATGCGTGGGGTTTGTTGCACAGGGTACTGAACACCACGGAGAGCCAAGAAGAGTTAGGAGACCGAGCAGAAGGCGGCTATCGATATCGAGGCTCGCTCTACTAAGGCATACGGTATCAAGAGTCACGATGATAATTGGAAAGAGGGCATGACAGGGTAACAAAACGGCAGAGTCTCAAACCACCTTGGTTCTTGCTAGTACTCGGTTGGGCGGTTCGACACCCACCACTAAAGATATACTGATAAGCAAAAGTGAATCGGTGAATTCGCGGCTGAGCACAGGCCGTTTTTGATCTCTGCCGAAACTCTGCAAAATTTCTGCTATCTCATAAGGTATCTGGCAGTTCTCCATCCACCGAGTCCAACTTGGCGTTATTAACTCATTGCTCTTCTTCTCAAACCTCGCCGCTCCTAAAACGATAAAACTCTCCTCGCTCCTCGCTTCATCGTCACTTTAATTTCCAGGCAATATGACGTCGCAGCTCATGCACTGGACGCCCACGCAGGTGAAATATCTCCTGTCATTCGAGCAATCCAATCTCGGGCCGTCCGCCATCGCTGAGCGTATCAACCGGCGTTACGAGGCTTTCACCGGCACCCAAGTACCGGAGGCGATGTGATCCGCATTCAGGGTCATATCAAGGCTGTGTAAGTTACTCTCGTGCTTCTTCCAGAGGTACATGTCGCTAACGTGGGTGACTCTATTAGGAAGGCTCTGGGTTCCCAGCCGCAGAACGACGGCAAGACGACTGGTGAATGGCAAGGCTCAGGGCGATGCCGTCATCACGGACGTAAGCAAACCGAGTATACTCCGTAGCCAGAGACCTGACACAGTTGACTGTCGCCCTCTCTAGGCTAAAGGTGCCGCCGCCCAGGTCGTCAAACCCACCGAACAGCCACAGCATAGTGACCACGAGGCGATTGCCAACATTGAGGTTCACGAGGTCAAGACTCACAAGGTCAAGACTCCCAAGGTCGAGACTCATGAGGTCAAGACTGCCACGATGCAACCTCAGGGCAGGCAATCTCAGGAGCTCAAGGTCCAGGAGAGCAACGTCAAGACTCGCGACTGGGCATTGATCGAAGAGGAACCCGACTGGGAGATGATTTAGTAGACTCAACCGTCTTGTGCATGGAGGACTTCTTTGGAGTCGAGGGAAGAGGACTAGGTTCCCTCCACTTCGCAGGAGGCTGGGTGCTGGTCGGCAGTGGTCGCTGCTCAGGTCGTACCTAGATAGCAAAGAGTCTACTCACAAAAAGAATAGTCGACTATCCTCCGGTCCTTTTCGCCTCTGACGATGAACGTTCGTCTTAGCGGCACCATACTTTGATTTGAACAATAGCCGTTATTCAACCAGCGTCGGACGAGGATTGTCCACGTGGACCTCTGGCGCGCCGTGGCCCAGGGTACCAACTACGATGCAGACCCAGGAATGAAGGAGGTCCCTACTATCCGTAGCCCACCGGACCATTACTCGGTCCGCAGATATTGCTTAGACGAGAGAGCCGGCGTCGGTTCATAGTAGCACATGCTCGGGTGGTGGGACGATAAGACCAAAAACCAGATGCCGACGCGTTTATAAATCCTGCCGCTCGTCAACCTTCACTCACTCAAAGCATTAGATATATATTTCAACAAACTGAAGTTGATTCACTATCAGGTGTGGGCCGTGCTCGAAATCCTTCATTCCGCTGGCTCTTTGCAACCAACTCATGACTCTTCCAACCCAAACTGTCAACCCGTCAAGACCACCCTTGGAAAATATTTATTTATTTATTTATTACCTATACTCCGGTATGCCCGGTGGGCATTCGGTACCTCTGCCTATTCTATCACATAGGAAACCTTGCGCAAGCTGGACTAAAACCTACGTGCAACAATATACCGCGAAGCGCGGTCGACAACACGTTCTCGGCCCTGCCAGACTGGGGTCTCACCACCGCCAGCTTAGTGATCCCAATACACCTCCCTCGCTCCCCCCCCCTAGCTCCCCAGCTGCGCCTCCGGCGCACCGTCCCTTGCCTGCTCTATCTCGTCTTCCCTTGCGATCTCTTCGGCGAGCCTGAACTCCGGGAACCGCCGGAGGCTAAGGAGCCATCTAACGACGGTTCCAGCCGTAGCTGCATCTGACGTTAACGTCGCGAAATCCCTGCTCGTCTGTAGCGCCCTAGGGAACACGGCCTGCTCGAGTCTGCGTCTTTCGCCCTGTAGCTCGTCACAAAATACCGTTAGGTGGAGTGGCGTCTCTCGTGCCCTACCGCACTGACAGAGGGGCGTCCAGACGTCCGGGACGCGCCGCTCGAAGAGGAATGCTCTCAGGCCTACCTTCCCTGTCCGTATCTGGACTAGGAGTGAGCTCTCGTGTTTCCGGAGCGACTTATGCTTCTGGAGTGCCTTGTCAAAGTCCGGGTTGTCGGCTGGTTGTGTTACCCTCCCTCGTCGTTGTATCGTCGCCCGGGCGAGTTCTCGGCGCCAGCGCGTCTCCCAGTCCCGTTTGAGTGCTTTGTCGCTACCAAGTTCGCCGCACCACCTCCGGGCCCAATCCCCGGACCCTTGGAAAATATTCATCTCGTCAAGAATCAAGATGGAGGCCCAGATCGCCACTCCTCAGTTGACACCTAGGCAGGTTGACTACGTCAAATCGTTCGGAGACGGCAGCCCCGACCCATTCACACTGGCCGATCTCTTCAACCGGCGATATCAAGTCTTCACAGGCTGGGAGATCAGTGAGACTGGAGTCATCCACGTCCTGGAGTATTTGGGCTTTCTGTACGCCAACTTCTTTGCCCTTTGCGAAAGGTCCGTCCTACTGACATATGTACTTTAGGAAGCAGCAGCATGCTGGTGCTGGTAATCAAGCCAGCCACAAGTTTTCCAGCCATAGCCTCGCTCAGAGCACACCTGGGACTCTCAAGCAAGTCCACGAGATTGATAGTGGCGATGCAGTCGGCAAGCCTGGTACCATCAAGCTCATCCACGAGACTCATAGTGGCAATACAATCAGCAAGAGGGTATGCACCCACTTCAAGATGAATTACCAAGGGCGAACAGCTGACGTATCTTCTCAGCAGTTATCTCGTCATGGTACTGCAAGCGTCACGGGCTTCGAACAGGACGCTAGAAAGATGAAGGCAACAATAACTCCTGCCGCCACGACTCCCGCTGGCAACGAAGCCTCGAGTGCTATCTCCGATGTGCCAGAGATCGATGTCGAGCCCATTGCATCTGACTGGGACATAGTCGAGCAGGAGCCCGATTGGGATATGCTCTGACTGACCTCCGCATCTGAGGGCAACGAGTTTTCTTCCAACGAGTGCCATGATTATTCTGTCTCGCCATTGAAGTTCCACCAATCGAGAACATGTTGCGTCACACTGCTGCGCTCGTATGGCACTGTAAATACTTCTTTCAATGTGCAATTTTCCATATGCTGACATAAAATTTCACAGTTCTTACATTGCTTAACGACAAGGAGAAGACGGAGTTGACGCGTCAGGGGCTTTTGCATCTAGTGAAATGACAGTCGAGCCTAGCACCAAGGGTGAACACCATTAGCAGACACAATACTATGCACCCACTAAAACCAGCAAATAGAAATAGGAAAAAGCAAAAGTGAATCAATGAGTTTGAAGCAGTGCGAGGGGTGGGAACGAATTTCTAATAAGGTACTATGATTTCGGCCGTTTTTCCTGCCTTATCTTCAACCTTGCTTCTGAACTTCTCAACTGAATCGTCCATGTCGCTCTTCTTCGCAAGAATCCTATATTCGATCCCGACATCATCAGTGTCAGAACAACTACATTCCCAACACTAGACGAGATGGCTTGGCTTCCCCCAAAACTTACCCTCCAATGGACACCGGAGCTAGTCCGGTACATCCTGGCATTCGACGACAGAGGCCACGGTTTCGGCCCGGACACGATCGCAAAGATGCTCAACCGCCGCTTTGGGGCTTTCACCGGCGCCCTGGCCACCGAGGAGGAAGTCCGGCGCATCCTGGGTCTGTACTCCCTGGGTCTCGGCTACCTGTACAAAGACCCCATAATCCTCGAACAATGCATATCGCCAATGCTAACCTGGATATGTACAGGAGACTCAAGATGCGAAGGCGCAGAACCTGGCTCCCCAGAACCCAATCACGTGCAAGACTTCCGGCAAACGTGATTCGTATGGTGATCGCAAGACATCTGCCGATGGTGAGACTCAAGTCGACTCGAAGACGAATGTCAACTCTGAGGCTGACAATGCTGGCAACGGGAACAAGGTGCGTAAGACATTCGAAAAGCCTCTTGAGCAGCGTGACGCTGACGTACCCAGGACACCATTATCGATGGCAACAAGTCAACCGGAAACCGTAACGCCAGCGCCACTATCGCCACCGAAGCGGAGAAGTCGAAGTTGATGACGCTTTTGGTGATAATTGGGCTCTCGTTGAAGAGGAACCTGACTGGGATCTTCTTTGAGTGACCCCGAAGCATACCTATGCATTCTTTTGCTAAAGGGATCATGCTTGAGGACTTGCAATGGGGGATTTGCCAAGTAGAATACACATGTGGTATCAGAACAGCCTTACAATAAGACTCGATACGCTGGCTACTAGTTACAAAACGTCTTGCTCCACGACTGGGCATTTGACTCATATATTCAGAGTGAACGCGACATTCGATATCCGTGGCACATGCATCCGTATCAGCCGCATTCGTATCAGCGAGCCGGGTGAGCATGGGACTGGGAAAGACTGACATGGAGACGACGAGACGACGTTGACATTGTCGCGACGCTAACGTGTTCCCCTTACCCATAGCCCACTTCTCTCTGCAGGCAGGGACAACGGAGGTCACGTGAATGAAGCATCCCACATGACTGGACCCGCAGCTCAGACCGGCAATGCAGACCCCGCGTGATGGTCGCGATCCGAGCGCAACAATGGCCCTTTGTCGTAACCCCATTGCTCCCTTTTTGCTTGCCACCCATGCACGAACGAACAGATCCCGCCTGCAATCGGAAATCCAACATTAACTTTCTGCACATTTTCGAGAACCGGGTGAAGATTCTCCACCTCATTAGGAGTTCCGGCTCTCGGACCTTGCATCGATGACCGTCCCGGCCATCAAACGTCTGGCCTGGCAGGCCAGGTTGTCTTGCACCACTACTTGATGGATGGCAGCTTATATCTCTTGCTAAGAAGATCCTGTCCCGTCGGTGACGCCGGATCCAGCAGATGCGGTCGCCTCGTGGCATTGCTGCAGGCCAATATATCGACAATGTTTATCATGACCGCCTTTGTCAACAACCTGCATATCTATCACTAATGGGCATTGCTATCCTGTATTGGCGCCATCCATCGACAACAACACCACGATATGACCACATGGCAAAAGCAGCTGCTTAAAGCATTGATCATCAATCAGGGCGTCGTTACGTCCATCCCAGTCTTCCACGTGTTTGACCCCTGCCCTGGCACCAACATCTGTCCCGTCCCTCCATCAGATCTCTCCTCTCATCTGACGACACCGCAGGGCCTGTCATCCCGTCTCGGCCCACCGTCTTCCTTGCTGGGACTGTTCGCCATGCGTTGATCTCGAGTCCAACCACCTTCACACGAAAGATCGTCAGTCCGATCCAATCTTCCAATTTCCTTCCAGAAGCCTTCGACTGGTTCGGATGCCGGTCAGAGAACTCGACAGAACCAACCATCAAGCGATGATCATGGGGTTCTTATTCGGTCAACCAGGTGTACCGGTGTTCGTCACCACGGAACCATGACCTCAACTTCATGCTTTCCGGACCAAAATGTCAGACTGATGGAACTCACCAGCTCTTGCAAGCCATCTCACAGCAAACTGGAATTGAGCTGGAACATCACCTTCCTCTGAACCATGCCGATTGGGCATTGTATGGCTGTCTTGGCTTGACTATTGAGTCTGACGGAGGCGGGATCAGATAGAGTAGCTTCCCGCCCACCTGGTGATGCCGCGTCGGCTGGAACCATCCATTTGTTCCGCTCGTCCCTTTACCTGCCAATATCAATTCAGGTACCAATCTATGCATCCACTTTACCTTCCCGTCTTGCTGTCTATCCCACCCTCCCATATACCCTCGCCACTCGCCTCTGCACAGACATCCGGATGGGTTCTCTCTCTTTCTGTTCAACACCTGACCGTCTTACAAGAGCTGATGGTCTACACAGCTGGTTGATCAAGCTTGTTAACACTCTTCTGATCCATTTCTCCCTTTCATATCTCTCGTTTACTTTTACTGTCGTCTCTGGTCAATGCTGATACCAAGCGACGTCTCATTCGATTATTTACACCCATATCCCAGCAAGCTTCACGGCCTCGAAGCAGATCTGCCTGTCGCGATCACTGGATACACCGAGGGATTGACACGATGGGAAGGCCTCAACTATGTTGATTTCGACGGGCATGAGTACCCTTCTAATGGGCATATCCGCCGCTGTGACTTGGGCTGCGCCATCTCCTCCGACCCTAGATCCGGTCGACAGTAGTGCGCCAATACCGCGACTTCGGAACATCGTCTTGCGATACCTGCGCCCCGGCCAAGCGCATGGCCATGAACGGATCCCGTCGGGTTCTCTTCCGGCACAGCCCGCCTCTCTGCCGTTAATGAAACGAGATAGGAGGTGGTCCGGACTCTTCTCGAGAGAAGATGGTTGCACCCAGGAGACTACAACAGTATGCTCCGGAAGCAACGGGACGGGGCTCGTCTGCTCGGGCTGTTCTACGTGCTGTCCGGCTGCTGATGGGGGGTATCAGTGCTGCCAGCAAGGGTTCAAGTGCTGTACTACGTCGGCGGAAGCTCCGTCGTGCTGCCCAGATGATGGTGCCACTGGAGCTGTATTCCAGACTGTCACAGTCACAACGACGGTGACGTCGTTCACGGCATCTCGAACGATTGGTAAGCTCCCCATGAGCGTCGATGAAGGACACTTCTCTGGCATGGAACTAATGCAGTCTCATAGTTGCGATATTAACCGTGTTCGAAACTCTCACCATCATCGATCCGGGAAAGAGAACGCAAACCGAGACTATTACTGCGACCTCCCAGACCAACAGGGCCGGTAGGAGGGCTGACATGCCTGATGTCCAAGCCACTCCTGTGTTGCAGGCAGAAGCTAAGTCGAGCACTCACGGCAGCCTCGAGGGCACAGCTCTGTCGGAAGCAGGCCACGACCATTCCAGGCGACAAGCCGCAGAGCCAGCAGGAACACCGATAGCCACCGTGACAGTGGCTGCAACTACAACGGTCTTTGTCTCCGAACTTACATCCACCATTACGAACACCATATTCGTCACGACGACTGTGGCGCCGCTCGCCGTGACCACAGTATTCACTACGACCACGATCGTCGTCCCACCTCCCGCTGGGACGACCGTTACTGAAACTCGGACACCTACAACCTTTCTATCTCCGAACCCTCCCGGCTCGACCGGTTCTATCATCCTGCCTCCGGGGACATCTTCGACTTCACCAGCTTCGGAGACGCCCTCCTCGAGCTCTCCAACATCTACCTTACCATCAACTACCACTACAGCTTCATCATCCTCAACTACGCTAATACCAACCTCGACATCCTCCCCCTCCTCATCCACCACCATCCCAACCACCACCACCGAGCCAACGCCCTCAACCTCCCTAACCCCAGCAACAATGCTAACAACGACCACCACCCCCCTCCCACCACCACCCTCCACCCCGCCTCCTCCGCTCCCACCCCCTTCCTCCACCGGCTCCGCCCTCTCCCCAGAACAAATAGCAGGCGTAGTAGTAGGCGTCTTCATCTTCCTCCTCCTCCTCGTCCTCCTCGCCTTCCTCCTCCGCTGGCTCGTTCGCCGCCGCCGCTCCCGCCTCGCCCAAGCGCGACAGCAGCTCACTCCTCCCCACCACCACCCCCCTGGGGCTGGCGGAGACACAACCTCAATGTCAGCGTCGGGCCTAACGGGAGAAAACGAGGTGCGCATCGTCATCCGCCCCCCGCCTCCCTCGACCAGCAGCGCAACGGCAAGGGGGGCTGGTAGACAAGGTAGATGGCCTATGCCGCCCGGCTATCAGGGGGGGGAGACGTATAGTTATGTGGTGGAGGATACTACTACTGGGGAGAGCACGCCTAATAGGAATACTGGCGGGGGAACAGGGGGTGGTGGTGAGGGGGATCCGGGGAGGTGGAGTATTGCTAGTGAACGGGGGAGTCCGAGGGGGACGCAGAGTGGGACGGGGACGCAGAGTGGGAGTGAAGCTGGCAGAGGAGGGGGATTGGTCAGTGTGGGTTGGGGGAATTCGGGGACGGCGAGCTTGTCGCCTCCGCCGAATAGTTGGCAGGGGCAAGGGAGAGGTGGCGGTGGTGGTGGCAGGGGAGGGTATCCCCAGGGTAGTCTGGGGATTGGGAAGGCTTTCTGATTTTGAGAGTAGCTGATACCAGGGCTGGATGATTTAGATGGACATGATACGGATGGAAAAGGAGGATGGCGTTTGATTGGTACACTGGCCATTGGCAGGAAGTGTTTCGTTTGTAGTCGGTTAACTTCATACCATGAATGAAAACATGGTCATTAATGCGGATGACAATTCTGGGTAACTCAACATGCTCTGGACTGATATGGTAACAGACTCGACTTTTGGAGATATCACTGTTTTGTGGTAATTCCATGTCATGGGGCAGTAATTCCACGTCTCTATTTGTTTCCTATGAGGGAAAGGGTGCAACTTCCGCCCCCAAGACCATCAAACCCAGTATCAAGACCGCTTACTCCCTTCCTTAAGCTATCTGCGGAACCCCCTCTGCCACAATGTTGTCGTTCATTCAACGACATCAAAGTACGACCCAGTCAGGATCGCCCTCCTCCATAAACGCCCAGTCAGAGGCAGCGTCGACATCGTCAGGCTCCATGCAGTCGTCAGAATCCCCAGCCTCACTCGCCTCGTAGTGGACGTTATGTCTCACAACCGTGGCCACTGAGGTGTCTCCATCCTCTTCCACCACATCTGTGTCCTCGAGGGGGGTCATCGGGGACGTCTCCGGTGGGAAAGTTTTGTCATCTGTCTTAGAAGTGGCGGTTGTGGTATTCGCGGCATCGTTCATCTCCATGGCGGGCATCAGCAGGGTGGCGTGCTTCGTCTGCATGGCGTTGGTCGGAGGAGTGGGTTCCTCCATCTCGGGGGCGGCGCTCATCAGGGTATTGTCGCCCATCGTCTCGACGTCGGTCGGCCAGGGAGTGGTGTACTCCGCCTCGATGACTGTGTCGTTGCTGCCAATGTCCTGGTAAGGTTCGTCGTTAGTTGCTCGCTCAACCAGTTGCCACTCGATATGGGGAGTAAACGGACCATGCTAGCCCAGTCAAACACCTCAGTCTCGGTGTGCTTGACGATGAGGGGCTCCCAATCGTCCCAGTTCCTAATACATCCCACCGTTAGCAATCGGTAACTCGTTTATGCGGATCGTGAGTGGTGTCATACCTCGGAGTGTACTTGCTCGTGGTGTACCAAACCTCCGCCTCGTTAATCGGACGACCAACGAATGCCTCGTAGCGCCTGTTGAAGAGCTCCATCGTCTTCTCGGGATCTATGTGGCTGAGGGAGATGAGGTACTTGATCTCCATACGGGTCAAGTCGAGCTTGGCGTGGTAGGATGACATCTTGACTGATTTTTGGTGTTGATGGATGTCTGAGTGTTGTTGGAGTTGAGAGTTTGGGAAAGAGATCGAGACCAGAAAAGAGAAAAGAAAACAAGCAGGGCAAATACTCGCGCTTGTGGGTCGTTCAGTTTCACCTCAACACTTCCAGGTTGATATTCACTTCGCTTCACATACAGTATAATTAGAAAGGCGGTGACCCAAGCGAGATCCACCCGAGGAGGTAAGGAATTAATGACATGTAAGTGAATAGTAACAGAAGAGAGCGGAAACACATGGCCTGCGTGGCGGGCCCGATGAAGTACCCGTGATAGGCAGATATATAGAAACACCGACGTCTATGTCCGCCAGTCAGCCCCCAAGACTACCTGTGAAGACAAGCACGGCCTGATCATAGGATGGTTTCTCGACCTCGATGCTTCAAAAGAGATTGGCCACACACAGCCTGCTTTGGGAGTGAAGACGGACCTCGTTCTCGGATGAGGGCTTGCGGATGCTGTTGTTCGAGCAAGAACGGCTGCGTGCCAGTCATTCAATCGCCCTACCACCTGTTGTGGATCAGTGTGCCCGTCATCAGGGTGCCGTACTGAAACCGTAAGGGTCGAACGGCGGAGTTGATCTTGGCCTCGAAGTCCTTGATGTGCTGCGACTCGTCAACACTTCGGATCCTGATGGACCAGTCGAGGTCATTGTAGAGCCCTGAGTGTGACGGCACCCTACGACGACGTCCCAACCCTCAGCTATAGGCTACCAGGACTGCATGGCACGGCACTGCCGGAACGGGAGACTACAGCCTACGTCATCTGGCTGACTAGGACCGGCATGCTTCGAGTGTCCACGCAATCCGCACTCCGCAGCCTAACCGCCTCCCGTTTGCTCTTGGCCGTGGGCGTCACCGGTACCACCGTCGAGGCGATCGGGCCGGCTGTGTCTGCTAAAGGCCCTCTACGGCTTCGTCAGCGAAAGGACTCAGCGAAAGGGCGTCAATACTGTCGTCAGCATGGGACGCGCGGAAACACACGACCATGCTCTTACTCCGGTGAACCCTGTAGCTAGCATGGGGTTGGAGGAGAACTTCAGTACGCCGTGTGCTTCTTTCGTTACACAGTACAAAGAAGTCATGCACTGCCAGTGAAAGAATACTTGGAATTCGGGAAATCCCTTGACTCAATGACGTGGACGAGGCACTTGGTGCCACGGATCTCGATCTAATACTGGTCGCGTTGCTGTGCTTCCAAGCCGGGAGGAAAATGAAGAGAAAAGACTGCGATGGGCTTGGAATCGAGCACAGTTGTCAAGATAAAGAGTAGAGGAATGAAAGGCCTAGTTAGTTCTTTGTCTGCTGGTTGATATCTAACACCATCCCCTGAAAGACAGCCACCAGCGACCAAGCTCATTCCTCTCGTTGCCTCCAAAAGCCCCCAAGGGCAACATTGTACCCGTTGACCATGGCCGATAGTATTCAGACGAGGATTTCGTCCAGTTCTTTTCGGGCATACGGCCAAACACCTCCGAGAAAGCCCACTCCAGACCTTTATTGATTTCAGCCTCCGGACTCGAGTGCGAACACTGAACTAGAAGACCATCGTCAGCTATCCACATCTGTACTCAATACAACTTAGCAATTGCTCCTATACCTTTTCTGAAAGACGAGCAAGCTGTTATATCCAGCTTCCAGATGGCGAGGCTGACGACGAACGCTCCCAGAACGAAGCCAGGTTGTCCGGGCCTCAGGGCGAGAAGGTTGTGCTCTGAGTTAGGATCGCACGGCAGATCCCCTCGATATCGCTAAAGCATTTACCAACGTCAGCACTGGGCAACCTGAAGGCATGGGCTAATTCGTTTCTGTGGGAGATATATCATACCGTTTCCAGTACTTGTTTAAGATATAGGCGACCTCGCGCTCTGGGAGTCGGTGGCCGATGAAAACGGCGTACCGGTCGTTAAACTTCGCGGTGGCTACCGCGGCGCTGTGAGACTGCCTGGCGATGTTCAGGACGTACTGGAGCTGGGACGCCGTCCAGTGGAGGCTCCCGCTGATGATTAGAGTGTTCAGGTCCGCCTCGGTGACCATCTTGATAACCTTGTGGTGGAGAATGTTCGACAAGGGGGTTGCTAGATGCGGGATGCAAAAGGTCAGAAAGTAGAAGAGTATGGTCAACTTTCTGGATGGAGAGTTGAAAAGAAGACGAAGCTGAGAAGCAAAAGCGGGAACCGGTTGAGGGTTTAAATACTCGAGATTTTCGCTGAAATTCACCCCGTCGTGTTAATAGACGGGCCGGTTATTGCTAACCATCGGGTGGCTTATTGTTGTCGAGTGAATGGCTTGAGAATGAGGGTGTAAGGGTCGAGCGGCACAGAATGTGAAGGCCAATGATAGCTATGCAGATCCTCTACGACAGGCATCTCAGCATTATGAGTACGCCGCATCTGACGGAGCTTGAGCAGAAGAGTACTGTTGTGGATAGACAAGTATATACAAGTACCGGTCGTGGTGTCCCCTCACAAGGCGCACCTGTCCACTGCGTGAAGCTCCTATTGATATGTTGAATATCACGATGAAGAAAAGGGCTGGCAGCCGGAAGAGTCTTCGAAAAGGTTATTATATGCTTACTTTCTGAGCATATACATCCGGGGCCCAGGCGACTGTTTAAGCTGTTAACAAACTGGCCGATCGACTTGGATTGTCAAGTCGGCTACCATTCCTGCATTGTTTTGGCAAACACTCCGCCTCAGCGTGTTATTGTGTGCTGATATACCTGCTGACAGTTTGGATACGTTTGACTTCTTCCAGAGCCAACATTACCTACCGTAATGCTAATGCTAAACTAATAGCTGCTGGAAACTTGGTGACGAAGCGCGGGCTACTCGCATAGGGAGGTCACGAACTACAGTATTATATATCTCAGTCTTCTAACAGTCAGTTGATCGCGATATGTCATCTAGTAGAAGATCAATGCTAGAAGTGGGTAGGCCATATATCAACGTCCTGACGCTCGCCACGTTTTGTTGCCAACTTTCACTATTGGCGACGCGTCCTCCCCTGACCCTTCGCCCACTCAATGCCTTTGAATAACTTTCGTGTACCGGAAAAGGTTGTGTGGTCTGTGCAAGCCAATACCTGGCATTGCAGCAAAGTTTCAGTTTCTCCTTGTAACGCCAGGCATGATCTCAACTGCAGTTCTGAACATACATGTACCGAATGAACTTTAACTCCCGAGCCCACTTGTCAACAATTCCCTTCCACTCTCATCCGAAGCTGCGGAACCTGCCCGCTGCCCGCATGCGGGCCGAACCTTAAGCATGCCGCCAGGAGTCACGACAAAGGCTATCGGCCAAGGGGTGCAGCGGCGTCGATTCACACATGCAGTAGCCGTGTGTGGAACTCCGTGGACTCCTTAGCCGCAGGGCCAACACCCACTCAATACATTCACTTGGATACAAGTCAGGTCGGCGAGCTGTACTATCTTTATTAAGTGATATCAAGTATCAAGGACACAGTAAATGACAATAATATGGACCCAGCCCAAATTTCATCAGGCGGACAATAGTAGAACCAAGTAGATGTAATACCAGCGGAATCACGCATATCCGGAGTTTTTGCTACGGACGACCTCGTCACAACTCACACCGAGGCCTGCGAGGCAAGGCTTGAACCTTATACCACATATGCAGTGTACAAAGGCTATCTGGTGGCAACAAGAGTCACCGGCGGGGCCCCGAAGCACTGGCCGTGAGGAAGCATATATATATCGAGAGACCTGCCTCCTTCTGTGCTTCTCTTTCTTCTCTTTCTTGACTTTCTATCAACAACACCAAACCCCAACCAAACTCTTCTACCCTCTGAGCTTCCTACCCTGCACTCTTAACACACACTTAAACATCCATCCTCGACATCACCACCTCGACATCACCACATCAAATCACCAAGATGGGCTTCAAATCCCAGAACAAGACACACATGGCCGACAAGACGATTTCAAAGATTCAACAACTCCAATGGACCCCCAACCAAGTCCATTTCGCCTTGGTCAAGGCACGGCGCCATAGCCTCAAAGAAGTTGCGGACCTCTTCAACAACCACTTCGAGCCCTACACGGGCATCCGCGTCACTCCCCGTGACGTGGCCTACATAATCTCGCCCAGGACGGAGAATCTACACTGGACCCCGCGCCAGATCCGATACGTCCTGGAGCTGGCAGACCTTTACGACGTCGACGCCGATGCAGCGGCGGACGAGTTCAACGCTCGCTATGGGGCGTACGTGGGTACCTGTGTCACGCCCGGAGAAGTCGACCACGTCTGGCGTAAACGCGGCCGTCGGTGCGATAATGGCACGGCTCGAGCTGTCCGTGCTTAAGCAGCGCCACAAATCGTGAGCCCTATAAGCACAACCCTCTCCCCCGGCTCGAGCCTTTCAAGGATGACAGTTTATGTTGCCGCCTGTGGAGATAAAGCTGGATTGAGTTGGGACACTACTGGAGGAGGAGGAGAAGCTGGAGTTGAATGGTATCACGGCCTTCTGGGTTTTGAGAATGGGACTCGGATTTGGACTGGAATATGTATCACGGCGTTTATGTTTTCTTTTTTAAAGGGGGTATTGGGTCCCCAATGTGAATCCTTTATTATTTTGTGGTACCTGATGCTAATTCCGCTGGTGTGGCTCAACTGCTTCGATCCGTGTAAGAAGGCACTTCTAAACCGTCGACTACCGTATCTATTATTCGACTACTAACGAGTCTAGGAACTCCCGAAGCTCCTCGTCTTCTATTGCTTCTTTGAAATTCTCCACCCAAGGTTTCTCTTGCTTGCTCCGATCTTCGTCGGGTTTCCGGTCGAGGGTCCGGAGTTGCCGGGTCTCCCTTCTCGAGCTTGGCTTTCTTGCCCTTAGTGGACTTGGAAGGAAGTAATAGATGACGAGGAGCTTCGGAAGTTCCTAGACTCGTTGGCAGTAGGATAACAAATACGGTGGTCGACGGGTTGGAAGTGCCTTTTTGCACAGATCTGGGTCGAAGCAGTTGAGCTACACCAGCGGAATTAGCATCAGGTATCACACAATAATAAAGGGTTCACAGTGAGGACGGCGTTTATATATTTTGTCGAGGGATTCGGACTTGGACAACTGGTAACCAGCTTTCCTTTCAATTTGCGTTTAAGGTCAAGCAAGCATGGGAATTGGTTTATGACTTCTCAGGACTGCGTTGTCTTACAGGATTCCCAAGAGATTAGGTAGCTCAATTCATGTCGCTTCTTCGGGCGAAGATATCGTGCCGCTGTGGGTTGTTACGTGGGACGTGATCTACCATGGACAATGTACGTGGAAATATACGGTCGACAAAAGGATCAAATTGCACCAGTATCGCGATGATGCTATGCTCTTTGTCTTCGAAACTCTAAAGCAATCATGTGCCTATTAGGGCACTCGATTGTTCACTGGGAGCCCCAGGGTGTCGACGCTGTATCGGTGTGGGCAGTACGACTGATATTGGTCCCCAACGCCTCTGTGTCTTCGAGCTGGAGGACGTTGAGGTATGTCCCAAGGGAGAGGCAGACTAGGGGCGGACTCCTTGTTCCCTCTTGCGGAGGAGAAGAAGGAGAAGCCGATGGACGAAGAGTTGCGCTACTTCTGGACGCCCGTCTACAAAATTTTGTAAGGAGGGAACCCTGCTGGAGGGGGCCCATATTCTTAAAAATCCTGGTTGCTGCTCTAGGGTTGTTGCTCCATCAGTGCCGGAGAAGATCTGGTCAGACGTCCGAGCTCGGGAGTTGTGTGTTCGTCGTGGTCGGACTACAGTGTGGTAAGTAATCCTCCACGGGCGAGGAACACGAGGACCAGGATAGACAAGTCCAGAGACAACAGACTACAGAGTGATACCGATGATGCTCTTATTTGTATTGCAGGCATTGAGATGTATGGTGCTATGCTATGCGGGTGTCAACACAAAGAGGCCCTCACGACACCACAACATCGTTCAGCACGAGCCAGCCAGTCGTTCCACCGCAGCAGACCCAGACCAGAGCATGTCTGTGTAGTGTATTATCTTCTGAGACCTGCCCGACTCCCCCCTTATCCTACATCTCCCTCCTATCGTACAAAAATAATACATAGCACAAAGGGGACAGCAAGTCGTGCTCCCGTTCTAAGCCAGCACCAATGCCCAACGCTATACAGCTTTCCAGACACCGCCTTCCCTTGCTTCCAATCAAAACGCCGGGCCATGCCAAATGCCAAATTCGGGAGTGAAGATGTATGTATATGTCGGAAACGCCGGAGTGGAGCGCACATGTGGATGGTTTGTGTCGTCTTCCGTTGGGGGTTTGCTTCCTTTGACGTGTTCCTGCGCCGTAATGTCCGTCGATGTATCTGTTCGTGTCGAAGTCGACGAATCGTCCTCGGTGCCGCGACTTCCAACACCCAACAACATCCATCTCGTCCACCTCATCCAGTCGTCGCCTCACAGATGCAAACGACTACCTATCCTTATACACCTTCGGCTTCCACCCCGCCTTCACCTCAGCCTCCTGCTCCACCTTCTCGATTGTCGGTTTTATCTCCGCCTCCAGCCTCTCCCTTGCCCTGAGGACTTTACTCTGCAGGTAGAAACTCCCTCCCTTCTGCGGGTCGTTGGCGTCGAACAGCTTCTTGAACCGGTCGAACACCTCCTCCGCGTTCACCATCTCGCCGCCGTTCTTCGCCGGGGGTTTGACGTTGAGGATCTTGCACGCCTCGTCGAGCGTCATTCCGGAAGACAGGTTGGCGCGCCCCGCGCCCGTCGGGTTGCCAGCTTTGGCTTGCGCGCGCTGGTAGGCGGACGAGGTGGACGCCTGCTTGTAGGCCTCGGCGAAGGCGCGGCCGAGGACGCGGGTGCCGATTAGGACTACTTGGGTTATGATTCGGTGCGCCTGGGGGAGGAGAGCGAGGTTAGCTGGCTGGGGAGAGATGAGGGAGGAGGAAGATGGGGAGGCAAGAGGGAGAGGACGGCTTACCATTGTCGCGGTCGGGAGGTTGGGTCAATTCCCGCTCGCTTTGGAGGGTGTGTTGAAGAGGTCACTTGTCGTATATATCCGGTAGAAGGAGGATCGGTGTGCGACAAGGCCAGGTGTTGTCGTGAGTTGGCAGGGCGCAGAGTGAGTGAGGATGAATGCGTGGAAGGTCGTCGATCCGTCGAATGAGCCGCCGCTTGACCAAAAAATTGAAGACCGATGTCCGGAAGTAACCGAGAGGCGTAGAAATTTATCGGTCATAGCTGGTCCGTGCGTTGCAGCCGCATGATGGTACGTACCCCTTACGTAATCCATTCCGTTCAACAGCTTCCAGCTGTAATTTTGGCTTCTGACTGCTTGAAGCAACATCGCAACATCCAAGCAGCCACATTCCAACCTTCACCACGACTCCAATCGATTCCCTCTCTCCTCCACGAATTAACACCTACGACTATACCACCGGCCTGCTTCTTTTCTACGCAGGGCATATACACGCCACAATGTCCCAATACTACGGCGCCCCTCCACCCCAAGGCGGCGGCGGTGGTTACGCCCCTTCATCCGCCCAAAACCTCCAATTCTACCCATCCACCTACGGCGCGCCCCCCGTCTCGGGCCACGCCACCCCCTCACAAGCATCCTACGGCTACGGCGGCGGACCATCCTCCACATCAGCGTCGGGCTACGGCTCCCCTGGGTTCGGGTCCAGCTTCGGCGCCGCGCCCGGTGCAGGAGCGCCAGGGGGGGGATCCGGCCGCATGGGCGAGCAAGGCGGTCTGCGGACGGGGTGGCTGGCCGCCCTCAGCACGGAGGGGTACGACGGCGAGCCCCCTTTGTTGGAGGAGCTCGGTGTTGACTTTAGCCATGTTAAGGCCAAGGTATGTTTCCCCTTTTCCCCATCACGTTCCCCCAACGCCGCGTAACTAACCAACCGCGCCCGTAAACCACAGACCCTAGCAGTCCTAAACCCCTTCTCCCGCATCGACCAGCACCTAATGGACGACTCGGACCTCGCCGGACCAGTCCTCTTCTTCCTCCTCTTCGGCACTTTCCTCCTATTCTCGGGCAAAGTCCAGTTCGGCTACGTCTACGGCCTCGCCCTTTTGGGATCCGTCTCCCTCCACACAATCCTATCCCTCATGTCCCCCTCCGACTTACCCTCCCACCCCTCCCAAGGCGGCGTCCCGGGCCCCTCCTCCTCCTCGGGACCCAGCTACGGCGGCCAACAACCCGGCGAGCAACACCTCTCCCAGACACTGACGTTTGCCCGCTCCGCGAGCGTGCTAGGGTACTGTCTCCTCCCCCTGGTAGCGACAAGTCTGCTGGGGATAGTCATACCCCTCGACACCCCGCTGGGCATGGTCGTTGTGGTATTGGCGATCCTGTGGAGCACGTACTCGGCGAGCGGCATGTTTATTGCTACGGCCAGGATGAGGGGGATGAGGGCCCTCGTGGCGTACCCGCTTATGCTGTTTTACGTCGGGTTCGGCATCATGGGCGTGTTTAGTAGTCGCGGCAGCGGGGCGGGCGGGTTGAGGGCTGCTGTGCCGCTTGCGGGGGGTGCTTGAAAGGGTGTTGTAAGGGGGATGAGGATGGGGACGAATGAGGAAGAGGGTTCGGAAAAGGGAGGATAGGGCATAATGACGAGGTTTAAGAAGACGAGGGAATGGTCCAGGGGCTCAAAAGGGCGACCGTGGTTGTGCTGAGCGTTTGAATGGGCTCTCTGGACATGGACAACTTGACCTGGCAGGTTACGGCCCCGTCAAGGTAGATGCTGGTTGTCACACACATCTTGCTTGAACACGGAGCCGAGCCGTGCTAGCCCCGATGGATGAGGTTACAATCATGTATGATAGATACCAGGGAAGCGATACATCTTAATCAACGTTACGTCATCAAGTTCATGGCAAGGCCCAGCGGGAGTGTGTGAATTTTTCTCGAACAGCAGAAGCTCCCGGTCGTATTAAAGATATATATCTCAGCAGCCCCGTCCACGCCGCCGAAGGCACAACCCCTGAATGCAAAAACCCCTTCCTTGATGACAGTTCCCCTTAACGCCATATAATAATACTCAGAAACCCGCAAGCCGTGAAAAGCCTACGCGGCCAAGTAACCAGAGAGTCCGACCATCCAGCCAACCCTTCAGACACAGACACCTTTTTTTCTTTCCCTCCTCATCAGCAACCAAAACCAAAACGCTGAACCGTAAATGAAAGTCGCGTAACATTTATAACACGCGAACGCACCCAAAACAGAAAAGCAGGAAACCCCCCTCATTTATCAACGTCCGAATCAGACCCTTCCTACGAGACCACGAGCCTTCAGGAGAAAACACCCTAGGATGGTAGTAAAACACCCATCTCCTCCTCCTGCGCCGCCCGCAACCTGTTGGGGCAAGACATACAGTGCCGTTGAAAACCATCGCGGACAGTCATCCGGGCCGAGGCCCCATCCAGCCAACCTCACCCACCAGGGCAGGCGGAGAGAGGTTGCCGGGGTTGGTACTGGACGGATCCGACATGTCTGTCGAGGCCTCGCCGTCCCGACATCATCGGTATCATCCGTACGGGGAACATCAATGGAAGGAGAGAGAGGTGGCCGACTCAGCTGCCGTCCTTGCCAAAGCGCGCGACTTTTCTCTCCAAGGCTGATTTGCGCTCCGGCAAGGGCGCTTGCACGGGGTTGATGGCTTCTGACCGAGTCGAGGAGATGGGATCTCCGCTTGATGTCCAGGCCGTCGTCCGGTCGGTAGAGGAGGGAGCTGGGGTTGTTGAATGGCAGTCGACGCGGTGGACGGGATGCGCGCGTGTGACTTGTTAGGGGAGAGGGTTCGGTTGTTGATAGTATATCCTCGTCCGGGTCTTTAGTCGTTGGCAGTATGTCCAACTTCTCTGTCCGCTAGCACCTCCTCCATTGACACCATCAACAGACAGCGTCAGGTCCACATTCATCCCTTATAGCTGGTATCCAATACAGTGAACAGACCTGCGGTCCGTCAAATCCACATCCATCCCCTCTGGCTTTCCTGCTCCATCAACGTCATGAACATACGGGGGATGCCCGCCCGTCCGGCCTCGCCACCGACACAACATCCAACGTCGCGCGACGTCGGCACTCCATCACCACCAGCCACCCTAAGCCTCCTCCTCAGCAGCAGAGGCGAGCACAGAGTACGGCCCGCCCGAGCCGGCAAAGATGATCTTCTTGCCACGGATGGCGGTGTTATCGATTAGCGTCGGCTCCTCGACATCGTCCGTCTGGCCCTGGCCCGTCTGGAAGCCAACCGAGAAACCCCAGCTGTAGACTTGGCCCTCCTCCGTGACGGCGAAGCTGTTGTCCACGCCTACGGCGACCGACGCAACGGGCGGGATATCCTCGAAGGGAATAGGCTTGTAGAGCGAGTGCGGCAGCTTCTCGCCATTCTTCTCCTCAAAGACGGTGTTGTTGTCGTTGAACACGTCCTCGTCCAGGCCGAGCAGGTGGCCCTCCACGCGACCAAAGGTGAGGAGCTTGCCGTCCTCCGTGCATGCGACGGAGTGGTGCTCGCCGCCGGCGATGTCGACGATCTTGTACTCGGCCAGCGTCTCCACCAGCTTCGGCTTGAGCTGCATCTTGCTCTCCTCATCGTCCGGGTCGATCCGGTGGCCCGTCTGGCCGTACTGGTTCAGGCCCCAGCCGTAGACGCGGCCCTCGCTGTCGAGCACGAAGGAGTGGTACGACCCGCAGGCGATCTTGACCGGCTTGGCGCCGCGGACGGGCAGGTTGCCAATGCCGACGGGCCGCAGGGACTGCAGGATCTCGCGCTCGAACACCTTGCGCGCGAGCTGGTTCTGCGCGCCGTCGCCCCAGGCGAAGATCTTGCCCTTGTCGTCGAGGGCGAGGACGTGGTTGGTGCCCGTGGCGAGCTGCTTGATCTTCTTGAGGTCCGGCAGCAGCATGGGCCGCTTCTGCTCGTGCGACTGGTCCGTGAAGCCGAGGATGCCGTCGCTGGCGCGGAAGGTGCCCCAGCCGTACACCTTGCCCTCGGAAGTCAGTGCGAACGAGGCGCTGTCGCTGCCGACGACCTGCACGAAGGTGGTGTTCTCCTCTACCTCGGACATGTCCACCTCGCCGGGTGTGCTCTCGAGGGGGTTGAGGCCGGACTCATCGTCGTCCGAGTCGTCCTCCTCGGCGTCCATGTCTCGCAAACCGCCCTCCCACTTCGTGTTGCGGCCGAGAGCGCAGTTGTCGTTGACGCCCCAGGTCAGGATCTTGTTGTCGTTGGTCAAGGCGACGGCATGCATGCCTCCGCAGCCGATCTGCACGACACCCCTGCCCTTCAGGTTGTGGTTGATGCGGGGGCGCTTGACGTCGACGGGCCTCTTGCCGTCATACTTGTCGGCGCCGAGACCGAGCTCGCCATTCTCGCCGGCGCCAAAGACGTAGACGTCGAGGACGGTGGTGGGCGGCTCGTTGATAGCCTTCAGCTGTCTGCGGGCCTTGGGCTCGGGAGCGGGCTTCTTGGCCTTGGGCGAGGCGGTTTTGCGCACCTTCTTGGCTGGGGGTGGGGTGGCTTCCTCCGGAGACTCTTGGTCGGCTTCCTCTTCTTCGTCGACGGCGGCGCGCTTGCGCTTGCTGTTCGCCTTGGGTTTGACCGCATCTTCGTTCTCCTTGTCGGAGGAGGTGGCGGTTGCTTTCTTGGGAGACTTCTTGGCAGCTGGAGTATTCTTCGGCGCAGCAGGCTTCTTCGCGACGGCGGCCTTCTTGGGAGCAGCGGCTGCCTTCTTGGGTGCTGCGGTCTTCTTCGCCGCGGCGGTCTTCTTGGGAGCGGCTGCCTTGGTCGCGGGGATATCGTCGGCTTCACTATCGCTCGTCTCCGCCTCAACTGTGGGTGTCGCGGCTTTTGTCGCCGCCTTGGAGGTCTTCTTGGGCGCGGCCTTGGCCTTGGCAGTCGTTGCCTTTGCAGCAGCGCGTGGAGGCATGGTGATGATGATGATGGAAAGCTAAGCTGAAGCTGAAGCTGTACGAAAAGTTGATGATGGTCGATGATGAAATCGAGTAACAGCGATTGAGAGATCGGCTTGTAAGTTGATGGTCTCTCGGCTTGGAAATCGTGTTACTCGAGTGATGGATGGCAGTATCGAGTCGCGCGGTATCAAAGTAAGACGGGAATGTCACGGGTAGAAAGGGTTGTGTTGTCAAAGAGAGAAGAGAGGTTGGATGATATTTTTTGTCGGTCGTCGACGCGCCTGCGGCTGTGGAGATTTGTTTTGGCTGAAGGTGTTAGTGTAGCTCGCCTATTCATCCAGCCGGCACCAGCGAAATCAATGGAATGTGGGGCGTAGTCCAGGGGTTCCTTGTTCGGATCGAAGCCACATTTAGCGCTAAGCCTGCGCTAGACAGGGGAGCAGTTCTTTGATTCTAAATGATTTTCAAAGAATGGTGTCATTGATGCCAGAGCTCTCTTTGTTCTTGCAGCCATCCAGCTTTGTGTCAGTCGACAGTCTGTCGAGTGCGGAAAACATCATACACACGCATCGAATAGTCAAAGGAGTGAAACAGCTGTCAAGATCGGACGGAGTGAAGCTCTACTTTACTGCCAAGAAGGTTATTCGTGCCTGGGATATGGACATGAGAGCTGACTGATCATTTATTTCTTCCAGTCCAAACATCTGGTGTAAGCCACCAGTCAAACATAAATGCTTTAACAGCATAACCATTCTATACAAAGTTACACCAGAACGCTGTTCAAACATGCCCTCCAGGACTCGCTGATACTCGGACCCAACCCAGTGACAATTTCAACGACATCACCGCCTATTCTTCCTCTTCTTAGGCCCCCGTTTCGCCTCCTTCCTCCCGATCTTCGGCCCAGCTATCACGTCCCGATCTCGTCCCGCATGCTCTTCCAGTTTAACCTCCTCCTCTTTACCTTCAACTCTCTCCTCCACCTCAAACCCCTTCCCCTCCACACCTCTCCCATCCCCACCGCCATCCACTTCCCCAGCATCCCACCTCAACTCCCTCTCCGCCCTCAACCCAGCCTCAACAACCCGCCTCTCCAGCGCCTGCCTCGTCTCCAAATCCCTCCACAACCTCCTCTCCCTCGCCCCCTCACTATCCCACTCATCCTCGTCATCGCTAACATAATCAAACGGGTTCTCCTGCCCCAGGTGCGGCCCCCCTCTCTTCAACACCTTCAACCTGTTCCTCATCTCCGCCTCGTACTCCGCGTCCGGGTCTCTCTTGTCCTCCTCCTCCTCGACAAACGTCCTGATTTTGGGTCGGGCGAAGCGTATCCCCTTCCGCCGGCGCCAGCGGCGGTAGTCCCGCACGAGCACGGAAGGGGAGGTGAGGAGGGTGAACAGATAGGCTCGGTCGAGGTGCATGATGGGCAAGTCGCGGAGGAGCGTCCATTCTGGTGGTGTGAGGCGCCGGCCGGTGAAGGAGACGTTGTGGGTGAGGTAGTAGAGGAAGATGTAGAGCGCCCGGAAGGCGGTGGCGAGGAGGGCGAGGCTGGGTTCGAGGATGTGGGTGTAGGGGGTTTTCAGGAGTGATAGGAGAAAAGAATGCCATGTAGTAGTAGATGTGGTGGTATGTGTGTATTCGCTATTGTCCGCGGTGGGGGTCTTGCCCACCACGTCCGGCGTTGAAGAGTGTGGGGAGGATTGTCCCCCCTGCCCGACGACCGACAGCCCCAGATCCTCCAGGTATTTGAGGCTGCTATCAAAGTAGCGACTGACGGTCGAGGCCACTTTCACCCGTTGCCGCCGCCGCTAAAAAGGTATCTATGTTATTCAGATTAAACGCCTGTTCCAATCATGCAATATCCGTGCCCTTCCGCCCCAAAATATGTGTTGCCCTTTCCAGTCCATAACCGAGACGCCGATAATCCACAAGATGTAGCAGAGTTGTCATTTACTTCTTGGTGGTGAAGTCGATCTCGTTCTCGTGCTCGACGGGGTTCCAGTCTGCGTCGGGGGCTTTCTCGCATGTGCAGGAGACTGTGTTGCGTCAGAAGTTAGCATGACTCTCTCCGTCACTCTATGACACAGGGGCAGGTGGAAGACGGCAGGCAAACATACCAGCGGGCCTGGCACCGCAAGCGCAAGAGCTCGTTGCGGGCTTGGTGAGGTTCGTGTTCTCCGTCGCGGCGCGGTCGCAGGTGCACTCCCCCGCCGGACGGGCGCGGCACGAGCACCGGGGGCCCTCGATGTGGTTCTCCTTGGCGGCCTTCTCGCAGTTGCAGTGCAGGGCGTGCGTCTTGCCGCAGGAGCAGGTCGCTTGCTTGGCTAGTACGGGAATAAGAGTTAGATAAGGTGTTATCCAAAGAATGATAGGTTTGTCAGGTAGAGATAGATGGTGGGTGATGATGTTGGGTTGGACAAATGTAGTGAGTGTGGCAATGCTCTGTCTGGAGATGTTGAGGTGAAGATGTTATGTATGCATACAGCAGACTGGATCAGATCAGACGGGAGGGGGAAAGGGGGGGAGAAACATACCGCAGACACAGACTTTGTCGTCCTTGCCGCAGCAGGTGGTGGGCTTGAGGGCGTCGGCAGTCATTGGTGCGGTTTTGAAAGAGAAGGTTCGAGGTTGGTTGAGTGTCTGTTGGTAGGTGGTTGCTTGAAGTTGAGGGAAGAAGGAGAACTGAGGTGGTTGCTTAGTTGTGATGATGTTAAAAGAGATATCGTGGTTCAAATGCTGCAGCAGGTACCGGTCTTTTATAAGTCAGGCAAGAAGGGAGTGGCATGTTGACGTACGACGGCACTTGCCCCGCCATAGCTTCCAGAGCTGATCCAGGGCTGAGGGTCCTGCAGTCGGCTTGGGTCATTACAATTGCTCTCATTGGCCGCCTTATTGAGTTTTCTGGTGCATTTTCCAACCAATGAGAGGCCGCTTATTTCTCAGCATGGTCATCAAAGGTCATCAATGGCATGGAAGGGAACTATGTCACTGACAAAGATCTGCAGATCTGCTACACGTACAAATGGTGGAGATGTAGAATGGTCATGTCAGTCTGTGAAGAAGAGTGATGTGATTACAATCTGACCATATTGTTAAAGTGTATCCAACTCGAGCAATCTTGTTTGGTACCTCCTTCCAGGCTCTCCACTTTCAATGACCTGGACTACTTGTCGTTACTTCGCCCCGTTCAACTTGATTCCGTTCTCGCGGCTCCGCGTCGGGACGAGATGGCTCCCGGCAACATTTGACGAACCGTTCATCACCCCAGAATGAGGCAGTGAAGAAGAAGCCAGCTGCGAACCCGGCTGACGCGTGCTAACGCTCGGCCTCCTCCGCGCTGCCGACGGCCTGGTCGAGTCCACGGCGCCGACTATGCTCCCCGCCATGCTCAGCATAACCTCCGACGCTTCGTTAGTCGCGTCAATAAATGCCCCCTAATCAGACCACAGTGCCATCGCCGGGCAGACCTCAGCCTGGTCGCTCGAGTAGATGAGCGGGAAGAGGAGCATGACGGGCTGAGAACCCGCCAAGCCCGCAGCGCCTGCTGATTGGGGATTGGCTCCGTCGTAGTCGGGATACGCATCCTCGCCGCGGTTCAGCATCTTCAGGGCAACGGACAGATGGGCAGATATCCGAGTCTCGGACCTCTGCAGCGGGCGCCAGAGCTCCATGGCCTCGCCCAAGAGTGCACGGAGTACGGCGTGGAACTTGTCTCGTGGATCTCCGGCGGGGAGAAGGCCATCAAGTACTACGCAGACCTCTTCAAATGCCGCTTGGCATATGCTGTCGAGACTCTGCGCATCGACGTCGCATGTCTCGAGTAGCTGGCATCGTACCAGTGCCTCGCGACGTGGGTCTGTGCTGGCCAACAGCTCGAGGGCCGAGGCCAGTGCCTTCTGTCGATCGAGGTCGTCGGGCACGTATATGTCGGTGAAGATGTGCTCGACCATGGCGTTGGCTATGACCAGCTCTGCGGCGGCGCAGCGCATCAGTCGCGCGGACTTGGTTGTGTGACCTGTTAGCGGTAGAGGCAGTCTGACATGGCGGCCGGGACATCGGTCGAGTAGTCGATGAGCGAACGAATGTTCCGCTGGGAGGAGATCGTTAGTACAGTCCTCATGTCCTCCTGCGGGTGTAACCAAAGCATATAGCATACCGGTGGCGCCTCGCAGGGCTCAAAGCATCCCATGATTACCTGGTGGCACTTTTCCGCGAACTCTCCCAAGTCCTCACTCCTGTTCAACGTCAGCAAATGGTTGGCAGTACGCTCGAAAGAAAGATACATACACTTGCTCGAGGTCCAGTGTCACTAGACTGTCCTCGCCGTAGAAATCGATCTTCTGCTTTGCGGACCTGAGCTTGAACTCCACTTCCTGTAGCCGGGCCTGCGTGTCGACCAGCTCCCGCTCGGCAGTCTTCCGTGCGGTCTCGGCATCACGCGCTTTCCTTTCGAGCTGTTTGATAACTGTGCTGAGTTGTTGGATATTCCTGTTGGCTTCGTCGAGATTCGCCCTTGTGGCCGTCAGGGTCGTCTTCGAAGTCTCGGCGGCCTTGAGTCTGGCCTCGAATTCGGCGTATTTCTTCCCAAAGCGCTCCAGGTCCTGAGATTCCAAGAGCTTCAGCTGGTCAAGTTCAGACTTGAGGGTCCGGACTTCGTCATCCCGCTTCTTGAGCGTGGCTTTGAGTGCGCTGTTCTCTTCGACAGTCTTATCGTAATCCGAAGCCCCGGCTGGGTCGTTCTTGATCTCGGTGCAGAGGTTGATGATCTTGCTCAATCTTTCGGCGAACTTGGAGCCCTTCGGAGCCGGTGGTGACGGCGTCGGGCCATTGGACTTGTTCTTGTTGTCGGCCATGGTTGTTTCACCATTGGTTTTCTTCTTGTTATCCGCCATGATGTTCGTGTGTGTTGCAGGGCCGAGTCAGGCGGTTGTTGAAGCATTTAAATCGCGAGACTGAGGCAGAGGACCGGGAGCCTCGGAGGTTGAGATATATATACCGAAATCGCCATGGTCTTGAAGACTCGCCCCCCCCCCCCCCCCCCCCCCCCCCCCCCCGGGTGCCCTCGTTTCTCGTCCGCTGATGGCTCATTGTACAGCTATCCAATCCCCCAGTCTTGATCAATCGAGATATCAGAGACACCGGTGGAAAGAAGATCAATGGCCTCATTTCTGGCGATGGTTGTGTCGACAACGCTCCGATTGAACAAACAATTGGCCTCACATGCGGGAGGCCCCTACTTGCATGCATCCCGACCAATGCCGCTTGCCGCATATCGAGATGGTTGCGATGATGATTCTCCAATGGCGCGCCGCCACAAAATCTCGACCAGCAAAAAGGCAACAGGCAGACACGACACCATGACTGTGAAGCCTTGCCAATGCTTGATAACAAGATGTCGCAACATCCATTGTCCAGTAATCCGTAGCCACAAAGTCCACCGAAAAACGACGCCTGGCATCATCACCGCCCATCCTTGCCGAAAAGATAAATCTCGACAGCCTGCGGCTCGCCATCCAGCATCGGCAGCGGAAGACGTTCCTTCTCGTCCACGGCCCAACCGTCGCCCTCCATCTGCGCGACGAAGACCTCCTCGGACCAATGCCGCGGCTTGGTGCCGATCATGACTTTGCTGCGCCAGCCTGGCGACGGCCAATCTGGGTGCCTGCTGGCAGCGGCGTGGACCTGTGACAGCGTCTGCACCAATGCCGGGATGGTGTCGACGTTGTAGGTGCAGTCGCTGAGGACGACCAAGTCCCAGAGCCTGGACCGCACCTTTGTGCCGAACTTGCCGAGCCTGCCGTCTTCCCAGTCCAGGTCCTCGTAGTCGATGCTGACTTTGCTCCCGTCCGTATCGTCGGTAGCCGAGGCCTCGTACCGCGCAATGTTCGCCCTAGCCCGCTCCTCCTGCTTCAGGGAGATCCGTCATGAGGATATTGACGCCCTCAGCCCTCTCCCCCACGATCGAGCGGAATATCTGCGCAAGCCCTATCCCCAGGGTCCCAATCCCGCATCCAATCTCAAGGATGTTCAGCTCCCTGTCTTGGGAGAGTATCTCCTTCAACCGCACCATTCCCGATGTTAACCCAGCCGGCTGCACGGGCGAGCACACATTCGCAATACGGGCAAGCGTCATCAGCCCTCCATCCCAGACATGTCTCGCCAGACTGGTATCGCCAATCTCCTCCTCCACCTGTAGAGCGGATTCCAGCCCCGCTCCGGGGTGGCTAGACAACTTCAGCATGCGGTAACAGACATGCGCCGCATCATCAGATCCCGCGCCCAAATCCACGGACACCGGCACTATAAGTCCCTGCTCCCTCCCTGCAAGATCAGCAGCGCTCCCGGCCACAATCCGCGCGTCAGCAGGCCGGATGTGCAGCTTGTCGAGTCCAGACAGAGCCGCGGGCACAGGCAAATCGAGCTTCAGCACTCGCAAACGGGACCGCCATGATGGTCTACTGCGCACGGGCGTAATCTCCGTCCAGATTTCTGACCCATCTGGACCGTGACTCCGGATGAGGACGCGGATTGGGATGGCGGTGGTGGGCGAGAGGAATGAGTCGCCTAGGTCGGTGGTTATGCTGATTATGAGCTTGAGAGAGTGGCCGGATTTGAACACGTCCAGGCTGGGAGGGCGGAGGAGGCGGATGTAGTGCATCTTGGAGACGTGATGAGTATCTTGCAAGAGGCGTGGGAGACAGGGGAGGAAGCCCGGGGTGATTGGTGCTTTTGGTTGTGGTGGTTGAAGAAGAAAAGAATATCTCTTGGCATTTAGCAATTGCAGATTTAGGGTGGAGCCCGGCGATTGCATCCAGATACTCGGGACGGTCACTGTCGTTGCTATTTCCACTTCTGTCCCCGTCTTCCTTCTAAATCGACGAATCCAAATGCTCTCAAGAACTGCTATCTCGTCCACACCTCCCATGTCTAAGGTATGCAGTTGCCTCACCCCGGGCGTGCGAGGTCAACTTGTCTCCGATAACCGGCCCCACATTCGGCTCCGGGCCTGGCCGGTGGGAGATCGGCTGGCGCCGGGCCTTGGCAACCTCCTATCCACACTAGACGTCTGAGCTCCCAGGCGATGAGACATATAAGTGACTCCCTTATCTCATAGACATCTAGACCTATAACACTTGCTTCCCTTCCATCCCTCATCTCACTCTTGAACCTTCTTCAACCCTCATACCCCATCCATAAGGAACACATTCACAGCCGCCACAATGACACACCCCAACTCCAACTCCCCAACAACCCTCATCTCCACCATCCTCCGCGTCACAGAAAAATCCATCATCCCCCTCACCCGCCGCGGCGTCTCCTCCGGCTCCAAGCTCTTCGGCGCCGCCATCCTCTCCCGCCAATCCCTAGCTCCCATCACAGTAGCCACCAACGACGAGCGCGTCTCCCCCCTCCTGCACGGGGAGATCAACTGCATCCAGCAGTTCTTCACCTCCACCTCCACTTCCCCGTCAGACCGTCCAGCAACAAAGGACTGCATCTTCTTCGCCACCCACGAGCCGTGCTCGCTGTGCCTGAGCGGCATCACCTGGGCCGGGTTCAACGAGTTCTATTACTTGTTTACGTACGAGGATAGCAGGGATCTGTTTGCCATTCCGTATGATATCGATATCCTCGAGGAGGTGTTCCGGGTCCCCGGGAAGGGGGTTACGCCGGACAGTCTGAGGGAGAGGCCGTTGTATAATCGGAAGAATAAGTTCTTTACGGCCAAGAGTTTGAAGGATTTGCTGGACGAGGTGGAGGATGAGGCGGAGAGCAAGAAGTGGGAGAAGGAGATTGAACGGGTGAAGGGGCTGTATAATGAGCTTAGCGAGACGTACCAGGAGGGGAAGAAGGCTGGGGCGGAGAGTAGTAGTGTGTGGAAGTAGGAGGTGGGAGGATGGAAAAGTCGTTGCTTGGAGAATTGGTGATGGTGTATTGTTCTTAGCGAAATATCGAAGCATTGCTATACCCATGGGGTCCGGGATCTTTTCTAGTCATCCGGTCACATGGAGACAGACGTGTTGGTTCTTCAAGGCTCTCACTTCCACATCCTTCGAACATTGCTATAGGGTAGGTTCCAGCAGGCTAATCAAACCAAATAGCAACAGCACAACACCCCCCATCCTTAATATCAACCCTCGCCAGCGCCTCAGCATTGCCGTACTCCGTCCCGTGACGTCCCTCCTTCTTCTGTCCCATCTTCCACACCTGCACATACCCCGTCCCAATGTCCGTCAGGGCAACCCACTCGTTGCTCCAGGGAGCCGGCGAGACCATATTCGCGATCCCGCCCACCGTGGTAGTCTCCTTCCTGAACATGCGCTTGACTATCACGCCCTCTTCGTCGACCAGGAAGGCGGAGATGTACCCCGGAATCGTGGTGTTGATCTGCGCCCGCGCCGTGGCCCAGAGGAACCGCGCGTCGGGAGAGAGCATGACTTCTGCTGACCAGTAGTTGGAGGTGTTCTTGCCTGCGACACCGGTTCGTTAAGATAAACGCAGTTGCGAGTTGGAAGGCAAGAAAGACTTACCGTTAGGAATCAAGGAGTAACTGTCCTCCTCCTCCTCCACAGCCCCACTCTCCCGCAGCGTGAACGAAGCAACCCGATTCCCAGCCTCCATGACAGCGTACAACCTCTCACCCCCGGGATGCGCAGCCAAATGCCTCGGGTGACTGCCATTCTTAACCGCAAACCTACCCACCACCTCCGCCCGTCCATCTTCCGCAATCCTATGCGTCCAGATCGCATCGCCGTTTAGATCAGCGGAGTACAACAGCTGTCCTTTCCTCTTCACCTTACCCAACGCCAACCCGTGAACGCCGGATTTATTCGCATACCCCCAGCTATCCGCAACCCGATCCAACGTGCCGTTAGGAAAGACGTCGAAGGACATCCCGCACGCATCCGGACCCGGCCACTGCCCGGTGACGACGCGGTACGGCTCCGCGTCGCTGGCTGCGGCGAAGGCGGAGGTGCGGTTGAAGCACTTTCCCGAGGCGGGGATGGATTTGGAGAGGGTGAGGGCGTGGTTGCTCGTGACGGAGTAGCTCGAGATCTTGGGCAGGTTGTTGGAGGTGCCGTAGATGGTTGTTTTATCGTGCTGGTCATCGGTGAGTTAGCTGGAGGAGGAGAAGGGAGGGGAGGACAGAAATGGGGAAAGAGACGGACGTTGAAGGTTATCCAGGAGTGCGGAGCGTCGGCTGTGATGTTGGCTGTGACTTTGAGGGAGAGGGACTCATCGTCGAATTCGAGGGCGTAGAGTGAGGATGGAGGCGTGAGGTTGCTGACGAAGAGGTGGTGTTTGGCGCTGTTAGCTTGCGGGAGGAAGACGGCTAGAATGAAGCCGACGAGAGACCGGGTGACCAACATGACGGGCAGGATAGCTGCGCCAGGTTCGACTTCGCCAGACGGTAGATCGATAGGTCATTATCGTCAACACTTGTTCGTTCGATGGGCAGTCCTGGACACTTTATGTCATGGCATGTGGTGACATCTGCGGACGGATTTGAGGCAGTAACGGCGCCCGAGGTCGCACATACCATATCTGCCAGACTAGATAATATAATTTAGGTCGTACTACACCTGAAAATCCCGGTCCTTGCAGATATTCTACGCCAGCTTCCCCAGGTACTGTGCAGATGCCAAGACCGTACCAGTATGGTGTTGCGCTCCGGCTAAAGACTCTCTCGATAGAACGCCGATTAGAGGAACGCTTGCGCTTGGTCGAAGTTAAATGAAGCTTTGTAAACGTATTTCAGGGTTGGGGGCCATTTGCAGCAAGATACCACCCCATCGAGTACCAACGGAGTCGCAAGCGAAGCACTTGTCCCGACAGACTTACACGGGATATGGCCCCCGGCTTTGATCTCCGCACAAAAAGTATCCAGTTCCCGCCCCATGCCAACACCAAAGCTGAGCAACAGACAGGTGCGACTGAGGTGCAAATCGTCCAAGCAATCAAGAAGAGCAAAAGGACAATTAGACACGAAAGCACAAAAAGAAACGTGTGGAGGAGCTGGGAGTCGAACCCAGTACCTCGTGCAGGTAACATGTATCCTGATGACGATTGACTCGTCACACAGATGGAATGCTAAGCACGCGCTCTACCAGATGAGCTACACCCCCGTTATTGTTGAAGCTGCTGGCCTGTATGCAGACTTATTTAGTGTTGTTGCAGAGATTTCATCTCTGCGGGTCGAAGCGGTGAAGACCGGCATCTCCACAGACGCAGAGCGGACAACCGACAATCCGATGTCGCCCTGCTTGGGCTGACGATGACGGCGGGACCGGAAATCTCCAGGAAAAACGCTATGCAAAACAAAACAAAAAAGAGAACGAACACCGTTCGAAAACGACGGAAGTGTGCCGTCCAGCCGCAAAAAGCATCAGCCGACGCCACACACCCTCGCAGTCTGCAGCATCATCGATCACCGCTGGAGAAGAACGACAAAAATGAACCACATCTTGAAGATATATGGCTGGCTATCAAGTGTGGTTTGTGTGGATCGAACACACGACCTTCAGATGGAACTGGTGAAGTTTGACTTCAGTCTGACGCTCTCCCAACTGAGCTAAACCCGCTTGATGGATGTCGGCGACGTTATCCTTCATCATCAGGAATCTCAGACTGGGAGAGCTGGGGCGAAAAGATTATTTTGCGTTGGTGCGGGATCATGACTCGCTCCCGCACGCTTGAATGTGGAGGATGTGGATATTCGCTGGTCTTGGTGTTGAGGGGCCTTTGGGTCGTCGAACGACGCAACGGAGGACCAGGTTAGTGAATTGAGATGTGTCCCAGTGTCTAAAGGCGCAAAGGGCCTGCCGGTGAGTTGCTCTCCAGCGAACAAATATTGGAAGCACGTCGAACTGCCTGCGCTCGGCGGCGCTCTAGCTGGCCGCTCGAGCTGTGACTCTAGAGGAGAGTTGCGCACATGCCTGCCTTGATTTCCGTGATTGAGGCCTCCAGCAAATCATACTGCCCCAGGCCACGAACAGTCATACCTCACGCAACCGCGTTTCATAAGCCGGTTCACGTGCACCGTGTTGTGCTTCTTCTCCAGGTGGAGGTGGCCAGCCGTTGAACCGGGACGCGACGACACATGACCTTCCCTCCTTGATGAATTTACGCCCCGTCTTCCTCAGTGGTGTAGACACAGTGCGAGAGAACGGACATCTATGTTTGGTCGATCTCCCCTTGGAAAGTCGTCGTCGTCGTCGCCCGGCCATCCCCCAACGCTTGCGGCTGGCCATAGGCTCAGATCCTGGGACACAACAAGGCTCCGAGGGCTGACGTGTGGTGTGCGGCGAGGCTACCCTATACCCCTATTGGATGACCGCTCTCAAACTTGAGGGGATTCGAAAGACTATCGTCAAGCGAGGCGATTTTGTCGACACTTGCTAGCCAATCGTTTCAACTAGAGAGATAGCCAGAGAACGGTACCAGTACGGCTGGACAAGAGACTGGGTGCTCCGAGATGTGAAGAGTCACAAGTTCGTTCGACATGTGACGGGCGCCGAGATGCCGGAGTGGACTGGAGCATTCGGTGATGTCTCGTAGTCTGTGGGAAGGCAAGTAGTGTAGGTTCAGCCCCGATGGAGCAACCAGGACAGAACAGACTCGTCGTCGTTCAACTGGAAACTCTCCCTCCTCCAAATCTCCAACGCGTGAACTCTTTGCTGCCTTGACCAGATTTCTCGGGGCTGTGGGCAGTATCATCAGTCCGCAACAAGGTTTGCCAAATCCAAAGTGTCGCGACGGATCCCCATTCGTCACCCAGTACTGCCTGTCAGGATGACCGGCGCGGTCTTCGAAGCGACATGGTGGCGATGTGAACGATATTCCGTACGTCAACTGCGGATGGCACGGGAGAACAGGATGTCGATGCCATGGCGCTTGCCATAGGCTGAAACAGACGGATGAGTCATAGCGTCAACAGGCTGTGCCAGCCGACGATGGTTGACTGGTATATCCAGTCATGGCAAGTATATCGATGTGATATCGACGACCAGGTCGCAGCCTTGAAATTACAAGTCCTCGGATGGGCAGGAAGAGGTCGAGGACTCAGCCACATACCACAGTAAGGCGCCGACGGGGTGGTTAAGGTTGTGCCGGAAGTGGCAAAGACCCGATTCCGAGGGGTGGGACTATTGTTCCACCATTTCCATGTTCAGAGGGAAATGCCTGCAAACCCCCTATGACGTACCCCGTCCAAAAGGGCGAATTTAAACGACATCAGATAACCTGTCACAAGCCAACCATTTATTTGTCATGATTCTGGAGTGACCGAAGATGGCGAAAGTGAGGCCTCTACTGTACCTGCCCAATGTGAAGATCGGATGTCGGGCGGCAAGAGGTCCGCTTAACCCCAGGCCCACCTTAAAGTTGGGAGAGAGTAGTCATTGGCCTGAGCACAGCGGCAGCTAGGGTACGTACCGCCACTCAGATCGGGGTTAGCGTGATCGTGGCTTGTGTCTTGTTGCGTCGGATTCGCGGTCCAGATCTCTGGGACTTCCAAGCTGGGCTGGCAGAAGGTCTGCCAGCCTGCTCAAGTTCTGCATTGCCGGCCGTTGCATCCCACTAATCGTGGCGCTCCAGTCTGCTGGCATCATCGCAGGGAGGACAGAAGTGAGTATCTGGTACTAACGAGATGACTCCTCAGCACACGGCGTGATGATGTTGCACGAACCGAGACAGATGTCGCGCGCTACAGACCGGCGGAGAGGATACTGACGACTATGCGACAGCGTCCTTCTGGAGGCAGCTTTTCAACCATTTCTGCCATGCAAACCACTGTCCCGCCTCGACATTCGCACAGAGAACGCACAAACCACGTCTTGTTTTGGCTCGGCAAATGAAATACCCAGCAGGTGTGTCCGTGTTCCCATTGGACTCGAAGGCTCAGGGGTTAGCGGTGTGATTTTACCCACGCCAGCGCAGTTCCTCAGCTGCCTCTCGAGTCCACGCCACCGAGCGGTCGCGAGCCCATCACTGTCCAGGACTATCTCGGGAGGGGGCAAACGGATGACTCGACTGCCTGCACCTTCCTGCCTGTTGGGTACACGCCTCTGACACCGCGGTGGACATCTCCTACATGACAGCGTGAACCTGCCTATCGCGCTGGCAATGGCAGCAGGCCGCCTGCCGACGACATATGTTGGCGGCAAAACAACATGCGACTAGCCGCGAGGTATCTGGCCGGCCCTTGCCATCCTTCCCCTGCGGACATTGATCCCGCAACGTCAGCATCGCCTCATGGAGCCCTAGCAAGACGTCAATCTGCTCCAGCTACACCACAGTGTGTAGTGTAGACACCACGACGCTCGGAATACACCACAGTCTATCTTCAGCCCTCCTAGACAGCGACCTGTCACTCGACAAAGCCGAAGACGAACTCCGCCCGGCTGCGAGCCGCGATAACTTTGGTTGCTGTGCCCAACCACGACCGCCGGAATCCTTCCCTCTCGTTCTGCGCCATTCCACTCGACACACCGAAACGGACCCAGGTGAAGTCGGTTGCCTCAGCAATTTCGAGCCCAACGACATGTTTTGTGGGTAGACCGCTACGTCACGGCTCATATGCGGCACCTGCCACGTATGAGCATGCCGCCGGACGAGCGTCAACGCGCGGGGCATCATCATGCATGCGTCGCCGGCGGAAATGTCGGTGAGACGCCCGCTGAGCGAAGTCGGTCCCTTAATCTGTCCAACAAGGTGTCTCTGCTCCGGTGGAGAGGGGGGTATTTCTGTTTTGATCTTCCACTTTCCCGCCATGCGACTGTTGCTGTTGGATGAGGTGAGGTGTAGACTCTTGTAGATGTGGGTAAGGGAAGCAACAGAAGCATCATGCACGCTTGTGCATTCCACCGTCGCAGCGCACAACGCGCTAGCAGGCCGGCCGACGCAGCTATTGGCGTTCCGTACCGACGGTCTGGTGAGCCCAACCAATCGAGAGGGGGTACATGCATACCCAGCTGTCCCATTGACCATTGACCATTTCGCACTGCGAGTGTTGGACAGCAACGCATATGAAGGTGAGGAAAAGAGGAAGTGTAGGGCAGCAGAGCATACATTCCCTTCGACTGCAGTAGGTATGAGTCACTCTGCCCTTCTGCCCTTCTGTTGTTCTGTTGAGTGTTGACTGTTTGACTTCGGCTCCGAGGGACAGAGACAGAACGAAATGAAAGGGCCCAGAGAAAATTTTCACGGTGAGCGAACGCCGCGAAAAGAAGCAATCAAACGGAGGACGGGTTGTGTGCCGCGGTGACCAGGGGAAGGTGAAAAAGCCACCCGGCCGAGTGGAGTTCTGGAAGGAGACAGGGGACGGCCTGGGATGAAATAGGAGGTGGTATTGGATATGGGGACTCAAGGTGAGCGCTGTGATCCACTGGGGACGCTATCATGTTGCTAGTGATTTGTTAGAGGGACGTGGGAGTGAATGTATTTGAGTGTTTGGGCACTGTGTTGTTCTGCGTTTCTGCCTGTGATGCAAGGTGAAGCTTTTGGAGAGTACTGTTAGAATTGGGGGACCATGTGTTTGTGTTCGTGAGGTTGGTCCTGTTCTCGGGTTGCACTGGTCGCATTGGTCAACGGCGGGCTCACCTCAAGCAAGGGCGGCCTACACCGACGGAGTGGTGAGAGGTGTGGCAGAAGGCCGCCGAACCAGAACCACAACAAACGCAGGGTTTTCTGAGCAACTGGTCAGTGTGTTGTTGTTGTGCCGCATTATATGAAGTTGTAGCTGGGCAGGCTGGGTTCGACAACGGGCCGTTGGGTTGTCGGCAGATGCCAAGTCGAGACATTGACCAGCCATTCTAGTAGGACGAGGTTTTCTCCCGTGTAAGTCTGTGGACAGCAGGACAGGGCCCGTTGTGTGAGGTCGCCAAAACAGGGCCGTCATGCACCGTTCGAAATTTTATTGTTGTTGATGGATGTTGTTGGTGGAATAAGGAAGAGAAGCCAGATGGTGAGGCCTGTGAGCTAGCAGTGGAAATGCTCCTATTGGTTTAGATCTGGTGGTCCAAGTGGTTGTCCAGGTCTGCATGGTCCAGCCGTCTAGACATCGCGGATGGTCGAGGCTGGCTGGTCTCAGCTCTTCAGGCCGTCCCGGTGCCACTGGGGACTTCATTTTTGTCCGATATGCCGGAGTGTCGTTCTCATGATGCAATGGCCGCGATGATCTCGTATGTTTGGAGGGATCCAGCTAAGGAGCGAAGTTAGTATGGCTTCCCCACAGCCGGGTAAAGACAACGACGCCAGTGACTGCTACCTGGCCAGATTGAGGTACTGAATCTGAATGCACATGTGCATCTTCCTGATTGCAGGTCGGAAGCGATGCCAGTGATGACCAGATCTGGACTGGACAGGACCCACCCCCGCAGTGGCACACATGCAAGTGAGTGAGAGAGAAATAGATCATGCACGAACTGCTTCCGCAAATATCTCGAACCAGACCTGCCAGAGTGAATGTCTGGTACATCACGGAGCCAATGCTGCTTGTGAAGTGTTGGATATTAGTCGGCGCATAACCTCGTCCTGGTAGTGGTGTCTGTGTGTTGGCAGGCTAGAGTCGAAGTGCACATGATGGTGAGGTGGTGTGAAGAGAATGCATGGACGAAGCACTCGTCACAATCTATGAATTGTCGAGAACTGATCATGAGCACGAGTTCTGCCACAGGTCATGGCACGGGCACACCTCAATCAGATGCCAACCGGAAGCCAACCGGAAGGCGTGTTTGGAGGGCGCGTTACTGGATGTGGATGTGAAGGGAAAGAACGATCAGAAAATGGAGGGGCTGGTTCTTGCCATTCTCGGATTGACACCATGTCACCGATCGCTTTTGCCTTCTTGAACTTCACCGTCATGAGGGGAAGGTACGTAGCCTGAGAACTTGAACTTCAAGAGGCGAAAGAGAAACGTCGGCGGACTCAGAAACGTCAGCGGACTCGTTGCCTCCTCCCGTTCTTCATCCAAGAAGAATTTCATTACTTGAGCATCCATTCTCTTCCTCCATCGTACAACAATCTTTTTATCGTTTCGCATCCTCCGCTGGCTTCTCGTCCACGATATATCGAGTGACGACCTCAAGAACAAGCAACAAACGCAGATGTCGTCCGTCGACTGCAATCAACCGCTGGCGTGACGCAAAGATAAAAAAGTACGGGGCCTGTCCAACGTGTCGCAAACCCGCAGAGAGCATCAGTAGCATCAACAGGGTCCCATGCTCTTGACCACAGCTTCTAAGCTCTAGTGACAGTCGCACCAAAGTCCATCGTATTGTCGACTTCCCCGGCACCCGTTCCTGAGAGTTCTCCCTCGATCTCAAGCCACCGCCGCCAAAGATTATTTAACAACATCCCTGCGCTGTCTCGGCCCAGAGTCCAACCTCCAGACTATATATCGACTGTGATCTGGGGAACACCGGTTGACATCCCAAGATCGTCATCTTGTCCGAATCGATACTCGCACCTGCTACCGCCTGTAAACTTGACCCCGTTCCTCGTCGCTTCGATCGATGCTTAGAGCCGCGTTATATCAGGCAGCAAAACCTCACGGCAGCCGTTAAGAGTTGCGGCTCGGTTGTGTCGTCAACCTCGTTTGGAAGATCACCCCCCACCCCCTGTTCGCACCGGGACAAACACACCGTCAGGATTGTCGCACAGATTGAGAGAAGAAAATTTTCACACCGGCATCTTAAATCGAACCAGGGAGAGGAAGCCTTGCGCCTCAGCGAACGTTGGCATTTTGCTTGGGGACGTTGGCAGCGATCCCAGCTTTCTCGCCGTGCCAATTTCGCTTGCAAGGTGTGAAGATTTGGTGCTAGGGTCGATCGATGGTTCACTGGTTCCAGCGCTGCGCCCGGGATCTTCGCCGCTGCGAAATTGCACTACAGGGGGCCACCAGTGCACCGCCAGGATCAAATCAATATTGACGGTCCGAACACGACACGGCGTCCACAAGAGTCACCATGGGCCCTTGTTGAACTGTGATTCATTCTAGGGGTGAATCATATGTCTATCCAACGGCATTAAGAACAACAAATAGCGAAGAACATACCTATCTCTCTCTGTCCTGCCCCCTGTACTATTTCAAGGGAGTGGCTCTGGCGACGTGCAGACGACTTGCTGCAGCTGAACGAACGGAACGACACGATCGGGACACCGGAGGTTGATTGGCTTCATCCGACAAGGGCATTTGGAAAGCCCTGTGCGAATCCGAACCGTCATTCACGGTACACAATCAGGGTGTGGAAAGGTGTGGCTGGTTCTCGTCCCGGCCACTGTGCTGACGAGGACAAGGTCTTGCTTGGGAGGGGTGTGACTAATTGAAGCCAAGGCTCGAGAGGCTGGCCTATCACTGCTCACACACCCCCTCCATAAATTTCCACGAGGGACGACCGTCACTGCATTTCTTGGCCCCCCTTCAACCCCTGTCTCCTAGTCCGCTCATCCCTGTTTTAGGCCTTGGGTCCTCGGTTTTCCGCTTCTCACCACAGAGCAAGACTGGATATAATCGACCGCGCTCCCACACACAACCAGCCATCAGAATTCTTCTCTTACTTCAACTTGGCTTCCGCCAACAACATATTTACCAAATCATTCTCGCATCAAACGCTTCGTCAGCAAACTCTCAACACTTCAATCAGATCAACTGGATCGTCGAAGAATCCAGTTCATTCCAGAAGCCACTTGTCAAAGTCGATTAAGCGACTTTGATCATCACCCGATATTCTCCTCTCAGGGGAAGTCACCATAACACCAGATCCTTGACATGTACTCCAGCAGAAGTCGGTTTTCTTCCCTTCTTCCTACCGACCACATACCAAGGTGACTTGGTGTCACTTCTCCGCGTCACGACACAGGCGCGAATCGCTGAGGATTCAGCGACCGGAAACAACCAATATAAAAATCTCACGTTGAGCAGAGGCTGAGGGGAGGTTCTTCACCAAAACAACACACACACCCACAACACCACAAATATCCTGGATGTCAGCGCGACATCGCAAGAGCTTGGAAACATGACCTACAACTCCCCCGCCGGTTCGACGCCACGGCACGGCGACTACTACTACGAGGACAAGTACGCAAGTCCGTCGCCGACGCCTTCGCCACGAGGAGCATCCTACTATTACCCCGGCGGCCAGACCCCCCAGCGACCCGCGACACGGGCTCACTTCCGAGGCAACAGCAGCGGCGCCTTCGACTACGGCAGTCCCCGGACTCCGCAGTTCTCCCCTCGCTACAACAGCGACGGCCTCTACGCCACTGCCACCCCCAATGTGAGTTCATCGCGCTCGGCGCATCACCACAAATCTCGCCACTCCGGGGGCTATACAACGGACCAGCGTCCTCCAAGAACGACGCGCGAGCGTGATCGTCGCCACTCGGCATCCTACTATCGGGCCTCTGACCATTATGGGGAATCCGACGAGGACGAGTTCATCGAGATCAACGGCGTCACTTACGTGCTGCCCGCGAGATCGAGGACCCACAAGCGATATCAGGAATATCACATCAACACTGGTGTGGGATATGACACTAATTATCGCTACTACTCGCAGACAGCAGCTAGTACCCGCCAACCCTTCATTGACAGAGACCCCGTGGGATACAGCACCCCCCGCTCCGGCTACGACCAAGTCCCCGAGCGGAGGCCTTCAGTTTCCCACAGGCACGCGCGCCGCAACTCTTCCTCTGTCCCGCAACGACCACAGACTGCTCGTCCTTCCACCGCTAACAAGAAGCCACCCCCCCAAACCCGCAAGGCAACAAAAGAGGATGCGCAGAAGCACCGCATCCCGGAGGGCTACTCCCTCAAGAACTGGGACCCGAGCGAGGAGCCCATCATGTTGCTAGGCAGCGTGTTCGACGCCAATTCGCTTGGCAAGTGGATCTACGACTGGACCGTCTTCAACTTCACGGGCAACCACCCCATATCCGACTGCGCCGGCGACCTGTGGATGCTCCTCATCCAGCTCGCCGGCAAGATCAAGCGCGCCGAGGAGATCGCGCCGCAGGTCAGGAGCCAGGACAACCGGGAGATCATCGAGGACTTTATCGAGTCCGGGGAGCGGCTGACGGACAAGCTGCGCAAGCTGCTCAAGACGTGCGAGGCGCCGATGCTCAAGAGCGCGAAGAAGGCCAAGAACAACCAGCTCGGACTGAACGCCGGAGTCGAGTTCGTCAACACGCTGTGGGGGCGCGACCGCGAACTGGAGAGGACGGAGCAGTTCATGGCCAGTGTGCGCCTGTGGAATATGCGCTATGAGGCCAATTGCGAGGTGATCTTGCTCAACCCTGGGATGTAGAAACACTTCCGTTTGGACTTGGGTTTTCTTTTTACTCTCTCTCTCCATTATCCCCAGGACACAGGAGGACTGGATCATACCACACACTACCACAGGAGGATTTATCATGGACACTTTGATCATGGACTCCACACTACCATCATCCAAGGACATCTCAAAGGACATCCAAGGACACATACCAAGGACATACACCGCGGAGCACATTGTTGTTGTACGATACGGTCTCATTTTGGTCACCGGGTCTATTTCCATCTATTATCTCGAGGCTTTCTTTGCCTCACCAACATACACGATCACAGAGGGAGCGATCCCCAACAGCGATACCCAACGGTTGCTCGGCGCGCGTGTGAAGGGCCTCACTGCCGCCGCCCACCGACGAAGGACATTTTTGGGGTTATGACATGGTCGACTGCGACCACATATTAGGGGGGAAGGATACCAAAAAGTTTTATTTTCCCGTGTGCCTGTCTGTTCAAACAACATGCATTTACCGGTTGGCGGACGGCATCTTTTGGAATACCAGCGAGGGAGGAACCACAGTCGCAGAGATCACCGAATCTCCTGCTTGAACTGCACTAATGCGCCGTCACTATTGATGACGGCAAGGATAACGGGTCGGATCTAGAGCGCTTTCAATTAATCTTGGGGAGGAGGAGGAGGACACATGGCCGGGCGTCAGTCTTGTCTTTGCTTTTTACAACTGTTTTTCGACACCCTCGCCAACATTTTACAAGAGTGGTCGTCAGCGATACAAAATTTCTTTTCGGATCGGGGAGGTCTCGCTGGCTGGATATACCCTTTTGCTTTTTGCACACAATTTCAGTTTTCAAAAGTTTGTCCGTCTGGCCGAGGAGCCGAGGAGGGAGATACCAAAACTACGTATTTGAGTTTGGCGATGAGCCTACCTACTTACACAATCAAACAAGAACTTTGACGTTCAACAGTGATGATGTTTTGACCTTAATGTGCGTGATATCGAGAACTTTAGGAATCCTAACAAGCCATCATTCCTCCCATACTCGACCCTTTACCAGGCCAGGCCAGCCTTCCAACCCGGCATGCATAATACGGCACATTGGACAGATCTACAGTGCATAGGGCCCTAAAATAGCGGTCAGGCGCGCATGAAAATGCTAGACCATGAGCCACCAAAATGCTTAGTCGGGCATCAGTGACTCAACACGCTGTTTTTGCTGTTCTGCACTTCCCGAGAATGCGGCCCTCTCTTACACGGCTATTGGGGATCCGTTGTGTCACTATTTAGGGTGTGGACCATTTTACGCATTTCTTCTTGGCAGCAGGAGCGGACTTGATGATTCCGCAATGTTTTGAAAAAAGAAAAAGATGAGGCTGAAGTCAAATAATTTTGCTTTTCTTCTGTTATTGTCGTATGTCGTGGGTTGGTGAGTTGTGTAGCGAGGATGATGGAAGCAAGGAGCATTGGGCAGTTGATGCTCCTTCCGTCAGGGACTTGTGTGGGTGGTTCGTGATCCTGGGGGAGGCACGACTTGACTTTGCTTTTTCCTCAACTGGAGGAAGGAGAAGCCACATCTGAGGAAAAAGCATTGCACCCCAATAGTCCCAAATAGTTCTCCTTTCCGATCCTCCACCGTCTTCCTTTCGTATCCCAACCATCTCCAAATTTCGACTCTACCACAGTACACACCTCGTCGCCAACCTACCAGGTCTCGCAACGCCCGTCGCACGGGCCGTCTCCTGGTGATGCGGAATGAAACACGATGCCAGCCATGCGCGAACAAGGATTTTGTTGAGATGAACATGCCCGCGCGGAGTCATCGCAAACAATGTTTACGGCCTTCTCAATCCATTCCAATGCTACAAGGGAAGCATGCATGTCATGTCAACACCATAATGCTCAGCCTTCCAGAAGAACGAGAGCAAACACTTCAATCACCCACCTAGCCCTGTTGTCCAGCCGCACGATGCAAACACAGGGTGATTACGAGGGACACTGCAGTGTGCGTGGTGTCTCTTACGGCCCGTTTGCGTGAGGGGCGTGTGGTTAGGGAGCTAGCTGACACGGGAGGAAGGGATGGTGGGAATCTGTCCAACGCCTTGGAAGAGACACCATTGTGAGATTGTGGGAAATGGTGTACTAACATACCTATCTATCACAGGTCAAACTTCGGTGGTTGCACTCGTTACCTTGTGAACTTGTGGTGTTCTGGACCTCTATTTGTGTAGACATCCCGAACATATGGACGTCCCGAAGGCCATTGGATCAGTGGCCAGTCACGGGCGAGCACCACCATGAAGACACGCAACTTCACGGTTTGGGCTGTCTTGAGCCCATCGTCACGATCACATCCAGACCGAACGACAAGAGCCTCAACTTGCAAGAATGCGGCACTGCAATGCCATTAAGCCAAAATAAGCGCCATCGCAACATCAAAGTGTTCTGATATTCACAGCGAATATCAACTATAACAGCGCCCTATCGGCACTTGTTGTCAAGCACCTGCATATGGCGCTTGCAGCGGATATAGCGGGCATCATGCAGCAGCGACCACTATTTTGGGCGTCAGATCGCCCGTTTGCAAACCACCCGCGAGTTCAAGATCTCCGCCCCCAAAATATCTTTCTTCCACAGTGCAAGCTTACGGCGTCCATTATGCGATGCGAGAGCCTTACGGATTTGGAGATGCATGATAGCCGACTGTCGAGAGGCCGGTTCGGCGGGCTATTGAGCAGCCTTCCGGATCGTGGGGAGCGGGTACTCCAGACGAAACATTGATGGAATATCATCCGCAGGGCCAATCAGCCCTAACTGACCCGACTGCCGTGTTCACGGACGCCATCATCACGACGATGATCAAGCCAGTGTTTCAAGTCCCCTTTTGTTTCCCTCGCGCCCACCCTTGCCGCACGCAAACATCATGACGGTCAGCACCTTAAGCACACTCCCCCCCTCCTCTACCTATCTCGGCTCCCCTCACCTCCACCAGCACCCTTTTTTTTAAAATTTTTTTGTTTTTTGTTTTATTTTATTTTATTTACATAGGTGAATAACCGCCTTACCGTTCACATATACCCCATATACCTCCCTCCATCACGAGTGCTCTATTGTCGGGCGGCTGGCCGGTGTGTGATGGTTCATATATATCCATATACCCAATCGCCGTCTTCATGTTCAAATGCAGACATATTGCCCCTCCAGCACCTTCACCGGGATGCGTCGCCATGCGAGTCATCACGCTCCCGCGGGTGGCTTGATATTTCGCTGCTTCGCTTGGGTCGAGGGGCCGGCTAAAGTCGACTGTGTCTTCTTTGCCGGGAACCGTAACGGGGTGAGACGGCGACTGCATCTCGAACGGGTGGTCGGTGCGGTTGTGCATACCGAGGTGTCCGTGAGCCGGTGGTGAGACACCACTGGACCGGCATGGCTTCTCGACGTGTATTTGTCTGTTGGCATGCGCATGCGGTCTTGGATATGGACGTCATGACGATCGTGGGAGAAACAGAACGGCTGGGCATCTAAAACATGATGTGGAATCTCAGCCTTCTTGCTCACTGCTCCTCAGCATCCAGGTGAGACTGTCCCAGAACCAACCTTCAAGCCCATCCCTTGCTGTTGGAAGCTGGCAGTAACTATCTGTTCCAGCCTCCTTATCATCCCCCCTTACATCAGAGACATCCACAATCGCGACCGCAAACAAACAGCCTTGAGCCTGTCTCCCAGCCTCGTCTCAACCATCACGAGCTTGAACAAGCACAGTGCGCACCAACCCCCCAGAGTCCCAGAGGTGTGCCATGGCGCACACGGTGCTACCGCACCGCGGCCGCATTTGGGTCCGCCGGCGCTTATCTGCGATTGCGTGCAGTAGCTTCCCTCCCCAAACGAGCCAATCCGGGACGACTCCGCTGACCATCCTCCTCCCCTTTGGCGGGGAGGCGTGATGCAAGGCGGGGTTCGGTCCGTGATGGTGGCGCCAAGGCCCAAAAGGTGGACGATGTTTCTTTCCCCTTTGGCTTGCGAGTTAGTTGGGCGGAAGGTATTCATGCTTTACGCATTGGGAAACACGATGGACAAAGGCAATGCCTTCTTCGTATAGGCGATGGTTCTCCGTATCGCAAGCAGAATGTTTACGAGCCCAATGCTTAGCGATTCGAGCACCGTCGGGGCTGAAGCTGACAACATGCAGGAAGCAGTGCATAATCATCACTTCTTTTCCTTCTAGAAGTCCTTCACCTTCCTGATACGACTCTTGGTATAAGAAAGCTGCCGTCTAGTACCACGTGTGCGAGAAGGGTAGCAGCCGGCGGCTGGCTCAATGACAGCGTGGCTTGGTTGCATCAAAGCAGTCGTAAGCTCACGCCCCTCCTCCCCTCCGCTCTATCCGATGCCTATCGCGGCTACAGCACCGCTGGGCAATGCCCGCATCTGGCTGACTACACGGTACGCCAAAATCGACGACGGTCGATATGCAGGCTGCGGCGGGTGGAGTTACCCTTCGCCGGATGTCGAACTCGGTGATGGCAGATATGGCATTCCACGAATACCGACCCCAGCCAGCATGTTTGCTTTCTCCTTGACGGCTTGCTTCACGCGGTGTCACCGCCATCACCCCACGGCTCACTGCCGCAAAACCCCTCTCGATACCCTCTCGGATCGTGCAACCGAGAAGATACGCAGGAGACATCTGATCATTGTTCTTCGGGGCAACGGCTACAACAAGGCTCAGACAACTGGGGACTCTATCTAGTCTGGTTCCTGATCGACGCGGTGTACGATGGTCTTGTTTGTCCCTCTCGGTCCTGCATCGTTTGGGCATGGCAGCTGCTTGTAGGCTCATGTCCGGTCCGCAATGTCTCGGTTCCTGACACCGATTATGGCAGCGACTTGCTGTGGGATGTCAGGATCGATGGTCGTACGGACTGGGGAGGGGGTTTGCGGGATCTGTGGGATTGCCGGGACCGATCTCGCGGACGTCAGTGACAGGATCGCCTCACTATTCGGCTTCATCCGGCTGCATATGCCATTTCGGTCCTGAACCCTCTAGCTGATGTTGACCGCCGTCGATGTGACTGACAAGATGGCGGATCGGTAAGTGGTGCGCGTCTCGAGCACCCAATCGCATCAGGATCATCCCCGCGGAATCCAAGACTCGACGTTGGCATGTCTTCCTGCCGGCAGGGGCATCAAGACATACTTGATTGACTACAGTCTCGCCATAACACTCCTGACGACGCAATAAGCAACGGACATACGTCATCCTTTCCAACGACTATCGAGTTTGCCTGGGGATCTGGATCAAGATCAAGATCTCGCGATTTCCCCCAGAGTGGGGTATGCATCGCTCGGCTGCTCCCGCATCGAAACTTCTTTCAACCCCTGGTCACACTCACTGCGTGATGAAGTCATGCCAGACCCTTAGTCATGCATACGATGCATAAACATTGATGGTGCTAGCTTCTCTTCTATACCGGCCCCTCTGCTCTACGAATCCAGCTCCTGGGTCACCAGCCCGCCCCCAACATGGACAGGGCATGTACACTCCAGGACAGGGTAACCGCTGTCGTAGTGTAGGAACCCCAACACTCCTACCGCCTTCTACGCACTGTACCCCTTCAACCAATCCTCCTTGATCAGATCACTGGCCCTCTCTGCAAACATATACACCGGCGCCGTGGGGTGACCAGCCGGCATCCGGGGGAAGACGCTCGCATCCACGACCCTCAACCCTTGCGCACCCTTGACTCTCAACCTGTTGTCCACCACCCCATCTCCTTTAGGCGCATCAGCTGCAGCCATCGCACACGTACCCACGGGGTGCCATATCGTCACGGTGTTCTCCCGCAAATACTCCAGCACCTGCTCATCGGTGCTGTTGGCATTATACCGACCGTCAAGCGGGGCGATGATGTACCCGTTCCACACCGGCGCAGAAGCAAGCTGCACCATACTCCTAATCCCCGCCACCATGAGCCTCCTGTCAAACTCAGTCGACAGAAAAGCCGGGTCGATGACGGGGTGATCGAACGGGTCGGTGCTGCTGTTCAGCGTCACCGATCCACTAGAAGTGGGCGTCAGGACGCAGTTGAGCAGCGTCATGAAGTTACCCGTCGGAGGCACCAATACCGGCGGCGCGAAGCCGGCTACGGCGATGTGCTCCAGGTGCGCGGCCGTCGGGCCGGAAGACGGATCGCCGTACTGCCGGATGAAGTCTGTGTCGGCTGGCAGGCGACGGAATGTGTACGTCGCTGCCTGCGGGCTGCTGAAGAGCCCCGTGCCGGAGGTGTTCCACTGTTGCAGTGCGGCTGCCTCGGCTCCCGGGCTGCGCACCGTGTCGTCGAAGGTGGTGGCGGTTAAGTTGACGGAGTAGTAGATCGATGCTGCGGGCTGGTCGACGAGGTTCTGGCCTACGCCTGGCAGATCGAGTAGGGGCTTGATGCCGAGTTTGGTCAGGGCTTTGGCGTCGCCGACGCCGGATTGCATGAGGATCTGGGGTGAGCCGATGGTGCCGGCGGAGAGGATCAGTTCTTTCGCCGCGCGGAAGGTGTAGCATGGGCCGTTGCGTTCGGCTGCTACTTCGACGCCGTCGAAGTGCACGTTGCTCGAGGTCTTGTGTGCTCCGCTGTTGGCAAGAAGTCTTGTTATCGTGGTATCGACCAGGATGTCGAGGTTCTTGCGGTCTTGCACGGGAGAAAGATAGGCGGGAGCCGAGTAGCTGCGCCTGCTCTTCTCGTCCGCGAAGTTGAGTACCGTTGTTGTCCCGACTTGGTTCCCGCCATGGAGATCTTCGTTGAAGGGGAATACGTCCGGCAGCTCCTGCGTGACGGACCGGATCTTCGAGACGAAGTCGGTGGGTTGAAACGCTCCGAGAGAAACGTCGACAGTCCCATTGCCGAAGTGCTGGGGTTCGACTGAGCCGTCGTCGAAAGGTCGAGGTGCTAAAGCGATTGCCTTAGACAGGTCAGCTGGGGTACAACCCATGGAAGATGTATGAAGTCTGACCTTCTTGAAGTACTTCTCCATGTTGTCCGAGGACCAACCATCGTCCTTCGTAATCCTCGCTACGAGGTCGAAGTCGTCCTTTGCTCCACGGTTGAACGTCAAGAGGTCTGTAACCCAGTCAGCAAGTTTTCGCCGTTGGCCTCCCCCAAAAGGTGTGGACAACACGGACTCATCCCACTGCTCCCACCAAGCATGCGACCTCGGTTATACCCTATCGACCTGTTGCCCAGGTTGACCTGCGGCACGGTCGTGTAGTTCCAGTCCACAGCCGAGTTGAGCGTGGCACCAGCCAGGAATGGGCAGTCGACGGCCGTGGTCCCCGCCGCGCTCGAACCGGCCTCGATCACCAGGATATTCCACTCCTCGACCTCGCTCAGGCGGTTGGCGAGGACGAGACCGGCTGTACCGCCACCCAGCACGATGAAGTCATATCGCTTGCTGCAGGATACTTGGCTGGGATGGGTGAAGGTGGTACCCCACGCGGCACTGGCTTGCAAGATGCCGAGGAGGAGGCGGCGTGTTGTCGAAGCCATTGCGATATTTGCTGGCCGTGCTGAGCTGGAGTTTCGATGGCTTGGGCTTGGTTACACACATATCCCAAACGACGACCGCATCATGGCTCCTAAGCAGAGGATATGTACGACATCTCCCCTTGTCCAACAGTTCCTGCTTTGCTTCCATGATTTCCATATCCCCCTCGCGATGCCATCCTTCGAGTAAGTCGTACCCGAGCACCCTGCACGACCGGATCCGTCTCGCCCTTCCCGTCCCCAGATTCGCCAAGCCGGAGCGGTAGTACCCTCAATCCAACGGCGGTGCGTTGGTGGTAGTTCCTTTTACGGTAAGAATACACGTAGCCAGACCGCTATCTTGTAATCTCCATCTCTCCTTGTATGGTATTCGTAAGTGATCGTTTGCGACTTGCTGCAATCAGCTGCATGTCTGGTGCTGACTACACAACTCGCCTGAAGGCTAACCGAGTGCGACGTTCCTGTGATGCTCCGTTTGCCGGATAACTAATCAGAACAGCTGAATAGTAACCATCCGGTTTCTAAGGTTAAGTTACTTAGCTCCTTGGTACAGAGGGATATCCATATTTTGACTTTAGGAGCACTGCGGTCAGCCATCTCATTCATGTCTAATAGATTTGTAAACTAACTTATACCGACTCACACCGACTGACACCGACTCATACCGACTCCTTCCGGTTTCAACACGTAATCATCGAGTTTCAGCCAACTGATGCGGCAAATCAACGGTACTACGTAAGTATAGAGACCATGTCCTTCTTTTCGCAGATCCCGGGGTCCAGATGTCCGTTCGGACCTGGCCGTGCCAAACCAACGCGTTTGTGTATTAGAAAGACACCACCATCACCACCGCACACAACTTTCAGCCATGACGAAAGCAAAGAAACCGTTTACGCTGTACTCCATCGGTATGCGAACTCTCTGAGACAAAACAACAGTGAAGTTCTGACAGCTAACGTTGCTGTCCAGACTTCCCTAACTCCCCGAACCCATGGAAGGCCGCCATCGTGCTCGAGGAGCTGGGACTCGAGTACGACATCGTCCGCCTCGGTGTGTTCGCGGTCAAGCAAAAGCCGTATACGGATCTCAACCCGAACGGAAGGACGCCGTGTCTGGTTGACCACAATAACAATGATTTTGCCATTTGGGAGGTGAGCGAGTTATACCCAACAACGTATACGTCTTGACGACCTGCAAGTCCGGACCTAACCAATGCCGTCTGAGTGAGTAGTCGATCGCCATCATCAAGTATCTAGTCGACAGATATGACACCGAGGCACGCCTGACGTACGCAGACGGGGACAATAAGTACCTCGTCGACCAGTGGCTGTTGTATCAGGCTAGTGGACAGGGTCCCTATTTCGGCCAAGGTTAGCGACAGTCCGCTTGTCTCCTCGTCTTTTCGCCGGCTAACTGCGTACCTCAGCAACATGGTTCACAAGCTTCCACATGCAAAATATCCCCTCGGTCATCACTCGATACCGCGCGGAGATCAAGCGCGTATTAGGCGTGCTGAACGCGGCACTCGAGGGCAGGGAATGGCTTGTCGGCGACAAGATGACCGTCGCCGATCTCGTTTTTGTGCCGTGGCATTTCCTCATTCCGGTAGGGTTCCTTCCCCACACCTACCTCATGAGAAACTTCAGGACTCTGACCTCTCGCACCTCCCCAGTTCGCCTGCAAAGAAGACACGGACTGGGTGTTGAAAGACGTCCCCAATTACGACCGCTGGATGGCGCAGATGACTGACCTGCCGTCCGTGCAGACGTTTTTGGGGGAGAAGAGGGAGAAGTTGTCGAAGGACTTGTGAGTACTGTACCAGTATAATCCGGGTCCGACGTACGCCGTTTACTGACCTTCAACCATAGACCGGCTGTCGTCACGGGAGCCATCGGCACAGCGAGAAGGGCAAATACGGCGCTGGACGTGCTCACCCGCCCGTTCACGATGGCCGGCATGATGCAGAGGGAAGTCGCCTGGCTTGCCGTGGTTGCGTACTTGAGTTATCTCGTCAGGGCGAAGTCCTGACTCGCAAAAGCTGGTAGTTGTTAGGTTGCTGAGTGATGATGACTGGGATTGATATGCTGTACTAGGTCTCTCATACAGCTGTTGATTATGGCACGCCCGATCACGCAGCCTCCTCGTCAAACATGAGTTTCCCAACAATAGCCTCCTTCTCCTCCGGGGCCGTCCATCCCTCAAGCTCCGGCGTGTCGGCGAACAGACCGAGCGCATGTTCCGCGGGCCACCTGTCCCCAAACACGGACGCGTTAGTGACCAGGTCGCGCATGTGCTGCGACTCCTCCGGCGTGAGCTGCACGTTCGCTGCGGCGAGATTCTCGTCGATATACTTTGCAGTGATGGTGCTGTTGTCTTGCATTAGCGTCACTCCATTACTCCATGAATGTTCGGCGGACTCACCCCGGAATAGGAAAGATATCATCTCCCTGCGCCAACAGCCAAGCCAGCGCGACCTGGCCGACCGTAACGCCCTTCTTGTCCGCAATCTTCTTAATCGCAGCCACCAGCTCCATGTTCTTGGGGAAGTTCTCCCTCGAGAACCTCGGGTACACTCGCCGAATATCCCCAGCATCGAAATCATCCGGTCCCTGGACACCGCCGCTCAACAGACCCCTCGAGAAAGGCGAGTACGCCACAACCGCCACGCCCAGCTCGCGACACGTAGCAAGCAGGTTACCGTACTTGGGATCCTCGATCTCGGTGCTGAACGCGCTGTACTCCATCTGCACGGCCGCGATGTGGTGCACGGCGCAGGCGCGACGGAGGGTGGTGGAGGACACTTCAGACAGACCGAGGTGGCGGATCTTGCCTGCTTCCTTGAGCTTGGCCATTTCAGCCACGATGAGCTCGATGGGCGTCGAGCCGTCGACGCGGTGGGGGTAGTACAGATCGATGTAGTCCGTGTTCAGACGGGCGAGGCTCTTCTCCAGGGCCTCGGGGACGTAGGCTGCGTCGCCGCGGAAGGAGAAGCCATTGGGGAGCTGGACGGCGCCGAATTTGGTGGCTAGGAAGAGGTCCTTGCGTTTCTCCGGGTTGAGGGCTATCCATTTGCCGACTATGACTCTACGTCACCCTGAGGAAACCGTTGTTAGCTTTGGACGGGAAATGACGGCCTTGATGGAGGGGAGGAGACTCACATAGTAGTCGCTCATGTCCCAGAAGGTCTCGCCGATCTCGTAGGCGTGGTCGAGCAGGGCGAGACGCTCGGGGTCGGGGATAGGGGTCGAGGTCCGGGAACAAGGGAAGCCCATGCCCATGGTGCCGAAGCCGATCCTGGGTACTAAGGGTCCATTTTTGCCGAGAGGGCGGAGAACAGATGAGTTTGTTTTGGAGCTCATGTTGATGTTTCGGTGGGGGGAGATGGGTTTGGTCGGGGAGCCACGGATTGTTGTTATACTGTGGTCTGTAGAACTAAGGGATGAGGGATGCGGTTCGATAGGATGGAACTTGAATCTCCAAGACTTACTCATTTATATAGCACAATAGCATGTGTGCTCTGATACGGTGTGTTCGTGGTGATCAAAGTCCGCAGAGGTGGACATAATCCACAGGGAAAATGGAGTTGCGGATGTTTCACTCCAAAGTCCGCCGCAATCGAAACCGCGTCCCGTGAGCTGACTAAATCCCAGTTCGATACAAACATGACCTTTCAGGTTACCAGTTCTGTCGGTGAAAGAGTACTGAGGTGCTGAGACCTTATCGGATTCCGGTGGTGTCGCTCCCATGACGAATGTGGCCCGAGGGAACACAATTGAAGGCTCTGTCCATCAGCACCTAAGGCTCTGTGGACACCAATAAATCTCCAGTATGAGCCGGTTGTGATACACTGGAAAACGAATCCATCAGTAGCAGTTTGAGGCATATGTAGACATGGCTGTTGATTGAGGCATTGTTGGTCAAGTTTGTAGTACCCTAACCCTGGGATCTTTCGAAGCAACGACGAACCACGGTGGTGGATTAGCCGCCGCCGCAACATCGACGCCGCAACCTGTTCCTCTGACTCAGAGAGTTTCGCAGAATAAAAAACCGTGCTATCGTGGAGAGATTTTTGATAACTTGGGCCGTGCAAGTCCACGAGATATCGACGCTCTCAGCTGCCCTCCTGTTCTAAGTCCCTTATGTTGATAGATTCACACCGCCAGCATGTCTCAGCAAACCTCAGCCTCAGCATCGGCATCGCCAGCACCTTTCGTCGTCCACCCGCTTTCAGCGCACACCCACACCTTAATCTTGTTGCATGGCCTCGGCTCCAACGGCGAGAACTTCGGCAGGGCACTTCTCAAGACCGGCGTCACATCCACCGGCCAGTGTCTCCCGCAACTGTTTCCGGGAGCGAAGTTCATCTTCCCTACAGCCGCCCGCCGACGCTCCACTGCCTTCAGACGTGCGATACTCAATATGTGGTTCGATAAGGCCCGCATGTAAGACCCATCGTATCGCAAGGAGACGCAGTTGCAGGGACTGGAAGAGTCTGCCCGTGAGACTATGGACATCCTCCGACTGGAACAGACCGTCGGTGGCATTGCGCCAGAGAATATCATTCTCGGTGGACTAAGTCAGGGCTGTGCAATGTCGCTCTCGGTACTGCTGTGCTTGGACCACCAAATTGGAGGCTTCGTTGGGATGAGCGGGTATCTTCCCTTCCGCGATGACATTGACGAAGCTGTGGCGGAGGCTTCTGCCGATGATGACGACGAGAACCCGTTTGCTGGCGACGAAGACGCCGCAGAGAGACCCCCACCAGCAGTGAGGGCATCAATATTCGAGCGGGATCTCCTGGGCTTCCCGGCGGTCGACGATCCGGCGCCCGAAAAGACGGCTCATGGGACTCCAATCTTCCTGGGTCATGGCAGTGCCGATAACAAGGTACCCTGCAGTCTGGGAGAGTCTGCATCGACGAAATTGACGATGTGGTAGAGTTCATCCGGACTGTGGTGGGGTGGCAGATAGCCGGTCTTCGAGAGGAGCCGATCCCAGTTGTCGATATCACAATCGGTTGCTTGGGGCATCATGTCTTGGCCGCATTTGAAGACATGAACTCTTTCATTTCATCGACTCCAACGTACCTGCTCGAGCTGTTAGACTGTCTTCCGTATCTGAACGCCGCAGTGTTCGGTCCACTTACACGCTGAGGAGGATCTCGGCAAACTCATCCACATCGTCCCCCTTCCCATACTTGAGAAATTCATCGAACGAATAATTGCTGATGACATAGTGCGGTTGCTCTTTCCACACGCGGGAGAAAGTGAAGGACGAATCAGCCTCCCACAGATGTCGCGACAGGGTCCAGCGGTGCGTGTAGGTCCACGCACTCTGGTCGTCGGGTCCCTCGGCGTTCTTCATCATCTGGTAGAGCGTTATGACCGAGTAAGCCATGATAATGGTCCTTCTCAGGGACTCGGCGAATATCCATCTCTGTATAAGCAAGGTCAGCATCAGCACCAGCGCACATGTCTCTCACACGAATGCACTTACCTCCCATTCCTGCGGTGGCTCCACCCTGACCAGACTCTGCTCCGACTCTTCCAGATTCCCCAGGTTGTCGCGGACCTTGCACAACTCGCACAGCCAGCCCTGCAATAGTGGGATATCTGCCTCTCCCTGCGCGCGCAGGGTTACGTCGCCATCGAAGAGACGAATAACCTGATACAGGAACAGTGCCTGGGTGCGGGCCAGCTTCTCGGCGACGGTGGCGTTCGTATGAACAGCTTGAGTGCGGACGATATCGCTAACGTTACGGTGCAAAGCGCGCATTACCATGGTCATGTTGGAGGGGTTGCGATTCGTGTACAGCACGTTTGTGGCGAAGCAGTCGAGAATGCAGGATGGTGTGTTGTCTTTGTACAGATAGCGGTGCATGAACGGCGTTGCGTTGCGTGTCGCCGCGTCCGAGATGAACCGCTTGACTCGTGTCACTACGTGGTATAATGGTGATGTTTGATCGTATAACATCCATGGTTCCAGATAACCCTGAGAGTGTGAGGGAGATGGGATAGACAGGAAGAAGAGAGACGCCAGTGCCAGAGAGAGGATGTAAATGTGGTCGTAGATAAGGCTAGGAAGAGAGACTTACACAGATATCGGCCATCTTGTCGTAGGCATTCAGGGAATCCTGGTCAACGGGACTGCTGGGCCGCTCGATGGTGGTGATGTGATCCGTCGACACAAGGGATTTCTGCAAGTTTGGGCCACCAATGCCGTCTAGCATGTCCGCAAAGGGGTTTGACGAAGGAGGATAGTCGCGGTTTGTGCCAGATGAAGTTTCCACGGTATGGATTTGCGAGTCCACAGTCATGAAGTCAAGGTACTCCGAGTCCAGGGGTATACCGGGAGAGAAGGAGAAGGGCGAGCAGGCGGAGCTCTCGAACTGCAGGTGGTCCAGGTTCATGTCCATGTAGGTCGGCAACGTCCTAGTGGTATCCGGCGCCTGGGCACCAGATATAGTGACGGCTTTGGCGTAAACGCAGTCGATCTTCCTGTCGACGCATCTTTTGCAGACTGGCATCCGTCTGTCGCATCGTCGTTTGGCCAAAACACAGGCCGTGCAGTTCTTCTGCCTCGTGGCCGGAATCGCACCAGCCACCGTAGGATGTCCCATTCTACCGAGATATGTCCTATGAGTTGTAAAACTCAACGCTAGAAACGTTCAGTGTGTGTTGTGGGGGGCCGGGCTCCGACTGTGGACGGACATGTTGATGAAGCTGACAGATGGCGGTTGTCGGACGAAGATGTCAGGACCGCACGACAAAACTCCGCAGTTCCGCAACTCCGCAACTCCACGCGGACCCCACTTCTCCAACAACCGGATCCGGACCCCACTCCGCCGTCAAACTTTGGCCCCTTTTCTATCCTCTTCAACCATCTTTGTCACTCGAAACCAATTTCGGTTCGCAGCATTATAATGCCGAGTAGAAGCATTCGGAAACAACTGATTAGGTAGTTGGGATGAATTGAGCCTCAATCTTAAGCCGGATCGGTGACGTCGTGGCTGCTTCTACCGAGTACGCCCTAGTCCGCAAATACGCACCTTCAGCCACCTTGGATATGACGCAGGTCATGCCAAATTCCAAATAAGTAACCACGGGGAAGCTTTCTATGGTCCCCGTGCGTATGCACGTGTCTTTATGGCTGCGGTACGTCGAGCTAAGCGGTCATCCTCAATATCAACACGAATGCGATGTATATGGCCATACGCACCCGAGGGATGGCATCGAAGCAATGTGCGACCGCACTTGTCGTGATATTTGAAATCTCACGTAGCACGGCCCGGCGCACGCGAAGGAACCGCGATGCATCACGCGCTGCGGTGAGGTCCTAGTTCCGACCGGGCTGGCCGCTGGTAAACATCAGTCAACTTCGCGACCCAAGATGCTATTTGGAATTGACGATCGAGCTGTATATAACATCGTGTTGGTGAACATCACCATGACATTTCTTCTTAAACCAACCACCGAATACTCCAACATCTAAACCTACCATGGCGTCTCTCGTAGTACTTCTCGTCGCGGTGCTGGCGACCAAAGGCTCCCGGGCAACACCTACACCAGACACAAAGTCGCGACAATGCGTGCAACTGGAAGTCCCTATCAAGCTCTCGTCGTTCACCACCACGACGTGGAACCAGCCCCGAGTAGACAGCAGTATTGACGCTGTAGATTGGGTTGACTGGATGACGACTTGGACAACACCGGAGAACAAGGCGTCTGGGAAAACTACAATCAACCAAACCTTCAAGATCAACGGTCAGCTATGTGTCCCGACCAAGGGGACCAAGTCAGACATTGTCCAACTAGCCACTCACGGCGTTGGCTTCGACAAGAGGGAAGGAGCAAACGTCCCTCCCGGTATGGCAGAAAAGTGTAACTAACAAAACCAGATACTGGGACGTCGAGATCAACCCGGGCGCATACTCCTGGCTCGACTACACCCTCAATCAAGGCTACTCAATCTTCATCTACGACCGCCTCGGCACCGGCAGCTCCGACAAGCCAGACGCCTACACCATCGTGCAGACCGACGTGCAAGTCGAGATCCTGCGCCAGCTCACCCTCCTCCTCCGTACGGGCAAGCTCGTCTCCTCCTCCAAGAAACTCAGCGGCTCCGACAAGCTCGACAAGTACACACCCAAGAAGATTATCCATGTTGGCCACTCCTTCGGCAGCATCTGCACCATCGGTCTGCTGCAAGTCAACGGCTCCATCAGCGACGGCGCCATTCTCACCGGGTTCTTGCCTAACAACCAGCTCAGCGGTGTCAGTGTCGGCACATGGGGCTTTGAGTACGCCAGGGAGAGTGATCCCAAGCGCTTCGGTGATCGAGGCTCGGGATACCTTGTGCAGAAGACGAAGTACAATGTCCAGCTCAGCTTTTTGAAGAAGGGTACGTTCGAGTCTGCGCTGTTGGACTACGCGGAGAGCATCAAGCAGCCGAACAGCGTGAGCGAGTTTGTGTCGATTGGTGCCACGTTCGGAACTCCTGCGAAGGACTTCTAGGGCCTGTTCAGGTAAGTCATAGGACATGCATTGGGTGCCTCTGTAACATGGGCTGATGATTGATACAGTTCGTCGTTGGCGAGAACGATTACGGCTTCTGCAAGGGCGAGTGCTACAATACTTACAACACGACGGACATTAAGCTCAACTGGTACCCGGCCGCATCCACCATCGGCTACCATATCCAGCCGAAGACGGGCCATGGGCTTACACTCTCGACCAACGCGACGGAGGGCTATAAGGCCACATTCGACTTCTTGAAGACAGTCGGCTTGTAGAGGTTGCCGGCCAGGTACATGTCGTCATGAAGAGAGGGAGATCTCGTGTCTTGCAGGACTACTTTAGATGTAAATATAACCCACACGTTCCCATGCCTCTACCGCCACCAATTTTCCAAATCATCAATTACCCAAAAGCATAAGCTCGACATCCGTCAAGATGGCTCCAACCTCACCAAGCAGACTATTTGGCTTCAGCGGCTGGGCTACATAGAACTGCAACATGTTAGCATCTTCTCCTCAAGAAACAATCCACCCAAGACCTTATCGCCACGGTAGCACTTACATCAAACGTGGTAGTCGAGTTGATACTGCAAACATCAACCGTCAGATTATACCCCAACGTCCCATCACCCAGCTCAACCACAGCATTCTCCTTCAACCACCCAAAAGCCCTCTTCGCCGGCCCCAGATACTCTTTCCCATCCAGATACCCCAACCTCACACCCCTGGCCATAGCATGCGCGAACAACCCCGTGGCGCTACTCTCGAGGTAATTACCCTCCCTCCAGGGCTGGTCCATGACCTGCCACCACGCCCCCGTGGTCTTATCTTGCGCCGCGAGCACGGCTTGCATGAATTTCGTGAGCACATCTCTTAACTCCACCGCCGCTCCCTCGTGGGTGGGGATAACGTCAAGCGCGAGCAACAGACCCGTCACAGTCCACCCCATCGCCCGTCCCCAGACGGACTCGCTGTGGCCGCGGCAGGTGAGGTTGCCCCATACCGGGAACTGGCGGGTGGGGTCGTACCCGTGGTAGAGAAGACCGGTGCGGTGGGAGAGACACCGGGATACGATGTTGGAGAATTGCAGGGCGGTGGTGGCGTAGGCTGCGGAGGCGGAGGATGGAGAGAAGGTCTGCGCGTAGAGGGAGATGAACTGGGGGATGGAGAAGAGCCCGTCTTGGGTTGTTACGTTGGTGTAGGTGAAGTACCAGTATGATTCTGGTTTGGGTTAGCTTGGGACGAAATGGTGGTTGGAGTAAGAGGAGGGAGAGGTACTATCTTGTTGCCTGTTGCGCATCATGTCGACCTCGTGAAGAGTCTGAATCGTCGGCAGCAGAGTCTTGTTCCCCGTCTCGACATATTGTCTGATGAACTCGGTGCCGACGCTGAACTCATCCAGTGGACTCGTCCGATCGGCCGTCGCGTTTGACAGAGCCGGGATCAAGCCAGAGATGACACTGTCTGTATAAGTCTCGTACTTCGCCGCCGTGGCGGGCGGCAACTTGACATGTTGGAGTACCGTCCGGATGCCGGTGAGCAACAAGCCTGCTTCTATCACGCTCGTCTTGACCGAGGCGTTGACTGATATGCCCTGTTCTCGGGAGATGATACTGTCTAGCATTGACAGGGCGAGACTGCCCTTTGGTGGAGAGACTTTTTCATTGGCGGTTGATGTTGCTGCCAACGCCCCGAAAGGGAGGAGGAGGTAAATGGCGGCTCGCATTGTCGATTAATGACACTATACCGAGCTGAGCGTTGTATAATGGACGATTTATGAATACCTTATGCAGGTACACATCCGACCCGACAGAATGGTAAAGTCTTCGGCATTGGCATGTCTTATATGGCGTTCAACAGGTGCGCACTCGGCCCGGAGAGACTGCTTGCGAATGTCTTTCCGTGCCTTTTACTCGGTGTTCCCCTCCTTCTAATCATCTCCATAGTATCCATCTCGGTCAGCACGATTGAGCGTATTCCAAATCGCTATCCCGCATCCAGTAATTGTGTTGTCGTGCGTCTTACGACACTTAATAAGCTGACGTATACGCGAGTTACCGCATGCGGAACACCCCAGGGACGGGTCGGACCGCGCTGGGTTACCAATGACATTCATGTTGTCAATTGGTGGTGTGCTGTCCCAAATACTTCCTTCTGCGAAATACTTCCTTCTGCGGAGACCAAGCCATGAATATCGTCCTTCTATGCCGCTGGACAATCTATGAAGGCCATCACTTCAACATCTTCGCGCCTCCCTGCTGGCGATTTTCTCCGGCATTGCTCGCCGAGCAGTCGCATCGTGATCCTGCGCCGGCCAAAATCCCAACATCTCCCTCGCCTTGTCAGATGAGTTCTTGCGGTTCTCCAGTGCATTGCTGAGAGACGTGGTAAGCCGGTTCACGTCAGACCAGCAAGACTGGCACGAAATCACTGAGTGGTAGCGACATGAAGCATCTGCACCGGCGACGAGTCACACATTGTAAGGCGTGCGAGTGCAAAGCAGTAATTCATGCAATAAAACCGACAGAATGTACATACATGTGCGTCTCGAGGACAGGCCCGTGAGAGAATCCGAACTTACTACCCCAACAGAGGCACCGCACATGTTTCACCACGTCGTGTCAGTCTTCGCTCTCCGAATCCGCACGAGAAGAAGGTCCTAGTGCATTACATCGATCGTCGCATGGTGGCGTAGAGGACGATAAAGTGCTCCCGCCCACACCGTTCTCCCTGCCTTTTGCCACACCGTGCACAAGTCAAGGAGACCGATAACTCCTGCCGGCTGCAACACCGAATCTCCTCAACACCAGCATGCGACGATCAACGCAGTGCGCTAGGACCATGTTCTCGTGCGGATTCAAGAGAGCGAAGACCGAGTCAAGGTGTTGCTTCGTGTGAGGTACTTCCGTCAGGGAGGTAAGAGCATCCTCCTTCTGTCCTTCATTCCTTCTCATTCTTTCCTTTCCGACATTTCCATTCGTCACTCCTTTCCTGTTCCGACGAGCCTCTTGCCATGACTTTTTGCTTTTTGTGATCGCACCTTCACGTGCTCTGTGGAAGATTCGTTGCTGAGAGAGCCTGAGACTTCGTCTTGGAACGTTCCTGCAGAGAAAAGTCCCGCGGCACGCACCGACCCGATATTGGCTGGTGGCGTCTGGACGTCGGGATGGGTGTATCGCTCTGCGGCAACGGCGGATGAATCTTCTTCGGCCTGCTCGTCCATCTTCGCAATACCAAGGGAAGCGAAGACTGGTTCTGTACCGTCGACTTGACCGCGATGATGATCCCCTAATCACGCGCGTCCTTATCTGCGGCGATGTCACCCTTCTTGATCACGCCCGGGTTTGTTGATGACCGCACGGGGCATAGGTGGTAATCGTTGATGGGGATGGCACTAGACTGGACCGAGACGAAGTTAGCATCCACAACATCAATTCATCATCAATACATCGTGTCGTTGGCTTTGTCGTCTCAGGGGGACGTTTATAATCACAAGGGATCATCACACTGCTCATGTCGAAGTGCATCATTGACTGTTGTTGAAAGGCATGGAAAACGGAAAGAATGGGAACTCACCATGAAGTTCTCCCCTGGTGGGAAGTTGTTGCTCATGCTCGGGTTGGTCGTTGAGTGGGTGTGCTCGTTCTGTCACACTCTGGTGTCTACGCAGATGAAAGGTCAGCATCCACCACGATGTTCACTCAGCATATTCATCCCCCAAGATAGGTTATTGTCTCAGAATTTCGATCATAAGTCACAGAAGAGTTCGGACTACCGGACTACCTTCTCAGATCTGGTGTTCATCATTGACAATGGTTGACAGACATGACGAAGAGAAAAGACGGGACACTCACCACGAAATGAACGCCAGGCGGAGATCGATGCTCATAGGGCGGTTGATGGTTGAACGACCATCTTTTGCTGCAGTGTCTGTCAACACCGGGAAGTCAGCATTTGGTATAACATATTTTATTCAGGAAGTGGGGGATAATGCAGGGTCTCAGATAGTTAGAGCTGAAATCACAGGGTAAGATATCACCGCGGTGTTCAGTTTTTGGGTCATCATCGACGGGGCAGAGGAAAGAAAGAGTGTATACCCACTAAGATTGGATGCCTGTGTCAGACAGGTCTGGCGCTCTCAGCCGTTGGCACCGTAGTACTGATGATTTCTGGCTCTGCGTACTTCAGAGTATTGTCGGATGAACTTCCTGGTGGAACCGACTGAGTTAGCGAAGAGGACTCGAAATACAGTGAGAAGCGAGATAAAAGGCATGGGTAACCCGGAGTATCAGAAGAAGTATCTTCAAGTCACAGCTCGCGAAGAGCTCAGACCTACAAGCAGAAAGGATCATCATCGGAGGGTTGGGGAGAACAGGAGGTGGAAATGGAACGCATGTTGACTTACCAGGAAAGATGAACATTGTGGCTCTTGCAGTGTGTGGGTTTCTTGCCTGTTGCAATGTTAGCCCAGGCTGAGAGCGCGTAGTTGAGGGCACTGCATGTGTTGTTGGAAGTGTCTCAGGTCCATATTTGTTTTCATCCCATCGGTAGTAAACCGAATGGTAGGTTACGCTTGCCATGATCATCATTGACAGAAAGGAGGAAGCGAAAGGAAGACACGTACCTGAACAAGTTGGGACGCCCGAAAGGGGCTGTCCTAATCCTGGAGTACATGCTGTTCCTATTCTCAATGTCAGATGCAAGGACCACTCTGAACGAGGTTGCTTGAGGACAGGGAAAGGGACTGGATCAGATTCATATGCTTCATCACAGCAGCGGTCACAGACCGCACCAGAGCTCATTGATGCCGTCTGCGTGTCATCATGCCCAGGATAATAATATGATATGTGAGGGATTCACTGACCTGAAGGAGGAAGTTACCAAAGCAATCTCCTCAAATGAGCGAAGGCTCCTGAATCTGGAAAGGGCGAGGGTGCCATGATGAACGCCTTCCGAGCTGGGCAAAATGTGATTGAGAAAGCCATTCTCCTTGAAACCTGTACAGCAGCCATTAGCCCGGTACCTCAAGGATATGTGAAACTCTCGACTCGGATGGTGATGCCTCAGTATGGTGCGAGGGGTTCGAGTCAGTCCAGGATCCCAAGCTCCGTTGCAAGAGATAGTCTGTCTGCTCGGCCTCTTTGAGGAGTTGCTTCAAGGATAGAAATGACATTCAGTTGCAGGTGTTCATCATTGGCGGGGAAAACTGAAAAGGGAAAAGGGCGTACTTGCCTGTCATGTCCAAACAAATTGCCTGACCTCCGGACTGCCATGCTGTGGGTTAGACCGGGCCGGGTAAAAAGATGCTGGAAGCCAAGATGTAAAGCAAACGCGGTGCCCATCAGATCAGATACATGTCGTCGTATGTTGATATATCCTCCATAGCACACAGTGTGCTCAAGAAACCATGCCTCTCATCATCGGCAAAAGCAAAAGCAATGAACGCAAAACGCAACGCTCGTGGTAACTTGCCTCGGCCAGTCTTGATGCCGTCTTTGTCTTCAGAGTCCCGATGAGAGTGGTGTCCTCGTATTGTAACCTGTGATTCCAAACAAGTCAGTAACAAGATCCCGGAAAGCTGGAATGAGTGAAATGTTGAAGAAGAGAGTGCTAGTCAGACAGTGGTCGTTTTTTAGTCACAGCTGCGGTGTCCCTCCGCCGGGTGGCTCCGAAATGCCGGACACCACGTTCCCCCAGAGCCAGAATCGCAGAATCGTGCTGGCTCCGATATGCCATAAAACTGCCTCAACCGCCCCGTGGGCTGCTCATTCCGTCACACGAGTTTTGTCATCATTTGGCGGACTGCGGAAAAGGAAGGGGTGTGGGTTTTGAACTTCCCTGAGAATGTAGCTGGGCTGAACCAGCAAATGAAACGGTAGGGAATAATGGTGTCTGTCTCTGGTGTGAAGTGTCAGTCATTGTGAAAGCAAAGGGAGTGCACATGTTGGGGGGAGGAGATGCCAGTCAGACCGAAAGTGTTAGGTCATAGCAGCGGAAACCTGGCTTCGGACTCCAGGTACCACTTGTCGAGTTCAGCCATCGGGTGGCCGCTCATAAGCGGAAAGAGGAGATGATTGTGTTCATCATGGAGGCAGAGGTCAAGGATAGAAGCGAAGGGTGGACTCACACTCAACAAGTCCGACATGTTCTCTGGAGCATCGAGGTAAGTCTGGCCGTCGGTGTTGACTGACCATGCTCGGGCCTGTGCCGCAAAAGCACAGTGCGCCGCGGCCTTGACTGTAGCAAATCAAGCATCTGCTGGTCAGACGTGTCAGTTTGGGTATTGATCATCAGTGCAAAAGGACGAAGACATCGATGGGGTGGCTCCGATTCATGCAGAGGTCCATCATTTGATAGTCGGATGAAGGGAAAGAGATGTCATCATGGAAAAGAAGAGAAGGAAGTGTGGCAGAGGAGTATATTGACTTACCGAAAAGCTTCATCGCGGTTTGAACCAACACTGACCCCTTGTCTGCTGGAATATCTGCAAAGCAGTAATGTTAGTCAGTGCCATGAAAGTGTGCAAGGCAGGGAGGGTGCCGGGTCACTGAGCTCGCTCAGATTCATGCAGAAATCCATCATGTGAAAGTCGGATGGCGAAGAGATATCATCATAGCGAGAGGGGGAGGGAACTGTGGCGAAAGGGAGTGTTGACTTACCCGAAGGCTCCATTGCAGGAGGTACCGAGGTTAGACCGTTGTCTTCAGAGGGTCTGCTGATTTAGCAATGTCAGCCAATGCCCTGAATGTGATGCGACGCAGTGAACGGAGAGGTGGGCGAGCTCGCTCAGACTGAGAAGTTCGTTTATCATTTGAAAAATCAGTGCACTTTAAGTAATGCATCATGCGAGAAAAAGGGAGAAAGGGGGTTGCGAGGAGTGGTCACTTACCTGGAGGAATCACCGTTGTAGGCATTGAGGATGCGCACTTGTCGTCTGAGTCTCTGTCTAGGAACGTCAGTCAAGGGCACAAAGGTGGTGTAATACAGTGGGAGGGTGATTTGAAGGTGCTCGCTCAGTAGAAATTCAACAGGTCCATCATTTGTGAGATCGGCGTTCCATATTGTGCATCATGCGAGGGAAGAATGAGAAGAAAGGTTGGCCGAGAGGAGTGGTGACTTACTTGAATACGTCCTTGCAGTATGCTTGGGATCGGACCGCCGTGATGTGGCTTGTCTGTGATATAAGATGTTAGTTAAGACCATGAAGATTGTGCAAGGCGGAGAGATGGCAGGGGAAATAGTCGCTCAGACGGCCTATGCTTTATCCATCATTCGCAATGTCGGATGACGATTGAGATCATCATGGCGAGGAGAAGAGGTGTTGTAGATGAAAAGGAAGATGGTGGCTCACCAGAATGACCTGATCAGTAGCCTCGAGGCCACAAGCATGTGGTGTGTCGGTACTCGTCACAGAATCGGAGGCTATTATCTGCATCTGGCTCAATGTTAGCTCAATCTCGACAAGGTCGGTAGATTGGAGAAGACGTGACTGCGCATCGATGAAGGTGTGCATGCTCTCAGATCTTTGACTCATGTCAGACATGTTCAAGGTCGGCGCCATCTGGTGCCTTCCTTTGCCTGTAGACCCCAAAGCCTTAAAGCCTCAAGAGTCCGCATCATCATCGAGCACGTCCCCAACGTCCGTGGGCCGGGGAGGAGTGTGGTGGGCACGCAGCAACACGCCTCCTCGTGGGAAGCCCATCCAGGCGGTGTCCTGGCTTGCAGCTCGGATCCCCTCCGTTGAGGCTCCGAAAGTCCTTTGCAATGGATTGTCACCATGCTCCCACCGGGACCCAGCGTCGACATAGACCATCCGGAATAGAGGTCGAGGTGACTGCAAATCCACAGACATACAGCAATGATGGCCTCATTCTGCGGCCTGGAACTCTTGTGCCTTTGACTGAGGGTGTGCACGAGTACTATGTCGTTCTGTATATGATGGGGACTCTCAGATTCCGCCTTGCCCAGTTCTCGAAGGAGGACACTGGGACTTGAAAGTGGCTTTTCATCACTGAATCCGCATCATGGCCATGACTAGGGGGAGGTGTGGCCGGAACGGGATGAAGGGAGTAAGGAGGGAGATGGAGGAGAACTGTGAGGACAAGAAGAAAGAAAAAGGGCAACGGACCGGTAGATGGATGAAGCAGCTGCCAGAAGGGCAGAGGTGCCGCTTCCGGCTTCCCAAGTCAGATGAGACACCCGTCGGCTCACCAAGACCAAGGGCACGGAGAGCATGACGTTTGAATAACCGAAGCGAAAATGCTGTGTACCAAGTGACAAGTTAGCAGCAAAAAACACACCAGCGAAACGAAGGGGTCGAAAGGGCAAAAAGCAAACCGACGCGCTCAGACGTTGTGAAACTCCTCATGTACATAAGCCGTCAAGCCGATGTGTAGGATGTGATAACGAACATTGTCGTCATCATCTCGGGATAGGAAATGCAAAAAGATTGTGAAGGCATCGCAACGCATCGCATTGGACTTATCGTGGTTCTGGGCTTCATGGCGGCTGGTGCCAAGGTTGATGTTGAGAGAGGGTGGAAAACGGTGTAAGACTATTGGCCGTGGTGTTAGTGAAATGGCTCCGCAGCTGCGATGACGCATGCCTGAAGACTCACCTTGAACGCAAGTGTGAAGGCCAACACTGTATGACATCTTCAATGAGCGGGGACACTGTTGGTAGAAGACAAGGTATGTTAGCAGCTGGCTATGCGAGAGTTGGGTATTGCGAGCGAAATGGGGTGCAGGGATCGATAATCAGTGAACTGGTTCATGGGAGTCAAGGTTTTTAGCCCGACGACACCGATGAACCAATGTTGGGTCGGTGAACTGGTTCATCGGTGTCGTCGCTGTCGTCCGAGACGACATTCAACTGCTCAAGAGAGAAGGAAGTATATAAGGCACCTCCTGTTCAGCCGCACTGTGGTGAGGTAGATGCTGAGTCTTTTTTTTGTAGTCGTGTTGTTGTTAAGTGATGCGCTGGCGAGAAGCTTGGAGGTTGGTTGGCCGATGGGCCAAGACAGCCATGAACAATCATCATGCGACATGGAATGCGAGGGAGAGCAGGAAAGAGGAGACATACCCAAAGAAGCGAAGTCAGACAGGACAGCTTCGGCTGTAGCTGGTGGATGGGTCTTTGATGACTGCGAACTGTTGTGGAAAGCTGTAGCACCTGGATAGCAGCGACGTGAGGCATTCAATTCAAACCCAAGGCCTGTGAGCAGGAAGTTAAATCAAGTAGCTGCCAAGAGAAGCAGCAGCACTGACTATGCCTTTGAACTGGTGGGCTCGGCACGGATGCGATGTGCAATGCATTGATTCAGGGTTTCAAGTGGAAGAAAGACATTGGGAGGGAGTGAGAGAGGTTGTGAGGGAGTGGTTGCGAGGAGGAAGAAGGGAACAATAGATCTTTGGACTTGGAAGACCAGACAAGAAGCTCAGAGATCTGAGAGAGGAAAAGGGCAGTGATGATGGGAGAGGAGTCTTGGGTGTGGGTGAGGATGAGTTGCGAAGAGGTTGATGATCCTGGAGATCGAGCCTTTCTTTGAAAGTGTCGAGGGTGATGGGACGCGTGCGGGAGAGAATGCAGCATGAGGAAGAGAAAGGAAAACCTTACTTGTGATGTTGAGCAACGGCTGGAAAGGGTATTCCTCAACGCGAAGCTGGTGAGCGACTCGTAAGCACAAGAGAGCTGCCGACGCGAACGCGTCTGGAGTCAGGCATTCCCACAGCAACAAGTCTTCGAAAAAAGATCCGAAGTTTGAGCCAGGATATTCAAAGCTGATGTCACCTTTGAAAGTTGAAATGAGGTCTTGGAGATGTTTGTGGATGAAATAAACAAAGAGTGTTCAAGGTGGTCGTCGGCGAGGGCTTGGCCTAGACGCGGAGGTCGATATCGCCAGATTGAGGCTATTGTGGAAAGAGACGAGCTTGAAAGGAACTGAAACAGTACTGGGAGCGGTGGAAACTTAAGAAGATTCAAAAACAGAGGATGGTAAAGAAATGCCTGAGGGAGAAGGCTCAGGACTTGAGCTCGGGCCACTGGTGTTGAGCAGGGCAACCAGTAGACGCGTCTGGCGGCTCTACCCGTCCCGAGGATTGAGCGGACTGGTGGGAGACACTTTAGAGGCAGGAGCAATGGCGAAGGAGTCTGAATTCAGGAGTCTGGTCTGGTTGTTATGTTGTGGACATACTGTGGAGGGCTCCCAGCCATTTGAGCGAAAAGGGGCAAGATGCACAGCTCTAAACTTAGACCGCAACGCAGGGGTGTTGTGGATTCAAATTATCACAGGGCACATTCAGCTCCGTTGTCCAAAACTAGAGTTACCTTTGTGAGCCAATGGACTAGAAGCGATGCTCGAACAAAACCTCGAGGGTCACGAGCTCACCGTGCGAGCAGACGACGCCTAAGGCAGAAATGTGTCACGTGGAAGGTTCGATGGGCTTCCATTGATGGTGCTTTGTAGTGGATGGCTTTCCAAGAATGAAGTGACCCCTTTGTACGCGTATTGGCCCGCGAGATTGAAGTATCTCCATTCGCGGGGTGAAGAACGTGAAGAATTGTGCGCCCTTGAGACAGCGCGAAGCTGGTGAAGTGACGCTTGGACCCCAGAGCCCGCCTGAATTTCACAAACACCCAGTCTTTTCGGCTCTCTCAAGATCCTCGATCCTCCATCTTCTTCTCGTTGTCTTCAAACAACCAACATCATCTTTCAGCTTCACTTCGGCCCTTTGGGCTACGTTGAATACACACGTCTCTCATGGCTTTGTGCTCATTCTTCCAGCCATCCATGAGCAACTGCCTCGACGATAATACTATACACACACAGAGAGGTCTTTGTTACAGTTCAGTGGCTCACTCCAGTTGCGGTCGTGTCTCTTTGAAGGTATGCTGGCGTCTTCACTCGACAACGACATTAACAGCAACTCTAACACACCACAGAGCGATCGTCTCCGTGGATGGGCCAAGGATCTGCAACATCGAAAGGCTCAAAAGGCTTTCACTCGGAGGCATCGAGTCACGGTAAGCTCTTCATTTGCCGAGATGGGGATGAACGCAGCTGACAGACAGGCAGTGAACCTAGACAGGACACAGTCACAGGTCCGTGACGGCGACCATTATGGCATCGTCCACCAGGACTGCTGTCGCCTCTACCATACACCAACGCCAACACACCTTCGGGACACACACCATCGACAATCCCAACAAGGCTCAGGACTGCATCTCTCTCCAACATCAGTCAAGCCCGCCAAGCAGTCTCACGACCGACAATGTCTACCGACCTGAAGAGCACCTTCATCACTCTGACGCTGACGGTCCCCGGGGCATCATTTCTTTTCTTTTGTCTACTATATATATTCAACCACAACATCGGTACGTCCACCATGAAATGAGAGAACCCTGATAAACTTTGTCCTTCACACTCTTCCATGGACGTGTTACTGATACTCTGCAGGTTTTACAACTCTTAAGCCAATTGCAGGAGTCTTAATTGCAGTCTTGCGCAAGGAGCCTGTGGATGACTGTTGCGCGCGTGCCAGCCATGGAGCACATGCATGAGGCCCGGCCACACATGAGAACCTTCAAGGTCATGTGTGTGTGCCTCGCCCGGTATTCATTGCCGGGTGAGGGGCCACACATGCACCCTGAAGGTCATGTGGTGTGCCGTCCGGTGGGAAGCCGAAGTTCCATACACCCGTGTCGGACTTCAACAACATTCCCACCGGCGGCCGGCCGGGCCTCGGCAGCGCCCCCAAAGTGGGATTTGATGCGAAAGGATTGTGTGAAGTTGGATTGAGGGTTGAGGATGGAGAGACCCAATCCAACTTCACCCACACTCCTTTCGCTCAAATCCCGTCATGGCTGGTACGCGCAAGCGGCAGGACTGGTGTCCACAAACGCATGAAGCCATCCTCATCGCGCTCGTGGACCACGTCAAGCCTGCACCCAGGAGTCCCAAGTGTAGGAGTACAGTCTTGCGCAAGGAGCCTCAATTGCAGAATCATCTGCACCGACTACCACCAAGTGGAGATTCGCTTTGGGGCGGAGGACGTGGATATCGACTGGGAAGCCCGCCCCCGTTCAGCCAACCCTCCCCGACTCTGGCGGGGCATCCGTGCCTCGTCAGGTTGGGCTGGGTGGGGCCTGGATGGATGAGAATTTCATCTGGCCTGGGTGGACGAGAACTTCATCAAGCAGCGGTGGGCGTGGATGGATGCGAACTTCATCAGCCCTCGGATGGATGAGAATTTCATCAAGCATCGGGTCCTGGATGGCCTAGAACTTTATCAAGCAGTGTTGGGCGCGGCCCCAGGAGAGAAGGGATATGGGAACAGAAGATTCTTATGAACTCTTTCGGGGTGGAACGAAGGTCCAAGGTCAAGCAACTTTGCCGTCGAGCGCCATCAAGCAGCCGAAATATTTGTCCAGAATTTCATACGCCAGGAAAGGGGTTTTTGGTATTGCCGGTTTTGGAGGTAGGAGTCATGGAGCGCATGCAGGGTCATACATGTACAGTGGTCTGGAGCAATACAAGATTGTGCCAATATCTGAACTTGAGATTGATCTTTAATTGTGTGACGTGATGTTATATGCCTTAGTCCGCGACGACCTTAAACTACCGACTTTCCGACAGCCATACAGGCCAGGGTGTACCGTTGGCTCTCTGTGCCACGAAGGGTTCGTCTTCACCTGCTCCCGGGCAATCACGGATTGTCTGGTCTTGGGTTCCCGGCTAACTTCGTCTCAGACGCAAATAACCCAGGCTTTGGCCTCTGTTCTATGCCATGCCATGTCACAGGCATGTACAGCATTGCAGGGTCGCAAGGTTCGGTGAGCTTGCATTCTTCCTCACTCGCAATCGTGCGTAGAGTCCTTGACTGACCGTCTACTTCACAGAGCCCAAACACTGTCGCTCGCTCAAATTCCCTACGCCATTGCCCGAAACATCATCTCATCCATGGTCGACGACATCATATTTTTATCTCGACAAGATTTCGGCACGGCAAACGACCATCGACGTCGCCAGTTGACTCGTCAATTGAGCGGTTTGTTTACGTCCCCCTGAATCGGCTTATATCATCAAGCACGATGCGTCCCTTTCAGCCGCCGGCAATTTTCCCATGCGATGCATGTTCCGCAACAGCGTCGAAGTATCTTTGCACGCATGTCTGCAATACTGCCTGCAAATCTGCCGCGAGACGCCGAGCGGAAGAATTGGAGAAAATTTGTTGGGTCTCCCGTTGCGAGATATCTCGGCCGGATACTCTACGACCTTCTCAGGCCAAGCGACGCCCGCTGTACCCCGGCATAGATACATTCTAGGCCTGCGTGGGTAAGTTCTCCTGCTATCTGACACGCAAGTGAAGTAAAACTGACATCCAGAGCGAGCAGGGACGATTTTATCACATGGGATGAGTTCCAAGCTCATGTTTTAAAGGGGTATCAGGTCACAGTAAACAACAACAGTATGGACCCAGCCCAAAGTCATGGTACCCACAATTGCAGAGTACAAGCTCATGTGTCTCGCTGGACCGAAGGTCAATCTCCCGGGTCTTCAGCTGCATAAGGTCATGTTCATGAACCTCGTCGACAGGCTGGATGATGTTGATCCGGAGCGACCATACCGGTTCTTCCTCCAGATCATCATCATCCGGCCTGGCTCCACGGCTCGTCGCTAACCAGTGTCTACGCCAACCAACGACCGTCAGGTTATTGACCGCCGGTGGCGGGCCTGGGGCGATGGCCGCGCTTCATGCTCAAGGCTTCACCTTCACCGAGTGGGCGGGCATCCGATATGTCGTTACAATATACTGCCGGCTTCCAGACGACTTGTGCACGGCCGAAAAGGAAGCATCGTGCCAACAAGACGGCAAAGGAATGCTTGGCCGTGGCTGCCTGTGAAGGTCAGCGTTGCGGATGAGGCTTGGGCAATGACGATGTTAAGCCATGTTAGGCTTCCAGAGCAGGAAGAGATGGGTTTGGGCAGGCGGACGTAAGGGCCCGCGGAGGATGGCATTCTTGGCAATGCTGGTATGTGGATGGAGCCGCGTGTTCCGAGCCATGATTTGCATGTTAAGCTGGTAGTGATATGGGGTTGGATGTATGTGTCTCGATATACAGAAAATGGGAGACGTTCTAATAGCCGGGGCTATGCCCCTTGGCCCACGACACGGTGAACCATGATTGTTTCAGACGCTCGCATCAGCACTCCGACATGTCGCATCCATCGACAGTCCCTCGCAGGGCAGACAACGACACATTCAGAGGTGAGTACATTGCGTCCTTCCAAGCTGGGTCAGACAAACTGACAGGAACAGATTAAGCACGATATATCCTCACCGGATGCAAGATGACGCCCCCAAGCAAGACGACTACAGTGGTTGACAAGCCATGCAGTAAGTTGCTGCTTTCGCTACGTAATCGTGTTGAGACCTCGCTAACGCGTGACAGACCCATTCTACTGCCCATCGCCCAAGTCAACTCTGGCCTGGCCCCGAAGAAGTGGCATGTCCACATCAACGGATTCTCGGTGATTTCGCCCTACTTGAAGGTGGCGTCTCCTCAGGCGTTTGCCAACCAACCAAGCGTACTCCCGGTATTCCGACACTGGAGGAAAGACACGTCCATCACCAAACGCGCCTGCATCTCCATCGCAGTACAAGCCCTGGGTGACGGCGAAGTGGAGAACTACCTCATCAATCGCGAGGTTGCGTGCGGCGAAACCCCTAGTCGATCCGAACAGACCTTATCCTTCCGGCAACTCAACCAATGCCGCTTGAAGGATGTACCGGCTTCCGGCTCAACTTTGAGCGGAGGCGTGCTCCACGCCGGGTCACCTCGAAGTTCCGTCGTGATATCCAGGCGACCCCAGGTTGGTCCCGAGTTAGTTCGGTTGACATGTGGGGGAATGGGAGGTCATAGCTAATGGGAAGCTGCCAACTTTGGTCGGACATGAGACGTCACCGGGTGATGGGGTTCGATTCCCCGGCCATACGCGCTTTGGTCAGGCCATCTCTCATGACGCTGGTTGACCATAGGGGACCCAAGTAACGCCACGGTCTTCCGTGGTTGTTCCCTGGGCTTCGGGAGGGCAGCAGGTTGCGGGTGTGGGGTTCGATTCCCCGGCCCTTGTAACCTGCAACGGCAACGCTTCATGACCCTAGTCGACCAGTTCGCCAGAACCCAAACAACACCACCGTCTTACGTGGTTGTTGCTTGGACTCCGGGATGGCAGCAGGTTACGGTTGTTGCGTTTGGGGTTCGATTCCCCGGCCGTGCACAATCTGCGACGGCAACGCTCCATGACACTGGTTGACCAGTTAGCCAGAACTCAAACAACACCACGGTCTTTGGCCGGTGTTTGGTCCGGGGACAGCAAATCTCATGGCTGAGGGGTTCGACTCCTCTGCCTCATACGCCTTTTGGCTGTCCTTGGGCCGGTTTCGATGTTCCCTAGATGGATCAGCTGAGGGTTCTGAACCGCTGGTGACGAAGACTCTCGCAAGGAGACTTTCGCAAGGAGACCTTCATGGTGAAGGAGAAATGGTCCAATGCATGGTATCACATTCCGGCAGCGGAACTCGGCGAACCGCCTCTGTGCCGTGAGCGGGACCTGGCCAACGTGAGTCTCTCCATTTTAGCAGTTTCTTTACTGTTCAATTCTAACATCTCCACCAGCGCTTCTACGGCCACCACCTCTACCGCGTTCGCGCATTCGACATTGAGAATGACTTTCGTGCCTGGTCGGTTTCTTGCCTCCGCTTTCTCAACACCCACGGCAAAAGAGTTCAGGACTTTAACTGCAGATTTCACCTGCATCGCCAATCCCCTTGTCGATTATACCGGGCTGGCGTTCGATGGATGGCTGACCGATCATACCATGTTTACCATCATGATGGCTGTTTGCCTGGCCGCAGGGACACTCGCGAGTCCAAGCCGAGATACTCGAATCGAGCTATCCTTGAAGATAGCACGGAGATACGGGACCGGTACCAGAAAGACGGGATAAGGGTACACGCCTGCAACCTACCTCGCAACGTCACCGTGGATCAACTGCGGATCAACTGCGCGATGTCTCTTCGGGGAATCTGGCGATGAAGTGAAGGTCGCGATTGTACGTCCTGAGAGGAAGCCGATCTTTGCCTTTATCGAGTTCAAGTTTGTCCGTCAGGACATGGCGGCTCGCGCTATCGAGGGTTGGTTGGTTGACTTGGGTCGAGAAAATAGAAATGCAGAGTGTTTTCACATCACTGTATCTGTGCTGGCATTGTTGCTGTGAACAAAAACATGAAGTGATGGTCTCTGGGTGACGATACTATACTAGACTTAAAAGTCCCTGATAACCCAAAACATTAAGAGAAACTGTTACCTATTCGCTAACCCTGTTTGTGGCGGAGCCCGCTGAGTGTAGAAGAAGAAGTATCATGCTTCAGTCCTCCTCAGTATCTGCAATAGAGGCGCATCGTGCCCGCTGATAACCACATAAAGAAAGCCGGGATTGTGTAACAGTGTAAACATCTAGTTTCAGACAGAAAGGCATAGCCAACTACAACCCCCGATCTCCATCAATGCCAAACTGTCCTCACCCCAGCAGAAACGACGAAGCTTAATCGATCGACATGCCCTCCACGACGTCGCAGATGTCGCCCCCTTCCCAGTTCGCTCCGGTAGGAAGGTCCAGGTCGACAACCCAAGCAAGCCGTGTCCAGCTCATGGAGGCATTGACGAAGAGGGTACTTCGGTTCCGCACTAGAGCGTTCGGGCCTACGGTGTCCGGCTTGAAGTAAGAGTAGCCCTGCGCAGCAGCCCCGGGAGACATAACGATCTTGTGCGCACGGCTGCTTTTAGGGTCAGCTGTCTGGCCCTGTTTGAGGTCTTCGCCGCCCCATTGGACCAAGAGGGCGCCCCAGCCCCGGGGAACACTCCCAAAACAGTGCAGAAGTGGTCGGGCTGTTGCCGTTTCCATCATAAGCTTCCCAGATCCTCGCGCGTCGCCGTCCGGGTCTTTATCTAATACGGTTAACGGTGCCCCGTGCGTGATGACGATGTCGATGTCCTGGTGGTCCGCCAGAGTGTAGTCGCGGTTGGGAATTGTTGCCAGTACTTCGGGTCTCGGCCCTCGTGGTGCCCCTTCTTCCATGGCTCTCCGCCGTGAATTGAACTTCAATGGACTGCCTTGAGGCGTACCGGAGTGCGCATAGACCCGAAGGTTAGTGCCGTTGCCGAGAGTGAACTCGTGCACACCGTCGTTTAGGACGTTGATGTTTGACGAGGCGAAATATTCACGGGTCCCGAGATCATTGTAAAGCGGACGCCCCAGACCGCGGAACCGGGGGCCAAGAGTCAAGGGAATGCCATTGTCCCCGCTTACGACGAGCTTGAGCTGTGCGTCGATACGGTTGAGTAAGTGGACGACCTTCTCATACTCATCAAGGTAGCCGTGTTTGGTGAGGTTCCCGCAGTGGATGAGTATGTCAACTGGCGACGGATGGAATCCAGGGTCGGGTTCCTCCGAAAGGATGAGGATCCTGGTCTTGATAGTCGCAGGGGCCATTTTGTCCAATTGAATGGCGTAAATAATGGGTTAGAATAGTGTACTGTTGAAGACTTGTTCTTGATGGTAGTTATGTTTTGGGTGAAGGGCGAAAGGAAGAAATTGGATGTTATTGATGCTAGAAAGATGATTTGCAGCTCGCATTCTAGAGTACATCACCAGAGTCTTGACACTTCAGACCAACACTCGTCCTTACTCTCTGAAACAAAAGCTCACATCACTTGCACCATGGATGGAGCCCGGTCGTGCTTGAACTCTTGACACCAGGCCTTGGATCGGACCTTCGAACGTGGAAGGCTCCTAGTTTGCAAATGCCTAGAGCAGCAGGTAGATACGTGATACCGGCAAGGGAAAGTTTGGAACTGACGGTCAAATGTATCACAGCGTGGGAAAAAATAAAGTACGGTTGGTTTCATGGTAACAACTTTCAGGTTCTTGGTCTCTCTCGGTTGGCAGGTCTCTGCAGACTGCACCTGTGGCAGGATGTCGCATGTTAGTGCGTTGACACGTTGATCGTGCTTTCGTCGGCTACTCGTTGAAAGTGTCCAATCGTGCGGTCAGGCTCGTTGTACTAAGAGGTGTATTTTTGGGCAGGTATGTCTAGTGCTCAGCATGACTTAGTGCGATACAACGACGTCCTACTGACTGGAAGGGAAGGTACAAGGTAGAACATACCTTCAATGGGCAATAACAAAGTGGCCAATCAGGGACCAGCTCTGCCACAGATCAGATTAGTCATATGGACTATATACGCTGTTGCACAACTAATCGCCAGATTGTATAATGACATGACTAACAACCTCACATGCCGACGCTAAGCGCGATTAAAGCTAGTGCCGTGGTGTTGACACAGCGTCCGGAGTAAAAACGGTTGTTATCGTCCAATGGACTTGCTATCGTCCATCGTTATCCATATTCCATCAACTGTGACCAACCTTATCATTTTAGCAGCTGTTAAACTGCTAAGGTACCCCATGTCTTATCCAGACAACCATGAACTTTTTCCTTTCTCCAGTTGATATAATGCGAGTACCGCTCCTCATTTCGAGCCGTAGGGCTGATGATCCTTCCCTCCCCCTCCTCCACAATCTCCAGAGAGTGAAACATGCCGTCACAATCAGTTCAACAACGCAGCCAGCGGGCATCTCGAGCCTGCGACTTCTGCCATGGCCGAGGCCTGAAGTGCCGCCGAGCCTCAGATAACCGTCCCAGCGCAACAGTTGGCTGGCCTGGATGCCTCACCTGCACCGACTACGGCGTCCAATGTACAATGATCCGCCCCATCAGACGACGAGGCCGGAAGCCAATGACCCCACGTCCTGACCCCGACGAACTGTACGTCAGGCCGATGGGGCAGGAGGATTCTCCTCAGACCCAGGGGTTCGGCTCGCTGCACGCTATACGGCGACTAGTCCAGATCTACCGGGACACCATGTACCAGTGTTATTTCCCCTTTCTGCCCGAGAAAGACCTCCTGACCCGCTGGGACAACGGCGTCCCGGATACGGAATGCCCGTCGTACATGTTGTTGATGGCCATCTGCGCCGTGAGTTCCCAGACTGCCACCCTCAATGCCGTCTTCGACAACTCTCTGCTCGAAGGCATCACCATCCCCGCCAGCGACACGTACTTCGACGAGGCAGTCTCCAAGATCCCTGTGCGCATCGCTCAGTCCCAAGATCTGGACTACCTCCGCTCCTTCGGGCTCTTAGCGCTGTACTCCCTCCGATGCGGCAATCACAGCGACTTGCACCGCTACCTGGGGCTGTACCACGGCCTCGTCGCCCAGCATGGTTTCCAAGACGAGAGCTGCTGGCCGAGCGACATCTCGGTGTCCGACGTGGACGACCGGCGGCGACTCTTCTGGTGTGTTTACCGCCTGGAGATCCACTCGGCCTGCGTGCTCGGCCACATGGTGCGCATGCCCGAGTCGCAGGTGTCGGTCCTCTACCCCCGCATCACCCCATCCATGGACCCGGAGGCCCAGGCTTGGACTGCCGGGTGGGACTACATCACTGACCTGTTCCGACTGCTGGAGTACGCCATCTTCAGCTTCCGCGGCTGTAAGAACCGCAAGGCAGTGCTGGCCGTGCTGTGCGACCGCCCGGCCCCGACGACGTTGCTCGACAGTCTGTCGTCGCTGAAGGCCGGAAAGCCGCGCATTTTGTCTCTCGACAGCGGGTTCCAGAGTAATCGGTGCAAGTACATGGCTGTCCAGATCAGTTGCACGGAGACGCTGGTGAACATCATGGCTCTGCTGTACTGCCAGGCGCCGGCGCAGGAGGTGATGCAACTGGCGGAGCGGTTCTTGGAGGAAGTGGCGGGGGCGCCGCTTATCATGTTCAAGGTTGCGAGCAGCCAGATCGTGCATCAGTTGCTGGGCGTTGGGCACATGCTCTGCAATGCTTCGCGGTATTACAACAGCCAGTACCGGTCTGAGGCGAAGCGGCTGATTGTGTTTTTGGGCGATCTAGTTAAGAACTTGGAGCATGACATCCCCTCTGCGGCGGAGGCAGCTGAAAGACTGCTGCGACTGGCGGAGACCACTTGAACCACTTGATGTACGGTGCGTCAATATTGAGGAATTCATCATTTCAGTTAACGTATATGCATAGCGAGCGACGCATCATAGCGAGCGACGCACTTCTCACGAAATGACCGAACATCCACCTTTAACGCGTCTTTTCTCCACAACAAACGATGCAATCCACTTCAAATGAAAGTAGGCTTCTCTTAGCTATCCAAGCTTTCAAAGGAACACCGAAACTAAGTTACCGGGCCTCTGCAAAGCTATACAATATACCCGAATCAACGCTCCGCTATAGAATGGCCGGCCGACGTGCCCGACAAGATACCCGCGCCAATTCTACAAAACTAACGGAATTGGAAGAGAATGCTGTTCTTCAGAATATATTAGACCTGGATTCGCGAGGATTCCCGCCCCGGCTTGCGGACGTGGGAGATATGGCCAATATCTTGCTTGCAGAGCGCGACGCGACACGCGTCGGTCTACGCTGGCCATCGAGCTTCGTCAAGCGACACCCAGAGCTCCGGACGCGTTTCAATCGCGCATACGACTACCAGAGAGCCCTCTGCGAAGATCCTGAAAAAATTGGCGCGTGGTTCCGGCTTGTGCAGAATATGAGAGCCAAATACGGCATCCAGGACGCGGATCTATACAACTTCGACGAGACCGGCTTTATGATGGGGATTATCAGCTCGGCAATGGTCGTTACGCGTGTAGAAAGACGCGGCAGGGCAAAGACAGTCCAGCCTGGCAATCGGGAATGGGTTACGGTGATCCAGGGAGTGAATGCGCTGGGGTGGTGCGTCCCGCCGTTCATCGTGGTGAAGGGGGCTTATCACCTTGCGAACTGGTATACAGAGAGCGCACTCCCGCTCGATTGGGCCATCAAGCCTACTACCAATAGATGGACCGATAACGAGACAGGTCTTAAATGGATACAGCATTTCGAAAAACATACTACCGGTCGCAAAACCGGCGTATATCGAATGTTAGTGATTGACGGCCACGAGAGCCACGTTTCGGCCGAGTTCGACCGGTTCTGTAAGGACCACAACATTATCACGATCTCCATGCCTCCGCACTCTTCTCACCTACTCCAGCCACTTGACGTCGGGTGTTTCAGTCCACTGAAGCGGGCGTACGGCCGTCAGATCGAAGTGCTCATGAAGTCACACATTAACCACGTGACCAAGCTCGAGTTCTTTATCGCGTTTAAAGCCGCATTCTACGATGTTTTCACAGAAGATAACGTCAAGGCTGGATTCAGAGGGGCTGGTTTAGTCCCTCATGACCCGGACGCGGTCATATCTAAGTTAGATGTGAAGCTACGGACTCCAACACCGACCGGTCCACCTCCGGCGTCGGCCGACCCTTGGACCTCTTAGATACCGCGCAACCCGATAGACGCCGTTTCGCAAACGGATTTTATCAAGGGGAGGATTAACGGTTACCAGGGCAGCTCTCCGACACCAATTTTAGATGCTATCGACCAGTTTGCCAAAGGTACGAAGGCAATGATGCATGAGGTAGCTCTCCTTCGGTCCGAGGTCCGGATACTTCGGGACGCAAATGAAGCACTTAGCAAGCGTCGAAGGGCTAAAAAGACACGCGTACGGCAAGGAGGATCACTTACTATAGGCGATGCTCAAGATTTGTTGGCTCAGAAGGATGCGGACGAGCAATTGGAGCAGGAAACGCGTCAGAGGAGTGGTCGCAGGAGGAGGGTCGAGACGGGCAGACGGCAATGTGGCAAATGCCGTATGACCGGACACAATGCGCGCACTTGTGAAAACGATGTAGAGACGTCTAGAGAATCTAGTTCCGAGTAGTTTTAATTGATTTACTTTGTTGTTGTTGTGTAATTGAGCTCGTCGTTAGAGAGGTGATGGGAAGTGCGTCGCTCGCTATGATGCGTCGCTCGCTATGCATATACGTTACAGTTTCAGTCTAATCTAGATATATCAAGCCCGTCTCGGTATCAAGTTCACAGTCATCACCTCAAAAACTCCGCCACTTCACTCATGTATAATGGTGGTAGCCATGTACTCCCGATAAACCCCAATGCAGCTCCTCCGAATCCTCTTGCCATACACAATCATGACAAGGAACGTCGCCGAGCACACCAACGAAACCACAGCCGCCTCAATGAAACAGTTCTGCAGCCCCTCGTTCGTCCACCAAGGCGTAATAGCATAACTGAACCCGAACCCAATCGTGTTCCGGATCAACATGATACTCACCGTCGTCTCGCCCGCAATTTCCTTGAAGCAGTCCACATTATAGCTCACCGCCATGCTCCCGCCCGTCACGCACCCGAAAGTCAACATACCCAGCCCAAACACAAGCCCGACCCAATGCGCGCCGTGGTACGCGCCCACACCCCAGACAACCAGTCCCGAGGCAGAAACCACGCCCGACACGGCGAGCACCCACAGCCTGTGCTCCGGCTCGCGGATCCCGCCATTGCGGCGGGCGAGGTACAAGCCCAACCAATCCGCGGCGTTGCCGGCCCACAGCGAGGCGACGGCGGCGCCGATGATGGGTCCCGCGTAGACGCACCCCACCAGCGCGGCGGAGAAGTTGTAGGGCGCGCTGGTGAGCACGGGCGAGGCGGTGCCGTTGAGCACGTTGTACCAGGCCAGGTTGATGCCGTAGAGGAAACCCGCCCAGGCGACGGTGGGGAAGCGGAAGATCATGACGACGGGGCGGTAGACCATTTTCAGCATGTCGAGGTTGGAGGGGCGGCCCGGGAGGACCTTGAAGAGGGTGTACTTGCCCCAGCCTGCGTTGATGTTCGCCGGGAAGGAGGGCTGGATGGATGCGGCCGGGGAAGGGGAGGTGGTGGAGGGGAGTTGCTTCTCCGAGTTGGCGGTGGATTTCTCTCCCAGGGTGGTCGCCCCTGGGCCGCTGCTGAAGTCTTGGGCTTCGCCTTCGATGGCGCTCTGCCGGAAGTAGATCGTCTCCTCCATGAAGAAGAACATGATCACGAAGCTGACGGCGCACACGATGGCGCCGAAGTGCATCGTCCACCGCCAGCCGAAGGCGTCATTGAACCACCCCGCCACCAGCGGAGCGAGGAAGTTGGAGCCGAAGAGGATGAACACGTACAGCCCCATATAGGTGCCGCGGTTGTGTGCGAAGAACAGGTCGAACACCGTCACCTCAGCCAAAGACTCAATTGGAGACACAACAATGCCGATCAGAATCCGATGCGCCATCCAATCCGCGGAACTCTTGGAGTACGCAGTCCACACCATGATCGGCACGGCAAGAAGACAAGTTATAAGGTACACTCCCCTCCGACCATACGTGAGCGCAATGGGCTGCCAGATCAAGCACGCCCAGCCAAAGAAGAGGAACATGATGCCCGTGCCCTGGACCAGGCTGGCGGTCGAGATGCCGGTGTCCGCAGTGATGTCGCCTAGGACGGAGTACTGCAGGGAGGTGGCGATGCCGGTGCCGAAGACGTACAAGTAGGCCATGCTGACGGCGAGGAGCTTGCGCCGGTAGGTCCAGTTGAGCGGGTCGTTAGGATCTGCCGAGGGGCGGGGGTGCAGGACGATGTCTGTGTGGGAGGCATCGTGCAGGCCGAAGGAGGATTGGCCTGCTACGTCGACGAGGTGGACTGTGCCTGGGACGTCCATGTCGTCGTCGTGGTGTTTGGGAAAAAAACCCATCTTGGTATCAAATATGGATGAGATGGTGTTGTTGGAGTTGGAGTTGGAGTTGGAGTTGGTTGATGCTTTGTTGCAGATCTGAGATGACAGGAGTAGGGACACCACTCTTGTTGATATACATATCGCGAAGTTCACTGCCTCCCTGGAGGTTTATGGTTGATTGTCGCCTCGGAACAGAACCGGGGATAGAGACCTTCTCTGGCGTCTTGTCAGGCGTCTTGGCTCCAGACCCTCGATACCCAAACGTCCGGTATGTCTTACCTTGATAGTGCGATTGTCATATCAATTAACAATTCAGCAGTTGGCGATTACGATATCCGCAGTGGGCCGAAGGATCAATTAGCAACTTCGCGTTGTCGCTTGCTCACCAGCAGGTATCATCATTCCCTTTTAGCAGTTGGAGAAGTTGGGGATTCAACAGCTCCATGTCAACGACTTCGGCCATTACGCATCACAAGCTGCTGAACTGTTCATACTTCTTCGATGGCTCGATATCTCGGGAGCGATGGCTCATCCGGTGATGGGGTGAGCCGAGGACAGTTGACATAAATGGTGATGTGAAAGTCTATGTTGCCGGATTGACCTCTGCACTCTCTCCCAGTCTCCCTCTTCTCTTGCGCAACTCCGACAGCATTGCATACTATTTCAACATGGGCTCCGTCTCACCACAAACTCTCTCCATCGTGGAGGCTTCCATCAAGGACCTCTCGTCCGCCCTCTCCCAAGGCCAGATCAACAGCGTGGAATTGACAGCCAAGCACCTGCTCCGCATTGCCAAATATGACAGGCGCACAACACTGCTCAACTCGACACCCATCATCAACGAGGATGTCTTCGACGCTGCTCAAGCCTCGGACGACCGCCGCTCGTCCGGCACGCCCCTGAACCTCCTCGACGGCATCCCCTGCACCATCAAGGACTCCTACAAGATCCAGGGCATGACGGTTGCCGCCGGATCGCCTGCCTTCAAGGATCTCGTCGCTAACGAGGATGCCTTCACGGTCAAAAAGATCAAGGAGGCCGGCGCCGTCATACTGGGCCGCACGAACATGCCTCCCATGGCTGCAGGTGGTATGCAGCGCGGTGTGTACGGCCGCGCCGAATCGCCCTACAACGCCGAGTACCTGACCGCTGCCTTTGCCTCTGGATCTTCCAACGGCTCCGCGAGTGCTACTGCAGCAAGCTTTGGCGCTTTTGGTATGGGCGAGGAGACAATCTCATCCGGCCGCTCGCCTGCCTCCAACAACGGTCTGGTGGCATACACCCCGTCCAGGGGCATTATCTCCATCCGCGGCAATTGGCCCCTCTTCCCGACATGCGATACCGTCGTACCTCATACCCGGAGCGTTGAAGACATGTTCGCCCTCCTAGACGTCATCGTCGCCCCCGACGCAGACAAGGCATGCGATTTCTGGCGCGAGCAGCCCTTTGTCCCCCTCCCAGCCGTCGAGACCATCCATCCCAAGTCCTACCACAGACTCAACGACGCCGATGCTCTCGCCGGCAAGAAGATCGGCGTGCCCAAGATGTACATCGGCGGCGTCGACTCCGACCCGACAGCAAGGAAAGTCCACACCCGCCAGTCCGTCATCGACCTCTGGACCAACACCCGCAAGATCCTGGAGTCCCTCGGCGCCACGGTAGAAGAAGTCGACTTCCCCGTCGTCACCAAATTCGAATCCCCCGACGGAGTCCGCGTCGACACCGTCGCGCCCCCTCACCACAACAACGTCGACATGGCGCGCCTGATGGCGTACGCCTGGGACGACTTCCTCGCCAACAACGGCGATGTCAGCGTCGCCACCTCCCTCGCGCAGGTCGCCTCGCACACTATCTTCCCCCACCCGCCGGGGGCACTGAAGGATAAGTACGACGACGACGACCCCCTCGTCCGCCACACCGACGTCGTCGCGCACGTCACCGGCGGCCGCGTCCCGACGTACGAAATCCCCGGACTAGGCGAGGCCCTGCAAAATCTCGAGGACAGGAGGAAGTCCGACTACGAGGACTGGCTCGACGCCTTGGGCCTGGACGCGGTGGTCTGGCCCTGCAACGGCGACGTGGGCAAGGCGGACGCCGATGTCAACGAGGAGTCGGCCGCTGACGCTTGGCGCAACGGCGTGCTGTACTCGAACGGCAACTGCGCCATCCGCCAGCTGGGTATACCCACCGTCAGTGTGCCCATGGGCGTCATGGCCGACACGAAGATGCCCGTCAACCTCACAATCGCGGGCAAGGCGTACGACGATAACGCCCTGTTGAGGTATGCGTTTGCCTTCGAGCGGGCGGGGAAGCTGAGACAGGCTCCGGGAAGAACGCCGGCGCTGGTGAGCGATGATGTCGTGCTCAGCTTGGACGGGGAGAAGGGCTGGAAGGAGGGGGCGACGCCGCCGGAGTTGGTGGTTGAGGCTATGGCGCTTGAGATTGAGGGTGGAAGGAAGCTGCGCATCGCGGGTAGGATTCAGGGGGATGAGGTCAGCGCGTTGAGGGTGTATGTTGATGGCGACGAGGTTAAGGATGTCAGGGTTGTCGGTGACAACTGGGAGGCGGAGTCGGATGTACTTGGAGTGTGGACTGGGAGGCCAGAGGAGAAGGGCGTTCCTAACCCCGAGAAGGCGATGGTGATTGCTGTTGCTACCGGTAATAATGGGAGGTCTACTGGCAAGTTGTTGTTTGTTTAAGCGAGAGGTGGGAATGTTTTGGGAGTTATGTGTTAGCCGAATGAAACTTCTTTGTTCATTGTCCCCAACTTTCACCTAAGTCCCGTCCACTATGATATATGTGCTGTCTTACCCCATGCTTCGCCTCTATGTGTCTTTTCTTAGATTTAAGAGGGGTATCAGTACGCAGTGAGGAACAATAACATGAACTTAGTGTCATTTCCTGCCGTGGATATGGGCAAGTAGAAGCGGATAAGACCTTCCAGAAGCGATATCCTCCCAACGAACTCTCCGCCTGAGGTAATTCTTCCCCTGAGGTGAGGGTGAATCCCAGCCTGGATCCACCTCCTGCTCGCGTAGTAGGTGCGTAAGTGATTGTAGGCGGGTTTGTACAACAACGTCAGTGATTCACTTGCTCAAGCCTCGCCTCAACCTCGTCACTTGGACCAGATAGCGCGCCTTAAATTTCACCCTTTTCTAAATCCATCTCCCGAACTTTTCTTTTCCCCCAATCTCTGTAGTCGATGACCTCCTTCATTGCCAAACAGCAAGAGTATCAGGCATATTATAGTTGCCCCCTATAACACTCTTCGATGAAGATGGTGCGCTTTCCTATCGTCTTCCAGGCCCTGGGCTTACTAGGGCCTGCCTTCGGCGCATACCTCCATCATCCCCGCCATGTCAACACGTCGCAGTCTCGTGCCGAGGTGAACATAGACTTTGGTCCTCGTGTAAGTCCTACGACATAGTCCACATTCAATACGTCACCGGAGATGTGGTGGTCGGTTACTCACTTGTATGTCTGCACCAGGAACCCTTCGCCTACATGGTCGACAACACCTTCAACACGCATGGAGAAGCCCCAGACAAGGGTAGGTTATTATATACTATATACTTCTTCCAGGTTTGCAAGGTCTATACTCAACGTTCTCAGGTACTCAAAACGGCCCAGTGTGGCTGCATTCATCGACCTTCGATAAGTACATGGCCAGTCTCAACTCTGCGGCCCAGTCTGGTAAGTCTGGATCTGTCTCCAACGATACATCAGACTACATCCAACGATGTACTTTTCGATGCCAGCGGACATTTCTTTGTGGCTGAATCCAGCAACTCCACGCCGCCCTCTGTTCCGCACCGGAAAGGCAACCTGACCATCTCCCTCCAATCCGTTGGCGGCGATGCAAGATTCAGCCAGGTCTCGGACTACTGGCTTCCATCACTTGCGCCACTTGGATTGGTGAGTATTTCAGCGAACAATTGGGATTGTCCCATGTATGTTGGTACTGACTATGTGATAGGCACCTCATGCCCCCAATGGGTACGTGCTTTACCGTGATGTCACCGCTTACGGCGCCAAAGGAGACGGCAAACATGACGACACGGAAGCTATCAACGCGGCAATTCAAGACGGTAACAGGTATGGAGAGGGCTGCAGCAGCACCTTCACTCATGGTACAGTCGTCTATTTTCCCTTATGTGATTTCTTCGGAACGCCATATCAATCTTCGTAGTGTCTGCTAACCCCTGGTGTTTTTGCAGCCCGGTACCTATAGGATCTGCCGTCCCATTATACAGTATGTCTTGCTGATAAAACCTCGCCCCTATTGAATGCCTCCCAAGCTAACCGCTCCCTGATAAAAGACTCTACTATACCCAGCTGATTGGCCATCCGACAAACCGGCCCATACTCCAAGGCTGTGAAGTCTTCTCAGGCATAGCCCTGGTTCACACAGACCCATACGTACCTGGAGGGTAAGTCGAGCATCCTAACATATTCAAGACCTATCTGTAGAGGTGACTGACACTCCGTGACCAAAACAGAAATGGCGCGAACTGGTATGTCAACCAGAACCAGTTCTTTCAATAGATCCGAAACTTCGTCCGAGACATGACGCATATGATTTCAAAGACGGACGACGCAGGTCAGCCCTTCAGCCCTGCGGGTCTACATGTATGCCTTCCCAGTGCCGCCTTTTGCTAACCTCTTCGCTGGAGCTCCGCTAACCAAAAATCCCCATACAGTGGCAAGTGGCTCAGGCCTGCTCCTTACAGAACCTCCTCTTCAAGATGCCGGAAAACGCTACAGCAGAAAATGGTGGAACTTACGTCGGCATTTTCAGCGAAAATGGCTCCGGTGGCTTTGTCTCTGACCTCGAATTCCAAGGAGGTACCATCGGTTGGCGGGCGGGCACGCAGCAGTACACGGCCCGCAAGCTCAAATTCCGCGGCTGCCACACTGCAGTACAAATGATCTGGGACTGGGGTTTCAACTTCAAGGAGTCGCCGTCGAGGGTGGGTCGATCGGCTTCAACATCAGCGGCAAGGGAGGCATCACCAAGCAAGGAGTCGGCTCGGTGTCGTTCATCGACTGCACCATGAGCAATGTGCCCACTGGAATCCTAACTGACGACGGAACTGACGCCCCTCCCAACATGGTCATTGACCATCTGGTGATAGACAACGTCGAGACCATTGTGAAGACAACTGATGGGCAGAACCTCCTCCACGGATCCGAGACCATCGCAATACTTGGGCTATGGGGAATCGGTCAGCGGTTTACGGGCAGGAGTGACAGCTACCAGAGCGGTGCTATCACCGGTGTGCCGAACAGGCCTGCGAGTCTGCTGGATCAGGGGTTCTTCTTCTCGAGATCCCGTCCACAGTACGGGTCCCTTGGCGTCGGCGACTTTCTCGTTGCCACGGCTCAGGGGATCAAGAATGATGGTACCGGAGACCAGACTGCTGTCATCAACCAGTTCCTGCAAAACGCCGTTGCGCAAAACAAGGTTGCCTTCTTTCCGGCAGGCATCTATCAGGTCCAGGGCACCGTCAAAGTTCCAGTCGGTTCCCGCATTCAAGGGTCGAGTTGGTCACAGGTCAGTTATACGAATTCCGCTTATAAGCCTACCCGTTCCCTTCATCTTCATGACTAACTCTGGCCTCCGTTCATTAGATCATGGGCACTGGAAGCTACTTCAGCAACGTGAAAGCTCCCAAAGTGATGGTCGAAGTCGGCAGCCCCGGTGATTCGGGCGTCTTGGAGATTGTTGAAATGCTCTTCACTGTCAAGGGCACAACTGCTGGAGCGATTCTATTGGAGTGGAACGTCAACGAGAGCACTCAAGGATCAGGCAAGTCCTCCCGTCATGCATGATTCGTTTCCGAGCACTCACTGACAAGTCTCTATCCGGGATGTGGGACTCGCATTTCCGGGTCGGTGGCGCCTACGGAAGCGACCTGACCGTCAACGACTGCCCGAAATCTCGGTACAATGAGAACTGCATTGCTGCGTCCTTGTTGTTTCACGTCACGTCCAAGGCGTCGGGCTACTTCGAGAATACCTGGGTGTGGACCGCAGATCAGTTCGTACTCTCCATCTCGGGTATCGCTCGTACACTAACAAACATATAGCGACAACGACATGAACATGTGCGACGTACCAGATACAACGGCCAACCAGATCAGCGTTTATACCGGTAGAGGAGCTCTCATTGAGTCTCAAGGTTCATCGTGGTTCATCGGCAGCGGTTCTGAACACAGCGCTTTGTACCAATATCAGCTATATAAAGCGAAGGATGTAAGTCATCGCGGCCATCATCCATACAGCTATGGTAAGGACCTATTGGCGTTACATCTGCTAATGACTATCACTTGCAGATTTATCTGGGTCGCCTCCAAACATAAACTCCATACTATCAGCCTGTTCCCGTTGGCCCCAAGCCGTTTGACGCTGCAACGACCACAGTCTTCCCTAGCGACCCGACATTCGAGAGCTGCACGACGGATACTTGCCACGATGCCTGGGCTCTGCGCATTATCGACTCGTCCAGCATCTACATACACGGCGCGGGAGCATACAGCTTCTTCCAGAACTGCAACCAGACGTGTGCGGGCAGTTCTGACTGCCAGGACCGACTCATCAAGGTCAAGGGTTCCAAAGATGTGGTGTTCTTCAACATATTCACAGTTGGGACCGAGGAGGTCGCCACGGGCGACCAAGGGAGCTCTATCATGCAAAACAATACTTAGAGGTAAGTCCTAATTCCAAAAGTGACGATGTTTTGCTTTGGTTCTTGTCGAATCCTCGACAACTTTGCATCAGCTAACATTTCACTCTAGTGGCTTTACAACCGAAGTCAATGTCTGGGTTCCCATTGCTGGCGACGACCCTTACGACGGTTATGAGATCGTCTACGTCGGAACGGAGGTCTTCACTGCATCAGCAGCTCAGTGTACAGCTCCATGCATTATCGTACTTCCAACGGTATCCATCCCAATGACGACGATCACCATTCCTCCATACACGACTTCCCTCCAAGTGGGTTGCGGGATAGGCACAATCACGACATTGACGCTCCATCCTCCCCAATCACGACGGACTCCATGAGCTACTCGAATGTCGAAGTAACTGTAGGGCAGCCTGCTGGTCAGGGTTTCGTTCCTATCCCGAGCGTGAACATCCCACCCATAACGGTCACGGTCACCGGCCCTGACGGCAAGAGCACAGGTCGTACCCTCAGCCTTCCACCTTGGCCGGATGTCACCCAGGGGCCGCCGAGGATAGATACAACTGGAGGGCCAGCGACTGAGCCGCCTCCCACTACCCAGGCGCCACCAACACCAAGTAATATGGGGCGATCAGGACCGGGACCCTCGACAACCAGCCCAGCGGGAGTAACACCTGGCACCATTGGAGGATCAGCGTCCGGGCCGCCGGGAACAACGCAAGGATTACCGACATCTGGTACTACGGGGGCATCATTCTCTGAGCCGCCGCTGACTGCCCAATGGTCGGAGCCACCCGATACTACCCAATGGTTGGAGCCACTCGATACTACCGGGACACCGTCGTCCGGACTACCACTGACCAGTAATGGGCCACCGACATCCGATACTACAGGAATACCACCGTCCGGCTTGCCGCCGGTTAGTCAAGAGCCACCAGGCCAAGATACAACGACAGAGGCGTGGCCCTGGCCGATGATTACAACTGGGTGGTCCCTTAGGCCAGGGACCCCAACTACTGGCGCCACACCGTCTGGTAGCCCAAATAACGGGGGCCTTGGGTGCCACCAACTGCCGGAGCAAGTACTACCACGGATGGATCAGTCCTCATCCCAGTGGCTGCCCCATACTGGACGACAGTCACCGCCGAAGGCCCAACTACCACCACCATCAGCTTTCCCTCAGCCGTCAGCCCGCTCACAATAGCCTGTCCGCCCACCGTTTCGTCCTCGGCCTACGGATTTCACATACCGGATGTCACTGTGACGTTTGCATGCCCGCTCACAACAACCATCAACTTCTTTTGCCCCTTCCCCACCACAGTTGTCGAGTTGTTCGCACCAACAACAACGCCATTCATGGTGTACTGTACGACTTTGGTCCAGATGCAGCCGTGTCCTGTGGTTCGATGGTAACTCAGGAACGGGAAAGTCGACCATGGCCGTATTCCTTACGGAGGTGCTTTCAAAAGCTTTCTGCGGAACGGATGGGAAGACGCTTGCATACTTCTTCTGCGACTCTAGCTTCGATACCCGGAAGATTACCACATCAATTATCAGAGGGCTCCTCCTTCAACTTGTCCAGCAGCAACCCCAGCTTCTGGACTACGTCCTCCCAAAGTGCAACGAGCGCGGGGCGGAGCTATTCAAGTCTTTCGACGCTCCTTGGACAATAATCATAGCCGTCACGGCGGATAAGAAGACTGGTCGATAATATTGCATCGTTGACGCGCTGGACGAGTGCGACAAAGAATCGCAAGAGACCTTGTTACACGTCAAGCACGATAGGACGGAAAAGGCGGCAGGTAATATTGGCTTAGATTTTAAAAACTGCCTCAACCTGTTCATCATTAATAATGTCAATGAAAGTGTGAAGCGAAATTAGGCCATTCCCTTGAGCCCGACACGAATTCCTTCAGCCGTCCGACCTATCTTTCCATTCCAACATTTAAGCATCAACAGCTTTGTGACCAATGGTGTCCTCGGCAGGATCACGCATGAAGAGCTTCTTGGCAGTGCTGCCACCGCAGAAGGTTGCGCCAACGCACACGTTCCGACCGCAGCAGCTGCCAACTATGCAGACTTGGCCGCTAGGGCAGTCGGAGCTCGCGGCGCAGTCGGCGAGGCCAGCGCAGCTAGTGCTGCCGTCCACGCAGAAACCAGAGCTATCGGTCGTGCTGCCGCACACGCAGGAACCACCGGCGCCACAGGTCGTGAATGTGTCACAAGTCTGTCCAGCACAGCTTGGGTTTGTACAGGCACCGTTGGTGCAGATTCCAGAGGTACACTGTGAGAGAAGGGAAAGTTAGAAACATTGTGCGGCTGAGATAGAGCATGATAAACTGGTGGAAATGGCATTGTCAAGTGGAAGGACTACTCACGACGTTGTCGCAGGCACCGCAGTTGCTAGGATCAGTGGAGAGGTCCTTGCATGCGCCGCTGCACTGAGTCAGGCCGGCCGAGCAGGCCGAGACAGTGACAGTCGTAGTGACGGTGATGGTCGTTACCGGAGTCGGGGCAGTGGTAGTCGTGGCGGTAATGCCCCAGCATGAACAAGCGCTGCTGTAGGCAGCGGCGCTGGAGCAATCGCTGGCGTACGCGGGAATGCTGGACGGCACTACCGTGACTTGTCTGATGGCGAGGTTGTCGCGCTTGTTCGGCATGATACTGGTAACCGTTACGGTCGTGGTGCTAGTCGCGGTTCTATCTTTGGTCAGATATGTGACTTCTCGGAAAAAGAAATGTGGGAGGGACTCACGACGTAGCGGGCGTGACCGTGACCTTCATGAAGCTGGAGCAATCGGCCTGGCGGGAACTGACAGCCGGCATCTTGCCCGACCGAGTACCAGTAACGGCGCGAGCGCAGTTGTTGGCGTTACACTGAGTAGGATTAGGGGTAGTAGCGAGGACGCCAGAGAGTAGGGCTAAGCCCATGAATGAGGACAGGAGACGCATGGTAGCAGGAAATCTAGTGATGAAGTCGAAGGTTGCGGAAGGTATGTGGTTTGTCGATCAAGGCGGATGCTATTGAGAAAGATCTACGATATCGATCGCTGTCAAGACGCCAGAACCTCTCGAGCTTATGTACCCCGAGAAAGAAGTCGACAAAGAAGTCAACAGGTAGTTCTGCCAGCTCACTGCAACGCTAGTCAGCTCATCTCCGAACCAGTACACTCCCGATCCAGCCACTCTGAAGCCACCTCATTCCCAACAAGGTAACAACGTCACAGGGAGTCTGGGAGACTGTGAGCAGCAACAAATAAGACGCTTCGAATCAACTGGACATGATCCGATACTATACGTAATACGAGATGCGAGGCTTCAAAATATTGGTTCAGCCGCTTTGATTGCTTTGATCGCTTTGATCGTGGCTTGGGGATGTTCCTACAGCTAGTTAGACCATACAAGCTGGTGGAGCTGAACACATCCATCGGCTGTCGGCTGTAGCACCGTATTGGCGAAGGTAACAGGTCCCCGGATTGCCATCCAGTAGGGCAGAATGTATCATGTGCAGGGAGTGCGGCTGAAAGGCGCTTGCATATGTCGGCGTACTGCGTGCCAATATCAACCAATATACGGAAGTTTCCGGTTCCATTCAGAACTCAGTTGCATGCTATGCTCCCTTTCTTCATGCGCTTTTTCTGACCGCTCATTGACCACCAGTCCGAGTGCAACGCCCTGCCCGGCCGCCCCAGAATTGGTGGCAGCATCTAGACTCTGAGGCATTTTGACTCGGCATAGGAAAACGGGCGCATTCTAAGACACTGTGCAAATTTGATACACCTTTGTTAAATGTCCAACCCGAGGGCAAGGCTTCGATTGACCTAAGAAAGATGCCGGCAGTCTCTAGTGGAAGTGTTTCTGCGAGTCTGAAAAAACGGATCAAAGATCCTTACTATGTACAACCGGCGGAGTGAAGTTCCTAGTTGGGACACTCAGTTCTTAGCAACGCGGTAATGGGCTCCATCACCACATCCTAAACCATGGGAATGCCCCCAGTATTGTGCAGGCGCCATGACGATGGAGTGCAAAACATGTGGCGTCAAGATGTCCGTCATCCTGAGCTACTTTCCAAGCTGCTGCGGGTGTATGCGTATCCTGCGGTGTTGTACCGGTGGTGAGTTGGTTGCCGTTTGTGTGGACTGGAAGATGTGGCATGACGAGTTTGACTGGAAACACACTGAAGGCACGTGGGATTTGATGGGCATTGTCGGTACATATGATGCCGAATGTCGGTTCCATCGCGGTATAACGCCTTAGCGGTGGTGAGGTTCGTTCCGGTCAGTTGATGGGGTCAGGATATATTCCGCTCTCTAACGGTGGCATGTCGAATAGAGGAACAAGAAAACACGAAATTGTTGGAATATCTCCAGTATCTGGCTGCGCAGGAAGAGGCTTACCTAAGCCATGTAAAGAGCAGGGGGCAGGACATGGGTAGGGAACTATCCTCCCACCTATTTTCTACGGCATCTGGACTTCCTCCTTATGCAAGACAACCAATCGATCCACCTGAACCACAATACCGCGTTACGAGCCTCTACTTCGTGAGGAGGCCTTACGCACCGTGATTCTAATGTACCGGTACTAGTTTGGTGATACCAACAGAAATCTTCTTATATTCATGCACTTCACTCTAGCGACCGAGCACAGCCAATACACGTGAAAGCTACTTTCCAGCAGCATCTGTGACAAATTGTTATGTTAAGTCTCAAGGTATAGATATCTCCCAACATTATCCAAACTAAACTCTCAAGTACGTAAAAGAACAAGGTATCCGAGAAGTGAATCCGCTGTAAGAATCCAAGAACTAAACTCCCAAGTCCACACATCGCACATCACTCGATCCTCTGCTCCCCATTAACCATGCCATGTCCATTAACATTCAACCCCCCCAGTCCACCATCAACCTTATACCCCCCACCCTCAACACACCCAACATTGACATACCGAACCAACCAACTGACCTCCCGTCCGCGGTGGCCATCGCAGTCCTTGCACCCCTTCCTCGCCATCTCCAGCCCGGCAACACCGTCCATCACGACCTTACTCATCCCATCCCTCTTTTGCCCTGCCGTGGCGCCCAGTCCGGTCCAGCTGAGCCTCTCCTTCTTCCCGTCCTTGGGGCTGCCGCCCGCCGACGACCGCAGGGCGGCGAAGTTGCTCATGGCCGCGAACTCGCGCTTCTCCGCCACGTCGCGGTCGATGAGCATCACCTCGTCCAGCAGGGAGGGGGTGTTGACGCTCGTCACCTGGGTCGGGAAGAGGGCGGTCAGGTACGTGTGCAGGGACAGGCCCGTGGCGGAGACCGTGGCGCGGGCGGAGACGGTCGCGCTGGCGGAGATGCCTGCTTGGGCTGTTGCTGACGCGGTGCTGGTGCGGGTCGTGGTGGAGGTCGTCATTGTCGGGGGCGCCATGACGAAGACGCCACCGCAGAAGCGAGTTTCGAGAGTTTCTTTTGCTGCCCGCAGGGTACCGATGTTGGCGAATGGGTCGGACGTGAGGGCGAAGTGCTCCACGTGCGGCAGGCGGTGAGGACGGCGCTCAAGGATGGGGCCGTGGTTGCCGTTGTTCATGGATGGGGAGGACGGGGCGGACATGGGCGCTTCGCCGGTGGGGAGGACGAACTCTGCGGCGGCCGCGCCGAAGGTGTAGATCTCGAGTTTGGAGAGCTTATCCGCTGGCAGATCCGAGAAGAGCTGGCTGATGGCCTTGGAGACCGGTAACGAGCCGAGGTTGTGGCTGATGATCACGACACGGTTGATGGAGCCGTCACAGAGGGCAGACCGAAGTTGAGTGTATAGGATGCGGGTTGTATCCGAGGGCAAGGGGGTGTTTCTCTGGATGAGCAGCGACAGGAGGTCCAGTGGTAGGCCGTAGGTGCGCATCGGGATTCCGATGAAGGAGCGGCTGAAGAGCTTCGAGAGGGCGGGAAGAGTGACAGCGGAGAGACGACGGGCACTGGCAGTGTGTTAGTCTTCGTTGTATCTGTTGAGTGGAAGGATGTTACTGACCTCAGCTCCATGCCGCCGACGTAGATCCACTTCTCGTCCTCGGACTCCTGGCCCATCATCCATCCATCGGAGCCAGCCATGCAGCGGACAACACGACTCTTGCCGTTCAGGATCCGAGCAAAGCCCATGATCATCATGGCACAGGCACCGCTCCAGAGCATGGAGACGGCTCCAGGCATGATCAGGCACAGTGGGATGAGGGCGACGAGCATGTACAGCTCCATGATAGTCAGGCCGAGGTGGATGGACAAGTCGCCGAGATCGGCCCACGACATGCTTTGAGCGTGGCACATAAGTTCGGTCCAGAGAGACGTAAACATGGCCGGCACCATGCTCATCAAGACGCGGGCGTCGTCGCGGAGCAATGACATTGTGGGCTGCTCGGCCCTAAGCACCGTTCCACAGGCGCCATCGATCAAGGGCGGGATGTAGGCCAAAGAGGCGGAAGAAGTCCCCATCTTGGTCAACGATGACTGACGGGACGACTGCACGGGAGAACCCGGTGCGCTGGCCATGAAGGGCATGATCGTGGAGTTAATGACAGTGAAGTTGAGATGGAGAAAGAAAAGAGACTAAGCTATTGTTCTAATGACCTTGGCTGACTTGTAGATTATATACTTCTTTCGAATCAGACAAGCTGATCGCGAGGTTGTGACTTTGATGTTGTGAGGCTGTCTCATTCCAACAAGGGGGTGTTGGCACGACGCGATGTCTGTTGGTGGTGAGGCGACATTCCAGTCCCAGCTGTACCGAAATTAGAATTATCACAATTGTGCATCGAAGATATTCAGCCCTGGGAAGCAAATGGACAATTGTGAGACATACAGGACAACAACTACCGCGACTAACGGCCACTGGCACGACCGGACCGTCTCGATCGCGTTCCGAACGGCAATCTCATGACACTGAGACCTCGTGAAATGCCAGAAACAGCATGATCTACGATAAGCCCAGCTCGTCTGAGAAGGGAGACATCACTTGGCAAGCCACAATATGGTGAGGAGATATGTGGGATCATTTGAAGTACATAACTGTATTTATGAAAGAGCGACGAACTGTCCTAACATGTGAAATGCAACGAGAAGCCAAAACAAAAGCAACACAATACAAACATGTCCGCTGGTCGTTAATCGTGTACTCGTACTTGCATCAACACATCTTTACTCCATATCTACCAACCCAAGACATTGCATGACCTCCCAGTGGCTGGTCATATGGGCAAGCGTGACTCCATGATTTCCATCAAGGAGGTCAACGCCCGCAGGCCGCCAAATGCTTAGAAGGGGAGGAGGCCCAACAAGCCACCAGCAAGACCGCCGAGGACGCTGTCGAGAATCTTCTTGACGGCGAACAGGAGACCGTCGACGACCTTGTCGAGAGCAATGATGAGCTTGCTCAGTGCGAGGATCAGTGGCGTCAGGTAGACCAAGACACATCCTGTAATGCAGTCAGTTTTTTTTTTTGTTATTCCTCTTCGGGAATGCGAGACAGTTACATACCGAGACCGAGCTTGATAATGACGAACTTCAAGGTGCAGGCAATCTCCCACACCAGAATCTTGATCTTGATGCCGAGACAGTCGGCAGTGCAACCAGTGTTACGCTCCCAGACCTCCCGCTTGGACAGGACCTTGGTGGCTGCCGTGAGCGCATCGGTGATGCCCTGGAACTGGGGAGCGAGGGTAGTGGCGGTAGCCGTCTGAGTGAGGACATCCGGGTTCTCGGGCACGGCAGCGGTCGTCTTGTCTGAATTGTAGGTACCGTATAAGTGCCAAGTACTTCCTTATAGATGTCGCCTCGGTTGGGGAAGCTTACTGATGCTGGCGGTGTAACCCTGGATCTGCGAGAACAATTTGTCGATCTTATCGGCCTGGGCATCGAGTTGACGTTCGGCGATGATGGGTCCAGCCAGGGCGCTGGCGGCAAAGGCAAAGACGGCAAAGAAGACGGCCTTCATTGTGAATGCTTGGAATTGTTCCGGACGGGAGGTTGTTCTAGGACGGACTGCGGAGGTTGGGAGCCGGCAGCTGAAGTCTGAAATCTGAGCTGTGATGTGTGATGTCTGAGGCTTGCTGTCGAGAGAGGGAGAATACTCGAGCGAAGCAAGTCCTATTTATCTGTTTCGTCGTCTGCCGACATTGTCGATCACGATGCTGTCCATCTCCCACATCCCGAACAAAGTGTCTCTTTGACGCGAGCTTCGGGGCAGTCTCCTCCACGACAGAGCACGTATCGCACACACTCCAGGTGTTCCCATCGTGATCATGAAGGCACGAAATAACCCATTTATGCCTGATGATGTCAGTCTTGCAACTTTATCAGGCCATCGTCAAGATTCCCAAGTTGACACTTGATCTCCAGCACCTCATGCCAAGTCCTCTAGATGTTAAGTCAGATTAAACTTCCTCAATAGAGAGAAAAGGGAAAACTCGACTGTCGATCGGCGCTGCAATACTTTGAGCGAGCCGAAAAACCAGATCTCGAGTGGCGCAATGAGGCCCGGTAGACCGACAGCCGAGACCGTTTGCCATATTCGCCGAGGTTGCAGGACGTTAACCCAATGAATATGCCTACTTTCTGGCCATGCGAATGATGGACGTTCATTCATCCCGGGAGCGCTAGGCAAGCAGCCGGGAATCGACTTAGTGCACACCTTCTCCGCGAAAGATGTCGCCAATGGTTCGTCTAACCGCACCTCCACCCAGGATGGGGCCCGTAGATGAAGCCCAGACATGAACGCAACCTAATATGGCCTACAACTGGCCAGTGCTTACTCTGTTCCTGATTATAGATGCAGTGGAACGTGTGCACTACCTGCTTACCACGCGTGCTCGTTGGATTTCTCCTGATTATCATCTCAGTGCTCTAACCGAGAGTCCGTTCGGTGAACTTCAATTCTTCTCGATGCAACGCAGTGATGTCACAAGTTCTTCGACGGTTGAGGAACCCAAGACGTGTCAGAATGGAGCGGGTAGCAACCGCAGTGGTCGGATTTGCCTGGAAACCATGCCGCCAGAGGCAAGTCTAGGATCCAACACAAGATACATCTATCAGACGAGCCACAGAAAGAAGCTACCAGCGAGACAACCATCCTAAAGATAGACTCAACCTGGAAGATCTCTGCAATCGACATAGATCAGCCCTGCAAGTCATTCGAGCTTCCTAGCTGCCGGTAAACGTACCGAGACACCAACGACTCTCCCTTTCAAAATAGCAGTGCTCACGTCCGGGTTATGATATGATGGGGTGGATCATCGACCGGCCTGAGTTCTCCAGGAGAAAGGCCAGGTCTTCGGGTGCCGGTGGGCGGCCGCTTCCCGTAGCTGCCGAATTGGAAGTTGAGAAGCGGACGTTGTGGGCGCAGAGGCTAAAATCGAGATGTGATCTCGTCGTCTCGATGCTAAAAAAGAGGGTGTGGAGATGTTCATCTGCCCTGTTCCTCGTGCAGATCTAATTTATCCATGAACGGTTCACGGTTGTAGATGCATATTGCCTTTTGCGGGGGAGCCGGGGCCAACTGCAAGTGCAGGATAGATGCCGGGTGAAGCTAGAGTCGAGGCCTGGTGTGGATTGACGAAGAAGGACAAGATCGACACTGATAGACGCCCTCGGAGGAATCCCAAGCTGTCAAAGTCTGGAACCGGGCAACTTGCAGGATTGGCTTAGTAAATAGATTCCATATATATGCTCGCCTAGAAGTGTGGCAGTGGCAGCAGATTGAATCTTATATTTGTTCAAGTTGAGAGTCACTCGAACACTCTCTGCCGAGATATTCGTTTGCATTCTTACAATGTAAAAAAGTGAAGTGCAGAGGAGGTTGCATTCGAGAGTCCAATCCTGCAGTTGATCGTCATTATGAACTGACAGCGGCTCTGAAGTTCGGTGTTCAGAGAAGACTTGGACTTCGAAAGACAGAAATTCTCGCTATCCCAGGTAAGAGAAGAATCTCAGAGAATCAGTGGGAAGGTCAGAACACTCTATCCTACCTTCATATGGAGAGTGACCACTATCCAGTTCTGGGATTTCGGCCCGGTAGAGGCAGCATAGGAAATGAGGTCCTGACCTGGAGGTCCGCGACGTTGTGACCTGGAACTGTCTTCTGGTTGAGAAGCACGATGACGAAAGCCACGGCATCTATCTCTCCATTGGCAACGAAATACAGGAGACATGGAGTCTGGCTCGCTAGAATTGCCAGATGTGTCTGTCGCTCTTATGAGAGTGGCTTGGAGACACCCGCTGAGTACCTCTGCAATAGAGTGTCCGGCATGCGCCACGGTACCTCATGTCGTTGGGAGGCTGTCATCCCTATGATGTTTCTTGACAAGCCATGATAGGTTCTTAAGGGGACCATGTCCAACCATTTATGGCTCTGACCGCAAGAGAGTCATGGTCTCTCCTTCAACGTCGAGCCGCTGCATATCATTCCACAAGCCGTTCTGGATCGACCTGTTCTCCTGACTCACCAGTCGTGGAATCTACGCAGAGAGGTCGAGCTGGAGTGCCCTCGGCTGCATCGCCTCTGGGTCCTCGGACTATTTCTCTGGTGTATCGCCACTTACCTTCTCGTCGCTGTGGATCAACAAAAGTCGTTGGCCAAGGGAAACTGTAGCCGCTCTGGTTCACGAACACCATGATAACGGTCGTTGCTCCATTCATCACCTCCAAACATGCTTCAGATAGCTCTATACGCCGCTGACCGGAAGCTCAGGACCACCAGTATTCTAGGGAAGCGCTGGCTAGCTGATCAATGAATTAGGTCCAAACCAAAATATGGTCAGACTCTCTGACCGCCTTCAGAAGAGCATCAATGCTCCTCTAAACTTGTTGATGTGCAACTTGATGCAATTATATATCCTGCCATACGCTGGAGCCATACTTCTGAGGAGCACGTCATCAATGAGCCCCTGAGGCTGAACTCCAGGCCCAGTCTGACCCAGTACCTGTGTGGTCCTCGCTCTTCGCCGTCTATAACGGACGAGCCAGGGAAGTATCACATATCCAGCCGTTTGTGCCACCATGGAAGTCGTCAACAACCAGACTCAGCTGACACACGGCCTCATCTTGGACCCCTGAGCAGGGAAGTATGGTCACACTGGTTCCCGCACATTATGCAGGTCCTGTGATATACAATGTGTATGGCTGCCATGTGGCCCTTGTGGCCGCTTCAGCGTGCTATGTTCTAGACGGGCCATCTAGTCAATGTAAAGTTCCGGTGTGTTCAGTGGTCCGTAGAAAATCCCGACTGCTTCCTCCACAGTTACGATGTCAATGGGGTGGTGCTAAACAATTCCTTCAGTGCAACCACACCTGCCAAATGCAGGCAAGTTTCGATGCCAGAAAGCGGCACAACTGACGCCCCGGTACAACAACATGAGAACATCTCTCCGCTGTCAATCATGCTCTTGAAGTTATTCATCCTCGTCAGACATTGCTCTTCATCGCGGTATCAAGTACCGGAACTACTTACCAAAAAGCCCCAACATCTGACCACAGCGCAGTAGTTAATACAAGCCCCACCCCTCGGAATTGCCAGGGAAGTGATGAACCTCCCCGGCCGTGACTACCACGGCAACTGCCACTGCGGAAGTTACCGCTTCAAGGTCCGCCTCCCGCACCACAACGCACTGGGGATTGTGCCGTCGGCGGCGTGCGACTGTAGGCTCTGCAAGAAGCAAGGGTACCAGTGGTGGCTTAAGCCGGCGTCCGCTTCGTTCGAGGTCACCCGTGACGATGGGTGGTTGGTTGAGTATCAGTCGTCGACGATGGAGCACAAGGTGTGTCAGTCATGTTTTCTGTTTTCTTTTAACTTTGTCGAGGGTGATACCACACTTATTTGACAGCTGATTTAACAAGCCTTCTACCTAGTTCTGCGGTATCTGCGGCACCGGAGTCCTGGGACGGCATTTCGACGGACCTCTCAGTGGGGGAGCAGGAGTGACGCTGAATGCCAGGACGTTGCGGGATTTCGATCCGTATCAGTTTGAGTAACTAGCACTCCCTTTGCAACACCCTGCGGCCCAGTAGGAGCTGCTGACAAGAGACAGGCAACGCAAACCGAGATCCGATCAGTCGTCCACAGAGCCAGTGGTGCTCCCCCATTCCGGCTCGTGTGACTGCGGCTTGGTCAACGTGGAGCTGCTCCACGTTCCCGGCCACGCGGAGATCAAGGAAGACAACTGTAGTATTTGCAGAAGGGTAAGTGACGGGGCAATCCCATTATCGTTCTCGTTGGTATCGTTGGTGGCCGTTCTGGCTCACAAACACAGCAGAACGCCTGGGTTGGCATCTACCCCCGAGTCTCGGAAGTCAAGGTGACGGGCGCGGAGCACTTGACTGACTACCGCTTCGGACGCAAGTTCATGGGACACCCTTTCTGCAGGGTATGCGGCGTCCACGTCGTTATGAACGTACACGGGCCGCCGCAGGAGGTGGTTGACCAGCTGCCTGATGAGAGGAGGGAAATGGTCCGCAGAAAGTTGGACGTGAAACCCATCAATGTAAGGGTGTTGGATGGCGTTGACTTGTTGCTGCTGGAAGTGGAGCGTACGGACGAAGGGACGGAAGGGTATGAGACGGATGTTCTAGGACTGGCAGGTTAGAAGTGAGAGGGATAAGGATAAAGGGTCTCTCCGGGATCGAACTTGGGACCTCTCGCAAGCTAAGTCAGTGGCGTTTGTCTGGGTCTGTGGGAACATGCCGGAGGAGGGCAGGAAGGTGTGCGATTCTCACGTTAGGAAGTTTAAAAGACAACAGCTCGAGGTGCAGCCGGCCAGACAGGGGAACCATCTGCGGAGTCTGGAGCACGTCAACTGCCTCAGACGAGGGCAATCACCAGGCGGAGAGTGAGAATTCCTCGACGCTGAGAATCGTTCGTATGAATAGTCAAGGCCTTGCTGGGTGACGTGCGCTGAGTGACGTGCTCCAAGAAAGGTGCTACCCTATACAAGACATCTAAGGGTCACAATGTTACGCGAATCGCCTCGAAACCACGCTCTTGTACTCCATCCAATTTTACAATCAAACAAGCCATAACATGCTTTGGCATCGAGTGCGCCGATGTTCTACAATGGTATCAATACTCTATCACGTCTCCCTCCATCCAGACTCACATTCCAGACTACCTTCCCAAATCCTCCGTATGTCTGTCCCTCCGTGAACTCACTCCAACCCCATCCGAACCTCATCCCCAACCCCCCACCCCCCATCCCCCCCACCATCCGATCTATTCCCCAACCCAAGACTAGTTCCCAGCACAGCAGCCTCCTCCTCCTCCTCAACAGCATCGCTAGCCCTCCTCCCACCTTTCCCCTTCCGAGACGACGCGTCCGTAGCGCGTCTCCTCAGTGTCGGGGGCCCTCCCTTCCCGCTGTTGCTGTTGATGCTCGACGGGCCGCCGAACCGGCTCGTCGAGCGCGAAGAAGAGGACAGGATGGAGGCCGAGTCGGTGCTAGTCTCCCCCTCCTCTGGGTGGGGGTGGTGGTGTAACGAGTTGTTGTTGTTGTTGGAGGAGGGTATGGAGACGGAGGCGGTGGAGAGGGAGGCGGGCGTAGGGGAGAGGGCGTGGGAGGAGAGCGACGGCCGGCGGGGAGGGAGGGCGGGTTTGGGTGAGGAGGAGGACGTGGACGTTGATGCGCCGTCGAATTGTGCTTGTGCGGACGGGGTGGAGTCGTCGGGTTCGGTGGTGTTGATCGTCGCTTCTGCGGAGCCGGGGGCTGCGCCGGAGCTGACGTCGTCTTCTTCCACCTCCACTAATTCCGCGTCGCGGTACCATTTTCTTCGACGTGTCCAGCGGCCCCAGCCGTCTTGACCGCGGCGGCCGTTTTGCCACTAAAAAAATCACGGTCAGTCAGTGAACCCGTCGAGACCGGAGAGAAGGTAGAAGACAAGAAGAAACATACCTTATTATCATAATAAACCCACCCCATCCTACCCCCAGGGCCATCATAGTCCACCTCTCCTTCCTCCCCCTTGGCAGCCTCATCGCCTACCCCATCAACCCGCCACCTGGATCCCTCAACCCACATCCACCGCATGTTACTCCCGTCCTCGACCTCGGGCAGTTCAAACTCATCCTTCGCTGGGACGGGGTTGTTGTGCTCATCCGTCCAAGCCGCCCTCTCGTACGCAAATAAACTGTTCGTCCACCCCAGCCCCACCCACCGCCGCTGGTTTTCGTAAATGATAAAGGTAAAACGCACGCCCGCGTCCCGCCCGGATTTGGCACGCCGAAGAGCCTTGGTTAGCTCCGATTCCCGCTGTTGTGGCTGCTTCACAGCACCATTGGCCTTCACATCACCACTCTTACTCGCCACCGTCGCAGCACCGGCAGCGATCTTACCCTCCCGTACACCAGCTGCCTTAGGCGTCTCAAATCTTAACCCAGTAACCAGCGCGCACCCCCTTCGCACAGTCGCGCTCCTCCACAGAATAACCCTCGACACCCGCATCACCCTCGAATGCCAGGTCAACACGACCGTGCCGAAAACGAGCATGACCCTCCGCGTCGTCACGATCCGCCACGGCCCGAGCGTGAGCGCGTACCAGAACGGCGTGCACAGCAGGATGCGCACGAACAGCGTCGTCAGCGCCGGGCGCGTCGTGGCCGACGTGGGCGTGCGCTGCGTCGACAGGAAGTCCGTCAGCTCCAGCATCGGCTCGAGGAGTATGTTACACCGCCCCGTGAACTCCTTGAGCGTCTTGACGATCTCGTCCAGCGTCTTTTGGTGGCGCGTCGAGGTGGCCTCGGCCGCGGAGAGGGCGGTGCTGTGGGAGCGGGCGCGGGAGTGGCCGCCCTGCCCGTTATTTGTATTTCCCTCGTTGTTATTGTTGTTCAGCGACCGAGTGTCGGATGTAGAGTCCACAGACAGATTCTTCTGCTTCCCCGCCCTCTTCGCCTTGGCTGCGTCCGCCGCGCTGAGGGCGCTGCCGTCCGCTGTGCCCAGTCCCGGCTCGGACCAGCCGCTGCTGGACAGCGGGCTGTAGCGGCGGCCGTACATTCCCCCTATAAGCAGGAGGACGAGCACCACCGGCCCGGCGACGCGGATTACGACGTCGCCGTACAGCACCGTGGCCCAGAAGGCTACCACAAGGAGAAAGCTCTCCCACGGGTCGCCCGTCGTCCACGACAGCAGACCGACGAGTTTGTTCAGCGGTAGGAGGAAGGGGTGGCTGTAGGCCAGGGCGCGGGTTATTTGCGGTGGCGTCGCTAGGAGGAGGGGGGACTTCTGGTGCACGAGGATGGTGCTTCGGCGTTTCGCGGCTGTGGAGGCGGAGGGAGTCGTGGCGCTCAGGGTCGTCGGGGAGAAGGTCGCGTAGGTTGGAGGGGCGTTGCCCTGCGGGGTGGAGGAGGAGGCATCGTAGTTGTAGCTCGGCTTGGAGGGGGTGGTTGTCGGGTGGGAGGAGGAGTCCAGCGGGTCGCTGCGTTGGGATCGCGGGGTGGACATGTGCGAGTCTAGTACCCAGGGAGTTTCCTGGCGGCGGTGGTGATGGTGGTTAGCTGGGGTCTATCATGGTATGGCTGGCATGGCAGTAGGCGGAGGACGAGGAGGCTGTTGTTGTTGTTGTCGTCCTTGCTGTGTCGAGCTCAGCTCTGATGCCTGGGAGATGCTGACGTCGTGTTCGTGGCGGCAAGGTAGCCACTAAGCTTCGATCACCAGATCGTCGGTGCGTCGCAGGCTTGACAGCAGGATGGTCCAGACGGGACAGAAACGTCATGCAATGGGAGGCTGGATATTTGAAACGAGGAGACGAATGACGGAACAAAACTTACAAAGGCAGCCATTAAAAAGAGGAGGTGGGAGGGGATGTTCCAGCTCGATCAAAGCTGCAGCCCAAAAAGCTTTGGTCACTGGCAGCAGCGCGTCGGTCCAAATTCCGACGTCATCGGTCTAGCAGTGCATTTGAAGAAGGCGCACAACATCGGACGGCCGACGAGAGAAAGCTTAAATCGGCAAGAATAGCTGTAGAAAGAGGTAGAGTGGCGAAAGAAACTCCTTCTATGTCATGTACAGTTTTAAAAGGGATATGCCGTTCTACTCCAAGTCGTCGACATCAATCGAGGAAGGCACGACCCGCCCAAGTCAAGAACAGACGGAAGCTGCGGTGAGAACAGCTCACTTCGGATATTTGCATATCGCTATCGGTTATCGTTGTATCCGACAACAACCGAGGAGACCGGAAATCACATGTCGGCTAAAAGCTTTGTCTGGTCTCTCGTATTCGCAAAAGCATCCCATCTCCAGAAGCATATCCCAACTTTGCGACGTACAAAGTAGGATAGTAGCAGGTAACAGATCCCACTGAATAATTAAGAGCTATCTTAGAAGGCCTAGTTTCCCCCTGAGGCGTGTGTCCGTCACCAGACCTGCCATATATAATACAAAAGAAACAATGCAAATAGGTATCTCTGCGCAATGACAAAAACAATACGGCTCCCCGTGGGTTCCCCTCGTCACCTCCTTGCCCTCTGTGACATAATTTTCGTCCTCCATTTGCTATACCAAACTCTCTTGCCGGACGATCGCTTGAGAGCAGACCATCGAACGCTCAGGACCAGACGCCAAACGACAAATAGTGTGTCGCCAAATCAGTGGGTTGTAGGCCGAAGAGTAACGCCTCCAGGCTTCCCACCAAGTGAAATAAGTGCTTCAGCACATCGACATGACCCTCACGTCCCATCGCCATCAGGCTCAATCCTCTCCACCCATCGTACTGTCATCCAGCAACCTCCCCCTGCGTATCACGCTAGCCTGCGTCGCATCCAACTTGCTCAAACCCGCGTATACGCAGTAGCAGGTCGACTGGAGTTAAACCTGCCTCTTGTTAGCATCATTCCACCCATCTATGCAATCTCCCGGCAGACTCACTTCTGATTCCGATAATCAATAGCCCCATTAACTCTCTTGACCCACGCGCAGAACCTCCTCGCGTGCACGCTCCCCACCTCCTTGCGGCCCATGGCCTGGCTCGTGTCGAACACCAGGTCGAGCTTCTTCCCCTCGTTCTCTTCATCTCCCTTGCTCTTCCCCTCGTCAAGCCTAAACATGAGCGTGACGACAACCGGAGCCCCCGGACTGTCCTCCACGGGATTGACGTCCACCCTGGCGACATCGTGCGGGTTGATCACGAAGTCGAGCTCCTGGTCGGGCAGGGTGGAGACGGTGTTGGTGGCCTTGTCGACGGAGAGCTGGAGGAAGGGACCGCCTTTCTTATGGTGGAAGGTTGACGACGTGGCGAAGTCCTTGACGTAGGCGATTTCGAATAAGTCGTCGCCGCTGCCGGGCGCACGCGTCGGGAGCGGCGTCGATGTCCGGCTTGTTGAGGGCTTGGGGGTTGTGGTGCGGGATGTGCTTTGCACGGGGACGAGGGACGGCGGTTCCTGTCGAGGCGAAGCGGCCGGGGGAGCGGGTGGCCCGGTGGACGCAGGTGCTGGAGGGGAGGGTGCGGTTTCGGATCCAGACGCGGAACGCACGGCACGCCAGCGGTTGGAGGATGTGGCGTCGTCGGGACGGACAACCGTGGGCGTGGAGGAGTGCGACGAGGGTTGGGATGTCAAGGGTGCCACCGGGGTGGGCGAGGTGCTGCGCGGCGAGGAGATGGCGCTCGAGCTGTCGGACATCTTAGACGCGATGGCAGGAGCGGCTGCTGCGGCAGTGCTCGGTGCCAACTCCTTATCCTGCGGCGTCGGGGCAGGAGCGGCCGATGGCTCCTCGTTCGCCTCGCTTGCAGATGCGGCCGGCGACGGAACCGTGGCCGGATCCAGGAGAGGACCAGGGCGAGCTTGGCCAGACACTGCGATGGCCCTACCCGGCAGCACGATGGAATCCTCGGTGCGCGGCGAGGATGCCGTTGCCGCTTCGCCGTTAGTTGTATGCAGAGGCGCAGCAAGCGTGGACGGACTCGCACTGGGTCCATTCTGTGATCTCCAGGCGTGCAACTTTATGACCCTCCGGCGAGGGTCGGATTTCGTACTGGAGTCGGATGCGCGGCTCGACGGGCCTTCGGTAGCCTCCTTCAGGGTCCAGGGAGCCTTCTCCGTCGTCGGGATGATAGCCGAAGACGCGCCCTTATCCTTGCCGGGTGCAGGCGTCTCAGCATCCAAAGTAACACCATCGCTGGCGGTCGCGGAAGCATCCCCGGGTCCCCTTTCGCCGGGCTCCTTCGCTGAAGTTCCATTCTCACGTCCGCCCTTGTTAGACACTGACGTCCTTCGGCTCTCCGCATTCGCCATCTCGACATCCTCATCGCTGTCGGGCACGTCCGAGGCGTGGGCAGATGAATCGTCCGCCTTCGAGACATCAGCCACCTCAATGTCAGCGGGACCCGCGTCTCCATTCGCCCCGGCGGGAGCCTCCCCCTCCGTGGCCGTGTCACCCTCCTTATCAGCAACGGCAGCAGCCTTCTTTTGCCCCTCTTTCTCATCACCATGAATCTTCGGCGCAATAAACGGATTCCTGACGGCCGACGTCAACTTTGGCGGCAGTCCCTTGGTAGCATAGTACGCATTCATTTCCTCATAAGTCGCAAACCTCTCTGGCCTCGACTGCGCATACGAGTCCCTTGCCCGCTCGAAGTTGGGCACGTGCCTGACGCCATGGTTGTGGTTCTCAAAGTCAAAGATCGAGAGATCTTTGGCGCCCAACCAGCCGACACTGAGCTTCCCGTCAAAGTACATAACCGGGAATTCCCGCTTCGTGACCAGCCGTCCGCCGTCCTCGTACCCCTCCGCCCAGCCCGTGATCTCGCGCGTGGCCTTGTCGACCGTGTAGCACTTGGGTGTGGAAGAGAGCAGGCCCGTCTCCTTGAGCGTGTCCTGAAGACCAAAGGGTTCGAGACTACCCCACGGCAGGACCATAACTGCGTAGCGAGTCTTGTTCTTGCTCCAATACCCGAGATACAGCTCGCCTTCAACCGGGTAGTAGACACCCGTCGAGGCTTCCCTGGCGGTATCAGTGGCAGCCTTTTCCTTCTTGCGCTGGGCGGCAGCGGCAGCCGCTCCAGTCTGTCCCCTGCGTGCGGGCACGGTCTCTGGCACGGGAAAGCCCATGCTCCGTCGCTCCGTCTTGGTGAGCTGGTTGCGGTTGAAGGGCTTGTAACCTTTCTCGAAGGCTTCCTTGACGGCCTTGTTGTTCTTGTCGGCCAGCGCCTTGTTGCAGTCCCAGACCATGTGGCCCAGCTCCTGGATTGCCAGCGCGTGCTCCTTGGACATATTGTTGTGCTGGTTGCTGTGGAGGTGCTTCGCCGCCCCGTGGAGGGGATTGGTGTTGAAGTGGACTCCGTGCTCGTCGCACTTGAGGATGTACCAGTCGAACTTCTCGCCTGGAGGGTAGGGGATGATGATGTGCTTGTACTCTGCGTCGCCGTCTTGGTAGACCTCGTTAAAGTCAATCGTGCGCTTGACGACAGGCATCTTGGTTGCTTGCCGGGGAGTAGGGGGCTTAGCCTTCTCCGCTTCCGGTATGGCTTGGGATTTCTCCGAGATGGGGATGCCTTGGATGCCTTGGGGCTTCTCGGGGCTGTTATTTCCCTGCCACATGCGCGTTCTGCGAGCTGGCTCCTGGTCGTTCTGGGTATCCAACGGAGTCTCCGCCTTCCGCTTGGCCTTCAAGATGTCAGCAATGCATTCATCAATGGTAGGAACGCCATTCACTTACGCTGCCGGTGTTGCTAAGTGGGTCAACAACTCGCTCAGGGTCAACTGCAATAGGGGTGGAAGGTAAGATCTTCTGGTGACTAGGGAGAGGGTGCCGAACTCCCCTCCCTTCTGCCACGTTGCTGGGGTTCAACGGCTCAGTCCACCTTGGCTGTGGCTGCGGCTGCGGTGGCGGCTGCGGCTGTGGTTGCTGTTGTGGTTGCTGCTGCGGTTGTGGCGGTGGCTGCTGCTGCCTCTCCGGGTCAGGGCCGCTCGGGGTAGCGTACTCGTTGTGCAACGGCCTTCGCTGATGTGGTTGACGAACATAATCTGCCTCGTGGAAGGACCTCGGTTGACCAGCATTCGGTGATGGTTGAGCAGCAAACTCCCTGCCGTAAAAGCCCGGGGGTGGCGCCGGCTGCCGGACATGCTCCGAGAACACAGGCTGGTTGGTCTTCACGTTGCTGCCCAGTGGTTGGCGGTGATAGAAAGGCATAGTCATCTGAATGGGGTGATTCTCTGGCTGATGGTTGTCTGAAGGTGGCAGGCGAGCAGGCGATGGTACCTCGCGCTGTGGGTTCTGCGATGAAAGTCAGCAAAACTCTTTGAGCAGGTTGCTAGGGTCAGACGTGGTTTTGACTTACCGCATTGTGGCGTGCTGCAATAGGAGCCAGTCTCTGCATAACCTCCTCGGTGAACGCCTCAGCATGCTCGAGTAACCGCCTATTGTAGTGCCGGCGGATCCTAGCCTGCTGGTCTGTGTGGTTGTCCTGAAGTTCCTTAAGCCGGAGAGCCTTCTTGTCGATGACCAGCTGCTCCATCAGATCCGCCGACTGGATGTGGCCACAGGATGCGACGACGCGCATGTTCTTGTGGAAGTCTTCCTCGATATTGGCGATATTGACACGGTTGTCGTGATCCAACTTCTGCAACTCCTTGTCAAAGAGAGACTGTATCGTGTCTCGCTCTGCTTTCCAGGTATGCAGATACTCCTCCGCCTCGCGCTGCGCCACGGCAATGTTGTCCCTGATTGACGACATCGGGGTGGACAGCGTGGTATTCTCCGCTATGACAACCGTGATAGGAGTCTTTACGTTGCTGATTCAGTGCTTCCTTTGAGGTGACAAAAGATACATCACAGTCCTGGCTTGATTGTTAGACCATGCCGGTGTGAGACTGGTACTGGTAATGACAATGTTCCTGTGAGAGTTTCTGTTAGAATCGCAACTCTAGGAGGTAAATGGTAGAAAGGCGTGATAGCAAAGCTAAGAATAACCCGAGCAAGTGAATGCAGGGCAGTAACACGGCACCAACAGGCCAGCTAGCATTCAGTAAATTGGGGGCAGTAAGGGAATGAGGGTGGTTGCGGTTAGGTGCCGGGTGTCATCGGGGGTAATGTCGATATCGGGAAATCGGCGACATTGTGCCGCACCCACTGGGCCACAAGGCCAAAGTACCGCTGTACCGCTGTTGCTTTCAAAAAAAAAAAAAAAAAGGAACACTGTTGCGTAACCCATGAAACAGCGATCATCTCGCATTGCCAGAGGTCGGCTAATGATTATGCGAGATGGCTGAAATAGCACGCCACATCCATATCCCCATCCACATGCCTCGTAAAACCCTCCGCCGTACGGATGGCTCCTTCTTAACCAAGGAAAATGGTGATCGCGTGTGTGCAAAAAGGAGAAACGACACGAGAATGAATGACTTGACTGAAGGAGGGGATCCAATGTTACCTTATGTTACCACGGCAAAGGAATGAATGAATGAATGAATGCCCTGGCAAGAGAATAGACGAATCTCAATGAGATGCACATTGTATGTTAAGGAAGAGGGCGAAGAACATAGACGTGATGATGGAAGGTTGTACTCTGGTATGTTTTTCGGTAGAAGGTGAAGTGTGGATCAACATGGAAGATACTTCTAGAGGTAGAGAAGGATTCCAGTTGCTGCTGCACGCCTAAAATCCGCCACGGCGTAGCGTTGCAGAACGGGAAGGAGCGACAAACGCGACCTTGCGCGCGCACTCGTGTGATGAAGGAAAGTGCATCCGATACAGACAGGTAAACGACCACAACTTACAAGGAGGAAGGAGCGATGCACCTATACAGCTCTTGCCATCAATGCATGCATTCACTGTACAAAGGATATGGACATAGATAGATAGGTTGAGGTCTAAGAAAGGGAGGCTCTGTACAGTTGCTTTAGAAATGAAGTGGATGCAAAATGTAGAGTGCACAATAATAGGTAAGAATGTAGTGTGCAGAAGGAATGGGAAAGTGGGAAAAAGGAAGAAAAGGGAGAAGAAAGAAGAATGGGAGGGGAGGGGAACCAGGAGATTAAGGGCGCGCAGACATGGACATGTTACGGTAGCCAGCCGGTGATATGGGCAGAAAGCTTATGCTTAGTCGGTTGTACAGAATGACCTAGATGGAATCTGTTACGAGGAGCCTTACCGATCCCCGGGCCTGGAAGAGATAGCCCTGGAGCTAGACGTACAGACGGGGTTACGGACTTGATGAATGATGATACATCAGTTTCTGTTGCGCTGACTGTATTCATGTAGGTCTAGTATTGGTCCGAGAAAGTCTACGGGGGACCGGCAAAGTTTCTGCTCTAACCTCTACCACTAATCATGACAGCGAAGTGGATCCCCGAGGTACCTCCACAAGTTGCACCACGCAACTTCGGAGCAATCATAAAATTACAACTCGATTGGGGGAGCCACCGATGATGCATGGACCGCTATCTGGTCTTGGTGTGCTATGACTGACCTTGAGAATGTGACATCGAGGCAAACGACATTCCGGATGCACCACCACCATCTTTCTGGACTCTCGCCCACTAGCAAGCTTTTAGCCTGTCGTTAGCAGCAAATGCGTCGTGACTAAAGATAAGGTAAGGGGCCATGGGAAGTGGCAGTGACAGCAACATGGATGGAGGCATGTTGTCATGCTGCTACGACTAAGACTAACCAGCCTATCACGTCCCGGGAAATACGGCAGTTCGTGTGTGAGCGCGTATAACTAGTGGCACAGCAGTAACAGAACTCACAGGACCCAGGTTGCTCTGTACAAATCCAATCATAGGGCCCCGTCAAGTTCCAATTTTAGTAAGCCACATGATATGACCCCACTAATGCAATATCTGGTACCGTCTCGGCCAATTACCGTCCTCAAATCCGAGACTTTGATCCGACACGACACGTCGCTACTTTTAGAGGGGAAACAGCAAGCTATCGATGCCGGCTCTTGCCAAGAAATGTGACTGTCATGGTTCCACCAAACTACCTTTGTTCTATTCGCCAACCCGCATACCTGACCATATAGGGACACGATATCCTCCTCTGGTCAAATCAGCCTGCATGGTAAATAACGACACACCTGAGGGAAAAGACGTTGTTGTTCGGCCCCCAACCTGAGTCACACACATATCTTTTCTCTTCTGTTGCACTGCTACAGCTTTCTTGGACCCCCAAGAACGGACACCTCTCGGCGCGGCATTATGTCCGAGTCGTGATATTAGTGATCGGCAGTGGCTGTTTTTCTCTGCATTACTTATCACAAAGCTATCACTGCCCACTAATTTTGTCCCTGTTTTTAGTCGCAAGTGGCTCTGGCTGGACCTTCTTCATCTGTTGTTCTCTGTTTGTTCCGGGAATGTCTCGGGTCTTCTGGATGCACGGCAGATGCGGGAGAAGAACAAAACTCGACCCCCTGAAGAAGAACCACGTGCGACAAATGCTTCCTCTAACGTATTCGCTAGTGTACAAAGTCCGAACCCGATACGGTTTAGCCGCTAAAACCACACTTCTACACCTTGGGTACGACATCGGCAGCGGATTCCATTGTACCACCACTTAATTGTTTAGCAAACTTGCCACGAACAACCATCGCAACATGTCGTCCAGACTCTAGGAGAGCTTCTCTCCTGGCTTCAACCGATGCTGCAGCCTGATTGCATTATCGCATCCTCGCCTGCTCCTCGCATCCTCGCCTGCTCCTCGCATCCATCTGGTTTATGCGAACTTAAATACTCCAGTTGCGCCCCCTTTCCCGGGACCTCGGCGATGGGCCCCCCCGACTCAGCACCGACGGAGTTCAGGAGTATTTCATCTGCAACTCCAGGCAAGCATCGTCGGCTTGAAATGCCTGGCCGCCTCTCCATCATTTAATCCTCCAGCGATTGATGCTCTTGCGCCGTTGCGACGGTGCAGCCATGGCCTCTTACGCCGCTTGACCGCATTCACACACGGCCGTATCAGCAACACCATCAAGCACCCACTGCACGGGCATATCTTTTAAGTCTATGCACCGCCACCGCTAGACAGAGGCCCGCCCCCAACGCCCCCAAGCAATATCAAGTCTAGCAGGCTTGCCCCCCCCCCCCGGCCACACCAGCGCAATGCGCACCGGCCAAAGTGGCCTAAAGCAAGTCCAACCAGCCGCCGCACTAGGTACAGCTCTCTCTCGCATAAACTTGCGAGATGCGGAGCGTGCGCCGCTCCCAGTTGATGCCCACTTCCCGGACATGACTACTCTGCTAGGTACATGCTTACCAGCAAGCCAAGACCCTGGTGCTGATCTCTCTGCCCTCTTCGCAATGTCAGACGTCAATAGGGCGGTGTCAGTGATGATTATTCTACTTAACATGGCTCAATCTAGTGATAACCTGAATGGACCGGTCGTATACGATATACGGTCCCCGAAACCCGGCAGACTGGGTCTGTTCTAGGTTTTCGTTCGAGACACGTCTCCATACCGGGCATGGACTGCGTGTGGGACGGCAGCCCGCGGACTGTCGAACTTCTAGCTCACAGCAGTCTTTTTCGTGCAGGATAAAAAGGCAATGGGCAAGAAGAACCTATGCACCATATACCTCGTGTCGCCATGCTTGGGACCTCTCCCAAGTCCCAGCCCGTGTGGCGCTCGATGCACACGTCGAAATAAACTTCGTCCCATATCCAGCTGCAGCAACGCTCACAGACGTACCTTCAGCACAAGTTAAGGTTTCCAGTTGCACATCTCTCCTAAGCCCCCAAAGCCCTCCCCAAACTGCATCTCCCATCGGTCGTTGCCTCCAAGGTACGAAGCACCCAATAAACCTAAAATCCGCTCCTCCTCCCCTCAAACTCTCCCAACTCCGAGCCGGACGGAGTAAAGAGTAAGAAAAGCTGCTGCTCATCAGCAACAGCGGCGTAGGATTTTCCCCAAACAGGACACGTTGATTATCATACGGTCCCTCTCGGCTCGCCAACCCACAAGATGGGAGAATGCGGACCAGGGGAGGTTATTTAAAGTGCTTACTTACGTCCTTTCGGTTTCGGCCCCCGCGGCCGTTTGCAGGGGCTAGCTGTGGCTGACGGCTGTATACTTATCGAAAAATGGTTAGGCATTAGTGATTACGAGATACTGCTTGGAGATAAGAGGTGATGTCGGGTCAGATAACGCCATTGGCATCTATGGCGTCTGTGGTGATGGTAACTTGGTACGGTGTAATGAAGTAAGGCAGGGGGCATGGAGAGACACAACGGCTTGACTGCCGTGTAGGGTAGGAGATCGTACCGTCGTAACGATGTCTTCCGGAAAAAAAGGTTGACGTCTCGGCACTGCGACTTGGAATCGGGCGCGTGGAAGACTTTGTATAGTCCTCGGAGCAGGAAAACGTGCTGCAGCAGGAGCCTTGGCAAGCCGTTTTTCGCCGTTTTGGGGAGGACGCATGGTCACAACGAGCCTGAATGGGATTCTTCTGTATCATCACTCATGTTCCCCTAAGGAAGGAGATGGAGCGCCCGGTCAGGAAGCAGTCTGTCAGTGCCATGCATTCCTGAGTACCTGAGTTAGATCGTACTTTACCTCGAGGGTCCAGGGATTCAGCAGTCTCGGTCATGTATCACCACCACTACGCCGCAGTGCTTTCAATGTTCCGTCGAGTATGGACTTAGTCGTCTCGAGGCTGCGAGGGAAAGCAGAAGTCGACGAGGCGGGTGAAGACTCTGATACCAAGCAGATGCATAAGGGAATAGTCGGGTTGGTCATGCTCTTTGCGGTATGTAGTTCTGCTGGGCGTATCGTTGTAACAAGTGTCGTCTGGGGCAAGAGCTTGATCGTCGAGATGGAGAAGGGAAATATGACATGGAGGGTCGAGTGAGTCACGAATAGCTTTCCTGTCAGAGTAAGGTAGCTGAGGCAAGGCAAAATGGAAGATCAACCAGCAGCTCAGCGCCGAAGCGAGACAGTAGCGAAGCCTACCGGAACATACAACCTGAAAGGTGCAACGGTGGCCTGAGAGCCCTTTTTTCCGTCACGGTCAGAATATAGCTGGCTTGTCGTCGTTGTACTGCTCCTCTTCGACCACATCACTGTGAGTATGGTAGATTGCTGCGGCGTTTGACACTGATGCAAGGCCATGTGCTGGGAGCCTCAAATTGTAGAACGCTGATATTCATCCACATCTAATAACCTCGCTGCACAAGCATATACTATCTATCGATGCTAAAGACGCTGTGGGAACCAAGGTATATGCCGGAACAAGAAAGAGCAAAGCCTCCCACATTGCAGAGCTCGTAGTCCGTCCTTCTACGCTGTTACAAAAACCTCTTCCACAATGTCGACGACTTCCCACTTCTGTTCATCCTCATGTTCGCTTGGCATCGCCCGGTTTGTGGACATCAGGCAAAAAGCTCAGCCGTCCACTTTGAAGCGCCCCAAGTATTGCCAGGCAGGTGTCAGGAATTATTAGCTGGGTCTGAGAGTTCAGGCAGTTCCGGGACCAATCGAGTGACTTGTCTCTTCTATAACGTAGCTTCAGCGCATCCGCCTGGCTGAGAGCTTCCTTCGAGTAGCCGAGCGCATGGGATTGCCGCACCGAAAAGCGCAGGAAATCGGTGAATTGCTCGGCGGTCGGGATCGGCCTGAACCCCAGCTGCTGCGAAAAGTCCTCGAAGTTGTCGATCAGCTTGATGTGTTGGATCTGCGAAACGAGATCCCCTGCTGTCCCTGAGGGAGGGGCGCCGTAGTTGTCGAAGAGCTCGGCGCGGATCTGGGCGAGGGTTTTCTTGCTGCCGCCGGACGACTCGGTGGTGCTGTAAGTTGGGCCTCCGCAGACGAAGAGCTCCTCCGGTGACGGGCCGTGGGGGCCGTCGGGGGCCCTCAGGGGCGGGGCGGCGTTGGGTCGTGCAGCCCGGCGAAAGAGGTCGGCCAGCAATAGGTAACGGTACGAATTCTTGCTCCCCTCGAAGGTCTTCTGTAGCCGGTACCGGCTCACCGGTTCGGCCTCTAGATAAGCGAGCTCGGCCATGCCCGCGCCCTTGGGGTCTAGCAGTAAGGGGACGTTGCGGGTGATCGTTTCCGCCACAAACTTCCCCATGAGGTCCTGCGTCACCTCCTCGTCGCTGATCAGCAGGGCGACGTGCAGATAGTCCATGTTTAATAGGCTCCTTCTGTCCTGCTTGAAGGTCTTGATCACGTGGTTGGCCTGCTGGACCAAGATGGAGCCGCCCTCGCTGGCTGCAAAACACACGAGGAGGTGGAAGAGATAGAAGTAGGACTCGAGAACCTTCTCCAAAGCGTGGTGGATGGCACTCTCTCTCGAGATAGATGAATCCTTGATGCGTAATGGTACCGGTAACCCCGCCGGGTCGGGTCTCATGCCGGGATCCGGGTCCTCCAGCGGGTCGAGGTTGTTGTTGAGACTACGTATGAGGTCTATCATCAAGCCGTGCAAGATCATGCCCCGGTCCACGCTCGCCCGTTGCGCAATGTCGTCTAGAGAAAGAGGGACGAGGTGCTCGACCCGGCGCCAGTGTCCTACTGATATCGGCAAGGGCAGCCATGCATCGTAGGGCTGGGTTGACGCAGGATCGTCAATGGCTTGACGAGAGATCAAGCCGAAATCGGATGCGATGGCGCCCTATCCATGATTATCGACTCCGAGGATCTTGACGCCAATGCCCAGTTCGACCTTGCGGTAGTCCTGCCTCAGCACGGAGCACCGAAGCACCTTGCGTTTCCAGAGTTGATGCTCGACGACCGGCCGGAGACTTGGTGATTGTCGCACCAGCATTGTGAACTTGTCAGACTCCTCCAAGTCTTCGAGCGTCGGCAACAGAAGCTCGTGGGGGAGCCCGGCGTAATTGCCAAACATGCACTTGTCACAGCGGTAGTCGTCGACGTACTGAGCCCTTGCTCGGTGCGAGTGGTCTTGGCCAAAGTACCCGAGGAGTATAATGGCGACGCCCTTGATAGAATGTGCAGTGTAGGGCCACTCGAACTCCGCGAGGATCGTTGGGGATACGTTGTCACCCGTCACAGTCGGATACCAGTCGGCATTGGAGCGTATTGTGATATAGGGCTGTTTGTGCGGCCAATCCGGCCCCAGGTCCACCGTGAGATGCAGCGGCTTCGAGTTCTCGGGCTTCAGAACCAGGCAGGCAGAGGGGCTACCACCTGTGTGGACGCGTAGTTGAATATTCGCGTGTTTGTTACTCTGGATTTCGGTAATGTCGTCCAGCCAACGCTGTTGGAAGGCCAACCAGGAGGCCATTTTGTTGAGGATACTGTCAATGATGTAGAGTTGCTGCGATGGAGATGCTGCGAGAGATGCGGAGAGGTGCGAGACTTGCAGAAGTGATACAACGTTTGGAGGAAGACCTTAGAAGAAGAACACAGGGTGACGATATGAAAGAGCCAAGGAGCGGTTGCAGGTAGGGGGCGGACTTGGACTTAGTAGGAAGTGGACATTTGGAAGGACAGCGGACTGAAGGAGAAAGAGTAAAGCAGAAGCACCAAGATAGGGCGAGAGCTAGTAGACATCTGCAGGAGAAAGAACATGCCGTAACCCCGCAAGATCATAGCTACCTACTTGGAGATGGAAACAGCTTTGCTGGACGAGAGGAGGAAGCCATTCCGCGACAGGCGTCTTCCAGATTGAAAGGCGCAAGCCCCTCACCGGGAAGGACCAATGCCTTCCAAGAGAGACAGTCTCGCACTGTATGTTGGGTATAGGAGGCTGACCTCACAGTTATTGTAGGGAAGATGATAAGCAGGAAGAGATGCTAAGATTGAAGTTGAATCCAGGTTGTAGTTGTCCCACCGTTTGTTGCAAGGAAAGAACTGCTTCCCGGCGCATTTGATACAGTCATGATCACGTGGCCAAGCCACTCATCCTGACAAAGCGGCATTGCCTTATGTCAGCGACATATGCCATGCGATGACCCACAATAGCGTCAGGGACACTCGAAACGTGCACGTGACATGGATCTTTGATTTCTTCAGCAACTTCCATTTCTATCCCACTTCCTTCTTTCATGGCAGACAAGGTTGTGATAGCCATCCATCAACCCCCGTAGGGGTGCATCTTTAGCCATTTGCAGTCGGAGCCTACACCAAAGCTTCGATCCAATACCCAAGCGATGCTCATGTCTTCCTACTTCCCGACGGACCTAATAACATCGCAATGCCAACCGGAATAGGCAGCATGAACGGCAGCGGATTCACCGGGCTGGCCATCATGGCGATTGAGAAGGTTTGGTTGACTTGCTTGCCTGTTCCCGCTGATACAGCGCTGCCGTTGTCGGCTTGGGTTGGAGGAGCTGTGTTGTTACTGTTGGACGGCGTTGGCCGACGTGCTGGCAGTTTCGGGAGGGGTGGTATTGGACGGAGTGCCATCTTTCTCACGGAGTGACGACTCAGGGTGATTTTGGTTGGTTCGTTTTGGCGCGGTTGGATTGCAAGGGTTTGTAGAGAGGAAGAGATGTGGTGAGTTGATGTTGTCACAGCGAAGGTGGGAGGCCAAAGGGGCAGTCAACGGTACAGCAGGCAATAACCATTTCGAAGCAAGTTACATCACAACTTATAAGAACCGATCCCGTTGCTTTTAGCCAGCCTGTGTTTACTCGTCGTTCGACAATGGGCTGATGTAAGTCCAACGGCAACACCAATTGTTTCAGCACCCCGGCCACTATCACGATGACATACGATCCGCAGATCCCCCAACCACCACCCTCCGCAACAACAACAACAACAGCTACTACAGACCTTACCAGCTCAAAGCTTACAAACCTTCCCCGGACAAACAGTCATAGTATGGATGAACCTCAACTTCCCCCCCTCAAGCCGGAACTCATGGCTATCAGCCGCCATCATCATATGCTCCCACAAGCACAGCACGCTCGCACTGCCCGCCTCCTCGTCAATGACGTACTGCCGGTGCGTATTAGGCGCCTGGTTATGATTACTCGGTATGCCCGCCTTGCAGCTATCCGTGCTCTTCCCCTGGCCCGTGTACGCGCCTCCCTCGAGCCTGGCGCAGGGCTCTCCCCAGGCTACGGCTTCGGAGGCCGTGGCGTTAGACCACATGTCTAGGTACGCGTCGGCGGTGGCCTGGAGGGCGGCGCGGGAGCTTTGTTTGGCAAGGGGAAGCGGGGACGACCAGTCTTCGGCTTGCGCGTGGAGGAGCGTCGAGGTGGCGTTGAAGAGCCAGGAGCCGGTTGTCGAGACGACGCTGTCGATTAGGGTTATGGACTGCGGGGAGGAGGAGGGGGAGTGCCGGATTTGGGTGCCGATTACGTAGGGTTTGGGACCCGTGGCGGAGATGAGTTCCGTGAAGGTCGCGCAGAGCGTCGTGTCGGCTGTTGTGCGGCGGTGGTCGAGCTTGAGCGGGGTGGTGAGGATTGAGGTGTTGATCTGGGAGGGACTGTTGTTTTCTACGTAGGTGAAGTTTGGGCTGAAGACGGTGGAGAAATTAGTCAGAGATCCGGAGGCTTGGGCAGAGATGTAGGCGTCCGCTGCGGCGAGGAGGGTGGTGCGGTCGCAGGTGGTGGCTAACGGGGCGCCGGAAGCTGATGCCGCGAAGGCGAGTGCGGCCACGAGCAGTGGGAGAGTCATTGTGTGCGACGGTATAGTATTCCCGATGGCAGATGACTTGATGACGGGCCAGCTGGTGTTGACAGCGACAACTCCAGGATAGCTGAAGACCGGGTGCAGGCAGAAGTGTATGAACGGACGACTGAGTATGTATACCTCTACTCTCCCCCAACCGTTCATGCATACATCCGCCGCCCCTGACTGCAAGGGACTGGGCTCCTTCGCTTGTGCGTTTCTGAGTGTCGTCGGATAACCACCCCTCCCGCTTCAAGAACTCCAAGCGTTGATCCTGAACAACAATACTATACGATACGTCTTTCGCTGCCAAAGAAACTGCCGCAAATAGGACAAGGCCGCGACTTATGGACGGCTATGCAAGGTTAAATGAACCAAGAGTTGAGGGGCGCCGTCGCATAGTAACTAGCAGATATTGAACCGGTATTTGCAGGCCAGTCACCATGTACCGGGACCGGCAGAATTGGAGACGGGGAAAGCAAGGTAGAGAGGAACAAACCGACAACTGATGGCTGCATTTCTGACGGGGTCAAAAGGGCGAAGAAGAAAGAAACTTGCCCGATGAATCCTCACTGCACTTTCCGGTTGCGATTCGTTTGACATCGACATCAACCTCAGCAGACGACCAAGAGCTCGCTACCCCTCGTGACAAGTACCTTACCCGGCCAACGGCCAACCCGAGCGACTGCCTTGAAAGACCTCACCGCGACTCTTCTCCTGTCGAGGCATACCCATCTACACAATGCACGCCCTCCGAACCCTCCTCCTCGCATTCGCCACCCTGGCCTTCGCCCAGGACGAGAACCTCCCACAAGGTCCATGCGACCTCACCACAACAGACGAGTGCGTGGAAGTGATGGACGGAAGCTCGTGCTACAACTCGGCCGTCCAGGCCAAGAACCAGACGAGGTTGTTCAGCTGCTTCGCTGGCGGAGAGAAACAGGTACTACCTCTTGTGTCAAGGCGGGTGGTTCTAGCAGACACTGACATGATTGACAACACAGGTATGCAACTGCTATGGCTGTGACAGGAGCATGATCACGTTCGTACTGGACAATAAGCTATGCGGGACGAACGGGACCACGGGCTAGTCTGGAAGAGCACTGCTTGGTCGTTGAGTGGCATGGGATAGAGGTGTATTCTATTACAGTTAGAAGCTACTTTTGCGTTTGGAGGCGTCACCTACCCTACAGTAGAAACATGCAAGGCGTACATTCTGCACAGACGGATTCCCACCACCAGCGCAACGCCTACCACATCAAATCATCATACCCCCAAGCATCGACCCTCCCGAAAGCGGCAGAGAAAACGGCAGCCCAGCTCCACCACCAAACCTCCGCCCCGCCGGCCGCTGGTACGGCTCCGAAGGCCTCGCAAACCCGCCCGTAGAACCATACCCAAACGTCCCGGGAAACCCAGCCACTTCCTTACCCCCCTCATGTCCATATATACAACAAACCTCGTATTTTCCACCAGTCCCACTCCCGGCCTCGCCTCAGAGCCATGGACAACCTCCGTCACATACGGACTAAGCCTCCTCTCCTCCACCTGACCCATGTACACCTCACCAGGCGGCTCCTCAACTGCGGCGGCCCATGGAAAGATGCTTTTGGTGCTTAGAAGTCGTCGTTTCTTCATTTAGTAAAGTAGATAATTGACATGAGGTCTATGCCAGGTATATCTGGGTCAATTTAGCTGTTAACTATGCCACGATGCTTCTGCTGGGTCTTCGTGACCATTCCTGTCCAAGTATGAGCAGGAGCACATCTACCCACCACCTAAACAGCGAACCCTCCGGATGCGACCTGTCTCGCCTCACCAGCCGCCTCAAACGTGCCATTCGGCAGCAGCCTCACCCCCTGAGCCGTACTCTGCCCCGGCGCAACCCACGTAACAACATGTCCCAGCGACTTCATGTAGGCCGTAGTACTGTTGTCGTAGGCATACTCGAACGAGACCTGATTCGGCACGAGCTGGTCGTGGAACCGCGGCTGAGCCAGCGCCTGCGGAGCCGTCATGTTCTGGTCCAGCACGTGGTGGATGTTCTGGATCGTCGACGTGATGATGCGGCTGCCACCCGCGGCGCCGATGACGAAGTACAGCTTGCCGTCGCTTGTCTCGACGATGGTAGGCGAGATGGAGGAGAGAGGTCGCTTCCCGGGCCAGATGAAGTTTGCTGCGCTGGGGATGTAGCCGAAGGCGTTGGAGGAGCCCGGGATGGAGAAGTCGTTCATCTCGTTGTTCATGATCACGCCCGTCTCGGGCACCATGACCTGCGATCCGAAGAGGAGGTTGACTGTTGTCGTGAGGGATACGGCAATGCCGCTCCGGTCGGCGGTTACGATGTGTGAGGTTCCCGGGGTCTCGAGGGATTCGATGCCGCCTGGGTCGTACCATGATACGTTTTGGGTTTGGACGTCGGATATCTTCGACCTAATCTCCGCCGCGGTCTCGTCTGAGAGCATCTCTTCCTGGTATGCTGTCAGGTTCGTGGAGAAGGACGGATCGCCAAGGTTGCCGCGCTCGCCGTACGCGAACCGGATCGCCTCGTCCAATCGATGGGTCGTCAGATTGATCGATGCAGGGTCTCCGAAGCCAGAATATCCGTCAACAATCTTGAGGGCGCTCAGAGCCACTACGCCTCCTGCCGGTGCGCTGCAGCTGTGCAACTTGTAACCTCGGTAGGTGATCTGAGCAGGTTGCCTGATAGCGACGGTGTAGTTCTTCAGGTCCTCGAGAGTCATTGTGCCGTTGGCTTTGCGAAGGGTCGCAATGGTGGCATTCGCGATGGCGCCCGTGTAGAATGCATCTGCCCCTTCTTCCGCAATGACCTCGAGGGTGTCCGCATAGCGCTTCCTGGTCATCGTCTCTCCTAGCTTCACCCTGTATCCGTGCGGTGCAAAGTCTATGGCCCACGTTGGGTCGTCGGTCAAAAACTTGCCACTCGGCGTCACTTGGTCCATATACTTCACGAGGTCTGCCGTGACCTCAAATCCGTATCTCGCGACCTTGATCGCAGGCTGCATTACTTGCTTCCACGGCAGGGCGCCGTAACGTTTGTGGACGTACTCCATCCCCCTCAGCTCGCCAGGAACACCGCTGGGCAAAACAGACAGTCAGTATCCCTTGCCCATTGACGCCCGCCGTCCCTCGCATTCTTCAGTATCGCAATGATCACTTACCTCGCCAAACCCCCATACAAACTCGCATCAGTGTTGTTCCTGTACATATCCTCAAACGCGGCCGCCGGCGCCGTCTCGCGGAAGTCGACGTACTCGTAGCCCCCGTTCTTGGACCGTACGATCATGAAGCCGCCGCCGCCGATGCCGCTGTGGTACATGCCCACGACACCGATGCAGAAAACCGTCCCCACCAGCGCGTCGACGGCGTTGCCACCTTGCTCAAGGAGGTCCGTGCCGATCTTGCTGCATACCGCGCCTTCAGACGCCACGGCGCCGAGTTTGGGTGCGTTCCCACCGCTGCGTGTTGGCGCTGCGAGGATTGGTGTCACGCAGAGGAGCAGCAGTTGAGTGAGGCGCCTGGCGGCGGACCAAGAACGTCTTGGGGAGGCTGGGGAGTCCATCATGGCTGGCGAGCGACTTCAGCCCAGTTGTTGCCGGGAATTCAGTCAATTCCGACGGGACAACGAAGTGGGATCAAGTGCGACATTGTGCCAGAGCTAGGGAAGCTGTACTTTAAGTACATCGCGTGAGGCTTGCGCTTGTTTAACGGGAGCTCGACTGGAATGGTACCTGACAAGCAAAAAGATCTGCAAACAGCTGGAGCTCGTGCATGCTGGTTACATCATGGAGTTGCTTGGGCGAGCTGCTCGGGATCGTGACAGTGGTACGGATAGGCGCATCCTTGGCGGAGGATGTCCGCGCTAATGGCTGAACTTCCTTGATCGTGACACTACCTTCCCTTTGGAGATAGGCTGGCGACGATAACAGCTGCGTCAGTGGCACCCATCATGTTCGCTCACCGACGGAGTTACCGTTCGCATACCATGGGAAGAGCGGCATTGAAAAGAGGTCGGACTGCGCTCTTTTCTGCTCTTTGACTCGAAATACGAGGGACTGGTGAATATATTGCACATCTTATACAATAAATTCTTCAACAGGTCTACTTTCTGGCAAGCTGCTCGACGGAAGCCTATGTGTAGTGTCCAAAACGTGGCCTCTATTCAACCGTCATGTCTTTGGCCTCGGAGTATTGCACGCTCTATCGGATGACCACATCTTTGGCTTCTTGGGCTGCGTCTGCTGACCGTGCCTCTCTCAGGTGCCGGAATCTGTTGGGCCAGATGCCCTGCTTTCCTGGTGCAAGTATGCCGTTCGGGTCGACGGCGTCCTGTTGTACAAAACGAGTCAGTATATTACAACAACTCGGACCAGTGGGCAGCCAGAAACAGGGGACAGTAAACCTACCTTGATCTTCTCGACAAACCGGTTATAGCTGTGGTTATTGAAGTCGTTGACGTCCGCAATAAGATCTGACAACAACGCGTTAGCAACTGACCTGTGCATATATCTCTACGCAAATGCAGGCACTCACCCATATGATTGACATGAGCACGGTACATGCCGTACCCACGCTTCTTCGCCTCACCGTACAACCCGTAGTAAAGCCCGTGAACAGCCTTGCCCTGCGCCGGATCCAGCTGGTCGTACGTGAACATGTTCATCGCCACGATATGCCGCTCGTACATGAAAAAGTCGCACATGAGCTCGATGCCCGCGGCGTCGTAGTGCGGCTGGCTGACCTCCATCCACTCCTTGACCATCTTTCCCGACGAAGGAATTAGCGGCGCGTAGTCGCCGTGCGCGGCCTTGCCCTTGCTACCCCTCGGAAGAGGCCAGTCGATGAGCGGCAAGCTCCACATGCTGGGCACACCGACCAACATGGCGCCATGCTCGGGCGGGACGGTAGTCGCGTCCAGAAGCTCGCCGTCTTTGCCGGTGTAGATGTCGCCCGTCAGTGTACCTGTCGGAGCAGCCTTGCTGACGACTTCTTTGATCTGCTCGAACTGCGCCTGCACCATCCTCTTGGAGCCGTAGAGCCCCCATCGCGCGAGCCAGTGGCCCACGTTCATCTCCTTCTGCAGCTCGGCGACGCGCCACTGCGGGATGGGCCCTTCGCCCTTCCAGAAGTCCTCCCGCCGCCCGCTGATGCAGAGCGTCTCGATCACGCTCGTCATCCACACGCAGTTTGGGATCGTGCCGTCGCGGCGCATCTTGCCGAACGTGTCGACCATGACCTCAATGTCCTCGAAGTTGGGCATGCTGAAGCTGCAGCACATGTAAGCTTCCGGCTGGGGCATGAGCCAGATGGAAAGCTTGGTCACCACGCCGATGTTGCTCTGCAGGAAGAGGCCCTCGACCGAGGGGCCGTAGGTGAACTTCGATAGTGGGCCCGACTGGGAGTTGGAGATGCCCCACTGCCCCGTGCGCATGAGCTCGCCGTCGGCGAGCATCACTTCGAGGCCGGCCATTACTTGGTGGTGGGAGAAGTGGGCGCCGAAGCCCATTCCGCGGTCGAGGGTCTGTCATGTGTTAGCGGGTTGTCTGCAAGGAAACCACCCATGGAGATCGGCCTACATTGCCCAAGACACTGCCCCATCCTAATGATGCGGTACTCGGCCAGACCTTCAACTTGTGCTCGACGCAGTAGTTGTAGAGGTCTATGAAGGTCACTCCGGGTTCCACCACGGCGTATGCCAACTCGTCATTGACCTCGATAATCTTATTCATGCGGTGCAAATCTAACGCCACAGAACCGTTGACACGAGGCGCAGGCCCGCCGTAGCTAGCAGGGCAGAGTCAGCCAGACCCCTTGGTTCAACATGCATAGCATCTCACCCAAGGTTCTTTCCCCTGGAGAACGTCCAGAGAGGAATCGTAAACTTGTTGGCAACCGCCAGCACACTCCTCAGCTCGTCGGTCGATGCAGGACAGACTGCCGCACTGGGCACCTTCCTCTTCGACTCGTCCGCCTCGTAGATATCATACGGATCGATATAGTCGGACAACGCCTCGCCAACGAAGACGCTGCCCTCTCCGACGACCCCAATGAACTGCTTGATCGCATCCTGGAAGTCGCTCTCCCTCACACCCGGGGGCAGGACCGGTTTGACGGGGTTCTTCTGCGGCGGCGCAAAGGTCGCCCGGTGAGCCTGCTCATATTCGGGGATGGTGTACTTGTTTGGGAGGACGGACGTCATGTTGCCGGTGTTGAGGATTGTTCAGCAACGACTTGTTGACTTGGGATGACGAGGCGAAAGGACACAGACACGGGCGAGACACAACATGTTAAGGGTAGCACCAGGCCTCGAACCTTCCCCTCCCCCTCTCCCTTCCCGTCGACAACCCAGGCGGTAACAGTGAACCCCAGTTGGGGTCGGAACGCTTGGCAGCACACTTGCCGGCATGCGAGAAGTTGGGGAGAGGTGGGGTAAGTGATATGCACACCAGAATTAAAGGGGTCTCGCACTATCGTGTGGTCAGTCGGGTAATGCATTCTGTTTACTGGCTGAATGAGACTTCTCCTTCTGGTGCCAACAACCCCCGAGATCGAGCCACTTGCCCAGGTCAATGGAATCAGAAATAGAGTGCCTCTTCCCCCTCATCAAGTTGGGGGCGGGTCTATTGGCACTGGGCAAAAGCACCCCCTAAGTGGCCGAGACCGTGATGTTGGATGGTCAAAATCCCCTCCTTCCCCTCATCGTTGTAGAAGTCAGCGCGGCACGTCGGTTGTTTAACTGAGACCGATGGTCTCGCATGCGCTGTGGGGGAAACGACGAGCCTCAATGCGGCACGGGTACGATCGATCTGGCCCCCGCTCAGCCCTGCGTTCGAGAGAGGACCACCTTGGCATGTTCGGGAAGGGGAAGAGAAGGGAGGTCAGTCAACTTGGCTCTCCTGTCACGGTCGAGGACTCATCAGGCCGCATAAGGACCTCGAACATAACATCCTCCGACCGGCAAAAAAACCTGAGATAACCAGTATATGGTCCAACCGCCATGTATCCTCAGCGCCGCAACGCGTCTCGAATCCAGCAAGTGATGATGCCACCAAATGCAGCCAGCAGCAGTCCTCAAAAGTCCGTCCGCCACGACCCAACAACGTTATGTATATCCGCCTCTTTCCTGGCATCTGTGCCTGACGCCCACTGCTTGTTCGAGAGACAATAACGGGGTCGGATGTTGCCAGGACGGCTCTTGTACGGCATGGTCTCGTTGTCGTTGATCCGCGCGCACGGATTGGACCGTCCGAGGCAAGCTTGTAAGGCGGCATAAGTTGGTATCGAAACGTAGGGGAGTTATATCGTCAAGGTCGTAGTCTGGCAGACTGTAGTGGTGGATGTTCGGTTCGGAACTCCATTCTTCTTCGTCCACCAGCGTCTGAGTCTCCAGCGAGAGCTATGGGAAGCCCATGGCATCCTCTCCACACGATGGAACTGTATCCAGGAAAGTTGCCTCAGCATACAGCCATAATTGGTCGAGTCGTGGCATTCAGGTGGTCGGTACTGGCGCTTGTCAAAGGTGAGGATGTCGATGTCGGGTCGATGTCGAAGTTTGGTGATTTGGAATCGCGAATGTTGCTGACGAGAAACACTGTGGTTTCTGGTGTTGTGGCGACGGGCCGTCACGTCAGCGCGCCAAGTGGCACTTGTGGAACCTTCCAGGCATGTCGATATCACCTCATCAGCAGCATCAACTCACTCATAGCAACGGCGAGGATAAAACAAACACTCCTTTCTTGCAAAGAATCAAGAGACAACGTCCTGACATACCCAACATAGTAACAAAGTCATCTCATCAACAACATAAAGACAATACCTCTCACCAAGAACACTCACCCACATCGAAACGATCACAACCATGGCCGGCGACAACCTCCACCACCCCTCCTCCCTCCCCCAACTCCAGTCTCTCCTCCAGTCCACGACCTACGTGGCGGTAGACTTCTACGCCGACTGGTGCGGCCCCTGCAAGCAGATCGCGCCCATCTACCAATCCCTAGCCGCCAAGCACTCAGTACCCGGCATCCTCGCGTTCGCGAAAGTCGACGTCGACCAAGCCCAGGATATCGCTGCCACCTACAGGGTGAGCGCGATGCCGACGTTTCTGTTCTTTAAAGAAGGGAAGCAGGTCGCTGTTAACGGGCAGGTCATGATTCAGGGGGCGGACCCGAGGGCGCTGGGGGCGGCGGCGGAGAAGTTAGGGGGGTTGGCGAGGAAGAGGGCTGAGGGGAAGTGATTGGGGCATATGAGGGGAAGGGATCTGAGCGTGGTGCCTTTTGACGGTCCGAAGGGGTGTCTAGGGAGGGAGGACTGAGGTGGAGAGCGTATGGCCTGTCGGAGGCAACGGGTTGAGCGTGGGCTGTCATGGCAGCTGTGCTTGGGGCGCCGTTTGCTGCCCTGCCTCGACCTGAGGCAGCATGGGGTTTTCGAGTTGGCTTTGGCGGGTGCGGGGCGGCAATGCAGCAACCAAGGAAGATTGAAATGCCCGGCAGGTCAGCCGATGGAAGGAGTGATACCATCGTCGCGCCCCGGTGGGGGATGCCGACATCAGACAGCCTGAAGAAAAGATCACTGTAGCTTACGTTATGGGCTTTAGAACTGGAGTCGAGGCTGTGGTATCCCATGAGCTCATCACTGTACCTCTGTATATTAACTAAGCTTTGGTACGGGTGTTATTCAAGCTCACGTTCGGTCTCTGCGGCTCAAATAGACAATTTACAACCACATGTGTGTACGCTCAACCCTGAGCAAAAGGTGATCGTGCGCAAGCTCTCGCAAGCCCTCAGACCGTCCCAAGGAGTGATACGAACCCAATCCATGTCCAGAAAAGCTAAAAAGGGATGCAAAACGTACAACACCAGGGATTCCCCGGTGGTCACCCACCCGAGTACTAGTCTGGCGATTATCTGCTTATCTATGGGAGAGCGGACGGGATCCCGAGTTTTCAGATATCTATGGTCGTACGTGACAGTTTCGCCGTTGTTTCTGCTCATATTCTGTCTGATCGCAGTGTCTGTCTGGGTCAAGGTCCGGAGCTAAGGGAGGAAGGGACCCTGGTCGTTGGGAGAGTTCATGCTCGCATTCCACGAAGTCGCTCAGGCGTCAGAAACTTGCGGAGCAAACCTAAGAAGCCAGCTTATTCGAGCAGCCGTTAAAAAAAGATAGGAGCCATCGACGGGACGGAACAGAGCAGAACAAAAAGGAAGAGAGAAAAATGATACACGAGAAAGGTCGTACCCGGACTCGAACCGGGGTCGCCAGAAGGGTTTCTCGACGCAAGTCAGAATCTGGAGTGCTCACCTCTACAGCATACAACCGGATCTGAGACTTCGTGTTTTCTTGGCGAGCGAGTCAGTTTGGAGGATTTTGATGCGCTGGCATTAGGAGAAGCCCAGTCGGGGTATGTCTCGTTACTGTGGTCGGCTACGGGAACCTTGTCTTGTTAGGGCGCTGGAGACGTGTATAAAATTGCTGGCGGGGGATCCAGTCTCCCCCGTGCCTGTGTCTGCTATCGTCCAAGCCAGACACGGTCTACTCGAGGATATGGATAGGGCAGATCGAAGCGGCGCGAAGCGAAGTGTTATATACGCATGTGTGGATTACGGAAGAAGGACTCGGTATCAGCGGCACACGCCTGGATCATGACGAACCTGCAATAGATGTTGCTACACAAACTCTCATCTGCCTTGCATTGTCACAGGGCCACCATCGACCGACCGTGGCGGGCAGTGAGCAGACGGCGTGGCCTTCACGCACTCGACGTCTCGCTCCTGTCCGCCATGCTTTCCCTCAACAGGTCGAGCGCCCCAGCGCGGATGTTCAGCGATCTTGACCCCGAACTTCTTGATCAGAAACCCAGCAGACACGGGCCCAACGATGGTGTTGAGCACAATGGCCCAGACGGCAATGACGAACGCCTTCCTGCCCAGGTAAGGCGTCTCGTTCAGGCCGATCTGGATGATCAACAGCCCGACCTCGCCGCGGGCAACCATTGCCGTGCCGAGGAGGGTGGCTGGTGCCCAGGTAGAGGCTAGGACGCCCTTTCCCTCGGCGAGAGGCTTTTCGGCAGTCTTACTCCGAGTCGCGGTGGCAGCGACGTCCCATAGTGGTATGCAGACGCCGACTAGCAGCTTGCTAAGGATCATGAGGATGGTGAAGACTATTCCGTTCCAGATGACCTCGCCCGTCCACAGCTCGACGAAGGGGATCGCGAAACCGATGCTGGCGAAGAAGAGAGGCTGGAGCATGAACCGCCGGACGTCGGCGAGGTACTTCTCGAATGTGTGGGTGAAGGTGGTTGACTCCTCCGCCGCGTCGCCGTCGGTATCAGGATGCAGCATGCTGAGAAACATGCCCGCCAAGAAAGCCCCGAACAGCACCGACGCGCCCGTATAAGCCGCAATCGCGAGAAATGCGCACAGGACCAGCACCATGATCGCCATGTTTGTGCTGTGCTTATCCTTCGCCAAGACATTCCTCACAACCCCCATCCTGACCAACGGCCCAAAGACAAACAGCGCAAACACAGGCGTCAGCACAGCCATCAGGCCGCTCGCGAGTATGGGCCGTCCGATGATCCATCCCAGGTTGGCACTCCCGCCTTCGCTTCCATCTGTTGCCGGGGCGAGCTCGCGTAGCCCCCGTATCACGCTGACGAGTACCAACCCGCACACGTCGTCCAGCACGGCGGCGGAGAGGAGTACGGTGCCGATGCGGGTCTGGGAGAAGTCGAGGCCGCGCGAGGCGGAGGCGCTGTTGATCACCACGAAGGTGGTGCCGAGGGAGGTGGAGCAGAGGGCGACGCCTACTATGAATGCTTCTAGGGGTGCTGTGACAAACATCAAGTTAGGATAATGCACACACCTTGTCACTAAGAACATATACGGGAAGAGGTAAAACATACAATGCCCAAACCCCCCCAAAAGCAACCCAAACGACAGCGCGATCGGCGCCAGCACGCCCACGAGCGCGGCTATCACACTCAGCACTAGATTCTGCCGCAGCAGATCAAGACGGATGGTCAACCCGCCCTCGAAGATGATCAGAAGCAGTCCCAGATATCCCAAAGCGAGAAAGGTCTCTTGCCATTCGAGCGCCAGTATGTTGCCTATCGGCACGCCGTAGATGAGGCCGACGACGATCTGCCCGATCAGTCCAGCGCGGAAGATCTTGTTGGAAGCCCATTCGGATAGCGTCAGGAAGACGAAGAACGAGATGAGCACGAGGAGGGGGACGATGGTCGGCTCATGATATTCGAGGAATGCGCTGCCTGGGGAGGCGGGCATTGTGGATTGGAGGGAGGGGAGGGACGGCGGACGCCAGTTTGGTGGTTTGAGACTCTTCCAGGGGAAGAGCGCTGGGATAAGATGGGGGATTTCGTCGTGGTGAGGACAATGGATGTGCGACGCTTCGGAGGTGGTTGCGGTGACGGATGGAAGTTCTTGTCGCGGCTCTCGATTGAACACGCGTCATTGTGAACCCCGCACTGCCGTTGTGAGACGGCGGAGAGAAACGCTTATTACGGCATTCCGTTCTGCCACGGGACGGCCCGTAACTCAGAGCCCCTCAATTCCGTATCTCTTGGAAGTCACGGCGCGACCAGCTTCAACAAACATAGAAGGACGCAAGCGCCATCTGTTTTCTACAGCTGCTATCAAGTTCATAAAGATATTTCTCTCTCATCATGCGTCTTAGGTTCCTTTGTAATGTTCCTTTGAGCCCAAAAATACTACCCTATTTCGTCTACCACTCCTCTAGCAGTACTCGGCCAACCACTCCTTCAACGCGCCAATGTTGGGACACTCGAGGAACAGCGAGCTCTTGACGTCCAACTGCAGCTCGCTCTTGAACTTCTCCGATAACACGAGCGACATGAGCGAGTCGATGCCCAGCTCCACAAACGACGCCTCGTCGTGCAGGCTCTCCATGTCCAGCCCCGACTCCTGGCTGATCAGCTTGATGCAGGCCGTGACAATTGAGCTGCTGCCCTCTTGAGGTGTATCGATAGCCTGGACGGCGGGCTTGGGCTGCTGGGTTGCGACGGGAGTGACGGGGAGGCGCTGCTGCTCAGTTGGCTGCGTGGACTGGGCTGATGGTGTTGTTGGTGCTGGGAAAGCAGCGGTGACAGATGACTGGGCCTGCTTCGAGGGAACAGCGGGTGGAGGTTGGAAAGAGACAACCGGCGCAGCCTTTATCCCCGACACCGCCGGCTTGTCGTCCTTCTTCCCATCCGAAGGAGAGAAGAAGTGGTTCATCAACTTCCGCGGGACCTTCCTGAACCTCATCTCCCCGCACATACCCACCACCTCCTCGCCCTGGAGGATATACACATCCCCGACGTACATATTCGCCTCGGTCGGATGCGCCTCCATCCGGACATAGCTCCTATACTTCTCCCCGGCCTTGAGTCTCGGCATTAAGCGATACGTCCCAAACCCAGGCGTGACATAGAAGAAGTCCCTCGTATTCACTGCATCACCTCCGTTTAACACCATGCCCCCGATATGGCACACGCTATCGATATAATGCGGCGCCGAGTGCCAACTGCCATGGTCGTCCGCCGCGAGCGTTATCTCGGCCGACGCCTCGAGGTCGTGCAGCACGACGGACTGCATCCCTCTGTACGGCTCGGCGTAGTCGACCACGTTGCCGAACAGGGTGTAGGCCATCTTGCGGTTGAGCCGTGTCGCCTGGCCCGATGCGGCGAGGCGGTCGAGGTCCGAGAGGCGGCTGCGGACTAGGTGCGTCACGCGGGACCACTCGCGCTGCCAGGTTGTGCGGTCCTCGTAGCGGATTGTCACTCTCGCGAAGGGTTGCTCGGCTGGTTGGGAGGAGACGAAGTCGCGCCATTTGATAGTTGTTGTGCTAGTCGTGAGGTCCAGTTCGGCCTTGATCTGGATGAGGTGTGGGGCGTTGGTGTCCCCGCGGACGACTTGGGCGTGCAGGACGTCTGCTTCGCCGACGTTCATGTCGATGTTCTTGGCGGATGGGACGGCGAGTTTGTAGAGGTACTCGCCGATGGTCAGGGCCATGTCTGTCCAGATTGACTGCGGAGACTGTCAGCGAACTTCACGGGTGTCGTCAGGACCAGAGCGACTTACATTGGTTGCAACCCCATACCCATTCATCAGATGTCCCCGAGTAGCAGGCAAGAGCGACGGATGTCTCAGATCCGTGATGGCCGTCAATCTGGCACCATTCTTCGACTCGAACACCTCCTCCTCAATAACCTGGTGTACCGAAGACGTCCGGAGCGACGACTCCCGCCCCATCAACGCGCCCGCGCTATGTCCAGCAGAACCGATCCTCATCGGAGGCTGCTTCCCCTGCGCATACCAGAACTTGTCGAGCGACCATGTACCGCCGTACTGGATCCAGTAGTTCTTCTCGTTCCACCGGTACGACTTCAGGTTCAGCAGCCGCAGCGACCTCTCGTACGGCCGGAAGTACTCGTTCCAACGCAGCGGCAGACCGAGGTTGTGGATTCCCGACAGCGTCGAAGCGAGCGTGACGAAGTTGTCCTCGTCGCGGCGGAGGGAGCCGAACGACTTCGCCTGCCGATTCCAGTTGCGAACGAGGGAGGCGCACACCGGATGAGGGCCGACGTCGATGTAGACCGTCTTGTCGTCGATGATCCCCAGGTCCTTGGCCGCGTCCAGCGCGTCGACGAAGAGCACCGGCTCGCGGGTTGCTCGTGCGAGGTATTTGGCGTTGATGGTCTTGTCGTCGAAGATACAATCCTGTAACAGAGGGGAGATGATGGGAATGCTGGGCGCTTTGAAGGTGATGTGGCTCGCTACCTCTTCGAAGGAGGGCAGCACCGGGTCGAGCTGGGCCGTGTGGAAGGCGTAGGGAACGTCCAATACGACGGTCTTAAACCCCTTGCTGTCCAATGCGGAGCGGATGACCTCGACGTCCTCGATCTTCCCGCTAATGACGGTGTCCTCGCGTCCATTGCGGCAGGAGACCTCGTACTGGGCCGTGTCTCCAACACACTGTGCGATTGCGTCAGCACTCGCTCGCACGGAGATCATGGCGTAACTGCCGGGCGTGCAGTGCTCCGCCATGAGCATCGCTCGCCTGGACACCAGGAATATGGCGTCTGCGGCGGAGAGGACGCCGGCTGCAACGAGAGCTGCGTACTCGCCGAGGCTGTGGCCGATGACTGCGTCTGGGACAATGCCGAGGTGCTTCCAGAAGCGGATGATGGCGATTTCGACCACCAAGATGCAGAGCTGTGTCTCCATTGGCGATGCCGTCGGGGAGCTGTCGTTCCTTCCACTCAGCTCGATGTGCGGTAACATTGAGGGGAGGCCCATCTTTTGCACGAGGGAGTCGAGCTGCTGAATCTCGGTCCGGTACTGAGGGAAATCCTGGTAGAGCTGGCCGCTCATTCCCTCATAGAACGCTCCCTGGCCGGTGAAAGTCATCACCACAGATGGGGTAGTTGACGAAATTGGCCTGACATCCGCAATCTTGTCCAGCGACGCAGTGAGGAACCTGCGAACCTGCTCGAGGCTCTCCACCGGCGCCGAGACGCGAAGGCCGTGATGCAGCCGCCGCGCACACAGGGTGTAGGCCAGATCACCAACCTCCGTATCGGGATGCTCGTCCAAATACCCCAGCAGCGCCTCAGCGTTGGCCCTCAGACTGTACTTGCTCTTCGCCGACAGCGTCACCACACGAGACTTTCTCGGATCGCGTCCCATCCTCCCCCTCTCAGGCGCATCCTCTAGCAAAAGCGTCGTATTCCCCCCATGCGCCCCAAAACTGTTGACAAGCGCAAACCTCTTCTTCCCGCCCTTCGGTTTCTCCCAGGGTATCGTATCAAACACCAGTCCAACATTCCTCTGGTCCAGATTCCGCACCACAACGGGATTCATCTCGGTCTTGATCCCCACATGCGGCGGGATCTCGTTGCACTGATACATCAAAAGCACCTTCAACAAACTCGTGATCCCCGCCGCTGCCTCGCTATGCCCGACGTTACTCTTCACCGCACCCAAGTGTAATCTCTGCTCGGCCCTCCTCCTCGTGCCCCTAGGCGCAAACACGCCCGCCACACTCTCGCTCTCGACAGCATCGCCCGCCTGCGTCCCCGTGCCGTGCAGCTCGACGTAGCTCACCTCCAACGGACTCACGCCCGCGGCGCTCATGACCTGCGCATAGTTGTCCATCTGCGCGCCGGCGTGGGGATGGGTGATGCTCACCGCCTCGGCGGAGTGGTTCGTCGCGGCCGCACAGATGACCGCCAGCACGTTGTCGTTATCATCAACGGCGTCGTCCAGCCGCTTGATGACAACGGACACGATGCCGTCGGCGCGGCAGTACCCGTCCGCGTCCTTGTCCCAGACTTTGCACTGGCCCGTCTTGGAGAGGAAGTGGCCCCGGGACAAGCCGCAGTAGTTGTCGCAGTTGCTGATGACGTTCAGTCCGCCCGCAAGTACAGTGTCGGCTTCACCCGCCCACAGCGCGGAGCAAGCTGCGTTCACGGCGGCTAGTCCGCTGGAGCAGGCCGTATCGATATTGAAGCTTGGGCCGCCAAACCCAAAGAAATAGTTTATCCTCCCATTTGCAAACGCCCGCTCCGTACCGGGCACGCCGTACGTCTTGATATCCTGTCCCGTATTCACCTCTCGCCAATCATCGCTCGCCTGGCCGTAATATGTCCCCACGCGCTTCACGTTCGTCGACGGCGTGCGGCCCGGGCTGTACCCGGACATCTCGAGCGCCTCGTACGCCGTCACCAGCGCGAGGCGGTGCATGGGGTCGACCTGCTCCGCCTCGAAGGGGCTCATGTTGAAGAACCCCGCGTCTAGGAACCCCGAGTTGTCGATGAAGTTCCCGTAGGGAGTCTCGGTGCAGTTGGGCGTCTTGCCCGTGGGATCGAAGTGCGTGGCCACGTCGAACCGGTCGGCGGGGATGGTGGTGTGTGCGTCGCGCTTGTCGAGCATGAGCTTCCAGAAGAGGTCCGGATCTGAGGCGCCGCCAGGCAGGCGACAGGACATGCCGACTACGGCGAGTTTGGCGTTTTTGGTTGACGAGGGGTGGTGGCCTAGCCAGTCCTTGGTCGACCAGTCTAGGAGGTCGTTCTTGAGGAGTGTTAGTTGCGGTAGCTCGCGCTCGATGCCGGAGACTAGACCCCGCGAGACTATGGACGAGCGAAATTGGGTGTAATGGCAGTCGGATGACATGCCGAGGGCGCCGATGACGCCCGCGGTCAGTTTATCGAGGTAAATGCCGCCTGTGAGGATCTCGGTCACGATTTCTTCGAGGAGCTCGCCGAAGGACTTGGCGAGGAAGGGTTCGCCCTTTTGCGGGGAGAATAAAGGGACTCGGACGCAGGTGTTGTGGTTGAACTGGGGGTCTGAGCCTTGAACCACAGAAAGCACGTCGTCGATCGTGTACACATGGGCGGCGTGGCAGAGTCCGAAGTAGACGGGTAGGGGGAGGTGCTTGGAGTAGCGGAGGCGCTGGGAGCTGAGGAAGATGGACTTCAGTCGGGACGGCGGCCCGGTAACACTGATGGATGCCTTGTCTGCGGCGCTCAGGAAGACCTTGTTGAGCTCGGAACTTGACTGCAGTGATGCGGTTAACAGCTGGATGGACCGGTATGTGTCTTCCTCTGACTTACCGAAGCAGCATTGAAGCCGTCAACTTCCTTCTGGACCTCATCCTCAGTAAGGCCTGTTACAACGTACGCCCAGCTGGATGGCTGCTCGTCTTCCGCCCGCGGTTCGATCAGTCGAGACACTCGCTCGACATGCACGGCTATCCTGAATGCGATGCGAGCGCTCTCAACTCCAGCACGAGAGAGATCCGACAGAGACGACGACACCGAAATCGCCGCGGCGGTCATAAGACCGATGCTCAAACCCACAAGCCTTGAGCTGTGGCGGTGGAATGTGTAGTCTAGTCCTTGCGACTCATAATGGCTGACAAGTGTCAGTTCAGCTTTATGTTCCCTTTCGCCCTATGGGCAGGTCAATCGAGGGAAGGCAGGGACTTACCCGATCAACATCCCGACCTGCAACATACAAAGCAAACTCCCATCCAGCGCCCCCGCAAGCGGCGCATGTCGATTCCCAGCAAAGTAAGTAGCCAGCGCGACCACATTCTGGAACGGAGGCAACGTCTCCCTGAGTTCCTGTGGAAAGAGAGCGACCTCCCGCTTCACCATCTCGACGCATTCCGTCAGGAAGACGTTGAGGAAGGGGAACTTCTTGTCCCGCGAGTGCCGCTGCAGGCAGCCGAAGACGGACTGCAGGTCGTCGCTGGGGAACTCGTTGCCGCAGAAGATGACGTGAGTCTCGAAGTCTTTGACCAGGGAGCTCGACATTGTCGAGGCTGTCGAGGGGGTGCCCATGTTGACTTGGTGGGAGGGGACGAGAATGTAGGGGTCTGTCATGCTTGGTAGTTGGAGATGTCTCAGAGTCCAGAGTTAGATTGCTGGAGAGGTCTTACAGTGGGTGGTTTTGTCCGTTGTGTTACTCTCTCGATGTCCATTCAACTTGACCGAAGGACATACTCCTAGGTCTAGTACTTGACTGGCATATTTCGAGGTCGAGCCATCCTCGAGTCTGGTGACATGAGATCCGGCTTTGGGCTCAGCTTCGCTGCCTCACTCGCTGAGTACTCCACCCCGTCAGCCGGTGTCCAGAGCAAGGGCTCCGGTGTCAAGCTTCAGCTCGAAGTCCGGAAATGACTCGACGCCAAGACACCCGAAACGGCGCCGGGCCGCAGACCCATCCAGGAACCCGGTGGCTTGGCATCGGATTCCGGGCTGAAAGGGGCCGCCCCATCCAACAATGCGCCGAGCTGTGTGTCTGCATTTCCAGCTCTAGTGATGGTGGGCAAACATGGTGCTGATATGGATCATAGCCGCCGCATATCTTGACAAAATAACAATGCTTCGTCCTCCCAGAAGCACCAATCCACACAACCACGACCACAACCACCGCCGCATCGTCCACAGTCTCTGAGACAATGGACCACCCGCTCTACAAGCCGCTGCTTGCAGCGAGTATTACGGCCTCGTCATTTCTCGTTGGTAGGCTCACTTTTAATTTTTCATCCACGAACCACTACGTGCTAACAACATGTCAAAGGCTGCCAACTCTCCCTCTCCCATGTTACCCTCGCCACAATCCTCACCAAACCTCAACCAGCCGAAAGTACCCTCCTCCGCCAATTCAAGACCGTCTTCTGGCGTGGCTTCCAGCTCTGCCCGTCGTCGGCGCTCTTCTCTTCCCTCTGCTGCTTCATCAACGCAGCACTCATCCTCCGCCGCACCGGCCGCTCAGCTCTGTCGCTGGGCGGCCGCGTGCCGCGACTCGTACTTGCTGGAGCACTTATGATCGGACTTATTCCTTACACTGTTGCGTTTATTCTGCCGGTTGAGGATCCCTTGCTGGAGAAGGAGGCAGCTATCAGATCTGGAAAGGCAAGTGGGGAGGGTCGTGATGCCGGCGAGACGGTTGCGCTGCTGAAGAAGTGGAATGTGAGGAATTACATCCGGGCCACTATCCCTGCTCTGGGCATGGGGGTTGCTTGGAGCCTTTATTAGTGCTGCTGTCAGACGAGGTGGTTTGGGTTAATGTGGACAATTTGCAGGACTCGGAGGTGTATGGGTAGGTCTTGACAGGAGGTTGTGAATGTCAACACGGTGTACAAGTTTCTTGGGGTAATATAATCAGGTAGCTTACTCCTTCCAACTAATGATGTGTTCGTACCATGACTGTCTCTATTGCTCTCGTACTTTGGGACACGCGATGGATCCATGTCATGACATGTCCGACTGCGCCCGACAACAAATGCGCCCGACAACAAGTTGTAGTGATAGCCCACTTCATTGCGCTCGCCACTTCTCGTTTGTAATATTCTTGGTGGCAGTTTCCCAGATACCAGGTAACTTAGGCAAGGTACTTTTGTGTGTCAGCTGGGAAAACGTCCAGAGTAAGGTAGGTATAACAGTTCGCCAGGGATATGGGAAGGAGCTGTCTGAATTTACAGAGTAGAGTTTATAACACGGAATTGCTGCTAGTAGACCAATTCGAAGCGCGTCGAAACCACAAGTATCAAAACTCTCTATCGCGCTTTACCAGTCAGGAACCACTGCCTTGTGCCCTTAATGCACGCAAACCCAGCCCTCCTCTCCTCAGCCAGCTTCCACAGGACCTGGCTTACACACGGGTCTATCGCATTCGCCACAAGATCAGGCGGCAGATCTCCATACAACTCCCTCACCAGCTCGCGCACAGTGATACCCTGCTTAGCCCCAGTCTTGCGTCGCGGAAGAACCTGCACAATCTGCTCTTCTCGCGCCTCCTTGTGCTTGATGTACAGATCCATCCTTGCAGGTAGGTCATCGATACGCACACCGTGCGCGGGATAGCCCAACGTACAACCCTGGTCGCGCATCTTGTGTAGACTGCGGACATAGGCGCTCAGGTCCTCTTCGACACTAAAGCCATGACCGAGGACGTTGTCGCCGGTGAAGAGGGCGTTTTCCTCTTCCAGGACGAGGCAGACGTGGTCGACTGCGTGACCGGGGGTGTGCACGGCGCGAACGGTGGCGCCTTCGACTTGGAAGACTTGACCGTCGAGGATGGACTGCTGTCCTGGATCTGGAGTGTGCTTGTATACCCTGTCTGCGAGCGCTGGGTCGTAGGAAATCAGGTCTGGGACTCCGCCGGTGTGATCGCCGTGCCAGTGTGTGAGCAGGATGTAGGCAAGTTCGATTCCGCTTTGCTGTAGCACGGTTGTGATGTTCTTGGCCCAGATTGGCTTGCCCTGTCAAGTTGTTATTCTCTTGTCTCCTACTTTCGCTGTACTGCGTGTCTCATCTCAGACGGCTTTGACGCAGATTATCACTAACCTCACCGGTGTCGATCAGAATTCTGCTCTTCCCAGTTCCAACCAGATATGTGTTCGTTCCCTGGAGCTGCATTGAACCGGGGTTGCCACCCATAATCCGCGTGACGCGGTCCGACAGCTTCTCCACGTCCTCGAGGGGAGGAAGGCTGGCTTCTTGTGCTGACAGCCAGTCATTCCAGACACAGCTGTTAAAGGGCACCATATGGCTAGACATTGTGACTGCGAACGGAGCCTAGTCACTTGCCTCCTTGGGAAACGCAGTATAGGACAGTGTATGAGTTGAATAAAAGAGTTGCCAGGCCAGGAAAACTCTGAAGCGCTAGTCGAATAGACCTCAGTAACAGAGTATGGGTAGGAACTTCTCCTGAGAGTCTCTAGACCTTCCCACCCCACCCAAGTCTGACAACGAGCTGAGATCATGCTTACGGCTGTGCAGACTCCGACTCGTTAGGCACCCGAGTGTATGGCTTCGTCGGAAGCCTGCGAGACAGTGACTCAACCGGTACCCGGGCTGATAGCCATAAGCCGCCATTGCCAATCCGTCTTCGGATCCCGATGTCTCGCACAGCCATCCTTGGCTTCCAACTTTATCGCAATTGTTTCCATATTGGCAAAATTCTGCGGGCGGGCTCTCACTGCCTCGCTATCGTGTCACAGAGTAGACAGAGGATGCATACGCCAACCTTCCGGGTAGTTGATACCTGCGCATAGTTCACAATAGAGCAGTAGCCAGAACTTTCGAGGTGAGAGATGTACACTGGGGGGCTCTGGCCCTCATGCTCGGCAGAGTGTTGTTTCGGCACCACTGGAGCTTGATATCCTACGGTATCCGGGGATGTAGTTGATCATCCATGGCGACGTGACAAAGTCAGGTAATGACAACCAAATGCGATCAATTTTGAATTGCCGCCACATGACATTCGTCCGAGTATTTGATCCGTACAATCTCCCTATACTAGCACGACAATAACACCACTTTTGCCCGTCTTGGACTCCCCAGTCTCTTCTACAACCGGCCCTTCTTCCAACCAGCCAGAGCAACACGGGAAGCAATGAAAAGAACCGTCCCAATCCCACAAGCAACACCCCCGAAGATCTTCGTATACTTGAACGAGCCGTGGCTCGCTGTAAGGATAGCACCCCCAATAGGGGAGCCAGTAAGAGCAGCCAATGCAGAGATGGAGAAAGCCGCGCCCGTACGGGTACCGATTTGCGGCAGTGGGGAGATGTGAGCGATCAGAACGGGACTCAGTCCGATACCAGCGCCTGAGGCAATGCCGAACAGCACGGTGAAGACGAGGGTGGCCGCGTTTCCGGACGAGGGAAGCCAGAGGCCGAGCATGATGATCGTCGTGAAGGCAGCCATGACAATCATCATGTTATAGTGCCCGACTTTGTCTGCCATTGCGTTGGGGACGGTGCGGCCAATGATGCTGGGACAAGTAAGCAGCTGCAGGAGCACGGGTTCCGGGTGGACAGGACAGATACTTACCTGGCGCCGTTGAGGATTGGAACTAGGTAGTTTGCCAGATGGTCGGACATCCCTTGAGTCCGCGCTTCCACGACGATGAAGGTCATTGGGATGAACATGCCCCCTGTGCTTGTTAGCAACACACGGCAAGAGCCTCGAAAAGGCGTGGCTCAGAAACAGGTACGGAACTTACAGTAAAAGAAGAATATGGCTGCGGTCAACAGAGCGAAAGGAAGCTCAGTGAGAGGTTTGACAAAAGCCATGAGCTGGAAAGGACGTCTTGTCGGAGGAATGCGAGACCGCACAGCAAGATTCGCCCAGATAAGCAAGGCAAGGATAAGAAAGGCGCAGATCCTGATGGCCCAGCCAAAACCAACTTGAGGAATGAGCTTGATGAGCATGATAGGCAGGATGACACCACCTATGGAGGAACCCATGACGACAAAGCCCAGGGCAGCACCTCTCTTGGCCATGAACCATGTTGAGACCTGACCGGAGACTACGGCGTTAGTTCTGTTGTAGAGTGTATGATGGCAGAATATGCTACTCACGCAAGTAAAAGCAGGGAAGAACACCATCGATGCTCCAATACCGGAGCAAACTGCCTGACTGAGGAGGATCTGGTAGTATGTGGACGAGATGCTAGTCATCATCAGGCCGAAGACGTGCAGAAACGTTCCGACTGCCAGCAAAATTGCCGGGCCATGGTCGTCGAAGACCTTGCCGACGATAATGCCGGCGAATATCATGAAGAAGACTAACAAGTCAGTTAGATGTCAACCGGGCAGAGCTTGGGAAGGTCAGACATACTCTGGATAGCGGGGATCCAAGCTATGTCTGACGGAGAATAGCTGCTCAACTGGTTGGCCTGATAGTAGTCTTGAAAGATGCCAGCGCAGTTGACCCAGCCGAACGACACGAAGAGACAGGCTGAAGCGCCGCCGACTGTCATCCAGGCTCTGGTGCCGCCCTCAGGGTAGTCGCCGAACGGAGACGGCGGGCCGGCTTGAGGGTTTGGCGACGAGCTCCCTTTGTTCGAGTTATTTCCGTCATTTGATGGAGCATCGTGAACTGAGGGGATAGAAGAGGGCTTCTCCATGGCCGGCGTCAATGACATCGTGGCGAGCGACAGCAGAGATGTGCAAACAAGAACGTTGGTTCCAGGAGCTAAGGTAGTGAAGGCAACGTTGTCCTTGGACGACGGTATGGCAGATCTGTTTGGAGTAGAGAAAGTCGAACTTGGGGCTCTGAGCTAGGCTTTGCAACAGGGAAAAGAATCGTAGTTCGAAAGCCTCACGAGTACAGAAAAAGAGAAGACAAACCAGCTTACCTCCTTGGACTCCTGTTGGGGTTTGTTACATGGTTCCCCGTTGCCGTGTCTCACTGCAAGTGGCAGCGTGGCTGGCCCCTGTGCTCGGGTTCCGGGCTGAATACACCAGCGAGCGCCACAGCCCTCACATGTCGGAACCCAAAGAGCACCGAGGCGGAAAGATTCAGTCTCTGGAGACCATCGCTTTGCGTTGGGATCCGTTGAACTCATCCATGGTAAGTTGGTACGGCTGGAGTCCATTTTGCAGTCGAGGTCTGATAGTGCTGGCGATGGCGAGCATGCTGGTATTTATGACTGTGGCCTCCTGTGTTGTTCGACAACTCTTGTTCTGTACCAGAGCCATCTCGAACAGTAGTCTCAGAAGTCAACAACGCAAGCAGCCGCAATTTCAGTAGTCCTTGTTATTCTTTCAGCGCAATCCATTTCCTTCGGAACCGAGAAGAACGAAGCAACAATGCAGGTTCCAGAGAAGTGCACTGTTCTGGTGGTTGGTGGTGGCCCTGCGGGGTCGTATTGTGCCGCTGCTCTCGCCCGGGAAGGAATTGACACTGTCCTCCTGGAGGCGGAGAAATTCCCACGGTTGGTTGCTCATTGTGTCTAAGTCAGTTGTGCCATTACTAACTGTTGGCGACAATTAGCTACCACATTGGGTAAGATTGACAACCCCTGAGTTGAGTCTCCTGCATGTCTGACACCAATTGTTTTGCAGGGAGAGCATGCTGCCATCGTTGCGCCACTTTCTCCGTTTCATTGATTGCGACGACAAGTTTGATGCCCATGGATTCAAGATCAAGGTAAATAAGCGAGATTCACCCCTACCATCTCGCTGTGTTTGTAAGATGGACGTTACACAACAGCTGCCACATGATGGAGAGATATTGTTACGGAGGCCCACACCGAGCATCAGCGCAGTAATGCTGCCGAGTTCTGGGTCTTTTGGACCTCTGTGCACCACAACTTATCTCTGCACTCCACGTCAATTGACAATTGGACACTTTGCTGACCCCTGACCAGAACGGCGCCACCTTTGCTCTGAACCACTCCCTCCCGCCTGCTTGTGAGTTGGGAATTATGACTTTTGCATAAACATTGTACACTGACACACTCTTTCAGATACCGATTTCGTTGCCGCTGGAGGCCCTAACGGCTACGCTTACAATGTCGTCCGCTCTGAGGCCGATGAGATCATCTTCCGCCATGCCGGCCAGAGTGGCGCTCATATCTTCGACGGGGTCAAGGTCAGCTCACTCGAGTTTGCTCTATCTGGTCTAGCCCCCAGCACCGATCCCGACTGCGAGATTCCCGACCCTGGCCGCCCGGTCTCGGCCTCATGGACGTGCAAGGAGAATGGCACTTCCGGAGTTGTCAAGTTCGATTACCTTGTCGATGCCAGCGGCCGTGCTGGGCTGATGAGCACCAAGTACCTGAAGAACCGCAAGATGAACACTGGTGTGCAGCTCAAGAACGTTGCCACCTGGGGCTACTGGACCAACGGCGGTGTCTATGCCAAGGGAACTCCTCGTGAAGGATGCCCCTACTTCGAGGCTCTTCACGATGCCAGCGGCTGGGTGTGGTTCATCCCCCTCCACACCGGCCAATGGTCTGTCGGCGTTGTCATGAACCAGGACGTGTCGACCCAGAGGAAGCGCGAGGCCGGTCTCGATAGCAAGTCGCTTTATCTGGAGACTGTCAAGAACACCCCCGGGATCTGGGCCCTGCTGACCGAAGCGACCCTTGTCACTGACGTCAAGTCTGCCTCCGACTGGTCATACAACGCCCCAGCCTATGCCAGCCCCTACGTCAGGATTGCTGGTGATGCGGCTTGCTTCATTGATCCCTTCTTCTCTTCCGGTGTCCACCTTGCCTTGACCGCGAGTCTTTCCGCTGCCGCCACGGTCTGCGCATCCATCCGCGGTCAGGTGTCCGAGATGGCTGCGGCCACGTGGCACTCGAAGAAGGTCTCGGAGTCCTACACGCGCTTCCTTGTTGTCGTCTCCAGCGCCCTGAAGCAGATCAACGCCAAGGACGAGCCCGTCATTGCCGACTACGATGAGAAGTCATTCGACCGTGCTTTCAAACACTTCCGCCCGAGTAAGTGTCAATCGCCGTAATAACACTTTACTGTGCCATTGCTCACCATACTGCCCTTTAGTCATCCAAGGCACGGCCGATGTTAGCGGAAAGCTTTCGCAAGCCGAGATCTCCCAGACTCTCGGTTTCTGCCTCGGCGCTTTCGCCCCCGTGGACGTAGCCGAGAAGAACGCTCTTCTCGAAAAGATGCGTACTCTTGCCATCGTAGACCCAGAGGACCTGACGGACGAGAAGTACAACAAGGCTCTGACTGAGCTGCAATCTGTTCTGACACCCGAACAACTTCGTATTCTGCACACCATCCGGGCCCGTCAGATGTTGCGTCCCGACGATATGCTTAACATTGACAGCATCGGTTCGGATATCATTGACGGCCTGAGCCCGAACCTGGTCACGGGTCAGCTGGGTCTCGTCGACCCGGCCAAGGTGGCCAAGACGAAGGCCGGTGGGATAGCTCAGAGGGATGTCCTCGCCCTGCTGACCGGCGAAGAGTTGTCCGAGAGCAGCATTGGTCCCCGTGCCGACCCTGGCGCTAGTGACGCTCCTCACGGCATGGACCAGCCTATGGCGAATGGCGGCTCTCACACAGGTTTTGGAGTTGCAAAGATCACAAACGGTGTCAACGGCGCAACCAATGGGCACACTACCAACGGCACCAACGGTGTGAAGGCGCCGAATGGCACTTCAGAGACCAATGGCGACCACAAAACAAATGGCGCGTCGGGCGAAACCCATATCCACGTCACCCCTCTTAAGGGTCACGCAGTCCAGATCCAGGATGAGGCAACTCGTCTCCGGATGCAGGATACTCTCCACCGCGTTGCCGAGGAGATGGAGACCCCGCACGACACGATGCTTCGTCTGTTGAACTCGGTAAGTGACAATTCTAAAGGCCCCTTCTAAATTTTGCCTGCAACATGCTAACTCGGTCTAAGAACCTCGAGATCACTATCGTAAAGGCAGCCCTGGACATGGGCATCTTCAAACGTCTTGCCGAGAGCCCATCTCCTCTGAGTGTGAAGATTCTCGCTGCTTCTTCTGGCGCCGACCCCTTGCTCCTCGGCCGCCTCCTTCGCTACCTCGCCTCGATTCGCATGATCGTGGAGACGAGCGAGGACCACTTTGGCCCCAACAACGTCACCACGTCGTTCTCGGACCCGCGCATTGAAGGTGCTCTCAACTACACCTTCGGCCTCAGCGGCCCAGCCTACCAGGCATTCCCCGAGTACCTGAAGGAGACAAAGTGCCAATCCGAGACAGGCGGCAAGCACGCCTTCCACAAGGCCTTCAACACCGACCTCCCTGCCTTCGTCTGGCTGCAGCAGCACCCCGATAAGCTGCAGTGGTTCCAGCAGCTGATGAGCGTTCCTCGCGAGGGCGACTGGCTCGACGTCCTGCCCCCACCGGCCAAGAAGCCCACCCCGGGCGGCGACGATCTCGTCTTCGTCGATGTCGGCGGCGGCTTCGGCCAGCAGTGCGCTCGCCTCACGGCCAAGTATCCCGAGCTCGAGGGCCACGTCGTTCTCCAGGATCGTCCCGAGGTCGTCGCCGTCGCCCCTCCCATTCCCGGCGTCAAGGCCCTGGGCCACGACTTCTTCGCCCCTCAGACTCTGAAGGGATCGCAGTTCTACTACCTCCGCACCGTGCTGCATGACTGGAACGACGAGGATGCGGAGAAGATCCTGCGCAACCTCATCCCTGCTATGACACCCGGCTCCAAGATCCTGATCGACGAGATGGTTCTACCCAACAAGGGTGTCCACTGGTGGTCCGCCTCTCTCGACTTGCACATGTACATCATGCTAGGGTCGATGGAGCGCAATGAGTCCCAATGGCACGCGCTGCTGGAGAAGTCTGGTCTCCGGTTGGTGGAGATTCGCACTTACAGCCCGGTCATGCGCCATTCGATCATTGTTGCTGAGCCCATGTAAACTGGCCAGGGGCTAAAGAATCGTGTTGAGGGTGCGAGAATTTGATACCTTGTTTTCTTTTACTTGCGGGATGACGTACGCCGATACACTCGAGCCCAGCCTGCCTCCGCACGTCAGATCAGCGTATGTCTCTAAGGGCGGTAGTTACGCCCCTCTCCTAGGTAAGGTACCTTAGCTTATGTCATTCGTTACCTATCTAGGTACTGGACTGCGTGCCACGTACCAACTCATCGTGTAAGCCGAAATACAAGGTCCTTTTCTAAAAGGAAGGTCGCAAGTGAATCGATTAGCAAACAAAAATCGCTCTGTCTGGAGGACATGGTACCTATTTCATAAACATACTGGTTACGTTAGAGGCCCCCAAAGCCAGGAACCCGTCCCCGGACCTCCGTGCCGCAATGGTTCCTGCGCTGGCTGGACCTGCCCAGTCGAGAGGTAAGATACGACGCATTTTTGGCAGTGATCTGCAACAAAAACCGTGCGGCCTTTTGTTCCGACAGCTTGGTAGGCTGATGGAAAGGAGCTCATCGAGCTAGTATACGAGGGTTTGGATATCAATCGTCTCAAATTCGTGTGGAATCTGACACCCAGGATACCGTAAGAACCGAGGACGATCGAACCAGACTGTCTCCAAGGCAAACAAAAAGAAAACAAGGCAAGATGCCTGCCCAGTGTTTACAAGATCAAGGATACCTACGACGCAACCGTGACGATCTCTGGACATGGAGTAACGAAAGCAAGCACGCATCTTCACATCGAATACTACGGCTCATCGGTCTCGGACGTGTCAGGGCCGGAGAGCTTGTCGAACAATATCGGTAGGACTTCTCAAGTATAAAAGGGTGCCGGATTCTGCTCCTCGACATTACTCGTTCTTACCATCCAGCAACGACACATCACCAGCACGCTTCAGATCACATACACAGCCGACTACACCAAAAGCTACACCATGTTCTTTTCCAAGCCCCTCTCGCTCCTCGCCTTCGCCGCCGGCGCCTTCGGCAAAATCGTCCCACTTGATCTAGTCCTGTTCCAGGTCGGCGGCGCTACGTTGGACCTGGGCGGTGCCAGCACCTACTCGAACACGGGAGTTATTTACCGTGTCGACAATGGCCAGTGGAAGGAGCTCACCGGGCCCGACACGCCCGGGCATTGTTCTACGTCCTGCGAGATTGACAAATGGATGTCGTTTCCAATTCCCGAGTTCAGCGGCGCCACCGTCTCCTTTTGTGAGGGCCCAAACACCTGTATCCCGGGTAACGAGTTCGACTGCCAGACCAGATACGGCGATGACACGAAGTTCTTCACAGGCACGAGCGACTCGACATTTTGGGGTCTCGGGCACCAGACGGGGTCCTACTGCGGAGGGACGGTGATTTACGAAAACATTGACTAGTGGTTTTCGAGGACCTTCACCGATGGCGGTTTACGAGAGCGTCTTGAGTCCGGGTAGTATACTGTTGTAAGGAGGAGGAAGATGTCCCATGGTCCGATTTGAGCTAGGAGTGGTTGACTTGGGGGTTCGTTGAAGTTGCGTGTCTGAGTATTGATGAGGGGATCACAAAATGAAAAACAGAAAAGAATTTGGCAAGGGACTCGAGTGTGGGCAGTATATAGTAGTCTAAGTGGCTTCTTCTTCTCTTACACTACCTTACTTTCGACAACAACCAATATACAGACCACACGTCTCTTATCAAAGTACTCATTGAGCAATGGATGAAAATTATTTTGTGCCAATGATTACACAATCTATGTCACGCTTATGTTACGAAAGGCGAGTTCAACACATAGACAGGCACTGGGGACCCGGCCAGGCAACATTTAGTACCTACTGGATATAACAGCTCAATAATCTAGTAAGCTAGGCTTACATTGTCCTCCGAAGCTGGTCTTCAGGCTCTTGAGGATCGTCAAAGACAATCCCAGCATCCAGCCACTCCCAAGCTTGCTTCATACCTGATCCTCCCAGATGTCGTAGTCGCTGTAATACGTGTTGTGTACCCGTTTCGCATAGTCGACAAGCACCGGGAAGGTTCTCACAGTCTTCTGCGTCTCGGGAGCACTGGAAATAGATTAGCACGGCTCCCAAACACGGCCAAGTCAAAGGGAGTAGGAAACATACGCAGTGCAGACAAGACTAGCAACGATGAAGGCATACACCGTCGCGTCAGCCTCGGATGGTTCAGGTCGACCAAGCACCCAGAAAGGCGTGTGACGGTCGCGCTTCGCAGCCGAGGAGGAGTTCCTAGACTCCGAGAGCAGCACGTTGAGGTTCTCCCAGATCTCGAGTTTGAACTGGCGAACCTCGTCCTTGGTGTACCGGCCCGTGCCTTGACCGTACAGAGTACGGAGGGTTCCGTTGTAGGCGAGATTGCCAATGATCAGCTGGAGGAAGTAGGGCATTGCGGCGAGGGCGCCAGGGCGCATGGTGTAGAAGTTGTCAATCCATCGCTCGCGGACCTGTAAGGTCGAGTACGTCAGCCAGACAGCAACTAGACAGTATTGCAAGTCTCCACTCGGACATACCAAGTAGAAATACAGCTTGTCCTCAAGCAAGGACCGGATGGCCAGATCCTGAGCCTTCTGGACCGGAGTCAGGCCGGCATTCAGGTCTGAGAAGGTTCCATCCTCAACGAATTTGCGGATAATCAGAGTTGTGTCGGCGAGCAACTCATCGCTGCCTTCGAACCCGAGGTAGGGCACCTTGGAGCGCGGTGCTTGTCGCATAGAGCCGGGCTCGACACGATAGGGAAGACCAGTCAAGCGGAGACGCTGGCTTCTGTCAGAGATGGCCACGCCACGAACGGATTGGAAGACTCACAATCTCAAGCTTGTTGACAAATGGACTCCAGACATAGTTGTTCGTGCCGAGAAACCCCCGGTAGACGATGAGCTTGGAGGAAGTTGTTTTGGTCGCCATATCGCCTCTCACCAGAACTTGAATTTGGAAAAAATTGTTTTTTACATGCAATCTGGCATGCGACTTGATCTAAACAAACTGAAAAAGTGTCGCCACTGACTTGAAGAGCAAAGTCAAGAGCAAGTCAGTAGCTGAAGGTTGGTGCGGAGAACATCCAATGCTACCGAGAGCTTAAAATGGCATTAGAGGTAAATTCTTAGTGGCCTGTGCATTACACTGTTGGGTTGGCTCGGATCCCTGAATCACTATTCTGGAGCTTGTGTCACATTTCTCAATATGTCCCCGGCATACATAACTGTCCGAGCTGCGAGGTCGCGAACCACTCACAAGGCCGAACGCACTGCGCCACGTCGATAGGAATCCGACGCTGGATAAAAGTGACTGCCGCACCCCGAGTAAGGTATCGCTGGCCGGTCACAAAGACAGGCCGCACGGGAAGGGGATGCACGGTGTTTTCAGCCCTGCAGACCGTAACACAGAATTAGAGCACACCTCCAGCCGTTCCACTCGTCGATCGTGGAGTGTTACATGTAAGCACGGGAAAGTATTCCTTCCGCCCCTTGACCCTGGAGGACACTCAATGGCATTTGCGATAACAACCGTCTAGACCTGATGGGAGTTGTAACTGTCACACAGGTCTAGAGTCTAGATATTGTCATATTAACAGTTGAAATCCCAAAAAAGAACCCAAGGCTTGTATCTATCTCCCCCACGCCCAGCCGGGTGGTCCTGCCTCCGACCACACCGAGTGGTCTCGGCCAGTAGCGGGTAGGCGGGAACACCCTGCGGTGTACCTGCTTCCGTGTGTAGTTTCCAGCGGACGATAGCTCGAGGCCTGTTGGATGCACGAGATCTGTCCGACGCAAATTGTGAGTTTGCGCAGGTGACAGGTGATACAGTCATATGGAGACCTCTAGTCGACAATACCTATCTAGACGAGAAACGTGTTGCTCAGCAGGAATCATGCGGCGACAACCACGAGTCTGAAGACAACATGAAAGCGTGTGTGGCATAGAATTACCACGTAGTCAACCCTACTAATGTTATGGATATCAACGGGCGCCTGTAAGAAAGTGACTCCTTCGAATACGAACACACAGCTGCCATAGCAAAATTTAACTTGGCCGCATTCCAGTATTTACCAGCTCCTTGTAATATATGCACCTTGATACCTCCAGGCCCGTAGAACAAACATCGAAGTCGTGATGAACAATATGATTTGAGCCACGCAACAACTATCCACGCACCCTTTAGAATCAGCCTGTTGCCTTCCTCGAAGCTTCTTCTTTGACGTCCAATACTCGCCGCCGAAGCAAGTCCAACATACCCACAACAGTATTCGCCCTGGACCCTCCTCCGGTCCTAGCAGCGTGGAATCGGTTGATGAGTTGGTCCAGCCGGTGCAGTTCGTGAAGCACAAGACAAGCAACAAGTCTTGCAGTGGCCGTCTCATCCAGGTAATGACTCCCGATGCAAAGGGGCTCCCGGCTAACTCTCTCCTTTGGTCTGCCGGGGTCGTTCTCGGCGTTCGAAGTCCCGGCGACGGATGATATTGCAAAATAATTGTGTCCGGATGCCACGCCTCGGTCCAACAATGGCGACTGTATGGTAGAGGTAGTGGAGGACATGCCTGGATCTTCATTCCCAGCTCCTAGTATGGCCTGGTTCCAGTTGATGAGACGGTCGCATATGACAAGCAAGATGACTTGCAGTGTGGAATTGTCCACACAATGGCTCGAACAGTCTAATATTCTTGATACCGACTCGACTGTAGTCCCGTTGATTCTTAGCGCCTCGTCCATCTTGCGTGGGATGGGACTGTCGTGGTCCAGCCCCTGGCTAAAGATACACATATGGGGGGAGGAGCTGGAGTACATGGATCGAAGAGTGGCAAGTCCCAGGTTGACACAGGAACACGACTCCGCGCTTGACCCGGAGAATATCGAATAATTCGTCGAGCTTGAATTTGTATGCCGATGGGTCGTTTCCATTCCAGCCGCAGTCTCGAATGCTGTGTGTGATAAGGAAGATCCAAACTCGGACATTTCATGACCTTGCGGTGTGAACGAACCGAAGTCATTGACATGGTCTCGGTCTTGCCTCGGGGCGTCGCTCGTGGGTGTAAGCAATTCCTGTGGCCCGAGGAATTCCTCGATGGTTCCTCCAAAGTCGAACCCTCCGTCTGAGGTATCGAATAGTGTCGACGGAAATGTCGGCGCACTTGGAAAAGGTGCTTTCGTCGTCTGAGTAGCTGTATTTTGCACGGAGTCGGAGTCGGAGGGTAGGGAGATATTGGTCGGTACACGGTCGTCGAGCTCGGCGTTTTGGTGCAGAATCCTCATATGTAGAGGTTCTTCTTCGATACACGTCATTGTCTTGAGATCTTTGCGAGAGACAGACAGGTAGCTCTCCATCTGCCGTGCAAACTCGGAGCTTGACGCACAATTGCACGACATTACTCCAAGACGATCCGTAACGTCCTGTGATACACGAGCTTGGTGCAAGGTTGGAAGCTTCAGAGAACGTCAAAGCCCCACGCCCGTGCTCTAAAGGAGATGGGGACACTCCGTGGACTACGTGGTGTAGCCCTTTCCTACTCTTAAGGCATCTTTGATCTCCGCACTGTGCGTCCTATACTGGATAGTCTGTTTTTAAGGCTACAGTCAAGAGCCTTTTGAAGAAAGTGGCTTGGAGTAACGGCAACGAAACACGGGCAACGAAATTCTGGCAGAACTGCTCTCCAGTCTGGTACTTGCTTTGGTTCTTGCTTGTGTGGTCGATTAAGCGAGCGGCTGTAGAATCACGAGTAGTCCAGTTGGTGACGAAAACGTACAAGATGTAGCGAAAGTGTCAATCAATCGTATGAGCGTCGCCAAGACGATGCGGTGTGCCAAGCTAGGGCTGATGAGATGCTATTCTGTCCCCATTTTTGCAGGGGCTGAGTGGGTGGTCAGCATCCCAAATGATGTAGGAGGGTAAGATGGGCCATCCCGCTCACTTGGCACGGATGGATTCAGCCCTAGTTTGGCTCGGGAGCCAGAAGAGAAACTCGAGACCTCACTGCTCAGACTTGTTGGAAAGCGGACGATCGGCACCGGTGTGCATTGCTTCAGGTCAGTGTTGCCTGGCATCTTCCAAATATGGGATGCCCTACGTGCGCGGTACATGCGATGTGACGCACCGTGCATGTCATCAGCCGCACCCGCACTTCACGGCTGCTGGCTGACCGAGGTCAAGATTAAGCGAACCATCAGCGTTTTCCGACTCCTATTCGACGGTGCTTGCGTCTATCGTGCCATTGGCGTTCAGCCTCAGCTATGACGGGGCTGTGCCTTTCCTTAAGAAGCGCGCAGATTGCAGCGCGACAGCCCCTTGAGCAGTCGAGTGTAAGATCGGAACCCGAGGTCTTTCCGCCACACGCTGAATCTGGTGTCTCGTCGAGCTCGCTTATGGCGCGTTTAGCAGGCATCCATGTTGATCCCTGGATCCGGGTGGCGCAAAGGACGGAGCGGGTAGATGCCCAGATGTGCGTCACGGCTATCGCGCCACCAAGGTGAATGTGTTCTCTAACACCCACACTCACTGATCTATTTTGATCCAGTCTGGCATAACGAGCTAGAGGGATATGGGAATGAGATCGCGTTGTCCGCTGTCCAAACTGACTCCTTTTCAAGGATGTATAATGTATTAATGTTCATAGCCGCCATTGTTACATTTCCCCAACTCCTTGACGCAACATAAGCATATCTTGTGCCAGGTATCCGTCCCCTGACTCGTACAATAAGCGGTGAATTCGGTTGTAAGCACGTAAGTGACGCCTTGGCGATAATCGCCCTGTGGTACCGCACTCTGTTCCCTTCTTGTACATCCAGCCTTCCAGGTGTTACACCGGAACCGATTATTGGGTGAAAACGTTATCGATCCAGCAGACCCCTTGCTGACAGGTACCCTCACAATGACTGGCTCACTGTCATGGTACTTGCACGGCTACGAGTCTTGCTTGACACCCAGGGTCTAGCATGCTGCGCTGCGCTCTGCCGTAGATCCTGGAGGACCAATATACTACCATGGGTAACGTACCCCGCACCTGCCTTTGGGATTTTGGAGGGAGGACATGTCTGTCGGTCGATAAATTCTCCGCGCGGCTGATCGCGTCTGAGACGAGTGGTGCGACTTATGCGTATTCTTGTAAAACCGTATACCTGTTCTACTCGATTGGAGAAAAGTCACGACTGGAAGCGAGTGATACCGAGGCGAAGCATATGCAATGTAACGGATGTTGGTTGACAGTAAAGTAGTGGACGAGGGCAAGGGCCATGGTCCTGAGCGGAAGGGCACGAGTGTGTTACGTGCCTCAACTCAGACTTATAAGTGAGCTCCTGAGCCCTTATGATACTTCTCTGGGGAAGTAGGGCCATAATCATAGAGTGCTCCAGGAGGCTGACAACTCTCTCAATAGTCACGCACTACATCCATTTGCTACGATGGATAACTATCACAGAAGATACCACTCCCAACACGTCAAGCTGAAGGACTCGTGCGATTCATGTTCGGCATCCAAAGTCCGCTGTACAAAGGAGAAGCCCACTTGCACTCGCTGCACGAAACTCGAACATGACTGTTACTACAGCCCTGCACGCCGCATAGGCAGGCCAAACCGAACCTTTTCTTCAGATCGCGATTCCACACCCTCTTCTATCGCAAGATACGAGCGAGCCGGCGGTCGGCGCCCGTCTTTCGGCTCCTACACTTTCAAAGACATTGGGATACTATTGGATTCATCTTCGACGTTGTCCAGAACAATACGGCAACCGACCCAAGTCATTGAGGGGTCCGGCAACCCTTGTCCAACCAATTGTTTCAGCCTCATGCTCAACCTCATGCTCGACCTCTTAAGCCAACTCGGCGACATGAGGGTACCGGATCCAGTTCTCAAACTCGACGCGTCTCTCAACAGTGCAGTCAAAGCGTTGTCGCGAGTCCTCATTTGCCCCTGTTCGCAAAGCCTGGATGTGGCCCTGCTTGCGGCAGCGAGTTGCAACTGCGTGCTGGACTTTGTCGACGGCTTGATCAGGCTCCAACACAACAACTACAGCCCCATCGGGACACCCAACTCATCTTCCAACACCGTCATGAACGAGCTACGACGTGTTGCAAACCTCGTGGTACAGTTCGGCAGCCGCTATCAGGCCGCGATCGACGAGGAGCATAGGGAAACGCTGCTAGGTCTGGCCGGAGATCTGAAGGCAAGACTCCAGGCGACAATCGAGGACGCAACGAACATAATGGAACTGAGCAATGGTGTATGAGGAATAATACATACAGAGGATATATTTGACTGTCCAACGCACGAGAGTACAGCATAACTTGGCTATATCTAACGATAGATCGCCGACATGGTGATCAATGGCAACCCCCCTGCAGTATCTTGTCGGTTTGTCATTTCTTGAGTCCAAGTGGCACAATACTGACAGATGTGTAAGACTCCGCGGGCAAAGTGCTGCAATTCCTTATGCAGGCAATGCAGGGAGGAGCTCGGCGGAATCCATCCCCATGGAGCTATTGGAGCACACTCTTGCACCATTCAGGAACGACACGCCCGTATGTTCATCGCCTTTTTTACCCTTGTAATATGGATTCAGGGAGTGGGATCCAATCGCTCATCTGAACGCCCTCGTTGATGCTACCGCTGTCCTTTAACAGTTACCCATATCACTTCGTGCAGGGATCTTACTTGTCGTGCCTTCACGACGAATAACCTCTGTTGCCTGCTAAACTTACTACCAAAGGCTCAAGTGATATGATGAACTTCAATATAGGGGAGACGGGGACCGGGAATATTTCCGATAGATAGTAGATGGGTTGCTCCCGATGGGATGTCGGAGGTTGCTCCTTGGTAAAGCCATTGGGCGCCACTAGGGACGGGAAGGATTACACGATGCTGTGCTACCAAACTGTGGTAGTAGCTTGGCCAAAAAGCAGTTATGCAACCAACACCTTTACATATAATTTCCGCCTGTTTCTGATAACATCTTAACCAAGAATGAAATCGGCACGTGCGTATTTATTTTGAACCACCCTGGAGTGGGCTCAATTGCTTGCGAAGGATCAACAACCATACAGAGCTATACTGGTTCTGTATTAGACATTCAGGGGCACAACTTGGCCCCCATGGGTGATTGTCCAATGACCGTACCGCTACAACCTTATGTAGACTTCGCGTCCGTCGCGGCGGACGAACAATTAAATGCAGCGCAGAGCCAGTCTCAGAAAATACGGCTTCTTTCATCTCACACACTTCACGATTCCCCGGCGCATCCCGCAAGACACTCTTCGATTTGGACATTTAGGAATCATGGCACTACAAGGCGTGTTTCTGGCTGGTTTCGCGATTCTCTTGGTTTACTACGTCGGGTGCATCCTGCGCAACTATCTTGCTGCTCGAAAGCTCGGAATACCGATCATCATCCTCCCATTCGACAATGTCAACCCAATCTGGCTTCTGCTCGCAGGACCGCTTCACAGGTTGCTGAAGCGTATCGGGATCCATCACCTACGCATGGGGCATCTGGGGTGGGAATTTGAAGAAAAAGCAGGGCCATTTCTCGAACTTGGATGCAATGCGCTCATTCAGGTCACCCCTGGCGCCAATTGGCTCAACGTCGCTCATCCAGGCGCGTTAACCCAAGTTTTCCAGGCGGAGAGGAGAGGAGACGTTGACAGGGGAGAGGGGACCAATATGTTGAAGATTTTTGGACCAAATATTTCCACGGTAGGACATTTTTGAACATCCTTGACGGAATCATGCATCTCCAGGTCGATTCCTTACTAACCCTACTAGGCTTCGGGCGCCGACTGGCAGCGCCAGAGGAAGGTCACGGCCGCTGCTTTCAATGAGCGCACCAACCGAGTTGTCTGGGCAGAGTCCTTGAAACAAGGCGAGGATATGGTAGGTAACTGGTTGGCTGCAGGTGAGGCAGGAGTGCGGTCGACCGCGGACGACACGCGACTATTCGCCATGAATATCATCATGCGAGGAGGATTCGGCAAGGCGTACGACTTCCAACCGAACCCGCCCTCCGTCACCAAGTCCGAGGACACAAGCAGCAGCATGGACTACCGCGAGGCAATGAATCTCATAATCAAGAATGCCATCCTCATCATCGGCATCGGCCCAGATAACCTGGAAAAGCTTGGCTTTGTGTCGTCGAAGCTAAAGACCCTGGCACAGGCCGTATACACGTTCAGGCAACACATCCTCGACATGTTGGAACAAGGCCAAAAAGAAGGCAAGGAGGTCGAGTCAAGAGGAAACCTGCTTGACGCTTTGGTGCGGGCCCTGAACAACGAAAAGCAACTCAGCCGGTCAGAGACCATGGGTAACTCGTTCATATACACTTTCGGCGGCCATGATGTTAGTTTCACCACTCCAGCGCATTTGCCCGAGGCCAAGCTCTCACTGACCTCTCCGTAGACAACCGCACACTCTCTAGCCTTTACTTTTGTGCTACTTTCCGTGCATCCTGAAGTACAGGGGTGGATGCGAGAGGAACTCAGGCGGGAACTTAACGGTCAAGACTCAAAACAGTGGCAGTATGACGCTCACAGCAGGCTGAAGAGAACCCTTGCTGTTCAGGTTAGTCCCCAGATTGGAGGGAAATGTGACGGGAGCGGCTCGCTAACACTGTTGTTCTCATCAGTACGAGACTGTGAGACTCTACGATCCAGTCTTAGGCATCGTCAGAGCCGTCACAGAGGGCAGCAACTTCCACATGAGTCTTGACGGGGGAAAGACCAGCGTACGAATACCTCCAGGCACCAATATCACGCTGAACATCAACGCCATCCACGCCCATCCACAGTTCTGGGGGGCAGACGCTTTAGAGTGGAGGCCGCAACGCTGGATCAAAACGGAGGACAACGGAAACGAGGAGCTCATTGTCCCTGAGAAGGGCTTGTTTACAGCGTGGTCAGACGGCATGCGCGTCTGCCCTGGCAAGAAGTTTGGGCAAGTGGAGCATTTGGGTCTGATGGCATCAGTCTTTCGGGATCACGCCGTCGAAGCTGCTGCCGAAGGCGATGAAACCCTTGCCCAGACGAAGGATCGCATTATGGGCGTAGTCAAGGACAGCGGGATGACCCTAAATGTGGCCATGTACCACCCTGAGAAGGCGAAGCTTGTCTGGAAGAGATGCTAGTGGCGCTATTGGACAACCTGCATCTATGATAGACTTAGACTAAATGGTGCGTGTGGAAGCTTGAATCTTAACTCGTGCTTCACTGGTCAGGTTCAACATCCTTCGTGTTGGAGTGTGCCGTGGCACAGTATGTATGTTCCGTTGGAGTTGCAACGACCGGAAATACAGTGGCAGTCCCTCCGAATCCCATTCGACACCAGAGTACCAATACCGTCCTGAATTGTTAACTATGAGAGGGTAATCGACGACGAGCCGCTGCTGAGGTTCTTGCCACTCGCGTACCCTTCAGTTGCCAGAATCATATAAGAGTGACCACCAAGCTTCATCCCAAGCTTTGACCATTCACTAAAGTGTCGTCCTGTGGTGACAGTTCCACTTGTCCGTTTCTCAGTCCTGACGCTCCAGTATTGCTGAAAAGTGCGAGTGCCGTCGATGGACGGCTTGTTGGTGCGCGTGCTCGTGTATACCTCGTAAGATCCCTCCTCGAACGTGAAGTTGCCCTTCAATGTCCATGGCTCTCCGGGGCTCAGGTCGCCGTGCGACTCGACAATGTAGTACTCGATCAAGGGGTTACGGGTCCACCCATAGACCGCAAGGTACCCCGGCCCAGTGGGCTCATATGTGCCACTGTATTTGATTGTCCTGCAAGATAAACCCCGATTAGTTACCGCGTTACACCTGTGGTACAGCTTCGCAAGGATGGTACATACCGGGAGCCACCTGGGTTCCAACCCTTACCGCAGACGAAACCACCACCACCGCTCCATTTGGCCGTGTAGGACCCTCCAGCACCGTTGTTACAGTTGTGGCTGCCACTGCCCTCTTGCCAGAAAGACCAGTAGTAGCCGCCCTGTCTCACATCAAGAGGAGCTGCATTCTCAGAGGGGTTTATGACGCCGGCTCCTGTGAGCACACCGAGCAACAAAGACGTGAAGCTGAAAAGCGTAAGATAAAACATGGAGGAGTGTATATGGTCGTCGTACCCAGGACTATCCTTCGTCCTGGGTGCTCAGCGAGCACTTATATATGTCATTCGAGCAGAACTCATAGTTGCCAAGCGGTGTCATTGAGTTTTAGCCGGAGTCAGTTAAGCAAGTCCTCGTCCAACTGACCTTTGACGGAGTCGTCGCTTCTGGTCCTAGGGCAGTTATTGGACCGCATATTACAAATGTCAGTCCAGGAGACGTGGTGAGTTGCATCTATAATAGGCAGTCCAATGGGAGATTTCTCCATCTAAATTGACATATATTGGATTTCCCCAGATATTCGCCAAGACCCATATCAACTACCGAAGCCGCTTATACGGAACTTCCAGTCTTCACCGGGCCCCGATGACGGATGACCCTCTCATTTAGAATGCAACATGACAGTGGGAGAATGCTCTAAAGTTACCATCGCACTGGTAGAAGACTGTATACGTGAGATTCCGGCTGAATCTTCTTTTGGCTGCCCGGGTTAGTTCAAAATTAAGCTACGTCCGGGTTCCCGTCGACCGACTGCGTCGCGGTGGTGTTAGCGGGACCTAAGAAAGGCCCCCGTCGACCTAATACAAGCGCCCCTTCAAACCCCATAAGAAAACTTATGTTACATTGACTTCGTCCCCTGAAACGACGACGGCGAGTATTCCTTCAGTTCCGACATCGCTGTTCCGAACTCCCGCTCAATGACTTCGGCGTGCCTCGCTGATCTTGGCTTTATCGAACTTTGAAACGGCAGAGGCACGGAGTTGAACCCATTGGTGAAGGCAAAGCTGTTAACGGTCAGCAAGGATCGGATCAGTGTGGGCAAATGCGTGACGGTGACTTACATGTCTACGTCGACGTCTTGTCCAGACGCCGACTTGGCGGGACCGATATCGAAAGCCCAGAGGATTCTCGCAATATTCAGTGCGACGGAGTTATTGCCGACATGCATGCCCGGGCAGACTCTTCGTCCCCAACCAAACGCACTGTGGCCGAATGTGCCAGGGTAGTCCCGCTCCGTCAAGAAACGTTCCGGCTTGAAGCTATGAGGATCAGGAAAGTCCTTCTCGTTTAAGTGGACTAGTGATCGCGAGAAATGATTAGAATGGAGGAACAACAAGTGTTGAAACTCGAGAAACGTACTACTCCACAATGGGGCGATTACAGTGCTGGCCTTGGGGATGAACATCCCGTTGTACGTATCATCCGCTGTGCTGGCGTGTGGAGTTCCCCCTAGCACTGCAACAGGTCTCCAACGTAGGGTCTCTGAAGCAACTGCGCGGATGTACTTTAGGTTCGGCATGTCATCGAAGGTGGGCAGCCTATCCCGTCCGACAACCGCGTCGAGTTCTGCCTGCGCTTCCGGGATGAACTGCTTGCCGAATCGAACACAGGCCAGAATGAAACTGGCGAGCGAACCAGCCGACTACGAACGTTAGCTGGGGTCACATGTGATGGGCATTTTACTTGTCCGATGGGTTGACTTACCGTCTCGACTCCAGCTCCGAAAGGGGTCGACACAGCATACGCCAGTTCAAGATCAGTCATGCCGAGACTAGCCTGTTCCCCCAGGGCATGTTTTGCAAAGCAATTGGGCGCAACGCCTCTAGAAACCTTCTGTCGTATCTCGTCCAGCAGTTGCGTGTAAAGGTCGATGTCCATCTGCCTTTGCTTCAAGACCTCTGCCTTCCATGGAGCCAAGAAGCTGGGAATATACTTCAGAGCAGGGTATCTCTCCACTGCGAACTTGCCGGGAATGCTGAGGCAGGTCAGAAGAGTCTCAGGCACCAGCAAAGGAACACTTACTTGACAGAAGTTAGACGATCCATGGCTTCGGCGTTCCTTCGAACGACAATATCGGTCTTTACGTCCTCGACTCTTCGACCATATGTGATGCTCACGATGACACTTGCGGCGTACCGTTCGAGGTGTGTACGGAACTCTTCCGGATCCTCAAGCAGTTCGTGCATTAGGACATTCGACTCCAAGCTCTGAACCGGCCTGTAGGTCTCACTCTGGCGTTGCATAAATCCACTATGGAGCAGCTTGCGCCATCGTCGCCAAAATGGACCATACGGTGCCATCAGACCCCGCATACCGTCGGAAAGAAGTTCACCTCCCATGATAAACCGTGGCCGGGACGAGTAGACCGATCCTCGCTTCTCGAGGAGATCCCATGCTGCCTTTGCTGAGCCAAGAATGATGGTTGGGGTCGGCCCCATCTGCAGGTACACGACGTCGCCATACTCCTGGTTTAGTTCGCGAAACCATACCCATGGCTTAGACACGCCAAACCTGATCGCCTTGGGCCCAGGTGGTAGCTGCGAGCGATGCGCATACAGTTTCCATTGTTGCTGGAGCTGCAGGGGTCGTGACTGTTAACACAGGCATATCATAACGCGCGCCCTTCAACGTTGAAGGACTGTGGAAGGCGTTCACTCACTCGCGGAAATATTAGCCCGATATAACCGACAGCCGCCAAGACAACGGCAAGGGCCAGAAATGTCAACATGGTAGCCGTGTTGTTCACTTGTGCGAGCGCTCTGCTGCTACGTCAGATATACCCGGTGAACTGGGGTACGGCGAGCAATCACAACTTTCCTTACATGGATTTGGAACGGTTGAAAAGGATAAATGCTGTCGCGACTTGCTTTTAAGGGCAGAGATCTGGTTCGGCCATCTTTGAACTGCCGAGTGGCCTTGGCATCTCTCCGCACGCTAGCAGCCAACCAGTTCGGCAAAGGACAACTCGAGCACGTCAAGCCTCATTAGACAACTATAGCGTTTACATGACTTTTTAACACCATATGCAATATCTAACTATGGCTCGTCTAACCCCATCAGTTCTGGACCTTCTCTCTCCGGTTGGGAGTTTGGCCTCTGCGAGACCATAATACGCCATAGTCTCTGCTGTGTACCAGGATGGCTAGGCGCTAGGCCTATCAGCGTCCATTATTATCATCGCACTTGTGATTCACTGACAGACAGGCCATCCTTGGAATAAAACATGTAGTGGCTTGAGTGACTTACAACACATTCACATCAATGCCACAGTCACCATGTCGCAAACTCCCTGATATCCGTGAATGTGGTCGGTGTGGTCGCTCAACCTAGTGAATAAAGCTGATACTGTCTATATAAATCGATGTCTCTCGCCGTCTCGCTGAAAGCCTTTTGCAACTCTTCCAAAGCAACAAGAACTCCAGTCCGCATCACGCATCACATTCAAAACACCAATATTACAATCCACGGTCAAGAACCAAGGACGTCGACAACTTCTACGTACGAGTTTATCACAGAAACTCACAATGGGCAGGCAATCGGGATATGACCACCCCAAGCCGGTGGGACCAGCTCCTAAGCCTTCGGGGGGCGGAGGTAGCTCGGGGGGCTCGAGCAGCGGTTCATCCAAATAGAACCCCAGCGCCAGTGTGGGTTTCCATGACTTACATGGTGTCCGTGATCTGCAACGTCTTTGGAGACGGCTCTCCTGACCCAAGTGCGAGACGCGAATGGTTACGTGTCCAGTCCACCCAGATTCTAGATGAGATAGAGCATACAATTTGATTCCCACAACCCCATGCACTTTGGCCATCAAGACATCGGTGAGATGATGTTGCATCATCATTATATTTAATTCGTCTGGGTACGGATCTGTTCTAGGATTCTGCTCAGTGCCTAGACGAGAATACGGCGTCAGTCTAAACCCCGTCTTTCTAACATTCACGACCCAAGGAAATCAACCAAGCTGTGCAGTAAGCAAGCATTTCGTGAACATGTATCCAGCCCCAAGCTAAGCGCGACAGCGACGCCTTCGGCAAAGTTTCGGGGAGGAAAACAGGTACCGGGCTCTCGGCACCGTCAGCCCGGAGGAACCATCCGGAGTTAACTATTTACTTTCAGAGCCACTCATGCCTTGATTTTTTACGAACCACTGCTATAACACTGAAATACCCCTGGACTGGGGCTCTTGGCACCGTCAGCAGGGGAACTCGGCACGTATGACCGATGGTGTGTGCCATGGAACTGTGGAAGGTCGTTGTCTCGATGACCTCATCACGATCAGGATATCTCAGCACGTACGCGCCCTCCTCCGGTCGGGCACCAGCTCGCCGGAGAGGTTAGGATAGTTTATCACCCCGCTTGGTACCTCACGGCCCAGCAGGCGAATTTAGGCGTCACCCAGATCGAGCATGTGGGCTTCGCGTCTCGTAAAACCTCGTAAAACTCGTAAAGTCAGTGGATGAGAGAAAGAGTCAACAAATAGATCGACATTTTCCTTGCAAACTCTCAGCGTCATCTACGTCACATGTAGTATCACTTCGCCGGCCGCGGGAGCGGCGTCTCGGGGGCAAGCCGTCCTAATGCTCCTCATTACCATCAAGCGGACCACGGGAACGTTGATGCTTGATGGTGGTGGAAAAGTATATATATAGAGGCCTGCCGTGCCGCAACTGTTACATGAATTGCACCAACAACAATCCATCAACCCTCACAAACAATCCCCTTCTCACAGGCAAAGAAGAGCAAGTCCTCGATCTCATCATGCAGTTCTCACTTTCCACCATCCTATCCGTTGCGAGTGTCGCTATGTTTCTTCCCACGACACTGGCTAAAAGTGTCTGCCTACCGGGCGAGATTGGTACGACGAGTTCCTAGCACCATCGATCCGTATCATTAGCTGACATAATTGCCACAGCTGTCGCAACAAAGAGCGTAAGACAACCCCATTCCACTCCTCTAGATCGTGCTGAGAGCAGGACGGTATTAATTCTTGTATATAGGTCCCGTTTAATACCGGAGGTGCCTCGCAGCACACGGATTACTCGGGTGCTGTTTTGAATGGGGCCGACTGTCAGATTCTTGCTGCGAACGGAAACACGCAGAACCCGAACCAATGGTGCAATGGAGGTTACTCTGACCCATTCAAAGTCAACTGTAAGTTGGCCGGTGTTCAATTTCGTATTGGGATGTGGCGCGTTTACTAACTGAATTTGCGTGACAGGTTACGATGGCAGCAGGTATGTCAATTTACTATGCTCGGGGGTCAAGGGGAATTCGACACTTCGGTTGCTAACACATAGTTCAGTCCCAATGAGGTTTATTGGGGCGACAGGTACTTCAGTTGCCGGTCGAACAGTGACAGGTCGTGCGACGAAGTTGGCTTCGTCGTTGGTGTCTGTTGCATGGAGCTTTAGCGCGTCGGCAAGAGGCCGGTGTCTCTGTCGTCTACAGCACTCTACATGTCGGTCAAGGTTTTGTTATGGATTGGATTGGATGATGGGCTCAAACAGGGTTGGAATAGTCACCACAAGAACTATAGTACTTATCAGTCAGGTAAATAGTCATTCATTAAATCCTAGATTTGCTACCTTGTGACGAGACAAATATACAGTCCAAGGATGCTATGTACAAAAGGGAATGTGACAGTGCGATGGCGCGTCTTCCAGAGGGTATTGTGCACCTGCGGGCAGTAGTATGTAAAGGATCATGGATGCAATGTTCCAAGGGAAGGGGCCCTATGCATCAATCGGAATGGGATAGCAGGTCCCCTTGACCTTCTCAATCGTCTTCATCCTCGAGTCAATCTTGCCACCAAGCTTCGCCACGTCCTCAGCCTTCATAGCACCGCGGATATTCGCAGCTTTGGAGATGGTCGCACTGTCCGCCAACGCCAGAGAACTGAGGATGAGGTCGACGATGACAAGCGGGGCATTCTTCGGGTCGTCGACAATGGTGTAGATATCCGTCGCCGCGTTGCCGGCAGCGCCCAGCAGACCCAGGATGACACCAACGTCAGCCAGCTCAGTCACAGCGCCGATGACCTCGCCGATAATGGGGATGACGAGGAAGATGGTTGATAGAAAGGCGAGAATGAAGGCCTTCCTCTTTTCCTCGGTGATCTCGTCGGCGATATCCTCCACCTGCCCCATGTTCTCCGTGGCGGAAGCGAGCATGAATATGGGCATGCTGCTGCTGTCGATAAGCCCGCCGCCATCACCGAACCAACCATCGACCCGGAGCTTGGAACGATGCTGTTGATCTGAGGCTTGAGGGACTTGGCGTTGTCGAGACCCTTAGAGACAATGTCCTTCGGGTTCGCGACATCGCTGGACGAGTATCCGTTGATGCTTTAGTTTGTCTCCAAGTCTGCATGGAAACCGGTGTCGTTGACCAAATTCCAGTACACGGATTGCTCGTAACGGTTGTTCGGTCCGTACCCGCGCTTGGAATGGTCTGGAGGACAGGGTCCCGTCGCGTTGACCAGGTGCGTGATTGGTACCTGGACTGGGCCGGTGTAATGTCTTGCCGAGATGTTGAGCATGAATATGTCCTCTTCGATATCGCGCCTGCATCCAAGTACAGCGTTGCAAGTCTAGTAGCATCTTCCCTCGAAGCAGTAGTCGCAGTAGCTGTCCGAGTGCATGTCGTTCTTGCATGCGCTGCAGCACATGGACAGCTCTGTGACGATGCACGTGAAGTACTTGTTGCCGTTTTTGTTGACGAGGTCGGTCAGTGACTTCATGGTACTGCCCGGGACGGCATCAGCGTATGTCTTCAACTTGCCGTCATATCCGTTGGCCATCATGTCGGTGTAGTTGTCGAGTGTCTCTGTCAGCAGGTTGTTAAGAGCAATCAGGGTGTAGATGGTCGGGGATGCTTTCCGCTGCGGCATCGAGGTCCTCAAGTGTATTGCCGGCTGCTGTGCAGGGCGACAACGAAGTAGTGTCAGGAAGCTCGTCGTCTCCGTCGGGATGCAGATCGTCGTCAGTGAATGCCTGCTAGTCAACTGCCCAGTCCACAGTGCCGGCAAAGCTCAGGTTCTGGTAGTATGACGTCCGTGTCTTCTTCGTCGTATCCGTCATCTAGGACACCCAGTTATTGCCGTAGAACACGATGTCCGAGTCGCTGCCTTGATCAAACTTGTACACCGTATCGGAGCTGTTGAGGTTGAGAATCTCGTCAATCTCGGCGTTTGAGATGTAGCCGCCGGTGGCAGTACACTCTCCCGGGGTCGCGCCTGAACCTGGACCTGTGCACTGTAGCCAGGGCTGTTCAGGTTGGCCAGGCAACTCGATTTGCCATTCCAAACGAGCGACCGTAGCTGGAAACCCCAACTGTCACTTTGTTGGCGTCAACACCGGCTTTAGTGACTAATATAGGAACACTGGTCAGTCAAGGAATTCAAGTAACGAGCGATGGAAGACTTACTCATAGCCAGCGTATACATGGTCTCTGTCAAGTTCACTACAGCGATATTAGTAGCTGTTCAACGGGGCTTAACGGCTATTGACTGACCATGACTAGGTAGGCGATTCCCAGCTGCACAGTCCTCTTGAATCCATTTGTTGCTGTAATCCCATTGCCCATGCAGGTCGTATGTCATGAATACTATGTAGTCGACCTGCTTGGACATCTCTCCAATGGGGAACTCCTTGAGATACCAGTACGAAGCGGGCGCCGCAATGGACAGACTCTTGCCCGATGGCAGCTTGTCCTTCGAGCGGACGTGAATAGCACTAACCTGCACAAGCATGCTCTATTGGGTGGCATACCTCTGCGAGGAAGAGGTCGTCAAACCCGACAGTTCATACATGTACACCGTGACACCCGGATGTAAGGGTTCCCGTGCCGGACGCTGCAGTTTTGATGAGTTGTTGGTACAGTATGTATTACCCCTTGATGGGTTACGCCAAAGCTGCCCAAGTGTTCTCAGTCTTTGGGCACAGGACGTAGATGTCGGGGACATCAGAGCGCCAACCGAGCTGGGCATCAGCTTCAATCAGTGTTTCGGCAAAGTCCAGAGCGCAAAGTTCAACACTGGTTTCGGCGTTGACGGAGTGTCGGACTCGTCGAAGTTGATGCCCGGTGTCGGCGACTACTACGATGTCCTTGCCGAGATGGGAAAACCGATACAGAAGCTGAGCGAGACATGCAGCGCCAAAGTTGCCGATGCCAAATCCAAGGGGAGACGTTCAAGATCGGCAACTTCCGGATGAATATTTGGCAATGGGGCAAGGACTCGGCGTATCTGGTAACGGCTCTTCGACTCAAGGACATAGACTCATACCGAGCCGGCTATCTCAAGAGCTGGTTCGAGGGCGCCAACAGACCTGGGGGTTTGAAGGGCGACTTCGAGCCTGTCATGACGAACCTCGATACGGCCATGACGCAGCAAAGTAGCAAGGACAGGGTTCCCATTACGATGCTGGCCTCGACATCGTCACGACCATCGAAAAGTACAAGGCGGCGATCCCAATGTCGAAGCTCTACTCAACGTCGCCAATCGAGGTATATGGCCATCAAGAAGAATGACCAGCTCTTCAACCTGAACCACAACAAGGCGGTCGAAGCCACCTGGGCTGCCACGACCGCCTGCACATGCGAAAGGAAGTATCTACGTGACCTCAAGCGGCGAGCAATGTCGAAGGCAGAGAGATCCAGGAAGGTCAAGGCGCGGAAGTTAGCCATGCGAGCTGTTGCTTAGCTGTTTCTGAGGCTCTGCCTACACTTCTGATTCGGCATCGCGATGATGTGGTCAGGGAGTTCCAGAAACTTTAACTTTCCATTTGTGTATGTTCAGCCTATTGCCTAGCATGAGTTGTCCCGGTCGCTATTTCTTGGCCGTACAACCTGTGTATATTTATCCTGCCCTCGGTTACTTGTACTCAAAAACCTGTATACATTCATCAAGTTCAATGCTCTTTGTCAAATGAGGTTCCGGCCCATCGCGGAGCAGAATAAGACCGTGCTTCAGGCCTTCATAGTTCGTTGAGCGGGACAATAATTCGGGCAGCAAACAGTGCCAGGACCAATACTTTCCCTTTTCATATTGGCTTGGTAGTGTTGGAAACTTTTGCACAACGGAGAAGAGCTTCCCAGGGTTCGTCGGTGTTTGGTCTCTGGGTTGCACCGCTGAATGTGTAGATACTGTGGCAAGTGGTAAGCCCAAATTGGATAACTGACAACTGGATGGCACGTCGCATCACCACGCGCTTCCATTGAAGCGAAAATTGCCTACTCTGGTAGGTGCAGCAGATTCGGCCAGCATTTCCGTCTGGGAGCTCCGTGGCGAGCACCACAGGTTCCACTGGCAATGCCACGCGATTCAGGGGGCTCGCAGGGCTAAGCGATGTTTGGTTAAGCTTTTGCAAGTCTTGTTAAGCTTTCCCAATACCCGGAATTATTAGCCAGGACACAGCGCGATCCTTCGAGATCAATGCCCAACAAGTGCCTCTGACAGTGACGCAGGGGATCTCCGCTGCGAGATTGGATTAGCGGGACGGCACGTCGTATCGTACGAGGGTCAACCACAGAACCACATACCGGCGTTGCACTCCGTAGGATTCTCGAGGATTTCGCTTGTTCTTTCGGAAGGATTCTTAGCTTGAGAACTCGAATCGGGCCGTGGCTGAAATCGGAAGCTGACGGCTTATAGCCACGGGACAGTTGTGCTCTGACGAAGCATTCATACTCAGAACTCGGTTTGCATTGGGGAAATATTGCTCAAAATCACTGCGCAGAGTTCAGGGAAGTCTGGTACATTTGGTGCGCAGGATTTCCAGAACCGGAATGCAGATGTCTGGTGACAATCAACACGTCAGGGGTACACGTCAGAGGTACACGCCAGAAATCCGGAATTAATGAAGTGGTGGGCCTGATATGTGAGAAGATTGTCCCGCAACTTGACTTCCTCCTCACCATCACTCCAGATACCGATGAATCATCCTCAACAACGATACATTGGTCCCTAGGAACAAATCAATTTTGCATCAAGATCATTCTGTGGTCGACATGACCTTACTCAGCGCCGCAATCCCTTTGCTTGCTTGCCGCGACTGTATTCTGAGGAAAATGGCCTGAGCGTTCATACTCGGAACTCTGGAATTCGAAGCGAAGTTTCTCGCACAAGCAGGGGCGACCCTTATCGGTTCCGGAGCTTTTCCTCGCCGGCCAACAGGACCGCGATATCTGCCGCCATCGACAGACGCGCTGCAGGCGTCCTGGAGTTGCTGCTGTCATCCGGGACAGACCCCAATACATGCACGGATGCGGCCGCTCAAGACCGTACGATAGTCACGTCTGGCTGGAGTATGCGCGATCCAGTCCCAAAGTCTGACCGCTATCGGGACCGCAGGAAGTCGCAGTATCCTCTCTACCAAGCTGCCTGCTCATCGTCTCCGAATGCAGAGGATCGTAAATTACACGCTCGGATGATCACCGCTCTGCTGCAGCATGGAGCGGATCTGTAGACTGTATTTTGCCAACCGCTGATGTCGGAGGGCCGGGCTTCGCCTTCGCTCCTCCCCGGCAAGCCGTTTTCGGACGTGACACGTGCTGCAGAAGCGGACTGGAGGAGGAAGAGTTCAGTTTTAACTCGAAATGGAAAGATCCAGCAGAGGGAGTAGAGGAAGAGGAGGCACCGGTGGAATACGGCCTCCGCTCGGTTATCCATGCAATTCTGGCCGACGGTCTCTTCGTCAAGCCAATCCTCAAGTATCCGGACCTCACACTCGATCTTGAGAAAAGGGACCCTCAAGTCGGACACTCCTGCTTGCTGCATGTAGGAGTGCGCTCGGAGCAGATGCTGTGATGGACAGTTCGATCTGCGACGTGTTTACGAACCCGAACACTGGTCGGTATCAGCTCAATCCTTTCCCGCACATTCGTGATCTGGAGACCACAGACATGGCCACAACACCACAAACAACCGTCCAGTACCTTCTCAGTATTGGGGCCGATCCTCTCGCGACTGATATCCAAGGGAAGAACGCTCTCCACCAGCTATTGGAGGCCCACGACCCAAGAACCGAGCATACCAGCGGCCGGCCTCCCGTAATTAGAAGTCTCTTCAGGAATTGGCGACACCTTTCCCAGTTCTAGTAAAACAGTCAGATATACACGGAACGTACCCACTGCATGCTGCCCTCCGTCGCCTCCGCCGCTACTACTATCCCAATGGATACATCGAGGACGCTCACCTCGAGGACTGTATCGCCGATATTCTATCAGCGGGTGCAGACGCCCATGCACGGGCTGGCCATGGGAACACGCCGCTGCACTACCTTACCGACAGTGGTCTCGCCGAAGTGTGGCACGGCGATGCCACCCGAGCGATCTTCTACTCGTTGCTCGATGACTACCAGTGCGGCACCAATATCAACGCCCGCAACAATGCCGGGCAGTCAGCCATCCAAATGCTCTTAAACGACGATGGATCCACCGCTGTCAGAGAAGACTACTACTGGTCTCAGAGACAGAAGGGCGTTCTCCCTCGCGATCCCGTCGAGGTGGACGAAGAGATCTTTGCGAAGCTCGACTCTGCCCGTGTCACTTGGACGGAGGTGAATGACCATGGACGGTCGTTGCTGCATTATGTAGCTGCCAATCCTACAGCACGTGCAGCATGGAGATGTGCATTCCTTTTCGGAAAAGGAGTCGACCCGTCAGTCCGGGATAGGGATGGTAGAACCGCTGGGGATACGGCGGTCGCATTTCGGAACAAAGCTGTTGTAGAATGTTTGGATAGGCACAACAGGGAACCATGAGTACATATCTCGGGGTTGGGTTCCGTATATGCCTGTTGGTGTTGTTATCATACAAGCAACGTCCTTCGAATCCCTGCTGTTTATCCCGAGTTGGCAACTGTGCCGTCATTGCATCACCTATTCTCTGGGCAGCAAAGATCCCAGGCACCAGGGAAGAAGTCTGTCTCAATGTTGTGAAACACAAGTGCGGTCCGTATAGCTGTTGGACTAATAGAAAGCACGGAGATCAGCCAAGACCTGCGCTCTTGGATGCACATGATCGGAAAACGGCGTCCTCATGACCAGGCCCTAGCCAGACAAGTGCTGTGATTGTTGTCGCAGGCATAAATGCTGGATGCACTATGACGTCGGCTTTCGGCTCTTGGTATTGTTGGTGTCCAGCCTTATTCGCTGACGTTGCATCCCGCAAGCTGGGATTGGTTGAGAGGCCCGCATTAGCATGCGGGAGCTATGGCAATCACCGCCAGCGGCACGACCTGCGACAGCTTGGCAGAAGCTTGGCTTGGCTGGTCGAGGTGCTGGAACATTCACGACCAAGATATCCCTGTTTTTCGTGTGTTGACGTCTGTTGCACTGAATCCCAGCTTCCCAAATCCCGATCCCTTGCCCTGAGATCCTAACAAGCCACAACCCATATAAAGCCTCCGGGGGACGCGAAAGCAGTTGGCTCGCTGATTCCTCTCCTTCTCTCTCCGTGTATCTATCGATCTCGAGAACAACTGAAACGTCACAAGTTGCCTAATATTAATTCATTAACACCACCATCTACTTCTCAACCGTCTCTGCAGGTTCAGACTCGAACAACACCTTCACAATGGCTCTCACACGACATGACCGCGTCGGCGTCCCGGCCCCCATGATGGCCTCGAACATCCTCGTCTGGATCTCGGCTGTTATCGTGATGGGCATCCTCTCCTACTTCCTCTCTCTGAGCCACAACCAGGGAGACCACATCATTTACGAGGAAGTCATTGTATGTCACACCCATCGCCCCATCCACCGCATCCACCGCACTCCCAATCATCACGTACTAACGCTTAACTATCACAGGCCGTTCTGACAGTCGTCTTCTTCCTCGCCGCCTTCTTCCTTCACACCTACCCGGGCTACGTCCTCCTCTTCAACATTATCTTCTCGTACCTCTGGCTTGTCGCCGTGGCCTTCACCGCTTCCGACTTTACGCACTCCCACAGCGCCTTGCTTCATACTGTGGAGGCATTTAGCTTCATTGCATTGTATGTACTACGCGGACTGTGTCTTGAGTATTGTGAAGAGGCATGCTGACATGTTTGCTACCCAGCTTCGCACTCCTGTTCAACGTCATCTACGACTGGCATCTTGGATATCGCGGCACGACGACCACCACCGCGAGGGTCTAAATGTTGCTGCTCGAAAGAAAAATGAGAATGGGTTGAGTGTGGGATCCACTGCACCCTGACGCCCCCGGACACTCCTAACAGCACGTCGATGAAATAGTGACTCTCTGTCAGGAGGCATGGATTACTTTCTTTGCTTTTGGTTTCTTGATACCCTTGTATGTGCGTGGTGGGCTCATGCCCGGACTTTCAAGGTGCACAACGCCTATGATTTGGAGAGAGAGACGGGGAGAATGTTGATAATTCTAATACAATACCTCTACCTCAAATTCGATCCAATAAATACATGCGACGAAGTAGATCTCGCCGCTACACTGCATATGCATAACCCTAGTAGTACACAGCGCCACCAACAGTCTCGTACCCAACCATGACATAATCCTTCGTAATAGCCGTGCCATTCCGCAACATGGCAATCTGACTCTTAGTGCAGGTCTCGAACTGATCCCAAGTGTAGCACTCGGACGTCTCGTGGTGCGGCATATCGTTCATGATGTGCTCTACACTCTGCAACCCCGTCGTCGAGTAGGTGGAACACCCCTTGCCTTTCGATGTGTTGGACCTCCCCGTCGCGACGTCCTTGTTGAACATCACGCGGTGGAAGATCTTGTATGAGGTCTCGGGTTGGTACCAGGGAGCTTACGGGGAAAATTGTCAGTAAGGCAGTGAGCAGTGGGTTGGTAGGGATGGCATACCTTCGTGTCCGGCGTCGAGAACTCGGGAGAACGAGAGACCGCCAAACTGCCGGACGTAGCCGCCCACATGCGTCTTGTTCGTGAGGATCTCTGCGTAACCTGCTTGCTGGAAGTTCTGACTGGTTTTGGACTCGATGTTCAGACTGATCTGCTCGCCGCCATACCCTGCGAAGTCAATACTAGCTTGGGCGATTGTTTCCACGATTTCCAGGCTTCGAGTATGTCCTTACAATTGCACTGATAATCGCGATCACCGTACACAAGAGCCACCTTCACCCCCTGGTCCAGAAGATTACCGAGAATAGCGAGGCTATGGCCCCTCACGAAGTCGCCAGTCTTGAGGAATGCCGTAGCTGGCGCAACGGCCATGCCGGAGAAATTCAGTGGCACACCAAGTTCGAGTTGGACTTCTTTCGAGTTGAGGAAGCCGGCTGCATATTTGGGTGGGAAGTCCCCGTGTACCGTGGCTGTGATGTCGAATGGGTTTCTCTGAGCATCGATGAGAAGTCAGTAGCTGTACTACTGGTGAAGCGTGGGAGCAACAGGGACTTTGCATATGCCTTACCTGTCTTGCCTCCATGGGGGCAGCAACATTCTTGAAGCACCAGTTGTAAGCATCGCTGCAGGCCTTGTTGACCTCGGCGTCAGTGCCCGTTGAAAGAGGGTCTTTGGTGTCTCCAAGGGAGCGGCATTGCTCGACCATCTTGCGGCAGGTAGGGAAGCTGTTCACGGCTGTGTTGTACTCAGTCTCGTTGATGACCTGGACTCCGTAGCTGTTGTTGTAGGCCATCTCGGGGTAGAACGGCATCTGTGTGAGCATGTCAATGCAGCCATTGACAATTCCGACTGTGTCTAGCGTCAAGGGGATGGCGGCGTCTTTGCCTTTGCGTTCTGTCGTCTTGGTGCTCTGGCTGAGGAAGTGGTCGGCAAAGGTGGGACCGTAATGTCCGCCGTAGGACTCGGACCAGATGCTGAACTTGTTCGACTTGGGCTTGTACTCAGGAAACCTGTGCGAGTGAAGTCGTGTTAGTCTTTGGGCAGAATCGTTTGCAGTTCAAGGGGAGGAGGTATCGCACTCTTTCATCCAGATCTGCATGAACTGCCATGCAGCGAGAGCAGCGGTCGAGGTAGTGTTGGCAGTCGACAACGGGTTCTGAGAAGGAAAGACGCCCGGAAGAGTCGTCGAGTTCAACTCAGGAGCCGGACCGGTAGCAGACAACGGGGTAACGACGTAAGGAAGGAATGTCTCGTCGATAGTACCGTTGATGAGCTTGTCGTAAGAAAATCCAGTCTGGACAGGCTGGTCCATGTACAACATGTTGACTTCGTTGTTCCATGACCAGGGGTTGAGCTTCGTTCCCTTCGAGTCTGGTGTGACAAAGCACGGCCCGGTCTCGCCGAGTGCGGCGGGTATGGATGGAGAACCCGGGCCGCCCTGGAGCCACAGTGACAGAGGAGCATTACCTGGATCCTTCCTGGCTTCGAAGAACCAGAAGAAAGTGTGAATGTCGTAAAGTCGACCCTCGGCTGGGTTGGCTGGGAGGTTCACATAGCCGCTGTAGGACTTCACGCCGGGTGTAGTTTCGCAGAGGCGGGTTTCCTTGAAAGAGAGTGACACACCTGGATCAAGGTGGGATTTAACGACGCGGGGAATGGATGCAGAATCTGCGACGGCCAGAAGGCTAGACAGAAGAAGGGTATTGAATGAGAAGACCATGGTGAGTATTCGTTGACTTCGTTCGAATGTGACTTGCTACGCCGAAGACACAACTCCTTGACGTCAACGAGATGGCCTGTCTCCTTCTTATACCCGCCATCCAGTATAAGCCATGGCCTCGACTGTCCGGTCCAAATACTATGGAGTATGGACCACCTCGCATAGACCGGATCTCAGGGGACGCATAGCCATCGCAAGCGTCCACATCTGCGACGACGACAACGCGTCGAGGCCCGCATGTTGGTCATGGCGAAGCATTTGCGGAATCTCGGTATCCTCCTAATCTCGTTTCGCAGGGAGATGCATTCCCGTCTCGAGGCTTCACCGATCATTTAGGGCCATGTTAGGTGAGCGGGTCAAGTTTGGCTAGATGGGCGGGTAGCCTGGAATGGCTAGGTGGGCGATTCGGTACCAATACAACCAGTTATACACCTCCAGTACGCCTTGCAGGTGCAATACTGGGTGTAAGTTCGGCCGCAATCCCAGGTGTAGTACTACCTCCAGGCCTGGGTACAAGTCTGGTTGCAAGACAATGCGTAAGTCCGCCTGCGAGAGAAGGCCGAATAAGGTGGTGGCCGCAAGTATGGTGCAAGGGGTGGGTGCAGGGGGTGGGTGCAAGGGGTGGGCGCAAGTAGTGGGCGCAAGTAGTGGCTGCAATATTGTAATAAGATACTGCCTGCAAGTCTTCTGCCACTCGGGGGGTCAAAAGGGGCCCTTAGTCGAGGGGGAGGGCAGCATTTGGTTGGGAGGATAGTCGGTGAAGGCGGATTTTTACAGGACTTGTATGGGGGTGGAAAATTGAGAAAGTGCGCTATAAGTCGTTGGGCGCCTGTACTTCGGCATGTTTATTGTCACTGCCCGGGTACTCGAAATTACGGAGAGCCCTGTTTACAGGGCTCTATAGACCTCTCTTCTTGTAAGAGTACTTAGGTAGGTACCTAGATACTCGCAGTAGAGTACCCTTTGCCTTTGCCCTTACAGGCTTTCACCGGCGTTAAAGATAACACACACACACACACTTCCTGCAAGTCTGTTACAATGTGGTGCAATATGTGGTGGAAGATGTGGTGGAATATGTGGTGAAGACAGTGGACGAATATGGGTACAGGGTTAGGGTTTAATACGTAAATCCCGTCCACCTTACAAACCCCGACCCGCCCATCTAGCATGGTCCGCTCATTTGCTGCTTGATACCGGAGTCAGGTAGTGTTGGTGAAGCTATTCCCGCTATAACACTACAGATAGGGCGCAGTTTCAGTCTTGTTTCCTAGAAACAGTCTGGGCAGGGGTGAATGTCCATAAAAGCTTTAGCTCAGAGCCAAGAGTTGAGGTTGCAGCGGGCCTACCCGCCTCCGCCACAATCACCGGCAGACCCTCTCATTCGTGCCCTCGGACTCGTCACGTGAGGATGTGCGAAGGATCGCGGAAAGGTGAGACGCATATTTTCACCACATCTGTAGCTACATCTCGATCTTGAGGGGATTGCTATTAGGTTCGTCCCGCGAGTACCAGTTGCTACATTGACTCAAGCTTTGGCTGCATCTGGACAAGAAAGGTTGAAAAGTCTATACGACATACCCCTGGAGGTTGTGCCGAGTGCCCTACATTTACCCCGTTCTTTGTCAGCGTCATGGAGCTCCACAGGCAAAAGCGGCCCTTCTACAGTAAGGTCAGGACCGGCTGTCTGACTTGCAAGTAAGCGACCATCCCATATCGCCCCCTCTATCGGATACTCTCCAGTCGTCACGTGTTACTAACGGCACTACCTGGGAAAAGGATACGCAAGGTAAAATGCGACGAGGGGAAGCCGCGGTGTCACCGCTGCACGAGTACCGGCCGCCACTGCGAAGGCTACCGCACCCCTCCCACACATGCATCCAGGTCCGTCTCCCGCCTCTCTAGCGCAAGTCCCCCGGCTTCCCTCTCTTCGCAGTCGGGTCTCTTTGCCTCCCCAGCCGAGAGGAGGAGTTTCTACTACTTCCAATCACATGCGTGCAAGCCGCTTGCGGGCTACTTCGACTCCTCGTTCTGGGGCCGCCAGATCATACAGGCCGCCATCCACTACGAGCCGATACGACATCTCGTCATTGCCCTGGGATCCGCATACGAGTCCTTCGAAGGTGAACCGGGTGGGACTGCGAGCCCAACAACGCACGGAACTCTGTCACACCGACGAAAGCCCATGCTGAGGACGAGCAGCGATGGCATGGATTTCGCCCTGGAACAATGCAACAACGCCATCGGACAACTCGCCAAATTCACGGACCGGTCCCAGTCCAGCTATGAAGCTGCCGAGGCCACGTCGTGCGTGCTCACGGCTTCTATTCTCTTCATCTACTTTGCTGCCGTCCGCAGCCACATGGCCGAGGCCATACAACACATCCAATCCGCCGTAAGGGTGCTACGGTACTTCGACGAATCACAGTCAACGGACGACGGCCAATCGCCCAATGTCTCAACGCCCACCTTTCCCGTGCCGATATCACAGCTCCGGGCTGTCCTGACCTGCGCCTACGGCCAAGTACGCGTCATGAGCAACGACGTCTTCCTCCAAGACCGCGTGGTCAGCGGCAAAGACATGCTAGTATCGGACATCAAGCCTGCGACCATCTTCCTGTCCGTGCCGGAAGCGCACCTCTACGTCGAGAGACTATTCCACAACACACAAGCCTTCCTTCAAGAAACGGAGCTACACCCACCATCCCCAAATGACAAGCTCGGCCTCGACTTGGTCGTCGCACGCCACAAAGAGCTATGTCAAGCCCTAGACAGCAGCTGGAAGGCCCTAGACAACCTCTCAACATCTCTAACCCTATCCCCCCGTGGTGGCTCAGACTCAACCCAAGACAACGACAAAGACGGCATCGTAGTCCTCCGCCTCTACCACCTCCTCCTCGCCGTCCGCCTCCGGATAGACATCTTCCGCCCCGAAAAGCGCGAGCTGGCCTTCGACGAGCTCGAGTCCCACCTCGAGGAGATGCTCGAGCTCTGCGAAGTCCTCGTCAAGAACGAGAAGCGCGCGCGGCGGGAAGGCAAGGCGGAGGCCGCAACACCGCTGTGTTCGTCCGGGCTGGGCTACGTCATGCCGCTGCACACCATCGCCGCGCGGTGCCGGAACCCGCGCGTGAGACGGCGGGCGCTGGAGTTGCTCATGACCAGCTCGCGCCGGGAGGGGATATGGGACAGTAAGCTGGCCGGGAGCATCGCGTCGAAGACGCTGGCGATGGAGGAGGAGCAGGGGAGTGATGATAGCGTGCCGGTGGAGGACCGAAGGGTTAGGGAGGTCAAGATTGTGCTTCAGGGGGAGAAGAGGGCGCAGCTGAGGTTCATTACGGTGTCGGACTGGAAACGTGGGCATGATGGGACGCAGAAGGTTATTGAGTGGTGATGTTAGAGAGGCTGTCTAACCCGGCTACGTACCTATGGGGTCCTGTGACTCATGTTGAGTCTGGGGTGGGCTATGTACAATCGAGAAAGAACATGTCATCTTCCACTTGCCTGCTATTGACGCTAAGCCTTCAATGGCGAAAGAGTTTGTTGAAGAACTGGTGGACCCGCGCAAACGTTGCAGGAGCGGAGTAGTGCAGCGTGAGGCAGTGGCCCGTCTCGGGGATGGCTTCGTACTGGAAGTTCGTCGAGTTGGGGAAGAACACCCTCGAGGCATCCAAAGTCGCTCGACAAGAACTAATGGGCGGATGACAGAAGAGGGCATCGTTCACGCCAGTAACAAGGAGAACAGGATTGGTGTATCCGAACGCCGGCTGCAGAATGAAGCCCAGCCCCGCAACCTCGCCGTCGGTGACGGTGTCCTTGTACGCGAAGTCGACTTGCGGGATGTCATGGTCGTACAAACCGGCGTAGAAAGCCGCCTCGCGCTCGCTTTCCACGGCGGTGGTGACGTATCCCAACGGGGTGTTGGGGAAGCGCTCGGGACACAGGTTGGCGGCGGAGGCGAGCTGCAGATTTGCGACGGGGTCGAAGACAATTGCTGTGCTAAAGCCGGTCAGGACCAGGGCGTCGATGTCGTCGGGATATATCCGGGCGTGCGCTCCGCCAATGAATGATCCGTAGGAGTGGCCGACCTTGAGGGCAGTTAGTGGAAGGAATGACAGCCAGCCGTAATTGCAGTGTGGTAGAGGACGGCGTCGGGAAACAAGGGGGGCACTTACATAGGCAATCTTGCCGAAACTTCGGCCCAAGGGGTTGTTACTAGACGATTTGATCAAGGCGATGAGCTGGTGCATTATCTCCACCTGAAGGACGCCCTCGACAAGCGCAAATGGATCAGGATGGTCGCTGGTTCCGTGGCCGAGGCGGTCGATGGCAAGTGTATGGTAGCCATTCAGGTTCGCAAACGTGTGCCAATTGTAGTAGTCACCGAACCCAAGGCCAGACCACATCGTCTTGTTGTAGCTGATGCCATGGACGAGGATCTCCAGGACATCGTCAGGGCTACTGATGAGCGGTCGGCAGTAGATGGCGTTGATGTTGAAGGTACCGGACACGGCCTGAGTACCAGTGGCTTGAAGGACGGTGCCGGTGAAGATGTTGTGCACGAAGTTGACAATCTCGGTCTCGTTGTTTGGGTCTGGTGTCCCAGAGTATAGGAGATTCTGCGCCGTGGCCAAGATGCTGAATGTTACCGGCGAACAGCCTGGCTTGTTGGGACCGGTTGCCGCCAGTACCGCCCAGAGGAGAGTAGAGAGGAATGCCTGTGTGAGCATGTTGATATGAGCTCCGCTGCTGCTGTGCTCAAGGTGGGAAATCGGACAAGTGTGGTAAGAGGTAAGGGCAGAGCTACCTCACCCCTTTATGAAGACCGTGGATAGTCGTCGACATGCTGTTGGGAGACAATTTGCCTCCAGGTGATCGGCATGGTGAGGGAATAGTGCCAACCTCGTCCCCAAGTTGGCATCAGAGGCCGGGTGAATCACTGAATAGACAGTAGGATAGTCAGGTGCGAGTTCTAGTCACCATCGTACAGGTGGGATCCGCGTTGGGTGCGAACTGCAAGCCATCAACAGTGAATGGTCGAACCTTCGCAAAGACCACCCTCCCATCTTCACCAGAGATGCCTAGACGTTGGTTGAACTGGTCCTTTATGTGACTGATGGTGCAGCTCCCACGATGGAGGTTGTCATCAGAGTCCGTTGCCCAAAACTTGACACCCTCTACACGAAGAGCGTGAGGCAGACAAACTCCGTAAGCTTCACTCCGGAGTCCGATCCAACAGTTGCCAAGCCATGACTGATTGGTCTCCAACACTGCGTGTTTGTGATAGCAGCTTCTTCTGGTGTGTGATACACGGCACGGTGTGAAATCATGGTTGCAAAGTTGAAAGGTGTTGTCGATGCTGCTATGCACCTGAGAGCATATCTTGCGAGACGTGGAGGGCGCTGAGGAGCTGCTGTTATTGTTGTTGGTTCCAAGTTGCATGCCCTTGACAACTTCAAGATGCCATTGGCTTGCCCTGGGGTTGTAATGTCCCATTTGGAAGAAACATTGAAGGATGAGGCGCAGACTAGCCGCCGAGTCACCAATCACGTCACAATATTGGCGAGCTTGATACCAATAATTGTCGTTTGCTTTGACCTGTTGGTGATCGGATTGCAGACATATGCAAACAAACCAGGCTCGCTCCGCCCGAGCCGCAGTGAATAAGCTTAACTCTGCCGAATCTCGTCCCGTGTATTGTCAGCGCGGGATCTGATGCAGTGTTCCCTGTGCATCTCTTCCTGACTAACATCTGAATAATGGCAAGCCACCACACCCCTACACGCTATCATCGCGTGAGCTGTCCAGCTCATCACATTTACAAACCAGCCTTCGCAGCCTCCAACAGGATCTCAACAACCCGATCCGGCTGGCTAACCATCATCATATGATCCGCCCCAATAACCACCTTCTTCACAGTCACAGGCTTCCCCTCCGCCTCAAGCGTCTCAACAGCCCTCTTCACATACTCGTGCCCCAAGTCCGGCTTAACAGCCAAGTCCCGACTCCCAATAACCACAGTAGCAGGCACCGTCTTCCACCCGGCAAACGTGCACGCATCGCCATTGACCCGGCTGCTGAAGACGTCCACCATGCCGGCGTAGTGCAGCGCCTCCTCGGCCGGGAGGTCGGAGTGCAAGAGCTGCGCCGCGACCTCGACCGGATGGGGGTCCATGAACGTCGGCTCGGCGTCGGCGCTGGGGGCGGGAGGTCCCTTTCCGCCGAAAATTTCCGCGATGGTCACGCCGACCGGCGGGAGGAGAGAGCCGAGGTAGACCAGGCCGATCAGGGCGCCAGTGTTCGGGCCTCTTTCGGCGCGCGACAGTCCTCGAGCTGCTTCTGTGATGACCATGCCGGCGTAGGAGGAGCCGACGAGGACGACGTTGTACCCCTTGTCGGCTAGGGAGGCGACGGTGCTATTGACGTGCTCCGCGTCGTCGGGGATGGAGGCTATGCGGCTCGTCTTTTCGAAGAAGGCGCGTCCGACGGTTGGTAGGTGAATGGGCTCGACGTGGTGGCCAAGCTGTTGCAGCTTTGGGGTGATGCGATCGAACTGGGTGGGAAGACAGAACGCGCCCGGGACGAGGACGAAGGCGAGAGGGGAGCTAGTGGCAGACATCTTGTGATCTTAGTGAGTCGGCTCGAGATTTGCAATAGGGAATATGTTGCGTTCAATGATGGAAAGAACCAGCAGCTTTGCAGGTCTAAGCATGGTATGCCGCACCTCTATATAGAGAGGCGGATGTTGGGGTCGCCCAATTCGGAAAGTTCATAGATTTAGGAGGGGATTGCTTGCAACTTCCCAGTTGGGATGTCCTATGCTCGATCCTTTCGCTCCTTTCGGATGCTTGCTCACGCCAAGCAACGGAATCAGATCGCGAAGGAACCGCAGGCTCCCGCTGATGCCGACTTGTTTACCAAGAGCCAAGAGCACGTCTTCCGAAATACTCGCTTCAGAGCCTTATTAGACGGAGGGAAACGCATGTGCAGTCTTGTTTGGAAGGCTTGCCATCGCACTTCATGGGTATCCATGGTGGAAATGACACTTGGTCCCTATGTACCTACGCAAGAACCGAGGCCGAGCCGGAACTCAAGCTAACAGAAGGCATGGCAATCTGCAACTACCGCCCACAATTCTTCGTCGAACAAGCAGTAGCCTCATGGATATACCGAATCATCCCCCCCTCAACCCTGATAAAATTCGAGCTCGCCGTGCCATCCGGCTTCGTCTTGTCAATAAATGGGAAATCATTGAAGACATCCACCCCTCCCACCTCCTCGTCAATGATGTACCTCCGTTTGGTGATCTTGAACGGCTTGGGGAACTCGGGCATCTTGCACGTGTTCGCCGACGCCTTGCTGCCGCCGCCCGTGTAGGCGCCCCCCTCGAGACGCGCGCATGGCGTGCCGTAGGGGACCTTGACGGTGCCGTCGCCCCAGCTGTCGAGGTAGGCGTCGCCCGCGGCCTGGATGACGGCGCGGGCGTCGCGCTTGCCTTCGGGGATGACGTCCCACTTCTCCTGCTTCGTCCACTGGAGGTGGCCGGCCGCGTTGAAGGCCCAGTCGCCGTCGTCGGTCACGACGGACTGCATGGTGGTGATCTTGTCGTCTGTGAAGAGCATGCGGGTGTGGATTACGTAGGGATGTTTCCCGGTGGCTGAAGTCAGCTCGGTGAAGGTGGCGCACTGGGTGGTGTCCAGTAGACTGCGGTTGAAGTCGATGGTGATCGCCTGCGTCAGGACGCCCTTCGTGATGTCGAGGACGGCGTCATTTTCGGTGTAGTTGACGCTGCTGCTTGCTAGGGCGGTGAGGCTGCTGGCCTGGCCGCTTCCTTGAGCTTGAACATATGCCGCTGCCGCGTTCTGGAGGAAGTCTCGTGTGCATGCTGCTGAGGCACCGGAGGCAACGATCAAACCCGCGCCCAGCGCTGAGGGCAAATGCATCATGGATGTTTGAATGTTCTTCGGCCAGGGAATGAGGAATGCGCGCTTCCTTCTCCGTTACAGTACGAGTACAGCCGAAGAGGCCATCGTCTTGTTTTGTACGCCGGGCGGCAACGTGCCGGTAGAAGAGGGGTGATCGACTTGGGGCGACTCTGCTTTATTTGGATTATATCCCCGGCTCAATACAACACGCAACTTGAGAGCCCTCATTGGGAAGAAGAAAATGGCAGTAAGTTGAACATTGCCGGGATAAATGGGGGGAATTTTAATATGGCCGCCACTCGCCGGCACTTGCAAATGTGTGCTGCATCCTGAAAATTGCTTAGACAACTGGACTGTCTGCCGCAGAATACGATATTGAAAGGACGTATTGACAGTACCTGTCAACTACGGTCCCTGCAGCTGCCGACGTTGTAGCGAATTTGTAGTGATGGTGGTCGAGACTAGGTGGTGCGATGGACTGAAACACGGACGATCGTAACCATGACAGCTTCGGAGAGGTTGTATCTCGTGCAGGGCACAAACCCCCGCAAGGGAATGCAGCATGCCATCTCCCAGATTGCCGTGATTCCACCACCTCTACAACCGCGGAGAGCTCGCGAGGGCGGTTCCAGCCACGAGGGGAGATACAGACGCTTGTCTTTGCACCAACCGTCTCCAACATACGCTCGATGCGGCCGCACCAGCGAGCAAGCATCGGGAGCGCCCTGTCGGGTCTCGTGTGTAGGTTGTCGATACAACAAGAACCGAGTTGTGACTTTCGCAGCATCTTCTCCAGATCACTCGTTCATGTCGACCGATTCCATTGTCCTACGCCTGTCTGCCTTCCCCTTCCTTGGCTGAGGCGCGTGAGCGCAGTCCTCCCGCAACTGTAGAATCTCACGGAGACGCTGGCCTGGCCTCATCGGCGCATTCTGGCATTCTCCATCCGGTTCGATTCGGTTGCAATCCGGTCGGGTGTCACGGCTGACGAGTGATGGCAAGGGACTGACAACGTCGCTGCGAGTCGAGGCACAATGTCAGCATCAGGCTGGCGGACTGCAGGCGAGGAGATGGGGAAGCAATGCCCGGAAACAGCTTCCAACTTTGAAATCCCCTAGTAATTGTCTGACCAAACCGCCTTAACGGCCTGTGCAAGATACAGACGCGACGCAAGAGCGGCGAAGTGAAGTACGCGCCTGTGCTGCTTGTCAGGTTTGTCGACGCGACTCATGATGGACAAGCGTGGCATTTCCAGCATTATGTAGGGTATCCACTTTTGTTCTCCCCCTGACGGCTCGGGCCGGGCTTCAATTCTCGCTTACGTCACCGAGGCCGACACCATTACTCTTTTGTTGACTTTCATCCTATCAACCACGCCCGCCTCCCTCTCCTGGCATCAGTTGCGCCATATCGCCTCCCCCTCGTCTGACGCCCTGAATCCACGTTCGGCCACGATTCACTCTATCCCAGCCAGCACCATGATTCCATCCACACATCGTGACACGTATCCCGCCCCTACCCAGTTCCATCGGCTCCGACCAAGCGTCATGACGTCCCAAGAAGCTGCTCGACGCCATCCCCCGTTGTGGTGGGGTTGGATATCACATTCGGCTGTAATGGCTTTACATTATTTACTGAAAGGTCACCGGCTCGATTCCGGTCGAGGGGAGTTATTCTTTTGTTTCTTTTGTCGTCATATACCTTATCAGTATAGGGTAGGCGCGGGCTGGGTATGTTTTTTCGTCTTCCAATCACCGCATATTGGATGTTGTCCATCTATCGCGATGGCACGATGCTTCTTCGAATCAATTGGGCATATAGAAGCGTCAAGCAAGCTTCAGTTCCGGTTTTCGCGGCTCACCGTTGACTCGGTCAAAGAAGAGTTCGAAGCCGGATTACATATCACCTTGAGTGCAGGCGCAAGAGCCGCATCTTTGTTCGAATCGGGGAAGAGGGTGGACTGAAGCAGCGTGGTAAGAGATGGCGTACACACTACGACTCTGGGGGAAGACGGAGGACACAGCGATGCCTGCAGTCTACCTTCACCTCAACAGAGACTTTGAGCAATCGCTTGAGCTACCCTATAGGCGGACCTATGGGCTCTTCGTCAAATACTGGCAGGGCTGGATGCGATATGGACTCCAGCTTTAGCAATTTAGCATCCCGATGGGGAGAACGGTGTCTACCTTCACCCTTTTGACAGCCTCCAACTCAAGCAGACACGAGAAATTGCGAGTTGAGTCAGTGGACGTGGTTATGCTGTCAAAACCACAACTTCACTACTCAAAAGATGGACGATCCTGGCCAAATGTGGTACGTCAGACGATATTACCTGGATGTGGTATTTGCTAATAATGACAGGTGGCTCAATTCATCATCTAGAACGACGGTACGGTCGCCATGTCCCTCGAGAGACTCTCCATATCAGGACACTCGAAGCAGCGCTTCGGTCTCGCGGCTTGACACACCCGCTCCGATGTTTCACCCCTCGCTCCACGTGCTTATCTATTGCAAGAACGTCGGCGGTAGAGGAGGTCCCCAGACATGCAGGCTGTCGGGGCTGGCTTCCGACTTGTGGATGGGCGTCGTCTCGTCCACCAGGTCACCGTCGACATAGTGCTCCATGATGAAGCCGCTGCGATCAAACCTATGATGAAAATTAGCACCCGGGTCACATGCGGTGGACAAAGGAATTTCCGAACGTACCAGTAATCGAAGATTTGCGAGCCCATCACGTGCCTTCCCACACCCCAGACGAGGTCGTAGTCCTTCTCTCGGAGCCATTGGTGGCCCAGTGCTTGGATGTCAAAGTCGTGCACTTCGAAACTGGAGTGGTGGACGTGGTATTTCGGGCCTGGAGAGGGCGGCACGTCAGTAAGTGGGGTCTCCCGATATGCCATAGGTGGTGGGCGAATGCTTACCCTCAAAGAAGAAAAAGGTGTGATGGTCGACCTGCTCCATCCCCCTATCCAAGTGCAAAAAGGTGGTGATGTCCTTGCCCTCGGCATTATGCACAAGGTCACTAGGCTTGAGGTTGAACCTCGTCGTGTAGAACTCAAACGTCTTGGCGAAATCCGTCACGCAGCAGCCGAAGTGGCCCAGCTTGTGCACCGGCGAAGGGCCCTTCTTGAACCTCTGCGTCTTGTTCACGGCCCGGTTCTTGACCTGGGGCAAGTTGTAGTCCAGCTCGGGCAGGTGCTTCGACATGGGCACGGGGGTCTGGCCGTACACGAGGTGGAAGGGGAAGTCGTCGACGGGGTCGCGGAAGGTGACCCGCTTGCCGCCGCCGGGCGCGTCCGAGTCCTCGACCGCACTCGCCTTGGGCAGCGTCCTGGAGGCCAGCTCCAGGTCCTCAAGCGACTCGACGACGAAGCCGGCGCCGCCGAACTCGTTCTCGGGGCCCTTGCGGGCGCAGTACACGAAGGGTTCGGTGCCGTAGCCCTTGAAGTAGACGGTGTCGCCCCGGTCGTCGGCTATGCTGAAGCCGAAGTCGAGGAGGAACTGCTTGGCCACGTCGAGGTCCTTGTGGGTGTAGTACACGTGCGCGATGCGCACGAGCTTGATCTTGGGTATCTGCTGGTCGGCTGCCATGTTTGCGGTTGTTGCTGAGTTTCTTACTCTTGGGCGATCACAGAGTTAGGCGGTAGTGTTGTTCGGAAGGGAGTTGGAGCCTGGGGGGTACACAGAAGTGCGATTGTCTTTGGGCCGTGCAAGTCTGCTCCTTATCTTCGACTTTATCTGGACTTTTGGGGGAGAAAATAAAGTCCCGGACGGCACAGACTATCAGATATGCGCCCCATTGGGTCACTCATAGGCGGCGACATCCCGAGCAATTCGTCATGAATCACAAAGCTGCTTCGTCGCGTGGCCAGAACTGGTGTCCGTCGTTCAGGACATTCGACCGAAAAGGAAAAGAGACACCTCCACACCTCCGCACCCGCAGTGTTGTCGGTGGAACTTTCTCCGCATCGGTATGTCTCGGTCCCTCACGCCAAGGCCCTGACACGACCTCTTGGGGTTTAGACTTCAGACCGTCGAGCGATGCAGCGAATGGTACGCGCCGATGGTTCTCCGCATTCGTCGAGATTTCTTGCTTCAACCAACACCAGGCACCCCTGACACCACTCCACCAACTCCAGCAGATCAGTCAGATCAATGTAACGCTGCCGGCAATGCCAATGCCCTAACTCGTTTTTAGTCATGGCTGACCATTCCGACCTGGCGCGGTGACACGAGGGGAAGCACAAGGCTCCACGGACGCGAAGCGGGATGTGAGGCCGGTTACGGAATTAAGTTTTGAGACCTCATCCGAGTAGTATGTAAGAGACGTGGAGTGCTTTTGGGCGCGGATCTTCGATGGATCCTGAGACTTCTTGACGTGTATTTCGTGCTTCACCTCTTGTCTAACTGGACTCTCTTCACTTTACCGTCGATATCGATACCCTCAACACACACATAGTCCATACCGCACGTACACAAAGTCAAGATGGCGGATGCAGATATCGTCAAGACAGATATGTTGATCGTCGGGGCTGGACCTGCGGGTGCCTCCCTGGCTTGTTTCCTGGCCTCTCATGGTATGCGCGTCGCGAACCATTCTACGTGCCAACGACCGGAACTGACGATGTCCCAGGCCACACAGGTATCATGATCGCGGCTGCTCCTGGGTGCGCCGAGACGCCCAGGGCTCACATCACCAACATGGCTGCGCTCGGTAAGTTAGCACGCGATATTGGCCGAATCCACGGGCGAGGAGGTTGCTAACCCCGTCTGACAGAGTGCTTAAGAGACATTGGGTTGGACCAGCAGTGCATCGACGTGGCTGCCGCCGGCCACAACATGCAGCACACCCGGTGGTGCAACTCAATGGCAGGCGAGGAGTACGCCCGCCTCTACTCATGGGGCAACGATCCGAAGCGCGCAGTATGTCATTCATCCCTTGGGGTGTCCCGGGTTCCGGGCCCAATCTTTCTAACGGTGTATTCACGTAGGGTGACTACGACGCCGCAAGTCCCTGCGACCACGTCGACCTCCCCCAGACCGACCTCGAGCCGATCCTCACGCGGCGCGCCGTCCTCGCGGGCTGGACCTTGCGCTTCAACACATCCTTCGTCAACTTCACCCGCCCCTCCCCGGACGTCATCATCAGCGAGATCCGCGACGACCTCACCAAGACGACGTACAAGATCCAGTCCCGCTTCCTCTTCGGCTGCGACGGTGCCCGCAGCCAGGTCATCCGCGAGCTCGGCATCCCGCTCATCAAGAAGCCCGGCCAAGGGCTGGCGCTCAACGTCCTGCTCAAGGCCGACCTCTCGCACCTCGTCAAGAGCCGCACCGGCAACCTCCACTGGGTCTTCCAGCCCGAGAAGGAGCACCCGGCCTGGGGGTGGGCGTGCATCGTGCGCATGGTGCGGCCGTGGAACGAGTGGATGTTCATCTTCCTCCCGCCTCCCGGTGCCGACGTCAAGGCGGATGAGATCAACCTCGCTTCGAAGGAGCAGTACAAGAAGAGGGCGGAGGAGTTCATTGGCGATCCCTCTGTCGACGTCGAGATTCTCGATGTCAGCAAGTGGTTTAGTAAGTCTCCCGCTTTTGTAAGCCAAGCAGTCCCACGTTGCTAACACCCCACGCCAGTCAACGAGACAGTAGCAGAATACTACTCGGACGGCAACATCTTTTGCCTCGGCGACGCCGTGCACCGGCACCCGCCCTTCAACGGCCTCGGCTCCAACACCTGCATCCAGGACGCCTTCAACCTGGCCTGGAAGGTCTCGTACGTCATGCAGGGCAAGGCCTCCCCCAAGATCCTCGACACGTACAGCACCGAGCGCCAGCCCGTCGGCATGGGCATCATCACGCGCGCCAACCAGGGCCTCCGCGACCACGTGCCCTGGATGACGGCGATCGGCATGACCGAGCCCGACCTGGAGAAGCGGAAGGTCATCCTGGCCGAATTCGACGACAAGGGCGAGGTCGGGCGGAAGAGGCGCGAGCAGTTCCACAAGGGCATCGAGAACACGGGCACCGAGTTCCACGGCCTGGGCGTCGAGATGAACCAGCAGTACCGCTCGGGGGCGGTCTACCTCGCCGACGAGGGGGAGGCGCCCGCGCTTCCCGAGGATGCGGTTCGCTACAGGCTCATCAGCACGTACCCCGGCATGAGGCTGCCGCACGCGTGGTTGAACACGCGTGTGCCGGGGAAGAAGTTCTCCACCATCGACCTAGCGGGCAAGGGCAAGTTCTGCCTGCTCACCGGACCGGGGGGAGATAAGTGGAAGAAGGCGGCGCAGGAGGTAGCGAAGAAGGTTGGAGTTGAGATTACGAGCTACAGTATTGGGTGGAAGGAGGATTACGAGGATGTTTACTTTGACTGGGCTAAGAGGAGGGAGGTTGAGGAGGATGGCTGCGTGCTTGTCAGGCCGGACAGGTTTGTGGCTTGGAGGTCCAAGAGCATTATTGACGAGCCCGAGAAGAAGCTCGAGACGGTGATGAGGAGTGTTTTGCTTGCGTGAGCGATTACCGTAGACTGCGTTTAGACCATTTGTAACAATCACAACCTTTGTTAACAATCATGATGGTATTTTGAACAGTTGCTTGATCATCACTCATCCCTCTGCGATCTATCATGACATGCAAATACGCCCAACTCCGAGTCTGTACCGCAACAGAAGGCTACTACGGAATGCCTCTCTCTGACCGTGATTCTTAACTCCGAAGAAAATAAATCGGACGTACTGCTTTGATCGCGTGAGGACGTGCAAGTGGACTGACTGTGGAAGCTGAAGGGTCTCGGGGCTCTCGGGGCATCTCCACGTGGGACTTACACCCCGGCCGAAACTCCCTCGACTCCACCTCCACAAACGATCGTCCATGACACACAAACAGAACGGCCAATCCGAACCACGCCAATCTCAATTGCCTCCCACATTGCCGCTCCCAAGAAACCGGAGGTCTGGGACAATTGGCACAGCAGGCATATCACCCCCGTCTCTTGGCCAGGGATTAGACCACTTCCCCGGGCTGACCCCCAGAATCCCCACAAACTTTCCCCTTGATATGTCTTGTGCGCGAATTCGAAATCCCCCCGTTGCCCCGATTAGCAACCAGGAAAATGCGGGGAATGGACTTTACTACTAGTAACCTACCACAAGCGTCGCCAAGATGGATGTTGCTAACCGGCGAGGAATTTGACCGTCGTCCTAATCCTGGGGCTGGCTTGTGCTTCCAAAGGGTATGTAAATGAGGGTGAGAGGTCCCCAGAAAGCATGATGGCTGTGTCACTCATCACTGTCCATACCATCTCTCTTCATATTCTTTCTTGTTCATACTCATAGCACATCAGGCAGTACGCAGCATCACAGTTCACCACCACCATGATTATCCTCGGCGGGCTGGCTCTGGCCGCGGGCCTTACATTCATCTACCTCTTTTGGTTTGTTGGTAGAAGAGAGTCGAAACTGCCGCCTGGTGAGTGAATTGCTTGCTTCTCTTTCTCATCATGAGAAGCATACTACTGTATGGCAGCAAGAACTAACACACCACTCTCTCCAGGACCACCAACCCTCCCAGTAATCGGCAACCTGCACCAAATCCCAACCAAGCGCACGCATCTCAAGTACAGCTCCCCACCTCCCATGACAATTCCACCAGCAAACAACTAACACCGTGTGTTCAGATTCACAGAATGGGCCAAAACCTACGGCGGCATCTTCTCCCTCAAGGTCGGCACTGGAACTATGATCGTCCTCACCGAGCCCCGGCTCATCCGCCAGCTCATCGACAAGAAGTCGGCCATCTACAACCACCGGCCCACATCCTTCGTCGGCAACGGCATCATCTCCGGAGGCGACCACCTGTTGCTCATGCAGTACTCGGACCGGTGGCGGACGTGCCGCAAGCTCGTGCACCAGTACTTCATGGAGCAGATGGTGGTCAAGAACCACGTCGAGGTCGTCGACGCCGAGGCCGTGCAGATGCTGCGGGACTTCGTCGTCGAGCCCGAGGGGCACATGAGGCATCCTAAGCGGTTCAGCAACAGTATCATCATGTCGTTGATCTATGGGTCCCGCACGCCGAGCGTGAGGACGAGGCACATGGTCAAGCTGTACGACGTCATGGAGGACTGGTCCAAGGTGATGGAGGCGGGCAACACGCCCCCCGTCGACATCTTCCCCTTCCTCAAGTACGTGCCCGAATCCCTCCTGGGGATGTGGAGGTCGCGCGCCTCCCACGTCGGGAAGGAAATGAACGCCCTCTACAGCGAGTGGGTGGAGTACGTCATCGAGCGGCGGAAGAACAGCGGCAGCCGCGACTGCTTTTTGGACCGCGTCCTCGACAAGGAAGACAAGCTCGAGATCGACCGGCACGGCTTGTACTTCCTCTGCGGCACCCTGATGGAGGGCGGCTCCGACACGACGAGCAGCATCATCGTCTCCTTCATCCACGCCTGCACAAAATGGCCCGAGGTCCTGCGCAAGGCCCAGGCCGAGATCGACTCCGTCGTAGGGGAAGACCGCACCCCGACGTGGGACGACTACGCCAAGCTCCCCTACATCGCGGCCTGCGTCAAGGAGGGCCACAGGTGGCGGCCCGTCGTGCCGTTGGCTTTCCCGCACAGCCTGGCCGAGGACGACTGGGTGGACGGCTACAAGCTGCCCAAGGGCAGTGACATTTTTATCAACGCCTACGGGATGCACCACGACGAGACGAAGTTCCCCAACCCGGACGTGTTCGACCCGGACCACTACAAGGGCGTGACCGCCTTGGCGCCGGAGCTGGCGAGCGGGGATTACAAGAACCGCGACCACTACGGGTACGGCGCCGGCAGGAGGATCTGCCCCGGCATCCACCTGGCGGAGAGGAATTTGTTTCTGGCAATGGCGAAGTTGGTGTGGGCGTTCAATATCGGACCGGGCAAGGATGAGAAGGGCGACGTGATCGAGCCGAATGTCGGCCAGGACGCGTATAGTTCCGGTTTCTTGGTCTGCGCGGAGGATTTCCCGTGCACGATTACGTTGAGGAGTGATGAGAGGAAGGCGACGATTCTGAGGGAGTACGACGCGGCCAAGGCGAATGTTTTTAGCAGGTTTGAGACGCCGAAGGAGTAGCGGTAATGATAGCGGATGTTTGCAGGTTTACCTTCGTATGAATACCATGATGTTTTTGTCAAGCAAAGATTGGTTTCAAAATATCACTTGTCATAATGATGCGATTGTTCGTGCTGTGTGGCTTACAGTTGGCATTTGATCTTTTCAAACATTTCAAGGCGCAAATAGCATAGGCTTCTGTTAGTAAACACACAACTACCTCAGCTCCTGATCCTAATGTCACAAAGAGATTTTGGATCTAGACGAGCTGACAACTCGGTAGTTTACAGCAATAGCACAAACGCTTGCTTTTCATAACCCCAACACCCAAATCTCGGTACATAATACATACAAACATCTCTCCATGCCCCAAAGTACCTTAAATCACATATGCTGCACCATACTATTCATCAACAGCTCCTCCAGCCCAAAAGGTGACACGTCCATCGGATCTCCCGAAAAGAACCCCCCGCTCGCCATCGCGAACGGCTGCGTAAAGTCTGACAGGTCGGGCACGCCGCCGAACCCTGGATCGCCCCATGGGTGGTGCATCCCGCCCAGCAGCAGCGGGTCGGAGGAGCCGTGCATCGTTGAGAAGTTGTTGTGCGGTGGTACCGCCGAGGCAGCGTCTGATGGGTTCTGGTTCGGGCTGAGGTGCGTCCCGCTGCTGCCGCCGTCGTGGGGGTTATTTGTTGTTGTACTGGTGATGGTAGGGGGTTGTTTCTGTCGTTGGGAAGGGGAAGAGGACGTGATGACGGGAGGTTGTTGGCCGCGGTTGCCGTTCCCGTTTCCGTTTCCGTTGCCATTGCCGTTCCCGTCGGCGTTGGCCATCAGGTTCTTGAGACCGACTTCTATCCTGGCCAGCTTGCGGTTGAGGTTCTCCGTCCCGTTCCAGAAGGACACGAAGCGGTCGATTGTAAGCTTCAACAAGTCCAGGTTGGAGCTTGTTAAACGTTTGTTGAACGACGGCGGGCCGAAGACTTTACACGCGCATTGCGCCGCGGCCGCGAACCAGAGCGTGTTGGCCAGGAAGGGGTTGACGTATTTGTAGTGGTCCCTCGAGCTGTTCCTGACCACAAGCACGATCTCGTCCGAGGCGGACATGTAGTTCGACCACTCCGAGTTCGACTGGGCGGCCGTTTCGGGTGTTTGGTCTGAGGTCGCGCCTTTGGTTAAGGAGAGCCAGGGCGCTCGGGCGCAGATCTTGTGGTGGTAGATCATGAACCTGCACAGCTGGGTCATGAGGTGGATGGAGTACTTGTCCGCATGCTCCTGGCGCGGGTTGACGTCCAAGGAGACGGAAGCAGAGCGGGGGCGGAAGTCGAGCGTCTGCCCCTGGTAGAGGAGGGAGGCGGGTAGGGAGGCGACGGTGCAGTACAGACAGTTGGCCATTATGTCGAGCTCGGAGTGGGTCGTCTCGGCGTCCCTTTCGGACAGGGATTTTATGGCCGAGCCGGCCGGGTAGACTATGCGTTGAGTGTTGCGCATTAGGGAGCTTTGATGATGGTTAGTAAGGAGTGTGGAAGTGATGGCGTGGTGGGAGGAGAGGGTACTATGCTTACTTGATCACTATGAACCATGATTTGGAGCTCTGGTTACCCGATTCCGACAGGGCTTTCCAGCGGAGACTGCAGTCCTCGACTAGGAAACAGCTTTCTTGGTATATGTTGTTGAACCAGCAGCTGTCCGGGACGGGTAACAGGGTGAGGTTGAGGCTCTGGTCTATCGCGGTTGGCAGGCGCCGTATGGTGCTCGCAAAGACGTCCATCTCCCACACGGCCCACCACGCCCGTCGCCGCTCCTCTAGCAAGACCCAATGCTGAATATCGATGTTGCTCCGGTCCGTATTTGAAGTTGGCTCGTGGTTGGCGTCGACGATGTGCAAGTTTAGATCGTAAGAGTATCGGATGCAGTCCCCGAGCTTCTTCCACGACCGCGAGCGGACACTCAGGGTGAGCTGGTAGAAGGTGACGAGGATACCGGCTTGTAGGAGCCAGAATGGTGGCCTCATGTCGCCGTAGCGCTCGACGCACTCATCCAGCTGTGACAACGCGATGTGAGAGAAGTACGAGGGGTTAGGGCAGTCAGTTGCCTGATCGACGGCGTCGTCGCGGCAGTGCCTGGCTGAAAAGGAGAACATGGCGGCGATAAGGGTTTCGGCTTCGGCTTGGTGGTGCATGAGTGCGAACTTGGGCTCTATGCTGCCGGGTCGGAAGAGGGAGAAGGAGGTCATGTTGGTGAAGTACGAGTCCATCCTGCAACATCAATGTCAGCAGGGAACACCCACCACCGTGCCGCCATACTATGGCCTATGGAGTACTCACAGCAGGTCATACGTGTCTCGGGATATCTTGAGACCGGCACAGACACTGTCGACGGTTATAGCCCCACGATGTTGCAGTGCCGGTGACGTGTCGACGGTGGAAGGCGACTGAGGCCGTGTCATTGCTTCGTGTGAGGGATACATAAGTCTAGAGAAGATCGGTGCGGTTGGGTGACTCGTACGTTCAGTCAAGGAGGGCGAAGCACCAGAGCCAGGGGAGGCGCCCGGCGCCCGGTCCGGTGTGCTGGCAACGCGAGGCCGTGAGGCATCGTGAGGATGAGCGCCGCCTGGTGAGGTTGTTGTGTTGCGGATGGGGTCGAAAGTGGCCCCTGGTCGGCCGGCATTGAAGGATGATGTGTCGTGGACAGAGCCGCCAGAGTCGGATTGGCCATCGAGCCTCCTCCTCTTGGTTCGTTGTAGTGATCCTATGGGGACATTAGGACTCAGGGCGATGAGAGGAGAGTATGATGAACTTACCTGTCTTGGGCCCCGGCTTCTCGGGATGTGTTGGATACTCGCACGCGCTCTGGAGCTTCTGGCAGAGGGAGCATGTAGGGAGTTCGCGGTTACTGCATGGTACGAGAAGGGGATGTCAGCATTGATGTGCATGTAAGCGCCCCGTCTAAGTCAGGGGGGAATGTAAATATTGTTTACCATTTCACTTTGCGCCTACGAACAACATATGCCAGTCAGCAAAACAATGTCACAATCTTACCACGCCATACAAGAAGCCCAAGACACCGCAGACAAGCTCACCTCTTACACGCATAGCAAGCCAAGATAGACGACGGGGCGCCGGATGTGTTGCCCGTACCAGAGTCCGTCTTGGTCAGTGCTGCAGCGGCCTCGTGGGTGGCTTTGTTGTCGTACGGTTCCGACATGTCACCGAACGTTGAGAGGGACCAAGCACGGTGGTGCGGGTTAGGGTACGGTGCATCTCACCACGGGGCGGTGGGCGTCGGTGATTTCGAAAGGCGGGTTGACTTTTTGTTTTTTGAAGGAGGAGATGACCCGAACCATTTTCCATAAGCCAAAAGTGGGATACAGCGTGTTCTTAGGGGTCCGGGGCGCGGAGAAGGGACCCTGAGGGGCAATTGGAGGGGTAGACGAGGGGTGTGGGGATCACCCGCTAGCGGTGGAGAGGGCCAAGCCGCTAGCGTCACTTGTGGGATAGAAGTGTGGAGGGGCAGTGGAGAAATGGCGGAGCACGGGGGGTCTTTCTCTGAATCTGTCCGAGAGGATCAATGGTGCACCGTGTTAGTGCCTGCCCGGTCTCACTTTAGGAGCAATGGCGTATTGAAGCGCATTGCACTTCTGGCCGCCGATCACGGGACGAAAAAGATGGCTATACGATGGCAACATCCAGACTGGGCGTTTGGCAATGGGGAAACTCCGACTGAGTCCCATATAGGATGGTGGGGAACTGCCTTTTCGTCTGGTCTTGGTGCATGTAATGTAGTACTACTGTCGTTTCTAACTCAACCTTTGCCTCTCTTCCATCTTCCATTCGAACTTCTATCTCTTCTATCTCCCGTCATAGCTCCCTTTCCAACAAACAATCACTTTCCAAAACCACAGCAAACAACATGTCTTTCCAGCGTCTTGTGCGGTTCGTGAACGAGCAGGGAGCCACCCAGTATGGCGACCTCAAGGTCGAGGCCACCGGTGATCTGACCGGCCAGGAGGTTGAGGTTCTCGAGGGCGACGTCCAGAGTGGTTTCAAGGCCACCGGCCGCACAGAGAAGATCTCCAAGCTCCTGTGCCCCCTACCATCAGTGCCCCTCGTCGTCTGCATCGGCCTCAACTACCAGAAGCACGCCAACGAGGCAAACGTATGTTTCCACTCATCCCACGTCCTTCAAGGGCAAACACTAACACGCTCGCCATAGCTCAAAGTCCCCTCCTACCCAGTCGTCTTCACCAAGCCAGCCGACGCCCTGGCCGGCCCCTACGACGACGTCCCCATCCACCCCGACGCCCAGGGCATGCTGGACTACGAGGGCGAACTCACAGTCGTCATCGGCAAGGACGCCAAGAACGTGTCCGAGGCCGACGCCCTGTCCTACGTGCTGGGTTACACCGTCGGAAACGACGTTTCGGCCAGGAACTTCCAGCTCCCTGATGCGTCGGGAGGCCAGGTACGACGACCCCCCTCCCGCAACCACTCCTCTTTGCCCCCCTCTTCCCCAGCTCGTGAACCCGCGCTAACTCTACCGTCCCGCAGTTCTGCTACGCCAAATCCTTCGACAAGTTCGCCCCCATCGGGCCCGTCATCGTCAACGCCAACCTCATCCCCGACCCGCAGAAGATCCATTACGTCACAAAGGTCAACGGCGAGGTGCGCCAGGAGACCGAGACGTCGGACCAGATCTTCAGCATCGCCAAGATCATCTCCCACCTGTCGCGCGGCACCACGCTGCGCAAGGGCACCGTCATCCAGACCGGTACCCCCAGCGGCGTCGGCTTGTTCATGGAGCCCAAGGGATTCCTCAAGGATGGTGATATTGTCGAGGTTGTTGTCGATGGTATTGGGTCGATAAGGAACAAGATGGTGTTCGAGTAGGTGGTGTGGGTGTGTGATTGGGGTGATGATAGAATCGGCGCCAAAGCAATGCATATATGATATAGACTATTCACTTCATTTCGAGATTTGGCACCACTGGCTTGTGTGACAAGAGGTAACGGGTGGGAAGCAAAGGTGAATTCGCCCAGTTCTAGATTTTTAACCATGCTCAACCCACGCGAAGCCTTCGAAAGAAAGGTGTGTGTATCGTACAAAGAGCTCCTGTCGCGTGAGGTGCGGGCAAGGCTAACTAAAGCAGTGGTATTTGGGCCGACAAGCACAACGCCGAGGCCGGTATTCGAGTGTCTTGGTGTCGAGTGGCTCGTAATACATAGGAGTGGTTGGTGATCATGCTGAGCCGCTGTCATTGTTAACAAAAATTAGATCCCAGTTAATGTCCAGTCGATAAGCGTACCTACTCCGGCGAGCGACAAAGAGTGGTCGACGGTCTTGCCGTTGTTCTGGGTGACGAATGAGCCGCTATCATCGTTAGCAAATATATCTCCAGTTGAAGTCGTTCCACGTACCAGCTCCAAAATTGTCGTCCTATGAGGATGATGCATATCGTTTGCCATTCACAATGACATCTGCTCAATCGCTCGTCAGGTCCACGATGTCGGGTATTTGGAGAGCTGGGCTCATCGCACTTTCTGGGCGATAAGTGCGGGAGACCGGTTTCAATGCGCTGGTAGTCGCTAGACGATAAGCGTGCGAGGGTGGGTCTGACCTGCCAGCTAGCTCCGCGATATCTAGGAATGGATCGTCGTCGGAAAGGTCGTCCTCATTGTCAGCTCGAGCGACCACATCTGGTAGCGGCCTCGGGGCAGTTGGCCGGGGTGGCGGCGTTGAAGCGGCTGCCCCGGACGCCTGCGCCTTCTTAGGAGGTCGGCCGCGAGGACGTTTCGGCGGGATACTTGCCTCAGTCGTAGGCATGGAGGGAGTTTTCCGCTTAGCCTTGGTCTCTCCGGTCTTCTCCTTCTGGCCGGCTTTCTCGTTGACGCGCGACTGCCACTCATGGAAAGCCGCGGGTGAGCCTTGCTCGACAATCCATCGAGGGACCCATTCCCTCAGCGCCGTCGCCGGGTCGAAGGGCTCGTCCTTCATATTGGCTTGGTAGCCCCGATTGATCACCTCATGAGAGATATCGAAGTCCACGACACAGGAAGGTTGAAACTCGACCCGAAGGTACTGACTGGGCGGATCCTCATCGTCGCCCTTGCTCAAAGTGATGGACATGATCAGGAACGACCCGTCGGTCTCGTTCGCCGCGTGGGCAAGTAGCTGCCTCGTCAAAAGGGGGTGGGACAGAAGGTGAATAAACTTGCCGGCGAAGTGCCTGTAACGCCAGTCCAGGTACTCCTCTGTCCACTCCCGCAAGAGGGGGAGATTTACTGGCTTGGTCCAGTTGATCTTTAGGCCCTGGAGCTCGGTATGGGGTGTAACTGCCGGCTTCAGGTAGTATTCTGCAATCGCGCGGCTGGGGAAGTCGGTGTTGTTCTTGGTACTGGTGGCCACCGCGTTATGTCCATTCAGTCGTAACCACTCGATCAACTTGTCCTTCCACTTGACGAGTTGGGGTTGCCCATGATGGCGTATGTGTTGCTCGAGCTGGGCGCCGAAGCCTTTAGCGCGGGCTGCTTTGATAGCAGTCTCGTGGCCGCAATTGAAGATACCTCCGTCGTAGTCACCCCCGGCCATCATGGCGAGTAGGAAGAGGTGGTGGCGGAGTAGAGACGGCGTCTCCTTCTCGAGCTTATCCATCTGGTAACGATGGACCTTAGCAACCTTGTTTTCAGCCTTACGTTTCTGCAGGATTGTGCGACTTCCGAAGACGAAGGCATCGCCGTCTCTCGTAAGTACCGCGTCGACGACGCCCGCTTTCTCAAGGGCGGCGCATTCTGCCTCGGCCTCTCCTGGTGCTTCCCGAAAAGGAATCCCGAGAGCTTGAAGAAAATAGCGGCACAAGGGAACGACGTGGCCGAGTTGGCGGGCGCATTCTCTGTCGGCATCAGTCTGGTGGTTGGACGCTTCGATAATGACACGATTGGCAGCTGGACGCCCGTCTGCCTGCGGCGTCCCGATGTGGTGGCACGGTCGGATGTCTGTAGGATGGCGACACCCCTTCTCCGGGGGCTTCTGCGGCCCGTCAAACACGAAGATAGGATCAACGCCAGCAGCGAGGAGGTGAAGAACGGAGTACAAGAATGTCCGAGCCGTGTGGTTCATGCCGCCTAGGCGCAAGCCGAATGTCAGCGAGGAGTCGATGGCAGGACAGCGTGCTGGTACGCCTTACCAGCTTTGTCAGCCATTCTGGTTGCTTCCTTGAACTCGAAGATTGCCAGAGGAGTGTCGACGGCGACGCGGAGGGGACGACCTTTCTCATAGAAGCATTTCTCATAGAAGCACTCGGCAGAGAGATTAGCAATATCAACGACATCGTCACCCTTCGAATCCTTGCGGACTTGCTTCCACAGTCTGCAAATCCGAGACAAGTTAGTACAGGTATCAAAAGCGCTGTCATCGAAAAAAAAAAAGTCATTACAACATACCCTTTGATCGTCATTGCGTCAGAGTCGGCGATGTTGTGCGCTGGAGCGATACGTTTGGGGTTCCGTGATTGTTGTTGTGTGAGAGAGGTGTTGGGAGGAGAAGGGAAAAGGCAGGATCGAAAAGGAAGCGAAGTAATTGTTGTAAACACCGACTTCCTTGCAAGAAGACAGGAGACGCGATCGTCGCTCCTTCCCACGGGGGGAGGGTTGACCACGACCCTGGACGGCCAGTAATCCAGGGGATGTGGAGATAAAGACCGCAAGCGCGACGCGACGCTGGCAACCGCAGCAAGAACAACCGGCTTACATAAACACCGGCCGTCCGGCTGGAATCCGGCGCCGGATAGATCCACTGCATCGGTCGCCGTTCGGCGTGGGCGCCGAGTCCGCCGTCCACATCATGATTTTGGCACAGTACCGCAAGAGAAACAATGGATCATGTTCTAGCGCCGCCGCGGGTCGAGAAACCCTCTGCATAAGCCCGCCGCTCCGACCGAACATATCACCCTTCTGCTGAACCGCGTTCCAGCACGATGCTCTCTTTCTCATCTACCGGACCTTGGGCCTACCACCACAGTACCCTCTCCCCCACCTTCCCCACCGCGCTCTAGCCTCAACCCGTCCTCCTCCATAGGCGTAGACTCCACGTACCTGCATCCGTCTTCATCCCCTCGTCCACCAGCATCCCCCACTGTATCATCCTCCCTATCCCTCCTAGCAGCAGCAGCAGATCCCGTTTATCTGCCTGCTTTCCGTCCTTGTTAATGGCGATAGCCCTGGACTCGAAATTGACAATGCTCTTGTGACCGATGAGACGAACCCAGTGAGTGTCAGACAGCGGAATGAGATCTTCGAAGCGTGTCAATCTAATTCCTGCTATAAACTCATGCACGGAGGAGACAGTACAACCTGCTCAACTACAACCACTCCTTAATAATAATACTCGCAGCCTATACCATAAGTCAGTAACGCACATATGACCCCCCTTCAACGCTCAGGAGATATAACATACCTTCTCCCCAACAGCATAAGCAGTCGCACTCAAATGACTGCTAGGCAACAACGGCAAGATGCCCATGTCAACAACCCTCAAACCACTCGCTCCATCAACCCTCAGATCCGTTCCCACAACCCCGCCTCTCCCCCTCGGCATCATCGCCGTCGTGCAACACGGGTGCATGTACGAACCCACCGTCGCGTTCCTGATGAACCCCACCAGCTGGGCGTCGCTCTGCACGCCGCTACCGGGGGTGACTTCCACCGCGCCGAGGTCTTGTAGGGTTGGGGTGGTTAGTAACCGCCGGAGATACCTCACGTGCGCGACGTGCAAGTCCATGTCAACCGGGTTCGAGGCAGTGCGGTAGTCCGCTACCGGCAAACCGAGCGGGTCTGACAAGTTGAGGCGGATGGTGCCGCGGCTGAGGGGGTGGAGGAGGATGTCGGTGAAGGAGGTCCCTGTCGAGAAGGGCGTTTCGAGGCTGGGGACGCGCGGGTTGGAGAGCAGGTCTGCGAGGACGGAGAGTTGGTGCTGGTAGCCGGCTACCATTGCTGGGTCCGAGCGGTAGGTGGCCGGGAGGTAGGAGGCGGCGGCTGAGCTGCTGAAGGCTAGGGAGCGGATCTTGGAGATGATGGTTGGGTAGTCGGCTGTGACGTTTGGTAGGGGGACGAAGATGGCGCTGTTGGATAGGGCGAGAGTGTAGGGACCGGAGGCGGGCGTGGCGTTGAATGCTGCTGTTGCTTCGGCGGCGAAGGTTGCGTTGAACATGTCTGTGGGCATGGGATAGAAGCTGGTCGGCTTTGAGTCTTGCTCAATGTCAGCTGCTGTCATTGACAAAACTTCAAAACATAGTGCACCTACACTTCCATGTTATTGCTGGGCCAGAATGATCCTGCAAGTTGGAACCAACCCCGGGAAGATCAAGTACAACTGGGAGCCCAGCAGCCTTAAGAAAGCCAGCTGGTCCAATCCCACTGCGCTGCAGTATCGTCGGCGTAAATACCGCACCAGCCGAGAGGATAACCTCAGCTCTCGCGGTCACGTTGGAGAGAGCCCCGTCCTCAAGAGACACAATCTCCACCGTTGGGACCCCAGCCGTAGCATCGCCGCCTGGATATACCACGCGCACAACCTGATGCTTCACAAGCAAGTCGTACTTCGGCCTGGCTCCACGGACAACTTCATAATGACCGAGTCCAGAGTGAGACCGCCGACCAGTGACGGGGTGCAGCGAATTCGGTATCCAGCATATCCCGTCCTTATCCCCCCCGTTGCACTCCTCGGACAACCGCACGCCGGCATCTTTCCAGGCATCGCGGGCGACATGATGGTCAGCCCACTGAAAATCGGGAAAACTCGCGTAGATGGGCGTAGTGCCGCCATACGCCGCGGACACGTTCCAGGTATACCCCTGCTTGGCAGCGACCTCTGCCGTTTGGGGGGTGAAGGTCACGCTCTTCCTGAAGAAAGGGAAGATGGTATCCCAGTTCCACTTCTCGCTGGCGTGCTCTTCCTGCAGTTCGCCCCAAGCGTTGTAGTCGAAGCGCGAGCCGCGGTCGAAGAACATGCCGTTGATTGCACTGCTGCCTCCCACCACCTTGCCGACGAAGAACAGGGCCGTGTTGTTGTTCACGTCTGGACTGGGGAGTGAGCGGAACATGAAGGAGCTCGCCAACTTTCCAGCCCCGTTTCCCGGCTCGTTGAAGGAGATCACCGGCGGGTCGAAGACGCCCGGAGCGTACTCGACTTCGCCGTACTCGATGACCAAGACAGTTTCTGTGATGGCAATTAGCTATCTGGCTGCGGTTCATTGTCGTGAGGAGTGTGTGCATTATACCACTTACTGTTGGGCAGCGCCTCCGACAAGCGATCGGCTACGGTCAACCCGGCGGTTCCACCACCGGCGATGACGAAGTCATACTCGTCTCGTAGCTCATGTGCTTCGCGTTTGACAGCATATGGCGATGCGCGACCGCATTGGATGGCCGAGGCCAGGAGCAGGCACAGGAACCTCATCGTTGGCGACGCCATCTTCACAGCGCGGAACTTACTGACCACAAGGGAGAAGCGGTCGCCATCCGCGCCGCACCTCCAATACTTATTGGAAACGCCATGACTCCCTCGTTATGAGCTGAACATGTGAGGTTGCAATCTCGCGCGGGGCTTCAAGGGAGAGGCTGCCGCGCCTCTGGATAAATATGCCCTTACTCACCAGCGTGCCGGCAGAAACGTCGTCCATATGCATTGTTTGTTACACAAGCGAATGGCCGGCTGACGCACGTGTCATCACGGCACAGACGAAGAGAATCTGCAAATAAGAGCTGGGGAAATCCCGGCACGTCCAAAATCACGTTGATGAGAATCGTAAGAAGTGCCGCTGTAGGGGAGCTCTACTCTGTCGCATCTGGGGTGAGCCAGCATCGCTAGCTCTGCATATACCGTGCAGGAGAAGGGAGCCATCAAGACCATTGTTGAATGATTGGACATTGATAACATAACCGTCAGATGAGAAAGACTATGGTCAAATGTGGCAGAGGGAGAAAGCATGAGACAACGTGGAAAGTTCTCCGCTGAAGTTGCAACCGTTGAGATGTGCCAGGACAAGCAACCGGTTCGAGCGTTCCAGGTCCTCGATAACAATGAGAGACCTGAGTTCAACGGCCATCAGATGCGCGTCTAGCATCCGTGAGGCCGTGAGCTCCTACTGCTTGTTGTGGCCTCATCTATAGAGGGCGAAACAAAATTACCCAGCAGTGATCTTTTGTCGACTCGTTGACGGTCCCAACTCAGATTAAGCTTACGTGGCGGGGCCGCTTGTCCCGATACCCCGCAGTCCCATGACATAAGCGGTTGTTCTTTGAACTGGCGGGCGATAAGCGATAAGAGATGTCTACCATTTCAGCCGTCAATCCTTCTTCAACAAACTTCAAATACGTCGACATCCAGCAGACAGTCCGACCTGCTATGGCAAAGGCGGTAGTCATGAGATACTCGGCCGTCATTGTTAGCCGCGTAGGTAAGATCTTTTACATTGCCGTGGAATGCTAACGCAATAGCCTCGCATCTGAATTTGTCTGTCACACATAGTGGCCTTTTCAGACTCATTCAGCTGGAACTCATCAGCATGGCTTGTCGCTTGGTTTCACACAGGAACCAACATACAACTTTCAACCTTTACCAAATGCCTACTTTGCCCCATAAAGCACAGTCGAATGCTTCCCGTCATTCAACGCCTTCAGCGCCTTGACACTCTTCTCATCGTCCGACTTGGCCGCCACCATAGTCGGCACAGAAAAGAACTTCAGCCCCTCAGTCGCATTCAAGATCCCTTGAGCCGAGTTACCCCTTCCAGTGAAGGGGAACACATCCGGGCCCCTCTGATCAGGCGCGTTGATGTTCACCCTGCCGACATGGTACGACAAGGCATCGACAACCCGCCCCAGCATCTCCTCGTCGTACCCAAACACAGCCGACTGAAGCCCGTACTCGCTCCGCGAGATATACTCGATAGGCTCCTGTACATCCGTGTAGATCGCCACGGGTGTGACGGGTCCGAACTGCTCCTCGTCCCAGATCTTCATGTGCTTATTGACGGGGGCGAGGATGGACAGCGTGCACAGCGTCTTGTAGCACTTGCCGCCGTTGTTGACGATGTGTGCGCCTTTATTGAGGGCATCGACGATGAGCTCCTTGACGTAGGCCGGCTTCGAGTCCTCACAGAGGGGTGTGATCTTGACGGTGTCGTCCCACGGCATGCCGAGCTTCATGGAGTCGATCTTCTCGGACAGCTTCTTCAGGAACTCCTCGGCCTGGGATTGGTGCACCCAGATCATCTTGATGGCCGTGCAGCGCTGCCCGTTGAAGGATGTCATGCCTGAAGCGCAGCTGGTGACCGCGACGTCAAGATCAGCGTCGGGGAGGATGATGGCTGCGTCTTTCGCCTCGCCCTCGTACATGACGCGCAGGCGCTGTGGGTTTGACGCGCCCTTGAGCAGACCCCTGGCACTGGAAGCGGTGCCGATGAAGGCCACGGCGTCGATGCGACCGGTCCCGACAAGTGCACCCATGACCTCCCTACCCGATCCGGTCAAGAACTGGATAGTTCCCGGAGGGAAGTGCTTCGCAAACAACTCCAGCGTCGGGAAATGCGGCGTGGCACCGTTCCGCGGCGCCCGCACGATGACGGAGTTCCCCATCAGCAGCGCCGGGATGAACGTCGTGTACGCCTCGTTGAGCGGGTAATTGAACAGCGAGCTCGCCAGCACCACGCCGACGGGCAGGTGCCGGATCTGGCACATCACGCCCTTCTGCTCTTGCCACCGCGACTCGGCCTCCGCCAGCTCCTTGGCCTCCTGGACGGCGGTCTGGATGTAATTCACCGTCCGCGTAACCTCGTCGTGGCTGTCCTTCACGTTCTTGCCGATCTCCCACATCAGAAGCTGCGCGAGCTCCTCCGTCTTTTTTTCGAGGTCCGAGGCGAAGGCCTCCATGTGCTTGCACCGCTGGGCGATGGGCATCCTGGCCCACGTGCCGCGGCCGTACATGTAGGCGCGCTCGGCGGCTTCGAGGGCCTGCATGGCCTGGGCCTCGGTGGCCATCTCGAATTTTCCGATGGAGATGTGGCTGTCGGGTTGATCTTGTGTGACGATGGGCGTGTGCACTTCTGTGGCGTTTTCATCGCTTTTGATGACCTTGCCGTCGATGAGGAGCAGACATGATTGCGGTGACGGGATGGGGACGTTGATGTCCTCTTTGGATTTTGGGATTTTGGCCTTGAGCTCCTGGGAGTCCCAGTCCAGCTTGTCGCCCACCGGTGAGACGATGTTGATGCCTTGTGTCATTGTGCTGGTGAGGCAGTTGTGGAGTTATGCGACAGTCTCAGCAGCCGGCGCGGAAGTCAAGATGACGCAGCAGAGCCGAGAAGCAATCAATTCGCTTCAAGTTGTCGAGTTTTGAGGGTAGGTCGGCATAGCTGTGGTGATGCGCAGGCGTATATATCCGACTCCCGTCGTGGTTGTATAAAACGTCATAGCTGTCGACGACGTCATATATCCGTAACATCTCAATCCCCACCCGTCGACAGTTCAGCATCTGTCATACTTGGCAATTGAGAAGGGAGATTTTCATTGCTTTTAGGTATAATTGACAGTTCTGCCCGGAGCTTGACAGTGCCTGGTAAGGACGGAGCTCGCTCACCTCAGACACTAGTAATCTTGGATGGATGCCCTCCCGGAACCCACATTGACAAAGCTTCACACCCGGAACTGGCCATTAACTCTCTGCGCTTACACAAGAGAAGCTGAGATCAAGGGTCCAGTCAAGCAGAAAGACAAGTGACATGGTGGTGTATTTAGTCTTGCATTGCCACATATAGCGTGCCGTGGCTTGCGCTGTCACCAGAACCTATCACACAAGGCTAACAATGCCAGCATCAGCACCGTCAAACCAGCTTGTCAACCCCTCTTGAGGGACACAATTGGGAAAGCCAGCCATGCCAACTCGCTCGACGCATCCGGGCATCATGCCGTGGAGAGATTCCCTCCCCACGAGTCCGGCTTCCCAAATCCTACTGCCGGAGATGATGGTGGCGATCTCCACCAAGGTGTATTTCTCAACTCCTAGACGAGAGGCCAGCGCTGTCTCTTGCCCCTCGTCTGGATCCTGAGCTTGGCCGAACTCGACGTCCTGGTAGAAAGGAAGCAGCAGCCCACTTTGGCCTCCTTCAATAGCCCACTCGGTGCCGTAGCTCTCCCGCCAGTCCTCTGTGTCAGGATGACGCCTGATTGACACAGGAACCACCCTCGTCTTCAGTGTCAGCCTCGCATACTCCACGCGTCTGAACCCTACACTCTTGTCGGCGTCTGCAGTCGATGGACTCTCCGGCTTGGCCTCCAGCCCAACCACCTCGACACCCGTAGCCCCCTCCTCAAAGTATGTCCCCGAAACCACATGCGCAAGCGACTTCTCTCCATCAGTCATCGCCTCTCCCTTCGTCCCTCCGCCGTTGGTCGGCCAATCAACACCACAGTCCACACTCCCCCAACTCCAACTCGGCCTCCTCGTCTTCTCAATCGCCAACCGACAGCTAGTATCAGCCCTCCAAAGCAGCTCGGACGGCAACGCCTCGCTCCTCATACCACCGACATACGCCTCCTCCCCCTCCCGCCCCCCTAACATTCTCCCCACCCCCGAGATAGCAGCCAGCCGATCATCCTTCACACTCAATTGTCCCCTAGAATATCCCATCACACACTCCCTCCACATCCCCACGACCTTCTTCCTCCCCTCCTCCCCTCCGTCCGCACGGCTCACGCACTCCTCAAAAGCAGCACTCATATTATTAATCACACTCCCCCCCATCCCCTCCACCCTCCGCTCCACCATCCCGCACTCGCACCATCTCCCCCCCTTACACTCCCACACCAACTCAAAACAGGTAAAATGCACGATCCTCCTAGCCAGCATCCGCTCCTGATACGCCCACCCCCTCGTAAGCAAACAATAATCCCGCCTCAACCGCTCATCCCAGATCCTCTGCCTCAGACTCCGACACGCCTTCATGATGAGATGGTGTTCATCCCTCTGCTCGGGGAGTATGAGATACTCCCGCGTCCGCAACAGACCCGCGGTGGCGGAGGGGGAGGACTGCGCCGATATCTGCAGCGCCGAGTTGAGGTAGACGTACTCCATCCGCCCGATCTCGACGGCCTTTTCGACATCGTCGTCTTGGGTGATGCATAAGCTGTCGATCCAGAGGTACCGGAAGGAGAGGAGCCGGACGAGGTGGAAGACGTGCTGCAGGGTTAGGGGTAGGAGGGAGGAAGGGGGGATGGAGGTGTACATTTGTGGCAGGTTGGAGGTGAGGGTGCGGATATTGGATTCTGTTGGACCCCAGACGTAGGAGAGGGCTACGTAGGAGGGGACGGGGTTGGGGGTGTCGACCAGCCGGCTGACGTTGCTGCCGGGATCGAGGAAGATGAGACGCTTTTGGGGTGGGCCAGAGGTGGGGGAGGAGGTACATGCTGAATCGGCGTGGGCAGTGGTGCAGTTCTTCAGCCAGGTGCGGATGGTGGTTGCGCTCAGCTGGAGCTTGGAGGAGATGGCGGGGTCCATGATGTTGAAGAGGAGGTATCGATTCGCCTGGGCAGGAAACCGCAAAAGGAGCAGGCTGGCTAGCTGAACTTGGAGGGCAGTATGCTCAACGCGGGAAGCCATATTTAAGGTACTAATGGAGGGTAAATGACATGAAATCCAAGGCTGGAGCTTCACCGAAAACTGATGTTGAGGCGAGCGGTCTGCCTCGCGCTAGAAAATGCATGTGCCATTGGGCGGCTCAGCCACCACCACATTCAACGTGGCTCCCGAAATGCGATAGAATATCTCAGGCAAATGTCGGAGACAGCCTTGTCTACGACACTTATAAGCCTAACCGTGATGACCATTGCTGACCTCCGATACCGCAACTAGAGCCTCGTCACATCAAACTCGCCCTCCTCCTCCACCATCTCCCACATTCGATGCAGCGTGCTCGTCCCTCTCTTCAAAAACTGCCCATACGTCTTCTCCCCCAACACCCCGCCACCATCCCGATCCCAAACGACCTTCCCTCTCAGAACCGTGTACCGCGGCCAATTACCCACCTTCTGGCCCTCATACGGGGTATAGTCCGTAGCATGATGCAGCATCTCATTCGTCAAGATCAGATCGGGCTTCTTCTCCTCGGGATACCAAACCACAAGATCAGCGTCCGACACACCAGGCATTATTGACCCCTTCTTCGGGTACAACCCATACAGCTTCGCCGGGTTCGTGCTCGTGACCTCGACGAACTTCGTAAGCGGCAGCTTTCTGGAAGAGAAAACCAAGGGCAACCGCGTCTCAATCCCCGGTATCCCATTGGGAATCTCCTTGAACCGCCCCACCGGGTGCGCATCATCGATACACGTCTTCTTCCCGCTCTCTGCGTCGTCGTAGTTAAACGGGCAGTGATCCGAGCTAAGCACAGCGAACGTCCCGTTCTTCACGCCCGTCCAGATCACCTCCTGGCTAGCCTTATCCCTCGGCGGCGGGGAGCAAACGCACTTCGCCCCCTCGAAACCGGGTTTATCCAGATCATCCCTCGTCAGAAACAAATACTGCGGACACGTCTCGGCGTATATCGGCTGTCCGTTAGACTGCGCCTCGCGGATGCGTCGCGTCGCGCCGGGGTCGCTGACGTGCACCAGCAAAATGGGCGTGTCGGATATCAACCCCGACAGCGCGATGGCCCGGTTCGTCGCCTCGGCCTCGAGCACCGGCGGCCGTGAGTGCGAGTGGTACTTCGGCGCGAACAGCTTCTTGCTCTCGAGCTGGTCCGTCAGCCAGTTCAGCACGTCGCCGTTCTCGGCGTGGACCATGGTGAAGATCCGGTTCCGCCGAGCGGCCAGCAGCACGGACAGGATCTGGTCGTCGCGGAGCTGTAGGGCGGCGTAGGTCATGTAGATCTTGAGCGAGGTCACGCCCTCGTCCAACAGAACGGGGAACTCGGACAGGGCTTGGGGCCCCGGGTTGCCGACTAGCAGGTGGAAGCCGTAGTCGCAGTAACAGTTGCCCCAAGCCCGGGCGTGGGTCTCCGTCAGGGTGGCGAGGAGGGAGGGTTCGTGCTTCTGCTGGGGCGCGAAGGAGACGATGGTCGTGCAGCCGCCGGCTACGGCTGAGCGGGTGCCGGTCTCGTAGGTGTCCGATGAGGTGCCGCGGCCGAAAATGGCTGGCTCTTCTAGGTGGACGTGGCAGTCTACGCCGCCGGGCTAAGTGATGGTTAGCATGCATGCTGTTGAGTGAGGGCGAAGGAACAGTTACGAACCGTAACATATCCGCCCTCAGCATCAATGACTTGTCTGGCATTGGCCTGCGCGAGAGAGCCGGAAGGGGCCAGGAGAACGACCTTCTCGTCCTTGATGGCCACATCGTAAGAAGCTACGTCGGCTGCCGTGACACAGACGCCATTGGTGATGACGAGGTCGTATTCGAAGCCCGCCATGTCCGTGCCGAGCGTCGTTCTCGTTCAGCCGTGCCAATTGAAATTAAATAGACGCGTCAATTCAAGTGGACACCGCGAAGCCCGCAGTTGAACACCCCGGAGGGAGGCCACCCCTCCTCGGCTCGTCCCGACTTGGTAATCGATGTCATCGGTCTGGTCCGGCCATATCAGCTTATCGCCCGTCAAGACGAGATAAGCGAGACGGCGGTTTGGATCGGGGGAGAGTTGCCCGAGCGGGGAAGCTGCCATGGCTGCGCTAGCCTGATACATACTAGAGCTGGGGTCCAATGATTAGGTAATTCCCGACAGCCGAGAAAGCTTGGCGGGATTTCCCGCTGCTCCACAAGCTCATGTTATCACATGGTGAAAGCAAGCAAAAACATCACCTCTGCTCGTTCTTGGACACAGAGCTTTTGGACATTTGCCTCAGCGGAGCACTCGAAGATGGTTGGAATAATGCTGTAAAACTTACCAGTGGACTGGTTGGACTGGCGATACGAAAGGTTCCCGGCAGTATGGAACCTCATTTCTAGGGTAGCATTCGCAATTTCGCGATTCTGCTTATGAAGACTTCCGTCCGCCGTTCTCTGCTGAGGCGCTTCACGGCACGGCTACTTCGACTTGGAGCATCTGCGACGACACATCTAGGGTTTAGACATCCCCGTCATTTCTATGGGATTATCAGCCCTCAGAACACTGTTATGATTCGTCTCCGCGTCACGACGGCGTCGGTGGCAGTGTCTCTAGCAGTGGCGATCAACATCACAGTCCTCACACTCCTTTGGCCCTTCACATCACGGATACGGCTGGAACTCGGCCTAGGCAAAACCATCCAGCCCATCTCTGACTTCCCATACCAGTGTACCCGCATATTCCACCCTCTCCTGCAGTCATGCGGCGACATGTGGCTCTCCAGGGGCTCGCGGCAGCTATATCTGGCGTGTGGTGACTTCCGGTCTCGAGCAAGGTGGTTTCCTCCGGCCGGTAACTACAATATCACTGCAAGATCTACGAAAGACGCGATCGTGGTTCTGGAGATCGATCAGCCTGGGTTGATACCGCATTTTCCGGAGTTCGGCGGTCCGGTCACGGCACAGAGGTTGGTGACTCCTGGCTTCAGCGGGACTCTCGGCGATGGCTTGCTCGATCTGAATGGTTTCACTGGGGTGGATATGGGAAACGTTGTGATTAGGCTGCTGGTTGTCAATAACAGACCTTCGGTTGACTCGTCGACGGGGACATATGCGGAAGATCAGGCGACAGTTGGTGCAAATTCCACGATCGAGGTGTTCGAGCACGCCGGGAGGGGTCATGACTTCTTGAGCCACCTGCTCACCGTGGTAAGCCCGAAGATAACGACTCCCAACCGCCCGGCAGCCTTTGGGACAACTGGATTTTACATCACCAACGACCATGGACCAGTCAAGACAGGCAAAGTAAGAACTACTGAGCGGAGTTGAGTCTCCTGCACATCCAAGAATGCTAACCGCTCCATCTCGTTAAGTTCTTTCAACTCAAAGCCAAGCTCGGCAAGGGAGACGTAACATTCTGCTCCTACACGGACGGCTGCAGAGTTGTGTCCGCCGGTCATTCCCACCCCAGCGGTCTCGCCCACAGCCACGGCCACCTATACGTGCCGAGCTCAGCATCCGGCGGCCTCCGAATCAACCGTTCGCATCAGGACGGCTCGCTAGCCAAAGTCGCGGATATCGACGCCCCCTACGCCATGGACAACTTGGCTACAGACGGCAATGGCGTCACGTGGGCAGCAGCCAGCCCTCGTGGCTATCGGAACGGAGCTTATGCAAAGAATCCGGTTGGCCCTGTGCCTCCGTCGACTGTGCTCCGCATCCGTCTGAGGCCGTGGGGCTATGAATGGAAGAAGATGCTGGAGGATCGGGACGGGGAGGTACTCCCTGCCGCCAGTGTGGTGGTGTATGATCACCTTGTCAAGAGGCTGTTTCTGGGCAGTATGTGTTTCAGCTGGATCCTTCCGGGGCAACGGATGACTGACGGACTACAGGCGCTTTCTCGCCTTTCATTACTATGTGCTATCTCCCGATGGAAATCTGAACATGATCGGGGCTTTGAAGTGTGTCCCGAGCACATGCCAGCTCAACTCGGACTTACCCGGCATCAGTACACAAGGACGCTGATCTCCGCCGAGTACGAGCCTTACAGTACATCGTATTTGTCATTTCTAACTCCGATCCTGCAAGTGCGTCAACTCTCCCAGACCCTGGTATGATTCAGCACGTGCAGCGTGTCTGGCTAGCCATACAACTTCCCGCTGCACTCACTCTTTATACTTCCTATCCCTGAACCCAGCAAGGACCTCAACCGTCCCATCACCACTCTCCTCATACCTCTTCTTCGCAATCTCTGGATTCAGCTGCAACGTCTGCTTTGCCTTAACCCACTGCTCCATCGTCACCTCCTTCTCAAACCTCGGCTTGACACCCGCCTTCTGCAGCACCGGCGAGTCAAGGATAGGCTTCAACACCGTATCGTTATGCGGACGAGCAAAGTACAGCAGCCCGTGCGCTTATACTCCCTCTGATCCTCAGGCGGCGCCACAACCCGATGGACCGAGCTCTTCAACCAACCCCCCGTCAGGTGCGAAATAGTATCAGCCAGATTAACAGTAATCGTCCCCGGCTGCGCAGACACCCAAGTCCACTCCCCATCCTCCCCAAGTATCTGCAGTCCCGCAACAGGCTGGCGGAAAAGCAGCGTCACAGTCCCCAAATCCGTATGCCCGTTCTTCTTCCCGTAATCGGCAGCCTTCCACTGCTCCTCTGTCCGTGGGTGATAGATCATATACCGGAAATGATCCTCGCTTTTCTTCTCAAACGTGTGCTGCCTCACCAAGTAATCCTCGTCCGGCAGCTGCAGCACGATAGCGAACAGCCTCAAAAGCGGCACCACGACATTCTCATGCAGCGCCCGCTGGAAATACGCAATATCGTCCAGATGCGCCTTCAACAGCTCAGGGTGGTCGTACTTCCCCTCGAAATCCTTCGTGAATTTGGCGAAATTGTAAATCTCGATGTTGTCGAACGCCTTCTCCTCGGCCCTCCGACCGGGCCGCCGCCAGCCATTGTAGTCCGCCGCCGCGTAGTCGAGCTCGTACTTCTCCTTTTCAGAGACGGGGAGGTCGAAGAAGTTCTTGGCGAGCGCGAACTGCTGCTGCACCTGTTCGTCTGAGAGGCCATAATTCTTGACGTAGAAGAAGCCGACGTGGTGCACGGCGTGCTCGAGCTGTGCGGCGAGCCGGGCCTTGCCGCCCGGGCGGGGGTAGTCTTCTAGGTCGAGGGTGACGAGCTCGGCCCAGGGGAGGGAGACTTTGGTTTCCGGGGGGTGGACGTAGGGTGGGAGGTTGGCGTAGGAGTACTTGTCGGCGTCTGGGGTGGTCAGCTGTGGCTGGGTTGGGGTGAGGGTTGTGGTTAGGGTGGCCATTTTGTGTCGTCTTTGTCAACGTGGTGCTTTATGAATGAGTCAAGGCAAGCATAAGGAGGACAGTGACAACCTGGATGAGGAACCTGGGCGTCGAGAATATATATGTAGGAATAGTATAGCTAGACGTCAATAAGAAGGAGAGGGGTGCTCAAGCGGGTGTAGTGTAAAGTCCGCAAGATAGACGATTCTCTCACCATGGCTCATGATGTCGCCATCTGCATTTGTCAGTACGCAGTTCCGAGGACGAGCACCAACGACTGAGAGCTAGACACTTGCGCTTGCAAGTTTCCTAGAGAAGAGTAACAATGCATTGGAACGACTCTGAGCAACTATTGGAAACGCTTCGCCAACCTCAAGTTTCGGGACACCCGACATCATGAGCAGATGGTAAGTGAACTGTGGAAGAGCGGTGCGAGTTGCGACCGTTAACTTTCCAACTGGGTTCGTTGCACTAGTTATCCCCACGACAATTCTCTCGTAAGGCACCATGGGATGAAGTTCGAATACTCGAGTCTTTGACGGTCAAATCTGCCAAGCGTTGTGAGGGGTTGGAATGGTGACATTTACACCACGGATGAGGCAACGAGCTAGACTACAGCTTGCGTGTACTTCATATGGTCGAATCACCGACACGAAGAACTAGTCTCAAGCACATCACCATCCCCGGAATTTTTTCACCCGCTATATACAAAGCCCTCGGACCACAATTGCACGTCACGGACGCAGTGAAACTTGTGTAAGTGAGTTGTTAAACAACGCATCTGGCGCTAAGTAAACTAACTCATTCTTGTAATACAGCATATGTCATTTCCAAGTCCCGTACAAGAGCAACTTTAGAATCCGAAAGGAGGGATTAGAGTCAACTGAAAACTGAAATAAGTGTCACAGATCGGCGCTCCGGACGGGATATCAGAAACCCAAAAGATGGCACATCGTGTCGAAGCGAAAACGCGATCTCTAGAGGTCAGGTTGGCGAGCTCAGTACTTGGGCAGGCCAAGTGCCTCCCTTCTTCCTTTGCTTGCCGGGTCTAAGTATGGTACCTCGCCAATACCGGAAGCTCGGACACCGGTTCTGTTTCCTTCTACCAGATGTGTATCGGGCTACGCAGATGTTTGTTAGCTAGAGACTCGAAGAATAGCCACTTCAAAGTGGCGGCGATGGTCAACCACGGCCAGGTGAGGCACTTACAGTAGCAGCATGGAGTGTGCAAACGTTGCTCCAGATTGCACACGCGCCTCTGGTCCAGTGCATACGGGCAATGCAGTCGTGGTTGCGCGTGATGAGACGAAGCACGTAGTCGCGGATCATCTGGTCTTCATAGGTCGTGACATCGTTGATGCGGCTGACGTGCAGACCGACACCGGCGAAGAGAGACTTCCATCCGGTGACGGGGTGGGTGCGGATGACAGGGTGAGAGGGCGAGAACTCATAGTCCACGTTCAGAGGCGACCCACGAGGAGACATGACGTCGTAGCCGCCGCTCTCACAGGCCGACTTGAAGACAGGTTGAGCGCAAGTTGCTGTCAAGCTCTCGAGGAACTTCTTGAAGGGCGGTGACAGACGATCATACATCTCGTAACCGGACACCCAGAGAGTGTCACCGCCAGCAGGTGGCGTGGACTCCATGCGCAGGAAGGAGAAGTCTGAGGGGCAGTTCTCGAAGAGGCCTTTACAAAACGTTAGCAACATCATCAACATGGCATCACATATGTAGGGGACGCACTGTCGCTGTGCCATTCCTTGGACAAGTCCTTTGGCTCATTTGCCTCGCTGGGGCGGTTCTTCATCGTGGCGTACAGCTTCTTCGCCGCCTCAGAGTTGATGACATAGCTAGGAGATGTTAGCCTCCCGAACAGTATTGTCTGCGAGAAATGGGCGGACTTACATGTTCCTGTCAGTGGTGCCATTTGCCATAGGCAAGTTGTTGGGATCGTTGTACAGAGGGTGCACATGCAGGCCATTCTCCGCAGGGCGCCCAGTCAATTTGCCTAGCATATCGGTGATGTATTTCTGCTCATCAACCGAGAGGTCATCTTGCGGACGGCGGAAGAAGGCAACGCCGCGCTCGCAAATAGTGATAGCGAGGTCACGGAGCTGCTCGTCGGCGTTGGGGGCATCGAGCATCTCCTTTAGGCTGGCTGTGGGGTACTCCCGGCCGATGATTGGTGTAACGTCGACATACTCCAGGTGGTTGATGGAGTTGCCCTTCTTCAGGGGCGTCGGGTTGGTGTTCTTCAGAGACAAAGACCCCATGTTGGATAACGAGTACGAAGAGTCAAGACACGGTTGTGAGTTTGAACACCTATGTGCAAGTTTTGCTTGTTCAATAATTCAGGTCGGGCAGCATATACCAGTCCAAGAGAAATAGTCTGCTGGTAGTATTTAAGTTAGAGCTGTCATCGGTAGTTCGGGAGCCGAAGTTAAGGTTGTGTCCAAGTCCACGTCTGCCGCGGTTTCAACCCAGAAGTATTGTCACAGTTTGGCGGAAGATCGGCATACTAATCTGTCATAGTACTTATGACTAGGTTCTTATTGCTTTTCTGGCAGGCATTATGCGGGGAAGACATCTGCACGTCACGTTGGGGAATACGGGGAAGAGTCAACACACGCGGGGAAGGGATGTGGTGTCTTACACAGCAACCGGCATATTCATGGGGAAGGAAAGGGGAATGCATGACAATGCCGATGCCTTCACCCATCGGCCGTAGATTTAATCATCACCTGGTTTCTCGGTGTGATAATCTGCATCCGAAGGATTCGAAACATTGAATTACAAACACGTGGTGGTGCTGAGTTTGGACCCTTGTGAACTGTGTTGATCTTGCCCGAAGCTGTCCGGCTATCGCCAACATTAACCTCGAGACTCACGACGAGTCACTAGCTTGCAGGTGACTAAATTTGGTACCACTAGACAAGCGTGCACCAAGCCCAACGGTCTATGAAAACTCTCCGCTGAGAATAAGTACTGCCTGTTAGTGGTCTGAGGCTGGTGACCCAAGCGCGGGTATAGCTGTCCGGATCGACAACGGTTGCTTGGCGTCTGCCAACTTCTCCTCTTTCTCCGGGCGCATTGCAACCAAGGCGGTTAGCACCACCCCGCCCCCAGATTCCTCTATGGCGCGGCAGATGGATATTGTTTAATCTGGGGAAGACGGGAGGCTGAGGTCAATCCATGGGCTCGGGTTACCAATCCACACATCACTGGCATCATAGCGCAACCCCAGGATGCCATCAGTCGTTCGCTCTGGCGGCATCTGGTATGCGTATATAGGAAGAGCTGCATCCGCCGGACCCCTATTACATTGGTGCATTTTGACATCACCCCCTTTGCCTATCAACAAACATTCTTTAGGTAGCTTTGACTCGACACCACCGCAACCATGGCAGGGGGCCCTCCAGTGATCATGGCGAATCCGCTCAAGCTGGACATTCGCAGTCACAGAAAATGCATGGCCATCTGCTTCGTCATTACGGTCTCCAGTTTCCAGTATGGACTTGACTACGCACTCGTCGGAGGTTTCATGGCTATGCCTGGCTTCCTCAAACAATTCGGATACTTCGACACCAAGAACAACAAATGGGCCATCGACCCCACCGTCCAGCAGCTCATTTCTTCTCTCATGACCATTGGCACATTCGTCGGTTCGCTACTTGTTGGCCCGTTCAGCTCAAAGTTTGGGCGGAAACATGGCCTTTGGGCAGCATCCGGTATCAACTTCGTTGCAACTGCTATCATGATTGGCACGACTAACCTCGGGGCGTTGTATTTTGCTCGATTCATTCTCGGTAGGCACCCCCAAACATATATTCAGGGCAGATCGATACTTATGCATATCTAATAGGCATTTCCGTTGGATGGTTCCTCACATTCGCCCAAGTCTACATCAATGAAGCAGCTCCCGCCCATCTCCGCGGTGTCATGTTCGGCATCTACCAGTGTCAGCTCTCCACCGGATCCATTGTCGGAGCTGCGGTAGACCGTGCTACGCACCTGAGGCCCGGCCTAGATGCTTATCGGATCCCTCTCGCCGTCTTCTTCGTCGCGCCAACAATCCAGGGCATCGCCTTGTTCTTCTTCCCCGAGAGCCCCCGGTGGTTGATGACTCAAGGCAAGGTCGACGCAGCTGAGTCCTCGCTTCGACGCCTCCGTAACAAGAACATCGACGAGTCACAGTTCCAAGCTGAGTTCAACGAGATCCGGATCTCCACCCAGGAGCAAATGGAGATGCACAAGGGCAAACATCTGTGGCTGGAGATGTGGAAGGGCAGCGAACTCCGCCGGACCCTCCTCTCCATCGCTATCATCTGCTTCCACTGCGCGAATGGTACGTCCTAGCTCGCCCTGCTGACCGTCGTGAAGCTTAGCTGACCAAAACCGCGTAGGCTCATCATGGGTCAACATTTACACGACATACTTTCTTTCCATTGCTGGCGTAAAAGAAGCCTTCTCTTACTCCATAATGGTGACATGTATGGGCCTTATTGGCGTGTTCGCCAGTTTCTTCATTGTCCGACATATGGATCGTCGCAAGATCGTGATGATCGGTGTCGGAGCATGCGGCCTCTGTCAGCTATCTTTTGCCGTGGCTTGGACGGCAGCTCCGGCAAGTCAAGCTGCTGCGAAATGTGTGATTGCGTTTATCTGCATCTTCACGTTCTTCTACGTCGCCTATGGTATGTTCTCCTGACGAAATCCTTGTCCTGAACCTAACCCTAACCCTGACCACCCTGACCATCACCATCACCACCATCTTCTCTTCATCACAAGTACTGACGCTGCCCCCTAGCACCCTACGCTTGGCTACTTGGAGGAGAGTTCCCTAACAACCACTTACGTGCACACACGTACGGAGTAGCTACTGCTCTGAACTTCCTCGGAAACTGGCTGGGTGTCTTCACGGCCCCCTACTTCATCAACCCAACAGCCCTCGGCTGGAACGCCAAATACGGGTGAGTTGCTCCATTCAACTTTCGTCGAACACTGCTGACAAGCCTCTTCTCTACAGTTACATCTGGTTCGGCTCCAACGTCATCCTCTTCGTCTTCACCTGGTTCTTCATCCCCGAGACGCGCGACCGCACGCTCGAGGAGATCCACGAGATGTTCGAGGCCAATGTGCCGGCGCGCAAGTTCAAGAGCTACGTCTGCACCAACACGCGGGCCATGGCGAACGCGGCGCAGAAGGAGAGGGAGGTGGATGCCATCCATATGGAGGATGTCAAGGAGGCCTAGGTGCGGGACGCCGCTGTTGAGGGAGACAACCGGGACAACCGGGAGAAGCTGGGTTGAGTATTTTGGGGACTGCCACGGTGATGAATGGGGAAAGGACTATTTTGCCATAGAGACGGAGTGGGAAGGTTTGTAATACATGGGGCTGATAATCCTAGGAGTATGCCGTGCTATGAACTTTGGAACTCATCTGCAAGTACAGGAGGTTCTTATATTGTGTGGCCCAATTGTTGAGCGATGCTCACGGCCTGTAAATTTGTGAAGTGAAGCCATGATTATCTCTAGGGCTCAATTGAAGTTACCTCCCGGACAAGTGAAACCCAGTGGTAGCTACTTGCACGGGTGACGGGTGTCGCCGACTTTTCAGGTAGTTATTTTTGTGTGACTATTCTTATTGTTACAACTCACTTGGATATTTCCCATCAACTAGGTACAACTCGCAATCTTTGTCATCGCATCCTCTCTGGCATTGACAAGTGCAATGCTCCCATTCCCGTCTCTCTGAAGTCGAACAGTGAGTCGTTCAGCACGGCTTTTCAGCTGATCTTCCTGGTCACCCTTCTCGACCAAATGCCTCCTCGTATCGTCGCTCAACGCCGTCATCGTCACGAGCGAGGAACCCTTGAGCTGCTGCGTCCCAGAAAAGGATGTCACAACCACCATCGCAACCAAGAAGCAGCTCGTCAGGCCGATCTGCGTTGCCAGGAGGCCGATGTATTCCCATCGGATCCTGACGAACGTTTGAGGCGAGTATACGGTACCGAACACCGTGGCCTTCTTTGCGTTGTCACCCATATACCGCGTGTCGCCACTACGGATGCTGCAGGAAAGATGTCAGCTTCAGTTGCTTTCTTTAGGATATGGGTGGGCTAGCAGAACTCACTGATTTGTTATAGACCCGGCAAGATTCGATGCAATGCCCTGCGCGTTCTTGAACTGTGCTTCCTCATCCGGGGACTCGGTGGAGAGGAAGTCGCCGAACATGGCCGTCGCAAACGCCTGAGCAATTCCAGCTCCTGTTGATACAATGATGCCACGAGTCTGGTCCATGAGAAGAGAGTCGTACATCGTGGATCCAAGTAGAATTGAGCTCAACAATGACGTCCACACATTTACTGTGTACTGTTTTTGCACCTTGTATTCCTCGGTTTGTCCCCTTCTGTCACCGGGAGGCGGCTGTAGCTCGAGCTGGCGGTTCCCGAGTGTCTTCGCGCAGTTCCCTAACACGTAACACATGGCGAAGTCTGGTGCCCAGGCGAAGTTAAGCGTGTGCGGGTTCGATGTCAGCACCTCGGCTGCGGAGCCGAGCTCCGTTGTGTTGGCGACGCCATCATGCACATTGACTGAGTATGTCTTGGTACACCAGAATAGCGCAACCTCGAGAAAGAGCAGCGGAGAGGTGGCGATGTCCGCTCCTGTCAGCTGGTCATTGGAGTAGGCGACGTAGTAATTGCCAACCATGAGCTGGGTGACGCTGTCGTTGAACATGCCTGTCGGACTGGGCATGATGCCGACCAGAATAGGAAAAGCGGGCGGCATTGACGTGGTCGGGAATACGTTGAAGAAGAGGCCTTGCGATAAGAAGAGCGAGGTGCTGTTGAGTAAAGCACTCAGACGCTGGTCAGCCACAGCGGTCAGCTGCTTGAGGAGTGTCATGTTGCCTGTTGCGGTAAGGTTGACAACGTCGCTGCAGACCGCAAGAGAACCAAAAGAGTCCCATTCGCAACTCCCGGACGAGCAATCCGGAATGTTGGGCGGGATGGGAATGCCTGGGTTGGAGAGAGCTCCGTTGAACATGGCCTGCTTGCCCCTTACCATTTCCTGGGGACCAAGTGCAAAGTCACTCCCATTAAAGAGAGAAAATGTCGTCGCCCGCTGGACCGCCGCCGTACCACTGGTTGAGATGGCATTTATTTGCTGGTAATCCACGGCCTGCTGGGTTAGAGTGGAAGTTATGATCCCACTGGTGGCGATCAAGGCACCGAAGCAAGCAAGAGTCCTGTGAGAAGTCAGTTACTGTCTGTACTTGTGAAGTCTTCTGACTGAAGTATACCCTCTGAAGCTGAGGAGGAGCTTGAGGCAGCCCCAAGGTCCCTTGGTTGCGTTGTCGAAGAGCGCGAAGTCCCCCAACGATCGACCTTCTGGTGAGGTGAACCAGATCCATTTCAGATGGGCAAGGCCCTCGATGATAGGCAATGTAAATGCCACCTTGGCGAACGAAGTCAAGAAAGCTAGTAGGGTGTTGAGGGTGATTCCAAGCGCCCAGTGAGGCGGAGGCTTCCCATCGGCTTGCGACAAGACGACCGCAATAACTGGAAACACACGCGCAAGAAGAGTCAGCACTTTGGCCCATGTGTAAACTCGGTAGATGGAGTGCAAAGCCATACCTATCAGAGATCCTAAACCACAGAACAGAGACAAGAATTCGAATGTCCATATGAACGGACTGCTCCTCAGAACTCTCGCCATGGCAAATGACGGCTCAACCGACACAGGCATGATCTGAGGTTTAGGTGGCAAGGCCTGGAGATTTGGCCTCAGCAAAGGATTGTCGTCGGTCGAGTTCAGCCGGATATGTCTCATGGAAAACGGAGCATTCTGAGCGAGGGGATTATAGCTTCTCTGAGGCGGCATGGCGCTTGGGAGCTTCTGCATCTGGGGTGTTTGGATGTCGTCTGAATGAGCGCTAGTCATGGTTAACCTGTTATAGATCAACCTTTGGCTGAAATGTTGTTTCTTTGATCCCCCCAGCAAGGGATTAACCTTATACCAACCGACCATCCATGCAGTCGAGATAGGACCCCCCCAACTTCACCAGAGCGTAGGCTGAGCCTTGTGGGAACTCCCTTTCCCCTTGTCCTGAACTTGGTTTCAGTTTTGACTGGGTTGGGAAGCGGTTCGAAAGATCAATTTATCAGAACTCGAGTGCATCTGTCGCTTGAAATGTGATAGGTAGACATGCTGTGCATAGAGTATCAGACGCGTAGGATCGCGATCCCCCCCCCCCCGACCTTGGTAGACCAGCGCCTCGGAACCATGGATAAAACCATGGTTGAGTTTAGCATCCGGAAACAGCTCTGTATAAGGGTGTGTTTCCGGAAATCTCCCTGCATAAAAACGGTTGACACGCTGGGACCTGCGTCAAAAACATGGCATTCTGCAACCAACAGATCGAGAACAGCTAAAACTGTGCTACACACCATGAGGGAAATGTCCTGTCAGTGCACGCGGGTCGACAATCCGTGAATCTCAACACTACGCTGTCGAAGCGCTCGGCTCACGTCCGAAAACCTGTCTATGAACTGCATCAGATGCTGCAAGTTTCTTTCGTATGTTGCGGACTGCCTGCACTCTCCTGCCATGATTGAAAGGTCTGTTGTTGGAGTCTGTGCCTGTTGGAAAACAGGCATGCAGGGAACTTTTCACCTTTGTCCTCAGCGTGCCTTGCTTTTGAGGGCCCTTATATCGAATTCACTGGTAAACTGGTGCCATGCATCTTCAAGCTCGCAGCCTTGATCTTGATAGTTACCTGGGAATGGATCACGGCTCTCGCCTCTGTTTCTTCCTAGGCGGACGTTGGCGGGCGAGACTCCTCTTCAGCCAAGAGTCTGTCGCGCTGACGAGATGTTTGCCGCCAAAGTCCCCAGCATTCAGGGGCAACACAGCTCTCCATGGCGCCATCGGTGTCGCTTACGTCAGACCGTGTTGAAAGCTTTTTCTCAACGACGAGCGACGAGGTGAGCAACCTCGATTGCTCGCAACAGTAATGATTCTCGAAAATCAGTACCTTTTCTATTCGTATTTGCATGGCTCGCACCAGGTCAGGATGCTGGACATGTCGCCTTCGGACAAAGAAGAAGTGCGACGAAGCTACACCCACATGCCAGCGTTGCTCTCGGCTTGGCGTTAAATGCTTCGGTTACGAGGCGCGACCGAGCCAGGAGGAGCTTAACCGCGACCGAAGAGCCCTGATATCTACGGTTGGGTCCGCTGCCAGAACGGACAACTCGAACTTCAGAGTATGGCGTCTGAAACCAACAGCAAATCGGCAGCAGTCCGAGCAACGGCAGATTGAACAGAGACAACAGGACGAATCGGCGGGGTCCTCGCCGGGTAACGGCACGATTGCCCTGACGGCGCTTGATCGCGTTAACTCCGGTTACATCGACTTCCTCCACCCGCAGTTCCTAGTTGACTACACCGACAAAGTCTTCTGGAAGAACTCCCGTTTCTACCATGCTCCGGGGCCTTATAATGGCAACTCGTGGATGAAGGCATTCCTCGTGCGGTCGCAGAAGACACAGCTGGCAGCGGCGTTGATGGGACTGACTTACTCCTGGATATACGACAAGTCGCGTCTCGTCAACATCAATGTCACCCAGGCATTATCAGTGCTGCATTCCTTGGTTGTTCAGGGAGTCAGTGACCAGCTGGAGAAGGCCCAGGACTTAGCTGCTACCGATGACGTGCTGTCGGCGGGCGCGATTCTAGCCAAGTGCGCCACGATCCTCCTTATATTCGAGGTATCCTGCTGCCCTCTATCCCTTTCTGTTACTGGTAGCGCGAGCTGACTTTGTGAGTAGGTGTGGGGTTCACTGGAAGGCAGTTGGCTCACTCACTTCCGCGGTATGAGTAACATAATACTCTGGCTGGCTTCAGAGCGTCCAACTGAATTCATGGCTGCGATGAAGATCAAGGCCAGCGATGAGGACGGGGTGGAAACTTCAGACCTCACGAAGGTTGCTCCTACTGTAGATGCAGCCTTTAACTACCTGGCGCTGAAGTGGTTTGTTCAGTCTTACGTCTGGTGTGATATCATCGCGACTGCCTGGGTAGGACCCCGGCACACACATTCCCGCTGCGATAGTTTCTACCGGCCTTTGCTCCGCGATGGGCACCTTCAACTAAAGAAGTTCATGGGCTGCGCCGACTGGGTTCTGTACGCGATATACCGCATCTCGAACATGGAGGAACGACTTCTCGATACAGTCCACAGACCAACCGAGCCCCTGAAGAGCTTCCTCAGCGAAGCGGAACACTTGCGCCTCAAACTTGAAGCAGCTCTCCTTCCACTTCTCGCGGAGCGAAATGACATACCTTTTGGTCCTCGACGAGACCGCACATTCGTTACTGAGCTATACATCCACGCCGCCTTGGTATACCTCCACGTGGTAACGATTGGGCCCCACTCAGACCATCCTACACTCCGCCATTACGTGGCTCGAGGGTTACTCGCATACGAGAACCTTCCACGGCGTCTTGATATCAATATCGCCTTGCCTTTTGGCGTCATCGCGAGCATGGCTAACGAGGAAGAGGGGCGAAGATTTATCGACATCGCAGAGAGTCCGAGGCATGAGGCTGAAGTCAACCCCGGCCAAACGAAAACTTTGCCAATAGTCAAAGAGACTCTGAGACTGAGGGAGATAGTCGAAGGGACCACCCCAGATGCCGGTGTCACATGGAGAGACGGCGCGGCGTCGCTAGGGCTAACACTACTTGCAGTGTAGAAAGAATCTACAAAGAATACCCAGTCGGAATGATACAAAGATCCCGCATTTCAACCGTTCTACATCCTGAAGGTCTTACGGTGGTGGATATCAGTCTTCATGTCGGAGGGTTTGTTGTTAGCGGAACAATAGGACTATCATGGTCGGACCACAACCCTCACAGAGTCGATCATCTCGCAGATCCCAATGAAAACCACTCCATCGGCCGTAGGCGTTCCCCTCTGGTACCTACTACTATACTTGAAGACTTGCGAGGTGTTACGCTCATTAAGACCCCTATATGAAGTGGGAATGGCAACTGGAAAGAACCAATAATGCGGCTTTTTTTTCTTTCACAACATAAGATACATGGCTAGAGGCCGAATCCTTTCACGCGCGATCGCAATCATTTGGCCAGTCTCCCACCGGCGAGGATGCATCTCCGCAGAAATAGGGAAAGTACTCACTAGTCCTAACATGCCCAAGCCACCTCGGGCGGACATTGATAACCCTTGGTAAGGTCTGCCTGTATGTCAAGACCCTATCCACCCCGCCGTACCACGAAGGTCGAGACATGGCCAGCGCAGGTCAAGAAGTGTAGCAAAAGGCTTGGCTGCCTGGGGTGGCTCAGTACTGCTGTAATGCACATATATGTTACAAACTGTTCACAAGTCATGATAGGAAAGGAACTCACCTGTGGTGTGGTTGGGTCAAACACCTTCGGCGCCGCATGTATTCGTGTGCGCGTTGGTTGAGAGCACGCTCAGCTTCCTGGACCTCCCACATAGTGTGAAGCTGCTCAAGCTTCCCCTTCCCAGTGTTCATCTTGACGGCCTGAGACTCGGCGAACCTTCCCGACGCAAGGAGAAATTGCCGGAGGACGACCTTCCGGACCCAGTGGACGGTGAGGCCTAGGTTATACCTAGTGTTCCTCTGGACTTCAACGAAGTTTCAGTCGTCCATGGCGAGTACCTTGACCTGGATAAGGTCTTGGTAGTTCTCCGAAAGCTTGAGGTCCTAGATGATGTGATCTGACCGCCGTCACGGACGTACATGAACGCCGTGTAGCCCTTATCAGCGTTGACGGTGGGCTTCACGTAGATGGCATCGCCGTACTGGATTGAATTCCCAGCGTAAAAGGAGGTCTGCTGGCCGAAGCGGCCTGGTATCTTCCATTTTGGGCTCGTGCACCCAAGTCAGCGTCGTCCAGTTGCTGAAGACATGGTTGTCGAAAAAGCCTTGCGTACGCCGCGGTCGGTTATGTGCTTCTTCGACCCTGAGTGGCGCATCATGTTTTAAATCAGGTAATCGGCGGCGTTGCGTGAGGCTGCGGGGAGGTCGTCGAAACACCTCCACTTCGGCAGGAGGAGCGGCTGGGCGGGCGCCGCGGCGGGCGGAGCTGCGTAGCGGTAAGTTCCTTTCTTGCCATGACTCGTTAACAGTTTCTAAATATATGTGTATTACAAGAGTACTGAACCACCGCAGGTCTAACTCTAACCCTAAGCAAGTATATAAGACGTTACTATAACACGTCGATCGCCGTCCCGTCGTCCCGTCGTCTCGTCGTCTCGTCGTCTCGTCGCCTCGTCGTGGTACCGGGGGTAATTTAGCAATCAAAACTAAGCAGTGTTTTTCTTTCGCAGCTTGCCGGGCATGTAAGATATGATGTACGGGACAAACACTTGCGGACATCAACACCTTCCAGCCGATCATATCATACGGAAACATACTTCTCCCAACATTACTGAACTGTATATCTCTCCGGTCAGTCTTTTTTTCTCCGTGCTTGATGAGTGTGCTTCCGAAGCCGGGGTTCAATTTTCGTCGCTATGTCCGCAGTGAGATTGTCGTATCTAAATGTTTTGAGTCGAACTCCGGGATGGTCCGAGAGACTTCAATGGCACAAAGTGGCGGCAAGATGTTTACCAAGCAGATCCCGCACTTGAGTTAAAATTCCTTAGGGCTGACTCAAATATGGGCGATTAGAAAATCGCGAGTGGCGGCCACTTACAGAGGCGACCTCGAGCAGGCGATTTCCTAATTCGGCAATTTGCGGCAGCGATGGGATTCTCTCGCTGGAGACAGATTTGTCGAGCAGCTCCAACTCCAGCAATTTGCGACTAGGCTTGGAAATCAGAGATGGGCAGACTCGGGTATAAAACACGAAGGTCACCTAAAAATCGATAGTCGTTTTCCCAGACAGATTCATCACTCAGCTCGCTACTCAGACCGACCACATGGATACCTACAACAACCTTAGCAGCCAAGAGCATCCCCAGTTCGGCAAGCCGGCTGGCTTCGTCACCGCCGAAGATGTCGCGAATCGTTTCGACAAAGAAATCAAGGGCAAGACATTTCTGATCACTGGTTGCGGTCTTGCTTCTCTCGGACAGCAACTGGCCTGGACGATCGCCTCCTACCAGCCGAAGCTCCTCATCCTATGCGGACGATCAGACGTCAGGCTGAGGCTCCTGGCCAACAACCTCCGGTTGAGAAACCCCGGTCTTAACGTGCGCCATGAGGCTTTCGACCTTGCAGACTTAGGACAAGTCCGAAATGCAGCCAAGAGGATCAATGCAAGCGACACGGTCGACGTGATCATCTGCAACGCCGGCATCATGATGCATCCACTCCGGAAGACTGTGGATGGCATCGAGTCTCAGCTTGCGATCAACTCGACGGCCCATTTTGTGCTGGTGAACATGCTGCTGCCGAAGATGATTGCCAACGGCGGTGGGCGGGTTGTTACCACGACTTCTGGGGCGTACAGGTATTCGGGCGTACGGTGGGATGATCCCAACTACGATGTGAGTCCTGTTCTTGACGTTGAGATTTATTTGTTATACTAAAGATGCGGGCAGGATAAACCGGCAGAGTACAACTCCTTTATGGCCTACGCCTCGAGCAAGACAGCGGACGTGCTATTCGCCGCAGCTCTTGCCCACAGATATGGCTCAAAAGGGATCATCGCCACCAGTGTTGACATTGGAGGCGCCGTTGCGTCAACGAATATCGGCGCCCATCTGAGTGATGCAGAACTGGAGCCCTGTAAGCTTAGTCCGCCTTATCTTTTGGAGGAGCGATAACTAACGTGACCGACCGTGTAGTTGTCGACAGCGGTGTCCCGCCACGAACAGTGGGCGAAGCATGCGCTTCTCAACTCGTTGGTGCTCTCGATCCAAGTGTCAAGGGTACGTGGGCGCACTATTTTTGACTGTTCCCTAGTATCCAATTTCGGACTAACTTCTCAACAGAACACAATGGCGCCCTTTTGCTGTTCTGCCAGCCAGTCGAACCCGAGGCCGAACATGCAAAGGGTGAAGAGAACGAGAGACGGTTCTGGGAGTTAAGTGAGAAACTGGAAAATTCCAACGTGGAGTTTCGAACGGTGTAGCCAGTTGTCAGGAAATCTGATATATATGGAGAAAGTCTTACAGTCTGATGGTAACAGTTCAGGGTTTCGATTGGCTCAAACTTCCAACCAGTCCAAGGTTCCACCGAGTGCTCGATTTGCGCCGAAATCCAGTTCAAAGACCTCAGTGTCTGCCTTCTCGGTGGCGGATGGGTGTTGTGTGTCCACCAGAGCGAGGCGAAACAAGTAATCCGAATCGTTAGTGTCAGTCTCCTCGAGATCTGACGATCTGGACTGACTCGACTGCACCGCCTCCCCAAAGTAGTAGTCCAGAGAATTGTTGAACATTGAATCTCCGAAGCCACCGTTATATGTTTCAAGGTCGTACGACTGCGGTTTGAAATTGTACTCTCGTAATGTAACTCCGTCTGTGATTTGGTGATGTTCGAGGTTGAACATGCTGCTGAGGTCGAGCTCACCCAGGAATAGTGTCCCCAGGTAGGCTTCGGTGCAAGTACGGTTGTCAACAGATTGCTCTTCAGGACATGCCGGTCCAGTCAATGGGAACGTTGGTGCCACCAAGAAACCGTCCGGTGTTGCCCCTATCACGCATGTCAATACCAGAAACTGTCGGATTTGTTTCCTCTACGTGGACTCACCTAGTATGTCTTGGGTGCTATCACCTTGACTACCGACTCCCGAGGGCATGACAGCAACGGCAAGCGATCGTTGGGCCCGACCGTTACTGGCCCATTTCTCGCAGACTATGTCTACTGGTGTAGATGGGCCTGATGATGCACTGGACTGCTGCTCCAGTCCAAGGGTACGCCGCTTGACAGGTCGTCCCAGTTTCCGTGGTGGACTGTAATTGCAACTGGTCCTCCTTTTGATGCATCGCAGGCAAGCTCCATTGCCATTGGCTTCCCTGTCACAGCGCAGCTTCTGCCAGTGACAACGGTCACATGCTTGTCTCTGTTGTGGTCGTTCATCGCGACCCATGGTGGTTTACAGTCTGATAACTGACGGGGCCCTTGATAATTGATCCGATGCTCGGGCAATGATTGTTGATTCGAATATTGCGATTTTGTACCTTAGGCGACCCGGAGCCTGTCTTAAAGAGAAGGACATCGGAGTCCGAGCTCCACCGAGGCACCGATGCGTCGATCTGATTGGAGCGGAGCTATGTGTACGGCTCCGTGCCGGTCCTTTTCCCGGTTCGCCTGCCATGCGGGATGAGCAGATGAACCCGGGCTTGGTACCCCGACATAATTTCAGACCTCCGGGTCAGATCTGCCAGTCACGATAGCACAGCAACTGCCAAATTTGTAAGAACAGGGTGCCAGTCGTAACACATAACCCCCGGTCTTCAAACGAACACCCCAATGGGATCTCGCTGCAATTCCCGGAGGATCAGTCGCGCATGCGAATGCAACGTCTCAGCAAATAAGCGAATGCTTGCCTGCCGGGCCGATGAACTCGAAGCTTCTTTGCGAATCCTGCAAAAGCGGTTGTTAGCGCATGGCATTCTCACATCCTCATCACACTTTCAGATTCTACACCATCTTTCCTGAGCACCAAGTCACAGTGGCATGTTTGAAAGCTTTGGCATGCCTCTTATTATTTAAGGACAAGTTGTTCTCCAAGGAAGTGTATCACTCTGAAGGAAGCATTGGTCCGTGTTACATCAGCTTCCCACTCGACGGCCGACAGCACGAAACATACACAACCCAGATCAGAATCCGAGCGTGGGTTAGAACGAGCGGTTGGAGTATGTCACACAGAAAGGAATCGGCAATCTGTCGGTGAACTCTTGTTTGGTATAGCCCCCGGCGTCAAGCGGGAATTCCACCATGGGAGGAGATGCAGCAAGGCCGCGGCGTGGCCGAATCCTTCAACTCCTACAGATGGGGCAGGCCGCAGTATCATGCATGAGCTACAATGCGACACAGCAACGTAGAGGTAGTTTCGCGTGCTGTTGCTCGCGTGACGGTACCCGACGCGGGGGACTAGAATGTTAGATGACTCAGGAACGATGATCCATAATCAGCATCGCTTCGTTCAAAGTCAGGCACCGAGAGAGATAAACTTGACCTGTGATCGAGAGAGCGGATCACTCCTTGCTCACTTTCGTTAGTGTGGTGAAACCCAACTGGAGCATATTATATCTCCACCCGAGGAGAAGACCATAGCATGGATGTGAGTAGCTATCCTGCAGCTTGGATAACGCTCATCGATCTCGTAGACTTGACAATTAATATATTGATCCCTCGAAATGTATGGAGGGCAGTGCCGATTATCTAGTTCTCCTACTCAGAACTGATTTTCGATCGGGGCCAGATACCACACATTAAGGCTCTGATACCCTAAGTTTGACGTTCTCCCATCTAACTATCATGCCGAGTCGACCTTGTCCCCGTCGGGCATATCAACATCCTGTGAGGTGGTCCGCTTATTTGGCGGTGGCGGACAGACACGGCTGCAAAAGGGTTCGCAAGTGCAAAGCGTCTTGCGCCGGCCGTGCCTACTGTGCACGTTACCCTGGTCGTCACAGTAAGTATCCAATCCGTAGAGACACTCCCCTTTCGCAGGCTCGCATCTGGGAAGGTACCGATGCGCGGGCACTGAGTCGCTGGTCCGGTCGACTGGTGAGGAACTATTGGCAGGGGTGGCGGGCGGTGCCGGCGCGGCTGAAACCAGAGCCATGAAGGCACAGATGAGCTGGAAGTCCAGGTTTATTAGCTCGAGAAGAAGGCGTAGATGTTATGAGATCACGGGTCGACCTACCAACGCAATCTTGAATAGAGGAGACATCTTGCTCGGCACAAGGGTTGATGCTGAGGGGTCGGAATAGCTTGATGGACCCGATGGTTAAGTTCGGAAATTCCTCAAAGATATGCTCTGGACCTAGACTGACTGCTTATACGGTAGGCTGTAGTAAATTGGTGGAAGGAGGGAGAAGCATCAGATGTCATAATTTGGAGTCCTTTTAGGAGCAGTATGACCTTGGTGTGAATCACTCACAAAGGAGCCGATTCAACATCGTTTTCACGGGTATGGTAGTAGGGTGGGTTGGCGCCTTTGCCCGGGTTCTGCACATCTTGTAGACTTTAAGTCCTCAGGATGTTAGCCGTCTAGGCTTGGTATCACTATGTCCCAGGGTCCCAGGAAAGCTTCTTTTTCTGGAAAACCACATGCAATCGGACCTCCGTCGCGGGTGAGCATCTTGTACGTGTCTTTCATGCTATGTATATAGCAGTCAATTCAGTGACCATTTCCTGACACTGAGCTCTACATCGTTCGAACCTCAACGGCCAGGTATTCGTCCCTCCAGCAGTGAGCATATAAAGGGATCACGGTTACTCAAGCGCAGCTCCCATCCTGGGCGGGTTCGCCATGTTTGGAATAACACTGGTAACTCGGCGTCGAATTAAGGTTATTTTGACCTTGGGTCTATTCCCGGAGCGTGGTCTCTTCCACTTACACAGAACTACTGATCCTCGTACGTCAGCACTCAGGACTGTAGAGGCTGTAGGCCTAAAACGTTCCGAAACCAGAGGCAACATATCTGTGGAGAGACGATTTGATGGCTGGGAAGGATTCGGACCCCGGTCTCTACCACCCGAGCAGGCCTTGGAGGCCAGACCGCGCTGCTGATGTCTCCTGAACTTGCAGAGAGTGTGTCACGGTATGAGGTCTGTGGAGCTAAGATAAGCAGGAGATCCGGTGACAGACGGAACATTATTCCCGACAGTTTCTCATAACCAATGCTGTTGTAGATTGCGACGCTATTCCCAGCTCCGACGTCTTGGCAAAACGCCATGGATCGAGCCTAGGATAAGCTTCCCAGCGAAGGCGGCCAAGATAAAAGCTTAACAAGATACGGGACGCGGGTAACCGCCGTGTCATCAAGGCCATATCATCCCTGCGCTGTCTCTCGACACCTATATGAGATCGCGGATGCTCCATGTAAACCATGTAGTGAACCCAACGGAGTGAAACCGTACGGTATTCCAGTCTGGAATGCATACCACACAGCCGTACGCCATGGACCCCTTGCATCTCCGGCAATGCAGTGCCGCCGTTCAGGACAAGATCAAGCTTCGGCTCACCGAGCCAAGCAGTTGGAAGTTGCCAAAGCAGTCCAGTAGCATCGCTCCTCCGCATGTTTGGACCAACGCAGGTCAGTTGTGACGGACCCCAGGCCTTTTTTCTCAGTTCAACCAGTTGTACTGACTGGCTTTGTGCCACTAGACCAAGATCCGGTGCCCGTGGAGAAACAGACATGGACCGCATGGGTCTTCATGATGTACTGGTTCAGCGATCTCGTCACAATCAGCACCTGGGGAGCCTCGAGCTCCATCTTGACGACAGGTTTGACTGCCACGGACGCCATAATCATCTGCATGGTCGCTGGATTCTGCAACTCCATCCCCAACGTCCTCAACGGCGCCATCGGATCCGACCTACACATTCCGTTTCCCATCGCAGTGAGGGCCAGCTACGGGTACTGGCTGAGCTACTTCTGCGTCGTCAGCCGCGGTATTCTAGCCTTGTTCTGGTTCGGCATTCACAGCACAGCCGGCGGAAAGTGCATGAACCAGATGCTCAAAGCCATCTGGCCCAGCTTTGGCCGGATCGTGAACACCATACCAGCATGGACCGGAATCACCACGCAGGGCATGGTGTCGTATCTGATATACTGGTTTATCCAGTTGCCACTGCTCATAATCCCAACGCACAAGCTGCAGTATATGTTCTGGCTCAAGACGATCCTGGTCACACCGATGGCTCTGGCCATGGTGATATATATGACGGTTAAAGCTGGCGGCAATGGCGAGTTCTTCTACGCGCCAGCCACCGTACACGGGTCGCATCGAGCTTGGCTCTGGCTTTCGAACCTGACCAGCGTCACGGGCGCTTACTCAACCTTGGCCGTAAATATTCCCGATTTCTCACGCTTCAGCAAGACACGCGGCGCCCAGGTCTGGCAGCTCCCCGTCATCCCAGTCCTAAAAGTCATCATCGGGGCCTTCGGCATCCTCTGTGCCTCCGCCGCGAAGGAGGTATACGGCACGGCGTACTGGAACCCCCTCGACATCGTCAACGAGTGGCAAGGCACACCCGGAGGACGTGCCGCGGCATTCTTCTGCGCGGCGATCTGGCTTCTCGCGTCGGCGAGCGTCAACGTCAGTGCGAACGCCATCTCCTTCGCCAACGACATTACCTCGCTGGCACCAAAGTACGTCAACATCCGCCGCGGCGTCATCATCGCCGCCTTCTTCGGCGGCTGGGCACTCTGCCCGTGGATCATCCTGGCCAGCGCGACGTCTTTCCTCAACTTCATGTCGGCCTACGCTATCTTCATGGCTCCCATGGCCGGCATCATATGCTGCGACTACTGGGTGGTGAAGAGGCGCCGTTACGACGTGCCGGCTTTGTATGATCCGGACGGCATATATCGGTATGGGAAGTGGAAGGGCGTCAACTGGCGAGCCCTTGTGTCGACCATGGTCACGATCGTGCCGCTTCTTCCAGCGCTTGCGAAGAAAGTGACGCCTAGGAACGTGACCATCAACCAGGGACTGCAGAACCTGTTCAGTTTCAACTGGCTTTATGGCTTTTTCCTGGCATTCGTTATGTATTGGGTACTGAATGTCTTATTCCCACACAAGGAAACCTTGATAGCCCATGTCGTATCCGGCTACAGGACAGCCGAGAACGTGGATGGCGTCGAGGTTGATGTTGAGAGTGGAAGCCAAACAGACAATAAGGAAAGCAAGGAGGCGATGGCGCATATCGGCGCTGCTGAACTTCCTGTTCAGGCAGAGGATGGGGAACGAAAGAGGAGCAGTTAGACCCGTTCGAACAAATGAATAATTGAACTGCCCAACCAGAACCAAGTTGAGGCGTGGTAAACACGGGGTGCTCTTCTATGATATGGTCTAGAACGCAGCGAGCCAAATCCCTCATGCATGTCGAGGCGCAGGACCGGGTGCATTGATGCTGCGGCTTCCGCTGACATAGGCACTAGCATATAAGTGGCGTTTTCCCGGGCTGGTGTAATCTCGTCTTTGTGGGCGTCAGCGGGATTCATATTGGTGTGCGCTCCGTCCCTCGTGACACTACTGCCGGTGCTTTCCATGCCGGAAGACACATTCTGGCGACATGCCGCCAGCAGTGAGGGTGGTACGTATATTGAAGTAAGCATTTATCAGTCATGGCAAGGCGCCAGGAACTGATAGTTATGTCGGTTTTAACTGATAGTTATGTCGGTTTTCGGATTGAAGGACGGCGGTTTCGCAACTTGACTGCGTGGATTGGTCGCAAACGTGGCTGTAGGGCTTGAGCTAGGTATGGCTTGGTATTGTTGATACCCAGCCGCGCAGCCTCTTTTCCGAAAACCAGCATATGCTTGGCGTGGTGATTGGTTTGAGTGCGAGGCATTGCCATAGCCACATTACACAAATGGGATCCCCGTGCAGTGAATCACTGTATGTCGGGTTGATACGATTCCCTCCTTGATCTCTCGCATGATCCATAGCAGGTAGGGTTCCATCAGTTCCCGTTCCGTTCGCCTCGGCCCTTCTCCGTCTGCACTTTTCTTCCATATCCCTCGTTAGGAGAGGATTACCGGCAAGATGTTCGCCAATATGAGATGGGTAGTTGCAGCAAGTCTTGTTGCGGCCTTGGTATGTTGTCCCTTTTGATGTTCAAGCGCGAACAACCGAATCGCTGACTCGGTCGATCATCACAGCTCGACCCGGCATCTGCGCAGTCCAGCTGCTCAAACACGACCTTTGCCATCGCACTCCGCAACTGCACCTTTGCATCCGGCGTCGTCTCCTGGGGTCATCTTGTTGAAGTCGGCACGCCCCCGCAGAGGCTTTGTCTCGCTCCATCGACGGTCATCAACTCGACGCTGGTCTCGCAGGAGAGTCTTTGCGTTGTCTCAGACACTCTTGAGCCTCACAAGTGCGAAGCACTCCGTGGTGGCTTCTTCAATGAGAACTCCTCGTCGACCTGGACGGATGTGTCGCTCTCCGACTACAACGACACGCGCAGCAACCCGACGTGGGAGCACTTCAACGCCCCCGGCTTCACGAAGGTCGGCTATGACAAGATCAACATCCCCAACACTAATGTCGCGCTCTATGGCGCTGGCATCGCGTTGAATCAGTATGGAAACAACTCGAACGCCGGTATGATCGGTCTGGGAAAGGACTCGGTCTTCCTCAATGACGCAGTCCGTCAGGAGAGAGCAGGCTCCAAATCCTGGTCACTCGACGCCGGCTCGCAGTCGCTCGTAAAGCCGAGGAATGGTGAACTTGTCATCGGTGGCTACAACGCCGGTCGCACCGATGGCTCGTTCAGTTGGTCGAACGTCAGCGACATGGCTGGCGACCGTCCGTGTCCGCTGCGCACCAGGATAACCCATATGTCCGTTACGCTCTCCAACGGAGAGGTAAAGCCCATCAAATCGAGTGCCGAAGTCATCGACGCCTGCATCGAGCCGTATGACAACCTCTTCCGGTTCACGCCCGGGATGCTTCTGAACTGGAAGCAGATCACGGCGTTCAACGAGACGCTCCTAGGCGTGTACGCCAATCAGGAAGCAAACAACCTCTCCTTCACTGAGCTCGGGCTACCGTATGACTCGAGCAAGGTCGGAGACTGGTCTTTGTCCATAACCCTTGACAGCGGATACACGACCACATTGCCCGCGTATGAGTTGCAGCGACCACTCCTCGGATTTGACAACCTTGGCAACAAGCAGGCGGTTCCCGGGATCACCAATCTCCAGATCCTGAATGCGCCAACCGGCACGGGTGAGGTGCCTACGCTTGGCAGGATCTTCCTCTCGAGGGTGAGTGTCTGCGGGCTCCGTAAATCGAGGTAACGATGACGAGGCTAATATCGCGTTTTGCAGAGCTACCTTGCGGTCAACTACGAGAGCAATCAGTTCGGACTTGCTCTCGCAGCCGTCGATCCGCAGCCAAATAACTTCGTTCCCTTCGGCTGCAACAACACTAGCACCGGCAATTCAACTTCCGGAGGTGGCGGCAGCGATTCCGGCAATTCCAACAATCACAACAACGGATCTTCCAGCAGCAAGGTTCCCATCGGAGCAGTCGTCGGCGGTGCCGTAGGCGGAGGCGCCCTCCTGATCTTCGCCATTGGGTTCTTCTTCTGGACCCGGCACAAGAAGAGGAAGCAGGCAGCCGCTACTAGGAACAGCGGTTACCCCGGCCAGGTCGGAAGCCCAGGCATGACCATGAGCCAGGCAGACTATCCATCCGGTGTGTTCTTGGAATCTCACACGCCGTCGCACTGGCCGAAGCATGGCGGCGATCCTCGGCGGCAGGGAAGTGTGCAGTCTAGCCCGTCGCCGTATGGTGAAGGTCCTGCATCTCCGTATAGCGAACTCGGTCCAGGCGCCCAGTGGCCATCGAATGCGCCTGCGCCGCAGCAGCAGCGCTTTTATGAAGTCCCGGGTTAAGGCGTTGTTGTGTTCGTTAAGGACTTGGTGGTGTTTGCTGAAAGAGAGACGCGTCATGTCAATGACAGTTGAAGGATCAAATGTGGGGCGAGTTTCATTGTGCCACGGATGAGGAGCGTTGATACCCGTAACAGTTTTCAGCAAAGAATAGGTACATAATTGTTAGTGCCGATACCGTAGAAGTTGTCCGTCGGGTCAGCCGGGCTCGAATACAACTCCAAGCAATTCAGAATGTTTGTTTCTAGGCATCTATCTTTCTCTCCTCTCTACACCCCTCAATGTCTACTATGATCAAGGGTTAGACGGCAGGGATGCTACACATACAGTCCTCGACGGCCGCAATAGCGGTGGCCACCACTATCATCAGCGACACCACCATAGACACTGCAACACCTGTGTCTGCTGCCAAGGGGCACCGAGAGTCATCCACGGGGCTCAACCGGACGGGTTCGTCTGGTACCTCGCATGAGAACTCCCAGTCACCTGTCGAACCCAACGGTTTACAGACACGATCGACTTCCGGGAGCAGACCCGGTAGTGCTATCGCCAACGGTCATGACGCGAGTCTAAGTCATCATGAGGGCCCAACCGCGCCAGCAACACGACCCCCGGCGGCTACTATTGCCCTGGTCATGATCCCTCTCTGTCTTTCCGTTCTTCTCTCTGCCCTGGATCTCACTATTGTGACGCCGGCTGTCCCCGCCATCGTCGCCTCCTTCCACTCCACCGCCGGCTACGTCTGGATCGGCAGCGGGTTTGTCCTCGCTCAGACTGCCTCGACGCCCGTATGGGGCTCATTGGCCGATATCTGGGGAAGAAAACCCATCATCCTCGCAGCATTGACGCTGTTCCTCACAGGCAGCCTGCTCTGCGCCCTTGCGCCACAGATAGACGCGCTGATTGCCGGCCGGGTTGTCCAGGGGCTGGGCGCATCGGGTATGAGCACCATGGTGAACGTGATCATCTGCGACACCTTCTCGCTGCGAGACCGCGGTCTCTATCTTGCCATCACGTCGATTGTTTGGGCTATTGGTAGCGCGGTTGGACCTGTCATCGGGGGCACATTTACCACAAGGTTGGAGTAAGTCTTGCTATTCTTTGCTCTCTCCTGTTAGCTTGCTGACTTCTGACGTCTTCGCAGCTGGAGATGGTGCTTCTGGCTTAACCTACCCATCGGTGGTGTCGTGTTCTTCGTACTCTTGTTCTTCCTGAAGGTCCCCTCGCCACATACCCCGGTGCTTGCAGGCCTTAAAGCCATCGACTGGACCGGTAGCTTGCTCATCGTCGGTTCGACACTGATGATCCTCCTGGGACTCGAGTTCGGCGACGTCACCTACCCCTGGTCATCCCCAACCGTCATATGCCTCATCACTTTCGGCACGGTCATTGTAGGCATCTTCATTCTCAACGAGTGGAAACTGGCCATCAACCCGGTGATACCGTTGCGCCTGTTCGCCAACCGGTCCTCTGTCGCTGCCTACCTCGTCTTTTCTTGCAACTTCTACGTCCTCATCGGTCTCTCGTACTATCTGCCTCTCTACTCCCAGTCCGTACTCGGCGCCGACCCCCTGACCTCCGGGGTGCACTTGGTCCCCCTCATCGTCTCGTGCTCTTTGGCAGCTGCCTGTACCGGCGCCTTCATCCAGATGACGGGCATATACCGACCCATCATGTTCGCAGCCCAGGCTCTGATGATCCTCGGCGCAGGGCTGTTCATCAACCTTGAGTACGGAGAAGGACTTACAAAACTGATTATCTTCGAGGTCATCACCGGTATTGGCGTGGGAATGAATATGGAGCCTCCTCTTCTCGCTGCCCTTGCGGCCGCTACTGAACTCGATACTGCTGCAGTGACGGCGACGATGGGCTTCCTGCGGTCAATCGCCACGTCCATTGCGATCGTTCTCGGCGGTGTCATCTTCCAGAACCGCATGAACGTCAACACTGGGGAGTTGCTCCAGTCACTGCCACCCGATGTTGCTGATAGCTTCAGTGGCAACCACGCACTGGCCAGCGTGGAGCTCATTGCAGGCCTGCCTACGGACCAACAGACGGCGGTGAGGATGGCATACTTCCGTTCGTTACAGGCTGTGTGGATTATGGTGAGTACACATCTTTGTCTCTGGGTCGACGTGTCAATAGAGTTCTCCCGTCACTATATGTACACTTTACTAACCCAGTATTAAAACAGTATGTGGTCGTTGGCGGCATCTCGCTGCTGTCGAACGTCTTTGTTCGCTCCTATCACTTGAGCTCCGAGACGAAGGCTCTTCGTCTGGGTGTGGATAGACAGACAGCTACGGCTCAGGCCCCTGATCAGGAGGGTACTGAGCTTGCTCCCCACGGTGCTCCTCGGGCGTAACAGCACTGGTTGGCACACAGTTTCTCTCCGTTGACTTCTATCCTGTACTATATATGCACCTTTTCCGCCGTCTTATATGTTCTATAACACCTTTATAGACCGAGTACTGTATCTCAGGTTTACACCTCAGCGAACTCAGCACCGCTATCTTACTCGTTGAAGAGGGCATAGTTCGGTCCATTGCCGTCACCCTCGCCAACCGTGGCGTGAGCGATGATCTTCCCCAGCAAGCCAGTCTTGACATCCCGCTCAATGATGACGACACGGTTGTCGTCCTGCAGCGCAGACGCCACCAAAGTCCCCGCTTTGTTCAGGGAAAAGCCTCGAGGATTGCGTCCACCGGCCGGGGCGGTCTGGACAAGCGACAACTGCCCGGTCGTACCGTCAATGGCGAACGATACGAGTGGGTCGGAGGGCAGGGCTGTCGTGTTTGTTGCATCGAGGTTGGGGAAGGTCAACAGGTTCTCGCCGCGCGACGAGAGGATGACGAATCTTTGGTCGGGCTTGCACAACATTAGCATTGTTACGTGCGAGTCTTGAGGACAAATTGTGTTGATACATACCGACACAACAATTTCCGCTGCCTTGGTCCCCTTGGGAACGCTACCACCAGGTCCATGGGTGCTGAAGTCGAAGATGCGAGTGAACTCTGGAACAGCATCACCCGCATACGAAACAGTGTATCCGCTAATGGTGTTCGACAGCTCGTTCACGTTGTAGAAGAACGTCTTGTCACCCACGACAGCAAACGCGCCATGTCTGGGCCCGGATCCCGGAATGGCCTTGATGGGCGCCACTTCCTTAACGGGTCCGGTCGCCGAGGGGACCTCGTACACACGAATCAGGTCTGACCCGAGGTCGGGAACCAGGAGAAATTGCTTGGTCGGATCGAGGATTGCGTCGTGCAGATGCGGCGCGTCCTGGCGATCGGGGACTGGACCCGGCCCTGGCAGTGTGTACGTCTCCAGCTGGAGTGCTGCTAAGTCCTTCGTGTTGCCCACTGAGAAGGTACCGAAGGATGAGGTGTCACTAGACATGATGTCAGTTTTTGGCCCGCATCTGCGATGGCATTTCGTCAAACACGTACTAGAAGGCGACAGCAAGCTGCGAGTTATTCGCCCCGAACAGCGTCGAAGCAACGGGACTCTTCAGCACGGGGAGAAGATCCAGCTCGGTCAGGGCACCGCTCGCGCTTGTCTGGTACGACGTAATCGAAGAGTTGCCTCCCCAGCCCTCATTCAGGCAGTACAGAACCGAGTTCTTGTAGTCGAGGGTTAACCAGGTCGGTTCGGAGCCGCAGTCGTACGACTTGGAGACGACGGAAAGGGAGGATCCGTTGAGGCTCAGAGTGGTCAGCGCATGGTCGTTGTACGAGGTCGCGAAGAGGATCTGGGCCGTCACGGGAGCCGCCAACAGCAGGGACACGAGTCTCTTTGAGGCCGACATGTCGTATGTTCGGGGTCTGTAGAGTTCGATTGATCACAAGAGGGTGCCAAGGCTCAACTCTGATGGTCGTCTCCGGCCGGGAATCCCATCCTTATTATCTTTATCATCTCTACGGACGACAGACGGGCGTCGATTCTCCTTGTCCAATGGCGCAATATGCCTCAAAACTCGGTCCTGCCAAGGGTATATATGTGTCATGTGGCATCGATATGAGCACTTTGTATGCCCAGTCTGACGCTCGGTATCCATATGGTGTTTAGCCGGGGAGTACGACGGGCAGTCGTACCGTAACCGAAGCCTGGCATCGTCTTTCGGGTTAGACTGAACCTCCGGGTCGCTTAGAATGAGTTGGTCAGGATGCTCTGTAGTTGCCTGTCTCCTACGGATTCCAGGGACCTGGATGCAGCAGTTCTCTTGCCCGGTCGTAATGTGCTGGTTGTGTTTCACAAGAGATCTTGCCGAAGTGGCACAGAGATCGACGGTCAATGGCATCCCAGTTCTTAGCCGTGGTCGGATGTAATACCAACACGGGACTGCGTCGTCCGCAATCTATTCGATATTCAGATACGACCGTAGAATGCTTTCTCGGGTCTACTTGGTAGTCAGCCGGGCCGACCAATTGCTCCAGCTCTGGCGAACGCGCATCCGACGATCTAGATTTCGCCATGCACAGATATTTGCCGGCGGCATTTCCGTTTTAGGTACAGAATGTAATGCATGGGATATGGACAGGCAACGATATCGAACCCGCTGTCACACCCCCGAATCTGCGACGGAGATGAATGGGTTGTAGGGTAGGCGCACGCTCTGAATGGTGTAGGGTAGCTCGGCAGACTGGAACAGCACCGACAAGGTTTCATCTTCACCACAATACTTTACCAGCTTTCACCCTCAAGATGGCATTGATATCTCTGCGGTACACTCTTTGTTAAAATCTACCAATTGTCCCAAGCTTTGGGCCCAGGTGTATTGACAAATGCTGCTTAACAATCATCATTCCTCAGGCAGACCCAACACTTAGTTCTTAGTCATCAGAACAAGACCGCGACAGCTCATAAGTCTCCGGGCCTCCTGCCTTGGGCAGTATTGACAAACACGAGTAATCATTGTATCGAGATGTGCGAACTTATATTGCCAGAGATTTGCAAGCAGTGGATTGTGACGGGGAAAGACGGGGTAGGTTCTTTGCAGTACGTTGAACGACCACTGCCCCAATTCGGCGACAATGAAGTATTGGTTAAAAGTAAGTTGACCTTTAACCCGAGTTCCCGAGTTCTGGGTTCAGATGTCTCATACATACTCGACGAGACTGAACAATTGCTAACGAAGCTTCTGCCATACAGTCCAAGGCGCAAGCCTCAATGCAGGTTCCCTCCTCTCTCTGATGCTTGCAAAATCGACTAACACCATCTAGTTCCGCGACTTGCTCGTCCCAAAAGGAGAATACCCCTGGGAAGTCAAGGATGGCGTAGTCCCCGGCTCAGACGGGGCCGGAACCGTCTTGGCCATCGGCAAAAACGTCACCCGCTTCCGCCCCGGCGACAAGGTCGTCACGATGCTCCTCCCCAAGAACATTGGCGGGCCAGCCAACGAGAAGGCAATGACGACGGGCCTCGGCGCAACGCTCGACGGTACTCTGCGCACAGTGGGAGTTTTCGACGAACAAGGACTTGTGGCGATGCCTGAGGGGTTGAGCTTCGTCGAAGCAGCGACGCTGAGTTGTGCTGGAGTGACGGCGTGGAATGCGCTGTTCGGAATGCCTGGGCGACCGCTCAGCGCAGGCCAATGGGTTCTGACCCAGGGGACTGGCGGAGTAAGTACATTTGCGGTGCAGTTTGCCAAGGCTGTCGGGGCGAGGGTTATTGCGACGACGAGCACGAGCGAGAAGGCGAGGTTTCTCAAAACGCTTGGGGCCGACCATGTCATCAACTATCGCGATAACACAAACTGGGGTGCAACAGCCAAAGAGCTCACTGGTGGTATTGGCGTAGACATGGTTGTCGAGGTCACTGGCCCAACCTCGCTGAAGCAGAGCGTTGCCAGTGCCAAGCTCGACGGGATCATCAGCGTGGTCGGTTTCGTTGGCGGCATGGAGTCAAGGGAGCCAATGCCTACCTTACTAGACACGTGGGCACACTTTTTCACTGCTCGCGGGCTGTGGGTCGGCAACCGCGTCCAGATGGAGGATATGTGTCGTGCCATCGAGGCTAATGTGGACAAGCTTCGTCCTGTCGTCGACCCGAAGACTTTCACCTTGGAGCAGTTGAAAGAGGCGTTCGAGTACATGGAGTCTGGGAAGAATCAGGGGAAAGTTTGTATCAGTATTTCCGATTGATCTTGCCAATATATACCACGAGATTGTCGTCTTATAGCTTCGACGTCTTGGACTCCTTTGCCGCTTTCTCGCGAAGAATTCTTCGCAAAATCTTCCCAGACTGTGATGTTGTGGTTAGCGTAACAAGTTCAGAACCCCTTGCGCCGGGCTCACTGAGGATACGCACTGGAGCTTTGGGAATGACGTCTGTGAAAACGATGCCGCCGGTCAGTTTCTTGATGGTAGACACCTTTCCGTCCATGTATTCCATAACCTCCCGATCAGTCAAGGTGGTCGACGGATCGGGCACGATGTACGCTCGGGGCGCTTCGTCTTCACCTCTGAAGTTACAGCAAGATCAGCAAACCATGCCAGACAGTATGGTAGATCCACATCATGTTGTGGGATCCCCGAGCTCCTTACTTCTTGATGCCGATCACAGCGGCATCCAGCACTTTCGGGTGATCCAGCAGGATTGCTTCCAGCTCTGCCGGCGCCACCTGAACTCCCTTTACCTTGATCATTTCCTGCAGTCCCCATGTTAGTTGGGTGACGGTCATTGTCGAGTTCCGAAATTGCCTTCGTATAGAGGGCCAGGGAAGTACACCGGAAACACTTGCCTTCTTCCGGTCAACAACGTAGTAGTACCCGTTGGCATCTACTGTCGCGACGTCTCCCGTTACCAGCCAGCCGTCTTTAGTAAGGCTCTCCGCCGTCGCCTTGGGGTTCTCCCAGTACTGTGACATGACGTTCGGAGAGCGGACCCAGATCTCGCCCGGCTGGCCTTGAGGCACCTCAACCCCATCGTCATCAACAAGCTTCATCTCGCAATTAGGCATCAACTCGCCGACCGATCCCGGGACGGCTTCTACGGTGGGATCCCAACCGATAGTACTGCATGCTGACCTGAGTATCGAGTAGTCAGTGTCAATTCCAATCTTGCGTATTCGCTTCTAATCTGGTGTGTCCGCATACACCAAGGACAATGAGGGATGGGGACATACTCGCTCGACGCCAGGCCCTGCTTCACATTCATCACCCCCTTCGGCCACAGCGCTTCGTATTGTCTCGTCGGTTCCGGACCAAGCGGCGCCGCGCACGAGAAGGTTTTGGTGACGGTGCTGATGTCGTATTTACCGCTTCGTACCCTGGGGTGTTTTGTCATACCAATCAGGATAGGTGGCACGAGATGCAACTCGGTGATCTTGAACCGCTGGATGTGGTCGAGCATGCGGTTGAGATCGAACTGCCTCATGATGTACGTCGGGACCCGCCTCAAGGCCGAGATTTGAGTGAAGTAGACCAAGCCAAGACCGTGGTACATCGGGATGCAACAAAGCCAGCGCGAGTTTCTAGACGACAGCTCGCGGGTTGCCAGGTTTGGATCGAGGTTCATCACATAGTCGGTCTGCGCGTTGTTGGCTACGAGGGCGTAGTGTGAGATATCCACGGCTTTGGGAAGGCCGGTCGTCCTGTAGAACTCCGTGTTAACATTGACATATCCCGTCGTGAGGGAAGCAGACAGTACAAACCCAGATGACATCACCAGCGCCGATGTCGTACTTTTGGCCGCTTCGCCCTTCAAGTCATCCCAAACGAATTTGGCACCCTCCTCCTTGGACACCAACAGGTGCTTCCAATGTCTAACACCCCTCTCGACATCATCTGCACCACCACCGTCCTTCTCAAGTGGCGCATCGTTAAAGACGAAAATACTCTCTTTGCCCAGCCCGACAATTCCAGCAGCCTCGACCGCACCGGCGACGTTCTCGTCACTTGCCAGTACGAACTTCGCGCCGACCACCTTCAACTGGTAAGCCAACTCGCTGGGGAGGAACCTCGCGTTGGCCGGGGAGAAGCGCCCGCCAGCCATGCATATCCCCATGTACAGGACGGGATAGAAGACGTCGTTTGGCGTGAATGTCACCACCCTATCCCCGGGCTTCAGACCAGCTGCGATCAACCCCACCGCAAAGCGCTGCGACCATAGCCTGAACGAACCCCAGGTCAAGAAGTGCGTGTCCGGCTTATCGGCGTCTGCGTAGGCAAGTTCATTTTCGTGTTTGCCCAGGGATGCGCCGGCGGGACCAAGGGTGTATGTCACGAGCGAGACTTCCGGTACGGGGACCGTCCATTTCGACTTTCGTGGCATTTTGGAGGTTGGTTGTCCGCCTTCCGCAGTGTGACCTGGAGACACCGCTCAGACGGGGCGGTATCGATTGATATAGTAGTAGAATCCGAGCTGCGCTCTAGCCATAATCCGAGGGGCATGCACAGGCGGATTGGTTCGATCTTACTCAGATCGGCGACTGCGATTCCTAATGGGACGTCGGACGGACGTTGCTCATCGACGGTCGGCAATAAGGGCGCGTATCGGGCGTCAAGGTCGCGTATCAGTACTTAAGTTTGCTTGTCTTAATGAGTTAATGAGTAGCTCGACTGTTTAAAGAGAACCCGACAACGTCATCCTAACTCGTGGGTGTGTTTTGGGTCCGGCTGTTCGCGGCACTTGGATCTCGACTGCCTATCATACCAACAGGTCTTCCCTAGATGCCGAGGAAGCAGCGCATGTGTTTCGCTTGGAAGTCTGTTGTCCAGGTTAGTCTTTGACAGAAACGGAGGCATACGATGCTAGCGGTCTCCGACCGTCACTCAGCTGTATCTTTCACCCCGCACGATGTCTGCGGAGGAAATGCGAGGTCCTCGCACCGTCGGAGAAACACCCGCTTAGTCACCTGACCCTGATTGCACCATCCACCAGCCAAGCATCGTGAGAATGGTACCTGAAAGCGAGAGAGACTAAGTGTCGAGATTAGGGACAAGCCATCGAGACCTACAGCCATCTGGATGGTGCTGTTTCTTCCCCAGGCCCCGGTTAGGGTGATGGCTGATGACCACATTCTTGCCGCGGTGCCGTGCATATGCCGTTTCCACCAGTAATACATCGTGCAGGGCGACATATTTGACTGCCGATCTGCACCCAACAGCTAGGACCATCTCCAACTGCGTCTTCGTTATACTCGCGATTTGTCAGTCGGAAAATTAGGGAGGTCGTCGCCGCCAATTCCACCGATAGTAGATCGTGCTTGGAAACACCATGCTCAGACTCGCGAAGATGGGAGCGTATAACATGGGCGACATGTCTCCAAGATGGGCCTCGGGGGCAGATGGAGAGGGCTTGAAATTAGGCTATATCGACATCCTCTTCACCATAAGTTCGACGTACCTCGACAATACTATCTCTTGTTAAAGAACTGGACCAACGGTAGCCATGAGATCTCTTACTCTCCTGCTGGCGTCTGCGGGCCTGGTCTCCACCGCGCATGCTTCGACGGTCACTCGCCGTGACTCGGGCGTTCAGTTGTCGCCGAGCAAGGGGGAGACCAATGTCAACATCGACACCAACCTCGTCCTGACCTTCCCATCCGCACCGACAGTTGGCAACAATGGCACGATGCGCGTCTTCAACTCTGCCACCGGGGAACAAGTCGACCTCCTCGACCTGTCCATCCCAATCTCTCCCAGTCCTTTCGGCAACGGATCCACCAAAGCCAACTACTCGGACACCACCAGCTACCAGACCAACATCATCGGCGGCATGGACTTCTACTTCTTCCCCATCATTGTCCGCGGCAACACAGCTAGAGTGTACCTCCACAACAACCAGCTCGACTATGGCCAGACCTACCACGTAACCATGGATCCCGGCGTCCTGAACCTCGCCACAGGCCCCTTCGAAGGCTTCACCTCGTCATGCGCCTGGACATTCTCAACTAAATCCCACGGTCCCGCACCAGGCACCACCCAAGTCGTAGTAGCAGCCGACGGCTCAGCAGACTTCAACACCGTCCAAGGCGCATTAGACTGGGCGCCCTCCAACCCCTCAACCTGGACCACAATCCTCATCAAAGACGGCGACTACGAAGAACTCGTCTACTTCCAGTACAAAACCAACGTCCTCATCCGGGGCCAGTCCACAAACGGCACGCGCCTCGGCTACCCGAACAACAGCGCCTTCAACCCGCCCAACCGCCAGGGTCCCTCCCGCCGCCCGGCCTTCTCCTTCAAAGGCGTGTCGGACGTGCAGCTATCGAGCTTCAGCATCACGAACTACTACCGCGGCCAGGCGGAGTCGCTCCTGACGGACGGGATGCGGGTGGTGGTAGATAACATGCGCCTCAACGGCTCCGGAGACGCGATAACGACGTACGGCACGGCGTACATGCGCGACACGACGCTGTACGGCGACGGGGACACGATTCTGGGTTACGGCTCGGTATTTTGGGAGAACTGCACCGTCAGCACCGGGTCGGCGATGTCGTGGACGCGCACGGTGCATGGGATTCGCGGGAATGTGTTTGTGAATAGCACCGTCATCGGTCGGAGCGGGAACGATACCTTTGGTCGACTTCTGTCTAATGTGGGTGGTGTGCTGCCGTGGTGGCCGTACTCGGAGATCGTGATGATCAACACGCGGACGCAGGGCGTTGCGCCTGTTGGTTGGGGTCCCGTACAAGGGGCGCCGTATCCCGATCAGCATTTGCATTTGTGGGAGTATAACACCATGGATCTTGATGGGAAGCCGGTTGACTACTCGCAGAGGTTGAATATCAGCGAGCAGCTGACGGTGCCTGCTAATGCGAGTATCATTGCTGCGTATAGCGACCCTGCTTTTGTGCTGGGCGGTTGGACGCCGGTTGTGCTTTCCTAGAGGAGGTGGGATTATGCACAAGATGGGCAAGCTGTAAAAACACATTATTGTCTTGAAAGAATATTCATGTTACGGGGTCGCCGAGTTTCAAGGCGTGTTCAACTTCCAGCAAGGGGTTCGTCCCTGTTACTGAACCATCTTTCGCTAGAGCCGGCTGAGTAATACATCCATATACGTAGACACAGCAGTAAATATACCAGATGTACCTCTGTTACCTCTCGCTCACATATCTCGCCCCGGGGAAAGAAGCTTATATATCCAGGCCTAAAGCGAAGCGTCAATAGCCCTCAGCTGTCAACTATCCCGCCCGGTCACCTAAAGACCCGAGTCCAGCACAGCCATAGGAGAGTGAATGGGGAAAACATTGTGACAGCTCTGTGTTTGTAGCATGGGACATTGTAGATAGTAGGCCGTATCAGAGAGCATAGCTTTCAACGAGGTACGTTTAGAGACGGCGAGACAGTCGGTGATCGGAGCAGCAATATCAACGGACAGGAGCACCCGCCATATCACGCCGACAACTACCGGCCCTCAGCTATACCATGATCCTTGAACCAATATAACTGGTTGACAGCCAGAAGTAACTGGGTACCCTTATCAGCGCCATGACAACCACGACCGTTGCCCAAACGCGGTCCGCTCCCTCTGGCTCGCACTGGCCTAGCAGTGATGTCCATGGCGGGAGAGCAGGACCAAAGACTCCTTTAAAGACCTAAGACGGTACCATTTCGCGGGAGGAGCCTCGGTCAGGGTCGAGCTGGACCTGCGGTGCTACGGCTCAATTTGGGGGCAAAAACAGAGATTGTACCAGCATGTGAGCCCGCGAAGTGGTCCCAGACCAAGCTGCTGGTGCGTGACGTGGTATCACAAGCAAGGATGAAGCGTAGGCCAAGGGGGGATCGACAGCATCTGGGGATGTGCACAAGGGAGGCTGTCGATCCATCGCGGCAGCTCCCTCACCCGGGGGAGAATGACGGGACCTGTCCATATTTCAACCCGCTACGAGGGATTCACTGCCTTGGATACGCCGTCTCAGCGCCGGCGTATTCGTGTTTATCGTGTCACAAGCACCGATCGAGCTATGGTCTGTCTCGAACACCACAACGATGTCTGAGCCGTGACGCAACTCGAGTCAAGACTCCAGACTCCAGAGTCCTACTATGTAGACTAGTGTTGAAAACGCGGGGAAATTGGCTCAAGCGTTGTAACCCATCCTGTCCATCGTCAAGTTTAGTGTAATTGCCTACTAGGCATGGAGAGGAAAAGATCTGCAGCGGCACGGCACATGCAGGACACGGTAGGAGCAGACAGGATTGTTGTTAGATTGCTCAACAAATTTGGCACCAAAAGGAGCATCCACAGCCGGTTAACATGGCGAGCATCAGGATATTCTCTCTCGAATGACCAATACAGGCATGTCAAACGAACAGCGTCGACCAAACGAAAGTCTGCAAGGAAGGTGAAAGGCGCTTTGGGAATTGTTCTCCGGCATCTAATCCACCTACAACCGGAGCTTGCTCTCAGAGGCTTGCCATAGCAACTCACGACTCACCCGAGTCTAATCCATAAGCAGCATCATCGCGGCACTCAAGACCATGCTCTCCCTCCCACGGCAAGGCCAGCTCATAGTACCCCATCCGATCGCAGTCATCCCAGGCCCACTAGGCCCTCTTGATCTCGACCTGGTACTTCAACGCCCAAGCCGTGAACTCGTCCTCCTCGCCCTTCCAGTTGTTCAGCAACAACTCCGCAACCGCAAACCCCTCGACAAAGCACTTATCCATCAGGGCATCGATCTGCTCCACGTCCAGCTCGTAGAAGGCCAGCGCCATACTGCCGAACCGCTCGGGTAGCCGCTTCAGCAGCTTCATGACCTCGTCTATGCGCGTTATTATGTTGCCGTCGGAGGAGGCGGCTGGCGAGGGGAGGGGCTGCGGCAGGGTCTTGAAGCGCCGCTTGAGGGAGGCTTGGTAGAGGAGCATTGTCAGGCGCAGGCGGCGGAGGCAGGAGTGTACTCGGGGACGTATGCGGTCCGGGTCGTCGCGGGGGATGTGGGTGTGGGCGTTCATGATGTCGTCGAGCATTTCTTGGGTGGTTTGGGTTTGGGCGGCGGTGGGCGCGCCGTTAGTTGGATTGGGGGTTGTCTCGTCCTCGTCCGCGCTGCCGTGCGCTTCGTCGTCTACATCCTCTTCACCGTCGTCTTCGTCGTCATCATCTTCATCCTCGTCGTCGTCGCTTGTCTCGTCCTTCCACTCGGTCATCTCCTCCATGATGTCCTTGATGGTATCCCTGAACTGCTCGACCTTGCGGCAAAGATAACCCACCACTCCCAAGTTCGCCAGAGTGATCACATCGTCGCAAGCGGACCACAGTACTCCCGTTGTGGCGACACTGCCCTTCCCTGCTCCTACGCCAAATGCCGAGTTCTTCTTCGCATCGGACAGGACCTGCCCGTCGGTGGGTATACGTGAGACGAGCTCCTTAAGCTCCTTAAACACGCGACCACACCTCCATGCCAAGTCACGAGAGAGCGCCTGGGTGTAGCGCTTCGAATCGCATAGCTGAGCAGCGGAGGCCAGGCCGGGAAGGGGGCCGGAGACGAGTTCGCGGAGGACTTTGGTTATGGCGGTTGGCGTGAAGGGCTTGTTGATGATGAAGAGGGAGATTTTGGTCGCGTGTGCCTTGATCAGGGTGGCAGAGTCGCGGGCTACTGCGAGGGCATCGATTGTCGGGTCAAGGGGCGCCGACATGGTCGTTGATGCTGTTGCATTGTTGTCGGAGCCGAGCTTGGAGACAGCTGGTTCAAGTTGGGATATGAGTGTCATCGTGGTAGAGACCATTCTGCCCATCTCAGAAAGAGCATCAGAGCCCAACTGTGCCGGTGACGGTGCCATGCTGACAGCTGTGAAGGCGGTGATGCTTGCTCCTTGATGCTTCGCAGTTCATGCATGAACCAAAATATTTCCCGATACCTCTTCATCAGATCGATAGAATGGCGGGGTATCGGTACGGAGGTACTTCGGATGACGCTAGTAAAGCACGTGATCTTGAAATTGCGACAAGCTGGCCTGTTTGAAGCTCGAGGTCTGGGCAGGGCCGGTGCAAGTTCCACAAGCTCTTCCTGTACTATTACAACAAGCAGGGAAGCATTGAAGCTCTCTGGAACTGCTTTCGCCCTTCCCTTTCTTCTCACACTCCTTTACCATTGCACTTCTAGGCTCTACGTAGCTGACGAATATTCCTGCCGACTTGATGCCAGTTTAGCATCCCTACAAGCCACAATGAGGCACGCCGACGCCCTCGCTCTCCTGAGCACCGTCGCTGGTGCGACTGTCGCCAGTGCAGCAGCCAGTCTGCCCCGAGGAGTTGGACCCGAGTGTAAGTCATTGACCCCTTAACCATGCCATGAGCAAGCCAATTGATCGCCCTTTTGTCCTCCAATGTCCCTTAATCCTTCACTACTTGAACACAGAACATACTGACCAATGACGTACATCACAGTTGTCAACTTCTACTCCTCCAAAGACACCTTCTCCTGCATCACCCACCCCTCCATCACCCTCCGCCCCTCCCAAATCAACGACAACTCCTGCGACTGCCCAGACGGCTCCGACGAACCCGGCACAGCAGCCTGCGCCTTCCTCGACCCCCTATCCCCGGCCCAGCCCTTACCCTCCTCCCTAACGGGAACGACCAACACCACCAACGTCCTCCCGGGGTTCTGGTGCCCCAACGAGGGCCATGTGGGAAGCTACATCCCCTTCATGTACGTCAACGACGGCGCCTGCGACTACGACCTCTGCTGCGACGGGAGCGACGAGTTCGCCCACGTGGGCGGCGTCAAGTGCGAGAACCGCTGCGGGCCGATCGGGAAGGAGTACCGCCGCCTGGAGGAGGAAAGGAAGCACGCCAAGGAGCGGGCGGCGAAGAGGAGGCGAACGCTGGCGAAGGAGAGTCGCGAGTTGAAGAGGCGGGTCATTGCCAAGGTTGCCGGGCTGACGGAGGAGATTAAGGGGCTTGAGGGGAGGAGGGACGAACTGCAGAAGAAGCTCGAGGAGGTGGAGAGGCTGGAGCGCGGGAAGGTCGTCAAGACGGATGGTGAGGGTGGGAAGATGGGGATTTTGCTGGGCTTGGCGAAGGATCGGGTCAAGGAGCTGAGGGAGACGCTGGATGATGTGCTGGATCAGCGGGATGATCTCCAGGATCGGGTTGATGAGCTCGAGTTGATCCTCAAGAGCTTCAGGGAGGAGTATAACCCCAACTTCAACGATGAGGGTGTCAAGGCTGCTGTTAAGGCGTGGGACGACTACTCGGCCAAGACTGCCAACGAGAAGAAGAAGGAGAAGCGGTCTGACAACGACATCCTCGAGGCTCTGAAGGAGGACGGCGAGGAGTCAGGTATCAACTGGAAGGAGTTTGAAGGCGAGGAGGCCAGTGATGCTGACATTCGTAAGTTCTACTTTCCTCTATCACCTTGCACGTCTTTGACTAACAAATCCCAGTCTACAACCTCGAAGCGTACCTCCCCAGCTTCGTCCGCGACTACGTCCACGGCAAACTCAACCTCGCCCGCATCTGGCTGATCGAAAACGGCATCCTCGCCGACAACCCCAAGTCCGGCTCGGAGTCCCGCCTCGTCGTCGCCGCCCGCGAGGCCTACCAGTCCGCCGCCAACGAGGTAACCTCGAAGCAGAACCAGCTGGCCGACCAGCAGAAGGACCTCGAAAAGGACTACGGCGTCGACGACATCTTCCGCGCCCTGCAGGGCAAGTGCGTCAGCACCGACAGCGGCGAGTACGAGTACGAGCTGTGCTGGCTCGACAAGACGACGCAGAAGAGCAAGAAGGGCCACGGCAACACGGTCATGGGCAATTTCGTGCGCATCGATACGGAGGAGGCGGACGAGGAGGAGCGGGCTGATGGTAAGGGGCTGGGCAAGGGGCTGCGGACGGTGCTGAGGTACGAGAACGGCCAGGGCTGCTGGAACGGTCCGAACAGGAAGACGGACGTGTGGCTGGCGTGTGCCGAACAGGATGAGCTCTGGCGCGTGTCCGAGTCGGAGAAGTGTGTTTATAAGATGGAGGTTGGCACGCCGGCTGCTTGTGAGGATGTGCATGAGCCGGGGGTGCGGACGAAGGATGAGCTGTAGGTTGTATTATGTAGCTGGATGCAGATACCGATGGTAGACAGGATAGACGGCATGTCGTTTCACTAGCGGAACTGAGATACAGTCGAAAAAGCAACGCTCATTGTATTGGGTATCATCCTCCGCTCCTGACAAGGAGTCTTGTTATATACGTGTTCGAGTAGCTCTCAGCCCTACCTCGCAGCACCAGCCAATTTCCTCCTCTTGTTATGCTCATCCTGCTCAGCCAGCACCTTTGCCGTCAAAGACGCCGTCATGGGATTATTTATGTTGCTGAGCCTCTCGGAAATGTCGTCCTTCCTAGACTTCTTCTCCTTTTCCTCGCCCTTCTTCTTCCTCCCATTCTCTTCCTCAACCCCATCCTCTGCCTTCCTCTTCTTCTTCCCCAAACTCTTGTCTTTCTTCAAACTGTGCGTCAACCCCTTTTCCCTCAGCGCCTCCATCCTCCTCGTCAACCTCTCGACCTCGGCCTTATCAGTCGGCAGTATCGGCACGATATCCCCACTCTCGAACTTCTCGCTGCACTCGGGGCACACATCCTCTTGTATCGTCTTCATCGCCACCTCGGAAAAAACATGTCCACACGGCACGACATAGACAGCCTTCGTTCCCGGCCCTAACTCCTTGAGCGTCATGGGACAAGCCCAGATCTCCTTCTCGCCTCCTCCTCCTCCCGCGGGCTTGTACCGCTTGAACTTCAACTTCACCACGTCGCGCAAGGACTTGATGCCCGTGCTGGCGAAAGTGAGTTCCTCCCACCGCCCGTCTGTGTGAACCAGGCTCGGGGCTGCGGCTGTATCTTTGTCGTTGTGGTCGTCGTTATCGCCGGGCATGAGGGCCTTGAGGACCGTCTCGTAGTTGTAGAGCCTCCCCCGCCAGTCGGAGACTACGTTGTCCATGTCTAAGGCGTCGGAGGTCAAGGGGTCGTGCGTCCAGGCGTGGGCGAGGGATTCGAGGGCTGTGGCTTTCATCTCGCTCACTGTGGGGGTCCGGGCGGCGGACTTGACGAGCTCGCGCCGGGTCGGGATGGAGCCGCCGTCGTTGCCCATTGTGTAAGTCTCGCGCGGGTTTTCCTTATGTGAGGAATAGTGAGTAGTTGTTGCTTGTCACCTGTAGTCTTGTGATTCACCAAGGGCTTTTGTTAACCAGATGATGCTGCAGGGTCTAGAGTCTTCGTCGAAAGATGGAGGGGCAAGTGCCACTTTCTTGATGTTTGATGGCAACTTTAGTTGAAAGGTGAAGTCACCGCCGGGCCGGATAAACGTCGGAAGACGATAAGATACGCGAGGACAGGCGGGAGTGAAGCTCGGGCCCCTCTTACCGTTAATGCTCGGTTGAGCTTCACTGGTTCATGACGGAGCGGCTTAACTTCAAGTTGTTGTTGCTTCAATCTCTCGATATTCACAGCCTTGTACGGGCTGTGAGCTTCACCCGTTGTCACCATCCAGATTTCTTCCGTCTAGGGAGTTCACGAGCACATAGAACATCCTACCCCGTCTTTGTTTTCTTTTCGACTTGCCGTTTGCACCCTCAGCCATTATTCAAGTCGGTCTTCGCATCGGATTGTCGACTTGATTTCTACTTTCCATCTCGTCTCCGAACGACAACCGATTCCGACCAACCCTGACCTCCTGTTCACCATCATCTCGACTGATCACTGGACATTCTCTCGTGGATTCTTCCTCTCGCGCACCGCGGCTACACCGTCGATTATGGGCCGGCGGAACCAGATGTCGCGTTGACCATTAGTTGCTTGACATCGAGAAGGTCACCGCTCCAACAGGTCCTTCGGCGCAGCAACGAGCAGCCTCCAACATGTCGTTGGTTCCAGAGGGGGTCGCTCTCCAGGCGACCCTCCACTCACTGGAGCTATGCGTCAAGGAGCTGAGGAACAGGTACGTCTTACCTCCTCTTCGCCGGGCAAGATTGCCTGTAGAAGAGTGCCTCTAACATTGTGTGCTCTTGTAGGAATGCTAGTGAGGACCAGAGGAAACGCGCTGCCTGGCAGATACGGGACCTCGTTGCCACAGTCAAGCAAGGTCAGTTCTCTTCCATTCGCCCATGACAACTGTACAGCAGGCTGACTGGTGACTTTGTCGTGTACAGAGATGACCCCCGAGCAATTCCTCGCCTTTTACAACATCGTCAATACCAAGATCATATCTCTCATCGCCCATGGAAACGACACATCCGACCGGCTGGGTGCCGTCTTCATCCTCGACGCCCTGGTCGATTTCGAAGGCATCGACATGGCCATCAAATACACCCGCTTCGCTTCCAATCTCAAGATGGTCTTGCGCGGGAAAGACCTCCTACCAATGCAACCAGCTGCACAAGTACTCGGCAAACTGTGCCAGCCTGGTGGTTCCCTCATCTCCGAACTGGTTGAGTCCGAGGTCAAGACCGCCTTGGAGTGGCTACAGTCGGAGCGAGTCGAGGAACGGCGGTACAGCGCCGTTCTCGTGCTGCGAGAGCTAGCAAGGAACGCCCCTACCCTCATGTACGCCTACGTCAACCACATCTTCGACCAGATCTGGGTTGGCCTCCGGGACCCGCGCCACCTCATCCGGATCACGGCGAGCGAGACGGTTAGTGCCTGTTTCAAAATCATCCGAGACAGAGATCAGGAGTTGAAGCAGGAGTGGATGAACAAGATGTTCCAAGAGGCCGTGAAGGGGCTTAAGGTGCCCCAGCACGAGTCGGTACATGGTTCACTTCTCGTCCTCAAGGAGCTGCTCGAGCAGGGCGGGATGTACATGCAGGAACACTACGAACAAGCATGCGAAATCGTGTTGCGCTTTAAGGACCACCGCGATCCCGCCATCCGCAAGACGATCGTGTTCCTGATCCCAGATCTGGCGAACTACAACCCCACAGAGTTCGCCTCGGACTACCTCCACAAGTTCATGGTCTACCTCTCGGGCATGCTCAAGAAGAAGGAGGACCGTAACGATGCGTTCCTGGCGATTGGAAATATCGCCAATTCCGTCAAGAGTGCCATCGCCCCTTATCTTGACGGCGTTCTCATCCATGTGCGCGAGGGCCTCAGTGTCCAGTCACGCAAACGTGGCTCCGTCGACCCTGTGTTCGACTGCATAAGCCGCTTAGCCGTCGCAGTGGGACAGACGTTGAGCAAGTACATGGAAGCTCTGCTGGATCCCATTTTCGCCTGCGAGCTGACGGAGAAGCTCACCCAAGCTCTGGTCGACATGGCTTTCTACATTCCGCCAGTCAAGGCTGCCATCCAGGAGAGGCTGCTTGATATGTTGAGCAAGGTTCTTTGCGGCGAGCCATTCAGACCCCTTGGTGCTCCCCAATCCAACACGTTGACCTCCGTCCCCATCATCGCCAAGGACCCGAAAGATCCGGCTGTGTACGAGCATCGCAAGAAGGAGGTCAAGCTTGCCCTCAACACTCTTGGTAGCTTCGACTTCTCAGGTAAGTCTTCCCCGGCTTTCGTGGACCTAGCTGGCCCTTCGTGAGACATGCTTACACGCCCTTCAGGCCACGTTCTTAATGAGTTCGTCCGCGACGTAGCTATCAAATACGTTGAGGACGATGACCCGGAGATCCGCGAGGCCGCTGCGCTCACCTGCTGCCAACTCTATGTGAGGGATCCGATCGTCAATCAGTCGAGTCTCCATGCACTTCAGGTCGTCTCTGATGTCATCGAGAAACTACTCACTGTCGGCGTCTCCGATCCGGAGGCCAACATTCGCAGAACCGTCCTCGCCGCTCTGGATGAGCGTTTCGACCGCCATCTCGCCAAGTCGGAGAACATCCGCACCTTGTTCTTTGCCCTCAACGATGAACAGTTCGCGATTCGGGAGGTGGCAGTCTCCATAATAGGGCGCCTAGCCCATCTCAATCCCGCCTACATCATCCCCTCCCTCCGCAAGATTCTTATTCAGATGCTAACTGAGCTCGAATTCTCCGACGTGGCAAGGTCCAAAGAGGAGAGCGCAAAGTTGCTCAGCCTCCTAGTCCAGAATGCCCAGGGCCTTATCAAGCCCTACGTCGAACCGATGGTGTCCGTCCTCTTGCCGAAAGCCAGTGATCCCTCCCCCAGTGTTGCCGCGACCGTGCTCGAAGCGATCGGCGAGCTCTGCACCGTTGGCGGAGAGGACATGCTTCCGTACAAGGACAAGCTCATGCCCATCATCATTGACGCTCTACAGGACCAAAGCTCAACTTCGAAACGGCAAGCCGCCCTCCATACCCTTGGCCAGCTCGCTAGCAACGCTGGCTATGTCATCAAGCCGTACCTCGATTATCCACAACTTCTCGAGTTGCTGCAAGGCATCATTCGAAGCGAGCCTACGCATGGCTCACTTAGGCGGGAGACCATCAAGCTCATGGGTATCTTGGGTGCGCTGGATCCGTACAAGTACCAGGTAATCCGCGAGAATTTACTTGTCCCTGAACATTTCTTTAGAGAGCGATACCCCGTCCCCTACACATTTCACAACTTCAGTCCACATCTGAGAGACAACTACTCGACCGCATTTACTGAACCAGACGAACAGCAGGTCGAAGAGCGAGACCCGAGCGTCCAACGACGGAACGAATCGGCCCAGCAGATGACCGACATATCTCTTATGATGACCGGTATGACGCCATCTAGCAAGGAGTACTACCCGACCGTTGTCATCAACGCGCTACTGCACATCCTCCGAGATCAGTCGCTAGTACAATGGCACGGGGCCGTTGTGGAGGCTATCATGACCATCTTCCGCACGCTTGGTTTGGAGTGCGTCTCCTTCCTCGACCGTATCGTCCCGGCATTCCTCGCCGTCATCCGATCGACGGCCTCGACCCGACTCGAGTCTTACTTCAATCAGCTGGCGACTCTCGTTAGTATCGTCCGCCAGCACATCCGCAACTACCTGCCCGATATCATCGAGATCATACAGGAGTACTGGATTAAGACGCAGTCGCTCGAGTCGCAGGAATATTGGAACAAGACCTCGTCCCTCCAGTCCACCATCCTGTCCCTCGTCGAGGCTGTTGCGCGATCGTTGGAGGGCGAGTTCAAAGTGTTCTTGGCCGGTCTGTTGCCACTGATGCTAGGAGTCCTTGAGAAGGATGTGAGCTTGAAACGGCAGCCTTCGGAGAAGGTGCTTCACGCCTTCCTCGTGTTCGGATCGAGCAGCGAGGAGTACATGCACCTTATCATACCGGTCATTGTCCGGACCTTCGAAAAGCAAGGCCAGCCTCTATTCATCAGGAAGTCTGCGATCGAAACCATAGGGAAGATCTCCCGCATGGTCAACCTCAACGACTATGCTGCCAAGATTATCCACCCCTTGACGCGTGTACTGGCAAGCGGTGAGCCGAGTCTGCGCTTGGCTGCTCTCGAAACCCTGTGCGCTCTGATCGGGCAACTTGGAAAGGACTACCTCCACTTCATGCACACCGTCAACAAGGTTATGGCACAACACGGCATTCAGCATCCGAACTATGAGCTGCTCGTCGCAAAGCTGCAGAAGGGCGAGGTCCTGCCGCAAGACCTCTCCGAGTCTACTCGATTTGTCGATCAGATTGATGATATGGCCTTCACCGAGATAACGTCTAAGAAGCTGGAGATGAATCCGATGCACCTGAAGGTCGCTTGGGATACCAAGGGCAAGTCGACCAAGGACGATTGGCATGAGTGGTTCCGCAAGTTCAGCACCACCCTACTTACAGAGTCCCCTCATCATGCGCTCAGGGCTTGTGCAGCTCTCGCAAGCCAATACCAGCCTTTGGCACGAGAACTCTTCAACTCGGCATTCGTGTCGTGCTGGAGTGAGATGTACGAGCAGTACCAAGAAGAGCTCATCACCAATATTGAGAACACTATCAAGTCAGAGAACGTGCCTCCTGACCTTCTGGGGCAGCTCCTCAACCTCGCCGAGTTTATGGAGCACGATGACAAGGCGCTGCCCATCGATATTCGGGTGCTTGGCCGCGAGGCGGCAAGGTGCCATGCCTATGCGAAGGCTCTGCACTACAAGGAACTCGAGTTCCTTCAAGACCAAAGCAGCGGAGCGGTGGAGGCCCTCATTGTCATCAACAACCAGCTGCAACAGTCAGATGCGGCCATCGGTATCCTGAGGAAAGCCCAACTCTACAAGGACGGGATCCAGCTCCGCGAGACGTGGTTCGAGAAGCTCGAGCGGTGGGACGAGGCCTTGGCATTCTACAACAAGCGTGAGGGTGAGATACCAGCTGACCAGGCCGTACCCATCGAAATTGTTATGGGCAAGATGCGCTGCTTGAATGCCCTGGGCGAGTATGACGCTCTTGCTCAGCTGGCAACGACGACTTGGAGCAACTCTTCACCGGAGATACAGCGCCGAATCGCTCCTCTCGCCACAACCGCCGCATGGGGCCTCGCCAAATGGGACCAGATGGATCAGTACCTGCAGTCTATGAAGCGGTTGTCACCTGACCGTTCGTTCTTTGGCGCCATCCTCGCTCTACACCGCAATCAGTTCCGCGAGGCAATGGGTTGCATCGAGCAAGCACGCGAAGGCCTCGATACCGAGCTGAGCGCGCTCGTCAGCGAGTCCTACACTAGGGCCTATCAAGTCATTGTTAGGGTCCAGATGCTCGCAGAACTCGAGGAGCTGATCGTGTACAAGCAATGCGACGAGGAGAAGCAGGCGACCATGCGCCGGACCTGGGAGACAAGGCTCAAGGGGTGCCAACGGAACGTCGAGGTCTGGCAACGCATGTTGCGGCTGCGCTCCGTCGTCATGACTCCATCAGACAACATGCACATGTGGACCAAGTTCGCCAACCTCTGCCGCAAGGCGGGGCGGTCTGGCTTGGCCGAGAAGTCGCTGCAGCTGCTTGTTGGCAACGATGCCCCTCTGGATATGGCGATCCCCTTCTGGCACGACAAGGTGCCGCGACCCGAGAGGATTGCACCGCATGTCCTGTACTCCATCCTGAAGTACCAGTGGCAGCGAGGCTGGACCCCGGGATTTAAGGAGTCCGGGATTGCCGAGAGGGCGCTCTACTGCCTGCGCATGTTCACGGATGAAGCGACGCATCGTCTTGAGCACACCCGGAGCCAGCTCATGAACCAGGCTTCCATGGCCGAAGGTGGCGAGTTTGCCTATGTCGACCCGAATCTCATCAACCCCCACGCTCACCAGGCACTGCTGGAGCAGACGACTCTGCTTGCCAAGTGCTACCTGCGCCAGGGAGAGTGGATGGTCGCACTCAACAAGGACGATTGGCAGTACAACCACGTGGATGAGATCCTCCATTGCTACATGAAGGCGACGCAGTACAATCCTAAGTGGTACAAAGCCTGGCACTCGTGGGCTTTGGCGAACTTCCAAGTCGTACAGATCTTGTGCCCCAAAGATCCGGACAGCCATGTCGCGCGGGCCAATCAGCAAGTGATAGTCGAGCATATCGTGCCGGCCATCCGCGGATTCTTCGAGTCCATTGCCCTGTCGGCCGGTAGCTCCCTGCAAGACACGCTGCGGCTCTGCAGCTTGTGGCTCGACTTTGGCGGATCGGCCGAAGTCAACACCGTGGTGACGGAAGGTTTCGCCCGCATCAGCGTGGACACATGGCTCGAGGTCATACCACAACTCATTGCCCGCATCAGCCAGCCCAACAAACGGGTGCAGCAATCAGTTCACAATCTTCTTGCCGACGTCGGACGTGCCCATCCCCAGGCACTCGTATACCCTCTGACTGTCGCGATGAAGTCGTGGGCCAACAGCCGACGCGCCCGGGCAGCCTCCATGATCATGGATAGTATGCGTCAGCACAGCGCGAGGTTGGTAGAGCAAGCGGATGTCGTCAGCCACGAGCTTATCAGGGTCGCTGTGCTGTGGCACGAACTCTGGCACGAAGGACTCGAGGAGGCTAGTAGACTTTATTTTGGCGACCACAATATTGCGGGTATGATCGCAGCGCTTGAGCCTCTCCACAACCTCCTCGACCATGGTCCCGAGACCCTGAGGGAAACGTCCTTCCAACAGACATTCGGCCGCGATCTCAGCGAGGCGCGCGATTGGTGTCGGCAGTATGAAGTCAGCCAAGACGTCGCGGACCTTAACCAGGCCTGGGACCTCTACTATCAAGTCTTTAGGAGGATTAGTAGGCAACTCCCCCAGATGACGAGTCTGGAGCTGACGTACTGCTCGCCCAAACTGCTCGAAGCGAAGGACCTCGAGCTTGCCGTACCCGGAACGTACCGCAGCGGCCAACCCGTTGTGAGGATAATGTCGTTTGACGGCAACTTCACTGTGATCAGCTCCAAGCAGCGGCCGCGGAAGCTCGACATCCTCGGCAGCGACGGCGTCTCGTACACCTTCCTCCTGAAGGGCCACGAGGACATCCGTCAGGACGAGCGCGTGATGCAGCTCTTCGGTCTCTGCAACACCCTGCTGGCGAACGACTCGGAGTGCTACAAGCGCCATCTCAATATCCAGCGCTACCCGGCCATCCCGCTGTCGCAGAACTCCGGTCTCCTGGGCTGGGTGCCCAACAGCGACACGGTGCACTCACTCATCCGGGACTACCGCGAGAGCCGCAAAATCCTCCTTAACATCGAGCACCGCATCATGCTGCAGATGGCGCCCGACTACGACAACCTGACCCTCATGCAGAAGGTGGAAGTGTTTGGTTACGCGCTGGACAACACCACGGGTCAGGACCTGTACCGCGTCCTCTGGCTCAAGAGCAAGTCCTCCGAGTCCTGGCTCGACCGCCGCACCAACTATACGCGCTCCCTGGGCGTCATGTCCATGGTCGGCTACATCCTCGGCCTCGGCGACCGCCACCCGTCCAACCTCATGCTGGACCGCATCACGGGCAAGATCATCCACATCGACTTTGGCGACTGCTTCGAGGTGGCCATGAAGCGCGAGAAGTACCCCGAGCGTGTGCCGTTCCGGCTGACGCGCATGTTGACCTATGCCATGGAGGTGAGCAACATCGAGGGCAGCTTCCGCATCACGTGCGAGCAGGTCATGAGGGTAATCCGGGACAACAAGGAGAGCGTCATGGCTGTTCTGGAAGCTGTAAGTATTTTCTCCTACTCCCCTTTACCCCCCTCCTCCATATAAACAAGAACTAACCACTTTCCCAATAGTTCATCCACGACCCCCTTCTAAACTGGCGCCTAACCCATACCGTCTCCCCTGGCGGCGGTCCAAACTTCCCCGCCGAAAACGTGCAAGTCCTCGCCGGCGCTCAAGCAGGCCGCACCCACCACCAGTCCATCCTCGACTCGGACGTACCCCCCACCGAATTCCTCGCCCAACACGGAGGCGAGCTCCCCCCTCCTGCCGTCGGCGCTCCGCCGGGAACCCGCGCGCGCGCTCGCACCAATTCTTCTCTGCTCGGGGTCGCTCCTGGCAACCCTGCTGCCGTCAACGGCAACGGTGTCGGTGCTGGCGACCAGCACGGGGACACGGAGGTGCAGAACGAGCGGGCGCTGGAGGTGCTGGACCGCGTAGAGCAGAAGCTCAACGGCAAGGACTTCAAGCGCGACGAGGAGCTCGACGTCGTCAGTCAGGTTAATAAGCTGATTATGGAGGCCACGAAGCTGGAGAACCTCTGCCAGCATTATATCGGGTGGTGCAGTTTCTGGTAGTTGTTGGGCCCCTTCGGTTTCGAAACTTCTAGTGATAGCGGCAGGACCAGCAGCAGCCTAGTATGGAAGGGAATGTGTCTCGTTTATGGACGGGTTTAGGGAGCAAGGCATGGCAAGGGAATAATAGGTTGCAGGCAAGGCGCATCGTTTATGCAGGTAGGCGGGTTAAGGGAACAGGTCCCATTGATGGACATCACCGTTGCTATTACATTAATTGCCTTTTTTTTCTCTTCTCTGTTTTTCATGTTTACATCGGCGGTGTTTTGAGAGGAACTCAACTCTTTATGGCGTGTTATTGTTATGCGGTGGATTCCGGACATGTCAACTCGCGGAGTTGTGGACGGCTTTTGTCTCAAGAGCAGGTAGACAGAGGGAAAGAGCGCTACACAGCTGTGGTGAGCCGAGGCTGTTGTACTTTATGATTTTTATGTAGCATAGCTTACTGGGAAGAAAAACTGCATCGTTCACTTTGAACTCGGGTTCTGTCGCTCATTGCTAACTGTGGGTGGTCGTTACGTATCTGGAAGGGGCGCTTATTAAGAACTACTTCCTCATAGGCAGTCTATCCAAATACATACCACCAACTCCTGCATAAACCTCCGCAGTTTGATTCCGTTCAACCCGATGTCGTCACTAATGCCCTCGAGACCCTACACAATAGACCAGTTACTCTCAAGCGGTTGCTTCGACTCCAATCCCATCAAACTTCCACAGCAAAACAACGAACAATGGATAAGCCTCATCAAGTCTTTATAGTCCAACGCGCAACAGCCTTGTACGGCAACTACGAAGACAGATTCATCGAGATCTTGGGAGTGTATGCGAACCTAGAAGACGCGAATGAGGCTGTGCGACGGTGCCAGGAAGAGTTTGTGGCTGAGTTCGGGATATCAGTTACCCAAGAAGAAGATGATGATGGTGGGGTTGACGGGTTTTTGTGGGAGGACCGAGGGACTCTGAAGCAGCACGATGGGAAGAAGATATCGGCAGATGAGGAGGGTGGGAAGGAGGACGACGCAGCTGCGGAAGTTGGGAAGGCAGGAGGGGGTGGGAGAGATGGCGGGGATGAGAGTAAGGTTGGTGGGAAGGTGAAAGCGGTGGGTGGTAGCAAGGCGTTCGGGCTGTACTGGGAGTTTGACAACGGGGGTGGCTGGGATTCGTGTTTTATTGAGGCGTGGTCGGTGCTGTAGCGGGATCTGGTCTGTAAAGGGGGGGATGTAAACAGCAGATGAGGCTGGGATCTAGTGAGTAAGGGGGAGGTGATATGGATTGGTGCGATCAGTTGGGCAAGGTGGTATGGGGAGTGCTGGGTCAAGGAAGGTCAAACGGGGGGAATGGAAACATGCAGGGATGAAGTCGCCACGTTGGTTTCTCGATATCGACGTGCTGGGACAGGTGTGCCAAGGGGGCATCCCGGGTTTCCAGGTAACCGGGATCAGCCCTATAAAGGGGCAACGCAAAGTTTGACGGCATCACGGATACGAGTGAGCTAAATGCCGGGGCCTCTACGAGCCGTGCTGGTTTCACCCCGGCGCTACGATCTTATGCTTGAAGGGAGAGTGTGAACTTCAATGGTCTCCCGGGATCATGCCCGTGAAAGGAAAATGTAAACACAACGGCCATCATGGATACGAGTTGACTTCAAGGGCAAGAACCTTCAAGAGCCCGACACGTCTTCGGGCTCCAGTGACGTGGATATTATATATCATGACTCGTGAAATCGAAAACATCAGTCTGCCGAACAGGGATATCGTTTGAAAGCACAACAACAAGACAAAAAGAAAAGAACATGTATCCAAAAATTCCAATTCCAAAAACGCTGTGTCAGTTCTAACCGTACCAGAACTTATATCGACATAGTCGAGCTCCACTTCTCAATCAAATTCCCCAGCTCCAGCCCCCCGCCGCCGTTCCTCCCCGGCGTCCCGCCTGACTCGTTCCCTCCTCCTGCCCCCGTCGTGGGGATGACATAGCTAACCGGCACGTCCCGGAAGTTCTCGTTCGCCAGCTTGGCCTCGGCGAAGAACGACTCGCACTCCACGGGGAGCCTGACGCCCGTCTCCAGGGCCAGGGCCTGCAACCCGCGCAACAGGGCAGGGCCGACGGGGAAGTTCCGCGTCACGAGGTGGAAGTACCGGCAGGACTCGACGAAGGAGTCGCGGGCTGAAGCCTCGCGGTCGAGCAGGGCCACGAGGCTGATGCTCACGACGTAAAAGAAATAGAGGGTGCCGATGCAGCCCTCGCTGTACTCGCGCGGGTAGGAGGAGCGCATCTCGCGCGTGCGGGAGACCATGGCGTTGCAGTGGCTTATGACGAGAGTGGAGGGGTCGGTGCCGTCCGGGAGGAGGAGGGGGGTTAGCGGGGTTAGGGGCCGGAAGAGGGCTATTACTACTATTGAGAAGTAGGATCTGAAGATAAACGTTAGATTTGAGGGGGCGAGGTGGGAAGAAAGGGGTGAAAGGGTGGGAGAGACGTACTCTAGGAAGAGGCACTGGCAGAGGCCGTAGAGACCTCGAGTAGGCGGTTCTCGGCGTGGTGCCTCCCATTCTAGCAGTTTTCGGTAAAACGAGAGACGGGCTGCTATGTCGCCTTCTTTACCCAGGCGGTCCGCGTTGGCCAGGTTGTAGCTCATCACCTCGTATAAGAGCTTAGAGAGGCTGCATTCGGCGTCTAGCATGACGTCGTATGACTCGCCTTCTGCTGCCGCCGTGTCTTCCCGGTTGTTGTCGAAAATACGGGGCAGTGTTGGGGGCGGGATCAAGGCGGGTTGGATGTAGACGAATGCTGAGATGCTAGAAATCCGTCAGCAAATGTGGCCATCAATACTTGTAGTTGGCAACTGAACATACCTCTCCACGCAGAAAAGCCCCCATGCGGCCCGCGAGACGGCCCTCCTGCACTTCTCTCTCTGGCCGGGGCCCGATTTCTCGACCCAAGCAGGAAACTCCGAACCGAGTCGGAGTTTCTTGTACATCTCGCTCGCAGACACGCGGTAGAATGCGCCGGCCCTGTCGATGCCCGCTTCTGACGAACACAGAAACAGGCAATAGAGCGTCATGACAGTCGCGAGCGATACTTTGCCGTGCTCGAGATCGAGCTGCCTTTTCGCCTCGTTATAAAACCGTTCTCGTACGCTGCCGCCCCTGGTTTGATCTATCGCTTTGGCGGTTGGCGATGTGAACTGTGTAACTGCTGTTAGCTCATCCAGCATAAGATTTTGCAACAAGGTCGAGTTACTTACCGCGCCCATTGCACAGATAGCATTGACAAGTGCAGGCGAGCAGAACCTGACGCTGTCGACCTGCCCGGAAAACATATCCGCCAGGAAGCAATGCCTGTCCACAAACGTCATCGCAAACGGCTGTTCCACGTCAAAGAATATCGACACCAGCTCCGACACAACGCCATTACCAGCCACCTCCGTCCACGGCGTAGCGGACAACTTCAACGGGCTCTGCCGGTACGCTGTGTCGTCCAGTTTCGCAACCACATCCTCGACACCGCTCTCCAGCCCCTTGCGGCCCATAGCCGACGCCTGCAGTAACAGATCCCCGTCCCGCACGAGACGAAGAACCTTGCACGGGTCCTGATTCGACCGAATCCGGGATATCACCTCGGCCACCTCCTGCAGCGGCCTCGACCGCAGGTACTCGTACAGCTCCTGCATGTCGCTCAGGTCGCTCTTCATCTCGTCGTACTTCCTCTTCCGCGCGATCGACCGCGTCTCGTCCGGCCCGGCGTCGTACTCGCAGTCCGTGCCCAGCCGGACGCAGCGGCTGCACTTTGGCCGCGCTCCATCGCACTTTGTTCTCTTCGCTCGACAGTTCTCGCAGGCTACTATGGTGGCTATTCTGCGCGGGACGGCGATGCCGGACGACCGGGCTGTCGAGGGGGGTGCTGCTCTTGGGGGCGGCAGCTGTTCGGAGGGGCGGGGGAGGAGGGCTTGGAGTTTTGCGCCCTTGTTACCGGCGCCGGCGCCATCGTCTTGGTGGTGTTGAGAGGGAAGTGTGTGGTCGAGGTGCGAGTTGGGGGTGCCGGAGGAGATTGCACCGGTCGGGAGACTGTAGCCGAGGTTGTGCGGTGGGCTGTTCCCTGGGGATGTCGGGGCGAGGAGGGCGAGGATGGAGAGGCGAGACTCTAGTCTGCCTGAGGGAGAGAAGAAACATTAGCCTCGCTGGAACTACGACAGAGAAGAGGGAGAGAGGGAGAGAGGAAGAGAGGAAGAGGTGGGGAGACATACTGCCTTCGGAGTAGGCGCCAGTGCGAGAACCGGGCGTCAGTGTCCTAGACGCAGGCGAGAGCCCTCGAGGATCATTCGTTTCCATCATGACGACCGGGACCCTTTAATGTATGCGGGTATCTCGTGAAAAGCGTAAAGAAAAGGCGGGCGCGCTATCGTACTATCGTGGGTTGGAGAACATGGCACATGGCAAAGGTTTGGCCACTGCTTGGGCGGTGTAAGGTCCGGAGAAAGCTCCTTCTCCTCCCAGTTCTCCTCCTGCCTTGATCGTGCAGTTTCGGTGATTCGCCCGTGTCTTGTCTCTGGTTGTCACTCGCCTGTACAATTACAGAAAGATTGGAGAGTAACACAAGTGTATGAAAATGATGCAAAGCAACCAAGAGTTTATGTGCAAGGACCGGCTTGGCCGGGATTGGCAGTCGAGGAAGGAAGGACTCAAGCTGGACTCGATGAGGGGGGAAACAATGACCAAACAAGAGAGACAAGATATCAAGAATGGGAGGGAAGGGAAGGAATTAGACACTAAAACGTTGGCGGCGGATTCGCGGGATCGCGCATGGAGAAATGACGGGCGAGATGCCGACGACAGGGACATCCACGCACGAATCAGGAAGCTGGGGAGTGGACTCCGGCCTTGCCCCTTCCCAACCTCATGACAAGTTGCTGACTCGACGTCGTTCTTGACTTTTCTATCACAGCTAGAAACCTATAATGGGACCGCCGTTATACAAGAAGGGACGATGTACAATAACAATGGAAGCCTTACTTTAATTCTCATCGTTCCTTCTCCCTCTCAATTCCCTTGTGACACCTCGATCATGCCGACTGGTGAGGTTCCGAGGCAGTCGCAGGTTCGATCGGTCGCACCTGCTTAACCCCAATGCAGCACAAGGGTTGCAGCTGGGTGGGCTCGCTGTTCGCTCCGTTCCCGCAGGAGCTCGCTCCGATTCGTCAGAGCTGGGTCCATGCACGACAACCAGGAAGTGTGTCGCTGTCAGATTGCGGGGCTTGCGACTCGCTCCCCGATCCAATCCAGATCGCTTACCTAATGCACAAAATCGGGCTTGCATTACCTAAGCCATTCTGAATAGACCTACCCTATACTTTCGTACGATGACCTCTCTCATTGACGACATCAACAAAAGGGTGTCCACCGTTCACTCTTGTGTCTCCCTGGCCGTCACCCGTTTCTGCGGCTTACATTACCCCAGTCTAACTTGTTGAACAAACCCGGAGATGCTACACTTGTTAGCGCGGTACCTGAACACACGATTGGACGATTTGGACGATCCAACGATTAGCCAACAAGCGAACGATCAACATGTCACCACACCACAGGTGTACAACTTCCAGCGACTCCAGATTGAGAGGCGCTCTTCTACAAGATCCTCTTTTTCAACAGGTCCGGGAACCTAAAACTTTCTACTGGGAACTCAGAGGTCACCTGAGGCGTTCTAGACTTCCGGTTGTTCTGTTCTGTGAGATCATAACACGGGCGAACTATGGAGTCCTTAGCTGGCTTCGAGATGTCAAACAATCCGGGCATAGACGAAGTCGTCTATGAGACGCCGGAGCTGTCTATATCTTGCCGGTCGAGATGCAGTTGGGAGATTGGATCCCGAAACAGAACGAATCTCTTCTGTTCGTTCTCCAAATTGCTAGTATATTTCATTCGTGTTTCCTATTGCTTAGTCCCTCGTTGTGTCTGAGCACGAGTGACCAGGTAATTCACTCAAGAGCCAGGATGGTTGAGGGAGGATGACCTCACCAACTCCAGCAGCACCTCCGCCCCCGGTAAGGAGAGTGGATTTCTCGGCTCGGTGTGTACGACACAGGAGAGAGCCCGTATAGCGTCAAACCAACAGGACAAAAAGAGGGAGAAAAGGAAGGCGATTGCTTGAATGAAGCGAAAAGTTGTTGTTGAAAGTATAAACAGAAAATCGGCGCCTCACACAGACATACACTCAACAAACTCAGCAGGGATTGACAGGGACTGACCAGACGAGACCTTCGTTACAGATGCATCGGGTGCAATCACACTCCCGACGAGGATCCTTGAGCGTCGCGGACCGGGCCTTTGCACCCCGTGGAGGGCGGCTTCCGTTTCTTCAGTCGCTTCACACCGTCCTCAGCCGTGGTTGTTTCGGTGAACTGTTTTACCGTTAGCTAACTTGGGCGTTGCAGAGGCGTTTTCGAGTTTCTCCTCACACTCTTGTTTGCAGCAGCACTATTCTTTGGGTACCGACGAGTGAGGAGATGTAGTTATCGATGCGGCTGGAGCCCTCCCATCCCGCAGCAGCGACTGTGCATCGATAATGCCACCCACAATCCTGCAGGCGGCGCGGTCAGCGTACGAGGCGTACAGCTCGGCAATGGCTGCCATCGACTCCTCCGGGGCAGCCGCGACTGTCTTTGCGACGCTGGCCAGGGCGCTGGTGATGGCAGCGGCAGCAGCGGGCTCGCAAGCCACAGGCTGAACCCAACCGAGGATCGATCCGATGAAGAGGGCCAATGCAGCAAAGTTGTCTGCGATGATTCTTGCCGATGCAGGCGGCGAATGCATGGTCTTTATGCGTATGGAGAGGAGGGCGTTGTCCCTGGAACGTTACGATTCCAAGGAGAGATAATTGTCACCCCAGGCGAGCTGCATGAGCACAATGTCGAGATACCTGTCTAGGCCGGTCGTCAGAGCCTCGGCTGTCCCCGTAACAGAGACCCCGGGCCCATCCGCGGGCTCGCCCCAGCGGTGGTAGGCCAGGGCATGCGGTGTGGTGGCGACGGCGCGAGCCATTGTGGATATCACCTTGGCTACGTTCGTGGTGTTCATCGATAGGAAAGCCGGCGGATGTACCACGACGGCAACGATGCTGATGGCTGAAGTGATGGATGCAAGATCTGTCGCCGGGCCGGTGGTGGTGCCGAGGTCGTGATACGGTGGCGGTTCGCGGTCGTATCCGGCCGGACCGGCGTTGTTGTTGCTAGGGGCTGGCAGCTTGGACGTGTGGCCGTGGAGCCGAAACCACGCTCGACATCGCTGCATGGCCGTATCGGGGAGGAGTGATGTTGTCGTGAGGTTGGAAGAGATACAACGGAGTGCTTGCTCGAGTCTTTCAACGGCGACTGCTTTTCGGTATGGGAGTGTGAACTGAGGAAGATGGGTACTGGAGGTCTTGCGAATCGACGTCCACGAGGGTTGATGGATGCTTGTAATATCGTGAAAGGAGGAGAGGATCGAGCAGGTCAGAAAAGCACAGAGGCAGGTTCCATTTGCACCCATACAGGGCCTGCAGCAGATCGGAAGGCGCACACAGGCCCTGCAGAACTGGCAGCTTCAATGCAGGAGCCAAGGGCGCAGGCAAGAAGACTTGCCGCACTGGTGCACCTGCACGTTAGAACCTTGGAACTCTATGTGTGCCTGCCCCATCTCGAGTTAAGGTGCCTCCTTAAAGCACTGCCCAACCCTATCCGCAGATGCATGGCCAGAACCTAGTTTCAACGAAACTGTGCTGTACATCAGTCACTCGACCGCGTCACGCTGAGGTTACCCGTTGACGCTGAGGTTACCCGTCGGCATAGCCTTCTTATCGGGGAGCCGATCTCAAGATCCTTGGCTTGCCCGTGCCTCCCAGAGCTTGCTGAAGTCGGCCGTCTGATCTCTCTTGTGGGATCAACACACTTCTCCGTCCTGCAAAAATGTCAAGCGTCGGCTTAGGAGGCACTTCCGCAAGCAGGGAGAAGTTACGACCGGCAACTCACCCACCGCCACCGCCAGATCACAGACTCGCAGCCAGCCCCATCGGCACCAGTGCCCCATCACTCGCCCAGAACGATGCCCTCTGCGTGCCCGACGGGAACACCAACCAATCAACCCAGCACCCCGGCGAGAACCCCCATGGCAAATTGGACATAAGCCATCTGCATCTTCGTCTTTTCCAGGTGGCCCCCTTTCTGGCCAAGCTTGATCTAAACCCGCCCCAGCACACTCCCCAACGAACAGCACATGGACGCCGTGCGTGGTTGCGGCCAGACACAAACAGCAAGTAGGCGTCGGGAAGAAGAGGAGACATCTTCTCCGGTATTGATAGAAGCTTTAGTACCCAGTGATGACACTGGTCATCTTAGACGACGCGAGAGTGGTTGCGAACAGGGGCCGGGACCAGGGGAACGGGCTCAAGTATGTGCTCTTCCCGTATATAAAGGCTGTGGAAGCATGGAATCTGGAACCGCTCCGACGCCACTAGCAGGGCGTATACTTGGAGGGAGGAGAATTGCCATACAGCGTCGTTGTTGCTGGCTCTGTTTCGTTTGTCTTCCTGCCCAGTAGACGCTGTCTCGTGACCGACCGGCTGGGAATCCAGGACCAGCAGACGAAGAGGAGCATCGGCAGCCTAAGCCCCAAGGCGCTCTCAGCGAGTGGATATAAGATAAGAGAGGACGGATGGTCGATGAAGGGTTAGGGTTAGGCCAAGATTTGCGATGGTTTCTGTTGGGCCCCCATTCTTTCGCTCTTTCACAGTCGGGAATTCACCGTCTCGAGAAGGTATCCTGGCAATTTTGTGCTCATGCCGTCACTGGAGCCTGAATATCACAGACGCAACGTCGGCTGAATTATGCAAATTGCGTCCCAGCATACCACAAGCAGTGACGGAACATGTTCGCCGTCAACAAGTGTTGAAGTCATGAGCGCCAGATGCTATTTTCCTACATTGTCAACAATGTGCCTCGAGGTTAACGCCATTGCAGCTCATATGCAGGGGAGAAGCTACGGTCCCACCGCTTTGACCGTCGGGCTTCTCTACAGGGGTCCGGCGTGGCATAAACATCCAATTCGGACACCCTTGCAGAGGCTCGCCCAGCCCAGCCCCGTCTGGGAATAGCGTCAGGTACGCAGAGCATTGCGCTTTGACGCCATCACGCCAGACAAGAGTCTAGCTGATGACAGGGCCGCTGCAAGTGCAATGGCGCGGAGCACACAACCCCTGCGAATATGACAGAGCGCAAGGGGAACCTTTCCTACCACACTAAATAACGGACGACGACCCGGACCCTCGGCGGTAGGCGCCATTGTTGTTTCCTCTCCGTCTGCATCTGTCATTTCGACTTCACAGATGCCTGGTGTCACTGGTCCGTCGGCAGGACTGTTGATATGAAATTGGAAGGCCTAGGGACGATGTTGAAGAGGCAGTCATGGTCGGACGCGATATGCAAGGCTTTTCCGTGGACGCCGGGATGCGACAAGAAGAATAGCGGTGGTAATGGCGGTGGGAGCGGTGGTGGAAACGGAGGCAGCAACACAAAGCCTGCGACTACAACATCAACAAAAGCGGCAGCAGTACCTAGTACTACACCGAAAACGACGACTCCTGTGAAGCAGGATACGTCTCCTACTACACCGCCCAAAGACCCGGCGCCGGCAACCAATGTCCCGCAAGCGGCGCCGCCTGCAACGGCACCGGCCGCACCAGCAGGCGGACAAGACAGTCCGAATGCTGCCACGCCATCTCCCTCCCCATCGCCGGAACAGCCGCGACAACAACAACCCGCACCGGCGTCCAACGCAGCACCACAAGCCGCAGCCGCAGACACATCGGCCCCGGCTAATCAACCCGCTCCCACTGGTGCAGCAGCCAACAACGATACACCAGGTCCTTCTGGAGCACCAGGCCCGGGAAACCCTCAAGACCAATCCAACACCGCGTTAGCGGCTATAGGAGCTGGAACAGCAGACCTAGGCGCAACACCAACAGCTGCCCCGGCATACGGGCCAGATCCGTCCGGTCTTCCCTCTGACGACTTCGGCCTCTCACCATCTACAACCCCTGGCGCAGCAGCGGCTGCCACCACCCGACGACAGACCAATCCATCTCCAAGCGGTGGGCCTGGGACTGTGATCGACAGCGATGGAGGAAACTCCGCCCAGGGCAGCGGTACGACGAACAGGGCTCCAGCAATAGCCGGGGCTGTAGGTGCGCTATCCGATGCCATCTTCCGTCCGTTATATCAATCATATACTAACCAACTCTCAGTCGGCGTCATCGCCCTAATAATCATCGCCGCCCTTCTATACCGCTACCGGCGATCACGCATCGTCCAACCCATCCTCCTCCCCTTCGCCAAACGACGAAACCGCGCCGACTCGGTCCCCTACCCCGACTCCCACCCCCCCAAGCCAACAATGAGCGAGAAATACCTCGGCTCCCACCTCCTCCCTGCCGCCCTCCACCGACCAGCAGCCAACCGCAACAGCCAAGCCAGTTCCAACCAACCTTTAGTCTCTCCCAGCTCGAACCAACCTTTGGTCTCCCCCAATCCCTCTTCCCGACCTCTAACCCAACCCCAACCCTCCCATCCACGACCACCACCGCGCACCGCCGACTCATCCCTCCTCCGCGTGACAATCCCCCGCAAAGAACGACTCGTCCCGCTCGGCCCGCCCATCGACCCGTCCAGTCTGGCGGCGGGCTTCTCCATCCCGCCTTCTTCGCAGTCTGGTGGTAGTCCGAGGAACTCGGTCAGTAGCATGCACACCAGCGAGCACGGGGTGAGCAGCAGACCGTCTAGTAGGGGGAGTGTGGGAAACGTGAGCATCGCGAGCAGCGGCGTGCTGAACCCGGGCACGATGCCGTGGCCTGTGCCGCCTAGTACTGGTGGGACTGGGACGCTGCATAGTGCTAGTTCGAGTGAGGGCCGGATTGTTGGGCTTGGGGCAAGAGGAAGGCAGGGGAGTTCCGGGTTGAGGGAGTGAGGGGGTTATAAGTTACCATCTATCTGATGTTGGCCGGATGAGGGAGTTAGACGAGTAATGACAGCGTGCATTATCTCCAAGGTGTTCGGCCGTAGTTTTGGCAGCCCGGTTTTGTGCATGAGCAAGCTTTGAAGGAGTGAAGATAACGTGCCAGCAGTAAAGTTCACTCCCGCAGGGCGGAATGCCGTCCGGCGGGGAGGAAGTTGCACGTCTGTCTGTGACTTCCAATGCAGTCGTCTGAAACAGGCAGTGGCATGGCGAACTCCATTAGAGTTTCCTGGGCGTCTTCAGCTTTCCTGTCATCGAAAGGGTTTATTCTGTCAGGCGGTTACAGGTTGGTATAAGAACGCGGCGTGCCCTCCCCCTGACTTAACCTTCTTCATCTTCATGACCCTGAAAGTGTCATCTATCACTCCAAAGACATCGGTCCACCAACACTCACAACTTCGACCACATCTTCGCTATTCTGTTTATAAGTAGCCATGTCTTCGAGCGACGAAGGCTCCTCCCATTTACGGTACTTCGACACACCTACATCGTCACACCTACATCGTCCTCTGAACAGTCTTGGCCAGGCGTTTCTGAAGAGGACCTCCATCCCTTTCACTCCCCACTCAGAGGAGCACGAGCACGAGCCAGACCACAAGAACGTACCACGATGCCAACCCCTTCCTCCGGACGCACTGACCAAGGCCGAGGCCAAGGCAACCGAGCCCATCAACACCAACACTCGCAAGACCAACACTCCTCCCAAGACCGGCACGCGCAAGACCAACACTCCAAAGACCAACGCCCGCAAGTCCACCTCCTCTACCGAACCACGGCGCTGCATAGCCTGCGAGGTGGACATCCCCCTCCTCTGGCCCACCACCATAGTCCTCTTCGCCATGTGGTCGGCCTCAGGCGAGTACTTCCTCGACATCAAGCAGCAAATCCCGGCCACGCCCGCGTACCTCATCACCTTCTACAAGACCGTCTCATCAACCGTTCTCTTCCTCCTCTGGATTATCTCCGCCATCTGTACCTTCATGTTCACTCTCACTTATCTCGACAGAGTCGACAGAGTCGACATAATTGTAATAGACGAGGAGAAGCAGCCAGGAACAAACTACGTCTATCCCCACTGCTATTTTTTATTCCACATCCTCCTAACCATCACCCCTTACCTCCGCACATACATCCCCCTCCTCGCCTCCTACGCCGTCTCGTACCTCGCCTGCCTCATCTCCCACACAACCTCCTACCTCTCCTTCGTCTGGCGCCACGGCCGCCACCAAACCGCGGAGGCCCGACTGCGCGCACTCGACTCCCTAGACTGCGGCGCAGTCGTGCTCCTCGCGGCCAAGTACCCGGACGTTTTCGTCTGTCCCTACCTGAGCTGGGTCAACGGCGCCTACCTCACGTACCGCGACTGGCAGCGGTGAAGGGTCGCGAGTAAGCTGTACGCCGCGATCATGGAGAGCAAGGACGGGCTTGAGGAGGAGGATATGCCGCTCGTCGGGTGTAGGTTGGAGTCGCTTAATGGTGGCATTCCGAAGAGTTTGGGGGGGAGGAGTTGGTTGCCTGAGGCGGGGTGGGTTTATGTTGAGCTTGAGGGTGTTTGAGTTTGGGGGGTTTGGACCCTGCTGGGTTGTGGTGCGTAGTTGGCAGCCTTGACTGATGAATTGGACGGACGGAAGACTTGAGCAAGCATTTGTTTGTCTTACCTAGGTATCCAACGTAGCTTTATATTATCACCAGCGACTACCGAATCGACATACCACACAACCCGATCCCTTCGCAACCCCCCTCCACCATCATAAACCCCTTTACATCCCACACCACATCAAACCTCCTCCCAATACCCCCCAACAGTCTCCATAACAACCCCATGATCCTCCTGCTGCTTCAACCCACTAACCACCACAACAGCCACAACCCCCTCCACGCCCTGAACTCGAATCGGCACCCCGCCCCCATGAATAGCGTACCCCGCCGCCGTCGCCCCATCCATCCCGTACTTACTCCTAAACAATTCCTCGTCGCCCCGCAACTTGCAGTGCATGAACCAAGTACTACACCCCCACCGCATCACCGTCGCCCTCTTGCGCGCCACCCAGACTTCGTTGTCGGGTACGACTCCCGACCCGACGGCGCACTGGAAGATGACCTGGGAGGAGTTGGCGAGGGAGATGGAGATCAGGGTCGGGTGGGTGGAGGAGAATTGGCTGAGGCGGTGGCGGAGGAGGGTGCCGAGCGTCCAGGCGTCGGTTATGGTGAATGTGTCGAAGGTTAGCGAGTCGCTGGTGGCTTTGAGTTCTTCCAGCTAGGGAAGGGTTAGAGGTTGACGAGATGGGGTGAATGGAGGTGTAGGGACTTACATCCGTTGGCGGGTGGGGAATTGGGCCAGTTGTTACGTCCGAGGCGGAGGGCTCGCCAGTGCGGTTGCGGCGGGTGTAGACTTTGGGAGACATGTTGGGCTATCTTTTTTGGGTTGAGTTACCCGAGTTTTGTTTGTTGGTAAGGACAAAAAAAGGACGGTAAGTGAGAAGATAGATGATGAGTGAGTCCAAGCTATTAGCTATCTTATTCTCCAACAATGTGACGATGATGACCCGCGGAAGGCCCGGCGGGGCGAAAGGACACGGCGAGAGTTCCGGCGGGTTGGTGGTAAGGTCCAGGCGAGAAGTTCCACATCTATCCGTCATGACATGAGTCGTGTCAATCTAATAAGCCAAGATCTTGTCGCATGAACGTTGCAAAGAAGATGACGATGTTGAGGTGTTAACGTCTCGTTCATCTCGATCAACTTGATGTTGCTGGAAGCCAGATGAGCATAAGGATAGTCAGGTAAACCCAGAATCATAACTTCATTCCCATATTACAATACAAATAACTTGCTACATCTACTTTCATACTCGTGTATCGTGTCCAACGAAAGGTATCAATCGAATCGAATCGCTCAACCAAAAGAACTCCCCTTTACCCAAACTCCTTTGCCGTGTACGCAATCTTGTATAGTACCCCTTCCACTCACTCACGCAGGACTCGGCGTCCCAGGGAACTGCCCCGGAACCTCCGCCCCAAAGTCCTTAACCTGGCACTCCTTGTCCTTCTTCCCAAACTCCTTCTCGTCCTTCTCGGTGTCGTTTCTCTCCCCCGACGGCTTATTCTCCTTGTCATTCCGAACATACTCCCCATCCCTAAAATGCTCCTCGCTAACCCGATGCAGCGCCGGGCTACCCACATCAAACCTCCCCGCCTCGCCCGCCCCCTTGCGGGCGGCCATCTCCTCCGCCTCCCTGGCCCTCCTGTCCTTCTCCACCTTGCGCATGGCGTGGTCAGTGAGCTCCTGCCTCATCATCCGTTCGATGACCTCCTTCTTCCGCGTCTTGCGGTCGCCAATAGCAATAACGATACCGGCTGTTATATTCGCCGTGATGGAGCAGCAAAGGAGCGCCGTCGTCGCGGCGGCCGACCGGTGGCGGTAGTCCGTCGACCAGGTCACGGTGCCGAGGCTGATTTGGAGTATGGAGTGCAGGTCGAGGAGGAGGATGATGGCTATCAGTAGGGCCAGAGGGAAGGCGTGGTGGGTGTCCGTCTCGTGCGATTTGTAGAAGGTGTGCGACTTGAACATCTTGTCTTGGTGGTGCTGGAGGCGGGCCTGCTGTTTGCGCGTGAGCACGGAGAACTCGTGGTTCTCGGCCGTTTCCTTCTCCCGCGCGGCTTCGAGGTCGGGCTGGGCCTCACAGGGCGCGCCGGGGACGAGGGAGTCGGTGGGGAGGTCATTTTTGTTCTCGAGTTTGGGGAGGGCGTTGGTTTTGCGGAGTTTCCAGGTTAGACGGTCTGATGGAGGTTAGTCACTTTCTGATGTTCACACCCGTCTGAGGAGTGAGATGATCGACTTACGGTAGTGAACAATCCATATCATATGGTACGTATCAACAGCCCGGAACGGCGCCAGACCGTCACCCACAATGGCAAAGAGCGCAACCAACACGTTGTCAATGACGTTGATGGTGTACAACTGCTTGTCTCCAACATAAATCCAGCCGATGAGGAAAAGCACCCAGGCCAGACCGAACAGCGTGATCAACGTCGCGTAAAGCGTGACGAAGAACCCGAGCGGCTTGCGCACGTACATGCCAAACGCCCGGAAGCTGCGCTTGAGTTTCGACCGCCGCGAGTGCAGCATGTGCCGGACGTGATCGTTCAGCTGGTCCACGTCTTCCCGCGACCAGCCCTCGAGGGACTTGCCGCTCGGCAGCACGGCGAAGTGCGACGGCGTGATCTGGGATGTTATGCTGTAGGTCCTGTTGAGCGTCGTCTGGCGGGAGACCGGCGCGGCGGTCTCTGGTTCTTTCTCATCTTCCTCGGTTTCCGGGACGTCCGGGAATGCGCCTGGTATTCGCTGCGCGAAGGATAGGTCGTATGTCGGTCGGCGGTTGATGAATCTGCCCAGTGAGGGCACGAAGAGGGAGTTTTGGACGTTTGTGATGGAGGATAAGGTCGCGACTTCGGGATCTGTTCCAACAGTGTTAGATGCAGTCCAAATGATCAAAGGCCAAATGGTCGTACTCACCGATGACATCAAGCAGATCCACGATATCCGAGTCATACTCGGGCCTATTTACCTTGCTGTTCACAGCCACAACAGGGTTCCCATTCTGCCCCTGCAAAACAACACCCGGCGCAACAGCCCCATCCTGCGTTCTGGCCGCAACCTGGGGCGGCTGAGAGTAGGAGACCTGCGCGAAATCCTGCGCCACGCCGTCTGGTATAGTCGGCAACTGGCTCAGCGGGAGCGCGTTGCTACCCGCCCGCGACCGATTGCCCGACCGGAGCCGGCTCAGGGGCCTGAGGAGACCGTTGTCCTGCTGCTGCTGTTGCTCCGCCTGCTGCTCGCGTTCGCCCGCGCTGGGGATACGATCGAGGGGGCCCAAGTTTGCTGAGCTGGATAGGCGCCGCAGCCGGATGGAGGATTGCTGGCGGTCGCCGACGGGGCGGAAGTTGACGGTTCGGGCGAGACTTGCGGGTGGCGGCACCGTCCCTGGCGGGTTTTCGCTGAGCGGAGTGATCGCGGAGGACTGCGAGCGCGGAGATCGTGAGCGCGAGGCCCGGGATGAGGTCGGTCTCAAGTCTGGTGCCGTCAAGGAGTCTGCTCTGCTTCCAGGTCTGCTTCTCCTGTCGCCTCCTGCACCACCACCACCACCACCACCACTACTACCACCGGCCGTCGCACCGGCGTCGAAGTAAGGGTTCTCGTCTGGTTCCATTTGAGTATAAACAAGCCGTCACCCAGCCTGTCCGTACTTGACACAGGCCTAGCACCCTCAAGCGAAAAAAGCTGGGTTGGGGCTCTTTTGTGCTCACATAGATGTAAAGTATGTTTTTGGTTAAGTGGCTGTCATCCACAGCTTGCGCTGAGAAATCACTCCCTGTTGGCCCCCCCTGGTAGCCGCGAACCCAAAGCAAGCGCGGACTAATAAAGTCCAGGCCGCATGACATCACCCGTAGTAAGCCGCCATTGTCAGAACTCTGGGCAACCGGAACCCCGGCCGGAAGCTTATTGGCTGGGGACTGGCGGACTTGCCAAGGCGGGCCAGGGCGGGCGGGTTAGTTAAGTGTTTCTTTTATTCAGCGCCCACCGTTGATTCCAACTGAAAAGCATAAACTGCACAATTAGCACAAGTACCAAGGAGGGTGCGATGACACTCGTATCTCCGAGGACACCAGCATGCAATGCCCTCATGCCCTCCGCTGAAATGCATACCACACGTTGAGTCAACTCAGTTTAAAACAATGTCAGATGTTCCAAAGTCTTGACGGCCCATTGACAATTGGTAGCCAAGGGCTTGGGCATCCTTCTCGATTGGCAGTTCCTGACCAGCAGTGAGTACAGGGTAAGTCAGCAAATAGCTAACATTGGAAAAGAGGTGGTGGTGCAAGAGTAGAACGGAATAGTCGTGATTTATACTGAGCCAAGAGCAGCCATGACCATTTCCAGTCCATCTATAAGACTACCTTAGACATAGTCAACTCCAGAGACCATGCACATGCCTCACATGAGTAACCACCTCAAATGGCCCTCTCAGCCCTAGCCCTGTTCTCCCGATACCGCTTCTCCTTCGCAGCCGTCTTTCTGCGCTTTTTCCACGACCGGTTGAGATCGCCACGGTGCTCCCAGAACCACTTCTGGAAATCGCTCGTAGACTCCCCACCTTCCTTTCCCTCCTCTCCAGCATCCTCCCCCTCGTCGTCATCGTCATCGCTCCGCATCGTCGTGTCCTCAACATCGCCCTTGTCCTCTTCCTCCTCCTCGTCGTCGTGATCATCATCCTCCTCCTCGATATCATCCGCACTAGCAGTAGGCCAGTACTTCGCCATCCGACTGGGATGAGCCGTATCGGGCGTCGGCGCGGCGCTTCTAATACCGCGTGTCTCGAAGTCCTGCCTGCTGAAGGGCGTGAGCGGGACTTGCAGTGTGACGGAGGCGGTGTCCTCCTCGATGTCGTCGGCGGCGCCGAAGAAACTGAAGGGTTCGGCCTCGGGAGCGGCGACTGCGGTGGCGGTGTCGTCGTCTTGCTTGGGGCGCTTGTAGAGAGCTTCCAAGGGGTGGACTTTAAGGCCGCCTGGTGTTGCTGGGGGGATCTTGATGGATAGACCTTTGGCGGAGCTTGAGGACGAAGGACGGGCGGTGTCCTTCTTGAGAATGGAGGTTGGCGTAGATATAGGCTTGGGTGGTGGTGATGTCGCTGTCTTAGGAGGGGAGTCCTCGACGGCCGGCGCATCATCCTCTTCTTCCTCTGCCTCTGACTCCGAATCTGCTTCTGCTTCATCATCCACGGAATCCTGTTTTCCATCGCCCGCCTCGCTGGCCTCACTGTCTGACGCATCCTCGTCGTCCGAGTCCTGCTTTGCCTCGGGAGCTGGCTTGACTTCTGCCTTCGCTAGCACAGCCGTTTCCTTAGCCCCTACGGGCGCAGCCTTGACTGGTGCTGACACCACCTTAACAGGCGGAGTCGGCCTAGTCTTGACAGGCTCAACCACATTCCCCTCCTCATCCACCCACCCCTTGCCATCCACAAACTCAATCTCCCCCTTCCCCTTTGCCTTCCCATCCGAAACCGTACTCTTCAAAAAAGTCGGAAACTTGGTCGTCTTGGCAAACTCGTGCACAACAACCTCCTTCGTCCTGTACTTCTTCTTCTTCTTCTTCTTCTTCTTCTTCTTCTTCTCCCCGTCTTCCTCATCGTCGACCACATCGTCCGTCACCGTCTCAAGGACCTTGGTAGGCAGCACCGCCTTAACGAGACACTCCTCGTGCTCGGTGTACTTCGACTTGGTCTCCCGCCTCTGCTTCTTGTCCTTCTTGGCTTGCTTCTCCTTCTTCCGCTTCTCTTTATCCTTGTACGCCTTGGGGTCGTCGGCCACGGTCCAGCCCCGCTTCACCTTGCGGCCGTCCTCGAGCTCAATACCCGGGATCTCCTCCGCCTCGCGCTTGCGCTTCTTGGAGTTGGATTCCTTCTTCTTGTCCTTCCTCTCCTTTTTCGGCTTGGCGGGGGTGTCGCCCGCTGCCATCGCTGCGTCGCCCATCGGTTCCGGGATGCGCTGCGGTTTCGCTTCCTCGACGCTGATTTTCTGGGCCTTCAGCACGGCGCCGTTGAGCTTCTTGCGCAGCTTAGCTGCGTCTTCGGTCGGTAGCTCGAGGAAGCCGTAGCGCTTCTCCGGAAAGGTCGCGAGCTCGTGGTAGGAGATGTTCTTTGCCTTGGGCAGGAGGGTGGAGGAGAGGACGACGGGGAGAAGCCCAGCGTCGAGGGGGGTTATGTGCAGCCGGATGTATGGTGAGCCCTCCTCTGGTGCAGCTGTCATTGTCGCTCGGGAGGTTTTGCAGAGGGGCGCAAACACACTCGAGGTTTGGCTGCGAGAATGAGGGTTTGGATGCTCCGATAAAGATCCAAATCGACGAGGATTTTAGCCGCCAATATCGAGAAGCTGGAGAACAAAGTCGCACTGCCTGAAAATGGCTAGCGCTATTTGGACCCTTGTTTTTCTCGTTGGGCGCCAAGCTGGTCAGCTGGCACACATTCTTGCCAGCTGTGTAGCACAACCACCTTCTCTTTCACCACTTCCCGTCATTGTTTACTTTGATCCATCTTCAAGAAACTGCCACTAGTTCTCTTACCAAGATGCCCTTTCTATGCCACTGACCTTTTATACTTGATAATAATGACTTCTGGTGGCCATCCGCTCCCCTTTATCTGTTGGAAGGCACCATAGGGCCCAGTCTCTCCTGCAATGGCGGCCGTCGATGACTGCTGCAAGTGCAGTGGGCAATCTACCTACCTACAGTGTGTGTCTGAACTTATCCCCTTTGCCCCCAGTTCAATGCCTCCGGCATCTTCTCCCATCGACGACCTATGAACCTCTCCTATCAGACCTAGCTTCATATCGCTACTCATTGGTGTCCCCCTACCTGGAGTCTGACCTAGATCCATCGTTCTCCTTTCTCTCTTTCGCTTTTCCGTCCCTATGTTACCCATCGAGGCCGGCAACCCCTCGCAATGCGATGTCGATCCCACTGCCCCTACAAGCAGTGGAGGTGGGCCGTCGTTCAGTGAGGATGACAGGGATGACATTGCGACGCTCCTCGATAGAAGACCTCTGCCCACAGCATCTTCAGAACTCCCTCCTATACGGAAAGCCAGTGATGATGCTTTCTCGCCGAAACTGCAATCCTGGCTGAGGCTCCATGGCTTGAATATCGACTCGGATACTCCAGCTGCATTCGAAGTCGACGAAGACATACATCAGGAGCACCGAGAAGAGGGAACCGGCACGCGAGGATCTTCACCCAGAAGGGCCTCGTTGTCTAGCATCGTTGTCCATCCGGACCACGATCCCGAATATGGCGGACACAGCAACGGAGATCCAGCTTCGCAGCCTGCTGCCGGCAATGACGAGTGCGTCGGCCATCAGACGCGATACGTCTGCGGCTAAAGGAAAGACATCTTCCAGAATCTCATGGACAGTGCTCGCCAGACTCTGGAGGATGCTACGGCACTGAACGCAAGGACAACATCTCCGTCGTCAACGGAGAAGCTGGATCCTGGTGCAGCTCCCATCACAACCTATGTCCTCAAAGACGACGACCTCCGGTGCTTAATTGCCCGTGTTGTGCGAGTCCTGGATGCACTTCATCACGCGAGCATACTCAGTCTTGACACGCAGGAGCATCACAACCGGGCAGCGAGCAGGGAGTCGATTCCTGTCGCGAAAGCAATCCTGCCCCAAGCACCAAAGGAAGCAGACACGGCCACAACGATCACACTTCCAGAGACGTACATCGCATCGATGAGTCCAACAGAACCACCGGACTCTTGGTTCTCGCAGCCTGCCACATACGAAGACATAAGGACAGCAGCGACCCTCGTCTCCCAAAGCACCGTCACCAGCAAAACCGAGATCAACTGGATTACCAGCAGCAGGATCGCATCTGTGCCGAGCGTTTCAAACAGCCTGTCTGCCCCGCAAGTCTCTTCAGGGTCTCGTTCTCGCAGTGTCGGGCACCACGATGACGCAGTAGAAGCCGGGGACGGGAGCAGAGGAGACCGAAACCTGCGAACGAGCGCGGGCAGCATCACTTTCGTGCAGCACGACAAGCATCGGAATCGGCGACCATCGGCTGCAGAAACGACTGCTCGAGCCCACGTCGACATCTATCCGTCGGCCGACCGTTCAGTTGGCAGCTCCCAAGGTTCAATCATCTCGTTCCCAGCGCTTCGTGTGCGGCACTGCACCAACGACTGGCTCACGCCTCCAGCGAGTACGCCAGGGGCCAAGGGGCACGGCGATGCCAATCTGTTCAAGGTCGGCATAGACGCTCACACCGGGCCCGAACACTCTTTCTTCGGCCCGCAGCTCGCCACCAAAAAGCCTCTGGCTACTCCAGGCGTTACGACTACAGACATGGCATTCACATTCACCGCTCCGGAGTTCACCAAGGGTGCCGATACCCGGAAGGTGTCAGATGACCACCCGCACAAACTCGGGACTTCGATCGGAACATCAGCGGGCAAGAAACGTCAACTCACTCCTCCGGATGCGGATGCGGGAAGCTCCTCCGTGCTGCAGAAGTTGAGACGGGGAAGTGCTCAGATCGGACAAGCTATCAGTTCCGTGGTCCACGGTTCGACTCCCTCACAGGAGCCGCATCAGTCGCCGCAAGGGCGCCGGACTTCATGCGTGGACCAGATGAAGGCTATTCTGGACCGCGCATCATTGCAGCACGAACGGATGGAAACGGCCGATCATCTGCGCGTCAACGTAGCCGGTGGCAAGCACACGTGTCGTCCGTCTGATATATGTTCCGAAGATGGGAGGCCGCACGTGTGCTCCGACGAAATCATGTCATGGTCCGGGTCCCAGGCGGCGTGTTTCGGCTCCGGTATGTGACGTGGTTGCGTCTGAAGGAGAGACGATAATGAGACTTCTTCCGCCGGCCACAGTTCCGCGTTTTTCATGGTACCCCTCGAGGTGTTAAAGTTTGTCTCCTGCACGCATGCGTCCTTATCGAGCACCGAGTCGCTTCCTTCTGAAGGCCGAGTTCCACTCAACGAACATAAATACGTCGGTATTCCCATCTTCTCAACGAGGATGCTTCTCTCCCTTTCCATTCTTCCATCTTTTCGGCGACGAAATACAGTCACAAACATACTGCCCTCCTTACCACAGCTCAACTCTTGAACATAATGCCAGTCTCCGGTATTCCTCCGCCCATATCAGGCGCCAGCGCCTCTGCACTGGCCCTGGGTCACGGCTACTCCGTCATCTCGGCCTATCCTACACCCACCGAAGCTGTTGGCATCGTCCACCACCTCCCGGCCGCCACACTCGACCATTTTTCTCTCACGGGCACGTCACCTACAATCCATATACAACCAGCAGCAGTGAACCCTGCTGTTCCCAACCTCGCTCTCCCTTTCTTCAAACCTCTCAACCCAACAATATTCACCTTAACAGACGGCAAAGTCATCACCTGCACCGACAACTACCTCTTCGACGGCACGGCCATATCCATCCAAGCAAGAGCGATACCAGGCCAAGTCCAACCCTGCGGTGCCTTCGCCGTCATCCAAGGAACGCGAACAGCACACCTCGCCAGATTCAAGGGCCGCCACACCGCCCTGCTGCCGCAGACCTTTGTCACTTCAACCCGGCCTCCTCCCGCTGTCCCTACAGCCCCGCCCTCTGAAGTCTCAGCGGACTGGATCCCCTGCGAGGGCTCACAGATCGATCCCGCCTCCTACCCGCACCACACCAACAACTTCCCCCTCTCCGACGCCATAGCAGCCATCTGCATCGACTCCCCCCACCTGGACCCGATGTCCAAGTCCCACCCGATCTTCTGCCACCCCACCCCGCCCGACTGGCCCATCACCCCCAACCTCATCATCGGCCACCACAACAACCTCTGCGCCGCGGCGCAATCCGACGACATCCCGCCAGTCGTCCAACCAACTCCCCTCTCCCCACCGTGGAAGATGCCCACCCATCATCCACATGCCGCCGCCGCCGCCGCCGACCTAGCCCTGGCCGCCCCGTCCTCCGTCCCAGAACCTGGCGTCTTATACGACGCCGTCATCAACCTAAACGACGACGGCGGCGAAGACCAAGACACCACCCTCCCCAGCTACGGCGCCGTGGCGGACTGGCTGAGGAAGATTATCAATGATAAGTACGAGGAGTACAAGCGCTGGAACGGCAACATGATAGACTTGGCAGATTACGAGGACGTGGTGGAAGGGTACGAGGAAGCGAGAGCTATGTGGAGTGTTTTTATCCTGCCCCTGAACGTGATGGTGGGGAGAAAGAGGAAGAGGGAGAGGGCGATGAGGAGGGAAAGAAGGGTCGTGGAAGGCAGGTCGTTTGCTTTGGGGCTGGGAGGAATGGGAGTGGGAAGGTTGGGGTGATGATGTGATTCCTTTCAGCCGGTCTTCCCTCCTTGGGAGTACAAACGGGTTAGTTCTGCGCGATGACTGTGCAAGTGCACGCATTGTTGCAACTCGGAATGCTGTGGGTTCTGTTTGTAATTTGGGGAGTTATTGATGAAAAAGAAGTCCTGTTGACCTAGAGGTCACTGGTGTTCTTGTCGCCACTTGCAACATACAGCTCGAACGGTGCCGTGCCCTCCGAACTGGTTAGGGGAACTCCCAGCCGGATTCTTTTTCGATAGCTATCTCGACCACTAGCGAGTATGTCTAAGGTAGTACCTGGTAACAAGAAACATCATCATAAAACTTTCTATAACACCGATTTACATCAGTAGGCATGCTTGCTCTTGCATAAGCCGTTCTGCCTGCCTCTTGCCGTTACTATTTTGAAATCGTACCGTTAAACAATAGTGAAGCCCAACTGGGACATGGAACTCGATTCAAACACCTATCGCGACATCGAGGACGTGTTGCCCTTGTGTTCATCACTGGGTTTTATGCAATTGTTAGACCGTTGTCGTACAATTGCCATCTACATATCTATCCCTCTCCAACCTCACACGACCCTCAACACCCCGGCCGCGTATCTCGCCCCCTCTCCTCCATCCTCCCATTCCCTCCCGGCACCTAAGCCAGCACCTTACTCAACCGCGTAACCTCATCCAACAAACTCTTATCCTTCTCCCCAGCCGCATTCTTCGTAACCTTTCCCAACAAATGATCAACCTGCAACCCCGCAGCAGCAGGCGGGTTCCCCTGCGCCGTCTCGATCCTACTAATCTGGAACTCCAGAAAGAACTTGGGGATCTTGATGGCCGCGAAGTTCCCGCCCACACTCCTAATCCCGGCCTCGACGGCGAGGTACACGTTGAGCTCGTTCTGGAATTTCTCCAGGTCGTTCGACGCCAGGGGAGACTTGGTGGCGAATTTGGAGAGGGCGAATGCCAGGGGGGATTGGTTGGAAGAGGCCGCGAAGTTGACGGAGGAGAAGGATACGCCGCCCGAGACGACGTCGGGGACGCCTTGGAGGACGTTCGTGTTGGGTGTGCAGGAGATGACGGTGCCGATGGAGGCTACGGAGGCGGATACTTCGGCTGGTAGGGCGGTGGAGCCGATTATGAAGCAGGGGTTTTGGCGGGGTGCGATGGGGGCTGGACGAGGAGGGCGAGGTTAGTGGTGAGGATGGGAGATAAGGGAGATAGGGGAAGGGGGACTTACAAGCCAAGGTGGTGCCGGCTGCGGCGAGGAAGAGGAGGGAGTTGAGGGTATACATGATGGCGGTGATGTCGGCTGTCAACGAACGACTTGTGGGAGGTAAGGAGTGGATGTGACTGGTATATGCACAAACAAGAAACTAAACAGCCACAAGAAAGAGAGTACGGTCCTACCAGAGGATTAAAGGCAAACAAGAACCAAAAAAAAAAAAAAAAGACACAGCGGTGGAAGTGAATGGTGATCAAACCTGCATTGGGGGGATCGTTTACTATATATATCTCCTGCATGGGAGGATGTCATCCATAATCCCATGGTGAGCCCCAGGGGTTACTAGCAGGTGTCATCCGATACTCAGACAGGAGCAGTTTCGACATGCTTCCCAATGAGGTGTAGAAAGATGTTTAAAACCTTGAGCGATCCTGAGTTGGACTCCTGATACATGATACTTCTCCACTGGAGTTCTTTTAGGGCCGTTGGAGCGCTTGTTTCAAGCTACCTTATTCCCCTTTCGACTCATACATGTTCGGATGATTGCCGAGATGTCATACACCGTTAGTTAGTATACCAAAGACCACTGTGTCAACAGTAGTGGTCTCAAATGTGTTGTGTTCTATACACGGATGTTGTAGATATTGGTGTTGATGTGGATGGTGGTGTCGACGTTGAGTTCAATAAGTCAGCAAGGAGTCTCAGGGGTATGCTAGCCCCTCCTCGGCTAAACCCGAGACGACTCACGATAGCGCGATGCAAGCGAGATCCTCCCAGATCTTGGCTAGTGTGGTCCCTTTTCTCTCCTAGCGCCGACCCGGCCGAGGCTTGTCCTGATGGAGTGCATGTGTCCGTGGACCGTTTGTCGACGACATCGCTTCCCTTTCTAACCAAGCGACAGACAGTCAAGCCTACAGCTGACCCCTTTCAAGATCTGCAAGACGTGCCGTCAGCTCTACCAAGCGACATGGCTGAACGGACAGACATGAAGACCACACCGGAAGCGGGGTCCGGCTCTAGCGCCGCCGTGATCCACCCCCCTACCGCCATCGGGTCCGATGCCACAGCCTCGTCGCACCAACAAGCGGGCCCGCCTCTGCCAAGTACTACGGACGTTGGACTAGACGGCCGGGAGACGGCATTACCAGCCATGCGAGAGCCCGGCCGGGAGTACGACTCGGACTCGGTCGGGGCGCCGAGTGCCTTCTCTATCGAGTTGAGTGTATGTCCGCTGCCTGATAGCAGCATCTTGGCTGTTACTAGAAGATGTGCTAAGCAAGGGTATAGGTTGATGCGCGGGACAATGATGCAGACTCAGCGTTGGGCGATGTTTCGGTGCCGTATGTCTATGTTGATATTATTCCACCCTCGGACAGATATGGTGACTGATGGTTCTTGTTCAGGTCATCGAGTGTCTCCGTCAACTCGAGCATATTCGAGTTCGTGGAAGAGAACGGCCGCACGTGTAAGTAGGATCCCCTGAGACGATGTGTAACTATAGGGTAGGCCAACAGTTCTGATATTGCGACACAGATCACAGATACAAGGAAGGGAGTGAGTTCTCTGTTGTTCACAGCGAACTCAAACAGTGACAGTACTGACGCAGTGGAACAGAATACTTCCTTCCAAATGACGAGGTGAGCAATGTCTTACATTGATGCCGATCAGGCCGACACCACACTGTACTTACACTGACACCTCGCGACCTTCAGCAAGAACAAACTCGGCTAGACCTGCAACACCACATTGCCAAGCGCCTCCTCAACGGCAAGCTCGGTCTAGCTCCGATAGACAAGCCCGCCCGGGTATTGGACGTAGGCACCGGAACCGGTTCGTATCTCCCCCCTTACTCCAACATCACTGGCAACCCTGGAGCTAACATGACACCAGGTATATGGGCCATCGAATTCGGTATCTCTCCTCTTCCTCTTACCCTCACCCGAACCCCTTTACTAACTCTCCCCTCCCCAAAGCCGAACAAAACCCCTCCTCCTCCGTCCTAGGCACCGACCTCTCCCCCATCCAGCCAGACTACGTCCCCTCCAACTGCTCCTTCGAGATCGACGACGCCGAGGACGAGTGGGTGTACAGCCACCCCTTCGACTACGTCCACGGGCGGTACATGTGCGCCTTCCTCAAGGACTTCCCGCACCTCTTCCGGTCCATCTACGCCAACCTAAACCCCGGAGGGTGGGTGGAGTTCCAGGAAACCCTCATAAACTTCCAGGCCATTGATCAGACTTTAGAAAATACCGCGCTGCAGAAATGGAATAGGTTGTTGCTAGAAGGGATAAGGAACATGGGTAGGAATGCCATGTCGGCGGTGAAGTACAAGAAGTACATGGCCGACGCCGGGTTCGTGAACATCACGGAGAAGAAGTTTGCTGTTCCTGCTACGCCCTGGGCGAAGGGACGGGACGAGAAGATGCTGGGGGCTATGCAGATGGCTAATAACCTCGAGGGGGTGAGTGGGTTGACGATGACGGTTTTTACGAGGAGTCTGGGCTGGGCAGCCGAGGAGGTGGAGAGATTGCTTGTTGATGTGAGGAAGGATATGAGGGATCGGGGGATTCATGCTTATGTGCCCATGTGAGTTGGTCCCGCCAGATGTTGGGATAATTGGGGATGTGAGCTAACTTGGTGGTATAGAATGGTCATTTATGGACAGAAGCCTGGGGGAGATACGGCTGGTCAGGTTGGTGGGTAAGGGGGGGTGACTAAGCCATGATGGTCCGGCGGTGGACAGTAGGTTGGGTGTGGTCTCGATAATGAGTTACGATGCATGTATCGTCTTTGATATTAACTACCCGTTTCGTCTCAATTATCATCTATGCTATAATCACGTTCTCCCCGGACAACTACACTACAACCCCTTTCCTCCTCGCTTACACCGACTCCAGAAACGCCAACAGAGCCCTCATCGAGCTTCCCCCCTCATAACCAAGCATCATATCCAAATTAGCCTGGACATGCGCCTCGCCCACGCTCTCGACCAGCACACGGTTCATGTGTCCAACAAGGCCGACCTCCGTCTTATCCCCGTCGATAACCACCGTCTGTGCCTTCACGACCTCTTTCGCAAATCTCCTGATCCCATCGAGCATAACCTCACCCGTACCAACCGTAACAATCGCCCTCTTCACCACCCCCTTATCCCTCCCCTTCCCCCCCTCGCCACCGGGAAACACTTCCCCCCAAACCTCCCTCCCCCCCTTCCCATCCGTGATACCCGCCCACACCTCCCCCTTCCGCGGCCGCCAAAGCTGCACCAACTCCTCCGCCGCCTCTCTACTAAAAAAGTCCCTCTCCTTATTCCTCTCATAGCTCTTATCGCCCGTCCCGAGCACCGCATAAGGACTAATAAACACCGCCGCCCTCACCCTCTCCCCCTCCTGCCCCATCTTCACCGCCGGGGCATAAGGACTAGGCCTAACCAGATGCGCCAGCAACCCCGCAACCATCTGCGATCCGACGCTGTCGCCCGCCACTATCACATCCCCTACCTTCACCCCTTCTTCCTTTTCGAGTAAATACCGGAACGCGCCGACGATCTGCACGTGCTGCGCCGGGTAGCCCCACTCGGGCGAGAGGGAGTACTCCAGCAGCACGACCTGTTTTGCTCGACACGCCTCGGCGCACCGCAGGACGAAGGGGATCTGCGCGCCCGCGACGATAGGCTTGCTGAAGGCGCCGCCATGGGCGTAGAGGATCGTCGGTCCGTTTTCTGTTGCTACAGCCTTCGGTTGGAGGAAGTACAGACTCGGCGGCGGGATGTCGTCTATCCCCACCCTGGGACCGTTGACGGCGTCTCTGACGCCCGGACTGTCGTCGTTGAAATCTAAGGGCAGGGTGACCTTGCGGTAGGGGATTTTGTTGGAGGTGCAGTAAGCCTCGATCGCGGGACCCGTCAGCTGCTGCCGGTCGACGAAGCGGCTTTGGGCGGTGGTGAAGACGGTATTGACCGCTCGTAGGAAGGAGACGAGGAGGTGCTGCTTCCAGTGTAGGTTGGGGGTGCTGGCTAGCGAGGTGGTGAAGAGGTAGGGTATGTAGAGGACTGGCAGGTGTTAGCCTGGGCCTTTGGATGAGGGGAGGGAGGGATAGGGGAAGACGTACGGAGGAGAGGTAGGCGCAAGAATAGGGAGATCTTGCCCCAGGGGGATAGGTGCCCGAAGGTCGAGTCCGTGGATGATGGGTGTGAAGCCATGTCTAAGAACTGTATACCCCTTTTCATGTTTACATTTCTTGGCCTTGGGGTTTGCTTGACTGAGGGAGACGGTGGTATTTAAGCTGTCCAGATGTCCGGGTTGGAACCCGCAACCGGTAGCATCCCAGGGCATCCGTATCCCCGGGAACTGTTCGCCGGGTTTCAGTCGGGCTGAGCGGATACGCCTCCAACTATCCCATCATGCCAGACAGGGTTGGTTCGTACATTCTCACCGGCCATTTTGGCCGACACTAACGGAGCACGATTACCAGTTCACAGATGAAGGTGTGAAATAACATGCCCAAGGCCTCGGCAATATTCACCTAATCAATAGAGTTGGTAATCGTGCTCTGTTGCGTGCGGCCATCTATCTCTCTATGTCTAGACCTCGTAGTTCGTGCGAGTATCGGAGCCATCGCTACGCGGCTAACTACGACGTAACTCCAACCACGTATCCCTGCGAGCCATTCCCTTGACCGGCTGGAGGGCGACCAAAGACGCGAAAGTCCGAATTCATCCTGTCACAAGCCAAGCGCACCTCTATGGTACCCACGAGCATTATGCGCTTTTCTCAGCGGGCCAACGTCCCTGATGCCATGTCCGGCCTCTCAGTCAGCAGTGGGCAGGCCGCAGCACCGCCAGTCTCCAAAAGCAAGCTGGACTTCCCAGCGTCCAGCGACATGCCGTGAGGTGGTACACAGACCAACTCGAATGTTTGTATTCCCATGTTCCCTGTGACACCCCTCACAGCTGAACCTCGTTCAGGATCTTGACCTCCTCGCCGGGCTTGAACGCCGGCAGTCCCAAGAAAGGACAGCCAGCACACCTGAAAGCGTCGCCCAGCGAGCAGCTGTTGCACGACCCCGTCTTGCCCTGGACCGTGAAGTCCAGCTCGTTCAGGTCCTCCGATTGCAGCTTGAGAGCCTGCAGCCCTTGCGTGGCCTTCTGCTTCCTGTTCTCATCCTCGGCTTGGAGTCGCTCGGCCAGACCGCAGCTGCAGTCCTTACAAGCCCGTCTCCGCTTCTTCTGGCCTGGCTCGGGGGCACACTCTGGGGCTGTGATGACACGTGTGTGTTAGTTATGTGTGGTGGGAATAGGGGACAGGGAATGGCTTACGCTGCTGCTGTGGCCTCTTCAGGTCTTCCTCTCCTAGTAACTCGTCCTCGTCGATGAGCTCGTCGCCATCCTCGTACTCGCCTAGGTCGTCGGCCGGGTCGATCATGACCACCCCAACTGGCTTTGTGGGCGGCTGTACAGGCTGTGACGTCTCCTTCCGCTTGTTTGCGCCGAAGCGGAGCGGTACGACAACTTCCTCATCCTCCACCTTGACATATGCGCCGTTCTCCTCCAGCAGACCGGCCAGGATAGCCTCCCGTGCCTGTGATGCTCCAAGGGTGCCGTTCTGTAGCTGAAGTTTCGCGCCGTTCTTCATCGATGGCACCAGAGCCGTGAACACATCCCTTGTCAGAAGGCGAAGAGCCTCGCTCTGTTGATCGTCGCTGTTGGTCAAGACCACGACGAGGTCGTATGTGGCGGGTGGGAGCTGGACGAAACCGGCAGACAGACGATCGAGCATCTGCAAATCTGTGCTGGAGCGGTCGTAGGTGGAGAAGACATGCCGTAGTTTCTCCTCGTGGGCGGCGACGGATGGTGGTGCGAGGAGGAGGTTGCGCGTGCTGGATGCGGTTGTAGTGTGTGTCGACGACTTGGTGCCGTTTGCCACCGGAGCAGAGGCCGGGGCGGCATCGAAGTCGTCGCTAAAGTCGATTGTGAATGCTGGCGACATTGTGTGTGATTCCCCGTGTGAGCTTTGTGGTTTGTTGGATGGTGGGAGGACACAATGGCTGTAGGAGAGGGTCTTAGAGGCAGGTTTAAAGAAGGTCTGGAGGTTGATACAGTGAGAGAGTGAATCAAATCGGTTGGTAATCAGGAACCGCTCACTGGGAATAGAATGGAGGTTTTTCCTCGGAAATCAGTCATGGATTGCACTAATTGACCGACGTCGGCGGGGTTCGCCTTTGGTGGGGGTACGTGAGAGAGAGTGGGGTCGGTCTAGAAGCGCGCTAAAAACGAGGCGAGCGAGCGACTCGGCCGAACATGGAAATTCGAGAAATCGACGTCACGGCTTTTCCCGGCTGCTCGGAAAGGTGGAGTCGCCTGGAGAGAAGAGGCAAGAAAATTGTTATCTCATCACTTATCAGCCTCACTAATCCTCGTCACCTATCATCGACTGTCAATTAACAACAGAACAATCACTGCTGCCATCCTACACTGAAGACGATCGCTTCTTCTATCCAACAACCTCAAGCCGGGACCAACATTGAAGCACCAACAATATGGGCTGGTTCTGGGCAGACGCATCTACAGCGACACCGTCGCAATCATCATCACCACCACATCATGCCCTTCCATCATCGCATCCTCCACTAGCCCCTGGATCACCACCGGTAAGTCAGGACTATCTATCCTGAAGCCGGGTTCGCAGGAGTCTAATCTCAGTGTCATAGCCCGGCTGCCCCATGCACCAACCCACAGCTGAAGCACTCAAATCCGCCTCATCCTGCCCAGTCAAGCACGATGCTACCTCTGCCTCACCACCACCCTCCAGCTGCCCCGTCCCCCACGGCAACACCCCTACCACCTCCGCCTCCCCCGCCGCTGAACAACCAGGCCTCCTCTCCAAGCTCAACCCCCTAAACTACATGTTCTCCGACCTCTCCCAAGCCCCCGCCGCGAACCAGTCTATCGCCCTCCCCACCTCCCGCGACGAGTCCTCCATACCTAAAGGCACCGGCGACGGCAACTGGGAGTATCCTAGCCCTCAACAAATGTACAACGCCCTGCTCCGCAAGGGCTACACCGACACCGACCCCACCGCCGTGGAGAGCATGGTGGCGGTGCACAACTTCCTGAACGAAGGGGCTTGGGCCGAGATCGTCGACTGGGAGAGAAGGTTTGGAAGGGGCCTGTCGCGCGGGTGGCAGGTCAGTCGGCGTGGTGAGGAGAATGTGGACCTGGAGCTGCGCAGGGTTGAGGCCAGGGAGGGTGAGCCGCCTCAGCCTACGCTCGTGAGATTTCAGGGGCGGCCGAAGGACATGACCCCCAAGGCGGCCATGTTGCAGGTTATGGGGTGGTTGTATCCTGAGAAGTTTGGGTAGGTCTTCTTTATCTTTCCTGGTCGAAGGGAATGATTGAGGATATGTGTCTAACAGGCAAACAGAACCGAGCCACCATTCGACCGCCACGACTGGTTCGTGTCGCGCAACATCAACGGCCGCGAGAAGCAGATCCGCTACGTTATCGACTACTACTCCGGAGAGCCCGAGCCGACTGGCGAGCCCGTCTTCTACCTCGACGTCCGCCCTGCCATGACGCCCACGGGAGCGGCTGAGCGTCTGGTGCGATGGGGAGGTGATGTCTGGTGGAGGGCCAAGGGCGGAGACTTGACTGAGCAGAAAAAGCAGTGACGGATCAAGAAAGTGTAATGTATAGGGCATGGACGTGTGAATAACCTGGGTCGGCGCTTTCGGTTGGTTTATACGGAGGGTTTCTGGGAATAGGACGGGATATCTCCCACACACGGCGGCTTGCTTTGGACCTTACATATAATCAAGCAAGCCGCGGATCTCTTCTCTTATGCAGGCATTGGGCTGCTGTAGTAGTATATTTGCACATATCCATACTAATGTTGTCGTGTCATACCGAGCCCCGGTCATAACCTGTCGTCTCCGTGTGGACTCACTCATAGGAGGTAGGTAGCTTGTCCAAAATGTGACGATTCTTGGCTTCACATGCTGCTGGATTGGGCTGGCTTATGTAATCCGGTGGATTGAGGTGGACCGGGCCGAGATGCGTCAACGACGTCACTGGGCCAAATCCACGTTCTCCCCTGTTTCCTTCCCGCGATTCCGACACATCCATTACACACCTTATCTACCTCTCGGCGTTGCTATTTTGACTTTTCTCTTTGATGATGCTCTTATGATGCGACCTACGCTCATTCTGCTTGCATAACCTCTCCGACTGTCCCTCAATTGCGGCGAGATGAGAACGGTTCTCCGCCTGGGCCGGCTCGTCTCTCCACTGCCGCAACTATTCGCGCCGACGACCTTCTCCTCCTGCTCATCCTCCTCTTTCTCACCGACTGCGCGCATTGCTCGACTTCCTGCATTCCCGGCCTCGAAAGTCTTTGCGCGACAACAATCTACTCTCATTAGGCTCCTCCGCGCACGAGGCCACAGCTACAGCCACAGCCAACACCGATCGTCATGGCGCTCGTCGCGATACACCCTTCTAGCCTCGGTCCACGGCGCCGCCCTTGGCACAGCAGCCTTCGTGCAGCTCTCCGAGGAGGACAATGACGGCACCGAACAGACGGCGGAGAAGCGCATGCTGCAGGTGTCAAGGGACGAGATCAAGAAGAGGGTCCACGACGACGACACGGGGCTGAGGCGCATACGCCACCACATTGTGCTCTTCCTCGACCTCTACATCTGGGAACCGTTGTGTACGGGGGTCAGGTTCTTACAACTCGCCGCAATATTCGTCCCTGTCATGATCACAGTGCCAGTTATGTGGATAGGGAAGCGCCAGCCGGATCACGACAACGAGAGGAGCGGGACGCTGTGGTGGTATGGGTTTCTTGTCCGGGCTATGGAGTGGGCTGGGCCTGCGTTTATCAAGGTACTTTATATCCAGATATACTTCAGGATGCTTCCTCGCGACTGACACGCGAACAGCTCGGACAATGGGCAGCCTCCCGGTCCGACATCTTCCCGACCGAGCTATGCGAGATCATGTCAAAACTCCACTCCAACGCGCCCGCGCACTCCCTCCACGCCACGAAACGCACGGTAGAGAAGGCCTTCGACGGCCGCCGCTTCGAAGACATATTCGACGAGTTCGACAAGAAGCCCCTCGGCGTCGGCGCCATCGCACAAGTCTACAAGGCCAAGCTAAAACCCGACCTGGCAGCACCAGGCGACGTCGATGCCCGCGATCACCCCAAAAACCTGCGCCGGCAGGTGAAGCGGAACATTGATACAGCCCTAAAAAGCTCGCCCAAGCGCGTCCCCTCATCTTACGTGGCCATCAAGGTCCTACACCCGGGCGTGGAGCGTACCGTCCGCCGCGACCTGCGCATCATGGGCTTCTTCGCGTCGGTGCTCAACGTCGTGCCCACCATGGAATGGCTTTCCCTACCAGACGAAGTGACGCAGTTCGGCGAGATGATGAAGCTCCAGCTCGACTTGCGCATCGAGGCCGCCAACCTGGCCATCTTCCGGAAGAACTTCAAAGATCGCACGACGACCTGGTTTCCCTTCCCCTACACCGAGTTTACAACTCGCAACGTCCTGATAGAAGAATTCGCGCAAGGCATCCCACTAGCGGACTTCATCGAGAACGGCGGCGGCGTCTTCCAGCAGGACATCGCCACCGAGGGACTAGACTCCTTCCTCCGCATGCTGCTGCTCGACAACTTCGTCCACGCCGACCTCCACCCGGGGAACATAATGGTGCGCTTCTACGAGTCCGAGAAACCCAGCTTCCCCTTCCGCCGGTCGTCTTCCACCTCGGAACACCCGGACGAACAGCCCGACGTGACCGAACAAGTCCTCGCCCGCCTCCGGCCCTATCAGAAGCGAAAAGACAAGGCGGGCTGGGAGGCCGAGCTCCAGCGTCTCGACCACGAGGGCTACCGCCCGCAGCTGATCTTCATCGATGCTGGGCTGGTTACCGAACTGAACACCACAAACAGGCGGAACTTCCTCGACCTCTTCCGCGCGGTGGCCGAGTTCGACGGGTACAAGGCCGGTAACCTCATGTGCGAGCGGTGTCGCCAGCCCGACGCGGTGTTGGACCAGGAGATCTTTGCGCTGAAGATGCAGCACCTCGTTCTGAGCGTCAAGAGCCGGACCTTAGCGCTGGGTAACGTTAAGATAGGAGATATACTGCAAGACGTCTTGGGCATGGTGAGGCAGCACCACGTCCGCATGGAGGGGGACTTTGTCAACGTGGTGGTCAGTATCTTTTTGCTAGAGGGCATTGGGAGGACGCTGGATCCGGATCTGGATCTGCTGAGTGCTTCGCTTCCGATACTGCGGTTGCTTGGCGCGAAGGGTGGGACGGATATGATGAAGCAAGGTGATTTCTCGATGCTGATGGTCTGGGTGGGACTGGAGACGAGGAGGTTCATGCAGGCTAGTATTGAGGATGTGAGTACCCCTACCCTTATTGCGGTGGATTTGGGTTGATGCTAACGACGAGATAACAGGTTGAGCGGCTGGTGAAGTACGATTTGCTGGCGCCGAATGTGTAATATGTTGTTGAGCGGACTTATATTTTACGAGGAGGAGTTCGGAGAGCGTGGCAAGCCGGCGTTTTGAGCGGTAACAAGAAGCGGGCTGGGCATAGATGACAAGATATTTACAGAACTCCATTTACATTATGAGCCACCTCAACTCGTCCCCGAACCAGCAGCTTGTTCCAGAGAGTTGAAGAAGAGGCACGGTCGAAGCATCGGGGGAGTTACAGAGCACTAACTACATCTAACAGCATTGTCAAAAACCCTTCAAGTACTCAACCACATCCCCATGCCCTCCCCTCACAGCCAGCTCCCTCGCATTATTGAACTGGAACCTCGCCACATTGACCCCAGCCCCAGTCTGCGAATGCCCCCTCGCCCTAACAAGGTGCGAGCAAGGCGTATTCGGATCGCAGTCGTTCTCGACCATAAACATGACGCCCTCCAGCCACCCATTCGCCGCAGCGATGTGGATAGCTCCAACCTCCAGCCCTTCCGTCCGGCACAGATCCGCCTTCCCGCCGAATTCCACGACTAGACGGAGACAATCCATGTCCGCACCCAAGGCAGCGAAATGGCACGCCGACAGGCACGGGGCCGTGGTAAGCCTATTCACATCCGCGCCCGCCTCGAGGAGCAGTCCCACCGCCCCCGGCCGTCCCTCGCGACACGCGACGTGGAGCGGCGTCCGGCCATAGACGTCCGGCGCGTCGACTTCGGCGCCGAGGTCGAGGAGGAGGCTGGCCGCCTCGCTGGCACCGGTTGCTGCGGCGTGCCAGAGGGGTGTGCGGCCGTAGCCGTCGCGGATATCCAAGGTGTCGTGACAAGCTGCGGCGATCTTGGCGAGCGCGGAGACGGAGGCTGGGTTGTTCATCGCTGCGGCCCGGTGCATGGCGGCTTCGCCGAGGCCGTTTCTTGCGGTGTATACGGTGTTGTTTGTCGTACGTGGCTGTCCCTGTCCGGTTGTTGTGGCGTAAGCGTCCTCTTCTGTTGCTGTTTCATCCGGTCTCCCGAATCGTGGGTAGGATGGGCTGTTGACCTCCGTTGAGGTTTTCATCCTCTCATTCCGCAGGATGCTGGGGCCGCTGTCCGAGAGGTCGTATGCAACCGCCAGGTGCACTGGGGGCTCTTCCAACCGTCCGTGTCTGGTTCGGTTGAGGTCAGCGATCTGCGAGGGACGCCAGTTCTCGAGCAGATAATCCACCAGCTCACCGTGGCCCATGGCAGCTGCCAGGTGGACGGTGGTGAAGCCCGCGACGGTCTTGCTGTATTGGTCCGCCCCATGTTCGGTCAGGAGACGCACGATCTCCGTGTGGCCGAAGATGGCGGCCCAGTGTATCGGCTTCAAGGCCAGAAAGGTCGAGGAGAGGTGGTAGTGGTTGAAGCTCCCGCCCGTTGTTTTTACTTCAAGGGGCACCGCGACGAGCTTCGTCTGCACGAGCTCCCTTACCGCCGCCGCGTCGCCTGTGATACAAGCAGCGGCCAACTTGTTTGTGAAGTACTGCTCAAAAATGCCGAGTTTCGTCCAGTTCTCCTCAGCGAGCTTGGTTTCGAAGGCGTAGCTTCTCACGTCCGCGAGTGGAATCTTTAAGTCCCCCCGTGCGTTGTTCTTGCTGTTCCGCTGCGCCATCCGTATCTTTGACGGGAGCTCGCGGACCATGTTGATGCTCTGACGGAAGGTTAGGTCGATGGTATCATCCACCACCTCACACGCCATACGTCGAGTTAGAGCAATGAGGTGGTCCATCTCCGCCCTGTTTCTGAGGAAGTTTGCCGGTGTGTGGATTCTGGCACTCCCAAACACATCCTTTCCGTCCAGCTCCACGGCAAAGACAGCGTCGCTCTTGTGCAGCTTGAGGCGAAAAAAGATCTTGTCTATCTTTCTGAACTTGACAAGCGACGCGCTCATACCGTACCTCGACATGTTTCGCTGCTGGCTTTGCGTGGCGGAAGGCATCATCAATTCCGAGCAGTCTTCCTGCGAGATTCCGAGGCACGTCTGCTGAAGTGTCTCCCCCGTAAGTACATCCCTGCAGATGGGGGTGGCAAACCAGTTGCCCAGCTGGCCTTCGATCTGGTCGACAAGAACGAAGACGTCGAGATAAGAAAACTTCTGATCGGGCCCCGACGATCGAGATATACGATACCGAAAGCCGCCTAGGACTTTGTTGAGCCGGGAATGCCCGGATCTGAGGGTTCGTGACGCCCGGTCCCATCGTGACGAGGGATGGACTTCGATCAGTGAGTACGACACGTCCTTGTCGAGGACTTCCAGTTCATCCAGCATGATCTCGGGGAGCACCCACGCCGGCTTCTGCTTCACGTACACGTACGTGAAGCCCTTCGAGGGACGCTTCTCAACCGACGGGTCATCAACAGAACTATCGACCTTTATCAACTCGTCGCTCTGTATCCTCGCGAACTGACCGCTGCCCAACGCTACCAGCCGCAGGCAGTGGTAGTACTCTCGCTTGTCGGCGCCCATGAATGGGGCACAGTTGAGAATCGCGATGTAGTCCGTATGGGCCTCACTGTCCAGGTCCGCAGGGCCGTAAAGACCCATGGTGGAGGCGCCTCCAACGGAGTTGGCGTGGATGGGACGAAGACGGAGCTGCACATGCAGTCCGGCGTTGGTGAGACTAGACGGAGCGCTGGGTCTGGACATGTCGGGCACCGATGGCGCGACATGGATCGACTCTTGGAAGTACCTCGGTGACGATGCCAGGAGCCCGGAGAGCTGACTGCTCAAGGGATCGCCTTTTGGGTATTTCCAGGCAAATAGCGAGTGGTCGTCGACAGCTGCACGTATGTTAGCACGCCATCACTTCCAGAAATACGGCGTTCGGACTACAGTCACTCACACCTCACAATCTCCTCCTGCAGCCGAATAAACGCCCTCGAGCCTTCGCCATACAACAGAGGCATGTTGACCTGGAAAATACCCATCAAAGAGTACGCAATATCCTCCGGCCTCGTCGTCCTCCTCCTCGCCGCCCACGCCATCCTACAACCAACACTCAGCTCCTCCACCCCCATTTCCCCGGACAGAACCCGCCCATCCACCCCCGTCGTCCGGCTCAACTGCTCCCTAAAATCCGGCCTGTCGCGCTTACTCCCGATATACGACCACTTGTAATCGTAAAACATCACACTCGCCGGCGCGACGAGCTCCTGCAGCGTCCAACCGCGCGTAAACCACTTACACCGCGAGATATCCGGGTTCATAATCCCCGGACCGACATCCACGTCGTCTAAAAACACATAGCACACCCCCGCGCCCTCGTACCAGCGGTACATGGAGTTGATCGCCTCCGACAGCTCGGCGCTCGACGTCTTGTCGATGCAGCACGTGTCTACCCACATGTAGCGGTAGCCCTGGGCGAGCGCGAGGGTGCACGCGGCGCGGATCTTGACGTACCCCTTTTTCAGGGCGGTCGGGTGACGGGTCCAGGCCGAGGCGTCGCGGCGGCCGGCCAGGGTGAGTTCCTGGAGTTGTTGGAGGGTCGGCTCATCTTGCTCTAGGCCCCAGGTGTGGGAGAGGATTGCGTAGGGCGGGGTGGTGTCGGATAGGAAGCTGATTATCTCTAGGGTTGTGGTGTCTAGGAGTCTCATGGTGGCCTGGAAGGAGACAGGTCGCAGGTGAGCGTGCCGGCGACGGTGAAGTTATGACGATGACCGGATCATTTCAATATTGCTCGATGTTAGCTCGAGTTCGACATGATTGTTCCCGGAGGTCAGCTGAGGCGCACCTGAGATAGCGGGCGGTTTCAGCTTAGCTGTTGAAGTATCGAACTACGCCTGTAATAGGTTAGATCTTGACGCAGGCAGCCACAATCTTGGCGATGCTTGCTGTCCATTGCGCACGCATATCACCATGCATTCTCTCCTCAACGCAATTGTTGGCAATTGATTGTATGTGCTTGTGCTTATCTACATCGAAGCCAGTCCCCAAACGCCAGCAATGATCGCAAGCCATGCTAATCGGCACCAAAGATAGAGAGAGCAAGCCAATCCTCAGACATCAACAACAACAGAGTTGAAGACGACATGCCCACAAGGAGGGCAGCCATTGTTGATCGCCGGCCCAGTCTTCGCCTTACCATTCAGCTTGACAGTCACCGGCCCAGCTCGACCGTTGAACGGCATCTCAAAGTAGGACAGTCCATTCTGGGTATTGAACGTCTGAGCATTGCCGCCGATGTCGACCGTGACCGACTTCTGCCCGTTCGTAGCCGTCATGATAGAGATGACATCCTTCGCGCCGTTGGCGGCAGAGGTGTTTCCTCCCTGGCCCCAGATCGTGCCCCCGTCGCTTCCGCAGCGGGCGGGAGTGGTTCGGTACCAGGCGACTGCCTTGTCTTCTTGGTTGACGGGGAGGTTGCGGTTGCCGGACTTGTAGGCTTGGATCATGTACGGCAGGATGGCGCGGAAGCCGGAGTGGTCGTAGCCGTTGATGTACTTGTCTGCGCCTTGGACTACTTGGCGCGGGTTGGTGTCGCAGATGTAGCTTGACTCGCCGTAGTCGTTCCCTGACAGACATGTTAGACGGACCACATGTCAAGGACAGACAATTGCTTACAGGTAATGATCTCAACAAAGTCGGGCATGACGTCCAAGACCTGCTGCCATCTGTCGAACCATAGGGATTCACTGGACGAGTACCAGTTCTTGTTCCACTGTGGCAGGTCTTGCGCATAAAGTCAGCATCACAACAGAACTTGTTCGTTGTGTTGAACTTACTGGTGTAGAACAACGGGCTGACGCCCATCATGTACTTCTTCCCGCGGAGAGCGTTCTTGTAAGCAACATCCTGGCCAGTGTTCATCTTCTGCTGCCCTGCTTGAGGCCACGCTCCCCAAGAAACTGGTATCTGTCAGCTACCCTGTTACCCATATCCATGACGCACGCAGTGAGAACTTACAAGCACCATCAATAACCCCCAACTTCTCCCCAACACCATAGGCGCCTAGACTTGACCAGTCCGGCACCAAGAAGATGCCACCAGTCTGCTGCCTAACGGCATTCCAGTTGTCCGCCCACCCGGGGCCCTCGAAAGTGGATACAAACGCCTTGCCGTCGACCTTCATCTGCGCCCGCGAGTTCTTGTACGTGTTGACGAGGTCGACGACCTGCTGCACCGACCAGTTGCCGGCCGCCATGTCGAACGAGATGAACAGCACGAAGGAGCCGACCTGCTCGGCGGCGGCGTAGGCGTTGTGCAGTTGGGGTTGGGTCCAGTAGTCGTTGGGGCCGATGTTCAGGGCGAAGCCGTCTATGCCGGCTGTCTTGGCTGTGTTGATCTCGTGGGCCCATTGGTCTTGAGTTTGGCCGTCGCAGATGCCGACCTGGGGAGGAATCTGTTAGAGGGTCTGGCATGTTGGAAGCTGGAAAGGGGAACACTTGCCATATAATGTGCGAAGACTTGACGTGCCATTGTGTTGTGGGGTGGATGGTGTGGATGATGAGGGTGTTGAGGGTATGGCGGCTGTTGAGGATACTGAGGTTGTTGAGGATACTGGGGATACTGTGGTTGCTGGTTCTGTTCCCTATCCCGACTCCCGGAAAGAAAACGCTTGAATCGGTCTAGATCTCTATGAGTATGTCTGGTGACTGTGTGGTAAGGTAGTCGGTTTTACATACCCATAACGGCGAGGTCTCAATGGTCGTTAAATAGGTCTCTATGAGGGCCTGTATAAGTCTGCAATGCCGTCAGCATCTGGGTAGCGCGGCCGCTGCAACACATCCGGGGTCCTCATGACTTCACAGCCCAGTGGGAGATGCCATCAGCCTGCCTGTCCTCCACGAGAACAGCAGACCCAAAGGATCTAGACATCATCCAGCGGCGGGGGCTATAGGAATAGAATGCACCAAGGAGGCGTGAGACTGCATGTGGCGGGATGTCAAGAGTGAGATATTGCGGCCAGGCTATGGTCACACAGGCTTCCCATCCGCAGCCCCCAATCCATCCTTCGAACTTACCTGCTGAGTTCAGCCCCTGAGACAAGCTGGCGGTGAGATGGGAACCACTGTGGGAATCACAGCTGCGACCGTGGAGAACGATAGGAATCCCCGTATCACTCAAGCTTGCTAACCTCGAGGAATAAAGACAAGTGAGGAAATATTTTGCTTACCTGTGTTCGAGTTAGCAATTAATGCCGGAGTTGTGGCTGGCATGGTACTGAAAATAGAGGTGTTGTCGAGTGGCTTGGCGAGATAAACTCGCAGCTTAAGCCCAGGCGGAAGCCGTGTCCACACCACCAAGACCGCTAAAAGTGCACCCAACATTGGCAGCCTACAGGGCACAGGATCTGGGGGCGGCAGGGATGCAATAAGATCCGATCCTCTTCTCAACCCCTGCTCACATCAGCGTACCTGTGGCTTGGACATCACAGGAACAGATCGAATAGGATTTGGTATGTCCGGGCATTACTGAAGTCCGAACCATACGCAGCCTTATGCCAAACAAGAACCCTTTGTGGGCGAAGAGAAGGCTAGCTCGTTCAGCCGGTGAGCGTTTGCGAAGGTGCCTGATGATTTGATGGAGTCGGGAGCTTCTTTCATGTCAGTAAACAGGCCATCATGGAAGTCTTCTTGGCTGAGGCCACTCTCAACGGACGCAGCATCGTCATCGGATTCGTCCGCGCCGTGCGGTGGTACATCAGCCGCCTGTGAATTGCACCGGTGCGACTCTGTAGTTCTGGCTGCGGTGACGAGCTCGGACAATGCTCCTGGGCCGGCGGAAGAGGGGCCGGCATTGCTGGCGTCGACGGGTCCACCCGACTCCATGGTATTGAGTCAATTGTTCCCCTCGACAACCAGATCGAAGGGCTGGATGTTGTTCAACTTGTCATGAAGCTGTCTAGTTCAACACGACGCGTCGATGACAGAAATGGGTAGGAGACGCGAATCCCTGCCTAGTGCATCCGGCAGCTCTCGAACGCCCGGCCCCGACGCCACCAGGATCCATGTCATCCATTAAAGGGGAAGGTAGGCGGTGTGTATAGGGTAGGTCAACGCCTCCAGCAAAACATGGCGATGTCTCCCGGATACACCAGTGCATGGCATCGTATCATCAAGATTTTGTTTTGCTGGACTCCAAGCAGATGGCAGTTTGTCTCACAATATCTGGGTACGACGCTGGGCACGACTAGCCCGAGAGCGACGGCCCGTCTCGGGGCGCCTTCGGATCATGTCTCGTTTCGTCGACGGACCCTAAGAGCCGTTGACACTAACCAGAGCCCTGTGTCTCCGTCTCCTCTCCTCCAGATCTTGGCATTGTTACGACTTCAGTATCCTTCACTGCGCCGAGATTCGAGGGGTAGCCCCTAGAAGTTCTCCTCCGGGCTCCTGCGAGAGTCCCGGGATCTTGAAGTCCGTCAATCAGGATAGTGATTCGTGGCTCATCGACGCGCGTTTATTTCACAGGGCTATACAACTAGGATCCTGGGATTCTCGGAACAGAGCCTCACCAGGATTTTCCAGTTGCACTTGATCCGGGAAGAGGAAACCGGGTTGTCGAGTCGAAATCCGCCAATCCTCGTCCTGGAGCAAATATCAGGGGTTCTATTCCGTCCCCTCAACCCATTTCGAGCATGTGCTTCTCGGGACAGAAGGGGACGAGAAGCGCCTCAACCGAAACCTTCTATATCTTGATATGTCGCCAGCAGTCTGGGATGGAGGTTTCCGAACAAGTGTTCGGTCACCTTCGATAACTCCAACGAAGTCAAAATGGCGCTCCGGTCAACTGTCCTGCTGGGTCTACTTTCGGTGTTCTCCTTCGCCTCCTCCGTGCTGGCGGCCTTCGGATACACGACTTCGGGCAGCAACTATGTCATAGATGCCGGCTCCTCCAACGCGCTTGTCTTCTCCGTCAGTTCGTCCAGCTGCGACATCAACTCGATCAAGTACCGGGGAACCGAGCTTCAATACTCGAGCCAAGGGACACACATCAGCTCTGGCCTGGGCTCGGCGACCGTCTCCATTGCCAAAATCTCCGGAACATACAACTATGTCAAGGTAACATGCGTTACCTCGACGTTGACTCATTACATGGTTGTGAAGGAAGGGGACAGCACTATCTACATGGCAACATATATCAGCGCCGAGCCCTCCATCGGAGAGTTACGCTTCATTGCACGTCTGCTCCCGAGCCAGCTGCCGAACGAGTATCCGTACGGAACCGTCTCCAACACTAATGGCGGCACTGCCATTGAGGGCTCGGATGTATACCTGGTTAGCGGGCAGACGCGCTCAAAGTTCTACTCGTCCACACGCTACATCGACGAGGACGTCCACTGCGTGTACGGCGGCACCGATGTCATCCACGTGTGCATCATGACGCCTCAGCAAGAGTCCTCGTCCGGCGGACCCTTCTTCCGAGATATCGACTCGAACAACGCCGGCGCATCGACCAACCTGTACAACTACATGAACAGCGGCCACGTCCAGACGGAGGCATTCCGCACCGGTCTGCACGGCCCGTATGTGATGCAGTTCTCGCGCTCCGGAATCCCAAGCGTCAAGTCCGTCGACGTCTCCTGGTTCGGCGACATCGGAGCCACAGGCTACGTCCCCGCCTCCGGACGCGGCAAGGTCACGGGCACTGCAAGCGGCGTGAGCAGCAGCTTCCAGCCAGTCGTGCACTGGTACAACTCGGCCGCGCAGTACTGGGCGGTAACCAGCTCTTCCGGATCCTTCACCTCGCCGGCCATGAAGCCGGGGACGTATACCATGGTGCTGTACCAGACGGAGTTCAAGGTCGCCACCAGCTCCGTCACCGTCTCCGCCGGAAAGACCACGACGGCCAACATCGCCAGCACGTTCAGCACGGCGCACACCACGCTGTGGAAGATCGGCGAGTACGACGGCCAGCCGACGGGCTTCCGCAACGCGGATAAGTTCCTCCGCATGCACCCGTCCGACAGCCGCATGAGCAGCTGGGGCCCGCTGACGTACACCGTCGGCAGCTCGGCGCTGAGCGACTTCCCCATGGCTGTGTTCAAGAGCGTCAACAACCCGGTCACTATCAAGTTCACTCTCGCCAGTGCACCTGGTACCGCCACGCTCCGTATTGCTACGACGCTGAGCTTCGCTGGGAGTCGACCGCAGGCTGTGGTGAATAGCTGGACTGGCCCGGCACCTAGTGCGCCGACTAAGATCGACAGTCGTGGTGTGACGCGGGGAGCTTACCGAGGTTATGGCGAGGTGTACGATGTCAGCATCCCTTCGGGCACGCTTGTCAAGGGCAGCAACACGATCACCATCAGCTCGCTTTCCGGAAGCGATGGTGATGCGTTCTTGAGGCCCAACTTCGTAAGTCCTGATTGTCGCCACTTAGCAGAAGCAAAGCTAACAGTTTCAGATTTTTGATTGCGTCGAGCTCTTCACGGCCTAGAAAATGGAATATCCCTGATAGGTAGAAGTCGCAGAGTTACATGTATTGCGCCCACACCAAATGCGCCTTAGTCAGCCCTAACCGGTAGAACCAGATAGCTCCCCGTCCGTGACGCCAGAGACGGCTCGTTGGCAATGGTCGAGCAGCGGGACGAGAACAGTACATCATGTACATATCTCCGCCGTGCCAACAACGACCTAGTTTTCTTCCAAGCCCCGGCCGTCTTGTGTAGCGTTAACCATCGCGATGATCGATACGAATCAGGATATGGCCCATCCTCCAGATCCCTGATACCCCTGCAATGTTCGACGAGCCAGTGACTGTGTGCTAAACAATGCATATGTGTTAGCTCCGCCTCCCTATGACAAAACAACAGGAACACTTTATGGACAGGTACCGTAACGTACCCTGATAAACCGAAGAAGGCAAGTCGCAAGTGCCGTAGTTGTGCTCGCTGCACGGCGTCGCGAGACAGTCGTGCATGGCGCAGTGCAGGACGTGCCGTAACTCCCAGTCCTCCGCCGCCTTCCAGTACCGGCCGCAGAAGTCGTCGAAGCCGAAGAAGTTCAGGTCGGAGTGGAAGTACTTCTGGCTTTTGATGAAGCACTCGGCCTGGCGAGGGTGAGGATGCGGTTGTTAGTCGGGCTGTAATCTTTGATGGGATAGAGGGGAGTGGGAAACTCACCCAGCAACCGGGCAAGCCTTCTAGATGTGCGGCTACGGAGTTCTTGGCCGGTTCTTCGCCGTTCCAGAGGGTTGCTAGGGTTGTGTTTGTGGAAGGAGATAAGGGATTTTTGTATTGTTCGTCGCCGTTTGAGAGGGCTTCGACGGTTGTGTCTGTGGGAGGAGAGACTGGGCTAGCGCTGGCCAGACTGGCGAGTCCAGCCACGAGCGAGGAGAATGTTTCGATGCGCATCTTTATGTCTTCGATGGTAGCTGTGTGGAACTGGCGAAACCCCTGTAATGTCGAAATTGATGGGAGATATTAGAGAGGATGGCGAGTAGAAATATCACTTTGTGAAGATAAGACCTGCAAACTGTCCACATGTTGGCCTTCGGACCCGAATTCGAGTTGAAGTTTGCGACAAACCTTGCATCCCACGTACCAGCGTCGTCGGCCGAAGAAGATCAGACCGACACAAACTTTGACCCTAATATCCTCACACCAAGAACGCATAAGGCCGATCAAAGCACTCGTCCCATCTCGTGCGTCCCCCGCTCCAGAACCTCTCAAACGCGGCCTTCGCCACCAGCGGCTGCGAGCTGCCCAGCTCCCGGCTCTGATCGTCCAGATACCGCAGAACAAACTTCCGCTCGATGTCACTGCCATCGCGTGCCTCGAACCCGGCCACGATAAGCGGCCACAACAAGCTTTTCTTCAGCAGCTGTGCCTCGAGCCCTTCGGCCAACAGCAACATCAGACGGTCCCGTTGTTCGGACCTCCGGGTTTGGAGCTCTGGCGAGGATGGAAGGAGGGATATGCTTTGGAGGGAGGAAATGCAGTACAGCGTTAGGGCGGAGTGGAATATTTCGCCTACTAGTAGCCAGGCGGAGCTGAAGTCGGATGCGTTTGAGTCGGCCCATTGCTGAGGGGAGAAGGCGGTGATGTGGTCGAGGATGGTTTGTGCTTCTGCGGACAAGTGTTCGATGTCTTCCAGGCTGTTGAACGGATCTGCCTTGCGAGCTCGCAGGTGGTTAACTCTAAGCATGTCGTGGAATAGGTACTGAGCACATGGGAAGGGAGGATATATGCCGAGCCCGTACAGGCTCGGTACCACATTGGTGAGTTCTAAGCTGGAGGCGAGGCTTATCTGGTCGTCCGCCGGGCTTGTTGTGTTGGCCGTGACGATAACACTGGGATAGTCAGCGAGGCCGGACGATGCCAAGTAGTTGAGCCATGAACTTACAGCAGGAGAGCAAGTAGAGACGGCTTGAGGCGCTCGGCTGACTGCATCAATTTGTCGAAGCCTCCACGAAGTTTAAGCAGTGCCATTATCCCGTTGACATGGGGCCGCCACTGGTTAGAGATAGACTGTTGCAGCTGTGCGGACCGTGTCAGTTTGGCTGTCCGTATCAGATATAAAAGAGACGTCGTCAACTAACCTCCCCAATCAGAAATACCAGGACAGTAGTAATGGTTTCGTCACTGGCCCGCGTCTCCTCTTTGCCGATGTCCTCATTCATCAGGCTGATGGCCAACCCCCGATGACGATGGAGGCGTGACCACCATGCTTTCCGCATTGGATCAGAACAGGCCTCTAAAGGTAACGCTAGTGGTGCGGCAGATCGGTATATTCTATGGCTAAGGGCCATGGCGACTAGGGCATGCTGGATCGGGGACGGAAGTTTTTGTAGCTCTAGTACCGGCACAACAAACGGGTTGGGCGCTAACTGGTTGGCAACCAGGTCGGGATATACTGCACGGTTATCTATAGAGTCCACTAAGTTAGCCTGTCTGGGGGAAGGACTATGTTTTTGTTGTGCTGGGACTTTAGCTTACAGTACATGGCCGCTTCAGCCATGTCGCACAGGTCGGGTCTCGGTTGGACGCCGGGGAAGAAGAGGAGGGTTTGCTGCTTTATCCCTCGGGGCGCTTTCGCGATCGGGCCACGCTTCTTCCCCTTCTCCTTTTCGCTTCTCACCACAGCATTTTGGTCTGTAGGCTTACTCCTCGTCTTCCGGTTCCGAGACAAGACTCTTCCCGGCGCTAGCCAGGTCAGTGGCTTCTTGTCCTCGTAACCGGGACATACTACCCCCGTGGAGTTGCATTTGTTGCATACGGGGTATGCACAATCACATACTAGACGACGGCGGCGGCATTCCCAGCACCATTTGCTCGAGTCTGGCTTCGGCGCCTCGACTTCCGCGACTGTTGTTGTAGCCATATCCGTCTCTTAGGTAATAGCAGCAATGTCTGTCGGCGAGGAAGCGAATCTCAAAATCTCGTAATGGAACTTGACGTCTGTTTTGAGTAAAAGCAAGTTCTGAAGTCGAAGAAGTTGGGGAGAGGAGGCATGAGCATGAAGAAGTGAAGTCGTATAAGTGACAACCCCTGTCCCGATGGTAGGCTGTTCAGGGTCAGCGGACCAACGAGAGGCAGGATCGCAAGTCTTGGCCAACATTTTCTCCTAATTCGATCAAGCGCCAATCCTTCGCTTCGCCTTTGCCGTGGAATGCAACCGCGGATGACTGACTTTCCTCCTTCAGACGATATGATATTCATATGGCGAGCATATCTGGTTGTTGGACCCCGTCTCTTCTCGGGGAATTCCATAAAACCGTGGAACAGTTGCAGGCTTTGACGGATACACCAGCCAAGCCTAGCTCTTATCGCGACGGACCTCCTCCGCCGTCGGATGGCCATCTTCTGTCCTTTGGCGATGAGCTCCAGCTCGCCGATGACCTTGCCTTCTTGGTTCAGGACAATAGGGACTCGAAGAATGTCTCCGCCGTTACCATACAAGAGACCTCCGATGGCATTCTTGTAATAGTCTCCGGCAACTCGACGCCCATGGCGGCTGTCATGACCGGTCTTCAGGACGTTCTTAGCACAACGAGTGGATATGCGGTCCTGGGCGATCAGCGTAGGGTCCCGCATACTCCAGCACGGTGGACGGTCTTGCTTACAATTGCCCATGTTTAGGTGAAAATCGTCCGGCATTCCTTCGAAGTCTCCTCCGGAAAGTAGTTGACTTGCGCAAGCCTCGGATTCTACATCAAACTCAGGACAGAACCCGGAGGAAGAGCAGGTCTCGCCACGGTGTCGAAACCTCAAGACTACCGCAGCTCCTGCACTCAGTGCTTCAGCAGCAATCGGCGGCGGCAGAACAGCACATGTTCATCGACATGCTGACAAGGGCAGAGGCGTTCGACTGGACCTTGCAACAATCTTATGGACTCGAGACTGAGAGCCCGGAGACTATTGATCAAGTCCTCCACGACCTTGCCGCACACTGTGTAGACTCGGTAACGTCCACAGGAAGTTCGTCCTTGGGAGAGTACCTAAAGTCTCTAGCCATACCACCAGATTTCTCAGAGTCACCAGCAGTTCGTCAAGTGGACGAACTAGCTCGGTGCTCTCTCGGGTGCACACGTCTAGCCAATCTGGCAGAAAACCCCGAGTATGGGTGCCTTGTTCGCGCGGGTCAAACTCTTGCGCCTAGAAGCGCCATTCATCCAAGGAGTTGATAACGCCTTTGTCCACGCGGAGATGCAACAGGTTCTCTACCACGAGAGGACCCCGCGACGACCGAGACCTCGAGCTATCGGTAGCAGTAAGCCGGCGTGTTACCTGTGCGACCTGTTCGTAAAGAAACAGGGCCGATTCAAGGTGTCGGAGACTCATGGTCGGTTATACAGCCATTGGACTCTCCCGATTATTGACTGGATGACTGAGGAGCAGGCCGAGGAGCAGGGCAGCGTTATCCGATCCATGATCCAAGACATGCGCGAGAAGTTGGGCGCAAGCTCCATGTTGGCAGCCTCGTTGCTGGCAACGGGCAAGTTGCAGACAAAGACGAGCAGTCAGTATCCATAGTCAAGGTGCCAGGATGGGGCCTTCTCTGGCCGTCGGCTTAGAGATCTGATAATCACCATTCTGTGTCTAGTCGTCTAGACCTCTATAGATAGTGAACCGTCTAATGGACGACCGGCCAGACAGATCTACCAACCCCCCTGAACCGTCTATCTGACACCCAAGAAGAAAATTCCAAAGCAAAATTAACGCCCAAGACATGGAACATAATGAGGGAAGTCTACCTCCTCTCACCCTCTTCATCAACCTCCACCCTCGACTGAACCCCCCAGCACCACGCAGCCGCCATGATCGCCACAGCCACGAGATAAAACCACCAAACAGCGCCAACAACTCCCTCAGTAACCCCAGCAGCGTACACAGCTCCTCCAACGGCCGGTCCAACCGCCCTCGCCAGACTGGCAAGCATGTTTCCCGCCCCGTGCACGGTGCCAAGCACATTCTTCGCCGGCGCCGCCTCGGTAACCAAAATCACAGTACTAGGGATAGCCATCGTCCTCGCCATGATCTGTCCCCAGACAATGGCACCCAAAGCCGGCCAGCGCGTCCATGCCCAGGGTCCTTCCTCCGGCAGCACCGAGAGATACGGCGCGAGGAGATACACTACCGGGAAAAGCATCAGTGACACCTTGAAGACGCCCAGCGTGCCGAGCCGGGCTTGCATGCGCGGGTAGATGAACAGTTGGAGGAGGATGCCGCAAATGCCAAACGCGCCGAGCCAGATGCCGATGGTCGACGAGCGCAGGCCGAGACCGCCCGTGAAGCGGAGGATGTTGGCGTAGGAAGACGACGGCTCGTGGGGCGTGGAGAGATAGACGGGGAAGATGTGCATGAAGGCCGAGTTGTGGAGGGGTAGCAGGCCGAAGGAGACTAGGGCGGCGATAGTGCGCCAGGTGAAGATGGATCGGAAAGGCAGGCGCTTCGGGGCGGGAGGCGGTGGCGGCGGTGGCGGCGGTGGTGGTGATGGCGAGACGGAGATGGTGGACGTCGATTCCGAGAAGCGCTCCTTCAGCTCTTCTAGTTCGATCCGGGAGCGAGATCGTCTGTGACCTGACACCGGTACCGCCTCGAATAGGACTTCTTCCGCATCCTTGAGCGCCATGTACGTCGCAATTTGCTGCCGGAGTATCACGCGCTTGAACCAGCGGACGACGACCTGGCCGACCAAGACACCCACGTCGCGATCATCCTCTTTACCAGCCAGTGTCTCGCGCAGCCAGAATACCGACAGTAAAAGGGCCGTGCTCAGCATGCAGGCATTCATCAACGCCGGCAGCGCGTAGGGGAAGTCGATAACCCACTGCACACCAGCCTCACCATTGCACCAGTTTAACAAGCCCCGGGGACCGAACAGCCAAGGCAGGCTCACGGCCGGCTCAGCCAGTATTCCTCCCAAGGCCAAACTGAAAACCATACCGGAGTTGAAGACTAGAGGAAGCAGCAAGAATGCCTTGGTCTGGTACTTCCTCTCTTTGACGATCTCAGCTGTCATGGTGCGCATTATACCGATATTACCGTTGGCCAGACCGGCGAGGGTGCGCCAGAACAAAAGAGCACCGAACGAGCGACTGAATCCAAAAGCGGCATTGGCGAGAACCGAGACTGCCAGCCCGATGACGATGGAGAACTTCCGGCCGTGGATGTCGGACAGTCGACCCCATGGTAGCGAGACGAAGAACTGGGCCAGGGGGAAGGAGGCGACCAGCAGGCCGGAGTAGGCGGAGACTTCGGCGGCGAGGCGGGAGTCGATACCGCTGTCTGAAGGCCCCTCTTGGGTCGAGTCCTTGGGGGCTAGGACGGAGCGGACGAGGTAGAAGATGTATGGCAGGAGACAGACGTTCGAGAGGGGTTCAGATAGGCGACAGACGGCGAGGACGAATAGCTGGTCCTTGTTGGGAAGATCCATCCACCCTACCGGCTCCGGCTTCTTGTTTCCACCGCCTCCGCCGGGCCCATGTCTCCCATTGACGCTCGATCGTTCGTCTCGTTGTGCCGGTGGTTGGAAGCTGTCGGTAGAGGAGCCTGCGGAGGTGGTATCGTGAAGTTCTTGGCGTGGGGTATCTGTCGCTAAAAAGTGGTGTCAGTGATGGCTCTAGCGATTACGTCTGGGAACTGGTCACGTCGCCCACTGCGTTCCTTCAATGGGTTTCTCCAATTCCAAGGCTTACCAGAAGTCAGAAGTCCTCTTGCTTCGTCCCCAGCGTATAACAATTCGCGTTCCAAGGCCATGGTCAACCAGACGCGGATGCGGAAGTGTTCCGCGTTCCGGTCACTGGTGTAAGTGTCGTGGAGCGATTCCCACGTCCAACGAATCTAGCGAAAAGCAGTTTCGCCTCTTGTTGTTGTCCTTAAGTCGCTGTATACTGGTCGAGATAAGGAAGGAGAAGCGAAAGTCTTAAAGAGCGTAAGAAGCACCCTGAGCTGCAGTGCGACGATGGGAATCTAGGCGCCGACGGGGTCCATGGCCGATGGTGATCGTGTCAATGCCTCATCTTGGGAGAGGGCTCAACTCCTGTTATTGTGAAGTCGTAAAGTGCCATAATGACATGCAAAAAAACAGAGGCAACGGATTCCACTTGAAAGGACGAGCTGACATTGACGCCATGTCCTAGAAAGGGGCAATATCGGGATAAAGTTTGGCACTATCGATTTCAATTGATCTGCGTCGACTCGGAGCATTCCCAGCGGGTTTCTCAGCTGGGACGCGCTAAACCGCTTTCCGTTCGCTTAGCTGCGGGCGCTATCAGTGGAGCCATATCGCAGTCAGTTTAGCGTCTTGATTTATCCATTCAATGCTGAGTCCCAGTTCTGTCAATCTCCAACCATGACTCTCTTATCGGATGAGGATGAGTAAATCATGCAATGAATTCATCTCGATCCTTGACTAAACAACTTGTGAGATTCTTGAGGAAGCATTCCTTGGATGCTCCTTCCTGCCTTTAACTTCCGAACGCAATACGTATATGTTCCAGGTTTGGCCATCCGTTCGTCCTCCAAGTTATCTTGGATCCCCCGTCCAGCCATCCCCGGATCAAGTGATTGGGTAGTTCTACATTCTGGACGGCGTGTCCTATGTCTTCGAAGAACTCCGGGAATTGCTACAAAGTGAAGAATCCGGACACTGAGGACTCCAGTCAAGTACGAAGCCTTCAGGCCGGCATTGAATTGGACCCTGCCTTGGCCGCCGCGTTAATTGCTCGACTACCGAATGCCGGGGAGATGGTTGTGGTCGATCTCTGCGGTGCGTCTGCCGCCGCTCGCGCCGTGCATCAATGGGCATCAAGCCGCATGTGTTACGGTAGCAGTTGGCATGCCAGAGGCCGACATCAGGTTGCCACTCAACCCCTCAACCAGAACTGCATGTTGAAGGGCTTCGTGGAGGTCACGAACGGGAATACTTTGAGCTTAACGCGGCTGCCAGAGTGACAGAACTACCACCATAACAGGAATCTGTGGGATATATACCGACTTTGGAGGACTGTTCTCTCCGCCAACCCTGTAATAACAAGTCGTTGGGCTGATCCCACGTCTGCGTCTCTCTCCTTCTGCTTCACGTATCTTCGACAGTGTCCTTCAGATACCACTTTATCCTTGGAGCATCAATGGCTGGCCATTCCAATCCTATTACCAAAGCTACTCTCCGCTTGCATCTGCTCTGCATTTTCTTCGCGCTTGGTTCATTTGTCTGGGGGTAAGCAACTGCTCCTCATATCTCTCGGCCTTCTCTTTTGTATCTTGGCTTGCTTGAGAGACCACTTCTTCGCTGATGGGTCCTACACTGGTAAAGAAGGAGGCTTGTCCGGTCTAGCATACGGGGGAACTAGGACTGACATCGCCTCAATCTCAGCTACAATGTAGGCATGCTCTCCTCCGTCCTCGTCCACCCGGGCTTCGTCGCGCAGCTCCACCATCCCAGCCCGGCAAAGACGGGCGTCATCACGGCCATCTACTATCTCGGGACCTGGACCAGCTACGTCTTCCTGTCGCATCCGGTTAGCGACCGGTTCGGGCGCCGGAACGCGGCGCTGGTCGGTACGGTCGTGACGTGTTTCGGTTCGGCTCTGATAGCCGGCGCCACGGGTTCTGGTGCCTACGCCATGGTCATCGCCGGCCGAATCATTGCGGGCATGGGTGTTGCTATTGTTTCGACTAGCGTACCGCTGTACCAGAGGTGGGTTGGCAAGTCTTCGAGAGAGAGCATGAGGATGAAACTGTGTTAACCAGGGTGCTGTTGCAGCGAGATCGCCCCTGCGAGACAGCGTGGTCGGTTTGTCGTGTTGAACCACGTTGGTTTCGTCGCCGGCTTGGCCGTTGGCTTCTGGTAAGAAACAAGATACTATTCCGAGTTGCACCTACCTTACTCATGACTGATGGTCGTAGGGTCGGATATGCCGTGACATTCTGGACCTCGCCACATGGCATCTATGTCGGCTGGCGCTTTTCCATCGCCGTCCAGTTCTTCCCTGCCTTCATCTTCGCTACGGGCTTGCCCTTCTTACCGGAGACGTAGGTGCTCTTCTCCTTTCCCGTTCAAGAGCGACTGACCCGCTGTCGTGAGATGCAGCCCCAGATGGCTCGTCGAGCACGGCCAGATCGAGGAAGCACGAAAATCGCTCAGCTACTTCCGCCAAGGCAGCTTCTCCCACGAGCAGATCGAGGCCGAGCTCGCGGAGATCCAACAATCGATGGCGGAGTTCAAGGCCAGCGGGCTTGATTGGCTGTGCCTGTTCAAAGAGCGCCGCCTGTTCGCCCGCCTCTGGCGCGCGGCGCTTCTTCAGTTCATGGCCCAGATGTGCGGTGCGACAGCTATGAAGTACTATCTCCCAACGCTGTTCAAAGCGCTCGGTCTCAATACTAGGCTCTCCTTGCTGGCTGGTGGAATCGAGAGCACACTCAAGATCGGCTGCACGGTCCTTGAGATGCTCATTATCGACAGGGTGGGGAGACGCCTTACACTGACTGTTGGAGCTGCGGTGATGGCGTTTGCTATGCTGGTACGTTGCTAGAAACATGCAACATCGAGGGGTATACTAACCTAGCTTTCAAGATCAACGGTGCTTTGCCCCTGGCATATCCCAACAACGTCAACCGCGCATCAGACTACGCCTGCGTCGTGTTCATCTTCATATATGCTCTCGGTTATAGCATGGGCTTCGGTCCGGCAGCTTGGGTTTATGGTTCAGAAGTCTGTCCTCCCTTGCTCTCCTTCGAATGGGCTCCCGCCAGACTAACACTCCCCGTCTCGTGCAGATCTTCCCCACCGCCGTCCGCGCCCGCGGTCTCAACTTCGCTGCATCCGGGGGTGCCATCGGCTCGATCGCGGTCGCACAGATCTGGCCCGTCGGCATCGATCGCATCGGTTCCCGCATCTACTTCTTCTTCATGGCGGTCAACCTCGTCTGTGTCCCCATCATCTGGATATTGTACCCCGAGACCAAGGCTCGCTCTCTCGAAGACATGGATGTCTTGTTTGGTGTCGAGCGGGTAGCTGGTGTTGGCGAGTATAGTGATGCGGACAATCTCGATACCCGAGAGATGGCCAGGGCTAGATCATCGACGGTTGATAGGGCTGGTTCCCATAGTGGGCGTGGGGACTAAGCTTCGTATCATCCTTCGTGGCTTGTTTCGACGGGAGTATGGACTTGGCATACTACCGTAGTCGAGACAAGGAGTCTAAGAATAAACCCCAGTGAATTAGGGCTGAGTCTAGGCTTCTGGCTTTCTGTGGCGCACGTGGCTGGGTAGGGGCCGTCGTTGATGCTACCGGGAGATAATATTCAGGATCCGTCCATGGAACCTGATGAAAGGAATCTCGACGGCCTGGACGGGCTCGCCAAGGGTCAAAAAGGCGCCATAGTCGGGGGTTAATCTACCGTTTTGCACTAACAATTTCATTACGTAGAGATTCTCCTCGAGTACGTACAAAGCACCTCCCAATGTGGACACTGATCAGTCATGAAACCCTTGGAGGACTTGGGCCGCTCTGCAAAATCACCGTAGTCCCCTGTTCTCGCCGAGTCGTTTCTGGAGTAAACAAAAGCTGCTCGGTGCAAGATGAGCGAAGGGTATCGTCGTTCAGCCGGCTAATGATAGCCGTCGGTTTGTTCCCTGTCCTCGGCCCGAACCTGTCTTCTTGCTGGTGAGGTTATGAACGGGTTGTCGGCGAGACATGCCGAAGGCATGGGCCCAAGGGCGCGACATCACACATATTACCACCTGTACCCAAGAGACATTGGGATGCGCATTCGCATTCGCATCTCCTCGCTCTGGACCTTGCCTCCCTCGCCGACACCATTTGCCAGAAAGCGAGATGCGAACTGCCGCCCTGAGTTGATGCCCTCGGACTACCTAGAAGCACTTCGAGACATAACATGCGTAGCAATAATCCGACTATAAAGCAAGGGCTTATGTCATCCGTGGGTGCTAACCTAGGACCCACGTCGTATACAGCTCCGGTTATGGTGAGATCGCCGGCCGACACTCCCCCAACCTATCCATAGCCAACCAAATGGCCCCCAGGCCCGGTTGCCCAGGCTCGCGCCGCGCCGGCTCCTGAAAAGGCTTGGTGATGCTAGCAAAAGCACCGCAGGATCATCAAGGTATGGATCCTAGAGGAGCAGCGTAACAACGCCGTGCAGAAATGCCGTGCGGCAAGGACGATGCATATAACAACTCCGTCGGTGTGCCCAGGAGGGTTATAAAGACTCGCATGGCCCTGCCCTATAAGGACATGCCATGCCCACAACTGGCATGACTGACTAAACACCACACCTCAAACACACACAACCATGACATCCACCAACAGACCCCTAACTCTCCTCGTGCACGGAGCCTGGCACCGCCCGGCGCACTTCCGCTCCCTCATCCGCGACCTCCGGGGCCTGGGGCACACCGTCCTCGCCCCGCCGCTCGCCTCGTCGGGATACGACGACTCCATCGACGGCAAGACGCACCTGGACGACGTCCGCCGCGTGCACGAGGTGCTCCTCCCCTACCTCGACGCCGGGCGTGAGGCCGTCATGCTGGCGCACAGCTACGGCGGCGTCGTGGCCACCGAGGCGATCGAGCACCACACCGTCGCGGAGCGCAAGGCGAGGGGCTTGCCGGGCGGGATCAAGGCGGTGATTTACGTCGCCGCGTCGCCGGCTGTTGCGAAGGGGGTGTCGATGTACGAGGCCGGGGGGAACATGTGGCATAGCTTGCATATACATACTGTTGATGTGAGTGCCTCCTTCATTAAACATGCGTCATGTCACCACCAATGGCACCGGACTGACGGCGGCGATAGGAAAACAAACTCCCTCTGATAAAGGATGCGCCAGAAGTCTTCTTCCACGACGTCGAGTGCAGCGTCAGGAAGGAGGCGACGGCCCTCCTGGCGGGACAGAGCCGGGCGCCCTTCGAGAAAGAGTTGACGTACACCATCCAGGAGATCCAGATCCCCAAGACGTACGTCCTCACCAAGCTGGACCGGGCCATCCCGCCTTCCGTGCAGCAGCTCGCGATCGATGTCGGCGGGTGCAAGGTGGTCGAGATGGAGTGCGGTCACAGTCCCTTCCTAAAGGACACCGAGAGGGCCGTGCTGGTCCAGCTGGTTGTTGTGGCTGCAGGGGGGATAGCGGTAGGGGCATGACCATGGGTGCACTGGCGTCATGGGCCGGTGGCGTATAGGAAGAAGTAATAGAGTTCTACCTGCCCATTGGTCGTCGGTGCGATAACCATTACCACGCAAGCCGTGAAGGCAAAGAAGCGCAGCAATGTTGGTCCCAGATCATGCTACGGTACCATATACCACTTATCAGCGGCATTCCCGCTGAATGTTGAGGCATAGAGGAAGTCTAACGCCTGGTGAGGCTTGAATCTCAAGGGTAACTTCAGGCCCGTGGTAGGATCCTAGTTGGAGCCGTTGCTCGCAGATGGTGGAAGAAGTTTGACTGGAATGAATTGGTGTGAGCAAAACAGCGGGAGAGGGGGGACAGATTGTTGGCTGGAGCTATTGGTGGACGATGGCTGCCGGAACCAGTGTCAGTGGTGTGAGGTTGTTGAACGAGCGCAGAGGGCAAGTCCACAGTTGTTATATGTAGTTGCTGTAACGAACTCATCGTCGTCTCGTCGCGATGCCGGGGGTGAGATGGGAATCAAAACCACCCGGCTTGTTTCTAATACCTGTTGCCTCAATATCTAGACGTGCATCCATCTCTCTTTCACGCCATCTCCTCGACAGCCGGCAGTGATACAAAAAAACCGGAGCGGATTATCAGGCACCACACAATTGCGAAACTCCGCAAACTTGTCTTCCCTGACTGACATCGCGGGGTCGGCAACCCTCCGAATGCCCGTGACTCGGCACTGGAGAACAAGCAACAGCTGAGGCATGCAAGAACTAGGCCGTAGTGGAGGGGCGCCGCACGCCAAGGGGCTGGTCGAGAACAGGCCAAGAGATGCGAGAGATGGAGATATCTGCCGAGCTGTTAGTGGCCGCGTGCCAGGGAAGATAGCCGCTTGGCGGGTCCGACGTCATTTCAATTCCATGTCATGGAAGTTTGAAGCTCTCGTCAGCCGCTGACGATGTTGTTTGTTGCTGGTCACTTGAGGGAAGTTGGGAGGCAATGATGTCAGGGCTAATCATAAGCGGTGGTCGGCTGGGAAGAGGTGCCAGTCTGTTCGGTCTGGTCTTCACTGTCGGAGTATGGGTCAGCAATGTCTCATTTCCCCCTTCATCAGTGACGAGTCAGTCACCGCAAGTTCCTGGATCTTGAGCCTAGACCTAAACCCTAAAGCCGCGACAAATCTCTCCATGGAGACAAAATCTTCTCGTCTCCAGCAGTGGTATCGTTTTGTCATAGAAAGCGGAAATTGTGGGAAATGAAACTCCTGGCCGTTGATAAGCAAAAGGTTAAAAGTCAAATTGAACACGGGGAACAGATGGTGGATACTGCGAACGGAACGATGATCGTGTAGATAAACGGTAGTACGCTTTGCAAAAACTTTCTGAAAGATCTCAATTGACTCGCCGTCTTCATTCCTGCTATGGCTGCCAAGCTTAGAATAACCACGAAACGAAATGCTTGTAGAACCAGCCGGCGCTGTTGGCGCCCGACGACTCCATCTTGGCCTCCTTCGCCGCCAGGAACGCCTCCTCCTCGCGGTCGATGATGTCCTTGCCCGTGTAGAAGTCGGCCTCGGCCGGCTTGACGCCCTTGCTCTTGGTCCAGTACTTGTGCCCGAAGATGAGGATGAGGTAGAGGGGGATGCCGAGGTAGGCGGTGATAAAGGTGGCGTAGTCGAACTTGCGGTTCTTCTGGAGCTTGAGCACGAAGACGTCGAAGTTCTTGGTCAGGGCGATGAGGATGCAGAAGCCCAGGGCGAAGTACGAGCCCCAGAGACCGAGAGGGGCGACGTACGGCATGACGTCGTTGGGGATGTTCTGGGCCCTGCGTGCGCGGACGAACCAGATGTGCGTTGTGAGGATGGAGATCCAGGTAAGGAGGCCGAAAATGGTGGTCAGGTTGACGAAGTAACCGAATACCTTCTTGGAGTCGTTGCTGACGTTCATAAAGGCGAGCAGAGCAAACATCGCGGAGAAGCCCAGGGCGTAGATCGGCACGCCCCTCCTGTCGACGCGCTTGAAGATCTTGGGCGCAGAGCCGTCCGAGGCCAGGCCGTAGAGTGTCCGGCTCGCGATGTATAAGTCGGAGTTGGAGGCCGAGAAGACGAAGATGAGGATGCAACCGTTGATGATATGCGGAAGAACCTTGATGCCGGCAATCTCGATGGCAACGACGAACGGAGAAGCGTTAGCTCCAGTCGTGGCCTTCAAGGCAAAAGCGAGCTTCTCGTGGTTGTAGGGAACAATCATGCCGATGAAGAAGACGGAGAGGACGTAGAAGAACAGAATCCGGTAGAAGGTCAGCTTGATCGCGCGGGGGATGACCTTGCGAGGGTTCTGGGCCTCGCCAACGGTCACACCGACCAGCTCAGTGCCGAGGTAGGCAAAGGTTGCCGTCACCATGGTCGACCAGAAACCCAGGAAGTTGCCGGCTGCGCCCTTCTCGATATAAGGCTTGAAAGCACTGTTTTCGCACATGTTAGTCCGACCGTCGATGCGAATACAATCGGATACGGATGATTTTGACTTACCCAGGGTCACGCCAGTAGCGGAAGCCTGTGGCGTCATGGTTCGGCCCTCCTCCGCAGGCGAGAATCAGAGAGAGAAGGATGAGTCCCACGATGGTGATGATCTTGAAACTGGACAGCCAGAATTCGAACTCGCCAAAGAAGCGAACGCCAAAGTAGTTGATGCAGATGATGACGACCAACAAGATAGCGATGAAGACTCCCGGATTCACCCTCTCTGGTTTGAGCCAAAACTGGATGACGAGGGAGGCGGCAGTGAGCTGATTCGGGGTCACGATGATGTACTTAAACCAATAACTGCGAGGTACCTTGTTAGTTATGCGGTCCCAATCAGATGTTGCAGAAGCATCGTGAAGTCCACGTGTAAGTGGCCTGGGAGAACTTACGTCCAACCAAGAGCAAATCCCAAGCTGGGATCGCAGAATCTCGAGGCATAACCAGTGAAGCCAGCAGACATTGGCAACCACGCTGCCATCTCGCCGAGGCCAGCCATGACAATGAAGACGAGGAAACCGACGATAGAGTAGGAGATCAGAATGGAGCCGGGACCAGCTTGGGCGAGGGCCTTTCCGGTGCCGATAATAAGACCAGTGCCGATAGCTCCTCCGATTGCGATCATGGTGATGTGGCGCGCACGAAGGCCGCGGTGTAACATGGTGTCGGGGTCCGTCTCCAGACCGCGGATGTGCGCCGGCGTGCCATTGTGTGGCGAGCCGCTGTCGTCGGCGACATAGTACTGGCCCTTCTCGGTGTATTGCCCGCCCTCGTTGGACGAGGATGTTCGCTTGACCGCCGTCATAATGGTGGTTGATACAGTCCGTAGTCACTCAGAGCTGTTGGGGTAACTCGACAGGAGTGGCGGCAGGGCGGGGGGGAGTAGGTGCTGGTTAATATACCTTGGGTCTGGGGAATCCACCCTGTCCACCGCAGGTAGCCGCGACAAGGGAGGGCGTGGAGGGTAGCAGTGAGTTGTCGCACAGGGTCTTATCTGTGGAACATCAGCCGGGGTAGAATTGGCTGGTATTCGCATGGTCGGAAGGCTTGGCTGCCGGGGTGAACCAACAGCTGGTGAACGACAGGCATCCACTAGCCTCATATCACAGAGGAATGATCGATCCATCCTGTCAGGCAGGCTGTCTGATAGGTACCCGCCCCAGTAGAGCCCTCAAGAGTCTTCCCCATTTTGCTTGAGTCGGTGATAGTCGTAGCGGTTTCCAACAACTGGGCCCGAGGAGGTCCATCTGCCAACTGCCAGCGAGAGATGTTCCATTCGGCCCCTTCGTTGCTGTTGTTACGTACTGTTTTCCTCCTCACACACTCGTCGAGGCAAAAGTGATCGTCGGTCACCATTTGTCGGTGGGGACCAACACCACAAAGCCGCACTGCCGCAGTCATTCTTTTCGAAGAGGTTCCAAACCTGCAGCTTGCAAAGTTGCAACAAGCCCGAGGCTGCCAAGCGATGATAGGCCTAATTGGTCCTAAAAGACCGTTACAGTGCTTGGCTGACGGCAGACCTGCCCGCTATAAGTCGCGGGGAACCAAGAAGTACATGTTATTGGGAATGTCATGGCGGCTTGGCGTCGATTAGCTGCCCGGGCTGCCACCTTCAGAGTTCGGTATCAGTTTCTGCAATGGGAATCGAGGCGATCCTCACACTCTCACAGGCTCTCACGCGACTGCTTGGCTGTCAGGGGCCCTCGGTGTCCCCGTGACTATGCACGACAGGCAAACACCCTTGAAGACGTCTGTCTAGTCCTGCTAGTCCAGACTCTACTGTGTACATACGTGGAGACTGGGGAACCGAGGTGATTTTAGCATCTCTCGAGTCAGTCGACTGTGTCAAAGACTCTGAGGCTCCAGGGATCTTGAAGCCTTCACTGACGATGCTGCTGGCTCGAGTCCTTTCGAGTAATTGCGGCTCCGACAAGTCCAAAGCGGGCTGTGAGAGCGATGATAAGCATTGAATGGCACGCGACACATGACAGTTGAGATTTAGCACCGGCTTTTGAAGAGATGCTAGTCGTGTTGTGCCCACCGCCGTGTTCTAGAACTCCAGCAACTCCCCGCCTAGGGCAAGCAAGGGCAAGCAGGGTTCCTTAACCTTAAACCAACACCGAGCTGCGGGCTGTGTGTTGCGGGGGTGTGCAGTTGCTATAGGGTAATCAGCATAAGAATTGGCCCATGTCTCGGTCGACGAACTTGTGTTGTTTATGCCTGTGCAAAGTCTTGGAAGGTATTTATGGAAAAGAATTTGGAAGATAAGGTGGCCCAGGAAAAGTCGTTCGATGCAGCAGAGGCGTTGTAACATCGTAACTTCGCGTCAGTGGCGATGGTGCCAAGGGACAAGAGATCTCTTGAATTCCTTGGAGATTCCAGAAATGCTGCCAAGAGGTACCAAGGCCGTTGATGCAGTCCAGAAAGAGAAGGTGGTTAGTGTCCTTCACCGAGGGCATGCTCCACTCCTTATTCGAGCCAGCAAATAGAAATCGAGCCCTGGATAACACGAATGGCAAGGCCCGAGCGGCTGGCGCTCAGCTGGCAACTTTGTCCGACTTCTCCGTCGCTCGCCTCGCTCGTCTTGTTCACCGAACATCACACCAATGACACATGGTAATGCGAGACTTCAGCGGAGTTATTGAGTTGTTGAGTTGTGGACATGTTCACACCGGGAACGCCCTTGTTGGCATTCTTTGCGAGTGCAAGAAGCGTTCTAATCAAGCTGAGGGTCTGTATCTATGCGAGGACGACCGGCCGAGCGGCGTATACTCTGCTTACCCGTCAGACTTACACAATCTTCCAACGTATCGGGGGGAGGATCGCAATGATGACTCGAGATACTGCAACCAGCTGCTGAGAACTTCTTGAAGCATGCTAATCAGAACTATTCTAGGCAAGAGACTATAACATGAGTACTTGTGTTGTGCTTTGACCAGCTTCTCCGTCGCCAGACATTCCGCAGCCAGCAGCTGGCATCCATGGCACTTTGCGACATGCAGACCCTAAGATGTCTACTTCGATACGGCCAGGAACACAGAAAGGAAATAATAACTCTTCAGTGGTGCTAAGGTTCGGCTGAGAAACCTTCCAATTTACACAATAAGGACCGAGTGACAGACCGGCCCACATAGGTATAGGGTAGGTCAGGAATATAGGCACCCAACTCCACATCCAGATTTGATTCACAACGCCTTGTTGCTCAGCCCGCAGTAGCAATGCCGCGTGTGATAGCGTGGGACATGTCACTGACGCGGACAAAAATATGCTGCTCCATCTGCATGGCCATGTTCACTATCAGTTCTCTTGCTTACCGGTTGCGGCAGACTGCCACACCCTCGACGGCATGGACCACCCAGCATCCAAGGGCTCATTCACATGACCCTCGGGCCCGCGACCCTCCCTACCACATGTGGCTCAAACATCGTCGAACGCCTGCTGATAGGCCACAACCCTCACACGAGTCATGTCAAAACCCAAGAGCCACAAAAAGGCAAAAAGACCAAAAAAACGTACAACATCAGGGATTCCCCGGTGGTCACCCACCCGAGTACTAGTCTGACGATTACCGGCTTGTCTATGGGAGAGCGGACGGGATCCCGAATTCTCCGGTATCTATGGTCGTACGTGGAAGTTTGATGGTTGGGATGGGATATAAGCTTGCAAGTCCATCCCTTGGGTGGTGAGCATGGCCTTGCACACCGGCCATTCTGGGTGCGAGTTAACCTGCGCACACATGAGCTCAGGTGGCGGGTGAACCCATGAGATCGAACCGGGTGGAATAGGTGTTGTGAGACGCTGTCTATTTGGAGAACTTCGATGCCCGGATGCGGGTGTCCAGTACAGCCCTTGGGAATTGACCCGTGACACTCAACAGGGAGATGGAAGGAGGAAGTTACGGGATCAAGCGATTGGATGTCTATTGTTTTCTGCCTGCTCTAAAGAAGACTTGAAGTATCTGACTGTTCCGCAAAATCGAAGAATCCCCGTCGTCAATTATGCCTAATCATCCGCCCAAGTCCACTGCCGGACACTCCTCCGCGCGTACTTCAATCACATGGGCGGACGGACCGGCGTCACCGTCGGCTTTGTTGGCTTCGGCGTCGAAATAGGAAACGGAAACGGCGGCGAATGAGGCGGCTTAACGCTGGTCGTCGGCTTCAGCGTCTTGGTCGGCCTAGGGGGCCAGCTCGGCTTCGAAATGGTAGGCTTAGTCGGTTTCGGCGGCGTCGGCTTAGAGACAATGCTACTCGTCGACTTCACCGTCCTCGTCGTAGTCGGCTTGGGTGGCGTCACCGTGGTCTTGGTGGTGGAGGTAGAGGGCTTCCCGGTGCTGCCACCCGCAGCAGAAGAAGAACTGGTCGTCTTCGTCGACGATCCCGATCCGGGGCCCTCAGAGTTTTTTGACACGAGCCCCGCGAACCCGGGGTTGGTCCCTTGTTGGAAGTCGTGGTACCAGTGGCCTATGCTGTCGTGGATGCCGAAGGCGGACGTGTTGCTCGCCGGCGTGTCGGGCGGCACGGTGGAGAAGGCGTACGCCAGCGGGTTCTGCTGCGTCGGGTCGAGCGTCGTGACGCCGATGTCGTCGTCGCCCCACTGCGTGCACCCGGAGCACTTGGCCGTCACCTGCCAGTGGGTGGCGTTGACGTGCGTGCCGGTCGCGAGGACGGTGTAGGTCGCGTTTGGGTAGGCTGGGGGCACGTAGTAGCCGCTGGTTTTTTTGGGGGTTAGAGAGGGGTGGCTGCGCTGGTGAGGGCGTTAGTGAGAAGAGAAACTTACAAGGCGAATCTGGAGCTCAGGGTGACGCTGTTCCCGTTCTTCCAGACGATGGCGAGGGGGTTGTAGGTCATGGAACCGCCCCAGGCAAAACCTGCCCAGCCGATCTCGTTGGGAGCAGCGATCTGGAGGACGGCATCGTAACCACCTGTTGCAGGGGCCGGGTCGGGAATCGCGACGCGGAACGAGATGCCTTGGTCGGAGACGTATTGGCCGAATGTGAAGCCGGTCTCTGCGTCGACGACCTGCTTGGAGTCGGGATCTTGCGCCGATGCTGGGGGAGAGTTAGTTAACTCGAATAGTTCACAAGGAGGTGAGGAAGCAACAATGACATACCAATGCCCAGGAGGGCAGCTACACCAACAGCACTTGGTAGCCAGCGCATTTTGATCTATGAGTTCGCGAGAATGCTGACTGGAGGACGAGAGCTGAAGTCGACCGGTGGTGACAGAGTTAAGTATTGCGGCTGCTGAAGTATAACAGGATCACATCATCACATTTGAGTACTGCGGGATCATATACTGGCTGCTGATCAGCCGAGATACAGCGAAGGATGGAGCCGTCTTTCCGTCAGTTCCAAAAGCGGCAGAACGTCAATATCACTTTCGCTTGCTGCGAATATGCGGCACACAGCAAAGTCGCATTGACAGCTTGCCAATGGCTTGATGACCCGCAACGTGGAAAGGAACCAGGGGTCGGCAGCAGCTCACTTGATACTGTATAGTGCCGTAATGCTTCCAAAGTTCCAAGGAGCTTCCGTAACCTTCGGTTGCACTTCCGAGGAGGTATGAAGGCGACCCTATGGAGCGACAACTCGAGGTGAGACGGGAAGCGAGAAGATTTATCTGGGAGGCGCCCCGGAACAGTAGCATACATGTCGCTGTCGTGAACATATCTTGGGTGAGCTTAACGCGTTGTGCCATGTTGCCGGACAATCGATATGGTATGGTGCCATTGCCAGTACACGGCGAACCCTCTAGTATCTCGACACTTCATGGCTTTCTCAACCCAGTTCTGTCAACAACGCCTCCGGCTGCGACGGCCGCTCATTGAGGAAGCCAAGCCATACCACCCGTAGTAATGGCCTCACGATAATTGGAGTAATGGACAGAACTGCATGACGTCTTCTGGACAACCAGGGTGCGCAGGAAAGGGGTGATTGGGGGTCGATAAATGAACTTGATTTACTTAAATGACTTGCCGTATATATTTGGGGTAGGAGTAATATATCGGGCTGGCGCACTCGGAACGAAGGAATTTCGAGAACTCGGGAGTAGATCATCATGTTGACCATAACAGGCTAATATCGAAAGTCGACGACTGCAAGGGGTTGACATCACCGATTGAGCAGCCAGGAAGTTTACCGGACTGCTGAGTGAAAGACCAGAGATGTGGGAGGGTAGAAAATCTACATACCTTGGAAACGACGAAGAGCTGTGCACGTTCACCTTGGACCTTAGTTATGGTGGCATATACACGTCCTCGAAGAATTCTTCTGTAACCGCTGAACTGGAATCTGTTGCTTGTAAACGCTGTCAAGCCTCCTAGAAATACTTTACCGATCCCCGACGCTGTCATGTCACAATGCCTCTCCACGCCTCGTAGTGTCCACCCTACTCTTCAGCGCCCGTAAGACGGCCAGACTGCATCGGTGTGTCCTCTCCGCTGTGAGGTTGGTAGGGAAGATCACGGACTTCTCTGTGAGGTTGGTAGGGAATATTGCGAAATAAATGAAGTCGGCTGTCGATACGACGAGGTGGTCGATATGCTGTATTGTCCGCAGATGGTGTTGCAAATATCGGACATTCGAGGTGTCCCGGTGGGCACCGTCTTGTCCGTCCGCGGTTCGCGGGGGACCAATCTAGAAGGGATATGCTCCCATTGTCCCTGATCCAGCGGCCACGTCTTGTATTCGTAGGTTGGACCACCGTTACTTTGCGGCGGAGGTTGACAAGTCTCGCGTCCAAAAGTCCGTCATCGTATCTTAGCCAGTTCTTCTGGCGACGGATGACCTGGATTGCGATGGTAGCCCAGTCGCTTTTCGTCGAGTCCGCCAAGTCCAGGCGTGCTAGAACCGCGAGGATGTCTGGCCGAGGTATACCGCGTTCCATGTCGTCGCTCCCAGGGCGGTCGAGCGCGGCGTTGAAACGGGGCTCGGGACGTATCGCCGCGTATACGATACGATATGTCTTTTCCAACAGCAACGTCACGACGTTGGGGTCATCCAAAAGAATGGCGAGGCGGAGATAACTTGCGCTGTTGATGCAAAGTTAGCTTACATCGAGAGGGGCAAGGCTGGGGTGCTTGTAGTCCAAGAGACTCACTGGAAGAAAACCTTGCGGAACGTGGCACGCTGTGGATGTTCCAACAAGAGCCATCTGAAGACCTCCCTTGAATCACGGACGATTGCGTGTTTGGCCAGAGTGACGAAGTCTGGGTCGAGCTCCAGCGCGCTGCACGACAGAGCTCTAATGGGCCAATCCGAAGACTCCGGTGGACCTTGCAGATTCGAAAGTTGTCCCTCGAGGTCTTCGATAACGACCGAGAGCTCGAGTTTCAGTGCTGGCTCGCGGTGCGCCCTGTACATATGATAACCCGTGGACAGACAGTCCATATCGACCGGCGAAAGCAAGCGGGTCGCTGACTCCCAGACACTCGCGAAGTGACCTTCCTAAGGCAATGCTGGTTCGGGTGGAACAATGCGTGGAGCATTTCTGGGTTGTACGCCTCCTGGCAGACGCTTCGGAGGTCCGGAGACCTGGTGTTCGAGTAATTGTCCTCGTGTCACGGGCTCGATTACAGCTGCTCCGTCTCCTGTTGCTGTTTCTTTAACCGCAAGAAGGGCAGGTTCACAGGGACCTTCTGGCAGCGGCTTCTGGTCCTCTGATAGCTGGTGTCGAAGTAACTGTTCCCTTGGTACTGATTCGACAACAGCGGCTCCACGCCTCGCTATTGCGTCGCTTGTTGCTGCGTCCCCTACTGGTGCGTCTCTGGCTGGCGCATCTCGTGTTGGTGCATCTCTTGTTGGTGCGTCTATTGCTGGCGTGTCTCTCGCTGCTGGGACTTGTGCTGCAGCCGTTTCTCCGGCTCCCATTAGAGCATCTCTATACGTCGTTCGATGATACGGTACCCTCATGTTGCGTGGGAAAGGAGACAGTAAATAGCCAGGTAGCGAAGGAGACAGACAGAAAGAGGTATTTTGTATCGATGACGGCTACGATAAAGTACCGAGACAATGTATGCTTGATGATGTTGATGACCGTGGCAGCGTTGTCATTTAAGGCCAGTCAGTGTATGAAGCGAGATAGATTGCCCATCGAATACAGGAGCAAGAGACAAGACGCAGGAGTTCTGCTTGCCATGTCAAGAGACTTCGTATCCGGACAGGGCAAAGACGCAGGCTCAACCACTAGCCCCGTATCGTCGATGCCACTTTCATCGAACCTTCGTCATGTCTGTTTAAGGAGAGAAGTTGTGGAAGATTCGGCTTGTGGGGTAAGGGAATCAAGAACCTAGACTCAAACCTGAAGGAAGAACAAAGAGCAATCAGAGCAACGCACTTGCGTCGAGATGTTTCTAAAAGTGGTGGTTCGTTTCGATGTTGTGGAAGGTGAAGTGGGCAAGGTGAGCGTGTACTTCGGACCCTTCACCAAATCGGGGTTACGTAAGCACTGGTCTCCTTCCGATCTCCGAAGCTCCCGAGATCGGACCCGCATTGCGTGCCCGCGACCCCACAGTTTGCCGAAGTCCAGAAGCGTCCGTCGGCTGCATTCAAGACTCAGAAATGCCCCGACGGGATTCATATGGAGTGAATCATCAAGGTCCTAGAGCAGTCCCGTCGTCCGTTAAGCTTATAACACAGCCGGCCCAGGAACCTTGCAGCTATCTGATCTGAACAAGCACAACCCCCCCGCCCCCCCCCCCCCCCCCCCCCCCCCCCCAAAAGCCCCGCTCCCTGTCTCCGGGCCCTCCACGGTAACAGTCTTAGCCTGTCTTTACAAGCCGGGTTGAGAAAAGACGCATCGCGGCCACATATACTTCTTTTACTTCAAGCTCGCCTTCCATTCCTCCCCTCCGGATCCTCACAGAATTCTTCAGACACCAACATCATCGCCCTACAACCCCAACCACACCACTCACCACTTCCAACCCTCACCCCCTCATCATGGCCTCCTCCCCAACCAAACCACCTCCCCTCTCAACCCTCCTCCCCCCCCTAATCCTAGGCACAGCGACCTTCAACACCCAATACGTCCCCGACCCGCACCGCATGCCAGCAAACCTAATCGTCTCCCGGGCCCTATCGCTCGGCATTCGCGCCTTCGACACTTCCCCTTACTACGGCCCATCCGAATCAATCCTCGGCTCGGCCCTCTCCCATGCCCTTTCCTCACCCTCTCTCCCTCAACCCATCCCTCGCACCTCCCTCTTCCTAATAACAAAGTGCGGCCGCATCGCCCCGGAGAAATTCGACTACTCCCCCCCGCAAATCCGGTACTCGGTCCTCCGCAGCCTGCGCCAGTTGGGCACGGGGTATTTGGATTTGGTCTACGCGCATGATGTCGAGTTTGTTAGTGACGCGGAGGTGCTCGCCGCGGTTAAGGAGTTGAGGCGGTTGAGGGGGGAGGGACTGGTGAGGTATGTTGGGATCAGCGGGTTTCCGGTCGAGAGGCTTGTGGAGCTCGCGGAGATGGTGGAGAGGGAGACGGGGGAGGGCGTGGATGCTGTGCTTAGTTATGGGAATTTTACGGTGCAGAATCGGACGCTTGGGAGGGCGGAGGTGCTTGAGGGGAAGAAGGCGGAAGGGAAGGAGGGGGAGAGTTGGTTGAGACGGTTTAAGGAGGCTGGGGTGGGGGTTGTGTTGAATGCTAGTATGCTGGGCATGGGACTGCTCACGAGCGCGGGTATCCCGCCAGACCCGGAGGTGCCCGTTGTGCTGGATGGGGGTGAGAGGAAAAAGAGTCCGCTTGCGAAGTGGCATCCTTCTCCGCCGAACCTGAGGCTCGCGTGTAAAGAGCTGGCGGAGCTGGCGAAACAGAAGGGCGAGAGGTTGGAGAGCGTCGCCATCAGGTGGGCACTGGCGGAGTGGGCTAGGGTCGGGGCTGAGGCCGGACTCGGGATGCGGGTTGGGGATGGGGGAGGAGTAGATACGGTGGGCGGGACGGTTATGGGCGTTACCAGCGTTGCGGAGCTGGAGGAGACGGTTAGGGAGTGGAAGGGCGTGCTGGCGGCGAGGAAAGAAGGGAGGGAGAAGGATGATGATGATGAGGCGGAGGCGGAGGCGGATAGGGAGATGCAGAGGAGGATACTTGAGCTTGTTGAGAAGGAGATGTGGCCTGCTCTTGAGAAGGAGGGGTGGTTGGATTATAGCTGGGCTAGCCCCGGGGAGGGGTTCGTTAACCAGCTGAAGGATGAGGAGAGGGGAATTGTTCCTCAGGACGATGGGGTGCTTGCTGGATATGAGGAGGCGAAGACGAGAGCAGCGCGGGAGTGGAAGGCTGCGTTTTGCTGCTGAACAGTTGGGGGTTTCTTCACGGACTTGCATCTATCGGCGTTTTTGGTAGCATTGCTGCAGATCACATCACAGAGCATAAATGGCATATGAACAGTGCTGCATCAACCTGCATTCTACGGACTGTTTACTTTGTATGGGTGCATCCCACACCAACCAGTGTGTACGCCAAGTGACGAGGAAAAATGCATTCAGGGAAAACCATCCAAAGGGTGCTACCCGGCTTCCCATCACAGAACACCAGACTCCAATCCTACCCCCGACTCCGCATATCCGGCGGCCACATTCCATGCAAGATGCTCCCTCAAATGCCTCTCTGTCTCCCAACTCACTGCTCCCAGCTACCCTCAGTCAATTTACCTACCAGTGTTGAAGAAGGAAACGATATGTACAAGGTAGGCACGGTCAACGTTGCGGACACCGTAAGACCTCGATACTGCCTCCTCTAGACTCGAGCAGCATGACTTGGGTCGGCACGGCTAGTTGTTTGTGGTCTCGAGCGGAGTAATGGTTCCTCTAGTCGTAGTCACACTGTCACCATTCACTTCGACGCCGAAGACCTCTCACGGACGAGACGTGGTGTTCCCCCGCTTCATCGTCGTGAACCCAGCCGACGGCGACGTGACAGTCGCCCAAGGCCACAGGAACACAGATCTACGCACCACTATTGCGTCACCTGGTTCGGCCGCTCCACTATCGAGGGGCCGTAACCGAGCTGCTTTGACTCGTCATCGCTGCCCTCGACAGGCGCCGGCGTCTCCGGAGTAACCGTTAGCTCCGGCGGCGTAAGATAGCTATTGTTGTCCGGCGGAGAGACGGAGATAGTCGGGTCCGGCAGTCGCTCGGCAGGGCGCTCAACATCCTCGATTCGCTCGACTTCGGCAGCATCGTTCGCCTCGTCTTGCTTCGTCTCTGATTCAATGGCGGGCGGGGTGCCGGCCGACTTCTTGGCCGCCTTGTCCGCCTCGATGCGGCTCAGCCTCCGTCCGGCATTCTCGCCCTCCAGGCTTACACCGACAACCTCGGCCAGACTGCGGAAGTTGAACATGGGCTCCGTGCTCGCGCTCGGATCCCGGTCTTGCTCGTCGCCGTCTCCACTAGCACCGGCGCGACTGTTGAGGCTGGTCCCGCTGGCTGTTGGGTCCTGAAGCTGAGAGGGATTGGTGTAGCTGCCGGCCTGACTGTCAGGGAGAGACGATGAGACGGAAGACGCGCTGCTCATCTGCCGCAGGTGCGACGGTCCGGCTGGTTGATGAGGCGACGGGATAGGCCTGGCCGTGGATGTCGAGGCAGAAATTGTGCTTGTCGAAGCGGCCATGGAGTCTTCGGTGCTGTCCTCGGAGCCATCTTGGCTGACTTCAGGCGTGCTGGGAAGACTGCGTTCGACGGCCTTGCCTTTGTCCTTGGCGCTGGGATCGGCAGGGCTGGTGGGTCCGCTTGTGCTGGCTATCGCGTTGGCTACGCTCGCCTCAACCCTGAGAGTGCTGGCTCCGCTGTTGCCCCTCTTGCGGCCGAACCCGAGCCCCGACAAGCTCAGGGTGCTCCCGCTCGCGGAGCTGTGCCCGCTACGTCCCTCGCCGGACTCATATGGACCATGCTTGGCAGCCGCTTTGGCCGCTTTGCGCTCCTCCTTCTCTCGCCTCTTGGCCTCTTTCCGCTCTTCCTTCTCCTGCTTACGTTTCCTCTCTTCTTCGGCTGCAAGGGATAAGCGAATTGCTTCCATGAACATCATGTCTTCGAGATCCTCCATGCGACTCCGTCTGGGGTTGTTAGACGACCCCGCAGTAATCACGGTACGGGAGCTCCCTCTGGGGCCGACGTCAGGCCCGGCGGGCGGTGTCCCTGTGCCACTCCCGCCGTTCTCAGCAGAAGCAGCGTTATCTGCCGCCACACCGGCACCACCGGGGGATGCCGAGCCGGACCCAGTATGCCGACGACCGAACCGGCTTACCCGGAATGGCCGTGTCTCGGTAGCATTGCCCATCAAGAACGCAGCAGTATGCAGAGCGGTCGCCGCAGCGGCTCGTCGGGCCTGATGAGCCCGCGCAGCTTGGAGTTTGGTCGACCAGTCCGGCCTGATGCGGTCAGTCAAGATGACATTGTGGGCGTTGGCGGAGAGAGACTGCGTGCGTCGTCGATTGCCTTGCGTGATCCCCAGCGGAGGCGACAGGTTTCCAGAGTGCAAGGAGCTCGACGAGGACATGGCTGTGTTCATGGTGCCCACCGCCGACGACGAGATGGCGTGTGCCAGACCTCGACGGAACGGAGGCGGCTCGTATGTCACACCGAAGTCCGGCTGGGTACAATACGGGCAGCATGCTGGCTCGGAAACCAGCAGACCGACAGCCTCCTCGGGGTTTGTCGGGGGATCGTTCTCATTGTGGCCTTCAGGGTAGTGCGGGTCGGGTCTCTTTATTTGCACGAAGCATTCGCTGCAAATGGGTTGGTCGCAACACCTGGTATGGTTGAGATATGGGGGATATGTAAGGAAGCAAATTGGGCATTCCGTAGCATCCTTGTAGAGGAACACCTCGAGCGGCTGGCCGTTGACAAAGGGGTCATTTGGGAGGTTGATTTCGCGCGGTGCGATGTCGGTCGTCGAACCATTTCTCGAAGAGCCGCCGAGGACAGCTGCCAGCGACTTCCTACGGGACCGGAATGGCGAGGGCGCCCTTCCCGAGCTTGCAGAGACTGGCGAGGGCAGCGCTGAGCCAGAGTTTGACACGCTGTGGTCCGAGGCGCTGGACTGCGTTCGACCACCGATGGGGACTGTCAAATTGGTTAAGTTTTGAGAAGACGCGACGGGCGAGGGCGAAGACATTGGACGAGGGATAAGCTCATCCGGGGGCGTCTGATCGGGTGGGGGGATGGGAAGACCCCTGGCGGCGGCAATGATCTGAAATTCGGTCCAGTTGTCGTCTTTGTCGTTCAGGCCACGCCAAAACGGGGCGATCTTTCGGTCAATCTGCGTATCAAGAAGTTAGCAAAACCTTGCCGAAAGCTCTAGAATGGTCCCAGACAAGGTGGTGCCCAGAACTGACCTGTAGCTGCCGGACTATCTGCTTGTTAAAATCCTCGGGGCCGGTATACGTCCCCATGGTGACCAGATATCCCCCGTCCACATGTTCTTCCCTGATACTGCGTTCGCGTTCTTTGATGCGAGCCACTCGTTCTTTTTCTAACCTCCTAGCTTCTCTCTCCTGTTTCGTCTCCCGTCGTTGTTCGGGGGTTTGCTGAGTGGTTGAATTATGTGCGCCGGTGAGACCGAGCATCAAGTTCAGATCTCCCCGACTGATGCGATTCCTGGCGTTGGCGCGGTCAGCCTGGTTGGAGGGACCAGACCTATTGTCTGGTGCATGACCGGAGCGGTGGCCGCTAGCTGCAGAGTCGCCAGGGCGCGACTCCTTGGTGTTGCTGTTTCCCATCCTGACGCTGGGCGCGGTGGAGGTTGCTCAGCTAAGTCGCGGAGGCGTCATCCAGATTGGGTGCGCAACCGGATGGAAATGGGAGGGTCGGAAGGATCGGAAGTTGTTTTGCGACGACGAGGGGATGTCTAATCGCGCCGCAGGTAGGTAGGACGTCGATAGGGGGCGACAACAGGGAGGTATATCGGCTTGGCGTGGGTGGAGGGGTTGGGGTGCGGGATCGGTATGGTAGCACTGCGCGATGAGAACGAGCCGACTATGTGCCGATAAAGTCAGTCTAATCGAGAGGTCTGGCACAGACGACAGTCGGGTCAATGAATCTGGCGGTATGTATAGGTTCGGGGGTTATTTGGGTTCGAGTTCTGCTTCGGATGAAGAGCTTTGTTGATGGGATGGACGTCGGATGGCGGATGGCGGGCAAAGTGATCCGGAGAGAACGGGAGCTGGAGCCGTCAGAAGGGATCTGACAGGGCCGAGGTCATGGCACAGGTGAATAGAACTCGGCCTAGGGAGGTGAGTTCGTGGAGAAAAACGACAACAACCACAACGGGCCCAGACGTCAAAAGGGAGAAGGACTACAACAGATGTTGTTTGTTGCTGGAGATGAGGTATTCGCAAGGCAGGGAAGGAGAGATGATCATGGATATTGATTGCATTGAGGAGGGATGATGTGGTGCCAGCCGAGTTGCCAAGAAATGGGTAAGTGGAGAATGTCTGACAAGGGTGTTTGGACAGGGGGAATGCAATGCTCACTTTCAGTTTGCACTCACCTCACTCACTCATTTACTCACTCGTCACTCACCCGTCACTCATCAGTCATCACTGCTATAGATACCTTTGGCTCCCGTCGTCTTTGTTGCAATTGGAGACCTCATCATCAGTTTGAGGAAATGTCAGGAGAGTGACTCTTTTGGAGTGGAGCCAACTTCACAAACTGAAGGCATTCCAAGTCATCAGATACACAGCCAGCAACATCCATCCCTCTTATCTTTATCGTGACCACCATTATGTAAGACAGAAACAAGCACAACCGTGGATCGGCCAGAAAGCTTGTGATATACAACGTGGAAGTCTTAAGGGGAAACGGAGCACGGCTACTAATCATCATGAAGTTATAGTCAGCGGCCAGGTGCTCCCTATCCGTGTTTGGGTTTTGTGTATTATGCGTCATTGCCGCGTCTTCTTGTCGAAAAGACAGGAAGGAGCGTCTTCCGTCTAATTGACAACGTCAGATGGAAGGAAGGGAATTGGATAGTGAGTGAGAGTTGGATGTCATAACTGTGAACTGCATCCGTATAAAAGTGATCTTGTTTTTGTAAGTATCGTCCTGTCCAACAGCCAGTGTGCTCTAGCTCACTAAGCGTTGGGCCTTGGGCAGCTCAGTTGGTCTCAGCCCGATATTGTTGCTTGCCAGCCACAGATGGCCACATCATCATCACTTAATGCAGGTACCTTAGCAAAGTGCTGTATCGCTCGCAAGACACAAACGGTCATAATAATGTCACCAAGAGAGGGAAAGTTGAAAGTTGGAAATTGCAAGCCAAACCAACTTCACCTGCTGAACATGCTTGCCTTCAACCCGCTCGAGCGATAAGCGATAAGAACCCCGACACGAAGGAACCCGGGTGGATGACGATGAGAGCTAGCCCGAACCAGACTAGCGGCTTGGGTCAGGTAACCCACTCCACATGCACTTTCGCAAACCGCCAAATTTCTCCGGAAACTTCGAAGGTTCTTTGTCAACGCACCAGCCTTCGGTAAGACTCCAGCAGAGTTCAACCAACACGCCACGCCAGACTCATTGTTGAGACGCGCTTTCGCCCCTCGCAACAATGTCCGGCTCTCGATACCCTCCTCGGGGAGGGGATAATCGTCGCGATTACGACAGCTACAATGGCCGCCGCGAGAACAACCGCGACGGACGCGATCGCCACAATGACCGTCGCGCCTCTCCTCCACGCGGCCCTGGCGGCGCTGGAGGAGGTGACACGTACAGGCCGCAACAATCATCATCGTACTCACACCGTGATAATTACTACAACTCCCAGGATTCGCGCCGCAACCCATCCGGCTTCGATTCATGGGCTCCCGGCACCGATGGCTATCGCCCACCTCCTCCGACCTACGCACAGCCTCCTCCCCCTCCTCCACGCGATGCCCCGCGCCCTCCACAGGGAGAGTTCTCCTTCAGAGTCGAGAAGCCCGCCGGTGTGCATGAGTCTTTTGACTCGTATCGCCCCAGTAATGGTTCCGTCCCCCAGTTCGGCCAGAACAACGGATCGTCACAACTGCCGGCCCGCCCGCCTTACCAGTCGAACTATAGAGGTCGCGAGGTCAATCGACGCGGCAGGGGAGGTCGTGGCGGTCGTGGCGGCTTTGTTCGCTTCAAGGCTGCGGAGCGGGAGCTGCTGAACCCCGTTCACAGCAATGGACCCGAGCAGATCTTCTTCGATGCCGACGCCGGAGCAACATACCGTCCCGTGGAAGAGCTGTCCGATAGTGACGAAGCCGAGATGGAGATATCCGAGGGCGAGGGCGGTGGTGATTCTCAGGAACCCTCCCACAAGCGTGCTCGCTTCGGTGCTCAGAAGTCGGCCTTGGAGGATTCCGTGCCCAAGTGGTCCAACCCTGACCCATACACTGCACTTCCCCCGCCGGATGCTGCCGGAAAGCAGCGGAAGGACGTGGTTCAGCTCATCCGCAAGGCGCGAGTTGAGACGAAGGAGTCCAAGGCGTCCATCCCCGCCGAGGCCGCAGACTTCATCCCCTGCGACTTTGACGACAGCGATGACGATGACGACATTGAGATCATTGGCGATAGAGCAGTCAGCGCAGAGATCGAGGTGATTGGCGAGAGACGCATTACCAGGGACGATGCGCCTGGAGTGGCTGGAGCACCTACAGGCCCGCGCTCGGTGCAAGCTTCTTCCCAAGATGCGCAGCAGGGTTCGACCACTGTCCATGCATCAGTTCCTGAACCTGAAAAGACTGCTGCGTCTCAGCTTGCGAACGGTAATTCCTTGCCTCCCAAACCACCTGTGCAGAATGTTGTTGTCGACATCAAGCCTGCGGTTTCGTTATCTCAACCTATAACCAGCACGACCAACGATAGTAGCAACGCCCTGGGCTCCCGCAAGCGTACCTACGACGACGAGATCAAGCTACCTGCCCACGCCACGCTAAAGCGAGTCAACATGAAGCCCGGGCGTGGTAAGATCGTCTCCGAGTGGAGGGTCGTGGGCGGAGAGAACCCGTGCCCCTGGATTGTTGCCGATCATTCCGGGTCCTCTGCCAATCCTGGCATCTTGTGAGTCTCTCTCCGGACTGGCATATTCAACTCTCTCTAACTCGTCAACTAGGCTTCACAAGGAGATAGTCGATTTCTACGAGCACATCAGGCCGCAAGACTTCGAGGAGCGAATCCGCGGGGAGCTTGTTCAACAGCTCAAGACGCTGTGCCGGGACATATATGGAGATGCGGAGGTCTACCCCTTTGGCTCTTTCCCGTCTGGCCTCTACCTGCCCACCGGCGATATGGACCTGGTGCTCTGCTCTGACTCGGTCATGGAGGACGGTCTCCCAAAGTATACAGCTAGGAATGTGCTGTATCGCCTGCGAGAGTCCTTGGTGAACGCCAAGGTGGCTTCTTACAACGACGTCGAGGTCATCGGCAAGGCGCGGGTTCCCCTCGTGAAGTTCATCGACACCCGCACCGGCCTCAAGGTTGACGTGTCCTTCGAGAACCTCACCGGCCTCAACGCCATCAAGACTTTCCTCCACTGGAGAGATCAGTACCCGGAAATGCCCGTCCTCGTTACCCTCATCAAGCACTTCCTCGCCATGCGCGGCCTCAACGAGCCCGTCAACGGCGGCATTGGCGGCTTCTCGGTCATCTGCCTGGTCGTAAGCATGCTGCAGCACATGCCGGACATCCAGAGCAGGAGCAAGAATGGCCGGCACCACTACGGTGACCTCCTGATGGACTTCTTCGATCTGTACGGCAACAAGTTTCACTACGAGACGACCGCCATCAGCCTCAACCCAGCTGCCTACATCCCAAAGGTAAGTTCCAACTCGCTCCCCTCCTCAGCCCAACCCATAACTTACTCTCTTTTGCGTCTCCTAGAACCGCGTCGTAGGGTTCACGTACAAAAACACCGACCGCTTGTCCATCATCGACCCGAACAACTCAGCCAACGACATCTCGGGAGGATCCTCCAATATCGGCGTCATCACACAGCTCTTCTCGGACGCGTACCGCGACCTGCGCCAGCGCATGGCCGACGTGGCCAAGGCCGGCAAGCGGGGGAACAAAAAGAGCATCCTTGAGGTCATCTTTGCGGGCAACTACTCCACCTTCCGTCTGCAGCGCGAGCACCTCGCCAAACTTGCCGAGCGAGGACTGGGTCCGCAACCGGTAGTACCGCCAAAGCAGTTTGGCCGCAGGCGGAACAATTGGTAGATAACAGGATACGTCGAATTCGACACGGATTTATTTGTCACCGCGGCACGGCGTTACTGGGAGTTGAGGTGTTTGCATGCATGCATTGAGAAGGGGAATGAACGATGACGGAATGAAACGACGCGACTTGGGCGGTTAGAAGGCATTTGCATCGATACCCCATGGCTTGCATTTCTGAATTTTCCGGCTGCAGCGAGAGAGTGGCCTCACGGTATTGCTTCCCCTTTTTTTCTGGCACGTCGAGGGCTCACACTGCTTTTGTTAGGTCTCGCATTACCCGTATGGTATCGAACATTCGCTAGCCTCGTCTTTTTCTCTGCGTCTCGACCGCGGACATCCCCCGTTGCATCAGCACCGCCTGCTGTCCGCTCTCGAGACGGGACTCATGTATAATAGACGGCCCTGCCCGGCTCGAGACATCACTGTTTACCGGAGTTGGGAAGGCCATCATCTGCCGAACTGAACATTCTTGTTCAGAGCAGAGCCAAGTTGGCCGGAATCTTATCAGACGAGAGTCTCTTTTTCTTTTTCCTTAGTGCTCGGTTGCTGCCCCCCTCTCCAGGAGATGTTATGTGTCTTAAGACTAACTACCATAGGAGGCAGATATTACTGACATGATCACAGGAACAGAAGTCCTCAATCATCCTTCCTACTAACGTTTCTTGCAGGACTCAAAACTTGAGCATTCATCTGCACTCTTGTGCATGATGCATACACAAAACAACAACTCGTCTTCGAAATCCAGCTCAGTCTCGACCGAGTCCGGATATTGGAGGGGAACGGTAAGCCGAGTTGTTTTACTTCTCTGCTTGCCACCTTTTCTCACTGCGTGCTGGGCTATATGCCTGGCTGCGGGGAGGGTTCTCTGTCTGGCGATAGCACGCTGACAGCTGGTGACAATCGTTCAACACTACCTTGCTTCTACACCGCGCGGGAAGGGCTGCTTAATTAAAGGGGGCTTGATGGGTATTTCGTCTGCTTTGACGGTCTGGCTGGTAAGTGGGCAAACTGCTTTTGGGACTTTTGGGCGGCGGAAAGCGACTGTGCCCTCGTGGTCAAGATTTCTCGTGGCCAACAAGGGCGGCCTGCCAACAGCCAGAATGCATCATGAGGACGCGACAGGGCACAAAGAGCAGATGCAAGGTTATATACGGTGTATTTGGATCCTGTGCGTTGACCTGTATCTCTCCCTCCGCTGTTCTCAATCCCATCCATTTCGAATTTGGTCTTCTATTGCACATACACACAGAGCCGGACTCAGTTTTGCGTGGTTTTACTTCTTCATTTAATTCACCTACACTTTCTTCAGCAACCCGCCAGCGACCAGATCAAATATCTATCTGCCCATCAACAGAAGCAAGGTTCTAAGAGATGTCACCCAAACACAACTGGTCAGCCTCCTTCTGCAGCTGCAGCGGCCCCTGCTTCTCTGCTTGCTGCTGTCCTTGCATCTGTACGTGCCTTAACACCTATCTTTACCCTTCTCGCACAACCTCGGTCTATCTGTTCCTGCTGAGCGGCCGCCTCGGACATTCATCGTCGCGGTCTCATCTCAGAAGCCTAAATCCTCCGTACCAACATGTCCACTTACGAACAAACTTGACTTTATCTCCACCCATCCATGATCTCCCCCTCCTAATTGATATCTCTCTCTTGTAGAGTGAGTTGAGTACGGCTGACAACCCTTCTGAACAGTGATAGGCAAAACGCAGGTTCGTCTCGAAACGGGCGATAGGGATCCCGGTTGCTGTAGCGCCTGGTGCGTGGGGTATTGCGTCTTGGAGATGTGTGGGCATTGGGGATTTATGTGAGTATTTGTTTTACTTACTTGTGATAGGGGCTGGATGGATTAAGCGTGGGAAGAGAGGGCACTTGAGACCTGACTCCGCCGCTTCCCGTAAGCAACACTTACGCCCGAGACTCCGGAGTCGAGCCGGGGTCTACCTACTACTCCCGTCCATTACAGCCCGGAGTTGTCGCCCCCTCCCCCCGGGAATTGTCTCAATTCCCTTCCACTACCTCCTCCACCAGAGCTCAGTCAACTAACACCCCCCGACACAAGTCTAGGCATGCTCCAGCGCAACCGCGTCCGGTACGAATACCGCATCGGCGGAACCGCGTGCGGCGACTGCTGCGCCTCGTTCTGGTGTCCCTGCTGCGGACTGCTGCAGCAGGCCAACGAGGTCGAGAGGCGGAGGAGCGTTGTTATTGTTGATCGGCAACCTCGGCCTCATGGGGATATGCAGATGAACAAGATGGATGCGAGGAAGGCATATGGGAGGTAAATACCTACCTAGGTAGGTAAGGTAGGTTGGGAAGATGCCGGGAGTGGGTGTTGATAGTCATGAGAGGAGGTCTAAGGGACTGGGGTCGCAGAGAAGGGTAGAGGGCCGTGAGTGGAAGGATTGATACCGAAGGGAAGGGAAGAGGGAAGAGGAGGTTATCGAGGGGATTTATCGGTGTGCGGTTGAGTGCTACTGGACTGACAGCCCGCGTTTGATATCCGTAACCAGAGTTCAGCAACTTCTGGAGGAGCACGCTGAAGCAGGTCTCCCTCCCAGCAGATCTTGATTAGCAGACGCGATACACATGTCGAGGTCGAGTGTTAACTCAACTCAACTTGCCAAGAGTGCGGTGGCCGATATGGAAAGGAGTACACACTTGCTTGGCCAAGACAGTGCAGTGAGCCCTAAATACTTATGTAAGCAGCAATACACAGCGCAGGCATCTTCTCACCGGCCGCGCGTACTTCTTGCTGTTCTGCAGTCCAACTGGCCAGCTGTGGTGAGATGCTTCAACTCAAATCGATCTGACACTGCTCACTTGGCACGTGGAAGATGGACCGGCGGCATGTTCAATCTCACCCCTTCTGGAAGCGCAAGCGGAGTTCCGCCCTATTTGTAAGCGTCAATCCCACCCGGAGAGTCTGAGGCATTTCTGTTTAGCAACGTGGACTCCAAGACGCAGGCAGCGCAAAGCGGTACGGTGTTGTCGGCCGTCGGGCGAAATGAGAAGATGTTTGACTCCGGGACCCCGAATGCACTTGATGGGCTTTTTTTTGTTATGTGCAACGGTATGCATCGCGATATATCGGGTCCCGCGACGGGTCCGGCAGTGGTAAGGAATGGAGTCGATGGTACCGGGGCCCATCGTCGGCTGTATCTGGGTCACGATAGCGCCGGGCCGGACATTGGGTGAAGCACAGGCTGCGAGTTCGTGTTCGGTTGTTAATTCCGGCCGAATAAGATCGGACTCCTTACTCTCCAAAGTGGTGAAGAATTTCCAGACAGCTGGCAGAGAGTATGGAGTTCTTGGTGCCAGATACGGATGATTATCTGGCATCAGACACGTGCCCCGGACCGGATATAAGATGACTGACATTGAAATGCGTTTCTCAGATCTGTCCCGGCCGTGGCGTAATCGAGATCGGACCATGGAAACAAGGGAACAAGATTCGCGTGGCAGACACAGTTTCAATGACACAGGGCTGACGCTAGGCCTGGTAGTCGGCGAGTCAGATTCTCCAATGTCCACGTTTTGGGCCAGTTCCCCGGACTCTCATCACTGTCTGACCGCTTTGTTCCCCGCCAGATGTGCAGTTGGTGATGACGGTCAGCCACTGCCGTCAGCGATGAAGAAACTGTTTGTTGAAGATGTCTGTGTTGTTTTTGAGGGAGATGACCTTGCCAACAGGACTGGACGCTGGCGTCTTTCATCACGTGCAACCACAAGGGCCACTGCACCGTTGGCGGAGTTTGCGGCATTGGCATCGTTGGCATCGCTATGAAGGAGCAGGTTCCTTGGCGAGTTTGCTTGCGTGATTGTTCATGCAGTGTCGGCTTTGACATTCTGTCAGAAAATTGTTCTGGGGGGAGCGTATTCGGCTGGGTTCCCGTCGCTCATGGCGCTCATGGCGGGCTATCGGGTCCATCATGACCCCGATTCCTCCTTGATCCGCCGTGCATAACACATCAGTGATAAATCTTCGAAACCGGGAAATTGAAAGGCCCCCCAGTTGATTTGCTTCCGTCTTGTTGGAGAGCTGGAGGATTGCACAAAGAAGACCCGAGGTGATGGTTCTGGTACACTGCATTCTCTTTGCATCGGAAAGGAATGCATCCGGCCTGGCCAAGAGATGTACTGGTTGTTGACTCTGCTGTATCGTGTAGAGAACTTGAGGTACAGAGACCGGAGGGCCCTGAAGCGGCAGGTGTTGGATCTGCTGCTTGACCTGCTTGAGGATCTGTCGTGATTCTCGTGAATATTCATCAGTGCCGCCGAGACCAGTGCATGGCTCATTCTGATTCATCCCGGTATGCGTATATTCTGAAGGATGCTTGACAATTGCTAGGCGAGGTACGACATAGCTGAGATGGATCTAGTCTAGGCCCGAGGTGAATGTTAATTCCAACTCGCCAAGGGACTTACACGACACAGACTTACACAGACATATCACAGTACTAGATTGCCATCGACCCAAGATTCGAACGAGCAACGTCTCTTCTCTTGGTGCTCGAGACATGACCTATAGATGACATCGTGAAACGGAATGCGCGGGAAGAAAGCACGTGTAGAGACACACTCTAGAAGCGTAAAGTACAAGCCATGAGGATGAAGGAAGCGCATTCGCTGACAATGTCCCACTCCGCAGAGAAGTTTAAAGTGGCAGTCGTGTAAAATTCCATTTCTGGGCCAAGTCCGCAACCCCACGAGCGCCCCAGTTTCCCCCCGAAGGAAAGCGTCCCATTGGTTCAATTATCCTCGAACTGTCACAATTGTCTCCGAGCCAGAAACCCACAAGCTGGAGACGGGTATCCACCCATCCCATTCGGACCCTTCTAACATCCCGTCGCAGTGGACTTTTAGGGCGTTGCGCCACTTACCTAGAGGCAGGTATCAAAACACCATCCCCCCAGTTCAAACAAACTCCGTCGGCCGAGTTAATGAGGCTACTAACGAAAGGGTTCCCTTTTGCTTCTCTTTCGCCCCCATTCTTGTTGATATCTTCACATTCAATTGTCGTTGGTTAAGTCTGTCAGTTTAGCAGATCGACCTGCTTCTGACGCCTTTTTACTGTGTTATAATATACTTTCTAGTCACTCTTTAATAACCTGATCTCTCGCCTTGTGTAAGGTATTATACTTCGACGCACGATTGCGTAGAAGTACATTGCATCGAGTCGAACAACAACATCTTCCACTTTCTCGCCACCACTGAAAGGGACACAGATAACCATCTCTGTCGCATCGCGTGTTTGTGAAGCAACCGCCTTCTTCGCGCGCGCGTTGAGGCTGCAATGTCCTACACTGCCGTGGGCTTAGGTGCCTTTGGCAGCAACGACCTAACAGCCCAAACGTCCGGCATGCCAACCCATTCCGAGAGACGGGCGTCGAGGGACTACGGCCTCGAGGGGGATGCAGAGCCGTACATCGGCCTTCACAAGACTAGCTCGCGACAGTCCCGCCACTCGACCTCCAACGATGCGACACGCACCGGCACCACCTCGGTCACCGAGGTAGGCACCCCCCAACGGCAACCCCGCGGCGAGGGCGAGAAGTCGACGACCAGTCCCGGGCGCGAGACGGACACGGCCAGCGAGTATGACGACGACACGGAGGAGGAGCGCCGCAACAGCGCCGTCCAGGACCTTGCGCGCCGCTACACCAACCACTCGCAGATGGCCGGCTTTGAGCCCGGCGCCAACATCTTCCTCCACGCCAACGAACCGGACTCCCCGCTCAACCCCAACGGCGACAAGTTCCGCGCCCGCACGTGGGCCAAAGCCGTCGTCGACATGATGTCCACCGAGGGCCACTCGTTCCGCACCAGTGGCGTCGCCTTCCAGAACCTCAATGTCTACGGCTTCGGCTCCGGCACGGATTACCAGAAGGACGTGGCCAACGTCTGGTTGGAGGCTGCTTCGCTCGCGCGCAGGCTTACCGGCCAGGGGAAGCGTCGCATTGATATTCTTCGCGACTTTGACGGTGTCGTGAGGAAGGGCGAGATGCTGGTTGTGCTGGGTCCTCCCGGTTCCGGATGCACGACGCTCCTCAAGACGATTGCTGGCGATTACAACGGCATTTTTGTTGATGGCGATTCGTACTTTAATTACCAAGGTAAGACCGCAAAACATTCCTCCCCTTCCGTCGTTCCTTAAAAAGAAAAGACCACCGGGTTCTCAATTGGCTTTAATAAATCAATCCTCGTTTAATGATTGGCTTTTCCCCTGGAACTCATCAAGGTTGCGACGGCAAGTTCCGTCGGCAACCATGTGGGAGGTGGGGATTCTCGTCCGGGTTGCGCGGGAAGGCGCATGGCTTGCATCGCGAATGCTTCATTGCGTGTGGCACACGGATAACGCCGAAGGGCACGGTGCAACGGCACTTCTCTCAGCTGTTTCCGTTGGTCGGGAAGGGACGATCCGTTGCAAGCCACATCCGCCCCCAATGGCTCCTTACACGGTGGTCTATGCCATCATGACTGAAATCATTTCTTATGTTCAAGTTTTGGTCCTTGATGAAGATCCAACTGGGACCACTTACACAAGCCTTATGGATCAACGGCTGACACACTTCCACAGGCATGGCTCCCGAGGAGATGCACACAAACCACCGTGGCGAGGCCATCTACACCGCCGAGGTCGACGTGCACTTCCCCCAGCTCAGTGTTGGTGATACCCTCACTTTTGCTGCCCGGGCTCGTGCTCCGAGGTCGATACCCGAGGGCGTCTCTCGCCACATGTTCTCCAACCACCTGAGGGATGTCGTCATGGCCATGTTCGGCATTGGCCACACTGTCAACACCCGTGTCGGAAACGAGTACATCCGTGGTGTCTCTGGTGGTGAGCGAAAGCGTGTCACCATTGCCGAGGCTGCCCTTTCCGGTGCTCCCCTGCAATGCTGGGATAATTCCACCCGTGGTCTCGACAGCGCCAACGCCATCGAGTTCGTCAAGACCCTTCGCCTTCAGACCGAGCTGTTCGGAAGCACCGCCTGCGTGTCCATCTACCAGGCACCCCAGAGCGCCTACGATCTCTTCGACAAGGCCGTCGTGCTGTATGAGGGCAGGCAGATCTTCTTTGGCCGCGCAAATGAAGCGAAGCAGTACTTCATCGACCTGGGCTTCGAGTGCCCTGCCCGCGCCACCACTCCCGATTTCCTCACCTCCATGACCAGCCCTCTTGAGCGCTACGTCCGCAAGGGATTCGAGGGTCGCGTGCCCAGGACCCCGGACGAGTTCGCCGCCGCATGGAAGGCGAGCTCGCACTACAAGGCTCTGCAGGCTGATATCGAGGACTACAAGCAGACTCACCCCATCAACGGTCCCGATGCCGAGGCTTTCCGCGCCTCCAAGAGAGCCCAGCAGGCCAAGAGCCAGCGGCTCAAGTCCCCCTTCACGCTGTCATACTTGCAGCAGATCAACCTCTGCGTGTGGCGCGGCTGGAAGCGTCTAATAGGCGATCCCAGCTTGTCTCTCTCGGCTCTCATCGCCAATGTTATCATGGCTTTGATCATCTCCAGTGTCTTCTTCAACCTCCAGCCGACTACCTCCAGTTTCTTCCAGCGGGGCTCGCTCCTGTTCTTCGCCTGTCTCATGAACGCTTTTGCTAGCGCTCTGGAGATTCTGACACTCTTCGCACAACGTCCCATCGTGGAGAAACACGACCGATACGCCCTCTACCACCCGTCCGCCGAAGCCATCGCGTCCATGCTTTGCGACATGCCGTACAAGATCACCAACACCATCACCTTCAACCTTACCTTATATTTCATGACGGGTCTGCGGAGAGAGCCCGGCGCCTTCTTCTACTTCCTCCTGATTTCCTTCTTTACGGTCATGACCATGTCCATGATGTTCCGCACCATTGCCAGCACCGCCCGCACCCTGTCGCAAGCCATGGTGCCGGCTGCCGTCATCATTCTCGCGCTTGTCATCTTCACTGGTTTCGTCATCCCCGTCGACTATATGCTCGGCTGGTGCCGCTGGATGAACTACCTCGACCCGCTCGCCTACGCCTTCGAGTGCCTCATTATCAACGAGTTCCACGGCCGCGAGTTCATATGCACCCAGTTCGTCCCCATGGGTGCCGGCTACGAGAACGTCTCGTCCGCCAACAGAGTCTGCTCGGCCGTCGGCTCCGTCGCCGGCTCCAGCGTTGTCAGCGGCGACGCCTACATCAACTCCGGATTCAGATACTACGCCAGCCACAGGTGGCGCAACTTTGGCATCCTGATCGTCTTCATGATCGGGTTCCTCGCCATGTACATGTTCGCCGCCGAGAACGTCTCAGCCAAGAAGTCCAAGGGTGAAGTCCTCGTCTTCCGCCGCGGCCACAAGCCGGCTGCCTTCAAGGAGAAGAAGAACGACGCCGAGTCCGGTGGTGTCCAGATTTCTGGCCCTGCCGTCGCTGCTGGAAAGCAGGAGGACGGCAATGTTTCCGACAAGGAGGCCAACATCCAGAGGACTACTAGCACTTTCCACTGGAACAATGTCTGCTACGAGGTCAAGATCAAGAGCGAGACGAGGCAGATTCTGAACAATGTGGACGGATGGGTCAAGCCTGGAACTCTTACCGCTCTCATGGGTGTCTCTGGCGCCGGCAAAACTACGCTTCTCGATTGTTTGGCCGACCGTACCAGTATGGGCGTCATTACTGGTGATATGCTTGTTGACGGCAACCCCCGCGATGCTTCTTTCCAGCGCAAAACCGGCTACGTCCAGCAGCAAGATCTCCACCTCCAGACCACCACCGTTCGCGAAGCTCTTAACTTCAGTGCGCTCCTCCGCCAACCAGCCAAGACCCCTCGCGAGGAGAAGCTTGCCTACGTTGACGAGGTCATCAGACTTCTGGAAATGGAGGACTACGCTGATGCCGTCATCGGTGTCCCCGGTGAAGGTCTCAACGTCGAACAACGCAAGCGTCTTACCATCGGTGTCGAATTGGCCGCTAAGCCACCTCTTCTTCTCTTCGTCGACGAGCCGACGTCCGGTCTTGATTCTCAAACGTCCTGGGCCATTCTCGATCTCCTCGAAAAGCTGACCAAGTCTGGCCAAGCCATTCTCTGCACCATCCACCAGCCCTCCGCCATGCTCTTCCAGCGCTTCGACCGCCTGCTCTTTCTCGCCAAGGGCGGCAAGACCGTCTACTTCGGCGACATCGGCAAGAACTCGACGACAATGACCAAGTATTTTGAGGCCCAGGGCGGCTTCCCCTGCCCTCCGGACGCCAACCCGGCCGAGTGGATGCTGGAGGTCATCGGCGCGGCACCCGGATCCGAGACGGACATCGACTGGTACGACGCCTGGCGCAACAGCAAGGAGTACGCCGAAGTCCAAGCCGAGCTCAAGCGTCTGGCCGACAACCCCAAGCCCATTCTCACTCAGGAGGAGGACCGCGGCAGCTACCGCGAGTTCGCGGCGCCGTTCATGAGCCAGCTCCGCGAGGTCCTGTTCCGTGTCTTCCAGCAGTACTGGCGTACGCCGTCGTACATCTACTCCAAGGCAGCTCTGTGCATTCTCGTCGCCCTCTTTATCGGATTCGTCTTCTTCAACGCCCCTAACACCATCCAGGGTCTGCAGAATCAAGTAAGTCTTTCCCCTCCTCCCCTGCCCTCCCCTCCCCGCGCCCTTCTAGCCTTTACTAACGTTTCGCCTCAAAGATGTTCGCAATTTTCAACATCCTTACCGTCTTCGGCCAGCTCGTCCAGCAGACAATGCCCCACTTCGTCATCCAGCGCTCGCTCTACGAAGTCCGCGAGCGACCCTCCAAAGTCTACGACTGGAAGGTCTTCATGCTGTCGCAAATCATCGTCGAGCTCCCCTGGAACACCCTCATGGCCCTCTTCATGTTCTTGGCCTGGTACTACCCCGTCGGGCTCTACCACAACGCCCAGGCCGCGGGCCAGACCACCGAGCGCGGCGGGCTCATGTTCCTCCTCCTCGTCGCCTTCCTCATCTTCACCTCCACCTTCACCGACTTCATCATCGCGGGCTTCGAGACCGCCGAGGCGGGCGGCAACTTCGCCAACTTGCTGTTCATGCTCTGCCTCATCTTCTGCGGCGTGCTCGCCAGCCCGGCCACGTTCCCGAAGTTCTGGATCTTCATGTACCGCGTCTCCCCCTTCACCTACCTCGTCTCGGCCATGCTGTCGACGGCGGTGGCCAACACGAGCGTCACGTGCGCCGACAACGAGTACCTGACCTTCGACCCGCCCAACGGCGACACGTGCATGGAGTACCTCGGCTCCTACATGGCCGCCGCAGGAGGCTACCTGGTGGACGAGAACGCGGCGGAGAATTGCCAGTACTGCGCGGTCAAGGAGACGAACACATTCCTCGCGAGCGTGGGCAGCAGCTACGACGACAGGTGGAGGAATTTTGGTATTCTGTGGGCGTTTATCATTTTCAACGTCTTTGCGGCCCTCGGGTTGTATTGGCTTGCTAGGGTGCCCAAGAAGAAGTTGGGTGGGAAGAAGGCGAAGAAGGAGTAGATGTTTTGGGGGAAAGGGTAGGGGGTGTGTTGAGAGGAGGAGGGTGTTAAGGTGTTGATAGATGTGTGTGGGGGTGGCAGGATGGGGAGGTGATGGGTGGGTGGATATACCTCAGCATTTGGAGCACTGCAGGCTTTTCTTTTTTGGATACCTGGTGGCTTATCGTGGTTCGCATCTCGTCGCGCAGACAGAATATTTCCTTTTAGTCGTTTTTTGGCCTTTAGATGTCTGGTTTGTATCGAGTAATTGGACGCTAGATATCCCGATAATGGGATGTATATAGAGTTATTTTTAGAACTGTATAGAGTGCTGCTAGCCCTTTTGTGTCTCTGTATTACTATGGACGGGATGCCTCGATTGCCCCTTATTGATCTCAGACTGTGACTCTGCATCAGATCTGAGTTGCAACGCGAGAGAACCATAATGTGGTTGACGTTGAAGTCTGAAGCCGGCGCTTGTAATCTTGCCGGCCTGAAACGGCCCGTCATTCTCATCCGTCCTTATCGTACACCAAGAGTGACCGATAACGCCACAAGAGTGACGGAGCTCCTCCCACCATCCTCATCTCCAACACAAACAACCACAAAACATCACACACCCAAATGTTCTCCCTCCCAATCCACAGATAGCCTGCCATCCATGGCACCCTCCCGCAAATCCCGCTCCTCGGGCCCAGCCCCCCCGGCCCGGACCTTAATCCTCGACAACGGCTCCCACACGATCAAAGCCGGCATCCTCTCCTCCTCCTCCTCCACATCCGACCCCTCCCTCTCGCCGCGCATAATACCAAACTGCATAGCCCGCGACCGGCACCGCAAGACCTACGTCGGCAGCGAACTAGAGAAATGCAAGGACTTCGGCGAGATCTCCCTCCGCCGGCCCGTGGAGAAGGGCTATATCGTCAACTGGGAGGCGCAGAAGGAAATCTGGGACAGGGAGTTCTTTACAGACGAAAAGGCGCCGTTGTACGTCGGGCACGATGCCGCTGCCGAGACGAGGCTGGTGCTGACGGAGCAGCCGAACGCGCTGCCGGCGCTGCAGACGCATGCGGATCAGATCGTGTTTGAGGAGTATGGATTTGGGAGTTATTACCGGGGTGTTGGTTTGTTTTTCCTCCTTTCTACGAAGATACAAACTAGATGCTGACGACTGGAGTGTTATACAGGTCCGGCGTTTAATGCCTACAACGACATCCAATCCATCTTCCTCACCAAGCGCGAACCCGACGACCCCGTGCAAATCCCGGCCGAGGTGATACTAGTCGTCGACTCGGGCTACAGCCACACGACCGTCACGCCCGTCCTGCGCGGGAGGCCGCTGCACTCCGCCATCCGCCGCCTCGACATAGGCGGCAAGTTGCTTACCAACTATTTAACTCGGCTCATATCAGTCCGCCACTTCGACATGCGAAACGACACCTACATCGTCAACGAGATGAAAGAAGCAGCCTGCTACGTGTCCCTCGATTTCAAAGGCGACTTAGAAAAAACATGGAAGGGAACGCGCGGCGAGCGCCGCGAGCCGTACGTAACGGGAGGCGGGATAGCGAAGGACTACGTCCTCCCCGACAGCCACACGCGGTTCAAGGGCGTCATACGCGAGTACGACCCGGCCTCCCACCGCGCCCGCAAGGCCGCCACCGGCCCCAGCGTAGAGGACATCCTCACCCTCCGCAACGAGCGCTTCGTCGTTCCGGAAGCGCTGTTCAACCCCTCCGACATCGGCCTCCGCCAACCGGGGCTCGCGGACCTCGTCATGTCGAGCCTCTACGCGCTGCCGATGGGTCTATGGCCCGGGCTGCTGGCGAATATAGTCGTAGTGGGCGGGAACGCGATGTTCGACAACTTTGTGTTTAGGCTGCAGCAGGAGGTGCTGGAGAGGGTGCCGGACGACTGTATCGTAAGGGTCGCGAGGAGCGCGGAGCCGATCAGCAGCACGTGGCTCGGCGCAAGGGGGTTTGCGGCGCACGAAGATGTGGGAAGGTTGGCGGTTACGAAGGCTGAGTATGAGGAGTACGGCGCAGGGTGGGTGGCGAGGAAGTTTGCTGCCGGGTTGGGGGCTGATTGAGAGCTTGGGCAATGACCATATGATACGGTCTCTCGGGGAGCGGCTGGGTCGGTGCAGGGGAAGGCGTGGGGCCATCGTCGTGCTGTGGAAGACTTTACGGTCAGCATCCTCCGTGGTCACAGGGCCTATATCATCGCCAACTCATCGGCCTCACTGAGCATCCAGCTTGGATCAGCTGTGCGACACAAGCAGCTGTCCTATGCTGCTTCGGTGGCAGTTACAGACCTCTAGAAGTCTGAAAGAGCTACGGCTCCCCATGCGTGCTCAAGTCGGAAAGCCACAGGACAACGTTTCGGCGATCGAGCGCGCCTCTATCTGAGGCATAGCTACGCTTCTTTCGTCTGAAAGAACCAGCGGTGTTCGGCCGACCAATGTGGCCATGGCCCCGGCATCCCTGCACGGAGAGCATCGAGCGGGTCTACGAATGCTCAGCTCACTCCCGACTAGCACCGCTTTAGGGACAGCCTGCTTTATCATCGTGGTGCAATGGCAGAAAGAGCCGTAGCCACTTGCCTCCGGAGCAGACTCAGATTCCTTCCAAGTGCATCGCGGCCCGGATACGCCCTCCACCTCGATAATGGGATCGAGGCAGTCGAACGCCACCTCTTGTCGACTGCTTCTTCGAAAGTCTTCAGCCAAAGGTCACCGGACTCCTTGCGAGGCATCGTCAGTTGTACTATAGCTCCATAGTGCCAATGGTGCCCACCAGATCGCTGTTCAGGATGCGTCTGCTACTTCCCTCTGGCGCTGGTGGGTGCTGGGCAGGCCTACGTTCTTGCTCCGCTGCCAGTGCATTAGTCCATGGAGTCTGTAGCCAAATGTCAAAATTACAGATGATGTGTCTTGATGTATTCTATGTTATCCCAGAAGGAGCGTGGTGTTTGCACAGCATGGATGTTGAGGCGGGTCTCAGACCCCCTATGTACAGAAAAGCGAAGCATGCCTGATGAACTTCACCTTGATTTCTTTTCGTTGGTGTTTCTCGTTTCTCTTTCTCTCACCATTCTCTCACCTTGTCTCTCCTGCTCTTCTGCAACAACTCGCTTGCCTTCAACTTCCTGAATTCTGTTCCTCAACTCCCCTCAACCTTCGAACCCCAAGCCCCATCATTCTCATCCCTCAACACCTCCTTCAATCAGAAGCAGTACTATCCGGCCCCCCCGGACCACCAGGCAACCCACCGCTAGGCGGCGCACCCCCGGGGCCACCACCGCCGGCATTGGGGTTAGCCACCCCGCCCTCAGCATAAAGCGTAGCGGCCGCGCTCACGCTCTTCTGCAGCGTCGTATCAATCCCAAAACTCAACCACCCCAACAACCCGTCCTCCACGCTGTCGCCGAGCAAAACATACTGCACGAACGGGTCGCTGCTCTCGGCCTCCTCGGCGAGGATCCCGTCCTCCTCGTTCGTCGTCAGCGTCTGCGTGTTGGCGGCGTACACGGCCGTCGCCTCGACCTGGCCGATCAAGTCCTGGTCGAAGAAGATCTGCCCCACGTGGCCCACGTGCGTCGTGTCGATGAGCGTGCCGTTCGGGAAGGCCGTCGCGTCCGTGTGCACCATGACGTGGATGTGCGTCGTGCGGCCTGTGTAGTGGCCCGGGAAAAGCGTCTGGAAGGTCGCGGCGCCGTCGGCGTCGGTTTGTTGCACGCCGCGGAGGAAGGTGGCGTTTATGTTGGATGGGTTGGCGTTGCCGTTGCCTGAGGCTACGACGCCGGAGTAGACGCCTGTTGAGTTGCAGTCTGGGTGTGTGTTGTTAGTTAAGTTGCATTGGGGAACGATGTGGAAGAGTGGATAAGGGTAAGTGAGATGAAGGGGAGTAAGGGGGCCGTCGGGAAGGGAAGATAGAGAGGGCAAGAGGAGGGAGGACAACATACGCCAGATCTCCAGGTACACGTCCGGCACGGGCTCGCACGTGTTGACGTCCAGGACTTGGACGTCCAGGGCGAGATCGACGCCTGGCTGGTCCTCGGTCACGTCTTCGCGGATGTACTCGCCGGCGACATCTATCATCAAGTCAGGGTACTATACCAATAGTAGCAAGAGCTAGGCGATACTCACAGTAAGGACCCTCAGTCACCTCGGGGCTCAAGATGCAGGAGTTGTTGCTGGCAAAGATGGTCTCGACGGGCGTATCAAGCGTGAAGCTCTCAGACGAGTGGTGCGAGGTGTCCAGCAGCTCATCGATGTCGCGGTCTTCTGTCTGTTAGCTCCCACACCCTACAAAGATATGGAGGGTCAAACTGACTCTTCAAGGTCCTCTTCTTGACGAGGTTATTGGCGATCCCGCTGCGGCGCTTGACGGAGCGAGCCTCCAGACCGCGAGCCTTGATCTTGGCTGCGCAGTGAGACAGGTCTCTCTTGGAGAACTGCAGGGCCTTGCGGCGGACGGCCTGCTCGGCGTCGTGGTCGTGGCCCGGGTGGGCGAGGACGGCGGCGGCCAGGGCAGCGGTGATGACGGTTGGGAGATGCATCTTGTTTGTCTTGTTCGATCCTATAAGGTAGACTGTATCCTTGGAGTTGTGGTGATTGTTCTGTTGGTGAGAAGATTTTGAAAAGAAGTTGAAGTGTCTGTCTGGGCAATGATGGATTTATACACATCTCTCCCAAGTCACTTTTAGGGTTTATACATCGCATACCAGAGAAATTGTAACCATTCCATATCAAACAGTGAATCATCAGACTCATTCAGGGCCACGTCGTTGTCGTCAACCTTCCTCGTGCCAAGCCCCCGAGCCTGCCAGTAACGAGACGAGACACATTCAAGAGTTGCTAAGTTGGGAATCTCTCCGGACGATCTGATGGAGCCCTGCAGGGAGATGGGTAGAGCCGCCTTGGACGTGCCCCTTTCGGAACCCCTTGAGTAGCCGCGATGAACCTTGTGAACATGCATGGGGTATGCGTAGCCACTAAGCAGATCTGTCCGCTCTCTGAGTGGCTAAGAGGGGTGACGCTGAAGGATGACTGCTGCTATAGCATTTGGCCCTCTGAATCAAGCCTGTCTATACTTCCATCCCTATCCACTGCCTTGCGCGTCATATCAACACCCATCTACGATATCTCCCGGGTCTACGCCGCCCACATTCCGGAGGGAGGTGTAACCCCGTCGCAGCCGAGGCAGGGTCTGATTCAAGGGGGGACGCTTACAATCGGACCAATCGTAGTCGTCGTATTATATTGCCCTGAAGATCAGACCCCGGGGCTCTGCGGAAGACCTAATGTTTAATGAGGAAGGTTTGTTTGTTTCGATGCCGGAGCTAGTGACTGGAAACAGTAGCTCCAAATGCACATGTAATGCTCGATCTGTAACGGGGCGGGGACAGGTGACGCGCGTTAGACACCGTTGGGGTTGGGACTGGGTCTTGGGATGAACCCTGAGAGGAAGGAGATATTGTTGGATGACTTATCTTGCGTGCTTGGAGGCGTTGCTTGTTTTTTCTCGGCGGGTTGCTTGGTAAGGTTAGAATGGGCATTGTTGACTGCATGAGGGGGATCGGGCCATGGACTGTTCAGACGGACATGCAGTATCTTGAGACGCTCACTTTAGAGAAGAATGATTTCGAGTCCGTCACTTCTCGTCTCATTCCTGATCACGAGAGTCGCTGTCGAAATTCACCATCCATCCACTCAGCCAGGTGAGCATGCTGTGATAGACCGAGTGTATCGTACCAGTTCGTAGCTCTACCAGCACACGATCAAACCCATACTCTTCAGAACTCAAAACAAAATCAGAGTAGCGATGTTTCTACTGTCTAGTGGCAAAGGTGATATCTCACAACCCCGTTCCCGATCCCTAGCAACCATCCCTGACCCCTAACACGACACTGCCGGCACCATACCCCTTTCGACTCCAACCGGGTCCGGATCGTCACCTCCGCCAGGGTTAACAAGGCCTCATTGCCGAGCGAGTGGAGATGGTATCGGAAGCATGTGCAGCACCCGCAAACGGCGTACGCAGTCAAGTGGATTGGTCGTCGTCTGCGTCGTAAGAGCAAACCCCCTCAACGCCATTCGCCAAACGCTAGTCGCAGGAGTAGCAGATCTCTCGAAACTATGCCCCCCTCAACACCTCTCTACTTTCCCCGGTTGCGCCTGGCAAATCAATACAATTCCCGTATTCGGCTTCCTCTACTCGAACACCCTGCAGAGAACGCGTCAGCTAAGAGAACAAAGTAACTAGGTATTTCTCCGGCTTGGCGGCCGTTGAGGGGGAGGCAGGCGTACAGTCACACTAGGATGCCGGAGTTAATATCACTCTCCTGCTAACTGCAGGCTGGGTGGGATGGGAGACTCACGTGTAAGAGGTTGGAGCCCTCGTTGTGGATGATGCAATACCCGCCGCCGCAGGTTCGGCAGGTTCGCTGGGTGCCGTCGATGCAATCGTGGCACTGTTTGTGGGCTCAGCTTTGTGGAGGATGGTTGTATGGTTGGAGGAGAATTGAAGCTTACGTTCGTGCCGCATTCCCAGCAGCTTTTGGAGACGCGACACTGGGTAACGAGACGATCAGTATCTGCCGATGACTTTGGGCCGAGGTCTCGAACGACCAGACACGGGGTGCTTCCAACGAGAGAGGGACTGAACAGGTGGTACCAGAACCACATCGACGCCCGAATACAAAGTGTGGCAGCATACATTTTGACAACGTCCGCCGCCCATCTCGAGCAAACCTGCCACTGGGCAAGCTCAAACACCCGGCTGGTCACCCGTGCCTCGTCGATAACAAGTGAGAACCCCAGATATGCACCGCGACCTCGTCCTGAAGCCGGGTTCTGTCGGTCGTCCAGCAATTTGCACAGCGATCACCCCGTATGGGCAGGGTCTTTTGGGCAACGCCGGTCGTGTTGTTGGCGCTCGGAAACAGACTTACAAGGGAAACGTTTTGAGGACCCCTGGGGGCCGCGTCGAGCCATGGACCGATGTAGCACGATTCGCACCACCACCTGTGGCAGGCTATGCAGTACCTGTCGCGCATACAGGCTCCGCAGCGTGGGATGAAGCGAGCTTTGCCGGTGTCTTTGTTGCTGGACGTCGCGTGTCGAGGGTTAAGAGGCTGACCGGAAGGGCACATGGCGACTTTGATGCTGGGTGAGTGAAGTGGCGGGTGTCGGAGGAGGGGATACCTCCCGATGTCGGTATCCGTATAGGAAGCGTCGCTGTCTCTTCTTTCCCTCGATTCCGATTTCTCTCTGTCCTTCACGCCGTCTTCGCCCCATACCGTCCACCCTTCCGGTGCTGCGCCGCAGCCGACGCAACCGCCTACACTGAACTGGGCGATGGCCCAGTTTGGCACGGCCGTGATCGATCCCTGAGCAGCATTGAGAGCGTCCACGCTGACCTTGCCCCAGGCTCGGGAGTTCAGGTGGCGCGGACCGTTGCACAGGACGGCGTCGAAGGCGATGATGCCGTCGCAGTCGAGGAGTGTCTGCGCCCAGTCCTGGGATAGGTGACGTGCGCCAGTGAACTGCCACCCTAGCTGTCCGTACCATGGTTCGCCTTCCACTTCGGGGTTGGAGCCGTCCGATGCAGTCAGCTGGCTGCGAGCATTCCATGCTGCTGCTACGGTCGGCCCGCTTCCACTCGTACCGTCGGGGGTGTTGAGAATGGCGGGTTGGTCCTGGGCCTCCCCGAAGATGTACAGACCCTTTAGCTTCGGTGTCCCCTCCCTTCTCGAGCTGCGACATGCATACTGCAATGCCTGGCGCACCTTGTGCGGGTTCAGATGTTTGCAGCCGCGGAGAGACAGGATCCGGACGGAGTAGGAGGGATCGGTCAGGATATCATGGACGAGGTCGGCTGTGACGGCCAGCTCGTCCAGAACCAGTACCTGGACATCGCTCAGGATTTTGGACCGCCGCAGGTTGGAGAAGGTGCCGCGGAGAGGACCCGAGTAAAAGCTGTGTGGCCAGTGTCAGCTTGCTTGATGTATAGCCCGGAGGGAGGCATCTAGTGCGCCGGTTACATACTCATCTTCAGTCAGGTTCTCATCCAGCTGCACGTTGCGCCATGTCTGACCGCCGTGGTCGATGCCGGCGATGTCGAAGCTTGCGGACTTTAAGGGGCGGAGGTCTAGATAGCGGAAGACCTGAGGCGTCTCATAGATTAGATACCGGAAGGCCCGGCTGGTGGCTCCCAAAGATAGGAGACCAGTAACGGGCAAGTAGGGCGCTGTATGGCACAGGATGAGGGTGTTGGACATGAGCTGGAGGAGGGCGCTGTGCTGGGTCTCATCTGATGGCGTGGCTTTGTCCGGGGCTGTTTGTGCCATTGCAGCCTGGTACAGGTTACCAGATGGTGATTCTTCACGTACAAAGGGATGTATCGCAGTCCAGTCGCCGTTAAGTTGTCTTCAAAGAAGGGCGGCTGTGAGGTTTAGCTCGAGAGGGCTGTCCGAGACTCCCAAGATGGAACCGGACCGATTAGATGAGTCAGGGACGCTCTAACCAGACACTCAATAAAAGATGATCTTGATAGGTGAACAGCCTGGTCGGAGAGGTTGGAAGAACAGGGGTTGCTGGTGTCGAAATTTGGGCTGGCGATCTGTGTTTACTTGTAGACTTTGGAGGTGGTGAAGGCCAGGGAGAGGTAAGTCGGTGTGTAAGTCGGTGTCATGGACAGCCCGAGCCTCCGCTTGACGCGCCTGTCAATGTCGGACACTCATTGTGGTAGGTAAGCAAGTAAAGCAAATTTCGTCGATGGCGGTTATTAGATCGGATTGTCCGTCCGAGAGCTTGAGCTTCGATATGTCGATTTGTGTGTGGTAACAGTCGTTACATGATTCCATTAGCCGGTCTCAGTGCAAGCTGCAGCTCTGAGCTCTGTTTCGAGGCACGGAAGGAGGTCCGAGTCTTCCAGTCTTTTGAGTGGTTGTCGCGTACTCGGAACAGACGTGGATCTGGTCTAGATCTGATCACCAACGGCTGCTGTGGGATGCTGTTTGATGACAGTGCATGTCACGGGCGTGGGATGTCGTGAGAATGAGATGCTGTTGGATGGAGTTCCATGATCCCCACCAAGTGCATGCAGGGAGTGACAGGGGTACGTATCTCTTAGTCTAGCGCGGGGCAGGTGGACCCTGGCCCAAGCTGACCCCACCACGGGCCGCCGCCGATGATGGACTGGCCGGGACAGGTTGAAGCAATCCGTCGTCATCCGTGGAAACGTCAGGAAGGAACACTCTGAAGCTGACTGATACGGTTTTTGCACAATGGCCACAAGTCTTTTACACTCCTTCATCTGAACATGTCCAATTTAACTTAATATGATACCCTTTCGCCCTCCGATGTCCTCGCGCATAGCATGATTGTCGCCCCCATTAATCAACCGAACCGACCGAAGTTGCCCACACATTCAACTCCCTGACGCCCTGACAACGTGGACAAGAAAACAACCTATTCTTAGACGAACACATCGATTCAGCCTGTCGCAATGACAGAACAAGAACAAGACGTCCAGCTGAACTGGTCAGCACCATTCACCGGGGCCCTCGCCAGCCAAGCGGCGGCCAAGGACCTCCAAGGCGACAAGATCCTCCTCCCCCAGTCCGCCCTCGAGCAGCTCCTCAGCGCATCGACGCGCACCGGCCCCTCGACCTCCCATACCTTCACCGCCTTCGATCCCTCGAATCCATACTCCGTTGCCGCCGCCCGGCAAGAGCGCACACGATACCAAGAGACATACCAGAAGCTCCCCCATCCGCTGATGTTCCGCCTCGTCAACCAGAAGAATGGCAACACGATATACGCCGGAATAAGGGAGTTCTCTGCTGAGGAGGGACATGCGGTGTTAAGCCCCTACCTGCTCGAGGCTCTGGGCATACGAGAGGAGGATCTCAAGCCCCCACCGGCGGAGCATGGGCCGGACGAAGTCATTGACCTTACGGCGGACGAAGACAATCTCGCCGCGGATACGGGGGTAAGGATAACGGTCAAGGCGCACCAGCTCCCGAAGGGCAAATACGTACGGTTACGGCCGCTGGAGGCGGGATACAACCCGGATGACTGGAAGTCGCTGCTCGAGAGGCAACTACGGGCAAGCTATACCACCTTGACGAAAGACACTGTACTCGCCGTACGTGGTGTCAGGGGAGAGGAATTTCGCTTCCTCGTGGACAAGTTTCAGCCAGATGGCGACGGAATATGCGTGGTTGACACCGATCTGGAGGTCGACATCGAGGCTCTGAACGAGGAACAAGCCAGGGAAACGCTGCGCCAGATCGCTGAGCGAAGCCAGTTGGCCCCTGGCACCTCCGGTGGAAGCTCGGTGGGACAGACACTCGACATCTGGAATGATGTTGAAGCACAGGCCCTACCGGGCGACTATGTCGACTACGACCTACCGTCGTGGGACAAGTCCCGACCAATTGTTATCGAGCTCTCGGATATCCCAGACGGGCAAGAGGTTGATCTTTTTGTGAGCCCCAAATCTGCTAGACAACGGGCTCTGCCAAGGGATTCCGAGCATGTGTTTGGCGACTTCTCGTCACCAAAGGATGGCGTCAAACGCATTGTCATCCAACCCACCAACGTCGAACTCGAAAACGCCGAGGCACTTCTGATATCAGTACACGGCTACTCCTTGCCAGGCGACGCCAATCCCGACAGAAGCCCGCGTCGATACAAACTTCGCGCAAAAGCTGGCGACGTCCAAGGCTCCGCCACAGCTCCCATGGAAGTCGACACACCCGAGCACTTCCCCGACGAAGAACAATGCAATAACTGCCACCAGTACATCCCCAAGCGCACCATGATTCTCCACGAGTCATTCTGCCGGCGCAACAACATCCTCTGCCCCCACTGCCAGTCCGTCTTCCTCAAGTCCTCCTCGGAATGGGCCAACCACTGGCACTGTCCCGACCACCCCTCCTCCTTCGGCTCCACCCCGCTATCAAAATCCAAACACGACCACATCTTCCACGGCCAGCACACCTGCCCCTCCTGCGGCTCCTCCTCTCCCTTCACATACGTCTCCCTCCCCCTCCTGGCGCAGCACCGCACCACGGTCTGCCCGCACAAGCTCATCCTCTGCCAGTTCTGCCACCTCGAGGTCCCGCAGGAGGGCGACCCCCTCGACCCCTCCTCCGAAGCGGAGACCGTCCTCACGGGCCTGACGGCCCACGAGCGCGCGGACGGAGCGAGGACGACGGACTGCCACCTCTGCGGCGCCATCGTGCGTTTGCGCGACATGGCGGCGCATATGGCGCATCACGAGCTCGATAAAGCCCAACGCGCGGCCGTGCCGCCGCCCATATGTCGGAATGCCCTATGCAGCCGCACGCTGCACGGCGTTGGACCGAGGGGGCAAGTTGGCGCCGGCACGAGGATGGGTCAAGGCCCGGGCAACGAGCTGGGACTCTGCTCTCTATGCTTCGCCCCGCTGTATGTATCGATGTACGACCCGGAAAACAAAGCCCTCCGTCGCCGCGTCGAACGACGCTACCTGACCCAACTAATGAAAGGCTGCGGCCGTCCGGGGTGTCTGAACGAGTGGTGTCGCTCGGGGAGGAAACATCTCGACCTGGAGGAGATGGGAACTGGCGCGTCCGCTGCGCTACCCATCGTCAAGCCCTTGTTGGAAGCGGTTGGGGAGAAGAGCGAGAAGATGCACTTCTGCGTGGACGAGGGGACGCAGAAGAGGCGGAAGACGGCGGAGATGCTCGCCGCCGAGGGTGTTTGGGATTTGGAGTGGTGCGTTGCTGCGCTCGAGGCGGAGAACGGGGATTTGATGAGGGCGAGGGGGTGGTTGGGGGATTGGGCGCCTGTGAAGAGGAGGTGATGAGGTATTCGTAAGATGGTCCTGGATGCATCTACTTGTGGGAAAGGGTTAGAAGTATGGTATGTGTGTGTACGACGCGGGCTGAGGGAGGCATGGCGTTTGAAGCTTGACGTTAGAGACGGTTATAGACTTGCTTGAAGCTGCATAAGCTAATTGGAACTAATTCTTTAATATTCCGTACAACACTTTTAGCTAAAATAGTTGTAAGGCTTACAGGTTTAGCTCTTGTCAAGACGGTGGTGATGGATGTTGCAACTGTGAGGGCATCGAGACATGGATGAAACGATCACCAGCTTGGCACGTCGTTCTTGGCGGCTCCGAGGTCGAACATCAACTTTGCGACAACTTGTTCATCTCCTCGGAACTCAAATCTCTAATTCTCCAAAACTAATGAAAATATACTTCTAGAGATAATTCAAGAAAAAGTCAATCTTAGCAGTTGGCGCCTAAGTGACAGACTGAATACATACAACTTCAGTGTCCAAGACCACCTCATTCCTTCTCTCCTCGCTGCCATGGTCCATCTACCACCAAAACCATCAATACCTCTCGTCCTCCTTTTCGCCTCTTTCCTACACCCATCAACCGCCCTCCCGCAACAACCCCCTCCCGGCGCAGCAATCCAAGATCAAACCGCCCAAGTCTCCATCAACTCCCCCGACACCAACCCCTCCTCCTCCTCCTCCCTCCCGATAACCCTAACAATCTTCTCCTCCTCCCCGGGTCCCAAACTCTGCCGCGGACACGCCATCGCCTCGCTGAACATCCCACCACCAGAGGGCCTTGGTCTCACAACTCAATCGCAATGCTACAACCTCCCCGCCCCGGCTGGCTGCGGGACTTTTGTGGCGAATAAAGAGGACGGGTGCGAGGTGAGACTGTTCGCGGGACGGGATTGCGTGGAGTTTGTCAATCTGGCGGTGTTCATGCCCGAGGTCAGGCCCGTGGGGGGGAGGTGGAGGAGCTTTGAGGTTAGGTGTGGCGTTGAGCCGCCTGATGAGGGGGCGTTGGGGAGGCCGCCTTTGGAGGGGATGATTGAGGGGATTAAGAGGCCGCAGAGGAGGTAGGGGATGGATAGCTGGTGAGGTGGTGGTGATCCGGTCACAGGAGTTGTTTGTTGTTGGTGGCGGTGTCACTCCGGGGACTGTGAAGGTTTCGTCATTTGCGAGGTTCACACCGGAGGCCTTTCAGGAAACTGGAGTGAAGAGGTAATCACGGGCTCGGAGGAATCAGCCATGCATGGTCGCAACGGTGACCCGAAGTGTCGCAAGAGCAACCCAAGCTTGAGTGTTACGAGATGGGGAGAATCGAGGCTCATGTTGCCGGTCGATGGTGCCCGATTACATGTCGTTTGAGGTTGTCTTGTCTTGAGAACCGCCTGGAACAATACGGACACGGAGCGGAACTGGTCTTGCCGTTGGTCGGATGGACAGTGTCGCGGTGTCTGTTCAGGTCCCTCCTTGTGCTGAAGCGCAGGTGACACTTGGGAGTTGAACATTGGTAGGTCTTGAGGTGGCAGCGTTTGTGTTGTCTGAGTAGGCAATTAGCACGCTTCTTCTCGCGGATAATTTCCAGATCGTTACTTACTGCAAGGCCTTCGAATCCCTACATTGCCTTGCGCATATATCGCACTTCAAGTTCAACTCAGCTGCCCCTTGGGGAACCGCGCTGTGCCAGGATCTGGGCCAAATATCTGAAGCGTCATGTTGCGGGAAGACTTCAGTCTCCGGAGGCCCAGATCGGTAGTCTTGTTTTAGCTGTTTTGCACTTGAACGTATTGTTCCTGTTGCTGTTCCTGTTGCGGTTGTTGTTGAGTGTTCTGAAGAGCCAGAGACATGACTACAGGCTCTCGGGTTTATATCAGGAAACAGGAATAAGCCAGGGTCACTTAAATCGAATAGTAAAAGGCTTTCATCGTCGTATGTGATGAGGAGATCGTAGCTGGAGCTGTCATATCCCAGCTCTTCGTCCCATGGGAGGTAAGAAGTCATGCCTACAAGTCTGACCGAGTTGGCCAGGCTTTCTTGGGACCATGGGCCTGATGAGATCGAGACGGGGGATACTTGTCACAGCCTAGCCAGACAACCAAGTGACGAGGTGAGGATATATCGAGACTGTAATAATGAAGGGAGACACCGAGAGACAGGGAGAGAGACAGTGGGAGACAACGCGAGACAATGGGAGACCACGGGAGAGAACACGGGAGAGAACAATGGGAGACCACGGGAGACAGCGAGAGACAACGAGAGACGGCGTGTTGCATCTGCCCGGTGCCTCAGTGAGTACGGATCGTGATTGGACATATATCGAGAGGAAGCAGGAGGCGCCTCCACCGGATCGGGAGAGGAGCGGACCACTTCAGCCCTACGGCCGGGCATGAGGCCCTATGAGGCCGTGTAAGTCCATGTGAGGCCACCCCAAGCGACTCCATATCTGCTGCCATCCGGGCCAAAATCACTCCGCTCTTTGCCAGACTCGCAACGATATAAAATCACTCCGCCGTCCAGGATCAGAGCAGGTCGAGTGTGTTTCTTTCCAAGCTGTTTTCGACGTAACAGTTTCGCTTTCAACTCTTTACAGCTTGCTCCGCTTTCGAGAGCTGTGGGAGTTGAAGTGAAGCTGGAAAGCCATTGGCTGATGGCTGCGGTTCTATGTTAACCCGTTCCGAGCTTCAATGTCCCTTCCTCTTTTCGTCTCTTCTTCTTCAACTTCAGGCAGCCAGAGCCTTTGGTCATTCTCTGAATTGGCGAACCACCACGAACCAGGCGAACCATTTCCGACACCAACGAGGCAGACACAACCCCTCAACTTCCCCTTTCTCTCACCGACCGCAACTCACCCCCTCCGCGCGTCGATGACGCCCTACCTGCATACAATTGTCCTTCTCGGCTCCATTTTCAAGGTTGTCATTGGCGGTCGGGCTTGACGAGGTCGGCGACAATATCTCGCATGATCATTCCCCGTGTCTGTTCATCCAGGTGCATCCTGTCGCCGGCCAAAACCGACGTGGCCCTCACTGATTCGTTGATCGTTGGCGAGCCTTGCGAGTCAACCTGGGGACTATGCAGGAAAGGGTGCTGTCCGACCACATCTGCTCCATTCGACGCCTGGATTTGTGGCATTATCCGGATGGTTCAATGGTTCGTTCGCTCGCGACATCATCCTTGTGCTCACTGCAGTGCTCGAAAGGAGCGTCCGCATGGCCTCAGCGGTAGCCAATCCCTCTCTTCCATCGCCCGCAACAGGCCCAGCGTGAATGGCCGCGTCAGACCATCACCCACAGCTGGAGGGATCTCGTCGCTCAGCTTTCCTCTTCTGGTCACCGAAATCCTTGCCACCTTGACATGCCCGCATGGGACGATGCCGCTATCACATCGACGGCCATATACACCACCCTCGCGAAGTCCGGCCGAGAACTCCATTAGGGTGCCTCGGGACAGGCCTCAGGCACTCTTCTCATCCTCTCCCATTTAGTCGTTGGCCTTCAAGTCTCGGGACGAAACCTTGAGCAATCTTCCTTGCGGAAGCGCTTGAGGTGTGCCAGGCTAGGGAGAACCTAGTAGACCCTACTGGATCGGGCGATTCGACATTGCATGACGGTGGAGCTGCCGTATTCAATCTCTGTCGCGATTGCCCGTACCAAGTGGTACCATGGCGAATTCCTTCCACTTGAGCTGCGATGAAGGGGCGCCGAATGGTGACTCGTTTTTGCAGAGCTGCAGAGGGGGGAGGAAGTTCGGGGAAGGGGGGAACATGACGCGTGTGTGGTGCTTACCCCAGGTGGTTCGCCCGACAGAAGGCAGCATGTAGGACACGCACGCGGTCGCTTTCAGCGAACTCACTTGGTGGGCCAAGCCCCTTCGCCTCTGCATCTCTGCACTTTCATCTGGACGTATCGGAACACACAGATGGCATCCATGGGTGCCTCGCTAACTCCAGCCTACCAGCTTTTTCGGAGGAGGAAGCTTGCGGGAAGGTTACCAGGGGCGCTTCAACTCTTTTGGCAATACTGACCTCAACAATCAGGGCATGGAGGCGGATACGATGGTGGAAGACTCGAAGAAACGGCGCCGGTATGCAGGACTATCAGCACTTGACGCACGCCGGGCCCCTGTTCTTCCCAACAACTTGCTCTTCTTGGTGCGCAGTCGTTTCGGTCTCTTGACGCCTTTACAGGAACCAAGGACCGCCATTCGCCTTCCACATTCTGTGGTGGGAAGCGCTTCGATTGCTTGGAGACTCGAACTCGCAGGACATCGATATCCCGCTTCTCACATCGCTGCTCCAAACACTCCTTATCTTCGAGATTTCTCCAGTGTTTCTCCCAAACTTTCAGGCACCCTTTCCGAAAATCTACTCTTCTCACAACAGCTGAATCTGAGTCTCGACATTGTGCCTCTTCAAGTTCCTTCCAAAAGCTCAGACTCGCTACCATGGCCACCGACAAGGCTTTGACTGTGTCCGGTCCGTCAATATCGTCTACGCAATCACCACCTGAGGCTATGACTGTGTCTGGCCCGTCAACACCATCCCAAACACCGTGTCGACGGAGCTCGAGATCTTCTCGCAGAGCAGCCAATGCTAGCTCTTCTCGACCAACACACTCCTCTCTAAAGCCGAACCACAAGTTCTCAACTCTCCCGCTTGTGGTTGAGGGCCCGAGATATGACGAGTACAAAACGTCTCAGATGCTCAACGACCTGGAGCCGCCATTTACCGTCTACTCGCTCCATGCAGGTTTACCGAACAATGATCGAGAGCACGCTATCGGCCAGCGAATTGACTATATTATGGACCCTTTCAAAGGGGAACAGTGGCTTACCGGAGCAGCAGTATGCTGTATGTGAATTTCTTTTCATCGGCTACCTCACGGGCTAATACGGCGAGCGGCCGCAGTTCAATATCCACAGACGCTCCCTGAACATATCGGTGAAGGGTTGCCCTCTGCGACTGCTTAGTTCCCTTTCGAGCTCCTCCTTTTCCGAGTTATAATTCTAGCCCAATCGCGGCACCCAACAGGGGGCTCTAGACCTAGTGCTTGCGCTGGCGTGTCTTGGACGGGGCAAATGAATGTTTGGTTGAACGTGGTCTCATACTCACGACACCACCGGCTGGATGTACTGATGCTTTGGAGTAAAATGGCATCCATATTCCACGCTTTCCATCCTCCTATCAAGATACTTCTCAGTGCTTGGGTGCTCTATGGCCTGAAGCTAAGATGCAGCCCTTCTCAGCATGTCAAATGGCAACCGCTCAAACAGAACCCGCCAGCTTGATCTTCGCAACTCCCACCCTCTCCGCCTCAGCATTCAAAGTGTCAATCTCGTCCTGCACATACGGGATACCATCCCGTAACCTCTCATCCTCCCTTATCTGCTCGATCTCCCCGGGGAAGTAGATCCTATCGACACCATGTGCCTTCTCGGCACCCACAACACGCCGATACAGCGTGTCCATCCTCTCCTTGAACTCGTCCAGGCTCATGAACAAGTCCGGTTTGATAGCCACAATGAAATGCCCGACATCACCAGGCTTGGACATATCGTACGGCCCCGTCACGTCGCCAGCAAAAGCCGAGCCAGACAGAACACCAGAGAACACATCCATCATCACAGCCAACGCCGAGCCCTTTGGCCCGCCCATGGGTAGCATAACACCCTCCAATGCCTTAGCAGGGTCATCAGTCGTCTTCCCCTCACCATCCAGCGCCCAGTCACCGGGGATCTTCTCCCCGCGTCTCAGGGCCTTGTAAATCTTCCCTCTGGCAGCAACGCTGGGAGCCATATCAAGAATAAACGGCTTCCCATTTGCCCCAGCAGGCGCACCACAAGCGATGGGCGAGACGCCCATTAACTTCTCCCGCCCGCCCCAGACTGGTAGTGCCGGAGAAGAGTTGGTGAAGACGAGGCTCATCATGTTCGCTTCAACGGCCTGCCGGACGACCCAGGCCGACATGCCGAAGTGGTTGCTGTGCTTCACGCTGACCATTCCGATGCCGAATTGCTGGGCTATCGAGATGGCTGTCGACATGGCGAGGTGGGCGGCTGGGAAGCCGAAGCCGTTGTGGCCGTCTACCTGTCGGCTGATTAACACCACGGCAGTCTAAGAACTTCTCATAATGGCTGGTCATGAGGAGTGCAATGGCGTATAGGGCGCATGGCTTACTAAACCAACGACAGGCGTCACTTGTGTAAGCGTCGGTTCGACTTTAGGGTCGAGCACACCGTTCCGGACGCGAGCCATGTACGACGGTAGGCGGTTGATGCCATGGCTGTCCACACCTCGCAGGTCAGCCTGCACTAAGCCGCCGGCAATGATGGCGGCATTGTCTTTCGAGACGCCGTTCGCTTGCAGGATGGCTTCAGCGAATGCTTGGGCGTCTTCGTGGCGTACGTGCACCGTCTTTGGCTCGTCTAATGAGGAAGCCATCTTAACGGATGTTGGTGGGTTGAAACTGGCAGTGACCAAGTCAGCCCGTGTATGTCCCGGGCCAGAGAGTTATGTAGGTCATTCTCGGTCGCCGGGCCCGGCGCCTTTAAGTGCCCACTTTGCTCAAGCGGGGCCGGGGTCGGCAGGTGTCATCTCACGGGCGCATGCCGATGAATACGGGGAGAACTCCGCCGAAGCACTCGTCGGTCGCTCGTTTATATCACACCTTTCTTCCATTCCTCTTGGGCGCCTCAAACTTGTTGAACAAGCAACTCCAGGATCACATCTTCACTCCCTGATTTACTCCCGGGGGGCGTTCAGAAGTCTAATGTTCCTGTCTTTTCTCCGCAACAACGATTATGGAGACTCACACCATAAATGGCGAGCAAATCCCCATCCGGCGACCATGCCCGCATCAGGAAGGACAACAGCAACTTTCCCCGACTGCCAGGCAATGCCGTCCCTGTCTGCCGGCAATCGCTTGAATATTCTCAAAAAGCCCCCGGTGTGCAATACGCCGAGCACCATCTCAGCATCAGCAACACGCTGGACAATAGCATCCTGCGATTAAAGTCCGGGATACCTACCTCGGCATGCACTCCACATGGCATGCCCGTTCCGACACCGCCCGGGCTGCAGCCGAATGGCGCCGCGGTGACCCCGAGTTCCACTCTCTCAAGCTTTCAATACCCGACTCTGGGGAAACAAATCCGGGGTCTGGGGAAAAGAACTCATCCCCCGACGGTCAACACTCGCTCCTTTGTTCGCTCTCGGCTATCAACCACTGGCTCGGATGCCACGACAGTGCGCCATGCGACCCGGCCTGGCGAAAGCTTGCTCTTGTCAACGGCTGACTTGGCAGGCTTGGCACCCGTTGATGCCCGCTGACCGTCAGTTGTGGCTTGCGCCAAGAAAGTGCTTGTCTGACTGGTGTGGTGCGGGGGAACTCGTTTCGAGTGGAGGTGAAGTCGTGGGCCGTCTTGGAGATCTCTTGTCGCAGAACTTGGCTGAGGCCATGGCGATCTTCTGGAATACGGTGCTTGGCTGGACGTGATGGCCTCAACTCGTTGAGATATCTTCAACTCTGAATATCTCAGGAGACTATTGATGAGCAGCTGTCTCGAACAGCTGCTCAAGCTAGAGCTCGCCATGACGCCTGGCGCACCGTTACATTCGACACTCTCCCCCGGAGGAAATCGCACTCAGGTTACACCGCAACCCCAAAGTCGTGATCCACGGTGGCATCCCAATCTCACCTCATTAGTTTCTCCACGCACACACATGCGGGGTGAATGCGAATCGCGGGGAGCGAAGGATTCAGCAGTCCTCAGACGGTCAGTTCGTTCCCAACCCTGTGCGGCAACCTGTGCTGACGATCTTGCAGATTTCGTCAAAAAGTTTGCGGACCTTCGCCAGTCTCTCTGCACTAGTGTGCGACGAACCTTATGTCGACCCACTGAGGCACCAGTATCTGCTGCGGCAACTCCGACAGTTGGGATGTTGGAGGTTGGAGTGCAGGGGAAGCTATGTTGTTACGTGTAGATCCTCCAACACTATCCATGGTGCTGGCTCTCACATGACAACAGACCTACCGTCGCACCTGTGTTGTATAAAGTCCTTGATCTCCCACGCGCCTCCAGTCGGAGTTACTTTCCTCGATATGGTCTTTGGCCCCCTTCTCTGTCCCTAGCCTCTCACCTTGACAACAGCAACCATGGCAGGCGGAGTCAAGAAGCCCGTGAACGTCTTCAAGCTCAAGAACTTGGGCGAGCCCAAACAGGTTTTCAACTGGAAGCTATGGTTCGCCGTCTTCTCCTTCGGTCTCCTCGGCGCCGCCCGTGGTGTCGATGAGGGTCTCATATCCGGCGCCTTCAACTCCAAGGACTTTCAGCGCACCATCCACTACAGCAACTACACCAAGGTCGAGCAGGCCAATATCAAGGCCAATGTCTCTGCCATGGTCCAGATTGGAAGTGTTGGCGGAGCCTTGATGTATGTTATCCTCTTCCTCCACTTTGCTCCCAGGCACTAACGCGATGCCCATTTCTATAGTGCGTTCCTGATATGCGATCGCATCGGCCGTATCTGGGCAACCAGGCAACTTTGCGTTGTATGGATTGTCGGTATTGTTATCTTCATGGCTGGAGGTTCCCGCGGCAGCCTCGGCGCAGTCTACGCCGGCCGCTTCATCGCCGGACTCGGAGTCGGCCAGACACCCGTTGTCGGTCCCGTCTACATCGCCGAGATCGCTCCAGCAAGCGTGCGAGGACTCTGCACCTGCATCTTCACCGGCTTCGTCTACCTCGGCATTGTGCTCGCCTACTTCACCAACTATGGCTGCCAACTCCACATGAGCGACAGCACCCACGCCCGGTGGCTGGTGCCAACATCCCTCCACATCATGTTCGCCAGCATCATCTTCTTCCTCACCTTCTTCCAGTACGAGTCGCCCCGCTTCCTCGTCAAGAAAGGCCGGCCTGATAAGGCCACTTATGTCATGTCACGCCTGCGCAAACTGCCTGAGGATGACGAGTACATCGTGCGCGAGGTCAACGCCATCGTCGTCAGCCACCAGGCCGAGATGGAAGCCACGCGCGGCGCCGGCTGGTTGGGGGTTGTCAAGGAGCTCTTCCTCGTGCCTGGCAACCTCTACCGCCTTTACCTCACTCTTGGGGCGCAAATTATGAGTCAATGGTCGGGGGCTGGGTCTATCACTCTCTACGCGCCCGACCTGTTCAGCCTCCTCGGTATTACCGGCACCAACGAGAGTCTCCTGGTGACAGCTGTGTTTGGTATTGTCAAGCTCATTGCTGCCATTCTCTGCGCCTTGTTCCTGGTCGATGTCATCGGCCGCAAGCGTGCACTGCTTCTTGGTATCAGCCTCCAGGCCTTAAGTATGCTGTACGTGGCCAGCTTCCTAACCGCGGTACCGCAACTGGGTGTCGAGACGGATTATGAGCTGGTCAAGTCTGAACTTGGGCCATCCAAGGGTGGTATGTCTCCTCCTCCATAGCCCATTCATCCCCTACCCCAATCGTTACTAACATCTCAAAGCTATTGCGATGATCTACGTTTCCGGCTTCGGATGGGCTCTAGGCTGGAACAGCATGCAGTACCTCCTAACGGCCGAACTCTTCCCTCTCCGCATCCGCGCGCTCAGCACATCGCTGGCCATGACGTTCCACTTCGCCAACCAGTACGGCAACTCGAGGGCCGTGCCGAATATGCTGCTGCCCGTCTCCTCGGGCGGCATCTCGCCGAAAGGCACATTTTGGTCCTTCGCCGCGATCACTCTGCTCGGCGCCCTTTGGGTGTGGTTCTTCATCCCCGAGACAGCCGGTAGGAGTCTTGAGAGTATGGACCGCCTGTTCACTCTGCCTTGGTACAAGATCGGGAGGTACGGTAACAGGGATGCTGCCCAGCAGGACGCTGCGATCAGCGAGAAGCAGGCTGAGGCTGATGCTACGATGGGTAATGCTACGCATTTGGAGGAGAAGAGGGCCGGTGAAGAAAGGGTTTGAAGTTGACATATCCCTTGTCTGTGTCGCTTTGAACATGTAGTTGACCCACCCTATACCCATTGAGCTGACGAACCCTACATCCTGAGCCACAAGTACTCTCGTCTGTTTTGAGGCCCATCAAATGATGTTTTACGACTGTTGTAGGATTTCGCAGGCTTGTGTGATGCCTGGAGCTGCGGTTGGACGACCGCGCGATAAGGAGTCGAGACGACGATCGACCCGTCACCGCACTTTTGCATGGATTGGCCCGAGTCCGACAACTTCTTTCACGCCATGCATCATTGCCCGCTGTTGGTGGCAGCAGGTTTACTCGGAGTTCAGCACCTCGAGGCGGAGTATGGTAGCGATCAAGGGCATCGAGAAACGGGGAGGGTGTGTTCGACGCCACTACGTTCCGCTCACCGAGGGCGAGAATCGCAAGGCAGACACCACTTACCGGCTCTGGGCTTCCGTCATGGCACACGGCTCGTCGAGAGAAGTCAGGATCGCGAGAACACCTTCCGCCTTCAGTGATCCTACCATCATTTTTGATGCTCGATTTCCGTCGCTCCCGCGGTCCTGCTCCCCGACCTGCCCCTTAGCTCCTCCAGATGGGACACAGATGTCGTTAGAGTCTCACCTGCCCTCATTGCCAGCAAATACGACAGCAGCGCGCCTGGGTTCTGCGGTTCCGAGGCTGTTGGTCGCACGCGCATGCGTCAAGCCGCCAACAGCCTGCCGGCCTGTGTCCATTGTCGACAACCCTCCTTCGCACCAGCTGCGTTCCAGGCGCGGCGAGGAAGAGACTAGACGAGGAGACTAGAGCTAAGTTGGTCGACCTGCATTTGAACATCTACCGATTGGGTCCACCGAGCATGGGTAAGGTGTGTTGGTTGCCTTGAACTTCACCTCTTCCCGACTACAGTCGTACTGCATGACACTGCCAACATCGATGATCAGGTTGCCAACTTTGACTTGCTGGTCTACCCGGCATTTTTTAATCTGATGACACCTCCAATACGAGGGTGGTAGACTGATGCGCATAGCGCGCTTGAAAGTCAAGTCCACCGCAAGGGGATCTACCAGTCTGGCAGCGCTCCGTCTTCTCCTAGGCGAGTTCTTTCTCTTGTTCAAGGCAACGAATGGAGATGCTGACCCCTGTCACCTAGATACACTCCATTTTCGGAACCGGGACAGTCCACTGATGCGGCCATGCAAGCGTTGTAACCTTGGTTGTTCCGATCGGGGCACAGCCCCCTGCAGTGAAGCACATGCCCGGCGGCCTCGCATGCAAGTGTTCAATAGTCTCTGCAAAAGCGCCAGGGAGATATGCGCAGGGATGCGATTATTCCTCATCGAGTCATACCATGACCTTCTCGATGTCCGCCGGGCAACCAACCGTCCCGTCTCAATCAGCCGCGCTTAACGCTCCAGGTCCGGCAGGGTGCCATGCACCCACCACGGAGTTCGGGACGTCTGCTTCCACGTGAGGAGTCCACTTGGACATAAACTGGGCAACATCGTTCCAAATATGGTAGCAATGGCACCGCCAATGCGCATGCGACCCTTCAGCCAGAAGCTGCGTCTTGCAGCGTCCAAGGTGGCTTACACACTGTGTCTTCTGGTTACGGACAGAGAAGAATGAGGACTTGGCCTGATACTGCAGGTTGCTGCGCCGCGGCTGTCGTCCCCAATCAGCCGCCGCTGGAATCTCTCTCGGTTCTGTCGCTAATGTAGGCCCCCGACGCGAACTGCAGGACAATACCGGACTACACGTGCTACCAAGATGTACCTGCCTTGATCTGCCTTGGCGCTATGTTCCGTCCAATGCCCACGGCATCGGGTCCTCCCGCTGACAGCACTGGCCATGTGCCTACTCTAGGGTCTTGTCAGACATGAACCCTTAGGCCTTAGATGCTACACTGAGGGAGCTGCCTAAGACTCCAGAGTTATCTGACTCGAAATAGCAGTCAGGTGCACACTGCTCCCGCACCTGTACCACACTTCAACCACGACTGATACGATATCATCGTGGCGATGATGGCAGAGTCCAAAGTTGGTTATCATGATGGAGCTCTGCCATACGCCCGACGTCAGCCTTGGAGTCATATTGTTGACGCCAACGACCACTAATACTCTCCGCCAGTCACACATCGGGGACCTCCAGCTTGCTTGTCGTGGGTTATGACCGTGCGGGCGCTGAGGCTGTTGGTACTGAAAGGGGAAAGTCGGACTCCTTGATGGAAGCTGGCTACATGCTCAGCCCGAACCAAGAACTCCTAGTGGGAGCTGATAGGCGACACTGTCACATCGACTCGACGTCTTTGTGATCTCAGGCTACCGAGGAGGGAGAGTACGACATGGAGATGGTCAAGTCGGACTCGTGGTATGTCGCCCGCTATGTTGCGTGGATCGATATGGGCGCAGAGAGATAAGGCAACTCGAAGTCCTACTCCTATACCCGTATGTTAATAAATACTCGCCTGGGAGAGCAGACGTCGGATACCAGATCTACTTCAACCCAAGTCCATTCTACCATCTTGAAGAGCTGTTACTACTCACTGACCATCGGGACTTCTCAAGGAGTGTTCTCAAGCCCATCATGAAGTGCTTCCAAGCCCCTTTCATGCTCCTGGCACTCCTGGCTAGGGTGACCCTCGCCGAGCTCACTTACACCGTGACGGCAACCAAAGACGGCAAGCCCATCCCAGCGTCTGACATTGTGTTCGAGAAGGTTGAACCCAGTCTGCACCGTCTCGACACAACTTTAGATGGCCCGAAGCCTAAAGATAGGGGTAGTCGACGAGTGAAGCGCACACCCAACTCCATCTACTACAGCAACAACTGGTGCGGTGCGGTACAACACAGTCCCTCGACAAACGCCATAAAGGACGTTCATACATACTTCCAAGTGCCTACCCTGACCCAAAGACCAGGTGTGACGGCCTTCCCTCAGTATGTCGCCACGTGGGTTGGTATCGATGGCGCTACGTGGCAGTCGTCTCTGTTACAGTCTGGTATCACCAGTCAGGTATGTGCCTGGTCATCTTGACCCCCGCAAAAGCCCCTTTCACACAAGATAGAAGGAAAATCAAAACTCACCCGACTATAGCTTAGCTCAACTGGCGTCCAGACAGACTGGGCCTGGTTAGAATGGATCCCGGATGCAGCATACAACATCCCCTCATTCCCTGGTATGTACAAGCTCTGGAAGATGGACATGCGGAGTTCTAGGGACATTGCAGGAAGTGAACGCTAACTGTCCGTTCAGTTTCCGCAGGTGACTGGATAGAGATAACAGTGTCCGCCCCAACCTCCACAACAGGAGTGATGTAAGTTCCTTCTCCACACTAAGCACCCCCTAACCCAACTACTCATAAGCACAGTACTGACCTGTACGTCAAGATCCATCGCCAACCTCGACCAAGACGTCAGCTACATGATTCCCATCAACAACGGCACGGCCCTAGCCCGGGTTGACGCCGACTGGATCGTCGAAGACCCGGCCACCGCTGGTGGACTCGTGCCTCTTGCCCGCTTCAGTGACGTGTGGTTCCAGGACTGCAGCGTGTCGACTGCTAATGGCACTATCAAGGCCGTTGATGCTGCGGTCATGTATTACTTGTCTGGGAGCAAGTGTACGTCGACGCAGTATGATAGTACCAACTTCTGGGCTTCGTCGGCGTAGGTGGTTTTGAGATGTTTCCTAGTTGTTCTCTTTCGGGCGAGGGCGTTGGTAGGATTTTCTGAGGGTAATCTGGAGGACTAATCTTGAGCTATGGCCAGTCGGTTTGGTTTGGTTAATATGTTTACGGCTTCTATTTGTTCACCGTTCTCACATAGGATACTCGGTGGGCTCTTCTTTGCAACTGGTATGACTTGGCTGTCTGGAACAGTAATTGTGACCTGGAAGCCTAGAGAATATATATCTTGATAATTCTACAAGCTGATATCTTTGTTTGGAAACAACACATTATTACCTGCAGCCGTTTTGCCAGGTTGCTGCTGTGTCACTGATAAGTCTACACGGCCGCCCGTGCTGCATTAGAGGACGCCACCGGTTTACTTAGTTTTTAAGGAACACGTTCCCCAGATATCAGAGATCACCATCACAAAGTTCGCTACCTTACGCAAGTTGCTGTCATCTTGTGAATAGATCCGCCTTCTTTATGCTCGCACACGCCGAGCCTTCACATGTAGGCAACTACCTTATGCAGGCACTTTATCAAAACCAACCACAGGCCCGTCCCACTCGACCGCCTTGGAGAAGTCCTTCAGAAACCTCCACCGTATCTTCTCATTCCACTTATGCTTCATAAAGTCATTCGCCTTCTTAGGGAAGAAGTCCACCACGCCCACCAAAGAAAGGTCATGAGCAAGAGCAACCAAGACATTGTCAGCAACATCCGCCTCCTGCATCTTCTCGATCGTCTTGATTGCTTCCGCAGAATCATGATGCGCCCCTCCTTCCATACTCGCAGGTACGTAAAAAGTCTTGGTCGTGTGATCTTTCGGTACAAGCTTCTCGAACAGAGCTCCCGGGCAGATATCCGTTGCCGACTCGGTGAACGGGTGCGGGCTGATCTCCGTGGGCAAAGGCATGTACGGACTCGGCCTCAACTCGCCGCAGTGGTGGGCTGCGTCCCCGCCCATGAAGATGAAGCTGTCCGGGTCGGAGGTGACGCGCGCGAAGCCGCACATGTGGTCCGCCGTGTGCCCCGGGGTGTGGAGCAGATAGAACGAGCCGTCGCCGAAGTAGTCGTATGTGTCGAACCGGCCTATCTTGACGGTGCCATTTTTGAAGTCGATCTCTCGCAGCTCCCTTCCTTTGTAATCGGACTCCAGGACGGCAGCATACGGGTTCTGTTTAGCTCCCGGGAGTTGCGCCTCCTCAAAACCCGGACCCACGACCAGAGCTGTGCTGCTGTCGAATGTTGAAGGGTCACCGATGTGATCGAAGTGTGAATGGCTCCAGATGATGGCCTCAATCTTACTGGTGTCAACGCCCTGTTCGTCGAGGACCTCGCGGACGTTCTTCTCCACGATGCATTGCACGCCGTTCTTCTTAAAGCTTTCTACCAGGTGAGGGCTGAGGTTCCACCAGTCCTTCCGGATGCCGAGGTCGAATATGATGGTGCGGTTCTGGGCTTTGCTGTGCACTAGAAAGCAAAAACAGGGTACGTCTAGCCAGTCGTGTCCTCGTATGTACGGTGACATGAACTGCCAGAGGTGGAGGCCCTTGAGGCTGGCGGTTGTGTGGACGATGGACACAGCGACTGTAGCGGTCGAGGCGGGAATATGCAGGTCTGGTGGAGGGAGAGCCATTGTTTGCTTAGTTTGCTGGGTCAGATTTGGGAAGAAGTTGAGTTATCAATGATGCTGAGAATGAGATAAATATAACTGCATTTTAAAGGGTTCGCGGGAGGTCCGGACCGTCCGGGTGGATGAACTCAGTCAGCTCTTAAGCTTCTCCAAAGCCGAGAAGGGTACTCTGGAGCTTCAGTACCAGACCTGCTTATATATTGATAGTATTTCCCCGTGTTGTTCCCTTCCCCCACATTTCATCATGATATAGATGGCTCCATCCATGTGTGAGGAGATCTCATCCTTTGAGGTGCGGATGGTGGAGCTGTCGCTGCGTATCGCGGCACGATCAGCTGATGACATACACATGGAAGATGCACGTCACAACTCCGCACAGATATGGCAAGTACATCCATTTCCCAGCGTCCGACGGGAGGACGGCACGATGCGCAAAGTGACACCGAAGGATTGCAATATCTTGTATTCATCAAGACCCGGGCCGCTCGGCGTGTCGGATACGGCCCCTTAAGCATGGCCAGTAATAGCCTTAGGAGCATACAACTCCTCAAGATACTTCTCCTCCTCATCAGTCAGCACCTTTCCCTTTGCCTCGATGGCCTCATCTATCCTCCCCGTCGAGCTAAACCCAATAATTGGGCTACTAACCCTCTTGTTAATCCACGCCAGCGCAACATGGCTCATAGGCCAGCCATGCTTCTCAGCAATCTCCTGCACCCGCTTGATAATAGTCAAGTCCGGCTCGACAGTCCCATGATGGCCCGGCATGCTCTCCTTCTCCCCCTTGCTCCTGGCCGTCGTTCCAAAAGCCTGCGGCGGGCGAGCGAGGTGACCACGGCAGAGCGGCGCCCAGGGAATCAGACCGACTCCAGTATCGTTGCAGAAGCGGTTCATCTCGCGCTCCTCCTCGCGATAGAGCAGGTTGTAGTGGTTCTGCATGCTGACGAACTTGGTCCAGCCGTTCTTCTCGGCCACGAACTGCATGCGCGCGAACTGGGTCGCCCACATGCTGCTGGCGCCGATGTATCGCACCTTACCGGACTGGACGAGGTCGTGGAGGGCCTTCATCGTCTCCTCGATGGGAGTCTCCTTGTCGAAGCGGTGGATCTGGAGCAGGTCGATGTAGGGCGTGTCCAGACGCTTGAGGGAGGCCTCGACCTGGTTGAAGATGGCCTGTCTGCTGAGGCCGAACTGGTTCTGGTAGTCCTTGGACGCCTCTACGAAGGGGCGCTGCATGAAGTGGCGCACGTCCGGGGACTCGCCGACGGCCCAGTGGCACTTGGTCATGATCACCACCTTCTCGCGGGGGATGTTGTAGTGCTTGATCGCCTTGCCGACGATGATCTCGGAGACACCCTGGGAATAGACATTGGCCGTGTCCCATGTGTTGAGCCCCCTGTCGTAGGCGGCCTTGAGGAGTGGGAGGGCATCTTCTTCGGAAATCGCCCAGTCCTGTGCCTTGGGATCACCCAGACTCATGCAGCCGAATATGGGCACCGAGATGCGCAGACCGCTGTTGCCAAGGCGGCGGTACTCGCATTTTGTGTTGTCGAGGGATTCCTTGAGGCTAGCTGGGATGGACATGATGAAAGCTGGTGCAGAAGAGCTAGAGTTGGCGAGTAAATTGAGCACGAAGATATCGAGCAACGCTGGGACAGCACTAGGGACGCCGCGATTGTATATAAATGCCACCGGAAAACGTCATTGACAACTTCGGGTACGAGCTTCCATACCTTATAGGGTGCGGGGTTGCATATCTCCCACTTACACAGTCCTCTTGAGGAGTACTGGCGCCATTAGCACCGGTCTTAAGGGGCGGCGTTAGTGGTGTTTCCAGGCCTCTTAGGCATTGTTGATTAGTAGCTTGATGGTGGACGATACCACCACGGAAGAAATGTCGTGATTTCCCGGTGAACATTTGCCGTGGTTGCCAACCAACCTGCATCTTGACGTAAACACCATGCCGTTATCACCGGTATATCGTCCCACCGAGTGGCACAGAGGATGTCCCACCACAGTTTACCCAGCCAACAGGGTGTCCTTTGTCATGGAGCTGTCGCTGCGCTCCCAATAAGTTAGGTATAACCGAAGCTGACGCAGCGGGTAGTCGTGATATCTCCCGCCGAGCTTCAACGCTGATGTCCCTATATCTGCGGATGTTCAAAGCCCGGCATCGATTTCCCTCCCGCATGTCCTGGCACGACCACATCCTCCTGCCTCTGCTTTACCCCATCAACACTCCCAACAGTCCAAACCCGAATCCTCTTCCCGAAGAAGTACAAGAGCGGTATCCCAAGAGAAACCACAATCATAACCTCAGCATAGATAGCGAACGTATTCAAGAACCCCTTCTGAGTCACCCACGTCGTAGCCTCACTGCTAAGAAAGAAAGCAATGATAATCCGCAAACTCGATACGTTAACCAGCACCGGACCAGCCCACATGGGATAACTCTCGACAATGAAAACGTTCACCACCGACAAGATAGTCAAGAACCCAAAGATAACCAGAAAACTCCCGAACAACAACACGCCCCAATGCAGGTTCTCCTCTCCCGCATACCCAAAGATGAAACACCCGGCAATACCGCTCACAAACGGCACGACGACATTGAGCAAGTGATGCTCAGCCTCCCGCCGCCCACCGTTGTACCTCGTCGCGGCATTGGCGACGCGATCCGCCACCGGCCCGCCGAAAACGTAAACCAGCGCCGTGGCGGCGATGAAGGGCACGACGGAGAGGCCGGTGTACTGGAACTGCCACCTCTGCGCGAGCAGGGCGAAGGAGCCGATCTGCTGCGTCGCGCTGTTGACGATGACGAAGATGCCGTTGGCGAGCGTCGCCCACACGACGGCGGGGAAGAAGGTGGTGCGGAGGGTGTTGAGCATGGAGATGCCCGCTTCTTTCCGGCGGAGACCGCCGTGGAAGAAGCCGATGTATGTGCGGATGGTTGGGGCGGTGTAGGCCTCGTAGTCGAGGTCTGGGCGACTCTGTCCGGGTCGGAGGGCGAATAATTTCTGCCCGCTCAGTTCGGCGGGTGACCTATTCCAGCGCGTCTCGGGGACGAAAAGTATTAGACCCAGCCAGGCAAGAACTGCAGTCCCGGAAGTGATGTAGTAACAGCCATCGCCAGGTATAGTTGGAGGCGATGTACGGCGACACGATTCCGAGTGCGGTGATGATGACGCCCTGGCTGGACACCAGAATGGACATGGCCTTGTTGCGCTGGTGGATGAAGACCATATCCTGGATGATCAAGGGAATCAGAGCCTCGACAGCGCCGGTGCCGAGTCCCTGGATTGCTCTAGCTGCGATATGGTCGTCCAACGAGGTACTCATAGCTGCCCAGAAACCGCCGGCCCAAGCACATGTTCCAGCGAACAGGAGTATGGGTCGGCGTCCGATGGCGATGGATAGGGGTATGAGGAGGTAGCTCGCGATTCCGTTTGTTAGCTGAGGGATCGTCGCTAGTAAGGTTATCTTAGCGATATCTGCCGGGATGACGCCCGGAGGTAGGATCGCGAAAGGGTTGACGCCGGCGGCACTCCCTCCTGAGATCTGCTTGAAGTCGGCCATGTTGAGGATCCGGGGGTCTACTCCGGAGTACTCGAGGAGGAAGACGGGGATTAGACCACCGATGACGATTTCTGCCGAGAGGGCGAGTGATCCGACTTCAGCAGGCCAGGGCCAGCGTCTGAGGGGACAGAGATTCGCAAATCGTACGCATGAAGTCGATCTAGCTGACGTACAGAAGCACATAATCCCAATAGCCAACCACTTCCGCCACTGGGGCAGGTTGAGGGGATCTTGAATGTGTTAGCGGGACGAGGAAGTTTGAAGCCAGTGGTGATAGGCGATGGCGACGTGGGACGGCTCAACCAACCCTTGGGGTCCGGACTGGGCATCTGTACGGTGTTAGCAGGAGGTGATATACACATTGCTACTGACGTACTTACAGGAATCAACCTGATCTTGCCATCTTCATAAAGTTCAGTGGTGCCGACAGCATTGGTATGAACTGGATCATCAACGATGACGGTATCCGACTGTGCTTCCTCGTCACTTTCGCTCCTTGGTGTCTGTGACTCCGGCCTAGCCATCACCACCTCGCCAGCGAGGGGCCAGCCCGTCGAGCTTGGGCGGTAAGCCATGGTTGTTCTCGTCCGAATCTCTATCGAGGGCCTGCCTCGCACACTTCGAAAGAGACAAACTCCAGTCCGAGGTCAAGACTATAGACCATAGCAGCCCAGACATCTTAAAGGTGTGATGGCGAGCGGCTCGGAGCGAGACGCATGTCGGTACTAGAGCCTCAAACAAGATTGGTAATTCTCCGATGGCCGTGAACCGGGTTGATCCTGGGCTGTAGAGAGGTGCTGTTGATATTTTCAGGTGATTGTCAAGCCACAATGCCACTGCCGTGTTTGATCGTCCAACGACCGAAAGCGGTTGAAGCACCGTCATGCCCAGTTAAGTTGACGGAGAAACTCATGACCCAGTCGCAATCTCTCAAGGAGAGCGTGCTGCTTTGTTTGAGTTGATAATACTGCATTAACTGGTCGAGACACGTATCCTGAAAAGCTGCGAGGGACACGCGTCCGATGGATCCGATCTTTGCCCGCGCAGGAGCGGGCATGCGGATATTCTCCGACGGCGAGTGATGGAAAGATGCTGCACAATATATGGAAATCGAACCACGGCAGGTCGCCGCGGAATCGAAGGAGAAGAGAAGAATGGTACCCAGCCAGTCAATTCCATAAACGCCAATGCTAAAACGCTGGTATTCCACCCATCCCTGACCAAGTCAAATAACAAATACACGATAGGAAGTCCAGCCGCTCAGGATTCCGATCACTTGTTCTCCCCTAACAGCCTCGCGATTAAGACGTAGACGAACACGACCATGCCGGCTACCACCAGCTTGTTCCTGAATAACCACCCCCTCCCGGCATCGCGCTGCTGCATAACGGCGTCGACAACAGCGTGTGCCTGACCTCCACTGCCAGCAGGAATACCGAGCTGCGGACCACAGGATGAACCCGAACCGCCAGCTTTGGCGCCGGTCGTGGGATCAACTCCGTTCTCCTTCATCCACTCCCAGTTCTCTTTATCGACCTCGGGCCACTCAGCCCTGAACTTCGCACCGCCATCACCAGCCTTGACATTGCCCTTCTGCGCCGGACCCCCAGCCCGGATATTCGACCCACCGCCCGTCGAGTTCCACCACCTGGACCTGGCGGCGTGGTATTTCCTCTCCGTCTCGGTAGCAGCGACCGAGCCGGTCGTCATCTCCTCCGACGTCATGAACGAGAGCAGACCGATTAGGATGGTGGACACCTCCCAGGCGGGGTTGAAGGAGCGGGGATGGAAGTCGGAGATGGACAGGCAGAGGCGGGTGGAGGGCTGGAAGCGGCCCGACGGCGTATGCATCCGTATCGCGGGCGGGGCGAAGGGGTAGTTGGGGGGGAATATTAGGGTGCCCCAGTACTGGCCGCCGTGGTACGGGGTGTTCTCCGGTCCGGTGATTATGTAGTGCCATTCGAGGATGTTGGCTTCTGAGGGGTGGGCGGTGATGTAGGGAGGGGGGTTTTCGGAAATGGTCTTGTATTCGCGCGTTAACTGGATAGGAGACCTGTTAGTATGCCGTATGTTCATGAGGATACGAGGAGGAGAAGACGTACGCGCTTGTGTGCTGCCTTGCTAGCCATCTCTCAGGTAGCTGTGAAGTGCTCAGGTAGGAGATGGAACGGCTCTGTTTCTGAAGGGAAGTATCGGCGGGTCGTGGATGGTTGCAAGCGCCGTAGAGGTTATATGGCAACCGGTCGGCCTGCGAAGTATGTCCGGTGGCAAAGCGCCGGCGAGCTGAATCACGGCTTCAGTAGAATCGGATGGACTGTATAGGACCAAAGAGTGAAAGAATCGATCAAGTGGTCGAAGTAGTGAGTGACAAGGAATCGAAGCAGAAGAGAAGGCTGAGTAGGTAGATAAATGGAAGAAATAGGATCGCTTTGAATAGTGGCTTTCTGTCCGAATTGATGGTGATACGGAGAGACTGGAAAGCGGCATGCGGGAACAAGGGATGACGCCCGTCTGGCAATTCCGCACGTGCCACATCCGAGCCTTACGTAAGTGATCAAGTACCTACCTGGATGCATCAGATTATTACGTAACCAGGCGGGTCTAGCTCCCGGCCAATCGGGTCCGAGCTCGGGTTGAGCTCCTGCCATTGCCGGCAATCAACATCTCAGAGCTTATGGAACGATACTCATTCGAACACAACCCAGCAGGAAGCTTCACCACGGTCAAGCAGCACCATTGGGCGCTGAGAGGCAACTGCTACCATGGCGTCCAACAACAGCGTCGGCAGGGTCAGTCCTGCCATCACACCTCCTAAGCAGGCGCGGCCACTGACTTACTGTGCTTGAGCTTGCAGGACTTAGACGAGCCCATCGCCAAACTCAGGCATGAGTCCGACATTGTGGCCGCCGAGGCACAACACAACGTTGCCAAAGAAAAGGAAGAAGAGTCACAAGCAGTGGCCACTACCCTGGTTCGTTTCACTTCGAACACTGCGGCCAGAGCTACACCCAGCTAACCTCCGACAACACGCAGCTCTTCGAACACCTCCAACGACCGGCCACCATAAACTCCCTCGAAGTCCACGGCGCAAAGAACACCCGCCGAACCTTCCTCAACCCCGTCTTCCAGCCCCTAGTCGAAGAATCCCGCAACGCCGGCACCACCCTCGGCAGCGTCCTCCAGGGCCTGCAAGAAGCGACCGACAAGCTCCAGCGCTTCGACATCTTCCACCAAGAACCCCTCGTCCGCCTCTCCGACGCCCGCTCCTCCGACGCCAACGCCGCCGGCACCGACCTCGACATCGCCATCAGCGTGAGGGAAAAGTCGCGCCTCATCTTCAAGGCCGGCACGGACGTCGGCAATGCGGAGGGCTCGGCGTACACCAACGCCCTATGGCGCAACATCTTCGGCGGCGCCGAGACGCTGTCCGTCAACGCCAGCGCGGGCACGAGGACGCGTTCGGCGTACAGCGCCGTCTTCTCCACGCCCGTGAATAGCAACCCGGACGTGCGCCTCAGCCTCGAGGGTCTGGCGTCCTCGACGCAGAAGCCGTGGGCGTCGCACGAGGAGGTGCTCAAGGGCGCCACGGCCCGTCTGGCGTGGCTCGCGAGGCCGAGGGATGGCGCGTACGGCGGCCCGGTCGACACGCATACCCTTGCTTACTCGCATGCTTGGAGACAGCTGACCGGACTGGCGGACTCTGCCTCGCCCACTGTCCGCGCTGACGCGGGCGACTCGCTCAAGAGCTCTGTTACACATACTTTTACCCGCGACAGGAGGGATAACCCCATGCTACCGCAGAGCGGGTACTTGTTCAAGACTACGTCGGAGCTCGCGGGCTGGGGTCTGCTCAAGGGCGATGTGGCCTTCGCCAAATCAGAAGTCGAAGCCTCGGCAGCTACTCCTGTTTCTCTGCCCGGTTTCGGTAGCAGTCCAAGCGGAATCTCAGTCGGCGCTGGTTTCCGCGCGGGTCTTCTATACCCGCTACCCCTGGGCTACGGTTTGACAGGCAAGACCCAGCCGAGCAGGATCAACGACCGCTTCCAGCTCGGAGGCCCAACCGACGTACGGGGATTCACGCAGGGCGGTCTCGGTCCGCGACACGGCGTGGATGCAGTCGGTGGAGATGTATACGCTGCTGGAGGGGTGAACATGCTCCTCCCCCTACCGCGCGCCGGACCGACGTCGCCTCTGCGTCTGCAGCTGTTTGCGAATGGTGGACGGCTTGTGGCGCTGCAGAACACGGCTGGTGGGAAGAAAGACGGGGCAATGGAGTCCAGGACCGTCGTTAACGGCGTGTCGTCGGCGATAGGCGAGCTGGGCAACGGGTTGCCGAGTATAGCTGCTGGTGTTGGTCTCGTGTATGCGCACCCCGTGGCGAGATTTGAGCTCAACTTTAGCCTGCCGCTTGTTTCGAGGAGAGGGGAGGAGGGGAGGAAGGGGCTGCAGGTCGGAGTTGGCATTAACTTCCTCTAGAATTAGATGGACAGATAGCCTGGGGTTGGATATAGGGGATGTGAGGTATGTCCTCCTCCATTGGTGTACGATGGGTTTTCTATGGCTACATGTACATTACTCGTCACTTCAGAAACAGCATCGAATTTAATGACCTCGTCCCCGTCATCGATGACTGGACCAGCTTTAGGTACTCCTGTACCCCAATGAGGACGAGCACAGTGAATTACACAGTCTCAGAGGTCTCCATGCTCAGGACAGGGGCCAGAGGCGCGGCCCGCCTGGTGCGACTTGGGACCTCCCTTATCCCCTGATATGAAATGTTGTGCTTGTGTACGCTCAGAGGTTATTCTTACCACGTGTTCCTCCACCGGAGTTACAACAAGACCTGGCTGGTGTAGCACGGGCTAGCAAAGGACTGTCAGGAGCCGCCTCCTGCCGCATTGGCAACAACTGAAGCACAAGCACAGTCAAGAGAGAGCATGATAGCACATAACATTCAGCAATGTAGTATGTCCAAAGTTGTATGTCTGTATTTTCGCCATCCCTCCTCTCTGATGAATCCGGACGCCACCAGAAAAACCGCGCCGTCCTTCAATCCCCCCAAAACCTGATCTATCTCTATGCCAATATACAACAGCAAAAAAAGGTCTGGCGAGCGAGAAGAAAGCGAGAAGAGCTACATGAAGCGAAGGTAGGTATAGAACAGAAGACATGATAAGTCGTCAAGAAAAGAGAAAGTCAAACGTCGTCCACAAGAAGGGTAAGGAAGCCAGCCAAGCGGCAAAGGAAAAACAGGAGAGAAACAACTCGTGTCTGGAAGTTGCGTGTCCAGGAGAAGGGAAGTGACATGACCAAAGGGCCCGGAGGGAGAAAGAAGCGAAACTCAAGAAGTGAAGCTCTAGTGTGTGTGAAAGTGAAAGTCCAAGAAACAACCGTCGAAGAAGTGAAGGTCAAATCTGGCCTAACGAACTGGCCCGCCGAGAAGAGAAAGCGACTGTCGTTATCAACAAGCCGTGGTACAAGCCGTAGGCGGACAGTACCCGTTCTGGCAAGCGACCTCACACAAACCCCTGTAGCTCTCCGGGTTGGCTAGTGTCGGTATTGGGCACCCTGCGACGGCGCGTTTGGGACTGCTGGAGTATCTCGCAACTACAGGCTGCTCGGACCGGGAAATGCCAATAGCAACCTCTGGCTGGGACCTATGATGGGCGGCCGCGTGGCCCCTGTGAGCTGCAGCGTGGAAGCGAGCAGCCACCTGCTTGGTGCCGTAGGACGTGCAGACGCACTGCTCGGGGGGACAGTAGCCGATCTTGCAGGTGAACTGGCAGAGGCCGTCGTAGTTGCCGGATAGCCCTGGCTTGGTTTCGCCTGCTGTGCAGGAGCCTGATGGGCTTGGTGCTGCCGATGTTGGGGGTGACGGAGCTCCGGACGGTGCGGCAGTCTTGGTCGGCCCAGTAGTAACAAACGTGGTAGACGGCCCTGAGCCACCTCCCGGTTTGGAGGAAGTCGCGGTCGGCTGAGCTCCCGCCTTGGACGTCGTCGTCGGCTTCGTGCCAGAGCCTTTAGTCGTGGTGGGAGCGTATGTCGGAGCTGCTCCTCCGCCACCGTCCTTCAGCGAAGGTGCGGGCGAGCATGTGCTGACGTGGAGGCCAGCCGTCAAGGAAGCAAGCCCTTCCTCACCCAGAGGCCGGTAGGCTATCTCAGGCAGCTTCCCCACGTACGCGTTGAAGTTGTAGAGGCCGCAGATGCAGGACTCCGTGATATCTTTCAGCGAGGTCCCGCTCAGGACGTCCTTCGAGTCCCGCGTGAGAGAGAACTTCTGTTGTCCGAGGCCCATGGCGACTTCGAATATGCTAGCACCGGCGGGGGCTTCGAAGGTCTGGGTATTGTCCCCCGAGGTGACTGTAACGGTCCCAGGTGCGGTAAGAAGAGAGACGACGAAGACGTGGTCCTTCATGCTCTCGAAGCCGTCCGGGCGTCCCATGAAATAATTCCCGCTCGCGTTGCTGGCGGTTACCATGGTCGTGTCTGTCGCATCGCAGTCGAGATCCTTTTGGTTCGGGCGGTACCAGTAGACGAGCTCGTCGTCGGTTATGAAGTCGCCCACTGACGTTGAACCGGCTTTGAAAGCAGCAATGAACGGCCTGGCCATGTCCATCCAACCATCGTGGGTCATATCGTTGACCCATTTCGAATTGCCATCGTCGTAGTGAGACGAGGACAGCGGGGCGATGTAGTGCGACTCGCCATAGTCGTTCCAGGTGATAATCTCGATGAACCGAGGTTTGAGGGTCAGGATCTCATTCCACCGTTCGTACCACAGCGCATCACCGGGGAACACCCAGTTCTTGCTGTATGAGACTTCGGGGCCGAAGTGAGTGCTGAACCACGCCGACACGGGAGCGATGTATGGCTTTCCATTCAGCCACTTGAGGTATTTCTCATCGCCATCGGCAACGGTGACGTTACTGCCGCCCCTTGGGGCCTTGTTGGCGCCGTCGCTGGCCCATGCCATCCAGTTGAGCGCGCCATCGACGACGCTAGAATCGGGCGTAAGGTCCGGGGAGAAGTTGGGCGCGAAGAAGACCGGCACCCCGGCCGCTGCCCTCATCGCGGCTGTATCGAGGCCGTCTCCGGCAAAGGATGATACCATGGCCTTCCCGTCCACCATAAGTTGCGCCGGCTTCGACGCATACTTGGCAATGATCTGGCCAACCTTTGCCGCATCAGATGAGGCGCTGAACCAGTTGAAGTCGAAGGATATGAAGACCTTCATATCGTTGGCGGCAGCAGAGTCGTAGGCAAAGCCTAACTGGGTGTCCGTATAAGGATCAACTCCAATGTTGAGGGCGAAGGCGTCGATGCCCATGGCCTTTGCACGCTGCATATCATCATCGTAGTCTGATGCACTTGTTCTTGAGCCCACGATACCGATCTATCACACCTTGTCAGTAACGGAGTTTTGGTCAGAAGGGACAAGCCAGTGAGGAGTATGTACCATGAAATGGCAGAAGACCTTCGCTTCCGCTTCTTCAGCTCTCGCTTGCGAGCCAGCGCGAGTAGGAGCTGCATTTGTTAAAGACCCCGCAAGGAGGCAAAGGGCACCGAGCCAGCGGGCAAGAAGAAGGAAAGACATTGGGGAGATGGGGGCCAAAGGAGTGGCTCTTGACGATCTCGTCGTGGGTAAGGAGTAAGAGGGCCAAGGAGAGACCGGGCGTCGGAGTGTTGGACAGCCGGGTGGTTTCTATATGCACCAGTTCCACAGGAACAAAAGGAGGGAATGCAAGCCTATCGAGGCTTTGGTGAGAGCTAGGAGAGCTTCAAGTGAAGGAACGGAAACTGAAATATCCAATGATGGAAGGAAAGAGGAAAGGAAGGTATCGAGAGTGAAACGAGATAGTTATCCGCGCGACAACTGAGGGTTCCCTCGTGGGCGTGGGCTGGGGGACATTCCACACAATCCACACAAAAGGGTCTCCCTCGTTGCTACCTTACTCGATCTCCCCAGTCACTGCCCCCTGGCGATATCCATGCGTGCTTTTTTGGTGACCAGGTTGGTGACATTGCAGCACATGTGCTTGCCCTGCTTTCCCCCCTTGAGAAAGCGATATGTCACTTGGGGACATGGTTGGAATGGGGGTCGGGTAGAGATCCACTGAGATCGTCACAGGGGTGGTTGGGACCCGCTCGCCACCATCCAGCCTTCAAAAGGAATATTCCTGCTGCAGGAACACTCTCCAGTACCAGGTGGTGCAGTTCAGTCACGGGGCAAAGAAGACAGAAAAAGAAGGGCCGGCACAGTCTGACCTGTCGAGTTTCCTGTTTGACGTGCCGTTGGCCGCATGCCAGCGGCGAGGTGCGATAGGTCGCATGAAGGCCATGAACAGAAGGAAGACAAAGCGATGATCTATCACCGAGCTGGCATGGGCCGCTCGCCTCCTATCTCGTGCGCTGAAGGAACCCTTGCAGGCCTTGCTGGAGAGCTTCTGTCAGGCTGTCAGCTCACGTCGACCACGGCTGAGAGCGACGCTAAAAAAGTGCTTACCCAAAATGGTATCAGCAATGGGGGGAGAAATGTTTCAGTTGCCCTTGCATATCAGCGGGAGGCTTCCGAGCACTTGGGATGATAGGTCGATCTGTGTTTAAACTCCACCTTGGAACCCCCTGAAAGCATCCCCTGGCTGCGTTGCGCGGTGCGCTCGCAGGTGAAACGAAACTTTGAGCCAATCAGGAACCGCTGCAGATGTGGTGGTGTTAATTGGTCGCCAAAGGGCTGGGAATGCCTGGAATGTGATAGCGCCGCTTACGGGCACGGCTCGCCGCTGGCGTCAAGCCGTGATAAAAATGGCGCCTCCAGCCAACGACAATGTCACGGTGCCATCAAATGCCACTCTCCACTACAAGGCAAGGGCGGTGACGATGGTGTCAGCACGAGCCCCTGAACAGCTTTCCCTTGTTGGTGTTATCTGTGTGGGCAACGATTGTCCGACGAACACAGTTCTGGCAGTGAACATGAAGTGCGTGATCTTGCCGATCTTGTGTTCTTGTGTTCCTGCTTTGCCGCTCTGGGGATGCACGACACGATCTGCTGACGCCTCTCACCGGCTACCTGCATTCGATGGCCCTGGGGCTTTGGTGTCTGTCGCTGTCTGTCGTGTCGCCTTGTTTCCCGAAGTTCCGTCGAGTCTCTTCATTTCACTCTCAAAGTCAAATGTCATGGATCAAGTGTTCTGAAATAAGCTGCATCTTGTCATTTAACGACCGCATGGGCGGGACCCGGCAGCGACAAGGGACAAGCAATTCCAAGTCACCGATCCATGTCAACCGAGTCCTCGACCCTTGTTGATCCAGGCTCTGTTCCGGGCCTGCGATAGGACTGGTCGCATTTCGGACCCTTATCGCTTCGATCTTTTGTCATTGTTCACGTTGTCACACTCGATGAGATAACTGGTGATTAGGTCCAGTCTCGCTCGGACGTGGATATTGACACAACCCCTGATGAATGATGAGGAGCTATGTGTAGGTATGGTTCCCAGCGTTAAAAGGCCGTCTTTTATTTTCTAGTCCAGTCAAGCACCAAGCAACGCCGTCAGCCTTGCCCAAGACGAAGTAATGCATGAAGCTGTCTGTAACGAAAGTTTGGCACTCAGTCACTGGAATCCAATACCACCAGAAAGTCCTCTGCCTCGGTGCCCGTTCAACCATCTTTCTTATTCTCATCTCGACTCAGGACCTTGCATCAGACTTGTCAAGCTGACATGTCGGTCCAAGTCCGCTCTCAAAAACAGGCCGGGCGTCGAGAAACCCGGGGCCTAATGATGGACCAACTTTCACGGGGCAGATGTGCAACATCATCGATTCCCGGTGTGAGCCTTTCCATTCCCGCCATTAACATGTGACGGTATGCCTCGACGTTGGCTGAGGCAGCTGCATATTGGGTATCGTCGCATAAGGCGTACTTCATGGCAGCCTCTATTCACTTCACATTTGACGCTGCTTCAGTACCAACGCCTTCCAGCAGGTTATGGTGGCCGCCATATCATTGGGCTTCAACGCAGGAGCCAACATGCAATGTGAGGATGTTGGTTTGTCGGTACCCGTCGTTGCCTGTTGAGGCTTCCGGTATAAATGTCGGTGGGAGACGGTGCCGAAATGGCTTATGACCTGGGAGAGTTGTACAGAGATTCGAATAGAGCCTTAAATGACGACCACATTTCCAGATGTCTAGCAAGGCAGGATCCAGGGCTTCGGGGTCCAAAACCTCGAGTTCCAAACCCTCAAAGTCCAAAACCTCAAAGTCCAAGCCCTCAAAGTCCAAGTCCTCGGGGTCCAACAAGTCATCCGAGGCGTTGACAATTCAATTTTACTGTGTAATCTACATACCACGAGCAGGAAAATACTACCATTGGGCATTTGCCATATACGACGACGCGGCTGAGACGTGGCGCGTTTTCGAAGTTGTCCAGGACGAAGATGACAACTTCCACCCGAATACTCAGCGCGGTAATCCTCTGGCATCCGAACGTTGCCTCCAACCCCTCACTTGGCTGGGTGTAATGCATGCCGGCTAGTTGGATGTCCTTGTGGGCCGCATTCAAGATATTCAAGTTCCGGGGGAGGCCATGTTCTGGAACTGTCATACTATGTCATGGATATCTGGCATATCGTCGGCGAATGTGGTATGGTCGATCAGGACACCTACGAGCAGGGTCGCGAGAACATGATACCTTATTACGGTCAAGACTATGGCGGTCAAGAAGAGGACGAGGCCGAGGCCGAGGACGAGGATGAGGAAGAAGAGGCGAATATGCCTCAAATTCGTTCGGAAGAATTCGTCTACGATTCGGAGAGCTAGGTGGTCAACGCTTAACTGTGGTCTCTTTGCTACGTGTCTATCACCCGGCCGGGAAAAGGGAGAAGGAGCATGTACGAGAAAACTCTGAACTACGGGTTCTTCTGAGACGCTGCTTCATGAAGACTGACCCTGCTCATGTCCGACTCCACTACTTATTAACCATTCTCCGCACTCCAATCCCATACCCTATTGAGTAACCAGCCTACCGGATATCGGTTTGGAGATAGACATGTAGGTAGGGAGTCATACCAGTCGAACCGGTCCAGACACGTCAAGTTGTTCGTCACCTTCACACACTCCCAACACTCTGGATAGAAGCCACTTCCCTCCCAGTCTATGACGCCCACGACCTTCCAAGCTCCGTCATCACCGAGATCTACCATGATGTTCGCTGGACGGACATCCGCGTGCGTGAAAACAACTTTTGTTGTCTTGTCAGCCGGGAGTAGCGAGCGCAGGAGTCGAGTATACACTGGTGAAGCTCTCTTGGACTCTGAGAAAATGAACTCTTCCAACTTCCCAACATCTAGAATGGGCTCGGAACTGACACGGATCGCTCGTCTTCCGTCTTTGCATCCATCTCCGCTGACGCCACCAAGGGGCATATTGTCGGGGAAGGGTAGCGACCTAAGCTCAGAGAAGAGCGCATCGAGCTGGTCGCTGATACTACTCTTCTGGCTCGTATCTAACCTGGGCCACGCCCGCTCCAGGTCAAGCCCTGAAATGAAGGTGGTGAAGAGGAGGCAGTGAATGCCAAATCGGACCAGGCCGAGTGGTTTGGGTGTGGGAAAATTCGGCAAATGTTCCTTGAGGTATGAAAGAGATGCGTGCTCCATCGCCAGAGAGTCTTCGTTCGCTATCTTGACCGCAACGTCATTAGGAAGTCGAAAAACCACAACGGACGCCGCGGCTCCTTCGTATAGCACCTCGGCTTCGGCCAGCAAGTTGACGATGGCCTCGGAAAGAGGTTCCTGGTTGTTCAGAAGGCACGCCACCTCGGGCTGCAGCTCGGAGATCACCGTGACTTCATCTGACGTGCAGAGTCTCGAGCGGATATCGTTGACAGGATACCTCGCGGGGTCGAAACTTGAACTGGGTTGTCTCTTTGCCTGTCTCTGGAACGACTCTAGTTTCCGAGAATAGTCTCGTCCGAGGAGCGAGGTGATATCTGCTTCAGGATTCTGCTTTAACGCGTCTTGAAGCCCGGCTAGCATTTTGGCGTTCCATTGGCAGCCATGGTCTTGCGATTGGGTTTAAGTACGCGGATCTTGGATGGCACATTGGACGGACTCGAGATCTTATCCTTTTCCATGATGAGATGATGAATTGCCGGCCCCTTTTTTCCAACAGCTGCGGGAATGACTGGTAGAATGTCGTGGCTCGGTGGGTTTGATTAGAGATTCGGTTGATGATGTTGATGAGAACGAGTGTTGTGTTGGCGGTTGTTAAGTTTGGGCTGCAACTCATTTATGCTGCCGCTGCTGGCTGCTGGCTGCTTTTTCAGCGTGAAATGGCTGGCTTCAGTGCGCACCAGTTGTAGCCAAGTGCCTACCAGCCGTCGCACAACAAAACGGTCAGCATAACAACACGGTCGCACACACACCAAACAGTGAATATTAACATGGCGATAGACTAAAAGGTACCTAGGTATTTCCAAGGGAATCGGCCGCAAAATGCGGGGTTTTCGTTGTAACAAAGAACCTTTTCACCTCTCTTGAGCCGATAGGAATGGTTTAAGGGGCAGACGATTGGCAGAGATTAAACGACTGTCTGGTATGTTCCTCACTCTGCTTCACTGGAATTTCTTAAGCCTTCCGCTCTATCATCTTCCATAATTAGACTAGTGAATTGTCTCAGCCTTAGAAGCGTCGTGTCCATCAGACCTGCTATCGATCCAATGCCTGCGACATGCACTGCCAACAGTTAGTTTCAGACATGAACGAGAACTAAAGACGACTGGACAGCAAGCTTACCATCTGATAGTACAACCCCTTCTTCTTCACCAAAATGGCATGGTCGCCCTTTTCCATAACCCGTCCATCACCTAGTACGAATATGACATCTGCATTCTGCACCGTTGCGAGTCGATGGGCGACAACAACCATGGTTCTGTCAGCCCGGTTCTTCTCGAACACAGCCTGAACCGCTTGCTCCGTCTCGGCATCTAAGTTCGACGTCGCCTCGTCCAGCAACAACAGGCGAGGCTTCCGGATCAGAGCCCTGGCAATGGAAAGTCGCTGTTTCTGTCCTCCTGACAGAGCAACACCCTTCGTCCCGACCTCGGTGTTGTAACCTTCAGGGAGAGAGATAATGAAGTCGTGTATCTCCGCATCGCGGCAGGCTTGGTGGACATCTTCGTCCGTGACGAGGTCTTCGTCCACGCCGAGGAGGATGTTCTCCCTGACTGTACCGTTGAAGAGGCTTGGTTCCTGCGCGACAAGCGAAACTTCTCTCCGGTAATGGTGCAGACTGAGGGAGGATATGTCGGAGCCATTGTACAGAATGCGGCCTGCTTTGGGGGTGTAGAACCTTGCGAAGTCGCCTTGATCAGCTAATCGTCGCACCAACGACAACTCATCTCGGGAGGCTTACCTCTCAAGCAAGGAGATCACAGTTGTCTTCCCGGAACCTATCAATTGGTCACATCAGCAGTCAATCTTGGTACAGCTAACTCCACGATCAGTATACATACCCGATGGCCCGATAATAGCAGCAAACTGTCCCTTCTCGATCTTGTGTCGAATGTAAGCTTTTCGCCCGATGCCCCAGTCTCTTCCATCAGGTGTCGGGAATGACATACCGTTATATCCAGTCCATTGAGGATGGAGACGTCTCTGGTAGGGTACCGGAACCACACGTTCTGCAACTGGATCTTGACGCCTTTGTCATTGTCACCCAGGTTTCCCAGGTCCAAGGACTTAAGGCGACCATCGGCGTAGTCGCGAGCTCGCATATCAATGATACGGTTTGCGGCGACTGTTGCCTTCGCGATATCTTCGGTCTGTCAGCTCTGTACGGATGCTGCTCAAGCATGGTGAGACTTACTTGGTCCGTAGCTCAACCACTGCCCGGCACCCATACCACCCTGTTCAACGTGTTTAGAGACATCGCCATTGTTGGGCCGAAGAAGCCACCCACCTGGAGTACCGCAATATAAACAACGACGTATTGGAAGGGGATGTATTCGTGCTTTAGCATGAGGTTCCCTCCGTACCTAGATCCGTTAGTAGAGACCTCAGCTGATCTCGGCCAACCTTACCAGCGACTTACCAAAGCACAAACGCCATACAAAGCAAAGCGATGCTATCGCTCAATGCAAATATCATGGTGGACAAGCTCGACTTATAGAAGGCGCTTCTAATATGTGTCTGCAGCAGCGTGTCGTATCGGTCGCAGATGGTGTCCTCAAGCGTGAGCGCCGTAACAGTTCTGCAAGCGCCGATAGACTCTGTCGCGAACTTCGCACTCTCGGCGAAGACTTCGTTGTTCATCTTCTCGAACTGGGTCTCGTACCTGATCCGGAAGAAAGCCGCGGCGATGATCAGGGGCATCGACGAGCACAGTGTCACCACCGTGAGCTTCCATCCGAAGTAGAAGGAGATGATTAAGCAGCCGACGACGTTGAACACTGAGATGATGACGAAGGCCATGTTCATTCCAAGGAGTTGCTGCAGTTGGGTTGGATCAGTGGCGAGTCTTGCCGTTAGAGCACCGACCGAGTGTTCGTCCGAGTCGAAGAAGGCGACGGACTTGGAGAGGATGTTGTGGAAGTATTCGCCGCGGTACTGGTGAGTGATATGCTGTCGAAGTCAGTAATTGTCGGGCCCAACCAGAACGCGAACTTACAAAAGCGAGAGTTGTTGCGGACCAGCCCATGGCAAAATGGCTGATGCCCACCAGCATAGCCAACATCACCGTCATCAGACACCAAAAGTTGGTCAAGGTTCGTAGGGCATCTCCCCATAGCTGGAAAAGGCTCAGCAGGGCGGCGAATAGATATGCTTGGAGAGGTGCGCTCGCTGTCACAATGTCAGTCAGTTCCATTTCCGTGCTGCCAATAATACTCGGTCAGTTAGTTACTTGGGGACCACGGTCGACTTACCTCCTCCGCCAAGAGCTCCAACAAGCAGCACAAGATACCAGCCCCAGTGGTGTCTCTGCTCGCGGAGTAATAGTCCGAAACTTCCCAGAAACCCCCTACTCGTCTTTACGCCTTCCGGTGACGGCGTGGTCGTCGCACTAACGGGGCCATGCCCATCACCAGTGGTAAGATCATCAACGCTGGGTTTCCCCGAGATCTCCGAGACGACAGGCGTATCGTCATCTTCCTCCTCGGTCGACATTGTCAGTTGCTGAGCGGCGGCAAGAGTCCAGTAGGCGCCACCTTCGTCAGCCATGAGTTCTTGGTGCGTGCCCTGCTGGACGCACTTCCCCTTGCGCATGACGATGATGTTGTCGGCTTTTTTAACTGTTGCCAGCCTATGAGCGATGGTTATTGTTGTCCTGTCCTTGGACACTCTGTCCAGAGCAGCCTGTACCATTAGCTCGCTTCGGACGTCTATGCTGCTTGTCGCTTCGTCGAGGATCAGGATCTTGGGTCTCTTGACGATGCTTCTTGCTATGGCGAGACGTTGTCGCTGGCCACCGCTGAGTTTGATGCCGGACTCGCCGACGATAGTCGAGTACCTCTGTGTATCACGTCAGAAATTTCGTTTCTAATGTCAGTCGAAAGATTACTCACCTCCGGGAGTCGATCGATGAACTCATCAGCAAAAGCTTCGGCACAAGCTTGCTTTACCAGCTCCTTCTTAGTCTCGAGTGGCGCATGCTCCCACTCGGTTCCGACAAGACCATGCTCGACATTCCTGTAGATGCTGTCATTGAACAGAAAGGGCTCCTGTTGCACGAGACCGATCTGCGACCGCCACCACTTGACGTCTATGTCCTTAAGCAGGCGGCCCCCTGTGGTTATGGTACCATTCCGGAGCCAGAGTGTCTGCCAATTGTCAGTCACTCGCATATCTCCAGAAGCAACTGAGGCTCAACTCACGACCAGGTTCTGCGTCGGATCACCGTCAAGCTCGTACCACCGCTCGAGGAGTCCAACGATGGTGCTCTTCCCCGATCCTGAAGGCCCAACAATAGCCGTGATCTTCCCTGCAGGAAACCTTAGACTCAAGTCATCCAACACCTTGATATGTGGACGAGTTGGATAGGCGAAGTTGATGTGGTCAAGTACTATGTCTTCCGTTGCGCTCGCTTCAGGGGCGTTCACACAACTTATGTCCGGCTTTGGGGCATCAATGATGGTATAGAAAATGGTGGCTGCGCCTGCAGCGCGTGCGGCCGCCGTTAGAGGGGCAGTGACTCCTCCGATGGAACTTGTCATCAACATGACGGACATGAGGACCCTAGAATGCCCGGGTCAGCCGATTTCGTGCTCTCCGACGAAGCTTAGGCGGGTCACCTACACAATAAGCGTCTCTGGGCTGGAGAGCTTCAGCTCCATGTACATCTTGAGCGAGTACCAGAACGACAGTGCAAATGTTCTGGCCCAGTTAGCTTGGCAATAACAGCAAGACTGGACACTGATACTAACGCATATATGGCGAAGAACACTAACACGTCAGTGATAGTTCACATCTAGGCTCGAATTCTTCTCTTACCTGGCGCCCCCTGAAGAGCTACAATGGGAGACATTCTCAACCCCCTGCGTCTCGACTCGTCAACCCAACCAGCATATCTTTTGGCCACCTTTGACTCAGCTCCACAAGCAGCAACCATTCTAACGGAGCTAAAGATCTCATTTGCAACCGTCGACGCCTGAATATTAGCATGCTGAACTTCACCGAGCAGTTTTACCATGAACGGTGTCGAGATACCGTATACAGCAATGATAAGAACAAGGCCGCTGCTTGTCACCAAGGTCAAGCTCCAACTGTAGGCAAAGGCGATGACGACGGCTGCGATAACGAGTGACGATGACTGGAGAAACTGCGAGAGCTTCTCTGAGATACCAACCTGCAATACGCTGGCAGTGATGGTTATGATGGCTGCTGTCTGACCTGGGGGCAGAGCATCGAGTGTTGAGATGGGTTGCCGGAAAAGGCATCTCATGTACTCGAGCCTCATGGCTGCTGATATGCGGAGACTTGCCATCCGGAAGCCGAACTAGCGTTATGTGTCAGCATTGTCCGGCAACTGGAGAGCTAGGATCCAGGGCATTGAGACGCACATAAGCTATGTAGTCCAATACGAGTCGAATAAAGAACAGGCACACAAGGTACAACCTGAACAGTTTGTTAGGATCCCCCAGCTCCAGCTAAATGGGATTGGATCGTGGTCACTAACGCGCATTGGTTGATATTATGTCTGAACATCTCCTCAGTTGTTGCAGCATCATAACTGTAGTATCCCGTGAAGGAACCAACCATTCTTCCTGTTCCAGTGTTAGCACCATCATCTAGTGCGATAAGAGTTCTCACAGGTACGTACCGAAGATGATGTTCATCACAGGCATAGTCACACCAGCCCCTATTGAAGCTATCGTCGCTGCTATGACGAGCGCTCTGTCCGTCCATGTCGAGTATGTGAAGATCCGCTGCGAGACATGTTAGTGGCAGCCAGCCGAAGGGTTATGTGAAATCTCTAGCTTGAAACTTACAAAGAAATCTCTGACAGCGGTCTTGTACTCGGGCTTCAGACCGAATGGATTCTTGGCAGCGGGCTTCTCTGGAGCTGGGAATGATGTCTGGACGTTTGTGGTAATCACGGTGGCTGGTTGCGTGCCACCAGCCTTCTCAGTCACGTCAGGAACATGTTGATCTTCGTCCAGATCGACGACCGTGTCTGCTTCTGAGAACTGCGTCTGGCTCTCCTTTTCCCTCAAGATGTTCTCTTCAAGACGTTGGCCAATGGCCTTCTCCGTATCTTCACTCCAGGAATGCATGACTATTGTGGCCAGGTTGCTGGCGCTGATCTCCGGATTGTTGTCTAAGTTTGTTAATGGGAGCGGGGTTGACAAAGTGAGGGTTGACTTACCTGTTGTTGAAGAGGCTCTACGTTCATGTGGCCGGTCATTATCACCTCAATATTGATGAAGACATCACGATACTGTCTGAGGTCAAAATGGCTCCGTAGCAGGTGAGGTGTCTGGACACATCGACCGAAGGGACCACACAAGGTGACGATAAGCCACGCAACCCAACAGTATGATCAGAGCCAAAATATCACATGCATTCAGGATATGCGGTGGCTCTCAGTGTCACTGGTATGTCTGTTGCCCGTGGGTGCACAGTAGGACTAGAGTCGACCCAATCCCACCAGCAGTACAGTTCCAGATCCCAGTGAAAGCCTAGTGGAACGCCTTCGTGGCATTGTTCTCGGAAAGACTCCTCTGACGACCCTGGATAAACCATTGTCACTCAAGGCCTTCAGTCCCTGTGAGCTCCGGCACTCCGAGCAGCTGTAAGTGCGTGACACCACAGTTCAGGGGAGGAATATAGGAATATAGTGGCAATTTAAGAGCAATCTAGCTCGCCTTGAACTGTCTTAACGGGTCTTATCTTATCTGATAAAGGTGCCTTGCTGTTTTGTAGAAGATTTCTGGAAGATTGTCCACGGCCGGCTGACTTTTCGGTAGATAATAACGGGATATCCTGGACGATATCCCCCGGAAGATCGCCTGTTCTAGCCTTTCTTTCGGAACAGGGCATGCGGACGACGATCATGCAAGGTATGAATTGAGTCAGGAACAGATGTCATGTTTGCAATCTCTTAGAAGATCATGCGGCGGGATACTCAGACTGGTAGTTGAAGATGTCAGAACACCTTGAACCGGAATGTGGAGGACATAACCGTACCTACACAGTACCGTAGACATGCATAAGGTAGCTAGCTGGTGTGGGGCGGAGAGATGGTCGATTCTAGGCTGAATGGGCATGAACTCTGAGATTCGTCACCGAAGACATTTTTCCTAAATACCCTGCCGATGATTCGCCTCGTCCCCGGAGCAGGTTGCAAGCCGTATATTGGTTGATGCGAGCGTGTATGTTGGCCTTGTCCCACAATCGCTCCGGTCCTGGTAGTGACCTACGCGTGTGAGAGACCTTGGTATGTCCATAGCCCAGTGTAGGATGCCGCGGTAACTACCGCGCAATCCTGAATATGCGGGCTGAATTTGAATGTCACGTTAATTTGGCGGTTCGGTGTCAGTAACCGGTATTGCAAAGCTTGAAACATGTGAAACTAGCCGCCCTTGGGTTGACGTCGGAGTCCTGACCCTTGAGACGTGCATGCTGTCTATAACCGCGCATGGGGGTTCTCCCTCAACACCAGGTATATTCTGTGTGCATCACCGGCCTCCTTATCTTGCATGCAAGCCAGATATCTCGGGCTTCTGTGCAGATGGCGTGATGCTTAAAGACCCTGAGAGGAGATCATGCGGCTCAACTGACGCGCAGTTCCACCACTGCGACAGGTTTCTTCTGCTGGTTGTCGGGGCTTTGGCTTATCTTCCATCCGCCCGTGGCTTGTACGTAGTGCCATCTTCCCGCCGACGCGTGGACCCTGAACATGGGGCGGGATCGTGAGTCTTGGTCTAAAGTCATATCCAGGTTATCTCTGCGGCTCGAGAACGCGGGATGATCTGGCGCATGCCAAAAGCTCTTAGATAATCCTGGACCGCTTGCCCGGTTTCCCAGATTGCCCAAGGCCCCTACTGCTCAGAGGCTGTATGAAGCGTTCCCCTTGTTCTCTGCACGCCGACATTGACTTCCCCTGTCCGCGGCTGAAGTTGCTAGTAACGTAACTTCCAGGGCAGACTACGGTATCCAGTTGCCCGCAGAGGACCATACGGTATCCCTAGTGCTCAAGGGTTCCCACTTCATGGAACATCACCATTGCCTCTGCAATACGCATCAAAGTAACAAGTGTGAACCCTGTAATATGCATTATGCCAAACAGACAGCAGCCGAGGGGGCCTGTTAGGAGGTGTCTCAGCCCCATTATGCATGTCCACACTCTGCTTCGATGATGCATTCACAACGTTTTGCGGCTCAACTCCCACGTTATTCCGCAATACTGTATGTCGCAATGGCCTCCCGCACTACGTCACCAAGCTCCTTCACGGTATCCTTGTCACGTGGGAGAGTGTGCCCCTTGGCATGATCGAAGAGATATGCCGTGTCAGGGTCACAGACGTTGAAGAGAGCAAGTGAGCCGTGGACATACGGGTCCAGGGAGCCAACTGTTACGGAATCAGTCCTGAGCTGTGTGGTGTACCGGCTACAGCCTGGAAGACTCACTGATGTGGCATGTTGGAACCTCGATCATCAAGTCTGACTCATCGCTCAACACCATGGCATGCGTATCCGGGTCGACAGGCGGCCAGCCGGCAAAGAAGATAGCGTATTTGAACATTGGCTTGATGCCCTTCTTCTTGAACCGCCTCTGCTCATGTAGCAGAAGCGTTGCGGCGACTGTTGCGCCCTCGGAGTATCCGATTATGCCGTCAAAGGGGCCGCGTTCTTCCATAATCTTGACCAGATACTTGAGCGCGTTGTCGGTGCTGCGGTGTGCCGTCGCAATACCCTCCCGCATAAGCTCGCGCATGGTATCCTCTGGCGTTTCGCAGTCTGGAAAGTCGCGAATTCGGGACAGCACGTCGTCTTCTTCCGTCTTTTCGACGTTTTCGTCCGGTTCCATGAATCTGAAATACGGTGGATTGCCGAAGTACTCCTCGAATCCCTCGGGGGGTACGGCTTTGCATGGGCCATGTATGAAGTGGAACATAGCAGTGCCATCGTCGGTTAGCTCTTTCACAATAGGAGCTGGCGTCGTCGTTAGCAGAGGGTCAGGCCATGGTCCCTGGGAAGCCTTCTGTCGGGCACCCACCGAGTTGTACTTGGAATTTCTAAGGCGAGGTCAGCATTCTGGCCGTGCTGAAAGTGCACACTTCGAAGCAGCAACCGCGTGATGTGAAGGCTACTCACATCTGAGCTGCCATATGCGCCCGGCAGGCAAAGAAACTTCATAACCATCTTGGCCACCCTGTCGAAGCGACGTAGTTGCTTGAGTTGTTTACTCGAGGCAGATTTGCGTGAGTGGTATGCTCTTGTTCAGTTGCGCGACTGAAAGGAAAACCGATCCCCAACTTTCCCCAATTCTGATATGGCCAGAAAAGATGCAAGATGAAGAGGTGTCAAGTTGTGGTATTGTCATTCTGCCCTTCGGTTCGTCTTGTTCCTTAGCGGCATTAGCCTCGGCAGTTGGGCAATATAAAGACCTATCCCTGACCAGCTCACTGGGTTGCAACGTGTGTCAAGCCAAGTCAGTGTGTCAAGGTATCATCATTCTTAGCTGTAACGGTTGCAGGGTGGAGATGGCCCCAAGAAGACGACGGGCGAGAGGTGACGACGAAGTAAGGGAGGCCGCGTCACTTAAGCTTTAAACGACGTGACAGAAAATTGGTAGATATTGCGAGGACCTGGTAGAAGTGATGGAGGATATAGAACCCTTGGCATCAAATATGAAGGCCAACCTCGATCGAGATATGGGTTCCGAGTCTCTTCCCCAAGCTGTCATGGCCGGAATGGGTCAACCGGGAAGCCTGGTTCATGTTGCTTTTATCCGGGACCATTGCCCGACGGCGTCCATCGAGGCGTGGGAGCGTATACTTTGGGCATGAATCTCTGAGAAAAACGCTTGTTTGTAATAAATAAGAGACAATTAGAGAGATCTGCCGTTGATGATCGTGCCCAGCCAGTGGCAAACCGACAGTTGGTCATCCGGGTGATGAACCTCGGAGGACGAGCGAAGCAATATGCCTGAAGGAGATGACAATGGGGAAGACGACAGCTAGCACCATGTCGACATGCTGATGCAGGACAAGGTAGCCAGCCCCGGGCCGGTGAAACTATCTCCTCAGCACATAGACGCCATACGTCGTGCTCAGGCCGTGCACTCCTGAACTGTACATTGTGCGACAATTGCACCGTTGGTCCGTGTCCTGGTGGTGATCTATTCAACTAAAGCATTAGCACCCGCATGCAAAGAAAGCTTAACTCTGAGGGTAGCAGCAGGACGGGCATTGATGAGTGGGTTTGAAGAGATTGAGATAGATTAACTCGAGCATCTGCCGTTGATGTTCCTCCACGATGTCGTTAAGAGCTTCTCCACAGGGTGGGGTCTGCAGTCAAAGTAGTAGATCTGCGATAAGCCCGATAAAGCTAGCGCGAGTCTAGGGAGTGCAGTTGTGCAGGTACCGGTGGAGCTCCAATAATGCTTGTTCAAGTACCGATAGGTGGTAATTAGCCGCTATCGATAACCACGAGCAACCGTTATCGATACACGCGAGCGTCACTTTTCCCGGACGCCATTCTAATCTTCTACATCAATTTTGTCTTCGACGTTCGCATTATTGTTACTGGACCTGCAACGCCGTCATGAAGGCAAAGTAAGCGGACTACCACAATCATTGGCACTATATAGCGATATTAGCCGCCTCAGATGATCCACCCCTTTGATCCACCTTCAACGTCGTTCCATCGCTGTGGCAGATTCCATCTGCGAGACTCGCAACTTGTATCTGGCCCAGATCAACTACCATCACACAGGTACCCATACACTCTTACCTGGGGCGTACTGGTCGGAGGCAAGCAGGGGCCCTTAGTTGCCGGGTCTCAACCCCGATGCGGCCCCACCGCCACTGGCTCTCCCGTCTATCTCTTCCGCGGGTCTCTTGCATACACCATGGCAGAATACTGGGCGTCGCTCATGGGTGTTAACATCATGCGGAAGATATTCGAGACTCACGGAGGACCCAGGACAGATTGCGGGCTGCAAGCCGCCAAGTTCGTGACGTACGACTCGGCAACATGGGAGTCAAAGGAGTAAAGGCTCGTTCGGAGGCCGTTCCAGGCCTTCCGCCGGGATGAACCTCCCTCCTTACCCGAGTAGAGAGAATCACATCTTCTTTCAGACGATCACATGGAAGCTGTGTGGACCCCAATATGTCTCTCGTCGACGGTGGACTCTCTCCAAGCATATCGTTCGTTACATCTTACCGGACTGCCAGTTGGTGACTGTAACCATGTCCGTCAGTGCAGTCCGTCCTCATCTTCTCGCGTCGTTGCTATCAACCAGGTTTCTTAGCCGGCTCACTCATATTCCCGCCGCAATCCTTAAAAGCTGAATGGTGAAGCCACCCTCAGCTCAACGGCCTAGCCCGTCACACTTTCCTTTTTTCCTCCATGTTGACTTGACTGAGCATTTGCCAAGCCTCAGACACATCTCGAGTCTTCGCAGCATTGGCTGTTTGTAGACCCGTGGAGGTCTTGACGCTGCTGTACAACATCGTCAATTATGGCGCCCATCGCCGTAACGCCGGACAGCAGCTCCAACCCCAGCCCGAACGGCGACAGGCTTCATGGCTACTTCTCCAATGGCTTTCCTAACGGCAACACCAACGGCCACACCAATGGCCAGACCACCGGGCATCGCAACGGAACTCCCAACGGGCACTTCAACGGACAGTTCGGAGGAGGCTGTTCCAATGGCGACGCCCACAATAATGGCTTCAGCAACGGCACCAGTAACGGACATGGTAACGGCATGAACGGCCACAGCAATGGAACGCATACGCCCGACTCTAGCTCCTCGGGATACCCCTCCAACAAGCCCATGCCTATTGCCATCATTGGCATGGCTTGTCGGCTGCCAGGCAACGTGGCTACGCCTGCTGAGTTCTGGGAGCTCTGCACCCGTGCTCGTACCGGCTGGACTGAGATCCCGAAGGAGAGGTTCAACAGCGATCTCTTCCATCACCCGAACCCTGGAAAGGGCGGCTGTTTAAATCCGGTGGGCGGCAACTTTCTCAACGTTGATCTCGCCGCCTTCGACGCCCCTTTCTTCGGTCTCACGGAGAAGGAGGCTATCTCAATGGACCCGCAACAGCGTCTGTTGCTGGAGTGCACATTTGAGGCACTCGAGAACGCCGGTATCCCCAAGCATACGATTGTAGGGAAGGACGTTGGTGTGTTCGTTGGCGGGTCATTTCCGGAGTACGAGTCTCATCTTTTCCGGGACCCTGACACAATTCCCATGCACCAAGCTACAGGTTGGTTCAATAACAGTACCCTAATGTTGAAATCTGCGTACTAATGTACTAGGCTGCGCCTATGCTATGCAATCCAACAGGATCTCGCACTTCTTTGATCTAAGGGGCCCGAGCTTCACAGCTGACACGGCATGTTCATCGAGTTTGGTTGCTTTGCATTTGGCCTGCCAAAGTCTCCGAACAGGAGAGTCTAGCAGCGCGCTGGTTGGTGGTTGTCATCTTAACATGTTGCCGGAATTTTGGATATCCTTCTCTACTTGCCGGTAAGTCCATCTTCTGTGCGATTGACAGCATGTGGACGCGACTGACAGAATCCAGGCTGCTTTCCGACAACGGGCGGTCCATTTCCTTCGACGATCGAGGTACAGGGTTCGGTCGCGGTGAGGGCTGTGGCATGATTCTTCTCAAGCCGTTGGACCAAGCACTTAGAGACAACGACCCGATCAGAGCTGTCATTTCTGGGACTGGAATCAATCAGGATGGCAAGACCCCAGGAATAACAATGCCCAACGGGGCTGCACAAGGTCGGTCTCGCAATCAGCAGTTCACAGTTGTATCGCATCATGAAACATACTAACTGTCGCAATAAAGAGGCACTTATGGAACAGGTGTATCGAAATGCCGGTCTAAATCCTGCCGAGTGCGGATTCGTCGAGGCTCACGGCACTGGTACAAGAGTCGGTGATCCGATTGAAGCCACCGCGATCCACAACGTACTGGGTCAGAACCGCACGCCCAGGGATCCTCTCTGGATAGGATCGGTCAAATCAAACATCGGTCATCTCGAGGGTGCTTCAGGCATTGTTGCAGTCATCAAGGCAGCTCTGATGTTGGAGCGAGGCTTCATCCTGCCCAACTACGACTTCAAGCACCCCAACACAAAGATCCCGTGGAAAGAATGGAATCTCAAGGTTCCGACTGGACAGCGGCCGTGGCCTAGAGGCAAGAAGTATGTCAGCGTTAACAACTTCGGATTCGGCGGCACCAACGGTCATATTGTACTTGAGGCGAACCCATTCCGCGGTCAGAAAGTGCAACTCACAGGTGACGAATCACCAGAAAGCTCTGCTGGCCAAGGGCGCAAGCTATACGTCTTGACGGCCAACGACAAGACTGCATTGTCGCAGCAGATGAAGAACCTCGTCGTCTACCTCGAACAACGACCCGAGATCTTTCAGATGGACCTGATGAGCAACATTGCCTATACTCTCGGTCAGCGCAGGTCCTTGCTCCAGTGGCGAGTTGCCGTACCAGCGCAGAACTCCTTCGAGCTCATCGAAGCCCTCAACGGCGAAAAGTGTGCGCCGGGCAAGGAGGTCGAGCCACTGCGGATCGGTTACATATTTACAGGCCAGGGTGCACAATGGCACGCTATGGGCCGCGAGCTATACGAACAGTATCCCGTCTTTAGGCAGAGTCTCGACTTTGCTGACAAGTGCTTGGCGGCACTCGGAGCGGAGTGGTCACTAGTCGGTAAGACACCCTTATGATACCACTCCTCGACCCCACTTGGTAACTAACATGCCCTTTCAGAGGAGTTGAGCAGAGACGCCAAGACGTCAATGGTTAGCGAAGCTCATCTCAGCCAACCCTCCTGTACCGCCATTCAACTCGCCTTGGTCGACCTGTTCCGGACCTGGGGCATCCACCCTACAGCTGTTGCTGGCCACTCCAGTGGAGAGATTGGCGCCGCGTATGCTGCAGGCATAATCGGCTTCGAGTCAGCCATGGCTGTTGCCTACCACCGTGGCAGACTGATTCCCATTTTGAAGCAGAAGTTCCCCGATCTCAAAGGACGGATGATGGCCGTTGGAGGCAGCAAAGAAGATGTCGCCCCGCTTATTGAGGCCCTCCAGGAAAAGGAAGTGAGGATCGCTTGCTTCAACAGCCCTTCGAGTTTGACAATCTCCGGAGACGAACCTGCTCTCGCCGAGCTTGAGAAAGTGGTCGAAGAAAAACAGATGTTCAATCGCCGGCTGGTTGTCGACGTCGCCTACCATTCTCACCACATGAACCTCGTGGCGAAGGAGTATCGGGCATCTATTGCAAAACTATCGGCACCAACCCCGACAAGCGTGAGATTCCACTCTTCTCTCTACGGCCATATGGTTGATGGTACCGAGTTACAACCAAACTACTGGGTCGACAACCTCACATGTGCTGTTCGTTTCTCCGAAGCTCTCCAGAGCATGCTTGAGCCCGTCGGAGAACACAAGACCGCCGTCAACATGCTCATCGAGCTTGGGCCCCATTCGGCTCTGCAGGGACCCATCAAGCAGATCCTAAAGGCTGTTGGTGGACCGGCTGCGAAGATCCCTTACGCCTCAGCGCTCATCCGGAAGAAGGATGCAGTCGAGAGCGCTATGGATGTTGCTGCGAGCCTCTTCACAAAGGGTGCCACGCTCGACTTCTCGGCTATCAACTTCCCGAAATCCACGAAGACACCGACACTTCTGACTGACCTCCCCCGATATCCCTGGAACTACTCCTCCAAGTATTGGCAGGAGTCGCGCATGACCCAGATGCATAAACATCGCACAGCTCCGAGAAACGACCTTATCGGAACTCTTGCCAACTACTCCAACGAACTCGAACCGACATGGAGGAACATTGTTCGACTTGACGATCTTCCATGGCTGGGCCACCACAAGATCCAGTCCCTTACTGTTTTCCCCATGTCCGGATTTGTGGCAATGGCTTTGGAAGCAGCTGCCCAGCGAGCATCGAGCAAAGATGCAAATTTCGACAAGTTCAATCTCAAGGATGTGTCCGTCATCAAGCCGCTTGTCATTCCCGACAAGGACATCGAGATGACAATAACACTCCGGCCGCATCAAGAGAGCACCCTTACCTCCTCCGACATCTGGGAGGAGTTCCGTATATGCTCTTGGTCTCATGATCAGGGGTGGACTGAGCACTGCGTTGGTCTCATTTCGACCGCGACGATGGATCCGGATAACTTTGCCCAAGCGATTGAGTCAGGAGATGCAGAGGACCTTGCCCGGACTACAATGTCCTCCGTCAGCCGAGATCAAGCCACTTCTGTGCCACCTCAGGCTATGTACGACTCTCTCACAGAGCTTGGGGTAGCCTACGGCCCTTCTTTCCAAGGCATCTCCAACTGCCATGCTGCCGACAACTCTTCCCTAGGAGCCATCGTTGTCCCTGACATTGCGAAAGACATGCCAAGCCACCATATGACGGATTGCGTCCTGCATCCTATTGTCTTGGAGTCGTTGATTGAGATGTACTGGCCAGTCATCGGGACAGGGCAATCAAACTTCGATACAATTTACCTACCTTCCTCAATCCAGCAGATGTCAGTTTCTAGAAGCGTCGCTTCGCTGACAAAGGTGCCCGGCAGCACGCTCCAGGCCTATTGCAAGGTCGACTCCATCTCGCGCGACAACCCAAAGCCATCACTGGTAGACTTAGTCGCAACAGATGGCAGAGACTCCCACAAGACCATCGTCTCTATACGTGGTCTCAGTATCTCGCCAATCCTCGACGGTGCGACTCAGACGGAGACAAATGTGGCAAGGGAGCTTTGCTACAAATTGGAGTGGGATCCGATTCTTGAACCACTTTCAGAAGAACATACGGCGAATGGGTCCGCCAATGGAATTCCAACAGCCGATCCCACCGCCCAGTTGCCCTCCGACGTGGAAGTGGCCATCATACACGAAGATTCCAACTTCCAGCAGCTGGTGGCTCATGGAGTGGCGAACGTATTGGAACAGACAACTGGCCGTCTACCAGAAGTCAGCACTATGCCGGAGGCCAACGTTGCAGGGAAGATTGTCATCTTCCTCAACGAACTGCACCGACCGTTCCTCGCGACTCTCTCGCCTACCGAATTCTCAGCACTTCAGAAGGTTCTTACTGCCGCCCAAGGCGTTCTTTGGGCTGTCCGCGGCGCATATGCCAACTCCACGAACCCGGAGGCCAACATGGTCACTGGCCTGAGCCGGACCATCAGGTCCGAAACTGCGCTGAAGTTTGCCACGCTTGATTTGGATGCGGAATCTCCGCTCTCGGAAGATGATACCTCGAAGGCAATTCTGAAAGTGTTCGCCGCCGCCTTCGGTTCGTCTTCCTCCAACACTAGCGAGCTGGAGTTCATGGAGAGAAATGGTGCCTTCTTCACTCCCCGAATCGTCCACGACCACGAGATGAATGAGTTCGTTAACAAGCAGACGAATCCTTCCACGCTTGAGCCTACTCCGTTCGGAGAAGAGGGTAGACGCTTGAAGATGGACATCACGACACCCGGTGCTCTGGATACCATTCATTTCGTCGACGACAGCACCGCGGATGAGCCTTTGGCCGCTGAGCAGGTTGAGATCGAGGTCAAGGCGATTGGCCTCAACTATAGAGACGGGATGGCCGCCAAGGGACAATTAAAAATCTCCGAAGCCGGCATTGAAGCAAGTGGAATCGTTGTCTCCGTCGGCGGCGCCGTCACAAACCTCCGCGCTGGCGACAGGGTTGCCGCATTCACGCAAGGCGCCTTTGCCACCACGACCCGAACAACCTCCGGCAAGGTGTTCAAGATACCGGCGCAAATGTCTTTCGAGGATGCCGCTACTCTGCCATTGGCATATTCCACAGCGTACCATAGCTTGATCGACCTTGGCCGGCTGGTCGACGGCGAATCCGTCCTCATCCATGGTGCAGCTGGCGCCGTTGGACAGGCGGCTATCTGCTTAGCACAGATGGTGGGTGCTGAGGTTTATGCAACTGTGAGCAGTGCAGAAAAGAAGGAGCTGCTTATGGGCGAGTATGGCCTGCCATCGGATCATATCTTCTACAGTCACTCGACGGCTTTCGGCAGTGCGGTCTTGAAGGCCACGGGCGGAACGGGTGTTGACGTGGTCCTGAATTCCCTTACCGGGGAATTTCTCCGGGAGTCGTGGGCCTGTTTGAACAAATTCGGCCGGTTCATCGACATTGGGAAGAGGGACCAGTCCGTCAAGAGCCGCCTTGAGCTAGGCCACGTCGACAACAATGCGAGCTTCATCTCGGTGGACTTGCTTGCGCTTGCTGCCGAGAGGCCGAAGGTGATGAAGCGACTCGTTAGCGATGTTGGCCAACTCGTCACGTACGGGAAGGTCCGGCCTATCCATCCTCCCACTGTGTTCCCAATCTCGGACGTCGATACGGTGTTCAAGTCGCTGCAGAATAGCCGCATACAGGGAAAGTTCGTCATTGTGCCACACAAGGACGATGTGGTTAAGGTACCAAACATTAGCAATCATCTAGTCCTGAATCACTGCTAACATTCAACACAGGCAACCCCTTCCAAGCAGGCGAATAACTTGCTCCGGCCCGACGCCACCTACATCCTCGTCGGTGGCACAGGTGGTTTAGGGCGGAGTATGGCGAGGTGGATGGTCGGAAAGGGGGCTCGTCAAATTGTCCTCGTATCCCGAAGCGGTTCCGTGACTGGTAAAGTGAAGGAACTTGTCGACGAGCTCGCTGCTTTTGGTGCTACTGTCGTTGTGCGCCGATGCGATGTGGCCAACCGGGCAGAAGTCGACAGCCTTGTCAGTGCCGGACTCGAAGGACTGCCACCTGTGCGTGGCATCGTTCACGGAACCATGGTTCTCCGGGTAAGTTCTCACCCTTAAACGGTGTTCCACAGTGATACTAACAGAAGCAGGATGTCCTATACGAGAAAATGACTTGGGAAGATTATCAACAAGTCATTGAGGGCAAAGTTCAGGGCGGCTGGAACTTCCACCATGCCTTGGCTTCCGCACCACTAGACTTCTTCATCGCGATCTCTTCCGCCGCAGGAGCGGTCGGCAACCGTGGGCAGGCTGCATACAGTGCGGCCAATTGTTTCCTCAATGCACTGGTGCAGCACCGTCTATCCCTTGGACGGCCAGCATCTTCCCTCGATCTCACCGCCGTTTCCGACGCAGGATACTTGGCCGACGATCTGGAAAAGGCAGCCGAAGTCGCCCGCAATCTTGGAAGCGACACGATCTGCGAAGCGGAAGTTCTCGCACTCCTCGCCGCTGCCATAAGCGGGGAGATGGCGGCGACTTGCAACAACCACACCATCACCGGCATGCGGATCACGGCCACCATGCGACCATTCTGGACCGAGGACGCCAAGTTCAAGGCCATGCGTCTCGCTGCCGAGGAAGAAGCTGCTAAAAATGCATCTGCCCACGCGGTCATTTCGTTCAACGCAGCACTCAAGGCGTCGAAGTCTCTGGCAGAGGCCGAAGAGGTTGTCTGCAAGGGGCTTGTGGATAAGATTTCCACCGTTCTGATGCTTGACGCTGAGGACATGGATGTTACCCGCTCGCTGTCGCACTACCCTCTCGATTCGCTTGTTGCGATTGAGATTCGGAACTTCATCACCAGGGAGTTCGAGGCTAATTTGCAGGTCTTGGAGCTGCTCTCGAGTGGTTCCATTCAAACACTGGCTAAGGGGGTTTGCAGCAAGAGCAAGCTTGTGTCTCTCACTTCTTGAGCGCTGGGTCCGGCAACAGTCCGTTTCGACATTTTTCTTTTCTCTCCGATACCATATATGTGTATGATACGAATCCTGGCACGTCTTCCTATTTCTGTTGTTTGGACCAGCTCGGCATAACCCTTCTTCGGCTTCTTCATCTTGTCAGCAACAACATGGTTTTTGGTTCTCGGATTCCCCTGTTGGCGATACACATATTTCTTCGACGTTCTAGATGTTTTCATCTCTTGACATTACGGAGAGTACATAGAGCCACAAGCACATATTTCGAAAAACAACTCGTCCCGGCTCCGAGTGCGAGTGCGCGGTACTTTTTGACCTACCCTACACACAAAACATGGTTCCCCGGTTTCGGCACGTGAGAACCTGGGCGCAGCGCTAAAGTGCGGAGTTCTTAACCCCAGAACTCCCCACAACTTAATGCTGACCTCAACACAAATGGGCCATCAACTTCACGACGTATGCACAGCTCCCGTTCCGAGAGGTACTCCTCCGACATGGTCCCATCCCAGGGGTTCGGAAGTGAGACTTTCTCCCCCGGATCTGGGCGGCTCACCTCGCCTGGGGCGGAACACGTGAGCCCAAGAACACAACGCCCGAAGCGAGCACAGGTGTCAAGGGCCTGCGCGCGCTGTCGAAAGCTCCAGAAGGGATGCAGCGAACGCCGACCATGCGACAGATGCTGCAAAGTCGGCCTGGCAGACCAATGCGCTGATCGGGATGAATCGGAGGAAACGACTACAGCCCATGGATACTCGCCTAATCAACAACTGCACGATATGTCTGTCCTCAGCCGTCCGCCGCTGGACCTTGTGCCTAGCACACCCATGAGTGTCGGCTTCGCGGATATGCATAGTCCAAATGCTATCCCGACGTTTGCGGCTGTTTCAACACTCGATCACTGTGTAGATCGGTACTTCTCTCACCTCTTCCCGACCATTCCGATTCTGACGCCGGAGTACGTGTCGCGCGTCACAGCCCAATGTCTTGAGCAGCGCAGTGACACCTGGGTTGAGTCAGCGGGTCTACTCACAGCACTATCTGCCCTAGTTGTCCTCCAAGTCGAGCAGTCGACGGAATACTCCTTTCCCGCAGTCATTGCAGAGACGAACGGCGCATACGGTCGAGCACTCCTGGACCGGGCGCTACAATATCGCCACCATCTACCAGTCAAACCACGTCCATCTCTGGAACTCATTATCCTCACATTCCTAATATACGCATGCCATGCCCGCCTCTGCCGACATAGCCAGGCCTACTTCTTCCTACGAGAAGCGGCAACTCTACTCCTACTTTACGACCACCAGCACCACCAGGCCAACGCAGAAGAAGGACTTGGGGGAAACCAGGTCGCAGATACTGTGTTCCGGAGACTATTCTGGATAGTATTGATCTCGGAGCGATCAAATGCCATCCGATATCGACGACCAATAACGCTCCAAGTCACGAAGGCGGTCACTGGTTTAGACGACATCCTCGTCGCCGACCCTTCTCTCGCCGGCTTCCGCCACCTCGCTCTTCTGTTCCGGCCACTCGACACTTCATTCTTCGCCCTCCTCAACGAAGAAGCAACCGCCCATCAACCAACTTTTGAAGAGCTGGCCGGCATAGAGATGGCCATACAGTCCGCCCTCGAGCCCGTCTTGAGCCTCCACGACACCCAAAAAGCCAACCTTCGCGTTACCCAACTATGGCTGCGCATCATTCTATGGCAGATACGTCTGCGTCTAGGCTTCCTATCAGAGACGCGAGATCCCGCGAGCTCGTCCTACTCTTACCCACTCGAGCTGGCTAAAGACCTCATGTTGTCCACGAGGGATCTACCAATAGAGAGCATGAGGGTGCACGGAATCGGGCTCACGGAGAAGTTGTTCGATATGGCGTGCGCCGTGGTCGATGTATTGGCTCGGGTGCCACTTTCGGTGACGACGCCGCCCCTCGAGCTTGGGTTTGACCCATTACAAAGCCTGCGGTATTTAAGACGGCTCATATCGGAACTACCCGGGGGTGCAGCGGTATATACGGACTTGCTGGGGAAACATATAGAAGATACTCTGCCGCAAATAGCACTTTGAGCATTGTACACGATTACGAGTTGCATTTGCTGTGTCAAGAGTGAAGAATGGCTGAAGTAACGAAAATTCTTTTGGGTATTATGGCAATTGTTCTACGCTATCCCAAACACAGAGATACAGGAACACGCTCGACAACTCAGTCACTCTAACGGGTACACCCCTGTTCCGTCTCGCCTGGCCTACTGCTCCGACGTCACCTTCTTCATATCCTCCTGCGAATCCGCATAAGGATCAATCTTCGTCTTGGAGAATTTCCTCGCCGCCACCTTGTGCTCGAACAGCAGATCCAACTCGGCGTACGTCCTGTCCTTGGGCTCGGGCAGGCGGAAGTACACCCACACGGCGCTCAGAAGACAGCTGCCGGCCCAGAAGAAGGCGCTCCGGGCACCCCAGTTCCAGGCCGTCTTGGAGAGCTGGTAGTTGGTCATGACGTTGACGAAGATGTTGCTGGCATTGTACGCCGCGCGCGCGAGCACGATGGTCTTGGCCTTCAGCCGGGTGCTGCTGAGCTCGGAGATCAAGCTGTACGTGACGGGGCCGACGGTGAAATCGTAGACGAAGGTGAAGATGATGAGCATGGCACCGATGGCCCAGACTGCGCCGTTGGCGTGCGAGAATGACAGGCAGCCGACGATGATGAGCAGGAGGAACTGCGTGCAGAGACCGCTGAAGTGGATTGTGCGACGGCCAACGCGGGACATGAGCAGCCAGGAGCCGGCTGTACCGACGATGCCAAGGGCGTACTGGCCCATGGAGAGGGAGAAGGAGTTGCTTGGGTCGAGACCGGCTTGGGTCCTATTGTCCAATGTTAGCGAACAGTCGAGCTACAGCAAATGGAAAGGAGGTCACATACAAGAAATATGCAAAGTATCCCATCAGGTTCTGGCCACCAAGAGTCTGCACCAGCCAGATACCGATCACAATCTCCGTCCGGCGGAGGTCAACTCCCCGGAAGCAGTCCCGGAAGGTAACGCCCTCCTTTAAGCTCTTCTCAAGCTCGTTGGTATGCTCAATCATGGCGATGGTCTCATCGGCATTGAAGCCCGGCTGGTTGCGAGATGTGAGGCGAAGGAGGGACTTCTTCGCTGCTACCTTGTCGCCGTGGCGGACGTACCACCAGGGCGACTCAGGAGCGAAGATCAGGCCAAGCAGGATTGGGACGGGCCACACCCACTGTACGCCGAAGGGGATTCTGTATGCCCATTCATCTGTCCGCTGCACGGAGCCCTTGTTGACGGCTGCAGCGAAGAATTGGCCAATGACCCAACACATGTTGATGAACTGAAGAAAGACACCATGTTAGCACCAGTCAACCGGGGTGTGGGCGCTTGGCAGGGAGGGTGCTTACAGTGGTAAGATACGGCCTCAGCACAGTAGGAGCAACCTCTGATGCATAGGCAGGAGTCACGCTCTGGAATGCGCCCCAAGGGATACCTGTGTTGGTCATGTCAGCCTAAGCTCGCTCAAGCAAGGGGAGCAGCCATTTTTGTACATACCACAGAGAACCTCGCCGAGAACAAGGATCTTGATGTTGGGCGCGAAGAACAGGACGAAGATGAAGGCGATCATGAGAATCAGGGAATAGATAGTGGTCATCTTGTACCCGTACCTGTCCGCCACCCAACCAGCCAAGATGAGTCCGATGATCTCGCCGGCGCGGGCACCGTTGGAGAGACCGGATTGCCATGCCGCCGAGACGGCGTACTTGCCCGTGGCCTCGTTCAGCGTGCCGAACTTCTTGTTGAAGACGGGCGAGGCGTACAGACTGCCCAGGAGTGCGAGATCGTATCCCTCCATGATAAGCGTGCTGGACAGGAGGACAGACCATCCAATGGCCTTGGGGTAGGTCTTGATGGCGGTCATGAGGGACATGTTGTGCTCGACGTCCGCGGCGTGCTTCGCGTCGGCGATGAGAGCCTCATCGTGCACTGCCTCAGGGGCGTAGGCCTCGACGTGCTTCTCAGCCATGTCGCCGTCAGTGACGGGGGTTGACTTTGGTGGTTGCGACATGGTGTTGCAGGATGTGAGCGTCTCTCTGGTCGGTGACAATAGAGTTGCGAGTATGTCCCGGCACAGTAGTGTTGATGCTACTGGATGACAAGATCGACGTGGTAAAAGAGGGCGCCGACGGGGTCTTATTTATCTCCCCAGCTTGTCAACCACGGGACGTGTTGATCTTTGGCCCGGATCGTCTCATGCAGCGAGTGGCAACCAGGATCTCGGGAGCGCGTACAGACTGGAATCTGGGGAAAGCGGAGGGACCTGGTCTCCCAGTCTACTTGGCAAGCTAGTAATGCGGGGACTGGAGTGCAGATTTTGCAGGTTTATTGGGGATAAGTTTTTTTATCTGGGGAGGCGGAGGAGAGAAATACAGACTGTTCTCCCAGGTCGACGGTACGAACATCATGGCTTCTGGCATCCTGGCAGCAAGATTTGCGGGATGGTTTTTGTTAACCCCAGACTAAAGATGTCAGCGGGTGAACTAGTCGGACCTTTTCCCCATATTTCACGCGTGTTAATGGCAGAAACGCCGTTAATGGCGTGCCAAGTCGTCGGAGTCGAGGCGGAGTTGGTTGTCGGAGTCGGAGAATATCTCTGGACGATCTGAAAAAGCAGGCCAAGACACTAACGGATCCTGCGCTTGCGTCCAGTACCGGTCGGAGTACAGCCCGACATGTCGGACTCTGCGGAGAATTGGAGATGACTTTTATGGATCTTGGGCAGGTGTTATGGTTTGTAGATCGCGTTGATCTGCATCTGGGGCAAAGCGAACTCTCCACGCCACCGGATCATGTCGACGGCCGGGTTTCGAAGATCTTTAAAGTCTCGCTAGTGAATCCGCGCAAGCCATGTGCTCATCTCCTAGGTTTGGGACTCAGTCCGGTCTCTTCTCGTTTGAACTCCCTCCCCCTTTTCACCACGCTTGCCAACTGTTGGCGTAATCATCCTCCCGTCATAGCACCACTACTCTTAAATCATGGGGAGCATTGGCAACTTTAAGACCATGTCTGAGGATGGGAAATGCCTCGTCGGCAAGGTCCCATGGTGGAAGGATGCCGTCTTTTACCAGATCTATCCGGCGAGCTTCCAGGACAGCAATGGGGACGGCTGGGGCGATATCCCCGGTGTTCTATCCCGCATCGACTACTTGCACGACTTAGGTGTTGACTGTGTGTGGATGTCTCCTATCTTTGAGAGCCCACAAGCAGACATGGGATACGATGTCTCTGATTACCAGAAGATATACGCCCCCTATGGCACCATCGAAGATGTCGACGCCCTCACGAGGGCGTGCCATGACCGGGGCATGAAGCTCATCCTGGACCTTGTCGTCAACCACACATCGATTGAGCACGAGTGGTTCAAGGAGTCCCGGTCATCCAAAGACAATCCTAAACGAGACTGGTACATATGGAAGCCAGCTCGGTACGACGCAGATGGTCGTCGTATGCCGCCGACGAACTGGCGTAGCTACTTTGCAGGGCCTACTTGGACCTGGGATGAGCAGACGGAGGAATACTACCTCCATCTCTACGCCCCGGAACAGCCCGATCTCAACTGGGACAACGAGAACTGCCGGAAGGCCATCTACGAGAACACCATGCGCTTCTGGCTAGACCGTGGCATTGATGGCTTCCGCATCGACACTGTCAACAAGTACTCAAAACGCACCGACTGGGTTGATGCTGCTATCACAGACCCTGCCTCGCCACATCAACCCGCTCCAGAGATGTGGTGCAATGGCCCGAGGATACACGACTTCATCCGTGAAATGCGGCAGGAAGCTCTGGAGCCCTACGATGCCGTGTCCGTCGGCGAGCTCTCCAACACACCGTGCCCATCCCAAGTCCTCCCTTACGTGTCAGCTGCCGCTAAGGAGCTGGATATGGTATTCGAGTTTTCCACCATCAGACTGGGGACCGGAGATGGCTTCGGCGCCAAGTACATTTACCATCCCTTCCCTCTATCGCGTCTCAAGTCCCTCACTTCCACATGGCAGACCTTCATCGAAGGCACAGACGCCTGGACGACGGTGTTCTGCGAAAACCATGACAACGGTCGCGCCGTTAGCAGATTCGGCGACACGAGCACCCCTGAACTGTGGCGTAGATCAGCAAAGACACTGGCTTTGTGGCAGGCCACCATGACCGGGTCGCTGTTCCTCTACCAAGGCCAGGAGATAGGCATGGTCAACATGCCTAGCACCTGGGGCATAGACGAGTACAAGGACATCGAGAGCCTGCGCTTCTACGCGGAAGCCGTCAAGTCGGGCGATGCAGTCCGCGCGGATGCCACCCTGCGAGGACTTCAAATACTGGCGCGGGATCACTCGCGCATTCCATTCCAATGGGACTCGTCGCCGAATTCTGGGTTCAGCACAGCCAACGCCGAGCCATGGATGCGGGTTCACGACAACTACCGCAAGATCAACGTGGCGAAGCAGACCGGTGACTCCTCGTCCATCCTGGAGTTCTACCGCGCAATACTCCAGTTGAGGAAGAGCTATCGGCACATTTTTACTTATGGCGCGTTTAAATTGCTTGATCCCACCAGCGAGACTCTGTTCAGTTATGTGAAGGAGTCCAAGGATGGGCAAAAGGCTCTGGTGGTGTTGAACATGTCAAGGGAAGAGCAGCCGTGCCCAGACGTGGCGCTTGCTCTCAAGTGTCCGCCACGAGAGACATCCCTGCTCGTCTCGACGCTTGATCAAGTGTCGCTGCGCAGTGAGCCGCTGCCTGCACTGGCCTTGGAGCCATGGGAGGGTCGAGTGTATGTACATCAGCCAGCTAAATAAGCATCATCTAGAGTTCTAGACGTCTATAAAGACAAATACTATCAGACTTCGTCTCAAGAACAAACAAACACTTGCCCAGTCATGATCTCGTTTCAAGGTAGGGGTATCGCTCCTGGCTTCCAGGCCATTGCGGGTTTTCACAAGTTGCTAGCCGGCTTGTTCTCCTCGTGAAACGACGTCCTGACCAACTCAACCCGTTTCGAGATGCCGCCCATCTTGTATGTCGCGGGGCTATCCAAATCACTGTCACGATCTCTATCGCTCCCCTTCGTCGAGTCGTTGGTGAAGATATACTGCTCGTCACTCTTCCTCTCGAGATTCATCTTCTCTGGGCCCGAAACGGAGGTGTTCTGGCGACTCTTGACTGGGCCGCGCCACAGTCCGGGAGTGGTAGACCCCTGCTGATTGACGTTTGAGAGGTTATACCCCTTTCCTTGGTGCTGACCATCCATGTAGTAGGCGGACCCCTTCTTGGTCGAACCGAAGAGGCGAGGAAACAGACGGCCCATCGGCTGCTTCAGTATGGGAAGACAGGTGCTGATGGTTCCGAGGTTCGCTTCGATGAGGGTCCAGATGCCGCGTTGGATGAAGTTGTATGTCTGGTCGCCCTTGTTCTTCAGAGAGTTCTGCACAGATGTGACTCGGATGATTGACGTGACGGTGACGCTAGGAGGTGGCTAGGTTAGTACACTGGCAGTACGCACTGGGCTGTATTTTCCATCGATCCGTGCAGGGGGTTTTGGGTCCAACTTACAAACCACCGAGGAGGAAAATACCGCACAGCAGGACCTTGTCCCGCTTGTTCAGCTTCAGGGCTAGGATCGAAGGGATGGGAAGCACCAAGACCATGACATCGGTGATGATGTTACCGACGGCATAGGCCACCCAGAACCTATCATTGTTGATGCACTGTGCCTTGACAGTCTTGTCCCACGCTCCTGAAATGGGAACGCACTGCCCAATAGTTGCTCCGACAGTGGCGATGGTCCATGCGGACACGATGAACAGCGCTGCATAGGCAGTAATGCGGAAGGGTTTACTGATGAAGATTCGCAGATAGAGCAGGATGATGGCGACTTTGTTGAGGCCGACGGTGATCTTATAAGGCGTCTGGGCGACGAAGAACTGCTTCAGGCACAGGGAGAGCTCGGCCTTCGTGAGGTCCGCCTTGTGCATGCCATAGCCATTCTCGATGGCGAGGCACATCATGGTAGAGAGCACGATGGAGAAGGCCTATGTAGATATAGACAGTCAGTACGTGGTCCCGGCCAGCCGGTAGAAGGCCCTTGTGGATATAATCGAGACATGCGGTCACTTACCAGTGCCAGGACAATGGTAAAGTCATCCCACCCGAGTTTCCCGTGCATCCAAATCCGGGTCGTAAGACGAGCGATCACGAAGAGGCCAGAGGCGATGATCATTACCACGGCGGTGATGTACATCTTCCAGCCCTGGTCTTCGAACCCGTTGTTGGGAAATCCCATGCCATGGGGCCCCATCTTGTCGGCTGTCAGATCCTCAAAGATCTAGTGACTTGATACGTGTACGTCAAGCTGCCCGAAGGACATAAAGGTCGGAAGATCAAGGTCGAAGCATTGACGGGGAGGCCAACAGGAACAGCGTCGAGCTCGAGACACTCAGGGCAATCTCACGACATATATCGCCAGGTTTGCAGGCTTCGCTTAGACCATGCCACCATCTCTGTGCGAGAGAATATGTCGTACCGAGAGGCTGGATTGTTCTTGGAGGGTCGGCTATGTGCCCTGGTCACAGCTGTGAGAGCATTTTCCTGCTCTCAGAATCACCTTCCCTTCCGTGTGTCGGACCGCAGGATGATACCGTCAAGCTGCGACTGGGGGACGCCGGCAGGATCAGTGCCAGATACGCCGGCCGACGCATGATTGGTGCTTCGGCTGCCACAGTCCTAAATACGTGCCTATTAGGGATTAGGGATCACGCAACCAAGATTGAACCCTGCTGCTCCCTGGTTCTCGCGCAAAGTTTCTTTCAGGACCGGGATGCCGGGCTTGGTATTGATATTCTTGCGTAGGTCGCCCGTCCATTTCAGGCTTCGTGGCTCGAGGTATGACATGCTCTCTGTTTGAAGTCTTATGTGCTCGGTCCGTGACATGTCAGAACCTTTTGCGCATGCACCGTTATCTAGTGGACTGTAGCGGACTTAGAGCGTCCCGGTCCCAAGATGATCTCCCGCCCTCTTACACTCAAGGTTCTTAGCCGCTGATCGAAGCGCAACGTTCCCTTGGTTCGACCCCTACACTAGTTCCCGCTGTCTGAGCGACGGACCGCTCGATAATGGAGCAACCATTATAAGACTCGGCCGAGCCCACATGGGCCGTTGGGAAACAGCAAAATAATGACAAGCGAGGTAGAGATGCGAATGCAACACTCGCTTGCACCTCTCTTTTTCTTGTTCGAAATCCCTCGCGGTCTCCTCGACCGAGAGCCGTCTTCTTGCATGTAGCTCTAACCCAATGCGGTTGGTCACCAATGCAGAGCTGCGGTGCGACTTGAAGGATTCGTAAATTCAGGGGCTGCAGCACGACCGTCTTACGCCAAGTCTTCCCCAAGATCTGGATTGCGAGAGTGCGACGCTGCGAGAGTCTCTCCCAGGACGAAGTGGTGGATGTGATAACGAATCTTGAGCACTTTCCTGGGATTGATAAAAGCCACACTCTGTTCCCTCCATGAAGCTGGGTATGACTGCATGACAATATTGCGGAGGGACGAGAGCACAGGAATGAGGAGGCCCTCGAGGTCAGACTGTCGAAATATCTCGATGCCACCTCGGAGTTGACAATGCGACGCACCCTCTCCCCTTCTGCAATCCGCATATAACCTTTGGAAAGCCCTCAAGGATCGGTCGGCATCTCTCTTCCTGCCCCCATGTCCTATTCCTGCGCAATGCCCCAAAAGTCTCGTCGCTAGTGGCGGAAATGCTCCCTGAGGCCTCTCTAGCCTATGCCAGTGTAATAAGTCCTTCATCCATCGGCCGCTTTCGCCGTTGGTTGCTAGTTACCCAAGGCCATACCCGACAACCGGGGATCTGCAAGTGCCAGTTCTTGTTGGTCATTCCGGGCTTCAGTAACTCGGCGCTCACTACTAATTTCAACAAATGCCTTGCGGGCAGGAACCTGCCAAGGGGACAAGTTGTCACTTGTCAAATAGTTCCATGCATTGTCCCAACTATACGGGGACGAATGAGATTGGCCTCATGTTCCTCCGTCGCCGGTTCTCCACGTGGGAAAGGGTAACATCCATCCTCTTAAATACCCGGAGCTGCCCGCCGCCACCGGCCCGCTTCTCTCTTTTTGTTTTGTTGACTTGAATCCTTCCTCGACGCCCGTCCCCGCGTCGCCGTCGTCCTCACCATGATGTTCTTCTCGACCGCCTTGCTCGGGGCTTTGACTCTGTGCGCGAGCTTCGTCTCCGCAGACACGGCACCGACATGCAAGGCTTGCGCGCCGGCAGCAGCCAAATACTTGACGGTCAAGACGTCCAATGGGCCGATCACCGGACATTTGGCCAACAATACGAAGTGTGTCGTTGAGTACCTCGGCGTCCCGTACGTGAAGCCGCCAGTGGGCAACTTGAGGTTCGCGCCGCCGCAGAGGTTCACCGGCACGACGGAGTACGTGGCCGCCAACTTTGGCTTCGACTGCCCGTTGACTGCGTCAAAGCCGGTCGCCTATCCGGACTTCACGCCCCAGGCCCAGAGGATCGTCAACTACTTTGCTTCTGCTGCTGGGACGCCGCAGAGTGAGGACTGCTTGACGCTGAACATCTGGTCCAAGCCGACGACCAACTCGGACCGTGCCAACAAGCCGGTCATCGTCTTCTTCTACGGCGGACGTAAGTGCCCCTCGTTTGAGCCCGCCTTATGCGCCTGTGTACTGACTTGTGATGTACGCAGGCTACACCATTGGAAACACCAACAGTCCGATGTACAACGGCAAGTACTTCGCCGAGGCCGAGGACATCGTCGTCGTGACCGTCAACTACCGTCTCAACATCTTCGGCTTCCCGGGTGCTCCTGGCCAGGCGCAGAACCTCGGTCTTCGAGACCAGCGCGCCGCCGTCGAGTGGATCCGGGACAACATCGCCAAGTTCGGCGGCAACCCGTCCAAGATCACCATCTCGGGCCAGTCCTCGGGCGGCGTGAGCACCGACTACTGGGCGTACTCTTACCGGAGCAACCCCATCGTCAAGGGCATTATCGCCCACTCGGGCACCGCCTTCAGCTTCCCCCAGAATACCAAGACCGTGCAGACGAACAACTGGAATGCGGCCGTGGCGGCCGTGAACTGCTCCACCGCTGCCGACACAATGGCCTGCATGCGCAGTGTGGACTGGACCGCCCTCAAAGCCGCCGCTGCCGGCATCCGGCCCGCTCAAAGCACCAGTGTCCTCCGCGCCATCCCCCCCTTCTGGCCGACTCCGGACAACGAGACCGTCTTCTCGTCGTCTGACCTCGTCGGTTTGACCGCCAGCGGCAGCTTCGCTAAGATCCCCATCCTCTTCGGCAACAACCACAACGAGAATGGGTACTACCAGATCCCCGCGTTCGGCAACGGGGTCGTTCCCACCGTCGCGCAAGTGGTCTCCTTCATGCTCGAGTCCTTCACCTGCCCCGTCGCCTACCAGGCCGCCGCCCGCCGCAAGGCCAGCACGCCTGCCTGGGCCTACCGCTTCCACGCAGACTGGGATAATACCCGCCTGTACCCCACGTCGGGCGCATACCATGGCGTAGATCTGCACATGATCTTCGGGGCCTCTGCAGACGTCAGCGGCCTTCCGACTGTTCCCGCCCAACGCGAACTCACAAAAACGATGCAGGATGCCTGGTTCACCTTCGCCAACGACCCGGCCAACGGCCTCAGCAACCTCGGCTGGCCCCAGTTCGACCCCAACAAGAAGACCCTCGTTGAGCTGGGATTGAACAATAACCCCAAGCCCCAGCTTGCATATCCGTCCACATATACCGCGCCGTGCGTCGATGTCACGATGGGGGCCCTGGGCGTCGTCGCCTCTGTATTGGACAGTGTCGTCGATACCGTCGAGGATATCATATAGTCATTGGTCCTCGGATGTCGCGAGAACAGTGACAAGAAGTGAGAAGGCAGATTACCTATAAATCTTATTAATACAAAATGCATATTCAAATCTTCATCCCCATCTAATCGCCCAAGATCTTTCCCAACTCCTCTCCTCGGCTAGTGGCGGCTTTAACGGCCTTGTTGACAATTTCTTGGAAGTTCGACTCCTTGAAGCTGTTGAGCGCGGCCTCGGTGGTCCCCTTGGGGCTGGTGACGTTGATGCGTAGCTGCGCGGGGGACTCGTTCTTCGACTCGACCAGCATCTTGCCGGCTCCAAGGCAGGTCTGCTTGGCGAGTCTCTCGGCCTGCTCTTGGGGCATACCCAGGGCGACGGCGCTCGAGACCATATGCTCAACGAGTGCGAAGAAGTAAGCCGGGCCAGATCCTGTTTTCTTTTTGTCAGTATCCATCTCCATTTTGCGCAGCGTAGGAGTAAGTGACGTGACCATACCTGACAGACCCGTAACAACATCGATTAAGTCCTCCTTCTCAACCCACTCCGTCACCTTGCCGAACCCAGCAAGCAGCCCATTGACCAGCTCCCTCTCATTCTTTGACACTCCCTCCCCAGCATACGCTCCCGAGGCACCCTCTCCCACAAGCGCCGGGGTGTTAGGCATAACCCGCACCACATTCGGCGACCGTCCATCACTCGTCGTGAACCAAGAAGTCAGACTCGTCGAGGGTATACCAGCAGCAATGGACACAATAAGCGGCAGCTTCTCCTGTCCCTTCCACGACTCGGCCAGCTCCTGGCACACGCCCTTGGCGACCTGCGGCTTGACGGCCAGGACCAAGATGTCGGCGTCCTTGGCGGCGTCGGCGTTGGAGGTGGTGGTGCGGACCTTGAGCTGGTCCTCGACCTTCTTGCGGTTGACGTCCCAGGGCTCCGAGACGACGACGTTCCCGGGCGTGGTGCTGCCGTTGGCGAGGAGGCCGGCGATGATGGCGGCGCCCATGTTGCCGCCGCCGATGAAGCATAGCTTCTGGTCTTTGAGGTTGGTCATTGTGTCGGGTGTCAATTGGTCCAATTGGGTGGGAAGGACTGTGGTTCGTGATGCGGTGAGGTAAGTTGTGTGAGTTTGTGAGTGCCCACATCGAAACACGAAATCGAAGTGAGATAAAAAGATACGTACCTTTACCTCTGAAGCGGGATCCACAATGATGCAGCTGTGGAACCAAGAACTCCGGATTCGGTAAACAGAAGTACCGAAGTATCTTCATTTCCATCACCATTCACCACGCATGGTGAGTGTTCGTGCGGAGAAGGAGATAAGTACCACCTAACAGCCAACAGGGCCATGGCTACTATATATCTATCATGCCGCTTTCCTGACTTGTGTCTAGCACCATTATATTTCATTATCCGAAGACTGATGGATCATGCAAGCACTTGCACCGCGCCCAATGTCTCTCCTCCATGCACTTAGACAACGGCATCCCCCCCCCATATCACGCCCTCAAGACAGCATCAGCACTCCTAACACCGATCCTTGCCCACCAGACCGCTACAACCAAACCCTCACCCTCCCAGATGGCAGAACCCTAGCATGGGCCGAAGCTGGTGACCAGTCTGGCTACCCCTTCTTCTTCTTCCACGGCTTCCCGGGCTCACGTCTCGAGGCCCGCGGCGTAGAAGACATCGGCCGCCGCCACGGCATCCGCTTCATCTGCCCCGACCGTCCGGGCTACGGCCTCTCCACCTTCCAGCACGGCCGGCGCATAACGGACTGGCCTTCCGATGTGCAGCATCTAGCCCGCCAGCTTGAGCTCAAGCGCTATGCTGTTCTCGGTGGCTCTGGTGGTGGTCCGTTTGCTCTGGCCTGCGCACGCTTCATCCCCAAGGAAACGGTGTCGGGCGTTGGACTGCTGTGTACCGCTGCTCCGTGGGAGAAGGCCGTGCTGCGTCACGTCTCGTGGTACCGTCGTCTGCTGGCATGGGCGGCTACGTACTGCCCTTCGTTAACCACGCGTGTCTTCAACGGTCTCTTTGGTCTGATCAAGTGGTTCGCAGCTTCTAGCACAGGGAAGAAGCTCCTCGACAACATCGCCGTCAAGGCGGCCGCAGCGGCGGGGAAGGATATCCCCGAGTCAGAGACGACGCCCCACGCCGTCGCGAAGAGGAGGAAACGGTTGCTCAGTGTCTTGCTCGAACCCTTCGCCCAGGGGTCGCGGGCTCTGGTGCAGGAAGCTTATCTGCTGTCACATCTGTACGGTTTCCGCATGGAGGATGTCGAGAGGAAGGTCCAGATCTGGCATGGGGTCGAGGACACGAACTCGCCTATCGAGATGGTGCGGTATATGAAAGAGCAGCTGCCGGATTGTGACTTGCACGAGCTTGAGGGAGAGACTCACTTTACGATTGTCAAGCACCTGGAGGAAGTGGTTACTGAGCTGGTGCGGCACCGCTGATAACGGCGGCCGGTCGATGGTCTTGTCATATGTAGGTCGGCTCCAAGACGGTCGATGGTCGGCCGGAAGGGAAACGGTATGCCATTGAGGTTTTGGTCGACGTAACAGCCCATGTCTCTGCCATATCCGGCGGGAAACCCCTTGAACCTATTCCTCATTACCCACGGCATCCGCCACCATCCCATTCCACGCCTATGTGCACCCTGCAACTCTCCGACTACCGTCCATCCGCTTCTTCACGTCTACACATCCCTAACCATCCACACATTCCCCTCCGCCTCTCCCCCAGGGTACACCCTAAACCCAACCCTCTCATAAAAAGCCACAACCTTGGTATTCTCCCCGCTCACCCCAATGTGTATCCCCTTCCCATAGTTCCCTCCACTGTTCCTAACACTCTCCACAAACCTCTCAATCATCTTTCTCCCCCACCCCTGCCCCTGCCACCCATCCACGAGGTCAATGTGCATCGTCGCCCTATACTCCTCCGTCAACTCCTCCTTCCCCCTCACGCCCTCTAGCAGCAACCACCGCGGGTTATACGCCAGCTGCGCCATGCACCGCGCGTTTACGACCTTGCCCTTCTCCACGTCCTCGACGTCGACGTTGTCCGATCTTAACCACGGTTCGAGCGTATCTAGCTGTTGCGGGGGAGGCACATCGCGCCGTCCCTGCTCGCTTTGCAAAACCTCACTGACATAGCGAGGATAGGCCTCAGCGAAAGCGAAGACGTCAGGGGTGCCGATCACGTAGCCTACTGCTCTGCCAGAACCGTCGTCGAGGACGAAGCAGTTGGAGGGACAGAGGAGGGTGTACTGCAGCGTCCAGACGTAGGGGGCTAGGGCGAAGGCGCCGGGGCTGGAGGCGAGGTTTGGGGGGAGGGTTGCGCGGCACTGCGAGGGCGTTAGCGAGTGAACTGTGACATGAAGGTTTGGCCTGTGATAAAAGCAAGTAGGTGGATTTACAATGTGCTTTGCGGCCTCTGCGTCGGAGGGCTGGTAGGGGCGGATGTGCGCCATGGTGAATTGTGCTGGATGCTGGTTTCCTCGGCTTGGATATCACTTGCTTGCAGATTACAATGTGCCCAATAGTCCAAAACCGTAAAGAGTAGCAAGAGTGAAACGAGTGCAGCGAGTACTTCGATTTATAACTTATTCCCTAGGCACCTGTAGTCGTTCATCGTTGGTAGTTGGTCGTTGTAGTTAGAGGGGCACGCCGCACACCAGTTGCAGCTTGGCAAAACATCGGCTGAGGGTTGAGCTGTAACGTGGTAACGCGGGCCGTCCGCCGGAAGGATCTATTCGATACGGCATGTGGGGTAAAAGCCGGGACAGATGCCTCCGATATCGACATCTGTGTGACAGAGACGGACGACTGGACTCTACCTTATGTCAGATCGGCGAGACTTCAGCCCAGTTTCGAGGGTCAAGATGCATGTATCTGGCGGAAAAGCACCTCTATTCTTCTTTTGTCTGATAACCTTGCGGTGGCATACCCCTATTCCATCGTGAAAGAGCAACGCCGGAGCCAGCCATGTACGCCCGAGCGCGAATATTCCGCTCAAGTAAAAAAGCTGAAGAAAAAGAAACCCGCGATAGTATCTGTGGGTTGAAGAAAGGGTATGAAAAAGATGAAAATGTACAAGTTTGGTATCTCATTTCGTATGCTCGTACAATTATGCCCCGAAATCTCGCCTCGAGCCGAGATGCACATCCCAGAAATACAAACAAGAGCAAGCTGGCAAATGGAAAGTGTGACAGGAATCATCTGGTAGATGCTCAGACATCCTTAAAAGTACAGACATGAGAGGCCAGGTTCAACCGCGGAGCCAGGCACGGCACTTCTTCTAGAACATGCCTCCAGGTGGGCCTGCGTTCGACGGCTTCAGCCTAGGAGTGAGGACAGTCCTGCTTGCCGGAGGTCCGGCAGCGATGAACTGGTTGGGAGAGGGGTGTTGCGGATAGTAAGGAGACCTCTGTCCGTCATTCTGTGCCAGCGTGTTGCGAATGGCCCGGACACTGCTGCTCTCGTCATCCGTCCCCGAGGCGCCGCGCCTGCGTCCCGTGCTCTCGTAGCCATTCGAGCCAGCGACCGGCCTGGGAGATGGGAGCGGGGAGGCGGCGGGATGGGTTGATGAGTCGTCTTGATCATCCCCAGTGCGTTTGCGCCGCGGGTTGATTGGAGGTAGAGGAGGTGCGGTTTGGCTGTTGTCGGTCCCAGAGCGAGACCTGGTCGTGCCCTCGGCAAGCGTGACGGTGGGCACGCGACTGGTCGACATGATAAAAGTTGGCTCGGAAATATCGTGCTTGTTGACGGTCCGCCTGTGAGAATTATTCACAGTGCTAGTGGTGGTGCTGAATCCTGGAGACTGCGGCACCGATGGCCGCCTGCCCCGGATGCCGTTGGGAGCCATTGATCCAGGGGGCGGACCGGCCAGAGAATCCGGAAGAGGGGAGATGGGGGAAGGCTGGCCGGAAATGGACTCATACGGAGACCTAGGCTGTACGTTCAGGTTCGTAGCGGACCGCGATCCGTGGAGGTATTTAGGGGAGGGTGCTGCGGAAGACGTCGATGATCCGGGATACCCTTGGGGCGGCATGATTGGCGATCGCCGGATGTCCGTTCCAGGAAGACCAGGAGATCGCAGCATGAGTGGGCGAAGACCATTGGTCGGCTGGAGCTTCTGCTGCTGGTTCCCATCATGAGGGGTGGAGTTGTTGCGGAGTCGAGGAGGACGATTATCCAACCGACCATGGCTGGCTTCGGAACCGCTGCGATCCCGCTCTGTTGACGTCTGCCTTGAACTACTGGAGTCAGTAGGAGTTCCTTTCCGGTATCGCGGCTCAGTGCTCGGAGCCCTCTGCTGGTACAAGGCTGGTGGCGGTCTCCGCTCCCGGCTCGGGGTCCTCTCTCTGGTGGAGCCTGTCTCGGATTGGTCCTCATAGGTTCGCTGTGGCCCGGCAGATGACATCTGTGAAGCTTGATGCCTGGCAAGAGTCTCGAGCTCTTTGCGCCTCTGCAACTCCCTCCGAGCGTTCCTGAAGGCCCTGAGGCCAGGGTGTACGTTGTCATCTTCCTTTTCCTTCACCGACTTGTTATCAGCCTCAGACTCGGCATCGCCATTTGTGGACTGCTGATCCAGCCTTCGATCACGGACGTTCGCCTCCTGCTCAATAGATGGCCGAGGTGTCTCCCTGTCCTTCTCGTCGAAGCTCTGCTTGCTAGCGCTGGGAGACGCAGCCATGGTCGCAGCACCGATACCAAGCATCTTCATCGCCTTCGATTGGCTTCCTCCGACCTTGGACCGAGATCGGTCTATCAGTGAACCCCGACTGGACTTGGGCTTCAGGATACCGATGCCCAAAGCATTGGGTTGTGGCAGTTGGCCAACGGTGTCTCTCTGCGTATCCGCATGCCGATGCGGCGAATTCTCCCGGCTGCTGTCTGCCTCGGCGTACGAAGTCAGCCGCTCACGCACGCGACGACGAGCATCTTCCAGTCGACTAGCAAACTCATCCGGCTCGGATTCCATCTCATCGGTTGAAGGGCGACTCGAGCTGCGGCGATCCGAACTTGCTTTGAAGTCGTCATTTCCGGCGTACTCGTTAGTACTTCGAGAGCTGCGAGCCGCAGCATAGTCTTGTTCCTGAGATACCCATGGATTGGACTTGGCACCGAAACCATTGACCATAGAGTCACGAGATTCGGCTGTAAATCGTGTATCGAGTCCACCGGTCTGCGGCTCGTTCGGATATATGGACGAGGTATTGCTCTCGGAACGCAGATGTTGGCGCACCATTCCACTCAGGCCAGCGGTTGTTGGGCCTAGTGTTGGAGAATCCGGCGGTGATGTATGTTGTGATGCTGGAACCGATGTGTTCTGGTTGTCATGTTTCTCGGGTGAATCCGCCATGGTCATCTCGCTGGGAGACACCGGGGTCGGCAGAGCTGTTGGTCTGAAGGCTGGATGATCTGTGTCGGAGGGACGCTGAAGCACAACCTGAGGAGTGGCTGTCGGTTTGCCGGTCCCGAACAGGGGAGACCCATCGGAGTCGTCAAGGAACGTGCCCTCGTTCGAGTACTCTTCCTTGACTGTGGGCTCGATTCGCCTGGTCGACTCTGGTTTGAGCTCTAATGGCTGCCTCTGCATTGAGGAAGAGGACTGAGAACGCCAAGTCGGCGCAAAAGAGGCGTTTGACTCAGCTCTTGAGCGCGACTCTGGCGTCTCTCGGCCTGACTGTAGCTGCAACTGTCTCAGAGCGTACTTCGACTCGTCGTAGGGTTCCGCTGGTTTTTGGAAGACACCCATGGCAGTCGCCTTTCCTCGGTCGTTAGGTTGTATGGGCAGCATGCCATTGTCGCCGGTCTCGCTTATGGGCGGACTCAGAGGAGGGGATCCGCCAAAGAGATTCCTGTTTCCTGGCTGTGATCCGGCCTTGATGCCGAGGTCCAGGGTGCTTGATGACGAAGCGGTTGTTGGGGGGCTCAACGACCTCAGGTTCGGCGCGCTTGCCTTGGCGAGAGGTCGTCTCTCTCCAAACCGATCGAGAAATCCGATAGAGGTTGGGGAAGGTGATACCTGCGCTGGATCAGGAGTGCGGTTTCCAATGGAACGGTTCCGTGCGAATGTGTCGATTCGAGAAAAGGCGGATGCCTGCTGGCCGTGCATGTCCTGGTTCAGCGCCTGTTCATATAAGCGCCTCGTCCGAGTGACACTTCGCTCCAAGGCAGGGGTGGAATTGGCGGAGGAGTTGCCGGTCGATGTGGTGTGAGACTCCCTGATTGAAGTTGCTGGTTGGGAATTCACCGAAGTGGCGGCAGTGGAGTATCGAGCAATGGCCGATGCAGAAGACGTGGTCGAGGAGGTCTCCCGCTTCCGGTTGTAGCCAAGAAGCGAGGGTGACTCTGATCGCGGCAGTTCTGCTTCCTCGGCGTCTGGAGGGACGGGCGTCGATTCGTTGCTGTCGGATCCTGAAGACCGCCTGTTCCTCTCACTCTGCCTCCAGAGCTGGAACGCCGAGACAGCCACATCATCCTCGTAAAGCGCACGACCAGCCATGCCGCCAGTCCCGCTGCCCTTGCTACCGACTGGGATCTTGTATATCTTTTGTCTTCCGCCAAACAAAACATTGCCTTCGGTCGGTTTGCCACGGTTCATTATTCCACCTCTGGTTGAGTCGGCATCGTCCGATATGTAAGAGTCAACCTGCCCTCGTAGAAATGGTGCCTTGATCGATTCGACCTCGGCAATGTCAGACAGGCCACCATAGGCAGCAGTGAAGCCAAAGTCGCCCAGCCGTGATTGGCGCTTGGGATAGAGCACGCTGTCGTCGCTGGCCTTGCCAATCTTGGTGTTCGGATCGTCCTGTTCCCTCAGCATGGAGAAGCGGGCGGACAGGTTGGTCATGAGCAGACTGGTGCGGAAGTTATCATCAGAGGGAAGGGCGCTTTGCAGGTCGAACTCCTTCTTGGGCTCCTCCTCCGTCGACTTCTTGCCCCGTCTGAAACTCTTGAATGCGGACATCGATGACTGCTGTTCTGTGGCCGAGGAGTCATCCTTGGCCCGCTTCTTGGTTCTAAATCGATTCATGGTCGGTTACTGAGAATGTGAGAGAAGACAGGGCGGTCGTTGTAATTGGTCCGTTGTGAGTGCAGAGAGGCCGTGACGTGATCACAGACCAGTGTCCATGGGACCGAGCCCGGAGAAGAGGATGTCTGACAAAGATTGACTGCGGTTCTTTAAAGTCGATCGGGAATCTGTGATGGCGAGGTGGAACGTTAGCTCATGTCCACCTTCTCAATGTCTTGAATGACAACTCCTCATAGGGATGCATATGCATGCACATGTGCCTAGATATGTTGAAGCATAACAGAATGCGCCGGACTGACTAAACCCGGCTGCACAGAGAAGCAGAGCGTTCAAGTCGACCTTCACACATAGCAGAACCAGGCGGACGGGACGGACAGTTGTGTATAAAGATATGAATAGCAATGAATGGGTTTTACCTGGTAATGTCTGGGAAATTCTCTGGAATCGTGGTGTCGAGAGTGTTTCAAAAGCGGTGATGACCCGGAAACTGCCAGCATGCATGAATATCGCTGCAGGGCCTAGGCGCGGGGGCTTGAAACAGATGAATGAATCGGATAAAGCGTGGGTTGAAGGTATTCGGAGAGTCGAATGTCGAATCTTGCACGAGAATACCGTCACTTGCTGCTCTGTCTCGACAGGTTGAGTCTCGCTGGAGTAACAAGATTCGAGGACTTGAAGTTGGTCTTGGCTCGAATATCGGACTGCGTCGGTGGGAAACGAACGTAAGGGGGACGAAGGAATAAGCGCGTGGTGAGAGTGAGAGTGGCACTGAGTAAATAAAGGAGTGGATTTGAAGTTGCTGCTGCAAAACGAACAAGTAAAGGAGAGAAATGGACGACGACCAGTCCCTTCAAGTTGGGAGACAGACTCGATTGAGAGGTTGTAAAAAGAATGAGCGTGAAGACAGGACGATCAGACCTTCCAGGCCAGAAAATGGGGAGATTACCGAGGGCAGCCAATCTCGAGGCAGATGTTCGCTCACATTAATAGACTGGGAGTGTCTCTTACTGTAGTTCCATCGTGCAAACGCTCTCCTGGCCCCTGGTGCCTTCCCTGCCCGAACCCGCATGGAAGAGTTGCGGCACGACAGCGGGAGTGCCTGCATTATGTGGAGAAGATTAGGGGCGTGCCCGCAGTAAGTATCGGGTCCGTCCAATGAGAGTCGAGTATCAAATGTACGATGCGACATGATGCAGGGTTCCTGCCAGTTTTCGGGAGTTCAGGGCGCCAGCTTTTGTGCTTTCCTTTATCCAGGGGCAGCACTTTGCTCCGTGACTTCTGCCGTCGATGACTTCCCGCCCGGAGCAGACGATTCTCTCATCAATTGGTTTCAACTCTCTCACACACATCTTCACAGCACTGAAGCAGAGCGAGCGGGTAAGCCAGGAAGAAGACCACCGAGTTAGTCTTGCAGATCTGCCCACTTGATCTCTGAGACATCTGGAGATGGCAACTCATCAATGACCCCTGAATCTCTCTTCCGAGACATTCTGTCGCACCTCATGAATTTATCACATCCATTGGTCGCCTTGTCATTCATCTATAAAGAAGTCGTCGATAGCATCCTGTCGTGCAACTGGGGAACTCCTACTACCATCTGTATCTGCGTCGGCATGCGATCAGCCGTCATCCTCTATCAGCATCTTAAGCGACGGCATTTCACCCTTATGAACGGACGCACTGGACAGCAGCTGGTTGGGCGTGCAAACGGAAAAGATACGAAGCAAAAGCAATTACCGGCAGCGAGGTCAATCGAACCTGTACCACTTGTGACCTGCGTACGACCCGAGCTGATATCTCTGTCGGTAATAGCTTGTGGCATTATATCATTTTCGTTCGTCTTTTCTTTTCTTTCTTTTCTTTCTTTTCCGTCGGCGAATTTCGTGTCGAGTACAACTCTTGGAAAAGGGGAAGCGGCGTCGCAAAACGCAGAAAAAGCAAAAAAAAATAACAGAAAAAGGTACGTCCCTCATCCAAGGCCCAAGCGGGTGGGTCCATCTCTGACGGGGGTCCGTGCTGCCGCTCTGCTGCTCTGCTTCCGCGGACCAATAAACGGCCTGCTCCTTACGCTAATCCCGATTGGGGTAAATGTCCTAGAGGTACCAGTTCAGGTACCTTTTTGGTCTTGTGGGCTCGTGACGTGCACTTTCTCTTGTGCTTTGTCAATCTCAAATGCTCTTCTCTCTTCTCTGAAATTCCCGTGTCGATGTCGAATATGCCGCGGCCAACCCGCCCTGTCCAATCAGAACCCTGCGTCCTGGGCCGATTTTGTTTCTCGACCAGCCACTGCACGTACCTTACCTGCTGCTTGACCTCGATATCTTCTTTCCCAATCATACATCGATCTCTTATTCGCTAGGTCGTCTCCATTATAGATGCGATTCACTCAGGAGTGCCACCACTTCTCAAGACTGCCGACTCAGTGCAATCACCACATTCTCGACATGCTCTAGTCAACGTTGCTGCGTTGTATGCGCCAGGGCAACACAGCCAACAATGAATCATAGCGTCACTGCAGCAGGTTATCCCTTGGATCACTATCCCCCCAATCCGCCTTCCACTGCCGCGCCAACACCTCCTTCGCGCCCGTTCGCTCGAGTCGCGCCGCATTCCACATAACGTACCCCCAGCGGCGGATGACGTCCTGCACGTAGTATCCGTACAAGTTGCCGTAGGTTTCCCCCCACATCAGCGTCCAAGCCAGCGGCGGACGCAGTCCGTCCGCATCCGGGTCGCCGTCCCCCTTGAAGGGCAGCGGGTCGCGCCGCTGCTGCATTTGGTCCCGATCCGACAGCCGCTCCTGGCGCCGCTGGAACTGTGCTGCCTCGCCCAGGGCATCGTCCTCTAGAAAGTTGCCTGCCGGCCACGAAATGTGCTGCTGCATGGTTGAGACGAGGTGTGTGTGGTCTCTGATCTTGAAGACGACAGTGTGCAGCAGCTCGAGACCACGGGAGATTGTTCCCTTCAGGAGACTTTCCCTGACCCCTGTTTATTTTTATTGAGGCGTGGTCAGTCGTATTCAAACGGCAAAGTGATGTTGCTAATGCATGATGACGAGAGAAGGGAGGCAAGAAACTGACAGCTATTATCCAGGTCAAACGCCCCTTCCGGAGTGGGCGGCCGCTGGCCCTTGAACTTGGGGTTTCCTTCGTGCACATCCCCCGAATATGGCGGAAGATCTGGTCGTACTTCTCCTTGGCGAAGGTGTAGATGCAGGCGATCTCCTCGACCTCCCAGGGCTCGAATATGCCGATAAACATCTTCAGGATATCGACAGGCTGGAAGCCCAACCTTGGTTGCCGGGAGGGCTCGTGGCTGCCCTTGCCAAAGAGATTGCAGCATAATTGAAAGCGATACAAGGCGCGCATCAGCCGCGTCTCCTCCGTGCTGCTAAGGAGCTCGTGACTTTGCGAACCTTCGGTCTCATTGGCGAGATTGGACAGTGCCCAGCCGGTGTAATGCCGTGCGAGCGGCTTAATGATGGAGGAGAGGAAGACAACCATGCCAACAGCCTCATCCTCGGTGAGCCTCTTCGTAAGGACCGAATATCTGGTCGAAGAGCGTCGATCCTGGTACAATTCAAGGAGCTGAGTGACTCTTTCACGAGTGCGCGTGTTTGAAAAGTCGGTCAAGCCGGACTGATAGACGGCATAGGCGTCGATAGTGACGCTACGCAACGTCGTCTCCAAGTATTTACAGAGGAGAGACCTGCGATCCAGCAGATACTGCTGGTGAAAGACGGGGGACGCGTGGACCAAGGCGCCTAGGTCTTCAAGTTCCAATATAGAAAGGACCTGACGCCGAACTTCAGGGGGGAGATTTTCCAGCGGCGCAGTAAGTTGGGGACTATCGCAGACTAGCTCTGCCTGTGACACCGAGCTACTGGGGACGGCCATAATTTGGGACGCGCCGGCGTTGGCCTCTGTCGCTGATTGAGCTGGATTCGGCTTGGACGAGTTGAGAGGTAAAGAGAAGCGTTGCAGGTCTGGGCTGCCGTTTTGGGTTCTGAAAACGGCAGCCCAAACAGCGACACAGACATTATTTGTGGAATTATTACCAGTTCGAAAAGCACAGGAATGCTGTGTGCCAATTAAGGACTGTTATATTCTCCTTTTCTTCTCACAAGCCCGTTTCACCAAAGCCTCCTCAACATGGTGGGATATAGCCGGTGTACATGCTCCGAACCACACAATGTGCAGACAGAGCCATCAAATTTCCGCCGCCTTGGAAAATCCCTGGACACACCCCGCCAGTCCCCAACGCCCATGTTTCGTACTTGAGCCGTCGAGTCATTCAGCTCCAGCTCTTTTCCAACGATGCGGTACCGGGGCACGGCCACTCTCCCGTTTCCAATTTCCGGGTCACACGCTGCTTGATCATCGAGGAGGAGGATTGCAAACGCCGGTGCCGAGGACGGGATGATGCGGGGAAGCGACAGCGACCTAACCTCGTGGCACCATATGCCTATCAGTGTGTGTGCAAACGCCATATCGCGAGCAAGGCGCGGTCGAGACGCGTCAAATAAGGTTTGTCACACGCATCAAGCTGTGTGTTTGTTTTGTTTGCTTTTCTTTAAATTGTCAGCTAAACACCTGTTAGTGTGCCACACTGTTGACAGGATGATCCTAGCTAAGCAGCTAGAGCCATCGCAAGGATGAATCTCCGCAGTCATACGCCTTGTGCTACCTGTACACCGAGTGTGTGCGTTTGACATTGGGCATCAGCCAGCTTACACGGCACTTCGCCCTTCAAACGAGCTTCTTCTTATCTGCGATTTAGACCAGGCCTTTCTCATCACCACCCCATCTCACTGAAGCATCACTCGGCATCCGAATAACATACCTTATTAGGCCATGTCCAAGACGTCGCCAAGATCCGGGGGAATCCTCCTCTTCTCGGTGTCTCTGGCAGGACTCATTGCAGTCTCACTCTATCTCACTTGTTACAGTCCTGAATGGTTATTCTCTCCATTGACGATCACACCACCTCCCTCGGGAGAACCAGACACCGGCCATGACATTAAACTTTCCGACCATGACACCCACTCCGATCTCCCCTACTACGGCCTCAGTCCTCCAGTGTATCCGTCTCCTCCCGCCAATGGCACATCCAACACCTTCTGGGCCACCGCCCACGCCCGAGCCAAGTCCCTGGTCTCACAGATGACCACCGAGGAGAAGGTAAACATCACCCACGGCCATGCCGGCCCTTGTGTGGGCAACACCGGCGCCGTGCCTCGTCTGCAGCTCCCGTCTCTCTGCTTCGCCGACGGACCAGCCGGTATCCGGGGTCAGGAGTTCGTCTCTGCCCTTCCGGCTGGTATCCATCTCGGTGCTACCTTTGACAAGGAGCTCATGTATGCTTATGGACGGGCGTTGGGCGCCGAGTACCATGCGAAGGGCATCAATGTTGCTCTGGGTCCGGTGGCCGGTCCATTAGGACGGATAGCCAAAGGGGGTAGGAACTGGGAGGGGCTCAGCAACGATCCATACCTGTCCGGTGCGGGAATGGGTGCTCTGACAAGAGGTATTCAGGACGCTGGGGCCATTGCCACGCCAAAGCACTGGATTCTCAATGAGCAGGAGTTTCGGAGGCGGGAATCGGAGATGGGTGAGGCAGTGAGCAGCAACGTCGATGACAAAACTCTGCACGAGCTGTACGTCTTCCCCTTCATGGATGCGCTGCGGGAGGGCGCCGGGTCGATCATGTGCAGCTACCAGCGCGCCAACCACAGTTACGGCTGCCAGAACTCGAAGCTGCTGAACGGTATCCTGAAGACGGAGCTCGGCTTCGAGGGGTTTGTGGTCAGTGACTGGGACGCCCAACACTCGGGCGTGGCATCCGCGAACGCGGGCCTGGATCTTGTCATGCCAGGTGCAGGCTATTGGGGCGACAGTCTTCTCGAAGCAGTCAACAACGGCTCGGTCAGCGCGGAGAGAATAGATGACATGGCCACCCGCTTGTTGACAGCATGGCACCTCCTGCATCAGCAACACACCTACCCACCTGTTGCCGTCCATCCCCCGGGGCACAAACACTTCCCCATCGATGTCCAAGCCGACCACGCGTCCCTGATCCGCTCCATCGGCGCAGCAGGTACTGTGCTGGTTAAGAATACCAACCGGGCACTACCCCTCAAGCATCCCAAGTTCCTCTGCGTCTACGGCTACGACGCAGTCATCAAGTCCGCTCCGTGGGATAACCCCGACCGGTTCGGGGGCGGATACGACGTCAACGCCGGGTGGAACACGCTGAACGGGACACTGATATCGGGCGGCGGCTCGGGGAGCACCACGCCGCCGTATGTCGTGTCTCCGTTCCAGGCTATTCAGGAGCGAGTCGCCGCTGATGGGGGGATGGTGCGGTGGGATTTCGAGTCCGATGATCCCCCTGCTACGTATGTCAATGTCGACGCATGCCTGGTGTTCGTCAACGCCTATGCGTCGGAGAGCTTCGACCGGCCCAGTCTGACAGACGAGTTCAGCGACCGTCTCATTGCCAACGTAGCAGCCAAGTGCTCCAACACCATTGTCGTGATCCATTCTGCCGGTATTTTATCTTTCCACCTTCCCTCCCCTCCCACTCCTCGCACCGTCCACCACAGCCTCACTAACAATCCCCAGGCATCCGCCTCGTCGACCCCTGGATCGACAACCCAAACATAACAGCCGTCCTCTTCGCCGGTCTGCCCGGCCAAGAGAGCGGGCACAGCCTAGTCGACATCCTCTACGGCGACGTCAACCCCAGCGGCAGGCTGCCGTACACGGTAGCCAAGCAGGAGAGCGACTATGGGCATCTACTCAACTCGTCCGCGTCCGAGGACTTCTTCCCCGATGACGACTTCTCCGAGGGCCTGTACATCGACTACCGCGCTTTCGACCGGCATGACATCGAGCCTAGGTTTGAGTTTGGATTTGGACTCTCGTACACTACGTTCGATTACGATGGCCTGACCGTTTCGTTGGCGAGAAGAGCAGACACGGCGGAGTTTCCCGACCCCGACGTAGCGATCGTCCAAGGTGGCCATCCGTCCCTCTGGGAGACAGTGGCTGTCGTCTCGTGCCAGGTGACGAACACGGGGAATGTGCCTGGGGCTGAGGTGGCGCAGCTGTACGTCGGTATTCCGGGCGATGACACGCCGAAGAGACAGCTGCGCGGTTTTGCGAGGCTGGGACCGCTTGCGCCGGGGGAGACGCGGACGGCGAGCTTTGAGCTGACGAGGAGGGATTTGAGTGTGTGGGATGTTGTCCATCAGGAGTGGCGGTTGCCGAGGGGCCAGTACAAGATTTGGGTTGGAGCGAGTAGTAGGGACTTGCGGTTGGAAAGTGTCCTAAAGATCACCTAGAAACAATCCTAGACATACAACAAGGGTAGAAGTAGACACAAGGAGTTGAAAATCATCAATCGTTATCAATACCGCTAATTCAATCGACCTCCCATGCACTTCTCCTTACAATCTGATGGCCTTCAAACCTCCAACCCATTAATGCTCTTCAACTCCCGTCCTCTCAATCCTCCTTCTCCCCCTCCTCCTCCTCCCCATCGTCCTCAATCCCCCAATCCCTCCAGCCCTCCCCCCTCGCCCAACTAACACCCTTCCTCCATTCGCCCTCTCTAACAGCCCTCGCGTCCCGCTCGTAAACAACGCCAGTAACCATCAGAGCGAGCACGAACAACCACACATCCCCGCCCTTCATGGCCCGCCACCACCGCCTCTTGACGCCCACCTTCCACAGGCTGTCAACGCTCGCCCTGGCCGTGTAAATAAACACGCCCCTGCCGCTCTTCCTCTCCACCCAAGCCCAGAAACCGGCCAGGAAACCCGAAAGGAAAAACCGTTGCGTGGGCAGGAAGGACCGCGGGAACCAGGTCTGGAAGAAACACAGGCTCGACCAGATGGTGCTTATGCTCCCCGTCACGAAAGTGCTGGTGCGCAGCGCCCTAGTTACAAGGGAGTTCAGCGTGGACAGGGGAAAGTGGTAGAACCGCGTGAACCGAGGCAAGAGCAGGGCGGAGTAGACCAGTAGCGCGAGCCGCGTCAGCGGAGGGAACGAGCGCAGCCAGAAGGTCAGGGCCGTGCGGCTGCAGGACGGGTCCGAGGGGTGCAGCGTCGCGCAGGAGAGAGAAGTGATCAGCGGGTGGGCGCCCGAGGCCATGGGGGAGATGGCTGAGAGGGAGAGCGGGATGGCGTCTTCTTTTGTTGGGAAGAGGGTGGGGGATATAAATGGTCTGTTACACGGGAGTTAGTATACTGTGTGTGTGCACAAGAGGCAGTAGGGATGAAGGACGTACGGCCAGTGCAGACGCGCCATCTGGGCGAGACTGTCGACTATGTCGTATGTGCCTGGCCACTTGAGGGTGGCGGGGAAATCGGCGGGTTTGGCGTGTATGTACGCGCTCGAGTTGTTGAAGATGAAGTCACCGAACGACTGTTTCACCAGTTAGCAACAACACCACTTGACGAGGTATCTTCAAGCAAGGTGCCTGCCACTCACCATAGGAAAACAATCCCGATCAAAAACAACAGCATGCAACAACTGTCCCATCGCAAAAGGCTGCAGCATCCAACTCCCCCACCACGCCGGCCTGGCACTCCTCACCAACTTCCCTCCCGGCCCCTTTTCCCATCCCCACAGCGCACCGCTGTCCTCCACGGCGCTGTACCCGAACTCCAGCGCCCTGAACATCGCGTATATGGCGATCGACACACGAAGCTGCTGAGCGGGATAGATGCCCAAAGCCAACCCGGCGAGGGATGCGCCCACTGCCGGGGCGTAGGGAGATGTCAAGGTCGACGAGGTACGTGGGTTGCGCAGCCGGAAGGGGAGGGCGGAGGGGTCGAGAAGGTGCGATCGGAGGCGGGTGAGAAAGCGGAAGAGGATGCGGTAAAGCAGGAGGATCGTGGAGAGCGAGAGGGAGAGGCGGAGGGTGGGCGATTGCGTTAGGGGGCGATTCTTTTGGGCGGTGTTGGCGCTGAAGGAGAGGTTAGCATTGGGTAGAATCCTGATGGGATGGTGAATGATGAGCTTACTCCTGCTTCTTAGCCATGAGCCTCCGCGACACGATATCCCACAGCTTGGTCACGGCGGCAGTGGCCACAAACACCCTGACCGAGTGCCGGATCGCTCTGGCGTTGTAGTCATCCCCTCCAACTGCGCCGGCGGGCGTGTCATCAGGGGCGGCTGTTGTGTCCTTGCCCTTCCCTTTATTTGTACCAGGACGACTCGGATTGTAAACTCTCTGCACTGTCTCGACTGATGGCACACGCTTCTTCAAGACGCGCGACCGCGACAGCACGTAGCGATGCAGGAGGGCGTACTCCCGCGCGGATATGGTGTAGCGCAGCGCATTGCGGAGGATGGGGTCGGCCGTCGCTTTGATGGAGGATGCTGTCGTTGAAGAGGCACTGGGGCCTGATGCTGGCGATGCCATTATGGCCCAGTGCGGGCTTCGTTGGGGTCGTGCGATGGATGGCTGGCGGATTATGTTCGTGATCGTCGTCTCGTTCCGTCTTCGGCGACGGCAACGGCAACGGGGAGTTCGGATGATGTCAATGTCACGAGCTGACTTCAGACGGCGCAACCATCAGGAGCTCCGTGCATCGAGGAAAATGAGCGCAGTAGCAGCAAATTATTATCCCTTGATGGAACGCGTTCGACTGTAGCTTGGCTTCTGGGCATACGGGGTAGAAATGGCGATGGAATGTGGAAGTTTCGCGGTGGTGATGGGCACTTTACACTTTACACGTGCTGACATGCATGCACCTTCCAAGCTTCCAAGCCTCGGTTCGTAATGTCATTGCGATCCATTGGCACGGAGCTATGCTCTCGTATAGGGTAGTTTAGCAACACTAAAAGTGGCTCCTCCGAAATCACGTCAATGCACGAAGCCCCTGACCAGTTACTCCAACATCACGAAGAAGAAGAGACGAGCCCTTGTGGAAGCATTACTTGTTCTACAGCTTGCCTAAAGGCTAATGCTGATCTACACGAATTGGATAGCTATAGCTGGCCCTTCCCCCAGATACGCCGTGGAGAGCAGCTTCAACAATTCAGAAACCCATCGATACCAGCTATTGATGATGCAACATAATGAATCTGGAAAGACGATTAAGGGCACAGGGCACCACGCCCATCTCCAGACATACCCTCTATACCATCCATGCCAAGGGTGAAAACCATGCCCTCAAAGCCACCGGCCGTCTGAGATGAAAAGAGAAAAACAGACACAAAATGCAAACTCCCAACCAGCTATTGCCTGCAAACCGAAAGCAGACCGACCACTGGCCTCAAATGGTGACCCTGTTCACCAGACCGATGTTTTTGTTTCTTTTGCCATCCCAACTCCAAACGCAATGCAAACGCTGCCACCGTTTCAAACGCGGTGGAAAACAAGGAGAAAGAAAGAGGAAAGCAACCCTGACAACGAACAAGAGGCCCCGTGGCACGTAGCATCTCTTTTCTTGCCCTGCCCAGAACACGCCATCACGATTCGTTGCTCGTATCTCATTAATAACCATCAGACCTCCAAGTGTGCCATCGCAGGCTGAGAATCGTCGCCGGATCCCACCGTGTTGTGGTGCCGTATCCTCAAAAGTTGGCCCTGCCAGACCCGTTGATCCAGGTCTGTACCAGATACGGACCTTCGCCGGGGAAGACCTCCTCCTTGAAGCCCAAACTGTTCACGTAGAAGTCCCCGATCTGCTGTACGACCAGCGGCTCGGGCGCAGTCTCGAGCCTGTGGACATAGACCTGAAACTCCGGGGCACCGCTGTTCAGAACAGAGAAGCGCCGGGCCTCACGCTCGGTGATGACAGCGGAGGTCAGACTCACGCGAGACTGGGGGTCGAGGCCTCCGGAGGGCTTGGCTAACCCAGGGTGCTCGAGGATCTTCTTGAGCATGAAGAAAGGAAGGTTCAGGAGGATCCGAGAGAGAGTCGAGGGGATATCGGACGACTGGCGTTGCCTTTGAACCTGGCCGTTAGCCATGTTTTGCCCACCGTTCATGAGGGACAGGTCGCCGAACTGGATCGAGGACAGGCGAGGGTTGCCAGACACGCGAGGATGGCGCGGCATGTTCGCATGGGATGCTGGCTGACCGCGGCTCTCTGGGATCTGGTGCCCGGAGGTTCCATTGGCGACGACAGGGCCAGCATGGCGGGGCTCATAAGATCCCGAAGGCGGCAGTCGGTCAAAGCCGCAGCGACCGGCGTTGGTGTCCAACACAAAGTCGGTGGGCATCTCATGGACCAAGAAGGCGATGATGGCCTCGACCAGGGCCGAAGGAATGAAGCTATCCGCACCCATCTTGTGGCGGGGAGATTGGGGTTGGGCGAGAACGACGCTGGGCAGTGCAAATTGGCACGCCTTCTCAATAGTCTCCCAGTGCAGTTGATGGCAAGCATGAGGCATGGCCTTAGCATACACATAAGGTAGCTTGAGGTACTTGGCGGCAGCAAGGTATCCCAGCGTGATATCGAAGGACTCCTTCATGCTGTGCTGCGGGTGGTACGAGGGAAGCAGTCCGCTAGGATACTCGGGAAGATCCCATCCGTAGAGTGTGCGAAGGGTAAAGTGGAAGCTATCGGGGCGCATGAACTCATCCCGCTCAGGCTCAAGGACGAGACGGCCGCCAGCAGGGATGCTTCTTGAGCGTAGCATCTCGCTCAGGATCAGACTCCGGGCCAAGATGAACCGGTGACAGCGCACCAGCAGGGGTGCATCCCGATTGCCAGGCTGGTTGACGGGGGTGCTCAGACGGAGTTCGAGAGTACAGTCGGAGAATTCTGCATTCTCGGCACTGCTCTGCAAGAACTGCAGAGTTCCGGCTTGCAGCTGAGAGACCATCGGACCGCTCGACAAAGAGTAGTGAACACCAGACTGAGGGTCCATTGACATCGTGGGCATGTGGCGCTGAGCCGGACCGCCGGACTGGCCAGGGTACGCAGTCTGGCCGTTAGCGGGTAGGTAGGTAGGGTAGCCACTCTCGTCGGCGTGTACCGAAGCCTGCGAACCATGGAATGAGTGAGGTGTGGGCGGACCGTGGTGGTTGTGTGTGGGGTGAAACCCAGGCTGCGGGAAGGCATCAGGCGGAAAGCCCTCGAAAGCGGGAGAGGCAATCAAAGCCCTGCCGAATCCGTCAAGCGAAGGTGCTACCGCGGTGACTGCTGGGACGTAGGGCATCGAAGTCGGAGGCTGAGCGCCACCGCCGAGAGGAACCGGGGAGGTCGTGTTGGAGTCCAAGGCGCCGAAGATCAGGCTTCCGTCACTGGCGCGTGCTTGGTGCAGACCGGTATTGTTGTACTTCATAGAAGGCTCCCTGCTGTGGTAGGGATGAAAAGGCTCCCTGAAGACATCAGTGCCTGGCGGAGGGTAGCGACGGGGTTGCGAGCCGTTGAAAGCGTCGAATGAAGGGCCGGGACGAGGCCGAGTCGGGGTCGGAGAAGCCACCGACTGCTCGGCTTGGACAGCAGAGGTGCGGGCGACAGGGGTATCTAAGGCACAATCATTGTTAGCATCAATGTGATTCTCAAGAGCCGAGGGCGGCTTGTCACACGTACCAGCACCTTGCTTGCTTGTTTCAATCGAGGGCGGAGTTGTCTGCTGGCCAGTGGTTGGAGGAACGGTGTCGGCGACACTTGTGGGCGTTGCAATCCTCTCGGCCTCCGAGGGCTGGGGCTGACTATCGGGTAAGACGGTTGGTGATGTAGCGGGCTGGTCCGTCATTCTGTCCGTCGGTTCGGCGTCGTTCGTGCTCGAGTCTGATTGCGTCACAATCGAGGTGGGTGTGGCAGCTGGCTCATCTTGGACGGGTTCTTCGACGCGAGTTGACTGGATGACGGCGGCAGGAGCTGGAGCTGGCTTGCGGCGTTGTTGTGGGAGGTAGGCAAAGGGGATTGCCGGGACTACAGGTTTGTGAAGACCGCCGACAGGTCGACGAGGCATTGCTTGACCTGTTTTGCCTGTAGTCCCGTTGGAGGGAGTCATGATGCTGGATGGATGCGTGGACGCGGAGCTTGTGCCGCGTTGAGAGGTTTGCCAACCGAACGTAGATGGATTTGGTTGGATACCGATACTGGTTGGAACAGTCAATCGAGGTTTGCGTTGATGGCCGGGTAAGAGAATTGAAAAAGGTAAAAGGAGGGAGGAGGGAGAGGTCGAGGTAAATCTGGCCCCGACAACTTGAAGCTGGGGAAGAAGGCTGGAGTTCAAGTTGTCAGTTTGTCCTTGGAAGGAGGAAGGTGGAAGGTGGTTTGAAGCTTCGGAAGCAGCCTGCAAACGCAAAGTCAGAAAATCAGAAATCAGAACTGACGAAAGTCACAAACTCCGGCTGATGATGCCAATTTTTGGTCCCTAACTCCACTTGGCTCCACTCAAAAGTTGATTTTACACTTCAATTGGTCCACCTGGAAGCTCTGCAAGCAAAGATCCCCGGCAGCTGAACGTCGGGGCGGGTGGAGGAAGGTGGGAGGGGAAGGTTCTTTCCGCTTTGGGACATTGTTTGGTCAGACGGCTGCCTTCCATCTTCAAGTTCAGTTCTTGCTTTGTTGAATTGCAATCGCTCTTTCTATTCATTCATCTTTAGGTAATTGTTTGCTTCTCGAAATTAAACTCGCTTTCTAATTGTTTCATGGTATCTCTGAAGAAAATGACATGTCCCTTTCACACACCAAAGCTCAGCATCAGCTGAATCCTCACCCTCTGCTGACCTGCGTAATCCGACAACGGGTGCAATTCTACCTCTCCAACACCATCCCCTCCCCAGACCCAAGCTCAACAAACGCATAGCTCCCTCCCTCCTCCTCTCCATCCTCCTTTCCATCCATCTCATCATCTGCCTCTGCCCGCAACCTCTCCATCGCCCCCTTCGCCTCCTCACTCTGCACCGCATCCCGAAGCGTGTACGCCGTCCTCTGCAAGAACCAACTGATCAGACCCCCTCCTCTCTTGGCCTCATCGTGCGTGGCGATCCAGTACCTTGCCCCCGTAGCCCTCACGGCCTCCAGTCCGTTCAGTGCTCCCAGGTTGAGCTGCTTGGTCATCCAGATGCGGACGTCGTGAAGGCCGTGCAGGAGGGCGATGGTGGATATACTGGCTGCTTTGATGCAGGATAGGTCAGAGGCGTTGACGCCGTGGGGGGAGTAGATGACGCTTTCTGTTGCGTTGCCTTGACCCAGTGTGTCGGCATCGAGGGTGAAGGCTAGCAGCACGGCGGAGTGGTAGTACAGTGCGTTGCCTGCTGTTACTACGCGGCCGATGCCGATCCAAGATGGGAGGAGGTTGTGGCCCAGACTCTCTTGGAGGTTTTGCTTGTCGCTGGGAAACCCAGGCATGGTCACCACGTTCTCGAAATGATCCCACGACCGGATCAGCTCAGCAGCTTTCTCCGTCGCAAACACGGGAGTCGTCCTTGGCAGCTCGAGTAGGGTGGCCTGGTGGCAGTGATCCGTGAACTCGTGCGATATGGCCACCGCGTCGATGGTCGATTTCCCTTCCTGTCGCTGTGTGCCCTCTAACTCTGCGAGGACCGAGTCCAGCTGCTCCATCGTCTCGATGCACGGCGGCACAACGTGCCACTGCGTCGAGAACCAGGACGCCACATCGGATTGAGGCCCCTGAAGCCAGGGGTCTATGAGGATGTTGAAGTGGCTTCGTACATCTGGGCTGGGAGATGTTGCTGGGTAGGGCAGCTGGAGAAGCCAGGTTGTGTCGGCGTTGAGGTGGGTGAGCACAGGGCGGCGGCTGGGAGATGAAAGCGCTCGCTTCCAGGCGGCCAACTTGGACGGCGCAATTGTGAACGGGGGCGGTGGTATGGCTTTGCCGCTTTGCTTTCCGGTGGCCATTGTGAAGGTTTTGATGTTGAAGCAATTGACCTTGGCGCAATCGTGTCACGTAGAAGCCAGGAGGATCATGATCGCCGCGGTTGTTGACGTCGACGAACCCCTGTAGATTGGAATGGGTTCCCCACACTCAACCACGGGAGCGACCGCATTTACCCCAGTTTCCCGCGTCAGGGGTATAAGGCAGGGGACAGTTTTCTACAACCAGGAATGCGTCTTGCTGTGCATAAATTAAAAGTAGATTCATCGATTCTATGTACCAATCCAAAGAAATACTAGTTCCAAGGCGGATCCAAGATCCAAATCAGGCACCAGCAGCAACAGCCCTCGCTCTCTTGACCCTCAACGTCCTCGAGCCTGTCACAGGCACAGGAACCCTCTTGAACCCATTCATCAGTCCCGTCTTCCTATCCCTCACCACACCACCACCAAGCACCAACCCATTCGCACCCCTGGGCAACCCAGACAAGCTCTTCAGCACGGCATTGTAATCTCCCAAGAACTGATGCACTCGCACATCCTTCTTCTCACCACCTCTTCCGGCCTTCATCAACCCATGTCCAAGTGTAACACCCCAAACACCACCAACCATAACAGCATGCGCATCACTCTCCCCATCCCTCTCCAACAAGACCGAGTAGATCGACCCGGTGTACCTAACCTTCTTGTGTCCCATCCTAGCAGGGAACTCCCACCCCCTCCCATCAACAGAAACAGGATGCCAAGGCGTGACCAACAAGCCCCCATCAAGCAGACACATGTCCGTCCTGCGAACCCGTGTCTTGAGCACGGCAACAACATTCCTCTCGCCCCTAGGCGTGAGCACGCCCATACCAGCCCTCAGCCTCTCCACCTTGATCTCCTTCTCCTTCCTCCCGTCACCCAGGACAGCCACAGGTGCATTCCCCGCAAAACACGGCGCAGACGAATTATTCCACGCACTCATCCTAATCGTGCCCCGGTACGTGGACTTGTTACTCGGCCTCGGAGCAGGCAACCTGTCAAAGGCATTGTCAAGCCTGTCTCGACAGCGGATAAACAACGGGCTATCGGTCCCGTACATCAGCGGACCCGGGTCCTTGAACGAGTTACAGATCTGTCTCGCGTGCGCGCCCGCGAGGGAGGGGAGGTAGTGGATACCCCAGCGGGTGAAGAACCCCTTCTGCACGGCGATGGAGATCTGGCCCTTGGGATCCTCGCCTGCGAGGTCCTCCAGCAGCGAGGCGCAGCGCGGATCGGAAGAGAAGTCGGGGGAAGCGGCGGGGATGGAGGACAACAGGGTGTCGACGTCGGAGGCGAGCTTGGGCGCGGCGTTGCGCGCGGGCACGTGCTCGCCGTCTTTTGCGCGGATGGGGGCGACGTGGGAGAGGAGCTCGATTATGGCGGAGCGAGAGATGTGGTAGGCTACCTCGGCGGGCGGGAGAGTTGGCTGGCCGACGTCGAGGATGCTACGGTGGGAGACGACTTTGTGGACTGTGCTGTCGAGACGGGAGTACTCAAGGACGGCGTTGATGATGGGTGGGAAGTCGGGGTCTTCTCCCGCCTGAGCTGTGTCGAGGAAGGCTGCGAACTCTTTCGTCTCGGCGTAGCGGAGGTAGACCTCGCGGGAATGGCCGTACTGCAGGTTGCCGAGGGAGACGGTCAGCTGGGAGTGGAAGTTCTCGTTGCGGCCGAGCTTGAGGGGCTCCTGCTTGTCAACTGACTCTCCGGTCGTCTCCTCCAGCTGGAGGTAGGGAGGGTAGGTCAGCTTGAGCGTGGCGTTGTTGGCAAAGGTCGACTGCAGGTTTGCCACGGCGTGCACGAAAACTGTGCCTATCATACCAGCGTCGGGGATGAAGGCGTAGTTGCCGCCGCTGACTTCGGCAATGGACTTCAGGAGCCCGGAGCGAAGAGAGTATCCGAATCCAAAGGTGTGGATGTTGGCTGGGAGTCGGCCCATGCTTCGCAGTTTCGGTACGTATCCTTGCGCCGGACACATGTGGTTGGGCATACCGTCGGTCAGCACCATAATGGCCGGAACCCGACCGCTGGTGTCGGCGTCCGAGTCTTCCTCGAAGAGCTTGATGCCCGACAAGATGCCGTGCCAGAGGTTGGTGGCATCTTGGGTCGCCATCTTCTTGATGTTGGCCCTGGTCCTTCTCTTGTTCAATGAGTCCATGGGGACGAGCTTCTGAAGAGTCTGTGAGGTACGTCAGCAACTGTCAGGTTTATGGGGTGTTTGCAGACTACTTACCTGAGCTTGAGAGGCGAATGTGACGATTCCCATCCTGTCCTGAGGCCCGAGAGTCTCCATGATGGTCATGGCAGCATGCTTGGTCAAGTCCAATACGGACAAACCCATCTGCTCGCCAGAGCCGTCTCCAGGAGCAGGAGCGTCGCTGCCCATACTCCCCGAGACGTCGATGACAAGGACAATATCACACGGGACATGGTGGAGGTTTGGATCGGGGTGATCTCTCGGAGGCTGCACTTTGACGATCAGGCCGTCTGTAGTGTCGAAGGGGTAGATCTCGAGAGGGGGAGATTCGGGGTCGTTCTTGGGTCTCAGCGGCAGAGTCGGCTCCTCTTTGATTTCTTCATTGACGGAGGACCAAGGAACGCGAACCATTGTGGCGGTGTGTAGGAAGTGTACTTCCCGATGGTATGCTATAGAAAAGGGGAGTGGGATATCGGAAGAAGCGCAAGTTACACGCACTATATATGTGTTAGAAGGACAGATATTCGAACGCGTGGTATGAATCATACCTCTGAGTTGTTATTGTAGATGCCTAGTTGTATTCCAACCAACTGTATTGTGTTGTGATTCGGTGTTAGTGGTTGACCAACATGTGCATGTGTGTGTGTTAGTCACTTTGAAGAACTGATGCTGAGCGACATGAATGAAGACTGTGGCATGCTGCGTGACACCAAGGTTATATATTATTCCACAGTTGGTAACCCTCTCTTGACATCTATGGAATGAGCAATGAGGTGTAGGCGTCGCCAAAGGCGTTCTTCTCCTCAAGGTGAGTCCCATGGTCAGTCATAGGCCGGACAAGCAATAGCGTGACAGCTAGTATGTAGCAGCCTGATTGACACAGTGATGAGTCTGTCCTTCTTGATGCCAAGGAGCTTGAGCTCAGCCTCTCTTCTTTGAGCAACGCGGCCAGTAGAATCACCTAGCTGGTCATCTTAGCCTTTCAGAGGTAGGTAGCAACACGTTGCAAGGCGGAGAGTTAGGAGGACTGGGTAACCTCACTGGAGGCTCATTTTCTGGCAACGGCATTCACTGGAATACATGGCAGTGAGATTGATGAAAGCACTGCTTCTGGAAAACATGCCGCCGAAAGCTGCCCTTGGATGCCTCGCTCTCTGGTGTCTGACTGAAACATGGGAAAGTAGATCAGCAACAAGACCCGAAGGCACAGTCGAGTTGTCAACCAGGTTGTCCCTCGTCGAGTTCCAGTTGTAAGTGGAAAGAGGAACGAGCCTCAAGGAAAAAGCCGTGCTGTGAGCCCAGTTCGTGGCGCTGGTCTGCGCCTCTGACAGGTCTGACTTGCTACCCCGCAATCTGGGTAAGATTAAGTGGATCTCATCTAAGCGAGCAAGGTTCCCCACCTCACAGCTCTTCATATGGCGCTAGCAGGGAAGCTGGTTCGGGAATCTTGTCGCCTTTCCGTCAACCTAGAACTGAATATTTCTGACATTGAACATCCAACATCGATGAACACTAAATCGACCATCGAAGCCTGCTTCAGGCGCCGGGAGAAGAGACATCGGATACCCTTCTGATTCTGTACGATACCCGTGATGACCATGGCCTCCGTTTCCATGTCTGTGCAGCCATATGCACGCCGAGTCAGTCACTTACAGCTCCCTGGCGTGTCTAGGGTAGGTATAAGCTTCGCGCAACACGACCAGTGATGCCGTCGCACAGCTTACCCACTGTCTGTTTCCTATGACCCGTCAACTCTGCCCGACTTGAGCGGCATAGTTCAACATTGCAGGTACTATGTCGTACAACAAGGCTGCCGTGTCTGTCTCCATCTGTTGTTCAGCCAGACGTAGTAACTAATGCCGATGCTACACTATACCATCATGAAGCATCACGGCTCGTTTACATTTGCATGCCTCAACACTGCATCCGATCATCGGGGACGACGATACTGAAGCTCCCGGTTAAACCCCCACACCTCTTGTGCTGTGAGGCTCGAAGCTTTCCCTTTACACAATTCCTCTACCTCATTGCTTTGCTGCTATTGGAGGGTGCTCTGCAGCTCTGCCACACCACATCCAAGACATTGTGAGCTCAGTGGTCCGGCATTATGCGGGGAAATGCAAGAACCCCCAACACTAACTGCACCTCACGATGCTGATCAGGACCCTTCATTAACCTCCTGGGCAATGCTTGTGTTCAGAGACGAACCTAGTCTTGCAGGTCGAGGTCAGCAGTCAAGCAGCACCCGCCATTCCATCCATTTCTGGCAAGATGCACGATGCACAACGCACAATGTACATAACGGAGTTGGCGTCCTTATGTCTTCCGAGTGCCGGAGGATTCGCCGTGCTTCTTCGTGGGGGAACTGAAGGGGTGTGTAGTAGAAATGGCACGATATAGACTTTCTTAGGGTTCTCGTCAGCGAGCAGTTGGGATGATGGTTGCCACACACCGGACTCGGTTGTCTGCCTGGTTATAAAACACCTCGTCTCCTCCCACCTTTTTTCTGGTGTTGAACCGCATCTCCTGATTTATTTCACTTCAGACTTCATACATCTTCCCACACATATCACACATAAATAATCACACACACACACGATACTGCAAAGCTTCGCTTCACTTCACTTACCCTCCATGCTGCCTGCTACGACGACTCCCCCGACCGCTACTTCGCCAGAGTCCGAGAAGTCGTCTCAAACCTCCGCGCCTCAGTCTCCCAAGGCCACCATCAGGCTTCCACCAGCCATCCTCAATAGCATGGCTCCCTACGCCTCTCGCTGCTGCCAGTGCGGCACCATGCTCGTCATCAGCGACTCGTGCACCGAATGCCGGCACACCCAGTGCCAGGGCTGCCTCTAAATGAACGGCACTCGTTGATCGCCAACATGTCGTGGCAGCCTACACCCTTGGCTGCGCAACGAGTTGGGACCTCTTTTACATTACACTCCACCCACCACACTCCGCCCGCCATGTCTTCAGGCTTCTCCTCGACTCCAGCATGCCGACGAACGCGCCCACATCCACACCGTCCATCCAGTCGGGCCACGACCTCCTGCGAAAGCCGAGGTTGCCGTCGCCCGACAATTCACGGCACTACACCACCCCCTGCGACATGCTTGGATACCTCTTCGAACGACTGCCTTGCTTTGGTGTGCTCGGAAGCTCTGGTCTGGGGGGTCTGCAGGACTTGTGACGATGCGCGTTTGCAGGCGTCAGTTTGGTGCTGTTTCCGCGGAGCCGGCTCCAACCAGGATGACAGGTGCTCGGATGAGTCAGGCCGAGTGCGAATGCTGCGGGATGGATGAATGGATACAGTTTGTTAGCTGCTTCGAAATGAGAATCGGATCAGAGCCAGAGTCCGTCAGGTTCCGTCCAGCGATTGTCGTGTGCCATCATAGTCCACGTCATGTTTGTCGCCTGTTCGAAAAGTAATCGCCTCTCAGAGCGTCGTCGAGTAATCCGATTCTGAGAGAGACCCGTAGACAGCCGCTTTTTCTGCTGCTCACGAGACCGTCGGGCAACAAGTTGAGCACAAGGCGAGGCTCAGGTCAGACGAAGTGTGTGCCAAGCAAAGTAAGCCGGCCGCTGATGGAGCTGAAGAAAGGAACAGATAGCATCGGTCTCAGTGCTGTGAGAATCCGGGTCCGGTTGCATGTCGCCTGCCGTTGTAAATGGACTGCTCTGAAACAAAGTGCTGTCATGGTGAAGCTTACGAAGAGTTAGACTCGCATTATGGGGAATATGTTTTGACTGCCTGGTAGGTTTCAACCATTACGTAAGGTACCTGGTTGTGTCTTGCCGGAGCGCCAGCTGAAGCACGACAGCTGCTATTTGCTGACATAAGCCCTTTTCTCTGGCTTCTTCAATTTTGCCAAACTTGACTGTGGTCGATCCACTTTGTTGTTGCTCGGACCAATCAACCTCTGCCCCACACCTTGCCTTTCCGCACCGCATAGGGTTTTCATGCCCTCCAAAAATTGGCTGAGCCCGGATCTCGAAATTTCAACGTCTAGCCTGAGGTAGGAAGAAGCGACTTTTGAGACGACCATCGACATCGACAACCAGCTTTTGATCGCACCACCGGCACAATGGTGAGCAACTCCCCACGTCCCGACTATCTATCGAAAGAGAATTGAATTGTTAACCTATCTCTTTCCCCGAATACAGGCGATCAAGCACAACCAGCAGATTCCCCACAACCGTGAGCATCACCACATCCCAACCCATCCATTCCCCGAAAACACTCGAAGACGACGGCGAGAACGACGACAAAGAACACCGAATATACACACGACACGAGAAGGACATTGAGGCTGATTGAGTGAACCACAGATTTCCGCAAGGATTGGCAACGTCGGGTCCGGACTCACTTCGACCAGGTGAGTCTCTTTAATGGAAGATGGATTATACATACGCAAGGAAGGACTGGTTTTCTGACAACAGTGTCTCTCAAAAATAGCCCGGAAAGAAGGTCACTCGTCGGTTGGCACGCCGCTCCAAGGCTGCTGCCGTCGCTCCCCGCCCCGTCGACAAGCTGAGGCCGATTGTCCGATGCCCGACCATCAAGTACAACCGTCGTGTCCGCGCCGGTCGTGGCTTCACCCTCACTGAGCTCAAGGTACGATGGACCCGGCAGACACAGGAATTGGAGGAGATGGGTCATTAACTCTCATGTGAAAACAGGCCGCCGGTATCCCCCGCCTCTACGCTCCCACCGTCGGCATCGCCGTCGACCACCGCCGCCAGAACCTCTCCGAGGAGTCGCTCGCCGCCAACGTTGAGCGCCTGAAGGAGTACATGTCGCGCCTCATCGTCTTCCCCCGCAAGTCCAACAAGCCCAAGAAGGGCGACGCCACCGCCGACGAGCAGAAGGCCGAGACCGTCACCAAGATCGGCACCATCATCCCCAAGGTCGCCGGCTTCTCCGAGGTCAGCAAGAGCGACGCCCCCAAGAACGTCGAGGGCGGCGCCTACCGCCAGCTCCGCGTCGCCAGGTCAAACCACCGCCTCCAGGGTGTCCGCGAGAAGCGCGCCAAGGACAAGGCGGACGCCGAGGCTGCCAAGAAATAGGCGGTTGTCGGTTAGGGAGGTCTGTCGAGTTCACATCGGTTCTGGGGAAGAGGAAAGGGGGAGCAACGGGAGTTGCACACGGGATTTCCTTCGACGGTCGATTATCTGGCGGAGTCTGCTTTTCCTGGTTCATCTTACTGGAACGGTGGATGGCTGGTTTTCCCCCCTTATGGCCGTGTAGTAATCCCCGGGGAATATCATCGTCTGCTCGAGGTCATGGTTCCGTTATTCTGCATCAGGGATTTTGCTGCTAGAGCATTCAAAATATGAATGGAATGGAAAAGGAAAAGCATGACTCTTGGGGTGCGGCCTAACGACCAGTGATGATTCTGCCTTCCACGTCTCTACCTCTATCTAGAACGGAATTCGCGTCTCCATCCATCGTGTTGCCATGTTTCCCGCATTTACTGTATTGCAATGCCTTCCTTTCCCATTGAACCTACAACTCCAACTAACCAGCATTCTGCTGGCGTTCACTAACTACCATCTCCCCCCCAGTCCTAAGCATCTCCTCCCCAGTCCTAAGCATCTCCTCAAACACACTCCTCCTGAACTGCGGCAGCACGCTGGAATCCTGCTTCAACAGCTCAGCCACCAGCACAAGCCCGTTCTCCCTATCGACCCTGCTCATGCTCGCCTTCTGCGCCGAGTCGAGACTGGCCTGCCGCGGCTCCAGTCCCAGTCCCTGTATGGCGTCCAACTCCAACCCCCCGCCACTCAGACTCCCACTCCCTTCCAAACTGGAAGCAATGTCCCGTCCATCCGCCATGCTCCTCCCCGTCACTGCCTCCACAAGCGCACCCGAGACCTCGACGGGGTAGAGAGCGCGACAAACGACCTTTGCCCCGTCCACGTCGCGGGACATCAGCGCCATGGCGAACAACGCCTCCGACCGCAGCGCGGGGAACTTGCGCTGGCCGATCAGATCGGCGAGGCACTTTGATATCTCCGCTTCGTGGGCGGCGTAGAAGCGCTGTCTCGCTTGCTCCTCTGGACCACCCCACGGCAGCAAGGGCTGTGAAGACGTGGCGGTGTGGGGAGAGTGTAACACCTTGCAGACTGCGGCTACCGTCCGCCCGCCCTCGAATTTTGTCGGTTCCGCGTCTGCGCGCTCGGCGCTGCTGATGAGCTTGTGGAGATTTGTCCTCTCGTGCGCTGGGGATGAGGGATCGGATGATAGAGGCGTGCAGAGGCGGGTTACGTTCGCCGGGCACCCTGATACCAGCAGCCGCGTCAACGAGATTGCAGAGAACTGTGTCTGAGGCTGGGACTCGGTCGACCACAGATGTGAGAGGATTGAGGATGTGGGAGGGGAGAGAAGCAAGCTGCCTAGGATGGGCTTATTGGTCGCCGGAATGGCGAGGTTCTTGACGAAGGAGAGCAGGGCGTGGAGGAGTTGTGGTTGCGGTGTGGTGGAGGTCAGGATCGTGCTGAGGGGGGTGTAGATCTGCTGTAGCAGTGCTGTGGCGCTGTCGTCCGAGCGGGCGAGGTTACCTAGCGAGAGACAGGCTGCTGTTTGGAGGTGCGGGTAGGAGACGGAGGGACTCCCTAGCCAGCGAACCAGACGCTGTACGGGAGGACTGTTGAGCGGGAGCGAGGCGAAGTATGGCGAGGCGGAAACGTCGGCGAAGATCTGCACGAAGGCGGTCCAGATTGCTTTGAGCTCCTCGGCTTGCTCTGGGTCCGAGGTGGACGCTGCATCGAAGCGGGCGTAGGATTCCTCGAAGCACTGCATCAGCAGCTCGAGGTAGCCGCTTTCCAGGAGGTGGGACTGGAAGCGTTCGTGGGTGAGGTAGGCGAGGGCTACGGAGGTGAGGCCGCAGTAGTCCTCAAGATCTGGCGGGTGTGTTTTGCTGACGGCTAGGTTGAGAAGGTAGACTGGTGTTGCTTCGTTGGCCAGCCTGGTTTCGGGTTCTGGAGAAGCGTGTTAGTTGGCTGAATCATAAGGGGTACTGGTAGAGCACTTACCTTGGCTTATGAGCAGCCTTAATATCTTGCAGATGATGTTGAGAAATGGCATGCAAGCGTATAGCCTCGGTCCGCTGAGGATGTCGATAAGGACACGGCTGAGAGAAGCGTTGCAGGCGTCCAATTGAGCCGGCTCTGGTGGTATGTCAGTATGCCCTGAATTTGAGGCATAAGTGGTAGAAGGATCGAGGCCACATACCGTAGTCGACACAGATATTGAACACAACCGGTATGAGAAACGGAAGAAGGGTATCTTCTGAGAACAGCTTGACAATGGGCGGCAGCTGCTTGGACTGGACAACCCTCTCCCTGTTCTCGTCTGTAGATGGTGTCAGCAACACTTCGCTTCATGGAGGACAAGCAACGGCTTTACCTGTATCAGCACTCGAGTTCCCGATCAAGCGTAGAGTATGTATCAGCAGCGGTTGACGCAGTCCGTCCGCAGGCAGTATACTGAGAAAGAAGTCGAAGAGACCAGAGTCGCCTATGGGGGTCCTCCATGAAGCTGCAGACGTATGTCAGTATGAAGTGCGTATCGCGTACTGGAAAAGGGGTCACCAACCGTCCCTGCTACCATCCGCAATCTTCTCAGCAATGAGCTCGAGATCCTCAGACCCCGTTGCCCAAGCATGTTGAGCAAGAGATAGAACATCCCTCAGCTTGAGAACCCGGATGTCTTTCTCCTGGTCAGAGATGGAGTCGTCATCTTCATCCTGACCACCGGCAGAGCCATGAGACTGAGTCCTGCTCTGAAACAGAAGCTCGATATCCCCAGGCGTCATCTCGAACACAAACTTGTCGATGACTGATCTGTAGTACCCTCCCTGTCCCTGGCCGAATGAGGAACTAAGCTTCATCATGTTAGCCGTGTGTGTGACCCAGACCGAAAGCTTATTCTCGGAATAGCAACTTACCGATGCGTCTAGAGCTTTCGCAACCTTTTAAGTCTAAATCAACGTCGAGGCACTATCACCAATTCAACGTCAACGCATGCCCATCGGAGGACGGAGATTGGGAACTCGTGGATGTAGTCTCAAAATAGCATCAATTGATAATGTGTCGGCCCAAGGATTCGTGCTCCTTCGTGCTTATGTACGCATGTCATTGTGGCTTGGTTGTTTCTTGGGGCCGCTGTTTGTGAGTCGGTGACAGCTTGGCGGGACTAGAGAGACAACTAAGGAGCATTGTGGCCCGTGCATTTGATATCGATGTCAAGTCAACCATGATATTGAAGGTAAACATGCATTGCACGTACGTAGTGACGATAGTGTGACCGGCCTCCGTCTCAAATTTCTCTCGTAACCAGGATCGGAGGGCTGAGTCTACAGCAACCGTCCAATTTCCCCTGCATATGTCTATATTGTACAACAGCTATGATACAACATTGGCAATCAACTGCCCCTAAGAGTCCACCGCCGCGCGTAACTAGGACTCTCCCCGTGCCCACTTCTTCTCAACATTGCCCGACAGACCACCGGTGCCGACGACAGGCAGGTCGCGCTTCTCCAGCTCATTGACAATCAACTTCCAGCGGCCCACCATCTTCTCCTTGTCGATGGGCGTCACCCTCCGGTTGTACACGGCCACGTTGGGAAGGGCCTGCAGCTCGCCCTTCTGCTCGATCACCTCGGCCAGCTTCTTGGCCGGCGCGGGCTTGACCAGCACGCCCAGGTAACCGGCCACCGTGTTGACCGTCAGGAGCTTGTGGTCGGGGATGATGTGTCCGGTCAGTTGTTGGACGCGCTTGTTTACCTGGGAAAAGAGTCAGTACACGTCGAATAGATAGGTAGGAAAGCATAATAGAACATACCGCAAACTTAACTCGGGGATCCTCGAGCGATATCGTCTTCCAGCTCTTATCCCACGACTTGCGAAACTCAATCGCCTGCTGCGCATCAAGGGCAAACTCCTCCTTCAGCTCCGGCTCCACCTCCTGAACCTCAGGCTGCGCCTTCAACGCGGCAACAACAGACGTTACATGGCCATCAAGTGCAACAACACCGGTCTCCCTAACCTCAATGGTTGTCTCGAGAGCCCGCATAGCTTCCTCCCTCCCACCCTCCGCCCATGCCGCGCCTAGCGTCTCGGCGCCATCCACCTCCTTCACAGCCAGCGTCTCAACGACTGCCCGTCTCGTCAGGACCTCTAGCACAGCAGGGTCGGTAATCTTCTCCCGCCGGCCGAAGCCGACATACTCCAGGTTCGCGGACCAGTGCTTGTTGTCCTCCCACCAGTTGCTCACGCCGCCGACCTCCTCGAGTCCCTCGGCCGTGAGCGCGGGTACGTAGAGTACATCGTCGACGTTGGCCGGTGACGGGGCGGACTTCAGCCTTCCTGGGGCCTTGATCTCGGTTTCTATGTCTGCGTCGACGAGGTCGACGTCGGCGTCGTGCTCGGGGAGGTATTCTTCCACTTGGCCGTTGCGGGGCTGGTATTTGGCCAGGGGCGACTCCTTCTTGAGATGTGCTTGGGCGTAGGAGCGGGATGTGTTCGGTGTTTGGCGCTTCGTGGTGAGGTGTGGCCTGCGGCTAGAGGGGGAGGAGTAGTCGCGCTGTTGGCCGTGTTGCTGGACGAGACATCTTGACGCAGCCGGCGCGCTGGTGACTGAAGCCCGAGACGAGGAGCAGGAGCAGTCAGCCAGAAGGCGGCTGGGCTGCTTGAAGTTTATTATCCGGCGCATTGCGTTGGATCTGTGGCTGTGGCAGACTGACACACCACTGCTGCCAATGTCAATGTCAATGATCAAATATTCGAAAGACGGTCTTCGTCTCTTCCCAAAATTTTGGATCTCCCGAAAGCTCGGACGCTACGGTTCGGCGACAGCTGGCATCGACCAATCAGACGCGGCGCAACTGCACGGGACCCCACTCAATGCTCTCGAAAAATCTCCTGATGCAATTGATGGAACCGAAGAAAAGAGCTCGACGACATCGTTGAAGGAGAAGCTCAGACACCGCCCAGTTTGTACTGTTGAATAAGGTACTTGCATGACACTCACTCTCCTTCCTGGCTACCCCGTTCCCTCCTCAGGTGTCCGTTCCTTTACTCTTCGCCTCGAATACAGCCTCCGTCCACGTCCACAGTGCATACCATCCCTCACAATGGCAATAAGCACCACCGGCCCGCGCTCCGTCTCGGACGCAACGCGCTTCACATCCACGACTCCCCACGCCGAGTCCAAGACCTCCTCCGCCTCAGCCTCGTCGAGCAAATCACAGCCCTCCGCCTCGGTAGCAGGTGGCCGCTTCTCCCGCACAGGCACCGCTGCCGCCACCTCCGCATCGCGATTAGCACCCACCGGAGGCCGAGGCCCTCCCGCGCCGTCACCATCCCCTTTACTCGCGGGCGAGACACCGGAGCAGCGCGTGGCTCGCCTTAGGGCCGCGCACGAGGCGGCTAAGAAGGCGCAGTCGAGCAAGCTGGATGTCATTATCTCGCGCAGTAGGCGGTTCTTTGATACGGCGCACAAGGCTACGGTGTTGGGGTTGATAGGGTTTACTGGTTAGTGCTCTGCCTGTGCATCAGCCTACCATCTTGACAAATTGCTAACGTTGCAATCACAGCCGTGGCCGGCCTCCTGACAATCTACACCGCGGCGGACATGATAGTTTACAATAAGAAGCGCAAGGCCGAGTTCCTCGAGGCCCAGCGCAAGATGGCCGCCGACTCCCTCGAGGCCGCCCGCCTTGCCTACATGACCAACAAGGCGACGCCCGAGCAGATCGCCCTCGTCGAGGAGGCCCTCGAGCGCGAGACCGGGAACGAGGGGAGCATATTCAGCAAGATGCCCAGCATCATAGGGGCGCCGAAGACGCTGTCCAATGGCGAGGAAGGGGAGGGAAAGACGGAGGGGGGTGTGAGCGGCGCTGCGGCTGCCGCGTGGCAGGAGGCACAGGAACAAGTGAAGAAAGTGACAGAGGAGAAGCCAAAGAGTGCGGGTGGCATCAGGAGCTGGTTCTCATCTACTCTGGCGAAGTCAGAGGCGGATGAGGATGTTACGAAGAGGTTTGGCTGGGAGGGGCTGAGTGAAGAGGACGATGGCGCTGGTGTCAGGGATAGCGACCTTGTGCGGGCTATTGAGGAGAAGCAGGCGGAGATTAAGGCGAAGGCGGCCAGGGCGCTTCAGCGGGAGAGGGAGAACGAGAGGAAGGGCGGGCCTCTGGATCGGGTCGGTGTCGATGCCGCGAAGAGTGCGGGTTCGTCAAAGAGCTGGTGGCCGTGGTAATAGGACACGAAGACGGCGGACGGTTAGAGAATGGTTGGGTGGCGCTCCGGGCATTATAGCCTGGAGAGGCAAAGCATTTGTATCATAGTGTATGGTATGTAGATTTACACGTTGCATAAAACAGGCGCTGGGACAAAAGGAATGCATATCGGCAGGCCTCTCAACTTCTGTATGAAGATGCACTTTTGGCCCTCAGTGGCCGCTAACTGTATTTAATGGTATCTAACGATGCATCCCGACGCCTTCCAATCGACAAATGTGTGTGCCCAGAGTAATAGGCCGTACAGTCATGGTATCTCCAACCACTCACAGGACACGCTCACATTAACAAAACACTCCAAAACGCCTTGCCATGAATGCCCAACGCCCGAAAACCACAGGACGGCCCTGTAACGCTACGAGATGATGATGTGGTTAAAATGCCCCGGAACCTTGAGCCTGCACTTCTCGCAGTCGGACCGGTACCCTATACTGAACGACTTCTTCATGCCGGGCTGCTGGTTCGTCCAGCTGGCCACCGTGTGCCGCGAGCGGCTGTGTCCCTTGCGCGGCGGAGACGGCGTTGTGCCCGGCTCCACCTCCATCCCGTCACCTCCTCCTCCGCCCGTCGTAACCACAACCTGAGGCGTCGCCACGCGCGGCGGCAGGGATATTGCGGGCGCCGACCCGCCCATCTCCATGGCTGAACTTGCGCGGGGCGGGGTGTGGGTCATGAGGTTATGTTGGGTATGATAGACGGCCGAGGGATCCATGGCCATGCCGCATGAGCCCTGGCTGCTCTCACCTTCGCCGCCGGCTTCGCTTATGGGTGAGGGGAGGCGGCGGTTTTGGAGGTGGCTCCAGTCGGCCATGCCGCTGTCGAGAGATCGGGGGGCGAATGCGCCGCCGTGGGTCGAAGACTGGTAACTCGATAGGTCTTGCTGTGTTGCGGGCAGACTGCTGTGGTCTGCAGGAGGTGGTTGATATATGTTCTGCGGCGGTGGGGTGCTCATGATGTTACCGGCTGCGCCGCCCCAGTTCTTGGAGCCTCCCCTGACCTGGGCCGCGAAGCTTGGTTGTATGGGCGTGGGCATGCGGCCTGCTATCACGGGCGGTCCTATGGGATCGGGTTGCAGAGAGCCCGGTTGAAGATGCTGATTATCGCCTCGATATTCATCCGCATGGCCTTGAACGAAGGAGGGAGCGGCCGGCTCGTGGACGTCCATCATCATGTCCATGTCCTCCCCGTGACCGAGCTCTGGCTCCATGTAGAACTGTGGTGGTGACTGCGCTTGCATCGGCTGTTCTCGTTGGATGTGACGATTGTGGCCGTATCTGCTCGCATGCGCGTCTTCGGAATCCGAGTCTGATGGCGTGACGGTGTGCGGTGCGAGTTGTCCAAAGCTATGTGGTTGTTGAGCCGTCGGTAGGGTTGAGGGGGCTGGTGGCCATCGCCTCGATGCTTCCGTCATTCTAAGAGGGAGTGCTTGCATTCGTTTCTGTAGAGAGAGACAAAGCCATTAGTAACGGTTACAGAAGCAGGACTCTGCAGCGCAAGTGTTGTTGGCTTACACTGCGATGCTCCGTGAAGCCCAGGGTGCCCCCGACGGCGATGTCCGCGTACTCGTCCTCTCGACCGCGCTTGCGGTTGGCATCCTGCCAGTCGTGCTGGGCAAGCATCGTGGCGCGCAGGACGGCACTGCAGAGCTTATATGGGTGTCCGAGTGGATGAATGAACAGGCGGCGGTTGTGGAAGTTGGCGAATGTCGCAACAATACCGGAGCCTTGAGAAGAGAGAATATGTTCCGGTTGCGGCGCCGCGGTCGAGGGTTTATATATCCGCGTAAGATGCCGAGTTGCCCGAACTCCAGCAGTAACAACAAGTGAAGAGTCAATCGGTTCGTTGTTCCGTTGGCGTTGTAGTGAATTTGTAAGAAGAGGGGTTGAAGTGAATCCCAGGCAGAAGATGCAGAGAGGCTGGAAGGCGGGCTGGCCAAGATAAGCTCGGGCCAGAGCTGCTTGAGGCAGGTTTCCAGTTGCAAGATGTCCCCGATTCGCCGATCGGTGATGCTTCACAACAATCTGCTCTTCCCCAGACTATATCGGAAGGCGCAGTTTTGGTGATACAAGAGGTAAAAGACAAGATTGATGCTCAGAGTTGTAGGTGAAGCTTTGACATCATGTGGAATGGAAGGGTCGTCATGTCTGAGCAAAGAGCGGATCTGGACTAGCGCCGAGTTGAGAGGGAAGGCACGACCCGGTACTTCGCACCTGAAGGAAAACCACAAGAAGAACTTGAAACAGAAGGACGAGAATAGGGCAAGAGCGAAACAGAATGACAGAAACAGGAAGAAAGCACGAATCAGAAATAAAATGGAAAACAGAATAATATCGCAAGGTTCCTGAAGAAGGTGCAGTCCATGAGGATTTGTTTGAGAAAGACCCCAGATTGCTTTTTAGCGCTGCCGCGGCCAAGGGAGGTCCCGAGCAGCCCAAGCTCCTGGATGGGCTCACACTGATTGATGGTGGTGGGGGCTCCCGCGCCGCGCTTGCCATGTTTGGGGAGCGTGGATGAGACTGATGAGACTCGGTTTCACCTTTGCTTCAGACCACTGAGACCAGGCCAACCTCACGATCTCACTCGGATCCAAACGAAACGCCGTCACAATGTATCAACGGCCGTGTTCCATAAGTTGTCGACTTGGAATTACCTGGAAGTGCGAGTGATGTTGTTGGCAGATCTCACAGATCCTGGATTATCCAACCCAGTAACTCACACGATTTCGAATGATGGTGCTAATATGTTGTGTTGTGTTCATTCATTGTAAATCAACTCAGTTATAAATACGTTTACTTGGGCCGCAGAGACTCTAGATCTGAATTGGAAGTGTGTCGAGTTGTAAGAAGCAACTCTAGACATAATAAGGTACCCAGGATATGACAGCTGTCAGAGTGAGAATGAGACGGACAACTGTGATTTTGAACTCATGCTGACAATATGCGAGAACAGTGAGACTACATATATGTGTTAAAATTAGCTTGAACATGAGGCGATATTTACTTTACACTCTACCAGGTATCTGGAGACAATTGTCTGACTCGGGTTGCTGAATGTTCTGAAGGTCCACGTTCTTATGAGCCTGTGGCATCATGAAGGTAGGTGAAGAAGCAAGAATCACCCAGACATACTGCTCATCCACAGTGCCTGTCTGAGCTCGTCTAAAAGATGACCTTACCTTAATTAGAACTGAACTTGCTCAACAAAATGTCCGGCCTTCCGGGTTCTCAACCCTGGTGTCGTCAGTCGTCCTTTCCTCACTGTTTCTTGCATGCACTTGGTCGTGCATTTACTATAGGGTAGCAGTTTCCGTCCACAAGGTGTCGAAATCTGCATCATCGCAAAACAAACAGCCGTTCTACAACTCACGTCTTCGCTACACATCAAACTGCTCGAACATCTATACTTGTACCCAACCAATTGCTACCTTACCTCATTGCTATCAAGGTATCATCGTCATTGCTCTCTCAACCGCAGTCATGGAGCCCGTAATGCGAATCCTACATCTCTTCCAGAGGGACGTCATGGCCATCACTGAGGAGCTCGAGGCGATAACGATAAGCTCTCGGAAGCCATCCGCCGGTGAGGAAATCGGCGCTATCGGTGGGTCTCACGCTTTCTAATTCCTTTCACTGATTGGCCACATGCAAGGAACATGCAAGGCCCGAGGCGGTGAGATCTGCAGCAGAAAAAGAAAAATTGCCCCTCCCCCACCAAAGACCCTTTGACTGTGGTAGAGATCGAGGGCGACAACGGAGGATGGAAGTCCTATCTGTGGTTCAGTTGGATGGTTGCACTTGCTGAGTTCGGTTATGAGGAATTGGTTACTGGAAAACACAATTATCTGGAAGCCAAGTGGCTGACATCCTTTGAACACCGTGTTTGTTACCTTACTCTTCTGTCAGTCTGTCACTAAAAATTCGGTGGTTTCCTTCCCTCCCGTGTCCCTCGTAGGAGTCATCGGGACTTTTTTGTGGACTTGAACTTCCTTCTTCTCCACCACTTCCACCATACCACTTTCTCGCCATACCAAGAGATCTGTACCTTCCTCTGGTCTCCACGTTGAGTCACCGTACCGCTGTTGAGCTCTTTTAACTCTCTTGGAACGACACACTTTTTGCACGAGCGAGCCTTCCAGTTTCGCATTACCTCAAACCTTCGACTTACATCCCACTCGCATAATCTCGAGAACTCCCCGCCTTCATCGTCGATTGACCACTTCAATACGGCCTTCCTTACTCTTCGCCTACGTATTCCCAAGCACATCCTCTCTTGTTCGCACCTTGGACACGTCTCGGCACGTCCTATATATACATCATCCTCAGCCCGATCATCCTACCAACGACATATACGGGGAAACTCTGTCAATCACACATCTGCAGCCATGCCCGGTCTTGATATGGCGCCCCTCGTGGCCGACGACATGAGAGGTACGCTCTCTCCATCCTTGCTTCCTTTGCCTCCTCCTTTCTCCTCTCCTAGTCTCTTTGGACTGTTGCCCAACCTCTCTCGATGCGTATCTCGATATCACAACCAAGCATTGTCTACTGCTGCCCCCGATGCCCTCTGACACGCCTCTTGCCAACCGATCTCTGAATCATCACTGCATCGATGGGACCCCCCATGTCCGGCGAACCCGCTGCAAGACCAGCACTGACACATCCCTCTTCTACTTCAGTCCTTGGCCAGGATCCCCTGATTCAGCCCGCCCTCCTCCTCTCTGAGATCCCCATGACCAATGTCGCCCTCCACACCGTCGTCAAGGGCCGTAGGGATGCCGTCGCCAGCATCATGGGCCGCAGCGACCGCCTCCTGGTCATCGTCGGTCCCTGCTCCATCCACGACCCTGCCACTGCCATCGAGTACGCCAAGCGCCTGAAGGCACTGGCCGACAAGCTCTCCGACGACCTCTGCATCATCATGCGCGCCTACCTAGAGAAGCCCCGGACAACAGTTGGCTGGAAGGGCCTGATCAACGACCCGGATATCGACTCGAGCTTCAAGATCAACAAGGGCCTGAGGGTCTCCCGCCAGCTCTTCAGCGATCTCACCTCGACCGGCGTGCCCATTGCCAGCGAGATGCTCGACACCATCTCCCCCCAGTTCCTTGCCGATTTCATCTCCGTTGGCGCTATCGGTGCCCGGACAACCGAGAGCCAGCTTCACCGCGAGCTGGCGTCCGGCCTTAGCTTCCCCGTCGGCTTCAAGAACGGCACCGACGGAAGTCTAAGCGTTGCTATCGACGCCATTGGAGCCGCCGCGGCTAAGCACCACTTCATGGGTGTGACGAAGCAGGGTCTCGCTGCCATCACGAGGACGGCGGGCAACGAGCACGGCTTCGTCATTCTCAGGGGAGGAAGCAAGGGCACCAACTACGACAAGGCCAGTGTTCAGGAGGCCAAGCAGTCTCTGATCAAGAAGGGCCAAAAGCAGGCCATCATGATTGACTGCTCGCATGGTAAGCGATCTCTGCCCCTAGACATTCGAGATGAATGACATATATTTACCAACTGTGTTTTGAAGGCAACTCGAACAAGGACCATCGCAACCAGCCCAAGGTCGCACACACCGTCGCCGAGCAGCTTCGCGAGGGAGAGAAGGCCATCATTGGTGTCATGATCGAGTCGAACATCAACGAGGGCAACCAGAAGGTGCCCGCCGAGGGCCCCGCCGCGCTGAAGAAGGGCGTCAGCATAACGGACGCCTGCATTGACTGGGAAAGCACCGTTACTGTTCTGGAGGAGCTGGCCGCTGCTGTTCGCGAGAGGAGAAAGGTCAACGGTGCCGTCAACGGCACCGGCGAGGACGTCAAAGCGACTCTCCTCGAGGAGGAGTAGGTCTCACTCTGGCTCACTGATCCAGTGAAGAAGGAGATGTTGCTCGCGAGACCGAGGTCTTGCACTTGCATAGACATACCACCACATGCATCGACAGAAGTGGACTCGTACGCCTCGCTGGTTACGAAGGAGGGTTGGGAGGGCAGACGAGATGGTGGTGGTGTATCACGATTCTCACAAGTTCTGCTTTGCTGCGGCGCGGAGGAAGCTGCGTCAGACGTGCGTCCGCGGAGGTGCCTTGTCGTTTCAGGTTCAGGAAAACGGTTGGGTCAGTAATGGGCGGGTCGGGGACAGTCATGATTCATACCCGGTTGTCTGCTTGTTGCTTTCTAGCATAAGGTAGTCTCTACACAAAAGCGTTTCTCAGTATCACCTCTGGAGTGTGGAGACGTAACGTGTATAGAAATCAGTCCTCATGAGAACTCCCATTGCCGTGATATCTGTAACTCCCAGGTCCTGGTAACCGAACGCCCAACCGAACGCCTAGCCGTAATTCGTATGCGTCCTGTCTCCCATCAACCAGATCCTCTCCCAGCACCATCTCCAGTGCCCAAAGGACTATACATCCCCCTCTCCCTCTCCGCATTCCCACCTCCTCCCCTCCTCTGCTGCACCCCCCCTCCGAACCCCCCCGCTCGTCCCGTAGCCCTAGCCCCAAACCTCTGCTGTAACGCCGCCAGCACACCCGTCCCATTCCCGCTCCCCTTCTCGAGCACCCTCTTCAGCGCAGCCCACCCAAGCAGACCTCCCGTACCCAGTATAAACCCCCAAACGATGATCTGATCCTTCGCCGAGTCCCGCTGGAAGCACATGGCCACCACGTCCTTTTCCTCGGCGTCCTTGCAGAAGGGCAGGTTGTAGGAGAGGCAGGCGGCGCGGTTGCATTGCGTGCACGAGGAGGAGGCCGCGCGGTTCTGGAGGGTGGGAGGGGAGGAGGACTGGTCGAGCGAGGAGGCCGAGCTTAAAGTAGAGGTCGGCTTCGGCGCTGGAGGGGGAGCGGCGTGGTTGGGCCCGAGGGGGATGATGGTGCTGTTCTTGAAGCAGGTGCATTTGCAGAACGTCGGGGCGGCTGGGCAGAGGAGATGTTGTTAGTTTGGTTCCTGGAAAGGCTGGAGGATTACTTACCTGCTAATACTAGGGAGATTAGGGAGACGAAGAGAAATAGTATGCGTAGTCGCGCCATGGTGGGCTGTGCGTGCGGTGATGTCGCTGGAGATGGAGATGTGGGTGTGAAAGGTGATGTGGGATAAGGCCGGCGGCTTAGAACGGGGAGCGGCGGGAGGTCCGTGATTCTGCCCAGGGCGGTGTGCTGTGAGCGGTCTTGGCGGTGTACACCGGTTAGGGGATTACGCATGTTAGCGTGGTACCTAAACCCATGACTGGACGAGCACACGATTAGGTGACGGGACGACGATGGCCATGTTACCACACTAACACCCTACGACTAAAAACGGGATCGGGAAAACCACGCCGACATCAACGTACACAAACACCCACTCATCTAAACTCCGTCAACATCGCCCCGGAGAGTACAGCGACCCTAGGTCTAGTTCATGCCACACGCGCCAACACACCCAAGTTCTCAAGCAAGGCTAGGCTTGCAGCCGGTCACCTTCTCGATATCCTCGAAGATTTTGTCGATCGAGGTAACAAAGGTCAAGTCAGTACGGCCACTGCTGTAACCTTGGACCTCTGATGGCGCTTGACCGCTCTCTTGCGCTCCAGAAGCAACTCCAAGAGACTCGTCCTGCTCGGTGTACTTTTCCCACCGTCTCAAAACTGGTTTTGCGATGCCGCAGCCGCCGGTTACAAGACCAACGACGTCTCCGTTCATGTCAAAGACACAAGCGCCTGAGTCCCCGGGCCGGGAGAAGTTCTCGTTGTCGTCTTTGGCTTTGGAAACGACAATCCATTCCCAAGCAACGGTTTCACCTAGACCTACGGTGCGAACGACCGCCTTGATTTCGTTCGTTACGCCGAAGGTCAAGCCTGTCTTCCTCCCTCGCTTTGCAACCGTCACGGATTGACGCTGATTGATCCTGTCTGACGACCAAATACCCTTGAGTCTTACGCTGCGAGGCTGAGTGTCGGCGACCACATCAAGGTCGAATAGCTGGTCAACTGCGCCAGCAACGACACTGTTGCTAAACGCTGGACCGGCGGTGTCATGGTCAAGCCGAATCAAGGCCCAGTCTCTCATGAAGCCTCGATTCGATACATCGAGTGGAGGCATAAAGGTGATCTGCCCAAATGACCGCAGGCCAGAGCAGCCGAAATGGCAGGTTCAAACCTAGCCGTACCGGGAAGCACGTCGACCATGAGTATTAGGTCGTCGCCCGGGCGCTTACTTGCCCATGTGTCTAGCGGGAACGGGCGAATTCCAAGGCGGATGGGATAGAAACGATGCCATGGGAGTCCGTCCAAAGTATCCTGGATGGAGCGGACCAGCTCGTCGGACCAGGCGGATAGAATGGGGTGGGGTCCGATGGGTCGGAACACATTGCGTATCCCCCAAAGTTCCCCTCGAGGCAGACGCGATACTGTACTGGTACGTGCCAGTAGAGTTCCCGCGATCCCGAGGTAATAGGTGCGCCTTTCCATGTCCGCTGGAGGCACCGGCGCAGGGACAAGGGGGACCGAGGCCATCTTGACAACCCCTTTCTTGAACCGCAGGTCTTCGTGCAGAGCAGAATCAGACGAGCGTCGAACTCGATTCATCGGAAGGGAGATTCTCGTTGTTCTTGATTCGGTAGGCAGTTATGTTCTGGGGGATGCAGAATGCGAACGACAATCCAAGGAGCCTACGTTTGGAATTTATCTGGAACTTGGTTGATGTGTGGTGTTGAAGATTTGAGGAATGTGAAGGGAGAGAGGACCTTGAAGGTGAAAGAGTTCGAAGAAGAAATGGAAGAGGAAACCTTGCAGATGGATACCTAAGGTACCTTATTTGGGGTGGTCACTTGGTTTGGCGGGAGGCAGCAGCGATCTGACGCTCTGCAAAGCCCATCTGAGAAGCTCGCTAACTGCAGCTCATGTTGAGCCCGACAGGCAAGCCGTCCCAGCTAACCTTGGGAATACTGGTGGCATGGCCCGGCTCCGGGGCCCCATTTAATAACCGGGTTCGCCAAGAGAAATATTGGGTTCATTTCGGACAGCTGAAACGGGACGGAAGCCGGACAACGACCCACTTCTATCAACATTGCCGGCTCCCGTCCGGACCACCTCCGTTGCCTACCAGGTTCCTCGCTTTACATTCTCTTCACGTCTCTCCACGGAACGCAGCTCAACCTTGGAAGCCACACCATTTACTGAGCGAAAGAAGAGCTGTTGCGTGGCCTTTTTTTTTCCAGAACAACCACAAGCTCAAGCGAAAGACCGCTGCAAGAATAAGTTGGTCGCATATGGGCTTTCGATCATAAAGGTACGTACGCTTTTCAGCTTTCAACGAGGGATCGTTGGCGGGCAACGTCTTCGATCTTGCAAGGGAGTACAACCAGTCCGTTCGTGGCTCCTCCCTTTTGCCACTTGCAACTCAATTGCAGTGAGCACTCCTTTGCAAGCGGCCTGAACAGCGCCAGACATGCACCTTTCCGGGGACTGAATATGCAACCTTGCTTTTTCGGAGGTGAGTGAATCTGTTTGCTATTCAGAGTGCCTTGGTCTTCTGCTGCAGATGTCCTGACCGCCATGTTGTCTTGTCATCGGGCCTCCCGCATGCCCTGTCCAAGCCCCCCCGGCAGCTTGGAATCAAAATGGGTACAAGAACCGCCACTCTCAGCTGTGAGAGTTTTGCGAAGTTTCTTCATTGTCGTTGCTCTTGTTTTCTAACTCCTGCTTTAGCTTCTACCTTCGAGCACACCGTCATGGATCAAGCGACCGGCGAGACAAGGCAGGGACCAGACGCTATGGCTCTTGCCGACCTTGACGATGAGACAATCAACCTTGTCATCCAACTCCAGATGGAGGACCTTGAAGCGATGAAAGACACCAAGGGGAAGCACCGCGAAGGAGAACTGCCTGATACCGAACTCGCAGTTGCAGCCTACGAGACGGAACTGGAGCGCCAAAGGCAACTCCTACTGGATCACTCCATGTCCGAGAGCATTGCCCGAGCTGTCGGCCTGGATGCGGTTGCTATCAACGCTATTGTAGCCCAGGAACGTCAGGCTATGCATGACAGGCAGGTCGCCGCGGGTCTGGCCTCTGGCCAGCCGCATGAAAACGCTACGAGTGAGCAAGCAGCCGGTGACCCCGACCTTGATCCCGACCTCTTGGACAGGCTTGCGGCTCTGTATGTTTGTCCTCCGGACGATGGCGACAATGACCAAGATGACGACAATTATGACGACAGCGACACCGTGCTAGATGGGGAGACGATCTCTGGCAATGCCGACTCTTCCGCATGGGCTGCAAGCCGACCAGTCAAACCACGCTCCCTGAAACCGGGCAGAAAGCTTTGGACCATCGAGTGCGACAGCTGCAATGACCGCTTCAGCCCAGAGGATATGGCAGACTGCTCATGCCCTCACATATACTGCCTCAGCTGTCTCGAGGTCCTGGTCCGGTCATCTCTCACCGATCAGTCGCTATTCCCTCCCCGATGCTGCCGCCAAGAAATCAACCTTGACTCCTGACTCCTCCCCGCCCAGTTGATCGGAGAGTTTCGCGCCAAGAAAATCGAGTTCGAGACGCCCAACCGAACATACTGCCATCGACCGAACTGCTCGACGTTCGTCCCTCTTCAGTATATCCAAGACGAGGTTGCAACATGCGTCCGGTGCAACGAGAGGACCTGTGCCGTTTGTAAAGGTGCTGCGCATGAGGGTGATTGTCCCCACGATCCTGCCACGCAGGAGGTCCTTCGGGTGGCTGCTGAGAATGGCTGGCAAAGCTGCTATTCTTGTCATAGAGTGGTGGAGCTAGAACGTGGATGCAACCACATGAGTAAGTACCTTGCCATTAGGCACTCATTTCGCATAAGCTAACATTGTCAAAGCCTGTATATGCCGAGCAGAGTTCTGTTACGAGTGTGGGAGGACCTGGAAGACCTGCGCATGCGCTGGCTGGGACGAAGCACGTCTGTTGGACAGGGCGAACGTTCTCGTCAATCGTGATGCCAATGGAACGCTGCCCATCGAACAAAACAGGGCGAACTTGGTGAACAGGGCAAGAGCTCATCTTGTGGCCAACCACGAATGCACCCATGTGGCCTGGACCAGTCGCCAAGGCAGTCATCGGTGCGAAGAGTGTCACGATACTCTCCCCATCTTCATCTACGAATGTATCCAGTGCAGGATCTTGGCTTGCAGACGTTGCAGGTTTAATCGCCTTTGACCTTTCTCCACAGGAAGGGGGATGGTCGGTGGTGGGGACGGGAAAGCGAGTGGTGATTCAGTAAGGTATTATACCTGAAGATAGGGCTCTCAATGAAAATGTATGGGACCAATTATGGTCCTTCCCTGGTTATACTTCGGCACGCCTTCTGCTTCTTGTCTGCTTGTATCCCAAAAGGTGACCGCCTTAAGAAACGCGGCGCAATACAACAGTAGACACGAGAACGAGGCCATCCAGCTCAAGGAGGTACCAATCCCATGATGGTGAATTCTTTTCTGTTAAGGCAGACAAGATAGGTTACAAGCGTGTGTGATTAGGCTTGATGCCCGGTGTTGAGAAGATCGGGCCGAAGATAGGACTCTGAGAGGAGGAGATTCCATGAAGAGGACACTCTATGAAGAGAAGATCGTATAGAGCGAAACCCGTATGACGAGAAAAATGTGTGTGCCACAATTCGTGAGTCGGCGCCGTCGCTCTTAGGGGATGTAATTGTTCCGTGGATGCCCGGATCCCTACAGAGGGAGTGGTCTCTGAACTTGAATAAGGAGAGTGTGAATAAGCTTGACTGTCGATGAAGTGACACCGTCAGTAACCTTATGTCTGGTGTTGTCATACTGCAGTCAATGATGCAACTGCCGAGAGAGGCACATGAAAGCTCACTACACCCCGACAAAACGGTGAAGATTAGACAATGACCGTCACACACATATGAGGGAAGCTTGCCGGTACAATGGGAATGTTCTAATTAGGTACCTTATGTACCGTCAAACTCTTGAAACAGCTCAGTATACACAATCACTTCCGAGTACCGCATCCATTAATACAAAACCTAGGTGAGCACGGATACTCGAGAGAGGAAGAAGGAGAGACAAACTAAAATTCGCTTTTTGCACATTTGCGCTTGTCGCTGATTCCACCAAAGACATAACCATCGTCCATCGTCAACGTCGTCATAAGCAGTATTCTCTGGCCCGGACAAACACTTAAGTTGGGCGGGCATCTTGCGCGCCCAGCCTCGGGAGCAGGTTAATGCAGCTTGATGAACATGTGTGAATGCCCGGTGCCGAGTTGTAGACAACCTGGGAAGAAAGCAAACGCATGTAGTGACTGGCAGCCATGGCTAGGCTTTCCCGACGGAGCTCTCCAAAGGACCGAGCCCAGCAGACACCTCAAGCCTGGCTGCAAGACGGCACAGCAGGGGTCTAGTTTCTTCTGCGCTTGGAGGTCGTCGCACACTGCGCAGAGCCGTCAAAGGCTTGGTAGACAACGGGATCGTTGGTCGAGTTGCCGTAGACATCACCCCCGTACTCGAGGTACCCGGAGCTCTGCGACAGCGGAATGGTCATGATTTCGTCAGCATCGCCGTTCACCCACACGGATTGCATACCTGTGCCGATCATCAGTCAAAAGTGCTCAGTAGGACGGAGAAGAGTAGGAGTAAGGCGACTCACCATGGACCATGTGGCCCAGAGTATGGCAATGAAGCATCCACACGCCCGCGTAATCAACGCGGATCCTCCAGGCCCTCCAACCAGCGGCCGCGCCAGGGTCGACGTTGCTCTCGAACTTGTACAGCATCGAAGTGTCCCGTCTCACCGGCTTCCATCCAAGCTTGTTGATCTTTTTCTCGTTCGCCTGGGCGTCATATTTCCCGTCGCCGCTGCCGACATCCCATACGTGCTGCCCGTGGATGTGGAATGGGTGAGCTTCGACGAGGCCACTACCCCGGTTGTTACCATCGGCATTGATGGCGCCTTGGTTCTGCACGACGATCTCTAGAACCTCACCGATACGCACGGGGAAAGCTTTGGTGTTCGGGTCCCAGCCGTAGTTGTCCATGGCTGTGTCGTAGTCCGGAATGGCGTCCTGGCCGCGCTGGTAGATGTCCACGAGGAGGGGGACAGCCTGGTCCTCATCTTTCCAAGACAGGCCGGCCAATTGCCATACGGTGTCGTCTGAGTTGCCTGTTATCAGGAGCTGAGCGTCGATGACGATGGTGCGGGTCACCTCGTCCAAGGTTGGGCAGACGCTAAGATCCGGGAACAGGGGCTCGAGAGAATACTCAAGCCACTCGTTGTTGTCGGTGGGCAGGTCGAGCGGTGGGCTGGAAGGGGGTTGCAATACATCGGAGTCTTCATCATCTGAGCTGGATGGCTGCGAATACCCAGAACCGCCCTGACGGCCCTGTGGTCCCTGACGCTGCTCTGGCGGTCCCTGCCGACCTTGGGGTCCCTGATTGCCCTGGGGACCTTGGCGACCCTGTGGCCCGCGGTGTTCCTGCCGCCCCCTGTGGGGTCTGCCGCGTTGCCGCTTCACTTTTGCGGAAGATGTGGAATACTGCAAGGCGGCATACCCCCGGAGTATCGAACTGCGGTCGAGTGTCTCGTACTGAATCCAATACTGGTCCTGTCCGTCAGCATCGAGCTCCTCCTCGGACTTGGTTGTGAACAGGACGTCGTAGCGTTGGCCAGACCCGAGCTGGATGTATTCGACCGGATGCGGCTGGACATATTCACCTCCGTCGACCTGAATGACGGTCAGGTCCGAATGACCATCGATTCCAATAATGAGATGCGACAGGCCCGTCGCGCCAATGATTCGGAGACGGTATGTGGTTGAAGGCTTCACGTCGATGACTGGTAGAGAGCAGCTATCGCTTCCGTCGGCCTTGTCGTCGCTTCTGATGCCGAAGCCGTTCAGTAGGATTGCATCCGTATTTCCCCCACGACCTCCGACGCCGCCATCGGACCTCGGCGAGTAGTCACTGAATTGAAGAATAAGCTCCTCGTCGTAGTCATATGGGGGCGAGTCACAGTCCTCCACGATCAAGGCACCGCAAGCACTCATGGCCTGCATGCCGGTGTGTGAATGGAAGAAGTATGTCCCGGAGTCACCGAGCGCAGTTTGGACCTCGTAGTCGAAGAAGTGACCAGGCGGTATGGGCCATTGGGCGGCCTGCGGACTTCCGTCGGAGAACGGAGCCATCCTCTGTGCCAAGCCGTGCCAGTGCTGGCAGGTTATTGTTAGTCCCATAGACGATTCCAACTGCTGATGGTCGACATACCATGGTGAGGTTCTGATCATCGACGTCATTGTAGACGCGGATCCAACTCGAGGCACCGGGGGCTAGGCGTAAGACGGGTCCGGGTGTTGTCCCATTGATGACGACGCTGAGGTGCTGATCGCAGGCTATGTCGATGTTGTCATTAGTGACTCGCAGGATATGGTCAGGAGTGAAGGAGGAATCGTGGCGCGCAAGCAAAGCGAGTGCGAACTGTGGCGCTGACCAAGTGGCCAGCAAGGCGGATACCACAAGGTGAAGCATCTTGTTCTGCCTGTCAAGACCGAAACAGAGAAAACAGAGGCCACGAAGTAAGGCAGAAGAGAGGACGGACATGGCTAAGGGGGCAGCTGATCTCACCATTATAAACCATTACGTGGGCTGCGCCCAGGCTCGGTGCCCATCAACCGAGCACGGCAGAGTTCCTCTGGAGATCGGACAGAATTCAGACCGCAGGAGTCAGCGACCGGGCGTAACCATGGCGCCACCGAGATATGTGTCCGAGTGATGTGAGCTGCAGGTCCAAGACAAGCACGCCGAAGCTTAAGCGCGAGGTGACGGTCCAGAGTGCAGATGCTGGCACGATGAAAACGAACCACGAACCCATAAAGAAGCAGCTTTTCCCGCGCTCCAATGGCCTTGCCATGAGGTTCCATTCCCGCTCGATAAACTCGCCAAGTGTTCGCCTCTCGCAACCAAAGCATGAAATCCTCTCCGTGACACCGTGTTTGGTGTAAGTCTTTACACCCTGTCGACCCCTGGCTGCTCGACCAGACAGGCCATCACCGCGAGAAATCTCCGAGCTGCCACTCGACAGCAGAGGTGACTGCGTGTATGTATGTGCTTGCTAGGAGAGCAAGCTGTTGAGATGCTGGACCAGCCGCATGAGCATCAGTGAAGACAGGGGGGGCGTTCACAGAGTGTGATGGTATCCAGCGGCCGTTCCACGTTCATCGCCTATCCCGGTCGATGTCCTCACTGGCATACCATTGCCGCTTTTCCTCTCTTGAGATTCTTCGGTGCGGTTGGCAGTAGAGATGACAGGAAAGGGACAAACAGGAGAAGGGGACCTGGAAAGTGATCACCATTCCAGATACGAAGAAAGCCCGCTGTTTAAGGCCGTTACGGACATGCCCAGCGCAGCACGATGCATTACGGACATGGTGGCCCAACACTTTTTTATGCAGAAAGAACGCATATGCGCAGCTCCCAGAGTCAGTTGGCGGAGTCTGAGGAACTCTGTTGGCGGTGATTTGAAGGGCTGTCGTTGTCGTTGAAGAGAAAGGAGATGAGAGAGGTTGTACAGTTAAGGTTAAGGAATCATTCTTACGAAGAGTGACAGGGTGGATTCGGGGTCCACGGCTCTAACACCGAACTGGCCTAGCGTCGACTAAATATGGATCTTTTCTATTATAGCGTATCCGGGGGACAACGCGCCAAGACCAACGGTAAGCGGTAAGGTCCGGGTTGCCGTGACGTCAAAGAACTTACACGCTTTCCCTCTCACAACGAACGCCTTGCACGTACAACGCACTTCTCTAAACATATTTATCCTCCACGACGAGCGCTTCAACTTCTGACGCTCTCATGGCAGCCTAACCGTCTCAACTACCTTGATTCAATAATAGAATGAAAGCCGTGGATTATGCCTGAACTGGTCATCCCACGGCGGTCCAGCTCAGTCAAGGCTGCGGCAGGGCCGGCTTCACAACAGACGACGAACAAGCCTCACGGAGATATTAGCACCGGGCCTGCTGACTCCAACCCTGCTGCTGCATCTGCAGAGGACCAAAGAGGGCCAGAAGAACGCTTAAGCCCGGTCCAGCTCCACGCTTTGTTTGACGTCCTCACCCACTACCAGACATATGCCGAGGTGGAAAGCTTCAAACATCCCGGTACCATCGCACATTACGGACGACCCTTCACCCTCATCAGTCCGAACTCAGCCTCGTCTGACACATCGGACAAGAGATATGCCTCAGAATCATCTGCACCCATCTTGGCATCCTTTCTCAAGTCGGTGATCCTGCCTCTCCCAGGTGTAAGGGACCTCTCGTCCGAGTTCTGGAGCATCAGATTGCAGGGTATCCTGGTCAAGCTTGCCGAGGCCGAGCTGTCAGAGAGCTACGACAAGGGCGCCGTGGGTACTAGGAAGACTCTGGCCACCGTTGCATCTGTCATACAGGAGATCACCGCCCGAGGCACACTTGGAGGCTGTCCCAAGGGAGACAGGAGAGACTTGCACCGCTCATACGATACCTCGAACGCCGAGGACTTGTCCCAGGCTTGGGATGATGCAGTTCACGAGCTGGTATATGGGGACCTGGTGGACGAGCTGTTCGACTGTGCCATCAAGCACGACTCCCTGGAACATCACTCACCTGCCATCAAGGCCGTCTCAGATTATGTCATACTGCAGTGAGTCTCTACCTATTATAGACCTCGTCGGTGTGGGCGCGTACTGTACTGCACTACATACTAACTTCTGTAGTCTGGGGACATTCATGCATCACGTCTTCGTCCTCTCCTCTGAGGGGCAGTACCTTCTGAAGCTCGTCCAGAATGTCCATCAACTGGTCCCGTATTCCATGATCAAGCAGACCCTGCGCATCGGCAATGCCGCAACCATGATTAATGGGATGGTGAAGCTGCTGCTGGCCAAGCTAAGTGTCGGGGCCTTTAGCAACTGGGTTGGCTTGACACAAAATGCTGATGATGGCGTCAATCTTCTGCAGAGGTAGGTCGCCACTCATTCCCTTATTGAGAAGGGAGCCCAGCTAAGTCCCTGCAGAATCATCACCCTCGTGCTGTCTTGGGATAGCTCCGACTTCCGGAAGTCCGCGGAGCGCATTGAGAAGGCTAAAGATGGGCCGTCGAAAGAGCATCTGAGTGCCATTAAGCAGTACATCGAGGCATCGTCCAGAGAGGAACACGACTCAATGCGCGCTCTCAGCCAAGATAAGTCTCAGTCGATCATTACCGCAATATTCCAGAACAGCAGACCGGATCTCCTATCATCCCTCACCGAGGCACAGCACACGCAATGCTTGGAATACTACTCAGCCCTCCTATCAATCCGAGATCGCGAGCAGATCACGAAGGTCCTCTGCCGCCAGAACCCAGACTTATACACACAATCGCTCCGCGACGCGGTGGAGAGCTTTGAGCCAATCATCCGAGCCATCCACGAGAAAGTGGACATTCGAGAACACCTTGCCGCCATGGAGAGCTTCCTCAACGATTTCATCAACACCAGCAGACCAAAGCGGGAGAAGTCCGGCGGTAAGAAGGCCAGCTCTGTTCCCTACACTCCGTCAGTGGAGGACTACGTGCGTCTCCTCCAACGAAACAAAAGGCTGCTCTACAACTGGCTTCACCAGTTCGCAGCTAACTGTCCGGAAATCCGGGAGCTGTGCCGTACCTGGGCTAAAGAGGCCATCACGCACTTCCGGCAGGGCAAAAACATCGGAGACAATGGTGTACAGACGACGAATCAGAGCATATCTGCCAATTCTGGTGGCGACCGAGCATCTGCTGCCGGAGACATGTCTTCAGCCTTCCAGAATATCTACACGAGCCTCCCAGCCCAGACGAAGCAAGACGTCCTCCGCGTTCTAGATGCACACGCCAAATACCTCGATGACCTCGAACACCTCTCAATAACACGGATGCAACGAGTCATCGACAACATGACGTTGCCAGACAACCCGCCGACGAGCAAATCCGGTACCACCACGCCTCTTCTCTCAGTATCCGCGACCGCCAGCACAGGCGCCAGCACACCTGCGTCGGGAACCACCACACCCCGACAGGTGGCGAGCATGAACGGGCCAGGCATGTTCCTTTGCAGGTGGCAGGAGCTGTTGGACCTCACCATCGTCACCCCAGCGACGCCGGAGGGACCTCCTCGTACGGGCAAGGAGGTCAAGGCCAACACCGCCCTGGGTAAGACGGGGGCCGGAGGGGCAAAGGAGCATTGGCAGACGAGGTTCCTTGCATTCGAAGCAGAGAAGGATGTTCCGTCGCCGCCTGAGGCTGATGCCGTCATGCGGGCCTTCGGGCCGGGGTTCAAGGCCGTTCTTATTGAGGTCAACAAGAAGTTGCAATAGATGCGAGTCCCGAATCCATATACTTCCGGAAACGAGGTCGGTCAATCGTCTTGTGCTCTCAAGACCTCGCAGTGTTGGTCGGATGTCCCGCCATTATTCGACAGCTGAGCATTCGCTCGCGGGCCCCAGTCCTACTAGAGCACGCACGCGCATGTGGCACCGCCGCCAGTATCAGACGTGGCCAATGGATATGAGCGAGCACGGAAGCTGTGGCCTCGATCTGTGATCAGATAGGTACCTGATAGATAGGAATCGGGACACTTCCTCTCTCAATGCCAGACTCTCACTCCCATGACACGTTGAACATGTTCAACCAGGCATCATCAATGAAGTCCATCGGAACTGCGAGAGGCCCAGTAGTGATATTGTCGACAAAACCGTTGACAGCTGTTGGTGGCGGCAACTTATCCGCGGACAGTTGCGGATCGGCCACATCGTCCGGCATATCCAGCGCCGCCAGCTCGGCAGACCATACGTTCTTCATAGTGAGCATCATCCTGCTACAGGCGCTAAAGATGTCCGTGTCGGTGGGAACGGTGCCGGGCGGCGAGGCTATGAGGTCGGGCTGCTTCTGCGCCCGGAGGGCCGCGGCCGTGTTCATGTCGCCGCCGATGCGCTCGCAGATGTCGAGCAGATCGATGTCGCGACGCACTGCCGAACGGTCCCAACCCGGCTCGTCAAGGGTCGTGATCTTGTAGAGCGACATGAGGTTGTGCGCCAGTTGGCACCACATGGAGAAGGAGAGCGCCGTGAAGTACTGGTCTGAGAGGGACCACCACTCCGCAAACCAGTTCCTGACTGCATCGGCTGTGCGAGAGAGGATCTCGTACCGTCGGAGGTCGGGTTTCTTTGGGTTGTAGGGGGTCCGGCTCAGACCGTTCTCCAGAAGGGCCACTTCAGCGTAGAGTAGATGGATGCGGATCATTTCTTCAAGCAAACAGAGTCAGCGGAGTTTCCGAAGTCAGTCATTACGGTCCCGAGAGACATACCGTTGTCCAGGATCCCCGGTGCTAAATGCGCCAACTGCTTCTTGACTGCTTCGACAGGCGAGGTCAAGGCCGAGAGCTGATAATACGGCGGCATGCCTGTCGTTTGGCCGTCTGCGGCAGCCTGGTCGATAAGGAGTTGTATCCGGACCTGTGCGGACAACAGCCGATCTCCGTGCCATTCCGGGTGCTCGTTCAAATAGTTCATACAGTCGTTCAGGTGCGAGGTCCACCGCAGACCGTCAATCTTCTTGAGTGTGAAGGCTATTCTGTTTGACCCTAGTCAGTATTACCATGGGGCTTAGTCGTAAGAGAGAGGGGCCACCAACTGAGAGGTGATGTACCAGCACGCCACGACGGTACGTCTATCCTCCATTGTCCTGGGTCTAGGATACATATACTGGTTGAAAGTGCTGGGCTTGAAACAGTTGAATCCGGGATCGCCTTGCAGCTTGTTCAACTGAAGATCATAGACTTGGGAGATGGCAATCTGGGAGAATATGGCCAGATAAGGCTTGTCTTTTTTGTGATATTGTGACCTGTTTTTGAGGTAAGTACCTTATTTGGAATGGGGAGGGAGAGAGGAAGCACTGACCAGCTGAGGAATATGACCATCCCTTGAAGTAGATCCAAGTTCTTCTCGTGCTCGACGACAATCTTCTGCGAGATGATTCTCTGCCACACGGCACCCATACCGAATTGCACGCTGGACGTTTGGCACGTCATCATCATGATGGTAAACCACGTGAAAGGCTTCTCTGCGCGCAGCTGCTCGGAACTCATGTCGGGCGGGATATAGACGCAAGGAAACAACAGCAGATACTCATCGCGAAACAGCGCCAGCTGCTCCTCGGCCTCGCGTATTGTCGAAGGCATCCAGGGATGCTGTATCATGGACGATATTGGTATTGGAACCGTGGACGACTGGTGGTTGAAGAGGCCGACAGTGAAGGACGAGTTAAAGATGCCGGCGGCTGACTGAGGTCCCAAGGGTGATCGGACGGAATTCCGGTCGTCATTGCTACCAGATCCTGCCGCATCTCCGTAGCTGGGATCGGGAGTGTTCACCCAGATGTCCCGCGGCGGAGAGTGTTCATGTGGCGCTACAGACGAAGTGTTGGCCCCCGCTGGTGGTTTCACAGAGGCGTTGTGGTTCTGGTTCTGATTCCGCAACAGACTGACGAGGTCTTCCAGCTTTTCCTCCAGCTGAGCGGTTCTGGATCCGACTTGTCGCCTGCCATTGCGCTTCCTCACCGTCTGGGACGGCTCGCAGTTCTTCTTCAGCCGGTAGCATCTGTTGACGCGACACGAGGAACGGTTAAACCCATGCCGTCTACACCTGGGGGATGTGATTGAGGCAGACCAAACCTTTCACAGCTGGCATCTGGACCGGCATCTGAAGTCCGGTAGATGCACCGACACTTGGCACGGGCACAGTTCAGACAGGCCCGGCCATAGGGGGCCGGAGTGCCCCCAATAGCTGGGTCAATCCCGGACATTGCACGGGGAACGACGACTGCTAGACGACGGTATACGTAATCAGGGGTGGTAGCGGATGGGCTAGCGTCGACACGGGGCACAGCAGTAGTTCGTATGGGCCGTATGTTGGAGATCTACCACCGGCGCAATGCAATGCAATGCTGCAATGCTTGACGGACGGAGTTAAGCGGAGCGGAGGGACGGTCGCCAACGGCAAGACAAGTACTCCGGATTGATGACTGCCTTGACTGTATGATTTGCAAGCGAGAGAATGCGAGGTGCGGTTGCACCAATGGGCTCGTAAAGCGCAAACGGGCTTCGGGAGTGGAATCGAGCAGATTAGAGTGGTGTCTCAAGGCTGTCTCTCCGAGCGAACAAGAGACCTACCCACATAGTTGGCGTTTGGGCCTTTGGGGGTCGAGAGAGTAGAGATGAAAAGGGAATAATGCCGTGAATCCCGACCGAGAGGGTGGGTGACTGTGCTGTAAGTCTCTCTTATGTTCGGACTCTCGCATGGCATCTTTTCTGATGCCTCGCACGGCCTGGCTCACTCTGTCCGAAAGGAGTAAACGAAAGTTGTCTAAACCGGAGATGGAGGGTTGTGATAGGTGGGCTGAACGAAGGATCACATATGCTGACAGACTAAGACCGGACTTCGGGAGCGGATTTGGCACACTTTCCACCCCAAATGTTGCTCCTTGTTTGAGTTAGTGGCCCAATGAACCCCCAGCTGGCTCGGCTCAGTAACTTCGTTCACTTCGCTTTGGCAATTTAGGGTTGCAGAGTTGCAGAGAACTGTCGGAGGACGGGCAGCTTTAGTGCCGAGTCCGAGAACAGAATATCGCCGATGTTGAGTGTTTGAGTTCTTAAAAACAAGACGGCTTTCACTTGTATTGCTGCGCCCTTCTGCCCGTACGTCTACAACTTCATTCTTAACTCAGCAATTCTAGAACTCCAATACTGAAACGAACTCCGACTTACACAGTAGACATCTATACGCTTGGCACCGTTAGTGAAGAGCTTACGTTAGTACACGATTTTCTCTACCCCAATCAACAAGCTCGAACATAAGACCGCCTAGGAGTCTGGCTCTTCCCATCTCATCCTAGAACCGGGATAGGGCACGCACACTAGAGTCTACGTTGTCATGGACTCAGAGAAGCTCCCCAGGTCACGGCCTTCCAGTGCCGATGAGACGTCAGACGAAACTATAACAGAAACGGCAGATGAGGGCAACGACATCACGGAGAAGACCATCGGTGACAAGGAAACGGAAGAGGCCAACCCCATCTCCACCGTCTCAACGCGCGAACCCCAATACCTCGAAGGGCTGCAGCTCGTTCTGGTAATAGCCTGTGTGACCCTAGTCTGCTTCCTCGTCTTGCTCGATACCTCCATCATCGCCACGGCAATACCGAGGATAACAGACCAGTTTCAAAGTCTACCCGACGTCGGCTGGTATGGCGGTGCCTATCAACTGGCAGGGGCTGCGCTTCAGCCCCTGTCGGGTAAGATGTACACCTATTTCGACAACAAAGTCAGTATAGTACCTAGTGTACCATGGGCCACCAGGCCATGCCAAGACGGCATTGAACTGACGCATGCATTAGATCACCTTCCTGGGATTCTTCGCCCTGTTCGAGCTTGGCTCGCTGATATGTGGCGTCGCCACGTCGTCCACCATGTTGATCGTCGGCAGAGGCGTGGCCGGACTGGGAATGTCGGGCTTGATGAACGGGGCCCTCACCATCGTTGCCGGCGCCGTCCCGCTGCACAAGAGAGCAGCACTGATAGGCATCATCATGGGCTGTAAGTACCACCCCCCTGCCTCGCCACCTTGTCGTCGGATTGGTCCCGCTAATGCGTCGCGCTCTCCTTCAGTCTGCCAGCTTGGAGTGGTTTGCGGTCCCTTGCTCGGCGGCGCGTTCACGGAGTATACAACTTGGCGCTGGTGCTTTTACATCAACCTCCCCATCGGAGGTGTCGTCTCGGTGCTTTTGTTCTTCACCCGCATTCCCGACCAGATGGTGAAGCCCAAAGCCCGCGAAGTCCTCCCCCGTCTTCACCACTACCTCGACCTTGTCGGCTTCGCAGTGTTCGCCGGCGCAGCCATTCAGATCCTTCTAGCCCTCCAGTGGGGCGGCGTCGACCAACCTTGGAAGTCGGCGACGATCATCGGGCTGTTCCTGGGCGGTGCTGGTACCTTTGTTGCCTGGGGCTTATGGAACTCGCACAAGGGCGACTCGGCGCTTATACCGTTCTCATTGGTCAAGCAGAGGGTTGTCTGGTCGGCTGCCCTGACCCAGTTGTTCATCTTCACCAACCTTTTTGTTAGCGCCTTCTTCCTCCCCATATACTTCCAGGCTGTCAAGGGGGTGAGTCCGTTCAGGGCTGGTGTCTACGTCCTGCCCAGCATATTGAGCCAGCTTGTGACCGCTGTCACGTCGGGCATCCTTGGTAAGTGACCCTAGTCTAGCAAGGCCGCGCAGAACAAGACGCTAACAGACCACAAGTTGGCAAGCTCGGCTACTACCTGCCGTGGGCACTCGCGTCCGCCGTGCTGGCCTCCATCGGCGCCGGCCTGCTCGGCAGCCTTGAGCCTCACACGTCGACGGCCAAGTGGATCGGCTTCCAAGTGATCGCCGGTGCAGGCCGTGGTTTCGGCATGCAGATGCCCATCCTGGCTATGCAAGCGTACGTCAAGCCCAAGGACATCCCCGTCGGCCAGGCATTCCTCTCCTTCTCGCAGCTCATCGGCATCGCCGTCTTTGTCGTCGTGGGCAACACCATGTTCGGCGAGCTCCTCAGGTCGGGTCTGACTAAGTACGCGCCCCACGCGGACGCGCAGCATATCGTGGCCTCTGGCGCGACGGCTTTCCGGTCGTTCGTCAGCGCGGAAGACCTCCCTGGAGTGCTGATTGCATACGCCAAAGCGGTCACGGCACCATTGTACCTCGCTTCTGCAGCTGCGGCTCTGGCTTTCTTCTCGTCGTGGGGAATGGGATGGGTTGACATCAGGAAGAAGAAGACGCCGCCAAGGGGCGATGTGTGAGAGTCTGAAAGAGACTTGGGAGGAAGAGATGTAAGATTGATTTCTGGCATAAGCGTGTTTGCATTAAGCGATCATCTGATACAATGGTAGGGAGGATACACTCTACTTAATGACCATACAAATTTCGAATAGGATAGATCAATAGAATTCTGAGCATTGAGGATCCAGAACACCGTGGCTCATCAGAAGACTCATATGAAACAGTAAGGTAAGGTAAGTCAGTTGGGCAAGTGAGGGATGAATGGGGCAAAGTGTGTATACTGCGTGAAAAATGAGCTACATTCCTGCAACGATTCATCATCGAACTGTGTGGCTTCAATATTCAAACAGTATTCTATCCTTTCCTTACGTAACCCGGACCCCTGAAACGCTCGGAGCACGTTCCATGTCGCGGCACGGTGGAACGCGCTGTCGGCCAAAGTTTAAGCTTCAGCTTCAGCTCCAGTTGAAAAGTGTCCTGTCGCAAGAAGCAGCAGCAACACCAGAACAACGTCAACCACGCCATTCCTTCACCCGTTCTCCTCCCGGTCAATCGAAGTGCACAACGCTCCTCATCATCCAGACAGCATGACGCGTGCCCAGCAAACAATCTCCATCGCGCTCCTCGTGAGCTCCGTACGTCCATGTTACACCCCCCCCTTAACAGCTTGTCAAATCTGGAGCTAGCTAACATCTCCCCTCTCTCCAACCAGCTCTACCTCTCTCTCTACCTCGAGCTCGTCCCCCTGCCCACGCTCGTGCAGAAGGAGATCGTCCCTTACGTACGTCTGCAACCTCCTCCTCCTGCTCCTCCTCCTCCTCCTCCTCTCCGTGAGTTTCCCGCCAACTGACAGATGTCCGCAACCACACAGCTCCCCTTCTGGCTCCTCGTCTCCTTCGGCGCCTACCTCCTCGCCCGGCTGGGGTGGGGTGTGCTGACCTTCAACGACGTCCCCGAGGCACATAAGGAGATCGTGGCCGAGATCGAGATGGCGAAGAAGGACCTGCGCCGGCTCGGTGTCGACGTTGACTAGGGAGTGAGCCTTGACTTCTGCTGGTGGTGGACAAGATCAAAATGCATTCATTGGGTTTACCGGCGTCACGATGTTTTGGACCAGCATCAAAGTAGCAAACATATGGGTATTTGATGTGGCATAGTGATGGAAGGACTTCCGGCCTGTGCGGAATAACGATGCCTCAACGAGGTGGTATCTTATTGCTTGACTTCCCCGTCCAGGGCCTGCTTCAAGCCAATGGTCCCAAAATGCCATGATGCCCTCCTTTCCCATAGCTCCGATTGCACGCATTGTGCCCATTACAAACGCCCAATGACCCAGAAACCTGCTACTCAAATAACAATGCTCAGCCCGAAACACAAACACCACCCACCATACCCCACGACAACTCGTCATCTCTGCTTCCCAGCCAAGAGCGTAACAATCGTCTCAACAGCCGGCACCACGCCAGCTCCTTTTTGTAACAGCTTATCAAACAAAGTCGGTATGCCGGACAAGGTAGTACGCTCATCTGCACGATGCCCTGTCGAAGAAACGTTAGCAAGCCAGCTCATGCCCATCCGAAGTCGAATGACTTACATTTCCCGGGGACCTTAGCAAGAGCCTTTATTCGACTCGTCGCCTCGCCAGTCCAGTCGAACTCGATGCGCCACTGCACCGCTAGCACCGACGCCTCCTGCTCCGACCCCTTAGACGGAATCCGAAACTCCATGCCCTGCCGTCCCATGTACGGCAGTAAGTCATCCGTATCAACAAGGCTATCGATCCAGTCTTCGGTCGCCACGCTGTCACCATCTTTCTCTCCGCCTTGCTCAGTAGCTGCATCCTCGTCTCTAGCCTTCCGCTTCGATCTCCGACCTTGGCCCGAGGCGGCCTTCACCCGTGACAGAGTCCGTGCGAGGTCATCCGTAGACCCGAGCTGGCGATCCAGGGTTCGCCAGACCTTGGCCCGCCGAACCGCGACGCGAAGCCATGACCCCATTCCCCATGTCAGCACGCCCACGTTGCGAGACAGTGCGCCGGAGGATGCCTCGGGTTCGGCGAGGATTTGCAAGGTCAGAGGAGATAACTCGGCGGCTGCTGGGGGGGGATCGATGGATGGAATGGTGAGGGTCGTTATGGCGTGGGTCAGAGTGTTCACCGTTAGTTCGATGCGGGCCGAGAAGAGTCCCGGTGAGGTAGCGGATGTGGCGGTTATGGAGTGGTGCTGAAGAAGAGGAGGCGCTGGTACGGTGGTGGAGTTGTCATTGTCGATGTAGTCGGGTTGCGGAAGCATGGAAAGGCGGGAGGTGAAGGTCAGAGGTGTGAAGGCTTGGAGGAAGGGGAGGGCCTCCTCTGCCGTTAGGGGCACAGGGTGGTGTGATGTGGGTTCTTGTTCTGGTTCATCTCCAGAGTTATCCTCTGGGAAGAGTATCGGCAGGCTCGACGCTGGTTTGCCAAACGGCAGAAAGTTGATTGGATTGAATGCATGCTCGAGCCATGGCAATGATTGACTTGCTTTGGCGTCCGTCCTCCGAGGGAGTAGGTGCCGTTCAAGAACGTCGAAGATCCGGTCCTTGTCAGGTGGGAGCACAGTATCTTTCCTGGAAAGCCGTAGTTGTCGAATGCGCTCGTTTTCGCGAGCCACCAGGTCCAAATCACGCTCCAGCTCCGCGACTTCAGCCTCCAAAGCGTCGCGCTCACGCTTCTTTTCGGCATTGGGGTCAGCGGGTTGTATCCCGCGAACATTACTCGGCCGTGGCCGCGACTTGGGTTTATTCCGTTGCCGATCAACCCTCTTGCCGCTTCGAGGCCGAAGAGAGGACGACTGTGCCTCTGTCGTCGGTAGAACTTGCTCGTCGCCCTGCGGACCACCACCTGCCGCTTGCTTAGTCGGGGGCTGTTTCGTCGGCGAGCTTCGAATCTTTTCCGCCAAGGCCCTACTCCTCCGCGGGCGGCGCGACGGTGTGCTGTGTATTCCGGCAGGCGGCGTGCTAGCAGCATTGTCGAGGCCGACGGGGGTTGGGGGCAGCTCGGGCTCGGGGGGTTCCGGTTCGGCCAAGCCAGCCAGCGGCGATCTTCGTAGGCCCCGGCGGGCAAAAGGGTTGAGCATATCATCAAGATCGTCGTCTTCGGGACCGGGAGGCGGTAGGGGACGTGGATTCGGCTTCACTGGTGTTCGTCTCGGGCGTGCCGCCAGACCTCCACCGAGCTGTCTTGTCGGCGACCGTAAGGCCAAGCTTGTAGCACGTTCGTGGTCTTCTCTCAGCTGTTTGTCCGGCTGCGGCGAGGATTGATCCATCTGGGGCTGAGAGGGGTGGTCTGTAGAGGCGCCAGTATGCCGCGCTTTCGTCGGAGAGCTCAGCCGCTTGAGCAGGATGTCCGGATTGTGTTTTGCGAGACTCGCTTTGGTGGGTGATGCATAAGAAGCCGCACGAGCCGTTCTGGACTCAGTATCCTGGACAGTATCGGGTCGGAAATGGGGTGCAGGAGGTGGAGGATCTGGCGGTGTCGTTGTGTTCGCTGCTGGTGTTGTTGACTCGATGGGCACAGCTGTCAACGGAGACGTTTTGCGCCGCTTGGGCGCCGAGGTCTCCATAGCTGCCATAGCTGTTTTACAGAACTCTGTTCATCATATCATGGTTGCAACAGTTAGCGGAACTCGTGGTGAGTAGTTGGTATGCAGAGCATTCGAATGGCAGGCGTGGTCGTGTTGTCACAATAAAAAATGTTGCCATTGGCGAGGAACCACGAATGTACGGAGCACACAGCTCGTCTAAACTCAAGACGCGTCTTGGTTAGTGCGGCAGCTTGCATCTATCCCACCCCTGTATGAATCTCTGCTGACTCATCCGGGTTTTGTCTCGCGGACGGATCGGTCCAGGGTCGGGTGGGGGAGCAGGTGGGGGGCAAAAAGGCACAATGACACAAGCGTCACTTTCCGGCAACGTCACTTTTCCCGGCGCTACTTGCTTTCTGTCACTCTTTCCCTCACAAGCAACTTGACAGCCCCCCTTAGTAGAACTTAAACCCTGGGCGCGTTTATAATCCTCATTTCAATCTCTATTCAATCAACGCCAACACTTTTGCAACCCCTGTCGACATGCGCAGGACAATCCTGACCCCTCGCGCGGCGAGGTCTCTGGCCCAGACACTGGTCCAGCGGCAAACGAGACGCACCTTCGCAACGCCCCCTATCAAGAGCCAAACACCACCCGAACCCCTAGACCGCCCCAACGAGCAGGCAATGCCCCTGGGCCCCTACTACGAGAGCATCATCCACAATCCACAACCCATCCCGGAAAAGAAACCAGAACAACCTCCGACATCTGCGCCCGAACAAGACGCGCCCACACCGCCCTCCAAATCCCCTCGCGGCCGCAAGCCGAAAGACGATAGTACCTCCAAAGCCCTCCCCTCCTCACTCTCTGCCTCGCCTCCAATACCGACCCCCTCATCCGACACTCCTCCCACAGCCGAGGCGAGAGCTCGCGTCGTCTTTGGCGCCGCCCTCTCCGGCCCGGCCGCGCGAGCCGAACGACTGGCTGCCATCCGCAGCAACAGCCAGCTCATAGCAGGTGTCGTCGTGCCCCCCCGGCCCGAGGAGCCGGACAACTGCTGCATGAGCGGCTGCGTCAACTGCGTGTGGGACGGATACCGGGACGAGATGGAGTGGTGGGCCACGGCCAACGCCGAGGCGGACAGGAGACTCCGCGCGCAAGAAGCGGGTGTGGGCACCACGGCTGCGGCGGAAGGTGCCACGGTTGACTCCCCGGCTGTGGGTGCCAGGCCAGGAATGGGAGTTGGCGGTGCGACTGCCGCGAGTATGGATGATGATGGAGGACCTCGTTCGGTGGCCAACTGGGACATCGGGAACGTGGCTGGCCAGGGGACGGGGACCCTGACCAAGGACTTCTGGGATGACGAGCTTTACAAGAATATCCCGGTTGGAATCCGCGAGTTTATGAAGCAGGAGAAGAGGTTGAAGGAGAAGCACATGAAGGAGGGCACTCTCGGCGGCTGAATTATAGTTCATCGCGGAGCAGGCTCGGTTTGAGCAAGGCGTTTTCCGTCTTCCTTATGCCGTATGAAGCTCTCGGCGAATAGTTGATCGCGCGGCGCGGCATAGCCTGTATTTCTGATTTGGTCGCATATTTACGGCCCCGTATGAATACCCATTACCCATGCTCTATATACGCGCCCTCCGAACCCCATATCTTGCCCCGGCTCTGGCGCAAGAAAATGTCGAAAGCCGAGGTGACCATAACACATCAAGGAGTCTTGTGCGCCCAATTGCGCAATCCTGCGGCCGGCTGCGTCCCCTGCCTCGAGCGCTTCTGACAGGCCTCAGCCAGGCCCCGACATTGTATATATAGCCTCATATTCGCTGCGATCCCGTCGCCTAGTTCGCGCTACCGGTCTTGTTCTTCTGGTCGGCTGCTAGCTTGTCGTGCTCATCAATGTCGATGGCCTCCCAGGGGTAACAGATCCAGACGTCGCCGACGGTGCGGGCAGCCTTGTACCGGTTCTCGTCCATCATGGTCTGGGGCAGGGTGCCCTTCTTCGGCTTGTCCTTGTTCTGTTGTTTCCGATCATGATTAGTCTCTAGCTCCCCGACCCTTCGAATAGAGAAATCCCAGGGGGTTGCACTCACATGTAGCACAAATATGCTGAAGTGCGTCTCCTCCTTGGAGCCGAGCTTGATCCTCGCCTCCTCAACATCCTTCTCGAGCTCCTTGACGGCATACTCGAGTGTAGTCCGGGTGTCGTCGACCTCGTCGACAATCAGCACGCGCTTGCCGACCAGGTTGTTGATCTCTCCGAGGGCGGTGAAGTCGAGCCACTGGGTGCGGGTGACCTTTGTGCCGGGCTCCTCGACAACGTCGGTGGGCAGGCTCTCGTACAGGGACAGACCGATGGCCTGGATGGGGATGTTGGGGCTGCCGGGGGTCTTGAGGAAGCTGCGCAGAATGCGGGCGGGAACGTAGCCACCGCCGCCGATGGCGATTAGGAGCTGGGGCTTGATGCTCTCGAGGATGCCGGGCGCGGCCTCCTGGCAGAGCTTGTGGACCTATAGAGTGCGCAAGACAGGCATGAGTTAGCCCACTGTGCCAGGTGGTGCCGTTGCAGGAGCAAGCTCGGCGCATTGCTGATGGCTGGGGTGTGACTTACATCGTTGTACGTGATGTAGATCTTCTCAATCATGGCGGCGGCTGTGTGGTTGTTCTTGGCCTTGTCTTTGTCTTTTGTCTGAACGTAGTGGATTAGAGGGGATTGAGAAGCGACAAGGCTGGAAAGGTCGTTAGGGGATTGATTGGAACGGCGTAAGGATTACGGGCATCGAAGTCGAAACCGCCAGAGTCAGAAAAAAATTAAGAAATTCTGCCAGTCCGGACGATAGGGCGGGCACCACCCGGACCCCACCAACCTTCCACCTTTGGCCGCCACCAAGGCGGCAGGAATCCAAGGCGGCAGGAACCTGGGAGGGTGAGACTTTTTGGATACCCCTCCACCCCACTTTGGCGGCGATTGGCGGGCTTGGGTGATCCACTCTTCCGGTCCGGCTCCGTTACCGTCCATCCGGGCCGCATGTCAATGCTCCTTCCCGGTTACACAACACGGACCAAGCCGACGGAAACCTCTCACGAACTGTGGATCTCAACTTTCGACATACCTTGCCTTGCCTTTACATGAGACCAGATGCCTCACTTCCTGCCATGCGACACCACTAACATGGCTTCTAGAGACAGTACTAGAAGAGTGTTGATACTGACCGGACAAAGATGATAGTACCTATGTAACAGACTTCTTTAGCTTTGAGCTGCTGATGTTTAGAATTCTGAGAGTGTTATAGGGTTTCAAAAGATGAGTGGCGCAAGATATGCAGAAGGAGAACAGACGAGATGGAAGCCCGTCTATCTGGGTGCATCTGTCTGCCCCAACAGTCCCAGGACGAAGATGAACTTCAACTGTCCGTCCGTCATTGTCATCGTCTGGGAGCATCATCAATTTGCTCGACCATCTTGACTTTAATCTCAACGAATTCCCAAGTCGTCGTAATACTACCTGGCTCCAAGATGGCTCAAGAACCGAAAGGGCTGTATGCCGACCACATCGAGCACGGCGCGACGCACGTTGACAAAGCCCCGACCACCAACGGCAACGACAGACCCAACCCACCCTCTCCGCGTCCGCCCGCCACCTCACCCACCAAGAATCACCACCTTCAGAGCCGCCTGGGCACCCTTGGCACATCGATCCAGTCCGCCACGATCTCCCTCGCCTACGACGCCGGCAGCCTGGCCGGGCTGGAGGCCTGCCGCGACTCTCTCGCCCGCAGAATCGGCCAGCGCTACCTCAGCAGTGCCGAACGCAACATTTTCCGCCGCGAGGTGTACACCCTGAACGACTACATCGAGGACGCTATCCGGGATGCTGTTGCGGCCAAGGCGCGACTGAATGAGATGGTCGAAGAGCAGGAAGGAATCCTGAGAAAGATGGAGGAGCTCAAGATGAGAGATGAAGAAGGGGGTGATCATGGCTCCTTGGCAGGAACTGAGGACTGTGGAGAGGAATCATGTGACGGAGCAAAGAAGGCACCGGAGCCGGAAAAAGAGGAACCAGAGCATGAGTATACGACGGCGGCGACCTGTGTCGGCATTTAAGAAGCTATGTCTTCTCGTGTTGCTGCGTGGTGGCCATGGCTCGGGACTGAAGGTGTGTCTGATAGGGGTACGAAGTATGACGTGATTTGGTCTGAAACGATAGGAGCCGCTTGAGAAGCACCACGAACCTGGTACGACTCGGTCTATGGGCTATAGGAGGTCTATTTGGTTGCCAGCTCACATCTGGAACATCTGGAAAGAAATCGAGCTCATACAATCCTACCACAGGTGTACTTGAAAGTATATCGAGAACAAGTAGTCATCTACATCGAGGTTATCTGCTCCGACAACTAGTTATATTTCCCCGGCGCATCAAGGAATCGTAATGACGACCTTGGAGAAATGCAGCTGCTTCTCTAGCCTCTCATACGCCTCTTTCGCCCTCTCAAGACTGAATGCCACATCATCTAGCGCCGGCTGGACACTTTTCTCCTCGCAGAACCGGACCATGTCTCTAAACATAGCCTTTGTCCCCAGCAAGACGCCCCTGACGACGGCAAGTGACCATAGCGCGGACAACATATCAACCTGGACAGCATCAGTCCCGAGCAGTCCGACCAAGGATATGAGGCCGTCCAGGCGCACTGCTTTTAGGGATTCGCCGAGCGTACTGTTGCCTCCCACGTCAACGATGTGGTCGAATCCTCTCGACTCCGGCGTAAATGATCGGGCTACTTCGCCCCATGAGGGGTGAGTCTTGTAGTTGATGACATGGGAGGCGCCTAGTGCTACGAGGCGCTTGATGTTAACCTCTTTCCCGGTAGTGGCGACCACTGTTGCCCCGGTTGCCACGGCGAACTGGATCAGACTGTCAGTTAATGTTCATGATGTGTTACCAAAGTAGATTTTTCTCACCTGGAGCGCCGCAACACTAACACCTCCCGTCCCCTGTACGAGCACATAATCCCCAGCCTTCAACTCCCGTCCCCGCAAGCCCATGAGCGCATTCCACGCCGTGAGTCCCGAACAAGGCAGTGTTGCGGCCTGTTCAAACGTCATGTTGTCCGGCATTCGCACCAGTCCTTCTTGGGAAAAGACAGCCAGCTCACGGAGGGTTCCATCGGATACCTGGCCCAGTCCGCCACTAATGTCCGTGAAATGCGGCAGCGCGTCTTCGGGGGCATCCGGGACCATATGCATCATCACTTTGTCCCCGCGCTTGAATGAAGAGACGGCTGGCCCAACTGCCTCGACCACCCCCGAGCCGTCGGATGCGGGCACCGTGTCTGCCACGGCGCGTGTTGATGGGTAGGTGCCTTGGATGATTGCGAGGTCTCTGTAGTTTAGGGAAGCTGCTCGCATCTGCACGAGGACCTGGTTCTCCCTGAGGTCGTGAGGACTGTTTGCGGTGACATATTCGAGGTTGGCAACTGTGTCGGTTGTCCGTAATACCCACTGCTTGTGTTGTTGTGTCATTGTCTTGATAGGAGTTGAGCTGTGTCAAAGCCGGAAGATGGCCCTTTGTTAGTTGAAGAAATGACTTCTTCCACATGGCCAGAAATATGTCATGTCAGTCATAATGCTGAATAAGTTAGTAAGTGAGACATTCGATACGGCTATTATCTCCCGGATTTTACGCTAAGTCCACCGCGCTAACTGTCAAAGGTAATTTGGCACCTCCGTCGCTCGAGAACATGGATATATATCATTCTGGAGGCCATGGTGACGACACAACGGCAGTTGCGAGGCTCTTTGATATGGCAGCGGATGATGTAAGAGCACGGCCAGGGTCAACCATACGGGTAGGCAGCATAGGGTAGGGCAGCATTTTCAACCACGACTAGTTTCAATAGCCGACCCGACAGGGTGACCCACCTTCCCTAATTGGGCTGCGCCTCCAAAAGGCCGCGCAATGATTGGCTTATGGATGGACCCTGTCTGGGCTGCCGTGGCCCTGGAAGGTGTTAATGACAAGGACAGGGACCTGGCCATTGCATAGAGCGTTGCAATGTGTAGAATAGTGTTCACAGTAAAGTAGAGAGTAGACGGGACATTTCAGCGAGTTTATCTGCTTCATATGGAGTCCCTCTGGTTTCAGCGTTTTCTCCAACTGTTGTCCTGATACGCTAGGACTAAAGAGCGGTCAGAATGTCTTGAGACCAAGGTGGTGGCTCAGGTGGGGTGTTGTTAAGAGAGGGGAAAAGATCCACCAGTTTCGCCCCAACATGTTCCATGACTTCTTCACCTCTTTCAACAATAAAGAAAGCCGGTCAGCTTCAAGACACAGCTCACCAATGCTCAACGCCACAGGCATGAGTTCTGTCATATGCCATAGTCAGCTTATACCATGATTCGTTGACGACAGTCAGGACATGCTTAACACAGGCTGCTGTCCTCTATCTCTTCAGGTGTGAGTCCCAAGCAGCGCCACTGACGTGAACGGTCACGAAGTCGTGGTCATTCATGATCATTTTGATGCAGGGCCGGCGTCGGATGCATAACCACCTGGGCCTGGGCGACCACACTTGCTACGATGCTACCAATCCGCGCTTGTCTACCCAGTGTAGTCTAGCCCCCTTCCACTCTACCTCCTCATTCGCTGCAACTCTTCGCTACGGCCCGCACGTGGTGTGCAGTTCTGTCACTTCACTGTCACTCGCTGCGGCAATAGCTTCGGAACATTGAAGTCTCATGTTTTCCTTTTTCGTCAACTCCCGATTGTTGAGCATCTCTGCCCTTTTCTCTAGACCGCAACTTTCTCTTGGCCCAGCAGTCCCCATATATCCATTTCCCACCCTGTCTCCCGTCTCTCCTCCATCTCTTCATGAGACTTCCTTAAAAGCCGTCGGGGCGGACAAGTCGTCCAAGCTTCGACACACACTCTCTCTTCCATCCAGTCTCTCTGCCCCTTCTTGGCGTCCACCCGCGGCCGTAGTTCTTGAGCCGGGTGCCGATGCCGAAGTCGCATCCCGAGACATAAACGTACCGGAGAGCCATCACCATCACCAGACCATCATCGCCGCTATGCCACACCTGTCACCACATCCACGCCCGCAATCCAGTGCCAGCATTGCATCCGACACCACTTTCCACAGCTTTAATCATGCCGAACCACAATATAAGTCGGCAATGCCAGAGCCTCCCAGCAGAAAGGCAGAGACGATACTCGCTTCGCACGGAATGCACCGTCAAGACTCGGGGTACGAATCCATGACGCCCACCAGTCCTCCGCCATCCTCTCGCCGACAGTCGACGGCCCCATCTGTCACTTCATCCAGTTCCCGGTCGCAGAACAAGAGCAGGCCATCAGCACGAAGGGCAGCGAAGTCCGGACCTGTGATTCACGTCCCGCGGCCGAACATTCAGAAGTCACGGAGTACAACCTTCTGTCCACGTTACCGCCAGACACAGGCAGAACAGAGCACGTACCATCAATTTCCCCAGTTCACGCCCTCAGAGCAAACTGAGCTATCGCGCGCAACATCCGAGGAGAACAGTTCTGCTTCCGGTGCGGTTGCATATACTCCAGATAGCACTTATACCGCTGGCACAGAGCATTACCCTCCTTGTCCTCCACAAACAACTCAGTACTGGACAAGCGACCGGACCCGGCGGCTCGAATATGCTGCCATCGACGCCGCGAGCAGGGGTGTGCGCGGCTGGGTCATGAGGCACATGGTTCCAGATTGTTTCATCCCCGAGGACCGTCGCCGTGTCCGCTTTGACGACGACAGTGGCAGCGTTGTGCGGTACCGGCTCGATCTAGACGAGGATGACAGGAAGAGCGCACGGTGTCTAAGTGCGAAGAAGAGGAAGAGCAGGTGGTTTGGCACCAGCTGAGCATTCGTTATTGTGATGCCCGCGGCTCGGAGTTTATATGAGAATGTTGCATGCGCGCCCTTCTGCATTGGACCATCTCGAGGCGTTTTATACCCAGTGCATTGATCGATTTGCATTTTAGGGACCACATGAGGTTGTTACGGAACGGACGGGAAAGAAGACATGACGGAATTTGCTGGACGGACATAACATATACCATTTCAAACATATCTGCTTCTAGCTTCTTTCTTTCATCCTCCCGCAATCCCTCAGTGAGAGTGTGTCGTCAGCCTCCACATGCATCCGGGTTCCGGTCATCAACTCTCGGAGCCGACGGGACCGGAACGAGGCAAGCAACCGATGCACCCGCATAACCGAGCCGAATAATGATATGTGCCGCTCCGTCAGCCGCAGCTCAATGGTGCTTCGACGGATTCACACGGCTGTTGTTGAACCCTGAGAGGCTGAAACAGCGACAAGAAGGAATGGGACCGCAGCCAAGTCAGGAGCATTGCGTACGCTTTCCTTCAGGAGGAGTGATCAGCAACTCCAGCTCGATGGCTCACACTCGCTTGGCAACGACGCGTTCGACAACAATAAGGTTGGAAGCTGCATGCGACTCGGGTTACAGTTGCACGGCACATCCCCATACATCGTCCGAAGAAGCTTGTATGACGGCAGTGTTAAGTACATATGGCACCCTGTGGCCTCGCACTCTAAAACTTCACCACCTTCACCACTTGCTCTTGCATCAGTTATTAGCCATCAAGATCCAGCACGCCGCAGCGTTCGACTTGGCTCCAACTCGTGAACCAATCTTTGCTTTCATCGCCTAGACTTGATGTACCAACACATCGGTATTCCGAGTTGCACAATGAAGCTAGCAGTATTGACCTGTTTGGGTACGTCTTCGGAAGCCTCCTCCACGGTATTCTTTCATTTTCATCCGCTAACGAACCATGTCCCAGCAGCAACCGCAGCAACCGTACAAGCCCAGTATCGCGGCCCTCCGGGATCAACCTACGATCCACCAAATGGGGGCTCCGGTTCGAGCTCCGGCAGCTTCGGAAACCCCGACGGAACTGGCAGCTTCCGCGGCGGGGTCGACTTTGACGTCCAGACTGCCACCCACTACCGCACCATCCATGGCATCCTGGCTGCCGTGGCGTTTGTCGTTCTCTTCCCCATGGGCGCAACGGCTATGCGGCTGGTGCCGGGTCGGCTCGCTATCTGGGTGCACGGGATCACGCAGGTGGTGGCATACATCTTGTTTATTGCTGCCGTGGGGCTGGGGATATGGTTAGTGAGGGACGTGAGGATTCCGGCTGCAGGTGGGAGTCTGGTATGTATTTTCCTTGGTTACTTTGAGACGCATGGGGGATGCTGTGCAGTAATTTGCTAACCATGAGACCTTGCAGTTGAACATAGCTGCGATCAGCTACCACCCCATCATCGGCCTCGTCGTGTTCGCTGCGCTCTTCTTCCAGCCGGTACTCGGGGTCATTCACCACTTGCAGTTCAAGAAGCTGCGCCGAAGACAGATCTGGTCGCACCTCCATCTGTGGAACGGGCGGATCATGATCCCGCTGGGCATCATCAATGGAGGCCTCGGGTTGAAGATTGCTGGGGCTCCGAGTCGGTTCAAGATAGCTTATGCTGTTATTTCATCGCTGCTGGGGGCACTGTGGATTGTTGTGGCTGTGCTTGGAGAGCTCAAGCGGCGCAGGGAGGGTAGGAAGGCGAGTTTGAACACAGCGCGGGAGTCGAGGAGAGACGAGAGGAGGGAGAAAGTGGATGAGCAACCCAGACATGTGAGCTCGCAGTCTAGTTAGACGACGGATGCCTCTCACGGCATTGGCTGCTGTTATACCCTTTAGATAAGTGTAGTACGTACATGGTACCGGTACAAATGGCATCTTACTCACCTCTGGATTGATATTTATTGCCCAACGCAACACCTAGAGAGGAGAGTGGTGACTACCTGGATGATACAAAGGCCGTGTATAACCCTAACCCTTAATATCGGGCCTCATTGTGAGCGACGTGATTGACTGAAATGACATGAGTGATGTCTGCGGGCGGAACTTCGACAATAACACAACCACATTCCACCACCACCAACACAATGAACGGCAAGACACCTAAAGCCTGCGAAGGCTGTCGGCTGCGGAAAGTTAAATGCAACGGCCAACAACCCTGTCAACAATGCAACCACCTCAATCTATCATGCAACTATTCGGCGCCCAGGGATCGAAGCCGGCAGATTGTCCGAGGGAGTCGCCTGGCACTGCTCAAGACACCGAGGGGGGGTCAACAGCAGCGGACTCTGCCGGCCCTCGTCAGTAAACCATCGCCTACGAACGTCAACTCCTGGCACTATCATGAATATTCCGAGGGTTTCTTCTTGTCCCTGTTGGACGACTATGAGAGCGTCGTGTATCCCGTTAACCCCGTCATCCCGCGCTCCGAGATCGAGGATGCCATCAAGACGATGGAGCACGACGCCACCTCTGCGGCATTGGTATATGCTTACGCCGCCGTAACCATCAATCTGTCTCGCATATCGTTCCGGGACGCCAACGGGGACATATCGGCGCAGATTAATGATTTCATGACGCGCAGCTTCACCGCCCGATCGACAGCCGATGCTGGCGACGACTACAGCGGGTTGGCACCGACTATGGCGGTGTCGATCCAGAAAATCATGACATGTCTATTCCTGGAAATCTCTCTCATGGCGCTCAAACGGTTCGACAAGGCCTGGCTTATGTTACGGGAGGCCATCTCGATGATACAGATGCTGGAGGTTCGGGACAGGAAAGAGTCTCGAGGCAACGACGTGGATGTGGCCCGCTATCAGCGCATGTACTGGGAGCTGTTTATCCACGAGCGATTTACCACGATTCTGATGTCTTACCCGTCAATACTGCCGCCTCTGCGCTCTCCCCTGCCGCTCGCGGATCCTACGATCCCGCCTCATGTCAATGTTGGCTTCACGAGACTCATCAGACTTTTCCTCATCTTGGACGACGACTTCCTCCGCCACTGGATCGCACAGAATTACGAAGAAGAGGCTGCCAAGCCCGAGATGATCATCTCCTGGATCGAACACAAACAACAACAGCTCGATGACGACGAACACGCCGCCGAGTACGACACGCGGAGCTCGGACCTGACCGAGCTCCAAGTAGCAGACCTTTTCGTCACGCGTGTCTGGCTGCGAACACTCGTCTGGCAGCTCGCCATGTCCAGATGTCTTCTCAGCAGCGCTCCGCCCTCCTCTGCCCACGAGGGTCTGTCGCTGGCTTTCCCGGCACAGCGGCTGTCGACGCAGCTACGGAGTCTGGTGGACACGCTGAAAAGCCAGACAAGTATCACCATGCACGGTTCCGGAATTCTGCAGAAGCTGTTTGAGATTACCAACACGATCGCCGATGTCATGACGGTCGTGTCGAACCCTGGACCTGATGCGGCCGGCAGCCAGCGGGTGAGAGACTTGGTGTTCTTGGTGGAGATGCTGTTGTCGTTTGAGAGGATCGACCAGGTGCAGAGGAACATCCTGAAGTCGAAAATGGAGGCATTGGTGGACAAGTTCCCTGGGTTTGGCGTACCGGAACTGAACTTCCACGGGTGAACAAAAGAAACGCGTCTGGTAATGGTGCCCTCTCGTTATCATTCAATCGTCTTGTAGCTACTACACTAACACGCCAGTTTATGGTAGATACTGATCTATTTCTCTCCATCTTGCCAGCTGGATCATCAAGCGTCAAGGACGTAAACCCTACCCTCATACGCCGACAGCAGATCACCGTCCTCTTTACCCTCCACCGTCGAGAGAAGCATCCTTGCAGACTGCTCCGACCTCCAGACTTTCTTCATGCCCGCGAAGTTGAGAACGACAACATACCGCCGCCCGTCATGAGCCGTCTTGTTGTATGTAAATAGGTCGGGGTCGTCAGCCGAGAGAAGGTCGAATTCACCATACACCAGCCCGTCCTCGTGCTCCTTCCTAAACCTGAGCATCTTCTTCCAGAACGCCAGCACACTCTTGTCGTCGCCCACCTGCGAGGCGACATTGACCTCGCCGCTTCTTGGGTGCGGCTTCATCCACGACCTGTCGGCCGTGGAGAATCCAGCGTTTGGCAGTTTTCCGTCCCACGACACCGGAATGCGCGCGTGATCGCGCGCCAGATGCTGCATGGCTGCAAATGCGCTGGCCAGAGCAGTTGGGTCATTCCCCGTGCGGCTGGCGATCAGGTCGTAGAATCCCAGGCTTTCGATGTCCCTGTACTCGGTGACGGGGTAACTCTCCGCCGGCGCGTTAACCATACCGATCTCCTGGCCTTGGTAGACGAAGAGGGTGCCGGAGAGCGTCGTCTCCAGCACGGCGAGGAGTTTGCCCGACGCGACGCGCTGGGCAGGCGAGTCGCAGGCGAAGCGGCTGATACTGCGGGCCTGATCGTGGTTCTCGATGAAGACTGTCGTCCACGCATCTGTGCCTTTGATAAGAACCTGGGTCCTCTCTACAGCCGCCTTGAAGTCTGGCAGCGTCCACGACCGCGGGACGGTGGCAAACTTGTGGGTTGTACCAAAGCCTACGTCGCAGACGTCGAATTGGAAGACCATGTCTAACTGCTTGGCCTTGGCTGAGACGTACTTGAGCACCTTTGCGGTGTCAGGCGTATGCGGGAGTTCGCCGACAGTGATGGCGCCGTATCTGCTCAAAATCTCGTTCATCTCTCCGAGGTACTCATGCATGCGGGGACCGTTGCAGTACAAGCTGTAGGCCGGCTGCCAGTCGGAGGCATCGTCCAGAGTGGGGGCGTCTGGGTATCCCTCTGGCTTGGAGTACATGTTCACCGTATCAATACGGAAGCCGTCCACTCCGCGGTCCAGCCAGAATTCCATGGACGAAGCGTACAGGGCCTTCCGTGTCTCCGGGTTCTCCCAGTTCACATCCGGCTGCTCTTTCGCAAACAGGTGGAGGTAGTATTCCTCGGTCACGGGGTCCCATTCCCAGGCGCTTCCGCCGCCAAAGTTGGACCGCCAGTTGTTGGGCGGCCGTCTCTGCCCGTCTGCATCGTACCTGGCCGGCCGCCAGACATACCAGTCGCGCTTCGGGTTTGTCTTGCTCGAGCGTGACTCCTTGAACCAGGCGTGCATGTCCGAAGTGTGGTTGATGACAAGATCCAGCATCATCTTCATTCCGCGGGCGTGGCACTCCTGGATCAGGCGCTCCATGTCTTGGAGCGTGCCGTATGGCGGGTAGATGGCCTCATAGTCGCTGATATCGTAGCCCATATCAATCTGTGGGCTGTCGTACATGGGACTGAGCCAGACAATATCGGCTCCGAGGTCTTTGATGTAATCCAGCTTCTCAATGATGCCGGGGATGTCACCGATGCCGTCGCCATTGGAGTCGTTGAAGCTGGACGGGTAGATCTGGTAGACCACACCTGACTTCCACCATTTCTTGTCTACGGTTGTGATGGAACCCATTGCGAAATGGACAAGAGGTTGTGTTGGAGTGAGGTGCAAAAGCGAAATGGGAGTTGGAGGAATACTTGGTCAGTCACTTTCGCGGTCAAGGCGATGGCTTAAATCTTCCGACAAGTACGGTCTGTCCGCACTCCATTTCCCGTCCCTTGATGATCGAAATGGGCACAAGACCATCGTGAGAATGCTCGGTGCATCTCTCGGTCGTGTTCCCCTCACGACGAACCTATCGTCAACATCTCGGTCCGAGACAATGAGGGACGTTCGAATCCATCATCAAGTCAGATACGACGATCTCATTGGTTCATTGTCGGAAGCGCTGGACGCCTGACGTGCAAAATGAGCGGAGGTTTCAGCGGCGAAATCCTCCCCTTGGCGTCGGTTTACTCCGAAGTGGCATCCCCGAGAGATCTACCCCTGGTTCGGGCCTAGCCCCAGCACTCAACGGTCGGCAGTCGACATCATCGTCACTCTCCATTCTATCCCATGATTCGCCAATTGTCGGACCGGAGAGCCTAAAGTTTGAGCTGAGACCCGGGCTAACGGTCGAGAATATGCACCCCGGTCTCACCCCGGCTCTCCGCCTTTTAGGTCTCCATTCTGTGGAGGCGAACTTGGACAACCAGGACAAACACCGGATCTTTCAAGGCCCGGGGGGGCAGCAGGATTTCCCCGCAATACCCCAGATCAACTCTCGTTGCTAGAGTGTCTGAATGGTCTCATTGTCGTCGAAGTCACGATGGTGCTGGAGGGTGTCACGAAATATATAAGGATCCGTCTCGTCCTACCTCGTGGAAGGTGAAAGAAGGGGCGGACCGAAGAGACCAACAGTTCTCGCCATCAGCTTCACCTCCTTCTCCAAACATCTTTTGCAGCAACATCTCTTAGCAACTCCAGTCATGGCGTCACAACCAGAGATCCACGAGGAGCTCCACGTCCACCTGGACGGTGAGAAGGTCCGCAAGATGTCGGTCCAGAACCCCAACATCGGCACCATCACTCGCGAGGCGGCAGCAGCCACCGAGGCCGAGCACAACATGGGCCTCTGGAAGTCCCTAACCCTGTACCCGAAGGCCGTCGGCTGGTCTGTCCTCTTGTCGACCGCCATTATCATGGAAGGCTTCGATGTTGTCCTTCTCGCCAGCCTCTTCGCATACCCTCCTTTCCAGAAGAAGTTTGGTGAGCTTCAACCCGACGGTTCCTATCAGCTTACTGCCGCGTGGCAGTCCGGTCTCTCCAACGGCGCGCTTGTTGGCGAGATCATCGGCCTCTTCGCCAACGGCATCATCGCCGAGAGGTTCGGCTACCGCTACACCATGATTGGCGCCCTGAGCCTGTGTGTCTGCTTCATCTTCATCATATTCTTTGCTGGAACGTTGGTTCAGCTCTTGATTGGCGAGATTCTCATGGGTATCCCCTGGGGTAAGTGGCCTTCGCATTCCCAGTGAACGGTGAGCTAAGGAAAGCTAACGCCCTTCAAGGAGTGTTCCAGACGCTGACCACCACTTACGCCTCCGAGGTGTGCCCTATCCACCTCCGCGCCTACTTGACCACATACGTCAATCTCTGCTGGGTCTTGGGGCAATTCATCGCCTCGGGAGTCCTGAGAGGGATGCTCTCCAGGTCTGACGAGCTCGGCTACAAAATCCCCTTTGCCCTCCAGTGGATGTGGCCTGTACCCCTGATCATCGGAATCTGGTTCGCCCCGGAGTCGCCGTGGTGGCTTGTGCGCCGCAACCGGATCCCAGATGCGAAGAAGGCACTGCTCCGTCTCACCAGTCGCAACACGGAAACCAACTTCAATGCCGATGAGACCATTTCGATGATGGTGCACACCAACGAGTTCGAGAAGGCGGCCGAGACGGGTACCTCGTACATGGACCTTTTCAAGGGGAAAACCGCTCTCCGCCGCACCGAGATCGTCTGCGCCGTGTGGTCTATCCAGACGCTCTGTGGCTCTTCGTTCATGGGATATAGTACTTATTTCTATCAGCAGGCCGGCATGGCGCTTGAAGACTCCTTTAGCATGTCTTTGGGTCAGTATGCGATCGGTGCGGTCGGCACTGTCTTCTCTTGGTTTCTGATGCAGTGGTTTGGCCGTCGGTCTCTGTATATGTACGGCCAGGCACTGATGGTTGTACTCCTCCTTGCCATTGGCTTCACTTCCTTGGCCGGCAAGCAGAACATCGCCGCATCGTGGGGTATTGGGTCTCTGCTGTTTATCTACACCTTTATCTACGACTCGACGGTTGGACCGGTCTGTTACTCCCTGGTATCAGAGCTGACCTCGACAAGATTGAAGACCAAGAGTATCGTGCTGGCGAGGAATCTCTACAACATGGTCGGCGTCATCACCAACATCATCACCCCGCGTATGCTCAACCCCTCAGCCTGGAACTGGGGAGCCAAGTCCGGGTTCTTCTGGGCTGGGTTGTGCGCTCTTTGCTGGCTCTGGACTTACTTCCGCTTGCCTGAGCCCAAGGGCCGCACGTATGGGGAGCTGGATATTTTGTTTGAGCAGGGTGTGTCGGCGAGGAAGTTCAGTTCCACCAAGGTCGATAAGCTCACTGTTGTGGACTCTGATCTCGACAGCAAGGATGGCATGGTGGGTGCTATCACGCACGACGAGAAACCGTCAAGGGAGTAGAGATATGATGGGTGTGTCAATCTGGATTTGGTTGCTCCTGTTGGTAGTTAGGTAGCATTGCGAGTTATTGACATCTTGTTATGCTGACGTACACCTGCTGTAGGAATACGCATGTTAACCACGGAACCTGACATTTTGACAATAACAACAGTGCACTCAACCTATCGGATACTCCAATACTCGCTTCTGGCAACGGGCACCCTCAGGGCTACTGCAGTGGGATCACGGACACTGTCGTTACTGCAAAAGCTTTTTGTTACTGATGGGTTGGCTGCAATCCTTGATGTCGGCATGTATCTCGTGCGGGTGGCTTGCATGCACGAGCAGCGGCAAGCTGCATCTCTCTCTGTCAGTATTTGCTATCGCACATATAAAAGAAGCCATGCTATGTGGCACAGCTGACACCACGTCGTTTCTGCTGGTTGTTGGCCGCTTGTTGGCCCGGCCTGAAGAGCAAAGAGGTCGGATGGGCTGGTCTGCAGCTGGGTATGCTATTTCTGAACCCAAGACAGGACTGCAATGTGCGATACGTATGACACGGATGTCATTGAACCTTCCAGCGGGGAACTTACTGCTGGATGAGTTGCTGAGGAAAGTTGGGCTCAAGTCAGTACTCGCTCAATTATGAGGACGCCCAGCTCCTCCTGATGCACCTAGGTATGACTTCAATCAGTCAACCGAGAAGACAAGCCACTAAGTTTACAGCTGTTTCTCCCCCTCGACATAGTGGCGCATTTCGACTTGCACGCCTGTGCCTTACTGGACAGGGCACTCATTGCTTGGGTTGGAGCTCTGACTGATCCCGCATGTCGTCCTCAATGTTTTCTCAGTCCCGTCAGCAGCGCACGTCTCATTCATTCCGTGGGTGCACAGTACCCTCAAAATGTCGTTGTTCCCAGAGAACCATTCCTCAGCCTAGACCACCTGGTTGGGACCATCAAGGACGCAATGCGAGGGCAGCACCTCCCTCTATCGTGGCAGAGATTCTGGGCTGCAGGTTATACGCATGTCACCGGGCGCCGTGTTCTTCGACGCCATTCACACGATAGAACCCAAGAATTCATGCACTCGACCGACTTCCAAGCCCACAAGATCACGGCTACTCGACTGGCGACAATGCAGCCACTGGGCCGCTTCACACCCTGCTCCCACGCACGCATGAATGGACCGAACGATAGGTCTCGCATGACAAGTGGGCAAATGAATGCCGGTCCAGAGTATAACCTCCTTCGGAACTGGCCAGAGACAACGCTAATCTGGTTGATTTGCGCTCGCAGATCCTCAACCTCCTCATACCAGGTCGAGATACGACAGCGAGCCTGCTCAGGAACTTCTTTCACTGCGTCACCAGAAGCCCAGATGTGTTCTGCAAACTTGAGGAGGAAGCTCTCGAGCACGTTCCTAGGAGCTGGCATTCCAACCGATGCCGGACTAAGAGATATGCCCTATCCTGCGCCGGTGTCATAAAAAACGAGCCAGTCGTACCCCTTGAGACGGTCAGGACAAGAACTGACCAAAAGATTGACCTACAGAAAAGTTCTGTGGCTGTACTCTACGGCACCCGCCAACTCCAGACAAGCTGTATTGGACACAACGCTTCTTCTCGGTGGTGTAGCAAAGGGAGAAGATCCGGTTCTGGTGACCAGGGACCCGGTGGTCTTGTACAGCGTCTATGCCATACACAGACGTCCCGATATCTATGGGGTGGAGGCCAAGGACTTCCGGCCAGAGAAATGGGAGGGACTGTGACCTGGAGGGGGATTCTCGCCATTCACTGGGGGACCTAGAGTCTGTCTTGGCCTGAAGTGAAGCAAACAGTCTGTGAGGGGCTCAGCGGCTCAGCTTTGCTAACACACACAATCCGCATCACAGAGACATTCCCGTTGATTGAGGTATTCCGTGCCATTGTTCGCATGATACAGTTTGGGACAATGGAGGCACGCAATGAACACACATAAACTAGATTCTACAGACTCGGGCTGGTCTCAGGACACGGAGTAAAGATGGTGGTTACACCTCGACTGCTGAGCTACGTAGATGATGGACGACGGATGACAAGAGCCATGCATTTCCAGGAGCGATAGGGTGGTCCTGGGCCTAATTGAACACTTAGTTTCTCCCTGCACCTTCTTCTTCCGCCCCTGAAAGATAGATGGGAGTTCAAACTACTAGTACCCTACCTGAGGCTCGTTCCCCCTCAGCTGCCCAACTAGCCGCTTATATTACACACTCATCGCCGTGACCGAACTTGACGCAACTGTTCCTTCCTCTCTTCGTTCCTTCCTGTCTTCCTGCCTACCTGCCTTCTTTCCCTGCCCAGGGACCCTAATTAAACTCATACTCGCCTCAATTCCTGCCCCAGATACGTACCTCCCCCACTAGTGCGGCAGTTCTTCCTATAAAGGGCTCACAACTATTGCCTCACAATCGAACTACTTTCTTCCTCCTACATCACCAAACCCTCTTCTCTTGCAGTTCAAACTACCCATCTTCATCTAGGTGGTCACACAAGCTGGAACGTAACCAAGCATTCCACTTTACATTACCCTTTTATCTGGATAAGGTACCTGAAGCGTTCAAGTCCCCTTTTGCTCGGAGTCTCAACCTGACTGAGGTTACTGACCCTTCAGTTTACGATTTTCTTGGACTTGGCCAAAGATTCCCACTACCTGACACTCCCTCCCTCTTCAGAGAGACGAGGTGCCTACCTTACCTATACGACATCAGTCCTTATTTCAACCCTTCGGCGGAGACACCTTCCCTCTCTCGAGTCTCGACACCAGCTCTCCACCTCAACCACCTTGTCCTGCGACCCAAGGACAGGACATCAACTCCATTTCCCCCAGGACCTCTCACCTTCCTCCCTCACCCTCTATTACTCTTTCTCTCTCAAGACGAAGACGATTCGGGCCCTTATTATAAGTCCATCTACCCAAGAGCGCCGAGTCTGAGTCTGAAGGACGAACTTCTTATCCAAACATCGATCTCCTGAGCTGCACTATCTATCCTCCCTCAAGCCTCAAACCTTCGGGCAGTCCGACAATCCTATCAGAACCCTACAATCTCTCAGACCTTGACCACCCGCACAGACAGTAACTCTAGCCATGGCGGACAAGTCGTACCCCAGAGTTCGTAAGACCGTCTCCCAGGCTGGGGCGTCCGCATCCAAGAAACACAAGGCAGGAGCTGGCAGCATGACCAAGCCCCCTACAGCCGATCAACCACGAGTCACCCGTCACGCTGCCAGACAGCAGCAGAAGGACCATCCTGCGGCACAGCAACGGAATGCCAAGGTTTCTGACGACGCCCGAGCGGTCGCGCCGTTTGCCTGGAAAGCCTGTACTGGCGACGCGAACGACCTCAAGCGGCTGCAAACCAAGGAAGAGGCCGTAAGCCAAGGCCTTTACCACGCGGGCCGGATCAGGTCCTACATTGAGCCAATGGCCAAGACTACACAGGAGCACGCCGGTACAATACTCCACACCTGGGTAGACCAGCTTGGTAAGTCCATATAGTGTCTTCATCTTCGTCGGGGTCGAAGTATCATCATATCTAACCTCCACCCCAGATGACCTTGAGAAACAGAACGATGCATTCCGTGTATCCATCGGGTTCGTTGGTGCCACAGGGGCAGGGAAAACCTCGATCATCAACGCCCTCTTGGGCTTCCGCGACCTGCTTCCGTCAAGTAACCAAGCGGCGGCAACCGCCGTGCCATGTGCCATTGCCTATAATAACAGCCCTGATTCCCGCCGCTGCTTTTGAGGCTCAGATCAAGTTCAGGACTGAGCAGGACATCAGGCAAACGCTCGAGTATTACTTTGATGCTGTGGCTACCGCTGACGAGGCAACGAAGGCTGCGAAGACAGATCCTTCGGCCTCGGCTAGCCTCAATGATCCTGCCGCTGCGGATGAAGATGTCAGTGATCTTCTCGAGATGGTGTCGGCCGTGTTCAACATCGATGAGGCTGCATTGAGGACTGAGACGACTGATAGTCTGTTGGCCAAGCATCCGGACGTGCGGAGGTTGCTGGGAACGACGAAGACTGTGAAGAAATTTCAAAGTGAGGTCGAGGCCTTCTCAGAGAGCATAAGGCCGTACATGGACTCCGTGACCGCCGTTCATGGGGACACTGGAGTTGAATTCGAAGCCTGGCCGCTGATAGACGTGGTCCATATCTTCGTCAAGTCCGATGTCTTGAAGAATGGCGTCGTCTTGGTGGATCTCCCCGGTCTCGCAGACAGCACCCAAAGTAGGGCCAGAGTGGCCCAGAAATTCTTTGCTAAGCTGTCAGTCACGGCCATTGTCGCCCCCGCCGTACGTGCGCTGAACGAGCAGACGGCCACCACGCTGATGACGGATAATCAGCAGTTGCGCTTACAGATGGACGGCAGCTTCCACAAGAAGGCTTTCTGCATGGTCTTGTCGAAGATGGACGATATTGAGGTGGAGACTCACCTGAAGCAACAGAGCGGCGAGGCACGCTCGGATCAGACCCTGGAGGAAGCCCGAGCCTCACTCAAGGCCCTTGAGGAGGAATTCAAGACAATACAGGGGCACAGATGTCAAACTGAACAAGAGCTGAAGGATATTAAGCGGAAGCTCAGACAAGCCGAAGCCCACAACCTCGAGCAATATCAACAGGACAAATCCAAGTCAAAGGCAAAGCTTGACTCTCTTGACCTGCAACAACAACGCAACCGGAAGAAGGCCAAGGATCTGAAGGGCCTGATCCGGCATTGGTGCATCACAAGCAGAAACGCGTTTGTGAAGAAACATATGCAGCAGGACTTCAAGCGCCGCCAGCAGCGCTTGGCGGCAGTGACGACGCGTCCGGACCTATACGACGGCAACGTCAATATCTTCCCTGTTAGCTCTTCGGCGTACTGGGAAGTGACTCAAGAGACCGAGTCACCTATAGGATTTCCGGCAAAGGAGTACACCGGGGTCCCAGCTCTGCAGCATTGGTTACGCTATGCCGCTATCCCGGAGCGGGAGAGGCACCTTAACATGGTCCTCAACGCCCTCCATGGCCTATATAACACGATGCACACTTGGTCATCAGCATCTAAGGGGAGTCTGCGCTTGACCAAAAAGTTCGTGAACGATGAGGTGTTGCACCGACCTCTCGAAGTCTTCACCACCGTATGTATCGAGACACGCACCATTTTTCAATCGCCAATGGCACATAACAGGACTAACTGAAACATAGGCGTTGACCAAGAGATTCAGCAAGCTCGGCAGGGACGTCAAGGCTTTGAACCCCATCAAGAACAAGGGCAGTACGGTCGCAAACTGCAAGGACCGGTGCATTGATGTGGTGAAGCACTGGGCTGCCTTGCACCCAGATAAGGGTAGCCAGAGCAAACAGAGGATGCATTGGCCCACCTACAATGCGTGTATCGCAAGAGGCGGTGAAGTCTTCACTGCCAAGAAGGGCCCCAGGTACGCCTGGGTTGAGTCTCTGTAAGTCGCCACGGTGCCACGGCTTCTCCGTCTCAGCTTGACTGACGTACGTATCAGCTGCAACCTCTTCTATGAAGATATCGTGGGCGAGTGGAACCTCGTCCTGAATGAGCAAGCGCCAGCGCTTGAGCCGCCCACCCTTGACGCTATTGATGAGATCTGGACAGCCTTTATGCGGCAGCTCGAGAAGAGGGCCAGTGTTGCAGCACCCCTGCTCTTGACGACGGAGAGTCAAGAGAAGCTTAACCAGATTAAACTCGAGCTGAGGGACCTGATCAGCAAGGTTATCAAGTATATCCGGGACCAGGCGAGAAAAGCCCACTTGGGCGTCAATTGACGCCGGCCTTGACGCCGTCTTTGACGGCGTCAAGGCGAAGTGGGAGCCCGCCTTTAAAAGGGCGAAGAAAGAGCCCGCAGGGTTGTCATCCAATACCGCTGAGCACTCTGAACCGCAGGTAACTAACAAGCATATAGGAAAGGCAAGGTTCGCCCGGCAGGAGCAGATCCTGGTCGACTTCGCGGCAAGACGAGGCGCCAACATGTTCAAGGAAGCCACCGACCAGATCGCGGAGAACCTCGGCGGTCAGCTCTACGCCGCACATAGGCGGCTCGTCCGCCTAACGGACGAAATCCGGACGCGGCTTGTCAACGCGATCCTTCTGATCCTGAACCCGGAAGGCGAGGATGAGACACCTAGCGATGACAACAACAGCCAGGATAATCATGCCGCTGGGCCCCGTACAGCCGAGAAGCGAAATGTGCAAGAGACTACCCTCCAATGGGAGGCAATGTGGCGGATGGGAACCGAGCAAGATACCAGTCTCGAGGCTTGCGACGTGGCCATCCCAGAGTCTTACTATGTGAACGCTGAAGATGCCGAGGATGCTGACGACGACGAGAATTCCTCCACGGATGAGGACTTGATCGCGTGAGTTCTGAGCAGTTTCTGGGCCAGATAGGACGGCGAGCAAGGGGTGAAGCCTCTTCATTTTCGAGGATGTAGGATAAATAAGAGCTGAGAGGTAAAGGCGTTCATTTTTGCGTTTGAATCTCTGCCCATGCTGAATGAGTGGCTTGGATTGCGAATCCGGGGATAATGTTGTTCAAATAAACAAATGTCGTTGCTTTTCCTGGGCATTTTCAATACAAGGATACCTATTCTTCAAAGTGCAGAATCTCCACAAATACACGTGAGTCTCCGGCTTCACAAAGCCGATCCTAACTGCCAGGATTGACTTGCCCCGGGTCTGTGTTTTCCCGCCAAACCCCTTGAGGCGAAAAAGCTTCCCCAGAAGGCGTCGTGCATTGCCGGGGCGTTCATCCCCAATTCCCGCTCCACTCATCTTTCTTTCCCGACCAGCCCCGACCTCATCCGTCACTTACGGTAGTACGGGGCGGTTCCGGAGCTGGTCTTCGGTAAGCTATCCGCCTGTATTAGTCTCCCGATCCCGTCTCTTTTTGTTTTTGTTCTGATTAGTTGTCTCTTACTCCTGTTTCCTTTTCATTCGCTTGCTGCCTCTACAGTTGTGTCTTCCTGTTCTTTTGTTGGAGCTTTAATCCGGACTAGAAGTCGTCCTGCTACATATACACACTCCTTCGACTCAACTCACGGCCTGCTCTCTCGGCTCCAAACCCACGCCAGAATGGCCTCCTCCCTCCCCCGCGGCCTCAAGGCCGTCCTTACCAAGTCTCCGTCCGACACGGTAATCCTCTCCGCCCTGCGCACCCCCGTCTGCCGAGCCAACAAGGGCGGCCTCCGCGACGCCTACCCCGAAGAGCTCCTCGCCACCGTGCTCAAGGCCACCCTCGCCGCCAACCCAGCGCTCTCCCCCAAGCTTATCGAAGATGTAGCTGTCGGCGTCGTCCTGTCCGAGCTGGGCGGCAGCAAGGCCGCGCGCATGGCCATGAACCACGTCGGCTACCCCAACGAAACATCCCTCTACACCGTCAACCGCGCCTGCTCGTCGAGCTTGCAGAGCATCAGCCTGATAGCGGCGCAGATCAGGACCGGAATGATATCTGTCGGTGTCGGGGCCGGCATGGAGAGTATGACGAGGAACTACGGCAGCAGGGCCATCCCTGTTGATCTCTGGCCGGAGCTGAAGGAGAGCCCGAATAAGGACGCCAGGGACTGCATAATGGGTATGGGGTTGACGTCGGAGAATGTGGCCAAGAGATACGGCGTCGGCAGGAAAGAGCAGGACGAGTATGCCGTCGAGTCACATCGGCGCGCAGCTAAAGCGAGGGAGAACGGCGATTTCAAGGACGAGATTGTGCCCGTTACCACGCGGTGGCAGGAGGTTGACAAGGCCGGGAACAAAGTCGGAGAGGAGAAGATCGTGACCGTGTCGGAGGATGACGGGATCAGGGCCAATGCTTCGTTCGAGAGCATGCAGAAGCTCAAGCCCGCGTTTGCGGCCGACGGGACTAGCACGGCTGGCAACTCGAGCCAGGTCAGTGACGGCGCCGCAGCTACGCTGCTCATGAGCCGGTCTACGGCCACGGAGCTGGGCCTGACGGACTCCATCATGGGCAAGTTTGTCGCCAGTGTTACGGTTGGGTGCAGGCCGGATGAGATGGGTATCGGGCCCGCGCTGGCGATTCCGAAGCTGCTGAGCCAGCTGGGCTTGAAGAATGAGGATGTCGATCAGTGGGAGGTCAACGAGGCGTTTGCGAGCCAGGGCATCTACTGTCTCCGCGAGTTGGATCTGATCAAGGACTGGGAGAATGGAAAGGTCAATCCTGACGGCGGCGCCATTGCGCTCGGCCACCCGCTTGGTGCCACTGGTGCGCGCATGACGGCTACGCTCATGCACGGGCTCAAGAGGAGGGGTGGCGAGGTCGGTGTTGTGAGCATGTGTGTTGGTACTGGCATGGGCATGGCTGGACTGTTTGTGAGGGAGTAGAGTTAGGGCTGTGCCACTTCTGGGTTGCTAAGATGATGTTGGAGATTCCGGTGTAGACAGGATCGTTATACATAGCACAATCCAACTAATCCAATCCCATAGGCTCTACCTTCGACGACTTGTCCGCCTTGGAGCTGCTACGATGGTGACATCGCTTCAGACCATGGACGCAGAAGTGAGCTGTGGTTGATAGAGTCGCGGACGAGTGACCGCTGTGAAGCCGACACGAAGCGCTGATATGCGGCACACGCCATGAGGCCATGACATTCTCGTGCCAAGTTCTACACATATACATCTAACCATACTCCAAGTCTCAACTTTCGACGTCATTGTAGAAACCATGCATTCCAACGCCGGGCATTCCAAGACAGCCTCCCCAAGCATGGCAAAAACGCCCTTGCAGTGGCGGTCTTCCGGCCTTTTAACCAAAGTCGACTGCTTCATAATTCATGAATCTCCCTCATTACAGTATCCATGCAAGTCCTCACGGGTCTTGACTGTACCGAATCCCCAATCCAACCCTACCAGGCTCTCTTAGCCCCCCGGCCATCCTTAACTTCTTCGTCGGGCTAGCCAGCAACTCGCTTTCGCGCCTGGCAGCATCGTCCCCGCTCTGTCCCCCGCTAAACTTCCTCTTCTCGCCGCCCGGTGCGACGCCGCTTTTGTTCAGCCCAGCAAACAGCTTCGCCTGCAACTTGGCGCTCTTCTCTGCCGCGGCAGGGACGTAGCCGCTGCCACCGAGGTTGGCCTGCGAGCCCCTCCCCGGCGTCCCATCCCTTGAGCCGAATGAAGTGCTTGCGACCTCGAAACTCTCCCTCGGGTCACGCCTCAGCATGGCGCTCGCAGCCTGACTGGCCTGGCTCTCGTAGACTTCCTCTTCTGCTGCCCCTCCTCGGCGACTGCTTGCGCTGCCGCCGGAGCGCGAGACAAAGCTGTTCAGCGCCTGGCGCGCCAGTTCCTCATTGTGGTGTTGTCGCGAGGTGGCGAGGGCGACGTCTTCGGCATCTTCGACGGAGATTGTGCTCTCGCGGCTCTTGCGGCGCTGGGTAGACGACGTCGGGGTCTCGGGAATGAAGCGGCCGTAGCGTGGGCCGGGTTCGGTGTGGGGGACGAGGTCGGCCGAGGGAAGGAGGCCGGACTGATCGGCTCCGCCGCGAGGTCGGGAGGTGGGTGTGGTCGGGAGCGAGGACATGGATTGCACATTGCGGGTGTGCTTGGTGGGGAGACGGGGCGCGGGGCGGTAGCCTGTGGTCGGTGTCGAGGGAGCGCTGTTGTTCTCCTGCGTCGCGGCTTTGAGAAGGACATCGAAGGCTTCGGGGCCACGGGCTTCCCGGTGAGCGGACTTTGGGGTCGACGCCTGATGGCGTGTTGGAGCGCGGGACGGCTGGGGCACGGCGGCAGCATGGAACATGCCGCCAGGACTGCACAGGGCGTGGAAGTGCTCCCGGTTCTCGCGAATGCGGTTGAGCAGCATGTCGCGCTCGTCGGTGAGGAGCGAGATGTCGTCCGTCTTCTGCTGAATCACCTTCTTGGCCAGCTTGAGGCGTTTGGTGAGCGAGTCAATCTCGTCGACGGCGTGCTCATACCAGACGCGGAGCTGCAGGTACTTGGCGTGGGCGGATTCCGAGGCGGCGCTGAGCTCGTGACGGGCCTGGCGGGAGTCTTCGGCCACGCGCAGGGCGTCGACCTCTCTGCGGGTCATCTCGTGCTCGACGGCGGCGCGCTTTGCGTCCTCGTCGGCTTGTAGGCTCATGAGGTTGTATTGTAGCTTGTGGTGTGCGGCCTCCATCTTGAGCTTGGCGTGCTCGGCGATGCACGCCTGGAGATAGCTCCTCAGCTCATCCGGTGCGGCCTCGAGGACTTGTTTGGGTGTCGGCGGTATGAAGTCGGCGGCGAGAATGCCGATGCCATCTGGACGGGCAGTGCGCAGTTCGGTGGCAGGCGGCGAGAAGATGCCGGTCCGTTGCGAGGCGGAGTAGCCCATCTGGTGGCTGGCGGGGAGCAAGCTTCTTGTTGCGGCCGTCGTTGCTGGCAGCTGCGACGAGGGTGGAGGGGTCAGGGAGGAGGGGATGATGGATCCCGATGCGATGCGGTCGTCGTTGAGCTCCGTCTTGAAGGAAGTCGAGGCAGCATCTATGGGCGAGGGAGGGCCTTCGGTGGAGGGGATGGTGGCCTGCGACGATACAAACAGCCCATCTTCATTCACGTCGTCCCTCCCTCGCGGCGTGGTCGGCCCAACGGCGGCGGCGATGCTCGTCAGGGCCGGGTCGATGTCGACGAGCTGCGACGACTGTTCCTCCGTTTCTTGCGACATGATATAATGCTGAGCTGATAAGTATGTTGTTTGTTGTTGCTGAATGGTTGAAGCAAGGGCTGCACAGGGTTGCCTTTTCCCTCCCTCTCTGGGAGAATTCCGGGATAGAGCTGGTTTATGAACAGGCGCAATCCAACTCTTCACAAGGTTCGAGGTGCTGCAAACAATTGAAGCAAGGCCTTCCCAATATCCTCTGACCGCAACCGTCGTTTTGGGTTCGAACCCGACGGATCCAGGCTGTCTTCTCCACAAGGCTGGAGCAACAGGGCTGTTGGAACAGTGGGGAGTGGAGGAGTTGTGGGGAGACACACAGAGAGAGTTGAGAGAAACTTGAGACCAGAGTGGACAAGTTCAAGAGTTGGAGGTTGTCTGTGTCTCAAATGACTCTTGCATGCGGAATGAGGAATGAACTGAACTGGATTGTTTGAACACGGCAACGCACATTGTTCCATTGCGGTTGCCGTGTGAATCATGAGTGGCTGGGCTTGCCCGTTTGCGGCCAATCAAGGGGTGGCTGGGCCTTGCTGGCATAAGCGTTGGCGCTAGACCATATCCGGAACTAGCGCCGGATACCGTGTCTGCCAAGTCATACCGCCCGATGTCATTCCCTGGTGACCACCTTATCTTGGATCTCGCTGCTCGTCGACATTCCTGCTATTAATACTTTCAAGTGTCGCCCAACACTATATGTATTTACAGAAGGGCTAGCCCACCGAACATCCCCGCAACCACGCCCAGCATACTCTTCGATACACCCGTCTGTCCGGCCGCAGCAGCAGTGGACACCCTCGATGTCGACGATGAGGAGGACGACGAAGAAGACCCGGAACCCCCAGCGCCCCCAGCGCCCCCAGTGGCACCACCTCCCGTATCCGTCGACGTAACTTGCCCCTCCGAATTCGTGTTTGTCACCACAACCGTACCCCCGGACACGTCAACAGTCGGCGCCCGAGTGATAGTCGCGGCACCAGCCGTGGGACTGGCATCGCCGGCATCCGTGTCTGTCGACGGACTGTTGCCCATGGTGGAGGTCTCGCCCTCCGAACCCGCTGCGGTTGTAGGTGCCGCACTGTCACCGCCGCCAACAGTCGTCGCGGAACCCTTGATGGCCCCGAAGCAGGAGAGGTAGGACGGCGTCACCGTCTCGGTGCCCGTGTAGCCCGCGCATCCGGGTTGCGTCGTCTTGGGCGGCGCCCTGCCACCGCCGCAGTCGACAAACGAGCAGATCTCGCCCGTGTCCGGGACATACCAGATGAGGCTGGCATAGTACTGCTGGAAGATGACTTCAGTCGACACGCAGCCAGAGAGGTCGGTCTTGGCCAGGACTGGGATGGCGGCAGACAGGAGGGCTACGGCGAGGAGCCGTAGAGATGAAGTCGTGAGCTGCATGTTGGCCGTCGTGGTAGGTTCAAAGAGTTAAGTCTACAGTCTTGGTTGAGCGAGTGGACGTGTCAGAGATCTCCTAAACACAAGCAATGGAGACCAAGACACGACGGATATATGGAGAACCCGAACAGGAGGAAACAGGAAGGGCTATGTATAGGTAATGTGGTTTATTTCCGCCACCCCTAGCGTGCCCCTGACAGGTATTACTGATGGCCGTTCAGCCGTTGACGGTGTCAAAAGCTTTCAAAAGCTTGACCTTGGATATCCCTGTAGTGGAGACGATCAACAAGCCAGGGATGACATCTCCCGTCGTGTTCCGCAGTCCAAACTTGGTTCGTATTCTCGTACTCTGACTGAACGAACGACCGAACGAGGAGACGCTTCCATAAAATTGCAATGTGCTCAACAGACGTGTTTGATCTCGGTCGAGGCGCCCTGAATCGACAGAGTAACATTATAACGTAAGCTGGAGTCTGGTAATGACAAGTCCACATATCCACGCCCAGGGCAATACAATGGTAGGTATTCTCTAGTACTACCTCCCTAACACGCCAGCCAGGAACAGACAAACAAATAGGTATCTTCTACAAGTACAAGATTAAAACAAAGAATAACGTATAACCAAGGCGTGTCCACGAGCATTAGTTGCCCTACCCAATGAGAATCGAATGAAGAGCCACCGTGCACATGTGCCTCCCTCCTCAGCCGTGCTAATCCACGCCCCCATCATCATCCTCTCCATTCTGCCCATTAGCTTCCCTCCACGCCCCAATCTCCGCGACAGGTACCCGTGCCCTAAGCCAGCGCAATGTCGCCTCCGTCCCGAGCTCGAGGACATTCCACCTCGGCACACGAAACCGGTTGCCACTGACATCCAGTTTCTCCAGCCCGCCGCTCGCGCTCGCACCCGCACCCCCCAGAAGCCCAATGCGCGGGTTGAGGTGCGCGATATCATTGTTCGCCGCATTTACGATGCGCATGCCCTTTATTGCCTCCGGATCAAGGTCGATGAGGTGGTTATTCGCGATGAACAGCATCCTGAGATGAGGGAAGGCATCACGGAGCCCTGAGCCGGCGGGCAGGGAGGAGATACGGTTGAGGCTGACGTCGAGTTTCTCAAGGAGCGGCGCGCGCAGATGTGAGACGAGTGGGGAAAGGCCAGTAATATGGTTGGAGGAGAGGTTCAGCTCCTTCAACGCCGGGAGTTCCAGGTTATCGTCACCGCTGGAGCCGCCCAGGTAGGACTCGCCAGTGAGGTGATTGTGGGCGAGCGAGAGGGTTGTAAGCGTTTCAGCAAAGAAGGAGAGGGAGTCGGGGAGCGCGGCGAAGAGATTGTGGTGGAGTTGGACTTCGCGGATGGTCGTGGTGGATGAGATTTTGGAACAAATGACTGGATGGAGAGCGGATATCTGGGTGTTGGACCGGTCAAGAATCCCGCCGCCTTTGACTGGCCATGTCTGACTGCTCAGCGTATGAGATCTCGAGCGGGCTGGCGAGTGTGGCGCCGAGGTGGGAGGGGTCGCAAAGTCGTCGAACTCGGACCGGCTGTCGTAGTGGTCATCGCCGGGTTGGCCAGCCGTTGCACCTCCTTGCCAAGGGATGACCGTCTCGTCTGTCCCGGGGCTGGAATGTGTGTCTGGTTCTTGGTCGACCGGCGCAGGTTCCGGTTCCAGCCTGCCAAGCAGGATCTGCTTCATGTCGTCTGTGCTGATGGAGGTGAACTTCTTGTCCCGCAAAGGGTTGGCGCTCAGCTGGAGCATTGCGAGATTGTCCATTCGTCCAATCTCTGGCGGGATCACGCGAATGTCGTTACTGGAAAAGTCCACCGACTTCAGGCCCTGGAGCTGACAGAACCCATCTGGGATGGCATTGATGCTGTTCTCGTCTGCCGACAAGGTCATGAGGCTCGTCCAGGAACTGATGTCGGGGAGCGCCTGGACACGGTTCATGGACACGCAAAGTTGGTGCAGGGCCGGGAAGGCCATAGCCCTACCACCCGACGTCAGGTGCGTGAGTTGGTTTGCGGACACATCCAGAGTCTGCAGCGTCGGAAAGGAGTTGACTGCATCCTCGATAAGTGTCCCGCTCAGCTGGTTCTTCCGTGCAACCAGCTCAGTCAGCGGTAAGCTGGCGAGGATCTCGAAAGGGAGCGTCTCAAAGCAGTTCTCGCTGATGTTTAGGATCCTCAGCCGAGACAGGTTTCCGAGGTTCGAAGGTAGCGAGGAGATATTGTTGCCGTGAAGGTCGACAATCTCCAGGTTCTTGAGGCTCGAGAAGCTCGGGTCCAAGGGGCCATAGAGGAGGTTGCCGCCTAGCTTGAGGTCTTTCAGTGACGTTATCTGGGAAAGAACCTCTAAGCAGTTATTGGATAGCCTGTTTTGGGACTGTTTCTGTTAGCTGCACGTTTTCTCTGAAGCAAGATACATGTGCTGCAGGGGTTCGGCATGCTGGATAGTATGGTGACGCTGATCAACCAGCCCCAACGGCGCGAATACACCAAAAACAACATGCCAAGTCCACTGCGGACACAAGGTAGAAGTGGATGCGCTTACCAGATTAAGAGACGTGAGCTGAGGCAGCCGCCTCAAGCCCATAGGCAGGGCAATGAGCATGTTGCCATGCAAGTCCAATGTTTCCAAGCCGCCGAAGATGTTTCCCTGGCTGTCTTCGTCGGCTGCCATGTCTTGCGAATGGCAGTCGGGGAAGATGGAGTCGTCTATCATCTCGAGCTCGTTGTCGGCCGCCACAAACCTCGTCAGGTCCACACTCTCAGCCCACGCTCCGTCATTTCCTCCGATTGACTCGAGGTTGTACATATTCATGACCTCTGCGGGGATTTCCCTCAGTCCCATCGCCGCAATATTAAGCCTGCCGCTTGTTCTCGCAGCGTCAATCCTGGTTTGCAGGATCTTCTTCGTCGAGCCGTCATCCCTCTGCTGGTTGAAGGGGTCACTCGCCAAGCCGAAGTCAAAGGTAGTATCGGTCGGTATCAGGGGCGCCTGGTCGGCGGGGTCGTGTGGCGGTGGCACTTGTCGGGAGCTTGTCGCCGCTGCGGCGCGTCTGGCGGCTTTCGCCTTGGCGATCTGCTCTCTCAGGGCGGCAGAGGACTTCCTGCTCGACGCGACGGATGGGGAGACGGACGAGTCTGCAGTCGTTGCGGCGGATGTGGTAGAGGCAACTGATGGATTGGTCTCTGAGGTTGCCGACGATCTCTGCGATGCTGATGATGCTTTTCTGGGCACCTCTCCTGGCTTGGTCCTGTCTAGTGTCGGTAGAGACGGTTTCTTGAACAGTCCTGTCACGGCGGGCCTTGATCTGAGAGGTCGGGCAGCAAGAGTCTTGGATCCATGCTGCAAAAGCGGTATATCGTGCGGTTGCCCCTCAGGGCTCGGGGTTTTAGACCGTTGAAGGAGAGGAGTGCCCGAGGACATGGTCTTGGTTGCTGAAGCCCGTGTGGATGCGGTCTGGGGTGTCTTCAAGCCCGGGGCCTTCAGAGACTTGACGTTGCCCCTGCTCCTCGGCGGTGTGCCCTGAATGGTCGAGAGGGTGTTCCTGTACGTGTTTGTGGAGGCTCGGAAGTCCGGTGTGCTGTCGCCTGACCCCGAGCTCGAGCCGGGTCTGCTGTTCGGGCGCGAGGAAGCGCGGAAGGATCCTTGGCTGTGACTGGACCCAGGCCGATGACTGGAGCCGGGACGACTTGACCCAGCCCGTGATGAGGGCCTTTTCTTTGCAGAATCGGGCTCGAAGAAGGCCGAACCCTTGCTCTTGAGAGCAGGAGAAGACGGTATTTGAGCCAACGTCTCCATGGTCCTCTCCGCAAGCGACAGCCTAGGTCTGGGAGGGGGACGGCTGTCGGTAGAGACGCCCACGCCCCAGTCGGCTCCGGTAGCCTTTACCGGTGGTGCCGTTCGAATATCTTGAAGGGAGGGCTTCGCTTGCAAGCTCTTTCGGTCAGCGGACAAGCCTGGACTCTGGCTGAGCCGCCCAAGGGGTCTGCTGGTGGCACTTGTAGAACGGCTGAAGGCCCCTCCAGTGGCGGGATGAGTGTACGAGAGCGGAGGCCCCATTTCACTCTGCCTGTTCGTCGTGACATCTTGTGTTGTCCTTATACCGCTCGAGGATGACTTGAGATTGCCCACGGAGCGGCTCAGTGAGAGGCGGTTCGAGGGCGAATGTCGAGGGACAGGCCGAACTGTCGTCGAGGAAGCCGGCTGCGCAGAATAGGGGGAGGAGGATAATCGATCGTGGGAGGGCGTCGTTCGGAGCTTCGGAGTCCGCACTGTGTTGTTGGTCGCAAGGGACTTGTTGGGCACAGGGAGCTTAGACTGCACCGGTAGTCGAGATGGCCGAGGCAGGGCGGAGGGCCTCGAGCTGTTGGTCTGATGCTGGTGGTCATCCATCGTCAAGTACTGCTACTGCTACCGGGGACGCGTTCAGGAGACGCGGCGGGATGCAGCAACCACGTAGAAGAAATGGATTGGCGGGGTTGATTGTCCGTGGCTCTTTTTCATAACAACAGGGAAGACATGACAAAGTAGAACTGGGCAGCTGCCGTCCTTCTCAGGCTCTTTCCCATTGACCAAAGTACTCCGACTAATGAAAGGGTGGAAGTTTGCGCCAGAGTGGAAGTCAAGATCCAAGATCCTACTGTGTAAAATGCAGGAACAGCTGAAGATGTGCAGGGATCATACTTGAGCGGAAAGGGGGATGAACACCCTTGACCCCACGAGAGCTCTTGGGTCTAGCCAAATACCGACTAGCGCCGTCTTCTTAGTGGATCTTCTTAATACAGGCTTGAAAGGGCGGTTCTGACGGTGTAAGTCTCCATCCCGCTCATTCACTTTGCATCATCCAGCGATACTCATAAACTCCAGTGCAGCTCCCCATTCTACTGGAGGTTCTTGTCCGGAAACCGTGCCCTCACCACCTCATTGACGTGGATGATGGCGTCTCTCGCCCCGTCCCACGTCTTCCTCCTGCCCGTCTCGAAGTAGCGGAACCCGTGAGCCGTCTCAACGCCGTTGTTGATGAGGTCGTACATCTTCCTGTCCCGTAACCAGAACTTCCACCCCTTCCACCCCCAACCAACGTTCTCCATGCCAGTCCCCGCCGCCTGGTGCAGGAACCCCTGGAACTCCCACTGCTTGACCATGCTGGTGTCGCAACAGGGGTCCATCTTCCACCTCTCGGCCACCCACCTCTGGTGCTCGTCAATGTGTCTCTCCATCTCCTCCAACGTCGGAAGCCGCTCGACATGCCGGAAGACACTGCTGATGGCCGACGAGTGCACGTCGGCGAAGCTGAAACCGTTGTTCTTGCCAAAGGCGCTGTAGTTCAGCAGCGCGCAGCTGTCGGCGTACCTGGGCGGGAACATGTTCATGTACAGCCTGTACATCGCCGGGCCGCAGTATCCAGGAGTGTCGGGAGTGCTCGTCTCGACAAAGGGCGCGATGGACCAGTCGGCCGAGTATCCGGTACACAGGATGAGAGCGTCGACGTCGTCCAGAACCGTTCCGTCGTCGAACTCGACCGACTTGGGCCCTACGAACCGCTTCACCCCGTACATGGACGTGACTGTCCCGTCCCTCAGCAGCGGTATGACATGCTCCCACACGCCCGGCAACGACAGCGTGACGTTGGGGTACGGCTCCAGCCTCCACGCCGGGTCCAGCTTCCCAAACCTCAAGCTCCTCACCAGGTACTTGACCGCCACATCGGCCAGCCTCCTCGTCAGCCCGGGGAAGTGTTTGCTCAGGAACTGGCTTATCTGCCGCCGTCGCCAGGTGATTGCGAGTTCGCCCGGTGTGCCGTTGCGCACGCGCCTCGCCGGAACCGCCCCTCGGCGATGCGAGACGTAGACCTTGCGAGCCACCTTAACCAGGTCCGGAACAACGTCGCCCGTCGTGCTGCCTAAACCCACCACCACAACTATCTTGTCCTTGAACGGATCCGGGGACCGGTAGGCCTGGGCATGCGTTATCGTGCCGGCAAACTCATCTTGACCTTCCCACCTGGGAATCCGCGCTTTTGTCTGGTACCCATGGCAGAATGCGACCTTGTCGAATGACGCAGTCTCTGACTTGACCTCGCCGTCATCGACCTTGGTTGTCTCGACATCAACAAGCCACTTGGTATCAGTAGAGTTCCGCCGCACGTTACGAACGGTTGTGTTGAGGACCATGTCCTTGTAGAGGTCGAAGTGGCTGGCGTAGGACTCCATGTACTCCTGGAACTCCGCCGGTGACATCCATATCGGGTACTCTTGCGAAGCGTCAGTTTCGGCTCGTGGGCTGGGGTTCATCCTCGCGTATCCTACGCCGCGCGCTCGACTTACTGTCAGGCATGGGGAAATCGGCGAATCCACAGCTAAACTTGCTGATGTTTGCTCGCGTCACTGGCCTGGTTAGTTTTATTGTGCCGAGTCGCCTGACGGAGTGTGCCGTTCCAGTCAAACCTCACCTGCGAGTGCGGTGGTGTATGCCGGGTTCTCGGAATAGGCCCACAATCCGCCAACATGGCTTCGCCGCTCGTAAAGGGTGACGGCAAAGCCATCTTCGCGCAGCGTCTTCATCATGGTCAGGCCGGTAGGTCCTGTCGAGATTGTCAGCACTCATGTTGGCTTGCTTGTGACGCGCTACATGGACTCGCCGGCGCCAATCACCGCCACCGTTTGTTCGTCCATCGGTTCTTTCGGGCCATGCGTCGCCATTGTTGACTGCGATTGGGGTGATTGACGTTTGGCTCGTTTTCAAGTTGTGAGGGTAGGGAGCAGTGACAAGATGTGTGAGGTCTCGCTCAAGCTGTAACCGTGCCGCACTGCATGTCGTAGGATTCTGCGGCGCGCTGCCACGCCCCTCGGATATAAATGAAGATGCGTAAAGCCGAAGGGAAAACGAGAACGAGAAGTGGCTGAGGCTGACCAGGATTCGAATCCAACCTGCTGTTATTCCAATGTTTATACTTCGTATAAGACTTCAAATGCAAAAGCTCTCCGACCAGACAATGAATACATGAACTTCAACTCCGCATCTCCAGTGCTGTTTAGACCTACATCACGAGCAGACACTTCTTATTCCGACCTGTATTTCTGTCGTCTAACCAAGTCTCACGGACCGAATTCTTAGGATGGACGGGCGATCCCAAAAGGGTGCGGTGGCACTGTGGTGCCAGAGCCGGTCTCTGGGTTCGCGCCCGGCGCTTCAGTACGGCTACTGTTGTTGTAAGGGATGAATAGTCCGGAATACGTGACAAAAGGACATGCAATAAGCTGAAGGTAGGTGGTCAACAGTGATGTTCAATGCTCAACAGCAGCTGGAGGCCGGCTTGGGAACAAAGATTGACGATGTCTTCCCTGTTGTGAGAACAAAGTAACTGACTTTGACCAGAGAAAGGAAGAAGCTTCGTGGAAGGATGCAGAAGTGTTGGAGTGCCAAAGGGTTCTTGGTCATGACGTGTGTATAGACATGGAGAAGGGAAGTCCCGTAGGTCGTACCCCAGGGCAATGGGTCATTCTTTCTCCTAAGAGCTGCCACAGCCACGGCATCGGAGTGTCGCCTGGTAGCATTGTCACAGTCTGGACTTCACTCGATAGTGGAGATGGAGTCTGACGGTACCTGGGCTACCTTAGCGAAGCGGACCTCCGAGAGTGAATGATGTCGTCGTCGTGGAGCCAGGTAGTGTAAGATGTGTTTGTTTTTAAATGACAACCCTTCTGAAACAGCCCTTCATCTACTTTATCTCACAGATCTCTTACATCCCTCAACGATATCCTAACAACAGCAGGTATCACGAGGAACATCTTTCCCAGCATGGATATGCACTTCGTGGAGACACATACCAACGACATGTCGTTGCCACCCACGATGCTGCCACCCCAGTTCGAGGGTGCATCACGCACTATGAGACGCAAGCAAGCCGTCCTAGAGCATAACCTCAACCACAACAGAACCGGAGCCACGGATACCCACATTGCTGCAGAGACGATCAACATGAGGGTCCAGGACCTCGGCCGCCTTCACCAGCGAGAGTTGGCCTCCCTCGTCCCCGGCATCCAACATCTCCACCGCACTCTGCTGAGAAACGGCTCCTCTACCCACGACGACGGCAGATTCTCGCAGATGGGCAGGCTACTCGACCAAATCTGTTGTTATGGCCTTCAGTTGCGGTCCGGCACTAGAAGCACCCAGCTTGCGAGGCAGGTAGACGGATATATTACCCAACACCAGTTCTGATTCTTCACCCCGCCTCACGGTATCACCGACTGGACCGACTGGATCTCCCATCAGCGCCAGAGTCGAGGGGCTGATCTGTCCCACCTCCAGGAAGCAGTTAGCTGGTGGAAACTTCAGTACGAGAACGGTAAACAAGCCAAGGCAGACGTGGAGGATGCCTGGCGCCATGTGTGGCGGGAGTACCGGGCTCTTGCTCATATCAATTACCACTGTGAGCAACTTGTGTCGCTACTCCAGGTGCGTCTTCTTGCTTGTTTAGCGCTATTGCCCTTACATTTGGGTACCTGTGTGCTGACTCGTTCTGCTCGACAGGAGGGGAACCAAGACCTTCGCTTCGAACCCATTCAACTTGTGGTGCAATGGCGTAATATCCTCAGGAGCTTTCCACAGTAGTGGCTCGGGTGCACTAGGAAGGATTGCGGCTTCTACACCGAGAACAGGGGAGTTCATACCTGTATGAGAGGGCGGCGAGGATGCGTATAACGCCCGAGTGGTCGCTCCCCTGAAGATAGTCGATGTGCTGGGGCAATTTGGTCATTCTCACGCAAGAGCGATTGATCATGGTGGCGTTGATCGTGATAGAATCCGGCACACAACTGCCTTCCTGCTTTGTTGTTGATGACAGGCAAGTTCGGTCTACGCGATGGTCGCGTCCCTGTAGTTTACGTGCTCTGGTCTAGACGCCGCACACAGCCAAGCCTAGGTACCGTGCGCCCTGGGAGTTATGGAAATTTGGCTTCAATATCACATGTAAAGAGAATCGGAACCGGTGGGTGCTACACTTGTTATGTTATATGGCTGCTCACTGAGGAGGCCCCCGAGGTTCCAATGAGAAACGAGGGAGTTCCTACCAGTTATAACTTAGCTCACGTGAACCCTCCGTGCGTTACCTACCTGCCACCCAGTACAGTGGGCGGCCTTCGGTCCTTCCATGCCTGAGTGACAGCAGTGGGCACTGCTCCTCCCTATGTGCTGTGCTTCTGATACTCCTCGCATCCATGTACGACATGAAGGTCTGTAGCCTATATGCAACCATCGTCGGCATCTTCAACCATTATCGGCCTCTGCAAACATCATCTTCCTCATGCTCTAATAACCTGAAACTCAGTATCCGTCATGAAAGACTCGATTACCGACATGGCTTCCATGGCGTTCGACACTAGAGTCGAGAAAATGAAGCAAGACTGGGCCGAATTGACTCGAAGGACCGACTCTGGTCCTGATCTCACCGTGTCAGGGGCGAGGGCTCATCTCAGAGAGGAACTGACCAGACTTCTGCGCCTGGTACGACAATCCCGCGATAACAATGCCGACGACGACACGCTCTCTACTCTACTTCAGACTATGGAGGCTACCTGCGCCGATCTACGGACGGCCGCACCCGGCATGAAGCGGTATGACCAAGGCAAAGACGCAAGAGACGAAGTGGCCTCCCTACTTGAGTGTCTCGATGAGGGCCTACTTGTTGAGAGTGGCATTGTCGACCTTCAGGATATCCGGTCTCTTCTCTGGGCGGCTACAGAGAAGGTGATCCATGCCACAAGCCCACAGCCGTCAATGCCGGCGGGAGGGCAGGCGTCTGCTCAAGGAGACAGCGTGTTTTCTCACCTCGATTCTGATGTGGGAATCAGTGAAACTCCAGCGTATGTGGCCAGGTTACCATGGTCGGTGCTTGGTGGGCGCGCACCATGTCAGGGCTCTGTCTGGCGCGTTCCTTGTTCCAGGGCCCCAGAACCGAAGCGCCTCGTCCATTGCGCCATGGAAGGGGGTCGAGCTTGCCGGTGACGGGATCGATGGCACGATCGTAGGGGTCTTTGTGACTGGGCGTGTACGGCTGAGTCTTTGCCTGGTTTGTTCTGTACTTTGGGGGAAGATCTAGGCCCAGCGACAGGCGCTGGCGAGGCTGTCCTCTACAGGCGCGGCGCAAGACAGACCAGAGCGCGGAGGCAAGAAGAAGCAGGCGTAATGCCGTATGCAGTTGCTGGGGAAAAAGCATTGCAACTCGGATCACATGAACGAACTCAATGAAGCGTTGCGGATGCAGCGTACACTCTATCCGGCAGTCTCAGGGGCAATATGCAATACGCAGTGCAGTATGTTCGGTCCGGGGTCGTAGCTGAAATACTCTGACGGACAGATTCGACTGCCAGTAAGGGCACTGCTTACCTACGCTCCGGACTTTATACGTATCATATCGTGATCAAGTGGTGTCGGATGATCACAAACGCAAACCGATCTGACCGTGATAGCAGACACGGACGTGGGAGTTCAGACAGTCAGACGCTCGCAATTCCATCTAAGGAGAAGGCTGCAATGTAGCAGCACCATCACAGCGTCTGCCAGCCCTCCTGAACGAGTCTGGGGAGGGGGAGAGAGGCCGTCAACACAAGCATTCGGTGGAGGTGTCTTGGCAATGCGGAGGTTGAGCTGCATGTTGGATGTTCCAGTATGTCTAAGGGTCTTCCAGGCCAACCCGAAGATCCAAGATCGTCGGCATCGCATTCCATCTCCGCAATATCCCCGCAATACGCTAGACTAGTCTAGACTAGCCATGCACCCCGCAAACAGATGCCGAGCGATGCCCGCTGCCGCCAGACCCAGGCAGCGCGCAGGCATCCCCGCTCCACCGCACAGTCACTAGACTACCTTACTCTCGGTCTCGGACTTGTTTGTACTGTGGTAGGATTCACGCTACTTTTTCGTACCTTACCCATTTCACTTCAAGGTTCGTCGACGAGTTACTAGCTTGTTACTTCCTGCTAGTGGTAGGGAGGGTGGCATTTCTGTGATGGAGGATGAAATCATGAAAAGGGATGAACTGCTCCGGGCGAAGTACCGCAGGAAGAATTGGATTCCCTGTCACCTGGCGGAACCCAGAACCAGCTAACAATACGTGGACTAGACTCTAGTGCGTAGAAAGAACATGTCTCTGACATCACTACTTACAATGCGCCTAACACGCCTTTCCCGCCGTCGACCACTTGAGAAAATCTTGTAGAAAATCCAGTATCAAAAGCTGGACTCACAGAAAAAACAACTACTCCAATGCCCAACATCTAGGGAGTTGGAAGGAATGTGTTTCTGTCTCGATAGTGGTGGTTGCTAAACCTCGAGAGGCGGGCAAACATGTTCCATGTTCACCGTTGAGCTGTTAGCGCTGCTCCAAGCCCCCTCAGCAAGATCCACATCGCTTGTCTGTTAGTCTGCCGCTAAGGCACCGCGAAAGCGATATCGCTCAAATGTTTCCACCATGCAGTCCGGGGTGCCTTTGGAAACACCATCGGCCTCAACTTTTAGACTAGCCTTCCCAGCGTTGCGACTTTTATCCCTTGCTTTGCGTTGTCTTCTGCCCTTCTGGCGTTAAGAGATGAACGGATTGACACGCGCCCCAGCCACCACTACCATCACGACCGCCATCACGACCGCCATCACGACCGCCATCACGACCACCACAACCACCCCCCTAGCCAGCCTGCAGAGCCACACACACACGAGATAGCACACGTACATCACAGACTCGAGTCAACAATGAGCAACAACACGCGCGGTTATGGCACAACCGCCAGGGGTTCAGCCCCTGAAGAGGAGGAGGTACACGGTGCTAGAGCCGGAGAACAGATGCCGCTGCTGCGGAAACCTGCCTCGCATTCCATGCTGGCCAGATTCAGAAGCTCCATGACGGTCGATGTGCAGCGGGAGAGGGCCGATATTATCCTCGTCCTCTGCTATCTCGTGACGGGGCTGCTCGACAGCGCCTCCATCTCCATCTGGGGCTCCTTCGTCTCCATGCAGACAGGTAACTCTATCAGGAAGGTTCTGAAGGTTCTGGTCGACTGATTCGATTGTCAATGCCCGCAGGAAACACCGTCTACATCGGCCTCGGCCTCGCTGCTCCCCACGAATCGACGCGATGGATTAAGTCCAGTGTCTCGCTCGGATGCTTCTGCCTCGGATCATTCCTCTTCAGCCGATTCCACCGATACTTCTCGCCGAAGCGCCGCTGGGTCCTCTGTGCCTCGTTCTTGAGCCAGATGGCGCTCACCATCATCGCGGCCGCCATTGTGACCTTTGGGCCCTCGGTCGGCAAGGAGGAGATCAGCTGGAACGTGCTGCTCCCTATCGCCCTCGTGGCCTTTCAGAGCTGTGGCCAGGCCGTCACCAGCAGGGCCCTAAAGTACAACAGCCTCACCAGCGTCGTCCTGACCAGTATCTACTGCGATCTCTTCTCCGACCCCGACCTGTTCAAACTCGACAACCCTGAGCGGAACCGCAGGCTGGGCGCGCCCGTCATGCTCCTCGTCGGCGCAGTTCTCGGCGGGCTCTTTGCCCACAGCTCTTTCGGGATCGCTGGCGCGCTCTGGACCGCCGCCGTGTTTAAGCTGCTGGCCATTATCACTTGGCTTGTTTGGCCCGCGGAGTCGGAGGCATAGTCTTTGCAAGAACGCACGCACCCCATACATAAGGTAGCCATGGCGGGCTCGCACCACGGCATCGCGTGAAGACTTGCCGGCTGTTGAGGCGTCCATCTCTTCAATCCCAGCACCTCGAGACGATACTCATCACGGCTTCCTGGGTGGCCGCCGGACGTTGCGTTGCTCGACGTTGTAGCCACGGTCACGGGACAGCGAGATACTGTTGCCAAGCTCATGTATTGAATATGCTTGGCTGCATAACAGGCACGGTTATGGTACCTTTGGAATTCTTGGCCATCCCAACTCAAACCCGACTCCGCGTTTCCACTTCGCGTGACTTCTTAGGCTGTCTGTGCTCTCAGATCCTGTCCCCAAGGCTGGATCAGCCGTTGCAAGTCCCGACTACCTAGCAGTCTTAACCCCTCATCCTTCGGCGCTTGCAGCCCTGGTCTTGTGTGTTCCGACGCGGGGTAATACCGAGCTCCTCGCTCGCCCCTGCAGTATTTTAACTAACCAGTCTCTTGCATGAGCGAGACGATGCCAGCTGAGTGGTGGAAGAAGGGGGAGCCAACCTTGAGATCGACGCGGAACGGCTAGCCAAGCCTGACCACTGCCGTCGTCTTCCCCGGACTGTCTGTGCTCATCGATCGTCTTGCGGGACCCTTGTCGCCACCACCACTGCGTATTCCAACGAGCGGTACGACTGTGTCTATCGGGACTAGTTTGCCGGATGCACAGGTCTGGAATGTTACGGGCAGTCACCGAGTGACCATTGCAAGTTCGAATCTGCAAGTTGCAGCCGCAGCGCACGCCCAACATCACCCACCCTCCATTCGTGACCTCTCCTCTGAACCGTGGGAAGTGCCCGCTCGACTACAATCTCGCCCCCTTCCGCGATTGGCTCGTCAGCTTCTTCTTCACGCAACCGACCCCTGCCAGGCCAACAGCTTACTCCCCCGCGCATTGATTACTCAGTCCGTACCTCACTACCACCCGCTCTACTCTACGCTTTCCATGCCAGCAAGGACTGTCTTCCCTTGTTGATCAGTATTTCTTGCTTCTACCGACCTCGTCGACCCCCGGGCATGGGCTCTTGCTCCGTACCCCGCATCGCATTCGTGTCTTATCAACAGCCCGTTTCGAATTAGCTCCGCACGCCCTCACCACCGGCGAGCCAACCATGTATTCGGTCTCTCAGATCCCAATGCAGCATGCACATCGTTCCTCGAGACTCTCCCTGTCCAGCAGGTGTGATTCGTGAGATGCACTTCGATAGAAAGGGCAGATCCCGAACGCCGAAGGTGACACAAGTGCCGAAATAGCTACAAGTTGGAGCAGATGGTAGTTCTCTGGAGAGCGTGTGGGTGACGACAACGGCCTAGACGTCCTACTGCCTTCGCACTGTCGAGCGTGTTGCGGGAAACCCAGTCAACCACGTCTTCCTAGCCTTTGCTCTCTTTATCCAGTCATACCAGTAAGTCTACAGCTGGTGCTCGGGGACCTCCAGCATAGGAACATGCAAAGGTAGCCGGGGTTGTTGACAGCGGTTTAACATCATCAACATGAAGTCGAAGATGGACACGAATGCCCAGCTGGCGTTCTGGAAGCGGTGGTGGAGTACTGTGACGCCGTGACAGTGTCCATGGCTCCATAGCATTGAATCAGTCACTGTGTGTCTGTCTAGACACGGGCGAGGCACCAAATGTGTGCAAAACATTCGTTGGTCAACGAGAATGAGACAGCAAGCAAGGAGCGGGGGTGTGTGTGTGGAAGGGTTTGGTGCGCACCGAGTCCGAATAGAGCCACATGCTGGGATGGTACAGTGCCTATCTCGAGACTCTAGCCACAGATTGCGCTGACTACTGACCCATATATTATCAGCGGCGATTCCACCACTCCAACACCCAGTCCCGATTGTGGTGACATCCATCTGGACACACCCAGCACTCTCTGTTCAGTTACGCACATCCTGCGAGCATATTCGTTTCTCATTACTTGCTCAAGTTGTATCATGAAGATTGCTACTGAAGTCAAGCACGACCTCAAGACCGACGTGAACTGGAAGAGGGCGGCAGACCTGGGCGTGAAAGGCGCCCAGGCTCTGCCATCGGCCTCGGTGAAGTATGTCCTCGACAAGGTGCCCATTGTCGGGTGGCTGCCTCGCTACCGCTACCAGTGGTTGTTGAACGATGTCATCGCTGGCTTGACGGTCGGGCTCATGCTCATCCCGCAGGGGCTATCGTATGCCAAGCTGGCCGACATACCAGTGCAATATGGATTGATGAGCTCGTGGCTTCCCGCAAGCCTCTACGCCTTCATGGGCACAACCAAAGGCAGGCAAAGTTTCACTGTGCTCCGTTACGACCCTCTCCCCGTCCTCCGGACAAGGGTTTGGTTAACAGACGTCGCTGTTTAGATCTGTCCACCGGGCCAACATCTCTAATCGGCCTTCTCACGTCCGAGATTGTGGATGAACTCAAGGATGACTGGTCACCGTCCGAAATCGCGTCAGCCGTGGCGTTAATGATGGGCGTGTACGGCATGGTCATAGGCTTCCTCAAGCTGGGCTTCTTGCTCGAGTTCATCTCGCTCCCGATCCTCTCGGGCTTCATCTCCGCCGTGGCTATAACCATCATCCTGAACCAGATGGGAAGCCTGCTTGGCGAGAGCAACATCGGAAGTGGCACGGCACAGCAGATCCATGACATCTTCAAGCAGCTGCCCAACGCCAACGGCTATGCCTGTGCCATCGGATTCACGAGCATCCTCATGCTCACCGTGCTCGACCAGGCCTACAAGAGATGGAGTAAGCACAGGGTTGTGTGGTTCCTGTCCATCACCCGTGCCTTTCTTTGCCTGGTCCTGTTCACTGGCGTTGGCTATGCCGTCAACAAGCATCGCGGCGACCCGAGCAACTATCTTTTCGGAGTAGCACAAGTCAAAGCCAATGGCCAGGAACCCCCGCGCATGCCCAATCCCGAGCTGATCGGGCTGGTTGCCAGCCGCAGTATCGCCGTTTTTATTGGTGCCGCCGTTGAGCATACCGCCATTGCTCGTGCCTTTGGCGTACGGAACAATTATGTCACGGACCAGAGCCAAGAACTCTGTTACTTCGGGCTCTGCAATTTTGCAAACTCGTTCTTCCATGCCAGTAAGTGGTTAACCCATCATCCTCAATCGATACCCTAATTCCTGACACGAGCTGATCATAACCGGTAACAAGTGGGTGTTGGTGGAGCCATGTCACGGACCGCCGTCAACTCGTCTTGTAATGTCAGGTCGCCTCTTTCGGGATTCGTCACGACAGCCGTGGTTCTCGTCTCCATCTTCAAGCTCGTTGGTACCCTCTACTGGATACCGAAGGCCACTCTGGCGGCCATCATCATCTGTGCCGTGTGGCCGCTCATTTCACCGCCCCAGACCTTTTACCGGTACTGGAAGTCGTCGCTGGCCGACTTCATCTCTTCCATGATCGCATTCTGGGTCTGCCTCTTTGTATCGACCGAGGTGGGCATCGCGACCTCGGTTGGATTCAACATTGTTTATCTTCTCTTACGCCAGGTCTTTGCCCGCATGACCACGGCCAGCACGGAGCCAAGATCGGAGCTGGCGCTTGCCATCGACGACTCGCGCGGCATTCCAGCAGTCGTTGAAGATGATACCCGTCTGTTCCGTTTCGATGACTCGTTCTTCTTTGCGAATGCCTACAGCCTGAGGACTCAGATCCTGGACGTCGTGCAGACGCACCATGCTCCCATCTACAACAGCGTCCATGGCACCGAGGCCGAACGCAACTGGTCGGTGGTGGGTGAACAGCGTATTGCCCGCCTACGCAAGGCAGCCAACATATCCGACTTCTCCTCGCTTCCTCCCTTGGGACTCGTCATCCTTGACTTCACCAAGGTCAACCACATTGACGTCACCGCGGTCGCCCACCTGCGCAACCTCATGGATGAGCTCAAGAAATACTCCGGGCCATCCTTGCAGGTCCGGTTTGTCGGCATGTCCGGCTATGTAGTCCAAAGATTCGAGAGAACCGGGTGGCGTGTGGACGACGTCAGCAAGAACTCCTACGACGGAGAAGACATTGAGGCCACGAAGCTTTACAGGACCGTCGCAGAGGCTGTAGCTGCACCCCGGCCCAGGGATGCAGGCAGACGCGACCAAGAGCTGAAGATGGACCTCAAGAGGCTCGAAAGCGACGTTGAAGCGGTCACCGCTTCCCACAATGAACAGGTCTGAGGCAAAACCACCGTGGCGATGGTAACGCTTCATATACACGACGCTGATTTCGAATTATGTTGGAAGCTGGAACGATGTGACGTGCTCACTTAAATCACTGTCTCTCCCTGCTTCCCTGCTGGTTTTTCTTGTTAATCTGATGTTCTACAGTGTTCTTGGATGGCTAGCCGCCTTGCTTACTTGCGAGAGATAAACTTCGCGACCTGCGCTCATCAATGAATATATATTGTCTTTTGTGTAGGACTTTTGGTCTCGGGCTGTTACGCCACGCTGCTGCCGCGCTGGTGCAGCGCTGTGTTTAAGAATTTCGCGACGACTATGAGACATCTGGCTAACACATCGATGGCTGCTCTCTGAGGATGTTCGATGAAAATGGTGACAGTGAAATGCCACTGTCGCATGAAGGGATGTCGAATTTCATCATCAGCTGAATACCATATTTCTATCCTCAAAGGAATTCATATCTTTCTCGTTTCCGTTCAACTTCCGGGATGGTCAACCCGGCAGCTCGTATTGTGATCCAGAAGCTCGACAGTAGGTATTGGTGCTTTCTGTTTGCACAAGAGTAACAGGCTGAGTATCTACCTATTGTTTGATATGCCTATAATTGCCTTGGTTCTTTCAGACTGGAAGAGGAGAGGAACATCACGGGTTGCGGTCGGGGTGATGGGCAATCAAGAGAAGGCTGAACAGCCGAGATGGAAAAGACGAGAAGTACAGGTTTGACTATGAATTACGTGTCTGTGAGACTGCTATAAGCTTACTGCACCGGGCAATATGGTCATGATATCTGTAGGTTGAGGGAAGACATGAGCACGGGCCATGCTAGTCTTGACCTCCTCTGTTCCCAGGGTTAGGGTTACAGGGTATACATCCATCTAGGCAGCCGATCTGCAGTCATAGACGCTGAGCATTGAGGAATAACATGTCTGATTTTCAAAGACACTGAACTTGTAAGTGGCTGCCAAAATTGAAAGTTGATGGTGGCAATGCACCTCTGGTGATACGCATCGCTATGTCATAGCCTGGAACAGCAGCCTCCCGCCTCCCGACAAGGGACTCACGATAACTTGAGTTGAACCTCTTAAGGCGGGCAATATGCCAGCGGTGCGTCAGGGATATGAAGACGGTGACAGACAGAGACATATTGCATCGTATTCTATCGGATGAATAATGGAAGGTCTGGCAACGCGGTTAGCCGGTTAGCCCTTCACAGCGATGGAACGATTAGAAACAGCCATGAGTAACACTCCAGCCAACCCAACCTGTTTGGTTGAGGAGCCACTCATAATTGCATGCTGAATATACACTCAGTAAGGCAGGGATCTTGGGACCACTGTTGCTACAGTGAATGGTGCGATGGTCAAGGGTGGAACGAGAGTTGGACTCGGATCTTGTGTAACTGTGAGCCGTGATACAATTGAAAATCCTGACCGCACCACCTCAAGTAATCCCTTTATATAGTTCCATTACTTGCAGTGAGGTCCTCTGCAGTCCGCCATGTTGCAGTTTGAATTAGATGTTTGTCTGAAACCTGTGTGGCGCACAATTTGAAAAACATGGCTCATCCTTCCCGCGCACTCACCAATCTGGTCCAAGCTCATGTCTCCGGCTATAAGTTATGTTAACCACAGCTGCTAGTAAGGCTAACGAAGGACAATGCTCTAGATGGCAGGATATGCCACAGGTTTGAAAATAGACCAGACTAATGGCTATAAAGTCCGGCCATTGCATATTTTATTCGCAGAGGAGAAACACCCAGGGGGGAGGCGAGGTATGGAGTATTGGCTCCATAAACACCAAATCTTTTCTCAAGCTTCAAGCATGCAGAGTAACGACGTACGTCAAGGGAACTGGAGTCATCAACATCCGAGGCAGCTATCCTTATAAGCTGCGACGTGGTTTGGGAACTATTTGGGCGGTGAGGGCATAGACCGGGGTTGCAGTACTGGGAAGACGGTGGTCCAGGCCCTCGTGCTGCGTTTTCAAAGAAATGCATGAGCATCCGGAAGATGGACAATAACATACATTGGCCATGATGCCCAGCAGAAATAGCAGCCAGGCCATGGATTCCTTACAGCTGTCATGTCGCATACACGGTGGTGCTGGAGTGCAAGAAGGTGCGATTGTCTTGTAGGCGCTGTACAATGCTGGAAGCAAGAGACGTTGAGCTGCATAGCGGGGCCCGTGCATGAGCAAATCCTTCTTCCAATGAGAGAGCACAAATGTCAAACTTGACCCATAAATACGGAAGTCCCCAGCGAGCTCTCAAGAAGCTCGGGTGTTCGATAACCAATCACAGGACGTGATTAACCGGAAAACAGAACAGCCACCCCATAGCACGGGCCAGCTCATGCACCAGCAAACAATCACAATCTCAGACGTGGCGCCTTGGGGGCACCCTGGGGGCCCTGGGAGGTCCCACATTCGAGGACAAACAGGTGCAATAAGTGGATTTGATTTGCTCTTGATGCACTGTACACTATTTCTCTTTCCTCGTCCGACGCGTCTTCTTTCTCTCCTCTTGCACTGTTCCATGGTCTTGTCTTCACCACTGTGCTACGATCTCATCCAATCTCCTCTCCTCTTTTCCTCGCTAGGTTGCACCTTGCTGCCACGTACCTACCTTATCCCTTATCTCATTTTACAAGACAAGCCCAATCCCCGTGGTTCTTCTGAGCTTTCCTGTCATTTTACTTTATTCATCGCGTCACTAACGTAATCACCACTCACCACCATCACATCTACACTGTAGAGTGAACAAGCCAAACTCACAGTAAACTCGTATCGCGCCTTTTTCTCTCCCAACCCCCAACCAGGGCCAGACATATAACACTTGTTGAATCCCCTTACATACCTACCTTAACCACCTCACTCACTTCCAAATCAAAAGTATCTTCATTTACCTTTTTTTTGTCGTGGGGTATTCATCCATCATCCATCATCCATCGTCCATCTGCTCTCATGATTCCAGAGTCTGAGGTGTGATTGCATCTCATCTCACAGTCACGCCGAGTGTCTCACAGTCGTAAACTGTGACAAACATGACGCAGAGGACTTCGACACCCAAACGCGGCCATGGTGGTGGTGCCGCTGCCGCTGCCGGATCCAGTCCCAGAAAGCCCTCATCAATGGCTCAAGAAAGCAAAGACTCTCCCAAATCGCCTGGCCAGACAGACCAGGGGAGCAAAGTCTCCGAGACGGCTTTCGCGCTTCGATACCAGAAGAGCATTCTGAAGAGGTGGTCCATCGCCTCACTTGACGATATCCTGCCCCCTGGCTTGCGGCCCAAGTTCTGGACCGAGGCCGGGCTCAGATGTCTTGATACCCTGTCCAAGCACGAGACTGTTGAGTCTATGCGCGAGATCTTTCGGGACCAGGTCGACCGCCGCTGTAAGGATGACATGGCTCAGGGCAAGGTAACCATGACTGTACGCCGCTACCCGACCAAGCGTGATATCGCAGACATCGTGCGCAGCTACAAGCAGGGGCAGGCACGGGGGCAGGGCCGCAACAAGTCATTACCCAGCCACGAGACGACCGCTGATACTCGTAATGAGGAAGACGATGCTGATGTCAGTGGTGGCACTGTATGTATCCATTTGCATTCCACCTTGCCTCTAGGTGGCTAATCCTGACTTGCCCTTAGATTGTTGTCAACCTTGGTAGCGATAGTGGCCACTCACCAGAGCAATCGCCTCCAACTGAGCCGGGGAACCCCAAGGAACCTGACGAGGCTGCGCCTGTCAATGACTCCGCAACTGCTCAGCAACCAGCAAACCGCAACCGGGTGACCAGTACGCCACTCACAACCAAGGGGTTGTCCCAGGCCCTGGCTGAGCCGAAGGGGCGTGCCGAGCCTGTCCGCCGTGCCGCTGCTGCCATGTCACCCAAGACGTCTCAGAGCAGACCTCAAGCTACTGTAAAGGACACGGCCACTCAGCAAACAGAGAAGCGCAAGAGCTTGACTGCACGTCAGCTGCCTGACCCATACGATTTCCCTGCTGTAGAACCCCTGCCACAGCCTGTGCCGGGGGTCGACCGTGCGGCGCCAGCGTCCGACAGTAGGCCGTCTAGGAGCTCTGCAAAGACCGCGGGCCCTGGAAAGACCGCAGGCCCTGCAAAGACCGCGGGCCCGGCAAAGACAGTCGGCCCTTCAACGACAGTAGGACCTGCAAAGACAGCAAGCCCCGCGAAGACAGCAAACAAGCCTGCCGTGGCTATTCCCACGCTTGCTCCCACGCCCAATGCGTCCAAGGCAGCACCCACCGCGCAAATTGGAGATGGACATCACGGCGCTGGTCAGCAAGCAACTGGTGCTCAGGAGGAATCGCGTACCCTTGATGCTCGCCCGGGACCAGTACCGGAGAGCTCCACAACATCCAACATATCGAGGAGTGGTAGGTAGCAATTCTCTCCCCGGCGTATCATTTTTTTCCTTTTTCATGCTGACATTCTTAATACACAGCACCGTCCGGCGCTTTGTTACAGAGCCATGGGAACGCTTTCAGCAATGGAACTATTGCATCAACCAAGCCTGGTACGGATTTGATTATCGCTTCTTTTTCCTTTCGTTGTTAATGATCGTAGCAGACACAGTCCCTCGTCAGCAGCATCTGAACTTGAGCTCATCGTCGGCGGGCCAAACTAGCCCGGCTTCTGGACGCCAACTCAACACAATGGCTGCGAAACAGAATACCCCGGCTTCTTCTGGACCTCAGCTCAAGACAACGACTGCGAACCAGACTACCCCGGCTTCTGAACTCCAGCTCAAGACAACGGTGGCGAACCAGACTACACCGGCTCCTGGACCGCAGCTCAAGACAACAGCTGCGACTGCAAAGAACACCTCCTCGCCAGCGCATTCCTCAGCACCTCCTCGCCATGACGCTCAGCGAACAGCAGCATCAGATGCAGCTGCTATGAAACTTGCTGCGTCTGCACTTAGAGTCACACATGCAGACGAGGATCGCAGGGCCAACTCTGCCCCGAGCTCTAACCTCAGCGCGCCCGTCCCGTCGCAATCACCCGCTGTACCTCTAGGTCCGAGAGCTCCTATTGCATCACTCATTCAGAGAACCACTGTAAAGGAGTTACCTACTCCGGTTCACGCTTCCTCTATGCACCCTCCTCCAGTCACGAATGTCCCTCTGGGAGCAGTACAATCGCTAGGGTCCACCACGTCACATCCTGGACAGCACGATAGAGCGGGTCCCGGTAATGCCCGAAATGCGGTGGCTGGTACAGCAGGTAACCCGGTCTCACAGACACAACCCGGACACTCTCGGACCCCTATGGCTGGCGCGGTAAGACAACATACCTACCCTGCGGCGACACCCGTGGCGGCTGTTGCGGACCAGCGGTCTGCACCCAACCGCAATGGGGGACCGGCCAGTAACTCCTTATCGCGCGCGTCAGCAGCTTCCCATAGTTCTGTGAGCACCATGACGCAGGTCCTGGGCTCCCACCAGCCGGCCTCCCAAGGGGTTCAGGGAAGTTTCCGAAACTCCAGCCCTCAGCAGCCTAGCTTCCGACAGCCGGCGTCACAGCAGCCAATCTTTCAAAAGGCCACTCATGTACCCCAGAACTCGGTTTCCAACCACTCTGCTGCCCAACAGCCCGTCTCCCATCAGCCAGTCTCCCATCAGCCAGTCTCCCATCAGCCAGTCTCCCATCAGCCAGTGTTCCATCAGCCAGTCTCCCATCAGGCCGACCACCAGCAGGCCGCTCCCCGGCAGCCCGTGTCGCAGCAGCCCGTATCGCAGCAGCCCGTATCGCAGCAGCCCGTGTCGCAGCAGCCTGGGGCACAGTATTCAAGCTTCCGACAAGGCTTGGCCGACTCTTCGGGCTCGCAGCGTTCCGGTATTCAACACCCGGCCTCGCAGCAGGTCGTACCACAGAGCCCAATAGCCCACAATGCCCTCTCTCGGCTGCCAGTCCACCAGGGTTCTGCATCACCGGATATTGGGCTACGGTCAGCGGCACTTGGTGCTACTAGTGGAGGGTCGTCGGTCAAACGCAGACACTCGTCACGATTCGAGAAGCCACTACCTACGCGCATCAGTTTGGCCGAAAGTGAAGAAATTGCCGCGGAGGCACAGCTGAATTACTTGAGAGCTAAAATTGAAGATGCCCGCTCTAGATTGCCCGCAGCTCGCGCGGAATATAATAGCCTGGTAACGCTGAGGGAGAGGAGGCGGGCCGCTACCAGCGCACTGGAGCAGTGGTGCCGAGAATTTACTGATGCCTATGAGGCGGAGAAGGCGCCCAGCGACGGTTCCAATATGGATGTCGATGCACAAGCACATGATGCTTCTCAGGGCGGTGTAAGCGGTACAGATGTGAAGGCCTGGATCAACTGGATTCAATATTCGGCCAACAGGATTCGGCAACTCTCCCCCGATGAACAACTGGCAGCCAAACTGGGCGAGATGGAGGACGAGATCAGTGAGGCGGAAGAACAGCTAAGGGCCGCTGAAGAAGACGAGCGGCCGTGGGCCGCCACCTTGTCACGAGTACAAGAAGAGCTTGCTGCCTTGCATGCTGAACGGGATCAGGAGAACGCTAGAAAACGCCAGCGGACTTGCTAGATCGTGGACCACATTCACAAAGGGGGGACGCGATAGTTTACTTCATAGATTAGACGACATGAAAAGTATTCTGAGGACTTTATCCAGTTCATGTAATCGTCAAGCTTTCGTTAGACCTGTTGAAAGGATGGATGTCACTGCCTTTAGTGATAGTCATGATTACGGTGCTTGTACACCTTCAGTCTAGGGCCGTCCTGGTATATTCCATCCTCCGTACCTTAGTTATTCTTGCAAGTCTCCTAACTTTTCTCTTATAATCATCTTCAACTCTTTCCCAGATTCTGAGCTCGAATATTAAGTGAAAATCGGCATACATACTAAGAAAGCCTGAAGACTAAGATTATAATGATATATTTCCGAAGATGAATACCGGTAAGTAAGGTAACTAGATATGAAACCTTGTACTATATATGATTGTTAGGAGAAAACCAATGGTAAGTACCTTAAGTAAAGCAGAGAGAGGGGAGATACCGGCTAAACCCGCCGTCCGTGTTCCGCCGAGATTAGATACTAGTATAACGACATCTTACCCCGAATTCCCGGACAGCGTCGAGACCAAGCGGGCCAAGTCAGAATTCAGAGCGGGTTCCTTCGAAGGATGCTCTCTGCAGGATGAAAATGTATGCCCGAGCTGATGTCGTGCGGCTTGGCAGGCGGCTTGTAGTATTTGTGTCCTCGGAACTGGAGCGGGCTTCGGTATTACGCCCACGCATCGGTAGTTGCGGCATGCTTATGAGAGGAGGGCAACGGGGTCGATATAAGAGGATGCTTTCCACGACTTGCTATCTGCAAAAGAGGGGTTGACCTCGATAATCCCTTACTATCACATTCTCACTCAACTCAGCTACACCGACACAGCCCCTCAGTTCATAGGATCGGATACTCTACAGTCAACATGTCGGTAACACTTCATCCTCTTCTCGACAATGGATTCCCAAAGGGGGACCCAGGCTTCTCTGGAGGCAAGCTGCACTGTCACTGCAAGACCAACCCCATCGAAGTCACCCTAGGATCGAATGTCCTGCACAACCATGCCTGCGGATGCTCCAAATGCTGGAAGCCGGATGGTGCTCTGTTTTCCGTCGTCGGTGTCATCCCGAGAGACCAGGTACAGGTCACCGCCGCCGCCGACAAGTTGCAAGTTGTGGATGAGGATGCAGCAATCCGAAGACTTGCCTGCAAAGACTGTGGAGTACACATGTACGGTCGGATCGAGAAGGATCACCCTTTCCACGGCCTGGATTTTGTTCACGTCGAACTGTCGGACCAGAAGGGGTGGCAGGAACCCCAGTTCGCTGCCTTTGTTTCCTCCATCATTGAGAAGGGCTTCCGTCCTGACGGCATGGAGGGAGTGCGCGGCAAATTCAAGGATCTCGGGCTCGAGACCTACGACACGCTGTCACCGGCTCTCATGGACGCCATAGCCACTTGGACGGCAAAGAAGGCGGGACTTCTGCCATCGGATGTTTGAAAGCAGAACCTCGAGCTATCTATGTCCCGGTGCTGGGTTCGGGTGCAGATGAAGTTTGTGTTCATATTGTTGGATGTATAGCGGTTTGAGTCTGTCTACTCAGCACTTGGCTTCTTACAACATTGAATATCAAGTCTGTTTTCTCGTTCGTGGTGATCAGACGGACTTGGTGCTGGGAGCTTTTCAAGACACCAGTGCAATGTTCCACATGTCCCTATCCTGTGGCAGTGATAGCAGGGAATGAGTCCGAATCCAGTCATTGTGCCAGCCTATGAAGGAAGTGTGAATCGTATATGCGTTTCAGCCTGTGATGTGGCTCCACGAGTAAGCTTTGACATGATTGTATGTTGTCGTGGTTGCCATGACACTATCCATCACAGTGTGATTGGCTTGGCTGTAATCAGACCCTGCAGCTTCATGACGACAGTGGCTTGTTGTAGTCAGCGCTGGTGCTGGCTGTGGCACTAGGGCTGTATTGGGAATGGTGTCCATGTACGAAGGCTGGCGCCAAAGGTGGTTACCCTGGTCAGATCTTGGCCCAGGTTAGCACACAGTGCGCATTAATAAGGCCAATATCCAGGGTTAGGGTTGTGCCACTGTAAATGACCTGTAACTATAGCGGCCTATTAAATCTCATTACTCGCTCAAACCAGCTTCAATCACAAAGAATATAATTTCTTAAGTATCACACTAAGCTACGCTATTATTTATTATACGTTAGACGTAACAAATAGCGATTTATACTATTACATTGATTTTATATCGAATCCTCAAAATATAGTATCGAAGAACGGCTGCCGAAAACAGGTACTGTGCCGTAACCCCGTTGCCCATCTGACAAGGGTAATCACTTTGGCGCCAGCCTTCGTAGTTTGAGCCGCATTCTTCAGTTACAGGTCCAGGTTTGAAGCAACATCTGGAACTTCAACGACAGTTCCTGTGAGTTTAGAGCCGAAATCGGCCTCACAGGTAGTCCAGTCATTTGTCGACACTGCATGTCGACAGGCCCTGGACACGAAACTTGATCGCAGAAATAAAGCCACCACGCCCTCTAGAGATCAACTTGGGCCAAGACCGTGTCCTTGCTCCCATTGGCTCGCGTCTCTTTCAAGAAAGGCACAAAACGCGTCTCATTCTCGCAGATTGCTCAAAGCTAATAACAGACAAGTTTATACTCAATACCAACCCCCAATCCAGGAATGTTACTTAAGGGTCTTGTAGCCTTGTAGGAGAGAGTATAGGCCGGCAGACCGGTCGAGATTGCCGAGTCGCTCAGCCATTCTTGGTCAAGCTGTCGCAAGTGTCTGCAGTAGTCAGTGACACGAACGGAGCGTTTTCGACCAGTATCCGAAGTTAAGCAAAGCTCAGTAATAAGCTGAAAGTCGTGACAAGGTGCTATGATGGGCAGCGCGTGATGAGATCCAGAGAGGGTAGCTTTAGGCTAGCTCTTGCAACTCGGCAAACTTGCAGTGATGGGCTTCTGTTGAGCGACCGTCATACACACAGCAGACACAGACACGGACACATGGGAATACTCCGACAGGCATGCAACACCGTTATACCGATTACAGGACCAGTCGGGCCGGCTGAGGCGGTGTGAGAGTTGTACAGTGGCCTTCGTGGTTGAACATTGTCAAACATGACATGGGAAATTCTTCGGCAATCTGTCGAGGCAAGCCACAGCGGCGAGCGGCCAGCACACCAGGGACTGGATGCACTGGTAATGTCCGAGTCTAGGTTCCGGGAGGCTCTGAATTTCGTACTTGTTGGCGACCTCGTCCAGTCGAGTCGGATGTTCGTGTGTCGACCAGAAGGTGCCGCAGTGTGTGTGGTTGGATGTCACTCTCGGTGGATAAGGTAGGAATGATCATTCGTAGGCAAGAGTCATAGCCAAGACATTCGGAGAACAGCTGGCTGCGGACTTTCGTATCTTTGGGACTTGGGGGTCGTCCTCGTCATCTCAAGAGTCCTGGAGCTCACACTACGTTGTAATGCCACATCAGTCAGCAGGGACTCGACAATATGAAGCCAAAAGGGGAGACTAGACAAACAGATCGGTGAGCGCGGTGAATACACGCGAGTCTCCAGAACAGAATGGGTGGGACTCAACTATAATTGAAATTCGCTGTGGCCATTTTTTCGTATTACCGAAGCGCCGAAAGAGAGGTCATCACCATCTGGCTTTCTCGGAGGAGCGACTCTAGCAGTCTGGCTCATGCAGCATGTCGTAGTATGGTCATCATGGTGTCAACCTGGGGTTTGAAGCATGGGCCTGACATCCCAGAGGCATAGCAGGCTGCTGCTGATGTCTCTGGCTTTCTGCGGTTCGAGTGTGTCTCCAAGTTGGTGGTCCCTGTCGAGCTTTGACCCCTTCACGTGACTACAGCTCGGTAGCTATTGGGGTGGCCCCATAAGTTGGAAGTTACTGATATGAGCATTAACTCGCATGTAAACAGAACCGATAGTTAGATAACGAAACCAATCAAGCGCGTATGTATTTATCACCTTCTCTGGACTTTTATGCAGCAACGTAAGCTCTGAGGTGCCCACTTGGTCTTGTGGGCTCACCGCGTTGTAGATCCTTCGTATATCCGTTCTGATATCCGGTGAAAATGATGCCCGGCGCTTTCTTGCCGAGACCGGCTCCGCCGGAGGTTGAGCGGTGTAGTCGATGCCGCTGTCCGTTTACTTCTGGTGACCTTCCGCTCGTCACTCTCGCTTTGCCCCATGTGTTCTGCGTACCCTATCTCCCGCGACTCAGCATTCCTCAGAGCTCCAAGTTCCTGATATATAATCTGCCTTAGGACCTTGCCAACACCAGGGACCGACACTCATGGTCCGGTCCTCCGCACTGGCTGGTCATCTCTACCGGGAGTCTGGCCTTCGCTCAGTGTATACCACCGGTTTGGATGCTTGGCTGCTCATTCTTTGCCGTTGTTGCCGCATGTTTGCATATGGAACCAGTTCGCTCGTCCTCGCTCTCTTCTTCGCCGAGCTCAATGTCTCGGACGAGCACATCGGCCTGTTCATGACCCTTACGCTGGCTGGCGATGTCGTCCTTTCGTTGCTGCTAACCCTCGTGGCCGACAAGGTTGGTCGTCGACGCACCCTGCTCGCCGGTTCGGTCCTAATGATGCTCTCCGGTGCAACATTTGCCATCTGTGAAGGTTACTGGGTCCTTCTCCTTGCAGCCGTTATTGGAGTCATCAGCGCGACCGGCGGAGACTTTGGTCCCTTCAGGGCTATCGAGGAGTCCACGTTGTCCCAGTTGACAAATCCAAAGACACGGGCTGATGTGTTCGTGTGGTATGTCACCATGTCAAGTTTGGGCTCCTCTGTCGGGACTGCCTGTTCCGGATGGGCTATCGAGTGGCTGCACGAGACGCGGTCTTGGACGCTTCTCGAAGCGTACCATGCGACGTTCTGGCTCTATGTCGCCACGGGTGTCGTGAACCTGCTGGCGACCCTGGTGCTGTCAGGGAAGTGCGAGTTGAAGAAGGATGTCTCTGTCCCGTCTGACGGAACTGTCGAGGCTGAGCCATTCCTGGACCAGTCCAATTCCGGCGACGAAGGTGCACACGGCAATGCATCCTTGCCCGCCGCCCGCACTGCTTGGGTTGCCCAGATCTCGTCGCAGACCTGTAAGATCATGTTGGCTCTGTGGTTCCTCCTCATGGTGGACTCGCTAGCCGATGGAATGGTGAGCATGTCTCTGACGACCTACTACATGGACCAGAAGTTCCATCTGGCCAAGTCGTCGCTGGGAAGCATGCTTTCCGTTGGCTATCTTCTCGCCTCGTGCTCGACCATCTTCGCAGGACCGCTCTCGCGACACATGGGGCTCGTCAACACCATGGTCTTTACTCACATTCCCTCCTCAGCAGCGGTTCTTCTGTTCCCATTTCCTCGGAGCGTGGGCCTAACATTTGCTCTCCTGCTCCTGCGTGTCGGACTGAACAACATGGACCAAGCCCCGCGGGCGGCCCTCATCGCTGCCGTGGTGAAGCCCGAGGAGAGGACAGCCGTGATGGGCATCACGGGAATGCTGCGGACATTGGCTTCGACCGCCGGACCTACGGTGACCGGCGTTTTGTCGGGCAGCGATCGATTCTGGATCGCCTTTGTTGTTGCTGGTGCTCTGCGGCTAGCCTACGACATTGGTCTCTTCGCCATGTTCATCAACATCGAGCTGTACAAGCACGAGCCTGAGGCGAACGAGGCGACGCAGAGCATCAGTCTGCGGGAGACATCACGACTCAGTGAGGATCAAGAGTTAGCTGAACCTGCGGCGCACATCCGATGACGCATGGCGTGGAGACTCAAAACCCCTGCCGGCATATACGACCGTTGGCTGAGGCCACGGAGCCAAGCGTGCAACTGACGCAAGTGCCCGATCTGCTGGACGCTTTGCCTTGGGCATGGCAGACTCAAGGGATATATGGCACCCGGCAATTTCGTCGGATTTAGGCACACGCTATTGGGAGGCAGGGGCAGCTGTGTTGGGAGAGCGGAATATTGCAGTTTGCGTCGCGCAATGTCACACATGTTGCAATCCATCACGAGAGATCGGCTGCTCACCTTTTTCATTGGGCGGTTCTACGGCTATTGACCAACGTCTATGTGTGACGAGCTGCTCCTGCCCCCAAGGAACTGAACTGCGCGTGCTGATCAGTCAGGCCCTACCTGCATATGCTATTCCCTCTCACGTCGCCTGGAGTCCCTAACCGTTCAGATCTTACTCGACAAGGAAGTTGGACAAGTAATCGCCCTTCCCAATTGGCACGCCTTTGGCTCGGAGGATTGCATAGGCAGTTTGGAGGTGGAAGAAGAAGTTGGGAAGTCCCTGGTTCAAGGCTGTGTCTCTGGCCGAGAGTTTCAGGACTTTGTTTCCAAACGGCCTGATATGCACAAATATGTCAGTTCTTTGGACCTGGCGAAGTCTACAGCCCCAGATCCCTCAGTTCTCGAAGAAGCGTGGCAGCACTTACAAATCCACAAGCTCATCGGCGCGGTCATCGATTCGCTTGTGGTCTACGCTTCCCAAGAGCGTGAGGGCTAGGGCGATGCGCTTGTGCAGGTCGGCAATGGTCCTCTCGTCGTCGTTCCAAGCCTCGATGTCCTCGCCGATCAGCCGGGAAAGGGTCTTGCGTACGGCGGTTGTGGCGTTCTGGATTTGGAAAGTGAAGGGGTTCATGTCGTCGATGAGTCGTGCATTGGGGTACTCGACGTTGGGATCGAGACCGCGCTCTTGGGCATGTTGCTCTGCCCGGGTGATGATGTGGTCTAGAGTCTTGAGGCCTTTCGTGAAAGTCGGCACGACAATCTGCGAGAGGGATATGTTCGACATGGCGACAGCGGGGTTGCAGGAACTCGTTGGGCTGTTCTTCTTATGAGAAGAAGTCTGGTAGAAAGCGATAGGCTGCGGATATCACCTCGAACTGCTGACGAGGACTCGGGTATATGTATAAGGTATATTTATATCCTATACATCAAGGCGAGGAGGATGGATGAGGGAACGCAATGTTCAAATGTAACCTCTTTGATGAGGGCTTCACCTTGTACCTGGCATATTGCGTGCTTGTGGCGTAGGTTTTCGAGATGATTAGAAGGGGAGTGAATACTCCTTGGCCCCTTGGCTTGGATCTCTTCTCACGACTGTTGCAACTTGCAACCGGATGTCGGTATTGGAGATGCGCATCCGATGGTGCTTTGGGGGTCATTGATGGTTTGTGGCTGGCATGAGGCGATGGCGCCATAGCGACATCGGGATCACGCCTCGACCATGTCAGCTTCCGCCATTCACCATGGCCATCGCCATCGCCATTGACTGACTCCTGTGACGTTTTGTTGTCCCGTGACACAGGCCAGTGCCAGTTCCTAGTTGTTGGGCGTCATATAGAGACCCCCCCCCGCAGTAAGTTGACTCGAGGTTCAAGCCTGACCTCCGTCACCTCGTCAACCGGTGCCGGTGCCGGTGCCGCCCAGCTGGTCAAGTCGTGGTTCACAGCCGCATATCTGCTGGGGCTCACCAATGCGGCACATTGCTGATGGAAGACGGTTCAACTCGGCGTCTTAAGGTACCTGCTTTGGGGCCGTCAGTATATGGCATTACGAGGAATCTGTTAAGGGAAGAGGCAGTAGAAGTACCACCTCACACACGACACACCTTTTTATTTATTTAAGACGAGATGGATGCCCCTGATGCCCAACAAAAGATGCCCACGAGATAATGTAGTACAAGCGAGCATGCAAGCAAGATTGGGTGCCTTCAGGGCGATCTGAGTGTGACATCACTGTACGTGTACCTGGCAATGAAAGCATGGAAGGAAGACAACAGAAAAAGACCAGACATCCAATCCCTCTTTTCCAATTTGACCACATTTCCCTTCCGGACTTTTTTATTAGGAGACAACCTACAAGACACTGGAGACGTGACCAATCTTGCCGCGAGTTGGGAAGGTGCTGTGCCTTTAGGAGGCCATTGTTCCTGCCAAGTGGCATGCCGAAGACCGAACAGCTACCCCGCGCCGCCCCTCTAGCGCCACTTAGCGTCTCCAGTCTACCCCACCGGCCCCATTTCCCCCCTTTGACGAAATGCACTAAACTGGAAAATCAATCAATGATGATGCAACCGAGGTTTATCAGTTTGCTGTATCGGCGATAAGTTTGGCCCCCTTCTTCCAATACGTAATTGCTGCAGTTAGCTCCTGGGCCAGAGAGTAGGTAGTATGTGTTCGTCATGGATACCTCAGAGGAGGCAAGAACGAAGGGGAATGTCACTGGCACTTTAGCTTGAAGGCTTCCGGACTTCTTTCCTTCCAGTCCACCGGGCAGTCTTGTTCACTTTTCACTTCACTCTTTCCCCCCAATTCAAAATAAATAAACAACACCGTCGGGTCACTTTCCATCTATTTCAATCTGTCTGTTGTTCTTTCATTCCCAAAATACCCAGCAAGCCACTTATTCATACCTCTTCCAAATCCCAACAGTTAAACAGTCACAATGGCGGCCGTCGAGTCCAAGTTCGATCCCAAGGACATGGTGAGAGAGCCCCCTTTCTAGCACCCTGCTTAACTCTACCTCTCTTCTTATAGTTCATGGCTAACCCCTCTCTCGTTAGATCTTCCGTCACCTGGGCCCAACCGGTCTCAAGGTCTCGGTGCTGTCCCTGGGAGGGTGGCTCACGTATGGCGGTTCGCAGAAGGGAAACATTGTCAAGGAGTGTCTCGAGACGGCCTGGAACCACGGCATCAACTTCTTCGACACGGCCGAGGTCTATGCCAACGGCCAGTCCGAGATCGAGATGGGTCAGGCTCTCAAGGAGCTGGCCTGGCCCCGTGACGAGTACGTGCTGAGCACAAAGGTCTTCTTTGGCACGGGTCGCAAGGAGCCCAACACCCGCGGTCTCAGCCGGAAACACGTCGTCGAGGGCCTCAAGTCCAGCCTCCAGCGTCTCCAGCAGCCCTACGTCGACATCGTCCTCGCCCACCGTCCGGATGTCGGCACCCCGATGCGCGAGATCGTCGAGGCCTTCACCCAGGTCATCCGCAACCTCAACCTCGCCTACTACTGGGGCACCAGCGAGTGGTCCGCCGCCCAGATCACCGAGGCCACCCTCATCGCCGAGAGGTACAACCTCATCGCCCCCGTCGTCGAGCAGCCGCAGTACAATGCCTTCCACCGCCAGCGCTTCGAGGTCGAGTACGCCCCCATCTTCGAGCAGTTCAAGTACGGAACCACCATCTGGTCGCCCCTCGCCTCGGGCCTGCTCACCGGCAAGTACAACGAGGGCATCCCCGAGGACTCGCGCTTCGCCACCAACAAGTCCTTCTTCGAGAGCACCGTCAAGTCGCTGCAGGAGGAGGAGGGCAAGCAGAAGATCGCAAAGGTCCGCAAGCTGACCGACGTCGCCACCCGCCTCGGCGGCACCGTCGCCTCCCTCAGCATCGCCTGGTGCATCAAGAACGAGAACGTGAGCACCGTCATCCTCGGCGCCTCCAAGCCCCAACAGATCGCCGAGAACTGCAAGGCCCTGCAGCTCCTGCCCAAGATGACCCCCGAAGTCCTGGAAGAGATCGAGAAGATCCTCGACAACAAGCCTGCGCCTACGCCCGACTTCGGCCGCAAGAGGTGAGAGTCCTCCTAAAGCCTCCGGTCGCGTGTATCTGGATTGGAGAAAGCGTCTATCCCGAGGGGAGTATTGGGAGTCGGTGGTGTCTGGTTTCTCACGGGATGCTGCGAGTGAAAGCTTACTTACGTGTTTGGTGGCCTTGCAGAACCAACTGGCCCCGGTCGCTGAGGAGCAGAATGTGACGGCCTGGAAAACACGCACCGTCTATTGGGGCCAAGTGTGATTGGTATCTACGTAACACTGGCAATGTCAAGCTCTCTAGGGGCTCACCATCTCGCCATCATGCAGCCAATCTGTTTCTCAAACTCCTCTGTGCGGTTTCAAGTTCTGCCTCGAGATCCAGGTTCCAGATGATGGCCTGCCTCCTTGTGATCTCGTCCAGAATTCCCCCATAACCCTTCCCGACCGTGACATCTCGCCACTCGTACAGGTCAGCGACGCGCCTGCTGCTCTGCACGAGCCACTGGGTCCTTGATCTCCGGCTTTCGTCGTAAGTCGCGAACACTGCCTCGAGGTCTTCGGGCCCGCGCAGGGACGGGTCACCAAGCAGGCTGGATAACACCGCCACGTCTTCGATGGAGACGCCGGCCCCGGCACCATGATGGGGAGTGCTGGCATGGGCGGCGTCACCTGCGAGACAGATTTTGTGCCTGTAGTAGCCAGGGAGCGGGTGTTCTGCGAGGTCGAAGAGCCCCCACTGAAGCGATTCTATCGTGTCAGTAAATAAATAGGCTGACAAGCAGCGGTATTGGACCCCCCTACCCTATCTGGTTTCTCGCTGATCATGCCTATCAGCTTCGACACATTCGGTCCAAACTCCCGAAAGTCACGGAGGATCTCCTGCCGCGTTGCCGGCAGTGTCAGGCGTGCTTGGTCGGGCCACTGGCGGTCGTCAGACACAAAGGCGACGAGGTTCAGAGTGGCGCCATGGCTGACGGGAAATGTCAGAGCGTGACAGTTCGGACCCATCTGGTACATTGCCTCCCATCAGTCGGATTGTCCCAGTCAAGCTGACAGAGCGCCAGTGACATGTCATGCGCCGAAGAGGAGAAACATACCCATAGAGACGTGTTCGCGGCCTTCTCCTCGCCGAGAGCTTCGATGGCCTCGGCCATGGGAATGAGACATCGGTATGCGTACTTGCCGCTGTAACCGCATTTTGCCTGCGCCATCTTGTCTGGGCCCAGCATGATCTCACGAGTCCGGGACTTGATGCCATCACAGCCAATGACTGCATCGGCGGTGGCAACGGTGCCGTCGCGGAACAAGAGCCGCAGCTTCCCTTCAGAGCTCTCTTCTATGCTGTCCAGCCGTTTGTCGAGCCTTGCGATGTCTCTGTCTAGGGGAAGAAGCTTAACGAGCTCATCCAGGAACCTTGCCCGGTGGCAGGAACCACCACCGGTTTGCGGCTGCAGGATGGTGAACGCCGGTTCCAGTTCTCTTGCGGGCACATCTGCGGTGCCATCAAACACATCGAACCAGACGTGCCGTTTCGAATCCCACTTGTTCACGGTGCAGACCTTCTCGAAGGCGGCGAGGATGTCAGGAGCGCACAGGCGCAGGGCTCGCACAACGCCGGGATGGAAGCCGAGCCCAGCCCCGATCTCCTTGAACGAAGGGGCCTGCTCGTAGACTGTGCATTCAATGTTGCGCCTATGTAAAGCAATGGCGAGTGTAAGGCCGGTGATGCCGCCGCCAACGATAGCTATCGTGAAGGGGTGACGAGTTTGCCCGCTCATTCTTCCGCCAGTGACGCTGAGACCCAGGCAATTAAGAGCTCGGGAAAATAGGGATAATCTAGCAAGTGCCGTCTATTCACATGAGATAGGATCCGTCCAAAGGCCGCTTTCGATATGTTCCTACCGCTGCTCTTTAACCACATACACCATGCAGAAACTCCCGGACCGGTCCCACACACACCGTGCTGCAAGGTGCTCGAACTACCAACTGCCGAGACGCGACCACATGAACATATGCACAGGACTAGAACGCAGAGGGGATTGAATCGGCACGGAGGGTATACGCAGCACACCTAGCTTGGGTGCCTTCTTGCAACCGGACCACCCGCAGATGTCGCATGTCTCTGGAAAACATGCCAGCCATGTGAGGGTAAGGTAGGAGTCTTGTCCAACAACACTAGTATGAATGCATTGTTTTTAATACAAGAAGCCTGCCAATACTTAGCACAATTTTAGGGCAGCTTGCGATAGCTACTTTTATGTAGGCACCTGTTCCTTATTACGACACAATGCCATTGACGATGGCGCCAACTTCTAGCTTCCATCAGCTGTCGTCCTTCTCCCGCAGACCATTCTCCCACATACCACTGACTGCTCTGTGGCTTGTCCTATTCCCGACGATGTTCGTCTTCTCGCTCTCCGTGTTTGGCGCATGGTTGTTCCTGAGGCCGGAGCTTACGCATTGTCGGGGTCACCAATCCGGATCCTGCCTTCGGACGCCAGGCCGTTGGACCAGTATCCATCAAGGTCGACATTCGTCTCTGGCGTCCGACGCTGGATGGCGAGAAGCCACAGGCCAAAGCCTACCTTGGCGAGGATGTCCAGCACGGTGTAAACGACGACGCTGGTGTCGACGCTCGTTCTATGGGCACCCTCGGCAATACCCCACACACTGGAAGGGGATGATATCAGCACGACAAGGTAAAACGCCGTGTGGGGGAAACGGCGACTCACATGGGGTAGATGGTCCAGAGGACGAAGAGGAAGGCAGCCAGACCGCCGAAATGACGGGCGACTGCATCGCCCTTGGCTCGGACAACGCGGGAGCCATGCAAGGCAACATGCCAGATGACGAACAGATACGCCACACAAGCAATGGTGAACCATCCCCACTTCTGGAACGTATGCTGGTTACCAAAAGCGGCGAACAAGCCGGTCAGAGTCATGATCAGGCTCGCCGTCGTGGCCATCAGTGTGTGAGCGCCATCGACGCCGGCCAAAAGACAGAGCTCGACCAAGAGCAGCGGGGTCGTCAGGCTCCAGTCAACGTATCGAGCCCAGTATATCTGGCGGCACACGTCGTGATGAGTATCTGGCAGATGCTCGTGGTAGTCGGTCTTGCTCTCGCACTTGTATGAAACGCCGTCGCCGGAGGCCATGGCAAAGTACGACAGCGCGGCAATGATGGTGACGGTTGTCGTGAGGACGTGATAGACACGCTTCGAGACGGGGATGTTCCACGACATCAGGGCAAACACGGCCGATGCAAGCACCATGACCGCAAAGCCAACCCATAGTGTCGTGGCGCCAACGTGATGGATTTTCTCATACTCGATCTCAGCTATTGTTGGAGGAGTCCTCTGGTCAGCATATTGTTCGGAATAGGAGCATTTGCAATGGCAGGAGGAGAAAGACGCTTAGACACGTATATCAAGACGTACGGATAACGGTAGGGATAGGCTTAACACCTCCGCCTCCACCGAGGATGGTGGTCGAGGCCAAGTCGATCATAGTTGTTGTCGTCTGCTTGCGTCTTCGATGTAGGTTGGGTTGCGGGGGGGAGTGTTCTCCGGCCTCTGGTTGTCGTGTTCGTCGACTGTTATCGAGTTACTCGGATTCAGAATAGGTACTCGAGGTGTGTGTTCAGAGCAGAGTAGAGAAGACAACGATGAGGAGTTTCAGGGAGCGACAGAGCGGGCAGTCGTGGCCATATTGTTGGGGAATGCATCCAGCACCGTCCCACGCAATGACGACGGAAGTGGTCGTACCAAAGCCATCACGAGACGCTCCAACGTCATCCTGCCTGGAAAGTAACTTTGCATTTGCTAGCAAAAGACAGAGATCAAGGCAGTCCCCTCGATGGGCATGTCGCAGCGAGTGGTCCAGAGGGAACGAGTACGTAAGGCCATGGTGTGGAGCATGCGGGGAAGTTGGAATGATCAGCAAAAGCGAGTTTGGCATCCGGAACATCCACGCAATGCCACTCGCCTGCTGATCCTTATGTCAGCAAGCTTCGTACGTAAGCATCTTCAAGTGGAATCTCACTTAAGGTACCTAAGGTGATGAACCATCCGGTGCGCTGTGCCTCTCTACTGGCATGAACCCAACAGTAACAATGCAAGAGATCAACTCACTGGATCAGCATTCAGCATCACAAGCACCAACTGCTCGCTCCCGTGCGGCAGTAAAAGCTGCCCAGGATGACCGTCAAGTTCGAGTTCATTGACGGTACAAAGAAAGACCCTCGTACAAGGAGACTGGCGCGGAGTCATGCTATGAAAGGAAAGAATGTGGGCAAGAAACACAACCGACGTTCCAGAGTTGCTCAAGCTGCACCGTCACCTGCTTCTCCAACTCCGATTTCTGACCTTGGGGGCAAAATACCGTCGCCAGAATCGACTGTGCAACACCATGATCAGACTTGCCAGAGCTCTCGGCCGCGAAGCCAAGATGGCGGTCACAGCATGGCCCCACGGCGCCCTCATCTTGTACCAGTGGCCTCCCGACCCCTGAACGGCCGCTTTCCTTTCCACTTCCCCGTCGACGCCACGCCTCAGAGTCAATATGTCATCAAACAGTGTATGCGGTGTGGCCCTACCTACCTAATCTGGTATCGAGATGTTCGGACTCGCTCACCAGTGACAAGTCTTCGCAGATGTCACGAAGGTCATGTTTCCCGTGCAGCTTTGCCAGTCTCTTGACAAGGTCAACTCTCACCTGCTGAGTGTCTTATTTAGAGACCAGACTTGTATGTCCATGGTACTCACGCCTCAGACCATATCGTTCGATGACATGCTAACCTCCGCACGCCCTACAGCATACCATTGCTCTATGGCGTTGATGGCGACCTTGAATCACTTTATGTTTGGGAAGGAGATGTCCGCAGTCGCTGCCATCCATCACCTCACCCAGGCGGTTGGCTTGGTAAACCAAGCACTCGACACACCTGCAGCGTTGTCTGACGCTAATCTCAGCGTGGTCAACTTCGTGGTGGTTCAGAAACTCCTTCGGGGCGAGAGATCCGAAGCCGAAGTCCACTTGAGAGGCCTCGAAAGGATGATACAACTGCGCGGAGGACTCTCGTCCCTGCAACAGGATAGCATGCTGATGCTCAAGATATGCAAGTAAGTCACTGCAGCCAAGCCCCCTGGATAGACGTATGGAACCTGACTTGATGGCTATTGAGGACCGATCTGGATGTAGCCCTGCATTTCGGCACCGCAACGTTTTTCTACCGAGACCAGATGCCCAAAGTTCTCTCCCGTCTGACAGCCTCCAGCTTCGCCCCGCCGACTTACTTTGCGGCCCGTGGCTCAGAGTTCAAGGACATGGACGGTTGCCTTTACCGCGTTTTCCTTGACGTCGCCGATCTTGCCCAGTTCTTCAACCAAGGCTTCCGCATCGATCCCCTCGACTTGCAAGAAGCCATCGCATCTATCGGATATCGCCTGTCACGCTTCCAACCAATGGCATCACCCTTCCCAAGGACAAAGCTGGGGTCGGTATGTCATGTCGCCCTCACCGCATTGATGACGACACTGTTCCTGCAGATCGGCCGACGTCGGTTTTTGCGATATGGTCTTGTTGGGCAACGTCTTCGGGATGTTGTGACCAGTGGGTTGGACAACGACTGTCACGACATCATGCTATGGCTTCTTTTCCTTGGCGGTATCTCCGTGGCGCGAGAGGATGACGAAGAGTGGCTCCTTACCCAAATACAACACACAGCTCGTGCTGGGGGTGTTCATGACTGGAAAGACTTGCATCGACGCGTCCTGCGACTTCCCTGGATCAAGTCCCTACATGACGAGGATGCTGAGCGGCTGTGGTACTCGTCTCTCAGGCTGACAACCACTCATCCAGCCTGACGGAGGCATAATCGCCATGGTTGCGGCTCCGATACGACTGGCACCAGGGTGACTGGTTCCCAAAGGATGTGCTACACAAGCAGCTGTGTCAGGCAAAATTTGTGCTCCATGACCCTTTGCCTGACTCGGTGTGATACGATCTATTTGGGTGTTGACACTCATTGAGCCGTCGCTGGTGCACAACTTACCTTAGGCAAACTCCGTTTTAAGGCCGGGGAACTTCGACTCACTGGTATTTGCCCTAGCCTAAACTCCGGCGCACGGCGCACGGCGCCATCATAGCCGAGGACCGCGCAAGTGGCAGAAAGCAGTACCCCTCCGTTGGTGGATTCTCCAGCCAAGTTTTGGACCCAGCGCCGCAATCGCGGCAAGAGGGATGTGCAGTCCGTCACTCGTGGATTTGAACCAGAAAGGAACATTTGCAACAAAGCTGCATGGAGACCGGCTTGCCAAGATAGGAAATCGGGTGAAGGGCGCAGCATTCGAGATGGTCTCAGGCCGATGCCTGATGTGAGGGAGAGCATATTTAGACATACCTGGAGAAAGCGAGCCGCCCAAGGCCCGAAACTGGAAAATGCCGTGTCGGCCAGAGAAGTGGCTCAATAATCACGCATGTCCAATAGGAGAAGTCTTTCCGCATGTGGACAGCAGTGCTACCCTTGCCGTTGTTGGCACTAGACTGGTCTAGTGGTCAAGTGAGCTCCACGCCGAGCGCTTCAACCAGCCAGAGAAGTACTTCCAGTTTGGGACAATGGACAGGACGGTGCTAACCAAGTGGTGGCATGGATTGATAGCCTCAAGGTCGGACTTTGCGAGGCTATTAACAACAAAAATGGAGATATCGTCAGTTCTGGCATACAAATGTCACATGGACGAAGGCGAGCCAGCGCCAGTCAGCTCGGAGGCGTCACATATATAAGCAAGCCCCAGCATGTGCAGGTCCAAGGGAGATGTTGTCCTGGCAGTATACAACACTTGCTCTCAAGAGACGGACATTATCCTTTTGATCACGCTGCTATCGGCTCCCAGAACCTACCTACCCTTCACAGACTTTCCCCATGCCAGAGCTCTTAGGGAAACAGATAGGGCCGACAGGCTTCGGTCTGATGGGTGAGCGGGCTGTAATCGAGTCGTGTTGGTGCAACTGGCTAACCATGAGCCGGCAGGCCTAACAACCCGCATCCCGCCTGTTCCTGTCGAGCAAGCTATCCAGGCTATGCGAGCTGCTCTCGAGTCCGGATGCACCTTTTGGAACGCCGGAGAACACTACGGAACACCAGAATGGAACACGCAGACACTTCTTGCCGAGTTCTTCAAGCGGTATCCTGAGGACGCGCAGAAGATCGTGTTGAGTGTAAAAGGCGCCTTCGATTTCGACACCATGCAGCCAGACGGATCCCCCGACGGCATCAAACGCAGTATCGACAAAATCTTGAAGGACCTGGACGGTACGAAGAAAATCGACATATTCGAGTGTGCCCGTGTCGACCATAAGACGCCCCTTGAAGTCACACTCAAGTACCTCGACGATGAGTACGTGAGGAAAGGGATCATTGGCGGCATCGGGTTGAGCGAAGTTGGCGCTGCTACAATACGCCGGGCAGCAAAGATTTCCCGTATCGTGTCCGTTGAGGTGGAATTGAGTCTGTGGTCTACGCATGTACTTGAGAATGGTGTTGCTACTGCTTGTGCCGAGTTGGATATACCCATTGTTGCGTAAGAACCATCCCCTAGAACATGTCCCTGTGGCTCGCAGGCACCACTGCCACTCACTTGGAGCGGCTGTGGATTCTAACTCATGACAAAATAGGTACTCGCCCATAGGACAAGGAATTTTTGCTGGCAAGTTCAAATCGCTTGACGATCTCCCAGAAGGCGACGTGAGACGTGGATACCCTCGCTTCCAACCCGAGAACTTTGCCATCAATCTCCAGCTTGTTGGCCAGCTTGAGCTACTCGCCCAAGAGAAGCAATGCAGGGCTCCCCAGCTGGCTCTAAGCTGGGTCAAGGGCCTCTCAAGTAGGGAAGGCGTGCCGCTGATCATCCCTATCCCAGGGGCAACAACTGAGCCTCGAGTGCGGGAGAATGCCGTCGAGGTCGACCTGAGGGAGGAGGATCTCTCCAAGATTGACAACCTTCTCAGCAAGTTTACTGTCGCTGGTGATCGCTACCCAGTTGGCATACCTACCGATGGCTGAGATCAGAGCAACATGCGGCAGAATCTGCGTTAGAGGCTGTGCAATGGTTGGGATTCAGGGTCGTGGTAGCTAAGTACTCGGCCAGATGAACACGTACACTCCTGCGGCCTTCGGTGCCAAGAGCCGGGCTGTTGTTCACATTCCTCTTTGACCTGACAGACTTGTGTGCGTTCGAAGGAGCTCTCGTTCTGATTTGCTATATCATATTCCATTTTCGGTGCCTTATGCTTCGTTTTTGCTTGCGTTTGCGGCCGCAGAATGCCAGCCATAGTCCTCTGCCCCATAAACCCTCTGTCGCTGCAGAAGAAAGGTGTTCTGTTGCCCGCCGGCTAGCAGTCTTTCGGGTAGCAAGTCACACCCGTAAACGCGCTCCCGCGTCTTCAGTTGCCAGCTTGTCCCCCAGCTGCCCCTTCCCACTCTACCGTCTGCACAATCAGACGTGAGCAGCGGGGAACCAGCTTGAACAGTGCCTGCAGGTTGTATGGGCTCCATTATCCAGGCCCGTTCGTACCACGAGGGGAGATGTGCGACCGCCACAGGCAGCGCAACCCAAGACCGATTACTCACGGTGGGCACTATGACAAAATCGGCGGCGCCGGGCCCGACTCGAAGCCGACGGGGCGAGGTGGTGAAGAAAACGAGTCTGGGATCAAGGAGCCATGTCATAAACTTGACCACCTTATCCAGATAACCAGGTCCTCGCAAGGAAGCATCGTGCCTTGTGACACCAAAGAGGGCAAGCACAGAATATGCAGCGTCAGTCAAACGAGAGTCTGCACTCACTCCCATGCTTCCGAATGCCCAATCTTCACCAGTTTCTTTTTGCATTACAGCAGCGAAGTCCAGAATCCAATCCAAACCACAATCAAGAGCAAGGGCAAGCCACAGCTCGTGGAAGGTCGATAGAAGACTTTGTCGGGTGTCTGAGAGCTGGTCCACCTCGCCTTTGAGGTTTTGCACGGCAGATATTGTCGCCGCGTCTGCTGTGGCAAGTATGTCTCGATGAAGCTCCAGCAAGCTGTGTGTCTGGACAAGCATGGCTGCCCTGTGTAGAGAGTTTGACGTGGCATTCTGTGGAAGAGAAGCAAACACGAGGAGGTCGAGGTCAATGTGTTCTTGAGTCACAGAAGTGATTGACTCCGGCACAAGCTCCGTCAGTGGACCACCAAGGACGCCTTGAGTCGGTCGGACAAGCCAGGAGACCATCTCGGACCCGGTACTGCCCCCCTGAACCCGGAGTTTACTTCCACTCATGACAAGGGGCGTAAGATCTCCGCTTGCGATAGTCAGGAGAGAGAATGTTACGATCACATCCTCGACGGTGCTGATCACTCCGTCGTACAGCAACGGGAGTTCCCAAGTGTTGAGCGCAATAGAGACCAAGTCCCCCTTGAACTGGCAACCAAAAGACAAGATGCTTACGAGATGTTGCATTGGAGACCTGCTGCTGACAGCGTCTGGCATCAGACGGATCATCCGCCACCAAAGATGCCTGAGAGTAGCGGGATTCGGGTCGCCCATTGCAGCTGCGAGTGCTGCACCGCTGACTGGCTCAGGCGGTTCTGATCTGCAGAGATAATAGGACAGGTAGTAGATAAACCGAAACTCAAAGGACAAAACGGCGCCGTTGTGCCCGTAACATAGGAGCAAGGGATTGTTGACCTTGCCATGACGTGCTGTTCGGCTTTCGTGAGCGCACCACGCCCGTGAGTACCAGCGAGCGCCCAGCATCCTCATAGCAAAGGACTTGATGGATGAGAGGTGACGGCTGCCGTCCCGTTGTCGTAGCAGGTCCTCTTGCTGAGGGAAATAGGAATTGACGAATTCGGCCTTTGCTGTTCCCTCAAGTCTTTCTCCTTCCACCACCCGGCACATGTCCGCAAAGAAACCGGCATAGGTTATCCCTGCCTCAACTTCGGCTGCAGTAAGCTGAACATCTTCGAGCAGTATCAAAATGCGTCGGGCAGATCGGTAAATGATGTTCATCGCACCGACGTGGCTGACTTTCTCACTTAGGTCGGCCTGATTAATGCACAACCTGTCCATCCACACGCCCTCCTCCTCGCTCTGGCGGAGTTGCATGATGGCCCGTACCATGGGCTTGGAGATGCCCCATCCTGGTGCAATAGGTTTTGCGTGTGGGCTAGGAGACCACGTGGGATAGTGCCAACAGTAGCTCACTGCGACGAACGAGGGCACGCAGGCGAGTCGTGAGGAGCAGACCATTCGAAGTGGTATGCCATCTATAGGGTCCTGCTGCTTGAGGTGGAAGTGGTTCGCTACCCCAGGGCTGAGCTCTGTTAGCCGAGCAAGAATAGCACTAGCTCGGAACTGACGATCATGTTGGAGCAACGCGCTCGCGGCTTTTCTGAGCAGCTTCCTGATGTTGTTCGTACTCAGACTGACGAGGACTTGTCCCTGAGATTCCAGCGACGTCGAGGTTTGCCAGGATGCGTACTCGTCGGACGAGTCGCTATAGATAGGCACAGGTTCCGATGCCGTAGCACTCTGTAGCACGGGAAGGAGTCGACGTCGAATTGATCGAAGGAGTCAGGATGATCTTGTGTTCGATCGTGATACCAGCAGGCATCAATAGGTTGTTGCACATGTGGTTGGTTTGTCAATGGAAGGAGGTGTCGCTGGGCCAATGGCCATATTTGAATTTGAAGGTGCAGGAGACAACCCGATCCCGGTAGTACCGGTACGGGGCGTCGTCCAATGGTCCTGGGCGCGCCCCATTCCCGATTCTGCTGCCTGCCAGGTAGCACAAACGGCATATCATTGCCAAGAGGTAGAATTCAAAAGGCAGGCTGCAATTTACCTTAGGTACCTTAGCAAGCTTAAGGGTGCTGAGTTATAAGTGAATCTCTGTCCATCCTGCCTAGTCACCTTAAGTTGTGTTAGTATTCACTTTGCAGCGTTCTCCTCGTACACCTAAGGTACCCTTCGCCTTGCTGTGATCATGAGCGACAGTCGTGCAGAGAGAGCGCCCCTTCTGGGAATGGCTCGCCATCATGATACACCCCCGGATTCATTTCGACGCGCCTTTTTCTTGGCCACGGCAGCATCGCTCGTAGCTGGAGCTCTAACCATTGTTCTTTTGATCACCACCATGATTATCATGAGTAACCGGCCCAGGGACTATTATCCTCCCTACGAGGTCTACTATAGCTTCGCTCCCATCGCAGGCTGTGTAAGTCTCCATGGTCTCTGCGCGCCTTGAGCCGTTGCACCTGTTCCTAACATGCGAACGTCTATCTAGTCCATCATAGCACTGGTCCACTCCGGCACGACCTTTCTCAGGCTCAGGGGTGGTGATTCTCCGCCCCGAGGGCTTGCCGGCATTCTGGTCGACGTCTTCGCTGGCTTGTACTTTCTGTTCCAGAGTCTGTACGGCATGCAGCAGTTCTTATACAGCGGCTCCTATGGCTGTCATGCTCCTTGGTATGGTGATCCGAATCGACCGGTGGACCCGGACTGCGACGTATGGCGTTCGCGGGCTGAGCCGGTAGTCTGGTGTTATCTGGTCGCTATCCTTGTCTTCGGGTAAGTTGGTGAACGAACCTGGTCTCGCACGCTTCCACCTGTCATTCTAAAAAGTCTCACAGGACGGCACACACGTTGTTACTTTTTCTTCGCGCTTCTCTGTGGAAAGGGTCAGACCGCGAGCTCCGTGTGCGACTTGTTGGACAACAAGATGACAACGTAGCTCGTCCACCGGCCGTCGGGAGCGCCTAAGCCTACAGGCCCGGAAGGGCGAGGGTGGTCCCCGTGCATGTACTGCCCGGTATTTCTGAGCCATGCTCTCGCCGGCCCAGATGTCTCATCCACTGTACGTTCACGCTTGGAACTCGCCTGCCTTTCCAAAGTCCCGAATCAGGAGGCCACACATTCATCATTCTGCCCCTTTTTGTCCAAACTCTTGACGTCATCGCCTCGTGTGAAGTCAACCCTTGCTACGCGAATAATGTTGTTGTTGGTCCATGACACCGTCAATGTTCGCCCAGAAGGATCCAGGTATGGGTGTGCAACGCCGGCATACACGAAGCCGCCGTCGATGGATTCGTCACGGAACACGCGAACATCTGGAGTCCAAGGACCCTCTGGGCGATCTGCGGTCCGGAGATGGACTGTACCATGACCAACACCCCAGTTTGCTGTGAGATCCTCCTCGTCAGTGACATGTTACCTGTTGCGGATGGGTTCCGGATACTGACTTAGGTGTACAAGTACGTAGCAGCCAAGGTAGTCATTCCAGACGACCTGGCCTTGGCCGGTTGCATCCCATACAGCTGTCTCGTGGTCAAATCGATCCAGATTCCTGGAAGACCAGCCCTGCTCATGCCCCCACCAGTACTCGTAGCTGGACAGGTTGAAGCACTCAGGGGGCTTGACCCGCGTAAGAAACACCAAGCTCTTGCGGTGGTCGTCGTGCTTCAGACTCTCGGGCGCTCCTCCCCAGGCGTAGATGTAGTCCGAGCGCGGGTCCCTGAACGCTGAGATGTCGCCCCATCTTGCGTTGTTTTCGGCGTTCCACCAATATCCTCTGTCGCCGAATCTCTTTGCAACTGTTGGCACACCGTCCACCAACCTGACCATTGCTATGCCGGAGCCGATCGACTTGCAGTCGGCTGACATGATGCCGTTGGTGACGAGGTAGAAGATGGCACCGGTAGCAGTATCTTTATCTACCTCGAGAAGGGACGAGACTCCAATGAACCAGTTCTGCTTCTCGCCCCATGCCGCGTTCCAAGGAATGAACTGATTCTGTCGCGGCAAGTCTGACCTGACATTAAGGTCCTCGACTTCGAGGGGGTTTGCAGTCAGACGTGAGATGCCGTTGCGAATCATATAGAAGGGCTCCTCCCAGAGCGTATCCCCGTAGACAGCATACCAGCTGCCTCCTAGGTGTCCGGTGAAGCCAAGATCTCGCTTGCTCGGTTCGCTGTTGACGGACTTCTGCTCACCGAGGAACTCCACCCGACATCTCCGGATGGGATTGGTCCCTACAGGAGCAGTATTGTTGGGTCGACTCATTCGAAAGTCCAATGTTGCGCTCACGGGCGTCAGCTGGAAGAAGAAGTGAAGACGATGGGAACTTCAAACGGCCAGGCTTCAACTATCGAGCACGCAAGAAGTGTCGCAGGGCTAGGTTACCATCATTCGGGTTGGGGTCACAACGATGTGCGACCTTTGTTATTTATCGCACGAGCGGGGTGGTTTGAGAAGCCTGGGAGTAGGAATACAGTGGACACGAGCTAGTCAAAACATCATGATGAATGGCTGAATTGCCTGGAAATGACGTTGCTGTCGCCTTGTCGCCTTGTACGCCCCCAGGTCGCTCCTTGATGGCTGTGCCTCTCTGCATCTCTTGAACGCGCCAGCGTAAGAACCCCGGTCACTAAAAGTTTCGGTAACCTCGTTTGACAGTTAACACCTGCAGGAAGTGGCAGTGCAAGTGCAACACACAGATCCTTCTTCACGTGTGTACTTCGTACCCCAAGGGGTACTTGTGCAACGCCCTCTCTATGGGAGTTGTACCTGATAACCATCCAGACTTCACACTTGTCAACAGCAATACCGATTATTGTTGTTCACGCACATAACGGGCACTACACCGTGTCGCAACCCTCAACAACCGTCATGGCTGTCGGGGAGCCGCTTGGAACTGCCATAGCGCAGTGCCAGGGTGAATTCGGATTGACGCTGCTCAACACTTGGCTCTCTCTTGGCCTGCATGCCGGCTTTGTTCTGCTCTCGTTCCACGGCCTGACATTCATGTTGCGCAAAGCAACAATTGCCCGTGTTCCAAGAATCCTGCATTTGTTTAACTTGGTAAGCTGCTGATCAGCCCATACGGTACAGAGATGGAGCACAGCTGCAAGGCATGAATCGATGATGTTCGTGGTGTTGACCGAAACTGCTTAGGCGGCTGGACCAGCCTACTTTGCTCTGGCAGTCGTGCTCCTGGCATTGACTGTCCATTGGCCTAGTTATGGGACCAGTTGCGCCCTCACCGGCGCACTCCTTCGGACCCTGGCGGTGCTGTTCTGTCTCGCTCTGTCATACTGCTGGCATTTCAGAGGTCGCCGACCGCCGACTCGGCTGTGCGTCTTCCTCCTGATTGACCTCCTCAGCAACATTGCAAGATGCCAGAATATGTGGAAGGCCGTTCGGAATGCCCAGGACAGCATGTTTGCATCTGTGTTTACCGCGTTCGTCAATGCCGAAGCAATCTTTCTCGGCAGCAACCTGGTCTGGGATTCGAGATGGCTCCTCGACTGGGACATGGACGAGCACAGCCCGGAGGAGACCGCCAACATCTTCAGTATCGGACTTTACTCTTGGATCAACCCGCTGCTCTGGGCAGGATATCACCGCAACCTTCGTCTCCGGGACCTCTACCCGCTTGACAAAGCCCTGGCTGCCGATTCTGTATCGAGCAGATGGTTGCGGAACCTGCATCGCGCCCGCCCACAGGCAAGCGGTGTCCACGTCTTGCTGTGGGTGACGAAGCCGCTGCTTGTGCCGCTGATGCTCCCTGTGCTTCCTCGTTTATGCCTCGTAGGGTTCACCTTGTGCCAGCCTTTCTTTCTTCGAACGCTCCTCGACTTCCTCGCCTCGCCGGACGACGGGTCTTCCAGAGGTGGCACGGGATCCGGCCTGGTCGGGGCTGCCGTCCTGATCTACACCGGCATCGCCGCGTCAACATCTGTCTATTGGTATTATCAAGAGCGAGCGCAGTCCGTGCTGCGTGCGTTTCTGCTTACTTCCATCTACCAGAGCAGTGCCAAAACACAGAACGCGGATGGCGCGGCCGCTGTCACTCTCATGAGCACTGACGTCGATCGCATATACACGGGTATGCGTTACATGCATGAAGTGTGGGCGAATATGATACAGACAGCCATAGCCTGCTGGTTGCTGCAGCGCGAGCTGGGCCTTGGCTTCCTGGGTCCCCTCGTGGTCGTGATACTCGGCTTCGCCCTCTCGCTCGTCCTGTCCAGGTTCGCTGTGAAGTACCAGCGTCTCTGGATGGGCCGCGTACAGAAACGCATTGGCGTCACCAGCGGCGTGCTCTCTTCCGTGAAGGAATTGAGGATCTCAGCATTGACTGACGCCGTCGTCGACCTCGTCCGAGGCGAGCGGTGCGACGAGATCCAGCAAGGCGCGAAGTCAAGAACGATTCGTGCTCTCTCGGCGACGCTGTCCTCACTTCCCCAGGCGATCGCACCTGTTGTGGCCTTTGCGTTTGGTCCGGGCCGGCTCAACACGACCAAGGCCTTCTCGTCGCTATCGTACCTTACTCTTCTAACCGCACCACTGCTCGTTGTCTTGCAGACATTACCTATCATGGCGGCTTGTTGGGCATGTTTGACGCGGATCTACGACTTTCTCGCTCGACCACCGAAGCCAGACGGCAGGGCCTGGGCACAGGCAGAAGGTGGTTCGGATGCCACGGAAACCTGCGTCAGTGTTCGCAACGGCGAGATTGGCTGGTCTGCGACCGAAATCATCCTCCGAGGTATCGACTTGGCTATAAAATCGTCGTCCATCACTTTCGTGACTGGGCCAGTGGCCTCGGGGAAGTCCACACTCTGCAAAGCTTTGCTGGGCGAAGTTCCCTTTGCAAAGGGGGATTTCACCTGCTCTTACGATCGACGTAGGGTTGCTTACTGCGCCCAAGCTCCGTTTCTGCTGAGCACATCAATTCGGGACAACATCATCGGCTTTGCGGACTTCAATCGCGCACGATATGAAGAGGTCGTCAACGCAACAATGCTCATGGGGGACTTCGAAGACCTCCCCAAGGGCGATGATACCTTGGTCGGTAGTAACGGGACGTCGCTAAGCGGCGGGCAGAAGCAGCGCATTAGCTTAGCGAGAGCTCTATATCACAGTGCAGACTTCATTGTCTGCGACGACGTGTTCAGCGGGCTGGACACTAGCACCCAAGAACAGGTCTGCCGTCGCGTCTTTGGGCCAGGCGGTATCATGCGGAAGCGCAAAACAACGGTCGTTCTCTGCACACAAGCCGTCAATCTTGTTACTGTGGCCGACTATGTCGTTGAGCTGAGTGCAAGCGGAATTATTGCAAAGCAAGGCCCTGCGGCCCCCAACCAGCTCGTGGCCGACGAAGTGCAAATTTCGCCGCCTCTCACCAGCTCAGACAATGCTGGTGTGGACAGTTCAGCCGCACCATGGAGTGACAGACAGCGAAGAGCAACCCGAGGACCCATACCCGCCTCGGAAGAGCAGAGACAACCGGAAGCCCAGGCTCTGGATGAAGAGCCCGAGGTACCCGCCCCCGCGACTGAGATGTCGGTGTACTGGGCATATATGACCAGCGTCGGCGTGCGCCCGCTGGCTCTCTACGTTCTCCTGATTGCGTGCATTGGCTTCTGTCAGAACTTTTCAACGGTATGGCTGAAGTATTGGTCGGCGGAAACTCTGGGTGACCGGGGCTTTCAATTCTACATCGGTATATACGGTCTGTTGGCAGGCGCGGCTCTCCTTGTCATCTTGTCGGCGGGTCTTACAGTCCTGCGCACCTTTGTCAGGCTCTCTGGCGTCCGGCTTCACGACCAGGCCCTGAAGACCGCTCTTAGTGCCAGCTTGCGGTTCATAACCAAGACGGACACGGGTACAATCTTCAATCTGTTTTCGCAGGATATGACCATCATCGACTCCCAGCTCCCAGGCATGATCAACAACCTGTGCATTAGCGGCGCGATCGCCCTGGGGCAGGCTGTTGTCATTGCCATCTCGTCGGGATATCTTGCAATCAGTTACCCATTCTTCATCGCTGTCGTCTACTTTGTGCAAAAGTATTACCTGCCCACGTCAAAGTGCCTACGTATCCTTGACCTCGAAGCCAAGTCACCTCTGTACACGCACTTCCTGGATACACTGAACGGGATTGCGACGATCCGTGCCTACGGGTGGTTCGAGCACATGGCATCGCGGAGCGCACACCTCCTCGACATGTCGCAGCGGCCGAGCTATCTTCTTGCCATGGTGCAGCAGTGGCTGCTTCTCGTCATGAACATGGTTGTTGCCGCTCTGGCGCTTATTCTGGTACTTCTCGCTACACTGCTTCGAGGGGGTGTGGTGGATCTGGGGGCCCTCGGAGCCGCCATGGTGATGCTGATTACCTTTGGAGCCACGTTGGCAGGCGTAGTGAACGCGTACACGGGGTTGGAAACTGCGCTTGGCGGAATCAGCCGACTGAAGACATTCACTGAAACGACGGAGCGAGAAGACAACGAGTTTGGCGAAGGGGATATCGTCCCGCCGGCGGAATGGCCTCTGACAGGGAAGGTCATAATGGAAGACATATCCGCGAGCTACAACCGCGCTGACACGCATCCCCTGTTGTCAGACCTGTCGCTGGTCATTGACCCCCGCCAGAAGGTTGGTCTCTGCGGCAGAACCGGAAGCGGGAAGTCTTCTGTGCTGGCACTTATACTACGCTTGCTAGACCCCATTGCGTCCCAGTTAGCCTCCGCGCCGCCAACAATGCTGATCGACGACATACCTCTGACCAGCATCAGACACACAGCCCTGCGCATGCACCTCATTGCCGCATCTCAGGATGCAGTCTTCCTACCCAGTGACAGCGTGGCTTCTTTCCGGTCCAACCTTGATCCGTGGAATGCCGCCACAGCTGACGAGGGACTTGCCGCCTTGGAAACGGTGGGACTCCGCGAGGCTATCGAAGCTCGCGGCGGTATCGAAGCAGTAGCCGACACGTCTGGCTTCAGCGGCGGACAGAGACAGCTCTTCTGTCTTGCGAGGGTTATCCTGCGTCGCCGAATACGGATGAAGGACTTGACAAAGAGAGGCCTGCAGGAAGGGGGACTCCTGTTACTTGATGAAATGACCTCCAGTGTTGACAAAGCGACGGAGAGTCTCATGATGGACATACTCTGGAGAGAGTTTGAAGCATACACGGTCCTCATGGTCACCCACAGCATCGAGGTGGCAGGGCGGTGCGACAGAGTTCTGGTACTGGACAGGGGGAGGATCGTCGAAGACGGAGACCCACAACTGCTTGCCAAGACTGGGGGAAGCTGGTTCCGGGCCTTAACTGTTGCTGGAAATGATACCGAACCGGCTGGCTATCTAGATGTTAGTGTCGGGCACAACCACACTGCCAAATCCGGCGCCGGGGGGTAGGAGGAGCCTCTCGAGCCCCTTTACAGCACCTTCTCAGCGCCTTACACGGGCGGACAGATGCCACGTATTAATCGTTGCAGGCTGCAGAAAACAGCCCGTGCATCCGCTCTTGATTGCTGTCTCTTCTGATCGAATGATTGCGGGAGACAGTTCAATCGCCGTCAGCGACATCAATTGATGGGAATGAATGCGGGGTAGCGGCTCGCGCTCTTTGATCCGGCAATTTTTCCATTGGCCGTCGAGTGATAGGTGACCTGTTGGTTGGAAGATCAGAGAGGCATTGGCGAACATATAGGGCGTGATGGCATTTCATTGCGTACACGGGAAGCCTGAGGTTATCTTCAAACGTACATAGTTCGCCCATCAACTCGACCATTTCTCGCTATCGGGGTAGACTGGAATACACGAACCTGAACTCCGATCATGGGTGACTATCCACGTCTCGCACCGTCTGGCATCAAGGTCATTGTTGTCGGGGCCGGATTCGCTGGCATCTCGGCCGCAATCGAATGTGACCGAAAGGGACACAGTGTCACACTCCTCGACAAGGTCGAGAATATCGACGAGATAACGCGGATAGGGGACATAATAAGGTTCGATTGATCCCGAGTCCAACGTGTTGGAGAGTGTCGCCCTAACGTGATCCTGTCCAGCTTCGATCCAAATGGTGCGTGGTTTGTAGTTCACGCGGCTGGAGAGACGATCCGGTCGAGCCACCCCCTCAAGTTCTTGGGCTTAGTTAACATCTTTACGTATAGGGTCCAAAGCATTTGAGCGATGGCCGGGTGTGATCGAAGCAATGGAGAAGATCGCTCGCCAAACAACTTGGCTAGACTTGTACCATTGGCAGGGCAAGCTTGTCACGCGGCAGTCGTTCTTGGGCGAGAAGAAATGGGGCCGCAGAATCAACGGCCACCGCGGGGAGCTGCACAGCATCATCTTCAACCACCTCAAGGACCGCGGAGTCGACATACGCCTCGGCCAGAGGGTAACAGACTACTTTGAGACGGAGGATCACGCGGGCGTCGTCGTGAACGGCAAGGACAGGCTCACGGCCGATGTGGTCATTGCCGCAGAAGGAGTACGCTCAAGGGGCCGGAAGATTGTCCTGGGATTTGACGACAATCCTAAGTCGTCTGGGTACGCGGTGTACCGTGCTTGGTTTCCCGGAGACGCCATCGCGAAGCATCCGTTGCTGAAACAGTTCGTCGAGAATGGCGACACGCATCAGGGGTGGATCGGGCCCGACATCCACTTCTTGGCGTCTTCTCTGAAGGGCGGGAAGGAATTCAACTGGGTCTTCACTCACAAGGATGACGGGAATATCGCCGAGAGCTGGCAATTCCCGGGGAAGGTCGAGGAGGCCCTCGAGTTTGTCAAGGACTGGTGCCCCGAGGTCACGGAAATCGTGAAGTCCACGCCCAAGACGGGCCGGCTCATCGACCACAAGCTCGTCTTCCGCGACCCTCTTCCGACCTTCATCTCGCCGATGGCACGCATTGTCCTGATTGGGGATGCCGCCCATCCTTTCTTGCCGACGTCTATCCAAGGGGCCAGCCAGTCCATCGAGGATGGCGTGGCGCTGGCAGTGTGCTTGGAGTTGGCAGGGAAGAAAGACGTCCCCCTTGCCGTCAGGGCATTTGAGAAGATCAGGTATGAGCGGGTGCATAAGGCCCAGGCTATGGGGGTCAAGACGCGGGAGAAGTGGCACAAGGCGAACTGGGACCACATCTGGAAGAACCCCGAGGCAATACACCTCACGAGAGAAGCGTGGCTGCTGAGTTTTGACCAGGAAGCCGACGCATACTCGCGATATGCGGATGTGGCTGCAGAGCTGAAGGAGCCGCGGCCACGGTTGTGAACTTGTTCGGACTGGATGTGACGAGGTTTCCAAGGTAGAATTGCGTTAGACGAATAAGTGTCGTCACGTCAGGGACTGCCGGTAAGACATACAACAAGGTTAGCGACATTGTGCTTCACCATGGTAACCTTATATAAAGGAGAGGCATGCACCTCAACGCAGTCACCTTCCGAGTGTGAGAACAACAAAAAGCCAGAGTTTGTTTTCTTCAGGAATTTGCCTCGGAGATGTCCCACATGATAAATCAGCATGATCTTGGCTGTCGTGGCATAGGGGGCTTGGAGGGGCGGAAAGGCATGCGTGCACTGGGCCGTGACCCATCCATTCCACGTCTTTTGGCCTCACCCGAAGATGTAAACGGGAGCAACCTTGCTTGATGTCTCTTGCGGCTCCACCCGTAAGGCATGCTAGTGACACACAGCACCACTGACAGCAGGCATGTACAGCGCCTTGGACTGCTTGGGACTCCTCCCTCTCCTGACATGTCAGGACATGATGGATGCCCACCGAGGCTAATAGTGGGTAAGGGTTTTCAAAATGTGCCCGTAGTACCCACATGCACGACTCGGATGGAAACCGAAAGTGTGAGTGGCGCCGACGTCGAAACTTTAAAATTCGTGATCTGACTCGACTATCACAGGACTACGTAGTACCGACAGCACACAAATGCTTTTTCCAGCTTCCCGGAGACCCTCGCCTTGCTCATAGGGTCGCTTCATATCCAGCCCCTGAACCCCAATAGTTACATGCCCCTATTAACATGTCACGCTCTACCTCGCAACACGCCAGAAGGGAATCAGATCAACAGCTTCCACACCAAGAAGGAGACAGTTCTAAGTCTCGAGAGAAGAAGCGAGTGGGCTTCAAGAACGAGGTCCCATACGACGACGCCGGCGATACCGGAGAGCTGCAGATCGCACATTCTCCACCGCAATATCATGCCGACTCGGCCAGGCCGGAGCTTCCATCCGGCTCCGGCACTCCTAGGGGCCGGAAACGGGACTCCATCAACACGGAGGAGCTAACATCGGCCCTGGAGAAGATGCTGAGCAAGGAACACCCGTCACACGGGCCACCGCGGCCAAAGCCAGCCTTGCGGAAGGGTAGACACGGGCTTCAGACCAACCAGGTGCAGCATGAAGACCCTATGGAGACACCACCGGGGCAAGCCCATCGCTCCGAAGCCGCGGCGAAGCATCGGGCTGATCGCCTGGCAGTCGACGTGGAGAGCTGGTCGGCTGTCGGATCGCGGAGGAGCTCTCTGGACTCGCCTCTCATGACGCCGATGCCGGAGGAAGTGCTCCTCAACCACAGCTCGGGAGGTCCTAGCAGCTGGTTAGGTGCTAGTGAAGTCTCAAACCCGCCGGACAACTACGGCGGCATCAGGGCAAGGAGGAAGGGAGTGGACGTGCCCAACCTTGCTCTTAATGGTATCAGGCGGAGGCAGAACGGCGATGACCCCTTTTCGGACGCTCACGCATACGATGGAAACGCGCTGAAGTCCGGCCAGACGACGCCCGAAGCAGCAGACTTGGAATACGTGCCCAGACCGAGCAGGTATCAGAAAGGGATTTTGGCATCGCTCTTCAAGTTGTACAAAGCAGAGTTGCCCAACAAGGAGTACGACAGTAGGCCGAGCACACCCAACACGCCAATCTCCCCCATCAGAACACCAAGACCATCGCCGCCGGCTTCTCCTAGGACGGCGCCTGGGACGCCCGTAACAAGGCCCCGAAGCGGTCTGTTCGGACTTCGGGCGCACAATTCGAGCTCATCTGTCACGACCATATCCGGGCTGATTGGCTCGTCCTCCAGTCTCGCCGGACCCGGCTCAAACAACATCGCCGAAGCTATTTCGGAGAAGGCCAAGCACGAGACACACCGTGCGAAACCCAAATCCAAATCTCAGAAACATCTCGGTCGTTTGGAAGACGAGATTCGGATCAGAGTGCATATCGCCGAAGTCATCAGCCGGCAGCGATACCTCGTTAAAATCTGCCGCGCCCTCATGATGTACGGCGCACCTACTCATAGGCTCGAGGGGTACATGTCCATGTCAGCACGCGTTCTCGGCATCGAAAGCCAGTTCCTGTACCTGCCGGGATGCATGTTCATCTCCTTCGATGACAGCCAAACCCACACGACAGAGGTGCAGATCGTCCGGGCTGGCCAAGGGGTTGATCTCGGACGGCTGCACGACACCCATCGCATCTATAAGGAGGTAAGTCTTCCAACCACCCTGCGCCTGGTGAAGACACGAGCTAAGATCCATCTGATGGATGCAGGTTGTGCATGACTTGATCGGAGTCGATGAGGCCACCAGAAGGTTACAGGAGGTGATGCGCCGGAAGGACAAGTTCAGCATATGGGTGAGGGTCCCAATGTACGGCTTTGCCTCAGCCTGCGTCGCGCCGTTCGCGTTCGAGGCTCGGTTCGTTGACCTTCCTATCGCATTCCTTATGGGATGCATCCTGGGCGTGCTGCAGCTCGTCTTTGCTCCTTCCAGCGAGCTATACTCCAACATCTTCGAGATCACGGCGGCGATCTGCTGCTCCTTTCTTGGCCGCGCCTTCGGCTCCATCCGCGGCGGCAACCTATTTTGTTTCTCTGCACTAGCCCAGTCTTCACTGGCATTGATCCTACCGGGCTACATGGTGCTGTGCAGCAGCCTTGAGCTTCAGTCTCGCAGCATTATCGCCGGGTCGGTCCGCATGGTCTACTCACTCATCTACACCCTCTTCCTCGGCTATGGCATCACCATCGGCTCCGTCATCTACGGGTACATCGACCGCAATGCCACGTCGAAGATCCACTGCGATGCACCGCTCAACGTCCATGTGTACTGGAACATCCTGTTCGTCGCCCTCTTCACCCTCTGTCTTTGCATCGTCAACCAGGCAAAATGGAAGCAGATGCCCGTTATGCTCCTCATCTCGCTGGCAGGATACAGCGCCAGTAGTTTCTCCTCCAAGGTCTTTAAGGGCAACTCCCAGGTTTCCAACACACTTGGCGCACTGGCGATTGGCGTCCTTGCCAACCTTTACGCCCGCCTCGGACGGCACATCGAAAACTTCTGCATCGACACGTGGGAGTTCAGGGTCCAACCTCGGCTGCGGCGCTTCTCCCGGAAAAGGGAACCAGACTTGGGTGCCTACCGTCTAGACAACTTGGCTGGCAGAGACTCGGAGGAGGGACCGCTTCCCAGTCCCAGCCCCAAGGAGCACGAACTGCGTTTCCCGCGCCAAATAGGTTATGGTCTTGCGGCCGCAATGATGCTGCCTGCTATCTTCGTGCAGGTGCCGGGAGGATTGGCGGCCGGAGGATCTCTGCTTAGTGGGATTACCAGTGCGGACCAGATCACCAACTCTGCAAATTCGACCGGGACCACGACTGTCAGCGACCCGGCCAATATGGAGGGGCTCAACAATGTGGCGTTTACTGTCTTGTACAGTGTTATACAGATTGCCATCGGCATATCCGTGGGATTAGGTCTCAGTGCGTTGATTGTGTATCCGTTGGGTAAGAGGAGGAGCGGCCTCTTCAGCTTCTAAGGCCAGCAGGTCCAGCAAATGACCGAAAGTGGACGCATAGGAGAGGGAAGGCACTGTAATGTATGAAGGAAGGATTGCAACATGTCTCGAGCACGCGCTTAAGTGGCGATTGCTTCAGTCTACTCGCAGCTTCAGGACACGACAACGACCGAGGCCGGAGTTGAGTGACTGCGCCCATGTCATACCCACGGTAGCTCCGGCCCTCGCTTCATGGGCGACCCAGCGCTCTTCCAAGAGACGGAGGAGATGTTCAATGTCGCCATGTCAGAGGTACTAGGCAGCTTTCCCGTCGCATTTGCGGAGAAGATGATACTGGTCACATCAGCAGGGAGACGGCGGGAGCGGGAAGAAGCACCGGGATCACATACGCATTGTAAGGGTCTCTATCATCACAGTACCACTGGAACTGAAACCCCAGTCTGCTGGTAGATGGATCGAGCAGGTATTCGCAATCGACCAACTGCCATGGAAGAGGAGTGTCTTGGCTCCGTTGGCATTGGTGCCAAAGCCCGTCGCCCTCAACAGTGACGTTTTGGATCCCATAGGTATCCCCAGGTCCGGGGTTATAGACTGTAAACGTTGCAATGTCAGGCTTGTTCTTGTCGGGCTCCGTGATGACCTCGTAATGCTGTAAGATGAAACCCGTGGAGTTTATAGAGTTCATGGTGCAGCTATGGGTGTATGATGTATGTGGCATCCGAGGCGGGAAGTCGTATGCGGCATACCCGCTTATGATTCTTGTAGGCAGCGAGCACGTATATGTTGATGCGTCACTGATCCCTTCACCATTGTACGTAACCGGCCTTGTGCAGTGTAGTGGTGCGACTAGGTATCCGAGGCCCGTGTATGTGTCTCTATAAGTGAGGTGTATCAGCCTTCCTGTTTGTGCTTGGGCAATACACATTTATCGGTCTAGTTTCTAGGAGGGCAAAGAAAATGAGTACACACGACTCATCATTAGAGGCAACATTGTCATGGCACTTCCACGACTGCCTGATACCAAGAAGCCCATAGTCATGGTCGAACTGGATCTGGGTCCCGCTAACTTCATTGCCGGGTTGGGATGCACCAGTGCAGTCCATCCATCGGGGTGCATGCGCACTAGCTCTACTCTGGGCTTCGTTCGTCGTAAGTAAACAGGACTGTGTTGCGCCGTTCATAATGTTGATGACGGTGAGTGACACGCTCTGCTCGGTGCCAGTGTGGTTGTAAACAAAATCGTGTAGCTCCCATGCCGGATAGTCGGACCGCTCCACGCATCGCTCGGGATACTCGTAGGGAGTCCGAGGATACCAAGCAGGGAAAGGCTTGATGTTGACAGGAGACGAGAGGGCAGGGTTGATGGCGTTGTTCCCGTACAAGCACCATCTTTGCGCAGCCTCAGTATTGCAACCTAGTGCCTCTGGCAGCTCAACCGAGCCGTTGGCCACGAACGTGAGGCTAGTTGGTTATTAACGGTGAACTTGACTAGGCTGAGACTAAGAGAGCATTCGGCGACGTACTCCGGCGCATCGTTGCAGATCCAGCTTCCTCGAAGACCAAAGCTATTGCTAAGTTCACTAAAGCTGAACTGTGTGTTCGGGATGCTACAGTTGTGCCATTCTGTGCGGTTTGCCGGTAGGGACAGATCGACGCCCCTCGCGTAGCAGTCAAAGGTAACATTAGTGGCTACGTTGTACGCTGCAAAGCCGACGTCACCCGTCGTACCTCCGGTGAAGATGGTGAAGCTGGGGTCGTAAAGGTACCATTCTGGCTGAGTAAAGGAGAACTCCTTGCAGTTGATCTCGCTGGAGGGATCATACTGCCGCTGCGACAGAAAGGTAGAGTGCCCTGTTGCTAGAGTCGCCGCGGAGAATAACAGGAGCGTCAACATCTGGTACTGGCAGGAAGGCATGCCTCTTCGAGTGCGCGGTTGTCTGGAGGCTATCTCAGTAACTGGGTTGCGAGAACTCCCATGGCTCCTCTGACACATTATATGCGTAAAACATTTTATAATCAGCGGTCCTGGTTTCCGCACCCGGATAAAGCTTAGACTGGGTAAAGTAGCACCAAGTCATGCTCAAATTGGAAGTTATATTAAACCATAGCGGACCGGTCATCTGAGCCGGCGAGCTAAAACAGCCTGTCAGGAGCCAGTGCGAGTTTGCTTGAGACGACCCTACCCTGAGTCCCTCACACCGGTACCGACAGACACACAACTACAATGCAGACGAGGCTTGACTTCGAAATTGACCCCCAACCTTCTCCGACACGCCTCTACTTGGACTTGGGGCCAATGTGCGTCATGTCGACGTCTTGGGGACCCAATTCCCACCCCTTGCCGCGGTACTTCTTAGGCCAGATGCCGTTGCGGCCCGGTGCGATGATGCCGTTCGGGTCAAGCGCATCTTTCAAGGTCTCGTTGAAGCGCATCAGAGCCTGGTTGCCCCAGCTGTAGGTCCGAGCGACCTGGTCCTGGAAGAGCAGATGCGTCCTGTACTCCCCGAAGCCATGCTCAGCACACTCGGCGATCATCTCCCTCATGCACTTGACGGCTCTGAGTTTTGCGTCGGGGTCAGCACGGTCGTAAACGATTTCGGCAATGTAGTGCATCTCTCTGCCTGCGACACAGAGTGTCGAGAAGCGATCATAGCCGTGCCGGGCGTAGGCTTTAATGATGATATCATGAATGATGCGTGCGTCGCTGCCCTTTGTGGGCGCTATTGGGCTGAATGACAGATGACCGCCGTTTGGCATCCAGTTCAGCCAGTCTAGCTCCCGAAGAACAGGCGTGCCTGCGCAGACCTTGGCTCGGGAGTGCAGATAGTGGTCGGACGGCACGTCCTTTGGCAAGAAGAACCGGCTTCCCGGGATCCGAGAGAAGGCTGCCTTGATCACCTCCAACTGGGCGATTATGGTCTCGGATGGGCCGTATTGAGTGCCATAAAACACCCATGAGCAGTCGCCCAACGGCAGTTTCTCCGCAGCGGTCTTGATCTCTTCTCGCGTCATCGGTGCCGAGCCGCTATGGAAGGAAGACTTGCGCCTGCCGGTCACGGCCAGCTCCTGAATGACATGACGGAGCTGGGGAATGTTACCCAAGATGCGCTGCTGAGCAAGGGGCCTTATGACATTGACAATCTCCTCAAAATCGTCATCGTTAGGGAATGTGAAACAGTAGGATTGATTCGTCACTGCGGGCATCAGGTGGAAGCCCATCGAGACAACGATACCAAAGTTGGACTGCGAGAAGATGCCGTCCACTGCGGGGCCGTAGGCATGCTGGAACGACTGCCACGTCGGGTTATCCGCGCCATTTGGGCCGGGAAGGGCGCCCATCCCCGTCCGGAGGAGCTCGCCGTTGGGCAACACAAGTTCCATTCCGCAATGGGCGCCCCAGTGGTCTCCGAGTGGCGTGTAGCCCACACCTCTGTCGAGAGCATTGCCCAAGAGGCTACCCCCTCCGAGATCAGGCGTGTCGATCCACAAAGGCAGTCCTCGCTCTTGGATGGCCTCGTAAAGCCGGAAATAGGTGACTCCCGGCTCCACGACACAGCTGGCATTGTCGGCGTCGATGTCGATGATCTTGTGCATCCTTTTCCCCAGGTCAACGACGATGCCTCCGGGAACTCGTGGTGCCGCGCCCCCGTACCCCAGGTTTCGGCCAAGGGAGATGGGATAGAGCGGGAACCCAGTCGTGTTGGCCCAGCAAACGACGGCTTGCACGTCTTCAGTTGAGCCAGGGTAGACGACAGCACTAGCGACGAGCGCCTCTTGGTCCACAATATGGTGCGTATCATGGGTTTTCGGATGGTCCAAGTACCATCCGTCGTCGAGAGGCTTGTCATTGACCTCGACATTCTCGACTCCAAGCTTGCTCCGGAGATCGCTTATGGCGCGTTCGAACTCCTCAAATGTAGTGTCTGGCGGAAGCCGGAGGCCGTGTTTCCTCGTCCCACTCTTATGAAGAGTCCGGTTCGACATCATACGGGAGAAAGTGTCCTCAGCTTCCCCCGTGAGTCGGGCGGGTGCACCGCTGTACACCTCGTTAAGGGTCGGCACTGGGAGCGACCCATCGTGGACAACCATGATGACGTTCGATATTGTTATGTTGTCGACACTTGTGAATCGAGATAGCCACTTGGGTTTTCTCCGAAACGAATGTGCTCCAGGCCGGAGCTGTAAGATATCTTTGTAGTGGTCTGCACCTTGGCTTCGACTTCCCCAACGAACGGTTCCAGGTTTGCTTCTGCAGATCGTGTCGCTAATGTTGTTCCAGCTATCGATTCGGGATCGGGAGTCAGGCGAGATAGCCGCCCAACCGTCCGTCGGTGATTGTTTTAGCTGCCAATAGCGCGCATCTCCGCATCTCGACTCTCCCGACCATCGGCAGTCAACAAACCGTATGCGGGGGAGCAGGTCCATGGAGTCTGGGGTTGGGGTCGGCAGTTGGATTGCAACCCGTTTGGTAAGCGCTCCCGCTCCGCCCCGGAGCTCCCCCCCTGGTCTACCCCGCAAGCAGGTCCCCCCATTTCCCCGACGATGCCCAGGTCTCCTCTTGGATTGCTTAAACGCATCACGTCTTCGTGGGAGTACTGGGTTACATATCTGTTTTATTCGCCGAGTTATCAGCAACTCACTGTCATATCCAGATCTCCACACGTTTGCGCATCATGACAGCTCCGGAGGCTGCGCCAAGAGGTGAGCCCATCAGAGGTATGTGCTGTTTCGCATGGACGAACAACAGAAGTGGCCAGGGTCAGCATCTAACGATCCAGCGCTTTGACAGTCATCGTAATTGGTGCAGGGCTGGGTGGCTGTGCCTGCGCCCTGGCTCTCAAGCATCATGGCCATTCAGTGACCATTTATGAGAGGCTCAAAGGCTTCAAGCGACTGGGCGACTCCCTCGGGCTCGGCGAAAATGCTCTCAAGCTTCTTGAACGCTGGGGTGGCAGAGACCTCTATGATTCACTCACTGCGATCGGAAACCAAGCCGAGAATATGCAAATCCGGAGATGGAACGATGGCAAGATCCTGGCCCAACAGCCGCTGATGGACATGGCAGGGTACATAGGCCACAGGGGGGATTATCATGACACATTCCTTCGTGCTGTACACGCCGCCGGAATCCAGATAAACACTGGCTGCGAAGTGATAGCCTTTGACGAAGACAAGCCGAGTATCACCCTCGCCGACGGCCGTGAGGTTCTTGCGGACCTTGTAGTCGGCGCAGATGGCATCAAATCGAAAACGAGGGAGCTTGTGCTTGGTTTCAAGGATGCCCCCAAAAGCTCAGGCTATTCCTGTTATCGTGCCTACTTCCCCGGCGAATATCTTCAGGAGGATGAGAAGTACCGTGACTTTGTCAACCATGACTGTGTCAACATATGGTATGTCTCGAACCCACTGGACGTAACAACGATGCGCCGACGCCTCTGGTTCCCTGACTGACGCTGGGGACAGGATCGGAGAAGACACGCACCTGGTTCAGAACACGCTTCGGGGTGGCAAGGAGTTCAACTGGATCATCACCCGGAAGCTTTCTCACGAAGCCGACATGGAGATCAAAGAGTCCTGGTTCCAGGATGGCAACATGGACGACGTGAGGAAGTTGATTACAAACCTGGATCCACGAATCGCTGCAGCAATCGACAAGACGCCCTACCTCTTGGACTGGAAGATCTGCTATCGTGACCCCCTCCCCACCTGGGTGTCGAAAAGCCACAAGATCGCTCTTCTCGGCGATAGCTGCCACCCGCATCTGCCTACGAGTGCTCAGGGGGCAAGCCAGGCAACTGAGAGCGCAGCGGTCTTGGCAGTATGCCTGAAGCTGGCTGGGAAGGAAAACATTTCGCTTGCTGTAGGTTGTGTCTATGGGTTTAATACACGAGTGGCCTAAAGACTAACGGACAGTTCCAGACACGCACTTATGAGAAGCTGAGGTTTCCCCGAACGCGTCAAAGTCAAAGAAATGGCGAAGACTTGAGGGACAGGTGGCATAATGCACTGAAGGACCTCGACGAAGGGACCGAGATTGATCCAGAGTCCATCAAGATGAGGAACAGATGGTTGTATGCTTTCGATGCCGAGGAGGATACACTTCGAAGATGGGCAGAGGTGTCGTCTGCCGTCGCTGCGGAGCTGAAGTCTGGCGAGATTAGCCCTCTTCGTGAATGATGGACGACGGGCAAGGGTAGGCCGTGGAGGCTGATCGACGGACGAGTGCACATGGCAAAGGCTCGTCCTGGCTCACCGCTTAGGCAGAACCCAGTGAGTTGGAGAGTCGGACTCGGTTCAAATTTCCTCCACGCAATTGACGGATGCATCCCACTCCTTCGAGTCCATCCATCATCCTTCTCCCTTGGCGCAATAATTGGTAACTATGGTAGGCAAGACAGGCAGTAGGCTGAAGAAGGTTTATATACCTGGAACGGAGACTCCAGCATAGGACTTCTAGGGGGAAGACTGTATCTATCGATGCTGTGGCTTTCCAATGGAGTAAGTGCAGCTGCGAGCTTTTGGGTCTCTCCAGGGGAACGTACTTACAATAAAGCTGCAGCGCCTCATCTCGGAGAAGGGAATTCATGGCCCACTCTCCGGCTTCCGCGATTGGCGGCCGCTCGGATTGGGGCAGACCGGGGAAGGCATTCACTCATACACATCCTTCCCCGAACCCCCGCAGCGGCGCACGCATGCACCATGATGATCCAACAGGGTTGGGCAACTTCGATTGAACGTGGTGTGACATCGGACTCTCCTCCTTTCATGATTTATCAACAAGACTTTCGGAACTTGAGTTGCTGTATCAAGCCTAGTGCGTGGCAAGCTGTAGTACCTCGTATAAGTATGCTCCTACAGGATGTAACCACCTCAATTCCCAATCTTCTCCTCGACACCACGGTGCTCTGCGCAGACATCAGTGCCACCAGTCTCTAGCCCACCCGACCCTGAGAGCTACTGTTCGAAATGTTCCCCCCGAACCGAGTTGCTTCTCTTGCGTCACTCGCCGTTGCCTTTTTGGCCACACTTGCCGCAAGCGAGAGACAACCCTCGACAACAACAGCGGAAGCAGATGTCGTCGTTATTGGAGGAGGCGCTGCTGGTGTCTATGGTGCCATTGGCCTCTTGGATCGAGGACTCAACGTTTTGGTCGTCGAGAAGCAAGCCGATTTGGGTGGCCACGCCGACACCTACACAAATCCAAACACGGGCCAGTCAGTAAATGCTGGCGTCCAGGTCTTTCACAATTCGACCATTGTCAAGGAGTATGCAGCCAGGCTTGGCGTACCCATGGTAACGCCCACCTTTGGAGGCGCCAGCTTGAGTGTCGACTTCACCACTGGCAACGCCGTTGCCTATCCCGGGGCAGATCCCGCTTTAATGGAGGAACTGGCCAGATACATCGACATCTTCAATACCACTTATCCGTATCTTAACGATGGGTTCTTCCTTCCCGAACCCGTTCCCGAGGATCTGGTGCTGCCATTCGGGGAGTTTGCAAGAAAGCACCAGATCGAATCAGTCGTCTTCCTTTTCAACCAGTATACACAAGGTTGGGACATTGCTACAGTGCCAGCTCTTTATGCACTCGTGGTCGTCAACGTCGAATTAGCTACAAACATCCAGACCGGATCATTCCTGACATTGCACGACACCAACGACTTGTACCGATCTGCGGCCGCCATTCTTGGAGAGCGAGTCCTTTACAACGCGACAATTGCGTCGCTCATCCGAGGCGACGATGGTGTCACTGTCGAGGTGAGGCAAAAGTGCAGGACCACGACCGTTAGGGCTAAGAGGCTGTTGATGACTGGCCCCCCTGTCCTGGACAACCTCCACGGGTGGGATTTGGTACAAGAGGAGAAGGATCTTTTTGCCAAATTCCATGGATACGGATACTTTGCGGGAGCCATCTCAAACCTTGACTTGCCAGACAACACCAGCTTTGTTAACGTTGCCGTAGACGCCCCGTTCCACACTCCACAACTACCAGCTGTTTTTGGTATCAGCGACACACCACTTCCCCAAAAGACTCGTCTGGTCTACTACGGGACGCAGCCGGATATTGACCACGACGCTGCAGCCGCGATGTGCATCAAAGACATTGACAAACTCGTGCGGCAACGAGGATACGGTGATGCGAAGACGAAGCTGCTGGCCTGGTACCCACACGGGCCTTTCAACATTGGTGTTTCGCCGGATGACATCAGACAGGGATTTTACAAGAGGCTTTATGCTCTCCAGGGAGAGAGAAACACATATTGGTCTGGCGCAACTTGGCAGGCGCAGGATTCAGCGCAGGTCTGGGCGTACACAAAGACGCTGATTGAGCCTCTTGCTCGGTCCTCATAGACGCTGCCGTTTCCAGGAAATAAGAGAAACTTTGGTGTAGGAACAGTGGCTTGCTTTCTTGTTATGCTCTTTGCTCCGACCTCCGTTCGACGATGAATCAAACAAGCAAGAGACAGCGACAAGTGCATCCAGCTTGACGGAGATCTGTACATTGAGCTCCCACCACATACGTGACATTGCCCGCGACTCGTCGCTAACACTTCCGATATTATAGCACTGTTACAATATCTCTTTATGCCGACACTTCCGAGGCGACAGTCCGCTCCCCTTTCGCGTTGACATGCTCGACAGTAGCCTCCACCTTTTCAGTCATGAGCTCCTTAACCCCTCGCATACAAGCAACGGCGACGATAGCGATCACTACAAATGGGATAATGCTCGCCCAGGCCAATCGATAGGCGTATGCGTATTGCCAGTGGCTTTCGTTCAGAGCAGCGGCCCAGACCGCGGGAGTGGCACCTTCAACCCCTTCCCGCACGCCACTCTCCAGTGCTGTCAACAAAGCCGGTACGCTATCGGACGGCAAGCCTGCATCTGTGGCGGCGGCGGACACAGCAGGTGCATAGTGGCCTTGCAGTCGTCCGCTGATGATGGCATTGAGCACAGCTGATCCCATGGCACCACCAATGGCGCGGAAGGAGAAGGCCATGCCGGTGGCGGTAGAAAGGTATGCATGAGGTGCGGTGTACTGAATGCATGCGGGAAGCAGAGTGAGTGGCCCGGCCTGGCCTAACCCTGCAAGCACGTTGATACCGAGTTGCACGCGGCTCCAGGACGGTCGAATGGTGGCGTAAAGGATGGAACTAGAATTCAGGTTGATCTGGTCAGCTCTCGTCTTGATAGCAGGGGCAGGAATATTCGGCCTCACACTACGAGAAATATCACGAATGTCACAAGCAGCGGGTTCTTGAGGTCCTTGTATCGCGTTGCGTATAAGGAGATGAACAGGGGCGCCATAAGGATCACACACTGGAATGTCTGGGATCATGATGTTAGCGTACAGCGCCAGACAGGACGGCATAGGAAGAAGGCCACCGTACTAGCTGGCGGATGGATATGGCCCACGAATCATCTGCAAATCCGAGATGCAGCACGATCTGGGGGACGATCGAGTTGACGGCGCTGTAGAAGATCCAGCCTTCGACGGCAAAAGCGAAGTTGCTGAGAGCGAAGTTGAGATTCGATTGAAAGAAGATGTGGGCAATGAGACCGTCAGAGCGTCCTTTCCATTCTGTAGCAACGGTTGAGTTAGTCAAAGATGCACACAGCTCGAAGATGCACAACCCGGACCGGGCCGGTGGAGTTCACCGCAGTACCTACCGTAGATACCAAACAGAACAAGCAGCACCAGTCCTATGGTCAGTGGCGCGGCCACATGAGGGTTGGACCAGGCATATGCTCCTCCAGCCCAATCTAGGCCGAGCAGAATCAAGGTGGCACTGCTCACGAAAAGCCCAGAACCGATTGGATCGCAAGCCCAAATGATGTCCTTCACGGAAAGCTTGGGGCGTTCAACCTTTGGAGGCCAGTAAAAGGCAAACAGGCCGAGAGAAGTTAGGCCGTGAAATATTGCTTGCGTCCAGAAGATCCAGCGCCAACCTCCAGGGTTGGCGTTGGTCATCCCACCAGCACCCAAGGCACCGATTCTGTAGAAGCAGGAGGTTAGAAAGTAGCCACCGTGTGATTTCAGATGACAGTCTGGAATGACTATGATCAGGTACGAAACGTGGCTGGGTAGCCGGGATGACTTACAAACCACCTACAGTCCCTCCCATTCCTGCAAGACCTTGAGCAATGGGACGGTATTTCAGAGGCAGAATTTCAGAGGGGATCGCCTGCACAATGGAGATAGTCGACAAAGTGATACCAATCAGTATGCCTCCTACGATGAGCATGTTCATCGAGGTAGCCTTAGCGGAGAGAACGGCACCGGCGAATGCCAGCATCGGAGGAACGGTTGCTAGAAGCTTGCGATCCAGCACATCGGACAGTCGCCCAACAATGGGAGACAGAACGGCCTGCATCAGGAGCGGGCCCTAGAGCGAGGTTAGAGAGGCCAAGAAAATACCATGAGCAAGGACCAGGGAAGACTGGGAAGAGTATTACAACATACTTGAATAATCCATCCAGCGAGAGGTGCGTCTCCCACGTCACGTATGATGAAGGCTATGACGGAGCCAGCAGCCACGACGACGAAGACTTGTGCCGCCACGCTATCGCCCCGGCCGATTAGCTCGTGTACAGCCGAACGGGGGATCACGTAGGCAAAATGACTAACGCAAAGCATGTGATGAATACCACTAGCTAGACAGAATAGCCATTGTCAGCCGTGCTTCGATGTGGTAGTGGTGAAGGGGGACACAGTACCCATGACCTCCAGCCAAGCTGAATATGCACTGCATTCTGCACAGCTTCTTGCTCGATTGGGATCACATCCATCTCCCGAAAGTGATGTGACTGATGTCCAGTGTGTTCAGCGTGGACCTCGGTGACGGCGGTTTTCTCGCCTGCATCGCCCGTAGATACCATGGCTGCAGCAACAACTCTGTTTAATAAACTTATTGAAGAAGACTGTGCAGCAGAATTGCGATACACATTGATGCGGAAACTTTTGCGAAGAAGGCACCGAGCGGACGAGCCCAGATATATGTGCGACTAGGGTAGTGATCAACCTAAGGGGACGGCAGCTCTGATGTCTCATCAGCTTGGGGCCCGTCCGTACCTTAGCACTGTGGTAATGTACCTGGGAACACAGGCTCACAGCCCAGATATCATTGGCATGTCTAGAGATTCGTGCATGACCCTCACTCTGATAACCAAAGCCCAGTTTCCCCCACTTCCCCGGACTGCATCTGGCTGTTAGCTTGTCGATGAAGCAATGGATAGCCAAGTGAGGGGTCTCGGCAGTGATGCCATTGGCGGTTTTGCTGCGGCATTCAACTCCCTGGTGTTGAAATGCCAGGGATGATGCTTGGTCCCGAACAGAAGAGATCACCAACCTCTTCGACAGTCAATATCAATAGTTAGTACTACCGGGTTTTTGCTTCAGCCCTTTGGATATTGTTTCTTCGAACTGGGTACCTTATTGGATGGCCAATTCCGCTGGGTTGGTTCGGCGCAAGCCTCGTGGAGGGATGCCTGGGCTACAGGGCGTGCGACCAAGACCACAGATGCATCATAGAGATCCTCCGTCACGGGATATCTCATCCAGGAGAGTGCATGCACGAGACTCGGTGATAGTTATATTGCCTAGTCTTGCTTTTACTGTGGTAGTGACTCCCCTCACCACGGCCCACATGTCTGTCTTGTCCGCATTTGAAATACCACCACGGATGGACTGAAGTTCCCCTCACGCTCTGTTAACTAATGGGGCTCGGCAACGCCACCGATTCGTGGCTATTCAACCTCTACTGAAGCCATATCAAAAGGGCACAACTTCTGCAAATAAGCTCTCCGCCTGCATTTAAATCTCGTACATGTCTACACGTTGCGCATGAGTTACGCTGGCCCCCTCCGTACGCCATGTGTCGCCCTCTGATCGATGTCGGAACCCCAAAAAGAGCCAGCAGGAACAGAGCTGGGTATTGCTTTTTTTCACTGCACTGCACCGCACTGTATAAATGTTGCACTGTGTCCCTCATCCGCATCCTTCATACGGGTGTCGAGCCGCGTATTTAGACCCCCTCGATAGCAACGGTTTGCGTACACATTGTGAGCTCTGAGAGCTTGCTAGAAACAAATCTCAAGTCCGCCAGTCCATGCGGAGCAGCCTCTTTTGACGATGGTTCTCCCAAGCATTTCGAGATCGAGCTTTTGCAGCCAGAGAGAGCACGTCTAATTGGTTCGAGGGGATTCTCAGGAGTGCGTTTCCATCATAAAGGTTCCTGTCTACCCTGTAGGAATCTGTCGTCACGCAGCTCCTTACTTCTGTAATCAAGATCGGGAGCGGAAAGGGTTGTCTGGGGACACAATGGACAGGAGGCCAAAAACGTGACTAGGTGTTGGTGTTTTGATTCGAACCCCTGGCCGGCCCGGCGGCAGCCTCCCGCCTAGGCATGGCCAATAAGAATCTGGATCGTCGAGCACCAGCCAGGGGTCTGAGATGTGTACGATAAGATAACACTCACTTTCTGTTGCAGCCGAGATGTTGTGCTGACCGTCAGATTTTGTATCATCATCAATTTCTCCTGCATGGACGTGTCGAGCCTTGCTAGAAGGATGTGCTGACGGCGCACCTCGGTACTTTTGCGACATGTTTTCACTTCACCGAAGAGCGATCCTGCCTATGGTGTTATTTTCATCGCTACTGCTGGTGAGCCGATTCCTCACGCTCTGAAGGAGAGTCTGTTGCTTACTCCAGAACCCCGTGCAAGGCATGGTGGACAATTGCACGGAATCAGACACAACCCAGCCATTACGCAGCAGGTCACGAAGATGATTCGATTAAGCACCTGCGGCCATCAACGTTGTCGAATAAAACAGTGAACCTTGTGATCGCCAGCATGGCTGCGGACGATGTGTCTTGGACAGCTGAGCTGAACCTCCCCAACCTCAACATCATCCGCTACATTATAGACGCTCCAGAAGCGGCATATAGGCCCCCAGTTACCGGGAGAGGACGCGAGGCACTGGTATACCACACCTATTTCTACGAGTTCTACGATAACCTGCCCGATGTCTCGATCATGATACATCCGCACGAAGACCCATGGCATATTGAAGGAGTACTGCAACAGTCAATGTTATTCACGCTCTCTCAGCTGGACTTGGATGTTGTTCAGTGTCGTCAATATGCAAACCTGCGTGTCAGCTGGACCGAGGCCTGCCCGGATTGGATCAATACGACCAAAACTCCTGAAGCGGCTGCGAAGAAAGAAGAGCCGTACATGCATTCGGCTCTGGTGGCAAACTTTGGCATGCCGGACAACGAGGTCCCAGAGATTATGGCTGGTCCATGCTGCTCACAGTTTGCGGTTACCAGAGAGGCAGTGCAAAAGAATTCGAGGCAACAATACAAACGAAGCATCGACTGGATTGTCGATACGAGCTTGTCGGATTACATTTCAGGTCGTACGTGGGAGCATATGTGGCCGTATCTCTTCAAGCGACAAGCCATTGACTGTCCTTCGGAATGGGAGGTTTATTGTGCCATGTATCACGTTTGCTTCGAAGATCGAGATGCTCCTGCAGACTACAACCAGCTGTGGAGAGAAAAGAACGCCTTGAAGGAGGATACCGAATTCTGGAGAGAGATTGTCAACCCACAAGCGGGAGTCCGGGCAAGGAAGCGGATGAAGGAGCTCGACCTCATTCTTCAGAAAGATATCGCGGCTGCGTTGGAAAGGGGAGCGGTGGACAGCATCAGAGCAACCGCTGGAGGCGTATGCGATGCCTGACCTCTCTAGCGGCTCTCTTGCTGAAATGCTGGCGCGTTTGCCGAGAATGAGTCTGGAGCGCCCCTCTATATATGGCAACGGGATCGATGATGGCTGATTGGCGACTTGTTCATTTAGGTGGCAAGGCAGGATCTCTCAACATCTCATGGTGGGCAATGTGACCGTCTCCAGCTTATCCGGTGTCATCACCCACCGCCTAATTGTTACTGTCTAACCAACTTCGGCAGATATTGGGCTACCTCAGAAAATTCTAGTCGACATTACAGGCGGCTTTTTAAATATTCTTACAAGCTGCCGGGCAATTCAACCGTGGTTTATAGCTCCTGGTTCTGGGCAGGGTTTTATGACGTGGGGATATGCGACGCCGACCTCACAACGATGGTGATAGGCTATAGAGCCGACTACGAATTAACATTGATATTGACAATATACTCACAGACACTCTGACACTCGGCATTTCTATGGCTCCGGCTTAACGGCAGTTCTCGAGTGCAGACTGACTGAGGGTTTACTCTCGCCTTGGTACACTTCCTATAAGGAGCCAAAGAACAATACCTGTGGCCCCGGCCGTTGCACAACCCTTCACTCGCCAAACACATTTCCCAGTGCATCCAGACTCTCGTCACTCACTGTTAAAAGACAAGCACAACATGTTCTGGGCGTCTCTCGTCGCATTTGCGGCTCTCGCCGAGGCAATACCCAAGGGGCTCAACAGCGCCGTTATTGAAGCCCGTCAGAATGGAGTTACCATGCTGCGGTTCGGTTGCTCGCAGGTGGTCATCGACCGCCTTGATCCTCTAGTTAACCCCGGCCAGGTCCCCTCCACTCACGTGCATCAGATCGTGGGTGGCAACGCCTTCAACGCTTCAATGACGACTAGCGACGTTTCCAACGCGGCCACTTGCACGACATGCGAGTTTTCCGAGGACTTCTCAAACTACTGGACTGCGAATCTGTACTTCAAGGCCAAGAACGGCACTTATAAGCGTGTTCCTCAAGGCAGTGCTGCCCTTCAGTTCGGCGACAGGTTTAGCAACCAGATCGGTGGCGGTGTCCTGGTTTACTATGTGTCGGCACAACCCGGAAAGATTACTGCCTTCAAGCCAGTAAGTCTGCTCGACCACGGAAAGGACGAGGTACATGAGGCAGAGCACCGGGACTGACGCACGAGGACAGGGCTTCCGCATGCTGGTCGGAGACCCAATGGAGCGCTCGCGAACAGGTACAACTCTGAAGCGCCAGAACTGCTACAGATGCTACACCGGACCCAACTTTGGAGGTAAGTTTATTCTGGTCACTCGCTGTCTCTGGTGTATGGCAAATCTGGCACGTGTATACTGACGATTCCTCAATAGGCGACACTGCAGCTCCCTGTCAAGACAACAAGTTCGCACCCATGCGTCGTATCATCTACACCCAACGGAAATGCTAACAAAGACTGGTAGGCTCGACACGGAAATGCTCCCACCAAAGCCTTGTGCCGGCGGCATCCGCTCCAACATTCACTTCCCAACGTAATACTTCCCTGCCCTTTTCCGAACGATAGCTGGAAGGCTAATGCGCAGTCTATAGCTGCTGGGATGGCAAGAACCTCGATAGTCCGAATCATAAGGACCACGTGGCCTACCCGGTCAGCGGACCAGCCACGTTTCTGAGTCTGGGAGGCGCATGTCCCTCGACACACCCTGTCCGCATACCACAGCTGATGTACGAGGTTGTCTGGGATACCACCAAGTTCAACTCGCTCTGGAGCTCTGGAGACGTTGCCGATTCCCAGCCATTCTACCTCAGCACTGGAGACAATACCGGCTATGGCCAGCATGGCGATTATGTGTTTGGCTGGAAGGGAGACTCTCTCCAATCGGCAATGGATACCAGCGGATGCATGGGGGCTAAATGCGCGAAGCTGAAGACACAGTCAATTGAGAATGCAAAGGCATGCTCGGTGAGGACTGTCGTCAACGAGAACCATGAAGGATGTAAGTCAAACTCAGACCCCAGACGCCACCGTCGTTGATGTTGGGTGAAATCTCTGACCATTTTCTCAAGGGATTTCCGAGCTTCCCGGTGTTGGCATGAGCGGCATGTGAACGGGTTCTGCCGTTGTGTCGTATATCAAGATCTACAGAGTCACACGCAAGGTTTCCCCTATTGATGCGGATCAGCATGTTGACATGTGGGAAACATAACTTCTGCATTTCTTGTTAGGTGATGTCAAGACCATTTCTTGTCGTGGTGACGAACCTCGGGGGTTGCCACTGTCGTTGTGCAATAGAATACTTTATTCAATCCTAAGGTACCTAATACCATGATGAACGATGAGTGAGCAGCATGAAAGTAATCGCAATGAACCTACGTCTTTGGAATACTTGCCTGGTGTGATCTTCTATATTGAACCTACCAGGCACTGTGCCTTCGGTAGAGGAAAGCATCAGGGAGATAAAGTGCAATATCGCCGGCATAGCTAACCCAGTGGATCTTCTTGATCACCCTCACTAAGATAAGGTACCTTAACTTAAACAACAGTATTTGCTTCCTTCTGTCCTGCCCTAGGTTCAAGCAATACATAGGTGGATTCACAAAGTCTTCTTTGCCCAGCCGAGCCTGGGTGTTGACCCTCCATCGGACACCACGAAAGCAGCCTTCAAAGCCACATCGCCAAAGATGTTAATGCCGATCCCAGAGCTTGACTGCAGCCCTCCGAAGCACATGTTTGTTGTGACTGGTCCATAGTTCATGTACGAGGCAGGAATCGTGATCCGCAAACTGCCAACGCCAAAGGTAAAACTGGGGAGGACGGCGCTGCAAGGGAACACGTAGCCCCCGTACGTTCTGCTCTTGGATGAACCGCTAACCTGCCTGTAGTACGCTGTGACAATGGTGGTCGGCAGGTACAGGAGGGTCGTACCCGTGCCGGCAATGCCGCTGATGCTGGTGGAGATAAAGGAGCCGGAGCCGATGGCGTACCCGGATGAGGCCCATGTCCAGTATCCGGGACTGGTGGTCACGGCGACGTACGTAATGGCACCGGTATATGCCGTCGAGTCAAGGTAGCCAAAGTTGTAGTGTCCAGCTATTCTCCCGGTTAGCACCTGGCAGGAGCCCAGAACTACTCATATTTGCATAGGTTGACTTACGGGCATTGTGTTTTAAGTCCGCAGTGAACAAAGGGGAATCGAGGCTACTCTTGATGTTATCAAACCACGTGGGCTGCTTTGTGGGGGACACCGTGTTCAAGCTGTCAAAACCAAGGCCGACGAGGCCGTCGATATCAGGATCAGACGTAAAGCTTGAAGAAACTGTCTGAGCAGCCTCTACTGCCTGACCATTCACTGTGAGTCCACCAATGGTTACCTGTTGAGCATAGTTAGCTTCACAGACATATATCAGGCCTCGAGCGGGTTAATAGCTAACACAGTCGAAGACCCCGAATCACAGACAATGCCCACTCTGAAGAAATCAGGTGTTACCTTGTCCGTGTAGACATTACCACTGGAAGAACTGCCATCCCCGTACGAGATTGACCAGGTGTAGCCTGACTTCAAGACCGCAGTGCTGCTCAATCCCGGAATCCGGGATTGTAGTCTGTCCGTTGACTTGGGACGACGGAAGCTCGCTGCTGAACACCCACAGATCGGAAGAGCCGGTGTCGAAGTCTAGGTTCAGCGTTTGCGCCGGCGTGCCAATTGATACTGCACATTGCTCGTCAGTAATCGGTGTGCACTCTACGTCCCTGTAATTCCACGAGCATCAAGGTTTCCGAGGGACACAGCGGATGGCAATACCTGGTGTTATGTATGCGTCGTCGAAGCTGTGTACCGTTAGTCACAGGCGTAACCGAATCGTCAGTGAGGCGTGCGTAAGGGACGAAGGGATGTCTTCTGTTTATCGTGCAGGTGAAGATGGAGTCGCTAGACTGTGTTCTTACGTATCAATGGGTATTGCCAGGGCGCTTCCCGTAGCGCGTTTGGCGATGGTGAAGTTTTTAACGGCCTCGTGCAAGTAATCGGGAATAGGGACATTGTACTTAAGGTATGTCTTGTAGACCGAAAGCGGGCCGGAGGCAATGTGCTTGGGATTTCGCACTTGCTTGAGCGACAGTCTGCCCGGGCTCGAGTCCTCAGACACAATGGTGCCAATCTTGGGCGGTAAAGCCAAGCCAAGACCTGCAGTGCCAAGCAGCGCCACCAGAAGGAAGTTGTGGGTTGACAACATCTTGGCCTGCAGATGAGAATCGGAGCCAACGCTGGAGAAGATGGGTATGGGCGGCCGGGTAGACAGCCAGGGCCAAGGTATGAAGTTAGTAGCCTGTGCTGGAGCTCCAGACAGAAGCATCTCCTCTTGGCGACGTCTCGGACATTATATAGGCAGGTAACAGTTGTAGAGCAACATCATGGTGTGTTGTGTGTTTGGTGTATCTCACGTTCAAGTCCTTCAATCTCGTTCCATAAACGGACGTTCGCACACTCGACGATAGTTGATACGTCTGCCAGTGCTGAGCAAAGACGCGACAAAATGGTGTCACCGGTGCATGTGATACCACCTCCCCCGAAGGGACAATCCCCGCTGACGCGTTCTGGGCGAGATCGACGGGTGCGGGCCGTCCGTGCATGTCTCCAGCTAAGCCAGAGCACAGCAGCACTCCCCAAAAGCGAAAAGATGCCCGCGTTCACCCTTCCAGCTTCCGCTTTGGTCATGGCGATGATGCAACAAATAGGTGCCTCGGTGGTGTGACGAGCAAGCTAGGGACGAGGGCTTGTGCTCTTCAAAGGTTCTCGCCGTCAATGAGGCTGTTAGATACGGCCACGGTGAAGGTCTGGGATCATGACGGCTGCAGATAAGGTAGCATCCCGCTCCGTCGAATCGTGCAGGCCGGCAGTGAAGAACGGGCCTGCCGGATCTGTCTTAGTCGGTACTCCCATCTCGTCTATGAGCCAGTCGGCGTGGGGAAAGCTAGAATCTCATTTGTTACAGGTGGCAATCGTGCTGGAACCGCCTCATGAGGCGTTGATAAGCTCGGTCATGTTAGTCGACGCCTTACGTATCTGAAAGAAAATCTGGCTACATACATCATGCGCATACATATACTGTATGTGCACTAGGCTGCCTTGTGAACTCAGCGTAAGCCTCTGAAAGGAATGTTCCGAAGCAAGACTACTGGCGGGAGTCAGTCATTGATGACAAGGGATCGGCTTCTTGGTCTGGACGGAAGTCTGTTAGTGGTGTTTCTCTTATATATTCCGCGTTCCTCAAGCCATCGTTACCCTATAATACAGACCAGGAATTGAGATAACCTTGGTACCGCCGAGACCTCATGAACCTTTATTTCACGTACTGATCCAGACCATCATTGTACCCATACCCACTAAAACCAGAGCGGTCAATATACCGGCGCCTGCCCGATCCCCTTGCGTTACAGGGCTCTGTGGCTGAAGAACATCCGGATCACCACCGGCTTCGGGATTACCCAGGCTTGTACCACCGGTGCTGTTGGTGAACGGAAGTGACACTGCCTTGTCGTCAACCAGCATGCTAAGTAAGGCACCAAGGGCATTCATCTCTTGGCCGGCCCCTGTGACACCATCATAGGTGCCTGTGGTCCATTTGAAACCGCAAGTGCCATCCGCGTTACAGCTCTTGACAGCCGCTTGCGCGGAAGTCCGCAGAACGGCCATGATGGTGTCATGTACAATAGGGGCCATCTGTGTAGTTTGGGATAGGAAGCGATGCGAGTATCCCTTGAACGAAAGCATGTCGGTTGTGCACTGCTGTGTCTCGGCTTGCTCGCAGCTGGTCTCGACAGCAACACCACCCGGAAAGAAGTATTCTAGGGTCCTGTTGGTCAAACCGGTGACCCTTTCGGCCCATAGAGCCGATCCGTTGGTCTGTGTGAATCTTTGGTTAGAACCGGACGTAGGTGGGATGGGATACGTTGCAGTGAGTGATGAGTCGCAAAGTTGGGATAAAAAGGGTGGAAACGACGAGCGGAAGCCATAAGCGAAGCCGGTAGGGAGTATCACTCACATAGTTGTACATGAACCCAGCACCCTGAAGAAATACGGCAGCGATGTACGAGAATTGTTGTGGATTCGTATCAGTACAATTGTGCTCGACGTGCCCTCCGTCGTAAATGTTGTAGTCGGCATCAATGTAGTCGACAGCTTGCGCCCAGTCGTATGTCTTCGCTGCCCACTGTGCGTAGGTGTCGTTGCCGGTGTACCGCGCCAGTCTTGCTCCCAAGTTGAAGAAGATGCCGTTCGCGATCGTATTCTTGTAGTCATAGCCATTATTCGACAGAGGAATCTGCCACCGCAGGCCTCCGTTGCAGAACTCGGTGTCCCACCGGGCCGCTTGGGTATTGAACACAGCTTGGGCTAGTGCCAGCCACTGGGGATCCGTAGGGGGTGGGTTCTCGAAGTTTGTTTCGGCGGCGAGCATGGCAGACATTCCCCAGAAGCCTTGATCATCGTTTCCCAAGGAAGCTGTCCAGTTTGGTGGCATGTAGCTGTTCTGCGGCGACCCTGCCTGAAAGACCAAGGCGAATTCGGTGTCGTTATTGTATGTCGTGTCGTTCGTGTAGTGCCAATAATCCACCATTGTACCCCAGAGAGCACCTCCTTCCCACCAGTAGTATGGTCCGGCTGGCGGAGGGCCGGGCAGAATCCCTGGCGTACGACCCGGCTTGTTGCCATCGTAGTAGGACATGAGATTGCGCGCTACTATCCGTGCTGCTGCCTTGATGGAGTCTGAAGAAACGTTAGAGATTGCGCACCGTGTAAGTGCTATGCAGGGAAAATATCAGGGTATTGCTGGCGACTCTGTTCGGAATACTGTGAGGAAGACGGCCTGCGTACCTGCTGAAGTGAGGTCGACATTTAAGCCCGCGCAGTAGCATGTTGCGCAAGCTGCTGCGATGCACAGTAAAGAATACTGCATTTCGAAGACTCGCGGATTCTAGAGACTCAGTCCCTTCAGTATTAAAGTTGCCAAGCCGCCCAAAGTGTTGATGGCGTGCAGACAAGCATCGCCAAGCGTGATGCTAGCAGCTTGGGGGTTTCCAGTTTTGATCAAGGTACCGTTTGGGCTTCGTCATCGCAGTTCGGTCTTAAGCCTGACATCTCGTTCCGGCGTGGCCGGTGTTACTCATGGTGTGTGGAGCAATACGAGAAGAGGCTGCTGCATTCGGTCAGGTTATGGCCGGGGCTGCACTTTGTTTTTTCCAGCTGGCGGCAATATGCCGGTCGTAAACTGCACGAGCAAGGGGAACAGCAGGCCCCGACTGCATGCATATCCGTGTGCGTCGTGTGCGTCTTGATGTCCCTGATCTCGTGCTTGACGCTTGTTCACTAAGGACCATAGCTAATGACCGCTGCTACACCATGTTCGCAATCGTAACGACAGCCGTGACGGGAAGGTGACGATGACAGACTTGTTGATATCCGATTCCAAGCATCTCGTTTTTCATCGATGGTTTAGAAACGCAGGACGAGACGAAATGGTCAACATTGGCCGGAGTTTGATGGCTCGGATCCAATGCGTCGCTACCACCATGGCCAGCTGTCTCGCGAAAAACCTCGCCATACGCGCTTGCAGTGATATACCGATACATAAGGTAGATTAGAGATATGTAGTGTAGGTGTTGGCCCAAGGTCTCATGAGTGCCAGCGACGCAGAAGGAAAACCACGGAGGGATATCATCAATGTAATTGTTGGATTAGACCACGTGAATCCGTTGATGTCGATCGCGGCAGGCAAAAAACCTGAGACAAGGATGCGAAGACCAGGTGCCATTGAACATTTGCAAGTTTGGCGCAAAACGCGTTTTCTTTGATTTTACGATCATTGCTGTTCGTATCCCCGTTTCGACCTGTTATGTAGTCTTTTTCTTCGACAACAATTTTGGCGAGTGTACTGTGATCCCGACATCAGACCATTAATAATAATAACTGGGATGTCGTCTCGAATCCCGTTCCCCCACGAAAGTTGGACGAACCCCTGACATGTCAAATAATCTCGAGGCGCCTTGGCGCATTCTCGGCGCTGCCATCTTCGACGACCCCCGCATCCCACTTCTTTGGGGGCTGAATACGTCCCGTTTGACGGATGCAACTGTCGAACTCGCCAGTCTAAGCGAGTTCGTGGTCTTTCAGAATGTCTGCGCAAAGTGACTTGTATGTCAAACATCGTCAACCTAGACCTTAGCTTTGCTTTGTAACGAGTCTTGGACGGGTATCTCTCGCGTTGCCTAGACGTCGGTTCGAATCCTCCCCTCTTAGGACTACCAGCTTGGCAGCCAAGCGCAGCGGCATCACGGACCGGCGATGAGGTTCCAAGGCGGCTAAATCCACGCACTGAATGACCCCCGCCATTCAACTAGTAAGGTGGCCTTCAAAGGGCCAGTCAGCCGCTCATTCGACGTTGAACATCGGTTGACCTACCTAAACTCACAACGAACCAGAAAAAGGGCAATCAAGCGAGAGTACTACCAGTACCGAGTCATCAACGTTGTGGCCGCAAGGGACGACCAGTGTTGAGAACCCTAGCAGAACGACACACATTGGACAGCAACGCCATACCAAACGAATCCTACCCGAGTTGCTGGAACAGTCATAACTGGGACTCGTCGTGTTACAATGTTTGGCCCAACGGACGATGGCAACCGCTACGAGCTCACGTCGCCGACCAGCTTACCTCTGGCGGGGGCCTTCCTCTGGAACCAGAAGATGATGCTCCAGGTAATTGACCCGCTCGTTTCTAGCTGGCCAAACCCGCTGACCCTGCCATCCTAGATCACATGTCGGGGTTATGCCACGGCGCAATTCATGCAACCGGAACCGGCCAAGTATGCGAAGGCTCCCAATCTGGAGATGCGAACCTTTATGCAGCCAGAACAAGGCTACTATGCTCATCACCCCGGTCGTTTCGTTTATATCAAGGACGAGGACACAGGGGATCTGTTCTCTGCCCCGTACGAACCCGTCAGGGCCCCTGTCAAGAAGTTTGTGTTCTCGCCGGGGAAGAGCGACATCTCGTGGACAGTGGAGCATCTGGGCATTCTCGTTGAGATGACTGTCGGGGTTCCGACGAAAGATGTGGTTGAGCTCTGGACCGTTCGTGTGACCAACGTGTCTGATCGAGCGCGTAACATCAGCGTGTATCCTTACTTCCCCATCGGTTACCTTTCGTGGATGAACCAGTCTGCTGTGTACCGGCAGGACCTTGGCGGGGTCGTTGCCAGCAGCATCACGCCGTACCAGAAGGCGGAGGACTACTTCAAGAACAAGTCGCTCAAGGACAAGACGTATTTCCTCTGTGAGACTCAGCCCGACGCCTGGGAGGCGAGGCAGGACGATTTTGAGGGGGAAGGGGGCTTGCACTATCCATCATCGATACGCGAGACAAAGCTAGGGAACAGCGACGCGATCTACGAGACGCCGACGGCGGCTGTGCAGTACCGCCTGTCGTTGGGCAAGAACGAGCACCGCGATTATCGTTTTATTTTCGGTCCTGCGCTGGACGACGGAGAGATCAGCAGCATGCGGACTCGGTACTTGTCCAAGGAAGGATTCGCACAGGCTGCGAGCGACTATGCCGCATATATTGAGGAGGGCAGCGGCTGTCTACGCATCAATACTCCGGACAAGGAGCTCGACAACTTCATCAACAATTGGCTCCCTCGCCAAGCCTACTACCACGGCGACGTCAACCGTCTCACGACGGACCCCCAGACTCGAAACTATCTCCAAGACAACATGGGCATGAGCTTCATCAAACCCGAAGTGACACGCAAAGCCCTCCTCACCGCACTTGGCCAACAGGAAGAGACAGGGGCTATGCCGGACGGAATCCTCCTGGTCGAGGGTGCCGAGCTGAAGTACATCAACCAGGTGCCGCACACCGATCACTGCGTATGGCTGCCGGTAGCCCTCGAGGTCTATCTGGCCGAGACGGGCGACTATGCCCTTCTTGGAGAAACGGTGGCCACATCCAATGGAGACACGTACACCGTGTTTGAGCGTATGAGTAGAGCCATGGACTGGTTGCTGTCGAGGTCGGCGCGCGACGAGAGAGGGCTCAGCTACATTGCGCAGGGAGACTGGTGTGACCCGATGAACATGGTCGGTTACAAGGGCAAGGGCGTCTCGGGTTGGCTCACGGTCGCGACCGCGTATGCACTGAACCTGTGGGCCGCCGTCTGCGACCAGCAAGGGCAACCAGACATTGCCGCCAAGTACCGAGCAGGCGCTGCCGATGTAAACAAGGCAGCCAACGATCATTTCTGGGACGGCGACTGGTTCGCGCGCGGCATAACGGATGATGGGGTAACATTCGGGACTAAGCAGGACCGCGAAGGCAGGATCTGGCTGAACCCTCAATCATGGTCCATATTGGGTGGCGCGGCGGCAACTCCGGAGCAAAGACGCAAGATGATTTCCCAGGTCGAGGAGCAGCTGAGCACTCCGTACGGCGTCCTCATGTTTGCGCCACCGTACAGCGCCATGAGGGAAGATGTCGGCCGTGTGACGCAGAAGTTCCCCGGCCAGGGCGAGAACGGCTCGGTGTACAACCACGCGGCCGTGTTTTACATTTACAGCCTGTACACCATCGGCGAGAGTGACCGAGCGTACAAGCTACTCCGGCAGTTGATACCCGGCCCCAGCGAGGCGGATTACATCCAGCGTGGCCAGCTCCCCATCTATGTCCCGAACTACTACCGCGGTGCCTGGAAGGAGCTACCTCGAACTGCAGGCCGCTCCAGTCAGCTTTTCAACACCGGAACGGTGTCATGGGCATACCGATGCTTCGTCGAAGGACTGTGCGGGTTGCGAGGTGTCCACGACGGCCTACTCGTCCGGCCGCAGTTGCCGTCAAGCTGGGACCATGTTCAGGTCACTCGGCTGTTCCGCGGAGCGACAGTGCTACTCAACGTACAACGATCCGACGTGCCGACTACCACGGTCAAATACCAAGGCCGTATCTTGCCAGACGCAAAGCTCACGGATATCAAGCCAGGGACAACATATGAACTTGAAGTACAGGTCTCGCGGTAAGACGGGAGTCGACGGGAGGGTTGTGCTGCATACCTAGGTGGCGGCATGACTGGTGGGTGTGAGAAGGGGAGAACAACTCACATGGGCAAAGGCGAAGAATTGGCCGACGCTACTTCCTTCCTCCAGAATAGATAGATTGCGCACGAGCAAAGTCTCCTCTCCCCAACCTCCCGTTCTTGGACGTGATATCAACCATGAGCCAAACCACTGACACAACTCGGCTTTTACCAATGACTACTCTTGGCCCGTCACGCTCCCGTCCGGCATACTCTCGGCATTTTGTCCGTCCAAGTCGCGACCCGGGGACAACAGCATTCAACATATATGAAAGCGTGGCAGCGGGGATGCAAAGGCACAGAGTGGACTGGGTCTAGACTCAGGATCATCTGGTGTAGGTAGTCAGGTCGTCGGGCGTCATCGTGGGTTCGAATCGGTGTGGGGAAGCTTGATGTGCCAGTCCCATGCGCATCGTTGCGATACGATCATCTCGAGGATAAATGGTGTCGTTGGGGTTGGTAATATGAGGTCTCGTTGTAGTGACGGCATTCTTTCGTGAAAGCTTCGGACGGCCTGGACCTGCTGTTCGGCCTCGATGGAGGCATCCTTCGACACCACCAAGCTCTTGGACCCATCATCAATGACTTGGATTTGGTGACGCCGGTTGCAGGCCCAGGAGTCTAGGGGATAGGGCTGCGCCGGAGAGCTTCATGAGCTGCAGAAGCATATCCCGCCTGGCATGGCCAGTCCAGTATAATGTACACGCAATTGACCGGTCTGAATTCGCTCGACCAATGTTGGCCTAGAGGTAAATCGAGGTTGAAGAGCCGCAAACCGTATAACACGTCTCGAGACGATGCATGAGTCGTCCTGGTCGCGGGCGTCGGCTATCTTCGGTTGGTACCTGTAGGGTCCATGTTGCTGAAGGAAAGATCGGGATCGTAAGAAGATCGTGGCTGGCGGTCTCGTCGATCCTTTCGTTGTGTGGGGAAAGAGGAGAGCATGACTGCGATGGTGGTTGTGCTGTTAGACGCATGAACATTACGTAACTGCTCAGGATTACCTCAGCAGCCCAATCGAGGAAGTTCCCGTTCGCGCTGAAGACCGAAATCTTGAGAACTGCCTGACCGGCATCAACCCAGGACAACTGTACCTTACTTTACGGCATGTCACAGGTCTCGCGAACTCCCTTGGTTGGCGTGTGTAACACCAATCCAAACTGTCTAGACATCTGCCCGTAACGAGCAGCATTCTGCCTCACCACTGCCATTCTATTCCCGCAGAAGTCGGTTATGCTGCCCTTTTTCCCCGCACGGAACGCGAACTCGGATCGCCTGCGCCGCCCATCGGTCGGCAATCCTCGATTACCTCCAGCATGCCTCCATGAGTAGTTCACCTGCGTCCCGAGACGGAGAAGAAACGGGTTTGAACTACATTAGTACAGAAGAATTGTCGCCAGATCAGCCGCCATGGCTCCAGCAGTCGCCGTCTACGACGAGCACACAATAGAGAACCGGAAGACGGGGGCTCTCGGCAAGACGGCCTCGGGCAAGCAACTGAGGATTCGATCTTATCCCAGCTTCGATACGCTTGAGGAAGAGCGTGTCTACCGCAAGCAACACCTAGCCGCTGCATTCCGCGTCTTTGCCGATCGCGGATTTGACGAGGGAGTCGCCGGCCACATCTCGGTGCGTGACCCGGTTCTCACGGATCACTTCTGTATGTTGCCTGCTACCCTGCTCCGACCCTGCTCTTATCCTGCGACTCCGGGCGAACTACTCTTACTTGAAACCGCGAATGCTGACCAGGGCTACTCGTTAACCAGGGCTCAATCCCCTATCAATGCACTTCAGCCAAATCAAGGTCTCCGATCTCGTCCTAGTCAACGAAGTTGGCGAGGTGGTCGAAGGCGACGAACCCATCAACGCCGCCGCCTTTGCCATCCACTCCGAAATCCACAAAGCCCGCCCCGATGTTCATGCTGCCTGTCATGCCCATAGCGTCCATGGCAAGGCCTTCTCGGTCTTTGGCCGTCAACTCGACATGATGACACAAGACGCGCTGCGTTTCTACAAGAGTCACGCCGTCTATGACAACTTTGGGGGCATCGTGCTGGATCGACAGGAAGGAAAACGCATCGCCGAGGCACTCGGTGGTGGCAAGGCAGTCATACTACAGAATCATGGCCTTCTGACATGCGCCGGCTCGGTAGATGCCGCCGCGTTCTGGTTCCTCAGTCTGGAGAGGACTTGCCACGCACAGTTGCTCGTTGATGCCGCTTGCCGCGATGAGACGGGATACCGGAAGATACTGATCAGCGACGACGAGGCTGCTTACACTTATACTCAGGTCGGAACCGAGGAGAAAGGGTGGCTGGCATTCCAGCCCTACTTTGACGAGCAGGTAACCAAGACAAACGGCAGCTTCCTCGCATAAGGTAACGGGGTCCGCACGTACCCTAGGGCCATGGTGTTGGACACCCATTGCGATGACGACCGGTTCGCCCCGCTTGCTAGACATCCTAGCCAGCTTACAAGTACCTACGTGTGTCATGTTGTGTACGTTCTATTGACCTACTGTTACAGTATATGGTTGGCCATTTCGCAGTGGACATGGTACGCGGACTGCTCGGAATGCTGGACCCTTACAAGGGATGTGGTGTTCGGCCTTCTCCCATCGTTTGACCTCTGTTCAAGCCCCCCCCCCGTTTTCCGTTTTCACCGGCTACTGGGTGAGCCGTTCCCGTTCGCCGTCTTTTCAATACTGTCTTGCCGCCGTTCTTATCAGCTCCTATGATACCTTAGCTGCCTCTCGTGACTGTCACTGCGCTCATGATTGCCTCAATGCCCCGTCAAAACTGCACTCTTTTGATGGATATCTTTGCACCTGCTGCATGAAGAGGGAGGGAACTGCAACTGGTCGAGGCAGGGTGAAGCGGCCGGCACCGACAGACAGGAGCCGCCAATAGGATGATAAATGCCTCACTGAGTAGGTATCAAGATGCAGCAGTACCTTGACCATCACACCTGCAGCTGATAGTGGGACATGTAGCTTCGCGATGGACATTGCGACATGTATTTGCCAGGGTTTTGACGTGAGTGCCAGCTCATGCTCCGGAATGCCTCCTCAGGGGCCGGTTTAACGCCTGGAATCTCGTTTTGCTCCCACAGAACGCTACACTACCCGACGATTCCCGAAGGTGTCGCCTGCAGACCAGTGTTAGAAGTCTCGCGACCAAAGTCTTGCTGGGCATGTTTACCATTGGGATCCCACGAGCAGTGGGCATGCAATAAGCAAGGCGAGAGCTTGTACAGCCGGGATCCGTGGCACAATAGGTCAACGACGGGTGTGCTACGCCGGGCGGTTGCTATGAAAGAGGTCATCCGTAGTGCCGGGGTCATGAACACCCCCACAGCTGAACGGCATCGGACCGAGGGAAGATCTGGCGAAGCTCAACATCTCCTGCATCGTGAACCTCACTGGCGTCGGGGGCCACCTTACAATCCGGAGATGCTGGTGGTAGGGGTTGCAAGACATGGTTCTGAGTCCATCCCCGAACCCGGTGACCCAGTGTGTACTCGGTGTAGCACCGGCGACCCTTGTGTATCCGCATGGCTCGAGGGTCGTGGTCCAGATGCCAGGGCAGCGTATAACATGAACGCAGTTAAGCTCAAATCAAATCACTCTAGCACGGGTCAGGCGGACAGGCATGTGTTTGCTATCCCTTACGCATTTCAAGGCTACTAGATGTTCGATGCATCTCCCAACATACCGGCCGATCCACCTGGAACGTTTGGACTCTCCATGGTCAAGATTGCCACCAAAATCGGGCGGGTGTAGTACAGCTGCGATCGAGTGATCCGACAGATATGCCAGACATCAACTTCAAATACTTCAACGAGCAGTGGGAAGAGGATGTGGAGCAATGGCAGATGCTGTCATCATTGGGGTCGGCAAGTCTACCGTAACGTTGTTGGCCAATATATCTCCATAACACCCACCGAGCCCCTATGGCGTGTTTCTTCTGAAGGTCGTCAGGCATGTGTGCCAGGCGACGAGCAGTGGGTTAGGGGCCAGGGGTTCGGCCACCAAACGTCCGGCACATGTTCCGTCGGAGAGAGCAGCGACGAGCTTGCGGTTCTGGCCTGCAAGTTCTGTGTCCACGGGTTCAACAAGCTCCGAGTTGTCGACAACAGTGTGTTTCCGAGGCCGCCTGGGGCTTTCCCGGTGGTGTCGGCTTTCCTCTTCGACGAGAAAGCATCAAAGGATATACTGGACGCAGTTTAACCCAGTTAGGCGGGCAAGATGCGCCTCCCACCGCTACGCTACATCGAGGAAGCGTTGTCGTCCTGCGGAAATCAGCTTGCCCACTGTTCGAGTGGGCGAGTAACAGAGGAACGCCTTGTACCGTGGACAACGCAGGGTGAGACAAAAGGACAAAAGGAGCCCAATGCATGCTTCCGCGGGGGAAAGGAGGAAAGGACTGGTGCCAGGTATGAAGAGATGTGGACAACCAAGGTATCATGTTTGCGCTCGATTTGGCTCTTATGTCCAACAACCTGTACCACTATGCCTGCAGTCCAACTGGTCGGCATACTTGATCTATTCGATTACGTATCGATCTCAATCGTCCAGCTTCGTGCACACGGTACAGACTCCCGGCGATCTAATTGTACTTCTGCGTCTTTGCAAAATGCATTCCCGCGGCGAAATGGAACAACTTCGCCGCCACGATCATGCGGTCCTGCTTGGAGTACTCGACCAAACGGTCATAGAAATCGCTCAAAGGCACGACGATGCGTTGGATGTGCTCGCCATCTTCCAGACGCTGCGCCGGCTCCTCATCTCCCTCCTTGAGATTCACCTCGACCATGACGAGCTGCATGTTGGCGTTGCTGAGGCCAGGGTCAGCAGCCTGCGGAGGGCTGACACTGAGAACACGGCAGTCGTAGCCTGTCTCTTCCTTGAACTCTCGAACTGCTGCTTCCTCGGCCGTCTCCTCTGCATCAATCAAGCCGGCTGGCCACTCAACGGTGTAGGCGTCGAGTGGTGGTCGGTACTGAATCACTACCATGGTCGATGCAGGCCGCGACGGGTGCAGCAGAATGTTGCCCATAGCGACGGCATCGACTCCTGCCTTGCCGCGTGTCTTGCGCGATGCGGCCTCCCACGTGCGAGCTTTACCGACCTGATCGGTGTACTCGATCTTCTTCAGAGTGACCCATTTGGCCTCTTCAACCGGCAAGTCAGAGATCTTGGTGATGATCGGCTCTTGCGTTTTGGCTGTCATGGTAAACGACCGGCAGGAAATTGGCGAGGGGAGTCGTTGTTGTTCGGCGAGTCTCGTGGTCACAGGCCGTATGGGCTTCCAGAATGAAGATGAGGATAGGCCGCACTGGACGATGAGTCTTCCGCAGGTCCACACGCAAGGCGCTTTCATAAATGATATGGCTGAACACTTCGTTATGAGGATGATTTGGTTGATGGGGCGTTCAAGATGAGCTCCCGTGTAGGGTAGGTAAAGTCAAGCGACAGGGAATGAATGGAGGAGAGCGCGGGAAGAGTGACGTTCATGACATCGGTCCCGCCCGCTAATGCAGCCCTTGGCAGCAGCCTTGGCAGCCCAGCCGGCCAAACGCCGATTCCGTCCTCGGGTTCGCTTATGTAATACATTGCCAGTGGTTAGATGTCTCACAGATTTGTCCATGGCATCCCCTCATCAATGGATGTTGTCTTGGTAGCTGATCACTTCCCGTATGCCATGCCTGCTTGATAGTTCTAGTCACCAATGGCCTAGGATGTAGTACACTATTTCTTGAACTCCGTCTGAGGTGTCTGCTATGCATCCAAAGCACGTTTCAGTGTTTCACCTAGGGGTACCTGCTGTGTTGGTGAGTTAAGGTTCGATCATTGTCTCTCGACACTTCAAGATTCAACATACCGATCAACAGCCTTGTTGCTTACTTATGGCAATAGAGACATCGTCCATCGTCAGTGTCCCGGCTACTGTCCCGTTTGTTGCGTTGAGCATGATCCGGGTTCGGATAACCAGGCTTACGTCCTTTTCGTTGGCATTTCGGATATTCTCCCGCACAGCTACAGAGTCACGCCGCGTGTACACCCCTCCAGTAACCCAGCTACCCGCAGTAAAGGTCGTCGGTGGAAGGCTGTTGCTGGCTGATCCGGGGGAGAAGATGTAGGCAACCGGAAGTGTGCCTACAATGCCCTCCTCCAACTGAGCGAAGCCGTGATAGACGAAGCTGAACACTGTAGATGTGCATCCTGGAAGGAAACGTGCAGACACAAAGATGTCGCAGTACTTTTCGCGGTTCGAGCCGTCAACCCCGAGACCGACAATCGTCTGATACTTGTCGAAGCCGACTGTGAAGGAAGTGCTATCGGAGCTGATGTCTGTTGTGACTGATGTCTGCGGACAGCCTGATCCCGACGTCATGATATTTGTGAACCGGATGGAAGCATCGTGTCCGGAGCTTCCAAGCCTACCCATGGGCGCACAGGCTGCATAGCTTGCCAGCAGAAGGACGAGTGTGGCCAACTTCATAGTGCACGGTGGTAGTGGGAGCAAGCTTTGTAGACTCCTGAGTTCTGGTCCCCTATCCTCAAAGCACCACACGGCATCCTCGCACGCATTTATATACCCTGTGGGCTGGCTCCATCCTAGCATTGGAAACAGGTGACTGGACCAAAAGAGGCATCAGTTGTTCTGTTCAGGCAGGTGACAACGAGGCTTTGCTGGCCGATGCGCGAGGTCATGGCAAGTCTCGAGCACTCGCACTTGATGGTGTCTTCCTCTTGCCGTGCCATGGTTACGGCGGCTAGGGTACAACCTAGAAAGGTAGGTGAGCCGGCAGATCTTGAAGGAGCATGCAGAGCGAAACGGCACGATTTCGAACTCCTTTGGGCTTCGGGCTTGCCCGACAAACGGTCGAAAGCCTAGACTCGATGGGGTGTATGGCGGCGACCGACGTGCTCTCTTCGAACCGACCGATTTCCCGACTTGCGCTGTAGTGCTTGCCGTTCTGCAGGCGCAGGTTTCAACACGCGCACCACCGAGGAGGAAGCCCAAGTTGTAGATGACGTTGACTACACCATCTGGAACAGACCTTTCCGGCGTCCACGGCAAACAACTGGGCCGGTGCGCCCGACAGCAATACGCGACACGTGAGTTGGTCAGGGGTCACGTTCGTCGTCCGGGGTTTTTCCACAGGAGTCGCATTCTTTCCAGCCCTGCAGATATTGTTGCTAATTACGGTGCCTGACTCAGCCATGGCTAGTGGTCTGGGCACGCGTGTGAACTTCGAGAAAAGATGAATGCCGCCCTAAGCGCGAAGCCTAGCCTGGCTGACGGGAATGTACCTAGGTACTTCCAAGCAAGACGTCTGAAGACCAGAGTCTTTTGGTGGCAACAACCACTGACTTGCGCGAACGATGCAAGGTGACTTTGAGGTTGAAATGCTTCAGAGGTTGAAATGGATCAATTATGCTCACATGGTTTTGTTCTACTACGTAATTCTGGATCCTGACGCATGTTAGTACAGTATTTGACCGGACGATTGGACGATTGGACGATTGGACGATCGGACAATCCACAAATGACGGACAAAACGACGATTGGCATGTTACTGCATTAACATGCGAAATTCTGCTGCCGGTGTCACGGCAACTTTGAATTCCGAGACAGTTGGGACATCCGTGCGGTTGGCCGATGAATATCCGAAGACTGTTTGTCACAATGCATCCAAGTGTGCCTTCCAATAACACTAGGTCGGCCGCGATTGCACACCCCTCTTGGAAGCATGGATAGAGACTCCAGAAGGCTCCGGCCGTGTCATTCGCCTTCCTAGCGCATAGTTAGGTGTAGCTGCCGCACGCGGCACATCAAGCCGCAACCACGATCCGCCCATCTCTTCGTCGTTGCTGCTAGGTTTGCGTTGCATCTGTGTCAAAGAACTGTCCCTGTTTGTAGCAATGCAGATGCCGATAGTGTTGTCTGGTCTTATAAGCTAACGAGTTACTGATGTCCAGAATTGTCTACCAGATTGCTACGACCGTTTCCACCGCCCTTACAGACGATTAGATCGTTGTCCTCGACGACGATAACGCCGCAGTCGAACTTCCCTACACGTATCACCCGATTGCACCTTGCATATTGCTCATCACGTCGCTCCTCAGCTTCACAGTGCCGGGTGGCCAACTAGAAGATGCGATATCTCGGACCCCCGGCCGCGCAACACACGCGTCACCCCAGTAGGAACTCGTGTTGTACAGCGGGATATATATACCATGCAAGCGGCCTCGGCAAAGCATGCAATCTGGAATCCTCTTGTTATCTCTCATGGGCATCATGATCTGACCAGAAGCCACAGGCTCCCAGTCTGAGCTAGCTCCGGGCATATGGAGCCACTCTTCGGCCGGCTGTTGAGCTGGCCGTTCCGCGTTCAGATACGTGCTCCACGATAATCCAGAAGTCTGTGGCAGGTTGTGCCCAGTAGACCGGCCATGACCTTTTGCTCTCCGGTCACAGGGTTAGTACGGCCTGGGCTGTGGCTCATACCTGATGTCTGGGATATGTTGCTGCAGGCACATGCGAGTAAGCCCTCCTCGTCATAGTCCCTAGCACTAGGATGGATCGCTGTCCTTCCCACATCATATTCGTCTGTCGGCCGTTGCTTGCTTCCTCCTCTCTACCTGTCATCCGTCATTGTTCACTACATTGCCATTTCATTGGGTCGCTTATTTGCGGTAGCTCAAGGCCAATGGCAAGGCACGGCATGCAAGGCGGCGTAGCGCGAGTTCAGCCACACTGTCGAGCAACCAACCCCCTTGCGATTCTTCGCCCCTTCCCCATGAGCGCCGTGTTTCCAAGCCATCCTGCTTCAACAAATACCGCTTGCTCTCCACATACGCCATTCTAAGGTAATGACACCTGCCCATCCCAGTCTCTTTTGACATACAGTCGGCGGGTTTCTCCTACCCCGTGTTCAGCCGGTCTTCTGCTCCTGCTAGTCAAGTGCTCCAAACGTCGTTTCCTCTCCGCACCTCGGCATGACAATTTCGCCACACCGGGCCGGGAGCGGCCCCTTCCTCGGATTGCGGACGGAGTTGAGCGGACTTCTCCGTGTCGATACTGCCCCTATTCCAGGCCAGCCTCCACAGATATTGTTGGTGGCTAACGATGTGCGCAACCCCCATCTCCCTGGCCAGCCTCGAATTCGTCTTCCTACACGTACGCCTGGTGCTATCACCAGCCACATTCAGGATGCCCTGCCGGCATACCTGCACCGATCCCACTTGACGACGGAACTTGATAGCATCTTGCCGTTTATGAAGTATATCTTTGTAAGCGCCCATTCTCAATGGCAACCCGCTTGGAAGCCTGGACAACTCTACCACCAGCGTGTTAGACAGGCCGAGGGCTGGTGCGCTTATTTTCAGCGCTTATACTTGACACCTTGACCTAACACATGCTGCCTTTCGTTAGGTGCAAACACCATCTCACCGGCATATCATGCCTCTGCACCACCAAAAGGCCCATGGACGGGAGGTGGTGGTTAATGAACACCCTGGATTGCACTTGGTGTGGTACTACGACCGCATCTTCGTCAAACCGATCCCGGCCTACCTGTACACTCGTGCATTCTGGGAATTTACCGCGCAAGCCGAACCGGAAGTATACAGGGCTGCTGTAGGGTTTCTACGCAGCTACTACCACCTGATACAGTACGAGACCGACTTCCTTGAAGCGTGCGACAAGAACCTTATTCCTAAGAAACCCGACGGAAACCGCCCGTGCTTCAAAGAGTTCTGCGAATTTATCGCCCCTTTCGAGGACGTCGGAGACGCGCATGTCTCCCGCCGATTCCACTACGGTGAACTGCGTCTAACTCGCCTCAACAAAACCGCCATGTTGTTTCGGGGCCACCTGGCGTACTTCCATATTCACCCGCAATGGGGGTCTTATCTGTCTCACATGCTTGGTCCCATAATCACCATCTTTGCCGTCATGTCCGTCGTCCTGAACTCGATGCAGGTGACACTCCAGGCTGTGGCCGGGCCGGATGGGGTAGAGCAGCGGTGGCACACTTTCGTGAGAGTTGCAGCATACTTCCCAGTGGCAGTTGTTTGTCTGATTGCCGCTGTGATATTCACGGCCACAGTTGGTATTGTGGTCATGGGCATGAAAGATCTCATTTGGTCGTACACTGTTAGGCACAGGAAAGAGTGCGGCGACCACAATGCTGGGGAGAAAAGCCACGGCATGGTATGGTGAGACGCAACGGAACCGGCGTCCGTAGCGTCGAATAACCTACAGTGGACTCTGGGTTAAGACAACGTCACGACCAGGCACTCTGCCGTCGCCAGACCCCGCCGACGGCTAAATTGCCACATGTCCCCGGTCACTTATACTCATACGTGATCGCCGGTACTGTGCGGGGGAGATTCTGTGGTCACTATGGATGTTAATGATAATCCGCCAGTCGGAGTCAACGCTTGTCATGAGGGCGTGCACCGGGCTGCGTCTGTCCTAGACCTTCGGCGATTTGCCGCCCGTGTGCAAGAGGAGAGGATGGCACATTGCACACGAGCCAGCCTGGCATCACGGCGACACAAAATATTCCGGGAGATCGCGTATGATGCAGAGTGGGAATCAGGATGTTATCGACAATATACACGCGCATAAAACTCCAACCTCCGTTTGGACAGAGGAATTTCTGAACGTTGTGAAAGGTTTCCCCTTGCAATACCTTGCGGTACGTTCTCGGACCAGAAGCATCATCAGCGTCACCGCTCGGCATTTGAACGATGGGGCATCTTGCAGCTTGCCTAGCAGTCAGTTTCCTGACAACGGTGACGAGGGCAGGGCTAGTATATCCCGATTGCGTCAATGGGCCGTTGAAGTCGAATCTGGTGTGCAATGTCACGGCATCAGCTGACACCAGGGCCACCGCACTTGTGGCTGCCATGAGCAACAGCGACAAGCTCGCTAACTTGGTAAAGTCAGTCCAGCAGCTACCCGACCCCTCTTATGTTTGCTCAAAGATGTTCCCCCCGCCTGACGCAGACTTGTAAACAGCAACTCACCAGGTTCCCAAAAGCTCGGGCTTAGCGCATACCAGTGGTGGAACGAGGCTCTGCACGGGGTTGCGCACAACCGAGGCATCACTTGGGGCGGCAGCTTCAATGCCGCCACTCAGTTCCCGCAAGCAATTACAACCGGTGCCGCTTTTGATGATGATCTCGTCGAGCAGATTGGTATTGCAATTGGCACCGAAGCTCGAGCATTCGCGAACAATGGTCGGGCTCACTTAGACTTCTGGACTCCGGACGTCAACCCCTTCCGAGATCCTCGATGGGGTAGAGGCCACGAGACGCCAGGGGAAGATGCTCTCCGGAACAGCAGATTCGCCGAGGCCTTTGTGCGTGGATTGCAGGGGACCTCCTCCACACTCAGGGTTGTCGCCACGTGTAAGCATTTTGCGGCCTACGACCTCGAAGCAGCCGGTAGCACGACACGCTTCAATTTCGATGCCAAAGTTTCGATCCAAGACTTAGCAGAGTACTACCTCCCACCCTTTCAAGGCTGTGCCCGTGACGCAAAGGCCGGGTCTGTCATGTGCTCATACAATGCGGTCAACGGCGTGCCAGCCTGTGCGGACCCGTATCTGATGGACACCATCTTACGGAAACATTGGAACTGGACCGATCAAAACCAGTATGTGGTCACAGACTGCGACGCCGTGTATTATCTTGGGAATGCCAACGGTGGTCATCACTACAAGCCGAGCTATGCCCAAGCCATCGGCGCAGCCTTTGAGGCGGGAGCGGACAACATCTGTTGGGCGACCGGCGGCACAGCTCCGGATCCATCTGCCGCCTTCAACCAGAAACAGTTTACACAAGCTACTCTCGATCGCATGATACGGCGACAATATCAGGGTCTGGTCAGAGCAGGTTACTTTGACGGGCCTAATGGCGCATACCGCAATCTCGGAGCCTCGGATGTTAACACGCCAAGGGCTCGTGATCTTGCACTTAAAGCCGCGCTAGAGGGCATTGTCCTGCTGAAGAACGACAACTTACTGCCGTTGAATGCGACCTCTTCCAGGGAACCGCTGGCAATGATCGGCTTCTGGGCCATCAAAGCAGACGAGATGCTCGGTGGCTACAGCGGATCACCCCCTTTCAGTCATGACCCTGTGTGGGCAGCCAAACAGATGGGAATCACGGTCAACTATGCTCCCGGCCCGCTTGCCCAGGAAAATTTTGATTCTTCAGCCGCCGTGGCCGCTGCCCAGAAGTCCAAGTTCATCGTCTACTTTGGCGGCATTGATAACACGATCGAAAAGGAGAGTCTTGACCGCACATCGATATCATGGCCCAACAGCCAGCTCACCATGATCAAGAAACTTGCAGATCTCGGTAAACCTGTCATTGTCGTCAAGATGGGCACCCACGTGGACGATACACCGCTCCTCAACATGGCCAACGTCAGAGCCATCCTCTGGGCTGGGTATCCAGGCCAGGACGGCGGTACGGCTGTGATGCAGGTGATCAGTGGTGCCGTTTCTCCTTCAGGAAGATTGCCCATGACGATGTACCCTGCCGATTACGCGAATAAAGCGCCCCAGACGAACATGGCTCTCCGACCATCCGGGTCATATCCCGGACGAACTTATCGTTGGTACCAGGGTGCCGTGTTTCCCTTCGGGCATGGGCTACATTACACAAACTTCGCCATTGAGTTTGGTGCTTTCCCAGCTTCGCTCTCTATTGAAGCGTTGATTGACTCTTGTACGGAGGAATACTTTGATCGGTGCCCCTTTCGACCCCTTCCGATCACGGTGACGAACACGGGTTCTTCCGCGTCCGATTATGTCGCTTTAGGTTTTGTTGCCGGAAGTCACGGTCCGTCTCCGTACCCACAAAAGACATTGGCTACCTACCGCCGCTTCTTTGGCGTGATGCCAGGGCAGGCGCAGAGCGCATCCTTATCTTGGACACTGGGCAACCTAGGACGAGTAGATGCGACGGGCAGTCGTGTGCTGTACCCGGGAGTTTACACCATTCTTCTAGATCAGCCAACGGTGGCAAATCTAACATTCGAACTGACGGGAAAGGAGGCAGTATTAGACAGTTGGCCACAGCAGTAGTTCAGGACTACACTGAATCAACATCGCGTTGTACCTCTATTCACCCTACACCCTTAGTAACCATAGACGGAATGCCTCTTCTGCCAGAGTTCGTCCTTAGCCAGCCGGCAGTGGCTGATAGAATACCAGTCGTGTGTGCCTCTGGAGACGCGAGCAAATATGGTTCGCTAAACCCGTTCTTACGACTCCGAGCTCCTCGCTCTCTCGTAGTACCAAACAGTTCCAGGTACCGCCGCACAGTTTGTCAAGGCAATGTCGGCGTCGACTCTCAGGCTTTGCCCTCGCTGTACCCGGCCGAAGACATGGTGGTAGTACCACAGCTCGCTCAAAATCGTCTTTCCAGAATCCATACTACCATTGCCAGCAGCAGTAGCATTGTATGCTGGCCCTGAGCACAGGATATACGGTGTCTTGCCGAATCCCTTCATTAGCGCAGCCTGAAAGCTACTCAAGCTATACGCCGTCCGGTTATTTGGCGAAATATTATCAGCACGCAGCCGTTCCCACGTCGGCAAACTTTGATGATACTAGACGACCGTTTGAAAGAAATCGACCACTTCCTCATGCTGACGGCATAACGGCCCGTAGCACTCGGGGTCGAAACTGCTGAAGCACGTAGCGTGCTTGCTGAATTCATGACCCCAAAAGTCCGGGCCCGGCTGGTTTGAGCGACCCAATACTTTTCCATAAACGCCAGCAGATCAAACTTTCCAAAAGGCTCCAGGAACTTCCCTATAGATGTCCCAGTCCAAGGGCGTTACAGGCGTGCCCGAAGGAGTTCCCGTTGTCGTGTTCGGAGCTGCCAGAGGGTCGTACTGCCGTGACAGGTCGCAGTACTGGGCGTATGGCCCGTTGCAGAAGTCTCGCCAAAGGCCATGAATCGTCCCTGTGTCTTTGGGGTTGACCTGCCCCTCAAGCTCATAGCCAGTGTACGTTTGCCACAGTTTGGGTGGCTAGTACTAGGCCGCCGAATGTTTCCACGCAGCAGCTATCTGATTTCGTCGGGTCGGCTAACGTGCTGCAAGACAACACCAGGGCTTAAAGGGAAAAGGTGTTGTTAAAGGGAGTCATGCCAGGGTAGAGTCCAGCGCAGATGCCTTGGACGAGAAACCCGAGTACGGCAGGTTTGTCATACATTATGATCATCGTCTCACTTGGATCCCGCGAACAGTATGTGAGTGTCTGTCAGTAGGTTTGAGCAAGTAACCAGTTCCTAGCCGGTTTTTTAACTGTCGTGCCGAACCTTAGCGAATGCAATGGAGGATATATATCTCCAGGGGGAATCGTAGCTTATTCTGGCGCTTTCAAACAGAATCCCCCTCTCGAGAAGTTCAGTTGCGGAAGTGGGGGGAGGCTCTGCCCGCCGACCATATGACGATGGGAGACTAAGACGTGGCCGAGTACCTGCTAATTTAAGTTAGATACCTGACCCGCGTCTACAAGAAGCAGAAACCAGGAACTGAGAGCAGTTACAGTAGACTCGGCTATCGCCGTGCCTTTGATTGCGACATTGTATCAGGGACCTAGGGTACGAGCTGTTAGCTCGGTACACTGGAACTACCGAGAGCGCATTGTAAGGTAATCGAAGGAAAGATCCCGATCAGTACGTGGCGTGCTAACATGTGGTTGTCCTCCTATATGTTTGATGTCATTCCTCTCTTTCGCCTAATGCCGATGTCTTTTTACTTTCGAGGTATCTTAAGGTGCGGACAAATGTTGAATTCATTGTCTACTGATGCCTGTGTTAAGAGGGCGCATTGGAACCCGCTTCAATCTCTCGGCTCAGAAGGTCATAGACTTTTCACTCTGGAGCACCATCGGGGAGTACAACAGCACCATTGATAAAGCCAGTTCCATCAACAGGGCCGTTGCATCTTGTAGCCTCATTATAGTCGGGGTTGAAAGGACATTCCAAGTCCAAGGTTCCTGTCCCAATGACAAATGATGAACTGTGCCTCATGTTAGTCTGTCTTCGCTCAACGGTAAAGCGGTGTACAATTCCAAGTACATGGCTACATACGTAGCACTTTGATTCGTTTGGTCATCGCACGTCCAGGACTGGTTGAGGGTCATAAACGCCACGTCTATGTTGACTTGGAGTAGCACTTGCAAGGTCTCGTCATTCGGCGTGCCCAATATTTGACATAAGCTGTTGAAGGCCAAGGGGCACGTCAGAGATTCGGTCCTGTTGGTGAGTGAATTGGAGAGCGCGAAGGATGCTGCGCCAGGGGTATATGTATCGTTGCTGTACGTGATGTTTATCGCGTCCACAGTCCAGTTCGGAACAGGGCAGCCCCCAGTGCTTCTGAAAATATGTAATGCCGAGGAAGAGAAGGCAAGGATTAACCAGACAACCGGGAGAAGGTTCCGCGGTGATAGCCCCTGTCTAGCATGGATCGACATGGTGTTTTTGATATTGTTGGTGCTAAAACCAACACTGGTATCAAGAGGGTAAGTTAACATGTGGCAGTGAAAACGCAACGAAACGTAAGATTTCAGCCACCTTTCTATATCGCGCGGACACCTGGATAGCCTACCCATACCATACCGAGTACGACCTAGAGACGCAATTACACATTTACCCAGTTTAGCACTTCACTGGTCGTCATTATATAAAGCACGATATTGACGGCTTCGGATATTGCTCAACCATATGTCGCGGCTAAAACAGGCAAGTACCGCGTGGAATGAAACTCGGACACACACGGTCCGCCGAGCATTGCCGGCGCCAATAAGCAAACTCCGGAGACTCCACGACACATCTTGCAGCATATTGTATAACTAATGGAACTCGCTGTGAATTTTCGTAGACCTTAATCTCTGCCATACCTGACGGAAGCACAGTCACAGCAATGTGGTACAAATCAGTTTCCACGAATACCTCGTACTTCAAGTGCTGTAGGGTATTAGCTATCTTGGCCCTCGGTACCCAGGCACTCGCCCTTGTCTCGCATCCTCATGGGATCTCCAGCGCCGTTGCTGATGATGAAAACCACTGGGTCGCAACATGGACTTCCATGCCACAAGAAGTCGAGCAGAGTAACCTGCCTCCATCACCATTTGTAAGTTTGCCTCTTCCCAATATATCTCTACACAAAGCCCAAGGGCTGACGCTTGGGACGGTCCCAGGGCAGCGGGAACGCTATGTTCCGAGATGCGACATTACGCCAGACACTTCATATGTCTGTTGGAGCAAGCAGAATCCGAGTCCAATTATCCAACACATTTGGTGGAAGCGACCTCTCTATTACAGGAGCATCTGTCGCACTGCCCACGGGAAGTAAGATTGGAGTGAACGGCATTGACACGTCAACTCTAGCCGGGCTCACCTTCAAGGGATCCAGCTCGGTCACAATCCCTCGAGGGCAAGTGGTGTATTCAGATGCCATCGATTTCTTAATCGAGCCTCAATCAATGCTTACAGTGAATCTGTACCTGCAAGGAGGTCAGTCAGGCAACAAGATTACTGGGCATCCCGGGAGCAGAACCACCTCGTGGATGCAGTCTGGAAATCACCTGAATGCGTCCAGCGTAACCGGGGCGAGCACGAAGCATTGGTACTTCGTTAGTGTCGTTGAGGCATGGGTGCCGACAAACACCACCGCTCTGGTTATCCTGGGGGACAGTATTACGGATGGACGAGGGAGCGATGACGACAAGAACAATCGGTTAGTCTCGAACCCCTGTGGTCACTTGACATGGAGTTTCATCGGCTCACAAACATGCAGCTGGACCGATCTCTTGTTGGCGCGCATGCAATCGAACGGAATCACGAACGTGGCAGTAAACAACCAAGCAGCCGGTGGCAATGCGGTGCTTTCTGGAGGTCTTGGCCCTACCTTGCTGTCACGATACAAGCGTGACGGCCTTCAGCAGCAGGGTGTCAAGTATGTCATGATTTTTGAAGGAGTCAATGACATCGGCAGCGGGGGGGGTAATGTTGGAGACCAGCTCATTACTGCTTTCAAGAAAATCATCGCGGACTGCAAGGCCGCTGGTCTGACTACAATCGGCGCAACCATAACCCCCTTTGGGGGAAACAGCTACTCCAGCGGGGCCCGTGAACAAGCGAGGCAGAAGGTGAATCAATGGATCATGGCCGCCGGCAACTTTGATCATGCAGTTGACTTCGCGGGGTTCATTGGCCAGGGGAGCAACTTAAAGAGTCAGTTCGACAGTGGTGATCACCTGCACCCCAGTGTTGCAGGGTATCAGGAAATTGCAAACAAGTTTCCTCTTGATATATTCAAGTAGGTCGGGAACAATATTTCGTGGAGGGCCAGAGAGACGAGAGTCTTTGCCAGTATCACAGTGGACGGTCCTCTTGGCATCATCTTAGATCTATGTCTACGGTCATAATACAGGTCGCATACTACCCGTTATCACAAGGGACTTATTGACCATTTTACACTTCAATTTGATGGAACAGCCGATCGTTACGGCTGGAGACTCTGTGGCACTGTGAAGTCGTTAACAGATGCGGTGCCGCCCTGCAACCCCGGCTGTTTTCTCCCCCTATGTCGAGAATCGAGATCTCGTAGAATTATAGTCCCGTACGAGTCAGCTTCTCATTGAAGTGGTGTAGGTGTCTAACTCACTTGTGCTTTCAACAGCACAGTCTCAGTCGTACGTAGTCATGTATCAGAGCGATTCCGGCAAGGCTATTTCCAGATTATGATTTAAGCGTACTTATTTCCCCTTTCAGCTATTGTTAAAGCCCGACCAATCCCCACGCTAGCTCTACTGTGACGAAGTGTTCTGTGCCGTTGGAACGACAGTTAAATTCATTCCTGACCATACGCAATTGTAGAAAGTCAACAACGCGTGGAGCTTGATCAAGGAGTGGAAGTAAGCAAAGCACACGTAAACCGGGAACAAGACAATGTCTTGCGGATGCCGAGCGTAATATGTATAGACCTTGACAACCTTGGTGAACAGTATCCAGCAAGCTAGCCCGAGCAGGGGGGCTGCAGGGTATTTCACCTGCGAATACCAAACAGTTTTGGTGAGAAGATAGATCAGCAAAGGATCAACTATTGCTGCGAAGTTAGCAAAGCTGGTTAGATATACTGCGTATGTGCAGTATGGCTGGCGCCACCAAACCGTGCGGTCCGTGAACAATGCACACGAGTTCGATCTCCATGTGGTTCGGGCCCAACGAGTGCACTGACCGAGAAACTTCTTGACGACGGGGCTGTCAACGCCAACAGTTGTCTCAATGCAAGCGTCTTGACAGTACTGCACCTTGATGTCCCAGCCAGACTTGACCACGTACCGTGTAATGAAGTTGTCGTCATCAGCAGCCAAGGGACCGCACTTGCCGAAAAGAAACTTCTCTTTGAGGTAGCTTGACAAGAAGTCTTGTTGCCTGAGGATCTGCGTACGAATCGCACATGTCCGACCAGACACAACAAATACGCCACCATCTATAACATTTGTTGCCCGAATCTCGAAGTTGTGGCGCTCAAGGTACAAAGCGCCTAGCATGTTCCAGCAACGCCGCCACAGCGGACCTCCCTGTCGTCGGACACGTTTGTTCGTTGCCACCATACCCACAGATTGGTCTTGAAATGGTTGGAGAATTGACTCAACGAGTTTCGGCCCCCAGAACACGTGGTCGTCCAGAAAAACCGTGATCTTTGTCTTGACCATGCCGATGGCTTGCCCGACTTGCTGCCGTTTGTTAGCTATGTTAGTGCTTCCGACGACAAAGTCTATGGTGCTATACTTCGCTTTGAAGGGCTTGACCACGGCACGTGTAGTCTCGAGTAACAACGGGCCTGCTGTGATGATTATCACCTTGGCTGGCAGATTCTGGCAGCAGCTGTCCAAGCACTCCTGGAAGTCTCGACCGCGAGGGTCAATCGTGGGCAAGATGACCGTGACATCTTTATATCCCCGGTATTCGAGCTGATATTCCGGTACACATGTTGGCTTGTACATCCAGAACCCTAGAACGTTGACAATGAAGCGGATATATCTCCAAGACATCAGCATGCGGAAGCCAAAAAGATACAGGTCATTGCCCGCAAGCCAGTGAATACTGCAAACCACCAAGCCGGCTGTGCTAAGAAGGATGGCGATGCTTGAAGCGTGGGACGCTAACGTGTGCATTGGTGAAACCCCTTGAGCAAGCATTGTGGGACAGCGGCAATGTCGCGGGAGGGCGTTCGGCGATCAGGTGAGAACAGGAAGAATGCTGTCCGTGGGTAGTTTTAACTGGGCTGATATCTGTGATAATGGTTCTGGGCGGATAGTGTCGGGTGGGATTGTCAGAGTTGTAGTGGCGATTGTAGGCGGTCGTGTTTGTTTGTAGCAACGATAATAAGACGGCAGAGACATGTTGGTGATTCAAGAGAGACCGTTCCAGCTCTTATACTCTTCTCTACATAGGACGATAAAGTCAGCCTCTTTCCCACGTTAAAGACAAGCTCATTATGATGGTATAAACAAAGCTAGAAGAGTACAAAGTGCAACAGTGGTACGAGCTTATCATTATGTAAGAAGGCTACAAAGCGACTGTTAGGGACTCGACACTGTTAAAGAGTTACGTGAAAGGACTTCACATCGTAAGGTCAAGTTATTCTTATTACAAGAGTCTATTAAAGCTTACTTAGCTACAAAGGTTAGCTATTAAGAGTTATGTCTCTTGTTACACTAAAAGAACCGGGATAGCGGTCAGTTCGCTTTTTAACAATAGTTAAGAAGATTTCCTTTTTACTTTCCCATGCGCTTTATCTTTTCCAGATCCATTATACACGGGGTAGCTGACTGTCTAACTTCCTCATATATGAGCTCTGCCTAGGTCACCATGGGCAACTATATATACCTCCACGCGCATAATGCCATACAGTGGCTGAATAATATCGGTCCTCTACATTCCGAACATCCGCTGCGGCAGCTAGCTAGCCCCGGCTTCCGTTAAGATGACCGATGGCCGACGTTCTCCACACTGAAGATAACCGCCCGAGTCCCGACTTAATCTAAGTTACAGCCCTTTCTAAAAGGCACTCCTACGGAGAAGAGCAAATGTTGTTAAGTGAGTCTCGCCTTATAAAGTTGTACTAGTTAACTAGGCGGCCGACTAGCCGTCTTTGTATCGGCATCGGTCGTTATTAGTACGACAATTTGTAACACCCGCCGGCATATACAATATCTTTTATAAATAAAGGTGTGAGAGGGCCTGATGTACATTTGCATTCTGTTTCCATTGACTTCGTATCTTATTACTGAGCTTGTGTACGTACTGTCAGCAGAGACTATGTCTGCCTTGAAACCACTTCTCCTCTATTACAGGGGCCCAAGTCCTAATCCATGGAAGGTCGCGATCATTCTGGAAGAGCTCGGGCTGCCGTGGGAACGTCTGTCCGTACAGAATGCGGAACTTAAGACGGAGCCATTCATCTCCCTCAACCCAAATGGAAAGGTTCCTGCACTAGAAGATCCAAACACGGATATTGTACTGTGGGAGGTGAGTGTGCAAGCTTTCACGTTTTGACGACCTTGGACGTCAAGACACCGCTTCTAACTCCCCTTCATATTAGTCTGGGGCAATCATAGACTACCTCATCGACATGTACGACACACAGAACACATTGCACTACACGTCTTCGCCCGAGAAGTACACCACTCGATGCTGGGAGCACTTCCAGATGAGTGGCCAGGGACCATACTTCGGCCAGAAGAACTGGTTCTCCATGTGGCACCCGGAGCGCTTACCCTCTGCGATTCAACGTTACTCCGACGAGGCCGTGAGAATCACCAGTGTCATCGATACACATCTGAAGAAGAAGAAGACTCAGTACCTTGTTGGGAACAAGATCACTTACGCGGACTTGATGTTCGTTGCGTACTACAAGATCTTTCCGACGTTCATTGCACCAGAGGTTGATCTGAGTGTATTCCCATATTACACATCGTGGATCAACAAACTGGTAGTTCGGCCTGCCGTGGTGAAGGTTGAGACCGCTTGGGAACAAGAGAGACGAGCCGTACTGCGTTCCTAACAAGATGCATGCAACATGGCTGGGTGTACTACGCCGTTTGTAGTCAACGGGGAGGTGTAAGTCGCTAGACTTGTCGATCTGCGAGCTGGTATGAGGTTTATGGATAGAATTATAACCTCAGTTACTTCACACTCTGTGCCTCCGTCGTCATGTTTTGTTTAGCCAGTACGGAGAAAAATATGTTGCGAAATAGAAGGACACCATGTTCTCCATTGCAGTATGTCTGTTTCGAAACTATGGTTGTGCAGTCATCCATATCAAACTATAGAGCATGTCGGAAGCTGTCAGAAGGACGGTCCCATTGACCTGTCCTGGGACAACCTCTTCCCATCCAAGTAATCTACACAGCACTCTTAACCTCGTGCTCTTGTGCCGTTGGGACAATGTCTCCCTTCGTGGCGTCAGTGCTGTCGCCATAGTGAATCTGTTTCTCAACTGCGGCAACCGTCCTGTCATTGAGGCTGCTGTCTTCGAACACTATTGGATATGGTGATTAGTCCAGGTGGTTCTCATTACGGAATGAACGGGGTTTGGAAACTTACAGAAAGCCAGCTCTTCAAGCGTACGACCACTGGTCTCGGGGTAGAGGAGGTAGACGATGCAGAACTCGAAGAAGATCCAGCCGCAGTAGATCGCCAAGTATCTCCACTTGATGGCTGCGAGCGCAATAGAGTTGACATTAGTTGAGAAGAAGCCGGCAAGCTTTCCGAATATTTGCTGGACACCAATGCCACGGCTACGGTGGGAATATGGCCAGAGTTCGACAAGGTATGCTGCTCAAGGTTAGTGACGAGTGTTTCAATGTTAACGAAGACAACAGGGTAGAAACTTACTGTACGTAAGAGCATTGTTGCCGATGTTGTAGCAAGGAGAGAATGCGAAGTAAAAGAACAAAGCTCCAATACCGGCGGCGGCGTTCTTGAACTTGTGGTTTTCGGCGTACTGGAGTCGTTCAAGTGATACCGTCATGGCGGTGAAGCAGAGCAACATCAAGATGGCCGACAGCATGTACATGTGACGTCGTTTGAAGCGTGTAACGACCAGGGCAATTGCAGTCGCGTTGATCAGACCCCAACAGGCGTTGGCAATGTTGATACGAGTCTTGGCGGAGGAGGATGTGTATCCCATCATGTTGAACAGCACCCCTGAGTAGTAGCTGATGAGGGTGTTGCCGGACAGTTGGGTGAAGAGGCCGATGAAGATGGTGACCAAGAAGCGGCGGCGCATACCGCTGGTGGACAAAAGTTCCATCCATGATTGCTTGGAGACTTCCATTTCCGTCCTGATTGTCTCACGGATCTGTGTTATCTCTGCCTGAACAAGAAGCGAGGTGTTGTCGCCTTCGGCATGGTACTTGACAAGTATTTCCCTCGCCTCTTCATCCCGGTCCTTGGAAACGAGGTACCGAGGAGATTCGGGAAGCAAGCTAGCAATGTGGTTAGACCCAGATATCGAATGAAAGAACAGATCAGAAGACTTACAAGACCGTAGTTATCTGTAGGAGGGACGGGCAGATCTGGAGAAGGGAAGGAATACGCCAGGCCCAGTTGGTCTTGATGTCGGTTGTTCCGATTGCGATAGCCGAGGCAATGATTTGGCCGATGAAGTACGACGAGTTGAAGAGCGAGGTCAGGACGGCGCGTTCTTTCGGGTGGCTGAGCTCTCCAATCAAGGCGGCGCCGGAGATGATGCAGAAGAGAATTCCAGCCCCGAGGATCATACGGGCTATGATGTACATGGCGACTGGAAGGAGCAAAATGTGGTTAGGGTTCGACTATTCGCGCAGAATTGAGATGACAAGGGCCGGCAAGGGACGTACCATGCTGAGCAAACCCTTGCAAGATAGCTCCGAAGACCATGATGCCTGAGCCAAGCATAATTGACCACCGCCTGCCAAAGCGTTGGGCAAACCATGGCGCAAAAGGGACGGCGAAGATGGACCCAAGCTGATAACACGAGTTGACGAAGCCGAGCAGGCCCGGCTCGATGGCAAACTTCGGCCCATCCTTGCTTCCAATGGAGGCTGGGTCAATGCGGCCTTTGCCCAAGTCTATCAAGATGTGGTGGCAGCGTTAGCGACTGGACGCATCATCCCGAGGACAGTCGCAGCCAGGGGGTTGACAGGACCGGTAGGAAACACGTACAATGATGGAAGGTTTGGGAAAACTGGAGCGTGTTGATGAGCTGGGAGTCAAAGCCCGACGTCATCTCAACTCCCATGCAGCACGTGAAGAGCCATAGGTACATGAGACGGAGGTTCCGTTTCTTATACCATGGCACCTTATCCTCCTTCACCAAGCGAGTGACAATGGGGTCTGCTGCGGCACCAACGTTCACCATCGTGGCGATTGGTGACCGAAGACTGTGTTTGGTGGATCGGGGGTTGGACGTGTCAATGGCACGAGGACAGAGTTGAGCAGGGCGATGTGAGCCGTGGGGGATGCAAGGCCAGCTATATAAACAAATGCAGCCGGTCGCCCTGCATTTGATCCACGTGCAGAGGCCCGCCGCCCAGATGTTAACTTGTCTCCCCGCCCCGGGTTTCCGGGGTCCCCATCTCCCCATTCTGTACCCCAGATGGGATGTCTGGTCAGTGAAAGGCGCTAGACGTTGAAGCTTCAAGCTTAATGCACACTGTTCCGCCACCCAAATGCGGCTATCCTTAGGGCCTTGGCACAGGCCTATGGATTTAGGCAAATACCAGCATTTTGCGAGTTGATATTAACCAGGCGCATGTGATTGGACCGCTGGTATAAAATGTCTTCGAGAATGGATGCGCCAAGTCCTTCCCCCGCGACCGAGATGTCAAGACAGTGAAAACACCCCCGTTCTCCACGGAGACACCTCGAGAGCTAGATTTTCCAGCTGCAAGGTTCGGCCGTTGGGACCTGGGTCGGCGATTAGATGAACGAATCTATTTAGACAAGAGGATAAACAGGGCTTGGGACTGTTGGTAATTTTGGAGTTGTCCACTTGTTACGAGAAACATGTTGATTACCAGAAGGCCGGGTCCACATGTGACATCGCATGATGCTCCTCTCAGTGTCTGGTAGGACGATAGTTATGTCCCATGTCACGGTGGCGCGAGAATTGTTCTCATACGAGACGCGTTCCTAGCACCGGTGTTAGAGGGCTGAAAGAACTCAGCTTGTTGTACCTGAAGCGGCATCTCACATGCACGTTAATAACTCTGGCACATTCAACTGTCGATCGACACAGATCACACCGTAACCGGGATCTTGGTTCGCGTCCACATTTGCTTGCCTCAAGTCAGACTCGAGTTGTTGATGAGTGAGACTCAACTGAGACTCGACTTGAGTCTCAAGCGCGAAGGATTGGAGGATTTACACGCCTGTTTAGGCGGCGCTTCTGGAAAAATGTCAACTGTTGCCTTTGTGCGAAGAGATTCATGCTAACAGTCTTGGCCCAGGTGGCGGGATGCTGTTCTCTATCGAGGTTATTGGTCAGCTAGGATAAGCTTCCTGTGGCGCTTTGGGGGCGACTGGATCTTCGGGCCTTCTCGAATGGCCAAGTCGGCATGGCGGTCCTCGACCCCTTTTGGTTTAAGCCTGGGGAAAGTGTCCCCAGTCGGCTCCGACATAAGACATGGAGTCTCCGAGTCAATTGTTACGTACAATCGAATTTCAGCACGTTTGCACTGCACGTTCAAAATTGTGCTGCATTTGGTCTCCGCGCAGTTACGAAATTCCATACAGCTAATTGGGGCGCAAAGCCTTCTGAGGAGTAACAGCTCCATGCGTGCAGAATTGAACACAATGACGAGATTAGAGGAAGCCACACGAACCCTATTTCCTTCCAACTACTTCATCCCACAGTCCCTGTGGTCCTATATCCGGTACTTCTCCTTCAAGAAATGCATCCGCTAAACTAGAAAAGCCAGAATACCGAGGAACAGGGCCCCAGCACCAGCAGCTATGTTCGAGGCTGCACCGGTAGTTTGAGCCGGGGAAGAGCCTGTACCAGTAGCCTGAGCATTGCTGCTAATATTGAAATTGACCTGTACGATGTTGGAGATGATATTCGTCGGTGCCGTGTTGATTGTTAGGGGCGCCGTGCCGTTGACCACGTAGATAGTCAAATTAGACTCCTGGCCCACCCCAGCAAATGCTGCTCCCACCAGCCAGGTCATCCAGAATTCGATTATAATGTTGTTCTTCACCCCGGTGACAGCGCCAATCTGGAAGAGGTTCGCGAGGTTTGTCGCGTTACCGCCCGCGAGAGTTGACGTGCTCGACAACACGACTAGGCCGGGGAGGGCCTCGCTAACGACGCCAGGTTTAAACTTGGGATCGGTGAAGTTGTCGTGGTAGAGAGGAGTGACACCGTTGGAGGGAGAGAAGTAGTTTGCGGCCGGGTCGTTATTAACAACGACCAGATCCACATCCCAACCGGAGCCGTTGAGACCCACGTTCTGGCCTTGTCTAGGTGTGAAGAGGGTGATAGCTAAGGGCGTCTCGACGCTAGCAGGAGCCATCGTAGTCGTGGCATTGTCGCCGTTGATAAAGAATTGGGCGGTCGCAATGTCTGAGATCACATTGGGATCGGTCATAGGATTGCCAGTGTACTTAGCTGGCGCATCTCCCTTTAGGAAAAAGACGGAGACTTCGGAGAAGACATTGGAGCCTACACCGGCCGAGGCGAGATACCAGGAGTAATAGGCTTCCAAGATGTTGCCCTCAGAGTCAGAGTCGGAGACGGCGTTCAGCTGGAAGAAGCCGGCAAAGTTGGTTGTCGGATCTGACGACGTGTTGACGAGACAAACCAAGCCACGGGCGGCAATGTCTGGCCCGGCCTTAAATGTAGTCCGGTTCGGCGAGTTGAGGAAGGGGAAGTAACCACCGTCACCATCCATAGCGCGACGACGATATCCTGATCCGCCCGACGAACTGAAGCTGGCGGCCTGAGCTGAAGTTGTCGCCGCAGCTCCCGGGTTGTTTGTGGAGGCTGACATCGCAGCAGGCGGGGGGTCGAACTTCACCACCACGTCGACCATCCATTTGGCTCCCACGATGCCAACCGAAGAACCGTTTAGGGGAGTTAGGATATTAACCTTGCTGGGGGTGCTCTGGGCGAATGTTACCCCTAGGATCGTGGCAACAGCTGCCAAATGTTGTGAGAACCTCATGATGCACCACGCAGTTGTCCCTAAGCGTCGTCTTGGAAAAGATGTGATAGAAAGACTGGAGATTCGTACTTGGCTGGTATTCGGCTGTTAGACAACAACAGGAGCAAAGATAGAAGGGGCGGAGGAGCACATAGTTATTAACACCAGTTATTAGACATGTACAATGTAAGTAGTCAACGTAAGCATGTGCTTATGTAGACGAGAGGACGCGTTCAACTATCTCAACCCGGGAACGTGAACATCCGAGTGCTTTAAAGATGATAAAATGACCAGGTTGAGACTAGAGAAGTTAGATGAGGCTTCGGGTAGGAAAGTTGACGATTAAGTTTTGATCACTTGCTCGCAGAATATTACGAGTATCTTCCTTAGGAGTGTCGTACTAAGTAAGCTGACATTACAAAGCAAACGGCGGTTTCAGAGGCTTGCTTGTTAAGAAGTTGTGTAAAATGCTCGTGAAAGGGGATCTTCTTCAAGACTCATCCTCTTAGTGGTAAAGTATCGACAAAGCTACCAAAGGTTTCAGTTCGATCGCCATACACTCCGGCTTCCGTCACTACCCGCCGCAGCTCCCGCTCCTCCTCTTGAGAAATCTTCACCGCCGACGCTGCAAAATTCTCGCTGAGATACTTGCTGTTCTTTGTCCCCGGGATCACGAACACGTTCTCTCCTTGCGCGACAAGCCACGCCAGTACCAACTGCCCCGGCGCGCAGCCCTTGCGACCCGCTAGCTCTGTAAATCGGTCTACTATTTCCAGGTTTCTCTTGAAATTGTCGCCTTGAAAACGAGCCATTCCCGCGCGGACGTCACCGGGCCCAAACTCAGTATTGGACCGGATTCGACCCGTCATGAGGCCGCGACCCAGTGGCGAGTATGCGAAGATGGAGACGCCTAGCTCCCGACAAGTGTCGAGCAGAAACGTCCCAGAGGACCCCTCGATATCGAGTGTCCAAGGATTGTACTCGATTTGAACTGCGTGGATAGGATGGACGGAATAGGCACGACGGAGAGTGGACGAGGACACCTCTGAAAGACCTAGGTATTTGACCTTCTTGGCGCTGCAAATGCTGTTAGCAAACGGCATTAAGTTTGAGTTTGTGAGCTCGTTCTTCGCTTACAGCACAAGTTCTTTCATTGCCTCGACCGTCTTCTCAATGGACACATTTGGGTCTGGCCGATGCAAGTAGTAAAGGTCGATATAGTCCACCCCCAATCGATGGAGGCTCTGGTCAATTGCATCTCTACAGTACTCGGGTGATGAATCGATGACAATGCCGGGAGCGTTCCCCGAAGAGTCGAGCTCCATGCCATGAACTGTGCCCCTTAAACCGAACTTGGTAGCGAGGAAGATATCCTTTCTACGCTCGGGGTGAAGCTTGAACCATTTCCCGATGACGTCCTCGCTATCTCCGTAAAGGTCAGCGGTGTCCCAATTCGTGCATCCAAGCTCCCAAGCGTGGTCGAGCAGTTTGAATCTCTCTTCATCGGACCTGTTGAGAGTTAGTGTCTCCATGCTGATAGAAGCTCTAGAACTGATATGACTTTACTTGGGTGGGCCGTATCCAGGTATACTCATAACCATCGCGCCAAACCCAACTGCTTCGATTTCCGGGCCATCTCTGCCAAGCTTCCGAAGGAGACGACTTGGCGGGCGAGACATAGTTCGAAATGCTCAGAAGTAAAAATAGATACACGTAGAGGAAAACATGTTACAACAAGCTTGACGAAGGGGTGGAGGATGTGGGTGGTTCTTATAACATAGCGACTGGATGCACAGATAGGACACACAAGAAAATGCTTTCTTGGCCGAAGGATATCGGATTCCGGGCCCCTCCTATTAAGTTTATCATATTCCGATGGTTAGTCGGGTCCCAAGTGGCCGAGGCTTGGCTTAGGACAACAAGCTGCATAATTGTCGCGTCTTGGGGTCAGGTTAAGGACGACGACTTCAATTCTCGAAGCCTGTAGGAGATTATATGCTATGATCTATTCTGTGAGAGAGCCAGTGCATGTTACATCCATGGACGGCTCATGTCAGCCCAGTCGTACGTGCAAATTGCTCAAGACAGTCACGCAACGATTTGTCAGCTTGGACCAGACACCGCCGCCAAGTCAGCAATTTAAGATCTAGCCCAGGGGGTCATTGAGGATTGAAGATGGATCATCTGACACCTCACGACCTTAGACGACGGGATCAAAGACTTTCAACAGCAGCCCTTATTAAATGAAGCTCCAGTTTCAGTTTCCCAGGAGAATAAAGCGACGATGATGCCCGTTAGCACGAAACCAATCCTTATATCCGGCGCAGGACTTGCATCGCTGCTCTTGGCGCAGTCTCTGCGACTGTCCGGAATACCATTCAAGATATTCGAGCGCGATGCTTCATTTGCATTTCGTGCACAGGGATACAGACTGCGGTTGTCGAACGAGGGTATTGATGCGATCGAATCGGTCCTGGGCAAGGAACACTTCCAGCGGTTCTGGGACAAGTGTGGCAAGACTGTAGGCGCGAGCATGGCCGTCTTCGACGCTGTCACTGGGGAAAGCATCAGCTCTGCTCCTCCTGCGGTCCAAACCGCCCGTGGAGCCAATGTCATCGGGATATCCCGGGGAGATATGCGGCAGATATTCGCAGCAGGGTGCGAGGACCACATCGAATGGTCCAAGCAGGTCACAGGCTATGAGTTGACCGGCGATGGCGTGAGAACACTCTTTGCGGATGGATCGAGGTCTGTTGATGGATCGATGCTGATTGGCGCCGATGGAATCTACTCGCGTATTGCCAAACAACTCTCGGCCGGCAAGCTCAAGGTCTATGACACAGGTGCCCGAGGCATCCATGGCCAAGCGCCGAGCACAGCATACAAAGGCCTGGGTGAAGGTGTGTTCGTCATGAAGGACACCAGCCGGCAGAGCGGTTCGATATTCGTGATCACCAATGTACGGTCTGGCGACAAGGATGATCCCGATGTGCAGCTTGGATGGACCATGGGTGGCCAGCCAGGTGTAATCCAGCCGCCCAACAACGACTTCTCGATTGTTGGCAAAGAGGCTGCTGCAATTGCGAAGTCTCTTACGAAGGACTGGCATCCACGCTTCAGAACAATGTTCGACGAGATGAACGAAGCCGAATCGGCCTTCTGGAAGATCACTTGCTCAACTCCGTCTGGTGTGCCTGAATGGCCTAACGAACCTCGCGTGACTGTTATCGGCGACGCAGTCCATTCGATGACACCAGCTGGTGGGATTGGGGCGAACACTGCCGTCCAAGACTCTGCTTTGCTTGGCCGTCTGCTTCGTGAATCTGGCGGATCCCTAGCTGGTGTTACTGCTACTTACGAGAAGGAGATGCGGGTGTATGCAAGCGCAGCTGTACAGCAAAGCCTGTCGACAGCGATACAAGAGTTCGGCATTGTTATTGACGAAGAGAAGACTCCCATTGTAAACTAGGTACAAGGGAATGATTTTGCAGGGACTGAGTTGCAACTTTCAAGCTCCACGATAATCCAACGTGGCAGAACGGATGACAAGTACATGAGCAACCACTCCTTCCTCAAGATGTGCCTGAGGCGAACTTGAAGGCGTAACAAACTGTGATTGTCTTCAGGTCTGACTATCACGAGTGAACTTCACGACACAGCCACAATCGCCAATGACCCAAGCGCAAAATCCAAGGAACGCCTCCGCGCTAGAATGGTAAGATTGCAAGGATTATGGGTCAGAAGTGGGGTTCGGAAACAGAGACGTGTTTTGACAACGCATCGACCGTGTAAGTCTCAACACTAAAGAACGAATAACCAGCGCATCCGCTCATGTTCACTCCTCCCTTGTTAACATGGTTCCTCACACGACGAACGGAGCTTCCATACAATACAGAACAAGTGTACAGACCAACTGAAGTGGATTCTAACAGACGACTGTCCACCGGTACCTCGGCATCGACGCGTCAGGTTGGCATTTGCTTGGCAGGCCTGGCGACGAGCTTGGCCTCGTCAGAAGCGCTGCTGCGACACAATATAACACGTTGGCCAAGAAAGCTGGCCTTGGCCCCCTCAAGTGATGATAAAGATGAAGTCTCGTGCCCATGTCGGTTTACCTTTTCCTCTCGTCTGTCTATTCCTTCCCAACCGCTACAAACAAGCACACTTCCTCTCAAGCATCTTCTAACATTTCGGAAATAACATTCCAAGGCGCACCGCCCAAAAATTGATGGGAGAATCGAACCTGCACCAGCATGGCGACAACCACGACGCCTCGGAACCTCCGCCGGCCGAGCAGGACGAGCCGCCGTTGCCGCGCCATGGAGCGGGCTGGCCGCCCCAGATCGAGAACTGCCGCCATGGTCGGGCCGGTCTGAGCACCGCCGATGAGAAGGATAGCATCATCGTTGTCGATGATGCTCTTTGCACCATAGCCCCGCACGTCGTCCCTGCTGCGCAAGTGGCCCACGGTTTGCGAAGCCACCTCCAGCACGGGCTGACGACCGCCGAGGTTGTCGTGCGTCTGCAACGCGATGGCCCCAACAAGGTCGAGACGTCTGCCGGCACTTCGGCGCTACAGATATTAGCTAGGCAGGTGTCTAATAGCTTGACTGTTGTCCTCGTCGCCGTCATGGTACTGTCATTTACCATCCACGACTATATCGAGGGCGGCGTCGTAGCAGCTGTCATTGCATTCAACATTGTTATCGGGTATGTCTTCTCTCATGCTCTCACCCCATGCCGCCATTGGCTCTACCTACCTCAGCTGGTTTCGGAGGTCGACATATGTTGGGTCTCGCTTGCCCAGACACGTCACACGGGCATAGGCTGCCCAGGGGATCTCTTCGTGCGTGCACTAACACCGCAGCCCAGATTTCGACAAGACTATAAGGCCGAGAGCCAGATGCAAGCTTTGTTGACATTGGCATCTCCTACCTGCCAGGTCATCCGCGACGGCGGCCGGATCCAGGAGATCAAAAGCGAGGATCTTGTTGTCGGCGACCTTATCAACCTCAGCGCAGGCGACATTGTCCCCGCTGACGCCCGTTTGGTTGACTCGCTCAGCTTATCAGTCGACGAGGCCAACCTTACCGGCGAATCACTGCCTATGAGCAAGCACGCAGACGCGTGTCTAGCAGCTCGAGACGTCTCCCTTGGCGACCGTATCAACATGCTGTACGCCACCACGGCCGTAACGCGCGGACGAGCCACCGCCATTGTCACCAGCATCGGCATGGACACCGAAGTCGGCAAGATCGCCCGCATGCTTCGAGCCAAGAAGAAGGTCGCTGACGGTACTTCTGCGCCAATGCGCGCTTTGTTATGGCTTAAACGCCAGGGTGCCAGCATCCTCGGCTTCGACGGTACCCCATTACAGAGCAAACTCAGCAAATTCGCCCTGCTTCTATTTGGTCTCGCTATCATACTAGTGCTCATTGTCTTCGCCGCTAGCCGTTTCGAATTGGAGGGCCAAGAGGTGATCTATGGCATCTGCGTCGGCGTCGCCGTTATACCCGAATCGCTCATCGCTGTCTTGACCTTGACGTTTACCGTCGCCGCAGGTGCTATGAGCCGGGGCAACGTACTTGTTCGTAACAAGGCAGCATTGCAAGCCGTCAGCGGCATTACAAACATCTGCTCCGACAAAACCGGCACATTGACGCAAGGCCGCATGGTTGCCCGGAAGGTCTGGCTGCTGGAAGAAGGCATCACTGCCGTGGTCGATAACACGACCGATCCCTTCGACCCCAACAGCGGAACGGTAACCTGGAACGACGGCGGTGTCTCTTTGGACGAGATTCGTGGCGCGACAAACAGTACAACATCCAACGCCACGAGTGAGAAAGCCGACGAACGGCCGTTGACGGACACCATCTGCTCGTTTGTCGAGGCTGTAGCCCTATGCAACAACTCCACAGTTACTGACGACAAGAACGGCGGACCAAGCACTGAGGAGAGCGCCTCCGTCAACACCGCCACCCTTCCCTCATCTTGGACTGCCATGGGCGAGCCCACCGAGATCGCACTCCATGTCTTCGCCATGCGCTTTGGCAAGGGCAAACTGGACGTCGTGCAGGCCAGCGACATCCACCTGCTCACTGAGTTTCCTTTTGACTCCACCGTGAAGCGTATGAGCGTTGTTTATGCCACCTCTCCTAGAGGGGCCTCACAAGGCAAACGTCACGTGTATACCAAAGGCGCTCTTGAGGTGGTTCTCCCGATGCTGACGGATTCGGATGAGGCTAAGGCTGTCATCACATCCAAGGCCGACCTGCTTGCCTCAGAAGGACTTCGTGTCCTCTGCGTCGCTCATAAGGTCGTGCAGGACGCTGCCATTCCTCTCGGAGACCGTGCTGAGGCCGAGTCCGAGCTCAAGTTCCTCGGCCTAGCCGGTCTTTACGACCCGCCTCGGCTTGAGACTGCCATGTCGATTCGCTGCTGCCACACTGCCGGGATCTCGGTACACATGGTGACGGGCGATCACGTCAAAACGGCAACTACGATTGCTTACGAAGTGGGCATCCTGTCGCGAGAGCAGCACCACAACCAGGAGTCACTCGGTTCGCTGGTCATGACGGCGTCCGACTTCGACAGCCTTACTGACGCCCAGGTCGATGCCATGGACAGCCTACCATTGGTTGTGGCCCGCTGCAGCCCCCTGACCAAAGTGCGCATGCTGGAGGCCCTGCATCGGCGTGGGGCCTACTGCGCGATGACAGGAGATGGCGTCAATGACTCGCCGGCACTGAAGCAGGCCGACATCGGTATCGCCATGGGTCTCCGCGGCAGCGACGTCGCCAAAGAGGCTGCCGATATGGTGCTTACCGATGACAACTTTGCGTCCATTGTCAACGCTATCAAAGAAGGTCGACGTTTGTACGACAACGTCCAGAAGGTACGTTTCGCAACCAGTTCTTCCATTTGCTTCCTCTCTCCTATCTCTGTGTACAACCGCAAAGTCACCAATTTATTTCAACAAGAGGCTGCCCTCGTCACTACACTCCCTTACTTATAAGACAGCCTTACTAACCGCACAATCGTCCATTATAGTTCCTGCTCCATCTCCTCATCTCCAACGTTGCACAAGTCATCCTCCTACTCATCGGCCTATCCTTCAAAGACCGCACAGGCACTTCGGTCTTCCCGCTGTCGCCGCTTGAGATTCTTTGGGCCAACCTCGTTACATCATCCTTCCTAGCTGTCGGGCTAGGCATGGAAGAGGCCCAACCCGACCTGCTCGAGAGGCCACCGCCCAGGGGGCGGCGTGGCGGCAACGTCTTCACGTTGGACCTGATTCGGGACAAATTGGTGTATGGCTTTCTCATGGGATCACTGTGCCTCGCTGCCTTTGTATCTGTAGCCTATGGCGGAGGTGGTGGTGACTTGGGCATAGGCTGCAACGACGGCTGGAACGAGACATGCGACGTCGTCTTCCGCGCACGCTCGACCACGTTTGCGACCCTCAGCTTCTTGCTTCTAGTCGCCGCCTGGGAGGTCAAGCATTTCACGCGCAGTCTCTTTGCCATGGATCCCGAGCTGTGGACAGGCCCAACATCAGTCTTCCACACGGTGTGGCGCAACAGATTCCTCTTTTGGGCCGTGGTTGCGGGTTTCGTAACGACCTTCCCCGTCGTCTACGTCCCCGTTATCAACCGCACTGTCTTCAAGCACGACTCGCTGACGTGGGAGTGGGGCGTTGTTATCCTGTGTGTGGTTACGTTTGTAGCCTTGATTGAGTCTTGGAAAGCTATCAAGCGCCGCTTCGGGCTCGGACGGCCGACTTACCTACTGAGGGCAGGACGGGGAGGGGCTTAAGTCTAGAATGAGGGGAATCAGATTAGACGGGGAGGAGTATACTACTCGAGCTCGTGCCAATTCTTCATTATTAGCCCACACTATAAAATACTAAGATTTCCCAACTTACATTAACTTTATTAAGTTGTACTAACGTAGGTGCATAGCGAGTGGACCATCATAGCGAGTGGACCACCTCCAACCAAAAACCCATCTTCCACATTCAATGCGACATTTCTCCGCAACAAACAATAGAATCCACTTCTATAGAAAGCAGGATACTCTTAGCAATTCAGGCTATCGAATAAGACCCAGAATCAAGTGTCCGGGCCGTTATAAAGATTTACAATATCCCTAGAACCACCCTCCTCCGCAGAATGGCCGGCCGACGCGCCCGACAAGATACCCGCGCCAATTCTATAAAACTAACGGAACTAGAAGAGAATACTATTCTTTAGAACATATTGGATCTAGATTCGCGAGGATTCCCGCCCCGGCTTACGAACGTGGGAAACATAGCTAATATCTTGCTTACAAAGCGCGACGCGATACGCGTCAGTCTACGCTAGCCTTCGAACTTCGTTAAGCGACACCCGGACCTCCAGACGCGTTTCAATCGCGTATACGACTACTAGAGAGCCCTTTACGAAGATCCTGACAAAATTGGCGTGTGGTTCCGGCTTATATAGAATATAAGGGCCAAGTACGGCATCTAGGACGCGGATCTATACAATTTCGACGAGACCGGCTTTATAATTGGCATAATTATTACGTCGATAGTAGTTACACGTGCCGAAAGACGTAGTAAGGTAAAGATAGTCTAACCTAGTAATCGGGAATGGGCTACTGTAATCCAAAGAGTTAATACGTTAGGGTGGTATATCCCGCCTTTTATCGTAGTAAAGGGGCAATATTGTGGTGGCACTAGCTGGTGGCCCACCTTCCTAAGTTCAATTGAATGTAGCCGTATTTCAATTGCAAGGCCCGTGCGCCACTACAGGTCACGTGCCTTCCCCACCTACTATTTATACCTCTACGTGTGAGGCGCGATACTTTGTACTCTCTCTTTTTCCTTACGTTCGAGATACTATATCGTAGATGTCACGGTGCAACGATTTGATAGAGGCAAGGCTCTATATTAATCTAGTCTGCGATGTGGTATCTCGAACGTAAGGAAAAAGAGAGAGTACAAAGTATCGCGCCTCACACGTGGAGGTATAAATAGTAGGTGGGGAAGGCACGTGACCTGTGGTGGCGCACGGGCCTTGCAATTGAAGTGCGGCTGTATTCAATTGAACTTAGGAAGGTGGGCCACCAGCCAGTGCCACCACACTACCCCCCCCTCCAAAGAAGACTCGTCCCGAGTCTTGCGTGCCTCTTACTATTAAGCGGCTCGACGTCCTATTGTCTTATCCTCGACGAACGCGTGCCCGGGCTCCCTTGCGCGTGGTTGCGGGCTTGTTGTCGTCTGGATGAGGGGGGTCAAACTCGTCGGCAAGAGCTGCGCGTTCCCACTCATCGATGCGGGCTGGGGGGCCTGCCTGCTCCGGCTGCTCGTTGTGATAGTCGCGAAGCTTGGAGGTAGCATTCTTGAAGCCCTCGGCGCGATACCAGGTTGGGTCGGGGTCCCAACCCTTCCATTGAGCTTGATATTGGAGCTTCCCGTAGTGCAATCGCGACGCCAGAATATGGTCGACCTCCCATTCCTCCCCTTCTCCCACCAGCTCACCCTCGGGGTTGTTATTGGCTTGTCCTAGCAAGGGGTTATCGGGGTATCGCCGCAATCGTTCCGCATTAAACTGATCAGTAGCGCGCCAGTCAGGCGGCACCTCGAGCTTGAAAACGTTGTCCTTGACCTTCGCGATGATCTTATAAGGCAGTCGCGTCATGGGATAATCGAGCTTGTCACTAGGGCGTATAGTTGACCAGTTCTTCTTGATAACGAATACGCGGTCGCCGATATCGAAATCGGGGAGGCGGCGCTTCTTATTCGCCTACTTTACCATTACTTGCTGAGCTCGCGCAATGGCCTCCCTAGCGACATCGGTATAGCGCTATAGCACTTCGGCGTGCCGCTAAGCGTCTTCGCGCGACAGTCTATCCTTCGCAGAGACCTGCGTCCAGTCAGTCGTCCAGGCCTCCTGTTACGAACCATTTCATTGGATAAGAAGACCCACCCTCGGAACGGCATTACCATAATACGGGCACCAGCTGCTTACAGGTGGTTACGACCGACAGTCCAGGGACGACAGGACGACAAGAGCGTCCCAGCGTCCAGGGACGACAGGACGACAAGAGCGTCCCGTCGTCCCGAAAGGTGGAGCGACGGTTACAGAACGTCGTCCCCAAGTCTATATAAGTAAACAGTCCCTACAGCTAGATAGTTAGTCTTAATCGCTCTCCAGCGATTAATGTTCACAATTCAATACATTGAGTTACCAACACCTCTCTCAAGTACTTGGTCTACCTTTTGGCTAGACACGATCAACTGTTTACTACCAGTACGCACCTGACTCTATTGTCAACAGAAACCAGTATCCAGTCTATCAGGCAACCTCGTCACCCGACCCCGTGACCTGCCTGATACCTCGATCGTTACACCTCCCAATCAATGTGGGAGGGCATCGGGTATCCTAGCATGACTTCGTGAGGCTGAAGGCCCCCCAGGGACTCGTGGGGCAGTGCCATCTAGACGTTGTCCAAGGCGGGCATCATCTCGTCCCAATCGTCCTGATAATGGTTGATATAAGGGCGTAGTCTCTGGTCGATGTACTCGTTCATGACTTCTACCTGCCCTACCGTCTGGGAGTGACCGGAGGTCGCCAGCTTCCAGTTGACACCCAGGATTTCGCATATCTCTTGGCGGAATTCCGAGATAAATTGGGGACCCCTGTCACTGACCACGGGTCGAGGGAGGCCGAACATTCGGTAAGGGCCGTAGTAGTAGAGGCGGGCGGCGTGGGCGGCCGAGGCGGTATCTTTAGTCGGGATTGACCAGCTCGTCTTAGTTAATCGGTCGACTATTACGAATAGGTTGTTGTGACTACGCCTGCTGGTCGGTATCTTCTTGAAGTCGACGACGAGGTCCCTCTAGGGACGCTCGGGTGTCGGTAGAGGCTGTAGCAGACCGGGTGTCTTGTCGCGGGGGACTTTGGAGGAACGGCAGGTAATGCAGTTCGCCAGATAACGGTCGACATCGGCGGCCAACCCTGGCCACCAGTACTTGGCCGCGACCAGTGCCCTGGTCTTGTTCCGCCTTGGGTGTGCGGTGGTAAGATGGTCGTGGGCTTCCTTGATGATCCGGGTCCTTAAGAAGGCGCCGTCTGGCACCGCTATTCGCCCTTCGTATATGATATAGCGGTCGTCGAGGAGGGAGAAGCCCCCTATCGATGCTTTAGCCTTCTCGCGATATAGCTCGAGAGTCGGGTCCTCCCGGTTAAGGCGCAGGAGTTCATTAATCAACGTCGCGTCGCCCACCTCGGCGTCGTCTTTGTCTACGGCATATATAGCGTCCTCAGGGACGTCCAGCTCGTAGACCTGGGCGTTATCGCCGTCGTCGCCCAAGTCGAAGGTGGGCTTAAAAATACGTATCGTCCTTTGCAGCTCCTTCTTCTCCTTCTGAGTCTTAACTTCCTCGGATTTGCGCGTAAGGGCGTCGGCGATAATATTCTGCTTGCCTGGTCGGTATGTAATAGTAAAGTGGTACTGGGCCATGAGCTCGGCCCAGCCTGCCTGCTGGAGGTTGAGAACTCGTTTGGTGCTGAAGTACTCGAGCGCCTGGTTATCGGTGATCACTAAGAAGGGCTTCTGTAGTCCCACTAGTTCAGCCCTCTAACAGAGTAGTCTGTCACGGCTTAACCTTACAGGTCCCTGTACCCACTGAAGGAAAAAGGACTTAGGATTCCAAGTTGGCAATTGGACTCCCAATACAGGATATATAGGACCTGTTACGGGGGACAGCGCGCCAGCCCGTAACACTACCCCCCTCTGCTACAAGACTCGCCCCGAGTCTCAGGCCCGAGTCTTGGTCGAACAGTGAGGTTAGGTAGGAAATGTAGCCTATAGGAGCCCCGAAACGGCTCCGTTAGGGTGCCCCTAACGGGGGCCTTACCCACATACCACATTCAATCAGCAGCTCCAGCGCGACTTACACCTGAGTGAATTGGAAGAGGTGGGGCTCAGGCCCAGTTTCTAAGCAGGGTCCGACGCCCACCCAGGTAACTTGGAATAATGTCACGGCTTAACCTTACAGGTCCCTGTACCCACTGAAGGAAAAAGGACTTAGGATTCCAAGTTGGCAATTGGACTCCCAATACAGGATATATAGGACCTGTTACGGGGGACAGCGCGCCAGCCCGTAACATAGTCCTCGGACTACCGCCATAAGCTTTTTATCGTAGATCGAGTAATTGAGTTTAGCGCCCTATATAACCTCGGAGTAGAACGCTACCGGGTGCCAGTCCTCCTTACCGGCCCGTCGTTGAATCAACACCCCGGCTAGGACGCCATCGGAGGCGTCGGTCTCTATTCGGGTGTCGACGTCGAGCTCGTGGGAAAAGTGTCAGAGAATTGGGGTGGTTAGTAGTCGATACTTGAGCTCGTCGAAAGCGATCTGATAGTCGGCGGTCTAGGTAAACGATTCCCCCTTTTTGGTCAGGTTGGTAAGCAGCTTCGCCACCCGGCCGTATTCGCGGACGAATTTCCTATAGAAATTGCAGAACCCTAAGAAGGACTGGACGCCTCGAACGGTAGTAGGTTCTCTCTAGAATCTCACGACCGCTATTTTATCGGGATCGATTATAACTCCTTCTATCCCGATGACGAACCCTAAGAACCTCGTCTCCGTGACATGGAATTCATACTTCTTGATATCGGCTTGTAGCCCGGCTTCACGTAAGCGGGCTAGCACCTTTTTGACGTGATCTTAATGGCTTATTAGATCATTAGAGAAAATCAGGATATCGTCGATATAAGCGGAGTAGAAGTCGTCGAGGTATCCTATTAGGGTATCGTTAATGAATCTCTAGAAGGTTAAGGGACCGTTTGTCAGTCCGAATAGGAGTACTTTGTACTTGTAAGAACCGTACCTGGTCCGGAAGGTGGTGAGTTCTTTAGCCTGGGGATCTATCCGGATGCGGTGGAAAGCTTAGCGTATATCAATCTTGGTGAAAACCTTGGCTTTAGCGATGCGACCTAGCGTCTCCTTAATCAATGGGAGAGGATATCGATCCTTACGGGATATCGCGTTGAGCTTGCGATAGTTAACGCAGAAACGGAGGCCGCCGTCGTACTTCTTTACAAAGAGGATGGGTGTGGCCTACGGAGCCTGGTGTCACGGCTTAACCTTACAGGTCCCTGTACCCACTGAAGGAAAAAGGACTTAGGATTCCAAGTTGGCAATTGGACTCCCAATACAGGATATATAGGACCTGTTACGGGGGGACAGCGCGCCAGCCCGTAACACCTGGCTTTGTTCGATAAACCCCTTATAGAGGTTTTCTTCGATATAGCGCTTGTAGGTCTCTAACTCTTCTAACGAGAGCTTGTATATCGGACTATACCCTAAATCCTCCGGCCGAGCGCCTTCGTCGAGCTCGATCTTGTGGTCGATATTTGGTCGTCGAGGTAGCAGGGTATCGGATTTGGCTTTGTTGAAAACGTCCTGGAATTCATGGTATTCCGGAGGAACGGTGTCTAATATCTTCTTCCTTAAGGCATCATTATCATCCTCTAGACTTGTCTCCTGTTTATGTCGCTTGTCGCTGATGATGCTGCAGATCTCGTGATAGCTGGTTATTGTTAGCGGGTTCTCCTTTGCCAGATAGAGTAATGGCGCCGCACTGATTACGGCGATGTCGGCTGGGCGTTCTCGGTACTACGAGAAACCTCGTGCTAGGCGGTAGGGTCCTTGAGCATCCCGGAGGGGGTAGGGATCCTGAGGAGGGGTAGGAGGTAGAGAGGTCCTCGGTGATGGGGCCGGCGTGGCGGGATTGCTAAGGTTGCCTAGGGCTACCTCCATAGCTTGATGGGCTCTAGTGGTAGGAGTCCCGGTGCTAGCCACTCTCCTAGGTGCCCTTTGGAGAATTTCCACAGGCTGTGGTGGGGGACTCGATATCTTCGCCGCCGCTTGCAGATCCTCGTGCTGGGCCCTTTCCAATTCTCGAATTCTAGTAGTGATAGCGGTAGCGTTGGTGTGGCCGATTCTCCTACGCTAGTCTTCCTATGCCATAAGGGTATCTCGTTTCCGGACGTCTTCGTTAAAGGAGGGGTCTGAGATGGGCTTACCGGCGTCGTTGAGATAGATATCGGTACTGGGTACGGCGGGTAATAGCTCCGGGGGCATTAGCAGGCGCCGGCGCCTATAGTCGAGAAGAATATCGTGATAGTCTAGGAATTTGCGGCCGAGAATCATGGGGTGCCGCATCTTTATGACTATCATCTATTGGCCCTGGAACATATAGCCCTGGATGCGCAGATGGGCCTTGACGAGTTTATTAATGTATTACGCTGTTCCGGATTCGAAGGTCCTAATGGGATGAGGCTCGAAATCGTTACGCTACTCGCAACCGAGTTTATTAATTATAAAGTCTGCGAGGCGTGTGTCGATGAAAAGAGAACCGTTCGCTCCAGAATCGAGTAAAGCAGAGATGTTAAAAGAGAGTCCATTGTTTGCTACCGTATAGGGGCCTAAGAGGGGCATTCCTCCCAGAAGGGGTGCAAGTAGTCTGGATCCCATAACTTCTATTACGTCTGTAATCGATCTATACCCTAAAATAGAGTCTATTTCCCTTAGGGTACGTAGTTTTTCGGCTTAGGGTCACTCTCCTCGTCGCTTTGTCCGTAGAACGAGTCGAGGAGGTGGTCGATCTTATGCTGGTTCTCCTCGAAGGTAGGCTTAGCCTCAACTTCTCTAACGGCAGCCTTCTTCGATGGATAGTCTACAAGAATGTAGCCTGTCTCGTGGCAATTGAAGTAACGGCCCTCGGCGTACGGCTTCTTAACTTGCTCCGGTGTGGGGCGGCCCGTACCGGTCTTCTTAGTCGAGGATCCTCCTCCCGAGCCGGTAGCCTTGTCCTTATTCTAACCATTGCCGCCACGGTAGCGGCCTTATCCTCCTCCTCCCTTGGAGTTCTTACTTTTCTCCTCAGCAGCCTTTTCCTCGCGAGCGAGGCGGAATTCGTTAGCGATCTCCGCGGCTTTAACGGCGTAGGCTTCGAAGGAGACTTTGGAGTCGAGGTACTCGGAAGCGTAAGCGGTTCGCACCGAGGTAGAAAGCTTCTACTTAAACTCGAACTTCCATTCCGACTTAGGCTTACGGAGCTATCCGGCGAGGCAAACAAATTGATTCTTGAACTTATAGAAATCCTCGTTGTTCTTTATCTTTAGCTAATTATAAGCCGTAAATACGTCCTCCTTCTTATTCGGGTTACGGTACTAGTTAATAAGGTTGTCACGGCGCTGAGGCCCCAGGTAATTGAGCCACGTGACCCTGTCACGTGGTAGGCCTAGTGCGGGCCCGCGACAAAGAAATATCTTTATATTGATTCTGTCCATTATATTTTGTAGCTCTTCGAGCTACGTCTTATCATCAGCCTGCCCGCAACCACGGGATTGAGTCTGTCCGTAGCAAATACCATCTGTTTAGCCTTACTCCGCTCTCAGCCTGACAGTCCCGTGACATTACGTAGCTCCTACCCCTACCGCCATCACTACTGCTGCAATGGCGAACCGCCCGCTACCACCGTTCCTGCCGGAAGACGACGAGTCCTTTGCCGCCCACGTAATGGGGCATATTTCCCAATGGTACGAGTATTTCCGCCTGGCTTACGACTATATCGCCCGGAAGGAGACCGACGACCAGGAAGTCTACGCCAAGATCGAACAGCAAGGCCAGAGGATCTTGGAACTAGAAGAGGAAACCCAGCGCTTACAGAAGGAGCTGACGAGCTCCAACGCAGTCGCCAACTATCAGGAGAAGGAACTGGATAAGCTCCGGGATCTTCTTATCGAAGCCAAAGCGGGACGAGTCCTCGCCGAACACCGAGCTAAGTCGCAGACCGCTACCGTCACCGTACCGGCACTCGTCACTACCCCCGGAACCAACACCCCCGTCGACACACAATCCAATGGCTCCCAGCGCCTGTCCGAGAGACTCCCTGACCCCGACAAGTTCGAAGGAGAACGCAAGGACCTACGCCGCTTCGTCTCCCAGATACACGAGAAGATGAAGGCTAACCGCGACCGCTTCCCCACACCCCAGAGCCGTATGGCCTATGTTACCAACCGACTGAAGGGCCCTGCCTATGCCCAGATTCTCCCGCACATCAAGGAAGGCGTCTGTCAGCTTTCCGACTACGACAAGATCCTGGACCAGCTGGACCGCGCCTTTGGAGACCCGAACCTCGTCAACAATGCCCGAAACGACCTCTTCCGCCTGCGCCAATCAAACAAGGACTTCAGCACGTTCTTCGCCGAATTCCAGCGCCTCGCCCTCGAGGGACAGATGTCAGAAGAAGCCCTACCGACGCTCCTAGAACAAGCCATCTCCCGAGAACTGCGTAGCATGCTGCTTCACCACGAACCGCCCAGTCGGGAATATCACCAGTACGCTGCCTTCCTACAGAATCTAGAAAACCGCCGTCAACGCTTTAACCAACCCGTGCCGACCCTTGGAAGATCTTACACCGCCCCGGCCCCGAGCACCAACCGGCCGCAGACCATCTCCCCGCCCGCGAAGGGACCGGAGACGAGGGCCGAACGCGGCGAGCCTATGGACCTCAGCGCGCAGCGAGGGTCACGGTTCGTCCCTGGAGGCCGACGAGAGAGAGGAGAATGCTTCCGTTGCGGTTCTCAGAGCCACCGCGTTGCCGATTGCCCCCACCCCGATACTCGCTCCCGCCTACAAGCCAGAGTGGCCCGTTCCGGTTCCCCCGCCAGCTTGTCCTCGCCCAGATCCCGCAGCCCGCAGCCGAGCATTGAGGTCTCGGTAAACGGAGCGAGCCTGCGTTAAGTCGCACACAGGCTCCTATAGAGCGCACAACACGACACCAACCGAACCGCGCACTAAGAACGCTGAAGATCTCTGCTGCCGCCGTCAAGGGTCTCTCGGTCCGCGAAGAAGAGGACATGAGATCCCACCTAATGATATTACCCGCCACCCTGGAATTAGGAGACCGGAAACTGCCTACCTACGCCTTAGCCGACTCTGGCGCCGAAGGAAAGGGATTTGTTGACCAGAGCTGGGCCGAGAGCCACGAGCTCCCGCTAAAGAAACTGAAGAGACCGTTCGCCCTGGAGGTCTTTGACGGCCGAGAATCCGAGAGTGGGAAGGTCACCCACTATGTTATCACCAGCCTGAGGATTGAGGACCACTTCGAGAAAGAGATCAGACTATACGTCACGCAGCTAGCGTATTACCCCGTCATACTAGGAATGCCATGGCTAAAGGAACACGACCCGAGGGTCGGGTTCGCCAGCCATACCTTCACCTTTGACAGCCAGTACTGCCAGAAGAACTGCAACACCCCCGCCCGCCCGTCCAAGATCAGAGCATTGCACGACGTGCCGAAAAGAGACCGCCCGACCTACCTACCGCCCCGCCCCACCGGACTAGAACACATGGATATCGCAGAAGTTTCAATGCGAGCCTGCTCAGCGTACGCCCGAAGGAACTACCAGATGTTTTCTGTCACCATAGAAGACATAGAACAACAGCTTAGCCAACACGACGCACCGGACCTGGAAGAACTACTGCCACTAGAGCTTCGAGACTTCCGTGACGTCTTTTCCCCGAAGGAAGCAGACAAGCTACCGCCACACCGTCGGTACGACCACGAGATCAAGCTTATTGAGGGAGCGACACCGCCCTTTGGACCTCTGTACCCGATGTCCCGCGACGAGCTGAGGGCCCTTAAGGAATGGCTTGAGGATAACCTAAAGAAAGGCTTCATCCGACCCAGCTCGTCTCCTGCTGCCTCGCCAGTACTCTTCGTCAAGAAACCAGGAGGAGGACTCCGCTTCTGTGTGGACTACCGTGCGCTGAACAACATCTCCGTCAAGGACCGCTACCCCCTGCCGCTAACGAAGGAATCCCTCAGCAACTTGAAAGGGATGATGTACTACACGAAGATCGACATTATCTCTGCGTTCAACAACATCCGTATCAAGGAAGGACAAGAATACCTGACGGCTTTCCGTACCCGGTTCGGCCTGTTCGAGTCACTCGTTATGCCGTTCGGCCTGACCGCAGCGCCAGCAACCTTCCAGAGGTTTATTAACGACACCCTGCGAGAGTACCTAGACGTTTTCTGCACAGCCTACCTAGATGATATCCTGATTTACAGTCGCACGAGAAAGGAGCACATCGCTCATGTAAGGAAGGTCCTCGCGGCCCTGCGAGAAGCCGGCTTGTACGCCAAGATCCAGAAGTGCGAGTTCTTCCAGGACAAGACCACCTTCCTCGGAGTGATCGTGGGCCGAGAAGGAATCCAGATGGACCCGAAGAAGATCGAGACGATCGTCAACTGGAAAACGCCCGCCTGCCTGACCGATGTACAAGCCTTTATCGGCTTCGGGAACTTCTACCGACGCTTCATCCAAGGGTTCTCGAAGATCATCGCCCCGCTAGTCAACCTCACTAAGAAGGGGGTGAAGTTCAACTGGGATAAGAACTGCGAAGAGGCATTCAACCGACTGAAGACTGCTTTCACGACCGCGCCCGTCCTGGCCCCGTTCGATTGGGAAAGAGAGATCATCTTGGAAACCGACGCTTCCGATTTCGTGTCGGCCGGTGTGCTATCGCAGTACGGCGATGACGGCATTTTACGGCCTGTTGCTTTCTTCTCAAAGAAGCACTCGGTAACGGAGTGTAACTACGAGATCTACGATAAGGAACTCCTGGCAATTATTCGCTGTTTCGAGGAATGGCGCCCGGAACTGGAGGGAACGAGCTCCCCGATCAAGGTCATTACAGACCACCGGAACCTAGAATACTTCACGACGACGAAACTCCTGAACCGCAGACAAGCCCGCTGGTCCGAATTCCTCTCCAGGTTCAACTTCAAGATTACTTACCGTCCCGGCAAACAAGGAGCGAAGCCTGACGCTCTGACCAGGAGGTCAGAGGACCTCCCGAAGGAGGGAGATGAGCGCCTGCTACACCAGAGCCAGGTAGTACTGAAGAGCCACAACTTCGAGGAACCCACCCCGCCCAGCAAGAGACGAGTCAGATTCACAGAGGAACCAGTACAGCTAAGAGCTACGACACGCTCAAGCACAAGGAGACCAGAGACCGCAGCCACGGAACCAGACCCTGAGCCAGTCCGCCCCGTCCGCTCACGAGAGAGAACTGCTCCGTTACTGCCCCCACCGGTGAAAGCACTGTTCGAACAAGGGTACGAGTCCGACGAAACACTACGGTCCATACTGAAGGCCCTAGAGGAGAACCACGCCCGCCACCCGCGTATCACCCTAGCCGAGTGCGAGAACAGACACGGATACCTGTACTATCGAGACCGGCTGTACGTCCCTGAACATCAAGAACTGCTCGCTGAGCTTGTACGCTCGTACCACGAGAGCCCGGTCACCGGACACATGGGCCGAGCGAGAACTTACGAGGCCATTTCGAGAGAATACTACTGGCCGGGTATGCTATCCTATATCGAGCGATGGGTCAGAAACTGCCACACCTGCAAGCGAAGCACCGTCTCCAGAGAAGCACGCCAGGGGGTACTCAAACCTTTACCGATTCCCGACCGAGCCTGGCAGGATATCTCCATGGACTTCATCACACACCTACCCGAAAGCGATGGGTACGACGCGATCCTCGTCGTAGTAGACCGTCTGACGAAGATGAAGCACTTCATAGCTTGCAAAGGAACCTGTGATGCCGAGGAAGTCGCCCGCCTGTACACCAAGCATGTCTGGAAGATACATGGCCTCCCCAAGACAATTGTTTCCGACCGTGGAGCCCAATTCGTGTCCGCGTTCTGGAGGCACCTGATCCGCCGCCTAGGAATCAAAGCCCTGCTATCGACTGCATACCACCCGGAGACAGATGGCCAGACCGAGATCGCGAACGCTTTCCTGGAACAGTACCTGCGTGGTCAGGTCTCTTACCTCCAAGACGACTGGTCGAGATGGCTACCCCTTGCCGAGTTCGCCCTGAATAACGCCATCAACGAGAGCACCGGCACGACACCGTTCTTCGCCAATTACGGCTTCCACCCCCGCCTAGGATTCGAACCTGTACAGCCTGGACCACAGCGCGCCGCTCGCGACTCTGAGGAGTTGGTCCTCAAGATGAAAACGATCCACGAGTACCTGCAATCCGAGATCTGTCTCGCCCAAGCCCGCCAAGAGGAGTACGCCAACCGGAAAAGGAGACCTGCCCGCCGTTACCAAGAAGGCCAGGAAGTGTGGCTAGACGCCCGCAATATTAAGACTGCCCGACCGCAGAAGAAGCTCGACTGGAAACTACTCGGACCGTTCAGGATCGCCGAAGTCGTCAGCCCGTATGCCTACCGTCTGGAGCTGCCTGCGTCTATGAGGATACACCCTGTCTTTCATGTCAGCCTGCTCCGACCCGCTGCCACCGATCCCTTGCCTGGTCAGTGCCATGCTCCTCCTCCCCCAGTGGAGGTGGACGGCATCGAAGAATTCGAGGTCGAGGACATCCTGGACTCCCGCTGGGAGAGGAGAGGCCGGGGCGGCCCTCGGTTAAAGTATACTGTCAAGTGGGTTGGATACGACGATCCCACCGAAGCACCCGCCGAGCACCTGGAGAACGCACAGGAGATCGTCCGCAACTTTCACCGCCGGTACCCGAACAAGCCCAGACCGTAACTGCGTCGTCGGAGCTCCGCCCTAGAGGAGGGGAGTACTGTCACGGCGCTGAGGCCCCAGGTAATTGAGCCACGTGACCCTGTCACGTGGTAGGCCTAGTGCGGGCCCGCGACAAAGAAATATCTTTATATTGATTCTGTCCATTATATTTTGTAGCTCTTCGAGCTACGTCTTATCATCAGCCTGCCCGCAACCACGGGATTGAGTCTGTCCGTAGCAAATACCATCTGTTTAGCCTTACTCCGCTCTCAGCCTGACAGTCCCGTGACAAAGGTGCTCGATTAACTCTACGCTCGTAGTGATGCAATCAGGGTGATCGGGGTCGAGGTATAGTTCGAGGTTATCGGCGGCGTCGCCGCTAATACGAGACTCGATATACATACGCTTATCCTCATCGGAGGGATAGTAATCGGCGTTCATCTTCAGCTTATTAGTAATGGCGCGGAGCTAGTACTCGAAGTTATCGGTCTTCTTACCGGTAAACTTGTCGGGATCTAGCTGCTTAGTAGTCTTCGAAGACCCTCCAGTAGTAAAAGCACTAGAGGTAAGAGTAACTTCTCGGGCGCGCTAGCGTAGAGTATCGTTCTGTTCCTTAAGGGTAGCGATTTCGCGGTCTCGCATGCCCACTAGCTACGTCATCTCCTCGAGCACGCGCTCGTGTTCGGCGTCGGAGGCTAGGGCAACTTACTATTGTTAGTCCCTAGCCTATTAGAGCTCCTCCTTCTGTAACGGGCTGCGCCCGATATGGCCCTCGGTGACTCTCGGCCAGCTCACGTGCGAGCACGGTCCACCAAAGCCCCTGGATAAAGCTATTCCCACATCTCCGCACAGCACACCGAATATTCTAGCAATGCGCTCAGACCATCGCACTCACGAGGATAAAGAGGCCCGCGAGCCGCTGGAATATCTCGTATCTTTCCTTTTCTTCTCCAAGCTTAGTGTACTCGTAGAGTCGTTATCAGATAGTTGCAATATACTCCTGAGACCGTTACATTACACTAAGCTTCACTCTTTCTTAGTCAATTGCGAAGGAGGACATTGGTTCTTGCCTGCGTTATCAACGAGGCAACGAAGCGACATCATTGGTTTGGTTCACGTCGTCAACAAAGACGACCGAATAGCAACGGAAAAAGCCCTCGCTTCGCACGAGGCACTCGAGGCCGTCCCTCCGACTACATAGAGGTCGCAAACGGCAGTGCACACGGCCGCAAGACACCGGCGCATCAGACCGGTTGAGCGAAAAGCAAGATCTAGGCGTCACTGACCGAGTGAGCTACGACGCTGCCCGGCTATAACCTCGGTCCGGGGAGCCGAGCAGCCAGACTACCGGAAGCAACCCACGACGAGCACGATCTCGGGCAACGAACCGAGTGAATATTTACGACACTATCGACGGCCATGTCAACGATCAACAACGGAGCGGAGGGCGGCCAGACGGCTACCCAGATGGACCAGCTCATGCAATTCTTCTCTGTACGGTTGGGGGCGATGCAAGAGGAACAAGCCAGTCGCCTTACAGAGATAGAGAACCGCTTGGCCGCCGAAAGAGAGGCGCACGACACGCAGATCAGAGCGTTGCAAGAGAGCATCGCCTCCCTCCGTGGAACCCCAGCTGAAGGCACCCCACGAGCATCATCGCCAGCCAGCCCGCCTCAGCGAGCGCCTCCACCTCCCTCGGCACTATCAGTAGCAACAGTCACGTCGAAAACCATGAAGAAGAAACCGACCCTTCCAGACCCCCCGCGTTTCAATGGAATGCGGAAGAGATTCCGCACTTGGGAACTCGAGATGAGGAGCAAGTTGCGGGTCGATGGTCCAGCAATTGGCTCTTCGTCTGATCAGTTCGCCTATATATACGCACGGTTAGAGGAAACACCACAGGCTATGGCCGCTGCATTCTTTACAAGGGGCGGGCCACACGGCAACTTCGATCCAGACCAGTTTCTCGCTTACCTGGTGGCGTGTTACGGCGACCCGAACACTGAACAGAGGGCCCTCAGCAAGCTAGAGTCAATGACCCAGGGCGAGAGGGAGAGTTTCGCTTCCTTCCTCCCGAAGTTTGAAAAGGAACTAGCTGATAGCGGTGGCGCTGATTGGAGCGATGTGGTGAAGATTAACCACCTAAAGCGAGCCATCAACCATGAGATGCGGACCTACCTTACTGGACAGCTAAGACTGCCAAAGGACTATCCTAGTTTCGTCAATGCATTGCAGAACCTAGGCGCCAACCTCGATGACCTACGCTTTCACACTCGAAAGAGGAGACCTAGAATCGGATCACGATCTCCTTCCCCTGTTCAGAAGACTAAGTCCGATACCATACCTGCCAAGGTGGATGAGATGGATTGGGAGCCGACGAAGATTAGTCGGGTAATCCGCCAAGCAAACAAGGAGCTGGAGGGGAAACGCGCAAAGTGGGTGGATCGGGCAGAGATGGATCGTCGTCGGAAAGAAGGCCGTTGTTTAAGATGTGGAAGAACGGGCTGTAACGTAGCCGAGTGCCCGTTGCTCCCACCCAGAAGGCCGTCACAGGCAACGAAGGTCCAAGCTAGGAGGGCGAAGCCGGTTCTCGACGCGGTCATCGATGAGGATGAGGAAGTAACGGACAATTCCTTATACGAAGTAGATGAGGAGTCGGGAAAAGAGTAGCCCCTGACGGAAGTCGTCGTCAGGGGCACGAAGAGGCCCTGGCAGTTTGGAAGAAGGCTGAGAAGAAGATGGACAGCGAAGCAATCTATGTCAATTTCGGTATCAACGGAACATTCTACACCAAAGCGCTGATTGATACTGGTTGCTCGAGCTACGGTACTATTAGCGAAGCCCTCGTCAGACGCCTACGCCTCCCACGCATTGCTATCACCCCCCGAAATCTTGAGCAGGTCAATGTCCTTGTGGAGGAAGCGATTACCCATGTGACCTACGTCGATATAGACATCGACGGCCATAGGCAGAAGAGAGTATTCCTCTATATCATCCCCGACCAGAAGGACGATGTGATCCTAGGGCTGCCATAGATGGACGCTAAGGAAGTGTTGATTAATCCGGCCCGGGGAGAACTCTACATCGGCACCTCCGGGTTGGTAGTTAAGGAGCGAAGCCGAAATCAAGGGACCGACTACCTAGTCAAAGAGCAGATCGCAAGCATTTTTGGAGCGTTAGTTAGGAGGATTAGAAGGCATCGCTCTAACCAAAGGGGGCCCACTCGGATATTCGCGGCGAGTCTAACAGATATAGAGAAGGCACTCGCCCCAAAGAAGCACAGTAACCCGCGTCAAAAGCTGCCAGAGCATTACCACGACTTCCTCCCCTTATTCAACAGGGCACAAGCCGATCAGCTACCTCCCCATCGGCTAGGTATAGACCATGAGATTCCCCTAGAAAAGGATACGAACGGCTAGGATAAGGCCCCTCCCTGGGGGCCGCTATACGGCATGTCGAGAGAGGAACTGATCGTCTTACGGAAAACTTTGACGGAGCTCCTCGATAAGAACTTCATCAGAGCAAGCAGTTCCCCAGCATCTGCGCCAGTGTTGTTTGTTAAGAAGCCAGGCGGTGGTCTTCGTTTCTGTGTCGACTACCGTGGTCTAAACGCTATCACCCGCAAGGATAGATACCCGTTACCTTTGATCGGCGAGACATTGCGATCCCTATCGAAAGCGAAGTGGTTCACGAAGTTAGACGTGATCGCTGCCTTCCACAAAATCCGCATCAAAGAAGGGGAGGAGTGGAAGACAGCCTTCCGTACTAGGTACGGGCTCTACGAATGGATGGTCACTCCCTTCGGCCTAACCGGCGCGCCAGCTACCTTCCAACGGTATATTAATAATACGCTACGAGAGTTCCTTGATGAATTCTGCTCAGCCTATATCGACGATGTTCTCATCTACTCTGATGGCTCCCTAGCCGACCATAGGAAGAAGGTCCGGAAGGTTTTGAAGAGGCTCCAAGACGCCGGACTTCAGATCGATATCGATAAGTGCGAGTTCGAGGCGAAGAGCGTCAAGTATCTAGGGTTTATCGTCGACGCTGGTAAGGGAATCCGCGTCGACCCGGAGAAGATCAAAGCTGTGGAATCATGGGAGCGCCCGAAGACCGTTAAGGGAGTTCGTGGGTTCATCGGGTTCGCCAACTACTATCGGGAGTTTGTGCCAAACTTCTCGACCGTAGCGATGCCCCTTATAGCGTTGACCAAGAAAGGAGTCCCGTTCGTCTGGTCAGACCAGTGCGAAGAAGCCTTCAAGCAGCTGAAAACCCTCCTCATCAGCGCACCAGTCCTTGCCCAGTGGGACCCAGATCGGAAAACAGTCGTTGAGACAGACTCATCCGGCTACGCAATTGGCGGAGCCCTCTTACAGTACGACGACGACGGAATTCTCCGCCCAGTAGCCTTCTTCTCGAAGAAGAACAACGCGGCAGAGTCGAACTACCCGATCCATGACAAGGAGCTGCTAGCTATCGTACGATGCTTGGAACAGTGGGATGCCGAACTACGGAGCGTGCCGTCATTCGAGATCTGGACTGACCACAAGAACCTCGAGTACTTCCAGAAGAAACGACAGCTCAGTGAACGACAAGTCCGTTGGGCAGAGATACTTGCCCGGCACAACTTTACGCTGAAGTACCGGCCGGGGAAACAGGCCGTGGTCCCTGACGCCCTGTCCAGAAGGGAGCAAGACATGCCCCAGAGTACCGAAGACGAGCGATTGACAGGCCGCTGTTTCCAGTTGCTAAAGGCTGCGAGAGGCAGGGCACTCCGTGTCAATCGCGGTACGGCTCTAGTAGTTCGAACTAGCTTTGTCAAAAATGGCGACCAGGACGGAGAGACGGACGACGTGGCGGAGAAGTCAGACTTACCAGAGAACCCATTCGCAGATGCCCCGTTGAGGGACCTCTGGAATCAAGGGCTGGAAACGAATAACCGTTACTGGCTCATCCGTAAGATGGTTCTTGATGGTGAACGTCAGTTTCCAAGCCAGTGGGGATTGCCAATTTCGATCTCGGAGTGTTCTATCGACGAAGGAAAGCGGCTTTGTTGGAGAGACCGCATCTGGATTCCCTGCTTGGAGCCCCTACGCACTCGGATCATCCAAGAGACCCACGACTCGACTCTCGCCGGCCACCCAGGAAGAGATCTTACTAAGTCTCTGATCGCTCGGAAGTACACGTGGCCGGGACTCAGCCAGGATGTTCGAAGGTTTATCCGAAACTGTAACGTTTGTGGAAGGGCTGCTATATGGCGCGAGAAGAAACGGGGGCTCTTGAAGCCCTTGCCTATCCCCGACAGGATATGGTCCGAACTATCGTTGGACTTCATCACCGACTTGCCCCCCTCTGGACCCGACCAAGCGACGAACATCATGGTGATCACCGATAGGCTATCCAAGAGCGTGGTTTTCGAGCCGATGGCTTCGATCACTACAGAGTCGGTAGCAGAACGCCTAGTTGTCTCTCTGATACGTCACCATGGTCTACCACGTGCGATTGTCTCGGATAGAGGACCGCAGTTCGTAGGCCTGATGTGGAAACGGATCTGCGAGCTGCTAGGGATCACTAGAAGACTATCAACGGCGTATCACCCAGAGACAGACGGAGCAACGGAGCGTATGAACCAGGTGATCGAACATTATCTCCGTTGCTATACTACATACTGGCAGGACGACTGGGCTAAACTACTTCCAATGGCGATGCTAGCAATCAATAACCGTGACGCAACGTCGACAGGAATCAGCCCCTTCTTTGCAACGCATGGCTATCACGTCGACCTCCTAAGCACTCCTGCTGGCGTTGAAGAAGGGGGACCTCTCCGCACAGAGGGCCGGTCACCAGTAGCGAGAGGAGAGGAGTTCGTGGCACGGTTGAGGGAGGCCACGGAGTTTGCTCAAGCAGCGATGGCTTCCGCGCAAGAGCGGCAAGAAGAGTACGCCAACCAGGCACGGCAGGCTGCAGAGCGATTCTACGTGGGAGACAGAGTCTGGCTAAGGCTGCAAAACGTCAAGACCGACAGGCCGTCGAAGAAACTAGACTGGCGTAATGCCAAGTACGAAGTCACGGAGGTGGTCAGCTCGCATTCTTACCGACTAAATACGCCCCCTGGGATTCACCCTGTTTTTCACGTCTCTATGTTGAAGAGGGCTGCTGACGACCCGTTACCCTCGCAAGTTCAGGATGACACGCAGCCTCCAGCCATCATTGCCGAAGACACTGGGGAACAAGAATGGTTTGTAGAGGAGATCCTCAACGTGAGGAAAAAGGGGAGGGGCCACCAAGTGCTGGTCAAGTGGGCAGGTTATGTCCAGCCAACATGGGAACCACTGAGCGTTTTTCTGGACACTGAGGCTCTAGATAAATACGAGGCTGCCCACGGGAAGGTTAGTGACTGATAACACCCTAGGAAGGGGAGGAGGGGGGTATTGTAACGGGCTGCGCCCGATATGGCCCTCGGTGACTCTCGGCCAGCTCACGTGCGAGCACGGTCCACCAAAGCCCCTGGATAAAGCTATTCCCACATCTCCACACAGCACACCGAATATTCTAGCAATGCGCTCAGACCATCGCACTCACGAGGATAAAGAGGCCCGCGAGCCGCTGGAATATCTCGTATCTTTCCTTTTCTTCTCCAAGCTTAGTGTACTCGTAGAGTCGTTATCAGATAGTTGCAATATACTCCTGAGACCGTTACACCTTCATTGATTCAAGTCGACGACCGAAGTAGTAAGCCTAGGCGAGAGAGCGAACTACACACTAGTCCAGCTACTTGGTGACGGTGCGGTAGTCTTTGGCTTACTAGTAACGCGCGGCTATTATAATAGCGCGCAGCTTTATCTCGTTATAGAGAGCCATCGGCTCCATAGTGTATTTGGCATTAAAGGACTCGAAAGTCATTAGGCCCTCTACGCTGAACACGGCCTTGCCCTCCTCGGTTATGGGCATGAATGGCATCGCTACTCTATCCTTAGTAGTATACCGAGACGCGATATCGTCTATACGGGCCCGCAAGTCATCGTCGAGGTCCTTCTAAGCTAGGCCGAAGAGGAAACCGCCAACCTCTTCGCCGACGGCGTTATCGAAGTCTGAGAACTCGCCGCGGATGCGGAGCCTATATCCATAACAGTTGATAATCGAGGTGAAGACTATATTACCGTTGTCGTCAAGCTCTTCGCCAAACAGATCGTACTACTCTTCGTCATCGTCGTCGTACCCGACAGCCGCGGTATCCTCCGTCTAATCGACGGGGATGTAGCGGCGCTATAGCTCTTCGGAGCAGCGACAGATCTTCGTAGGGACCTTACCGGGCTTCGTAATGTACTAGAGGTCCTCGAGGTCGAAGCGGACCTGCCTCTTAGCGTTATCGCGAATAGCGTCGGCCGCGACCTCGCGGGCCTTACCCTTATCCTTACTGCCACTCGGGGTAGACATACTAACAAACGATTCCTCCCCCTATAGGGAGTCTTCGTCGGTAGATTCTTCGTAGATCGACGTCAGCTACCGATTTGATTCGTTTAAGCGCGCTAGGATGATACTAGTACGGGGAGACTCTTAACGATACAGGGATTCGTCGAATATATCATCGCGCGACTCGTTCTTAATCTTATTGGGATGTTTAATGCCGTCCCCGGTCGGGAAAAGACGTTCGAGATAGTGTCACGGTACAACGATTTGATAGAGGCAAGGCTCTATATTAATCTAGTCTGCGATATGGTATCTCGAACGTAAGGAAAAAGAGAGAGTACAAAGTATCGCGCCTCACACGTGGAGGTATAAATAGTAGGTGGGGAAGGCACGTGACCTATGGTGGCGCACGGGCCTTGCAATTGAAGTGCGGCTGTATTCAATTGAACTTAGGAAGGTGGGCCACCAGCCAGTGCCACCACACGTGCGACTTTATAAGTACTTCGATCTAGCGACTATACGCCCGCTTTAATAGACTGAAATACCCGATATCAAGTAGCTAGAGTAGATAAAACGAATATAGAGGTATAGAGATCGTGATAATATTATAGTCTTTATAGAACCGGTCGAACTCGGCCGATATATAACTCTCGTAGCCGTTAATTACTAATATTCGATATACGCCGGTTTTGTAACTAATAGTATATTTTTCGAAATGCTATATCCAATCCAAGCCTATCTCGTTATTAGTCTATCTATTAGTAGTAGGCTTTATAACCTAATCTTATAGGAAGCCGCTCTCTATATACTAATTCGTAAGATAATATTACCCCTTTACTACGATAAAAGGTGGGATATACCACCCTAACGCATTAACTCCTTAGATTACGATAGCCCATTCCCGATTACTAAGCTAGACTATCTCTGCTTTACTACGTCTTTCGGTACGTATAACCACTATCGACGTAGTAATTATACTAATTATAAAGCCTATCTCGTCGAAGTTGTATAAATCCGCGTCCTAAATACCGTACTTAGCCCTCATATTCTATACAAGCCGGAACTACGCGCTAATTCTCTCAGGATCTTTGCAAAGGGCTCTCTAGTAATCGTATACGCGATTAAAACGTATTTAGAAGTCTAGGTATCGCTTAACGAAGTTCGATGGCTAGCGTAGACCGACACGTATCGCATCGCGCTTTACAAACAAGATATTAGCCATATCTCCCACGTCCGCAAGCCGGGGCGGGAATCCTCGCGAATCTAGGTCCAATATATTCTAAAGAATAGCATTCTCTTCCAATTCCGTTAGTTTTATAGAATTGGCGCGGGTATCTTGTTAGGCGCGTCGGCCGGCCCTTCTGCGGAAGAGGGTGGTTCTAAGGATATTGTAAATCTTTACAACGGCCCGGACACTTAATTCTAGGTCTTATTCGATAGCCTAAATTACTAAGAGTATCCTACTTTCTACAGAAGTAGATTCCATTATTTGTTACGAAGAAATGTCGCATTGAACGTAGAAGATGGGTTTTTGGTTGGAGGTAGTCCACTCGCTATGATAGTCCACTCGCTATACACCTACGTTAACGATGAAATACGAATTATTATTAACGAAATCTTAAAATTAGTTCGATACTACAAATATTTCAAAATCGTGATACTTCTTCGGCCCTTTTCCCTTCCTTTTACTAAAAATATAAGAATAAGCGACCACTATTAACGCCGAAATAGTAAAAATCTTGATCGGAAATATTAGGATAGCTGGTGGCTAATAACGTAAAAATACGAAGAACTTATACTAAATAGTAAGGTAAGCGGCGATTATTAGTACTAGAATCCTAATACTTTTACCGAAATACGAGCCCCTTTATCAGAAATGCGAGCCTAATTTCCGTCGGAAATGGTAGCCCCCTTACCGGAAATAGTAGCCCCCCCTTATACCGCCCGACTAATAGCGTACCCGCGCCGCTTAGCCCTAATATTTCCCCGGAATCGTTGTTAGGGCTAATAATTAGCGGAAGAACGGCACTGTTCGCGGACGGCGGGTTGCGTAAGAGGCTGCCGAGCTAATAAGTGGAGGGATTATAGTAACCCGCTGGGACGAGGTAATCCGCGGCCAGATCGGATAACTATTATGCGTGCGCACCAACAGCACTACCATTAAGCATCTTCCTCCGACAACTCCACCACCGGCCACTCGTCCACCAGGTCGAAGCGGACCAGTTGTACTACAGCTCCGCCAGATGAAACTCGCCAATGAAGTCGTCGACGCAGTCGGCTACTTTGTCAAGTTCCTCTACACCGGCGAGTACTTCGCCCGCCGCACCCCCGGCCAGCGCCACCTCAAGTCCGATCCGGCCATACCCAAGGCCGACGACAGCGGCGACCAGCTGCTCAAGCACGCGCGAGTATACGCGCTGGCCGAGAAATTCGGCCTCGAGAAGCTCGCAACACCCACATCCCTCCTTTTCACCTCCCCGTCACGACTCCCCGCTCCCAAGTTATACATGCTCCAAGTCCCTCCAGCACTCCATCCTCAACGCCTAACAAAGCCCCACCCGCCCAAGGATTTACTCCAGCATGCTCAACCCTATCCTTCCCGCCGCCCCGTCCGTCCAAAACTCTGCGCCCGGGAAGGTCGCCCCCCATCGTCAGAAGTCACAAGCACGGAGTGCGTTCTTCACCGGCGCGGTGCGATCCGAGCGGGTACCCAGGCTACGTGGCGATGCTGAACCTGTACAAGAGGCAGTAGGGAGAATTCAGCGAATGATCGTTTGCGTCATTTCCAACGGCTTGGAGGATCTGTCCCTCGGCTGTGGCTAGATGTTCAGCCGTGAGGGGCTGAGCCGTTGAATCGGCCTGCTTTGTGGCGGTGCTGTGCTTCTGTGCTCGGGCTCGACTGGGTTGGCGAACACTTGGGAGCGGGCTTGCTTCAGGTGACGGCTGTCCTGGTGGTTTGTCCATGGGCTGTTGCCCCTCGCCGGTGCCAATGTCTTGTTTGACGACGGCGCCGAGCCTGGACACGTCTGGGGCTCGGCATGGTGAGCAAGGAAGTTTATCTCGAAGGGCAAGCATCTGCCAAGTTGAGATTATGGGAGGACATCCAGGAACTCGAGCCCTTCGTCCCAACCCGGAAGGCGAGCACCCACACCATCTCACAGCCCCGGCCCCGGCAGAACAACACCCCCCAGGATAGCCACCGCAGCCATACCGTCCTGCAGCCACAGCACCGGCCTGCATTACCAGGCGACCCCTGAAGCCGCAGATGAACAGCCACAAGTACCACGTCCGGCACGAGCCGTGAGGCGATTCCTGAGCCGTTGCACCCTGCCCATGAGAACCACACTGCTGCGGAGCCGCCACCTCCAGACGAGGAAGCGCCCTTCTGCAAAGCAGGAGCACCAGGAGGTGCGGCGGACCGACAGAGGAGACGGCTTGGCAAGCGCCGCCACCCTGGCGTCGTCTGAGACAGCTCACCAGCTGCAGCCTGCCCACGAGCCAAGCCCCGAGTCGCAGCTCGCGGCGCAGCAGTCCGCCGGCCCCTGGTGGAGGAGGACCCCTGGGCAGGGCAGCAGCTTCAAGAGGCACAACGGAAGATGGAGGAGACGACTTCGCCGTCGCCGCCTGCACACCTCCCCCCTGACCACGTTCTGAGCCAGCTCAGTCGTTGCAACTCGACCCATCGGCGAACGGAGAGATGAGGGACTTGTGATGTTGGGGGACTGGAATCGAGAGCATTTTGGAGGACTTGAAGGGCCTGTAAGTAGGTAGATGATACACACCTGCGGACCTGGCGTATACTTCTGGCTACTCCCAAGAAACACCGCGTCGCGGCTGCCACACTCAGATTGCCTGTAACGAGTCCCTTTTTGTTTACTTGTTCTTTCCAATCTCTGCAATGGGTGTCTGCCCGAGGACTTCTTCATGTTAAGCAACAGCCCTTCCCTACCTCTCACAATGTATTCTCGAGCTCCAACACTCGACTCCGACGCATCCATTGAGCGGCGACCTGGCCTTTCGCAGCAAAGAGGTCCCGTTTTGAGGCTCAACCCAACTCGACAATGCATCACCTCTCATCCGACGTGGCGCCCAATGCTGCCTGTCTCTCGGATCCTTGATAATCCTCTTCTTGCTGCCGCACGGTTCCATGACATCTACCCCCCCACAACAAGACATACAGCCACGCCAGTACCGTGGCAGTTCCTTGCGTCCGTGCTGGAGATGCGGCTGACGTTCCTCTCGAGCAAGACGTCGACAGCACCAGCAGGTAGACGACGATACGGGCCGAGGCTGTTCTGCTACGTCTTTAGCTCTGGCTCCAACCGCGTAAGTCACCTTCCTTCCCCTCCTGTCTTACGGACATTCTAGGCATTGGATAACGATCTGACAAATCTTCACGGTCCAGGCCACCTCCCGTCCTGTCACGTCCACGGTCTACTGCAGGCCGCTCGATCGCTTCCATCTTTACACCCCCAGCACAGCAAGGCGTGCGATCCTCGCTACATATACTTCGAAAGCGGAGCCGCACATGGATGGGAGGATGCTCGTAGCGGCAAGGGGAGGAACATAGACCACATTATTGCGGCAAGGCGCCATTCTATTTGTCAAGCCCTGTCGGCCAACTCAGTCTTCTCCTACGAATGGAGTACAGTTGCTGCTCATGCAGTCGTGGCACCCGGAAGGGATGGGACTGTGCACTTGTTGTGCAGGAGGGCTTGACGGCATCTCCGACGATACCTTCTGTGCGTGGACACCATGGCATCACCCATCACCGCAAGCATTCGCTCAAGCTCTCCAAGCGGTGTTATCCCGCCGGCCGGCCTGGACGGCGAAGGTGTAACGACAGAGCGGACGGCTGCTGGATTGGGGTTTCTAAGCTATAACGCCGAGACGACAAGGGAAGCAAACAGTCACCCCAAAGAGAGAAGACAGGCCCTCCCGGGTGAGCTACGATACAAACCAGCAGGCCGCCAGGACAGCAGCGATCGAGATTGTGGCATCCGGCATCGTACGGATATGGTCCACCAGCTATGATGCCTCAGCTATGAACACCTCATTCCCATCCCCTGGGTGGCGGTCACGGCTAACCACGGCGACAACGGAGTCTGTACGAGCGAGAGCGGTGTGGTCCTGTTCCGCGTAGGCACCTACAAGTGCGGCACATCGCGGTCTGCGGATCACCAACCTTCGCTAAGACTATCTGCCGTTACGGTACCAGTCACGCTGCTGCTGGTGCTCCGGTTGTGGAATCACCCTACCCTTTCGCATCGAGAGAGTCGAGCCTGGCTTCCCCCCATTCCTATGTACCCCGAGGGTCTGCTCGAAGTCCTCTCGACCAGCACAGCAACGTGGACAACGACCGGCCGACCCGAAGTCCCACAACACCACCATCCCAGTCTCGCCGGACGCTCGACCTCTGTGACACAGTGCCCTCTCTTGACTCGTCATGCTCCAAGGAGAAGTCTGGCATGAGAGAAAGCCAGTTCGTCAGCCCGGCCGGTCCCTCGCTGCTCCGAAGGTTCTCGGCCACTCGAAGCCCTCGTCAGAGCCAGTGATGTCTGCATCACCGCGAGAGACATCGGCGCGCATACCCGTTGCTCACGGTCTTGTCGGCGAAACACGTCGTCGGCCATGGTGCAGATCACGACAACCGGGCTGCACTGTCCTGCGGTCGGCGCTCAGCCGCACAAGCACGTGGTAGTTGACGGCAACGAGCTCGTTCACGATGCCGTTCGAAGTCCCCGCCCATCCGGCCCCGCCACGGCGGTGCGAATCCATCCCCATCCTCCCCCGAGGCTTGGCGACAACAGCTGCCCTCGGCCACCGTCTGCGTCATCCTGGCCAGATGAGAGGAAGGAAACGAAACACGTTGACGGCGAGGAAGGGGAATATGTCGGACATACGGCAGAAAGTCAGACCAATCCGCTTTACTCGCGTATCTAGACGAGCTAGGGATGGAACCTGAAACGATACCATTTCCACAGCGATCTCAGCCATGTGCAGGGACGTCGAGAAGATGAGCAGCAGGAAAGATGTCACACAGCTCGCCACGAATAAGTGAGTCCTCCCCGTCGTCCCAGTTTCTCGCCACACAGTTCCTAACCGTTCCTTAGGCCAAGCCACGCGTTAAATCTCGAAACAGACCCAACTCTACCTAGACGATCTCCGTCCACAACCGAAACCGCTACGTCTCTTATCGACTACCCCACCCTCACTCCCAAGCTTTCAACAATGTCCATCCTCTTGCCGAGCTGTTGATCCGGTCCAGCGTTAGCCCGGGGCGACTATACCAAGTCTCATATACCAAGTCTCACCTTAAAGAACACCCGCCCCATCCAAGAGCTCCTCACGAGGCAGAAAGGTACACGAAAAGCCGAATATACACCCCCTTGCCCAATTTTGAGCTCCCTCCACACCTGCAACATACAAAACCCGAACCTAAAATCGAATTTGCAACCCCTCTATAGGTGATAGGCCCCTTCCACACCCCAGCACTCATCAACGGCCTAGACTTCCCCACGGCGACGAAACCGGGAGGGCCGCCACGGAAGCGGAAGCGGTCCCATCGCCCAGAGAAAATCCTTGGCAGATGGCGCCGCACCAAGGCGGTTGAGCAAGTTGCTTTGAGCAAGTTTTATACAACCCCTTGGCGGGATGCAGGCTGGGCATCCTGCGTAGCCAATTAGCGATGTCTTTCTGGGATTACCTAGTATTGCGCAAGATCCTGAGATGGTAACGGAGGGAGATGCAACACTGGTGATTGCAAAGGATGAAAGAACCGCGGCTGTTGCGCTTGGGGAGCTGGGGGGAAGTTGGAGATATTAGACAAGGGGACCCCGTCTCTTTTGTGTTGGTTTCTGGGGCAAGTTCTTTTTCGTGGGAGCGCAACGTGTAAAAGGCAGATACCCAAACATTTGCTCGGACGACCAAAATGAGGTTGAGCGCTCAGGCCTGCGGGCTTCTCGCCCTCCTAACGACCCCTGCGGCTGGTCTCATCGGCCACGGCATCGTCATGTACGACCCCTCGTGCGGCTTCGCATGCTTAGACGCCCTCTCGGGGTACATGCTTGACTGCTCCGACCACGACCACGTATCTTCCGGCCACAGCAACGGCGGCGGCGGCCCCACTACTCCCGAATGTCGCGCCGGCGACACACCGTGGCTTACTACGCTGGCATACTGCATCGACTCGACCTGCGAGGCTTCGGTCCCGGCCTGGAAGAAGGAGAAGTACTGGCTTGAACAGTCCACCGGGAGCAAAACGGTCGCGCCGAAGTGGAGCTTCGCCCAGGCCCTGGCCCAAGTCAAGGAGGTTCCTACCCGGGAAGTCGGTGAAGATGAGATGCTCAACTTCTCTGCCTTGGTAAACCACGAGTCCTGGCAGACAAACAAGTTGACGCGCGAGTTTTTTGAAGAGGCGGAAACCACGCACTCGCGCTACGGGTATGGCAACCCCCTTCTGTCGTTACCAATGGTCGGTCACTAACCCCCATGGGCAGAATTATCCTCCTCCTCGTCGGCTTCGGCACACCCATCCTCCTGACGCTCCTGACCCGCCTCCCCTTTGGCACAACCATCTCCTCCAAAACCATACCGTACCTCACCCCCTCCCTCATCGGCACCTACCAAGTCCAACCCCTGCCGTACCTCCTCGGCAACGCCCCCACCATCGGCCAAACAGTCTACATCATTTTCTTCCTCGCGCTCAACATCGCCCTCACGGCGGGAGGCTACCACTCCACCCAACCCAACGCATGGTTTTCCTCCCCTTGGCAAGAGACAATGGGATACGTCTCCTGCCGCACAGGGGTACTGGGCTTTGCCCTCCTCCCGCTGACGATCCTCTTCCCCGGGCGCAACAACATCCTCCTCTGGCTGTCGGACTGGAGCCACGGGACGTACATGCTCCTCCACCGCTGGGTGGCGCGTATCTTCGTGCTGCAATGCATCCTCCACTCGGTCATCGAGCTGCTCTTGTACATAGATAAGGGCACGTACGCAGACGAGCTGGTGAAGGAGTACTGGATTTGGGGCGTCGTCGCGACGGTCTGTGCGTGTGCTATGCTGGTGGGTAGCGTGCTCGCCATCCGTCGGTGGAGCTATGAGGCGTTCTTGATCGGGCATATCCTCATGGCGGTGTTTGTCATTGCGGGATGCTGGTACCATGTGGAGCTTCTGTTTGAGCGGAAGTGGGGGTATGAGCTGTGGATCTATGCTGCCTGCGCGGTGTGGGCCTTTGACCGGCTGGTGCGGGTGGTGAGGCTGGTCAAGAATGGGCTGCGCAGGGCGGCCGTCACCGAGGTGGCGCATGGACTGGTGAGGGTGGATGTGCCGGGCGTCCGGTGGGCTGCTGAGCCTGGGAAGCACACGTATGCGTACTTCCCGACGCTGAGCCCGTGGCGCCCTTGGGAGAACCACCCGTTCTCGGTGGTGCCGACGGCGTTGTTGAGGGGTGAGCAGAGTGCGGGCAGTGGGTCTTCTCGGGGGAAGAAGAGCCCGGACCCGGACCCGGAGAAGTCGGGCGTTGCGACATGCAGCTCATCCAGGTCAGAGGGCGCTGATGTTGGCGCCGGTGTCACGCTGTACGTGAGGAGGTCGGCTGGCCTGACAAGCCTTCTCAACCTCAACAGTCACCAGTCCCTACTTACGCTGTTGGACGGGCCATATCCCAGCAACCACACTGCGGCTCTTCTCAAGACAGACCGGCTTCTTCTGGTAGCGGGAGGAATCGGAGTCACTGGCGTGTTGCCGTTCATAGCCCGACATGGGAACATCAGACTGACCTGGGGACTCGGCGCGGCGGCGAAAGGGCTTGCGGATGACTTGGAGCCTGCGTTGGCAGGACTGGCCGAAAAGGATGTCCGCGTTGGGAGCCGGATCAGCGTTGCGGAACTTCTGGCTGAGGAAGAGGAAACGGGCTGGGGCAGCATTGGCGTTGTTGCCTGCGGACCGGGTTCTCTGTGCGACGAGGTGAGGGCAAGGCGGGCAAGGCGGTGTGGGAGTTGGAGATTGATGCCTTTTCCTGGTAGGCGGCAGCTGCCAAGTGCAGGAAGGAGCACACAAGAAAATGTACTAGGAGATACGTACCTAAGGTACCCAGTTACCTACCTCGCAGCCAGATAATAAAAGCTGTTTCCCTGAAAATGAGCACAGCTTCTCTCCGCCACAGTGTAGGGAAGGAGGGGAGATTATTGGTGTCTTCTGTCCAAACTATACAGTCCTCCCCCTGTTTAATTGTCCATCCGTGACTTGGCCAGGTATTTTCTGCGGCCCGGCTATTCACTGTGTCCCGGGAAGCCTGCGTGGCCCGGCTAGCCACCGTTATCACCGTGGCCTCCGTGTCACGAGAAGTGATCACTGTGTAGAGACCGTTGCCCTCCGCTTGCCGGGTGAGTCACAACATGACAAGTCCACCGACGTATATTCCCTCGCGAGAAGAGAAAAGAAGACATGATTCCGTGCTAGCAGGCAGACCGACCGCTGCCGTAACATCCCCAGAAGACAGGCGCGCCATCAAGGGCGCCCCTGTCGCGACTGCTTGTTATGTGCTGCCAGACGGCCGCAAGGGAGGCTGATGGCCATGCTGCAAATCGGACTTGCCCGCAAAGATTTGCAAACGCACGGTAAACCCAGAGCACTTTCGGCACCCGTCAACGCCGAGCCTTCTTGCTCCGGCACAGGAGATGCGAGTATGACCTGGCCTAAAGCAGGGGAAGAAAGGCGATTTCTAAGAGGGAACTACAGGCGACAAAGTCCCGGAAGTCGGAGACAGATACATGATCGAGGCGGAAGGTGACCATATTACCTCGTTGTGGTGACGAGGACCCTCAGCGTGGCTTGTCGATGGCTCAGAAGGCGTTGATCATGGCGTATGTAGTAGGGTAGCAGCGGCCGCTTAGAGTCCCTGCGTGTTTGCGGCGTTGGTTGATTCAACAGTCCGCGCCTGGAAAGAAGAAACGAGCTGTTGATCGAAGAGTGGTGATGTGGGCGGCAGCTGAGCGTGGGCCTACGAGGGCGGGTTGATGATGTGCCTGTGCACGCCTTGTTGGCCTCCGGCACGCACACGGCTTCGATGTTCTTGCGAATTTTAGCGACTGGCGACCTTTGAGCCGCAGTGTTGACTGATCCAGAATAGGTCCGCACTTTGAAAGGACGCTCGAGGGGTGACGGCGATGGCAGCAGACGAGCTCGAGTGGTCGGCGAGGGTTGACGTCATGCATGTCCCTGCCGTTATAAAGCTGACCAGCCCACGCCCTCAGCGTATCGGGTCGTTGGCCATGGACCTGGCCCTGGTGAACCAATCTGCGAGCCACGGCTCCTTCTGCGGGCTAGCTGCTTTCTTCGGCGGCAGCGGGATGGGGTAAGGGCGGTTTTGCGTACCACTACCACCGATGGCAAGAATCCCAACGTCGGAAAACGGGCGGCATGGCTGAGTAGGTCGAGCTGGAGTGGGCAAGTTTCATTCACAGTACCGGCGAGCCGCCCACCGCCGCGACAAGAGCATCACCAGCACGGTGGACAGTTTCGTCGAGGTACCAGGCGAAGACGTCGAGCAAGGCTGTTGTTCGACGACCTCGCGCCCGACAGCGGGTATGCCTGAGGCCTCTGCTAACGACGCGACGGGTGGCAGCAACAAGCAGCAAAATAAGGCCGACGAGCGAGCCGACACCCCGGAGCGGCGGGAGTGCGCTAGTGTAACAGCCCGGCCGCTGATTAGGAGGAAGTGGTGGAGGAACAGTGCGGGAAGCAGTTCGTCGCTAGAGGGTGACTGACGATTTCGCGCTGCCGATGGTTGGATAGGCTGCTGATGGGGAAAGATATTGCACAGGATGCGGCATTTGGTTACGCGGAGCGCCATCTTTGCTGTTGAGAGGTGTTTGAAGTCCGGTGGGATTGAGGAGAGGTGGTTGAGACCTCCCAAGGTGCAAAGGTGTTTTTTGCTTGATCTTCAAAGTTTGAAGAGGGGGACCGGGTTTGGGAATATACTGTGCGAACCACTCGGAGATACTGACTGTTATAGAGTTTTGTGTCATCATATCAGACTGGGTCAAATATCGACAATCTAGATATTCACCACCTGGGTTGTTGATTTGGGTTCTTAACAAAAGCTTTACAACTTAGGAGACGACACGACGCAAATTGTGTCTGGCTAGAGCTAAATCGTGAGTCAACAGAGGGAGGGAACTCATGCATGGGTTTCTTTCCCCGATGGTGTCTCAAGCTTGAGACATGGTTGCTGTGCCTCCTGGCATTTCCTGCGGCGCCGGAAGAACACAACCAGCACAGTCAGAAGCAGAACGCCACAGCAACAACGAACAACGACGGCTCCGACAATTATGCCGGAGTCTACATGGCCCGATGGTGTGCGGCAGTGTCATGTGTTGGCTTCGGAGTTGCGGCAGTGGAAGCAGCAGTGAACGAAGTGCTGGTGGGCGAAGGGTGTCGGGGACGTTGATGACGGATCATGCGTTAGCCGTTCGGAACCATGCTGATGGCCTGATAGTCACCGCTCTTGTCCGTGCAGATATTGTGCTTGGCGCTAGTGTTGCCATTCATGCGTCTTGCATCTTTATGTCGTAGGTGCTGCCTATGAAGGCGAATCCCCGGCATCGGTTATAGTAAGGTAGTAATGAGTTATGTTCGTGGCACCCATCCCGGAGGAAAGATTGGTGGCTGCAACGGGATTTGACTAATGCTTGTTATTAGTCGCATTGGAATTGTGTGGTAGTACGATCTGAGACAGGTCAAGTGCTGCCTGTGATGGTGGCCACGTGCTCACCAGTAGGTAGGGCAAGCCCGCAGGGTAGATAGATATCCCCACAGGGCAGGATGAGCCTACCCTTACTAGCTACACACTTCACACGATAATCGGACCAAGATGTAAGGTCCTACACCTCCAAGTCATTTACGACGGGAAGCCGGATGGGATATTCAAGATCTGATATCCAATGGCTATCTCATTTATTGACTGCGTATCATACAGTAACGTAAGGGTCCCATTTCATTACAACTGACTTTCAAGTGCGTACTCCCGGCTAAAAGCGCGTGTGCATCCGCGGGGCGACTCAAATGCCTGTGATCCTAACACCGCGAGCGCCTTTCTTGGGCTGAGGAGTAAGGGCATCGAAGTCATACCTGATATCCTCGTACGTAGTATCATGCAGCTTCAAGTGAGGCAAGACACGGAGGGCCATGGCAGCGGTAACCAGGTAAAGCTCACAGAAGGCAAGGCTGTACCTCCCAATTAGCAACGAATCGCTCGTAATCAGTATCGCGAGTACTCACTTCATGCCAATGGCAGTTCCTCTCGGCACGACGTAGTGGAATCCCCGGTTGCTGTAAACAAGGTCTTCGTTGCGTGCAACACGGGGAAGTCGGCCGGAAATCCCCAAGGCGACGCGGAAGCCCTCGAAAATAACTCCATGAAGGTACGGATATTTCTCTAACCGGACCCAGCTTAGATTCTGCGGATCTTCGTGCTTAAGCTCCTCCCCGAGGCGTGCAAGTTTCTCGGGCTGGGACAGCAGGAAGAACGTGATCGCGGTGAGTGAAGCCTGGTAAGAGTACATCAGCATCGAGTTCACGCAGGCTTGTTCAACAAGAGATTTGGCATGTGCTTACAGCGGTGGTCTCAGAGCCGGCGGCGACCAGGGACCAGCCTTCACCAGAAAGGCGGTAGATGGTTTTATGCTCATCAGGAATTGGCGAATCCATGATCTCGGTAAAGACTCTCCGGCCCTCGCCAGACTTCTGCTGCTGTTGCGCCTTGATGACATGGTTGGGAATCGTCTCGTGCATAGACTTGACCATATAGGCTATATCAGGTCCCAGGTAGGGGCCAAGGGCAGGCATCAAGCCAACGGAGTGTCTGAGGATGGGAATATGGCGGAAGATATGACTGGTGGCAACCAGGACCTCAAATGCGCGCTTGTAGTTCTGCTCGAAGTCGGGTCTGTCCAGAAATCCTATACACACGAACTTGTGTTTAGCACGGCTCCAGTGTTCAACAAGGGTTCGAAGGGAGAGGTACCAAATGGCTCGCCAAAACAGTACTGAGAGATGGCGTCGGCAGTGAAGCAGTTGTATGGATCCAGAGCGTTGATTATTTGGCCGGATTCGGCTAATCGCAGAACTTTGGTGCACATATTCTGTGCCATCTCGTGAATCTCTGGCTCATACCGGAGCATGCTGTGCCGAGAAAAGAACTTGCTGATGGCGCTCCTGCGAATGCGATGAGTCTTTGGACATCCGAGACTTAGTATTTGTCCCCCACTGAATGAAAAGTGTATGCTCTGCAAAGACATACCTCATGGTCACGAGTTGCGAACGTTGATACTGTGAGTGGACCGGCGAACGCTGCCAGGAAATGGGGATGTTTGTCACGAATTCGGTTGGCTACCGACGGATAGATGTCATCGACAAAGTCATAGTCGTCGCAGTGGAGTTCCTCTGGGTTGATGCGTACAATCGGTCCTTGAATCGTGTTAAGAAGCTTCATTAATTTGACCTTGCTAGCTCTACCTCAAAAGGACATACCATATTTCTCGTGCATAGCCTTGATCTCCCAACTATATCTCCCTGCCTTTGCCAGGTCGTACCACGCCTCGTAAAGGTACGAAGCCGCTGCCAACCTTGGCCCCGGGAAGTTGTAGAGGGGGTGGAATGGCGATATGTTATAAAGAGCGAGGAGCAACCGGTACCCCAACCACAGTCCAAAGAGACGAAGGGTGTTGTTGACCGTTACAAGGGCCAACACACCATCGATGCTGAACGTGGACGACATCATGGAGGTCCTCGACAGTGATGAGACTGCTAGTATGAGATTACAGACAAACTGAAAGGGAAGTCTGGACAAGCAATCCCACCCACGTGGCAAGTTTGTCTGTGAACCACGGAAATGTGGTTATTTAGGAAGGGGGAGTTCTTTTATCCAAGGGAGATGCTCCCAACGGCCCAACAGTATATGCAGGGGCCAAGGAAGCTTCAGTACAGACACAGAAACCCCAATGGAGGGGTGGTATTGTAGAGGATGGCCCCCTTTTGCGGCCCCTTTTCCGGATTGGTCACCCTACCACAGTAGTTGTTACCCGGGACGTGCCGCTTGTTGGCTGCCAGCGTCGGATCGGCTGGCCATCACACTTACAAGTCTCCTGGGTTTACATAGTGCATTACCATTTTACTGTCACAGTAGAAGATTGTGTGGTAGTGCCCCAGGGCCAGGGGTTGGAAGAGCATCCGATAGGTGCATTTCCCTGCGCCTTTTACCATAGTACAGTTGACCACTGGAAAGTATGTCAGTTTGGTCCATCTGACAGGGGTCCCTTGTCAAAACTTCGAATTTCCGCCATTTTCGCTCAAAAAACACAGTTGAAAAGCTGAAAACCCATTCTTGAATAATAGGTAATGATCTTTCAGATAAACTACTTTTCAAGCGAGAAAAAACGGTTGTTTTATTGTCGAGTTATAAGTTATGGTTGTGCCCCCGCCCATGACCTAACTCAGTGCCTCACGTTCTGTATGTCTTCATGAATATCCGACGTGAGATGACAGACTTGCAGCCCGTGTACTCTGTGTCATAAAGGCAATATCCTAAGCTGCTCGAGCACTTCCGTTCTCTACTCAATCACTATGGCACATCGTCGCGAAGCCAGGATTGACCTAACTGAAAGAAGCTCGAGGTCTACCGTACGTCAATGATGCCTGAGATGATTCCCCTTTTGTTGTGCTCAAACGCCCTAGCTCCCCAGCTCCAGCTAGGTAATGTCTACAGTTCACTTCTTCAAGTTGGCGGCGTGCTTACATGTTCGTGCCTCAGAGGCTCCAGTACCCCTGCTGGTCGGACTCGGCTTCAGTCAGGGTTATCGGCCGAGCTCGTTTTTCGAAGACGGCAATAGCATACATATACACCTTACTGCTCCTTAAGGGTGCTCTGACGAAACAGAAGCTTGATAATTCAATTGTGTCGATCTAGTGGAGTGGCATATCTTAGGCTTACAGCGGCGTTCAACATCGAAGTGAGTCCTTTTAGAGACTAGCTGACCCCTTATATGTTGGAATATGGTTATTTACCTATCTTGTTCAACGACCGGAATTGAATCGGCGGCGGACGATTCTGGAAAAGAAAAGAAGCAATTGAGCCGGAGGGAAAGGTAATAAGCAAGCCGAGTCGTGAGCAAGTGACAATGTGCTAAAGGGTGAAGCACCAGGCCCAATCGACAAACAAGAACTAAGAGTGGAATGCCGACCAACATGATACCGATGAGCAACAAGATAATGGGAGCTAGGGGGAACTCAGGACACAAGGAGGGTGGACTAATGTAAGCCAGTACTAGCAACATCAGATAGAGAAGAACTAACCGAGCACCTGGTACAGGTTTCTGGATCCCAGCACATTGACCAGAGGCCATTACCAACCTGTGTTCTCCGTGTTCTTCTCCCGCCGGAGACATCACGACTCGCATCCCGTTCAAGGCGGCTGTTACCCACGGCATCTTGTTTTCTGCTCCGGCAAAAAACCCAGTCTGACCAGAAAGCTTCTAACGCGGGGTGCATGAGCCAAGAAAACTGCCGAAAGCTTGACATGAACTTCAAATTGAAACCACAACTTTCCCGGCTAATCGTGTGCGTCACCAATTTAATTATATTGCTCGCTTCTTCCACATTTGTACACTCATCTAAGAAACAACACCAAGGGAACGCCAAGGTACATCCTATTTCATTCGCGTTTAAATTGCATTGTGCAGACTTTATAAATCGTTTGGCCACGACAGATACCGCGATATCAACCTCCTTGACAGTAATCATGGTACACCCAATGGCGCGCAGCACATCCAGATTGTAAGTACGGCAGTGGGAGACGGAGAGACCCTGCGGAATGCTTGTTATGAGGCAGCCAAGCGTGCATAAATGTCCCGCTCGACCCATCAGATCGCTTGAGCTTGCGATCCGTTGCTTATTCGGTCCACTCGTCCAGCTGGCCACTACTTCGCCCAGACATCGCCTAAGCACGCGCCAAGATGAAGTCACTCTCAACAGTCTTAGCAGTTGCTCTTGCTGGCACCGCCGAGGCCGGCCTTCGCTTCGGATGTTCAACTTTGACCATCCAACGACTTGATCCTGTCGTTGAGCCTGGCAATGCTCCCTCAGCGCATTTGCATCACATTGTCGGAGGCAACGCGTTTAACGCCACAATGACCGGAGATGTTGGGGCCAGAGGTACATGCACTACCTGCCAGATGGCCGAAGACTTTTCCAACTACTGGACGGCGGTCATGTACTTCAAGCATCCCGCCAATGGGTCATATCACCGTGTACCTGTTGTCAACAACGCCGCCCTTGCCCAGGGCACCACTGGAGGCATCACAGTGTACTACACACAATTTGACCTTACCCGGGACAACATTAAGCAGCAGCCCATCACGGCTTTCAAGCCGGTAAGTATTTGTGCATCAACTCCGTCAACATTGACTGATAGTAGTTCCAGGGCTTCCGCATGACGGTTGGCAGTCCGACTCACACGGGCAAGCCGCACGCTGGCCTGAGTTATAACTGCCTAACCACGCTCATCAACAGAGGTCCCGAGCTCTCTGATTTCCCAACGAAGCCCTGCCCTGCTGGTATCTTTGTCACACATCACTTCCCTGCGTGAGTTATCCTGGCTCGTGACCTATCTGTGGCACGTCACTAACATGTCCGGACAGATGCTGGGATGGCAAGAACCTCGATAGCCCCGATCACCAGTCACATATGTACAATACCGTCACAACAGCGGGTTTCATTAATGCTGGCCCTTGTCCGGCTACCCACCCCGTCCGGATGCCGCAGCTCGTATATGAGACCGTTTAGGACACGACCAAGTTCAACAACCTGTGGTCCCAGAAGGACGGGAATCCGTTCCGATGGAGCTTTGAAGCCAGTGGCTCTGATGGATCAGGAACTCATGCCGACTACATGTTTGGCTGGAAGGGTGATTCACTCCAGAAGGCGATGGACAAGTCTGAATGTTTCTACGACGGCTGCGGTTCTATCAAGCAGCAGACTATGTCCGTTGCCAACCAGTGCAAGGTCAAGAACTACGTTAACGAGAACATTGACGGCTGTAAGTCATCCGCTACAGCCACGCTTATGGTCTCACTAACATGTAATAGGGGTGTCCGAAATGCCTGGCATGGGGTCGCCAATGATGTAAGGACATCTTAACATCTTCCAAATAACGGGCTTGCGGTGAGATTGCAATGGTGGGTAATTTGACGAGGAATATCCTCAGATATCGTGGTAGTTTGACACAACCATATAACAGAGGCAAACCCTGTGTCACCTGGAGCAATGTCATGATACAGTCACCTTTGATGTTCGATATGCAGGCCAGTTCCAACTTCTATAAGATTGTCAACAGACCATGACCGTAGTGAGTGGCTGTGGTTGCTGCTTAAAGGTAAGTGCCACCGGTCCTGTACATGTAGAATCATATCAAACATGTGGACCAGAGCGCAGACGCACATGTCCATACGACTCTCCATAGCACACGAGAGAAGTAAGGTTCTACATAGTTTCAGATACCAAATGAATCTTCAGTTTACTTCCCTTCATGTAGCAGTAAAGAATAGTTGGAGGCCACCGAGAGAAGCTACTTCCTGGTTGTTCCCTGATTGTCAGCCAAGAAAGTAGTAGGAAGCGAATCCTAACAGCAAACACGGGTGAACACTTGATGTGGTATGTTTTGCCTTGTGCTTCTTCCTGCAGGGGTGTCCCACTGACGTGTTGAGCGTCTGCAGAACCGGAAATGCGACATGGATCACCGTGGTGTTACGATTTTTGGAGTGAACAAGGATGTCCAGCGCGTCAAGCATTTCAACCGCTTGTACGAGAAGCAGACGGGGATCTTTGATCGGTGTGGCGTCTCCCAGACCGGCGTTGTATTGCTGTGAAGTGCGTGTTGCAGACGTTCCGGATCGAGTTGCTATACCGGAAGCACACACGACGCCCAAAGAAGAAAGGTGAAAGCAGAACTGGGAGAAATGAGGTAAGTCTTCACCACCGCATAAGCCGAAGGCATGATCTAATCGAACTCAACAGCTTCTAGCCTCAGTATATGCGTACCACAACCTTTCGACCTCCACCGATATGCCTATGCGACAGGCTACAGCAACCCTTCGGACCAGTTCAAAGGAGCCTCGGATCTTTGGCGTCAGATCTTTCCACAAGTCCTCCGTTTCTGCATTCATCAGCAAAGCGCCTCACGGCTGGGTGTTTGCACGTACGCTCGCCTGACACGATACATTAGAATGGACCGTGGGTCAGCTAGTCGGACCGACCCTTCGGGAAAGGGATGGGGAGACCATCACGGCTGTGGTGTTCCCCAGATCGACGTTCTTCTTTTCGCCAGTCAAAGCACCCTCTTTTTGGACGCTTCGGATTTCCTTGCTACACCAAGGAGACACTCGTAAGTTCTGATCCACCCGACGTCCATCCCCTCACCCTTCCGCCCTATGACACCCACCGCCATCTCTTCGGCGACGTCCTGCACCCTCTTTCTCTGAAACAGTGTGGCCCTTGGGCAGTTGCTCAATCTTTGAGGTCAGGCGAATATGCCGGCCATGTAACCAACTCGACCCCGTTTTCCGTAGCCTATTTCTTAAGCTATCTTGGACCCTTTTTGTTGTATACGTTAAGGTGTTATCCTGGTAGAATATACTACCCCGCTCGTAAATAGTAGGAAGGTTCTCTTATAAGTACTTGAGTATAATCGTCGACGTAACCCCCCTCTTAGATTTGGGGTCTCTTGTTATAGGGTGTAATATTATGTGATTACTTTATAAGAAAGCGCCTTAGAATATTTACGAGTATTATGTTGGTTTACCCTTTGGTTGGATATTCTTAGGTAATAAGCGTTCTCTTTAGGATAGGCGTTAGTGTTAAGTAATATGGGTTGGCGTATGGGGGTCCCCTTATACTTTATAGTAAAAAATCTATTTCTGCCTATCTCCGTTGCCGGGGGTAATTGTACTCTCGTCGGAGAATATTTAACGTCGTAACTAATTTAGAGGCTTTTGTACGTGGAGCTTTACGAAGGTTAAGTGCGTAACGGTGTACTTATACGTTAATTTCGGCTTATAAAGGGCCTTATAATACTATATACCTGTTGGAATATATACGCCAGGCCTGGACGCAAGCCCAGGGTAGGTAGTGGAGGATAGGTGTGGTGAGCCTCAGGGAGTCCCCCTGAGGCTCTGCGGAGGCCGGAGGCTGACTTAATCCGCAGGTCACGTGACCTGCGGACTCCACCAGCCCCTATTTCTTTCCACAGGGCTGGCCACCCACCCACCTTCCTTCCTTCCTTCTACGATGCGTATCAGAATATATAGTACAGGACTCCTGAACTTGGTGCGCCAACAGTGTGAAGCCCTCCCTACGGGAGGCAATATACGTCCTTACGTATATACCCTGGTGAAACTAACAATACCTTTATAGATCAATTACCGTTGAATTATCTACGTAGAATACTTAAGGGAGTGCTTTTCCTTAAGTTTATAGGTTATAACAAAGGGGTCTCGTTTAATAAATCGGAGTATATACCGTACGTCTCGTTTAATAAGTAAACGTGGGCGTTTTAAGCGATCGAGTGATACGGTAGATTTCTGAATGTGGTATTGCTTTACGATTCTATTAATCGTATTAGGTTATATTCCCTCTTTCTCGGCGATTTTAGACGTGGAGAGGTTGTACTTGTATAACGCCACGATCTTAGTCCTCTTATAAGGGGAATGATATTTTTTCGGAGTAATTAGAGTAGGATTGGGTATATTGTTAAAGGTTAAAAAAGTGGTGGCAAAGTTAAAGATATGGAACGTATCGCGTCGCGTGGTAAAGTAGATCGAAAATTTTAGGACCCTATTGTATGTATACATAACTTATATAGGGGCCCGGGCAGTGTCCACGCCGGGAGGTTGTTCTGCTCGACTTGGAGCATGAGCTCGTACGCGAGCTGACGAGGAGAAGCGGTCGGAACTCGCTTCTCGGTGTGATGCATCCATCTCAGGATACTTAGGTGGTATCCCCAATTCTGCGCCCACAAGCGAAGTTGACATGTATCAGTTGCTAGCCATCGCACGCTCAACCTTCCGATACCCACTGTGATGGTTGGTTGGTCTCATACCACATTCGGCTCCATTCTAACTACGAGCCTAGAAACGATAGATAGAGGAAGTGAGGAACTGCTTCACCATTCCATCGCGGCACTTCATGATTTCTTGAGCGCGTGTGCGACGATGTTGGTGGTTGCAGTTCTGCGTGCCGTGAGTGACGCACGACTGGGCGCTCTGGTATTGAGTACCTCACAGGTGAAGTTGTCGAAATTCCACTGGGCTCATGCTGAGCTGATCTCACTGTGAAGGCCCAAATGATATAATCTAGGCTAAGATCTAACGTTACTCTATAAGAGCGGAAATCCATCTATCCCTATATAGGTAGCTTATAGCTAATTAAAGGCTCTAGAACAACCTCTAGGCCGGGAGGAACCTTTCTAACACAGGTTAGTCATACTAGTCAGCGTATCCGGGTGGTCGGCCCCGAGCTTCGTCTTACAAACCTCTATTATCTATACTAACAGCTTCTCGGCGTCGTTCCACCGGCCCTAGTCCTAGTACGTCAACGCCAGGCTAGCCATGTTAGCCATTGTATCGGGATGATCAGCCCCGAGCTTAGTCCTGAAAGTCTCTATCGCCTACATAAACAGCTCCTCGGCATCCTCCCACCGCCCTTCTTCGTAGTATACCCTGCCGAGCACAAGCCCTATAAATCCGTAATACCTCTTCGAGATCTTGTCTCCACTAATATCATCCTCGCTAAGGTCCGGCAGGTGCGCAATCAGATGTCGACGGAATTCAGGCCGATGCTGCTCTTTCGCGATCTGACGGCATACCGCCAGTATAAACACCAAGTACCACCGCCGCCACCGTCCACTTGAGTCATTCCGTGTTGCCCGCCACTGAACCAGTCTATACATCGTAACCCCAGGCCACTCCTCTCCCACTTGCTGCAACAAGCTGTAACGGACTAGTACATCACGGCTCTACTAGTACCGAAAACTATCCCAGTCGTCTCTATCGTCGACTAGGACATATTGCCGGAGATTGACCGGCATTCCTTCGCTCTCGTCGTCGCTTAACTCGGCATCCACCGCCGCCTTTCGAGCGTTTACTTATCTTTCTTACGGTAATTTTTACTTTAGCATATTAGTAGAACATATCCCATTATTACCGAAGCTGTCTAAGTTATGAAAACCCTTTTAACTTACCTAGTTGTTTCCTTATCTAGTGCCGTATCTTTTTTTCTTCTAACGATCTAAGAGTTATGTAGCGATGTTCGATCGACGATGCGGGCGTATCGCGGTTCTTTTGGGCTTGGCGGATTAAGTTAAGGTTGTTTCATATCCCCTAATCGTGTCTAAGTACTCGTCGCCGAGGATACACTACCTCTTCTCTAGTACATCTTTCTTTATAGTTACCGCCTCGTCGAGTTTACCTTAATCGCCGAGCGTATTGGCGAGGTTATTTATAACCGAGATCGTATCGGGATACTCGTCGCCGAGGATACACCGCCTTTTCTCTAGTACTTCCTTTCTAATTCCGTTTCGTTATACTATCCTCTAGTTTCGGCTATAAAAATACCGATATATTCTATCCTATCTATTATATCAATTCCTTTAACGTGCATGATAAGCGAGCCGTACAGACAAGCGAGCCGTACACTTTCTTAGCGCGACGCGACCTTCCACTTCTTTCACTAATTCTACCACCAATTCGCTATGGATTCGCTTCAAACCGAATCTCGGGTTATTCTAGCCCTCGAAGCTATTAAAAACGACCCAAAGCTTAGTCTTCGACGCGCAGCTACAATCTACAACGTACCGCTAATAACCCTCTCCAACCGACGCGCCGGTCGGCCTGCACGACGCGATATTCCAGCCAACTCACGCAAGCTTACCGATCTAGAAGAGAAAACGATTGTTCGATACATAATTGAGCTATGTGCGCGCGCATTTCATCCTCGGCTTTGTTACGTGGAAGATATGGCCAACCGATTGCTCCGTGAACGCGACGCGCCCCCTGTTGGCGTACGATGGGCTCACAACTTCGTCAAGCGCCAGCCAGAACTTCGTACGCGTTTTACGCGTAAATACGACTACCAGAGGGCCAAATGCGAAGATCCAAATGTTATTCGCGAGTGGTTTGCTCTTGTGCACAACATTAAGGTCAAATACGGTATCCTCGATGACGATTCGTATAACTTCGACGAGACTGGGTTTATGATGGGCATAATCATCGCCACTATGGTAGTTACAACCTCTGATGGCCGCAGCAGGGCTAAACAGGCCCAGCCTGGCAATCGGGAGTGGGCTACAGTTATCCAAGGAGTGAATGCTTTGGGCTGGGCCATCCCACCATTCATCATCTTGGCTGGGCAATATCACCTTGCTAACTGGTATCAAGAGTGCAACCTTCCGGCCACCTGGCGTATTGCAACAACCGATAATGGCTGGACTACCAATGAGAAGGGCATGGATTGGATTCGGCACTTCGATTTTCACACAGCATCTCGTACGAAGGGCAAATATCGGCTGTTGATCCTTGACGGCCACGATAGCCACCACTCCGAGGAATTCGAGACCTACTGCCAGGAGCACAACATTATTACTCTTTGTATGCCTCCGCACTCCTCGCACCTACTTCAGCCATTAGATGTGGGGTGTTTTTCGCCGTTGAAGAAGGCATACAGCCGCCAGATTGAGCAGCTAATGCGGATGAATATCACACACATCAGCAAGTTGGAGTTTCTTTGTGCGTTCAGAGAGGCTTTTTTTGCTTCAATTACAGAAAAGAACATCCAGGGAGGTTTTGCCGGAGCCGGCCTTGTGCCGTACGACCCAGAGAGGGTGATATCTAAACTTGATGTGCGTATTCGGACCCCAACACCACCAGCCTCAAGGCCGGGCACGGCACTACCTTGGGTCTTCCAGACACCACGCAACCCCCGAGAAGCCAACTCGCAGTCAACGCTCATTAAGACTCGCATTGCCAACCATCAGAATAGCTCCCCGACTTCAATGTTAGCTGCTGTGGACCAGCTTACCAAGGGTACAATGGCTGTAATGCACCAGGTGGCTCTCCTTCGCGCAGAGAACTCTTCACTCCGTAAGGCGAATGAGGCACTAAGTAAACGCCGGCGAGCCAAGAAAACACGTGTGCGGCTTGGAGGGTCACTTGCTGTACAGGATGCACATAATCTGCTACATCAGAAGGCCGTGGGTGGGGAAGGAGTGCAAGAAACGCAGCCAGATGGTAGTGGTGCGGGGCGGGGTCGTACGAAGGTTCGGTGCTGTGGTGTGTGTGGCAAGCCTGGCCATAATGCACGCACTTGCCAGGAGGCTGCGGAATCATCTGATTCAGTTGCTTCTGATATAATTGTAGTGAGTTCCTAGTGTTGATGTGTTACAATTAGGGATAGTTGTAGTAGGGGAGTAGAAATTGATCCGCTCGCTTGTCTGATCCGCTCGCTTATCAGATACGTTATAAGGTTAAACTACTTAATATTATATCGGTTTTCTTTTAGTAGTCGGTTATAATCCTAAGTATAGATTAGTCGATATATTAAGTATAAATTCTTTTACAGCTACCTTTAAAGAAGGGAGTACCTTTCGAGAACTATAAAGTATTTTATCTAAGTTATAAATATCGAAATTACCCTAGCCGTCGACGATCAACATTTATAGTGTTTATACCTACACGAAGTCCGTATATAATAACGAATTAAAAAGGCTAAGGAAGATATCTTTATAGTTAATGAATACTAGTAGTATAAGAACTCGATACACTTATGGTAACTGGTCGTATACTATTGTATATAATGTTTCCCAAGCTATTATTACGTTGTGGTCGTATGTATAAAGAAGCTTGTCGGATTACTTATCTAGTAGTTCTTACCGCCGTCGACGGAAGTCCTCGAGGTGTTCGGAGAGGTTCGATAATAGCTTCGGTATCTGGGAAATATACGTCCTTATAATTGTGATTGCTAGTGTAAGGTATCCCAGCTCTTTCGCGATAGCCCTTATTTTAGCCTCCGTCTCCTCTGTCCTCGTTATCTTCGCGCATTTAAAGAAGAGACTAACTGTCTACGGCTCTTCTAGCTCGCCGATATAGACTCCTTCGAAGATCGAGAGCTTCCCGGCGGTAGAGCTTCGACTCGTGACGAGAACGTGGACACTGGGATATCCGGGGATATACTACGGCAGATCCACGAAGTTCTTGTCTCCCTTATGTAGTTCATCGACCCCGTCGAAGACAATGAGCCAGTTTCCGCTCCTCCCGATAAAACAGGTGAGGACTGCTCGCCGAACATCCTCGGCCGCCGTGTGAGACTGCACAAGTGTATTACCGGGAAGAGACCGATATATCGCGAGAAAATCTCGGTCGATAGAGGCTGCCTGCTCGCCTGTGAGCCATCCGCGGCTGATCGGGCTGTAGGCGATCACCGGGATGCCAACTGGCTCGTTTTAGCAGATTTCTCAAAGGCCAGTGTGTAAGCACGCACGATCGTGGCAGGTAATAACTATCCCGTTATGCAAAGGGTCCGCAGTGAACAGACTGAGCTCGATCTCGACCGCCGCAATGGTATGCACACCGTGCTCCTTGCGGATCGTAGCTGCGCTTACTTCACTCAGGCCAATGCCGCCAACCTTCCCCTCCTTGACGAGATCTGCCAGTGTTTGAACGGATGTCTCGACCGGGACGCGTGGGTCGACTCGCGCCAGCTCGAAGACGTCGATGGTCTTGACGCCACCAAGGACTTCAAGAGCGTAGTCAACAGAGGCACTGATGCCTTCGGGGCTTCCATCGGGGCCGTTCTTCATGTCAAATGCACCCTTGATGCTGAGGCATACCTTGTCGACGTCTTCGGGGTACTGTTCGAAGTAGTGCTTGATCAGATGGAGGGAGTTGGCGGTAGGTGTGCCGTAGTGGATGCCCTGTCATTTGCTGGTCAGCAGTGTCAAATGACAGAGCGATGTTGGAGAACTTGCGCCATTCCAAAAATTCGAGCCTTGCTCCAACGCCGTCTTCAAGACCTTCAAGGCTGCAGGGTACTCAACAGGGGCCCATGGCTTTGTCAGGCCGAGCATGCCAAACCCAACTGTTCCAACAGGCTTCCCACTGATCTTAGACATGGCTGGTCTGCTTGTGCTCATGATGATCGTGAATGGTTAGGGTGGATGTTGGTCGAGAATTTGTTTGTCTGCAGTGATGTCGTCTGATAGTGCTCAACGAGTCTCGGCGGCCTATTAAGAGAACGATGAAGTCGTCAATGACGGGCTCGGGGTCTACCACCAGCCGCCGTATGGGATCGGCCCTGAAATCAACACCGAATGCCCTGGAGAGGTGTTGCTGGCAGGCGTTTGTCCGTCCGGAGTTGCATAATTAACCCCGTTAACCCCGACCACGGTCGCAAATCCGGTTCCAAAAAACCCGGATTCCGGCTGGTGGAAGTTAGAGTGCCACGTTCAGTGCGCGTATTAGCGTATCCGCCTTCGAGGGAGCTGGACGGAAAGGTGTCGATCGACGGCGTTAAGCATGTGATTCTCCAGATGCACCGGGTGCTACTCCGACGTCGGCTGATTTTACAGGCATATGGCACTGCGCTTGCCTTCAGTTCGACGATAAGCGAGGTTAAGAAACCGCAATGGAAGGAAAGGTTACTGTTTATCAAAATGGCCGTATTTATGAGAGACCGCTGGGGCACGCACCGGCAGACGCTCGAAGCGCATAGCAGTCCGTCAACACTGTAGCGTTCTCGCTGGGAGGCACCTTGGTTATGTCGGTTTCGGACGATAAAACCGTGCGACTCTGGAATGCAGCAACCGGTGTCCGTGGCCACCGCTCCTGCGGTGAGTACCAGCATAGGATGAGGTAGGAACTGCCGACAATGTCAACCGACTGGTGCGAATGTGAGCGAGTTGATAATCCGGAGTAGTGCGGTCTAGCCTACCTCGACCCCGTCAGGACAGACTTCACAATCTCCGCTTCTTGGCTGAAAATCACTGTCCTCCGCAGCGGCCCGTTCCGCTGCGTTCCTTTCCCTGACCCGATATCTTGCCTCGTCCTCAGACCTCAGTTCGTCAGCGGGGCTAGACGACGCTTTGCGCTTCCTCATCCGCCGTGTGGATTTGATGCTTTGTCGCCAAACTCATCGCGACGCTCACAATGGTGTTCCTCCCTGCAACCCTCGTCTCGGTATGCGATACTGACGGATTACATTGAAAGCGGTACTTGCACCGAACCCACGAATAATGCTGACAACTACAAGTCTGTGTTCTCGATGTCGTTTTTCAACTGGCATCCCGATCCGGGCGAGGAGATTATATCGCACTATGCCTGGGTCTATCCCGTTATTGCAATGGGCATTACGGCCATTGTTTTTGCTGTCTGAGATCCGTTCACGACGAAGGTCAAGGCAAAGAACAAGTATGCTGTGGATGTTGAGATAGCGAAGCGGTGGGAATTTCAGCAAGTGACAATGAGGCGCGAAGACGAGGAGGCAAGGGGACATGTTATTGAAGGCAAATCCTGCAGCGCATGGTTATTTCTCTCGTATATCCGACTCCTGGCTCTGCTTCCCCAGTGTATTCCTGGGCTTTCGCTGCAACTTTTCCTTAGTTGTGAATAGACTAGATATTAGGGAGCTTTGTAATGTGGCGGGAACGCAAGCAGTTTCAGGACTGGCATCGCTATATTAAATACTGGCGATTGGCTAACTTGGCTTGGGTCAATGAGCTTGATGGCACCAGCTTAAGTCCTTGACCACTCACTCTCATTCAGACTTCTCTTCCTTAGAGATCGGCGCCCTGGGGAGGGGGGCTTGATTAATGGGTTGAAGAACTGGCGGTCTCGGATGTCGTATTGCGCGAAGTGCGGCCGAAGCTCCTCAAATTAGCGGAAACAACATAGCCCCCGTAATGGGCGCGGCGGCCGCGCCATGGTATTTCAGCGTGCCAGCTCTACTCTTCCCATTAACTCCGGAATACGTTCTGGATTGCATGCTTAACTCCCAGCTCGTGCCAGCTCGTGACATGAAGGACATGAACAATGAGGCAGTCAACATCAGTATATAAAGGACCATCGTAGCTCTACAGTCACTGTCATGATGGCATCTCACAGAGGACATCATCACGACGACACATCATGGCGACGACAACCAACTCAGCCGCGGTCAATAAGCGGGTCATCCGAGAGCCAGATAGCACCAATTTTGAGCTTACCTCAGATGTCATCGCATCAAGACTACATGAACATATCGTCGGCAGGACTGGTAAGTGGCCCCCGGACATCCGGGTCTTCCACACCCTTGGCTAACATCACTCCAAAGTCATCATAACCGGCATCTCAGCCAACGGTCTCGGTGCTCACGCGGCAGAGGTCATCGCAAAGTACTCGCCCAAGTTCTTGATACTCGCTTCCAGACGCGTGTCCGCCATCACACCCATCGCAGAATTGATCAAGAGAACGACCACGAACAGCGGAGTCCAAGTCGTGCCGCTGGAGATGGACTTGGCGTCCCAGTCCTCGGTCCGAAAGGCGGCAGCAGCTGTGCTCAAGCTTACCACCGTCGTAGACGTGCTGATTAACAACGCCGGCGTAATGATGCTGCAGGAATACATCACCTCGCCGGAGGGGATCGAGTCGCATCTGGCCATCAACCACGTGGGCCACTACTTGTTTACCAACCTCCTCATGCCCGCTCTACTCAAGTCTTCGCAGCCGAGGGTCGTCAACGTGACTTCTGCGGCATCAATCGCGTCGCCGTTCCGGTTCGACGACATGGAATTCGGAAACGGCAAGGAGTACGACCCGTTCTTGGCCTATGCGCACACCAAGACCGCGAATCTGCTCTTTACGCTTGGTCTGGCCAGGAAACTGGGGGAGAAGGGGCTGGTGGCAATCGGCGTCGACCCGGGCGGTGTGCATGGGACGGGCATTGACAGGGCCATCCCCATCAGCATCCAAATCGAGCGAGGTGTGTTCACGACCAGAGAACTAGACAAAAGAGGCTGCTGACGATTGTAGGTTGGCGACTGAAAGACGGCAGTTGGAACCCGGAGATCCCGTATAAGACGCCTGCTCAAGCTGTTGCTAGCTATATCATCGCGGCCTTCGGTCCGGATGTCTTAGGTGAGGCATCTTCTGTTCGTTAGGGACGATATACTGGAATCTTGCTGACCTTGTCCTCGTGTGAAAGACCACAACGGCGAGACGCTCACGGCCGGCGTTTTTGATGCCACCCTGGCACCGCACGCGAAGGATCCCGAAGCTGCAGACAAGCTCTGGACTGTGAGCGAGAAGCTGGTCGGTCAGGAGTTTAGGTACTGATCGGTCCGAGAGGCACCTGGTTTCTCCACAAGCCACCGGCCTTGGCGCCCGGCCTCGAAGGTTTTCTGTGACGGGCGGGGGACTCCCTAGCTACTCTTTAGCAGCGGTGAGGTTGAGGGATAACCGCCATTTTAGCGTAGGCCAATTTTATCTTCGAATTCTGCGCCGTCCCTGTCGAACGAACCAAATCAGAACGTGCTTGTAACGAATATAGCTTGTCGTACAAGCCCCCTTATTGTGTCTTGTGCGGTAAGCTCGACGTCGAATGACCGTTGAACAAATTAGGCTGACTGTGCTAGGGTGGAATCACTTCGTGATGCGGGACTTGCGGCCGTATATACATTTCGGGGGATCGTTACATCGTACTCCGACCGTTACGTTGTTAACTGGCGCGGATGATACCAAATAGTAAGGCGCCCTTATCTCCGAGCATCTAGTGATCAATATCGTAAATGCATACTGCCGCTAGCGGCTGAAGTGTTAGGCGGACAATAGTCAGCTATCACGCCTCCTACGTTGTACGAACTACTGGATCCGGGTTCAAGATGCGAAAAATCACTCAAAATGAGCCTCTTTCAGCAGGGCCCTAAATCCGCGGATATTATACCCTTTTCTCTATGTGTGCATTACTTCGTTAGACCCGCCAGCTGGTGGCGGCTCTGTGCATCATTACCTATACCATTCCTTACAGCCCAAACTTTTGTGTAAGTCACAGGGCCGATCCTCAGTGCGAGTAGGCCAGTTCAAGGGACAGATTACGGCGCTATTGAAGACCGAGACAAGGTCCTAGATATAGGTGTTATGTATGATGAAATTCCCCTTTTCCACCTTACTCGTAGATAGAAATTAAAGCCACATCGCTTTACTAAAGGAGTAAGTACCAGTAGATGCCTAGAGTACGAGTTTACCTGCCTCAAGAGACCTTCACGATAACTCGATCTACTTGTTTTTAGTAGTTAAAATATATATCAACTTCTAGGTGTGGCGGCATCGAGGGTGCGCCTTCAATGGAGGGTCCACTGCACTTCAGCTGAAGGCACTGGCCCGAGGATTAGCTGAAGTCACGTGCACCCCGCGCAGTAGAGGTGGCCCGTACACTCCGTTGAGCCCACACCCACTATTTCTACCGCTTTGGATGTGGCGCGGCTTCTTATATCTTACCTTTCCTTTCCTCAGCTATTAAATATCACAATACAGGTAGTATACTACGAGCTGTCACGGTGCAACGATTTGATAGAGGCAAGGCTCTATATTAATCTAGTCTGCGATGTGGTATCTCGAACGTAAGGAAAAAGAGAGAGTACAAAGTATCGCGCCTCACACGTGGAGGTAGAAATAGTAGGTGGGGAAGGCACGTGACCTGTGGTGGCGCACGGGCCTTGCAATTGAAGTGCGGCTGCATTCAATTGAACTTAGGAAGGTGGGCCACCAGCCAGTGCCACCACACGAGCCTTACCTCTACTATTACACCGTGCCGTAACACTGTCTAATAGGTCTCCAACCGCATCCGGGGACGGCATTAAACATCCCACCGAATTGAATTAAACTACGCGACGCCCTATTCGACGAATAAGCGAATACGACGTCGCAATGTCGGGATAAGACTCCGCTATCCCGCCTCGGAGCAAGGATAGGGCTGCTTCCCAGGCTCTCCTTACCGAGATCCGCGAGAAGGCCAAGAAGCAGGTCCGCTTCGCCGTAGAGGACCTCGAGCGCATCACTAAGCCGGGCGCCAACCCGACCAAGCTTCGTCGCCGCTCCGAGGAGCTAAAGCGCACCCATATCCCGATCGATCGCGAGAAAGATATAGCTACTCTCGGCCACAACGATAACGGCAACGAGTCTAAAAAGGAGTACGACACGTACGGAGAAGAGCAGGACGAAGAGGGTAATATGGTATTTACTTCTATCGTTCGTGTCGGAGGACGCAAGCTCCGCATCCGCGGCAGCTTCGAGGACTTCAACAGCCAGGTCGCTACCGAACTAGACACCTACCTTATTGTAACGATCGAGATCCCAGACTGGTCACGTGGTCGGGTGACAGGGTAGTCGAGGATAACTGGATACGGGGTTTCTGTTGACAATAGAGTCAGGTGCGTACTGATAGTAAACAGTGATCGTGTCTAGCCAAAAGGTAGACCAAGTACTTGAGAGAGGTGTTAGTAACTCAATGTATTGAACTGTGAACCTTAATCGCTGCCGAGCGATTAAGGCTATCTAGCTGGTAGAGGCTGTAGTTTATATATCTGCCTTTCGCCCCTACTAATCCCCTGGATCACTGGATCGCTGGATCACTGGCGATCCCACGATCCCAACGCTCCTGGAGCGCTGGATCACTCTTTGTCGCGTGATCCCGTGATCCCCATTGTCGGCTGATAGTAATGCCGTTCCGATGCATGCGAGTGATTCCTCCAATGACGTTTGGTTCGTAACACGATGTCCCTCCTCCAGGTCTTCGTCCCGGAGACCAGATAACTAACAAAACCCTGTTGGCGCCCACGTTGAGGTAGGTCGTCGTTGTCCTCCTAACATCGCGCCGACCATGCTAACAAAATGTCTGGTCGCGTAGAAAAACGTCCTAACGAAAAGAATCGATCCAAGAAAACCTGCGAGCGCAGCGCACTAGCTTCCTTTATCGACGAGTTTGGTGTTCCCGCCGATATGCCTTGCACCTATTGTTTCCGAAACAATAAAGCGTGTCGAATGAATGGTGATTCTGCTCGATGTAGCGAATGTGTCCGTCGAGGCCGGTCCTGCGACGGGGTGTTGGTGGCGTCTTCTCGTGCGGTCCTCCGCCACCCTTCCTTGTATTCTTTGTTAACCGTGTCCCTTTTTAGTAGCTCGCTTGTTAGAGTCCCGTAAGAAGCTTGAAGGTGACGAACAGGAGGCCGAGGAGGCGCTGTTCGTTCTTCAACAACAATTTTCCGTCGCCGTCAACCGTTTGACCCGGATTCGCAAGACCCGGAAACGGATTGAGGAGAGGAGTAAGGAATTGGTCCAGCGGGGTATGCAAGAGCTGGATTCAGAAGACGGGATCTCCAAATCCTTGGAGTCGGGGGATCGTTTTATCGTTGACGACCTCCGGGGGATGGGCGTTTCTGGCGAGGTGGATTGGTCCTCCTTGGGCCTGGGGGACCCTTCCCTCGACCCCTTGCTGATGGTTGGGTCGGGTTTCGACGGTGGTAGTCTTCAAGCATCTGGTGGCAGTGCTTCAAATGCTTAGCCGGTTCCCAAGTGTTTTCTGATTCGTTATAACCTAGCCACTTGATTAGGTACTGTGTGACAGATCCTTTTTTTCGTGACTTCAGGATGGCTTCCACGTCGTATTCTCCTTCTGGCGCTTCAACCTCAATCTTTTCTTGCAGCCTTGCGTTGGCTGGTGCCGCTTCGAGTAGCGAGACATGAAAGATTGGGTGGATTCTCATGGTGTCTGGTAGGCGTAATTCGTAGTTGGAGTCTGATATCTTCCTGGTGACTGTGAAGGGTCCAAGTTTTTTATGGTCCAGCTTGTCGCTTGGTCGCTTTGTTTTGATGTTTTTTCGTAGAAGGTAGACCTTGTCTCCCCTCTGAAAGGTTGGTCCCTTTAACCTTTTCTGGTTGTAGTATTTCGCCATTCGCGTTTGGACGAATGCGATCTCTTTTCTCAGTTTGTCGTGTAGTTCCCTGAGCTTGCTTGCTGCTTGGAATGCTCTGGGCACTTCGATTCCGTTGTGTGGTGTCCGATGGATTTCTGGTTCGTATCCATAGTTTGCGAAGAACGGTGAACATTTAGTGGTGTCGTTGGTCGCGCTGTTGTAAGCGAACTGAGCTAACGGTAGCATAACAACCCAGTTGTCCTGCTTATAGTTGACGTAGCTCCGTAGGTACTGTTCGAGTGTCTGATTGAGTCGTTCGACTTGTCCGTCAGTTTGCGGGTGATAGGCTGTAGTCAACTTGTGATTGACTCCGAGTTGTGCCGTGAGTGATCTCCAAAATTTCGATGCGAACGTCGTTCCTCTGTCGGAGACTATTTCATCCGGTAGTCCGTGGTTGCAAGCAATGACCCGTAGGAAGGTGTAGGCGAGGTCTTCTGCTGAGCTCTCTTCCTTGTAAGGGATGAAATACCCGAACTTGGTGAGTCTGTCGGAAACAACGAAGATGCTGTCGTATACTGTTCCTGTCATTGGTTCCTTCGATCCTGGTAGCTTGACGATGTGGTCGAATGCAA